>OZ014521.1:25158614-27809059 GCA_963966055.1 Lathyrus aphaca | reverse complement strand
GAGCAAGAAATATTAGAGGTGCCATAATGAGGGCACCATTGACAAAATTTTGCAACACATGTTGTTGTTGTTAGTTAGTAAAAGGTTTAATATTGTTTTTATTTTTGTTGTTGACATTGATGGTTTAATGTTATTTTCATTGTGTTATCCTATTTGCTTTTACATTTTGCTCAAATTATAGACGTTTAACACCAAATACCATTCACAGAAGAATACTTAAATGGATTTGCTAATTCACAAGCATGATGATTTATGTTAATTGTTCCCTTGCTCGTTAATCAGTTCTATATTTTAGTTTTTTTTTGTAAGAAAATAATATGTGTGTCATTTTGATTTTGGTGTAAACAATATATTTTGGTGCAAAATGTATACCACTTTGATACATAAGGTCTATAGTTTTGTTTCACGAATGTGTCAGTTGGTTATGTTTCACAAAATGTGTAATTTAGATTGTGATTCAAAGAAAAATACTAGTTAAAAGAAGAAGAAAAAAGTAAAATAAATAAAAATTAAAAAAAAAAGGATTTCCCCTTAGTTGGAACTCCCATTCGAGGTACAAACTCTTCCCCTAAACAAAATTTTAACCTATCACCTCGGGTAAAAAAAACCAACATAGAGTAAAAGTGGGAATATTCACCTAGGTTATAATTCCAACCAAGAGGAAGAGTTGGATATTTCCCATTGTTTAACATGTCCAGCCAAGTGGAAAAGTGGTCCGCTTTCAAGTTTTTCACCTCGGCAAGTGGCCCAAGAGAAAAAGTAGTGCACTTTCCATTACACCTTACGTTATCTCGCCCACCCAACTTAGGCAAAAACATTTTGCAGTCGAAGTAAAAGCATTTTTTCAACCGAGGTAAAAGCCTTTTTCGTAGTAGTTATGTGACATGATCATCACTAAAATTGGCTTGTTTGACCTCCAACTCTCTAGCTTGTTGAACTTTAATTGAACCATCACTGGTTTAAACATAATATCAAGCTGGTGAGATACTTGATACATGATTTGATATAATGATGTGTTTATCTGTTGTATAGTAAAATACATAATCATAAATATATTGGTATATTTGTGAAGTGTCCATAAGAAACAATGTAGGAAGTTCACTAAGGGGCAACGGTGTGACATACCACCTCTATTAACTTCTTGGTCGCATATTTATTGGAATGTGTGCCCATCATTTGGTTATAGTGTCTTTTTTCTATATTGCTCTCCTTTTGTGAAAATGTGTAAACGATGTATCCCTATCCATAAAGGTATGGGATAGAGGGTCAAAGGGATGTAGCCACATTATCCCAAGAAATAAGAAAAGTAACTACCCTCGTTCCATACTCCTGTGAGAGGTTATTACTTCCTTGGAGCTTAAGAATCATGCACAAGGGATTCATATAAATACTTCAACCTTGAGGTTGATAAGGACATTCAATTTCACCTAGAAAACAATAGTATATAGAACTTCTCAACTACATGTGTGAGCTAGTTATAACATGAGAACAACCCTAAAACCTCTTACATCCTTACACCACAAGGGGTTGTCACATATTGTACTTTAAGATAGTACAATAAACATTGATTATTTAGATCAATTGAAGTGTTTCCAATATAACTAGGAGGAGTCATAGATGTTCGCATGTCTGATATTTGTTTTGGGTTGGAAGGTCTCTGTTGGCGTGGCCTCTAGGATGATGATGGTTATGCTTTATCCATGATGTTGGGAGTTTTGCCATAACAAATGTGCATTCATTAAACATAGTTGTGTCCTGGTGAGCTGAATTTTTGAGTGGTTTGGGAAATAATGTCCCAAATTTATTTTCATACTTGAAAGTTAGCACATGTAATAGCCAATAGCTCTTATTTATGACTCCCTTTACTAAGAGTGATTGGATTAAGAAGGGAATTGGTTCCCATGGGTTTCTTAACTTCTCTAAAGAGTGTTAAATATGAAGTTGAATGCTTTATAGTCATTTTGGTTCAAATGAGGGGAAGGGATGGGAGGGGGGAGATTTTAACAGATGGAGTGGAAGGAGAGGAGAGGTGGAAGATTTTATTTAATCAAATAAGTGTTGGGATCAAAATAGGTGTAGGGAGAAGGGAGAGATTTTAATTAAAAATGTGTTTGGTTCAGGAGGGGAGGGGAGGTGTTTTATTAATAATTTATATTTTTATCCTTATTATCTTATATAAGTGATATGATATTCAAATGTGAAAAAGTCATGCATATTTTTTTTGGTGATACAAGTTCTAATATTGAGTGGCTAAAAAAGTATTAATTTACCGCATAACGTTAAAAATTGAGTATACTTGATTCAAATTATAACTCTCTAACATAAATTAAAGTATATGTTGATAACAACGTTTAATCGTGATGAATCATCTAACGAAATAAATACATAAAATAAATTATTATTATTACAAATTAAAGGTTCAAAATATTTAATAAAGTACAAAAATTGCAATGATTATGATTTATATTAAGTACAAAAATTCAAAATAATTTGAAGTTGGAGAACAATTATAATAAATTGATTAAAGTAATCGAGAATAATCACATAGAATAGAAGCGGTAACACGAACAAAAACGAATAATTTTGAAATACTAAAATTAAAATAAAAATATAATAATTATTTAAATATCAAAATTCATATTTCCTTCTCTCCTCTTCATACCCCTCAATTCGAAGGGACGCAAAAAGTGTATTTTTGAAGGATTTTACTCCCGTATCCTACCCTTCCTTCCCCTCCTAAAATTTGAACTAGACATATTTAATTTGAAATTTTCAATTCCCTCCCCTCCATCTATCATGAACCAAACACACCATAATAACCTACGAAATGCATAAATGCAAATTTGATATTTTTTCTGTTTTGGAATTTTCAAAAACTAAAATTTGTTGAGTTTTATAATTTTCAAAAATCAAAACCAGATTTAGTTTTTAGTTATGAAATTTTTTCAGAAACAAAAATCAGTTTCAAATATAAATATAAAAATAAAAATTTATCATAAATATATTTTAATCCAAATTATTCATGTTGTTGTATTTGCAAAACAATAAAAATAGTATATATATATATATATATATATATATATATATATATATATATATATATATATATATATATATATATATATATATATATGGTTTAAATAATAATAATGATGGTGGTTAAAAGTGGTGGTTGTCGACAAACATTGTTAGAGTGGTTATTAGTGCTGGCCATCATGTGATGGTTAGAGATGGTCACAATGGTAGTCAGTGGTTGTCATAAATGGTTTTCAGTGGTGGTGATTGGTGCTTGTAAGAATAATAGTTTCCAATGGTCAAAGTTGTAGTTAACAGTGGTAAACGATAATGGTAAATAAAAGTGGTGGTTTATAATGGTCTCAATAGTTGTTAAAGTGGTAATCGATGGTAATGATTAGATTAATGATCGAGGATGATGAAGAGGTGAACGATGGTGGTCATAGTAGTGGTCAATGTGGTAATCAGTTATGGTCAAATTGGCTATCAAAAATGGATGTAGTGGTGCTCGACGATGGTTAAAGTGATAATCAGTGATGCTCATAATGGAAAATGGTGGTGGTTAGAATTAATATCATGTGTGGTTAAAGTGGTAATCGAGTGTGGTCATAGTGGTGGTTGAAGTGGTGGTGGTCGGAGAAGTGATTGCCAAGGTGATTTTAATAAATAATGATGGTCATTGGTCACAGTGGTGGTCAATGGTTGTTTGAATAGAGATTAACAATTATTGGTGGTGACATTTTAATCTTAAAAAAAGTAATTATAAAACATTTTTTTGTTTGTTTTGAGTTTTAGTAGAAATCAATTAAAAAATTAAATGAAAATTCAACGCAACTCCATTTTAACTAAACATGTTTTTTTAAAACCAAAAACTCACATTCACTATAAACTGACCATAAAATAAATGCATAAAAAACTTGTTTGATTAATTGTGTGTAAGAAGTTCACGAATGTGGTATTTATAGACAAATATTGTTTGTACGGGCCAAAACACCATGTCATGCATAATTTTGTCATACTTTGTTATTCGTGTGAATGATGTGTGATTCTTCTTGTTGTTAGGAGTACATGACACCCAATTGTGAAGACAAGCTTCCAACACGGTTCTATATTTTGATAAAGACAACATTGAATAACATTGATGAAGATCACATACATTAGAAAAGAAGGAAAAACTAATAAGTCCATAAGAAACTATGTTAACAATACTTGGATCACAAACAATCTTCAAGATAACATTGGATTTTATTAGATTGATCTCAAAAATAAGGTATAAGTTACAATTGAGATTTATATATTACCGTCGTACTCAGAACAAACATGTCCTTCATATATTAGCATTCATATACATTTGGAAACTTATTCATTTGAGTACTTGTGGTTATAAACTGATTTTAGATTTTCAATCAACTATAACCAGCTATACAAATGTGTTAACTGATTATAAGAATGAAAACTCAGTATTTTTAAGCTTCATCTGTAACCGATTACAAACACGAAAATTATGAAAATATTTTTCAATATCAGATGTAATCGGTTACGATAATGTGTTAACCGGTTACCACTGAAGCAATGACACCTTTTAATATTCAATCTGATTCCAATGTTTTCCAAACTTCATCTATCAATCGTTACAATAATTCATTATATTATACTCTTTCCAAAGGATATAATTTAATTATAAATAGTTATAGATTCAGGTTTTCAAATTACACCTCTATCTAACAATTCAAATTTCATATCTTTCTCAAATTTTCATCTAAGTGCCTTGAGGCAAAATCTTAATGAAACTTTCTACATAAACTTTAATTGCATCCTTTAAAGTTTCATTGACAAGTTCTGAACACTTAAGTAATATACTTTATAACATATCTGACATAGTAAAATCTCTCACGGGATGTGATGGGACTGGAGTACTCTTGTTTGAAAAGAGGAATCAAGATATATCTTTTGTGTTCTTTACTTTCTGCACTTATTTTTAAGCATCTTTACTTTCATATCAGTTTTGAAAAATTAAGAACGTAACATAATCTTTAACAACAATACCAATCGAGTAAATTTTAATAATACAAATTACCTAATTCAACCCCCACACTCTTAGATACATTTCATACCTACGCCAACATTTGACGTGATCTTTCATATTTTTTCATGTTTTTAGTTTCCTCAATTCATGTGTGCACGTCTTCATCATAACATGTTTTTGTTTCAATAGTTGTTTTAGTCAATGATAATATAAATACATATCACAAATAAAATGTTAATTTGTCAAGTTCTAATATGTCTTAATTGGATGTAACGTTCTCATTGCCTTCGTGGAACTCTATAAACTTGAGAAGAATTTGACCATAACAATCTTCATCTTACTTTATGCCACAACATACTTTTTGAGAAATGGCCCTTGGAGTTTTGACCATAACTTACTCGTTATTGAGAGGATCTCAGAGGAAGAACAACCCTCCGACCTTAATATGCATTTTGGGCCGTTTTGGGTCAGGACCTACGAGTTACCTATAATACTGTGAGCAAAAGCTATGACAAAAAAGTTGGGTGGAACTTTAGGGAGATTTGAAGAACTCGACTCAAAGAATGTGCACAAGAATGGTAGGTTCCTCCGGATCAAAGTCACAATAGATCTTAAGAACCCTTTAAAACGGGGTACTGTGGTTAGATTTAAAGACAAGAACCTAAGAGACCACTTTAAGTACGAGAGGCTCCCGAACTTCTATTTTATGTGTGGGAGAATCGAACACCAATTGAAAGATTATGAAGGTGTATATGATTTGGGAGATGAGGTTTTTGAAGACATTGATGAACAAAAGTTATCCTTTGGTTTGTGGTTACGTGTGTTCCCTTTTCCAAAGGTCACTGAAGAGTACCGTAAGCGTGATTCTAGCTCCAGCAACTGCAGCAAAAACCTCTTCAACAATAATAATGATTCTTCGGGCCAAAGCAGGTGTGAAGGAGGAAGAAAAGACAAAGAGGTGGAAGTTTTTGAAGTCAACCAACTGCCTAGTGTCCAAGGTGCAAGGAAGTGAGTATGCATGTACAAAAACCAATTGAATGCATAGCCATGGAGGCAGTTTTTGAATCTCTTGGTGTTGTAGACATTTCAAACAAAGGCACAAAAGCCAACTCCATATCTGCTAAAAAGAATAACAATGGCAAGAAATGGACAAGGAATTAGTTAACAAAGACAATACACAAGCCTGGAATCAAGAATTTGGATTTTGAGATTGACAAAAGGAAATTGATTGATGTGATGGTTGTGGAAGGGGAAATAGAGGGCTATGGGAGTAGTGATAGAGGGCTTGGAAGCTTATTGAGGATCTGCATAATAATGATTGGGAACTGAATATATGGTTTGGTGATTTCAATAAAATTGTGGAAGCAAACGAGGATATTGGGGGGGGGGGTGCTCCGAAGACTGCGACCCAACTTTGTTTAGCTCGAAACACCTTTGAGATTTGTGGATTATTAGACCTTGGTTTTTTTTGGGTATCCATTTACTTGGAGAAACAGTCGTCACAAGGAGCAAAATATCCAATGTAGGCTCAATAAGAGTTGGCGTCGGGAGCTTTTATTCTTCAGTTTGATCCGGTTGTTGTGAAGCACATGGGTCGTCATGGATCCGACCATGCCACAATTTCCATATAGTTGGAAGGACAAAAGGATGGAGTTAGGAGGAAGCATCATCATACTTTAAAATTTGAAGAAGTGTGGCTCAGGGTTCCAGATTGCCGGAATTTGGTTGAAAACTTGTGGAAAGGATCCCCTTGTTCTGTCATTAGCCGAATCTCAGCCATGAGGGATCTAGATTCTCACTTTCAAAAGTAAAGACTAGGCTACTTCTCAAAGGAAGTGAAAAGGTTGGAGGAGTTTCTTTACGATAATATTAACTGGAGGGAAGATTCGGATGTTATGAAAACCTATATGGACATGGAGCACCAACGTGTTAAATTGTTATATATGGAGGAAGTTATTTGGCGTCAAAAAAGTAGAGCAATTTAGTTGCACCACGGAGACTGCAACACAAAATTCTTCCATGGTAAAGCTCAACAAAGTCGGGACAAACAATATTTGAAAATTGAAGGATGGCAGGGGCGAGTTGATGAAGGGAGAGGACAATTGTGAAGTTATTTTAGTGAATCATTTATCTTATTTGTTTGAGTCTTCCAATCCTTCAAATGTATAGAAAGTTTGTGATGTCATTAAGAATTCTCTTTTTGAGGATCTGAGAAAGTGGTGTGACTCTCCGTTCTCAGCAACGGATGTGCATGAAGCAATATTCCAAATGTCAGGCCTTAAGGCTCCAAGTCCAGATGGACTATCGACACTGTTTTATCAAAATATTTGGCTGGTTGTGGGGTCGGATGTCACAACCCTTGTTCTTGGCATCCTGAATAACAATGTTGATCTCATGCCTTTGAATGCGACATTCATTGATTTAATTCCAAAGTGCAAGAATCATAGTCTCCCGTCGTAGTTTCGCCCCATCAACTTATGCAATGTGATGTGTTTCCACTGTATCTTACCAAATCATGCTTAATGGCCAGGCGACCCGGAGCTTCAAAGCGAATAGGGGAATCCGTCAAGGAGACCCCTATCTCCCTATTTATTCATATTGTGTGCTAATTATTTAAGGGTTCATCAGGAAAGAGATTTTTCTTGGAAATATTCATGGTATCAAGATTGCTAGACAAACACATACAATTTCTCACTTGTTGTTTGCGGATGACAGTTTGGTTTTTGCGAGAGCGACGCGTGAGGAAGCAAAGTGCATAGTGAATATTTTGAATAAATAATGTGAGGCGCCCGGTCAGATTATCAACTGGGAGAAGGCAGAGGTTTCCTTCAGTAGGAATGTGCGGGCTGAAACAACTCAAAGTATCAAAACTTCCATGGGAGTGAAAGTAGTCCAAAGTCACGCAAAGTATCTAAGTCTACCTGTATTTTTCAGAAGGTCTAAGAAGATTGTGTTTGACATGGTGAAAGGTAGAGTTTTGAAGAAGGTAAAGAGGTGGAAAGAGAGATTTCTCTCTAGAGCGGGAAAAGAAGTTCTTATCAAGGCAATCACGCAAGCAATCCCAAATTTCGTCATGAGTTGCTATATGATTCCAGATAGTGTTTGTCACGAGATTGAGGCCTTAGTGGCTCGGTTATGGTGGGGGGGAATAAGGTAGGAGGAAAATTCATTGGCTCAACTGGGATAAGTTGTCACATGCAAAAGCCGATGGAGGGATGGGATTTCGTGGATTAAAGGAGTTTAATACACGCCTTTTAGGAAAGCACTATTGGAGGATTTTGAATGATGAAGGCTCCTTGCTTAGTAGAGTTCTCAAAGGGAGATATTTCCCTAGATGTTCCATATCAGATGCTTTGGTAGGTTACAATCCGATTTACGCGTGGAGGAGCATAATAAGGGCTAGAGAGCTTGTGGAGGAATGAATTTTTTGGCATATTAGTAATGGTTCAGATGTCAATTTTTGGAAAAATAAGTGGATTCCTAGTAGTCCGGGTTTCAAGCTTTGGCATCCTCAGCCGGAGGTGAATACCGAGCTTAGGGTTTGCGATTTTATTGATGTTCATCTTGGTGCGTGGAAAATTGAGGAGTTACATTCAGTGTTTCACCTTGAGTCTGTTGAACAAATTCTTAGCATTCTAGTTTCTAGGGCTCTCCCTCTGGACAAGAAATTTTGGCACTATGAGCGAGACGACAACTATTCCGTAAAATTTTCCAACCATCTCCTTCAGAGAGTTAATCAGTCTAAGAAACCGGGCCATTCTGCTCCTAATCATACAAAGTTATGGAGGCATATTTGGAAGCTCCCTATTCTCCCAAAGACTAAGAATTTCATTTGGAGACTCACAAAGGACATCCTTCCTCTCAAAAGCTCTCTAAGATCAAAACGTTTGGCCATTGATCCCTCTTGCATGTTCTATCATGAGTGTGACGAGAACAGACAATATTTATTTTGAATTGCAATTTTGCTCGAGCGGTTTTTTTCTCATTTTCCTTGTGTTACCGCTGCCCTTGGGATATGGAGTTTGTAGAGTGGATTTTGTCCATTGTTATCATGAAGGACATTAAAACGGTGCGCTTGATGTGCTCCATTTTATGGAATATATGGCGTGCAAGGAAAGTTCTAGTTCACAAGGGTAATAACTTGACGCCAGATTCTGTGGTTGATGCGACGTGAGGGGGGTGGAATAGTTTTTGTTCTTGTGAAAAAGGGGATAGTAGGATCGGTTGTGTGCATGCAGTTTCGAAGGTTTCGAGGTTGCCAAGAGATAAATGGATTATTCATGTGGATGCTGGTGTGGATAGTAATTGTTACACTTTGGGTTGTGTGGTGAAGGATGGGGAACATAATATTGTTGTTGCGGCTTGCTCGAAGCAAAATTTCTGCTTTGATCTGGGACAAACGGAAATGATGGCTTTGCGATGGAGCATGGATTTAGTTCATGGATTAGGTGCTTCCAAGACATTTTTCTTGTCTGACTCAAAAACCAGTGTCGACTGTATTAACAGTTTTCTGTCTGATGCTCATTTGGAGATTGTTACAGCTGATTGTCGAGTCTTACTATCATCCTTTTTTGTTTCTTCTGTTATTTTTCTTTCTAGAGACAACAATTTAGAGACCCATAAATTGACCTCTAATACATAGTTAATTAGTAATGTAATTACGATGAAGAATTAATTTAGTTGCAGCATACGTACGGTTTAAGAACTTTAGGTTAAAATCGCACAAATTAAAACGATACATGGTATTTGGCTATTAGCAGCCAAATTGCTAGTATTATGTGGATGCATTTCGATTTGTACATAATGTTTGGCACTTAGCAGCCAAAATTTCCCTTTGAAATTGATCTACCCAAGTGCAATTGTAACGTTTTCTAGGTATCTTCCCTCTTCTATCCTTCAACCAAATTTGAATTGCACTCAGCAGTGACTACAGGGCATCTGGTCTCCCAAACTAAGGTACACATTTTTAAATAGAATAAAAGATATTATTTACATAAAAGTTGGTATAAATTAGTATAATGTAAAGCCAAAATTTCCAAAAGGCGACCTAACGCACTCAACAAAGAAAGATATATAAACAAAATATTATTAAGTGTTCTAAAACATTCTTTAAAATTTTGAATATTATTTACATCATATATTGAAAATTAATATTTATTTTTTCTAATGAATTTTTTTTAATAATTATTTAAATATTTGTTATCAAGACTCAAATAATAATTAATTAAATTATTTTTTTGTTAAAAAATATTATTCATACACAATAATAAATAAAACAATTATAATAATACCGATTGAATAATATATTACCGATAAAGTTAATTATATATTACTGATAATCATGTTGGGAGTTTTGCCTACTGTTAATATATAAAATTAAAGTATTTGTATTTCGATTGTCAACCGAATTATATGCAGCAGATTGATGGATGTCGAAGGAATTCGAGTTGGTACTATAGATAGTAGGGTAATTTCGAAGGCTTTATTTTCAACTAAAAATGGCATGTTATAAGACATTCAGAGAGGAATTCGAAAAAGACAATCAAAGAAGTCATTCAAAGAGTCAAATATTGATGTATTACATCAATCAAGCAAACAACTCCTACACGGAAGTTATTGAAAGTTATCGGAAGTTATTAATAGAAGTTATCCAAAGATACATGTGTCACTCTTAGATTAAGGAAGTTATTAATAAAACACTTGTTATAATCTTAGATGTAGGAAATTATTTTCTTTCTCTATAAATAGTTGTAATTACTATGTATTAGAGGTTGGATCCTATTTTTTGAAAGTCTTGTAACACCCACGCCGCAAGGGCAAACGGGTTCAGGGACGAACAAAGATGGATTTCATCCACCCATTACATTCTCTTCAATTTAAAATTGTTTTGTTAGTGCTTTATTTTCCTTTTCATTTTGCAATTCTACATTTCTTTTCATTTCCTTTATTTTTCTTTCTTTTGAATGTTCATTTGAGTGTTATTTATTTTAAGTTGCCATGAGACAACTTGTTGGAAACAATTCTAACACTAATAAGAACAATGATTTTGTTCTTAAATAATGCATGATCTGATATCATAAATCGCGAGACTTGAACGAACATTGTAAAAGGACTTTTATCCGGTCCTAAAGTGTTAATGGATAATGGTTGTTTACATTACCGAAAATCAGTGCAAACACCTGCAACTTAGGTATTGTTAACACTCTGAATGCGGAACTTATGAAAGCTATATTAGCAATTGAATAAGCTTTTGAGAATGGTTGGACAAATTTTTGATTAGAATTAGATTCATCTTTAGTTGTGATAACGTTCAGTAAACTATCTATTATGCTCTGATAAATCAGAAATAGATGGGACAACTGTATAACTATTCTTGATAATTGTAATTTTTTGGTTTCTCACGTTTTCAGAAAAGATAATCACTATACCGATAAATTGGCTAACATAAATTTAAATATCTTTAACTTTATTTGTTGGATTGATATATATCAGGATATAGAACCGGATTTATGTAAAAACCGGATTTTTGTAATAAAAAAAAAAAGAAGTGAAAACATTGTTTCCTAAAAATAATATTTGCACGGGCGTACATCATGGCACTACTTGTACAACAAAACTTTGTTATTGTTGATAAAGAGATTTTCAAAGCACACCTGATCTTACTTAACCTCATACTTTTGCAAAATTGAAATAAAATAAATCTTAACATTATGTACAAAAGAAAATAGAAAAGGTAAAATGTAGGGTAGGCGTGGCCATAAATTTAAAGTATTCTTTAAAATTTATTATTAGTCGTATTTTTAAATATTTGAAACAAAATTGAAAAACATTAGTGGGATTTTGAATTGCAAAACATTGGACAATGTATACTCAAGTGTGGGAAATGTCGCAGGTAAGCGTCAGTCATTCCGGAAATTGCCTCCTTGACTTTTTACACGACGTATCAAATTCTTTTTTTAATAATAATATTATTGCAGTCGAAATGTTATTTTAATGAAAGCAATTTGTTAAAAGCAAAAAAGAAAAGGAAGAATAGAATAGAATGTGAAAGAGAGAGATTTTGATGTTTATAATTTCGGTGAAGGCCGTTGATTGCGGTTGGGAATAAAGTGCTCTGACAATTGGGACACTTTTTTTTCTGTTTTGTTCTTTTGACCATATCTCCCTATACTTTCAACTTTTTTTTATTTTTATTTTTTATTTTTCTAAAGCAAAATTGATAGTGATATAAAGTTTTTTAAATTGTTAATTAATTTGTTCAAGTGGATTTTTTAAATGATTTTGTTCTTCTTAAGGTCTTACTTCTGAGTGTTATGTGATTCTAGTAAAACTAAAGTGGTAAACCAAGTTAAGAGTAGATTCATATGAATTTAATTTGAGAAATGATAGGATCACACCAAAATATTGTAAGGAATTGGGGAAAGCAAAATAATTACTTTCCAATAGATTTTTATTAACAGAGTCTAGAATTTATTATGAATGTAGCACCTGATTCTAGAAAAGTACATTCATAACCTCTCCATTTTGAGTTTCTTTTGAAAGTGTTAAGTTTTATAGTTTCCTTAACTCCATTCACAAACTTGTTAGAATGAAGATTTTTATCATAAATGTCAAATAAAGATTCTGCATAAACAGAAGAACTATTCATTCATTCTCCTAAATGCATATTATAATATATTAGTAATAATATAATAATATTTTTAAAAATATTTTTCTCAAATATCTCTAAGTATTCTATTAAAGGTTGTAGAGTAAATTAAACATTACAAAAACTATTAGATGGAAATGAAGCATAAAAAAAATATTCAAAATAGTAATTGGGTATTGTTTCAACCAAATATACACAAATGTTGTTTGTTGAAACAAAATTTATGAAGAGAGAGATTCATTTTGTTTTGGAATTTCGAGTTGAGTTCCTCGAAGTAGCACGAATTAAATTTCAAACATGTTAATGTTATGCATTTCCATAACAACATTTCCTTCTAAGTGATTTTATTATTTGATTATCATCAATATCCTATTGTGGTTATTTTACAAACGAGTTCATGTCTTCCAGTTCTATTCTATTTAAATGGCACCTCTGATCTTAGGTATGGTGTTTGCATGTGTTCATCTTTGAGGACAAGGGTTTTCTTGAAGAGGAGACCGCTAATAATGACATTACTACTCTATTTCTAATATAGGACCTCTTTGAATAAATCATGAAAATTAAGAAAGCTGATTAATGTATTAAACTTGTTGACAATTAAAAAAATAAATAAATAAAAAGTAAAATAAAAAAACACAAAAAAATTCTAGAGAGAGATGTTCTCTCTTCTCTCTAGAAAACCTTCCCTTAAATCTTTAGGGTTTGTTGGTGGTTGCCTCCCACCTTCATGGTGTTCGCTGTTGATTTTGACGAACAATCTCTGCTTTTCCAATCTCACTGAATTTGGTAACTTGCAGTACCAACCAAACAAGTCCTATGACACATGTACTAAAATTTGAATGTATTTTATGAACCTTTAAAACAAACGTTTATGATTCTGTATTTGGTTTCTTGAATCTTCTTTATTAAGAGTGATTTTTGATTATGTGGTTAAGTTAACGTTTTAATAAAGTAAAAATAAACAAAGACTTAAAAGTTTGTATGAAAATAAATGTTGAAACGTAAATTGAATTATAAACGCAAAGCAAGAAATAAAGAATCTTTAAATTTTATAAACTGGAATAGAAATGATGTTTACACATACATTTCCAGATAACTCTCTTTTTCTCTTTCACATGAGTACTTAGAGTGTTTTTATAGGAATTTCTGTACAAGTTTTCACACACTAAAACTAACAAATGTTACCCTATCTATACAAAAATAAAATAACTGCTAACTAACGGAAAAATTCTAAGAATTTGACACTTGGCTTTCTGCATGTTCTTTTTCTTCTAAAATTTCCACGTATTCCTCTGCCAAACAAAACCAATGTTCAAATTTGAACTTCTCCTTAAGGCTGAAACAACACGTCTCTTTACCATGTCGAATTCATCTGATATCGGACACGTCAATGAAATCGTCGAACAAACAAGACATTATCCCCGTTTCCGAACTGTCGAACATTCCACCATTACTGTCGAATTGTCGAAATATCATTCCTTCATTTTTCTTCTTTTGCAAATCTTGTCAAAAAACATTATTTTATTCTTAAAACCATGGTGTCGAAAATATGTGCATACAAATTGCTCCCCCAACAAAGATGTTTCGACTGTCTTTTGGAGAAACCATCATTTGTTGTCGAGTCATACTTCGACTCCATGCCACTCACATTAATTGCGTTGATTCCCAAGATATGACTTTTGTCAAGTCATAAGACAACGTAATCATCACATTTTTCCCTAAAACATCATGTCTAGCCCACGTTTGGACATGACATCCATCACCCTAGGCACCTAGGTCTGTCACGTTCTCTTCAACTTCCATCACTTTCTTCACTACCATTGATATCTTTACATGTGCCATAACCGTTTGAAAAACTCAAATATTTTTACTCACATTTCTGTATAAATACTCATTTTACCTTTTTTCTGAAAAACTTTTTACATTCTTGGACCTACCTTTTCATAACTCAATCTCAGACCTTCTTCTCTTACTCAAACTTCTTCCATTAACAATGGCGTCTTCAAGCAACCAGAAGATCAAAGATAGAACTTCTCTCCCATATGCACACAGACTATCTGGACCAGAAATCATGGGCAATCAACAGTACGTACCAGAACCTCCAAATGAAAGAGAGAAGACGAGCATCTATCAATCCCAGGTACTTATTTCAGTTCTCATTTCTGGAACTTGTCATGCTATGTTAGGCCCATTGCCTAACCCAAACATTGATCAAACTCGATTAAAAGAGTTTTTTCCTTCTTATTCTCATTCTAAACCCATAGGTGTTGGAATGAAACCCAACCCTAGTGGAGAACCCATAGAAAAACTGAAAACACATATATTCTTGCAGAACTAGACTTGACTTATCTGAATCAACCCAGGATTTTTAGGAGTTGTCCTTTGACAAAAGATCCCTCTGATTACTTAGATTGGCTAGCCAAAGTCGAAAAGGTTAAAGGAAAGTTCTGGAAACAAACTGGCATCTTTGACTTAATCCAACTGTCAAAGGTAGGTCCTAGCTATTGTACCAACATGATCATGGCTTCCTTTTACTTTTGGGATAACACTTACAACAACTTCCACCTTCCTTGTGGAATGGTGACTCCAACCCTCTTCGACCTAGCTGCCATAGTTGGCCTTAGTCCAATAGGGATAGATTTTAATCCAATTCTTCTGGTTGATAACTCCATAGCCTTCGAAACCAGTTTCGCATCTTATTCTTTATTTATTGCCCATTATCACGATAAAAATTCCCCTGAAGTACTTGACGTAGAACACATAGCATTCTTAACCCTTTGGCTATAAAAATTTGTATTTTTCTCAAGATCCCTCCAAGTTGCCAAAAAATATCTCACAATAGCCAACCAACTTCATGCTGGTAACAACCTCTGCCTGAGCGAAATGATTATGGCGAACCTCTATGAATCGATCAGCGAGAGCGTCAAATCCTTGAAGTTGATCAAAGAGAAAGGAAAACTAAGCTTAGCAGGCCCCTTCTGGATCCTACAATTGTGGCTTAATGCTACTTTTGAAGCCTCCTTTCCCATCAATAACGTGGTGGATGAAGAAAGTGTCAAAAGCAGGACTGTCGAATGGTCTAGGTTAGTACAACTAACCCCCTCTGAAGAAGGAATTGACCTTCGACGATCTTTCACCAGTTATGTGACAATGTTTGTTAAAAGGTACAACTTCACCCCAAGTATGGCACCTTTTGCCAATAGAACCGTTGGGCCTAAATGGTTCACCAAACAACTTCCCTTCGAACTACAAAAAGACGAAGACACCTTCTTGGTTATTTAGGAATCGTTTCTGACACCAAGGCTCTTATTTTCCCATCAAAACATGACCAACACAAAAATTGCCCTGATTGTTTATCAACCCAACCTCGTCGCTCGCCAGTTTGGGTTGATCCAAATAAAACCAAAACCCATTTACCCAAAGAAAGACTTTATCCTTTTCTACAACTCTTTTCTTAATGCGTCGAAAATCATAGAACTATCAGAGAAGTTGAATGATGCAACCTTGGAGATTCGACCAGTGGTATTTCGACCAACCTTTCTTTGCATGCAAGAATTCGACGTTTGGTGGAAGGACTATTATCTTACTGGATTCTATGATGTAACAACCTTTCAAACTCTCCTGATGAACGCTTTTGCTTTTGTGCAGGATCAAACCAAAAAAGGTATTCAACAGCATATTAAGGAGATCCAAAAATTTCAAAAATAATTTGAAACTATTTTTAGGCAAAATGATATTAGGAAAAGCAGCGGTAATTCTAAAGCATAAGTTCACAGAAAAGTTGGGGAAATTAATGTTGCCTTCTTATGTTCGACCAGAAGTACATTATGACTTGGCGTATAGTTATTATCCACCAAAATTCCCCCCTCTACCATCTGCTGAATTTGGTGTGGCCTTGAGCCCTCCATTTCCAGATTGTTTGTTTGTGGATCTGATCTGAAATTGCTTCAAGAGTCTCGTAAAAAGCGTGTTGAGCGTGTGGTTCCAACCAAATATCATTTGGACAATTACCCAAGGCACCTTCATGTTGGAATAGAACACGTATGCGTGGAATATCCTATTCTTGAAGGTGTTAAAGAAAAACACAATTTGTATTTCATTTTATTTGTATTCTTATGTTTTCCTTTTTTCTTACTTACTTTCTTGCTTTCCTTTCTAACTGTCAAGATTCCTGCCAAGAAAGCTACCGTCGAAAGAAAACCTGGAAAGGCAATCGAAAAGTATTCTTCCACTATGAAAAAGGTTTCAAAAAAATGTCCAACTTTGGTTATTTTGTTCACAAGGCAAACTCATTTTACTTATACTAACCAAGCCCTTTTTTGGTGTTTTAGGTAAGTCGAAAACCACCAAACCCCTCAGAAAAGAAAACAAGAGGAAGGACAAGTGATTTCTGACGAATCTGGGGATGAATCTCCAGAAGAAAAAAAAACCTCAAACGAAAGAAAGCTCTGAAGATTAAAACAGTTGCCTCTCAAATATCCCTTGTCAAATCTGTGAAGAAAACTCCTCCTACCAGCTCAATAATCAAAGCTACACAGGATGCAGAAAGTGGGAACTCCAGCCTCCATACTGAGATTCCTCAGGTAAGTTACATTTTGACTAATGTTATTTTTCTTGAACTTTCTTTTCTTAACTTCTTTTTATTTCCAGGTTCAAGTCATGGTCGAAGAACGCCCTATCAGCTCTACTTCTCACTCTACAAAATATTCGACTAAGGAATCAGGAGCAGAAATGGATCTTGAAAAAACCCAACCTCATGGTGAGACCAATCTGATGGAGGGAGTCCAAGAATAAATTGCTCCCACAGACGACGAACATGAGCCACAAACCGTAGCTGAATTCGACACCAATATGGATGATCCGTCTGATGACAACTCTCCTCTTCACCCAAAATCAGATATTGGCAAAGATGATGGTTCTGTTAAGGATGATAAGGGCGAAAAGGCTGATGGCGAACCAACTGTCGAGGAAGAAAAGGAACAAGAGAAAGAACAAGATGTTGATGTTGGGGAGAGAACCAAAGCAAAAACTGTTGAGGGCAAGGGTCAGTCGAAGAAAGAAGCTGGACCTTCTGCTGGGCCTTGTATTCAACCAATTTCTGCTCAGACCCAAGGTACTCCTCCATCCACTGGTTCGACTACACTTTCACGTGAGGAGCTTAAAAGTTTGAAAGTGAAGAAACCCTTAGATTACCTAAAGGCCATGCTCAGTGCCCGCTACAATTTCCAAGATTCTTCTTATAGTAGTTCAACTACCTCTGGAGCCACCTCTGATGTCAGATCCCTTAACACCATCAAAACTGAAGTCAAAGCCAAAATACTTGGTGTGGATCTATTCAAAGTTCTGTACGAAAATCCTACTACTCAGTTTGAAATGAACAAACTCCTCAAGCAAGTTAATATCCTGGAGGCTTCTGCTGACGAAACTCGCCTAGTGATGGATTTGGCCTAAATAATTGATATATTGAGTGCAGACCTCAATCGTCAAAAAGAGTTCTCCCAATTGATCTCCAACAAGACTGAAACTCAAACTGCTGAATGTGATGTTGTAGCTGCTTCGACTGACAAAGTTTCAGAGTTGCAAAGGCTTTGTGAAGCTTATTCCAAAGATGTTGTTGAATGTGACAACAACATTCAAAACTTTGAGGAACAAATAGCCAACTTCAACTCAAAATTTCCCAAGAAAAGCAACGCAAAGCAAACCTTCGGCAACCCAAGCATGAGGAGATTGACGAAGAGATCAAGATGGGACTTCATCACGCAGACAGAGCCCATCAATTAAGTCAGGAAATTGACAACATTTCTTATGATAAGAGTTTGTGTGAATATCGAATCCAAGTTCAAAAGAGAAAGTTTGAGGAACTCAAAAAGTCTTTTCTTAAAGACTAAATTGTAATAGAAATAGGTTTTTTATTAGCAGCCTTTAAGGCATTTCTTTCGTAATGACATTAATGCCATTTGTTTGGCGAAGTACCTTATTTGTTTCATATAATTATTCTGTTTTTATTTTCACTTCTTGCAAAGTTGGCTTATACTTTTTTAAATACTTGCCATTTATTTTTAGTATCATTTCGTCTTTGCCTATATATTCGACTTCATACGCGCCATTTGAAAAAACTTGCGGGATTTTGAAAGGTCCTTCCCACTTAGGGGACCATTTTCCCATTAATCTATCTTTTCGATCCATGGGAAGAATTACTTTCCAAACGAGATCACCCACAAAAAGGGTCTTGGATTTTACTTTTTTGCTGTAAAACTTTTCGACCCTTTCTTTTTCTCTCTTTATCAAATCTAAAGTGCGCAACCTCTCTTCGTCTAAATCAACTAATTCATCTAACATCATGCTGCAATACATTTCTGATGGAATTTCATAATGCCTTTGCACTCGTATAGATTGTAAATAAATTTCGACTGGTAATACTGTAACATGTCCAAAAGTTGATTTAAATGAAGTAGAGTTTGTAGCTTCTTTAGGAGACGTTCGACAAGCCCATAAAATCTGATCCAAAGTCTTATGCCAATTTCTGGGTTTTCTACCCACATGCTTTTTGATCAAATTTATTACAACTTTGTTTGCCGCTTTGACTTGTCCATTTGCTTGGGCATAATAAGGTGTATAAGTCAAAAGCTTAAAACCTGTTTCTTTTGTAAATGTTTAAATGTTTTTTCCAGTTAACACAGATCCTTGATCGGTGGTTATTGTTTCTGGTAATCCAAATCTATAAATTATATATTTCTGGATAAACTCTATGACTGCCTCTTGGTCCACGTTTACCAGAGGTATGGCTTCGATCCATTTAGTGAAGTAATTTACTCCAACTAAAATGTATTTCTGCCCTTTTGACGAAGCTGATCGAATTTCTCCAATTAAGTCTAAAGCCCAACCCCTGAATGGCCAAGGATTTATAATTGAATTCAACTCACTTGCAGGGACATGTGGTATACCTGTATGTACTTGGCATTCCTGACACCCTTTTGCAAATTCGACACAATCTTTCAAGATGGTTGGCCAATACAGACCTTGTCGAAATAATAACCATTTCATCTTATGCCCTGCTTGGTGTGCACCACACGCACCACTGTGCACATTCGAAAAAGCTATGTAAGCTTCCTCTTCGCCCAAGCATTTCAGTAGAACCCCTTCTGCAGTCTTTTTAAATAATTCATTCCCAAAAAGTACGTAGCTTAAAGCTCTGTACTTTAATTTTCTTTCCACTTTCTGGTTTGGGTCTTGTAGATAATCCTTAGTGGGGTTTCTCCAATCTTTACCTTCTGAATTATCTACATTGAGAATTTCAAAATTTTCTTCATCCCCACAACCTAGTTTTATTGTCTCTAAGTCTGATGGGGATAATTTGGTGGATATAACTCTACCTCTTACTTTAATAGCGCTCTCCAAATTTTCCTTCGACACTTTGTAGCCTGATGCTATTTGAGCCAGGTCATTGGCTTCCTAATTTTCCATCCTAGGAATATGTTTAAAGGCTACAATGTCGAATGTTTTAAGGAGTTTGTAACTATTACAAAGTACATAATCAGATTCTCTTTGACACATTTATATTCTTTAGTTAATTGTTTTATTACCAATTCTGAGTCACTCATTATTTCGACTCTTGTTGCCCCCAATTCCAACAATATTTCTAGTCCAGCAATCAGAGCTTCATATTTTGCTTCATTATTTGAACATAAACCTTCGACCCTGTACTTGAATTTTGTTGGAATTTTGTCAGGAGAAATAATTAATATTCCAACGCCAGTTCCATTCTTATGACTAGAACCGTCGAAATACAGCCTCCATGGCTTTAATTCGACATATTTAATCTCATTTTCATCTATTGAGTAGTCAGCTATAAAGTCATCACATTTGTCCTTTGACAGCCTTTAAAAGCAGATATGTTAAGGAATACTCTGTCAATGATAGAGCCCATTTCCCAATTCGACTATGTAAAATGGATTTAGATAACATATACTTTATTACATCGAAATGAGAGGAGACATATACATCAATTGGTTTTATATAGTGCTTTAATTTTGTACAAGAAAAATATACACACAAACATAATTTCTCTATTACATTATATCTAGTTTCAACATCGTTTAAGACTCTGCTGAGATAATAGATGGCTCTTTCGACACCATTTTCATCTTCCTGACACAACATGCTTCCTAAAGTCTTGTCTAATGTTGAGATGTACAATCTCATACTTCTTTTTCTCCAAGGAGACATCAAAACTGGAGGACTGGCTAGATATTCCTTGATCTTGTCGAAGGCATCTTGTTGTTCTTGCCCACATGCGAAGTCTTCCTTCTTTAGTCGAAGTAGAGGAGAGAAAGCTTGCGTTTTTCCACTAAGGTTAGAAATGAACCTTCTGAGAAAGTTGATTTTCCCTAGAAGAGATTGCAATCCTTTCTTTGTTGATGGCGCTTTCGCTTCCATTATTGCGTTGGCTTTGTTGGCGTTTATTTCGATTCCCTTTTTGTGGACCACAAAACCTAAAAAATCATCCGCCTGCACACCAAAAGCACATTTAAGGGGATTCATTTTTAAACCAAACCTCCTCATCCTCTCAAAGGATTGTCGAAGATGGTCTAAATGATTTTTTTCCTAAAACAGACTTTATTACAATATCATCAATATATATTTGCATGAATGTTTCGATAGAATCATGAAAGATAGATTTCATAGCCCTTTGGTAAGTTGCTCCAGCATTTTTCAAACCGAAAGGCATTACTACCCATTCGTAAGTCCCTATTTCCCCAGGACAACGAAAGGTTGTTTTGGAAACATCTTCTTCTGCAATGAAGATTTGATTATAGCCAGAGTATCCATCTAACATACTTAGGTACTCGTGGCCTGCTGCAAAATATACTAGCATTTCTGCTACTGGCATAGGATATTCATCCTTTGGGGTGGCTGAGTTCAGGTCTTGAAAGTCAATACACACCCTTAGTTTGCCATTTTTCTTAATTATAGGTACTATGTTTGCAATCCATTCGATATACCTGGTTGGGCGGATGAATTTGCATTTGAAAAGTCTTTCGACTTCTTCTTTTATTTTCGACAGAACTTCTGGCGCAAAAAGTCTTGGAGTTTGCTTCACAGGCTTCTTTCCTTCTATTATAGGCAGCTTTAGTTCGACCAGACTTCTATCTAAACCAGGAATTTCGTCATAGTCCCATGCGAAACAGTCTTTGAACTCTTTCAGCAAACAGACTAATTCGACCTTGAACTGAGGATCCATCCTAGTGCATATGTAGGTTAGTCTTTTTTCTACCCCAACCCCACATTAATTTCTTCCAATGGGTCTTGTGCCACCTTCTTCAGGCTAGTTGACACTGGCTCCTTTTCGAACCCCAGGGGTTCGTCATTATAGATGGTGTCAAGCTTCTGGTTCTGTCATTCGCCTATCTAGTTGTCATCACCATCTTCATCAACGTCCCTTCGAGGACATCGTTTATCCAATTCTTCTTCGTTGGCTTCGACAACCATGTATTTTACCGATGTAGTAATAGAAGGGATTAACCCCAAATATCTATCTCAAGGACTGCGTATTAAAATAAGTTCTTAGTGATTAATTTCAATTGGACAAAATTCATGGTTTAAAGGTTTGAAATTAAATTATATAAACTAAAGAGAATAAAACGTATACTAAAACAAATAATTTCACTAATATGAAAGTAATGTCAGGTACGGTGTATGATTCGCAGTGCAATGACTCAAATGTTCCTTAATTTTAGAGATATGCTTTAGAACGTGTCTTTCCTAAGTTTAAAATGTTTTTCCAAAATTCCTTTAAAGAAAAACCTTTGGTATTCTTCATTGACCGTGATTCCTCAATGGTCAAAGAAGAATATCAAGCAATAATTCTGACATAAAAAAGGTTCTTGTAAAAATATCCCAATTCCTCAGTAATATTTTTCGCGATAAAATTATGCAACAAGGTTAGGATGGTTGGTCAGACCAAATCCTAACCACGATCAATTATCTCATTTTCCAATAACGATAAAGCATTAAGGTCGTTGCAATAAAATAAAGAAACGAAACTAAAAACATAATCCCAAATTGAAGAATTCAAAAAGTCATTACATAAAGCAAATCAGGGACACCCCCCTGGCATTGGGGGGTTTAGCCATTCATGTTCATACTGAAAATAAAAACAGAGCAAGAAAATTGAGACATTACAATCAACGTCGGATTTGTTGGATCGTCAATCGCTTCCGCTCTTGATCAATCCTCCTTCTCCCGTATTCGTTTAATCTCAAAAATCCCCAAATCCAAAAAGTGTTTCTAACAGTCATAATGGTCAAATATAAATCAGTCTTCAAAAGCACCGCGAAATGTCCGGAATACCCTTGAAGCAGCAAAACATAAGATTTCCCTCTGGTCTTCACAACACGGGCCGTGTTGTGCAACACGGGCACCCGTGTTGTGCCTCTGGATCACCACAAAACCACTTCTCCACCAGCTTCCATGACACGGGCCATGTTGTACAACACGGGCACCCGTGTCACAACCCTGACTTCTTCTTTTCTGTGCAAATCTTAGTCTCTTCTGGTATTCACAACACGGGCCGTGTTGTACAACACTGGCACCCGTGTTGTGCCTCTGAAATCCCATTTTCTGTCGTTTTTTAATGCTTGGATCATCTCTCGGAAATCTCGAACAACCGATTACATATTTACCTGAAACACCACAAAGAAAACAACCACATAACCCATTCCACTGATAAAAACAAAGTAAAACGATGAACACTAACTTGCACGCAATAATGAGAAAACTATGACCAAACATGAACGAGATACTACAAACAAACCAAATTAGACTCAAAAGACACTGAAAACCGGCTTGAATATTACCACTAAATATCACTGATCAGACTGCAGGGAGGTATATGAGCCAGATTTTTGTCGAAGCTTCGACTGTTTGCATTGTTTATTTCAGTCATGAAATAGCTCTGGTCTGCTTTTATGTTTTCGACAATCCCATCAGGACTCCAGATGACTATATGTTGGTGCATTGAAGAAGGTACAACCCCTACTCCATGAATCCACTCCATTCCAAGAAATAAATTATAATTCGCCCTGAAAGCGATGACTATGAACATTGTTGGTTTGGTTATAGTTCCAATTGTTAAGTCTACCTGGATAACACCCATGGTAGTGCCTACTTTCTCTTAATAATTTGACAGCACCATATTGTGGGGTTTTGCGTCAGAATCATCTTTTCCAATTTTCTTTAACATGTAGTGGGGCATCAAATTCACCGCAGCTCCCCCATCCACTAGTATTTTATTCACACCAACATTTTCGACCTTTCCCTTGATGAACAAAGGCTTCAGGTGTCCCTTCAATGATTCGTCTGGCTTTTCGAAGAAGGCATTCTGCTCTTCAACGCAACGGTTGTTCATTATGTAGTAACATACAGGCTTAGGTCCCACTGTATTGTCCACCATGTTCTCTTCCTCATCTTCGACTTCCATGATCCTGTCATAGTCCCTAGGGAGGACAGACACTACATTGTAGACCACGTCGAATGATTCCTCTGAGTCAGATTCGAAATCGTCAGTCGCTTCATCATCTTCTAACACTTTGTTGTTGAGTTTCGATACTTGTGACAGGCTGCTTGTGTTGTTCTTTTGAGAAGACTCCCTTTTGCCTGCAACTTGAGCATTCTTGCTTGATTCTGCTTTATCCTTGTTAGCATCTTCTTTCTTGACAATGATTCCTTCTGCAGCTTCTTTTTCTGCCCTCTTTTGCCTCTAGAATCTTCTCCATTGGGACCTTGACATATGATTTTTCCCTTTGTAGTTCTCTGATGGATATGGTCTTGGTTTTGGCCTTTCAGTTTCTTTCTTGCCTTCTACTGAAGGTCCTCTTTGGATTTCAAAATTCCTCCACTTGTAGGTGTTGTAGTATCTTCTCCCAAAATTTTGAAGGTGATGCTTACTTCTTCTTGGGTCATACCTTCTAGCTTCGAATGTTGGGCTTGTTCCCCAATTTCCTCTTTTCTTGGTTTTTTCTACTGCCTCCAAATTTGATGTTGCCTTTCTGTCAAATATTGCACTACAGCGTGGACATAACATGACTTCAGTCTTCTTCTTCTAACACCTCTGGATGAATTCTGCTAAATTCTCATCCTCCTTTGGATATGCCAACCTTTGGTACTCTTCTCGACGGTGTTCCATTTCAATTTTCTCTTTGTGAGTCAAGTCCACCGTGTTGATGTCTATCTCCTGTCCATCAGCAATGTTTAATTCATTCATTTTTCTAACAAGATCCTCTTTGACTTTATTTTGGCCTTTTGTCAGATAGAGACTTTTCCCTTCGACTTTTTGCTTTCTTGGATCTTCCATGGTCCTGCGTAATATTCCATAAGTGGTCAGTTTTGTAGGGCCTTCGACAGTTTTTGCATTAATTCTTGCAATGTCTTTGTTGACAAGTCTCACAGTGTTGGTGAAGCTTACAACATTCCTTTCTTTTGTTTGATTAGGGTCGAAACCTTCATCAATCTGGTCTTCAATGGTGAGGCCCTCAGTAGCCTTCTTTTCGACACTAAAAGAATTGTCAGATTCTTTCTTAGTGCCTACAGGGACATCTTCCCACCCAGTTGGCTGAATTTTGTTGATGTCAACATGAGAGCTTGCAGGAGCAGAGTACTTCACAAGATAATCAAACTTTCCACTGGGCTCTCCCAGAGTGTCCCATATTATTTTACTCTTAGCCACGTTGTTGTTTCCCTTGTTGAAACCTTCAGTAGTTTCCTTCTTCTAGTTATCAAAGTCGTCAGTAACTTTAACCTTGTCTTGATTGTCGAAACCCTTAGTGGCCTTAACCTTGTTTTGACTGTTGGAATCTTTAGTAATCTCAACATTGTTTGGGTTGTCGAAACCCTCAGTAGTCTCAACATTGTTTTGACTGTAGTCATTCAGTTCCTTCACATCAAGATTTTTAGTAACCTTGATCATTATTGGCATGGTCAAATGGTCTTTGGATACTTCTTCCATTTTAGACTGGTCTGGGAGATCACCAGCACTCCCCACCATGTTAATGTGGGTGTCGAAACCTTTAGTGGCTTCTATCATCTCAAATTTATCCTCAGACGTCTTTTCAATTTTGACCATATTCACATTGAATGGTTCAACATAATTGGTTTCCATCACCTGCATAGGATTTGTGTCAATCCTTATTTGTTGCTTTGGTTTGTCTCCAAACTTCAGCCTTCCATCCTGAATTGCATTCTGAACAAGATCCCTGAAAAGGAAACATTGAGAAGTTTTATGATCCAGAAAGTTATGGTATTTACAAAAACCTCTCTTTTTCTGTTGGTCAACAGGGGGTTCCTTAATGCCCGGTGGTCTTATTAACTGACCATCTTTAACCAACAAGTCAAAAAATTTGTCACACTTGGTGACGTCGAAAGTATAAGTTCTTTTAGGAAATTTATTATTCTTTTCTGGTTCGACGGATATTTTCCATTCGACGGAGTTAGCATTTTATAAGAGTATGGTGGACCTTGTTTCAATTCTGCCAAGTCAATTTCTTGTTCGTCGAAGATAACTGGTTCATCTTCGTCACAATCGTCATCTTGGCATATTCCTACATAGTCCACTTTTTCCTTTTTACTTTTGTTTGCCCTAAATTTCTCAGCTTTTAGTCTTTCAATTTGTCTTACCTTATCTTGTAATTGTTTCATGTCTCTTAAATATTGAGTATCTAGTTTCTTTCTTATAGAATAATCTAGACCTCCTGCAGCCATTTCGACTAATTCTTGTTCTGGCACTTGTGTGAAACATCTTGCATTCAGCAATCTGAATCTATTTAGGTAATCATCTATAGGCTCTGAAAATTTTCTCTTAAAACTGGCTAATTCCTTTAAACTTATCTTAGTTTGTCCCATATAGAATTGTTCATGGAATAATCTCTCTAACTGGGTCCATGTGTGTATGGAGTTTACTGGCAGGGACGTAAACCAAGTAAATGTGTTCTTTGTCAAAGAACTTGGGAAGTATTTCATTCTTAGATTTTCATTATGGGTTATTTCTCCCGCTTCGATTAAATAACGCGTTATATGCTCTATGGTGGATTCACTAGTGTCCCCTGAAAATTTGGTAAATTTGGGGATTTTCCACCTTGGAGGTAACTCCTGTTGTAGAACATACTCAGATAATGGGGAAGCATAACTAGGCCTTTTCAATCCTACGTTTACCCCATTTTGCGCCATTATTCTTTCGACCATGGCTGCCAATTTATTTTTGACAGGCAGATTATTATAGCGCATTCTCTGTTGCAAGACATCATCAGTGTCCTGACCTCTCTGGACTATTACCCTTCTAGGCTCTCGTTGAACAGGGACTTCGACACGAGGTTGTTCGACCTCCTCTTCTTGGATCCTAAGGTTGGCTTGGGGATTGTCTAAAGGTATCTGATTTATTGTAGGCTCTTCTTCGACATTGATCACTGGGTTCTGAATTACAGGTTCTCTCTGTCAAATCTGAGGGACGCCAAAGAAATCAACAATATGCGTCATCTACGCTGCCAATACTTGATTTGTTTGGGTAGTGTTTTGTATCAAAGGGTTAAACACTTCTCCCATCTGTTGCGTCAACCTTTAGATCATCTCATGATTACTATCGTCCATTTGTTGTCGTATTACTTGCACATAATTATTTGTAACTGCTGGCATTTGGAAACCTGGTGGGGGTTGATTTAATCTACTAATATTCCCACCATATCCTGACCCTTGTAATGATGAAGACATGTGAACCATAGCATCAGAATACAAAGGTGGTGCATTGTGTAAATTTGCCATCATTGAAGTTGGCATTCCATAGGGTTGTTCTCTTCCAAACATGGGTATGGAAAAGTTTGTTTGATATGGCCTAAACTTATTCCCTCTAGGAGGAGGCGTCCCCATCGGGATTGAATGCCCTAAAGTAGAGGAACTAGGCGCATTCTGAGAGAATGACACCGCTGGTATTGACCCTGCTGATGAAGGATTTACCCCCTCTAAAACATGAACTGATTCCATATTTCCCTCTGTCGAAGGGATGGGATTAGAGACTGGAACAGTTTCGTTTGGGTTTGGATTATTTGGCGGATTTTCCATTCTTCTTACTCTAGTACTCATAGGTCTTTCTACGTTAGTTATGGCTAATTTACCACTTCTCAGAATCATACAACACAATAAAACGTTTTCAAATTAAGAGTTACTCTATTAAACTTTTCAGAATTTTAGCACCCGTCCCACTGGGCGTGCCAATTTGTTCGCTGTTGATTTTGACGAACAATATCTGGTTTTCCAATTTCACTGAATTGGGTAACTTGCAGGACCAACCAAACAAGTCCTAGGACACATGTACTAAAATTTGAATGTATTTTATGAACCTTTAAAACAAGTGTTTCTGATTGTATATTTGGTTTCTTGAATCTTATTTATTAAGAGTGATTTTTGATTATGTGGTTAAGTTAACGTTTTAATAAAGTAAAAATAAACAAAGACTTAAAAGTTTGTATGAAAATAAATGTCGAAACATAAATTGAATTATAAACGCAAAGCAAGAAATAACGAATCTTTAAATTTTATAAACTGGAATGGAAATGGTGTTTACACGTACATTTCCAGATAACTCTCTTTTTCTCTTTCACACGAGTACTTAGAGTGTTTTTATAGGAATTTATGCACAAGTTTTCACACACTAAAACTAACAAATTCTACCCTATTTATACAAAAATAAAATAACTGCTAACTAACGGAAAAATTCTAAGAATTTGACACTTGGCTTTCTGCATGTTCTTTTTCTTCTAAAATTTCCATGTATTTCTCTGCCAAACAAAACCAATGTTCAAATTTGAACTCTCCTTAAGGCTGAAACAACACATCTCTTTACCATGTCGAATTCATCTGATATCAAACACAACAATGAAATCATCGAACAAACAAGACATTATCCCCTTTGTTGAATTGTCGAACATTCCACCATTACTGTCGAATTGTCGAAATATCATTCCTTAATTTTACTTCTTTTGCAAATCTTGTCAAAAACATTATTTTATTCTTAAAACCATGGTGTCGAAAATATGTGCATACACATTGTAGGTTTCATCTCCCACCTTTATGATGACTATCTCCCCTATGAAGGGTAATATCTCTCTCTCTTTCAATCTCACTCTCATGTTTTTACCGGAATTAAGTCACCCATCGGAGACCCCCTCCTTCCACCACAAACCAAGCCGTCTTTCTCCCTACTGTCACGGTCGTCATCAGAGCCACCACCACTAAGATATGGAAAGATTCTTAAGGTTGTTCTTAGCATCCCAAACTCAATAATGGTCGGTGTACCACAATTCAATGAAACTATGTCACCTCAGATTCTGTTTACGGTTGATAGAAGGAACCAAAAATGTAGACGAAAAATATTATAAAGACCATTTGTTCTGGACTGGGCCCAAGGATTATATTGGGCCGTGGTCCAATACGTCGAGCAGATGCCCATATGCTCGGGAAAGCATACTTGGTAGACGAGCTCACACCACTTAATGGTCGGGCAGACATTTCATGAGTCGGGCATACACTTTACGATACGGGCAGATAACGGGTCTTCCGTCCTACTTGCCACATCATCCAACTATCCCTCATTATCTCCTGAAAGATAAGGGAGGTTGGACTAAGGACCAGACCACTTGCTAGGTCTACACGCTCCTTACGCGTACCATGGCAGTTCTTCCTTGGGCCTCGCTGATCCAG
This sequence comes from Lathyrus aphaca, assembly GCA_963966055.1. Taxonomy (NCBI): domain Eukaryota; kingdom Viridiplantae; phylum Streptophyta; class Magnoliopsida; order Fabales; family Fabaceae; genus Lathyrus; species Lathyrus aphaca. The sequence continues at coordinate 27,779,627 of OZ014521.1, read as the reverse complement.
CCCAAGGAAGGACCTTGGCCCAACGTTGGGGGCTCACTATAAATACCCTTTTTCACTAAAGGGTCATGTATTCTGATTTAACTTTTCTGACTTACCATTTTTTGTACCTCTATTGACTTTGGCATCAGAGCGCCTTATAGATACACCCCATCCATTCCATCCATCTTGTTATTCACATCCAATTGCTGGAAGGCCCTCCTGATAAGGTAAGATCATATGCGCCGTCTGTGGGAGCCTAGATGTCCCCTTCTTCCACAGCAGAAGATCAAAGCTCAAAACCACCATACCCTTCTAGTATGTCCGGAGAACAGTCCAACGACCACCACCGTCCCCTTGTCGACTACATGACGGAGGATAATCTGAACTACCATGAAGCTGACGCCTGAGACGGGCATCCCTCCACCCCGTCTTCTGAACCCGAAAACAACGGGAACCAACAAGATCAGTCTCAAAACCCGTCGATCGCTCCATTCCAGCCCATCCTCGTGCCAGTCGAAGGGGACGTCACCATGATTGCTATGGTGAACACCCTCAACCAGGCCAGCTCCATGCTCTACCAGCAGCACGAGAGGATCATGGCCCTGAAGGCTGATCGACAGGAGGACCGACCTCATCAAGAATGACAGACACTACAACGTCCAGAAGTTGCGAAGAAGCGGGGACGTTCCCCTCCACGTCGAGGACGATGCTCCCCTGAGCCCAAAAAGAGTAGATCCAGGATGCACCATGAGACTGGACGGTCAATGACCTCACTTAGACGCAACCAAATTCCTGGCAACGATGAGATTTCCCCGTTTAAGAGTGATGAGGAGGACCCCCATTGCCCCCTCTCATAGGAAATCATTGAGGCTTCACTCCCCAAAGGCATGGAGAAGCCCCCACATCTGGCCATTTACGACGAGACCACTGACCCCGATGATCACGTTGACAACATCAACGTTATGCTCGACTACCGCAATGACATCACCGGGCATCTCAAATGCAAGTTGTTTTCAACAACTCTCAGGAAGGGAGCCATGGCCTGGTCCAAAAGCCTGGCCAAGAGTCCATCACGTCCTAGAGAGTCATGAATCCATGATTTTTTATTTTATTTCTTTCTTAAAGTAAGATTTCATTAAAAATAGAAAGGATCAAATGTTAAAATTTTGTTCTTTTAAAACATTAAAATGGGAAGTTCGAAATTTTTTACAAGTGAGGATTTGTTTGGAGGTTGATTCAAGTCGAGAGTTGTGTGATTCTAATAAAAAAATAGTGTTTAATTTAAGTTAATTATGAGTTTTTAAAAATCTACAATCAAATTTGATTTCAGTAAAAAGATCATGTGACTTGAGTCACATACTCAAAACTGTAATGTTTTAAAAATGCAAAAATTTAACTCGATTCAAATTGCCTTCTGACTTGAATTACAAATTTAAGTTTCTTTTTTGATTCGAGTCATGTCTTCCTCTGACTTGAATCACATCACCAAACATCAAATTTTTTATTAAAAATTTAAATGATAAAATAAAATTTAATGCAAAAATGAATTTTAATGAACATAAAATTGATGCAAATAAATTTTTGATGTAGATGAAAAATGTTTATGAATTATCATGTTGTAATAAAATATGTTATAAACATATAACAAAATCAAATTAAAACTCATAACAAAAAAATTGATTTACACATGGCAATTAACATGTCATATGTTGGAGGCAATTCAAATGGGGTCAACGAGGGAGCATTTTTATTTGGGACACACCTTTGTGAGACACATCACATATCCACCTAAAACCTTAAGGTGATAGGTGTGTGAGTTCTCTCACTTATATAGTGTTCAATCTTCCCTTTTCTAATCAATGTGAGACTTTTTCCTCACACTTGATTTTCAACACTCTTCTTCAAGTGTGAGTTTATACACAATGCTCCCCCTCAAGTGGAAGCTCGTTTTTCCACATATACTTGTATCATCATTGAACTCAACGGAACACCTTCTACCAACATATGCGAGAAGTGTTTCAATACAAGTAAGTCGGTCCCTTAACTCGAAACCAAAGGTTCATGATACCACTGTTGGAGGCGATTCAAGGGGGTCAACAAGGGAGAATTTTTATTTGGGACACATATTTGTGAGAGATGCACCACATATCCACCTAAAATCTTAAAGTGATAGGTGTGTGGGTTCTTTCACTTATATAATGTTCAATCTTCCCTTTTCTAATCAATGTGAGACTTCTTCCTCACACTTGATTCTCAACATCAAACACCATTCATAATTAAGATAAATTTAACATGGCAATAATAGAATAAAGAATTAGAACGATCATATCAATTGTGATGATCCAGAACTTAACTTGTTGTGTAAGAAAGTTAGTAAATGACAATACTTATATAGCAAAAGAACAATATGATCAATTATGATTGCATATATCTTCTTTCACTTATCTTGAGAATGCATCAACAAGAAACATTTGTCTTCTTTTAAGATTCTTAGACATTTTTGAATTAAATGTTAATGAACTGACACATTGTTCGCTGTCGAATTTGGCGAACAACCTCTGGTTTTCCAATCTCACTAAATTGGTTTACTTGCAGGACCAACCAAGCAAAACCTAGGACACATGTGCAAATTTAGATAAAATTCTAAACTCTGAGAGTAAAAAGTCTTTTGATTCTTTATTTGGTCGGTTAAGTCTTTCATATATGAATGATTTTAACAAAGTAAATTTGACAAAGTAAACTTGACAAAGTAAATTTGACAAAGGTAAATAATGAAGAACAAATGGCTGGTAAATGTAAAGAAAAGAATTGATAAAGAACTTTGAATTTGATAAAACTTAAATAAATGGTGTTGTTTACACGTACATTTTCCAGATATAACTCTTTTTCTCTCACACGGGTACTTTGGAGTATTTACAGGAATTTTGTACAAGTTCTTTCACACACCCTAATCTAACAAACATTATCCTATTTATATACAAAATAAAATAACTGCTATCAACGGAAAAATCCTAAGACTAATGACACTTGGCATTCTGCATGCTTTCTTTCTTCAAAAACTTCCACGCGTCCTTTCTGCCAAAAGAAATAACTGTCTGAATTTGAGTTTATCCTTAATGTCGAAACAACGCGTCCCTTCAGGCTTATCAACTTGTCGAAACATAATACTTCAATCAAATCCATAGAAACAATGCATCATCTCTCTCTGTCGAAATGTCGAATGCTTCAATTGTCAACCAATTTCTGTCGAACTGTCGAAAACAACATATCAACTGAAACTGTCGAAATATCTCTTCAAACATATTTCTTCAATTCTCTTCCTTTGTAAATATCTTGAACTGTCCAAAAGCATCATTTTATCTTTCAAATCATGGTGTCAAATTTATGTGTCTTCAAATTTCCCCCCAGCAAAGATGTTTCGACTATCTCTGGAGAAATCATCATTTGCTGTCGAACAAATTTCAACGCCATGGTACCTGCATTAATTACGCCAGTTTTCAAGATGTGACTTGTCAGGTCATAATACAAATTAATCATTACACTTTTTCCTAACTGTCTCATCTAACCCATGTTTGGACATGACCCCAATCACCCTAAAACCTAGCTAGTCACGATCTTTTCAACTTCCATCACTTTTCATCATCACCGTTAACATTTTTACACGTGTCCCATGACTATTTGAAACCCCAAGCGTTTTCATCACCTTCCTCTCTATAAATACCCAGTTTCTTCTTTTATGAAACTTTTTCCACTTCTGAACTTATTTATCTCACAATCTATTTCCAAACTTCATTCACCTTCTTTGAAAACAAGTTTTCCTTGCTCTCAACAATGGCGTCTTCAAGCAACAAGAAAATCAAGGACACAACTTCCCTTCCTCCTGCGCACAAATTATCTGGACCAGTGACTGTGGACAACAATCAGTATGTTCTTGAGCCTCCAAATGAAAGAGAGAAAACAAGTATCTATCAATCCCAGATATTAATCCCAACTTTATTTCTGGTACTTTCCATGCAATGTTAGGTTCACTCCCTAACCCCAATGTTGATCAAACTCGTTTAAAAGAGTTGTTTCCCACATATTCTCATTCAAGGCCCATAGGGGCTGGAGTAAAATCCAAACCTAGTGGAACGTCTACTGAAAATCTTGAGAATACCTCTGCTTCTGTAGAAATATATTTGACTTATTTGAACCAAACCAGAATTTTTAGGAGGTGTCCCCTAACAAAAGACCATTCTGACTATTTAGCTTGGTTAACTAAAGTCGAAAAAGTCAAAGGAAAACTTTGGAAACACATTGGCATTTTCGACTTAATCCAGCTGTTGAAGGTAGGTCCTAATTATTGCCCAAACATGATCTTAACTTCTCTTTACTTTTGGGATAACACCTATAACATCTTCCATCTTCCTTGTGGGATGGACACCCCAATCTTCTTCGACATAGCTGCCATAGTCGGCCTTAGCCCTATAGGAATAGATTTCGACCCCACTGTTTTGGATGACAATACTATAGCCTTCGACACTAGTTTTGTCTCTTATTCTCTATTCATAGCTCACTGTCATGATCAATATACCAATTTATAATCAAAATTACATTAACACTCGTATTTTTATGTACTCCCTCCTTCCGTTCCAATTTATAATCAAAAATCTAATATTTCATATTTAATATAAAAGTTTAAATTTTGTAAAAAAATGAAAATACAATTTTGATTGATTGTTATTTATAAAAAAAATTAAAGAGAAAATAAATTAAATATAATTTGTATTTACATTAAAAAAAAATAATTTTTTTTATAATAAAATAGTTCGATGATATCAAAATGTGTTGGTTTTTTAACCTAAATTAAAGATAATGTAGAGGATGAAAAAAATTTTCAAATCTTGTTATCCAACCTTACAATAGACTAATTGAGTGGGTGCAAATTAACAACCAAACAACCTTTATTAGTTTTTTGCAAAATAAATTATATAATGTTGGTGCACTATTTTTCTTTTGATCAGCATCTGGTACACAAATTTATTACTAACTTTGTATTATATTTTGTAATGAAACAAAAAGATTAATTTCGCAAAAAGAAAAAGCAATTAAGCTGTAGGATATATTTTCACCCAAAAGATTGATTGACATAATTATTTAGGTTTGAGGTATTTTTTCACTTACCGTAGGATGATGTCGGTGCCTAGAGAAAAGGTTTAGACGTGAGAATTAAATAGAAACGAGTGTTGGTTGTCGGGTTGTCGGATTCGGAGTGTTTTGTAATGATGTTCATGGAAGCATCACAGTAACTAACGCGAACCCGCACCGCATCGCACCACTGTTTATCTTTGTTACTCACTGTTGGATTGGGTGTATGAATGAATGTTCTTAAATAGATTTTCAATTAAAAATACAATATTATCATGTTTTGTCGTTTAATCTGGATAATTTATAAAATAAAATATGGTCCAATTTAATTTATACACACATTTTTAAATATTGAAAATATAATTATAATTCTTTTATTATTATTGATTTTGTAATTAATACATGCTCAACCAAACACTTGTAAAAAAATTGTGGAATCATAAATAAATAGAGAATCTATGTTTATGGAAGATTACGGTGGATCTAAACTTTCGATGCGGTAGAGAGAGGGCTAACCTTCAAAGTTAACACTTCAACGAAGTTTGTATGTGAGGGAGAAGACTGAATGAAAATTGAATATTAAATCGTGTACCTGAATTCTTAAACACTTTATGGTTGTCATGTCGCATCTTTATTCTACGAATTATGCGTGTGAAAAAGTCTTTCAATATTATTGTGAATATTTGGATGAGTGACTTATTCTGGCCCTTTTTTTTCTTCTCTTCAAAGTCCAACATGGACTTGTTCCTCAGGCACGAGGTCGTGGTTTAGTTTCTCTGATGTTGATTGTCCATGGCTTAAGAGCTTTTTAAGAGAACTTAAAGTGTCTTACGACCGATTCTTCCTAGTTACCTCTCCTCAGAGGCTCATGCAACGCTATGTACAGTCGAGGATGGAGCGAGTGGTAAATGTACTGAATTATTCCCCAAGTATTGAAACAAGGGTCATTTCCTGATGGAAATTCGTTGTATCTTGATAAAGGGGACGCCCTTTCTCAAGAAGATTTGTGTATAAAGAAACGACTGACGAGTGTTGTCAAGGATTTGGGTTATCCAGAGGCGGTATTCCTCAAGATGAAGCTTTTTGGGAACGTTTGAAATGCCTCATTGACACCTGCCTATTGATGGATGCCAATATCATGGACGATTATTATTTTTGTATGTCCTGGATTTCCTTGCATTTTTTCCTTACCAACTCACTTGTTTGCAATGTGCTTCTTTTGTTAAAGATTGTCTGCATATTCGATGAAGGACGAGCAAGCGCTCTACCTTTTAAGGCAGAGAATCTGGTAGGCGCAAACTATAAAGGTGCCTTTAACTACTTCAAGCCACACTGATATTTTTCCACCTCTAGAATCCTCTAGGAGTGTTGCTGGTTTGAATGCTTCCTCGTGGCCATTGCGCGTGTATTTACGGTGAAATTTGGTAAACAAATACAAGTATATATTAATACTTAAGGGATCAAACTCGAAAATCTCCCGGACATATTTGTCTGTTGTTTTTTATTAAAAAAGTAGGGTGGTTGTCGGTGTAAGTTTTATGGTTTTTGGATTGACATCATTTTGGTAAAACATGCTAATAACAAGATGTTAAGCCAAAGGTTCTTCCACAAAAGTCAAACATGATGTTCACCATGATGTTGTGACATGTGCAAGGACATGTTATACTAAAAGTATAGGACATGACTGTTTTGGTATTTAATGTGAGTTTTGAGTGTGTTCTAATTCACACATTGGCATTATCCAAGGAATGATATTTTGGGAACTTCTGTCTTGACATATTTGATTGTATTTCGTAAAAAGGATCTTGGATCCTTATTTTAGGAAAGTTTCTATTTTGTTCCTATTTGTGTGCAGAAGATCTTGCAAAAGATTTGAAGCTAATTTGCACCTCAAAAGCCCAAGCCCACGAGTTATGAAGGTTATTAAAGGAAAAATGACTTAAACCTTTTGCAACTTGAAGATTAAGAGATTGTATAATTAGGATTAGTCGTGTCCTGGTGGTTCTTTAGGATTTAATGTGTTTTCTTTTTATGTCACTCTTGTATTAATTTTGATACATTGAGTTAACTGATTGTTAATTGGAAATTGTTCACTCATGAACTTTTAAGCAAAGAATGTATTATCTTTACTTTAAATTTTTAAGCAAAACTAAGTATTGTCTTAGAAGAGCGTTCTTCTATTTTGAGTTGTTGAATTGTTACTGGTGTGTGAATCATGGGAAGTGAGAGAGGATTATCATATCTGTAGATGTTTTAGATTGACTATATTTTGTGGTAAAACATATTTCTGTTTCTGGATGTCATAGGTAATGTTATGACATGTGATTTAAGCATTATGCAGGTGTGAAGCTTTTTATGTGTGCAATTGTTTGTATCAGGATGTCAAGACTAATGTCATGACATCTCTGACTGGGCCTGAAGACCTAGATGAATCCTTATTTCTGCGCGCGTTGTGTTGTCTTTAAAAGTGTGATCTGTTACGTTTAATTAGCACGATTATCAGAAGAAAAAGGATTCAGCTTGAAGTTATTTTAACAGAACATATCTTGTTACTATTTTTGTTCCTTTATTTAAGGAAATATATTATTTGATTTGTGCAAGTTCAGCATGCCCATGCCCATTCAAGTTTCTATTTAAAGGCTGCATTACCCTAGTTTGAAGATGTGGAAAATAAGGATAGTTCATTCAGTGTTTTTATGTGTGTGTTAGTTTTCTTGTGAGCCAAACAATTGTTTTGTTGACGATTGTTTTGGACTAGGTTTTCCATTTGTATTTTGTCCACTCAAATCTTTTAAGCAAGAGTGTGTGTACTTGACTGAAGCTGTGAAGCAAGGTCAAGGATTGTTTTGAAGAGTGTCTTCGTCTTTTCTATATTGTTTGTTTAAGATCACTATTGTGATTGAGGGGGAGTGAGAGGGGTCTCATATCTAGGAGTTCCTGGGTAAAACTTGCATTGGGTAGTGATTAAGTGAAAAGATTGCAAATTGTAGGTGTTTGTTGTGGATCTTTGAATTGATACTACGGATAGTGGAGTTCCTTCCTGGCTTGGTAGCCCCCAGAGTAAGTGTGTTTACACCGAACTGGGTTAACAATTCCTTGTGTTCTTTATTTCTGTATTTGCATATTTACTTGTTTTTAACTTGTCAGATTTTTGTGTTGTGACATCGTATTCGACATTGTATATCAGCTGCCATAATTTCAATTGGTATCAGAGCAGGTACCCTGACTATTTTTCTGGGTGAGATCTAGGGGCATTATTCTGGTACTATGGACAAGAATGGAGGATTTAGGAATATACCACCTATTGTGGATGGGTCTAACTATGATTACTGGAAATCTCGCATGGTTGCTTTCTTAAAATCTCTGGACAAGAAGGCTTGGAAAGTTGCAGATAGAGGATGGGAACACCCTGTCATTACTGATGAAGATGGAAATACAACTTTGGAGCCTGGGGATGATTGGAGCAAAGAAGAGGATGATTTGTCACTATGGAATTCTAAGGCCTTGAATGCTCTGCTCAATGGCATTGACAAAAACATATTCAGATTGGTGCATCATTATCAGATGGCAAAGGAAGTCTGGGATATTATCAGAACCACTCATGAAGGAACCTATAAAGTCAAGATGTCAAGACTTCAAATGCTTACTACCAAAATTGAAAATCTGAGAATGAAAGAAGATGAGACTGTTCATGACTTTCACATGAATATTCTTGATATTGTTAATGCTTCAAGAGCTTTAGGATAAAAATGTTTGATGAAAAGCTTGTGAGGAAAATCCTCAGATCTCTTCCCAAGGGATTTGCTATGAAGGTGACTACTATAGAAAAGGCACAAGACATCTGCAACATAAAGGTTGAAGGCCTTATTAGATCCCTTTAGACATTTGAAATAGGATTCAGTGATGTGCCTGAAAAGAAGATGAAGAAGATAATGAAGAAAGTTTGAAGGAAGTTGTTTCCATGATGGTAAGACAATTCAACAAGGTCATAAAAAAGTTGAATATTAGCTCAAGACCAAATGTCATGAACAATTCATCTGACTTCAACAAATCAAATGAGTCAAGGACAAAGCTTGAAAAGAAGCCAAGCCAAAGCATAATGGTTCAATGTCATGGGTGTGAGGCTTTTTGCCATATTATAGCTAAATGTCCTACCTATCTGAAGGGAAAAAAGAAAGGCTTATCTGTAACATAGTCTGATGGAGATTCTGAGAGTGACTTTGATGAAGAATCAGCTAAACATATCACTGTTTTGACAGGTACATGTGTGTCTGATGAAGACTCTAGTGAAGATGAGCTAACATTTGAAGAAATTGTTGATACTTTTCAAAAGTTATGTATGAGGTATGCTCAAGTGATACAAGAAGGAGAAAAGCATAAGAAGATTATAGTAACACTGGAGGCTGAAAAGGAAGAGCATTTAACAACTATATCAAATCTGAATGATGAAGTCACCATGCTGAATTCCAAACTTGATCAAATGATCAAATATGTTAGAATGCTTAACATTGGATCTAAAATACTTGATGATATTCTTCATACTGGAAGAAGTGTAGGAGACCTATCTGGGATAGGATTTAATGGTTTCGTAGGTAGCAGCCAACCTGAGTTCAAGATGGATGTTCCTAAGCAGATGTCGAAACCAGTGTCTCATCATCATGAAACAAGAAGATCTACTCATCAAAGGAAAATATATCAAAGATGGATGTGTCACTATTGTGGTAGGTTTGGTCACATAAAACCTTTTTGTTACAGACTTCATGGATACCATGATCAGAATCCACAACCCAAACCTGAGCAAAACATTGTCATCAAGAAACAACAATGGGTTCATAGGCATGTTGCCTTGATAGCTCATACTCCTCTTGAAGTATCAGCTAAAAAGGATTGGTATTTTGATAGTGGTTGTTCAAAACATATGACTGAAAGAAAAAATATGTTGGTTGATATCAAACCCCATTCTACCATTTATGTTACTTTTGATGATGGAGCTAGAGGAGAAATCAAAGGAGTTGGAAAACTTGAAGGCTCAGATGTTCCAAATCTTGATAATGTATTACTTCTGGAAGGATTGACTGTTAATCTCATTAGCATCAGGAAACTATGTGATCAAGGTTTCTGTGTCAACTTCACAAAATTAGAATGTCTTGTCACAAATGAAGAGAATGTAGTGATCATGAAGGGAGTCAGATTTAGAGATAACTGTTATTTCTGGGTTAATCAAGAGCCAGTTTATTCTGAAAGAGAGACAAAAAAAGAGACCATAAATACTTAAAATAATGTGGATGGAATCTGTGACTATGGCATGCTCTACACTCATGAGAGTGATTCTGTTTTGTCAGGGAAAAATACTTCTGAAGGGTATGTCTCTATTGATAACAAGTACTTTCAGCTTGTATGGATGAACCAAATGATGTCTAAATATAATATCACACAAAATGTCGTGACATTATACTGTGACAATCTTAGTGCAGCCAACTTGAGAATATGTCTTTATGAGGGTGTGTGGAAATTAGTGACATGTGGGAACATCCTTAAGGACATTGTATATTTTCAAGAATAAACTTTAACATGCTTTAAATGGAGGTGCGAAATATTTGATTTCATCATCAATTCATTTATATTAAGAAAATTCATTCAAAGGCCCATCACTCCTCAACTAACACTCCACTACACCATATTGTGTATATGTTCTTCCACCCTCCACTCAAAGTTTATTTGCCTTCTCTCTCTGCAAAGTTTAATCACCGTCAAAATATCTAAACAATCCTTTGTTTCTCCCTCAAAGAAATCATCATCCAAACCTGAATCCAGGGTTCATCATCTTTCCGAAGATGTCTGTGATGTTTCTCCATTAAACATGGTTGTTCCTGATACTGTTAGGGTTTCTAAGCCTAGGACACCTAGTGTGTGTAGACCAAAGGATCTTTCTGCATGTCCATCATTGTAACGCCCCAAATTTTGTTTAATTATTTTAGTTGGACTATAGTGTTTGGTGTGTGGAAGAATAATATATTATTGAGTATAATATTAATTTAAGATTTATATTATGGTGGATAATAATATTATTATTAGAAAAAATAAATAATTGGAATAATATGAGGTAAGGGGTAAGACGGTCAATTTGTGGAATTAGTGAAGGTAATTGTGGAAGTCCATTAGTTGGTCTAAGAGGTTAAGTTGTAAGGAGGAAAATGATCGTGTTATTGAGGAACAAAGACAATCGTGAAATTGAGAAGAGTGAGAGAAGAAGAAGAAAAAGGCTAGAACGTGAAGAATAATCCGTGAGGAAGAAGAATTTCTCATCAAAATCAAGGTAAGAGTGGGATTCTTCCGTCTATTAAGGGTTCTATAATGAGAATTAGGTTGTGTTGTTGATTAGAGGTTTGGGAGTTAAGTGAATTTGGATGAATTGATGTGTTGTGATTGTTGTTATTGATTTATGTGTTGTGGAGATATTTGTTGTAGATGTTTATATTGTTGAAGATTATGATGTGGATGTATTGATGAGTTATGTTGAGGATTTGGGTTTTTAAGAGAAAACCTGGGATTAAAGATGTAAAATTGATGAATATGATGATTTGTCTTGTGATGTTTGATGCGATTGATGTATATGTGTTAGATAGGGGTTTAAGGACTCAAACAATGGTTATTGGGGATTAATAAGACAGTTTAAAGGTGTGAAATCACAGTGGGAGAAGTTTTGTCATCGCAGAAACTCGTCGAGACAACGAATATCTCGCTAAGCGAGCTCCAAGCTCGCTAGGCAAGTGGCTCATGACAACATTATTTCGAAAACTTCGAAAATTCATATCTTGAGCTTCGGGTGTCCGATTTGCACACCGTTCGAAATTGTGCGAAGCTAAGATAATGTACTTTAATTTAAAAATAGTCTTATGTTTCTAGAAACAATTTAAATAATATGAATTGATGTTGGAAGGTGAGTCGTTGTATATTGAACTAAAGACATGTTGCTATAGATGATGAATCTTGTTCTAAATGGGAGAATGGTGATGTCCTATGACTAGGGATGGTAAAAATGATGTGTATGAATTATTTATATTGATGTAGAGGTGTAAGTAATATGATAAGGTTGTTTGTAGTGGAGTCCGATGAATAGACGATGATAATTAAGTGCTAACAACTTTGTGATGTTAATTATGTGTTGAAGGTTAAATGATGCTTACGTTGATCTAGAATATAATAATAAAGTGTTGACGTTTATGATACAATAATACTTATATGATGATAATGGTGTGTTAATGTTTCGTGTATGTATTCATTGATGTTTTAACATGATATGTTGTGTTTGTTAAGTTGTTGTAATATGTGGTTGTTGTTGTTGTTGAGTTATGATGATATGTCATTGTTATTGAATTGCGATGATATGTCGTGGCTGATAAATTGTTGTAATATAATGTTTTTGTTGTTGTTGTTAAGTCGTTATAGTATGTTGTTGTTGATAAGTTGTTGTAATATGTGGTTGTTGTTGTATTTGTGGTGTGTCGTACCTCGAAAAATACGATCCTAAAACAAACAACAGAGTCGCCACCTAATTTTATTTATTCTACGAGAGAAAAGGGAGATATAGATATAACCTAAATAAAGGATAAGAATGGTCAACGAAACCACTAATCTAAGTTCGGGAGTCAGTTACGTAAGAGGAAGGTATTAAGCACCCCTCACGTCCGTTCTACTCAACGGGAACCTCTTAGTCTAATTTGCGCTTAAATGTTAACTCGTATTATTGTCTTCTTTTAATGATTAAGATTACTTTTAAGGGAATGTTTTAGTTATTATTGGTTATGGGGAAAGGTTAATATTTTATTATTGTTGTGAGAAATGGTTAGTTTTTATTATTATTATGCTCGCGAAGGATTAAAATCCTCGTGCCTACATATTCCCTTGTGCAATGGGAAAGTCAGAGTTTCGTAGTTCGTGCGACTACGGTTTGTGATTTTTAATTAAACGATTGTTTGAGAATGCATTCTACTGCTAAGCGTTGGCTTATCTGCTCGCGATAGAAGGCTGAAGCGCTAGCTTGTTTGGGAGATAGAAAGATTTAAACAATGTTCGTTTTGAGAAAAGATGTTTGATCTTTGTTAAGGGTGTTTTAAAACGAGAGAGTGAATGAACCACGTCGCGTGGGGCTAGCCCAGGAGTGATTGCATTCAAGAACGTGCGGAGTGCTAGACTTCGGAGCTCTGTCCTTTCGTTGATTAATTATGAAAAATGATTTGGATTGGTTGGTAAGTTTTAAATTGTATTTAAGAAAAGAAAGAGACAAGTCGTCATCTTTAAGGGAGGTATCCCGCCTATTCCACCACAAACATTTAAGGAATGAGAAATTGAAAGAAAGCTTTAAACTTGGATGCAAGGATCGACAAGAAATGCCACGTTCTTTCTATGAGAAATAAAAATCAGAAGAAGGTTTAAACTTGGATATGGCTATCGATAAGCAATGCCACATTCTTCCTTTGAGAATAAATAAAATCGGAAGAAGCTTTAAACTTGGATACGAGGATCGACAAGCAATGCCAAATTCTTCCTTTGAGAATTTTTTTTGTAAGTTTTGATTTGTGTTTGTGGTTGATAGGAGGAACATCTTTCTTATGGAGATGAATCATGTTTAATCTTTTAAGGTTGTTGAATTGTTTTGAATACGAAAGAGTGAATGAATTACAACCCGAAGGCTAGCCTCAGAAGTAATTCAGTTCAAGCACCCGAGGAATGCAAGATTCCTGAGTTCAGTTCTTCGTATAATTAATTAAAAGTTTCCGTATTTTAGGAACGAGAGGGCGAATGAACCACGTCGCGTGGGGCTAGCCCAGGATTGATTGCATTCCAGAACGTGCAGAGTGCTAGACTCCGGAGCTCTGTTCCTCCGTTATTTGATTTGTGAGTTAAGACGCGATTGTTTTGGAGATGAAAGGGCGAATGAATTACAGATCGGGGCTAGCCCCAACAGTAATTCAATTCATAAACCCGAGGAATGCTAGATTTCGAAGCTCAGTTCCTCGTTAATTAATTATGACGCGTAAGGTCGTGCAAATGGCGATCACATAGTGACTGACTTACGTGTGTGCAAAATGTAGACGAGAATGTGTTGTTTTATTGATTTTTGCGAATCAAGTGTTTTAAATACGAAATGGCGAATGAACCACGTCGCGTGGGGCTAGCCCATGAGTGATTCAGTCAAGAATGTACGGAGTGCTAGACTTCGGATTTCACTTCTTTCACAAATTAATTAGTTAGAAAGTTTGAAGAAAATCGCATTTTTGTATAAGAGATTTAGGATTTAAAATCAGTGGTGAGGCACGGGTAAATAAGCAAACACACATGTGGCACCAAGATTATAATAAGATGCAAAAGAGGTTAAATCGAGTTTTTAGTTGTACCTAACGGAGGAAGTTCGTTGCCTTTTCAATGCGTGCAAAAAGAAACTCAAACATTACTTGTCAAAAATACCAAACTCGAGGTGCGCATCAAGAAAATAAATTATTAAGCCCGAGAAGCAAACCAACAAACATCAACAAATCGACAAGCTATGAACAAATAATCAATTTCAAGGCCATCATCAAACCACCTTCGCCATCATTAAAATCAAACGAGAGGCCTGCAAAAAAGAACTTCAAATATGAAGCTAAAACCAAGATTAAACCAAATCCTATTAAAACAAATTAATCGAAGTTAAGATCTAATATATATATTGAAGTTAAAAAATCAAAATTAATAAAATTCTAACAAACCATAAACTAAACATATAACAAGTATTAATTAATAACTACTTAACAATTAGTTAAACAAAGTTAAGAGAAATAAATAAGAAAGTTAAGTCAAAGAACAATAAAAATAAGGAGGGGGATGTGTCGCTGGCTGGATGTGTAGGTAAAGAAGGAATCATTGGGCTTTTATCAGACCCTACAACAACAACAACCAAAATCTAAACCTAACAATTCCTTTAAAACATATAATAATAAAAAAAATAAAAAATAAAGAAAATAAATAAAAATGAAGAGGAACTTGGTTCTTCTGTCACGATATCAGAATCCCCTTTTTAACAAAAACACCCAAATCTTATGGAAAAAGATTAAAATAACAAATAAAAATAAATAAAATGAAATAAATAAAGTTAAAGTGACAAAACAATCAGTATAATTGAAAGTAAAAAAAGGGTTTGTAAGATGTAACACGTTAGCCAAACGAGTTCTTCTTCTGCCTTGGAAGTTGTCACTGGTACTGTTCAATGTTAAAAGCAAAACCAAACCAAACGTTCAACAATCACCGGAGATTCTCTCTGCCTCAACGTGTCTCTCTCGAAATCACTTCGCTTCTCTCACGTGAGAAATCTCATGGTCTCAGGTCTCACAATCGTAGCGGTTCTCGCAGGTTGCGTCTCATATCCGATTGAGTTCGTGATCTACGTTTTCCAATGGTTTGTGCGGCGGTTCGCGGAGTTATGGAGTGTTTTGGTCCACGTGACGGTTTTGTTTTGGACGGTGGATTTGTCCGCGGTTTGCGTGGCCTACGGTGGTTGATGAAGGGTGGTGTCTTCGATTTGGGAAGTAGTGATTGAAGGAGAACGTTGGTGGTTTTTTTTAGGGTTTGGTTTTGGAGGTTTGCTCGAGTGGTCGCGACTTGGGAGGGTGGCCGTGTTGTCTTGATTTGAGCGGCGTCAAAGAAAATGAAAAGGGAGTAGCGTGGTTTGTTTCAGGTTAATGGTGGTGAGGTATGTGGGTGGTTCATTTTTGCGGTAGCGGCTTGTTGAAGGTTTGTTGGTTTGATGAGAAAAAATGAAGGAAAAAAGCAGTTCTTTATGCAGTTTCGTTGATATTGAAGAATGGACAACGGCGGCTCTGGTTTTGATTTGGGTTCTGATATGGTTTTTAGATTTGAAGATGGTTGGTGTGGTTTATACAAAACAGAAGTGATAGAGATGCATGGATATTTACTGTGTTTTTCTTCGCTTGAAAACTGATTGATCCCTTTTTGGTGTGGTGTAACGATTGTAGAAAGAAGGGGATTAAATTGGCTAAAAACAAAACTAAACGATTAAAAACATTAATTAATAAAAGATCAAATTAAAATATTAAACTAATTAAGTTATAAATTAAAATTAAACTAATTCTAATTAAAAGATCTGATTTAAAGTTAACTGACTATAACTATAGACTTAAATAAAATGTTGAATTATAACTAATTAAAAAAAATTATTTTAAACTAACTAATTCTAAACGATAGATCAGGTAAAAAAAGATAAATAAGTAAAATAACTAAAATTAAAAATAAAATTAATTCTCAAATAATCATTTAAACTGAAATAAAATTATATTTTTAAATCAAAATAAATCCTAAAGAACGAGAGTAAAAAAAATAGTAATAAAAAAAACATGGAATGCTTGATTAATGATAAATGAGATGTTAAATGCAAGAATGATCGATTTTTGAAATATCGACAAAATGCGTCAAATGAGCAAAAAATTGAAAAATTTCTGATCAAAATTTAGGGTATGACAGCTGCCCCTATTTAATCATCCCGAACTTGAATGTACGAGTATCAAAGAGATTTTTTTGGACATTCAAGGTGGAAGAGGATTAAATATCAGAATACCTAAAATTTTGACTGAAAATGCAAATGAAATGATATGACGTGCAATGTGAAATGCGAGACAAATGCTATAACGTTGCTGGGAAGAAAATTGACACTACCGGGGATTAGACACACACGACTGGAGTACAATCCACACGAGGAATTCTCTCTGGAGCGAAGCGAGACGGCAATTGTCTACAAGTCCCAAGATGACTCGAAATCTTTGAACAAAATTCCACTTTGAGGAATCTAATGCCGAGATTTAAAACCTCATTTGGAAATATCTTCTGTTGAGGTATCGAAATGAACCAGAAATCTACTGCCGAGATTCTGGAAAGAAAACATCTTCTGCTGCAGTCTACTGGAGATCTACTGCCGAGACTTTCCAGAGAATCTAAGAATGAGATAACTTCTACCGAGGTATACTATGAAATTCCTACTGCCGAGGATTAACTGAGGATACACCTGTTGCCAAATCTTCTGCCGAGATTTAACTAAGGATGCCATTGTCGAGATCATAAAAAGTAAATACCTTCTGCCGAGGTAGACTGGAAATCTTCTGTCGAGACTTGCCAGAAGATAAAAGGAAATACCTTCTCCCGAGGTAGAATGGAAATCTTCTGCTGAGACTTGCCATTTGGCAAAAAGTAAGTTCATATCAAACTTCTCACCGTGTCCTGGAGAGATGCTATTTGCTTTAAAAAGAGATTCATATCAAACTTCTCAACGTGTATTGGAGAGATGCCATTTGATAGAAATTGGAAAATTCACAACAAACTTCTCAACTTGTCTGGAAGAGATAGCCATTTGTTGGAAAAAGGAGATTCGTATCAAACTTCTCAACGTGTATTGGAGAGATGCCATTTGATAGAACTCTCACCATACTTCCCTTCTTCTGAAAGAGACAGTCATATGGTGGAGAACAACTTCACGCTCAAACTTCTCAACTTGTCTGGAAGAGATAGCCATTTGACGAAAATCGGAAATTCATAACAAACTTCTCAACTTGTCTGGAAGAGATAATCATTTGTTGGAAAAAGGAGATTCGTATCAAACTTCTCAACATGTATTGGAGAGATGCCATTTGATAGAACTCTCACCATACTTCCCTTCTTCTGAAAGAGACAGCCATATGATGGAGAACAACTTCACGCTCAAACTTCTCAACTTGTCTGGAAGAGATAGCCATTTGACGGAAATCGAAAATTCTCAACAAACTTCTCACCATGTCTGGATGAGATGACATTTGCTTGAAAAAGAAAGAGATTCGTACCAAACTTCTCCGCCGAACAGGTAAGATGCCATTTGATAGAACAATAACCTTGATGGGGATGAATAAACTACTTGAAAAGAGTGCCATCTATTGATTTACTGGGAAATCCATGGATAAGAAACAAGCTTCTCAAATAAGGAGACGGCCACTTGTTGATTTCGCTTAGAGGTCCAGGGATAAGAACAAGCTTCTCCAATAAAGAGACTGCCACTTGTTGATTACACTTAGAAGTTCAAGGACGAAAACAAGCTTCTCAAATAAAGAGACTGCCACTTGTTGTCAGGTGTAAGTATCCCAAGAGAATGTTGTAACAACACTGCTGGAAAACAAAGTTTGTCTTCAATGGAAGCCTCCAATAAATTCCTTATAGGAGACAAAGTATTCAAAGGTGCAAAATAAATGCATTTTCCATTTGGAAATCCAATTATCAAAATTGTCAAAGACCAAATTCAATCCAAGAACGAGCTGGAAAGAAACTGTCAAGCAAGACACTAACCCATGAGGAATGAACTCAACTGGGGATTTATCCTATCAAGTGTGGAAAGGAGAACTAAAACAAAAATCTTCCCCGAGGGTAGAATCTCAGTGTGGAATTAGAAAGAATGTACATTTTCTGCCTAAGGCTGATAACTCTATTTGGAGAGAGACACATCACTTGGGGATAAACACGACCAAGGTGGATGAAGTATGCATCAATGAATGCAACATGAATATGAATGTGAATTCAATATGATGTACATCTATGTATATGCGTTATGCTTATGTTGATAAATAGACAAAACAGACACAAGAGATAAACTGGTGACGAAATA
Source organism: Lathyrus aphaca (assembly GCA_963966055.1). Taxonomy (NCBI): domain Eukaryota; kingdom Viridiplantae; phylum Streptophyta; class Magnoliopsida; order Fabales; family Fabaceae; genus Lathyrus; species Lathyrus aphaca. The sequence continues at coordinate 27,760,846 of OZ014521.1, read as the reverse complement.
AACATCACAACAAACGGATACTCGACCAATTTCGTCAAAGTGTAAGCAATCACTGAAGATAGGGTAGAGAATCATCTATGGAATAAATTTCTGCTATAAAGCTCAAATCTATTTGAGGAGAGAAAGATATTTCAATCGGGAAATAGACCCAAGCAAATCTTCTAACTTCAATGTCCATCAGAGGGAGACAAACATACAAACTATGTTTGCTTAGGATGAAGTAAATTTGTACTCTGTTGGGGAAGAGAATCACATTCAGTTGGAGAAACTTGAATCAAGGCTCAATTGGGGATACTAGACTTAGTATCTCACTGGAGGCACTAAGTAGTAAAAGGAATTCACCAGAAAATACCGAGTCATGCCCCTGACACATCATAGAAAACTTGGCGTAAGGACCCCGTCATCTGGAGATACTCGTAAGGTATATCACAAGAGCGTCTTGCTTAGGTAAACACGTGGTCATGCACCCACGAAACAGTTTATGAGATGGTGTCATCTCTTGAGGATTTTATAGAAGACTTGACATTCAAAATGCCCCAGTGTCTTCAAACTCTTAGAGAGATTTTGTCGAATCTCGACGTCACTGTCTCAGATTAACTGTGTTTTGCACACATGAGTCTTCAATATTTGTATTTTAGGAATTATCAGAATGTGTAGGTAATAAATTGGGAAACAACTTGCCCCTATCTAGCAAAGTCTTCAAGCAACCTGCCCCTGTCTGGCAAAGTCTTCAAGCAAACTGCCCATGTCTAGCAAAGTCTTCAAGCAACTTGGCCTTGTCTAGCAAAATCTTCAAGAAACTTGGCCATGTCTAACAAAGTCTTCAAGCAACTTGCCCCTGGGGATGATCATTCTCTGAAATGGTTGTTCAACTACTCATCAGAGTTTCAAATCTCAAGAGATTAAGCTCGTCACCGGTACTCATACATAGGTTTCTATGATATCAAGCAAATGCTAACAAGCAAAATGTTAATGTCGAGACTCCTAATACAACACCCATGTTTGTCTCGAAGTTTTTTTTTTATTTTAATATTTTTAAAAATATTTTCACAATAGCCTGTGACTGAATCACTAGCTTGGATGTGATAATCATTTTTTTATAAAGCCAGCACAAATCTTGAGCATAGCTCATAGGATTCAGGAAACACTTTCTCATCGAGTGTGCTTTCGAAATAAACCCTACTTCAATTAGGACTTTTGAGGGTTGTAATGTGGTTTGGCTCACGGTTCTTAGAAACAAAGGATAAAGGCTCAAAGTTTATTTGGTGCCCACCCAATCTCCATGATGTACTCCAATCCTATGTCCAGCTAAATTGACATATACATCCGCCTTGATAGCGTAGGGATGATGCTCCAAGGTCCGCTTGAAATGACAATCATCTTATTTATTCTTCGTGGATATTGGTGACCCTTTGATTTTGGTATGGTGGTCACCAAAAATTATTTGCTTTAGGTTGAGGATTTAAAGGCCCCTTCTACTTGGATTTCTCTTTGGTCCCTAAATTTTTTTTTGTCTAAGTTTCCTTTTGGGTGTTCGACTTAGCAGGATTTTCTTTTCCTTTTTCTCCTTTTTTTTATTTTTCTCTTTTTTTCATTGGAAAGCTGAAAATTGTGACTGTCAAGTCATTGATTGTAATGGATTCCTTGACGGGATGTTTCATCTTATGATTTGAATGTGTAGCCAGATTAACTGAACACTACCCTTCCCCCAGGTTAAGTGTAAAGGTTTTGAATTATCAAAAGAAACTCCTACTTCTAGGCTCGAAGTGGTTGACTAGGGATTAACTCCTTATTTCTCCGGTGTTTGGGGATTCGAAACAATGCATGTACATCGTCAGTAGGGTTTTAATCAAAAGCATTCCACTAGAGGATTTGTGTTTTAATTTCACCATCCTCCCTCCAATTCTCTGCCTAAGCAGGAGATGGGATAATGTTGGCATTATAAAAGTAGAAAAAGCATTATGAGTGAATATGAATGGATTACTTCAAGACAAACATATTCATTGCATTAATCATTCAAAACAAATAAGTTCTTACATGCCAAAACAAATGCATTAACAAACACAGAAAAATACATATGAAAAACAACGAATGAACTAAACATCTGAGAAGATAAACTTCAGAGCATCAAACGATCGTGTGCATAAAGGAACTTGTCCTATGGTCCAACAACAAATTGACTTGGACAAGACCCTCTTAGGTTTTTATCAGCACAAAGGCACTTCGTCCATAGATGGGATTCCTCCATTGAAGGCCAACACCCCGTAGTCGACCATCTCTTGAACCTTTTCCTGGAAAAAATTGCATTCTTCAATCGGATGTCCCGGTACTCCATCATGAAACTCACAACTGGTATTTGGATTGAACAAATGAGGGCGAGACCTCATGGTTCTGGTCTTTCTGGGTGTCATTATTGAGTTCCTGGCAAAATAAGACCACAATGACCGTAAGTCATTGGGATTGGGTCAAACTAGTGGGTCGCTCCTTCAGGACTGTTTGGAGATCTCTGCTGATTCTGACGTCGCTGACGAGTAGAAGTAGAATTTGACCGATGCTAAGAAATGACCAGATCTTTGATCAAAGAAATCATTTGTCCTTTATCAATCTTCAAGCTGTGAATATCTTCTTGGAGTTCATTGCTCTCCTGCACAAGGTTGTCTACTATAGTCTTCATTGTAGTCGAGAATATTCCTGCAGTTTCAAAAAGTAGTGACTTCATCTCTAAGCTCTCTGTTTTCTTGCTCAAGTTGGTCCATCTTTCTCTGGTGACTGGTCGAGTACAGTTGACTGACGGAGAATAAGACATGTGTGAGTTGGATTGTTGGGAGATGATATGCAATGCAAATGCAAATGCAAATGATATGCGAATGAATGCAGTGCTCAGAATGTTCAGGATTACACACATAAACAGTTGCATAACTGGAGTATGAAGGCAAGATGTTGGATCCAAGGTACAAGTAATTCGAAACCTCATAACTGGTAAGCCTTAAGTGGAGAGTTCTAAATTCTTTACCCATAAAGCCCACTCACAGGATAGCTTCTATGGTGATGGTATAAGGATACTCAAGGTCACAGACGTTTATGTACTAATGCCTCGCCGCAGGCTGGCTGCATTGTGACGATAATGACGATAAGGTCTACCTTGAGTGGATTTCTCATGCTAGGCCAACAAAGGGGTGAGCCCTCAGAGCCTAACATTACACAACTACCAAAATTGAAACAGGTTCTTTGGGGTCCCAGAATCATAGTCCTTTCGTGAATCAGATCACGCGATAGGCTAGCTGTGTTGTGACAAGATCTACGAAAAGTCTAACTATTTGGGGGAGCTTTCATGTTAGGCTAGCAAGGAGCGAGTCCTTTGAGACTAACACTAATAACTACCAATTCTAACTTAGGTGTTCCCTCTTATTTTTCAAAACTCGAGTATAAAGCTTCACCCGTGATGTCCCGAGATCTAACAGGCAAAAATAATGAGCATTATAATAAAGAAGAAAGCAATAAAAAATAGCAATAGTAAATAAAGGAGACAATCAAGACAAGTTAGCAAACAAACGCAAACTATCATAAGCTAGGCTCGACTCTCTTATGCATAAGGCATTTAATTCCCCAGCAGAGTCGCCAGCTGTCGTACCTCGATAAATACGATCCTAAAACAAACAACAGAGTCGCCACCTAATTCTATTTATTCTACGAGAGAAAAGGGAGATATAGATATAACCTAAATAAAGGATAAGAATGGTCAACGAAACCACTAATCTAAGTTCGGGAGTCAGTTACGCAAGAGGAAGGTATTAAGCACCCCTCACATCCATTGTACTCAACGAGAACCTCTTAGTGTAATTTGCGCTTAAATGTTAACTCGTATTATTGTCTTCTTTTAATGATTAAGATTACTTTTAAGGGAATATTTTAGTTATTATTGGTTATGGGTAAAGGTTAATAATTTATTATTGTTGTGAGAAATGGTAAGTTTTTTTTATTATTATGCTCGCGAAGGATTAAAATCCCCATGCCTACGTATTCCCTTGTGCAATGGGAAAGTCAGAGCTTCGTAGTTTGTGCGACTACGGTTTGTGATTTTTAATTGAACGATTGTTTGAGAATGCATTCTACTGCTAAGCGCTGGCTTATCTGCTCGCGATAGGAGGCTGAAGCGCTAGCTTGTTTGCGAGATAGAAAGATTTAAACAATGTTCATTTTGAGAAAAGATGTTTGATCTTTGTTAAGGATGTTTTAAAACGAGAGGGTGAATGAACCACGTCGCGTGGGGATAGCCCATGAGTGATTGCATTCAAGAACGTGCAGAGTGCTAGACTTTGGAGATCTGTTCTTTCGTTGATTAATTATGAAAAATGATTTGGATTGGTTGGTAAGTTTTAAATTGTATTTAAGAAAAGAAAGAGACAAGTCGTCATCTTTAAGGGAGGTATCCCGCCTATTCCACCACAAACATTTAAGGAATGAGAAATCAAAAGAAAGCCTTAAACTTGGATGCGAGGATCGACAAGAAATGCCACGTTCTTTCTTTGAGAAATAAAAATCGGAAGAAGCTTTAAACTTGGATATGGGTATCGACAAGCAATGCCACATTCTTCCTTTGAGAATAAATAAAATCAGAAGAAGCTTTAAACTTGGATACGAGGATCGACAAGCAATGCCACATTCTTCCTTTGAGAAAAAATGTTTGTAAGTTTTGATTTGTGTTTGTGGTTGATAGGAGGAACATCTTTCTTATGGAGATGAATCATGTCTAATCTTTTAAGGTTGTTGAATTGTTTTGAATACGAAAGAGTGAATGAATTACAACCCGAAGGCTAGCCTCAGGAGTAATTCAGTTCAAGCACCCGAGGAATGCTAGATTCCTGAGTTCAGTTCTTCGTATAATTAATTAACAGTTTCCGTATTTTAGGAACGAGAGGGCGAATGAACCACGTCGCGTGGGGCTAGCCTGGGAGTGATTGCATTCCAGAACGTGCAAAGTGCTAGACTCCGGAGCTCTGTTCCTCCGTTATTTGATTTGTGAGTTAAGACGCGATTGTTTTGGAGATGAAAGGGCGAATGAATTACAGATCGGGGCTAGCCCCAACAGTAATTCAATTCAAAAACCCGAGGAATGCTAGATTTCGAAGCTCAGTTCCTCGTTAATTAATTATGACGCGTAAGGTCGTACAAATGGCGATCACATAGTGACCGACTTAAGTGTGTGCAAAATGTAGACGAGAATGCGTTGTTTAATTGATTTTTGCGAATCGAGTGTTTTAAATACGAAAGGGCGAATGAATCACGTCGCGTGGGGCTAGCCCAGGAGTGATTCACTCAAGAACGTGCAGAGTGCTAGACTCCGGAGATCAGTTCTTTCGCAAATTAATTAGTTTGAAAGTTTGAAGAAAATCGCATTTTTGTATAAGAGATTTAGTATTTAAAATCAATGGTGAGGCACGAGTAAATAAGCAAACACACATGTGGCACCAAGATTATAATAAGATGCAAAAGAGGTAAAATCGATTTTTTAGTTGTACCTAACGGAGGAGGTTCGTTGCCTCTTCAATGCGCGCAAAAAGAAACTCAAACATTACTTGTCAGAAATACCAAACTCGAGGTGCACATCAAGAAAATAAATTATTAAGCCCGAGAAGCAAACCAACAAACATCAACAAATCGACAAGCTATGAACAAATAATAAATTTCAAGGCCATCATCAAACCACCTTCGCTATCATTAAAATCGAACGAGAGGCCTGCAAAAAAGAACTTCAAACACGAAGCTAAAACCAAGATTAAACCAAATCCTATTAAAACAAATTAATCGAAGTTAAGATCTAATATATATCGAAGTTAAAAAATAAAAATTAATAAAATTCTAACAAACCCTAAACTAAACATATAACAAGTATTAATTAATAACTACTTAACAATTAGTTACACAAAGTTAAGAGAAATAAATAAGAAAATTAAGTCAAAGAACAATAAAAAAAAAGGAGGGTGTGTGTCGTTGGCTAGATGTGTAGGTAAAGAAGAAATCATTGGGCTTTTATCAGACCCTACAACAACAACCAAAATCTAAACCTAACAATTCCTTTAAAACATATAATAATAAAAAAAAATTAAAAATAAAGAAAATAAATAAAAATGAAGAGGAACTTGGTTCTTTTGTCACGATATCAGAATCCCCTTTTTAACAAAAACACCCAAATCTTATGGAAAAAGATTAAAATAACAAATAAAAATAAATAAAATGAAATAAATAAAGTTAAAGTGACAAAACAATCAGTATAATTGAAAGTAAAAAAAAAGGGTTTGTAAGATGTAATACGTTGGCCAAACGAGTTCTTCTTCTGCCTTGGAAGTTGTCACTAGTACTCTTCAATGTTCAAAGCAAAACCAAACCAAACGTTCAACAATCACCGATGATTCTCCCAGCCTCAACGTGTCTCTCTCGAAATCACTTCGCTTCTCTCACGCGTGAAATCTCATGGTCTCAGGTCTCACAATCGTAGCGATTCTCGCGGGTTGCGTCTCAGATCCGATCGAGTTCACGATCTGTGTGTTCCAACGGTTTGTGCGGAGGTTCGCGGAGTTATGGAGTGTTTTGGTCCACGTGACGGTTTTGTTTTGGACGGTGGATTTGTCCACAGTTTGCGTGGCCGACGGTGGTTGATGAAGGGTGGTGTCTTCGGTTTGGGAAGTAATGATTGAAGGAGAATGTTGGTGGTTTTTTTTAGGGTTTGGTTTTGGAGGTTTGCTCGAGTGGTAGCGACTTGTGAGGGTGGTCGTGTTGTCTTGATTTGAGCGGCGTCAAAGAAAATGAAAAGGGAGTAGCGTGGTTTGTTTCAGGTTAATGGCGGTGAGGTATGTGGGTGGTTCGTTTTTGCGGTAGCGGCTTGTTGAAGGTCTGTTGGTTTGATGAGAAAAAATGAAGGAACAAAGCAGTTCTTTATGCGGTTTCATTGATATTGAAGGATGGACAACGGCGGCTCCGGTTTTGATTTGGGTTCTGATATGGTTTTCAGATTTGAAGATGGTTGGTGTGGTTTATACAGAACAAAAGTGGTAGAGATGCAGAGAGATTGACTGTGTTTTTCTTCGCTTGAAAACTGATTAATCCCCTTTTTATGAATCCTTTTCACTTATTTTTTTTTTCAAATTTCCAAATATCAACACTTTTTGTCTTGTATTGATGTGCAATCCTTTTCTTACTGAGCTTGGTTGCAGAACTCGGTCAATGTTTGGAGGGGTAACAGGTTTATGTTAGTTCTATTTTGGTGTATGGAGGGACTTGGTGTAGAGTGGTAGCAGGGAAATGCAGAGAAGCGTTGGAGGATAGTAGCAAATGTATGGTCAAAGTTTGTAGAAAAAGTAGCATGAAAATAGATTAATTTTGGAAGTAGCAAATACTCAGTTTGGTGTGGTGTACCGATTGTAGAAAGAAGGGGGATTAAATTGACTAAAAACAAAACTAAACGATTAAAAACATTAATTAATAAAAGATCAAAATAAAATATTAAACTAATTAAGTTAACTGACTATAACTATAAACTTAAATAAAATGTTGAATTATAACTAATTAAAAAAAATTTAAATTAACTAATTCTAAACGATAGATCAGGTAAAAAAAGATAAATAATTAAAATAACTAAAATTAAAAATAAACTTAAATTAATTCTCAAATAAACATTTAAACTGAAATAAAATTATATTTTTAAATCAAAATAAATCCTAAAGAACGAGAGTAAAAAAAATAAAATAAAAAATAAAATAAATAGTAATAAAAAAACATGGAATGCTTGATTAATGATAAATGAGATGTTAATTGCAAAAATGATCGATTTTCGAAATATCGACAAAATGCGTCAAATGAACAAAAATTTGAAAAATTTCTGGTCAAAATTTAGGGTATGACATGGTGATATGATGTGGTAGTTGGTAGGTGTTGTTGTATGTTGTTGATATTATGGGTGTTCAAAACCAACCCAACCCAATTAAAAACCACAAACCGAACCAGACCAAACCAAAAACTGCAAAAATCGTGTTTGATTCAGATCAATTTGGGTCATTTTGAAACAAAACCGCGCGGTTCGGTTCGGTTTGCGGTTTACTTCTTGAAATCGGCCCAAACCAACCCGTAGTACTTAAAAATTACCCCAATTTATTTTATGCTAAAGCCAAATATTGAACAGTCCAAATAATAATATCACCCGACCCACCTACTGAGAAATGACAATTGAGTAACCAAGCTGCTAATTATAGAGTGTTCAGACTTCAGTGTTCACCTTCATCTTCTTCTAAGGTTACGTGGCTAGGGTTACGAAAAATTTGAGCTACGAAGCTGCGAATTGTTGCAAGAAATTGAGCTACGAAGCTGAGAAACATTGCAAAATACGAAGCATTCAACAGTTCTAAACTTCATCTTCTTCTATTTCTTAGATAAACCGTAAATCTATCGAATTCTTTTTGTTACCTTTGTCTTCATCTTCCTCTGTTTTCCCCAAATATTAATGGATTATATTCATCTTTTATTGTAATCAGGGCCGACCCTAGGGGTAGGCCACCAAGGCTACCGCCTAGGGCCTCACATTTTTTTTTATTGATTTTAACTAATTTTTTTAAAATAATTTTTTAAATTATATTATATATTAATTAAATAATATTCTATTTGTTTCAAAATAATATTGATGATACTTTTACACAGTTAAAAAAAATAATAACTAAAAAAAGAAAGAATAATAATTTCACTAAATTATTTTTATTGTCAGTATATTCAAATTATTGTTAAACAAAAATAGAGAAATCATAAATTATGAGTATTAATTAGATGATATATTGAAAGATAAAATATGAAATTATATTGAAAATTAAACACGACATTTATTTTGAAATAAAATATATTTTTTAAATGTGACACTTATTTTGGAAAGAATGAATTAACATCTATTTAGAATATGATAATATAAATCATATAAATGTATTGTTTAATTTATTGATTTAAAAATTATATGTACAAATATTAAAGTTTTGAGTTCTTTAATACAATAGAAGACTTGTTATCAATTTTTTTTTTAATATTGGTATTGTTTTTCAATTACGATTTTTTTTAATAATGAGAAGAGTGTTTAGATGAGTTAATTTTATTATCAATTGAAATAAAATACTAAATAAATTGATTATAATAATTTAATAATTCTACATCATAAAATAATTTAAATTTAATAATTTTAAAAAGAAGTATTTATTATATTAAAAATATTTAGTTTTAAATTTCGCCTTAGGCCTCAAAAAGTGTTGGGCCGACCCTGATTGTAATATATATGGTTATCGACAAAGAAGTCGATGTTTCTGAAGCTTCCTTTTCCATTTCCATGGTAGAAAATCAGGTAGACTTTGGATTCTGTTTAGTTAGCATTCTGTTTTAGTTAGCATTCTATTTTGTTAACATTCTGTCTAATTAACATCCAGTCTAGTGAGAGAAATACTTAGTTAATTATACATATTTTTATTTGTGATTACAAATATGTGTTAGTTTTTTCATCATATTCAATAGACAAAAACATAATAACCAGAAGCTGCTAAGTTTTGAAATGGATAAACATAACTTGTGCTTTCTTCATCTTGGATTTGCATTGAGTCTGAGTTATTGTGTTTTGAAATGTTGTTTGATATTTCTTTAGAAAATGGGAAGGATATGCTAAGTTTGACTTTTATATTTTTGCTAACTTTGTGTCTATCATTCTCTAATAAACCATTGAAATAAATTATTCTATTTTCACTGATACGTTAATTTTATAAGAAAATTAGTATTGAAAAAAATTAGTGAAGCGATACATAGTAATAGTACTATTGTTACTATTATTATTATTTAACTGGACGTGGTTTTGTATAATGCAGGACTTTAGCACGTCGTTAGATATTAAAGCCACACCGACATTCTTTTTTCTATAGAAAATTAGTTACTATAGAAGGAAGTTGCTGATTCTCTGTGTGATAAGGTGAGGCAAACATTAGACAAAATGTTTGAAAGCTATAGTCTTTTCTTAGGTAAAGGCCAAACCAAAAGTGTTGCACAAGAAATAGAGCTATCTGAATTTGTTACATCTTCTGATCATATGGATGATTAATTTGAGAAGGACATGGACCAAGAGTCAAATTCAAATACAAATGAAGTGATTTGTATCTCATGGAGACAAGGGAGAAGAAAATACCATACTCTTGGTAAAATGGCTAGAGATATCTTAGTTATGCCAATATCTACAGTTGCTTCGGAGTCGACTTTTAGCACCAGAGGTAGAGTTCTTAGTTGTTATAGGAGCTCACTTACACCACACACTGTTGAAGCTTTAATATGTGCACAAAATTGGTTAAGATCCTCCCCTTTGAAAGTGGATATTGAAGAGCACTTGGAATACTTGGAGAAGCTCGAAGAAGGTATATATATATATATATATATATATATATATATATATATATATATATATATATATATATATATATATATATATATATATATGTTGTAAAGTATGTTTGTTCATGAATATATTTTATTCAATTGTTTGTTTTGTCTAACGTTTGTTAATATATTTGATACATTTTCAGAAATGGCTCCGATCCCACAACTAAATGAGGGACTTTCTGATATTGAATCTGATTAGTAGATGTGCTTGAAAATAGTATGTTTTTAATATTTGTTTCCTTTTAAATCCTTGTTCAATCCTTTTTATCATATACCACAACTTGTATGAGTAATTTGAAATAATAGAAGTTAAAGTTTGTATTGGCTATTTATTAGTTGTTGCTATCTATTAGTTGTTGTATCAGTTGTGAGTTTTGATGAATAAAATGTATCATTTGTGTATTGGCTTCATGAGTAATAATTGTTGTATTTTGTTGTAGTTTGCTGTCAATTTGTTGCTGCATTTTGCCATACTTTGCTGTATTTTGCTGCCAATTTATTGTTGTACTTTGCTGTATTTTGCTGTCTAATAGCTGTTGTATTTTGCTATCTAATAGTTGCTGTATTTTGCTGTATTTTACTGTCTAATAGTTGTTATTTTTTATTGTATTTTGTTGTCGAATAGTTGTTGTATTTTACTATCAGTTTGATTGAATTTTGCATTTGTAAACAAACAGGATGAATGCTAGAAGACATAGAAAGCAATATTGAATGGTTGAACTGAATTTTGAATGGTGGAACAAACAAAATGCTTGTTGGTGGAACTGATTTTGAATTCTACATTGGTGAACAAACAAAATTTTTTAATTTATGTATTGATTTTATTGAATACTATTTTGATAAGCTTGGTACTCTGATCCTCCCGACCAAGTCTATAGACTTCCCAGCTCTCTGGAGCCCTGGGGTACTCTGGTTCTTCGACAATAATGAATGCCCCCTCCTGGTTATCAGCGTAACACAAGGCTATCCCGTAAGGTTCCCGACTGACTTACGCTAATTTGGGATCAGTAATCGTGTCGACCAGGTGAAGAACATCGACATTACAAGCCATTTTAGCATGAAAATTAGAGAAAAATTGTGAATTCAACGATCAAATCAAATACACCATTCCACTACAAATCAAGTGAAAGGGCGAGGAAAGGGACACAAACGTAGCCTCGACCAAAGCCTTTACAATGTCTAACACAAGTTTACAGTGTCTAACACAAATGACAACTTCCAAATTCCTTTACGAGCATGTCTTCGGGGAATACTTGAAGCATACTTATGAGCGTAACCGCATCCTCGTGTACATAAACCCACGAACAAGAGGCACCCATGGTGAGCACCGTCTACGACGACGCGAGCTCGCAATTCCACACCCAAATGAATGTCCTCTTCGTGTGGAGTCTTTTCCTCCTCGACACACAACTTGACTCTAAGTCATTGCTCTTTTTCCTAGGAACAACGACTTGGGGGGCTCCTGCTCTGGACTGGGTTGTGGCTGACCCACCATCAAACACTGCCCAATCCAACACTATGTCGAGGACGACCCAAAGTATTGACCCGATCCATTAGGACCGATGAAGACCACGTGCTCCTCACCCGAGGACACGCCATCAATTGAACTTACACACCTCGCGAAGCCGTTTTTCCCTCCGTAACGGGTAAGTCCACACACTATCCGAAGATTGCAGAACAATTGACCTAGGACGATGACCACGAGCTGGTCATCCCTACTTTCATGTAGGAATCCTTGCAGTCATTTGTTATGAGCCTGAACACTTAACCCATAACAGAGATCATTGGCCCAACACTGGGGGCTCACTATAAAACCTTCCTTTGCAGGAGGGTCAGATTTTCAATTCAATTCACATTTTAGACTTTCTTACTCGCTTATTCACTTGATTGACTTAAGCATCATAGTGCATTGCAAGTACATCCCTCTTCTATGTGACCGCACAAGCAATCCACGACGTGTTGTGGGACGCTGATACACTATTTGATTGGTATTTTCTTGTCAAAGTGAGATTGCAATGTATAAGTATTTTTTAATATTTTATGTGTTAGGGCACACAATTAATATCTTTAGGAATAATATCTCTTTATGAACAATTTTTGTCTTAGAATACTAATGTTTAGGGCACCAAATTAAGAAAAGAAAATTAGGGTTTTAGTAGCACGAGAGAAGTTTAGCATTAGTAAGATATCCACTTACTTTTTTACCCTCTTAATAATCAAAAGCCATGTGATTACTTACCTTACCGATATGACTAATGACTGTCACATGCATGTTAGCCAACATGGGTTTTTCCATAATAAAAACATAACGAGGCAGTTACTCTTACGATTTCAGTTATTCAAACTAAAACTTTTAAAATATTTTACTATTAGAACGCTCTCATCAACCACATTGAGACATTCAGTCAAAGTCAGATACTACTTTTTAGTGATTCACTCTCTTCAATTTTATGGTCCAAAAAAAAAACATAGAATAGAAGTTAAAAATGGGGAACGTTTTTAGTGGCAAAGGAACGTGTGAAATGGTTGTATTATATGGGAAGCCGATTAGGAGGGAAAAAGACCAAATCTTCAGTAGTGGGTTCTTTCCTATGGCTCTTATGGGGACCGCAATAAAGCCATTATTGTACAAAAAAAATGAAAAAAAATGAAAAAAAATTAATTTAATTTTTAATTCCCGATGAAACAAAATTTCCATAAGTCAAAGAAATTTTAATTTTATTTTTGTAATTTACCCATATGTAGCAGTAATTTCAATTGGGCCAAATAATTTAAGACCTCACCGACTGTTTGCTGTAAGGCCACATGACATTGTTCCTTTCTCATCACACACATGTTTATAGAAGCTCCAAAATCCAAAATTAAATACTAAAAAATAGAAATAAATTAAATTTATTACTATTAAAATTTAAATTAATACCAAAAAAAATAATTTATTTTATTTTTAAATAAAATAAGTGTGAATTTGTCACTCTTCCCCTTAATATATAGAGCCTCGAGCTCTTCACTTTCCATTCCCTGTACTCTTCTTCCCATTGTTTCTTTCTCTGAAACTTTGAAAAACTCGAAGTTTTAGAAGTTTCAGTTTCTTAAACTCTTGGGCATTGCCATTGAACAAACACATTTAGAATATAACATTTCATTTTAGTTTTCAATGGAAAAGCTACCGCAACTCATTTTTATGCTTTCTCTGTTTTTTCTTCCTTTTACGTTTGCTGGCCATGACTACGGTCAAGCTCTTAGCAAGAGCATTATGTTCTTTGAGGCTCAGAGATCTGGTTATCTTCCTCATAACCAGAGAGTTTCGTGGAGATCTCATTCCGGTCTTCAAGACGGTAAAGCGAGCGGCGTAGATCTCGTCGGTGGTTACTACGACGCTGGTGATAATGTGAAATTTGGTTTACCAATGGCGTTTACCGTTACAATGATGTCGTGGAGTATCATTGAATACGGTAAACAAATGGCGAGTAGTGGTGAGCTTGGGCATGCCATGGAGGCTGTGAAATGGGGCACTGATTATTTCATTAAAGCTCATCCTGAACCTAATGTTCTCTATGGAGAGGTATTTTCTTTTTTTAGAATAATATATAATTTAATAGTAATAGTCATAGTTTAGTGGCTTTTTATTTTCCATAAAGTTTAAGTTGAATATATTATATATTATATATTATATATGTTAATTAATTGTGTGATGGTGTTGTTTGGGGCATTTTGACAAACAGGTAGGGGACGGAAACACTGACCACAAGTGTTGGCAAAGACCGGAGGATATGACTACTGACCGTCACGCTTATAAAATTGATCCGAGTAATCCCGGGTCGGATCTCGCCGGAGAAACCGCCGCCGCTATGGCAGCTGCTTCCATAGTCTTCCGCCGTTCTAACCCTGCGTATTCCCATGAACTCCTCAGTCATGCCTATGAGGTTTCACTTTCACACCATTCAACACTCTTAATTAATTTATTATTATTACTATTTTTACTATTTTTTTACGGTTTGAGTAAATAAAAGGGTAAAATTGGAAGATTAAATAGAGTAGATAAATAAAAGTTGAAGCATGTGAGTGGGTTGTTTTTTTTTACTCTTATCGGCAAAATATTGGTGAAACGGTTGAACATGAAACTAATAGGTGGTTAGTAGTACTACACTTTTATTTATGAATCTTTTGTCAGAGATTTTATTGCTACCAAATTGTGCCGCATGGGTCGGTAGACAAACATTTATTGATTCAATAAATATAAATATAAAGTAACCAAACACAAATAAAAATAAAACTTCTTTTTATCTTGCTATATGATCCATTTGATTGATTAATTCGGTTTGAGGTGATTTTTTGATCGTAATTGCGAAAATCAAACCCTAATCCTGTTTAACAGGTAGGAACAAGAGAGAATATTTTGATGGACCCATAAAAAATACCTTATGTACCACACTTGTAGAATTTTGTTTCCCACTTTTTCTTTTGTCTTACTTTAATAAGCAAGAGTTCACTCAACTTAGGTTTTTTCTTTAAAACAACCAAACAAGTGTGAAAGAGTGAAATCCATTTTCAACCATTTTTTATTTATGTTGCTCACTATAATAATAAATAATAGAGTAGTAACAATAATAAAGTTGTGGTCCAAAAAAATTGAGATTCTATTAAATTATAGTAAAATAAAACCCGGTTCGGTTTTTTATGAGTAGTGAAAGGGCAATTTTTGTGGCGGTAAACGCATTGGACCGTACACATTGATAATTGTGTGGAATTAGATCCCAACCTTCTGAATGAAGAGATTCACTTCAAAAAAAACGAAACTTCGTTATCATACGAGTTTGTCATTTCACGAGGACACACTGTCGGTGCTACAGAACCCTCTTTTGGGTCGAAAAATTAACATTTACTAGCACAAGTGGGTTGTTCCGCAGCCATCAATTTGTTTCGTGTTTTTGTTGCTGGTTGGAACCATCACATTAACATTGGACCTATTTCTTTTGGGTGTCATGTGCTTCTGTACTGTTTCTGTTTTCTGTCACTGTTTCTGATTGGTGAAGACACATGTTGCATTTAATAGGTTGAGTAATTAAGAACGAAATTTCAAAGATGCTTCTGAGATTCTATTTTTCTGTTGTTCTAGATCTGAATCTGGTTTCATTAGTTTTTAGGTATTTTAGTTGAAACGTAATAAATGAGTATACCAAAAGTACTAGTACTATTAATTATTACTAATGTTTATGAATCTGATTAAAATTTAATGTTGTCTCTGGTTTTGATAAATTGCAGTTGTTTGATTTTGCGGATAAATATAGAGGCAAATATGACAGTAGCATCACAGTTGCACAGAAGTACTACAGATCTATCAGTGGCTATAATGTAAGATTTTTGGGTTCAATTCAATTGTGGATCAATATAAAAAACTAAACATTTTGAAATTTGAAAAGAACAATGTGTATATTCGGAATTGAATGATGGTAATTGTATGAACAGGATGAATTGCTTTGGGCTGCTGCATGGTTGTATCAAGCATCTAACAACGAATATTACTTGGATTACCTTGGTAGAAACGGTGACGCCATGGGTGGAACTGGATGGCAAATGACTGAGTTTAGTTGGGATGTTAAGTATCCTGGTGTTCAGACTTTGGTTGCCAAGGTAACATCAGTTTTTTTCAATCATATTTTTATCGTATAGATATTGGCATCGGAATGAGATACGATTGTATGCGTTTATTATCAAACATTTGTGGCTAACCATTTTTCTACTGTTTCTTGATGTGTAGTTTCTATTGCAAGGAAAAGCTGGCATTCATACACCGGTGTTTGAAAAATATCTGGAAAAGTCCGAGTATTTCATGTGTTCATGCATGGGAAGGGGTACTCACAATGTTCAAAGGACACCCGGTGGCCTAATATACCGCCAGAGATGGAACAACTTGCAGTTTGCCACAAGTTCCTCCTTCTTAGCCACTGTCTATTCCGACTACCTCGCTTCTTCTGCTAGGGACTTGAAATGTGCTTCTGGCTATGTCGCTCCTTCTCAGCTTCTCTCATTTGCGAAGTCTCAGGTGGATTACATTCTTGGGGACAACCCGAGGGCGACAAGTTACATGGTGGGATATGGAAACAATTTCCCTCAAAGAGTTCACCACAGAGGTTCATCCATTGTTTCAATCAAGGCTAATCCTTCGTTTGTCAGCTGTAAGGGAGGTTATGATACTTGGTTTAGCAGCAAAAGGAGCAACACCAATATATTAACTGGTGCTATTGTTGGTGGACCTGATGCATATGACGATTTTGCTGATGAAAGAAAAAACTATGAGCAAACAGAACCAGCGACCTACAACAATGCCCCTCTTATAGGTGTTCTTGCTCGGCTCGGTGGTGGTCATGGTGGCTATAACCAGCTCCTTCCAGGTATTGTCATCATTATTTGCCTCACTCTTGCTATAACCAAAATTTTTGGTGATAGTAAAAGTAATCACCGTGTTTTTCTTATTTGCAGTTGTTGTTACAGCTCCTAAGCCTGTTGTTACCAGGCAACATACATTCACCAAACCCAAGATTACTCCATCCCCAGGTACTGCTTTTAGCATATGATTTCTTTAACTAACCGATAAATACTTGAAAGTTTTCAAAGCCTAATTGAGTAACTTCACTTTTTCAGCTTCATGGTCCGGTCCAATTTCCGTCGAACAGAAAATGACTCATTCATGGGTTGCAAATGGAATAACTTACTACAGATATTCAACAACTGTGACTAACAAATCAAACAAGAATCTCAAGTCTCTCAACCTTTCAATATCCAAGCTTTACGGTCCACTATGGGGACTAACAAAGTCTGGTGATTCATACACATTCCCAGCATGGATTAACTCATTATCACCTGGTAAAAGCCTTGAATTTGTCTACATCCATTCCACCTCTCCAGCAGACGTCTCAGTTGCGAACTACTTGTTGGCCTGAGAATAATCTATTTGGGTTAAAAAGTCAGTCGCAAACGCGAATGGTTTATTGCTTTCTTGTGTAATATGAAATGTGCAGTGAGGTGAGGAGAGGTTCTTCTGTTTCTTCTCCTTTTTCATTTTGGTGTCAAATCTTTTAAAACTCTTGTGTAATTTGCATTTCGTTAGGATAGATCAAAATAGATAGTAGATTATATAAGATGGAAGGAGCGGAATAGAAAGGAGTGAAGAGACCGAAAATGAGTGCTCATCCTCTTTCTAACCGCTTTACAACTTATATACAGCGAGTAATACAAGACAGACAGACAGCGAGATAAAGTGTTTGGTTGAGAAGTTCAGAATATAAATGAACTTGTCAACATGTTAGAGAAGAGTCATCACTTGTATTTTTTCTATGTGTGATGTTACATTGTAAGCTTTGCAGCATTTGTACTCCATATATAATATAGTTTGTGCTATAGTATTATAATTTTGGTTATTTCAAGTAATTTCAAAGATGAAGGACATATCTGAAAATGATGAACTTGAGAACATAATCATAGACAAGGACATATCTGAGAATTAACTTTCATCAACATGGTATGTCACACAAACATACAAAATTGAATTGATGACAAGCTTAATCCTAGGCAACTGCCAGTTTCTGTAGGGACAATATTTTAGCATCACTCGTGGTGGGCTTCAACATTGAAAGGATTGAAATTAAACTATTTGTGTGGTGTTAGAAACAAGAATAAATCTAGTTGTTAATTATGAAAATTATTTATTGAGATATATTATTGGATTCTTAAGATAATGAGGATAAGAAGATAGATGAACACATTTCTTAAACCAATGGAAATGCAGTCACAACAAGTAATGCCTAATTTACTCTTTCAAATAGAGGGTTGTCGTAATCTTCAAAAATGTTGAGCGTGATCAATAACTTTTTGACAAGTAGTACCTTCTTTTTCTCATATTCTCAATGATTAATAAATTCACCTTTTCCGGTCAACTTAAATTTAAGTAGTTAATTTAAAATTGAAAATTGCTTTTCATTTTGATGGACACTTAATAACAAAGCGTAGGAGCATCATTAGTTTCTTTTTATGACAAGGAATCATTTATCTTATAGATTTAAAGGAATCATCCATCCGTAGCTAACTACTCCCTTAACTTAACTGTTTATAAGAAGAAAAAAACTCATTTTGTCTTAATAAATGATAAGAACAAAAAACCTCAATTTGATTTCATTTAAGCATTTTTTTCATAAAAATATATATTTTTAAAGATAAAATTAAATACAAATGGCAATTTTGTTTTCATAAACAATAATAAGTTAAAATTGTTTTCACATCATTTCTATAAAACATATTTCGAAAAGACACACAAATTTAAACTTTCTTAATAAATGTAAAATATTATTATTTTTGCTTATAAATTGATTCGAAGTAGTATTGTTGAGAAAAACAATCATGAGTTGGAAGTGCTGAGAAACAAGTGTGGGAAAGTCTTACATTGATTAAAAAATGGAGATTGAACACTTTATAATTGAGATAACTCATACATCTATCACCTTAAAGTTTTGGGTGGATATGTGATGCGTCTCTCACAAAATGTGTTGCTCATAAAAGAAATGCTCTAATGTAAATGCTCCCTCATGATGACCTCCAAAGAATTGATGACTGAAGGTTTTGAGTGAATATGTAGTGTGTCTCTCACAAGATGTACTGCTCATAAAAAAAGATCACAATGAAAAAAAATACTCTCTCATGTTGTGACCTGTGATATCATGAGTTCATTTGTAACGAAAATCCTCCCCACATGGTGATGGGTAGGAGACATGTCCACTTGAAAAAGTGTCAACGACGATACAAGTGTATGTGGATGAAATAACTTTCGCTTGAGTGAGAGCATTTGTGGATAACTCACACTTAATAGGAATTGTTGAGAAAAACGAGTGTTAGTTGGGAGTGTTGAGAAACAAGTGTGGGGAAGTCCCACATTGATTAGAAAATTAGAGATTGAACACTTTATAAGTGAGAGAACCCACACACATATCACCTTAAGCTTCTGGGTGAATATGTGGTGTGTCTATCACAAAGTGCGTTGCTAATAAAAGAAAAGTCCTAACGTAGATGGTACCTCACGATGACCCCTGAAAATTGATGACCCAATAACTATTCACTTTTACGAGGTCGAGGCTAAGAATTAGAGGATAAAATATATACACCAATATGTTGTTGAGAATCAAGTGTGAGGAAGAAGTTTCACATTGATTAGAAAATGGAAGATTGAACACTATATAAGTGAGAGATCCCATACACCTATCACATTAAGATTTTAGGTGGATATGTAGTGTGTCTCTCACAAAGGTGTGTCCCAAGTAGAAATGTTCCATCGTTGACCCCCCAATTCGTCCCACAGGATATTCTGTTGAAGAGTGTCAACGGTAATACGAGTGTATGTGGAAGATAGAGTTTCCACTTGAGGGGGAGCATTGTGTATAGATTCACATTTGAGGGGGAGTATTGAGAATCAAGTGTGAGAAAGAAGTCCCACATTGATTAGAAAATGAAATATTGAACACTACATAAGTGAGAGAACCCACACACCTATCACCTTAAGATTTTAGATGGATATGTGGTGTTTCTCTCACAAAGGTGTGTCCCAAGTAAAAATGCTCCCTCGTTGACCCCCTGATTCGACCCAACAGGGTGTTCCGTTGAAGAGCTTCCACTTGAGGGGGAACATTGTGTATAAACTCAAACTTGAGAGGGAGTGTTGAGAATCAAGTGTGAGGAAGAAGTCCTATATTAAAGACTATATAAGTGAGAGAACCCACAGAACTATCACCTTAAGGTTTTAGGTGAATATATTATTGATTAGAAGGGTCATCAAATTTGGTTATGAATTCAACATATTGTTTTTCTTTATGGATGACGTGTGATTATGAGACGACCTTTATTACGTAATTTACCTTTAATGTATAAAACAATATACTTGTGGTATTTGTCAGTGGGAATATCACGAAGATTGATATAGAGAAAAAATATGTGTAGAAAATATAGTCACTGAATTTATTATAGTATCTTGAAGAATGTCTAAAGACTTTTGTATGTATCCAAAAAAATACATTCCAAGGACCTTAACACCTTGTTATTAAGGGCCCAAATATTGTACACTTGCTTGATATTTGAGATATTTCTGGATCTTTTACGTTTTAAAGTTGTAAGTATATTTTTAGATTACACCATATTTAACGTCATGTCTAAAACGATTTCTTTCTATTTCAACATGAGGTGACATGCAATTGGATGACTGACTAACTTTTCACACATGTCATGGTTATGTAAACCACATATCACATTAAATCTCCATTTGTTATTTGACAAAAGATAACCACACAACTTAAAGGGACACTCACATTTTCTTGAACCAGTATCATTCCGTTTGAATTTACGAAGAGAAGTTATATACTTCCCACTTCTTTCGGATCTTATTGTCACAAATGTAACTCTTTTATCTGAACCACTATCAAACCTTCTAATTACAACACCAAACCTAAATTTGGGTGTCTCAGTGAGAATCCATTGAAACATATAATCACGAAATTCAAACTCTTCATTTATAAATTGGTTGCCAACATCCATCTCCTTCACTTCAACACATTTGATATCCTTAAACACAATAGATTTTGAAAAAACATCGGGGTTGCACCATATCTAATGCAAATTGTAACCTAAAATATTTAAAGACAGTTGAAAATGAAAACAGGCAGCCTCCGAAAATACACTTTCGTAGGAGTTTATACGGAATTCAGAAATACATTTTCAGAAACAACATAATTTTTATCAACTATAAAGCAAGATTAATGTGAACAATAAATATTAAAATATTATCTTTATCTTAAATTTCAACTTTTTTTGCTCATTTGATATATGATAAAAGACAAAATTGAAGCTTTGGATTGAAATCCTTGATTAAATTATTTGGAGTCAACAAACATAATTATGAATTTAAGCAAAACCAGGGGCATGTAACCTGGCACTGTCTTAAACAAAAGAAAGCCCAGATGGAATGACAGGCCCATGTTGAGATGTCTGCGTTTCCTTCCACAGACAAGAACGAAGCTTCCTCCTGAATGAACAATCCCAAGATCCATTCCACCACAACAACACCGAATCAAACTCATCTTTTTTCATTTCATTCCACAAATCACAACAACAAACCCACAGAATCATGAACAACGAAACCGAATTGGTTGAACTTTGCATAAACGCAGCTTGCAAAACCAAACAAACCGTTGACAAATGGCGCTTACAGAGACGATCTCTCGATCGCTTACCTTCTCATCTCGCCGACGCTCTCCTCCGCCGCCTCATCACTCGCCGTCTCCTCCACCCCTCCCTCCTCGAGTAACACACTCTTTCAATTCAATTTGTTAATTCAATACTAATAACTATAATAATAATGATAATGATAATGATAATTTTTCTGGTTTTGGTTAGGGTTTTCAAACACAGTGCGGAAGAGATTGATTTGAGAGGCGATAACTCCGTTGATGCAGAATGGATGGCATATTTAGGAGCATTTCACCATTTGCGCTATTTGAACATTGCTGAATGTCACAGAATCAATTCTTCAGCTCTCTGGCCTACCGCAGGTACATTACCGATTCTCAAACAAACACCATAGTAGGCTAGACTTGGATCTGTTCTTACAGTTATGTTTGAGTCAATTTGAATTGTGTGTGTGGTGATGATTTTGTTTTAATTGGTTTTAGGAATGAATAGTCTTAAAGAGTTGGATCTATCTAGATGCTCGAAAGTTAATGATGCTGGAATTAATCATATAATTTCCATTCCTAGTTTGGAAAAGTTGCACATTTCGAAAACTGGTGTTACTGCTAAAGGAATCAAGCTTCTTGCTTCTCTTAAAAACTTGTCTCTTCTTGACTTGGGTGGTTTACCGGTGGATGATGAGGCTTTAGCTTCGTTACAGGTATTTCTTTTTAGGTTGATATTTGTGTTAGTATACTTGTCAATAAATGAAAGTACATTTCATTTCCTTTCATCACTAGGAAACTTTTGTGCTTAGACTTACCCTCCATCAATTTTTGGTTAAATTAATAGCATGTTTGTTGATAAATGAAAGTACATAAGAGTAGTCAATAGTAGCCAATAGCTGCGCTATCTCGCTATAGCGGAGCGGAAGCCGACTGCTATGGGAAGAGACTTAGCGGTGCATAACACTATAGCGGCTGCTATGTTTCTGGCCTGCTATCCTCTTACCCTCTAAAAACCAAAATCACCCCTTAAATTTACAATGTTTTAAGGGTAATTTTGGGGTTTTCAATCAAATTTGACTTGAGACTCCACCTTAATCTCCTTTCATTGTCGTTTATGCACTTCAAGAGTCATATGTGTGCTTTGATTTATGAATATTTTATGAGTTGAGTTATTTGTTTAATTTTTCATTAAATACATGTTTATGATTATTATATGTAATTTGTCTAAAAAATGATCAAATAGAGCGGTCATCCCGCTATCCCACTTTTGGGGTCGGCCGCTATCAAGGAATGACAGCTCACTTGATTTGTAAAGGTAAAAGTTTTTTTTTTTTTTAAATTTGTCATGCAAGATGAACAATTCACAAGTTGATTAGGTGGTGTTATTGTGCTATCTTTTATACCACTGTAAATGGGTGATTTGTTTCTCGAGTGTGTCTGTATTGTTGATTACTTGGGTGATTTTTGTCCCATATAAGTTTTTGTTGCCAGTTTTCAAGCTCTCAAGTTCTCACGTGTTGTCCCAAATTCACTGTTAGTCTGCAATTTAGTTAGGTGAGCTTTGTGTTTTGTTTCCAGAGTGTGTCTGTATTGTTGATTACTTGGGTGATTTTTGTCCCATTTAAGTCTTTCGTTGCCAGTTCTCAAGTTCTAGTAACATGGACATCTTGTCCTTCTCTCCTGTGAAACACATGCTCTAGGTACTGGAAAATCTACAACACATTGAACTCTGGGGTAGTAAAGTATCAAATGAAGGCGCTGCCCTTCTTAATATGTTCCCCAAGTTAACCCATCTAAATCTTGATTGGACAAGCGTCACAAAATTGCCCAATTTATCAACTCTTGAATGCCTCAACATGAGTAATTGTACTATTGACTCTATTCTGAAAGACGATAAATCTTCTTTGACAAAGCTTATTTTTTCTGGGTCTAAGTTCCTGAATGAAGCTGAAACCCTATTGTATGCAAATACAAATTTCTTGTCCTTTCTGGACTTAGCCCATACCGGCCTTGACAAATTCTTCTTCTTAAACAAACTGAAAGTAATAGAACATCTCAATCTCAGCTCATGTATGATGGATGACGATTCAGTTGAGATGGTTGCATGTATTGGTGGAAATTTGAAAAGTCTGAATCTGAGTGGTACTTGTATAAGCTCTGCTGGATTAGTGATTTTAGCAGGACATGTTCCCAATCTTGAAATTCTGTCACTATCTCAAACATCAGTGGATGATACTGCCTTCTCATTTATCAGCATGATGCCTTCATTGAAGGATGTTGATCTGAGCAGTACAAACATTAAAGGTATTTGTTTACAGCATAGTTGTTACTGTTGAGGTTAAATTATACTATTCGGCAGCCATTAAATGAGTATTTTGCTTTACCACTGAACAACTACTCCTCACTAGGAAACTTTTGTCCGGTTTATCTTCAAATTGTTGTTTTCTTGTATATGCGTTATTCAAAATGTCTAAATATTGATTTCTTCAATTTCATCTCAGTTTTGTCTGGTTTATCTTCATTTGCTGCCAGTAGTTTAATACTTGTTTTCTCTAATTTTCCTATCTTTACTTTGGATTCAGGGTTTTTGAACCAGGGAAGTACTGACTTGGACTCTCTCTCTCTAACGACTATACAAAGTCTTACACAATTAGAAAGGCTGAATTTGGAGCACACTCAAGTCATCAATGAAGCTTTATTCCCTTTATCAAGCTTCCAAGAGCTGAGATATTTATCTCTTAAAAGTCCTTCACTTGCAGACATCTCACTTTACCATCTATCATCAGTTCCTAAATTAACTAAGCTAAGTATCTGCGATGCGGTGTTGACAAATTATGCTCTTGAAATGTTTAAGGTTCCTGAAACTCTCAAACTGATGGATCTCCGAGGTTGTTGGCTCTTAACAAAAGAAGATATCATATCATTCTGTAGAAATCATCCACAAATTGAAGTAAGGCATGAACTTGTTACGGTACTTCCCTTTGAAGAAAATGGACGACATCATCCTTCGTCTCTATCTCGATTAACTTCAAGGACTATGCAAGCAACTAGGAAGAAAGAACAAACATCCTTATCTCCATGTTTTGTAGGTAATTCCCATTACGTTTCTAATCTTCCGGCTGCTATGTTATTTTATTTTATGATGCATATAGTTTTGATTTTATTTATTTTGGTGTAGATCAAAGGATGAAATATAGCAGAGATGAGTTACTTGCATTACAGTTTATGTCTTTGCCTCTTGCATCCAGTAGTGAGAGGGACAACTCAATACTTGAGAAGCAATTGGATTCAATGTAGCAATCTCTTTCCATATAACTATCTGCTCTCATTGTATATGTAGTTTTGTTTCTTCATTGTATTCATATATCGTTGTATATTCCAATATTCTGGCTTATTTAGTTTTTATTGTTTCTATCATTCATGCTGGATTCTTGCATTTGACGTAGTTCAATGGGTCTTAAGTGAATTTTTTCACCAAAATTTAGGTGCAACTATGTCTGCATGAGGTGAAAGCTGAGTAATGTCAACTGAATGCAATGGAGTCATAGAGATCCTTGTCTCTAATCTAAACCTTGTATGGTGTGTGAATTATGAGATCGTTGGGTCGATTCGAGGGGGTCAATGAGTGATCATTTTTTATTTGGGACACATATTTGTGAGAGACACATCACATATCCACCTAAAACCTTAAGGTGATAGGTGTGTGGGTTCTTTTCACTTATAAAATGTTCAATCTTCCTTTTTCTAATCAATGTGAGACTTCTTCCTCACACTTGATTCTCAACAGAGATTTTAAAGAGTGTAAGAGTTGACACCTGAAATGTGAAAGATTGCATCTTCCTAGTTTCTGCAAGTTTCTAAATTTACAAGATTGCAATCATTAGGATTCGCAGAAAGAGATTGAAATTTTGTAGTTGGCTTTGCAGTTGAAACGTAAGTCATCTTTGATTGAGTGTGATTGCGGTGCCAAATGTAGAATTTTTTAATTGTGGCGAATCGAAATCTTGTGGAAAGTCATTTATCTTACCTTCCAAATTCCTAAATTAGAATTGTTTTTTCTAAAAACAATTTAGAATTAAAATGAATACAAGGGTATTCAACCCTTAAAAAAAAACTCATAAGAAATTACCAACCAACTCAAAACTAAAGGCTTGGATTCCTAAAGGATCCATACAAAATGCCAAGAAATTTGAATTGGAGTAGGGAATTTCACCTAAACCACTTCCAATAATAAAATTTTACATTCTAGCATATGTCACTAAAACATAAACCAACATTTCTAAAGATAAATTCGTTCTGAGCCTTCCATAAACACTAAACAGTTACCAACCAAATTAAATCGAATCTCATATGCCGTCTTTATTTCTATTCGACCGGCCTCAATCTACAAAGAATGACCAAATGCAACCTGCATACATAACACTACTGCACACCAATCTCCAACAACATCCATAAAATCACATTCAAAGAAAGAGTGGGATAATACTTCCTCCGAATTGGAACAAAAGACACAGTCCTTATCCGAAACCCCGATACTTCTTTTCACCAAAAGATCCCTAATTGTTAATTTCCAAAATAATTTCCAACTAAATAATTTAATCTTTGCAGTCAATTTTAATTTCCATAAATAATCGAAAGCTTTCGCCTGAATTGGCAGAATCAACACAACTTCCGATGTTGTCCTTAAAGAATAAAAAACAGATCTGCTGCTAAAAGACTTGGAATCACTGCAGTTCCATTGAAGGCCATCAAAAGTATCTCGTGTCGGGGCAAGATTTTGCTGCAGCTCACGCAGGATATTAATAGATCCCGCCAGCGTTACCCTTTTCTTTTCAGAAAGACCAAAGTCCCCCCAAAAACCAGTCCTCGTCTTGCCAATAACCCATTGAATAAATCGAAGCATCTTTACAAGAACTAGCAATAAACAAATCACATAATTGAGTGGCAAGAGTAGAAGAAGTATCCCAATTTACCGTCCAAAACAGAATGGTTTTGCCTTTTCCAATTGTGTGATTAAATAAACCTGCAAAAGAAAAATCAAAGTTAGTTGAATCCCTCTCGCTTCTTATTAAATCCTTCCACCAAAAAGATGTCTCCCCCTTCGGTTTGTAGTATTCCGCGAACACATGATTTTCGATAAAACCGTATCTCCCTTTTAAAACCTTCTTCCAAACAGATTATTTATCTTCCAAAATCTTCCATTTCCATTTGGTAAGAAGTAGGGGGTGTTCACGGTTCAGTTTGGATCGATTTAGAAGTAAAATATCATTCGATCCAAAGGTAAATTCACTTGCAGTTTGATTCGGTTTTGGATGATTTGTTAAAAAAAAATGATCCGATCCAATTTCATGTAGTTTAATTTGAATCGGTTTTTTAGATATCCAAATTACAAATTATAGATTTTATTAATATTCTAAAAGTACTAATAAATAGTAAGTTTGATATAATATATAATATACTATATCAAAAGTTAATACTACAAGATGAAAAAAATAAAAATAAATAGACTAAATCAAACTAATAAACAATATTTAGAAAAACAAGTATCATCTAATATTAAATTTACACAAATATATACTAATAAAAAATAAATAAGTAACAAATCTATATACATGCGATTTGGGATGGTTTGAATCGGTTTTGAAAAATCAATCCGAAACCCGATTCGATCCGATCGGTTTTTTACATCCAAATACATAAAAAAAATCGATTTTTTTTTTTTTTGCGGTTTTCGGTTTTTTTGGATCGGTTTGTAGTTTTTATTTGGATTGGTTTGGATTTGAACATCCCTAGTAAGAAGGGCTAAGTTGAATTCTTTCAAACTAATAACTCCTAAACCTCATTCGTCGGGCAGCCATTTACCAATATAGAAATGTGACTTTTAAAAACGCACACATCCATCCATTGCAACCATCTTCTACCAAAACCCATAGTTTCCATCGTGGATCGCAAAAACTTCTAATTAACACAATCACATGCTTTCTCAAAATCGATTTTAAATAGCATACACTCCCCGTTGTCCCTAGTTGCCAACTCAACTACTTCTTTTGCGATAACCATCCCTTCCAGCATTTTCCTGCCAGGAACAAAGGTTGTCTGACAGTGCGATACAAGGATGCCAACAACCCTCTTTAATCTAACCACCAAAATCTTCTCTAAAATCTTGTATAAGCTACTGATCAAACAAATGAGTCTAATGATCCCCTAAATTAGAAGGAAAATCCACCTTAGGAATAAGAGTGAGAAATGATGACGCTACCGCTTTTGGAAGATATGCGTGCTGATGAAAATCTTGCAAGAAACGAGTGATGTCTTCTTTCAAAATCGGCCAACACTTCTCGATAAATACAAAATTGTATCCATCCGGTCCTGGACTCTTTGTGCCATCGCAACTCCATGCGACTTCTTTAATTTCGGCCTCCGAAAAAGGAATCTCCAAGCAATCAACTTCAGCTTCAGAGAGGGAATTAAAGTTACACCCTTCCATGACATGTCTGCTAAGATCTGGTTCAATAAATTTATCTTTGAAATAGGCTTTCATTGCTATCTTCACTTCATCAACCGATTCAACAACAGATTCGTACGATTTGGTAACCGACCCTATAAATTTCCTCTGGCTTCTCCCTTAGATCAAACTTTTAAAAAAAATCTTGAGTTGCAATCACCTTCTTTATTCCATCTAATTCTGGCCTTTTGAATGAGCATGTTGTCTTTGATGAATACATTTCTCCACATATCACGACACACAAACGATATTTTCACTACCAAATCATTTATTTCTTCTGCTGCACACAAAGTCAATAGAAAATCAATCTCATTAATTTCCTTAACATCTTCCTCCACTTTAAGTTCATGCCACCCAAAGACTTGCTTTCTCCGACCTTTAATCTTTTCTTTTAAAATTCTAAAATTTTCCTTTATAATGTAGTCACTCCTCCACTGACTTTAATTTCCTTCCATTCCTTCTCAATGAACTTAAGGAAGGACGGGTTATCAAACCAAGAATCATTTGATTTAAAAGTTTTGAAACCCCAGTTGATCAGTTTAATCTTTATTGGACTGGACAATGATTTGAAACATCGCATTTTTCTATCGATTGACCAATCACTCCCCATTTGTTAATTAAAGCTTCATCTACTAAAAACCAATCAATACGACTCATGGATTTGGCATCATCGCTAAACCACGTGAAGCAATTACCAGAGACAGGAAGGCCAACCAAACTTGCTTCATGAATGAAAGCTATGAATTCCCTTTGTTCTGAACGTCTATTGTAGGTAGAAAAACCCTTCCTTTCAGAGCTAGTCGAGATCGAGCTAAAGTCATCTCCCATAATCTATAAATTGTCTGTATACTTCCTCCTTAACAACTTCAAAACACTCCACAGTTTCCTCTTAACACTCAGATCACAACCTGAATATATGTTAACTATGTAATAGAAGTCATCCTTCCATAGGATTTTGGTACCAAGATAACCATTGCCTCTAAAAGAACAAACCGACATAATATTCTCAGCCTTCCATAGTTAAAAGCCCACCGACCGACCTTGAGAACTACAAAAAGACCAATTCAATTTCCATTATTCCATAAATTCTTAATCAAAGTAGAATCAATCTCCCTTAAATTGGTCTCCTGAATGAAAAAAAATATGCTTTCCCCTCAGAAATGATTTTCCTAATTCTAAATCTTTTTGACAAATTGCCTCCCCCTCTGATGTTCATAGACCCAACTATCATTGAATAACTTTTGAATTCACCTTCTTAGAGTATGACCTAACTTTGTCAAAGGATTACATCTCATATATCTTCTTAGAAAATATTTTGACTTATCCTTCGCCACCACCCCCAATTTTGATATAACATTCCATAACTTGTTACCAACATTTGATAATGCATTTTCCCATAATTTTAGATTGCAGAGTCCGACGTCAGAATCATAAGTCTGATCACAACATAAAATCGCCCCAACTGATAAAACAGATTCAGAAGAGAAAGAATTCAATGAGTTAGGGATCCATTGAGCAGAAGGGAGATGGATTTTATCTTCAGAGGAATGAAATACAAAGACTGGGAGAACTCCTCAATTGAGTCTTCTGAATTATCTGGGATTTCAATTTCAACAAGGCCCAAAACTCTCTTAGTCTTTTTCTTTTTAGTTTTAATACCTTTGACCAGCCCAATAACATCAACAACACTATTCAACTTAACTTTTTAAGTTTCACCATTTCCCCCTTTCCAACAACCTAACTTTCTCTTCCTTAAACTTCGTACCATCCTCCAACAAAGTCTCTGCACCAATAGCTGCAGCAGATCTATTGTCACTATCAACTCTGATTGCAGTCCCTGACACGACAATTACAGCAGCCTTAGCTGCTACTATAGCTGAATCAAAACCTCTATTGTCAATCCTAGAGTCAGCTACCACCAACTCTGCACAAACTTCATCCCCTTCCTTGGAAGAAATTGAACGATTAGACATTGGTGCAAAAATCTAATTCCTCCCTCTAAAATAAGAAAAGACAAACTCCCTCTCTTCATCACTTGAGTCAAGATGTTACGACTGAACCCTAGCATGATCCTCTACAATACATCCATCTTGCACCAATTTCCAGACTCCGAAGACGAAGAACAATTTGACACCTTCTTCTTCCTATCAGTTTTTGCTAGAATCCTCAAATAACCATATATGTCTTTAGTGATCTTAATACTAAAAACCTCCTTATCAATCTGCACTTTCAATATCTCATTAATCACCACTGCACAATTAGTTTTGACCATGATTCTAGCGACGTCGATACATTCTCTATTCAAGGTATTCTCATCAGCACATACATATTTGCCAACAGTCTTAGCTATAAGATCAAAGAAATTAAAGTTCAGAGTTTGACATGGTATTCTAAAACACCTCAACCAAGTCACCCGTTCTTTATCGACATCTCCTTATTTCCACTATCTAATCTCTAAGAACCATTGTCTCCGCCAACTATCCCCTTCCCTGATCAAATCTCTTATTTCTCATTCGTCACTTTCCTCCAATAAACACAGATTAGCATCAAGCTGTGTTATTTTTATGGAGAAGTACCCTTCAATCTCAAAACTTGTCTGAATATTATAGGACATTCCAGAGTTGAGAACTACTCCCACATATGCTTTCCTCAATCTACTAGGATCATCCTCTCCAGGACAAAATTTCAGATGGACTTGGACCTTGCACGGTTGAAAATTTGTTCGATCTCCACCATTGTTAACCACCTCTACAAACGATCGATCACCAACCCTAGCTTCCTAACCTCCAAACTTCCTTCTGTCTTCCATAACCTCCTTGTGCCTCTTTGGATTGACTTCTGAAACCTTCTTCCCACCCTTTGGAAAATCCCCTGATTTAGAGAATCTAGGGACATTTGCATGAATCTTAAATTAATCAATGATTATGCTATCCAACTTAATCGCCAACATTCTATTATCTTCTACATCCCTAAATCTTGCGAAGCCAAAACGTTTATCGAACTTGCTTCTTTTCGGAGGAATTACCACTTCTATAACTTTACCATACTCCTAAAAAATGTTAAAAATCTCCACAAGTTTAACTCTATCAGGAATTTCAGAGAAATATAATGAATGAATTTCCTCCATACATGTGAATTTCCCTCGTTCTCCTTCAGGATGAAAATCCCACCTGCTTTTGGTATCGTATCTGAATATTCGTTTTGGAACCCTATTCCATTCCTTGTCAAAAAGTAGTCTAACGAACAAAGAAAAGAGAAAGAGAGAGAAGATCCCCTCTCCCTCTCTCTAAGGTAATATTTCCTGAATTCAAATTGGGTTTTTGACAATAATACCTTCCAAAATTTGGAAATTAGTATGCTTTTCAGCAAGATTATGATTCCCCACATTTAAGAAATTATATTAATATGTACATATTAGTATTGGCAATTAAGAAAATGACAATAGAGAATCTAAATAATGACAATATTAGTATGAGCATGGGATATTAGATGATAATGGCAATGAACTGAAACACTATTAAATCAAATGAAATTAATATGTTTGATGTCAATACTAATAGTAAATTTTGAATAATTAAAAACATCAATCAAATACAAACAATAGTAAATTATGAATAATTAAAAGCATTCAATTAATACAAACAAGAACATAGATTAGACAAAATAGTTCATTGGGCTCAATTATGCATTACATAATCTCATCAATGTCATGAGATGATTTAGGCTTGAACAAATAGCACAATAGATATTACCAAGGTAACATCGAATTCGATCGGTCACTGGGTATTATGATGGTTGAAGATAATATGATTCTCACATCATTGTTTTGAAATTTTCTTGTTAGTGAATTGAACACGTCCATCATTATTGAGTAACAAACGATGTCACTCAATACTAACAAACTTTCTTGAGTCGTGCTGTTTGAGAAAGAGATTTATTTGGTCAAGTTGGCTTTTCAAATCAATCAGCGTGTCATCGACACTCGTCCTTAACAAATGGGAAGAAATCTTATTGCCGTAGTAAATGACAGTTAAGTTAGAGTTCATTCTATTCGAATATGGATAAGAGTTAATTGTGTTTTATCATGTGAATTGTAAATGAAACTACTATGAAAAACCCATTTAACAACGGTTGGGAAAGATATATAATGATGTTTGCGCATGCGTTGTTATGTAGAGTATTGTTGTATATATTATACTTACAATGACGCTCTAGAAACCGCTGTTGTAATCCATGACACACGCCACATATCTCAACGGTTATACTTATGAACCATTGTGATATATACTCTTAGATATTGGGTTCGAAACCCATCTGTCGCACCTCGAAAAATACGATCCTAAAATAAACAACAGAGTCGCCACCTAATTCTATTTATTCTACGAGAGAAAAGGGAGATATAGACACAACCTAAATAAAGGATAAGAATGGTCAACGAAACCACTAATCTAAGTTCGGGAGTCAGTTACGCAAAGGGAAGGTGTTAGGCACCCCTCATGTCCGTCGTACTCAACGAGAACCTCTTAGTCTAGTTTGCGCTTAAAATGT
Organism: Lathyrus aphaca; assembly: GCA_963966055.1. Taxonomy (NCBI): domain Eukaryota; kingdom Viridiplantae; phylum Streptophyta; class Magnoliopsida; order Fabales; family Fabaceae; genus Lathyrus; species Lathyrus aphaca. Next base: position 27,728,140 of record OZ014521.1, on the reverse strand, counting down.
TAACTTGTTATTATTGTCTTCTTTTAATGATTAAGATTGCTTTTAAGGAAATGTTTTAGTTATTATTTGTTATGGAGAAAGGTTAAGTTTTTATTATTGTGCTCGCGAAGGATTAAAATCCCCGTGCCTACGTATTCCCTTGTGCAATGGGAAAGTCAGAGCTTCGTAGTTCGTGCTACTACGATTTGTGTTTTTTATAGAACGACTGTTTGAAAATGATTTCTACCGCTAAGCGTTGGCTTATTTGCGAAATAGAAAAATTTAAACAGTGTTCGTTTTGAGAAAAGATATTTGATCTTTGTTAAGGGTGTTTTAAGACGAGAGGGCGAATGAACCACGCGTGGGGCTAGCCCATGTTGCGGTTGCATTCAAGAACGTGCGGAGTGCGAGACTCCGGAGTTCAGTTACTCGCTAATTAATTATAAAATGATTTAAATTTGTTGGTATACGAACGGTGATTGAACCAACGCGTGAGGCTAGCCCATTTGCGGTTCAATCCAGAACGTGCGGAATGCTAGACTCCGGAGTTCCTTTTTTCCGTAAATTAATTAAGATGAATTGAATTGTTTTTATACGAACGGTGATTGAACCAACGTGTGAGGCTAGCCCATTTGCGGTTCAATCCAGAACGTACGGAATGCTAGACTCCGGAGTTCCTTTTTTCCGTAAATTAATTAAGATGAATTGGGTGCAGATGGCGATCACAAATGACCGACTTACGTGTGTGCAAAAAATGAGTTTATGAAATTATCCGGTGTATTTTTTAAGAGTGTTTGTTTGGCGTTGGACCAAATGATTAACCTATCCTTCGAAATGATTAATTTAGTGTGGGCATATTCACTTCTTGTTTTGAAGAGTTATAACCGAGATGTGAAAAAATAACGACTAAATCCAATACGAGTCGTACGTCGCCATCACGACCAAATGACGAGTAAAAGCAAAAAAAAAAAAAAAAAACAAATATCATACGCATAAATAAATAAATAAAAACATGAGGTAATTAACTAACTATGAGAAAATATAATTTTTAACGAAATAATTAATGACCTAATTAATTTGATTAAATTAAAATTATTAATAAACAAAAGAAAGTCTTTTTTTTTCTTGAAATAAAAACATTTTAGAAATTGTTAAGGTTATAAAAGAAAATTAAAGTTAAATAAAACAAACTTAGAAAAATGAATGGAGGCAAAAGAAAACAGGGGTGCTGAATGGGAAGCCCTCAAGGGCCCATGAGATCAGACCGGCCGGGTCGGGTCGGACCCGGATCCGGTTCAGTGGGTTCTTACCACAAGCAGACTAAGACCAACCTAAGGCTATCACAGACATTTCCCTAAAACGGATTCATGCCACAATCTCTCTCAGTGAAAACCCTAAGACACATTCATCTCTAACCTCCGTCCATTCAAACCTCTCTCTCTCAAGCTCGTAACACCGTCAACAAAAACTCTGAAATCAAATCGACAAATCCCTCATCAACACCCTAATCCCCAATTCAAAAGAATCCTAAAAAACAGACACTTATTCAAGCGATAAACCGAGCAGACAACAAAGCAGAGATCTCGAGGACAGTAAACAATGCACGAACAAATGAAATCGAAATACAATCCTGTACAGAGGTTTATCGAAATGACAACGTAAATGGAGCGAAAGGGGTATGGACGAGTTTACCTACTCTGAATGTTCTCAGAGCGATGAACTTCCTCAAGGTATTCGGTTGACTCTTCTCTTTCTCTTATTCGTCCTCTTCCTTCTTTTGTTGTGATACCAGTGAGCTTAAGTTCCCTCTGCTCTTGCCGCGGCTAGGGCTCCACTTCTTCAAATATTTTTTGTGAAGTTTTTCCGCCGTCTAGGGTTTTTTATGAACTTAGGTTTTTTTTCCCCCTTTGATCGAAAACTCTTCCTCCTTTTTATAACAGGACACTAGGGTTTGAGATTTTGAAAGATCCGTTGAGTTTTAAAATCCTTCGGTTATGTCCGATAAAATCTTTCTTGTAAAAAGTTTCTTTTTTGCCATTTTTGTGAATGCTTCGATTTCGTAACCTGCTGCTATTTCTGTTTGCTTGTCCTTATTGTTGTACCGATTTGACTTGGTTTCTTCTGGTTTGAAGTGAACTGAATTAGTTCAGTTTGAACTAACAAATTTGCTCTCTTGTCCCTTTTTACCGCTGTGAATTTATCCCTTTTACTGCTTGTTACCTCATTCTGGCTTTGGCTTGAACTTGTTTTCGCAGGTGAAGGTTCAAAGGTATCAGCTTCTACACCTCATTGAGCCTTGAGACAAAACTTGGGGTTGATCAAGCCTTTTTTTTGAAGATTCTTTTTGTTGCTCAGCCGGACTTTGTTTTATAGCCCCCATAGAGATTGCCACCATCCCCTCCATCATTTGATAGAAAGGATTCCATATCACTATAGTTAGGATCTCCAAGGTTGTTCTGTGCCTAAGCCTGTGCCAAGACCTGTTATTGTTGTGATGCCAAAAGATATTGGTTTTGTGCTGTCAAATTAGGCTTCTGAACTTGTACACCCAAACCAGGTCTTAGTTGATCAATTCCAGTTAGCGGCCATCCCTTCAACGGGAGACCTGCAACTCCTTGGTTTAATCCTGCACTGCCTTGATGATTTGTTGCTGATTTGAGAAGAGCCATCCTATATGCATCAATAAGAGCTGGAGATGCCTTTGGATCCATTAAATGAGGGTGTTTCATTCGCTCTTCATACATTTTCATGGCCAACACACTAGCAAAGGTATTTTTGTTATTATTATTGTTAGGAAACTTGACAGTAACCACTCCTACGACTATTGTTGTTGATGTTGTTTCTTGTTCATGTTGTTCAGCTTTCGTTCTTGCAATTTCACGAGGTGGTGGACCGCGTAATTGACTATGAAAGCTGGTGGATTGGGTATTATCTCGGCAGCAGTTGTCATGGCTGTGTTTTTTTGTACGAATGATTGGAATCTCACAGATTCAATCCTTTTCTTCTCCATGATTAACGAAGTCAAACTGCGGATACGGAGATATGTCGCTGCCATTGTCCTCTTTTTGCAGGTTAAAAAAGAAAGAATACTTTTGCTAAACCTTGAGGCTTACCGTCGGTTCGGCTGGATTGTTTTGCAGGGTGGAGATAGAAGCGTATAGAAAAGCCTGTCTAGACGGGGATGCTGCCGCAGGGGATTCCTACTGTTCCAAAGGGCTCTTTCCCATTCTCAGGTAAGCTTCTTGAAATGGCAAGTTCAAACAGGTTTTAACTTAGGAGTTCGTGAAATTAACCGTTCTGATCTTTTCAATGCAGGAGCCTCGCCAAGTGAATCTGCAGGCTGTTGATACTACCTCTGTTGTACCTACCTTTGTCGTTGCTTCACTGCTTGACTGGTCACATTAGAACCAGAATTTCTACTGAACCCAGGTTGTGGCAGATGATGTTTCTACTGTTGATGCTGAGATGAACTTTGTGATTGGGCTCGGGAACTGGATTCCTCTTGCCTTGCAAGAGAATATCTTGATTGATTGGTTTGAACATTCAAAGGACTAGATTTCTTTAGCGGACCACTCTGATTTTCGGTGCCGTCACTTAACAGCTTTGCCGAATCATCCCAGGCATCAAACTCCCTAGACAATATACTTGAAATTATACTACTCTCACCACTATCTGCTGTAGCAGCATTATTTCCAATATTAATTGTTTTACTAATTAATCTTCCAATGTGATGATTATTACTTTTATCATGAAGCAAACTGTAAGAGCTGGTACTGTCTCATTCCTCAGAATAGTCATTGTATACTGTTTTAGATCCATGTAATTGTGGTTCATACCCAACTTCATATTGTTTTGATTTACAGGTCTCGCTATCTGATATAAAGGCTTTACTTAGCTGTGTTTGTTGTATTTTTTCACATTTCTGAATTTATCAATATGCTTTGATCCTTGAGACTCCATAAACTTCACTAATACATAATCAGTAGGTGTTGCCAGGTTTGGTTATGTTATAATGTTTATTTAGGACATTTCTATCAAGGTAAGAGAGGACAGCCCATACGACAAATTGTAAATCCCTTCATTTGAGTATACTTTATTTGCATCTTCAAATGTCTCCTTAGGCTTCAATGGGCTTGGTGGGTTATGTCTGCATAGGAATCTAGACTACTTGAAAGAGGTGACATGTGATGATGTAAAAACAGATGGAGGAGATGAACAGCTAAATGAATTGAAAGTTTGAGCAATATGAGTAGATTTAACAGGCCTTAAGGAGACAAATTATTAATATAGTTGAACACTGGTGAATCCTTGAATTTAGAGAGAGTGGTGTTGATAAAGTGACTTCCCTTCAAAAATAAAACTAACCACATTTAAATCTTTGTTCCGAACACAAGATTGCCTGTTATGTAGCCGTAGAAGTAATAATCTTGATTGCAACATGTTTTCTAATCCCATCTCACATCATGAATTATTCTCTCATCGAAACGAATCTCAAAACCTGGATTGGAGAACCTGGTGAACTTTGTCTCGATGTTGGGAAGTAAAGATCATCCTGAACATTTGACAAGGCACGATACAAACACCTAAGATAAAAATTTAAAGTCCATCTCCAAACTTCGAATGGAACAAGACCCCCGAAATTCCGTAAAACTAACCAAGAGAAATCCCAGATCCCAAACTTTGAAGAAAATAAAAAAGTGAAAATATGGCTATGACTTAATATAAATGCGAACGCAAAGTATGAATGCAAACGACCGAAACAACGAAAGGAGGGCAAATTTTGGGGTGCAACACCATCAGCAACAAATTTAGACAAAAACAAAAATTACTTTTAGCCTCGGTTAGAATAGATAATCGTTGTGAAAAGCACATGGTTTATTATATTTCATATAAATTGCTTGTTTTCTATACCCCTCACTAAAAGATATACAGGGATTCAAATTGACAAAGAAGTATATAAATCGAAAAATCAAACTATTCTTGAAAACCAATTTAATCAAACCATTGTTGTTTTTGAGTTACATGCGTCTCGTCATTCATCTCATGTTGTTTACATATATTGTGGTATAATGATCTGGCTCCTTAAATGCATCGCTGAATTCAATTATAGTTAAATTTTCATAAGAAAATTTGACCGGTTAGTCTATCTTTTAATCATCACTTATTATCGTAATTTTTATACTATTTTTTTTATGATTATCAATGAGGAGGAGGAGGTAGACTATCCGATCAAATTTTCTTATGGAAATTTAACTATAAACGAATCCAGCGATGCATCAGAGGTGCCTGATCATTATAGCATAATATATGTAAACAACGTGAGATGAATGACGAGAAGCATGCCAATCCAAAAACAACAATGACTTGTTTAACTTAGTTTTCAAATATAACTTAATTTACAGATTATAAGTATCTACCTCGATTTAAATGAATGTATTTTAAGTGAGACATATTAGTGAAACAAACAATCTATATAGAATATAATAAACTCAAACAACATCATACACCAGAATCAGATACTATTATTTATCATACACCAGAACCAGATACTATAATTTATCACAGACTATATTAAATTGTTACAAGAGAATATACCTCTTAACCACAATGACTTCATACTTCTTATACTTCTTTTTATTGTTTCTAAAACTAGGTAAGATTTGTTGCCACAATTGTTTCTTCGTTTACTACACATAGTTGCACAAACAAGAAGACGAATCCGAAAAAATGAGAATAATCAACAAAAACAACATGCAACAAACGAGAAAAGGAGAACTATCTAACAAAAAGATTGAAGTAGAAGAATACCTTATTTTCATATATATGTACCTCAACAACTCATACTATAAGTTTGCTACCACCATCATCATCCACCATGTGAAACAAAACCCTAATAAATGGGAAACAATGAAGAAAATTAGTTAATATTCAAAACAAAACAAGCAAAAGTTGAAACAAAACCCTTGAAGAATACCTTATTTTCCATAAACAATATGCACATTAGGCTTGCTACCACTAACATCATCACCATGTTCATTTAGTTTTAGACTCTACAAGAAGGCATACAGGATGAAGAAGCCTAAATATAAAGCTTCATACTTCTTGTATTCCTTTTTGTAGAATCTAAAAAAAGATGAAGCCTTGCTGCCAAAAATATAGAGAAAAAATGGGTTATAGGGTTTTGTTATGAAGGAAACGACGCTACTGTCAATACGAGAAAGTTAATTCTCTTATTTAGGTAAATATTTAACAACGATTTTCTAAAAGAAACGTAATGATAAGTATATAATAAAAAAAAGACCAAAATTATAAGTATTTATTAATAATAAATATATCACATCGGTTAACAAGGAAAATTATAGTGATAACTCTTTAAAAAAATTAAGAAGAGAAACATAAACATCAACAATGTAATTCAAACCCTAATTACTATTACATTTCACAACAAAGTAAACATTAAAAAGAAACGAGACTAAAAAACATAACATCTTGAGATTTCCATAAAATCTCTTTGATTTCAGTTTATTCTTCAAATTAATGTTCTTCTTCTTTGAATCCTCATACATAATCTTCAAATAACACAACTTCCAACTCTGACTTCATAATGCTCTTATCTTCATTTCCATCTTTGTTTTTCTTGTCTTCATCCCATATGAACAAGTTACAGGTTTCATCACTCCTCCAAAATGGACATCTCCAAAAAAAATCTTCCTTTATTTTGTCCCTTCTTGAATTGGTATATATGAAACCATACGACTATCACAACCACATAAATTTCCAGATCAATATTTTACTGCGGTAGAAGACATAGAAACACCTTTGGATAAGTTTGTCTTCAGATGCGACATTGTTAAACTCAAAGTAGAACAAACGATATAATGGGAAATATGTTACACTAGATGGAAGAAGATGAATACCTTAATGTATGAAGCACACGATTCTAAGTATTATAAATAAATCACACGGTTTATAATTGTAACCGTACTGATACCCCTTTTATTGGTGATTTTAAAATAAATGAAAAAGAAAAGGTGTGCCTTAACGTTAAAGGGTTAAAATATATTAATGCGTTGAGGTTCAAACTGATGAAAGTTTAGTTAAAATTAGTCACCACGGTCTAGGGAAAAACCGTGGTGACCATGATGTTGTTAATTGCGCGTTTTGTAATAGTGTGAACAAATACAATTTTTAAACAAGTTCATGTGCATTCTATAATGCATAAATTATTGGTGCAATCTAGATCACACAAAAGGATTCAATAAATCATTTATTATTATGAAATTCATACTACATAAAAAAAACCTCAAGTGAATTCGAATTATCCAAACAATGAAGAAAATCCCTCGGTATATATTTAGGTTATGGAATTTGAAATTGCTTATTATAGTATCAAAGTTTATTTATTTGATAGTAACTTCTTTATTAAACCAACATAAACAATAACTTAAAAAAATATCAAAACAATAATAATAAGATACATGGGAACATTGTATAAAAAATACAACAAAATCCAAACGAAATGATTCTAAAAAATGCATCCTACCGAGTTGCATGATAACCAAGTAGAAATGTGATATCTTATAATACCACCCAATGTTCCCTATACAATTTCCCAACCATAAAGGATCTGGGAGCATCGGTCCTCATGATACAAAATATAGTCCAAGTACTCAACATACCTTTGATCAAGCCGAGTTGATGTGATAATAAGTGGATCAGAGTCAACATGATTATTGATGTGAAAATGCAAGTGTAATATAATTTGTTCCAAATAAAATTCACAAATTGCGAGTGAAAATTAGCAACCCACATAGATTGTTTACTTCTACAAAACTAAACTAAGGTGATCATAGTTGCAATTAGGTAAACGAACAACATAAAGTAAGGTTTGCACGTAGCACAATTAATTACATTGAGAAAATTGTACAATTTATTAAACTATATTAATGGTTGAGAATTCTAATAAGAGAAATGATTAAGCCTCCCATTCAAATTCTTTTTCCTTTTCACATGGTTAACCTCTACTTGAACCTATAACATGTCTTCTTATGTCACAATTAGTATATAAAATAATTACACATGATTTCTTGTCGTGTAATCTACTTTGTCTGATTACAATCCTCCAAAATCATTGGAAAAATTACAATCGACGAGGTTTGATCAAACGTGAAATGCATATATGACTTCTGCCAAAGTGATCTTACAAAGATCCTTTGTGCTCTCAAAATAGCCACTATGCCAAACAAGACCTTAGACAGCGCTTTTTTTAGCCCTAGACAGCGCTTTAAAGCGCTGTCTAAACCTCCGCTGCTAAAGGTTTAGACAGCGCTTTTTTAAATCTTAAAAGCGCTGTCTAAGCCCCCCCCCCCCCCCTTAGACAGCGCTTTGGCCAAAAGCGCTTTCTAAGCCCCTCCTATTTTAATTATTTTAGGTATACCTTAGACAGCGCTTTTCAAAAGCGCTGTCTAAGCCCCCCCCCCTTAGACAGCGCTTTGGCCAAAAGCGTTTTCTAAGCCCCTCCTATTTTAATTTTTTAGGTATACCTTAGACTACGTTTTTCAAAAGCGCTGTATAAGCCCCCCCCTTAGACAGCGCTTTTGCCAAAAGCGCTTTCTAAGCCTCCCCTTAGACAGCGCTTTTGCCAAAAGCGCTGTCTAAGGTATACAAAATTTTTTTACAGCTTTTGTTTTAAACCACATTTTTTTCAGGTTTATAAACCAAAATTTCTACCTGTTTTCAACCAAATTTTGGCAGACAAATATCATATTTTATATATGCCATTTCAAACCATTTTGGCCTTTTATCTACCAATTTTTGACTAACAAATATATATATATACCAATTCAAACCAATTTTGCCTTAAATGTATCAAAATATATACAAATTTACGTACACATTTACAAGTCATTACATATACTACAAATGTACAATATAATTACACAAATTTATGTACAAACATTGAGCTCTATCATGAATTGACACCACTCCTCTTTGATTTCGTCCACTTGATCCTTTGTATAAAATGCACACTTGAATTCATCAAAGTACTACATAATAATATAACATAGTTTGAATTAATTTCAACTATTTAATTATATGAGATATGTGTAAATATAAAAATAACTCATAAGTTAGAAATACATACATCGGTGGGAATCTCTAATCGGCCCAAAAAAAGAGTATCTCGCATAAACCTCAACATGAAATACCCGTAATCTATTTGATTACGTTGTTGAGGACACTACATATGAAAAAAATATGGATTATAAATCCTAAGTTTTATAAAGTGTCATCACTAATATAATAAAAAATGTGATAATTAAAAATATACCGCCACTTGAATCCATGTAATGGAGTTGGCGCCCCTCCTTGAGGTTTGGATATCTCGTTGGGTCCGAAAAGCTTGTAGGACGCTAATAAAATAAAAATGAAGCAATTAGAACAATTCACATAAACTAAGAAAAATTTTGAACATTCTCACTTACGTGTCAATTAGGACCTTCATATCCGGGTATGTTGTCCAATCATTTCCTAACGAGTCAAGATAATACACAATTTCTCGGATAGGATTGATTGCGAGCAACAACCAATGTCCACTGTAATGATTAAGCAAATGTTAGATGGTAACTTGGAAAAAAATTATAATAGATGAATTTAGAATGAAATTCTAACCCGATATTAAACGGTATAAAAAACAACTTCTCCACATCTTTATTGTCCATGAGGATCCGAAGAACGTACTCCGTCACGGTATCCGGTCTACTTAAGATTAAACCTAAGTTGACGGTCGCGGGTGCTAAGAATCCGAATGACACGTCCAAACCATTGGGGCGCATCAATTTGTCATACAAAAACCTAATATAAAAACATCATTAACACCTCTCTTGAAACATAAAGTAAACCGGATTAACATAAAGTAAACATCATTAACATAAGTTGTTCAATTAATAAAACAAAGTAGATCGGATTTACCTAATATATGTATTGACAACGGTGACGCCGATTTCTTCACGACCAAAAACTTGCATGAAGTCTTCATTACCAATCATTTGGTCGTAATCAAAGCCGAAAATCCCTACCTCCATATGTACAGTCCGAACACCTCCGGTCGGTATATCGGTCATCTCTAGAAATGTCCTGAGGCACGACCTATACTTGGTGGTAGGTTTTTTCCTAGCTACGGTCTTCTTAGCACCAGAACTTTTTACCCGTGCGGAGGCGTTGCTAACCTCCTTTTTTTGTTGTGCGGAGGCATTGCTAACCTCATTTTCTTGAAGCTACATGTCATATAAATAGTTAGATCAAATTAAGAATGTAACAACTTCCATGAATATATGTCATATAATTGTATATTACCTCTTTTCTTGAAACCACGGACTCGGTATGCCGCGGAATCGCATTATCTTTTGATTTGGATTTTGTGGGAGTCTATTTAACATAACCAAGGAAAATATGTACGTAAAATGCGCGTAAAAACTTTGAATATACACATTAAAGTTAACATAAGTTTTAAGCATACCTCATATCCTACGCATATGAGGTTTGTCGGCCATGCAACAAACGAACCTACTGCTTCGTGCACCGTTGTTGCATCCGAATCATCGCTAGGATATGGTAATGATGCATTCGGCTCAACTGCAATATCAACCGATACCTTCAAACATCCAGCAGGGAGCTCTCTAGTGTGGAGTAATACTCCGCTAACGTTATGCACTTTTCCTTTGCCAACCATCCGATAGTATGGTGACGACAAATATAGCTGACAATGGGAAATGCCCTAAAACCAATAATAACAAGAAATCGTTAATGTGTATATATGTCAAATACATAATTTAAGCAAATAGTTCAATTTAAGACAATTATATGTAATTACCTCTGGAATGTTCGGCTTAAAGGTACAGTTGATACTATCTTTGTCCGAAGCATCTGTGTATAATGTTGAGGCGCTAGCCTCTCTTTCCCTCCTCAATGCATCAAGCTCAGCTTGCATGGCTTCCAATCTTGCATGAAGCTCCCGATTACTAGGAGCCTTTCCTTTTTTAATACTCAGGGAGGTCGGAGTGACTCCAAATCCCTTACCCCTCACCCGACCAGAATACTCAGGGACATCTAATGCCCGACTAAGTAGGCTCCTAGTATCATCGGGAGATAAAGACTGAGATAGCGCCTCCTGAAAAATCAGATGAATACCGTATACTTGTCAAATATTTGTGTATAAAAATGTTATTCAATTAATGAAAAAATGTTATACTTACACATTTCTGGTATACTTGTAAAACTTCTTCTTGAGGTACTCCAGATTTGCCCACACGGGCTTCCTTCCACAAAACATGTGCAGGAAGAGATGATTCTGAACTTTCCTCCTTCTGCAGCTACACATTAATTCATACAATTTGATCAGATAAAACTAATATATGATGAACAAATTTGTTATCGCAATTTATAAATACTTACCATGGATTGTTCTAAGCGTCCATATCCGACACGTCCTTTTCGGTACGGATATGCGGGACTTGATGCTCTTTCCCGATTTGTGGCACTTATTCTTTGAAAAACCGGGTCTTGTCTTTTGGATTTGAAAGCTTCCCATTCTTCAGCTGATATCAAACTTTCATATTTTTTAGGAAGCTCCGCATCCACATAATTACCATCCGCATCCCTAAGGAACTTGGATGATAAAAATGTTCGAAACCCTCTTAGAAGCTTTCCGGCCAATTTCATACAAAAACCTCTTCTTTCTTCTTCGATGTTAAAACATCGCTAAGAAAAACATACAGATTGATAGTTAGTATCAGTAATTGAAAAAACATAATTGATACCGTATAATTAAGGGCCAAATGATTGTACCTTTATCTCACTCCAAATTTTTTCTTTGGAGTCATTCAGCTCTTTGTTTCTCCAATCATCACATGTAATGGGAATTTCATTCCTTACTAGTGCACCGATAAAACTAGTTAAGGTATGCCCATTAGGTTCTATAAGCTGTCCCTGGTGGCTCCAATAGACATCTAGTATGATGCCTCAAGATCTTCCTTGGACCACCCTTCTCATTACTGTGATGCCTCTTCGAATTTCTTCTTCCGCTGATACTTTTTTACTAACTTCCTCATGTTGGTCATCAACCATGTCTAACCTGTAATAAACCAAGGAAACCATCAGATATAACTTATAATCAAAGCAATTGAAAACAAAAAAATAAAGAAATCATGCATTATCAGATATAACTTATAATCAAAGCAATTGAAAACAAAAAAATAAAGAAATCATGCATTATCAGATATAACTTATAATCAAAGCAATTGAAAACAAAAATATAACGAAATCATGCATTATCAGATATAACTTATAATCAAAGCAATTGAAAACAAAAAAATAAAGAAACCATGCATAATTTACCTCAGTCACTAACATCTCTTTCTTTTCTTTGTTGGAATATTAATCACTTGTTTCTTAGCAATGCGTACGGATGAATTGATCCAAATTCCCTCATTATGATCGTTTCTTATATATGACTCATCCGATATAAGATCCTCAACTTCATCATTTCTATTCAACTCATTCCGTCTAATGCATGACTCATTCTCAACATCAATATCACATTGATCGACACCGCTATCATTAGTCACTTTGTTAGAGAAAAGCACTATAGACCATTTTGTACTCTTCGGGTCATTCACATAGAACACTTGTTTAGCTTGAGATGCTAGAATAAAAGGTTCATCTTTGTACCCCACCCTAGTAAGATCAACTTGCAAAAATCCAGACTTATCCATTCGTATGCCACTACTATTCCCCCACTTGCAACCAAAGATGGGAATCTGAAACTTCTCGTAATCAAACACCCAAATGTGCTCAATAACTCCAAAATATGACAAATTTGCATATTTGGGGTTTAAGTCCTTCATACTTGATATATGCATTGCTTCAGCTAGCACGGTGACACCACTATTTTGCATAGTACTCTTATCATCTTGTTCTTTGGTATAAAATGTGTATCCATTAATTGAGTATGCGCTATGAGAAAACACATGCAAACTTGGACCATATGCCAAACATCTCAACCTTTCTGTTACCGAAGAAGGATCTGAAGAGCGCTTCGAATAAATATGATCCTTCAACCATTGTATGAAACTTTGATTGTGCTCTATAACTATCCAATTTTCATTTCTGTTCGGATTTAACCTTCGGAGTACATCCTTGTGCATTTCAACATATGGCTCAACCTCATTATTATTGTGCAGAACATACAAATGAACTTGATCCCGTTCATCCCTTGATATTGTCACAATTTTATTCCCAATTAATTTTTTACCTTCCATTTTTTCGAATATCTGAGCTCTGGGGAGTCCAATCGATTGAACGTTAGACAAATATTCAGTACAAAACTCAACAGCTTCTTCAACAATGTATCGTTCAACAATACAACCCTCTGGTCGACTTCGGGATTTCACGTACCCTTTTAATATTTTCATATACCGTTCAGCAGGGTACATCCATCTCATATAAGCTGGGCCACACAACTGTGTCTCTTTCACAAGATGAACAACTAAATGAACCATTATGTCAAAAAAAGACGGAGGAAAATACATTTCAAGCTCACACAAGGTAATTACAATCTCTTTTTGTAGTGTTGGTAAGATCTCGGGATCGATCACCTTACTACAAATTGACCTAAAGAAAAAACACAATTTAGTTATGGCACTTCTTACTTTTTCTGGCAAAATAGAACGTATATCTATCGGTAGAAAATGTTCCATTATAACATGGCAATCATGTGTCTTCAAATTCTTCAACTTGAGGTCTTTCATAGAAACAAGTCTTCTGATATCAGATGAGTATCCTTCTGGAACCTTAACTTCACTCAGAGACTTACACAAATTTTTTTTCTCCTTTCTAGATAAAGTAAAAGCAGCAGGTGGTAGATATGTTCGTCTTCCGTTCTTCACGGGTGCTAATTCAGTTCTCATTCCCATTTTTAACATGTCCTCCCTTGCTTTAAGGCCATCCTTAGACTTGCCTTTTATATTGAGTAATGTACCGATAACACTTTCAAATACGTTTTTTTCAATATGCATAACATCGAGAAAATGTCTCACGTACAAAGACTTCCAATATGGCAATTCAAAAAATATCGACCTTTTCTTCCACCCACCTTTCACAATCTTATGTGCAAAAGGCTTTCCAAACTCAGTACGCACATCTTTCACCTTTTCAAAAACTTGTTCACCTGACAATGCGGGTGGAGCTCTACGATGTTCGGTGTCTCCATTGAATGCTTTTCTCCACCCACGGTAGTGATGTTTAGAATGTAAGAATCTACGATGACCGAGAAACACATTCTTCTGGCAAAGTTCCAATCGAATCGTATCGGTTCCGTCTTCACAAATAGGACACGCACGTTGACCTTTAATGCTATACTCAGATAGATTCCCGTATGCTGGAAAATCATTAATTGTGCCAAACAACATCGCCCTCAAATTGAAACTTTCTTTCCTATATCCATCATAAACCTCCACACCGTTCTCCCACAAAATCTTTAAATCTTCGATCAGAGGTGTCAAGTATACGTCTATGTCATTCCCTGGTTGTTTAGGCCCAGAGATTAACATAGATAACATCATGTACTTACGCTTCATACATAGCCACGGAGGTAGGTTATAAATCATAAGAATCACAGGCCATGTGGTATGTGAGATACTTTGAAGACCATGTGGGTTCATTCCATCAGTAGATAATGCCAATCGAAGGTTTCTTGCTTCTGATCCAAACTCAGGATAATCATTATCAATCTTCGACCACTGTGGTGAATCAGCCGGATGCCGATACTTTCCATCAATAATTCTTTCATCTGCATGCCAAGTAAGATGTCTTGCATCGGTTTCACTACGAAACATGCGCCTAAATCTCGGAATTATCAGAAAATACCATAAGACTTTTGCGGGAGATAATCTTTTCTTATATCGAGACAAACCGCATTTAGGGCACTCAGTTAACGTTGCATATTCGTTACGAAACAAAATGCAATCGTTAGGACAAGCATGTATCTTATCATAGCTCATGCCAATAGAGCACAACATTTTTTTTGCCTCATAGGTTCGATTAGGAAGAACATTATCATCCGGTAGCATTTCTCTCATAAGGGCCAACAACTCTGTGAAACTTTTATCCGACCATCCATTGCCCGCCTTTAAGTTGTACAACTTTAATACCGCAGAAAGTCTTGAGAATTTAGTGCAACCTTTGTACAACGGTTTCTCTGCATCGCTTACCATCCTCTCAAACATTTCAGGACAATCATGAAGATCTTCTTCCAGTGCTTCTACAATCTCTTCAACTCGATCACAATCGTATGTTTCCGTGTCTTTGTCGTATGAAGCATAGGTCGTATTACTTTTTCCACTCGATTCAACATTCTCGTTAATTTTCTCACCATGAAATATCCAACACTGATAACTTTGATCAATTCCATGCCTCAGCAAATGCGATTTCAATCCATGTGCGTCAACCTTACCAATATAACAACAACGCAAGCAAGGACAATGCATTCGTCTGGGGTTTTCAGCGTGTTGAACAACATACTTAACGAATTCCGCAACCCCACTCTCGTACTCTTTGGTCATTCGATCGGCACAGATCCATGTTTTATCCATGGTTTTCCTACTTATTAAAGTAAACAATCAATCCAGACGAAAATACATAACTAAGGTAGTATCTTTGAATATCCTAACAATTTTAAAGTTCAATTCATTTTAAACTTCAATAACGTTTACATAACCAATGTTAATATAAACTTCAATAACGTATCCGATACGCCAATATACCAACTTTAATTACCTTATCACTTCCATTTTTTATATTACAAGAATCAAACTTTTTCTATTACAATATACCTATAACTATACCTATAACTATATTAGAGTTCGTTCAATCATTTTATGGGAGAAATCTTGTTGCTTTAGAATGAAAGTGAGATGAACAACACTTTCACAGTTAAAAAGAAAAAAAAAACTACCTATTCAATCTTCAAGTATAATCACTAAGGAAACATGAAGTTTGAACAATATTGAACATCTCAACAAAGTTAAACCAAAAAACATCAAGTTATAATTATTAGTCATCACACAATCTTTTTGATTGCTTTCCAACATTATATCACCAGAACCATAGTATGATAAATCAGAACTGTTAATCTCAAAATACTGATATCACCATTTAATCTCAAAATACTGATATTTCCCTAAATAACAGAGCATGAAAAATCAGAACTGAAACCGAAGAAATGAAAAAATGAAGAACATATCGCAATGAACGATTCTTCAAATACTTTCAGAAATGAACGATTCTTCAAACACTTGCAATGCCTGAAACCGAATGAATGAAAAAATGAAGATCATCAAATACTTTCAGAACTGAAACCGAAGAAAAGGAAAAATGAAGAACATACCGCAATGAACGATTCTTCAAACACTTTCAGAAATGAACGATTCTTCAAACACTTGCAATGCCTGAAACCGAATGAATGAAAAATGAAGAAATGACGAACTGAAACCAAACTGAAATCAGAAATGGAAAAATGAAGAAATGAAGAACATACCGCAATGAAGAACAGTAGAAACGAACGATTCTTCAAACACTTTCAGAAATGAACGATTCTTCAAACACTTGCAATGCCTGAAACCGAATGAATGAAAAATGAAGAAATGACGAACTGAAACCAAACTGAAATCAGAAATGGAAAAATGAAGAAATGAAGAACATACCGCAATGAAGAACAGTAGAAACGAACGATTCTTCAAACACTTTCAATGACTGAAACCGAAGGATGACAATGGATTCAAGTTCGCTGTTAGGGTTCGCTGGAGGGGTTTGTTCGCAGGAGGGAAAACAAAAAGAACAGAGAACGAAAATAGAAGTCTGAAATTTAATTTTAATTAGACCTTAGACAGCGCTTTTGTGGAAAGCGCTTTCTAAGATATGCCTTAGACAGCGCTTTCCAAAAGCGCTTTCTAACCCCCCCCCCCCTTAGACAGCGCTTTTGGTTTTTAATTTTTTTTTTAATTGAAAGACTTTAAACAGCGCTTTCTCAAAAGCACTGACTAAGGTCTATATTTAAAAGCGCTTTCTAAAAGCGCTGTCTAAGGGGGGGTCTTAGACAGCGCTTTTAGAAAGCGCTGTTTAAGACCCCTCCTTAGACAGCGCTTTCATTATTTTTTTAGAATATTTTCCGTTTTTTATTTTAATTTTAACCTTAGACAGCGCTTTCTTTTAAAAGCGCTGTCTAAGATGCGCTGTTAAAAAACATTTTTGGCGTAGTGAGCCTAGAGATGCCTTATATTTTTACGACATAATAACCATTATTCTTACAATTCTAGAATCAAGAAATTTAATATTGAATAATCTAACTTTGTTTGCAATGGAAAACAATTTGTCTGGGTATTCTTTGATCATCTTATACTTTTTCATTCTCTACAAATCAATTTCTCTCATCAAATTCAACACTTGTGTGCTTTGTATTCTCTTCTCATGTATTCTTCCTTCAAATAATCCCAAATTACTTTTGGAAATTTGATGGTCATGATTCTAGTGAAAACTGTTTCTAAAACACCAGAAAAGAGGCATGATCTTGCCTTTGTCTTCCCTTTTTTTCTTTTTATGATATTTTATCTGTAGTAGAATTATTTGGCAGTAAAGGAACTTTATAATCCTTTTCTGTGGCTTTCCAAAGGCCTACAGCTTCAAGGTAAGACTCCATTTTTTTTTGTTTAAAGGTCATACTTGTCCCCATCAAAGCGAGGAGGAGCAACATTTGAAAACCCCAACTCTGCATCCATTTCATAAGTCCATCAAGAAGAGAGTTCATGATACCAAATGTTGGTTTTTGTTTTGAATAAAAAAGAATGGAAAGAGAAGGAATATGCAGAGAGTATTGTTACAAAACTAACTTTTGTTTAATGAAAATAGTGCTCCATAATTCTAGTATCCACTACTAATTAAGTATAAAATAAATAGAAAACTAACTAATAGTCTAAAAAAGAGAAAACTTGTTTGTCCACTAAATAATAAAATAATGACTATTTTGCCTTAACTTATTCAAAAAAAAAAAAACATCACCTAAAGGCATGTTTCAACATCTTCTACCATGTGCCAAATTATGTTCACCTGAAATTCCTTTCTTTAAGCTAGCAATAACTCCTAATTCCTAGTTTCATATTCGACAATGAGGAGTCATGCTGTAATGGAAGCTAGGAAAATAAGGTAGAGTCTCCCCCTAATTCAGTAGGAATTTGACACTTGGATCCATAGGGGTATAAGCTATTTTGGCGTTCAATAATCATGTTTCTTCTAAAATATTCATAGCATATTTTTGCTGATAAAATAACAAATCATATTTATATTAAACTTCCTCAATACGTAAAAAATAGCATAGTTTACCAAGGTCTTTCGTCTGAAATTGATTCGAAAGATGTTGTTTCAACTAGAGTCTTCCCTACTGATCACTACCAGTTATGATAATATCATCCAAATATACAATAAGATAAATACATCGTTAGAGTTAATGACAATAAAAAATAGAACGGTAAGCTTCATTATGGTCCATACAAAATTGGTATACGACGCGGCTGAATTTGGAAAACCAAGCTCTCAGAGATTGCTTAAGACCATACACAGACCTATGTAGTCGATAAACCATATAAGATGACTTCTAAAGCAACAAACTCTTGTGGTTACTCCATATATACTTCCTATTCTGGTCACCATGTAAAAAAACATTTTATACGTCAAAATGACAGACATACTAGTGTCGACTGGCTACAATGGCGAGAAGACGTTTAATTTATGCCATAATGGTTGTGATAAACTATCACTATAATCAAACCCAAAAATATTAGTGTATCTTTTGGCTACCAATCGAGCTTTAATCATTTAATCTTACCATTTGGATAAATCTTAATAGTATAAAGCAAACGAAAACCTATCAAACACTTCATAAGGGTAGAGGAACCAATTCTCAGGTACCACTGCTTTGGACATCATACATCTTGTAAATCATTGCTTGC
The DNA here is from genome assembly GCA_963966055.1 of Lathyrus aphaca. Classification (NCBI taxonomy): domain Eukaryota; kingdom Viridiplantae; phylum Streptophyta; class Magnoliopsida; order Fabales; family Fabaceae; genus Lathyrus; species Lathyrus aphaca. The sequence goes on along the minus strand of OZ014521.1, from coordinate 27,709,103 downwards.
CTCCACTCAGGATGAGATAATGCGTCATCTGGAGATTCATGATTAGAAACCAAAGAGAAAGAAGACAAACAAGTATATAAAAATAGGGAAGACACTGATAACATAAATCAATATAATATGGAAAGGGATTTTGTGTTTGACATATACCTTTTCTAAGGGAATTCAGAAGATCGGTATGAGGTTGCAGGATTAGATCCGGTGATGTAGACTATAACACCCTTCTAAACCCCTTGTAAAATAAATATGTAATAAGAGTAATTAATCATATATCTCAAATAAGGGTGTCACACATAAATCAAATTCATCATACAACATTTGTCATGCTCAATAACACTTTAAATAAATTCATGTTTTTCAGATAAACATAAATGGAGTTTCATGCTTAACACATTCATAATCATCACTTAGGCATAACAAGTCAATACTTCACATAGTCGACTAATAATAACATTATAAATAAAGTACATAAAGTATCTCTAGAAAATATGAATCAAATAACCTCCCCAGTGTTACATAATCAGAGCATGACTTGACCCAAGAAAATAAAGGAAACTACGTAAGCTACTCCAAACCGCTACCTCGATCTAGAAGTAACTCTACTCCTCGATACCTAATCGATGCCGTATAAAACATCATTCCAACAGAAGGGTGAGAATTCATATAGTTATTGAAATCGTAAGATGATATATAATGTAAGGCATACAAACATAATAAAATTATTCTCATACTTTAAAGATTATCAATAAGTCATCAATCAAGTAACCATACTATTCACAAGTATATACACAAAATCCACAATTTCACAAATTCAACAATTTACATAATCTACACAGTCTCATATTTCAATCATAAATACTATGAGACTCAGTGCAAGACTCAAATGCATGTGGTACCGATCACTTGTTATCATTTTTCGGTTTTTACATTTAAATCGGGTCCGTCCCCTAGACCGATAACACACAAAAGCCAGTCCTCTAAACTTTCAAACTTGTCCCATAGGTTTGGGACAAGTCACTAGCTCCCACAACACTAGAAAACATTGCCTCTTGACACAAATGATGCATGTACAATTACAATCAACCATATGCAATTAAGACCATTCTCTAATCTTAATATTCATGTATATCTTCAATAATTCATCACACTTGAATTACTACACAATTGCACACACAATCACATATTCATAATCGATGTATTCTTATTTATCACATTACCACTACACATAGCAAATAATTCACAAGAATCAACACAATTCCACCACAATTCACAAAACATCTGATACTGATTAAATATAGACTAATTAATCCATCATTAATAATTAAATCCAATATTCATATACCAACTAAAAATAAAACCATTCAATAATTAAATAGAGATTATTATTAATTAAACTAATATATATATATATATATATATATATATATATATATATATATATATATATATATATATATATATATATATATTAGGATATATATAATTTAACTAAAAGAAAATATGAAGTAATTTTCAAATTTATTTTGACTACTAAATAATGCTTCATGTTTCAATATAGCTACAGTGAGATCAAGAAACATTAAAGGGCTACATTCCATGCCCGCGCTAGAATAAAGAAATTGGTATCGATTTAATAAATAAAATACATGCAGTTTGAGATGGATGTTCACGATGGTTTCAGATGTTCAAATCCAAAATCGGCCGTCATAATATTAATGGCACACAATAGGTGTTTTACAACTACACTGTGTTCATAATTATTTGTCTTGAGACACGCAATTGGTACTGCTACTCCGCGCCTTTCATAATTAACTTTTCTTTTAATACTTTTTCTTCATTTTTTTTTTTCATTTTGAACTAAACCATCTCAATAGTTTTTTCTCTCATTGCATTTGCATCCAACTTTCTTGTTTCCATTTAATTTCTTCTATCATCTTCCTTTTCGATGCATCCAATTTTTCTTGTTTTCATTTAATTTCTTTTAATGTAACATTTAAAATTTAAAACACCATGAAAGTATCTTCATTTTCTCTTTAAATTTTTGAAACACAATGAAAGATATTTAGATCTATATTGAATATAGTTTGAAGAACTTCTTGTCAAAGTAGCAACTTCTTCACTAATGATGGAAGCAGAATTTCCTTTCATAAAATTACTTAATTAAATTAAATTAATTAAGTAGCAGCTTCTTCATCAAATAAATCACTTAATTAAATTAAATTATATAGTTCAATTAAATTAATTAATTTACATAAATCTAATAAATAAATTAAATCATTTACGAAAAATTGGGGTGTTACATAGACAATATTAGATAAGAGTATGCAATGGTCTCATGGACAAGTAAATAGAGGTTAGGTGCCGATAATGTTTGCATTGGTCGTATAATGTGGTGGTGGTAGTGTTGGGGTCAATCGTAGGGGTATCTAGTCGGTCAAATTCCCTAGAATCATAAGAAACAATGGTCGAAGGGACATCAATAAACTATGAAAGAGGTGTATGATTAATTTCTTAAAAGGGGTTCTAAAGCCACATGATTTGACTTGAAATTTGGATCCGAGTTGAAAAAGGTAACATTAGCGGATATGCAATATTGTTCTAGTATAGGAAAATAATAACTATAACATTTTTGGGATTGATGATAACCAAGAAAGATAGACTTGAGTGACAGAGATGATACTTTATCAAGTTCTGAGATAAATTATGTGAACAAAACATATAGACCTAAAGACATAAAGAAGAATTGGGTGAAGGGGAAATAGTTGAAGTAGTTAATAAGATAACATGTCGTTAGCACAACATCCCTCAAAATCAAAGTGGTACGTTACTTTGGAAAAGTAGGGTATGAGTAGTTTCTAGGATAGGCTGATTTTTAAGTTCAATTATCCCATTTTGTTGAGTTGTATGAGGGAAAGACGTTTGAGGGAGAATACCATTAGAGGACATACAATTTTGAAATTGTTGTAATAAATATTCACGGAAATGATCACTTATTAAGGTACTAATTGTCATACCCTAAATTTTGACTAGAAATTTTCAAAATTTCATTCATCTGACGCATTTTTTATCGACTTATTTGTTAGTCAGTCATTTTCGTATTTTTAGTTCTTTAATCATAAATTATGTATTTTTCCATTTAATTTTGTTTTTGTTATCTTAGGTTTTGTTCCTTTTTTCTGAGATAGAATTTTGTCTCACTTTATAGTCTAGTTCTAATTTTTATTTAATAACATATTAGACTATTTAAAATTAACTGGTTTATTTTACTAATTTAAATTTGTTGAGTTTCATTTAGTTAATTAGGGTTCTATTAATCCGTCTAATTTAATTAGAATCTATTACTAGTCTAATATATTTTATATAGTTTAACTCCGATTGTTGGTTTAAGTCTTCTATTAAAATTTTGCTTTTAAGATAAAGTTCATTTTCTCCTTAAAAATCATTTAAAATTTAGTTTAATGTTCATTAAGTCTATATTAACTTTATATATATATATATATATATATATATATATATATATATATATATATATATATATATATATATATATATATATATATATATATATATATATATATATTATTTATCAGGATATATCAGTTTTATTATTATTTTATATTTATTTGTTTTAATTGGGTCTGGTTTCTAAGTTGGTTGGATTGAAATTATTTTAGTTGGTTTTGGAACATTTGCTTTTGATCCAAGTCAAAATAGCACAGCCTATACTTTTTTTTTCTCTGCAACACTCCATCCAATCTTTCACCAAATTAGCCTCTTTCACAAACCTGCATCCAAAAGGTAAAAGGAGAAATTTATTAAAAATGGAAAAGGTTGGAAGAAATTTCAAAAAAAAAAAGGTGATGTAACAACACAAAGGGAGGGGAGACATTCATCAACAGAGAACCGTTTCACACTTGGGGAACTCAAAAATGACCACAACCTTTTCTCCCTTCATCTTGAAAACACCTCAACAACATTTTTCATGACAAAACCTTACTCGGTAGAACCAAAAAGGGGACTGAAAATAACCTTTGATCCACCACCACTTATCTCACAATACAAATCAACAAACACCGCTGAAGCAAAAACAGCTCAGAACAACATCAGTACTCGCAACATTTTCTCACAGCCAACGATTCACTCTCACTTTATACACTCACCCCGCCTCTGTTTCTTCTTAGAACGTGAACACAACAAACTGATACCACTTTCCCTCACCTCTCATCCTTCCGCCTCACACCCTCACAAACCGTAGTTGCACGAACTACGAAGCTCTGACTTTTCCATTGCACAAGGGAATACGTAGGCACGGGGATTTTAATCCTTCGCGAGCACAATAATAAAAAAAATTTAACCTTTCCCCATAACAAATAATAATTTTCTTTTCCCTTTAATAAGCAACCTTGGTAACTTTAATCATTAAAAGAAGACAATAATATAAATCAGCATTTAAGCGCAAATTAAACTAAGAGGTTCTCGTTGAGTAGAACGGACGTGAGGGGTGCTTAACACCTTCCCTTTGCGTAACTGAATCCTGAACTTAGATTAGTGGTTTCGTTGACCATTTCTTGTCCCATTTAGGTTGTGTCTATATCTCCATTTTCTCTCGTAGAATAAATAGAATTAGGTGGCGACTCTGTTGTTTGTTTTAGGATCGTATTTTTCGAGGTGCGACAGCTGGCGACTCTGCTGGGGATCTATTGCCTTGAGCATAAGAGAGTCGAGCCTAGCTTAGGATAGTTTGCGTTTGTTTGATGACTTGTTTTATTGTCTTCTTTATTTACTGCTGATATTTTATCTATTGATTCCTTCTTTATTATTTGCTCATTATATTTGCCTGTTGGATCTCGGGATATCACGGGTTTGAATTTATACTTGAGTTTTGAAAAAGAAGAGGGAACACCTAAGTTAGAATTGGATGTTATTAGTGTTAGTCTCCAAGGACTCACTCCTTGCACGCCTAACATGAAAGCTCCCCCAGATAGTTAGACTTTTCGTAGATCTTGTCACAACACAGCTAGCCTGTCGCGTGACCTGATTCACGAAAGGGCTGTGATTCTGGAACCCCCTAGAACCTGTTTCAATTTTGGTAGTTGTGTAATGTTAGGCTCCGAGGGCTCGCCCCTTTTGTTGGCCTAGCATGAGAACTCCAGTCAAGGTATACCTTATCGTCATTATCGTCACAATGCAGTCAGCCTGCGGCGGGGCGTTAGTACGATAAACGTCCGTGACCTTGAGTATCCTTATACCATCACCATAGAAGCTACCATGTGAGTGGGCTTTATGGGTAAAGAATTTAGAACTCTCCACTTAAGGCTTACCAGTTAGGAGATTCCGAGTTACTTGTACCTTGGATCCAACATCTTGCCTTTATATCCAATTCTGGAGCTGTTTGTGTTTGTGATTCTGAGCTTTGCATTCATTCGCATATCATTTGCATTTGCATTTGCATTGCACATCATCTCCCAACAATCCAACTCACACATGTCTTATTCTCCGTCAGTCAACTGTGCTCGACCAGTCACAAGAGAAAGATGGACCAACTTGAGCAGGAAAACAGAGAGCTTAGAGAAGAAGTCACTATGTTGAGAAATTGTATGGGAATATTCTCGATTACGATGAAGACTATAGTAGGAAACCCTGTGCATGAGAGAAAAAAAGGATGTAACTTGTTTATTGACTTGATTGGGAAAGTGACTATGGATATGTTTTCCTAACTAAAATGGATCACAATGTAAATTTGACAATGTTGATGAACTTGGAACCAACTTATATAGGTTGGGAAGACCTGGATGATCTAACTGTTGTTTAGCATGTCTTGGATGATACAAATATGTAGTAAAGGCATTGTGGCTCTCATCTGACACCAATTGTCTGTTCCGAACTCCGATCATGTAGGGTAATATATGTGTTAGTGAAGGTGACATTACAATCAAGAGAACGAGGTAAAAAATAACTTAAAGTAAATTAAATGGAAATCATGTACATAGGGAATAGAAGTAGCAAAGAGAAGGTAGAAATTTAACAACACCAAGAAATTAAGATCGGGCTTGAGAACCATTAGAAGAAGTCATATTATGTAAGAAGTCATAAGTAAAGAGGGGAGCGAAGTGACCTATATTACTAGTAACATGATGAGACCTTCCAAAATCAAAGACCCAACGACCAAAAGAAGATCATTGAGAGAGAAAAACAGATGAAATACTAGTGTGTGCAAGCGAAATAGTAGAACCAAATTTCTGATTATTTTGATACCACATAAGAAAATCATCGTAGCTTACCATAAAAATTTGAGGAGTAGGTGTGGTCTCAAGAATGTCTGAATGATCAAAATGATCTGCATTAACCTGGAAAAGAGGTTTGTCATGCAACTTCTAGCAACTTTTAATAGTATACCCAAGTTTATTACAATGTTCACACTTGGGATGGGGTTTGAAGTTTTATGACCCAACTCAAATGTGTTTTTGATTGTTGCCAAGAGACGCAAAGGCAACAATGTGGTATGACGTAGAAGCAATAAGAGGTGCAGGGGAAGGAAAAGTGTAGGGACAGTAAGATACTTAAGTGAATCTTTTGCATGTACTCAGAGAAGCACATGAGAGGCAGATGACAAATTCAAAACAACAAAACTCAATATTTGATCACGAATGTGAAATTATGTTCCTGAGGGTAAAAATATTGGATCAAATGTTTGGGACAACTTGTCCAACTTGTTAAACCAAATATAACACATTATGACAACAAGAATGAATCAAAGCAAAACACACAAAAAACACAAAAGGATTGTTAACCTAGTTCAGTTCAAACAACATCTACGTCTAGGGGCATTCTACCCTAGAAATGAAATCTACTCTTTAATAAAATTAGTAATAAAGTGTCTTAGATGAGCAAGCCTCTTGTTCAATGCTCCACTTCTTAGTTCCACCCTTAGTATATTTCTATTTAGGACTCCCCTAAATATGAGAACCCCCTCCCACTTTATCTCAATCAATAACCCTAGTGATCAACAACAATAAAAAGAATGATCAATGTTGAATTTACAACTCCACTAAACAAACCAACGACTATGCCTTAATATATGAATGAAGCAATAATGTGGTGTACAAGAAACACAAACAAAAGAATCAAATAAACCCCAACATAAAGATATTCAATCCTAGCGCACTCCCCCAATGATGAGGTGAGAGTCTCCTTAAATAACAATACGATTCTAGGATTTTTCTCTTTTGAAAATTTGATTTGATTTCGTCCATAATTATAGTTGATATAGTGGATTTGATTTGCTTTTAATTCAGATTCAAATTTAAATATCCGTTTAAATTGATTTAATCTTCAAACAATTGTCAAACAAATCACTTCACACATTTTTATAAGATAGTATCAAATCTTGTTGCACAATGCTACAGAAATATGCGCCAAAACAACAACAACCTTGTCATGTAGAGAAGGGCCACGTGCTGGGACATTTGTTCCCACACGTGTCCTTTTTTTCACAAAAACAGTTTGAACATTCCATGTTGTTTTGCATAACACAATCAATCTAAAAGGAACAACGTAATGGAAGAGTAATCTTGAGGCAAATCATATAGGGCAATGATCATCAATAAGATGTTGCATTGTACACGTGCCTTATCTTTTTCAGTTGTGGTGCAACTAACAACAAATAAGAGCTCATTAATATCATGAAGTGCAATATAAACTTGACCGAGATATGTTGACATAAACTCCTCGAATTTTTTTTGGAGTAATAATAATCATCAATCGATTACACACTCCATAGTGACATTGAGTGTCATTAGTGTAGAGTTGTTTTGTTTGGGTCAAAATTGATTCACACATGATATAAGGATAAAAGATCGGTTTGATAACACTGCATAACTAAGCATTAATTTTTCCCATTGTGATTTTTTTAACTTCTGCCACTGCATCGGACGTTGTAGTGAGGTGATCCTTGTAGCATTAGTCATGACGTAGTTAGTGAAAATACTCTTCGAACCATATGAGTCACTCGAACCAACAATGAGTATCGAAAGGGAGAAAAAAATATCACCCGGATGGGTTGAAATAGAGGTTGTTTGAACAGAAATTCGTATTTTCGTAGATGCAAAATAAAATATGAGGGCAAATATAGAACATAAAGAGAAAACGATTGTAACGGTGAAAACAACACCATGACCAGAGGTCGTACGCACGGGGTGATGCAGCAAATCATAGGCCCACATGCGGGTGATGTAGTGGCGCATATGGCGAAGGTTGATGTCAATATTTTAGGGAAATTCCAGATCAGAAGAGAAACTGTTGTCGAAGGGTGTGGTTTGCCAAAAAAGTCATCGGAATCAATGGCGACGACAATGACAGGGCAATGGTGATCGAAAAGTGCCAAAAACAGGTGGCAGAATGAGTCACAACCAGATAAAACATTGTGAAAGATTGTCTATCAACAAACTCTAGATGCCAAACTCTAGATACCCTATTGAAATACGAGAGAAAAGAAGGGACATTTAGACCATTCATGTGATTAAATAGCGTTAAGAAAAATCTATTATATAGAAAATTACACAGTTAATTATATTAATTACTTATTGTGATATATTTAAAAAATATATTACTGAATATTCTATTATAAATATATACTAATATTATCAATATTAATCGTATAATTTTCTTCTGAATATTTGGCGGTACTTTTTACTGTCTAAAATCTCAACCTGTCCACACAATTGCTCTTAACAATAATCTTTTTCTTTATCTCATCATACCAACATCCTCTCAGGCATGGTAGGAAGTGACTCAGTAGAAAAATCCAACATTTCTAACATTCACAAAGAACCAAAAAAATTATTGGAACGCAGGTAAATCGGATGTACCGAAACGGCCCAACATGGTAAATTTCAATATTGAAATCTGCTCAATATTGTATGCCAGGGGTAAAAGGATTATTGTCTTCAAGAGGAATGAATTTAATATTTTTAACATATGATCTTATGTTACCTACCAAAGAATATTTCTATTCTATCCATGGCATATATGTGTTAATTGTCATCTATTAAAAATAATAAGTTAACAGTCAACAGAAAGAATCAATAAATAGATTGTCTCCCAAAGCATATCTCAGCCTCTGGCATTTTTTGTTGTCTCGTACATCTCGTCAATGATATTCTGTTCATAAAAAAATATTGCAATCAGTAACATTTTCTAATTATATGAAACATAACAAAAAGTTGTAACAACTTATACCTGATAATATTTAAGCAACTGTGGTCTTTTTTTCTTAAATGTAGGTGTGATAAGGTCACGTTCCATGTCAAATGGAACTGGTTCAAGATGAACTGCTTTTATAAACTCAAAACCTTTCAACTGCAAAAAGAACAATAGTCAGACTCGACATAAACCTTATGGAGAAGTTCCTATACATACTTGCAATATTGACACTCTTCGTTCGTGATGATTTATCACATTTTTTAAAAGTTCAGACGGATATGTGATCGAAGTTATTTCATTTGCTACAATGTTAATAATAAAATTTCAGATTAATGTGAAATTTACCAATGTGCTGCATATAGTATATCAGATACCTTTCAATCTTACCCTTTGAGGAATTCTCAAATTCATCTAGTTAAACATATGCTGTATATAGTATAACAGATTAGAAAGATATTATGAAAGTTGAAAAAGATGAGACCTTCTTTTCCTTTGCAATCCTTACGAGCTCTCCAACCATGTATTTTTTTGCCCTAGAATCTTTACAGAGAGATTCAAAGTCCAATTTTATACCATCTCCTTCTGCCCAAGCTTCAAGCACTTGCTTGTTTGGGTTAATAACAGCTACAAGGAAGTATTCATAACTGTTTCCATAGACCCATATCTGAAATTAAGGAGGATAAAACTCAATATAAACATGTCACAAAACATTATATGCTCATGAAAAAAGCTGAAACTAATTCATTTATTACCGTCTTTGCACTAAACTAAACCTTTAAGGGAAGATAAATTTGTTAAAATGATAGGGCTCCATAACTATTTAAAGGGTTAAGAAGACTTACCGATTCAATAGCAGAAACTTGAGCATAAATATTCTCGAGGTTTTCAACAGCAACATATTCTCCTTGTGAAAGCTTAAATATATTCTTCTTTCGATCGATAATTTTCATGCTTCCATTAGGTTGCCACTCTCCAATATCTCCTGTTTAATAAATCATACATGAATAAAACGGTACCCATATACTGCAACAACATATACACATCATCAAAACTTCAAATAAAATAACCTGTATGGAACCATCCATCGATAATAACTTCTTTTGTAAGGTCTTCGCGTTTGTAGTACCCTGAAAATACACTACTTCCCCTCATACAGATTTCTCCTCTTGGTGTGGTTGCAAGTGCATCATATCCCATTTCAGGCACAGATTCCAGACACACATCCAGATATGGTAAAGGAGGGCCAACTGTACCAAGCATATCTATTTCGTTTGGTAATGCCAAAAAGGATCCGGCACATGTTTCGGTAAGACCTACAACAGTCAAAATTAAGTCCATATTCTAAAACCAACTTATGCTGATTTAATACATCAGTAATCTCACACATAAAGGTGACAGAAGTTTATGATAATTCAAATGTTGAGAAAGAACATACCATATCCTTGTAGGATATGAGCACAAGTCACCACACGCAGGAAACTTTCAACATATCTAGACAGAGGCGCAGCTCCGGACAAAATAATACGTACTTTACCCCCTAGAGCATCTTTTACCTGACCATGTTTCAAAAACATGATTATCAGTAGTACAGGAAAATTTTGTTACAGTTGTTGTTTGTTCGGACAAAGACAACATTGAATTAAAATATATGAAACTACAATCACCTTATTAAATACAACTTTGTCAAATAATGGAGACGCTGAATCATGTTTTTGCCCTCTTTTCAAGTTAAGCAACTTGCTGCAACATATTTCATAGTTTGTATTGTCAGAACATTGCAATGCGTCATCATCTTCTAAATGAGATTTTGTGTGCATTGTTTACATATGAACACTCCTACAGTAATCAATCATAATTCCATCATATAACTCTATTAATGCAAAAACACAGTACTTACAATGAGTAGGCAAAATTGAACATAGTCTGCTTCACAAATCCCCCAGACTTAAGCTTTTGTTGCAAACCTGTGTAAAAGATGGAGGTTGAAATTTTCATTGCATTATTATCATCATCATTATTACTATTATTGGTGAGAGGAAAAACTGTTCAAATAAATGTAGATGAGAAATAAAGAATTCAATAAAAAGACCACTTCAATGACTAAAAAATAACTTAAACAGTATAGTATTGCTCTTCACGAAATCATAATTTTATCATAAACATCCCATGATGTAGGAAAGATCTCTAAACTTTCAACAATGACAAAAACTTACCTGTGTACACTCTATCAAGCACACGAGGAACAGCAATAAAAATAGTTGGTTTTAACTCAGCAACGTCTTCCATCAACAATTTGACATCCTGCAGCCACATTGAATAAATAGTGCTCATATTATCATCAAATACAAAATTGACTTACTTGAAATTAAATTATTTTTAAAATTCAATATACTATAATCACTTTCAGCCTTCATTCAATAATGAAATATATGTGTGTGTATGTAAACTCACCCCACGCCAGAAACCTATTGAAGCACCAACCCATATCATTGCCTCTTCAACAACCCTGTCAAAGATGTGTGCAAGTGGAAGGTATGATAGGAAACTATCTTTATCACTCAACTGCAAGCAGGAACAAGATAAGAGGAATATGAGGAATGCAAACCATGGGATAGCAAAATATTCATTATCCAAAAAGTGAAAATAGCATTTTAGGAGCAATTTAGTTTTCTAACATAGAAGCTATACGGCTCTAGTGTAGAGAAATTTGGACAAAATTATTATTGTTTCACGATAAGTTACTTAGTACAAAATGTTGTCAAACAAGGACTCTAGCATTGTTGTGCAGTATAATTTGATCTACATGCTATTTTTTGCAATCCGCGTTTGACAACACTTGGGAGCATTCGTATGAAAAGATTGAAATGTTTGCTTATAAGAAAAGATGTAGGAATTTTGGAGTCCCTTGAATGATCATATAAATGCAAGAAAAAGAAATGATACAAGATAACTACCTCTTCATTGCAACTATTTAGTAGCTTTGTTATGCCAGCTAAGAGTGTAATAATGCTCTCATTGGATATCAATACTCCCTTGGGATCACCAGTAGTTCCACTTGTGTACATTATTGTGCATATGTCACTTTTCTTTTTCACAGGAGTATCAAAACTCTTATCATGACCCTAAGACATACATAAAAAAAAACTCGAATGAGAAATACAACCACAGAATAGCCATAAAACAACAGAAACACATTACTTCCTCTTGTCCTTTCTAGGCTCAGAGTTAGATATACATAAATAGCGATACAAGTGACTCAAATATTGTGAGTAGTTGCAGGTGCGGCCAACTAATTATAGAAGTAGCTTCTCTAATGACAAATTTACATAAGATAGGAGGAAAAAGAGTAATAATACAAATTTTGATAGCTCACCAATTCTAAAAATTCATCCCATGAATAAATTATCAACCCAAACTTCTCAACTTCTTGCTTCTGTTCTGGAGTAACCTTTCCGAAGCTCACAAGTGCTACACAAAAATAGAAATAAATAAATGCATAAAGGTAGTCGTTTCTTTCGTTTAAGAAAAGGAATGGAGAATATCAATGGAGTTTACTCTTGAGATATTTTGCTGCATTTGGAAATGTCTTTAATAACTGAAAAGTTTCAGAAACAAATATATGGATAAGACTGTATGTTTATAGAAAATTGCAGAACAAGCATTCTAATCCTTCCTAATAGAACACTGCTAATATATCACAGATTATTTCAATAGGTGAACCTCAGGTATCTTCTTTTCTTCAACAAATGCAATCGAGACTTCTGAATGACATATGATAAACTCCACAGCCCCAGCACCTAAATTAACATTTAGAAAATAAATATTAAAGTGATTTGTGTCAAATCCTATTAGAGTCACAATTAATTCTGATACACTATCGGTGAAAAAAATAAACTTGTCAATCCATCATAATCGCACTTTATATGACTTTTAAGCTAGATATGATTAAAGTAAAGTACTTTTAGTGATCTAACAATCATGATTGTGGAATGGTGCAAAAAACCTTTATATATACCTCCACATAATGAATCTTGTTTGCTTATTGGAAACCATATTTAAGCTGTGGTTAGATCAGCCCACAACATGATATTGCTAGATAAAATACCAAGGAAGGTGGGATCATACCTAAGGTATCATATAAAGGAACACAAAGAAGTCCATGAGCATTGCAGGCCTGCAGTTATGTTAAAATATGTAAAGAACTTTTTGAGTTGAAAGGATAACAGTAGCTAGTTTAGCAGTATTAAAATTGATCATCACTATAGAAGGCAGAGGATGTCCTACAGAGAACCAAACATTTAATAGATGAATCAAAATTTCAGTTTAAAATAGCCTTGTTCTCCTTCTGTGTTTAAAATGGATCATAAACAGAAAAGAACAATCACATCATTACATTAACAATAAAAAAAGATGATAAGTATACAGCATAAAAGTACAAACAAAGATCAACAGATAACTACAACTGAAACCTCCAAAGAACACATAGTAGAAGAAAAATTATATGCAAAGAAGACAGAATAGAAAAACAAAGAGAATTTCAAAGTAACATGTACCTCCATGCTTATAATCCATTCCGAACAATTGGCACCATAAATACCACACTTTACTCCCTGAAACCAACAAAATACATAACCAACAAAATACATATTTAGCTTGCATACACACAATGCAAGAAAAGATATTGATATGTATGAGGCAAAGATATCACAGTCCTTCATGGCCAAGCTATTCATGAAGATTTCAAAGTATTAATAGCAAAAACATATTGTCCAAGAGAAATAAATTAAGAGGATTTTGAATTTGTCTTTGGCAAGCAAACGATGTACATCAATCTTGAAGCACAAATAACACAGAAGAAATGAACATCATATTATGTAGTAAGAATCTTGGAATTGTAGTAACACATTCAAAGAAGATAAAATGACTTTTTTTTAATTGATTTAATTGAATTTATCAACGACCGTATCATTTGTGGGAATTTATGGAAACAACTTATGACTTATCCATAATATATATCTTCTGAATTTATCTTTTTTGTCATATAAATTGCTTATACAAAAACACTTATAGGATAAATTTTTATGATATAATCTGTTAACGAAGTTGTTTACCTAAATATAACATAAAACTAGGGAAAGAAAAAAATAATGAGAAAGACTAAAGTGAAAGCAACTTTCAAGAGTAAGCAAATGTCACTTACCTCCCCATAACCACAGGCTCGAATGGAATTTCCAAGTTTGACCACCAAGTCATACACTTCCTTGTAAGTTTGCCACTTGAAATTTCCAGGCTACAAAGAGTGTGACAAAATTAAGAAAGTAACAACGCATTTGCAGAATATCAAAAATGAAATTTAAGAAAGAAAAAAAAAAGTGTTTACTTTCCCATCCACTATTTCACGGCGACCAAGCATTCGATTTGTTGGATACTTCTCAACAGCCGTCCTGTGGAACCACAAAAATAATCACAACTTAAACCATCACTCATTTAATGTGTCCCTATGTGTATGTGTAAAATTTTCTCATGTTTGCCTCTCTTTTTTTAAAGGACTACTATATCAGTCCCTAAATATATTGAGTTTTTTTCTCTGTTTAAGACACTCTTCAAATTTCAAAATATATTAATAATTTATTTATTCATATACTCATATTAATATAAAATTGTATTTTCTTCTACAATCCACACTTATATAAACATTAAATAATTATCTCTCTTAAAAATTAATTTATAAAATGATACAAATAGTGAACAAATTTATTCCCTCAACCAACTTTTTTAATATCCATAATTTTCTCTATGAAACATATTTAGGAACAGGGTTAGTCTTAATTATAAACATTGCAATCTCTCTATTTCAAAATAATTACTCAATTAATTAATTCACACCTATAAAAAATATATATATTAATGAAAGAGATAATATCATATTTTTATTAAAGTATTCTAGTGTAAAAGTTGATATATTTACATTTTTCGTAAATGTAAAGTGGAAGATACTAAATTAAAAGTGAAAAAATAATTTATAATATATTGAAAATTAAAATGAATTAAATATTTTGAAACAATTTACTTTTTAGTTTTTTTCAAAGTTAGAGTATCTCATCTATCAGACTAATTAATACTGTTTTTGGTTCAGACATCAAATGGTTTCAATTTACTCTTGATCAACCGGGGATTAAAGTGTGATTTCTCTATCAACTTCAGCATCAAATATTTTAGATTATGATTTCTTTGGTTGCACATTTTTAAGTTTTAGATTATGGCTTCTTTGCACATTTTATAGGCTAATAAGCGCGTTTGCAACAAAACCTAGGCAAAGTAGCCGCAATTTTTAGTAGCTACAAAAGGAAGGTTTTACATTTAAGTAAAAATTTGTCATAGTTTTGAGGCGATTTGAAAAAGTCGCCAAGGAACTAAACAGTTACTAAATCAATTTACCTGTCAAAGCAATTTCGAGTCAGAGATGTATTTTTGAAAAGAGATCCAATCAGAGATCTTCTCATTCATTCTACATTAATTGTTGATTATGATCCACAATTTAAAACCTTCTAATTCATTTGTAAATTGTAACATTTCAAAAATAGGATCTAAGATTGCATTGAATTCATCAAATTGAGTCAAATTAACACGCGATGAGTTGATTAGCACATACATTACAAAAATATGAAAAGAAGATTGCGATCAACGAAAGATGAAATCACAGACCTAAAAATATCCCAGCATGAATCGAGACCTTCGATGGAAGGAGGTGATGAATCCTTAGCGAAACAGCTACGGTAGACGGGACCTATAGATGGCTTACCATCTTTGGCTTCCTTCGCTTTCTCCACCTCGACGATGAACGATTTCTCTTCCGCCATTGATGACTCTGTGATCGAAGGAAAATGCAGTGCGATTTGAAGCTACACGGAAATAAAAATAAAGAAGGTGTGGGTGTGTGTGATGAACTGAATGACGCTGCATGTGTTGTGTTACGTTCTAACGCGAAAGACCGTTACGATTGGTCAACAATTTCATTATTATTATTATTATTTATTATTATTTTTTTCTCTTACCTCCTAGTTTTTTTAATGAATAAAAAATAAAATTTGAGAGCTTCTATGATACATTAGCATGTTGAAGGGTTTTTGCATATTTTTTAACTAATAAATTATTGAAGGTATTTTTTTAATCAATGAACTGTTTGTAAACTATTGTACTTTAAAAATGTGTCATTTAATTAAAAATATATATTTGTGGTGTTCTTAAATATTTATATTTATTTTTAATTCTTCAAATAAAAGTTTTAAAGAATGGTATTTATATAAAAAAAATTATTTATTTCTTACTCTTATGTAACTTAGTAATGATTTTTACAACTTAACGATAGAGTAAACGACGGTTTTAACAATAATTTATTACTTAGTGAATGAATTAACAATGATTTTAGAAAGAGAGATCAAAAGTGTGGATAATTTTTTTTAGAAAAATCATTCTTTGAAGAAAATTTTTAAAAACTAAAAGCAAAATATAAAATATTTAAGAATATCACAAACTTATTTAACCTTTAAAAAAGGGTTATTTCATTGACATTGAGCATCTTATTTTTGTTTTGTTTTTTTATTTAAGTATATTTAGCATTTATTATAAGCAGAAGTAAGACAAAATATATAAAATATAAGTTCAACAAAAAAATGTTTCTAAGATGAAAGTTATGGACCATATTATCCTTCAAGTTACACGGTTTAAATATCTTGAGTTTGTACTACAAAATGATGGAGAAATAGAAAGGAATGTAAAATCATCGAATTTTAGATTGGTGGTTGAAATGGAGATTGACACCAGGTGTTTTATGTGACACAAAGGTATTGTTCAAGATGAAGTAAATTTTTTATCAGACTGCGATAAGACTTGTGATTTTGTACGGGACATAATGTTGAACGATTAATAATCAACACGAGAATAAAATAAGTGTAGTGGAAATTAGGATGTTGCGGTGGAGGTAAGACTCGAAAGGATAAAATTAAAAATGAAAATATTAGAGAGTGTTAAGATAACACATATATTGGAGAATGGTGAAAAATAAACTTAGGTGATTTAAGATTGTAGAGAGAAGATTGGTAGATTCTATGGTAAAGAGAGTAGATCAGGTGGAGAGAAAACGAACAATTAGAGGAAAAGGAAAACCTAGAAAGACTATAAGAGAGGTTATTAAAAAAATTAAATATTAATGATTTGGTTAAGCATGATTTTTGATAAAATATTATGATAAAAGTTGATTCATGTAACCGATCATACTTAATAGGATAAAACTTTATTGTTGTTCGACATAAATTATAAATAAATAAAAATATTACTACTTTTGTTTTTTAATAGAAGACCATTTTGATGATGATCTTACCTAATCAGGAGGATCTTCCAGCAATTTGGTGTAACAGCCAAAGAATGGGGAGAAAGGGGGTGTACCTGCAAGGCACTCCGATGCCAAAGTTAATAGAGGTACAATGAAGTAGGCAAGTTAATAGAATGAATCAGAATACCTGATCATTTAGTGAAAAGGGGTTTTATAGAGAGCCCTCGACGCTGGGCCAAGGTCCTTCCTTGGGCTGGATTAGCTAGGCCCAAGGAAGAACTGTCAAGGAACGCGTGAGGAGCGTGAAGACCTAGTTGAATGGTCCGGTCCTTGGTTCAACTGCCCCTATCTTTCAGGAGATAAAGGGGCGGACAGATGGGTGACATGCCAAGTGGACTAACATACATGTTCCTTGCTAGCTCTGAGTGCATGCCCGTTGTGTGGGATACTTGCCCGACTGTTAGGTGCCCCTATCCGTCTGTTAGTCGTCACTGCTCGAGTATATGGGCCTTTGATCGACCTGTTGGGCCGTAGCCTAATACAACCTTGAGGCCCAGTCCGGAACAGATGAAAACACTTGAATTAAGAAATCAGATTATTGTATTAAATTATCTCTAAATAGTGAATTAGTTATGTTTTCATATAATATTTGTTATAGATTGTATGAAAATATGTATATTTATTAGGAGTGTCTTGCTAAATAAATATAGGGTTTTTCTAACCTATGGAACATTGCATAGAATAAGAGATAATTAATACACTATTTTTATTGAAATATTATGTATTAGTTATCATTTTAGTGATAATTTATTAGTGATAATTTATTAGTGGAGCATTGTTATGCAATATTGTATAGGATAAGGCTTAATTAATACATGATATTTCAATAAAAATAGTGTATTAATCACCCCTTATCCTAAGCAATATTGCATAGGTTAAACAAACTCATAAATAATTAATATAATTGAAAATTTAAGAGGAGTTTATATATAGAAATGGACAAACAATAAACTTAAGAGGGCATTATATTTAGAGACAGGGATAGGATTTGACTGATACATCTGTGTGTAATTTGGGACTTTCAATTGATATTGGTTTTATTGTTCAAAATAACAAATGTGAGTTGAAAATTTTAAAAAATAAAGTGTGAGGAAGTCTCACATTGATTAAAAAAGTGGATACTTGAGCATTTATCAGCGAGAAAACTCATATATTGTTAGGACTTCAATTTGGGGGTCAACATGAGGGGAGCATTTGTTTTGGGTGAGTATGTGGTGTATCTCATAAGGTGTGTTGTTAATAGAGAAAAGCCCCAATTGGAATGTAAAAATGATCCTTCATGTTGATCTCAGAATTGATGTCCCAGCGGTGGTATCAGAGTCTGGTTCGAGTGAAGGAACGACTCACTTATATCGAAATTCCTCCCAACATGATATTGAATATATCAATATGAGGCATGTCTCGTTGAAAGAATATCAATGGTGATATAAGTGTATGTGGATGAAAAAGTTTTCGTTTGAGAGGGAGCATTGTGGATAGACTCACACTTGAGAAGGAGTGTTGAGAACAACAAATGTGAGTTGGAAACTTTGAGAAACAAATTGTGGATAAGTCTCACATTGATTAGAAAAGCGGCGACTTAAGCATTTTAATATAAGAGAACCCACACACCAATCACCTTAAGATTTTGGGTGAGTGTGTGGTGTGTCTTTCATAATGTGTGTTGCTTATAGAGAAAATCCCCAAGGAATGTAAAAAATTCACCTTCGTGTTGACCCCCAGATTGATGTCCAAACATTCATTAGAATTCTCAAAGCTAGTTGGGATATGTGTGCTTCGTATGACAATCTTTGGATCAAAGTAGTGTGTAATAGCCATGTGATGGGTGTTACGAGTGTACACTGATCGATCTGGGTTGGATTTGTCCAAAATTAGAACTCAAAACATATAGAGTATACTATGTTAGGTAAGGTAAAATGACCACCCACAATAATATTGGATCGGTTGTGTAAAATCGTAAATTTGTGGGTTTGATTAATTTTTTTTGTTGGTACAAGTGGGACAAGAAAAAGAAAAAAGAAATAAATTATCTATAAAATAAAGTCTCACTAACATCAGCTGGTAGGAGGGTGGAGATTCCTACAAGAGGCTCCACAAAATACGGGTACGTCGCATCATTATAAGCTTCAAGTTTTGCTAGATAGTCAACATAAGCATTCTCCTACCTAAGAGTATGAAATATTTGAACTCGTCATTCCATAGGGAGAGAAGTTTTGTAATGTTATGAAAAATTATGAAATAATGATGTTAAACACTAAGAGACTCTGAGATAAGCTTGATATCAGAGTTGGAGTCATAATAACACATAAGATATTTGATGTCATGTTCCCAGGTCATACGTAAACCATTATACAATGTCACCAGTTCAACATGAAGGGTGTTGAAATAACTATTATTACCCACAAAACTATGAACCAAATAACCATAAGCATTTCGAATCAATCAATCAAAATTCGAGACGCCGAGATTACCGAGGTTACTACCGTCAACATTCAAAGTCATATTACTACCTTTATGTGCATTCCACATGATCATTTTAGTTGGATGAGACAAATTATACTTTATAAAGTAATTACCTAACAGATTAGCATAATTCATTGTGATAAGTTTTAAAGTATAGGAAGATACCAATTTATTGGTAAGGCACAATTTAGTCCTAGAAAGCCACAACCATCAGCAAGCATCCATAAGTATAGAGTCACCATCAATGACATGGTTGCTCCAATCATATAAAGTATCCTCTTGGAAGAATATATAGTAGGTACAAAAAGTCAATAAAATTCCAAAAGTGAATAGAAAAATCACGGTCTTTTAGATATTGTAGAGTCATCTCAGCATGTTAAATGCATCTAGAACAGAGATTGTCTAAAGCATACCATAATACAAAACATCGATCTCGTAAAAAGGACTTATTAAATTCATTTAAAGGAAGAATTTCACCTTCTTAAGAGCAAGAATATGTCACGCCCATTTCCAAGAGTTATTGTTTGTTATATTCTGAACAAATTCAGGTCTATTGAGCCAGTTATAATCATCCAAAGAAGTATAGATATCATCTAAATTACCTTTCCAAGCTAAGCTATCAGGCACCTGAGAAGTCAAACAAATTGGAAGCGCTTTCAAGCGGTCACAAATAGCTGGAGGCATATAAGTATATAATGAATTCAAGTTTCAATTTACATCCAAGTAAACATCATTCAATCAAATTTACATATCGTGGATGTCCATATAAAGAACATGTTCCACAAATTTCCATACCACGGGCCCATTGGAAAATCAGAAATAGGAATTCTCACCCCCTATCTAAATTCAAAGTCATCTTTAAGTGCAAAGAGAGATTTCATAATTGGATTATAAGTAATTGATCTCGATTTCTTTTTCATATTGAGGAATGTTTCGCTGCTGATGTACTTATGCTTCAAAACATGGAACCATAAGGAATCACAATCCAGGTGGAGTCCCCAAACCAGCTTACCCAACTTAGAAGTATTGACCTCTCTTGCTTAGTGATTTTATTCCAACCAACAAGATTGACACCAGAGTTTGAATTAACTTTTCACAAAAACAAATTCTAGTTATTTGATCTATAAGATCACAAGTTGACTGAGGTAGCCAAGCCACTTACATATAATAATTTGGGATGGACTTATGGAAAGACATAACCAAAGTCAAACACACACTTGTTTAACAATTTATGTTGCCAAGATACTAACATATGACTGATTTTATCCTCTAGAAACCTAAAGTCCTTGTGTTGAGGACAACCATACAACATAGGGAAACCCAAGTATTTCTTTAGAGTAACAGTTCGCTTGATACCTGTGCTAGAGACAATTAAATCCATTTTACTCTTCGTAATGGTATTGGAGATGAACACCTTTGATTTATGAATATTCATTTTAATGCCAGGAAACATGGTAAATCGATTCAATGCATAAGAAATGATTCCTGCCTGAGAGTTAGAAACCTTAACAAAAAGAGAACACCGTTTGCAAAAATATAAATGTGACAGAGGGGGTCCATTACGAGATAACCGGATAGGTTTCCAATGGCCTTCATTTACTACCCTGATTATTTTCCATGAAGATAACGAAGATATAAGGTGAAAGGAGGTCGCCTTGTCGTAATCCTCTTATCGGAACAAAATTTAGTAGTCGTCTCCCATTCCAAAGAATAGATATAGAGGATATAGTTACACAGTGCATGATCAACTTTATAGTAATGGGAGGAAACGTGTTTCACTTCAAACAAAATTCTAAAAAAAAATCAACTAACATGATCATAGGTCTTTTCAAGATATATTTTTTTAATGTTCCAACTATTTTTTCTCAAATAGATAAACCATTACATTATTCATTAATCAACAAAATTTTAAACATATTACAAAATTTATAATAAAAATATTTACAAAAATCAAAATGGTATTACAGTAATACTTAGAATTACATAAAATACTTAATATGTACTAGCATTAACATCAAAATAATCCCAGTACAACATTCTAAATAATTTAAAATCATGAATCATAAAATTAATAAATAAAATTCAAAAGGCTAAATTGAAGCAACCAGGTTAAACACATCAAAGTGATTACTCATCAAATTACCAAAAAAGTGCCAAACACATTGTCCAAATAATCTCCACATTTCAAAAAGAAGTCTTGACTTCAACATTAATGTCAAACTCCAATAATAAAAATAAAAAGGGTTAAATATACAAATCTCCTACAAAGTGAGTGACATTCACTTCACCCTTTATAAAAATAAATTTAAATTTGTGATTCCCCTCTCGTACTGTAAAGATTTGTTGGAGTTGATAACAGCCATTTGAAGACACAATATGGTGGACAACTGAATAGTTATAGGTAGGGACCTCAATAACCAATATTTCACATTGGCTTTTGGGCTTGTTGAAACAGAAACACAGGAAGTTGGATATGGTTTTTACACTTAATAATGAAAGGCAGTTATTGTCACCGGTTGCCTTTTCCAAGCCGTGAAGTTCTCGCACAAATCGGTGAACGAATCAATGCTCTCGTTCTGATAGTTTTGAACCATATCCTAGTTGATAATATTATTTTAAGTGTAAATAGTTTGCATTTTTCCGCCTCATCGGCGTGGTAGTATTTCTTCAAGACAGAGCAACATTTCCTCTACTTCTTACGAGTTTTGTTATTGAACTATGTTATACAAGTTGTTCAATAACTCGTTTGTTCATTGTACTCCAAGGTTTTCTTATAATAAGTGGAATCCGGATAGTATCTTCGGTCCTGATATTGTCGATGGTGTTGAAGATCAAAATGAAGGATCTCCATGTTAGAACTACGGAACATATCCTACGAACGGAAGAGGAATAAGATTAGGATCTAATGGAAAGTTCACGACGATTTGATTTGCACAGTTTTAACGAGGAGGCAGTGGATCTCTTGAGGCTTGAGCGATATCAGCTACTTTGCGTCAAATGAGTGGATCTAGAACCTACCATTATCGGAAGATCTGAAGGTTATAGAGATTTGGGTAGTTGAAAATCCAAGTAGATCAGTATCAAAGTGGATCAAAAATAAAGGATATGTGGTCCGATAATAGGAAATTTGATTTACTAGAATGAGAAGCTCTAATATGGTGAATCGATAGATGGGTATTCAATCGTGAAAAATATGGGAATCATATGTCGATTCCCACAAAAGGTGTCACTATTCAGCTAGAGAACCAAAATTGATTGAAGATTAGAGATTGTGAGAGCAACAGTGGACTTAAGCTTTCAATGCAGTGAGAAGGGCTTACCCACAAGATTAACACTCTTGAGCTCAAGTCAGTATGTGAGTAAGATAAGCGAATGAAGTTTACATTTAAATTGTACCTGAAAAATTGTGTGCTTCCTTTTTATATAGTAGAATGGTTATAATGACCCGATAAACTTCGGGTGTGGGATGCGAGGAGTCATGGGATGAATCCTGGATGTGACTTGCCCTTGATCTTACTCAAGATAATATTCCTACATCGCGAGTGATTTGATGGATTGTCGCATTCTTTGGGTCGCGAGTGTTGGGTGAACAATATTTTTCGATTGCCTTTGCTCTTGTAAAAGTGGGATTGATGGTCATTGGAGTTTCTTTCTCAAGAATTTAAGAATGCATGTTACTTTGCGAACCAATCTTTGTTTGATTTCTGATATACATGCATCTATTGAGAGTGCTACAATAATCTATCAAATGGTTTGCAAAATCCTCCATCTGCACATGTCTTCTACATAAGATACATTTCCCAAAAATGCATGCGGAGAATCAAAGACAGACGCCTTCAGAAAAAAGTTGTAAACATGTGTAAGTATCTTTATTTTACATTGCACCCACAATCTATGAATAAATGTATACATTCGAAGTTAATTGTGTTTACAATGTAAGATATGCTTTAAACTAACCATCATTCAGGCATTGCAGCGAAGAAATAAATTGCCAAATGAGCAAGTTTTAAGGTGGATAGACAACATTCCAGTAGAGAAATAGACAATGGCATTTTTTGAGGGTTGACGATGGGATTCACATGACAAAAAACCTTGTCCAATCAATAAACTTTGTCTTTAAAGGCACTCGAAACCTACCCATAATAGTGTTGGTAAGGGCGACCTGGAGCATTATTTTCTAATAGAGGTTCAAAAATGGAGTTTAGTGTTAGAATCGGGAAAAATGTATACTGGAAATTGCATAAACGTGATTAAAATGAAAACTGGCAAATCGACAACATATATGTTAACATGATTTGAACGTCAAAACTTTTGTTTCAGTGTTCAAGAGACAATCAACCAAAATTAGAGACAAACAATAGGACATTACAATGTAACAATCTACAAAAAGGTTGGTGTAACTGCATACAGTTTCAAACTTTCTGTGTTCCTTTCTCATATGTCACTATAGTATGATCAAGTGTTTGTCAAAACGCTTTTGTACAACAGTCTAACATTTACAATGTGATAAACTTATTCGGCGCAACGAAAATTTTCCAATAGTAGCTAGCCAACAGTGAATATTGGTCAATGGTAACCAACAACGAATATTGACTTACATATAAAGGAGACGTAATTTTTCACAATGAAAATATACGTAGGAAGAAAAATAATCCCCAAACAGCATACGAATTAGAACCGAAATATACATCATTTATAAAATACAAAGAAAATGTAAATTGTGTCATCTTACCAATCATACTAGTGTTGTCTCAATTAAAATTTCATTTTATTGATACTTTACTTGCAAACTTTATATTATATAAATAATAACTTCAAGTTACAACAAAGCAAAACGACAACACAAATAATAAATTAAAATCATAAAATGACACATCCTAAGAATTATTATCACATCTTATGGAAATTCGAAAAATATTCTTAGATTTCGGAGATACATTTCTATACGCATTCAAATATATCAAATATATACGTAAGTGAACCACATTTTTATTTATTTTCATTACTAAGTGTCTGTACTTATTTGTTTAATAATCTTTGCTAAATATTGGATGATGTGCTGTATAGATAAGAAATATGCCGGACAAATTTCATCAATTTTTGAAGATTTAGACCTGCTAAAGGAAAAAGAACAACAACAGTTAGAGCAAGTAAAAAGTTTGTTTCTCCTTAAATGGAGCAAGTGAAGAATTTGTTTTTCCTTAATCATCTTAGTCTAGTGTATTCAATTTCCATTTAGTTACAAAATAAAGTTGTGGTCATATTTGGTGTATTTTGAATGCGTCTAAAAATATATTTTTAAAATTTGAAATGCAATTTTGAATTCTCATTTTTCCACCATTTAATATGGGATTAGTAATTCCCTTTAATTGGCTACCAATAATATTTGATACCGACGTTAACATCCACAATTGATATGAATGAAATAAATTTGTCTATTCTTCTAACATTCTTCTCCTCCATATTTAGGTCCTTAACCAATACTTTAAGTAACCCAAAGTCGATCTTCATAGAGAAGGCTTGTTCCTCTATAAATAAATAAATAATCACTCACAATCATGTTGGAATAAGAACAAAAATTTGAGGAGAAAAATGTGTAAAAATAGTTCACAATACATCTCTATTTATATAAAATTTGTCGTATACATCTACCAATACAAATGACAACTATTAAAATACTTTCTTCCTTCCATAGCAATACAAATGACAACAACTATTAAAATACTCTCTTCCTCCCATAATAAATGATTTGATTGACCATTTCACAAGGATTAAGGAAAAAGAATAATCGTAAAAGAGAAAATGATAGTTTTACTAAAATACTCTTATCATATTTTAAAAATGATAAGAAAATATCATTAATTAAAATGTAAAAATAAAAATAATGCATTGAAAAATTGAAATAAACATTCATTTCAGGACACTCTTTTAATCCGAATGAATCACTCGTTGTAACGAAAGGAGTCCTTTTTTACTATTGCACCTCCTATTAAAATAAGATAGGTACACAAATAGCATTGGTGCCTCTTTACCAATAGGAGTAAAAAATTTAGAAGGGAAGACGCGATAGTGGAATCCCCGATCAAAAAAAATTGTTTGAAAGTTAGTTACTTTTAAATTAATGAGGGAAAGTGGAGTATATTGAAAATTGGGGTGGGAAAGTAGGGGTGTATTTGTAAAAATAAATATCTTCATATTCAATATTGCTGACGGTTGGAATTCCATATTGGAGCATATAAGCTAGACCTCAAACATAAATCTGAGTCAAAGCAAATGCCACACAAGAAAAAGTGACCTATACAATGAAAGCCAAATGAATAAAAGTATAATGAGTTCGAATGATACATCTAGCCCTGCTAGGAATGGAAATCTAGCAGGCAAAGCATACTACTATACTGAAAGTGACTGACACCATGAAATTATCAGTCAGACCATTTTGTTAGTTGCCATATCGGCCTCTTCCCCATGGAGACCTCCCGTTACCGGCTCCATTGTTCTGCACAGCATTGTTCTGCCTTGAGAAAGCTTTCATTCTTTGCTCCTTAATATTTGCAAACAGTGAATCCAGTGTATGAGGCCTTTGATTATTAGGCTTGATATTGAAACCTTGCGGCTGATACTGATGCTGGTGTTGTTGCTGCTGATAATGATGCTGATGTTGTTGCTGCTGATGCTGAATGGGAGGTAGTGGCTGTGACATACAAATATAAATTAAAATAAATAAGCTTTGCACGTCATCAATGAAGCCCTTTCTGAACGAGCTCTGTTAATCCATAACAGAATAAATCTTAATCTTAAAACTATGAATGTTAAGGAACCATGTTAAAAGATAAAAAGAAGACACTTTAATTCAGCTCCACAACTATTTCTTTTCTAGTGTTTGATGATATTGAGTTCGACCTAATCACCATAAGAGTGAATGATCACTTTACTCTACTAATCCTACAAAACACCTTCCTCTTCCGTGTTTTTGTAAGGTTGAGACTAAACATGAATCATTTTTATAGATTTTTACAGGAACTACACTTAAAATTTCATGTTTTTATAGGAATTCAAAACATATTCAACCTTCAAAATTTTAATAATAAAATGCAACATACAAAGCTAAAACACAGACACGGAACCTGAAAAGAAAATTGCCTCACCTTAGCAGCATAACTTCCACTAGCAGCTCTTCTCTGATTCACGGGAACCTGGAACCTGCAGCCAGAAAGAAAAATGAATAATTGAAGAGCAGAAACATGCTAAACATTCCAGATATTTCTCAAGAGCATTGACTAGCATCTGACATGCTCAGTACTAAGGATAGTTTGTAGTAGAAAAGTATAAACACTGCTCACTAACATATCACTTGCTAAAATGCTGATGCTCTTATTCTATGTATACCATCTAAAAAGAAAGAAGAAAGAATCTAACGACAAAGGTTACTGAACATCTTTTAAATTTCCCAAGAAATTCCCGCCTGCAGCATGATCAGGAGTATGTATTAGCAGTGCCCAAAAACTTGTACGAAGCTCACTACATGCCATATTAGTTTTACTACAGTGGAGGTTGTAATCCAAGTAGACCAATTGAAAAGACCTTAGGCTTCCAAGATGACTTCATAAAAATCATATTTGCTCAAAAGTAGCAACGAATATCTGGCTTGGCAACTAGGGTACCATTTACCCACCATCTAGAGCATCCTCTTCCCATCACAATTCTAACTCGACACAGAAATACACCACCTTAAATGCTTGATTTGCAATCAAAAAAATTCCCCACAGATAAATCCACAACAGTGACTCTAGACTTTATCTTCATATCAAGTAAATGAACATATATTGTTTCTATTAGTGAGTGTCAAAAGAAACAAGAATCAGACAACATGAAATATTATAGTAGGTGCACCATCCCAAACTTCCTGACACAACTGAACACAACTTGCAGCATTTACTCGGCTAATTAAAACATCAGATTTCTATAACCAATGGGTGTTAAAGATGACAAAGTTAATTGAAAATAGATATACAAGTGTGGTGTTGCAATTCACAATGAGGAATAACAATATTGTCCTGCCTTTGGTACTTGTCTAATGGGATCAAGGGCAGAGCAAGGGGCAGAACGCACAATAGTATCATGTCCCCCTGAAATGGTTTTATGGTAACAGTCCCCCTCATGACGAGAATCAGATACATTAGGAAGATCGATCTTAAGTTATCATTCCTAGTGACTTGCTTCTGGCACAACAATTTTCTTCTTAACTAGTAATATCCCTTCACATGACCAGCCTGCTCAAATATAACTCCACTTATGTAGGATGAACATCCATATTCCGAAGTACATACATCAATCCATGAAGTATATGGAGAATAAAGTTACTATGATATAATACAAGCAAGCATTTCAGAATTCCATTAACATGTGACTTGCTTTCAATTCATTCATAATATCAGACCAACTCCTTTTGCAGAGATAAAAATCTTATAAACAGGAGGCACATTTATGATGTCATCAATATCACAAATGGACCATGGGTTACCTGCAATGATGCATCGATTTACAAATATAGTCAGTCAAGTCAAAGCTCTCAACTACATCACTCAACATTAAAATATACACCCCCAACTTTCTCTCATGTTCAAATGCTTAACACTTGCTCACATCGCAATCAAAGAAAAACATAATACCTTGGTTTATTCCAGTTAGCCATCTTATTTCGATTAGCAACTCCATAATGCAGAGGAGAAGCAACAACTTTACGCGCAACCTCCGTTGCAAGGGGAAATTGATTTCCTTGAAAACTTGACCTTCTTTTTGCAAGAACTCCCTGATCACCGCAATCAATCATGTTAACATCAAAAATATGTACACATACATAATATAAGCTGACAACGCTTCATATACATACTTGTCTAAGAGAAGATCTCGACTCCATATATCTCCGCGCCTTCAAAGATTTATCTTGTGCATAAGTGTTTGTAAATTTTTTGCTCTTGTTCTGCATAGACATAAATACGAATCAAACAAAATAATAACTATTAGCTATCATGAATACACAAATAGGCAAAATAATCTTCAAATGGGAAAAACTTACCGAAACCCTAGTTTGCTTTGTAACTTTAGGGTTTTTAGACATTTTGATAATATCATCTGTGAACAACAACACCAACGTTAAATACATGAAAAACAATATAAATATGTTGTAGAAAAAGGTTATGAATGTCATATAATAATAAATAAATAAAAAAAGACCTAATGTCATGTCCATCTTCTTCTCTGTAAGAGCAACGAGCTCGGTGGTAAGTGGTTTAGCTACCATCTGAGAGAAAAGCATAAACAATTCAATGCGAATAAAATAAAATAAAAATCAGAAATAACGATTCTAGGGTTCATAACGAGGAATTGGATAAAACATGAGGGTTGGTAAAATAAGAATAAAGAAAGAAAGAGAAGTAGCGAGAAAAAGATGAATGGAAGGAGAGAACTTACGACGGCGAGGAAATCAAACAAACAGACTTAGCGATGAGGGAAGTATACAGTACGGGTTTATAATTTAAAGGGTAAATATATATTTGTTTTGACGGAATTTATGCTAGCAGCGCACCAATTTGTTTTTAAAATAACCTAGTTTTATAAAAATATTTTCAAAATAATATATGTTTCAAAAAAATATTAAAATGACTTAGTTTGCTAATATATTCGCCAAACCAATGGGGCGAATATGTATAAATATAAAGTAATTCATCAAATGAAATGGCGAATGTGTGTTAAGTGCAAGTGAATTCGCCAAACGATTGGCGAATTGGTTCAAAATTTCTACATGTTCGTCAAACCGATTGGCGAATTGGTTCAAAATTTCTACATGTTCGTCAAACCAAGTGGCGAATTGCCTCAAGATTTCTACCTGTTCGCCAATCAGTGTGGCGACCATGTGTAGAAACTAAATCATTTTGGTATTTTTTTTGAAACATTATTTTGGAAATATTTTTATAAAATTAGGTTATTTTAAAAAAAAAAATCTGCAACGCACGGCTTTTTATCAATATTTTATTTTTAGTTATTTTGGTAAATATAGATTTTATTTTAAAGTAAATTTCTAAAATACATCAGGTAAGACAAAAAAAAAAGCTTTTAATTTAGAGTTTATAGTTTTTCAGCTCATGTTAATGAAGAAATCATGTTTGGTAACTCTCTTTTAGCTTTTAGTTTATAGTTTTTTTTACTAGTTTTTAGTTTATGATTTTTTTCTTTCATTTATACTCTTACTATTTTATCAAAAATTCTTTTTTACTCTTTATATTATTATGATTTAAATTAAAATAATTGTGTTTTAATTAATGGAATAAGAAAAGTTAATCATTATTTCTATTGAACAATCTATCGTTCATTTTGTTATTGATGGAATATTTTAATTCATCATATTGAATTTTTTTTATTACTTTTAAATTATTATTTAATTATTTATTACGTGAGTTTTTATCATTAATGTATAATTTTTATAAATATGATAATGAATAATTGAATATATTTATTTATTAGTAGACATATCATAGATTTTGTGAGAGAATAAAGTATATATTTATTGGAATATAAGATCAAAATATAATATTATTATTTTAGATATTTAAATTTTATTATAAAATTTACATTTAAGTGTTTAATATATTTTTATGTTATTTTTAATTTTATATTTATATTTAAAATGTTTTGTATTTGATTGTTAATACGTTTATTTTTATTAAATAAGAATTAATTTTATAAATAAGATTACTATTTCTTTTAATTAAGCATATCCTATTGTGACATTTTATATTTTTCAGTTAGTTTAATTTAGGGATGGCAATTGGACTCATCCCCAGAAATTACCCTCAAAATTTATTCACACGAGTAGGATAAAAATCTGCAAAATGGGTACGGACTCGGGTACGGACAATTATCCATTAAAATAAGCAGGTATGGACGCGGGTACGGGTACCTTAGTACCACCCCGCGCCCATATTCGCACAATATATATTTATGTATTTTTTATCTTTATAATTATTTATACAAGTTAATTTATCAATTTTTTTAATACATGACTATTAAACTTGTATGCGTTTGTATATAAATATGTTTGTTTATTTGTTAATTCAACAATAACATTATTGGATTTTTTTTTCGTGTTATTAAAAACATAAAATTACTTGATTAATAATAGTTGATCAATTATTTTTATTAGAAATGCGGGTAAATAGGTATGGATACAGGTACAAATATTGATGTCCACGAGAGTATGAGCTCAGGTACGAAGATTTTTTCAAACTACGGGTATGGGGACGAGTATTATAATACCATGTTCATACCTTGTCCATTGTTATCCCTAGTTTAACCGCTAATTTATCAAATACTTAAATTAGCTTATCAACTATATGTCATCAGTTATAAGCTATTAGTCATCAGTTATAAGTTATCAGCTATAAGTCATCAACTATCAATTAATTTTACCAAATAAAGCCTTAATTAAATTACATCTTCTATTTAATTATTTTTTTGCTTTCCGATTTGACAATTTTATTTATTGAGAGTGGATTAATAAACTCTTAGATGCAAGTGTGAGTGGTTAAAATCTCACATTATTTATAAATATGTCGAATGTTGAATTTATAAGAGGGGATTCATTTATCTTAAGGTTTTGGGTTGAGATGTGATGTCTTCCTCTTGTGGTTTGGAGCATTACTTTCGTTGTGTTCCAACTCTCTCGAGCTTCCCAACATTGATATCAAAGTCGTGATTTGGTTTTATGGGAGAGCGGGAACTGGAAATGATATAGAGGACTCATTTGTCTAACATCTTAAGATTTTGAGTTGAGATGTAATATCTCTCTTATAATTTTGGAGCATTAATATCGTTGGTACTTTCAACTCTCCCGTACTCCCCCAACACAAACTAATCAAATGTGTCACAATGATTTAATAGTCAAATTGTATGTATTTTTTTTTTATCTTAGGGTGTCTTTGTTTCAAGGTTATAAATAATATTCTTAGGAATATGACTATGAGAATGTAATATTCTTATGTTTGATTCAAGTTTTAAAAAATTATTCCAAGGTATTTTTTCTTTATAGAAATCACATTTGCACATGTTTCTTTCATTTTTATTCAAAGGTTTAAAGGGTGAGAATATAACATTCTCATGGGAATAAATTCAACCACCTATAATTTTCCACTACCAATCACATTTATTTTTATTTTTTATTTTTTTTATAATTTTAAATTAAATAATTTTACAATCATTCATAGGAAATCTTATTTCTACCAGACACATAAATAAGAATAATATTCCTGGAAATAACAATCCTGGGAATATCATTCCAAGGAATATATTTTGAAACCTTGAAACAAACACACCCTTAGTTCAATAATTTATATATGTTATAAAATTTTTTATAGAAAAAATAGTAATTTTACATTAGATCCTCTTATGTCTTACAATATCATATTTATTATAAAAAAATCGTAATTTAACTTTTTTTTGTTTATCACCATCGGTTTAGTCTGATTCGGGGATCAGTTCTGACATCAAGTGATTTCAGTCCACTCCCGATTGCAATTGCAGGAAAACGAATCGTGGTTCTTTCTACCAAGTTCAACTTCAATTATCACTGAACCAACTAACGATTAGTTAAATTCGTAATTTAACTTTTATTTGGATATTTTTCCTATTTATTGTTTTTATATTAAAACACCATTAAATAATTTATTCGTACTAAATGCAATATACATTAACTTTGTACTTAAATGTCAAAATGTACTACTTTATATGAATTATTCCGTCAAATCCGATAAATTATAAGGTTTGAGGCTTAGAAATAGAGTTAATATTTTTTCAGAATTTTTTTAGCTCGATCTTAAAAAATCTATAATCTATTAGAGAGAACTCGTATGGACTGATGCTAGTCCGTTAAATTCGTATATATATATATATATATATATATATATATATATATATATATATATATATATATATATATATATATATATATATATATATATATATATATATATATTTAAATGCATAATTTCTCTACAATATAGGTGAGTTTTATTTTATCCCTTTAATTTATTTATTTTTAAATGTATGTATAATAATTTTTTTTTGAATTATCCCTTAAACGTATAATTTTAACACTGAATTTGTGAGTAAATAAAAAAAAATTAGAGAGGATAATTTTTCTATTTAGGGAACAAAAGGCTATATATTTTAAATTTTCAAAGGACATTTCAAAAGGTAAATTAAAAGGGATAAACTGAAACTCGGGAATTATGCATTTATCCCATGTTTATATTGTTTCACTTCAAATCAACACTTTAATTTATCTCTATTATATTATTCTTTCTCTTTTAGATAGTAATATAATTAAATTAATATTTAATTGTTGTATTTTAAATATTTAAGTATTATATTATACAATTAAAACATGAATTGTATTTAAAATAAATATAATGGAATATTTATTTTTATTTTGGTATGAAATTGCTATGAAAAATAATTATAAAAAAAAAACCATTTAATTTCGGGTTGACCCAATTCTAAATTTATCGAGACTCATCAAGGCCGAATAGCCCATTATGGAATTAAAAAACAAACACACGAATCATGCTCCATTCCATTTCCTAATAGCATTTAAATAGGATTTATGATTTTTTTTTCATTTAAAAATTAATAATGTTC
Organism: Lathyrus aphaca; assembly: GCA_963966055.1. Lineage (NCBI taxonomy): Eukaryota > Viridiplantae > Streptophyta > Magnoliopsida > Fabales > Fabaceae > Lathyrus > Lathyrus aphaca. The sequence goes on along the minus strand of OZ014521.1, from coordinate 27,675,358 downwards.
CTTCTTATTTTTGTTTTTCAATTGTTCAGCTATCTCATTCTCAACCTTTGAAAGTCGACTGAACCACTCTATATTAGTTCAATGTCTTATAATATTTTTGTTTTGAATGAAATGATAGATTTTATTGAGTACTTTATGTTCATATCTTTCTGAGGTTGGTATATTATTATTTATTATTAATATCATTATTATTTTTTTTTGGAGAAATAAGACTTTATTACCAAAAAATAGATTACATCAAGCGATCTCAACGGAGATCCAGCTACTCACTACGACAAATAGACTAAGAAGTAAAATAAACTAAGCCATTAGCATTCTACCTATAGCCTTACGCAATCTAGGCCTAGTCCAGCATCTGTTAACAATCACATCTATGATTCTCTCCTTCGTCCCATTCAGAATGTTATCTTTTTTGAAACAAATGTTGTTTCTACAATGCCAAATCTCATATATAGTTTCCGCTATCGCACATTTCACAATCTCACTGCGGGGACTCCTCAGATTACTTTTTTTCAGCACCCAAGCAAGTTCCTCTTTCCACCCACAAGGACTATGCACAATCTCCAACCAATCCAGGACAGACTTCCATATTTCCACCAAAGGTTGACATTGAAAAAAAAGGTGTTCCTGATTTTCCAACTCATCACAAAACAGACAGTTACTCTCACTAATCATTCCAAATCGCATGAGTCTCTCCTTTGTGGCCATTCTCTCATGACACACTAGCCATAAAGTGTGTAAAGCTCGAGGTCTCGCTGGGTTATGCATGAAAAGTTTCCTCCAAGGAACCTCAATGTTGTTACTCAGTTCCTCATATATCCGTCTTGTACTGAATTTCCCATTTTGTAAACTGTTCCGCCACTCCGTAAGGCCACTGACTCTATCCCGGGCTTTGATGATATTCTTCATTATCCACGAAGAGTTCTGCTTCATCTCCATGTTCATAACATCTTGCCTTTTCACATAATAGCAGTGAATCCATTTAATCCATAAGCTGTCAGTTTTCTCAGATAAGTTCCAAAGCAGTTTTGCCAAGCAAGCTATATTCCAATGACTGATATTCACAATGTTAAGCCCACCCTTCTTCTTTGATGTACAGACTATTTCCCATGCTACTGGTGATTTTCGCGAAATGGTTTCCTTTCCTGACCAAAGGAATGTCCTGCAAACAACATTTATCCTCACAATCAGTTTCTTTGGCAGGGGAAGGCACTGCACCCAGAAATTAGTGAGAGCGAAAATAACACTGTTTATCAGTTGAGCTCTTCCTGCCATCGATAGCAGTCGCGAACTCCAATGGTGGATTCTACTCAGAATTTTATCCATCAGAGGCAAGTAATGAGCCACATTGAGTTTCTTACTTGTGACTAGAATTCCCAAGTAGCGAAACGGCAGCAGGCCTTCTTTATTCATCTGTCCTTTATTCAGCAGGCCTTCTTTATTCAGCAGGCCTTCTTAATATCATTATTATTATTATTATTATTATATTTGATCCATATTAAAAAATTATAAATAAATATATGAATAAATAAAATCTAATGGATCTTTTTGTTTTTTTCTCATCTGTCCTAACTATTTTATTAAAAATTAACATTTCTATTCTAACTTAATTTAGTTACAATTTTCCACTACACAAATACTAAAAAGAATCATTAATTATTTAATAGTATAAAATTATGATTGTTAAATTATTTTTATAAACTATCATATAATATATTTTATTGAAATTAAAACTAATATATTTATATAGGATTAATAATCATTTGATTTACCTCTTTAAAAAGTAAATTTCCTATTCAATATCCAGATTTTGATTACCTAAAACTTTTGAGTCTCTCAAAATCTTAATAAATAGTACAATCTTCCCGAAATATAAGAATAAAAAATATATTTTTTTTCCGAAATTATAAATAATTAACTTTTATAAAATTGATATATTAAATTTATTAGCTATCCTAATTGATAACCAAATAAATAGGATTTATGATTATTTTTTAATTTAAAAGTTAACGGTGCTTATTGCTATGTTTTCCAATTCCCTTCTACAGCTAATTTTTTCATTCCTAACCCTAGACCTACCGAAGCTGCTCCAGGTCAGTTTTTCTTATGGTGTTTTTATTTTTGAATGAAATGATAATAGAGTTATAAATTTCATAAAATTGATTGAGTACTCCATGTTGATATCTTGTGTAATCTGATTGTTTTGGTGGAGTTTTTGTTCATATCTTATGTAAAAGGTTTGAGATCATAGCAATTTTTATTATTGGGGACTCAATTTAATTCCATTGCCTATAGAAAAAGCATCATGTGCCAATAATTTCTTTTGCTTTGTTACCATTTTTTCATTCTCTATCCTTTAACGTTACCGCTACAATTTCACGACTTAAAATGCTTCATAATAAGGTAAATTGTCTATAATATTTTTGTTTAAAGTTTGTGAGTGAAAAAAAAATGATACAACAGTTATAGATTTAGTAATAATAAAAGAAAAATTGAGTATTTTGCTATGCTCTCATATGTTATAATTATTTGTTGTTTTATAGTAGAAATTTTAGAGTATTTGAAATTCTAATAATAATGAAACTATATGTTTTTTTTCTGTTTTCAGATTGGTATATAACTAAGATTCTGATATGACATCTCGGTCATCCCCTCCTAAAATTGATATCAAAGCTGAGTGTTGTCCAGAAGCTGTGATCGAGTGGCATCGATTAACAGGTTTAGAAGATCGTAAAGAAAGTCTGAGTAGAAAGGATTTGGCTTTGAAAGCAAAACAACATCTCATTTTTTTGAAGTGGGTGTTTTGGTATGTTAACAAAAAGGGTAAGTGGGAATTGCGTTATACTTCGCCTATAAATGGAAAACATTATATATCTCTTAGAAAGGCATGTGAGAGATGTATTGAAGATGGAGGTTGTTCTACCATTCTCTCTTCAACAACGGTACAAATACCAGCAACAACAATTTCTTTGTCTCCAAAGAGATCGAATGATATTGGAGAAATTGATCAATTAACTTTCAATAAGGATTTTGAAGTCTTTAGTTCGATTTCTCTTCAAAAATGTAATGTTGCAACTATTTCTGAAGATGGTGACTATTCCATCCTACACTCTTCAACAACTGTGCAAGTACCACCAACTATAACTTCTTCGTCTCCACTACATTTGGAAAAGGGATCGGGAGATTTTGGAGAAATCGCTCAATCAATTTCCAATGATGATTCTGAAGCCTTAAGTTTGGTTCCTCTTCAAAAATATAATGTTACTACAATTTCTGAAGATGGAGGTTGTTCCATCATAGACTCTTCAACAACAGTGCAACCACCATCAACAACAATCTCTTCGACTCCACTAAATTTGAAAAAGCGACAGAGAGATTTTGGAGAAATCGATCAATTCACTTTCAATGAAGATTCTGAAGCCTTTAGTTCGATTTCTCTTCAAAAATGTAATGTTACAACAATTTCAACGTCAAAGGTAATTGAGAAACATCTGAGTACTTCTAAATCAGAAGTTACCACTTCACTACGTTGTTATAAAAGACAAAAGGTATCAAATGTAAGTACATTGGATAACAATTTAGAGGGTTGTGATCAAAATGAAAAATCAATGAATATGAGTATTTTGGAGAATAATTCAGGAGTCTTTGGTAAGAGAGAAGAGGCATTAAAGATGAATATAAGAGAAGAATGCACATTTGTTTCTTTGTTGGTAAAGAATCGAGTTTTGGTTCCAGGAACTAATGTGTTCTGTCGTGGTGGTAACAATATTGTCAAAATTGGGAGTATAGTTTTTGATGGTATAATTTGTAATTGTTGTCATGATAATTTCAATATTATTGGATTTGAGACTCATGCAGGTTGCATAAGAAATAATCCGTCCACTAGTATTATGTTGGAAGACGGAAGATCATTGTTGGAATGTCAAAGAAGCTCCGAAGTTGAGTTTGCATGATTGAAATGGGAATAATTTTCTCACCAAAGCAAATTTGAAAACGGTTTTGGAGGTGACTTAGTACTGCACTATTTTTTTCACTTCATTTAGGTCTTTGAATTTTAAATAGTTATGGTTTTAACCGGTGATGGTAATACAATGCATGTATTATATAACACCAACTGAGGCTGTCTTTTTCTTTTTTATCTTTCCATGAATAATTACTCAATGAATATTATCTTTCCATGAATAATTACTCAATGAATATTATGTTCTCATGGAATATTATGTTATTTACCTGTATGGTACTGCATCAAAAACCCATTTTCGCGTTGAAGAATCAATTGATAGTTTTTAAATTTTCAGATCAAAAGCATCTTGAAATGTAAGAATATAGCACTTGTTGATCTTCTAAACATATCTCATATTGTTAAATAATTTCACACACGAGACGGTCTCGTTTGAGTGGTACACGTTGCCATGGAGTATGGGTATGATGTTTTGTTTGAGAATGTGCACTACTTGTGTAGTTGTCAACTACATTGTCTTCTGCTTCTCAATCATCCCACCCCATGAAGATATATGGTGTTATATAACTACTAATAGTGATAAAAGATTACCGTTTTCTTTTACTAGGATAACCAAATGATCATTAAATTTTTTGAAAAAACATCGTTAACCTTTTCTGTTTTGACTTATTGGAAACATCAAACAAATAAACTGTTGCAGATTGTCTTCCCCAGATTGAAGAAAATAGAAAATGAAACAATACAATTCCTATCTGAATGACATGTATGCTAGCACTAACATTATTACACTCAGCCCCTTATCGGTGGCTTGCAGAGTTCAGTATTGCCGTTTACTGACATAATTTATTTTTTCTCGAAAACTCAATCATGTAGAATGAAGTAGGAGCAGCATAACCAATTCAGTTGTCGCCATAAATCCACTTCTCGGAATTATTTGTGAAACTAACCAATTCCTCTGGCTTAAACCACAACTTAATCTCATCCTTTGCTGTCTCTGGACCATCGCTTCCGTGGATGATGTTTCTGCGACATAAACATTATATGATGACCAAATATCGAGAGATAATAAAACATGTGTTAAATTTTTAATATAAAGTAAGATTACCTTCCAACAACAACAGCCAGATCACCCCTAATGGTTCCAGGCGCTGATTTCTGTGGATCTGTGGCTCCAATTAGTTTACGGCCGTAGGTAATAACTCCCTCTCCTTCCCATACCTATGACATCAATTTTTGGAAAACATAAAACACAGATTAGAAACATAAACACCTTCTTGATAGGTTGGTTGATTCACAGGGCTAGTGGTTGAATCATTTCTAACCATTGCAATAACAGGGCCAGAGCTCAGGAAGTCACACAATCCATTGAAGAATGGTCTTTCTTTTAGATCGTGATAATGCTTTTGGGCAAATTCCTTTGTAGGAATCAATACTTTAATTCCCACAAGCTTGAACCCTTTCCTCTCGAAACGAGAAATAATCTCTGAAATCTGAACCATAAAACAAAAAACATTTAACAATCTAAATTTTCATCTCAGACGAGTAGAAGAAGCATTGCACTGTGTAGCAGAGACATATCAGGAAGAAAGTGTCTTGTGACTTAGAATGACACGACACTGACACAAGTGATTACAAAAATCACTTTCATAGTATTAAATAATTACTGATGTCTATATGTCAGTATCATGTTTGTGTGTCGGTGCTTCATAGGCATTGCATCTAACGCAATGTTTGACAAACAAATCATGAAGAAGGGTAAGAAATGTAGTAGTTTTCACTTACCAGCCCTCTTTGCACTCCGTCAGGCTTAATGGCAATGAAAGTGCGCTCCAGCTGAATAAGAAAAGTTAAACACATAAATTGAATTAGTCATATCAAAAAACAACGGAAAAGGAAAAAACAATGACAAGAGTCTAGATTGACATGCAGATCCAGATAAAGACAAGTTATGCCTACCTCGGCAGCATGCACCTCCTGACCTTGGAGCATGTAAGCTACAAGAAATAACAAAGAATAAATAGAATTATTAGTCGAATATCCAGTTAAAGGCTGAATATTGTAATAGGCTGAACATACAGTGTCTTTTTTCAATCTAGTAACACAAATTGACCCTTTCAATTGCAGACATCTTTCTCCTATTATCTAAAAATTAAAGGTAATGTAATTTAAATAGAACTAAGAGGAAGTGTGCAATTTTTTTAACAGATAAGAATGATTAAGATGTATATAAAAAATAGAAGGGTGTGTACTATTAAAGCATGCTTTAGAAGAGGTAAGTACAATCTCCCTTTTTATACTATGTAATATTGAGAAGCAACCGACAGATTCAAAACATAAAGTGATAAAGTAAACCGTTGAGAATTTGTTCAAAACTTTAGAATTAACTAACTAGTAAACAAATACAAATTTGTAAGAGGGTAAGTATCCAAGATGAAAAGTAAAAAATATGTTCAAAAAGAAAAATACCAACACAAACAAGTGAAAATTGAAAGAACAATATTTGATTTAATTAATTCAGAGGCTTGATTGAAGATTAAAAATATCAAGATGTAGGGGTATGAATAGGAAGTAATAAAGTGTATATACTACATCCATATTCTATTCCCCTTTGGTAGAGTAAAGTGCAATTGATATAGAAGAGATCTCGGAAGCTACAATGTTAATATCAAGCAAGGTACAAGGCTCCTCTTCCATTTCTAAAAGACACAAATCATCCATGTTTTCTTGTAAACCAAACCAGCATATTATTTTAAATTTTACATTCACGAAAATCCAGGCACTTATACCATCAGCACATTTTTAAAACTTCAATTGAGATTGGAGTAAGTGCAGAACATAAACAAATTTTGTTTTTATTACTCTCTCCAACGAATTAAACAATCATCGTATCTGGTTCATATATAGTTCAGATACATTAATTTTAATTCAAACATAACATATGAGCAAACAGCTTTGAATTTGTGATTGCAAAAATCCAAATGATAAGATCCGGTATCAATCGATAGGAAAATAAAATAATATGTAATATGAAATAATAATAAATACAAAAACAGTGAAATTGTTAGTAGAGAAAATTGAACCGAACCTGCAGCCGGAAGAGCGAGTGCTCCAGCAATCCAGGAGGTAGATCCATTTCCTGAACCAGTTCTCCCGTAATTTGAAGCATAAGCCGGAACATTTCTAATGGATGCAACAGCTGCTGCAGCCGCTACGGCGCGTCCTTCTATCAATACAAGAAATATCAGATTCGGGATTAACAAAATCTAAATACATTTCAAAACTCCAGAAATAATAATAAAATTGAGAATCAATATGAATAAGACACATAAGAGAATGAGAATTTGAACTTACGAGAGTGAAAAGAAGCGGAGAGAAGAGACCTAGCGGCTCTGGAAGCGGATTTGCAGAGATGTGAGGCCATCTTCGTTGTCGACTACAGATTGATGAGTCGATGGCAGAATGTGTGAATGAGAGTGGTGTTGGCCTCTCCTCTCTTCTCACTAGCCTTTTATTCTTACTCCTCTTTGCAATTAGATCCTTTCTTTTTTCTTTATTTTCGATTTTTCGCATCTTCAAATTATATATTTGCAAACTGAGATATTTTATATTTTTTTAAACAAGAACTAAGATATTCATTGTTTTTTTATAAAAGATTAGATGCCTAAGTTGGTTAAATGTTGGATCTAGATCTTTTATTTCAAAGGCATTTAAGACATTATGCATTCGTGTACATATGCTTTTTATAATAGTTTTTAAAAATTGTTTTATCTGTTTTTATTATTATTTTATTTTATAAATTACACACAAAAAATAATAAAACTATAGTGATTTTTAAGTAAAACTTCTAAAAATTTGTCATTTTGAATTCAGATTTGTACGCGCAACCATATTAATTTTTTTTTAACGAGAGTTTTGTCATCTATTTGTGGTCTAGATTAATCATTACAATTATGTGTAAGAAATATCTAGTTTTTTTTTATTTTAATATTTATCATTTGTGAAAGTAAATATACAATACAGTTATATTAAAATTATGTAACCCAGAAAGTTGGAAAACTAAATTGAAGGAAAAAAATCTTAAATATTACAGTATGAGAGTATGTTTTATAAGAGATTATGGGTTCATTTGTTTCAAAAATTTTAAATGATTTTTATAATGTTACATATTTTTGTTTAAAAAAAATTAAATAAAAATTTAGTTTGAATAGTTATTGTTAAAATGTTATTTTAAATATTTAATTATTTTATTGAAATTTTTTTTAAATAGCAAAATTTTTAAAAAATATCATTTAAGTTTCTATTTCAAATAGTTTTTTATAAAATAAAATTCATTTTTGAGATAAATTTTGTAAAAAATTGTCAATTCGATTATGTTTGAATTTTGATGAAAAAATATATTTATCATATGAATATCAAAATTAGAATTTTTTATGTAAATATCTCTATTTTTCAAAAATATTCCCCAAATAACCCACTTTTCAAACGATTTTCCAATCTATCAAACTTTTAGACAAATTTAGGAGGAGTCGCCAATTAGATTGGCGACCATGTACAAAGTTAAAGAGGAATCACCAATTGGACTGGAGACACCATATACAATCTCCAATCCAATTGGCGACAGTGTGTAAAATATGGGAAGGGTCGCCAATTCAATTGGAGACAATGTTCTAACTGAAGTTTGCTATAAATAATGGTTGTGTGCTCAAGTATTTTCACATCTCTTCTCACATATCTTGTGATATACAAGTAATACTGATAACATGTATACGCGCCGCTATGGGAAAATAATTTTTTCGAGAGAGAAGCCTACGATCGATATGTTGTTTTGGAATATCCAAAGTCTCAATCAACTGAAGAGAGAGCTGAATCGGTGGCTAAAGGAAGAAATTGGTGAAGGCGAAAAAATTCGCAGTATTGAGAGATATGATAGGATGCGTGGGTGGGTCCGAGTTAAGATTAACGCGGAAGCTAGAAAAATGATGTTTGAACCAAATGAAATCAGGTTGATTGTTGTAATAAGTTAGAAATATTGTGTGTTATCCGTTGTATGTGTTGTTTAGATTAAGTTTATTTAAGTTATTGTGATGTTTGTTGTTAACATTGTTGTAACAAAAAGTTCTTAATATATTAAAATATAAAGTTACAACAAATTATTATTGTGCAGAGCTGGATCCCACATTTGGGCATATAATACACAATCTTATCATTTTATCAACAGTTTATATTTCTGTTCTTATACGCGTGTTGTTTGGACGACCTTTTTTCTTTCTTCGCATCTGATCGTTGTGCCAAACTATGTCCCCTTGGTATGGAGGCCAGTATTCCTACATTGGTAACACTGCGAAGCTTTCATTGTAAACGTTCATCACGTTAACAGTCTTGTAAACATTAGATAGATAGTTGTACGGATCCTAACGAGCATGCGCGCATATTTCTTGTCATGTGGCCCCAACGACATCCACCATCAAATGCCCTTGTCCACTTGTCCACTGGAATGTTTTCCAACCACCTCCTTGCATCTGCATTTGACAATCTAATTTTGTCACGATAGTACTGAAATGATGGTTGAGTTAAAGCATACCTTGCCTGCATTTACAAGTATTTTTGCGAAAGTTCATGTCTTTGATTGTACACATAAAGTTTTGTGCGATATGTCTAATGCAATAGACATGTATAGATGGAGGGTCATGCCACCCGTTATCTTGGTTATTGTAGGCACTCTCAATAGATTTTTTTTGTGAAAGTAAATATACAATACAATTATATTAAAATTATATAACCCAGAAAGTTGGAAAACTAAATTGAAGGAAAAAAAATCTTATATATTATTTGAGAGTATGTTTTATAAGAGATTATGGGTTCATTTGTTTCAAAATTTTTAAATGATTTTTATAATGCTACATATTTTTGTTTAAAAAAATTATAAGAAAATTCAAATAAAAATTTAGTTTGAATAGTTATTATTAAAATGTTATTTTAAATATTTAATTATTTTATTGAATTTTTTTTAAATGTCAAAATTTAAAAAAAAAATCATGTAAGTTTGAATCTATTTCAAATAGTTTTTTATAAAAAAAAAAAATCATTTGAGATAAATTTTGTAAGAAATTGTCATTTCAATTATGTTTGAATTTTGATGAAAAAATATATTTATGATATAGAATATCAAAATTAGTCTTTTAATTTCGAAAAAATAAATATAAAAAAAATCCTTTTTAAAAGCTCCCTATACTAAATTGAAATTTTTATTTAAATTCTCAAAAGTATTCTTCAATATGATGTAAGGGTTCCTCATTTAAATGGACTTTGTATTGTGAAAAACATTAAACAACTTCTCTCATTTAAATTGTTAGACTAATATTTCTTCTATTTCTTTTTTCTCATCCATTTACTCGAAGCCATTTCATACCAAACTTGCAAATAGAACTTCAAGAAAAAGGAGGGATTAAGTTCAAAGTCAGTTTAGACAATAAACAATGAACCTGTTATGCTCTCGGTCTCAACGTGAATCTTAATGGAATGAATTAAATGGTAATCTTTCTCAATTCTATACCAACTAGTACTATCTTCCTCCATAAGCAAATCTAAAAGAGGAAAGCACATGTTTGGACGTGCAACACAAGCTACAATGATGCTCCATTGTTTGTTAGGGTAGTTAAAAAGTGTTCTATTTTATGTGGGCGCAAAATTTACACGTGTTTTCAAAACCTTATATATTTTCACTTAATTGGTGCAAGAGTTCAATTTGTGCTTTGGAGCTTGTACATGATTGACTTTATATGTTTGTATTGTAGTAGTATTCTTTTTTTATTTATTTATAAGAAAGTATTATATTAACTGAAACAATTAATTGGATTTAAAAACAAATTCCTCACAATAGAGTTGTTCGACCCTTTCGATCTTGTCCTAAACTAGTCTTAAGAGAACGATTTTGCCAACAGGATGATATCCAACGCACCTTTGCATCCATAATTAAAAATAATATCATTTCTAATTATTCACATCACATAATAACCTGAATTGTGGCTATAAAGAACAAAAGTATGAAAGGCTTCATAATCTTACACTTCACTTTTAAAACATAAAACTTCAAATTTTTTGCCAAAGAAGATTCAATGAAACTTCTACTAATGTCAATGTAAAGCCAAGCTTGAGCTGCCATTGGACAAAAAAAATGAAGAGATGACCATGAGATTCAATAGGACTTAGGCACAGGAGACAAACTAAACTATACGATCCACTAATGATGGCTCATCTCGTGTGTGCAGACCGTTAATAAGAATTTTCCATGTGAATATTTTTTAATGTACTATTTATAATATGGAAGAGGATCTCATGGCATAGTCGAAACAAGAGATTTTATGGATTACTTTCCGACTAAACAACTTTCATAGAGTTTATCGGACATCTCAAAACCTTATATACCAATTAGCATATCTTGAATAATCAGTTGATTAACTGATCGAAAATTCAAATGTCCGAACCTCAAATGTCACAGCCAACTATGTTTGTGGTCGATAATATTTTTTAAACATTGTACTTTAGTCGAATTGATCATAGTCTGGAATGTCCTATTCTTCGACAAAGGAGATTTTAAGACCAAATTATTTTAAGTGTCGAACATTTCCAAGACTCCATCTTACATGATCATTGAGAAATTTTTCTCGACTAGTTGTCCAACATTTAGCATATTACACTTCATTCCAGGTACATATAATACTTCTTTGATCATAGCTTTTCCTATATTGCTCATTTGAATAACTATGTCGCCAGTACCTTCTGCTTGCAACGAGCTATTATCCGCAAGTTTGACCTTACTCTCTTCGACGAGTCGAAATATGCAAACCACACTTTTCGACCAGTCATGTGATTCGAGCAATCCGAGTCAAGGAATCAAATCTTGGAGTCGACATGGTCATCTGCAACTGCAGCCATAACTGCCATATATTCATAATCATCTGAATCTTGGGGTGCAAGGTTTACTCCTTCCTCCTTGCCTTTTGTCGCTCCCTTGTCTTTATTGTACCAACAATTTTTGGCCAAGTGACCTCACTTTTCACAGTTATAACACTGCACACTTTTTTTCTCTTTGTCTTACTGATAGGAGCTTCCTTATCTTCTTTTTGAGGATTTAGAAGCCCTATCATCGACTTTATGCTTTTGAGGGTTCAACCAAGACTTCTTGCTCAGAGTCTCGTCTCCTTTTCCTTTGAATTTTTGGAACCACCATGCCTCTTTCCGTGCCTGAGCCTGTAGTTCTTGTATCGAATCTTGAATCTCATTCCTTTCAACAATCTTAATCTCGTGCACCTTCAACGAACCAACCAATTCTTTTAGTTTTAGGGTTTCAAGATTGTTGGATTCTTGAATAGCTAAGAAAAAGTGATCAAAGTGAAAGGTCAACACACACATTATCTTCTAAAATATCATCTTATCAGTTAGAGTTTCACCACAACCCTTAATGAAATGGACGAGATTCTGCACCTTCGACACATATCCTGCAATCTTTTCATATTCTCCCATATGCAGCAATTCATACTTCCGTCACAAAGTCTGCAGTTTGACGACTTTAACTTTCTCACCATAGTATTTGACGACTTTGACTTTCTCACCTTCATAGTATTTGACAAGAATATTTCATGTCTCCTTCGTCAATTCAGTATGAGAGATTTTGTCAAAATCCGTTGAATTTACCGACGATTGAGTGTAATACGCGACCTTGCAGTCTTTCTTCTTCGCCTCCTTATTCGCAACTCTCTGAGCATCATCTGCATTCTCAGCAAGCTCAGGGACGCCATTAGAAACCACTTATAGGATTTCATGAAAACCGTACAAGTATTTCATCTGCTTGCTCCATCGGTTCCAATTTTTGCCGTAAAAAATAGGAAGAGAATTTTGAATGCCATTAGTACGTTCATTTTTACGGGGAGAGAATGAAAATAAGGATTGATATTATTAAATTATGATTGTACAAACTGAATTACAAAATACATCTAATGATATACAATTAACTTGGATACTAATTAACAAATCCTAAACCTTAATTAACATTGGATTTAGGCTATTATATCAGTAACAGATGTCTTTGCCGATACATTTACCACCCAGAGTAATGAATCGCGGCCTCTCCCGCCGGGATCCCGGGCGATCGGGCCGGGGTGGCCCTCCTCCGTGTGTAAACAAGGTCGCGACTCCCATCTTCGGTGGCGTGGGCGCAAACTGCGCAATCGCAAGTCGTGGGTCGCGTTCTGCTCCCTGGGCGGAGTGGTTTGACCCGTTTGACTTTTTTTAATAAAACTTTTGTAACGAAATTGATGGATTTGCCCTAGATAGTTTTAAAAACAAAACGCAAACAGGATTCCTTTCACGCACACTTTGTTCTCTGTTTTCTTTGCCCTAAAGCTACCGTCTCCACTCTCCCTCCGTTCATGCACTCTCGTTGCATTCACACTCACGCAAACCTTTCATCTCATCCTACTGTGAACGATTTTGACCGTCTACAACTTTGCCCTAATCGTTCTACATTCTCCATTCTTCCTCTTCCTTGAGATTTTAAGGTTTGGTTAATATGTTTTTCTTTATAGTTCTGTTTTTTCGGTTTCGGTTTATATGTTTTAGCTTTTCATTTTGTTAATGAAAACTTGAGCACTTCTAACGAAAACTAGTTTTGACTCAAACTAGTTTTGTTCTTCTGTTCTGATTTTGAAACTAGTTTTGAAACTAGTTTTGATTATTTCTGTTCTGATGGCAGTGTTTTGATTAATGGCATCTTCATCTACACCGAATTCTATTTCTACCTCGGTTGCTTCTTGCGGTCAAACATTCAAACTAAGTGGTGCTAATATTGACATAGCATGGCAATACAACCATTGGAAGGATTTAAATAACAAGAATAAGGTGACATGCGACTTTTGCGGTTTAACTAGTAGTGGAGGAATTAGTAGGACAAAAAAGCATCAATTTGGAATAAAAGGTGACGTAGTTCCTTGCTTGAAAACTCCGGCGGAAGTTAAAGCGATATTACGTGCCGATATGGTTGAGAAGGAAAGGATTAAAAAAGGAATAGAAGAGGTTATGGTGCAATTAGATGCGGATGAAACTAATGATATCGAGGAAATACGTCGAATTCGAAGCGGAAAGAGGCTTGCTGAGAGTGAGACACCTTCAACGTCTCTTAAGCGGACCAAAGGCCCATTGGATTTAGTTTTTAAAAAGACAAAGGACACAACATCAATGATGCTTGTGATAAAGAAGCGAGGGCAAGAACTTGTCAATATATTGCTCGCTTTTTTTATAACTGTGGAATTGCTTTCAACGTCACAAATGCAAAAACTTTTAAGCAAATGATAGAAGCCGTTGGAACCTATGGTCCTCATTTGAAACCGCCAAGTTTTCATGAAATTAGGGTTCCACTCCTTCAAAATGAGTTGATCGTTACTAAAGGTTTGTTGAAGAATCATGAAGTACAAAGGAACAAATATGAGTGTTCAATTATGTTGGATGGTTGGTCGGATAGGAAAGGTAGAACATTGATTAATTTCTTGGCCAATTGTCCGGCGGGAACTATGTTTGTGAAAAGTGTGGATGCTTCTGATTATGTCAAGACGGGAGAGAATCTAGATGAGTTGTTGGACACTTTTATTGAGGAAAAGGGTGAAGAAAATGTTGTTCAGTTGATTACAGACAATGGAAGTAATTATGTAGCGGCGGGTAAAATCTTAACAACCAATAGGCCACACATATTTTGGACTCCATGTGCAGCCCATTATTTAGACCTTATGATAGAAGACATAACAAAAATCCCAAAGGTTGACAAGGTTGTAAAAAATGGAATTAAGGTTGTGAGCTACATTTATAACCACACATTTGCTTTGAATCTTATGAGAAAGACTACCGGCAATGTTCAATTGGTTAAAAATGGAGTGACAAGGTTTGCTACATCTTTCCTTACCCTACAAAGGTTACAAGAACTAAAAAGTAAGCTTATGGAGATGTTCACTTGTGATGAATGAGTGAATTCCAAATGTGCAAAGGATGCTAAAGGAAAAATAGCAGCTCATATTATACTTATGCCATCATTTTGGAATGATGTTATGTACACTCTTAAGGTCATGGCACCTCTTGTAGATGTGCTAAGAATGATTGACAATGAAAGGAAACCTGCAATGGGTTACATATATGCCGCAATGGGGGTAACAAAGGAATCAATTGCGAAAGCTTTTAATTCAAATTCAACCAAGTACAAAGCCGTATTTGACATCATTGATAGAAGATGGGAATGTCAACTTCATCATCCATTGCATTCTGCGGGGTACTATCTCAATCCTGAATATTTTTATGAGAAAGCGGAAATTGAGAATGATCCTAAATTGGTGAGAGGCCTCCGTAAATGCATTGAGACACTTAGTGAAAGTGAAGATGTGGAAGATAGGATTTCAATGCAATTGGCAAACTACAAGAATGTTATGGGTCTCTTTGGTTTAAAAGCGGCGATTAGACAAAGGACGATATTAGCTCCAGGTAAGATGGAAGTTTTTTATTTTCAATTATTGAAATTTGGCAATTAGCTCCAGGTCGACAATTATTTCTTTTTTTGCAGCTGAGTGGTGGAGGTCTTATGGAGCCGAAACTCCGGATTTGCAAATGTTAGTTGTTAAAGTGTTGATTTTAGGTTGTAGTGCTTCCGAATGTGAGCGTAACTGGAGCATCTTTGAGCATGTGAGTATTATAATTTTTACTAGGAATAAGATATTAAAGTATCTTATATTCAAGTATTATTTAAATTAATACTTCGATTATTGTAATTTAGATTCATTCCAAGAAGCGAAATAAGTTGGAACATCAACAGTTGCAAGACTTGACTTTCATCAAGTACAACCAAGCTTTGATTGAAAGATATGAAATTCGGGACAAGATTGATCCTATGGAATTTGGTGAAATTAATTATCACACTAAATGGTTTGTGGAAGAAATGGGAGAGATAGGAGAAGATGGTGAGCCTTTACAACAAGACTTGGTTCATGAAGATGATGATTTAATTTGGGATCTAGTTGGCGAAGCAAGCGGGGTTAATGAGCCAGTAAGATACACTAGGAGGGCAAAGCTACTTGAAGTTGGAACTACATCTAGGAATAAGCAAGTGGTGGTAGAAGAAGAAGATGAAGAATTTGCGGAATACTTTAATGATATTATTTGATTTTTATGTTTGCTGAATTTTCATATAATAGTTCTAAGTTTGGATTTGAATATTTATGTTTTGAATCTTTTATTATATTTTGAATATTAATGGCATTGGTTTTTGAAATTAGCTTTTATATAATTATGTGTTATTTATTTAGTTTTACATTAAGTTTATAATATATTTTTAGCGGAAAAAAAACTTATCATGTTATCCGCTATCCCGGTATCCCATTTTTTAGGTCGGCCGCTCCGCATAATCCGCAATTAATAACTCTGTTACCACCACCAAATACAAGTATGAAGGACGGTCATTGTAGAGTTCATCATATCACCATTATCACAGTCACTTGAAGATAAATATCATTCCAGATCACCACTCTTTTTTTTGCATAGTTTTTACTATGTATCCTTCAAGCATATTTAGCATGCTCATAACTTAATAAATATCAACAACACTAATTGTTTATTGTTTAGGTATTTCCATATTATCTCTCAGTTTTTATGCTTCATACTTAGATATACCAACTCCAATTTAAATAAGGATTGTTCAAACATATTGCAAAGTATTAACAGGCTTAGATAAGAGTCAAAATTGACAAATAAAACATTTATTTACAAAGTGGTACAGGTTTCATGCCCACTTAAACTCGTCAGTTATGTTACATCTCAAATCTACCCATTAGGAACTGATCTATCAGATTCTAATTTGCTGTAACTTTCTAAAGCTGTTAACCAAGAGTCCACCTGAAAGTGTGAGGGAAGGCATTATATTTAAAAGTTTTAAAAATTAAAATGATCAAAATTATAATAACTATCAAGAAACAAATTATTACACACCTGAATCTTAGAATTGCTTGAGCACTCGTAGCGATATCCATGACGAGTTAAAATATAAAAGGCATGTTGAATATCATCATTTTCATGCTTAAAACTTGGCAATCTCCCCACTTCAAGAATATCAGATAGAAGGGTCGAGTCTTGAGGACTTATATCTGCATTTTTTACACTTTATCAGTAAGCAAGTATTGATCTTTTGTAAATAGTCTGAAAACTTGAGATGAAAATACATTTGATTGAGCTAACAATTTGCAATTTTTTTCAAAGATATTAATAAAAAGAAAACTTTGGCTGAGACAGTATGAAATTCTTTTGACAGTATGAGGGGCTCTTTGGCCAAGCTGTCGAGATTATATTCCAGGATGCTCCGACCCTTAAATTTTGCTTGGCAGCTTTGAACATAAATAGGCAAGTTAAAAACATAGATACAATGAATTCTCGAGCCTAACTCTTACAGCTTAAACTTATGAGAATGTTGAGTTTGAGTTGAATAGTTTGGAGTTCAAACAAACTTAGACATCCTAAATAATGTTTTCACTATGAGCTCTTGATTTGAGAGAAAGAAAGTCAAACACAATGTAAAATGATTTTTTGGAAAATATATCAGCCAATAGAGAAAAAGAATAATTCATCATTGTAGGAATATGTTTCATAAAATAGAAAGAAAAAAAAAAAAAGTGCTGATTAAGAAGCTTACAAGACTTCCATTTCTCATTAGCCCACAATGAAAAAACACACACATGCAATAATTGATTATAAAAAGTAAAGTAAGATTTCATTTGCGATTTTCGAACACCTAGCCTAAATTAAATTTGTAGAAAAAACAATAACAATTTTGGGTTGAGTGACTCAACTTGTCAGCCTATGTTATATTTTTAGTTAAAACACACAAAATGGCCCTAAAATATTAAGCTACAAAAATGAATAGTACAAGTACTACCATCTTTTTCGTGATGAAATTTCTATGAAACACCAACACAGACACGAACACTAGACATGACACCAACACTGCATTGACACGTCCATATTAAAATCCCAACTTTGCAATACTAATCAGCATTTTTCTATATCAGCGCTAAACTACTCATTTACCAACAAAGTATTAATGTAAAAATGAAAACTAAGACTAGTAGGAGAAATAAAAAATCCAGAGGGAGTGAAGAAACACAGCTAATGGCCTTACCTGTACACAACAAATATAAGAATATACATGCTCCATGTAGAACGACAAAGCGTGGAAGCCGATCATCTACTTCAGTATCATCTATAGGTGCAGGTTCTCCCGGAAGTGCTGACCATCTCTACAGAGAAAGACAAAAAGCACATAAATGCCAACTTGTTTTGGTAAAATAATAATTAATCACTGACCAATGAAAAACAAATTAATGCAGGGCTTAAAGATTAGTACAGTTCTAATGTGTAAATAGCCTGATAGACGAGCTGACCGCAAAACTTCATCAATATGTTGCAACCTGTGTAAAAATAACTGTTTTAACGCAAAAAAAAAAAAAAAAAAAAAATAGATTACATATAAAATTGTAATTTCCCTTGTTTCACAATATAGAAATTTCAATTCTGAAGAAAACATATGCATAGCTGTCTAACACATCGGGAAGAAACGCTAGTATGGAGTGAGGTGGAGAATAATGAATAAAAAAGGAAATCGAAACTCATTTTAGTCTTATTAGTAGTTAGTATTACACAGACACTTGTCTATGGTCCAAATCTAATGCTAGCATTTAAATCCTAACTTTGATTCTTTAATCCCCAAATTCAGTACAAGGGACTAGTGAGAGATAGACAAAAACAAGAATGATAGTAACCTAAAGAAACTGCCAATTGATGAACAATTATATCACATTATGTTATGACAACAAATCCATAAATAGTTCAAAATTGTGGATCACTCACTGAGCTTTCAAGTGAGCTTCCCTTTCCTCTAAATCAGCAAGCTCCGATCGAAGTGATTCTACTTCTGCAGCTGTTAGCTCAACCTACAGTATAGAAGTGTGTATAGGTAAGGATATAACAAAATCTTTGCCAATGAAAAATGATCCAAACAGCAAAAGTTTACTGAATCAAACCTTTTCCTGACCTCCAGTATCGGATCCCCATGACAGTCTTCGTAGAGTAAACAAGTTCAACATGAAACTCGTCCTAAATTTTCTTGGAGTCCAAAGCTGGAGCGAGGGCCTAAACTGAGCTAAATTGAGTAACTTACTTCAAATAAAAGCGCTCATAAAGTCTCGGAATAACTTTTTTAATATTGTTTTTTTCCTAATCTTTTTCAACCAGCAAACAATACCTTACAGATTGATGAATTCCAGGTTCTTCAGTAGTAGACGATTTTCCGCTCTCAGGAGATTCTATAGTTGACGTTGGAATTTGAAAGTGATCTGGAATGATTTTTAATTTTGCAGGTCTATCATCCATGACATTGAACTTGTTTGGAGAGAAAAAGAGAGCGTATAGTTGATGGTGAAACTAATGATAACTGTTGAGGCTGGTTTATCCTGAAACAGTAACAATACCAAGAAGTTAGAACAGAATCATTGGCCTCAGTTACCATCACAGAATCATCAAATGCTAACCAGTTTTGCTTTAAAGAAACAGATATCAAAACAATATCAACAATTTAAATCTCATCACTACTTGGTTATATATTCCTCCGCGAGTATATTGAAGACTTAGAGTGTATTTGGATTTGAGTTTAAAAGGTTCAATGTTCAAAGTTCAATCTATGAGGCAATCCACCAAGAGAGATTGATTGACTCAAAGCCTCAAACATATACACTTGAGCCCTTCCGAATTGAAATCCACGCACACTATTAAAAACCGATCAACCATACTATTCAAATATGATATTACATTCCTTTTCTTCTCTATGCATTTGCTTCAAAACTCAATACCGCATGCACCCTCACTCGTCAACTCATCAGTCATCATCTTCAACAACACAATCACCACCTCCAACATATTACTAACATTTGTGATTGAAAAAAGTGGCATAGTAGCTGCTAAACAGAAATATCTTAAAACAAAATTGAAACCCTAAAATCCATGGTATTTAAAGAAGGCAACAACCAATAAAATTTGGAAACAAATCAAAATCATAAGTAATATTAATTATTAAACTAGATCAAGCCAAATTAAAAAGATTAAAAAGCAACAATCACAACCTAAAATCACAATTTAGCGGCGAAAGGATTAAAATCAGAAGTATAAGTAATAATAAGAACAAAAGTAGGTATGAATCAATTAAATTGAGCATGTAATACACAATATTAGGCACAGCTTGCAAGTTACAACAACTTCCAATTCGTGATTATTGGAAAAGAATGGAGAGAATGAAGAAAGGATCATACATACTCTAGGTGGAGAAGAAGTAGAAGGTAAAGGTTGTATTGTATTCCAAAGACGCGGGTGTGTTCGGTATATCACCGATTTTCTTTCTGTTTGCTGTTGCAGTTATCAAGGAAAGACTATTTTATCCTTCAATTCATCGTTCGCTAACACAACAAAGCCGCAACCAACATTCATTCATGTGTTGACTCCAATATAAAACAGAACAACTAAGCCCAAAGACAAACAAATCATTTGAAATTAAATAATAATATAAAACTAGTTTATTACTTTTTGTTAATAAATAGGATTTGTATGATTTTTTAAAACAAATCAATTTTTCAAGATTTACATAATAAAAAAAGTTAATTTTTTTTTCTGATAAATATTTCACATTTTATTTTTCTTTTTACTTCCTAAAAAAAATATATTTTTTTATCCTTATAAAAAATTTATACATCTTGTTATTTTCTAAAATTTTGAAATCTATATAATTATTCCTAAACTTTTAAATTTTTGAATAACTTTTTTTCATACATATTCAGATTATTATAAAAAATTTATTTATCAAATTATATAATTTTTTAAAATGAAAAAAATTAAATATGAATTTTTTAAATTTCAAAAGATAATAAAAGATAATGATAAAAGTAATGAAAATTTCGACTTATAAATCAAATTTTGAATTCATTTTTTTTCGAGGAACGTTTTAAATATATCTATATTGTAATCATTCAAAAATATACATTGGTTTAACAATAAGGATTAAAACTATGTGTATAATTATTTTATAAGGATTAAAATACGTTATTTTTTATAGAGACCAAAATAAAAATTTAATAATTTTATAGGGATAAAAAAACATATTTAACCCAATAAAAAATAACTTTTAATTAATTAAATAATATATTTTATTTTAATCTAATTTTCATTTCATTTCTCATCGTAAGAATTAATTTATGTCATATAATATTTTTGTCACCAAACTATCATTTTACTTATTTTTCTGTTGTCACCTTGATATTACACGAATTATCTTTCTTAAGTTAAAATATACATTTTAATCTATTTATTTGACAAAATTAATTTAATTACAATAAACTCTAACTTATTTTTAGTGTACCATATATTCTTTCAATTTTTCAATATCTTAACTATATTATGAAATCGGTGCTTCTAATCTAAAGCTACCGACACAAATCTTTTTTTAAAAGGAAAATCAATTCATTAAATAACAGAAACAGACGAGAAAGTACAAACAACAGATTCGACGTGGGATACATCCCAACCAGGTTTTTGAACCTACATCCTAACCATATCGTGAGCATCTCTATTGAAATTCATACTCAAGAACATAATGTACTTCTTTAAAACCATACAATAATAAACAACAATTAATAACTATAGTATCTAGAGCAGCTTAGAATGCAATCTCATTGATACAATCCACGATAAACATCGCATCAGATTGGATCAACACTTTTTCCAGCTTAAGGTCTTTTGCAATTTGTAGTCCCCATCGAATAGCAAAGAGTTTCGCTATACTTGGATCCATATTGAACATATCCTTTTTACATGAGGCAAGAAGAACTTTGTTGTTATGGGTATTCACCTGAACTACATTCAAGCCATTCTCACTTGTCTCGCCCTCATTCACCCGCACGAGCTGCTTCTTGATCCTTAACTCCATATTATTCTTATTGAGTTTCAAGATAGAATCAAGGGCTTCATCAGCCACAACTCACCCGCACAAGCTGCTTCTTGATCATTAACTCCATATTATTCTTATTGAATTCCAATATAGAATCAAGGGCTTCTTCAGCCACAACTCACCCGCACAAGCTGCTTCTTGATCATTAACTCCATATTATTCTTATTGAATTCCAATATAGAATCAAGGGCTTCTTCAGCCACAACTCGGGCCTCAAAAGATTTGTTCTTGAACAGACATTGGTTTCTTGCACTCCAAAATTTCTAGAGGTCTGTGCAGAAAAGTTGGAATTCAAAGGGATCATTCCAATTTAGCATATGAGTCAGCCAATCAATCAAGTCCAGATCATTTGGAATACGAATGTCTAAAGGGGGTAGAAGAAGACCAACTTGGTCATATCACAGTGTCTAAATAAATGTTGAACCGATTTAGGGAAAGAGTGACACAAAGTACATAAGTTATCAAACCTGACTTCTTTCTGCGGTAGGTTGATCTTGGTTGGAAGAATATTTTTCACAAGCCTCCACAAGAAGTTCCTGATTCGGTTATGTATTAGAGCATGCCAAATTTTCTTCCACGGTTGTGCCTTCGGAGTGCTAGATGGTCCTGGCAGGAATTGTTGTTTCCCAGCTCCAAGAAGATTGTAAGCAAATTTAATTGAGTACTCTCCATACTTTTCATTATGTCAAATTAAATTGCCCATCGGGAATGTGTAAGGGTTGTGATTTGGCAACTCAATGGTTATGGCTAGAGGCATCTCAATGGCCTCAAAATGATGATTTGGCAACTCTACTATAAAAAGCATATCTCATTTGTTTTTTCAATATAGATTTTCCAAGGTTCTTTGGAGTTGGCTTATGAGAAAGTCTGAAATTCAACCGCACTTGCATCTTTAGAAGACTGGTTCCATTTTTGAAAACGTGGCAGGTCGAATCAATCATATATGGTATTAAAGGTAGCTTTCATTTTTTTACTCAATCATATTTGATCCTCTAGAAACAATCTTAATCACATAAATCATGAGCCTAACTACAGTTACTTTATTAATTGGATTATGGCTCAACTAAAATTGGATGGAAACAAGACTTTCAACGTTTCTTCAATCCTAATGTCTGATTTTTCTACCATAAAAGCTATTATTGTTAGAATTCATCCTCCTAGAGCATCTAACATGAAATAAGTGTTTTGGACTCCAAATCAATGATGGTTTGAATGCAATTGTGATTGGCGTGTAATTCTATTACAAATGATGCAGGATGTGGTGGCATCCTTAGGAATAATAAAGGAATTTTTTTTTTTAGCCTTTGTAAAAATAATATCGGGGGTGATCCTCTGTTTATTCTAAATTCTTTGTTGTTTTGAAATCCTTTGAAAGAGTCAAAAATCATGGTTGGCTCATGTTTTGGATATAAATGGATTGTATCATGGTTGACAAAGCTTTCTCCAACCCTCTTTTGATCCCTTGGAGGTTGAGAAACAAGTGGCTTTCTTGCTTAGATCCATCTAACAAAACTAACATCAAGATCACTCACATATATTGTGAAGAGAAATCTTGTGCTGATTTTTTTTTTTGTTGCAATTATAACTCTCAACACAAGCTCCACCATATTTTTTGATTACATATGTCACTATTTAGATTATGAATAATTTTGTAAATAATATATTAGACATATTTTTATTTAGATTTTCTTATGGAGTTAAATTAGTTTCCCTTTTTGTACCATCTTTCGTTTTCAATATACCTGCCTTTATTTAAAAAAAATTGACTCTAGTTCGACATAGATGATGCTATTACCAAAAGTATTACAAGATGATTGTTCATGTTGTACATTCAACATGCATATGAATATTTGCACTTGTCGTGAACTTTAGTTGAAAAACTCTTTCTAATGTTTAAAATTAAATTTCCATCGAGACACACATAAAAGTCATTTGTCCTCTTACACGCATTACAACCATTATTACAAATACCACATTTTCTAACAAAAGTTTACCTTTGTGGTCTAATCAATTGAGGTCCAATCACTTCCATTAGACGCCTTAATTTAAATTTAAATTTTTAATTAAAAATATATCACATATTCCCTCGATTTTGATATCCAACCGAAAAAAATGTGGTTAGGAATCACACTTCGAATCTTACATTTACCATCCACATAATTTGTTTTTTCAGAATCTACAAACTATCCACTATGGTGAATGTTGAGAGTAATCAGTTCTTCCATTTCAATCCAAAATCACCTACACCTACAAATGTCACAAAAGGAGTATAAAAAACCATAGTTTTCAAAAGGGGGCCACAAACCCCAGACTACAAAATACGCAATGCATACAAACAATACTAACAGTCAGGAATTGGATACTAACCCTGTTTTTTATTCCTCTTCGTCTTCGTCTTCAATTGTTTCGTGTACTTCGTCTTCGTCTTCTACCTCAGTCGTATGCTCCGTCCTCTCTGCTAGGGTTCTTCATGCGATGGAAGAATGTAAATGAATTAGAACTTTTTTTTTTACAATACTAAATTAAATCCAACTTAGCATTGAAAACTACAAACCGTGCCACATCCTCATTCAATAGCATACACCTAAGCCAAATCAATCCATGTAATCATCATTTTAAGTGAAATTCTAACTTTTCTAACGATGAGGATAAACATGGACCATTTTAATAACGTATGAGACCAATTTAAAACTTTTAAAAGAAAGAGAACCAAATTGGATCCTAGCCTATAATTAAAGGACCAAAAAAGGTATTAAACCATAATATATTTATTTTACTTTCACAAATCACTTTTTTTATTTTTTATTTTATTTTAAATTGATCTATTTAAAAAAAAATTTGACACCTTTTTTATCCTAAATGTATCTGATGAGAGAAAATATTAGTTATCTATTTAAAAAGGTATTTTTCTTTTATTTATTTATTTTAAATGTATATATTCTCTCGGTTGGATTGTCCGATGGAGAGGAAATAATTTTTTGCATGTATTTTCTAAAACTATATTCTAACTATTTGTTTACTTTTCAAAAAATTCATATTCATTCTTATGTGAAACCAAATAGTTTTTTTGTACAAGAAATATATTTTAGGTGATTTCCATCTTCACATTCACCATTTAAACACCTTAACATCTAAATCCATATTTGATAATCATTTTCAAAACTGCATCCCTTCCAACACCGTAAGTATTTAAACATCAATTCTTCTAACAAACATATGTTTTCTCTTTTCGAACACCATACCACCATTGAGACTCAAACATAACTTGAAATAAAGGAAATATATTTTTAAAATTTGCTATGAAATTAATTATAAAGTCACATAAAGATATTAACTTTTTTTATTAGGATTAAGTTATCCCTCAGATGAACGACTTCATAAATTGAAGAAAAAAAATTCAAACGCACGTTGTAATTTCTCTCGTACTAGTTTGATTAAACTAAAATTTATTTATTTGTCAACTTTTTTAAAAGTCTTTTATATATGGAAGAGTTACCATAAAATAATTTACCGAATTAAAATTAAAACTTTCTTAGTAATAAAATTTACAATTATCAATAATCTATTATATTAAAATCATGAATTAAATATAATTTTAGTATAAAATATTAGTATTATTTATTTAATACAAAATAAAGATTAAGAAAATATCAAAATAAAATATATATTTTACTATAAAACTAAATATTACATTTATATTATAATGAAATAGCTAACATTTTATTATTATTTATAAATAACAAGATAACCAAATAATTAAAAAGAAACTATTAGCTCTAATAGAAAGAAGAAGAAAACACACAAAAAAACAAACATGTTTTTCTTCCCACCTCCTCGCCATAATTTAATCACATGACTTTCAAGTTATTTCTTATCAATTTTACCAACTAAAGCTAAATATAAATTTGACAATCATACTCTTATATTTAATAAAGAGAATTTCTTATGGCACTCCTTGTTGTTATTAGCTACCATATACATTTTTAATATTACTCCTAAGTTTCGGAGATATATCTCCGGACGCATCACATTTCTACTGTAAATTAGAATACTTCGAAGATATATATCTCTAGGAAAACATAAAATTTTGGAAAAAATATAAAATTAATTATTTCAAGGAAAGTTTCGAAAGTGTATCTTCGGAACGTCTGGGTTGTATTTTGTAGTTTTCATGTCACATTTGCATGTCAGATTATTCTGGATATATATCTCCGAAAGTTTCTGATATATTTCAAACCTGCATGATCACCCCATTGCCGCCACACTTGTTTTCCACTCTCACCCTCTCCCCTAAAAACCATACATTCTCAATCACATATTTCACTCCAAAACTCAAACTTTTTTATTCAACAAATCAAAAGAAGATCAAATTTCAGGTAAATATTGTTCATTTTCATCTATATCGATCACATTAATCATCAAAGTTTAGTGAAAAAAACTTACATAGCTTCCGGAGATGTATTTCAGGAACGTGTTGAAGATGTGAACACTTTCGAAATCTATATGTGTTCATTTTCCAATAGTATGATAATTTTGTTATTATTTGTATTGTTCCCAAATAGATATGGTGCACCCAGATAGTATTTCAAAAGAATTTGTTTTTACGAACAATGTTTCTTCTAATGTTCAAGGGGTTGTTGTAAAGACAATAGACGTTGGCGTTGACTTCAATAACAAGAAAGAGTTTGAAAATCGTAATATGTTTCTCGAATGAATTCGTATGACAACATCTAGACCTAATTTTGATGTGGTTATAGGAAGTTCGGATAATGGTTTGAATTGAAGATACACATTTGTTACTATGTTGTGCAAAATAAACAGGAAGTATCAGACTCCTCAATAAAAGGTTATGACGCTCGAGTACTGTTCGTCTTCAGTTGACAGCGATGGAAACATCGTGTTCAACAAATTTGAGCTCAAGAATCGGTATGATGTTATGACAAACATATTTTTGTTTCAAAGAGAAAGTTCCACTCAAGTTGGAAACAACAATACAAAGAACGGTCGATAATATCTTGAAGAAGTGCATGCAGAATATTGAATTGTAGTATTTAATTTTCTATTGAAATCATCATTGTAATGCCCATTATATTTTATAAATGATGATTTTATAGTTGCAATGTTCATTTTTGTGTTTACTGTCTTTGATTGATTTTTATCCGAAAATATGACTAAAAATATATTTTGAAGTTGTATCTCCAGAACAAAGTGAAAATATGATGTGTCCAAAGATATATTTCTAAATCCGGAGGATATTTTCAAAAACACGTTGGTGTCTAATTACACCAAGAAATGCCATAAAAAATTCTCTTAATAAATACTAATTATTGGTGTTTTTAGGCCTAAAATTTCTTCATAAAAAATAATTTTATTTAGG
Organism: Lathyrus aphaca; assembly: GCA_963966055.1. Lineage (NCBI taxonomy): Eukaryota > Viridiplantae > Streptophyta > Magnoliopsida > Fabales > Fabaceae > Lathyrus > Lathyrus aphaca. The sequence goes on along the minus strand of OZ014521.1, from coordinate 27,647,950 downwards.
CACAAGACAAGGGCCGACCTTACCCTTGGGCCGGCCCCCTGCACGTGACTTTTCTTTCACTCTTTGGTAATACTGCTAGTGGAGAATAAAGATAAAAACAAGAGACTACACATCACCTTCTGTCAAGGAAATTGGTTAGTAAGAGAAGTAATAACATAGATCACAGTATATTTTTCAATTTCAATCCTAATTGAATTGCATTATTGATACACTCAATCAATAAACTCTTTCAAAACATAACACTCAAGATACAAAAAGAAAAAGGAACCGTTGTAAGTGAACTTTGATTCATCAGAGCCTCAGAAAAAATGTTCATACAGTTTGTTTCAGAACAATTGATTAGAAGCTGCCTCCCAACTGCAAAAAGTCCATAAGTTTCAATTAGTAATAGGTATTAATTAAGAAGAAACAATAAACACAACCAAAATCAATTTTCATGATGCAATATGAATTGATTTCGCATCTTAGTTACTACAAAAGATACAAAAGATACCAGTGATCAATTAGTTGGGCAAAAAGGACGGTAAATGCAAGAGTGGTGGATTTCTCCTACTTATAGACTCATTTTTAAGTTTCATCTTATCAAACGTGAGATTAAACGCACCCCTCACAGCCGTGACTTGACATCTGGTGCGTCATCTGATAGCAGGTGGTACAATGGATTTTGAATAGGTTTTGTTAGCATCTTAGAATTTGGGTTGGATTCAACCCCTACAAAACCGGTTTGTAGAGTGATAGATGTCGCTTGTATTGTAGAAGACTAACAGTAGCTTAATGCAATAGTAGCTCATGCAATTTGCAGGATAGTAGCTCATGCAATTCGCAGGATAGTACGATCCTTTCATAAATATGTTACTCTATGAGCTAAGTGACAAGTGTAATTGGAAAATGTGAAAGACCTAGAACTAACAAGGAGATTAAACATACCAAAACTGCCTCAATCTCCTCATCGGTGACTGGAGTTCTTTTGGGCTGAAGAGAGGCCTTTCCTCCTAATGTTGCCGAAGCATTTGAACTTGAAAAGAATGACAAACTGCCATCGCCTGTCGAAGCCAAAGCTTGACCCTCAGAGGCAGAAGCTGCAATGAAATTTTAACAATTGCAAATCAACTTACAGTCAACCCAGAAATAAAACAATACAACAATACTGTCATTCATCTCTCAAAGATCCAAATGTATCAATCATCACAAATAAGATAACAATAACAAATACCAAACTTCATCTCATAGGGAGAAAAATGAATTGACTACATGGATCAATCAATGTTATATTATAAGGATCAACAAAAAAGCCAAAATTTCAGTAAAATCTGTTAAATGGGCATGACCCTACTCCCAAAAGCAGACTCAAAGGTTGAGTGTGCTCAAACATATTTATATATCCAACCGTCTGAGAATTTCCAATTTCGGTAATGCGGAATTCCAATGTAACTTCAATACCCACCCACCCTCACGTTTAGCGCAGATCCGGAGTCTAATTTCCACATTTCCAACCTTTATACGACTTTAATATCATGGTAAATGAGCTTGAATCTCAATCTCAAAAGCTACCTCAAAGATGAGGGTGGCCAGAAACATTTATACATCAAACCGTTTGGAGAACATTGAAAATATAGAACTCATATACAACTAACTAATTCATTTGTAGTGTCGTCAAATAGTGACTATAAATGCACAATTGCGTAGCAGAATCCAAACAAACCAGTTCCATTCTAACTACAATAAACTATTTAGTAGGCCAAACAGCATATCAGTACTCTGGCGTAGCAGAATTTTAACAAAACCGCTATTTTCCCAGATTCATTATTGACAACACAATTAATTAGATACTTTTTTGTCGGTAGACGAAGAGATAATTACCACTAGAAACTTACACACAACCATGAGTACCCGGGTTTAAACCCTGATGACAGGGTCCAACCTAGCAATATATAGCTACGACTGCGAAAACATGGATGCAATCAAAGGGAATTTCTGAACAAAATAAACACTAGAAAGCCTGTTGAGAACAGAATCAGCATATAACAACAAAACATGGCGAGATATAAACTACAAACTAGGGCTATAGTACACAGTGCAACAGTTGATTCTGAAGAAAAACTAGAGAGACATAGAATACGAAAAATAGGCGTAAATAAAAGCAAGATTGATGAGAGATAGGAAGAAACCAGAGGATTTAAGGTGCCTGTTGGGGAACTTGATGCGAGGGATTCTCTTCAAAGCATGAACACCACCCATCGTTGAAACAAAACTAAACAAAATAACCTTCGATTTCAGAAATCAACACAACACTTCTCCGAAATGTCTCCCAATGATATTAACCTCTGTTAAGTATTCACGCACGCCACCCATGATATCATATCCACCGTCCATTGCTATACTCGCTTTGATCCAACGGAAACACATGGCTAATGATTATTTTTTTCACGAAACCTAATAATGAAATTTAGAGAAAAAAAGAAGAGTAAAAATTGCAGACAAAAAATAAGTAAAAATTTATTAATAAATTAATTTGAGGAAAAATTAGTTTTAGTCATATATATATATATTGTTTTGTTTAGAATTGTTAGATCTTTTAATTTTTTTTATACAATAAAAAAAATGTTTTATATGTTTTAAGGGTTATTTTTATCTCTTACAAAATTTTACAAAATTTTAAAAGTCGTAATTGATTTTTTCTTCAATGAAATGATCCTCTTATTTAGTAAACACAATTGTATTTGAACACAAAATTTCAATGAAATTGCATACCTCACACCGTATAAAATATATTTGTTAACAGTGGGTTAGGTTATTGCATCTCTTTCTATTGCGTTCCATTGTGAAATCACAAATGGATTAGATTATGAAAACTAAAACGAAATAAAGCTTCCGAGTGATTTTGATGGAGTGACATCATGAATTGAAGGTTACAATTATGTTGCTTTTTGAACTGGAGATGTTGATCTTGAATTAGTATTGTTGATAGGTGTTGATCTTGAATTGACATTGCTAATCTCTGATACAACGATTCAGATGAGGGTATATGTATGGTTAGCGCTTCAAGATAACGAGGTTGAAGACTTCTCTTGTTAAGGGAGATAAAATTTTGAAGAAGGCATCTGAAGATGTGGAAGAAGCGTGTCAGACATTCGTGGGGGATCAAAAAATTCTTTAGTATAAGAATGATGACTGGGTCAATGCTTTGAGAGGCCTCGAGGAGGAAGTGGTTGATGCACACAAAAATCTTAAGAGTTTATTCAGTGGGTTGTGTATGTTGTGTATAGGGTCTGGGATAAAATGTTGAAGCAGATGTGATAACGTTTTTCCGACCTTACTGTTACTGCTCATTAGCTGGATCCCTTAATAGCAGTTCCTAGAAAAATGCTAGAGGTGGCTCGGGTGGTTTAGAGCCAGACGCTAATGTTTGAGGGTCTTTTATTCCCCTTTCTTTTTATTTGTTTCTTTAAGATTTTTTTGCCAAACCTTCGAGCCTCGGTTTGTAAACAATGTTAATATTTACTCATTTCATTACCTTTTGCATGTTTGTACTTTTTGGTTTCATATTACGCTCTTTCAACATTTGTTTCTAGTCGGCTGAGATCTAAGGATAGTTATGGCTTTCTTATGAGCCCTACAATTTGAACGATTTTTATGCTACAGAGAGAAGTAAATAATATTTGTTTAAAGTTTAAATAACCTCCACTCTTTCGCGAGGCCATGTATGACTGATTTATTTTTAAGCACGCCACATTAAGAAGTATGAATTGTCTCGGTGAGATGTCAAGCTAGTCAGATGTGGCTGTAATTGGAACATACCTAAGTAAGTGAAGCATTTGTTCAGTTCGATTTGTCTATTCATTAGATTAGTGTCGGTGAGACATGAGCTCAACTTTGAGTGTTTATAATTTAAGCTTGCACATGTAATAATTAAGCATGGAATTGACTAGGCACAACTATTCTTTGGATCATATTCATAGGAATAAAGATTGAGCCCGGTTAAATGCGATTATAGTTTGAATCATACATAAAAATGAGGGACATGAAACCATCTAGATGCAACCATCCTTTTTATACAATGTTCTGCGTCACAGAGGATCATTCCTCGACCAAGGGTAGAGGATCCTCGTCCCTCTCCCCGAGGTGCTGGCTCGAATCGATATGGACCTCTCCAGGATCCACCACTTCCCTTGGATTGACTATATCAGAAAAGACAGCTTCAGTTATTCATGATTGCATGTAGTTATTTTATAGGGGGTATTTGTATGTTGATTCAGACGTACAAAGCATCTCTGATACCACCCCTGGGGAATTTCTTGTTGTAGTCGGACGTGCAAAGCGTCTCCGACAACTCCCACATATTTTGAAGGTGCGTAAGACGCTATGGTGAATTGATTGTTGTAGTCGGACGTGCAAAGCGTCTTCGACAAAACTATTAGACTTTGAAGGCATGTTCGACTCTGAGGTGATTTGATTTCTTTGGTCGGACGGACAAAGTGCCTCCAACAACACCCCAGGAACCTTTATGTACGTAGAGAACTGAGGGGATTTTATTTCTTCGCTCAGACGGGTAAAGTGTCTCCGACAACACCTTTGAAATTCAGAGTTAAGTGTCAATTGCATTGGTTGTATCTCGATTTGTTGTTACGTGCATTCGCGTTTTGGTGCCTTGAAAAAGGGACAATGCAGAAAGTATAGTAACAAGAATATATATATATATATATATATATATATATATATATATATATATATATATATATATATATATATCATTGTAATATTAATAATTTAAAAATACATTATTTAATCTTGCGTTTAGACGCAAGTGTATGGTGGTCGCCCGCCCTCAAATGTGTTGTCCGGGTGGCTTAATGGTTGACTGATCTGGAGGACTGAGTCATTGGCTCGAGAGACGTCTGGTCTCTGAAGGATGCGTCCGACTTTACTTCCGGGGTCAAATTTGAGTGATACTTAAGTCTAATTTCTTCTGCCAATATCTCATTAACAATTGAATTAATATTCAGTAGAGGAGAACAATGTAGAATAATTTCGAAAGACTCTCGAAAATTGAAAAGAAATAATGCTTTTCTCTTTAGTCAGTGTATTCTATGACATTTTTCAATTTCATTGATTCAATACGAGTCAATTAATCCCATAAATTAGCCATGGTCAACAAAATTCTTAAATGACCATATTGTTTTGTTTAAGAGCTCTAATTTTACTCTGTAACTAATAATACCTTCATAATTAGACCGATTATATAAATGCTTTAAATGTTGTTAATCATCCTTAGAAGTAGTATCATATTTTTCTCATTTCACACCTATTGACTAAGAAACAACATTATTGATCCAAGTAAGGATATTAGAATTAATAACATTTCATACTTCCAACTTTATTACATATGTTGCTTCATTTTTTTTATCGGGGGCTTAAAAGAAGTTCCTTCAACATAATTTCACCTACTATTTTATTTAAAAAATAAAGTTAAATATGTTTTTGATCCTTATAAATATCTCAATTTTGATTTTTAGTCCCTGTAAAAAAACGTCGAGTTTTAGTCCCGATAAAATTACTTTTGCTTGTAGATTTAGTTCCTGTAAAGGGACTAAAACTGAGTGCAATTTTTTTTATAGGACTAAAACTCGACGTTTTTTTATAGAAACTAAAAATAAAAATTAAGATATTTATAGGAATCAAAAACATATTTAACCTTAAAAAAATCATTACATCACTCAAATATTCATAAGTGTGTCCATTGAATTTAACATTAATAGATTAAAGAGAATAATCTTTTTCACTTACCATTACTACTATTTAAAGAATTCAAAATACAAACAAATTCATACAAGGCCAAAAAGAACTTCTATCAATTTTAATTTTTTAAAGAGAAACAAATCGAAACACATATATTGACAAGACCAATCAATTAAATGAGCAAGGGAATCAACTATAAGAACAAAGTCAGAGGATAATTTTTATCGCTATACCATGTTAACAAAAGAGAAAAAAGAAAGAAAGAATCAATGAGGGCTAGAGTTTTCATTAGAATGAAAAAAATCTATAGAATAAAAATTACAAAGGAGTATACATACTAGCTAATGGAAAAGACCAAACTACCCTTACTAAGATATAATAATAATAATAATAATAATAATAATATCTAACATCCCATTCTCTCCAATTTTTTTTTTATATATGAATCACATAAACTTAAAGTGTTTAGAAATATTTATCAATCCCCTTAGGCTATGTTTGGATTGATGGAACGTAACGGAGCGGAGCGGAGTGGAACATAGCGAAACGGAATGGAGCGGAGCGAAATGAAATATAGATCCCACTCCATTGTTTGGATATCTTATTAAAAATATCACATTCCATCACATACACCCCAAATTGGATGGAACAAAAAATGAGGATTTGGATGGAATGGGATGAAATGGATTCCATCATGTTCCATTCCATTCCATCAATTATTTGCAAATCCAAACAATGGAATCACATTAATTACCACTTCAATCCATTCCATTCCATCACATCCCACCAATCCAAACATACCCTTAGATACATCTAAATGTTTCCCAAATTTTAAGAACTCCAAAGAATTTTTATTTTTGCCTCCCTAAGTTTTCCTACTAGGATTCACATATCTTCCAGACTACATTATGAAGGTTGTAATAACAATAATAATAGAAATACATATTTGTAATTGTTGAAAACCAATAGTTCCATTACGATCCTATAACACGACTCATTAACGAATAAATCCACAAATTGAAGTGACTAAGCCCGATACTTGTTAATCCCCAAGAACCACCTCTCACCGAACCCGACCCACCACTGTATACTCTGCCTAGCTTAGAATATGAGTCATCCCGACTATGGACACTCGTCGCCATCAACTTCGACTGGTGTCGTCAACCAACTCTTCGAAGTTTCATCGTCCTCTATTAACTTTTCTACTACTTTTTGATGTTATGATTTTTAGCGATCTCGAAATATATTTTATTTCTCTTCATCATTTAATGCTTTAAGATATACTTCTACAAAACTATCAATTCAGAACTCAAAAGGATCTAGCTCGCACAACTGTCTTCGAGGGTGTGCAAGATGGGCTACAACACATGAACTCAGAACTTTCATGGTTAAATTATAGTTAAGTAGGGCCTCATAATAAATTTCTCATGGTTAAACCAAGACTAAATAGTACCTTTAGTTGTATTTTCATGTTGAAATTGTAGCTAACCTACACAAGATCTCCAAAAACTTAAGATGACTCTATTAGCTCGCACCCTAAATTATTTATCAAATTAATTTATTAAGAATAATATATTTTCTATAAATACACACTACTAGATTAAGGACATAAAATATAAATTATTTTCTGCTCAAATGAATATTTAAAAACACAAACCTTAAACCTAGATAATTTTATGCACTTGCAATCCATCGTTAATGGCAAAAGTTAAAGTGGAGGATATAGATAGTTTCAATCGCTTCATGATATTTCTTTATCAATTATAGATATCAGAAAGCCTTTATAATGGAAATTTTTTAGGTATCACGTGGATCACTAATGGTAATGTCTTCAGTATTGATAATCATGAAATGAACGACAAAGATTTATTTAGGGACATTGATCAATATCTAAAATTATAACGCTAACTTATCCCCTTGGTTTCTATAAAAACGAGGTGAACATGTTTTTTTTAATTACATTATTTACACAGAATATTGAAAAAGCAATAATGTAGCAAAACCAAAATTTTGGTGTAAGAGGTTATCTGGTCCAAATATTGCACGCATCCTATTTCTAGTAGTTAACTAGTCCAACCATTGAATGCATCCAACTTCTAAAGGAATTATTTGTTCCAACTATTGAAAAACTATTTTTCTGCACTTGCAATTCATCATAGAGAACTTTTACAAGCTTCTAAATACAACAATAACAACAATGTCAACACCATTTTATGAGCGGTTACATATAAGTTATGATTAGGGTAAAATCTGTTTAATGGGTGTTTTTATAGTAAAATGTTATGTAGTTTATCCTCGGTTATTAAGGAAACCGACATAATATATCATTTAGTTTACAAACAAATTATAATAATTAAAAATAGTTTCCTGAATTGTTTTTCCCCTCGTTATTTTTAAAAAACCGAGGTAATACATGATTTCTATTTCTAATAAAAATCATGGCGCACATTAGAATCACACCAATTAGAATAACAATGATCATCCATATTAAAAAATATAACATATCTTTTGGATTTTAAAGGCGTTTGAGCTTCTCTGATTGTGTAAGTTCTGTCCAGTTGAGGTTGACAGTAATTTTGGTAAAACAACCTATATTGGTCATGTTGGGCAAGGTGTCTTGACATGTTAAAGATCAGGTTCTGGTTTGAGGAAAAACATGTTTTTGGAAGATGCCGGAGGAGATGTCCCAACAAAGGTTACTCGACATCTATATCAGTAACAACTTTAGTAATTGTTATATTTGAAGAAAATCATATAATATTCATGCGAATATATGTGACTACAGCTGGCGTCCGAGTGAGAAGATTTTCATAGATTGAAGGCTTGAAGATCACAAATCAGGGAGGATTTGATTTTGAAACTAAAGATTGAAAAGTTTCTATTTTCTTGGAGATATTTAACAGATTTTGTGGGATCAGAATGCTGCGAGTTTAAAGCCCAAATCCAGTGTGTTCTTTTGTTTTAAATAGGTTAGTTTAGACCTAGGTTGATAACAATAAAATAAACATACACTTGAGTAGAAAAGTATTATGGTTTATGTTTTTGTGAGCCTTTCTTAGATCAAGTGGATGCTAAGAATATGAGAACTTTACTGAGTTGTAAAGTGTGTACTCTAAAGCTTTTAAGCATAAAATGTGTTATAGATCATATAATGATTGTTAAGGAATTGAGGAGGGCCTCAACCTAGAAAGTGTCTTAGGTAGAAATATAGCACGGGTAATGATTAAGTGACAAGTTGGAACCCGGAGGTTGTTTCACTTCAAATTAATACTATTTAGTGGATTTCATTTCTAGATTTGTGTCCCCCAGAGTAGGTGTGTTAGACCGAGCTGGGTAAAAAATTGATTGCATTTTATTTACTTTCTGCATATTTAATTGTTCGTATTGTTCATTGTTTGAGAAAGAGGAGATCAGTCATTCCAACATCTCATAGGAAATCTGTGATATGCTAAACCAGAATTTCAATTGGCATCAAGAGTCTGATTCCCTAATGTGTTTTGGGTGAGATTCAGGGACAATACTTTCTGGTACAATGAACAAGGAAAAAGTAATGGTAGGAAGACCACCTCTTCTAGACGGAAAACTATGATTATTGGAAATCTCTCATGGTTTCCTTTCTTAAATCCATAGACGACAAGGACTGGAAAGCTATCAGGAAAGGATGAGACCCTCCAATGGTCAAAGACAAGAACAATGTAATCACTGATATGGTGAAACCTGAAGAAGATTAGGATGATGAAGATGAAAAACAAGCTCATGGGAAGTCCAAATCATTGAATGCTTTATTAAATGGAGTTGACAAAAACATCATCAAACTAATCAGCAAGTGAAATGTTGCAAAACATGCATGGGAAATCCTGAAGACCGCTCATGAAGGGACATCTAGAGTGAAGATGTCAAGACTTCAACTTCTTGCAACCAAGTTCGAGAACTTGAAGATGAAGGAGGACAAGAGCATTCAGGAGTATCATATGACAGTTGTGGACTTAGCTAATCACTCAGATGCTTTAGAGGAAAATATCTCAGAAGCTAATCTGGTTTGAAAAATTCTAAGGTCTCTTCCAAAGAGATTCGATATGAAGGTGACTGCTATTAAAGTAGCTCGAGATATCAACATCCTGAAACCTTTGAAGTTGGAATCAGAGGTGATAGGACTAAAAAGAAGAAGTACCTAGCCTTTGCATCCAATGAAGATGAAGGAAATCAGCAGACAAAGGGAAGTATACCTAAAGTTGTTGGACTACTTGGGAAGCAGTTCAATCAAGTAGAAAATACTTAGAATCCAAGATAATATGTAAATACCAAGTCTTATGACATCATTAGAAGATAGAACTTCAGGAGAAGAACTAGAGCCGAATACTATCAAGGCAAAGCAATTAAATGATTTGAATATAAGGGATTTAGACATGTGAGGTATGAATGTCCCACTTTTCTCAAAAGGGAGATAAAATATCTAGATGTGTATTAGCCAGAGGATGACTCTGGAGGTGAAGAAGAATTTGTTAAGGGTGTGTTGGCCTTTACTGGAGTCTATCAGTTTGAAGGAGGATCTTATATAAAAGAGTTTGCCTTTGATGAGTTAGTAAAATTGTACAAAGAACTATAGCTCAGGAGTGAAGATATAATTTAAATAGGAGATGAGCCTCATATACTGATCAATAAGCTTCATATTGAAGGACTTGCGCATATGTTTGTTATCTCTGACCTTGAAGAAGTTTCTATAATCAAATCAAGGCTTGCATCCATGACAAAGTCTATTAGATTGCTTAATAATAGTTATGGAGCTCTGGATGAGACTATCCAATCTAAAGATGGTACATGATCTAGCAATAAAGTTTTTTTATAAGAAAGCCAAGGAGTATACAATGAATCAGAACATGTCAAAGCAAATGTATTAACATCCAAAGATACACCAGAAAAGGAAGAACTCAAAAGGCAAGAAATAAGGTTGAAGGTGTAATATTTGTGGGAAGTTGGGTCACTTAAGACCCTAATGCTATGAACTACATGGTTATCCTGAATCAGATGCTCAAACCAGAAGAAAACAAGATAGTAGAAGAGTTGATGAAGCATGGATCCAGAAAGACATCTCAGTTGTTTTCATTGCTCACATATCTCTAAAAGCTTCTGCTAAAGAGGACTAGTACTTTGATAGTGGCTTTCCTATAAACATGACTGGTGTGAATAAGTTCTTAAATGATATTAAATCTAAATCATCTAACTACTTCACCTTTGGAGATGGATCAAAAGGAGAGGTAAAAGGTATTGGGAGTGTAGATGTTGTAGATTGGCATAATTTTATGGTAAAACAAGTAATGTGCTCTAATGTCTTGCTTGATGTTATGACATGATATTTAAGCAATCTCCAGGTGTGAAAGTTTAAGTGTGTTGCTGCTTTATCAGGATGTCAAGACTAATGTCATGAAATCTCTTTTTGGTGCTTAAGACCTGATTGTATCTTGTAATTATTGTGCACGGTTTAAGTAATTCATTTGAGTGTTTCTGTTGAGAATTACTAGACGCTATATTTATAAGGTTGTGATTCAACATGGTTATTATGTAAAGAATATTTTATATGGTTGTTATAATTGTTCCTTTATTTTTGGAATTAGTTTTATTAGGTTTAAACTGATCCAAAATTGCAGCAGGCCCATGCTCACGATTTCTCTATACTTAAAGGCTGCAAAACCCTATTCGAAGATATATAAAATAAGGCATTGAATAATGTTATTAGTATAAGGGTTTTTACTTGTTTCTTAGTTTTCTTGTAAGCTAAACAATTATCATGTTGATAACTGTTTTGGACTAGGTTTTATTGAGGTGTAAGTTGTCCACTCAAAGCTATTAGGCAAGAGTGATTTGTACTTGACTGAAGCTTTTAAGCAAGGTCATGATTTGTCTTGAAGTGTGTCTTCTAGTGATTGGTTGTTAGTTTGTTATCACTCCTGTGATTGAGGGGCAGTGAGAGGTGTCTCTTATCTAAGAGTTCTTGGGTAGAAGTTGCATTTGATAATGATTAAGTGAAGAGGGTAAACTAAGTGGTTTAACTATGAATTGATACTACTGATAGTGGATTTCCTCCCTGGCTTGGTAACCCCCAGAGTAGGTTTGTTTTCACCAAACTGGGTTAACAATTGCTTGTGTTTTTTTACAGTTGTTTTTGTTTATTTAACTTGTTCATACTTGAATCTATCAGCTATTAGTGTCGTAACATCTCATTCGACATCTCATCTCAAACTCTTATTTTATGTCAAAGGTTGAACCTAAGAATGTTAAGGAAGCCTTGACTGATGAATTTGGGATTAATGCTATGCAAGATGAGTTAGAATAGTTTAAAAGGAATGAAGTGTGGGAACTAGTTCCAAGTCCTGAAGGAATCAATGTGATTGGTACTAAATGGGTTTACAAGAATAAATCAGATGAACAAGGAGTGGTGACCAGGAATAAAGCCAGACTAGTTGCTCAAGGCTACACTCAAGATGAAGCTATTGATTTTGATGAGACCTTTGCTCCTGTTTCTAGACTCGAATCAATAAGACTGCTATTGGGAGTTGCTTGCATTCTGAAGTTCAAACTGTTCCAAATGGATGTGAAAAATGCCTTTTCAAATGGATACTTGAATAAGAAATTTTATGTGTAACAACCTAAAGGTTTTGTTGATCCAAACTTTCCAGATCATGTTTACAAATTGAGAAAGACTCTTTATGGATTGAAACAAGCTCTTAAGGCTTGTTATGAAAGATTGATAGAGTTTCTCATTAATAATGGATACAGGAAATGAGGAATAGATAAGACTCTCTTTGTCAAAGATGAAGGAGGAAAGATAATGATTGCCCATATTTATATGGATGATAATTTTTGGTGGTATGTTAGATAGGATGGTTAAACATTTTGTCAGATAAATGCAGTCTGAATTTGAAATGAGTCTTATTGGAGAGTTAACTTTCTTCCTTAGTTTGCAAGTAAAATAGATGGAAAATTCAATTTTCTTCTCTCAAAGCAAGTATGCCAGGAACATAGTCAAGAAGTTTGGAACGAAAAGTTCCATCCACAAAAGAACACCTGCTCCCACTTGTCTAAATATGTCTAAAGATTAAAAAGGTATAAGTGTTGATCAAAGTTTATATAGAAGCATGATAGGAAGTCAGTTGTATCTCACAACTAGAAGACCTGTCATTGCTTTTGTTGTTGGAGTATGTGTTAGATATTAAGCAGAACCCAAAGTCAGTCACATAAATCAAGTCAAAAGGATTCTAAAATATGTTAATGGAACTTGTGACTATGGTATGTTGTATTATCTTGGTTGTGATCCTATCTTATCTGGAAATTGTGATACTGATTGGGCTGGAAGTGCAGATGATAGAAAAAGTACATCTGGAGGGTGCTTCTTTATAGGGAACAATCTCATATCCTGTTTTAGAAAGAAGCAAAATTTTGTTTCTTTATCTACTGCATAGGCTGAGTACATAGCAGCTGGTAGCAGTTGTTCTCAACTTGTTTGGATGAAAAAAATGTTGTCTGAGTATAATGTCACACAAGATGTCATAATATTATATTACGACAATCTAAGTGCTATCAATATTTCCAAGAATCCTATTCAACACAGCAGGACAAAGCACATTGATATTAGGCATCATTTCATAAGAGATCTTGTTGAAGATAAAGTGATCACATTGGAACATGTTGCCACTGAGCTGCAGTTGGCTAATATGTTACAAAGGCTTTGGACGCAAATCAATTTGAAAACCTAAGAGGAAAATTAGGAATATGTCTTTATGAGGGCCTATAACAATTATTGACATGTGGGAACATTCTTAAGGACATATTGTATTTTCAAAACCTAGAACTCCACATGCAAGAAGACCAAAAGATAACTATGCATGTTCCTCATCTGATGCTAGGGAAAGAAAATGTTTTGTCTATGCCAATCAAGAAATTGAGAAGCTTATTACGAGGATCTTAAATGACGATCGTGCTATTGTTGGGGTATCTATTCCTTTGGCTCAACTTCTTGCTCCTCAGAGTAGTCAGTAGAACAAAGATAATGATGGAATACCTGAAGCTGATGAAAAGGATGCTGACACTCATGTTGCCGAAGAAGGTGCAAAAGATGTTGTTGCTGAAGATGGTGACAAGGATGTTAAAACATCTGATGCTGAAGTTGCTCAAAAAGAAGTTGAAATCCCCGGAGCCGAAGAAGATATTGAAACATCAGATGCTGAGGTTGTGAAGAATGCTAAGTCTGGTCCTACTGAAACAAAGCAAGCCAACCCTGATGATGTGGTTGATCTTGACGATGTGTCTGACAATGATCTCATTACCAATATCAATTTTAGTATAGCCAAGAGGATCATCTCAAGAAAAGGAAAGAAGGTATGTGAACAAAGTATGCCTAAGAGTAAGGCTACTACAAGAAAAGGTCTAGGTCCCTCTAGGAACACTCCCAAGAAGACTCTTGTTGCCCCCCCAAAAGGATGGAGTAAAGTTATCACCAAGAATAGGAAGGCTAGAGTTATCTCTGATTCAGAGACTGATGTTGAGAGTGATGTTCCAGACATCACTCCAAGGAAGAAATCAACCACCAGTAAAATTACTACTAGAGTGCCTAATGCACATCTAGACAATATCTTTTTTCACTGCATTACCAGTGTGAGTAAGTGGAAGTTTATTTATCAAAGGAGACTGACATTGGAAAGAAAACTATCTAGCTCTGCTCTTGAGTGTAATGAGGTAATGAACCTTATCTATGTTGCTGGATTATTAAAATCTGTTACTAGATTCTCCAAGTGCTATGAAGTTCTTGTCAAAGAATTTATTGTGAATTTGTATGAAGATTGTGCTGATGAAAGTTCCCTAGATTTCAGAAAAGTTTTTGTGAGAGGTAAGTGTGTTAGTTTCTCCCCCAATGTGATAAATACATACTCACTCCATTCTCTTTTATAAAAAAAAAATACAACTTTTTTGTTCTCTTTTATAAGAATAAGTTACTACATTTAATATACATTTAATATAGTATAAATCTATTTTACATATATTACCCTTCATTAAGTCATAGTATTTGTTGTTCCAATATCAATTTAATGAGTTGCAATTTTAATGCATATTGGTGGAAGAGGCACTTTAGTGAAAGTAGTAAGTTGGAGTTTGTACAATAGCATACCAAAAGTTACAAGAATGTCTATAAATGAAACTATTCCCTCATTTTATACTCCTCATTTTATTTAAGATACATGCACTACAAATTCTATTTTGATGTTAAAAATTGATGCTTTAAAAGATCTCTTCAATGGTCCTTCATTTGATTTAGGCATTGATGATGACTTGAAGGATGAAGGTGCAACAAATATACACAAGTCTATGCAACATTTTAACCTCAACAAACTCCCTAATGAAGCTGTGTACTCAAAGAATGCATGCTCTGAAGATTCAAAGAATTCAAGTGTGGGTAATGAAGTTTTCCAATCTTATAAGATAGCATTTTTCGACCTCAACAAAGCTATTTTGGATCTGAATAAATTTCCAGATGAGGGGCTAGTGTTTGGCTCGGAGAATGAAGAGTTGGAAAAAGAGGTTCATGATATGTTGAAGATTTTATTATACTTTTCCTATTAAGTGTGTTTCAAAAATGAAAGGAAAATATTAGTATTCATGTTAGAGTTTTTTGATTAAGAATTTGTCTCATGTTCATCATTTTGATTAGTATTGAGAACAAGTGTTTGTTAAATTAATGTTATTGTAGGAGATGTGCTTTATTATGGAAATTGAATCAAGTTAATTGTGTCAAGTTAATTCTCCCACTATCACTTTTGTGATTTGTTTATTCTATTCCTCATTTATCTTTTTGAATCATTGGAGAATACAATACTCAAGTTACAAGGCTATACGTGTTTTATTATGGAAATTGAATCAAGTAAATTGTGTCAAGTTAATTCTCCCACTATCACTTTTGCGATGTTTATTATGTTTCTCATATTATTAGTTTTATCATGTAAATTGACAACAACACTTTCAGTTTCATCATGTACTATTCTTCCGAAAAAATACATTTCACACACTTGATAAAAACACATTTTAAATACAAATAATAATAACATTTTAATTTTATTTTTTGTTTGTGATTAGGTGGACTTTTGGCAATGTGAATGACCTTTTGAAAGTGGTAGTGGTGTGATTGTACTAAAGATGGAAAAAATTTATCATATTAAAAAAATTGATAGAGGTATCTTTAGAAGATGTTGATAACAATCAGAACTAGTATTATTTGTCAAAGCAATTCAATAACAATAAAATTAATTCAACAACACATAAAATTAATCCTCCATGAACTAGTATAATTTACCAAAGGAATTCAACAATAAAATTATTACTTTAAAATATTGTAACATTTGCCAAATCAATTCAACAATTTAATTGGCTAAATATTCCCTAATTTCATGAACTAGTTCACCATCACATTTTAGTTCACTAGGTAGTATTCCTTGATGAAACATTACATCTTTCTTTACATGAGGAACTTTATAATTATTGGATCCTTTAACTTTCATGATTTCAATCATACACGATTGAAGTGTGAGAAAAATTTTGTTTGAAGCTTTGCTAGAAAAACTGTCATAAGAATTTTGCACGGTCTGGATAAGACCATCAACAGAGTTGGTCACTTCCATTTGTTGTAATGACTGAATGACATTAAAAAAACCCAAATCCAAAACATTCAAGTCGGGAGAATTCGGAGGTTGACAAGTTAAACGAATGTCAAAACCATCTTCAGAAGCCACCCGACAAAATTCTTCATCATCTATAAAGACGTGGGAAGGTGCATTATCTTGTTGTATGTAAATAGTTTTTGATGCTTGCTCTCCTGGCCATTTTTCTTTGATGGCTGGTAGAACTTTATTAATTAAAAAGATTCGGCAAATCTCTTTATTGATAGAAGTTATCGGTTTTATTTCAAGTTTCCCTGCTGCTCTATTAACACTTGATCTTCTTGCTGGTACTTTATTAACAAGAGGAAACACACCAATTTTCCCTGAAAATATCTCATTACCTTCATTGTCAAATCTAGGCCTTGCAACTACAACTAAAAACATGACTTCTCCAATGTAATTTTTGTTTTTGCACATAGGATATGGATCATCCTCATTTGCTAAAAGGTAATAGTTCGTAGATTTCTTAGATAAGTAAAACCATTTTTCGTCAATATGCACAATATTGTGCATTGACTTAAATTTTGGATCATGAGGAATGCTACTTTTGTCAAGCATAGACAAACAAAATCTAAGTCGATCTTTCATATTATCATCTTTCATGTGTGGTTTTAATGCGCTTGAATGTTGACGCAAAACTCATTCTTTTACATATCTAAACAACGATGTCTTGCAAATGCCCAACGCACGAGATAAAGATAGAATATTTCTACGCTTAGACAATGAAATATCACTCATTCTCTCATAATCAATCTCAATTCTTTTTCTACTGCAATTTTTTATTTTCTTATGACAAGCATCTTCCGTTTCACACAATTGTCTCCAAATCCGATAAATAACAATGTAAGATACTGAAAATGAAGAAGCCACCTTTTTAACTATCCCCTTTTCAAGTTTTCCATTATAACTTGAATGTAACAATAATTCAGAAATGATTTTTCTTTGATTGTTGTCCAGGAAATTACATTTTTTTCTTCTTCCGGATGAATGTGTCTTATCATTGTTGTTGCATTCTAAAATACAAACAAAATCAAGTTAATTAAAAGATTTATTATAGGAAATTTTAATGCATAAAAATGTGAAACTAATCAATAAACTTAAAAATAAAAAAGAACGGGTATCTAAAAAAATGTGACCCATACAACAAACAAAAACTTCAATATAAAGAAACAGGCTTCAATATTAAGAACCAAGAAACAATGTGGACATTTTTATGCTTTAAAATTCACTCGTATAAGAAAATTATATAAGAAAATTTTAATGTATAAATAAAGTGAAACTAAACAATAATCTTTTAAAAAAACGTAAAAAATCTAAATAATTTAAGATACCGTGAGATCCTGTAGTATAAATAATTTAATGCTCAATAAAAAATGTTATAAATAATTTGATGCTTAAAGAAACAAATAAATAATGTGTAGTATCAATAATTTGATGCTTAAAGAAACAAATCAATAAACTTAAAAACAATTAATATAAAAAATCTAAAAATTGATGTACCTTCTTGAGATATTATTTGAGTACTTTCTTCATCTTCTCCACTATCATCTTCATCGGACGATTCTCTATTTGTTGTGTTGTTCATGGAAGCTGTTACATTTTCATATTCAAAAATGTTTAAAGATGGTTGGTTGTAATTCATTACAGAACTTGAAGAAGGATTCATGAAAGTTGTGATATTTTCATTATCAAAAAATTCCAAAGGTGTTGCTCTGTTGTAATCCATCACCAAGTTTGGAGAATGATTCATGGAATTTGTTTTGTTTTCATCATCAACAAAATTAAGATATGTTTGGTTGTTATTCATAATCAAACTTGAAGAAGGTGGAATGGAAATTGTATTACTTTCATCATCCAAAAATTCTATAGGAGATTTGTTTAAATCAAGGTTTAGAGGCATGTTTATAATTGAGGGGATGTTGCAGTCATGAACAGTCATGAACAAATAGTAAGAGACAAGAAATCAAATTCATTTCAATCTTCAATTTAAGGAACAAAGAAAGCGTCAAAACGAAAATTTGAATAAAAATTTGGCATTATTTTTGATAGAAGAAGGAGAAGAAGCGTTGCTGCCTTGCTGGAACACGTGAAAAGAAGATGCAAAATAGTGGAATTGTAAAAAACCATCAATTAATGACCTAATAATTATTAGGGTGGCTCATAATTATAAATATTTTTTTTAATAATTACTAAAGGGTAATGTTGTAAATATTTAACTCATTTTTTATAGAAATAAAAAATTAATTGACTTTTAATTAGGTTTATTGATATGTGTGAAATGTGTTTTTTTCTTATAAAAGAGAATGGAGGGAGTATTTAGGAAGGGATACTGCTTGTCACCCTGAATTGGAAGTTACTAATAACAAAATTTGCAAAGTTCTCACTGCAAATCATGTTAAAGCTTGGCCTAGGAAGGAAAAACATTCTACTAGCATGCTCAGTGTGAAGTATGTTAAGCTTAACAGATTTGGGGCTGCAAATTGGGTGCCAACAAATCATACTTCTAACATTGCGACTGGGCTGGGTAGATTTATTTATGTTGTAGGAACCAAGACCAAATTTGATTATGGAACCTATATTTTTGACCAAACCATGAAGCATGCAGGAACACTGGATATCAAATTACCAATAACTTTTCCTTCTCTTATTTGTGTTATAATCTTGAATCAGTACCCTGCTATACTAACTGAATCTAACACAACTTGCAAAAGAGAAAGTGCTCTTTCATTTCATTACAAGTTGTTTCAAGGAACGCATGTCCCTGATATTGTTGTGACATCTACTGGGACATCCACTAACAACAAACCTATTCACAAGGCTACTATCATTACTGAGCTCAAGGAGGCTTGTAGAGAGCTGAAATAAGAAAAATGAAATTTGAGAAGATGATTAGTATGCTGGAAAAGGATGTCACTGATGATGAGGAAGGAGATAGGGAAGCTGAGAAATCAAATGATGGTGTTGAAGCAAGTTCTGAGAAGAATGGTGAAAGTTCTGATGGCTCAGATGGTGATCATGACAATGAGGGAGAATATGCTAGTGTTGGGGATGTCTTTAATTAATCTGGTTATAATGAACAATAGGCTGTGTTTGGATGACTGTGGTTGTATGATGAGGAATTTGATTCTGATGAAGTTTTTATGGTTTTCTTTTTGATATATGTGTTTGAATGGCCCTTGAAGGCCCTGGTGTAACTTCAGTTTATTTTGAATTTCTGGCTTTCTGATGTTTTCTTTGGATTTCTGCGCTTTATGAGCTTTTGTACTAGCACTCCTTTGGTTCTATGATAGTTTACTGTTTTTGCTCCATTTCTGGCTAAAA
Source organism: Lathyrus aphaca (assembly GCA_963966055.1). Classification (NCBI taxonomy): domain Eukaryota; kingdom Viridiplantae; phylum Streptophyta; class Magnoliopsida; order Fabales; family Fabaceae; genus Lathyrus; species Lathyrus aphaca. The sequence continues at coordinate 27,628,190 of OZ014521.1, read as the reverse complement.
GGGGGAGATAGTTAAATATATGATATTTAAGCTTATCTATTTATATTGGTTTGTTTTGCCTTAGTCTGTAGGATTGCTTTACAAGTTCTACAGGTTACGTTGAGGGGGAGTTTAATCTCTCTCATTTGTGTTTCAACTAGGTGTACTCTGATACACGTTGTGTTGAGGGGGAGATTGTTAATCTCTCATTTGTGTTTCTTCTGTTGGTTGTTTTCTGATAGGTGCCTGAAGTGTTTTAGCAAAATTTTTTTCCAAATGGGGAGTTTATAATTGTTGTAGATTGGCAGAATTTTATGGTAAAACAAGTTACATGTTCTAATGTCTTGCTTGATGTTATGATATTATATTTTTAAGAAATCTGCAGGTGTGAAAGTTTAAGTGTGTTGCTGTTTTATCAGGATGTCAAGACTGATGTCATGACATCTCTGTCTGGTGCTTAAGACCTGATTGGATCTTGTAATTAATGCGTGCGGTTTAAGTAATTAATTTGAGTGTTTCTGTTGAGAATTACTTGGCACTATATTTAGAAGGTTGTGATTCAACATGGTTATTCTGTTCAGAATATTTTATATGGTTGTTATAATTGTTCCTTTATTCTTAGAATTAGTTTTATTAGGTTAAAACTGATCCAAAGTTGTAGCAAGCCCATGCCCACGATTCTCTCTACTTAAAGGCTGCAAAACCCTATTTGAAGATACAAAAAATAAGGCATTGAAGAGTGTTATTCGTATAAGGGTTTTTATGTGTTTCTTGTTTTCTTGTGAGCCAAACAATTATCATGTTGATAACTGTTTTGGACTAGATTTAATTGAGGTGTAAGTTGTCCACTCAAGGCTTTTAAGCAAGAGTGATTTGTACTTGACTGAAGATTTTAAGCAAGGTCAAGATCTGTCTTTGAAGTGTGTCTTCTAGTGATTGGTTGTTAGTTTGTTATCACTGTTGTGATTGAGGGGGAGTGAGAGGTGTCTCTTATCTAAGAGTTCTTAGGTAGAAGTTGCATTGGGTAGTGATTAAGTGAAGAGGGTAAACTGAGTGGTTTAACTCTGAATTTATACTACTGATAGTGGATTTTCTCCCTGGCTTGGTAGACCCCATAGTAGGTGTGTTTGCACTGAACTGGGTTAACAATTGCTTGTGTGTTTACAGTTGTTTTTGTTTATTTTACTTGTTTATACTTGAATCTGTTAGATATTAGTGTCGTGACATCTCATTCAACATCTTATATCTGCTTCCAGAATATTAGGGAGGCTTGATTCTACTGGCCTTCCAAGTCTGGAAAATGTGCTTTTTGTTAAATGCTTAACTGCCAACCTAATAAGCATAAGCCAATTATGTGACAAAGGCCTCAGAGTCAACTTTTCTAGGGGTGAATGCTTGGTGATTAATGAGAAAAATAAAGTTATCATGAAAGGACTTAGATCCAAAGATAAATGTTACATATGGCATCCTCATGAAATATTTTTCTCATGTCTCATGTCAAGAGAGGATGAAGTTAGACTATGGCACCAAAAGTTTGTTCACCTGCATCTTAAAGGAATGCAAAAATCCTATCTAGTGGAGTTGTTAGAGGTGTTTCTAGATTAACGATTGATGAAGGAAGAATATGTGGAGGATCTCAGACTGGAAAACAAACCAGACCATCACATAAAAAGCTCCAACATCTTACCACATCAAAAATTCTGGAGTTACTTCACATGGACTTGATGGGGCCTATGCAGGTGGAAAGTCTAGGAGGAAAGATATATGCTTATTTTGTGGTGGACGATTTCTCAAAATTCACCTGGGTAAACCTCATCAGCGAAAAGTCTAATTTTTTTGAAGGAGTTCAACATTATCAGAGTCAAATGCGATCATGGAAAGAAATTCAAGAACAACATGTTTTTTGAATTTTGTTCCTCTGAAGGAATTAGCCATGAATTCTTATATGCCATCACCCCTCGACAAAATGGTATTGTTAAGAGAAAGAAACAGACTATAGAAGAATGTGCAAGGGTCATACTTCATTCCAAAAAGCTTCCTTACTATTTTTGGGCAGAAGCCATAAGCAATGCCTAATATATTCTCAATCGGGTGACTATCAGATCAGGTACTTCTGCCACTCTGTACGAACTCTAGAAAGGTAGGAAACTGATGGTCAAGTACTTTCATGTCTTCATAAGAAAATGCTATATCCTGTCAGATAGAGAACAAAGAAGAAAAAATGATCCTAAAAGCGAAGAGGGTATTTTTCTTGGATACTCCATGAACATCAAATCATACAAAGTGTTTAACTCTAGGACAAAAGTGGTAACAAAGTCTATAAATGTAGTTGTAGATGACTCATTTACAGAAACCAATGTTCCATAGAATGTTGGAACATTCTTCCCTATAATTAATGTTCCTGGAGAAGATGGAAATACAAGTGAAAATTTTGAAGCTAAGAATGATCCTGAAGTTGTTCCAAAACCAGAATCTGAACCAGTAGAGACTGAACCAATAGACAAAGGACCCTCCATCAGAATTCCAACAGATCATCCTAGAGATGTTGTTTCAAATGCTTGTTTTGTCTCCAAACTTGAACCCAAGAATGTCAAGGAAGCCTTGACTAATGAATTATAGATCAACGCAATGCAAGAAGAATTTGAGCAATTCAAGAGGAATGAAGTATGGATCTAGTTCAAAGACCAGACGAAGTTAACATTATTGGAACTAAACGGGTGTATAAAAACAAGTCTGATGAAAAAGGAGTCATCACCAGAAATAAAGCCATACTTGTTACACAAGGATATACTCAGATATAAGGAGTTGAATTTGATAAAACCCATGCTCCAATCGTTAGACTAGAATCTTCCAGATTACTGTTAGAAATGGTGTGCCTGTTGAAGTTCAAACTATATCAAATGGATGCCAAAAGTGACTTTCTTAATGGGTACTTGAATGAAAAAGTCTATGTTGTACAACTCAAGGTATTTGTCGATCCAGAATTTCCCAATCATGTGTTCAAATTAAAGAAAGCTCTATATGGTCTGAAGTAAGCTCCTAGAGCATGGTACGATAGACTGGCTGAGTTTCTTATCAATAATAGATACCGAAAAAGAGGTATAGAAAAGACTCTCTTTTTCAAGGAAAAGGAAGGAAAATTGATGATATCTTAAATCTATATGGATGATAGTTGTAGCGGCAAAATCGTGAGTGTAAGCTATTGATTAACTTAACTCAAGGTACACAGAGTCGCCACCGCACTTTTATTTATTTCCAAAAGGAAAACGGAATAAGAACGAACAAAACCTAATGAATCTAAAAGCAAAAGCTAAAAGAAACAAACAGAGAACGGGTAAGGGGATAGGTTACAAATCGGGAAGCTTTTACGCACCCGACATGTCCGTGATACTCCACGGGAACCCTTTGAAATATTTACTGCTTTTTGGTTTGAAATGGTTTGCTTGAAAAAAGATTGAAGAGATGAGAAGAAGAATGTTTTTTAAGATTTTTGTGTTTGAAGAGACGAACGTCTCATGCCTACGTACCCACAAAGTGCAATGCGAGATCAAAACCCCGTAGTTCGTGGTACAAAATTTGAAAAGAAACAATGAGTTGAATTGATTTTAAAATGTAAAGATAAGTCGTCATTCTTTAGCGAATAATTCCGCTAGAAAGAATGAATCATATCTAAACATAAAAAAAAAGTTAAAAGAAACGTGCACGAGGGCACAAAAACAATTGAATGAGGTTTGGATATTTTTTAAAGTTTTTTTAGAAGAAAGTTTCGATATGCTTATGTGGTTTAGCATTTATTAAGAAATGAAATGAAAAGGTAACACCGCATGACCTAAGTCAAGGTTTGATTAAGAAAAATGTTTGAAGTTTGAAAACAAAGAAAGTTTTGAAAAGAGGAAGAAGATTTGGAAATTTAAGAAGTAGGAGGAGATGAAGGGACTATCCTAAGACTCGAAAATAAAAGTTGAAGGAAGAACGATCAAACCGTGTAGTGAACATTCTTTGAAACAATCGGGTTTCCATCTTCATAATCAAGTGAACTCAATCGGAGCCAAAGTCTTCAATCCATAACAACTCAAGCAAAGGGATAGATCCTAAAATCTAAGTCCAACTCCAAGTCCCATGCTAAGGATAGTAACCATAGTCCGAAATTAAAGTCACAAATCTTTTAGATGTTTAATCCTTTATTAATATTTTTGGTGTCCAAATGGACAAAGGAAAAATCACAAGCATAACAATATAAACATAAACAATATGATGAATGATATAGTATAATAGAAGCATAATAAAAGAGATAAGGAGCGAGAGATTGAAATAAAGAGGATAAGGTGCGAGAGATTGAATTAAAATGTTAGTATATTAATATTATTATAATATTTACATAGAAATGGTATGATGAACTTAATCAAACACAACCACAAAAAGATAACAAAAAATCGAGGCAACCGGATCCAAGTGGATCTTAATCCGAATTCGGGACAAGTTTAGGTCTATGTTAAGCAATCGCCGAGTAATTTACGGAGTAATTACCCTACAAATGAGGCCGGCCACCACCAATTAAGGTGGAAAATATTTGTGCTAATACATGTTAGAGAAATGATATAATGAATCATTCTCCGAAAACATGTCGCACAAAAAGAAAAGGTAGCGGTCTAATCTTAATCGAGATTTCACATTGAATTATCGAAGGCAACCTATCACGATTCCAAAGTATGGAGAATGATCCACATGATCATTCATCCATAGATTTTAAATAATGAAGATTAAACATCTTCGAAAACCAATAATCGCGAATCGGAGATCTCATCGACCAAAAAAATGAAAATAAGAAGAAGAAATGGATCTAAAATAGAGTCCACTCAAAAATCAAGAAGAGATCATAACAAAAAAAACTAGAACATCTTTAGAACTTTTCTCCAATAACTCTTTTCAAAATTTTCTTAAAAAAAGTAAATAGCAAAAAAAAGAAAATATAAAAAATCATGATACTAGGCCTTTTTTTTATGAAGACATTGAAGTTCTTTTTCTAAAAAAATTTTTAAGAGAAGAAAATAAAACCATAAACCTCAAAAAATATAAGCAAGTATAAGAAAAAAAAAATAAAAAAATAGTGAAACATAGTATAAATGGGGGGAGTGTGGTGCGCAGGATTGGGATGAGGTGGATAAAAAGGATTATAATCCAAAAACCATACAAGCCCAAACTAAAATTCTTTATAAAGAAAAAAAAATAAAAGAAATTAAAAGTAGCATATATTTTCCTTTTTCATTAAAACCAAAAAAAATAAAAATAATAAAATGACAGAACAAAAAAAGAGCTAAGACTTCTTCTTCTTCCTCAACGCATCACTATTCACCGCGGGATTGGGTGTGGCGGAGCTCCGCCCAATCGGAACGGCGGAGCTCCGTTTAGGTACCGTTCTGATCGGAAGTGCGAGAGGATTATGAATATATGCTCTATTTTAACCGACGCTCAAATATAAATTCGAATCTGAACCGAGAAGATTTAACGAAAACCTTCAAACTACCTTCAAAAATGGTAAGGAACTTCTCCAAATCCTCTTCTCTCTTATCCTTTTCGGATTTTGTGTTATTGTTGTGCTATTATGGTAATTGAATTTAAATTGAAGAAAATGATTTGGATTTTTGAAAAGGGTGTTGGTTTTTTGTAGAGATTTTGAGAGGCTATCTAAGCTTGAATTTGGAGTGAAGAATGCTTCCCATTTATAGAGAAAATGAAGTTGATATTTGAATGAAATTGAATTGTCGTTTTGTTTGTGATCATCCGCGTTTTTGCTGCTTGTGTTCATTTGCTTTTGGGCCTGCGTTTTGTGTTGATATTTGCGTTTTGGCCTGCGTACTGTATGCTTGTTATGCAGGTGCGTTTCAGGCTTTGTTCAGCTGAATGTGTGTACTGCGTGTGTTGTGTGAGCTGATGTATTGGACGGCTGTATTGCGTGCTGCTAGTGTGATGTTGAGTTGCGGCGTCGTGTTCTCGTGATGATGGCTTGCGTTTTGGCTTGGCGAAGCAGCTGGCTGGATGGTGGCGTGATGAAGCTGCGTGATTGTGCTTTGGTGATGGCATGCGGCGTTTTGTGTATGTTGGCTGAAAGTGTTGTAGTAGCTGAAGGGCTTGTTGTTGACTTGCAGAAGGCTTGTATTTTGACTGATGTTGAACATCTGCGTGGCATTGGAAGTGGCTGGGTTATTTTTTTTTGCTTTTTTTTTTCAAATGGGCTTGAGAGAAAAAAATATAATGGGCTTATTGACTTTTTTCTTTTTTGTGTAACATTTTCATGTTAAATGTAATGGTTCTCAAAAAATGTATATGGATTTATAAGAATAAGAAATTAAATGGGAGTAATTGGATAAAAGAAATGGTGTTTGGAAAATGAAATGAATAATAAAAAAAATGATGATTGGAAGAAGAAAAATGGTAATTTGGATAATTGAATAATCGAGAAAAAAACAAAATTTAAAAGGTGATTATTGAATGGATGATGGTTATGAAATTAAATAATAAAAGGATATAAATGGTTTAACCAAGAAAAAGGATAATGGATATGAAACAGTGATTTTTTTTAAGCTCACAACCAACTCCTGATTTTTACAAGCCACTGATAAAAATGAACACAAACACTTCTGAACCACTGCACAACTTGCAATTTATACCACCATCACTTGAATTATCTGAAAATTGCCTTGATTATCTGAAGCCATGCTGAGGAAAATAAATCCTCAGATGAATCACTGGTAAACTGATGAACAAACCGAACTTCACACGCAACATTTCTCGATAAACTGATGGACTTCACACATAACACAGCTTGATCTTTGAACATGCACTTTCTGAGGAATAAACCACTGGCACAAACAACTTGCCGTCGAAACAATCTTTTGATAGTTTGACCAAGATTAGGTCAAACGTCTATCTGAATCGAATTGTGACTGAACAAACGCATCTAAATTGGAATCACAACCCTGTCTTTTAAATCATGCAACACAGAGAGAAGAAGAGGCAAACTGCAACATATTTTTTTTGTATTTTGGTTAGAGGTTAGTAAATATAAACAAATAAAGCAAGTAAAAACATGGTGATTCCCTGCGAAGCATAGATCTGCATCTGAAAAAGGATAAACGAATCAGTGCGTGATCTTGTTTGTATGCAAATACAGATGAGATGCGAAAAATCTTAGGGTCAAAAATTAGGGTATGACAGATGCCCCTATTTAAGTTTCTTCAATCCAGAGATAATGAAGATTGAAATCTTCGTTTCGACAAGATGGAAGATACTTAAATATCAAAAAACCCAATTTTTGATCCTAAGATGCCAAAAACTGGAATGAAATGAAATGAACGATATGAAATGATATGAAGATGATATGGAAATGATATGAAGCATATGAAACTGTTTATGAAAGCATATGAAAATATATGAAAGCACATGAGCTATTATGAGAAAATTATGAAATGTATATGAAATGCAGAGAAATTCGTGAGGGATAAGACGACACATGAAAAAGAATAAACGCCGGGGATAAGGAGCATAAGACTCCGACGGGAAAAACAACATGCTAGAGACCATAACATGGCTTAGCTAAGGCGAAGATGTCCAAGAATGGCAATTGGACAGAAAGGGTCACAACATCCAGGAATGGCACTGAATGAAGTGAGAAAAGTCCCGTAAAAGTACATCAGAAACATCCAGGGATGACATTACTGACTTTACTAGGGATATCCGAGAATGGCAATCGGAAAAAGGCAATCACAACATCTGAGAATAACAATCAGATAAAATGCGTGAATAACAACATTCAGGAACAGAACTGAATGAAATGGGAGAAAGTTCGGGAAAGCACATCAACTCAATGATGACTCCAACATGGAAATCCGAGAATGGCAATCGGAAGGAAAGTGATCACAACATCCAAGAATAGCAATCAGATAAAATGTGAATCACAACATTCAGGAACAGAACTGAATGAGATGGGAAAGGTCCAAGACAGTATATCAAATCATTGATGACTTTACTATGGACATCCGAGAATGGAAATCGGAAGGAAAGTGATCACAACATCCAAGAATAGCAATCAGATAAAATGTGAATCACAACATTCAGGAACATAACTGAATGAGATGGTAAAAGGTCCGGGACAGTACATCAAATCAATGACGACTTCACTATGGACATCCGAGAATGACAATCGGATAAAAAGGTGTAATATCTGAGAAGACATAGTAAGTATATGAAGGAAAAGTTATGAAGAGACAGACAAATGCCAAGTAAGTTGGACTTTGATCACAAAGTAAGAAGTTGAAAACAACAAGACTTCGAGAAATGCATATGAGGACTAAAACACTCAGTATGCAAACATTTACGAAAATGGGGACTAAACCACCCAAGAACACGCATAATGAGGACTAAAACACTCAAATATGCAAAGGTTAACAAGAATGGGGAATAACACACCCAAGAAGATGCATAATGAGGAATAACACACTCAAATATGCAAACGTAAACAAAACTGGGGAATAACACACCCGAGCCAACGCATAATGAGGACTAAAACACTCAACTATGCAAACATAAACCAGACTGGGGAATAACACACCCAAAGAGATAAAATGAGAGAAAATGATGACAACCAGTTTAGACTCTTAGAGGAGTGGAAAAGATGGAAGACTGATTCCTCAACACGGAGATCGCTGCCATTCTGCTCGAATATTAGAGATGCTACTGCTGAACAAATCTCTGTCGCACCAGTAAACTGTATCAAGCTGAAAATCTTTTGAGAGAAGTCATGCAAAGCTGCTTGGGGATTCTTGAAGAAAATTGCCCCAAGTTCGATGACTGATGAGGGTAAACTGATAATGGATTCATTTCATGATTACTGCTGGAGAAAATAATCACATCTTTGAGATAACTGTTGAGAAGAATAAACTGATCATGGCTTCAGTTCTGGAAACGAATGCTGAGAAGGTAAATCCAGTATGAAACTTACAGAGAATCTTCTGACTAACCAAATTTGAGAATAACTTGCACTGAGCAACAACTCTTGAACCATAGGACCTGAGAAGAACTTGCCCCCTGATAAGATCACTGACCAAATTTCTTAACTGTTTGAAAATTCCTTGATGAGGAAAGTTTATTTGCAAATAAAAAGTGTTTGTACAAACCTGGTAATTTTAATGCAAAGTTTGAAATCAAGAATCATTTTTGGAATGAAATTTATTGATGTAAAGTAAATGAAAACATTGCCAAAACGCGGCGGTCAAGATAACATGAAAGATAAAGCAACAGTAAGAAACAAATGATTGGTAAAGAACTTGGGATTCAGTTTACGCAACCTCGTTGTAGTATGCTTTTCAAAAGAGACCTGGATTCAATTAGGACTCTTGAAGGTTGTAACGTGGTCTGGTTCACAGTTTATGAAACAAAAGATATAGGCTCAAAGTTTATTTGTACCCAACCCAACTTCGTGATGAACTCCAGTCCTACCTTCAATTAATTCAGCCTATGCCTTCAAGTTCCAAGCATTTGGGATTTCACAGATGAAGATGGTTCGTAAGCCAAAGGATTTTGAGATAGCAGTCACATCCTTCTTTTTGTTATTTCCAGTGAGGACTTTGGTCCACTCATCTTATTTTTGCTGAGGATTTTGATGACCTCTTGACAAATGTTTCTTTTATTATCCCTAACTTTTGCCTGAAATGTGTCATTTAATCTTACAGTCAGCGGGATGCCCCAGTTTTTGCCTAAGTCTCCTTCATAGGTTTTGACTTAGCGGGCTTTGATTTTTTTTAATAAATTCTTTTATTTTTAATATAAAATTTTTTTTGAAAGATAATGACTGCATGGCTTAATGATTACAACGAACCATCATTGGCTTTTGAATCGAGAAACATCTTCAACACTTCTTGATGTGTGTATGAAGGAAAGTTTGAGATTGTAACCTTTATTGAAGGGTGTCTTGAATGATTCTCTTGTACTTGAATGCACATTCGAATTAATTGAGAACTACCCATCCCTGGTTAAAATTGAGGGTATTTTCGAATAGAAAGAAACTCCAACTTCAAGGCTCAAAGGGGTTGACAAAGGATTAACTTCCTTATTTCTCCAGTGTTTGGGATTAGAAACAATGCCTGTATATCATCAACCAAGTCTCAATTGAAAGCATACCAACAACAATTATGGGTATCTCGTTTTCATCATCCTCCCTCCAATCATTGTAAAAGCTTGAGAAAAGAAAATGAATTTGAAATGTAAAGCATAAAGATGCAAATAGTAAATGAAATTGAATCAGAACAAAGCAATGCTCATTTCATTAAAATCAACATGAAAGTACAAACAAGCTTAAAAGCAAACAACTTAATATGATTGAAGAAAAATTGCAAACATAAAGAAACAATGGCCTAGTGATCCATCAGCAACAAGGATGAGCTGTCCCGTCTGATATTCCGGCCTTGAAGAAAATTTGACTGTTGAAGTCTTCTAGAAGATTCACTTCCCAAGCTTCGGCAAAGGATTGTTGATAACATTGGGATTAGTGTCATTAAAGTAAAGGATGTTGTTCCTGATAAGTTCTTGCACTTTAGCCTTCAGTGCAAAGCAATGTTCCAGGTCATGACCAGTTCCACCTTGATGAAACTCACAGCGAAGATCTGATCTATAACCAACCGGAAGAGGATTTGGAACAGGAGGTGGAGGCCTAGTAGTAATTAAACCACTCTTAATCAAGGAAGGAAACAACTCAGTGTAAGGCATCGGGATCAGATCAAAGTTTGGCCTATTGCGATACTGATTTTGTCCAGCAGCAGGATGAGGAGCCTGAGCTTGAGCTCGAATCTGAACTTAGGCTTAAGCTGGTTGAACTTGACCTTGAGCTTGAGTTTGAGCAGGTTGAGTTTTGACAACAGGAGCAACTGCAGCTACATATGGTTGAACATATCGTTGTTGCGGGCGATAAGGCCTCCTCTCAGTTGAAACAACATAAGCATCACCATCTTTTCTCTTGTGAAAGTTCCCAAAAGACTTTCTTGCAGCATTAGGAGATTCAGAATTGGTAATCTTACCTTTCTTTATACCTTCCTCTAGTCTTTCTCCAATAGTGACTAGATCAGAAAAACCAGATGAAACAGTTCCTACCATTTTCTCCCAAAAGAACGGTTGAAGAGTGTCCATAAACAAACCAGTTAATTCCTTTTCGGGCAAAGGTGGTTCCACTTGAGCAGCTAGCTCTCTCCAACGCTGAGCGTACTCTTTGAACGATTCTTTCTCTTTCTGTGACATGTTTTGAAGTTGACGACGGTCAGGCGCCATGTCCAGATTGTACTTATACTGTCTTACAAAAGCATCAGATAAATCTTTCCAGCTTCGGATGTGACTCTTCTCAAGGCCAACATACCACTTCATAGAAGCACCACTCAAACTATCTTGAAAACAATGAATAAACATCTTGTCGTCTTTGGCATGTGCAGCCATTTTGCGACAATACATTAACAGATGAATCTTTGGACAAGTATGACCATTGTACTTCTCAAATACAGGAACTTTGAACTTATCAGGAAGAACCAAGTCGGAAACCAAACACATGTCTATTGCAGCCGAACCAAAGACATCCTTTCCTTCTAGACCTCTTACCCTCTTCTCAAGAGTCAAACATTGTTCTCTAACTTCGTCCATATATCCAGGTTCACCCTGACTTTCAGCTTGTGGACCAGCAGCTTGGTACAAAAAAGGAGAATTCTGATAAGTAGTCTGAGCAGTAGTGTGCACAACAGGTTGAGGTTCGACAAAAGTCGGAGCTGAAAAGACTGGCACAACAGATGGACCACCCACTTGAGCAGTTGCAGAAACTGGCACATAATCCGGAGGTAACCCATATTCTGGCCAAGTAGAAACCGGTTGCTGAACAACAGGAGGATCAACAACAGCAGTAAAAACTTCAGAGATAACAGTCCTTTGAGGTGGTTCGCCTCGAGCAATCAGAACTTGCATCATTTCAGTGAGCCTGGTCATACCGGCCTTCAACTCATCAATCTCCATCCGGACTTCCATGTTATGTTGTTCTTGGTGTTCTATTCTCAATCTGATAGCTCTCAATCTGTTAGCAGCTCTAGTACCGTATCTGTGGTGAGGAGTCAGCTTGACGGATCAACAGACAACTGAGGAAAGAAACAACCGGGATGAGTTCCCACACAACTCGGATGAACACAAGAATATGCGAGGATGCAATGATATGCAATGTTTACTTCCATTTTCAGAAAAATAACTCGATTATCGCAAACATGGTCAACATCGAGAATATGGTCATGAAATATCTTGACAAAAAGGAATATTTACTTTTTCCAATATTTGCAATAATCAGAATTATTTTCCTGGAAAAATGGTTGTGAAGATGATCATGATGAGTATGTAGATGCATCAAACACAAACAAGATCACGCAAAGCACACAGGTTCAAAGGTTCGGATCACGAGCATGGAGTCAAGGTAACAGAACACCAACCCACACAGGCATGTACTAAGGTTTGTCTTCATTGTACCTGCAAAAAAAACCAAAAGGGTGCTAACAGAGGTTCCCGGAGTTAACAACCATCTTTAGAATATCATCGGTACGTTGGATTACTCCCCAACCGATAACATTCTTAAAATAGACCTCGTCCGAGTGTAGTATCGCGTGACGACCACCTTAAGTTTACACTCAGATAGTTTCCGCACTACGTTCCTAAATTGGCTTAGATTGGTTAAGGGTTCTACGGTCCTCAGTATGATCAGCTCAAGGTCGGAAAATAATGCCACGTATGATTACTCATCATGACATTGATAGTCCAAGAGAGCCTAACTGAGTGGAGATTATCAAATTGATATCGCTTTGGACTACTCCATCGCGTATCGCTTTGAATATCGCCGTCCTATCATAAGTTCCACTCAGATCCGGGTTAGAATCTATCTCACAGAGGATCACCAAAACCGAAACAGAACAACCAAGTAACAAGCAAATCAAACTAAAGCAGTAAATAAATCAAAGTAGGCCGAATCCACTTAGAGATTGACTCCCCAGCAGAGTCGCCACTTTTCTGTAGCGGCAAAATCGTGAGTGTAAGCTATTGATTAACTTAACTCAAGGTACACAGAGTCGCCACCGCGCTTTTATTTATTTCCAAAAGGAAAACGGAAAAAGAACAAACAAAATCTAATGAATCTAAAAGCAAAAGCTAAAAGAAACAAACAGAGAACGGGTAAGGGGATAGGTTACAAATCGGGAAGCTTTTACGCACCCGACATGTCCGTGATATTCCACGGGAACCCTTTGAAATATTTACTGCTTTTTGGTTTGAAATGGTTTGCTTGAAAAAAGATTGAAGAGATGAGAAGAAGAATGTTTTTTAAGATTTTTGTGTTTGAAGAGACGAACGTCTCATGCCTACGTACCCACAAAGTGCAATGCGAGATCAAAACTCCGTAGTTCGTGGTACAAAATTTGAAAAGAAACAATGAGTTGAATTGATTTTAAAATGTAAAGATAAGTCGTCATTCTTTAGCGAATAATTCCGCTAGAAAGAATGAATCATATCTAAACATAAAAAAAAGTTAAAAGAAACGTGCACGAGGGCACAAAAACAATTGAATGAGGTTTGAATATTTTTTAAAGTTTTTTGAGAAGAAAGTTTCGATATGCTTATGTGGTTTAGCATTTATTAAGAAATGAAATGAAAAGGTAACACCGCATGACCTAAGTCAAGGTTTGATTGAGAAAAATGTTTGAAGTTTGAAAACAAAGAAAGTTTTGAAAAGAGGAAGAAGATTTGGAAATTTAAGAAGTAGGAGGAGATGAAGGGACTATCCTAAGATTCGAAAATAAAAGTTGAAGGAAGAACGATCAAACCGTGTAGTGAACATTCTTTGAAACAATCGGGTTTCCATCTTCATAATCAAGTGAACTCAATCGGAGCCAAAGTCTTCAATCCACAACAACTCAAGCAAATGGATAAATCCTAAAATCTAAGTCCAACTCCAAGTCCCATGCTAAGGATAGTAACCATAGTCCGAAATTAAAGTCACAAATCTTTTAGATGTTTAATCCTTTATTAATATTTTTGGTGTCCAAATGGACAAAGGAAAAATCACAAGCATAACAATATAAACATAAACAATATGATGAATGATATAGTATAATAGAAGCATAATAAAAGAGATAAGGAGCGAGAGATTGAAATAAAGAGGATAAGGTGCGAGAGATTGAATTAAAATGTTAGTATATTAATATTATTATAATATTTACATAGAAATGGTATGATGAACTTAATCAAACACAACCACAAAAAGATAACAAAAAATCGAGGCAACCGGATCCAAGTGGATCTTAATCCGAATTCGGGACAAGTTTAGGTCTATGTTAAGCAATCGCCGAGTAATTTACGGAGTAATTACCCTACAAATGAGGCCGGCCACCACCAATTAAGGTGGAAAATATTTGTGCTAATACATGTTAGAGAAATGATATAATGAATCATTCTCCGAAAACATGTCGCACAAAAAGTTAAGGTAGCGGTCTAATCTTAATCGAGATTTCACATTGAATTATCGAAGGCAACCTATCACGATTCCAAAGTATGGAGAATGATCCACATGATCATTCATCCATAGATTTGAAATAATGAAGATTAAACATCTTCGAAAACCAATAATCGCGAATCGGAGATCTCATCGACCAAAACAATGAAAATAAGAAGAAGAAATGGATCTAAAATAGAGTCCACTCAAAAATCAAGAAGAGATCATAACAAAAAAAACTAGAACATCTTTAGAACTTTTCTCCAATAACTCTTTTCAAAATTTTCTTAAAAAAAGTAAATAGCAAAAAAAAGAAAATATAAAAAATCATGATACTAGGCCTTTTTTTTATGAAGACATTGAAGTTCTTTTTCTAAAAAAATTTTTAAGAGAAGAAAATAAAACCATAAACCTCAAAAAATATAAGCAAGTATAAGAAAAAAAAATAAAAAAATAGTGAAACATAGTATAAATGGGGGGAGTGTGGTGCGCAGGATTGGGATGAGGTGGATAAAAAGGATTAGATCCAAAAACCATACAAGCCCAAACTAAAATTCTTTATAAAGAAAAAAAAAATAAAAGAAATTAAAAGTAGCATATATTTTCCTTTTTCATTAAAACCAAAAAAAAATAAATAATAAAATGACAGAACAAAAAAAGAGCTAAGACTTCTTCTTCTTCCTCAACGCATCACTATTCACCGCGGGATTGGGTGTGGCGGAGCTCCGCCCAATCGGAACGGCAAAGCTCCGTTTAGGTACCGTTCTGATCGGAAGTGCAAGAGGATTATGAATATATGCTCTATTTTAACCGACGCTCAAATATAAATTCGAATTTGAACCGAGAAGATTTAACGAAAACCTTCAAACTACCTTCAAAAATGGTAAGGAACTTCTCCAAATCCTCTTCTCTCTTATCCTTTTCGGATTTTGTGTTATTGTTGTGCTATTATGGTAATTGAATTTAAATTGAAGAAAATGATTTGGATATTTGAAAAGGGTGTTGGTTTTTTGTAGAGATTTTGAGAGAGCTTTGAGAGGCTATCTAAGCTTGAATTTGGAGTGAAGAATGCTTCCCATTTATAGAGAAAATGAAGTTGATATTTGAATGAAATTGAATTGTCGTTTTGTTTGTGATCATCCGCGTTTTTGCTGCTTGTGTTCATTTGCTTTTGGGCCTGCGTTTTGTGTTGATATTTGCGTTTTGGCCTGCGTACTGTATGCGTGTTATGCAGGTGCGTTTCAGGCTTTGTTCAGCTGAATGTGTGTACTGCGTGTGTTGTGTGAGCTGATGTATTGGACGGCTGTATTGCGTGCTGCTAGTGTGATGTTGAGTTGCGGCGTCGTGTTCTCGTGATGATGGCTTGCGTTTTGGCTTGGCGAAGCAGCTGGCTGGATGGTGGCGTGATGAAGCTGCGTGATTGTGCTTTGGTGATGGCATGCGGCGTTTTGTGTATGTTGGCTGAAAGTGTTGTAGTAGCTGAAGGGCTTGCTGTTGACTTGCGGAAGGCTTGTATTTTGACTGATGTTGAACATCTGCGTTGCATTGGAAGTGGCTGGGTTATTTTTTTTTGCTCTTTTTTTTTTCAAATGGGCTTGAGAGAAAAAAATATAATGGGCTTATTGACTTTTTTCTTTTTTGTGTAACATTTTCATGTTAAATGTAATGGCTCTCAAAAAATGTATATGGATTTATAAGAATAAGAAATTAAATGGGAGTAATTGGATAAAAGAAATGGTGTTTGGATAATGAAATGAATAATAAAAAAAATGATGATTGGAAGAAGAAAAATGGTAATTTGGATAATTGAATAATCGAGAAAAAAACAAAATTTAAAAGGTGATTATTGAATGGATGATGGTTATGAAATTGAATAATAAAAGGATATAAATGGTTTAACCAAGAAAAAGGATAATGGATATGAAACAGTGATTTTTTTTAAGCTCACAACCAACTCCTGATTTTTACAAGCCACTGATAAAAATGATCACAAACACTTCTGAACCACTGCACAACTTGCCATTTATACCACCATCACTTGAATCATCTGAAAATTGCCTTGATTATCTGAAGCCATGCTGAGGAAAATAAACCTCAGATGAATCACTGGTAAACTGATGAACAAACCGAACTTCACACGCAACATTTCTCGATAAACTGATGGACTTCACACATAACACAACTTGATCTTTGAACATGCACTTTCTGAGGAATAAACCACTGGCACAAACAACTTGCAGTCGAAACAATCTTTTGATAGTTTGACCAAGATTAGGTCAAACGTCTATCTGAATCGAATTGTGACTGAACAAACGCATCTAAATTGGAATCACAGCCCTGTCTTTTAAATCCTGCAACACAGAGAGAAGAAGAGGCAAACTGCAACATATTTTTTTTGTATTTTGGTTAGAGGTTAGTAAATATAAACAAATAAAGCAAGTAAAAACATGGTGATTCCCTGCGAAGCATAGATCTGCACCTGAAAAAGGATAAACGAACCAATGCGTGATCTTGTTTGTATGCAAATGCAGATGAGATGCGAAAAATCTTAGGGTCTAAAATTAGGGTATGACAATAGTGTGTTTGGAGGAATGTCAGAAGAAATGGTTCAAAATTTCGTAAAAAAAATGCAATTGGAGTTTGAGATGAGCTTAGTAGGTACTTCCTTGGTGTTCAAGTAAAGCAGATGAAAGATTTTATTTTTCTCAGTCAAGGGAAATATGCAAAGAGTATATTAAATAAATTTGGTCTAGACAATGATACACATAAGAGAACTCCAACTCCAACTCATCTAAAGCTGTCTAAGGATGACAAGGGAGTCAATGTTGATTAGAGTCTTTATAGAAGCATGATAGGTAGCCTGCTTCATCTTACAGCTAGTAGACATGATATAACATTTGCTGTTGGAGTATGTCCTAGATATCGGGCTAAACCTAAAGTGAGTCACATTAATCAAGTCAAAAGAATCTTTAAATATGTGAATGGCACCATTAACTATGGAATATTATACTCTCATAGCTCTAATTTCACTCTAATGGGATATTGTGATGTTGATTGGGCTGGTAGTGCGAATGACAAAAAGAGTACCTCTAGAGGTTGTTTCTTTTTGGTTAACAACTTAATCTCATGGTTTAGTAAGAAGCATAATTGTGTTTCCCTATCCACAACAGAAGCTTAATACATAGCAGTAGGAAGCAATTACTCTCAATTGACGTGGATGAAGCAAACACTATCGAAATACAATGTCACACAAGATGTCATGACTCTGTAATGTGACAACTTGAGTGCTATAAATATCTCAAAAAAATCTTATTCAACATAGCAGAACAAAAAACATAGACATCAGACATCACTTCATTCAAAATCTAGTTGAAGATAAAGTGATAACTCTGGAGCATGTCAACACTGAGGATCAGTTAATGAATATCTTTACCAAGGTTTTGAATGTCATTATGAATTTACCTATATGAAGGCTTATAGAAATTTCCTGTGTATATGAGCAAGATGACAAATTAGGTGCTTGGAATCTGTCTGATGCTTACACTGCAAAATAAAGCTATTGAAGTATTTATGCAAATTGAGGTTATGGTTTATTCTAGACTGGTTGTGCTCAGAAGAATGAAGCTGATAATATTACAAAAGCTGTATGAATAAGAGAATATAGTGCCTCTCATGAAGGATAATACTGAAGTCCGTGTTGGTTGCATTATTGAGGGGGAGCTGTATGTTTACAACAACTTCAACATGTGGTTGCATAATGTCAGACATGATGTCCGGACATTATTCAATATGTTATTTTTCTCATTTTTTTGTATGACTAGAAGGCTCTGGTCCTGGAAGTCTATCTCTCTGTCAATTTTGGTTAAAAAGGGGGAACGTTGTTTTCATGAAGTAAATGCTCATGGTGTGTTCCGATGCTAACCTTTAAAGGAGTATTATAGTTGTTGATGTGGTTGTTTTAGCCAAAATTTTGCAAAGGGGAGATTGTTAGTTCTGCCCAGTTGAGGTTGGCAGTAATTTTGGTAAAACAACCTATATTAGTCATGTTGGACAAGGTGTATTGACATGTTAAATATCAGGTTTTGTTTTGAGGAAAAACAGGTTTTTGGAAGATGCCAGAGGAGATATCCCAACAAAGGTTACTCGACATCTGTATCAGTAACAGTTTTACTAACTGTTATATTTGAAGAAAATCACAGAATATTCCGGAGAATATTTGTGATTACAGTTGGTGTCCAAGTGAGGAGAGTTTTAGAGATTGAAGGCTTGAAGATCGTAAATCAGGGAAGAGTTGAATTAGAAAAGTAAAGATTGGGAATTTTCTATTTTCTTGGAGATATTTAGCAGATTTTGTAAGATCAGAATGCTGCGAGTTTAAAGCCCAAATCAAGTGTATTCATTTGTTATAAATAGGTTAGTTTAGACCTAGGTTGATAGCAAGAAAAAAAGATATATACTTGAGTAGAAAAGTATTAGGGTTTTTGTTTTTGTGAGCCTTTCTTAGATCAAGTGGATGCTAAGAATATGAGAACTTTACTGAGTTATAAAGTATATACTCTAAAGCTTTTAAGTATAAAGTGTGTTGTAGATCACATAGTGATTGTTAAGGAATTGAGGAAGGCCTTGACCCATGAAGTGTCTTAGGTAGAAATATAACACAAGTTGTGATTAAGTGACAAGTTGGAAACCGGAGGTTGTTTCACTTTAAATTAATACTATTTAGTGGATTTCATTCCTGGATTGGTATCCCCCATAATAGGTGTGTTAGACCAAACTGGGTAAACAATTGATTGAGTGTTATTTACTTTCTGCATATTTAATTGTTCGTATTGTTCATTGTTTGAGAAAGTAAAGATTAGTTGTTCTGACATCTCATAGGACATATGTGATTTGCTAAACCATAATTTCAGATTGTTTCACTTCCTGTTCTCCACTTTATTTAAACATTATTCATTGTTTCAACGTCTCATTTTCAACTCTTTGTGTTTTCAAACTTAGTTTCAAAGTTTTTTCTTTTCTTAAAAAATGTCTTTAACAACCTTAGATGAAAATCTTTTGTTCATAATCAATGAAAAATTTATTGATTTCGATGATTTGAAAGACAAAGGTTTTGATCTTAGGAAAAACTATTCACAAACAAAAGTTGAACGATAATTTTGAAATTCTTAATGGAACCATCTACGTTAATCTCATTAAAGAGTTATGGTTAAATGCCTCTGTAGGGCCATCTGGTCATGATGCAGAGTCAATCCAGTCATATGTCAATGGCTTTCCTGACATAATTACTCAATCACTTATTGCCCAGACAGTAAAATGTGAAGAGGAAGGTTGTTGTATTGAACATTATAGATTCAATCATGTCTATAAAGACCCCATTCGCCTAATTTATGCAACCAATGACAGTTAATGATGAACATTATTGATTTCCTCTTACCATTTTTATTTTCTTAAAGGAAATGATGATCATCTATAGGAATGAAATAATTTTTATCATACCATATGGAAGAGTTCTTTATGAACTTTTCTCAAAGTTAGGGATAGTTAATAGTGATACTATTGAAGTTGAGTGGAGTAAAATTTTTGAATATGTGGAATAGTTATTTGTTGTCCCGTTTTTAATTAATGAAATATTTCCTTTCATATTATTTTCTATTCATTTTTTATTGATATTTTTTTTTTTGAGAATTACTAATTAATAAGAAAAAAGTGGAAAAAAAATTAATTAAGAAAAAAAGGGAAGATTGGAAGGTGCCAAGTGAGAAATGATTGAAAAAAAATCTTAATTGTAGTTAGTGAGATTCGAAGTGTGTTCCTTAATAGCTATGCTACCTCGGTTTTAAAAAACACAGAAATATTAGGTTTACTTTTTTTTTCCAAAAAATTTGGCGCTCACTTATAGTTATATTACCCCGGTTTTATATAAAATCAAGAGAAAAGATTGTTTTTTTTTTTAAATCAAACATGCCGCTCTCAGGACCTATAAGTTTGATTTTCGGCATATTTGAGGTGAAACCTTTGTAATGAAAAAAATGTTATTTGTACTAGTGATAAACACTTCTTAACCCAAAAATTCTCTAAAAATATTACCACACAACTGAGAGAAAAACTTAGCAAGTTAAATCGAAACATATCATATCATGTCAACCTAGTCACATGGGTTAGGACTTAATATTTAGATATAAATATTCAATCAAACTCAAGAGTATTAATGTATTCACAGTTTTACACTAATTTCTAAAAACAATTTAGTTTTTATTTTTTAAGACAAAATAATATTAATAAGGCAAAAATACACTAGGGATCCCTTTATGATATTTTATTATAACGGGTTGGTCCTTTAAGTTTTTTTTCGTAACAAATTGATCCTTTAAGTTACCAAACGCGTGCATCGTTACCCTTTTTTAATAGATTGTAGGTGTTAATTATGGATGCAATTATTTCGAGTGATGTGAAAATAATGAAGTGCAACCAAAAATACAATAGTAACACATTTCTAAATGTTCAAAATATGCGAAAAAGAATGTAGAAATCACCCTAAAAGACCAAGTTGTAACAAAAAAAAATTAAAGGACCAACCTGTTACAAGAAAATAACTTAAAGGACCTCTGTTATAATTTTACCTATTAATAATATAGGTTAAAAAGCCAAAATAAAGTACAAATGAACAAACAATTGGTATAAGATGTATCAAAAGCTACAATAGAGAAACTAATCAAATACAAATAGAAGAAGAAAAAACTTCAAGGCAAAAGAACAGTCAAGCTAAAACAAGTCATCTTTAGAAAAACCGCATTCTAAGAATTGCTCTCCAAGAAAGAACCAAGCTAAAGTTCAAGCCAACTGGACCACCAACATCGAGTCATAGACCATTAAGGGAATAACAAAAAATCAAAACAACTATCTCATTTCCTGAAATCTCGATCCGCTATTGATTAATCCAAAGTATATGGTTCTAAAGCCATTATATGAAGGTGCAATAGTTCCTTCCCAAGCGACCCAAAAACTATTTCCAACACAAAAATGTCTCTCCTGCACTTCTTTCACGTTTGTTGAAGAAAAAGAAAACACAATATATCATTTCAGGTCCTCCAAATGGTCTAGTCCATAACATGCCATATCAAAGGAAAAACTCTCTTTAGACTTTTCCCTACCAAACTAAAGAGAGAAATTTCTCAAAGAGAATACTAGGATCCCTAGGAAGAACTATCTGCTTCCCGGCTAGTTAAAAATCATATACTAGACACTGCTAACTAAGCCATAAGTGAGAAACAAGTGAGAAGTTGACTCAATGAAAACACCACATATACGACACATGGTGAGTTCAAGGTCAACAATCACCTTTATCTTGAATAAAATCTCTCTAGAGAAGAACATATCAAGGAGAAGATGCCAAGAGAAAACAATCACCTTAGAAGGTGCCCAACTATCCAAAATGCGGTGGAAAGGCAAATTTCTAGTGGAGGAGTGGCTTGAAACAAAAGAAGAAGTCAAAAGACAACGATAAGCAGCTGGCACCAAGAAAGTGTCATACCTAGCCAGCTTCAAAATCCACTTATCACTATCCATGGAAAAAATATGCCCTTGAGTTATCGAGAGGAATTCAGTCCAAAAAGACGTTTGACACCCGAATCCAACCATCCTAGTGATACCACTCACAAACCAGTAATATGAGTATTCTTGATTATAACCAAGAAGGGAAACTCCTTTACAATAGGATGAGGAGTTTCATAAGCCCAAATCTCTACCACCTTTACAGAATAAACAATTAAGGCACCATAGCGAGCAATAAAGATATATCTCCAAAGATCAAAGGCACGCCACCTCCACTTAGCCAAAAGAGCTACGTTAACAAGACATATATCTCTTACCTATAAACCTTATTTAGTTTTAGGCTTACACTTATCGACCCAAATGACCCAAGACTTTTTAGAAACTCCCTTAACGTCTCCCAATGAAACCTTCTTTGAATCTGAACTATTTTCCACTATGCCAAAATTGACTTTTAACAGCGCACCTTAGACAACGCTTTATAAAGAAAGCGCTGTCTAAGGTTAAAATTAAAAGCAAAACACGGAAACTGTTCAAAAATAATAAAAAAGCGCTGCTAAAAGTCCTATCTTAGACAATGCTTTTGAAAAAACATTTTCTAAGGTAGGCCTTAGATGACGCTTTTAGAAAGCGCTTTTAAAGATAAGCCTTAGACAACGCTTTTTCAAAAAAAGCGCTGTCTAAAGTCTGGATTGTTTTTTTATATATTTCTTTTATATTTTGTCTATAAATTTTGATTTTATAAGTAGATATAGTTTGTTTCCACCCATGTAACAATAACAACCAAAACCCTCGACTGTTAAACTTAAACCTCGTGGAACAAACACCAAACCTTGTTCCACCGCCGTCCAACCATGGGTTTCTTCGACCTCAACATACCCTACCCAGAAACCTCCACCAAATCCGAGAAATCCACCATCGAAAACAACCGAACAAGACTAGCCGTGAAAGCCATGGAGCTAGGTTACACAGGTATAACTTATAACCGCACAATGAAAGGCGTAATGTCCGATAAACATTGTTGCTCCATCTCCCCACTCTCCCTCACTACTCTCCTCAACATCGTTCCCTTTCTCTCGTCTTCCGCCAAGCTTCACCGTGACCTCCTCGGTGTTCAATCTTCCACTCCGTTTCGGCAGTACACACGCTTAACGGTTTGTGTTGAGAATCCATTGCAGGGTAATGCACTTAATGATGGGAACCCGATTTTGAAAACTTATGATTTGGTTACTATAAAGCCGTTGAATCAGACTGCTTTTGGTTACTATAAAGCCGTTGAATCAGACTGCTTTCAATATCGCCTGCGAGAGAATGGCGGTTAGTAGTGAGAATTATAGGTTTAGTTTGAATGTTTAATCTTGATCAAAAGTTTTTGATAATTGATTAATGTTGTTGCAGGTCGATATCATTTCGATTGATTTTTCGGCTAAGTTGCCGTTTAGGTTGAAACAGTCTATGGTTAAAATGGCTACGCAGTGTGGTGTTGTTTTTGAAGTTCCATACTCTGGTCTTATTGCTGATGTACATTTAAGAAGACAATTGATTTCCGGGGCCAAGGTAATTGCTGCTTCTCTATATAAGTTTACAATAAATGATTCGCATTGAAGATTTTTTAGTCCTTGATTGGTTAATTTACAAATCTTGTAATTAGGCTCTTTTTATTTTGTTTTGTTACCTAAGTTAAATTTAAAAATAAGACAAGTTTCATTTACAAACACATAGAGGTGTGTTGTAGAGTAAGCTCCTAGGTTGTTAATCTCCTAGTTTGTTTGTAAACTTTGTATTTAACTTGTCTTTTCCATTTGCTTTCATTCACCACTTCTCTCTATTTTAATCTGTGTAAAATCTGAAATTATGAATATTAAACAAGCTTCTTTTCGAGAACTTTTTCCAACTTCACTCAAACCAAGGTTAAGGAGTAAGTACAAGGTATGTGAACTTTCATTCTCTTTTCACTCACTGTTTTATTTTCACTCATAGAATGTAGTTTTTTTTTACAGAGGGTGTGTTGTTCTTGTTCACCCAAAGAAGATAAAGATGTAGTCATGTGTAGTATTATAAAACAAACTAGTGGTACTAGTGGGCCATGTCATACCTTAGTGTATTTAATTTTATTTAATTTTTAATATCTTGTGATAATAGTTTCTCACATAGGTTTTATGGGAGGGAATTACTTCATTTCACTTTATCTAAAATATTGGAGGGAGTTTATAAAGGGAAATTAAATTTTTGGTTAAAGATATGGTGGGTAGAAACAATTTTTATATTTTGACAAATAATTTTTATATTTGTTAGTTAAAGATATTTTTGACAAATAATTTTTTAAGATATTTTTATATTTTGACAAACAATTTTTGTATTTTGGTTAAAGATATTTTTGACAAACAACTTTTATTAATATTAGTTAATTAAATAATTTTTTAAGAAAATATTGTATTTTATTTAAATTTTATATTTATCACTAACTATTTTTCATATTAAATTAATAGGTGTTATTAAATATACACAATGTCGCCAAGAGAACAATTTCCTACACAAGCTTTGGATGGTGCTCCAAGTAATGATATTGAGTGGCATTTTGGAACACCAGAACCCGGAAGTCAGAACAATGTTCGCTGCAAACTTTGTAATTTGGTAATAAAAGGTGGCATTACAAGATTAAAGCAACATATAGCACACATGAAACGACAAGTTACGGGTTGTGGTAGAGTAACAACTATGGTTAGAGAAAATATGATGAAACTTCTACTTGATTCAAAAGCAAAGAGAAATGATTCTAAAAATAGAAAAGAAGAATTTGAAGAACGTTTAAGAGGAGATGTTGAAGATGAAGATGAAGATGTGGATGCTCTTATTGATGATCAATTGAGATACGCAATACAACAAAGCCTTAGATCACATCAAGAATGGGAAAATATGCAACAGTTCAGGCGAGAAACAAGAGCTTCTGAAAATATATACAAACAAGGTGGAAGGTCTTGTGTCAGTGTTAGTGGGGGTGGAAGGCCATAAGATATCTCTTTCTCTTTGAGATCTACTAATATTGATCTTGTTAGGAGCAAAAACATGAAGCAACCAAGAGCTGGTAAAGGATTTTTGAAGACATAGAGAAAAAAGCTTGGAGAGGTACGTTGTAAGCAAATTTATAATTTACGAACGTTTGCCTATGAATTTATCTTAACTCTTCTTGGTTACATAATTTGATTTATACTGCTTCTTAGGATTTATCCATATTTTCTTTTCATCTGTAGTGTCCTCAGCAACGTAATCAAATAGATTGCAGATATTTCATGTTGAGGTTTATGTGAGATACTCTTGTTTTGGGCCGATTAGAGATTCCCACCGATATATGTATTTCTAACTTATGAGTTATTTTAATATTTACACATATCTCTCATATAATTAAATAGTTGAAATTAAATCAAACTATGTTATATTATTATATAGTAATTTGATGAATTCATGTGTGCTTATTATACAAAAGATCAAGTGGACGAAATCAAAGAGGAATGATGTCAATTCATTATAGAGCTCAGTGTTATATGAGGTATAATATTGTACTCTTACTTTAATTGATGACAATTTAAATATGTGTAACGTTGTAATTTCTATAATATTGTTTATTAATTGAATTACAATCTTTGTGTTGTTTCAGGACCTATGTATATTTGAAGCAATGCTTTGGATGGATTAGATATGTGTAATTATAATATGTACATTTGTAGTAAAATGTAATGACTTGTAATTATAATTTTGGTACATAAATTTGTATATATTTTGGTACATTTAATAGGCCAAAATGGTTTGAATTGGTATATATATATATATATATATATATATATATATATATATATATATATATATATATATATATATATATATATATTGGTTTGAATTGCCAATTTTGGATTTATAATTTTGGTGCATAAATTGATATATAATTTGTGATATTTGTCTTCCAAAAATTGGTTGAAAATAGGTCAAAATTCTGGTTTAAAAACCTGGTAAAAAAAGTGGTTTCAAAAAAATTATACTAAAATTTCCGTATACCTTAGACATCACTTTACACAAAAAGTGTTGTCTAAGGGGGGCTTAGAAAGCGTTTTTGGCAAAAGCGCTGTCTAAGGGGGGAATTAGACATCGCTTTCAAAAAGCGTTGTCTAAGGTATACCTAAAAAAATTAAAATAGGAGGGGATTAGACAGCGCTTTCACCAAATGCATTGTCTAAGGTATACCTAAAAAAATTAAAATAGGAGGGGCTTAGATAACGCTTTCACCAAAAGCGCTGTCTAATGTATTCCTAAAAGCATTGTCTAAGGGTACCTTAGACAACGCTTTTAAGATTTAAAAAAGTGTTGTCTAAACCTTTAGCAGCGGAGGTTTAGACAGCGCTTTAAAGCACTGTCTAAAGGCAAAAAAAGCACTGTTTAAGGTCTTGTTTGACATAGTGTTCCTTTAAGCATTTACAAGCATTTTCAAAAAAGACGAAGAAATATGGATATCATTAAACACATAATTGAGCAAAACCACCCTTCCCAAGCTAACATACATTTGCTTCCAGGAATTGAAACTCTTAGATAACAGATTAACAAGGGGTTCCCAAGTAAGTTTTCGACTAGGAATAACCCCAATAGGCATCCCCGTTTATTTAAAAGGAAGGGTCTCAATTTTACGGTGAAGAAAGTCACCGACGAAATAAAAAACAGAGTTCCCATTAATCCCTATTAGACTACTCTTAGAAAAAATCAGTTGAAGGCCCGAAGAAAGTTCAAAACTCCTAAAAATAATCTTTATAGTCCAAAGATTTTCAACAAATGGATTCGCTAAGATAAAAGTATCATCATCAAATTTGAGACCACTATCCTAAAACCAATCTCAAGACAGACCCAACTAGTCAAACCACTTATTCCCTTAAGCATAAGTAGAAAAAAAAATAATGGAGTTTGAGATCCAACTTGCTTAAAACTCTTTTAAATACTAATCTCTTAAATTGTACTATCATTTACCAAAACCTCAAAATTCCTAAAATAAACACATGCTTTAATCCAAAACCTCTCTAAGAATAATTACTAGATTTTTTAATTAAATAGTCTTCTGACTAGAATAGCATTTAAATATGTAAAAATATATATAAAACTCATATTCAATCTTATACTTGCCGAACATTCATTAACATTTTACTAGAAACAAAAAGCTAACAATGGTTAATTCAAAACACATAATATCATATCAATATATTCTAGTCTAAGCTTTAGCCCAAGTTATATGGAAACCGCGTTGCACTACTCATTCTTCGCATCAACTTCTATTCTTAGAATTCAATAGAAACAGAAGAAGAAAATATTAAAAACTAATCAACACAGCAACATTTTTCTCAGTAAAAAACAAAAAACTTTTACGAATTAATATTTCGTTTTGAGTTGAAGGTGACAAGGAAGGCACAGGTTAAAATAACTTCAAACTAATCTATATAAGCCTCCAATGATGTCTCTTTCTTGAACTGGCCAAACCAATTCGCAGCTCTTGTGTGTGATATTCCCTTTACACTTGGTCTTATCACCAATCCATAAATATTAAACCCTAAAATTTAAAACTATATGGTTATTGACCCATTCATCAACAACAATAATAATAATAAAGACAAAAAAAAAAGAGAGTAATATTAATAATCATAATACACTTTTTGATGTTCGAATTTCGCACTAGTAATTATTATAATATAATTCATATATGTGGAGATCTATCTAATCATGCTTTAAGTTTGACAAAAAGTATGTATTTTGATTGAATTTGAATTTGGGTTTTTGATTTTCTTCAATTATAAAATATTAAGATAAGTTGGATAATATAAACACTACTCTCTGTCATAAATCCGTTATGTTTATTTTATTATTTTATATTTAAAATATTAATTATATAATTATATTTTGATATTTTGTTTCGTATATTATTATTTAAAATATTTGAAATATAAGTGTATACATAATTTTCTTGAGATTGTTTAAATTTATTAATTATAATGTTAAGAAAAAAATATTTTTAATAAAAAATTGATTTTATTACATTGTTGGTGGTGAGGTGAGGATATTCAAACTCTTTTCAAACGAGTTTGTGTTTTAATTCTTCTTTAAGTCAAAAGTCTACTGAATAACTAAAAATTTTCGAAAATTCAAATTTAAATTAAAGGATATAAAAATCCTCCTCTATCCGCTCCCTTACAATATATATATATATATATATATATATATATATATATATATATATATATATATATATATATATATATATATATATATATATATATATATATATATATATATATATTGGTATTTAAGTTTTTAGCAGAAAAAAAATTAAGAAAATTGAGCACAGCCGGAGAGAAACTACAGTCAATCATTTTAGCAGTTACGCTTGACTAATTCTAAATTATTGTCTTGACTGATTCATTATTATTGTATTATTTTAGTGTCCACAAATTGATACTCCACGTACCCTTGTATTCTAAGAAATCAGTATATAAATCATAACTCCATCATTGCTTCAACAAACTCTCCTCATCAATTTCCAATTATCCTACAACTTCTTTCATCTTCCTTTATAAAAAATACTCAAAGTTCTATATAGTTTACATAAAAAGAAGATTCAAATCAAACCATGTTTGCTTGCCTTAGAAAAACATCATCATTTAAAAAGGTAAAATTAGTAGAGCCACGAAAATCAACAAAAGTTGTATACAAATATGAGTTAACCAAAAAGAAACCTACATCCATGACAAAGAAGAAAAGGGTTCGTTTTGTGGATTCAGAACCAACTATTATGGGAGAAGAAAACAATAAAGAATTTGAGAAAAGAAGATATATTAGTAATGATGAATTAGTAGAAAAAGAGGGAATTAGAGTGACTATTAGATTAACAAAGCAACAAGCAGTTGAGTTGCTATCAAAATGCAATGAAAGTGTTGTTGAATTGAAGGATGTTGCTCGTGAGTTACTTTCTATTCCAGGAAATCGAGTCACCATTTCTACAAACACTTGATTTCTAACTTATTCTTGTATATATATTTTTTAGGTTGTACGATGATTAATTGTTTACAATTTGTTTTATCTGTGAATAAAAATAGTCAGCTCAATATCACATTCTTGATTATTATACACGTGTAAATTAGACATTGATCCCCACAATCACATTAGCAATCAAGATATAATCAACAAATTGATCGAAAATTAAAGGTTCGGGTGTTAGTTTCAAATTACAAGAGTTGGGTTTTCGTTATGATCTTCTTTTAAGGTTTTGTTAAGGAGTTGATTTTTGAAGCGTTTTGGAGTAGAATTTTTTTTTTAGGATTACGTTTATATCTTGAAATGTGTGTAATATTTTTAAAAAACAATATACTACATTAATATATGAAATCGTATTGTTTTTAATTTTTTTTTTAAATATCAAACACAATTTAAGATAATGTCGCAATAATCCAAAGTCTTCCTCTCCAAAAATCAACTCCCAAATAGACCCTTTGAAAATGCTAAATGATATATATAAGTTTCCGTGTATAATGATTTTTATGAAGCATAAGGTGATTGATGATCTCAATAGGGGAAGTTTGTCCATTATGCTCTGATCTAATAAAGACGATGGATCATTTGTTTTCTTGTAGTAGGTTGGTCATTGGCGTTTGGTTTAGAGTCTTTAATTAGGTTGTTAATGTTAGTGTTTTACCTGGGTAGGTTGTGAGGTTGCTTGAGGGGCTTGACTGGTTTGGAGGGGGCAAGAGAGTCTTGTCGAGTATTATTCCGATTTGGCATGTGCTAATCTGGACTATTTGAAAAATTCTCAACAATTTTATTTTTTATTTGAAAAACTCGATTTTTGATCATGGTGTGAACATGATTATTGCGTTTTCTTTGAAATGGGTACAACCACACATCTTGGGTCTCACTTTCTCTTTCAAGGATTTGGAGCATGATTCACTCATCTTCTTAGGTAAATAGAGGTGTGATGGGTTTCTCGATGGCCTCCCTCTATTCGTTAGTTGTCTACGTCATCCCACTATGCTAAAATTGACTTTTAATAGCGCACCTTAGACAACGCTTTATAAAGAAAGCGCTGTCTAAGGTTAAAATTAAAAGCAAAACACGGAAACTGTTCAAAAACAATAAAAAAAGCGCTGCTAAAAGTCCTACCTTAGACAGCGCTTTTGAAAAAGTGCTTTCTAAGGTAGGCCTTAGACAACGCTTTTAGAAAGCGCTTTTAAAGGTAGGCCTTAGACAACGTTTTTTCAAAAGCGCTGTCTAAAGTCTTTCAATTTAAAAATAAAATAAAATCAAAAGCGTTGTCTAAGGTCAACCTTAGACAACGCTTTTAAAAAGCGTTGTCTAAAGCACTGTCTAAGGCCCCCCTTAGAAAGCGCTTTTCTCAAAATTTTGTTCTTTCTGTTCTTTCATTTTCCCTCCAGCGAACGCGATTAACCTAAACATCAGAAACTCCATAAACCTTGAATCCACTTCCATTTTCGGTTTCGATCATTGAAGACGTTTTTGAAGACTCCATCGCCTGCAAATGTACATTTTGAAGTTGTTCTTCGTTCTTCTTTTTTGGTTTCTGATGTTCTTCGTTCTTCTTGCGGTATGTTCTTTGTTTCATATCATTTTTGTTGAATCTTGTAGAGAATATGCAGAAACTGAGTTTAGAACGAGTTTAGTGTATTATTTCTGTTGAAGTTGTTTTGAGAATGTGCAGAATGTTGTTGACTGAGTTTAGTGTATTATTCCTGTTGAAGTTGTTTTGAGAATGTGCAGAATCTTGTTGACTGAGTTTAGTGTATTATTCCTATTGAAGTTGTTTTGAGAATGTGCAGAATCTTGTTGACTGAGTTTAGTGTATTATTCCTGTTGAAGTTGTTTTGATTCATTTGTAGCTTTTTTTAGCAACTGAGTTTAGAAGTTGAGTATAAAACCCTTTTTTTAGAAACTGAGTTTTGACTCATAAGGTACATTGTTGTTGTTATGTTTGATAAATAATAATGTTGTAATATAAAAATTATTAAAGTTAGTTATAGGTATATTGTTATAAAAAATTAACGTGTTAATGTGTTATAGGTATATTGTAATAGAAAATTAAAGTTAGTTATAGAAAAAGCGATATGTTATAGGTATAGTTATAGGTATATTGTAATAGACAAATTATTAAAGTTAAGAGAAAAGTAATTGAAGAAAAACTTTGATTCTTGTAATAGAAAAAATGAAAGTGATGAGGTAATTAAAGTTGAGGTATCAGCTATGTATCGGTGTATCAGCGTATCGGATACGATACGACATAGATTTTAAAGTATCAGTGCTTCATTGGTTATAGGTATTGTCGCTGTATAGGTATTGTCGTTTGTATTAACATTGGTTATGTATACGTTATTGAAGTTGATATTGATTGTTTACCTTAATAAGTAGGAAAACCATGGATAAAACATGGATCTGTGTCGATCGAATGACCAAAGAGTACGAGAATGGGGCTGCGGAATTCGTTAAGTTTGTTGTTCAACACGCTGAAAACCCCAGACGAATGCGTTGTCCTTGCTTGCGTTGTTGTTATATTGGTAAGGTTGACGCAGATGGATTGAAATCGCATTTACTGAGGCATGAAATTGATCGAAGTTATCAGTGTTGGATATTTCATGGTGAGAAAATTAACGAGAATGTTGAACCGAGTGGAAAAAGTAGTACGACCTATGCTTCATTCGACAAAGACACGGAAACATACGATTGTGATCGAGTTGAAGAGATTGTAGAAGCACTTGAAAAAGATCTTCATGATTGTCCTGAAATGTTTGAGAGGATGGTAAGTGATGCAGAGAAACCGTTGTACAAAGGTTACACTAAATTCTCAAGACTGTCTGCGGTATTAAAGTTGTACAACTTAAAGGCGGACAATGGATGGTCGGATAAAAGTTTCACAGAGTTGTTGGCCCTTATGAGAGAAATATTACCGGATGATAATGTTCTTCCTAATCGAACCTATGAGGCAAAAAATGTTGTGCTCTATTGGCATGAGCTATGATAAGATACATGTTTGTCCTAACGATTGCATTTTGTTTCGTAACGAATATGCATCGTTAACTGAGTGCCCTAAATGCGGTTTGTCTCGATATAAGAAAAGATTGTCTCCCGCAAAAGTCTTATGGTATTTTCCCATAATTCCGAGATTTAGGCGCATGTTTCATAGTGAAACCGATGCAAGACATCTGACTTGGCATGCAGATGAAAGAATTATTGATGGAAAGTATCGGCATTCGGCTGATTCACCACAGTGGTCGAAGATTGATAATGATTATCCTGAGTTTGGAGAAGAAGCAAGAAACCTTCGCTTGGCATTATCTACTGATGGAATGAACCCGCATGGTCTTCAAAGTATCTCACATACCACATGGTCTGTGATTCTTATGATTTATAACCTACCTCTGTGGCTATGTATGAAGCGTAAGTACATGATGTTATCTATATTAATCTCTGGGCCTAAACAACTAGGGAATGACATAGACGTATACTTGACACCTTTGATCGAAGATTTAAAGATTTTGTGGGAGAACGGTGTGGAGGTTTATGATGGATATAGGAAATAAAGTTTCAATTTGAGGGCGATGTTGTTTGGCACAATTAATTATTTTCCAGCATACGAGAATCTATTTGGGTATAGCATTAAAGGTCAACGTGCGTGTCATGTTTGTGAAGACGGAACCGATACAATTCGATTGGAACTTTGTCAGAAGAATGTGTTTCTCGATCATCATAGATTCTTATATTCTAAACATCACTACCGTGGGTGGAGAAAAACATTCAATGGAGACACCGAACAACGTAAAGCTCCACCCGCATTGTCAGGTGACCAAGTTTTTGAAAAGGTGAAAGATGTGCGTACTAAGTTTGGTAAGCCTTTTGCACATAAGGTTGTCAAAGGTGGGTGGAAGAAAAGGTCGATATTTTTTGAATTTCCATATTGGAAGTCTTTGTACGTGAGACATTTTCTCGATGTTATGCATATTGAAAAAAATGTATTTGAAAGTGTTATCGGTACATTACTCAATATAAAAGGCAAGTCTAAGGATAACCTTAAAGCAAGGGAGGACATGTTACAAATGGGAATGAGAACTGAATTAGCACCCGTGAAGAAAGGAAGACGAACATATCTACCACCTGTTGTTTTTACTTTATCTAGAAAGGAGAATTTTGTGTGTGTGTGTAAGTCTCTGAGTGAAGTTAAGGTTCCAGAAGGATACTCATCAGATATCAGAAGACTTGTTTCTATGAAAGACCCAAGTTGAAGAATTTGAAGACACATGATTGCCATGTTATAATGGAACATTTTCTACCGATAGGTATGCGTTCTATTTTTCCAGAAAAAGTAAGAAGTGCCATAACTAAATTGTGTTTTTTCTTTAGGTCAATCTGTAGTAAGGTGATCGATCCCGAGATCTTACCAACACTACAAAAAGAGATTGTAATTACCTTGTGTGAGATTGAAATGTATTTTCCTCCGTCTTTTTTTGCCATAATGGTTCATCTAGTTGTTCATATTGTGATAGAGACACAGTTGTATGGACCAACTTATATGAGATGGATGTACTCTGCTGAACGGTATATGAAAATATTAAAAGGGTAAGTGAAATCCCGAAGTCGACCAGAGGGTTGTATTGTTGAACGATACATTGTTGAAGAAGCTGTTGAGTTTTGTATTGAATATTTGTCTAACGTTCAATCGATTGGACTCCCCAAAGTTCAGATTTTCAAAAAAATGGAAGGTAAAAAATTAATTGGAAATAAAATTGTGACAGTATCAAGGGATGAACGAGATCAAGTTCATTTGTATGTTCTGCACAATGATAATGATGTTGAGCCATATGTTGAAATGCACAAGGATGTACTCCGAAGGTTAAATCCGAACAGAAATGAAAATTTAGAGAATACAATCAAAGCTCATACAATGGTTAAAGGATCATATTTATTTGAAGCGCTCTTCAGATCCTTCTTCGGTAACAGAAAGGTTGAGATGTTTGGCATATGGTCCAAGTTTGCATGTGTTTTCTCATAGCGCATACTCAATTAATGGATACACATTTTATACCAAAGAACAAGATGATAAGAGTACTATGCAAAATAGTGGTGTCACCGTGCTAGCTGAAGCAATGCATATATCAAGTATGAAGGACTTAAACCCCAAATATGCAAATTTGTCATATTTTGGAGTTATTGAGCACATTTGGGTGTTTGATTACGAGAAGTTTCAAATTCCCATCTTAGGTTGCAAGTGGGTAAATAGTAGTGGCATACGAATGGATAAGTCTGGATTTTTGCAAGTTGATCTTACTAGGGTGGGGTACAAAGATGAACCTTTTATTCTAGCATCTCAAGCTAAACAAGTGTTCTATGTGAATAACCTGCCGAGTACAAAATGTCTATAGTGCTTTTCTCTAACAAAGTGGTTGATGATAGTGGTGTCGATCAATGTGATATTGATGCTGAGAATGAGTCATGCATTAGACAAAATGAGTTGAATATAAATGATGAAGATGAGGATCTTATAGCGGATGAGTCATATATAAGAAATGATCATAATGAGGGAATTTGGATCAATTCATCCGTACGCATTGCTAAGAAACAAGTGATTAATATTCCAACAAAGAAACTAAAGAGATGTTAGTGAAAGAGGTTAATTATGCAAAAATATCCTTGGTTTCTTGATTATAAGTTATATTTGATCATCCATGGTTTCTTTATTTTTTTTGTTTTCAATTGCTTTGTTTATAAGTTATATTTGATCATGCATGGTTTCTTTATTTTTTTTTTGTTTTCAATTGCTTTCATTATAAGTTATATTTGATCATGCATGGTTTCTTTATTTTTTTTTCCAATTGCTTTGATTATAAGTTATATTTGATCATGCATGGTTTCTTTATTTTTTTTGTTTTCAATTGCTTTGATTATAAGTTGTATTTGATCATGCATGGTTTCTTTATTTTTTTGTTTTCAATTGCTTTGATTATAAGTTATATTTGATCCTCCTTGGTTTCTTTATTACAGGTTAGACATGGCCACTAATGATGATAACCCAAATGATTATCATTCGGCACATGAAGGAGGTAGTAAAAAAGTATCAGCTGAAGAAGAGATTCGAAGAGGTATAACGGTAATGAGAAGAGTGGTACATGGTAGATCTCGAGGCATCATTCTAGATGTGCATTGGAGCCATCAGGGGCAGCTTATAGAACCTAATGGGCACACCTTAACTAGTTTCATCGGTGCACTAGTAAGGAATGAAGTTCCCATTACTTGTGATGATTGGAGAAATAAAGATCTGAATGACTCCAAAGAAAGAATTTGGAGTGAGATAAAGATACAATAATTATGTCTTTAATTATGCGAATCAATTATGTTTTTTCAATTACCTGTACTAATGCACAATCTGTATGTTTTTCTTAGCGGTGTTTTAACATCGAAGAAGAAAGAAGAGGTTTTTGTATGAAATTGGCCGGAAAGCTTTTACGAGGGTTTAGAACATTTTTATCATCCAAGTTCCTTAAGGATGCGGATGGTAATCATGTTGATGCAGAGCTTCCTAAAAAATATGAAAGTTTGATATCAACAGAAGAATGGGAAGCCTTCAAATCCAAACGACAGGACCCGGTATTTAAAAGAATAAATGCCACAAATCGGGAAAGAGCATCAAGTCCCGCATATCCGTACCGAAAAGGACATGTCAGATATGAACGCTTAGAACAATCCATGGCAAGTATTTATAAATTGCAATAACATATTTGTTCATCATATATTAGTTTTATTTGATCATATTGTATGACTTAATGTGTAGCTGCAGAAGGAGAAAAGTTCTGAAACATCTCTTCCTGCACATGTTTTGTGGAAGGAAGCCCGTGTGGGCAAATATGGAGTTCCTAAAGAAAATGTTTTACAAGTATACGAGAAATGTATAAGTATAACATTTTTTATTTAATTAAATAAAAACTTTATAAACAAATATTTGACAAGTATAAGGTATTCATTTGATTTTCAGGAGGCGTTATCTCAATCTTTACCTCCAGATGATACTAGGAGCACACTTAGTCGGGCATTAGATGTCCGTGAGTATTCTGGTCGGGTGAGGGGTAAGGGATTTGGAGTCATTCTAACCTCCCTAAGTATTAAAAAAGGAAAGGCTCTTAGTAATCGGGAGCTTCATGCAAAATTGGAAGCAATGCAAGCTGAACTTGATGCATTAAGGAGATAAAGAGAGGCTAGCGCCTCAGCATGTTTCAAAGATGGTTCAGACAAAGATAGTATCAACTGTACCTTTCAGCCGAACATTCCAGAGGTAATTACATATAATTGTCTTAAATTGGACTATTTTCTTAAATTATGTATTTGACATATATACACATTAACAATTTCATTTTATTATTGGTTTTAGGGCATTTCCCATTGTCAGCTCTATTTATCGTCACCATATTATCGGATGGTTGGCAAGGGAAAAGTGCATAACATTAGCGGAGTATTAATTCACACTAGAGAGCTCCCTGCTGGATGTTTGAAAATATCGATTGATATTGCAGTTGAGCCGAATGCATCATTACCATATCCTAATGATGGTTCAGATGCAGCAACGGTGGACGAAGCAGTAGGTTCGTTTGTTGCATGGCCGACAAACCTCATTAGCGTAGGATATGAGGTATGCCTAAAACCTTTGTTAAACTTAATGTGTATATTCAAAGTTTTTACGTGTATTTTACGTACATTTTTTACTTGGTTATGTTAAATAGACTCCCACAAGATCCAAATCAAAAGATAATGCTATTTTGCGGCATACCGAGTCTGTGGTTTCAAAAAAACAGGTACAACACAATTATATGACATATATGTATGGAAGTTTTTAAATTCTTAATTTCATCTAACTATTTATATGATATGTAGCTTCAAGAAAATGAGGTTAGCAACGTCTCCGCACAACAAAAAAAGGAGGTTAGCAACGCCTCCGCACAACAAAAAAAGGAGGTTAGCAACGCCTCCGCACAACAAAAAAAGGCTAGTGCTAAGAAGAGCGTAGCTAGGAAAAAACCTACCACCAAGTATAGGTCGTGCCCCCAGATATTTTTAGAGATGACAGATATACCGACCAAAGGTGTTAATCTTGTGCATATGGAGGAGGTATTTTCGGCTTTGATTACGAACAAATGATTGGTAATGAAGACTTCATGCAAGTTTTTGGTCGTGAAGAAATTGGCGTCAATGTTATCAATACATATATCAGGTAAATTCGGTCTACTTTGTTATATTAATTAAACAACTTATTTACTTTATGTTTCAAATGAGGCGTCTAATGTTAATGATGTTTTTATTTAAGGTTTTTGTATGACAAATTGATGCGGCCCAATGGATTGGACGTAACATTTGGATTCTTAGCACCTGCATTCGTTAACTTAAGTTTAATCTTAAGTAGACCGGATAACGTGACGGAGTACTTTCTCAGGATCCTCATGGCCAACAAAGATGCGGAGAAGTTGTTCTTTATACCGTTTAATACCGGGTTAGAATTTCATTCTAAATTCATCAATTATAATTATTTTGTATTTTGACGCCGTGTAGAAAATTTACATCTAACATTTGTTTAATCATATAGTGGACATTGGTTATTGCTCGCAATCAATCCTATCAGAGAAATCACTTATTATCTTGACTCGTTAGGAAATGATTGGAAAACATACCCGGATATGAAGGACACAATTGACACGTAAGTGAGATTGTTCTAAATTTTCTTGTGTGTATTTATTAATTTATGTGAATTGTTCTAATTACTTCATTTTTATTTTATTAGCATCCTACAAGCTTTTCGAGCCCAACGAGATATCCAAACATCAAAGAGGAGAGCCAACGACATTATATGGATAAAAGTGACGGTATATTATTAATTATCACATTTTTTATTATATTAGTGATGATACTTGATAAAACTTAGGATTTATCCATATTTTCTTTTCATCTGTAGTGTCCGCAGCAACGTAATCAAATAGATTGCGGATATTTCATGTTGAGGTTTATGCGAGATACTCTTATTTTGGGCCGATTAGAGATTTCCACCGATGTATGTATTTCTAACTTATGAGTTATTTTAATATTTACACATATCTCTCATATAATTAAATAGTTGAAATTAAATCAAACTATGTTATATTATTATGTAATACTTTGATGAATTCAAGTGTGCATATTATACAAAAGATCAAGTGGACAAAATCAAAGAGGAATAGTGTCAATTCATTATAGAGCTCGGTGTTATATGAGGTATAATATTGCACTCTTACTTTAATTGATGAGAATTTAAATATGTGTAACATTGTAATTTCTATAATATTGTTTATTAATTGAATTACAATCTTTGTGTTGTTTCAGGACCTATGTATATTTGAAGCAATGCTTTGGATGGATTAGATACGTGTAATTATAATATGTACATTTGTAGTAAAATGTAATGACTTGTAATTATAATTTTGGTACATAAATTTGTATATATTTTGGTACATTTAATAGGCCAAAATGGTTTGAATTGGTATATATATTGGTTTGAATTGCCAATTTTGGATTTATAATTTTGGTGCATAAATTGATATATAATTTATGATATTTGTCTGCCAAAAATTGGTTGAAAACATGTCAAAATTCTGGTTTAAAAACCTGGTAAAAAAAGTGGTTTCAAAAAAATTATACTAAAATTTTCGTATACCTTAGATAGCGCTTTACACAAAAAGCGATGTCTAAGGGGGGGCTTAGAAAGCGCTTTTGGAAAAAGCGCTGTCTAAGGGGGGCTTAGACAGCGCTTTCAAAAAGCGTTGTCTAAGGTATACCTAAAAAAATTAAAATAGGAGGGGATTAGACAGCGCTTTCACCAAAAGCGATGTCTAAGGTATACCTAAAAAATTAAAATAGGAGGGGCTTAGACAGCGCTTTCACCAAGCTGTCTAAGGGTACCTTAGACAACACTTTTAAGATTTAAAAAAGCGCTGTCTAAACCTTTAGCAGCGGAGGTTTAGACATCGCTTTAAAGCGCTGTCTAAGGGCAAACTAAGCGTTGTCTAAGGTCTTGTTTGGCATAGTGTCCTTCCTTCAACTTTATCATCGTTAGAGTGCTCATCGTTCTTTAACTTTTTTGGTTCTTGGAACAGGTCTTGTTGTGGTGGTTGTGTGGTGTTTGGCGGTGTGGATGCCTTTTGTTGGTGTGGTGTTTTCTTTTGTTTGTCGTTTTAGTTCAACTTTTGCATATTTCACGTGGGTTGGCTTAGTACATCTTGTACCAATAGCTTTCTTCATGTTTTACCTTTAATTATTGCTATGTAAATATTAAATTTTATAATGTGATGCATAATTGATGATATAGGTCCCTACAACCTAACTCACTTTAGATGAATATCAGATTATACTTTTAAAAATAGAAAGGCTAAGGATTTTTTAAAACCCATTTAGTTAGAAAGATAAATAAAACAAATCCAAATAATTATTTGTTTCAATTTCTTCGACTAAATAAAATGCAATTGGAAACATATGATCAACGAAGCTTCTTCTAATAGAAGCCACAATTTAACAACCAAAATACTTTTTTAGGAAATAATAGTCCAATTTTATTATCGACCTTCACTTGAAAAAACTTTCTTTAACATTCTTTGATATGTAAACTCCTAGAAAATGTAGATACATGGGTCATACCCTAAATTTTGACCCTAAGATATATACCTCATAAAGGGAAATCCACCGACCAAAGGACTATGTCAGACAGGTTTGAACAATATCTCTGCAATGAATTAGGATTCCTGAGTCCCTCAGAGGATTCAGGCAAATGACCAATCATTAATACCCAATATTTTCAACCTTTCAATCACCATAAAAGGGTTAAGTAATCTCAAATGATGGAAAATCATTCAAAGAATGTACAAAAGTTTCAGTGATCTGCGCCCCGAGCCATCATAATTACCAATTAGGGTTTCAGTCAACTGAGCCTTCCAGATAAAATTTTCATGGGAAAAGGATCCAAGGCCTCCACATATCATCAAGAGAGGTTATAATGACTTTGACAAGCCATTTACAAGTACAAAAAGGTGCAGAGATCAAGGATTTCAAGATTAGGGTTTCATAGTGCCTAACTTAGGGTTTCTAACTAATCGAGGATCCCAAGACCAAAATTTTCATCTGGACAAGAGCCAATACCATAGGTAATGGTTTAAATAGCTCATATACATCATTGAAGTCCATTAATAAGGTCAAAATACCTCAGAGGATGCCTAGTCAAAAAATCAGAAAACAATGGGTATTTAGTGTAATTTCCATATGGACCAAAAAGTCAAAGTTTGACTTTTTGACCCTAAATTATCCTCATAACCTATATTACAAGAATATATGGTCCATGAATGCATTTGATCACAAAAAATCATAAATTTGAAGATAACTTGTAAAAGGGGCAATCTTTGAAACTTAGAAAAATTTCTAAGTCATGGAAAAAAGTGTTAAAGTACCCTACTTCCAAGCATCAAAACTTGTGATCCAAGCATCATATTTTGATGAAACAATGCTCAAAGGAAAGATCTCATCAAAAACTACAAATAATTAAACTACACAAAATTCCAATTCATTATGGATTTTAAGTTGAAGATGGATAAAAATCATGAAAAAAGCTGATTTTCAACACTTAGACAAAATTTGCCTAAGTACAAAATCAGCAAAACATCAAAACCTGGAGGGATTTTCACCTAGTTCCAAGTTGATTAAGATCCTTGTACAAAGACCAATGTTGTTGCAAATGTTGCCAACAATTCAAAGAACCAATTGGATAAAAAGATCTTGCTTGTGCATGAAAAAATCATGGATCAAAGTGACCATACAAAACAGTTTTTCAAAAACAGATTTTCACAAAACTTTGAAATATAATTTTATGAGTCAAAGGAAAATGTCAAGTGGTCTTAAGCATCTTAGAAATCATTACAAACCTAATCAAACCTGAAAATTCATGATTGCTCCATGGAATTCCCATAAATGACATTTATGAATTTCAATACATATGCCTTTTGATCCAATGGTCACCATGCTCCAAAATGGAATATTCTTGGATCTCTTGATCAACAAGTAATATGAGTACACAATCCAAGCTCAAAACTTCTGAGGAATGTGATTTAGCCTGCTGCATAGCTGAGCCAATTGGGAATCTCATCATTTCACCATTTAAAGCCTTTTATGGCAATGCATGACTCACAATGTCGATCTTATCTCTTCAAGACTCAAGGGCTAAGAAATATCAACATGTTTGCCTATAAATAGAGACCTCATTTTATCATAAAAATTACACCAAATCTTCTGATCTCTAAGATTTCTCTCCTTCACTCCTAAAGACTTAAAACTTGATATTTTGAGCAATCACTATCGGTTTTTGAGTTTGAGCCACAACAAGCTCAAACCAATTGCTCAAACACATCACATATGATGTATCTGAGGTGTTTAAACACTTAAACAAACCCAGAAACACCTTAAACCCAAAATCACTCTTCAAAACCTCAAAAATACCTTGTTTTTGCAACTTGAAGATCATAACTTGATCCAGCCACATGCAATCAAGTCCAAGGATTCAAACACACTTTATACCATCCAAGAAAGTTGTCTAGATCATCACCACTTATCTGTAACACCTCCTACTCAAAATCACTTCAGCTGCTGCAGGCTCCAAGTCAGGTAAGTCTCAAACTTGGTTATCTCTCAATTTATGCATATTCCCTCGCACTATCTTTTTACCATGTATGCGTAATCAAATTCCAAGTAATTCCCCTCAATCAATTTCACAAAATCATCAGCGTGTAGAATTTTATGAGGCTTAAGCCAAGTTAGGGTTCTTCAGTGTTCATCACTGATTTTTCACTCTACACTAAAAATAAATGAATTAATTGTTACCATGTTGTTCGTGAGTTAAAATCGAGCAAGTTTGATGTTTATATTTATTTCATTTCATTAAGTATTCAGTGAGATATCATAGATTTTGCAAAAATCAAAAATTCTGGGCAAGAACACCTTCGCGCGTGTTCTTCGGCCATGTTCTTAGCGTCCCTTTTGAAAATTCAAATATTTGAATTTTATAATTTTATTTAATTCATTCCAAATTTAATTTCTCTTTGATTCTTTGGAGTTTTTAAATGACTCTTTTTTCATTAATCCTAAAAAAAATTTAAATATTTTATTTCATGAAAAAATCACCAAAAAAATATATTTTTAAATATATTTTATATTTTCATAAAGAATAAATTTTATTTGTTCTAAATATTTTAAAAAAAATCAATTCTTTCACTTGATTTTTCAAACATAAATGATATTCAAGTTATCCCATGGATAAAATATAAATTTTCAAACATTGATCCAAGGTTTCAACTTGTTTTTCATTTATGTTTGAAATTTATCAAAGTTTAAATATTTTTAAATATTTAAAATTTAAAAAATTAGGGTTTTGATTTAATCACCCTCAAATTGATTTTTATCACACTCTCGGGCCTCTATTAGAGTGTAAGACCCATCCCTTTTTGAAAAATGAACCATTAGGGTTCATCTGATCCATTTTCAAAAACTCGGCGCGATCATCTTTTTCACCGTATTGAATTTTCATCTGTAAATTTCTTTCTGTGAACTGCTTTGGACATAACTATTTATTTTATAAAATGAATTGTGAAAATGTGTCATGGAGAATACTTTATGTTTATCGTTAGGATTCATTCTTACTGTTTTAAACTTTCTCCGGTCTGTTTTTAAACCCCATCAGGCTTCTGTGTAAGTCATGAATCCTCAACTGTTTTCGTAAACAGTTTCAATCTCCTAAACAGAGATTATGGGCCCACTTGTTTACAAGTCTCATATCCTTTTTCTTCTTTCATCTTTATGACTAAAGATCTAATACACCACAACTAGACTGAGCTTCACTCCAATGAACTGCTTTCTAGGTAGTAGGTGTAACACCTCAAATTTTATTTAATTATTTTATTAGAGATATTATGGTTTGGGTGTGTGTAGAATAATATATTATTGAATATAATTTTAATTTGAGAATTATATTGTGGTGAATAATTATATTATTAAGTGATAAAATAAATAATTGGAAAATATGAGGTAGGGGCAAAGTGGTCTTTTGGTGAATTTAGTGAAGGTAAAAGTGGAAGTCCCTAAGTTGGTCTAAGGGATTATGTTGTAAGAAGAGAGAAAGGGATCGTATTCTGAGAAAAGGAAGAACGATCGTGAAATTGAGAAAGGAGAAGAGAAAGGGCTAAGGTTGAAGAGAAGAATCCACGAGGAAGAATAATTTCTCTTCAAAACCAAGGTAAGGATGGGATTCTTCCATCTCTAAAGGGTTTTATAATGAGAATTGGGTAGGTTGATGGTGAGAAGTTGGGGTTTTGGTGATTGAGTAGGTTTTTGGTTGAGTTGTTAATAATTTGTTGTTGTTAGTTGATAATGTTATGAATTAGGTGATTAAATAAAACATTATGTAATTGCCTGGTTGGAATTGGTGTTTGGTTGTGAGAATTTCGTAGCAGGATGAGTGCAGAACGCATATAGGAGAACTACGAAATCGCAGAGCTTGCTTAGTGAGCAAGATGAACCTTTGGATAGTCAGAATACAGAGAGTTGCTCGCTTAGCGAGCAATCCCCTCGCTCAGCGAGACCTGGAGCGAAAAATGTAGATTTTTAATTCCGAAAAATTCCTTAAAATTATCTAATTGATTTAGTAATGCTTTGGAATCGATGTGGTGTAGTGGGAGGTGGTAAACGAGGAGTTATACATATAATTATAGGGATAATTAGAATAACTTGAATATAAACATAATTGATATGTTTGTTGGCTTTGTTGTTGTTGTGATGAATTATTATTGTTGTGATAAGTTACATATGATGGTTGTTGATGTATGTGTATGTAATATGATGTTGTATATGATGTTGCTCCGTTGGTGGTGGTTGAAGTTGATTTATGTGGTTATATGATAAAAATGCATGATGTTGATGATAATTGTGGCGATAATGAATTATTGTATATTGATCGGTGTTGTGATGAGTAGTCATATATAAGTTGTTGTTGAAGTTGTATAATGAAATCATTGCATATATGCATGTATGTCATTGGTGTTGCATGACATGTTGCATAGTTGGATAATATACCAAGGTGGGTATGTTAGTTGCTATGATGTTGGTCCGATTATGAAATAGGGATCGTACGTGGCCATGAAATAAGGGTCAAGGGTGTGATCATGAAATAGGGATCATACTGGACCATGAAAGAGGGGT
Organism: Lathyrus aphaca; assembly: GCA_963966055.1. Classification (NCBI taxonomy): domain Eukaryota; kingdom Viridiplantae; phylum Streptophyta; class Magnoliopsida; order Fabales; family Fabaceae; genus Lathyrus; species Lathyrus aphaca. The sequence continues at coordinate 27,583,786 of OZ014521.1, read as the reverse complement.
CGTGAGTTCCAACAGGAACTGGATCTTGAAATAGAGATCAGATATGGTACTGCATGCATAAAGTCAAGTAGGGTCTCATTGCATAATTGTTGTTATTGTTGTTGATGTGTATGATGTTGTTGTGTATATGATGCGGTTGAATAATTGTTGTTGAGAAGTGGTGTTTTATTTTTGATACTTACTAATTCTTATTATATTACTCTTTTGTGATGTAAGTATCTCACCCCTTCTGTTTGAATGTTGCCCCTATGTTGGTAACATGCAGGTGAGCAAGATAAGTCAAGTGGTGGTCAGTGAAGTCAATGTGCTTTACGTCATTAAGATGTCGGCTCTAATACGTCGCTTTGGGTGTCAGGAAGGCGTTGGTTTTGTTTATTTCTTTTGGAAAAACATTTTTGTAATCGAATTATGAACAATGTTTCTTTTAGACGATTTTTCGCTACATGTTGAATAATTTATTTCGAAAACGTATCATTGAGCCAAGTTGGTTTTTGAAGTTGTATTGTGACACTCAAATAGTTTTGATGAAAATTTTACCCTGATTTTATTAATAATTTTGTGGGGTATTTGGGTGTTACAAAGTGGTATCAAAGCAGGTCCGTCCGTCTGACCAAGTAGTCGAGTCGTTGAGTTGATGTGTCGTTGTGTTTTTGTTGAGTGTTGATCGTTGTTGTTGTCGTTGTTGATTCTAAATCATAGTTGGATTGTTATTATGTGACAAATTTAGAATGACTGGAAGAAACGATGATGCACTTGCCGTTGCCATTCAAGCGGTGGAACAGGCCGTGCAAAACTCGATGAATGTTGGGGATCGCGAAAGTGATGAGTTCAGGAAGAATGATCCGCCCATGTTCAAAGGGAAGTATGACCCTGATGGGGCAAAAAACTGGCTCAAGGAGATCGACGGGATCTTCAGAGTGATGGATTGCCCGAAAGGAAGTAAGGTGTGGTTGGGTGCGCACAGATTAGTGGCTGAAGCCGATGATTGGTGGGTTGGAATTCGTCAACGATTAGATACATCTGGTGAAGCAGTCACATGGGTTGTGTTCAAGAGAGAATTTATGAGGAATTATTTTCCTGGAGATGTTCGGGGAAAGAAGGAAATTGAATTTCTGGAGTTTAAACAAGGAAACATGTTTGTGACTGAGTATGCTGCGAAGTTCACTGATTTGGTGAAGTTATATCCTCAATATAGCGAGGAAACTGCTCAGTTCTCGAAGTGTGTCAAATTCGAGAATGGTTTGAGGCCTGAGATTAATCAGGCAATTGGTTATCATAGAATACGAAGGTTTCCGGATCTGGTGGATTGTTGTAGGATCTTTGAGGAAGATAGCAAGACTCGACCTAAGAATTTTAAAGGTCTAGCTGAGAGAAGAGGTAAACAACAAGTGAATCGTGGTAAATCTTATGCAGCTCCCACTGATAAGGGTAAACAAAAACAAAATGAAGATAAAAGGCCATGTGAGGGAGGTGCTCCTGCTTTGCTGAAGTGCTATAGATGTGGTGAGATGGGTCATCGTGCCAGTGAGTGCACGAGTGATGCGAAGAAATGTTTCAAGTGTGGTCAGCCTGGACACTTGATTACTGAGTGCAAGACAAATATGGTTACTAGCTACAACTGTGGAGATCAAGGTCACATCAATACGCGTTGTCAGAAGCCTAAGAAAGCTGCAACTGGAGGAAAGGTGTTCGCTTTGACAGGGACACAAACTTCCAGCAAGGAACATTTGATTAGAGGTATTTGTCATATTAATAATATTTCGTTGATTGCTATGATTGAAACAAGTGTGATACATTATTTTATTTCTCTTGATTGTGTGGGGAAATTAGGACTTGTCGTGTCTCTGATGAAAGGATAGATGATTATTGAGACTCCTGCTGATGGGTCGTTAACTACTTCTCTCGTATGTCTGAATTGTCCGTTATTGATTTATGGTAAGGACTTTGGTGTGGATTTTATTTGTTTGTCGTTGAGAGGTATGAATGTAATTCTAGGTATGAATTGGTTGGAGTACGACCATGTTCATATTAATTGCTTCAGTAAGTCATTCAATTTCTTACTCCTGGTGAAGAGGAATAAGAAGTTGGGTAATTGTCGGCTCGAGAGTTGAGAGAGCTTATGAAAGAAGAAGTGCAGGTTTTGGCGCTCTTTGTAGCGTTGTTGGTGGAAAGTGATATGGCAATTAGTGAATTTCAAGTGGTGAGATATTTCCCGGAAGTGTTTCCAGATGATTAAGTGGATGTGCCTCCAAAGAGAGAGGTGTAGTTCAGTATTGATCTTGTGATAGGAACAAGACCTATTTCGATGGCACCGTATCCTATGTCAGCTTCTGAGTTATCTGAGTTGAAGAAACAGTTAGAAAAAGAAATTTGTGAGACTGAGTGTATCGCCGTGGGGAACACCGGTATTGTTGGTAAAGAAGAAGGATGCTAGTATGATGTTGTGTATTGATTACAGACAACTGAATAAGGTGACGATTAAGAATAAGTATCTACTTCCAAGGATAAATGATCTGATGGACCAGTTGGTTGGTTCTCGGGTGTTTAGTAAGATTGATTTGCGATTGGGTTATCATCAGATAAGAGTGAAATATGAAGATATTCAGAAGACTGCATTTAGGACTCGGTATGGACACTATGAATATGTAGTGATGCCATTTGGAGTTACTAATGCACCTGGTGTATTCATGGAATATATGTGTAACACCCCAAAATTTGCCCTCTTGGTTTATCACTTTAACTGGCTTTATGTCTCGAACTACATATGCAATTTCCATTAGGTCATAAAATCACAATCGTGCATTTCATTGGCTCATATGGCATGGGAACAATGCCCTTTGAAGAACCAGATTATTATATTGGTTTATGGTTTCTGCTTCACTAGGGATTGTACTATGGATCATGGAAGTATGGTTTCACTCCTTATGTGGATTATCATTTGAATTCCAGGTCTTGATTATGTGGCCATCAACATCATCCTCTTTCCTCTTATTTAGGGATTATGGTCTTAAAGGATTTCATTCGAGAGGAATATTCATCTCAAGCAGAATTTGGGGTTCACATTCGAGGATGAGCTTGAACACGTTCCACCAGCTGAGGACCTTTGTGTTAAAGTTTGATTTAGGCTTATTTTGTGGAGATATTCATTCGCGTGTAGTATTTTTTTAAGTGAAGCAAGGAGCATGGTTCAAGCTATGGATTTTGGGGATTTATCGCGGTACCAAGTCCTCAGGAATTTATTGTGTGTAAGGATTTAATTCAAGACAAGGATGGAGGATGTGTCAGAGGTTTTTGGAACTCAAGTCATCCATCTTAATTCGAATCCGAAACCACTCATTATCCATAATCTTTTTCTCCATACCAATTTTAAAAAAACCCTCAATTCCGTGCGTTTCTCTTCCTAAAGCCTACTACAGGTTTTTTTTTGTACCCATCTTTTAAGCCCAATATCTAACCAATCAAATCCTCATTCCATAATTTAGGGTCCATTTTAAAACTATTAGTATCCATTTCCAAACCTATTTCTTGATATCCATAGGTATATAGCCATGTCCCAAACCAAATTCATTTTCATTACAATCAAATAACTGCATCCATTTACTTATCCAAATTCATTTTTAGACAAATTCATTTTACCTGTCTATATTATAATCCATAAAACCATTTTTGTTTAATTTTGCTTAAGCCATTTCAATTCATAACCTTTCATAAATTCTGAATTAATTCATTTTTCAAGGCCCATCAAGAGAGTGAATATAGTTGTAAAATCTTGGTCCAAGTTTGCAAGGAGAACTACAAGATTGAGCCATTGAAGTTTAGAATTCAAGTCACAAGCCAAGCCAAGATTATCATGTGAAATCAACCTAAAGTATATTGAGATTTGGTTTTATGAAAAATTAATTCAGAAATGTATTAAAAATTCATCCAAAGAATACGGTTACAAAGCCTGAAGAAAAGAGAAAATTCAGCAAAAAGTTCAGGAAATAAATCAAGGAAGATTACAAGGAATTATTTTGAATTCAGTAAAAAATATTCAGAAAGCAAATAGTCCATAGCTATAATTATTTCAAACTTATTACAAGAAATTCAGACTTATTACAAGACTTATTCAAAAGGGTGATAACAAAAATCCAGCTAAAAGGAAAATAAACTCTATTGAAGTCACTCCTTCAATATTCGATCTCGAGAATTACTCCATTAATCTCCAAAATATCACATCCGCCTTTCATCAGCCACCAAAAAGTGTTCATTAATCTCGACTTGAACGTACCTGCGAAGATTCATGGCATATTTCAGTAGGAATACAAAACAACCGAAAAGTATCGAAAGTCGGGAACAACAACAGAAAATCAGAAAAGGGAGTGGCAATAGAATTCAATCAATATAGTCATATACTCTCTAACAGAAAACAGAATTGGAGGAATAACTGAAATCAGTTATAAAAGATAACAAATTTCATAACAGAAAAATTCCAGAAGATTCACCTGAGTTTTCACCAAAAACTTTCCAATCTTGCTGATTGTCGCTCCCGACAAATGAAACTAGGTCAGATGAAGGTACAGACGCGAACGGTCGGCGAAAGGGACAATGAGAACACACAGCCGTGAACTCACTGGAGATGAATAGAGTCGCCAGCTAGGCATTTTTATCCCGGAGGAAAGGCAATGCTGCATAAGCCTAGAAAGAGATGGATAAGACGGTTTGCGAACCAGAGAGACTGAGAAAGGGGGTTGGTTACAACCTGGGAAGGTATTAGCACCCAGATTGTCCGCCGTACTCGACGGGATCCACGCTTGAAAGATTTGTGTTTTAAAGGGGTAGTGTCAGTGCAATCTGTGTATAAAATAGCTGGAAAAGAATGTACAGGTGTCAGTGTAAGAGAGGTGAAGTGTATAAATGTACAGTGTCAGTGTGAGAATGAAAAAGAACTGCTCATGATCATGAGGCTAAAAGAATGAAGCTAGAAGGAGGGGGAATATACAAAGACTTTTGTTCGATAACTGTTACGTTATGCCTACGTATCCTCTCGTGCAATGAGGAAGTCAGAACACCGTAGTTCGACCCAAAGAGACTGAAAGGTGAGTTGACTTGTGAACTGCTTACTTGTCAATGCTCAAGTGTATGACCTGTCTGGCTCAGGTGCTAACTGTCTTGCATTAGACGGAAGAAGCAAGTTCTCGTTTGTGAGTGAAGATGATGAGAAAAGAATCCCGGAGGAGACGATTATTGTTTGTTTTTGAGTTTTCAGCCTTTTATTGCTTTTGAAAGTTTGTCATAAGTTAATGAGCTTAAGCCTAAACCAATGGATTTAGTAAACTCATCACATCTTCCCTCTGATTAGGGGTAATGAGATTACCTTAAGTGTGAAGTCAGCTTCTCACACTTAATCACCTTTGGTGTAGGATTAAGATCATTGCCATACTTGTGATTATTTAGATGTTTTTGGTGTTTTTGTTTAGTGTTGAGTAATGAGGTTAAGCCATAATCAAGGATTAAACAGACCCATTACACCATCCTAATAGAAGGATAATAGATGAGAGTGTTTAAGTTGAGGAAAGCTCCTCAACTTAATCCATGATTAGGGATTAAACTCATGACAAAACAAGCCTTTGGTTAAGTGGATTTTATTTAATGATATGATGATGAAGTGAATTTTATGATTTGTAAGACAACTTGAGGGGGACTTGTCCGTTAACATTAGGGTTAGTCCTTCTTAACCAGTTAAGGAAGAATTAGAACCCTAATGCAAGGCCCAAGTTACAAGTGTAATGTCTTGATACTTATTAAGTGAATTGATTAAGAGATCTAAACACATTAAGGGTTTAACACTTAGGATTAAAGTTACACACTCCATCCTAAGAGAAGGATGCAGGCATAAACTTAATCACAAAGCCTTAAAGCCTTTAGGGTTTAGTTCCTGATTATGAGATGAGAAGAGAAGACTCAAAGAGAGACACAAAGGTAAAACTATGAGGGGAGACTAATCAAAACCCTAATTCATTGTCATGCTTGGTTGTTCCTAAGGTTTGTGAGGTTTTCAAGAGCAATCTTCAAAGAGAACCACCAGGAAGCAGATGAACAGGATCAAGAGAAGCAAAGTGACTTGCTTCAATCAAGAAGTCAAGTCACTTGAAGAAAGAAAGTGGGAGAAACAAGAATTAGCAAGCTCAATCTCAAACACATATAGAAATGCAGCAATGGATGCAAGAGAGATGAAAAGAAAAGTTATGAGAAGTGAAGGCAAATTCACTTCTCAAGTTTACTTACCACCTGAAATGTTAGAAAGAAATGCAATGCAATGCCAAATGAAATGAAATGGTATGATGCTAAACAAAACCAGAAGCATGTTGATGATGAAAATGATGTTATGAGATGCTGCAAACATGAGGCAAGGCATGGAGATGTTCATACAAGATCATGGATGCAAATGATGCAAGTTAAGGAGCATGAACAAGCATGGAAAGTTATGAAGCATACAAGGCAAATGACATAGCAAATATGTGATGCAATGATCAAACATGCTTCCTATGTGTCTTAAGATGTCAAATGAATCACAAGAATGCTTGAAATGCTAAGACAAGTCATGTTATGCAAGAGAATGCAAGAGGGATGCAAATGAAAGCCCAAATTAGGGTTTATGAATCAAACAACAAACAAAAACCCAAAACAGAAGCAAACCCTAAGATAAAAAATGGAAAATGCCACTCAAAGAAACCCTAACCCTATACTAAACCAAGGTCCAAAGGGGAGGTCTCAACTCTTAACCCATCTCAAGTTATGATTTTTCTAAGTTATTAGGGTTTTTAGGGCTCTTAAACAAAAGAAATACCAAACAAATTGAAAATGAGGAAACAAATCATGGCCATTTTACCCTAGAAACTACATGCCAAACACAAAACAAAGCAAAAAGAATCAATGTCCAACTCTTCTCAAATAGGCAGAAATGATTTTTTGAACTTATGATCAAAATAATGCACAAAATATGATTTAATTCAATGAAAAATTCTTAAAATGCATCAAGATCAAAAAAGAAATTTGGTTTGAAGGTTGGACAATGTTTCTAAATGTCTTAGAACATTTCATGATTTTTTTTGTGATTTTTAAATACCTAAAAGTATTTTTAATTAATTAATTTCCATTAATCAATTAAAAATAATCTTTTAAATATTTAAAAATACTTTTTTAATGATAAAAAATAAAATAAAAATATTTTTGGGTCTTAAAAATTAATAAAACTTTTAAGAAAAAGTTTTCATAATTTTTAAGCCATTTTTGCTATTTTTAAATAAATGTGCAAATAAAAGGAAAAGAAAATGAATTAAAATTAAATAAAATGAAAGGTATGCGCAATGGAGGGCCAGGATTGATTCTGGGGAAGAGGATGTTGACTTGGCGCGTAATCCAGTGGCCCACATTCAAACTGGCCTAATTTCCATTTACGAATTAATTAATCCAGATTAAGAAAAGTCAACTGGGATTAGGGCAAAATGGAGTGATCCTGGGCGTCCAAACACGCGCGAGTCAACACATCCAAGGGACCAAATTCAAACTTCATTAAACACAGGGATTAAACCCTAATCCTTTTCAGGTGGCCGGAGAAGACCTCCGGTCGTCTTCTCCGGTGGGAACCCCACCTGAAAACTTCTAAAATCCCCAAAACGCAACTAAAATGAAATCTAAACAAACAGAAATCCTTCCCATACTCCACTGAACCAAAACCCCAAGCTAAAACTCATTTATATTCCCTCAATCACATGAATCGAAACAAAACATTTTTAGGGCACGCAAGTTTCAGAAGCTAATTAAATACTCATTTCAAAGCCATTTCAAAAACTGAAAGCATATTCGTGATCAGGAAGGCACAAAGAGCAAGTTTAGAACAAAAGAAAAGGTTTCTGGAAAAATATTTTTCAAGCTACCTGAGATTCGAAGCTTTCACTCTGAGGACTTTCTGGCCACTTCCTTCAGTGCAATCCACTCCACTTGATCCCCTGATGATGTTTGAATGCTTTGGAGGGGTTTATATTGGCTGGATGAGGAGTTTGACAAGCTTCTGCTCAAGCTCAGTCAGAAATGGCAGGGATGATTCAGGCAGTTTCAGGCCATTGTGAGTGGTTGTTTGTGGTCCAGATGAGATGTGGAGAAGGTCTGTGGTGTTTGTTTTGATGTTTGTGAGCTAGGGAGAGAGATTCGAATGGAAATGCAAGTTGAGGTGAAGAATGGCAGTGGGGTGTTCTTGCTTGTTCCAGGCCTGGCTTTTGGTGGTTTGAGGTCTATGGAGTATGGTGAGTTGAAGTGTGGAAATGGCTTGGATGTTTGATGGCTGGGCAGAGAGATTCGAATGAATATGCAGCTGGAGTGTGTTTTGTGTATGTGTTGAATGAGTGAGTTTCAGCCTTGCTAGATGTATGGAATGGCTTGCTCTTTGTCCACATAAACCTCTCTCATTGGTCAGATGATTGGACATGTGCTTTATTGATTGGTAAGTCACCTTTTGCAAAAAGTCAAATTTTGTGTAAGGCAAGTATGGCTTGATCTATAGCTAGTACAATGGGCATGGGCTGCGCAGCATGATGTGGTGAGAGGCTAGCCAAAGTGCAGCATCCAATGCATCAAGTGGTAGAAGCACAATGATGATTTTGCAAGTTGTTGGCTTTTTGGTTCACATGTGATTTCCTAATCCCACAAGCCATAATTCATGGGCATTCTTGGTTCAATTCTGATTTTTATGACTTATAGAATGTTTGCAAACTGGTTTGCAATGAACTAGAAGTTGCAATTGGCTTTGGTCCATGATTTTGCAAAATTTCCATTTGAGGCATGCCTTGAAAATCAATGATTTTTGCTAACTTTGTCACACCATAACTTTTGATCCAAGAAGAGTTTGATCATGTTCTTGTACTTTTTGAAAAGGGAAAGATGAGATCTACAACTTTCATGACCAAAGTTTTTCCATTTGAAGCATTTTTGGATCAAAAATCAAGGCTTGAAAAATGACCTAAAATGATGCATTCTTGAAAAGTCAACTATACCCAAAAAGTCAACATTTGCAAAAACCATAAATTCTTGATTTTTATGAACTTCAACCTTCTTCCATGATCAAATAAAGATCATATACACTCAAAATGATGAAGATCACCCATTGGTTGGGTCATTGGGGGCCTCAGATGCCCTGATTTTACACTGACTTGTCTGAAAAGTCAACCCTTGATCAGATGACTTCCCCATGGAATTTCTTCATGAAAATTGATATGAATACTCTCTATACCATATAGATACCAATGGAAACAAGAATGACCAAAAAATTTGGGGTTATGGCCTCTGAAACCAAAACCCTAATTTTAGGTCAACTGTGTAGTCAATCCTGGCTCTGCATCCACTCAAACCCTAGTTCTTGTGATTCTTTTGAATTCTTGGCTTTGTGAGGATGTACTATGATGCTTGAACACATGTAGACCCCTTTGAATTGATTGGTTGCCTTTGGAGTGGCTCAAGAAGCTTTGGGATTGCTCAGATCACAAACCCTAGGTGCAGATGACTTAGAAACTATGCAGTGACTCATAAGTGAGATATGAGGTGATATGATTGTGTTTATGCATATGAGAATGATCACAAGCCATGGTGAATGGGTGAGGGCAAATTTGGGGTGATTACAGCTGCCCCTATTCAAACATGAGTTAGCTGTGCAGGATGTAAGCAACGGCTTAACAGGCAAACAAGATAACTTGTGGTTGGATACCAAAGACAATCCAAAATTTGCACTCACAGAATGAAGAAAAGGGATATAGATTGTAAAAGGAAAATAAAGTTATCGTAAAGCGGGAAACAACGCAATGACGGGGACGGCCGACATGCTGGGGATAAAAGGTAAAGCCAAGACGGGGACGGCCGACTAGCTGGGAAAAATCAAATTACGATGGGGACGGCCATCAGGATAAAGCTGTAAAATTCTCTGGGAATTAATGAAACATGACGGGGACGGCCATCAAGTTCATAAAGCAAGGTAACCGACAATGGGGACGGCCATCGGGCTAAAAGGAAAAGGGACCACGACGGGGACGGCCATCGGGTTAAAGAATAAATGAAATAAACAGATGATGGGGTACGACCATCAAAGGTGAAGGACGATCACCTAGCAGGGGACGGCTGCTCTGTTGGGAATAAAAGAAATATGATGGGGACGGCCATCAAAGGTGGAGGACGACCACCTGGCAGGGTACGGCTGCCGAAAATATCGCGACATAGGACGAATGCCGGATAAAGGGTCAACGATGGGGACGGCCATCGGATGAGCATGATGGAGGACGACCATCAAGAAGTGGAGGACGACCACTCAGCAGGGGACGGCTGCTCTCAAGGCTTATCATGACACAGGACGAGTGTCAGATAACCAAAACCAACAATGGGGACGGCCATTGGATGATGCAGGACGATCATCAAAAGGTGGAGGACGACCACCTAGCAGGGGACGGCTGCTAAAAAGATCAACGATGGGGACGGCCATCGGATGAGCATGATGGAGGACGACCATCAAGAAGTGGAAGACGACCACTCAGCAGGGTACGGCTGCTCTCGGGGTATCATAACACAGGACGAGTGTTAGATAAAGGAAAAAAAAGCTTTGTTGGTGATCTACTGGGGATATAGTGAACACGGACGAGTGTTCACAACCAAGAAAGGAAAGTATAAGTGTTTGGTATTGTGTATAGATTAAAGACGCGGACGAGCATCCTTAGACTATGATACGGACGAGTATCATGTAGAAACAAATACTGACACGTGTTCAGAGATGATGATACGGACGAGTACCATCTGGTTAACAAAGAACACGGACGAGTGTTGAATCTGAGAGGACTCTTCTGGAGAATAGTAGACACAGGCGAGTATCTATATTCAAGAAGACAAAAATGTTTGACACAGTGTATGGATTAAAGATGCGGACGAGCATCCTTAAGACTATGATACGGACGAGTATCATGTAGAAACAAACATTAGACGCAATATTCTGAGATGATGATACGAACGAGTACCAACTGGTTAACAAAGAACAAGGACTATTGTCGAATCTGTGGGGAGATAAGTGTTGTGTATACAAGATACGGGTGAGTATCTGTATCACGAGTAGTGAGTACACATAGATGAGTGTTTATCTACTGGGGAGAGCGACACGGACGAGCGTCAAAAGGAGAAGAGTGTAATATAAACAAGTACCTGATATACAAAGTATAGATGACTGCTGGGGATATGACACGGACGGGTGTCAAAGGATTATATATGGGTATATGTGAGTGCAAAGAGGGTGTCTTTGGCTTTCTGCGGGTGGTTTGACACGGACGGGTGTCAAGAAAGTATCTGTAATACGGGTAATCTTGCTTGTAAAGAGTGTTCAGGCGACTTTACTGGGGAGTGATGATACGGACGGGTATCAAAGGGTGTATATGGTAGTGTTTGTGATTTGAGAGGCAACTGCTTTCTGCTGGGATTCTGGTGAGGATTTTTGTACAATGATGATGAACGGTTATTATTCACAAGTGTTAATTCAGAACATGGCTCATGATTATGCTATGCGTTTGATTTTTGCCGTAATGCTCCGTATTTAGACGGAATGCTACGCTTTGAGGGGATATTATGATGCAAATGTCATGATTATGCAAAGATATCAAACCGGGATTCGGATCCCGTTGCCGTAAAGATCTCTGGTTGATCCGTTTGAGGTGAACCTCCCAGCTGGGGATGAGATCATTGGTAGATCTGGTGAGATGTATCCACTTGGGGATATATATGCCACTGATTGACATATCCTTGTAATGTGGGACCCAGCTGGGGTTTGCAGAAGCCTTCTGTACTCTGTTGTGACTTCTTCGTGCGTTGCTCTTCCGGATAGAGGCTGAGGATTCTGTGGGGAGATGATTCCCTGACTCCTGTACTCAGCTGAGGATGAAATGGCAACTCGGCTGAGGTATTATGAGAGGCAACTCAGCTGGGGAGAGCAACAAGAGGCAACCCAGCCGGGGATAGAGCATTTCGGATGCTGAGATCTTTTGTTGATTTGCCAGCTTGCTGGGATGAAGCTTACATGCCCCAAGTTGCGTCCGGTATACCTGCGATCCTGCAAAGATAAGGAAACGCACAAAAGGTCCCGAGGTATCCTTTACTGGATTCCGTCATAGGAGTTAAGTACTTTCGAGAGTAAGTATATTCCCCGTAAGCATGTGTTTTATTATTATTATTTTGGAGAAAAACATCTGTACTTATGCAATTGATATATTTTTTAGAGACATCAGACATCCTTTGCAAAATAAAAAATATACAAAACGAAACATGACTGAAAAATCTGATTTTATTAATTCATGTGCCCTGAATTGGCAAGATACAGTCAAAGAAACATATCTCCTGAAATGAGGAGATTGTCACAAATTGAGGAACAAAGTGCTGGCAGTGTTGATGACGCTTTAAGGAGCTTCCTCTCCTGCTATGACTCGTATGACTTTTGACTTTCTTCTCGTCTTGATTTCTGAAGAAGGTTGATTCTGATTGGAGCTTGATCCTTTGGAGTTTTAACCAAGTTGCTGACAATACAGACGAATTCAGAATGCAATTGTTCGCTTATTCCCTTATTTTGCATGGACCGCCCTTTCGGGTTTTCAATCCATCGGGATACCCATTTTTGCCTGAGTTGTCCAATGCGGCTTTTCAACTCAGCGGGTGTACATTTTTCATTTATTTCCCTTATTTTTGCCCGAGTCTTTTATTCTGTTTTTGACTCGCCGGGATGCCCTATTTTTGCCTGGACTTACATTCTGTTTTTATGTCCAGCGGGTCATTTTTATGCGAAGTATTTTTTAACTGCATCTGAATTCACAGGGGACGGGAAATCTTCACCATCCATGGTGCTGAGCATCAGTGCTCCACCAGAGAAAACTTTCTTCACCACAAATGGTCCTTCGTAATTCGGAGTCCATTTGCCCCTGTGGTCTGTATGAGGAGGGAGGATTCTCTTCAGCACAAGATCTCCTACTTGGTACTCTCGGTGCCTGACTTTCTGATCGAAGGCTCTCTTCATTCTCTTCTGATACAGCTGCCCATGACAGATTGCAGCCAATCTTTTCTCTTCGATCAGACTCAGTTGCTCGTAACGGGCCCGAACCCATTCTGCTTCACTCAGTTTAACATCCATCAGTACCCGTAGAGAGGGTAATTCAACTTCAACCGGTAGGACTGCTTCCATACCATACACAAGCTGGTACGGTGTTGCCCCAGTGGATGTTCTGATTGACGTGCGGTACCCATGCAAGGCGAACGGTAGCATTTCATGCCAGTCTTTGTAAGTGACTACCATCTTCTGCACAATCTTCTTGATATTCTTATTTGCTGCCTCAACAGCGCCATTCATCTTTGGCCTGTAAGGAGAAGAATTGTGGTGTTGGATCTTGAAGTCCCGGCATAGTTCTGCCATCATTTTGTTGTTTAAGTTGGAACCATTATCAGTAATGATTCGCTCGGGCACTCCGTATCGACAGATGATATCTCTCTTTAGGAATCGGGCTATCACTTTCCTTGTAACATTTGCATATGAGGCTGCTTCAACCCACTTGGTGAAATAGTCAATGGCGACCAGGATGAATCTGTGACCATTTGAAGCAGTTGGCTCGATCTTGCCAATCATATCAATGCCCCACATGGCAAAGGGCCATGGTGAAGACATTATGTTCAAAGGGTTGGGAGGCACATGCACTTTATCTGCGTAGATCTGGCATTTGTGGCATTTCCTGGCATAGGCACAACAGTCTGCATCCATTGTGATCCAATAATAGCCTGATCTTAACAACTTCTTAGCCATTTCATGTCCTCCAGCATGGGTACCAAAAGAGCCTTCATGCACTTCATGCATCAACAAATCTGCTTCCGTCTTGTCAACACATCCGAGGAGTACCATATCAAAGTTCCTTTTGTATAAAGACCCATCAGTGTTCAGAAAGAAACTTCCAGCAAGCCTTCTCAAAGTTTTCTTGTCATTGGAAGATGCCCCAGGTGGGTATGTTTGATCCTCCAAGAAGCACTTAATATCGTGGAACCAAGGCTTATCATCTTTGACAACATCCGCTGCGAATACATATGCTGGTCTATCAAGTCTCGATACTGAAATCTGAGGTACAAAGTTAGCAGCTTGAACTTTGATCATGGACGAAATGGTAGCCAAGGCATCTGCAAACTGATTCTCATCCCGAGGGATATACTCAAGTTTGACTGTTGTGAAGAAAGTCAATAACCTTCTTGTATAATCCCTGTAAGGTATCAGATGATCCTGGTGTGTATACCATTTCCCATTGGTCTGATTGATTACCAAAGCTGAATCTCCGAATACAATCAATGTCTTGATCCTGAGGTCAATGGCTTCCTCAAGACCCATAATGCAAGCTTCGTATTCAGCTTCGTTGTTAGTGCAGTTGAAAGTGAGTTTTGCCGAGAAAGGCATGTGAACTCCTTTGGGTGTAATAAGTATTGCACCAACACCACGGCCATTCATGTTAACAGCCCCATCGAACATCATAATCCATTCTTCCTCCGGGTCAGGCCCTTCAGTGTGAATAGGCTCTTCATGATCTTTTGTTTTAATGAACATGATGTCTTCATCAGGGAAGTCAAACCTCATAGGCTGGTAATCATCGATGGGTTGCTCAGCAAGATATTCAGACAATACACTGCCTTTGATGGCTTTCTGAGATGTGTATTGAATGTCATACTCCGTAAGAATCATTTGCCATCTTGCAACCCGTCCGGTAAGAGCTGGCTTCTCAAATATGTACTTAACTGGGTCCATTTTGGATATCAACAAAGTAGTGTGGGTCAACATATACTGTCTCAGTCGGCGAGCAGCCCACGCTAAAGCACAGCAAGTTTTCTCGAGCAGTGAATAACGTTGTTCACAGTCGGTAAACTTTTTGCTTAGGTAGTATATTGCATACTCTTTTCGACCAGACTCGTCATGCTGGCCCAGCACACACCCCATTGACTCTTCTAATACTGTCAAGTACATAATCAGAGGTCTTCCTTCAACTGGAGGCATAAGGATTGGAGGTTCTTGCAGGTATTCCTTGATCTTGTCAAAAGCCTTTTGGCAGTCTTCATTCCACCTGACCGTTTGCTCTTTCCTTAGCAGCTTGAACAAGGGTTCACAGGTTGCTGTAAGGTGGGAGATGAACCTTGAAATGTAGTTCAATCGACCTAAGAACCCTCGAACTTCTTTCTCTGTCTTCGGTGCAGGCATCTCTTGGATGGCTTTGACTTTATCAGGGTCAACTTCAATCCCTTTCTCGCTTACAATAAATCCCAGCAGCTTACCGGATCGCACCCCGAATGTGCATTTGTTGGGGTTCAACTTCAGTTGGTACTTCCTCAGACGCTTGAATAATTTGAGCAGATTTACCAGATGGTCTTCTTCAGTAAGGGACTTGGCAATCATGTCATCCACATAACACTCGATTTCCTTATGGATCATATCGTGGAATAACGTTACCATAGCCCGTTGATATGTAGCACCAGCATTCTTCAGTCCGAATGGCATCACTTTGTAACAGAACGTGCCCCAGGGTGTGATGAATGTTGTCTTCTCCATGTCTTCAGGTGACATCTTGATCTGGTTGTATCCTGAAAATCCGTCCATGAAGGAGAATACCGAGAACTGAGCCGTATTATCAACCAATACATCAATGTGAGGTAATGGGAAATCATCTTTCGGGCTGGCTCTGTTCAGATCCCGGTAGTCAACACACATTCTTACTTTGCCGTCTTTCTTAGGCACAGGTACTATGTTAGCAACCCACGGCGGGTAGCTAGTTACAGCAAGGAACCCGGCGTCCCATTGCTTTTGTACCTCTTCCTTGATTTTCATAGCCATGTCTGGACGAGTACGGCGCAGCTTCTGTTTGACTGGAGGGCATTCTTCTCTCAAAGGCAGCTTGTGCACAACAATGTCGGTATCCAACCCTGGCATGTCTTGATACGACCAAGCAAACACATCCACATACTCTTGAAGTAGATCAACCAGTTGCTTCTTCACTGAGTCTTGCAGGCAGGCCCCGATTTTGACTTCTTTCACGTCTTCCTCTGTACCAAGATTAATCACTTCAACCTCCTCCTGGTGAGGGGTAATAACCTTTTCCTCTCGTCTTAACAACCTGGCTAGTTCTTCAGGAAGCTCATATTCTTCTTCAACCCCTTCATCAGCTTGATTGATCGGATTGTCAAAGTCATACGATGTCATAGCCGTGCTGTTGTCGGTGCTGTCAGGAAGGCACTCTCTGCAAGGGTTAAGTTGTTCATTTTAGTGATCTGATTTTAGTCTTATTTAGAAAAGTGAAATGAAGTTGTCATTTTGAAAACACCGCCATTTATTTTTTGTACAAAAAGAAAAATGGAAAAACAGTGAACGAAAAGAAAAAGACTCGTTTGCAAAAAGATGTCTGATATTTCATTAATCGATCTTGTTTGCACAAAAAGTACAGATGGCCCGATTACAAAATGAGTCTTGTCATCTTGGGCAAGATGCAAGACTTTGATGCATGCTTATAAAAATACAGGAAATAATAATTACTCTGATCGAGTAACTCTTATAATTTCCTGGGAAGACCAGTTCGAGACACTGCTCCCCGGGATCTTTGGACGAATCCAACTTTCCAGGTTGCGCTCATCTTCCAGCTCGTCTTCCAGACAGTTGATAGCATCAGGGGTAAGCATCCCCCCACTGACAAAACCAGGCTCTCCAGCAGCCTTTGCTTGATGTTGAGTTGGTTTGTAACCCAACCCAAATTTGTCTTTCTTCTCCTCCACAGCTAAAACTTTGCCCCAGCCCAGGGCAGTTCCTTCCTCAACAACCTTCCGGGCTTGTTGGTATGTTGACATGGAGATCCCAGATACAACAGATGCTTCATTGACATTCAAGGCTTCAAATCCTTGGCTCATTGTTTCATGGATCTCCCCATCCATTTCAATATACTTATAAGTAGCCAGATGGCTAACAAATATGTCCTCCTCCCCACAGATTGTAACAACTTGGCCTTCCCACTCAAATTTTAACTTTTGGTGAAGGGTAGACGTTATTGCGCCGGCGGCGTGAATCCAGGGTCTACCCAACAAACAGCTGTAGGCGGGCTGAATGTCCATCACCTAAAAGATAGTTTTAAAGGTCTGTGGGCCAATTGTCACAGGCAGCTCAATCTCTCCCAGAACCGATCTCTTAGAACCATCAAAGGCTCTTACTACCAGGTTGCTGGGTCTCAATGCCAATCCATCATATTCTAACTTCACCAGAGCCTTCTTTGGTAAGACATTCAGGGATGAACCTGTGTCTACCAGCACATGAGAAAGGACAGCTCCTTTGCATTCCATGGTTATGTGCAAGGCTTTGTTGTGGTTGCGGCCGTCCGCTGTCAAGTCAGTATTGGTGAACCCTAGCCCATTGCTAGCAGTAACATTTCCAACCACGGTTTCTAACTGGTTGACAGTAATCTCTTCATGCACGTAAGCTGCGTGCAAGACTTTGAGTAATGCATTCCGATGGGCTTCGGAACACATCAGCAGTGAGAGGATAGAGATCTTGGATGGCGTCTGGTGAAGCTGATCCACAATTTTGTAATCACTCTTTTTGATGATTCTCATAAACTCATCAACTTCTTGATCGAACGGTGTCTTCAAGGCTTCTTTGATTGTTTGATCTTCCTGCACCGGGCTCTTTCCTTTTGCCTTGGCAGCAGCTTCTGCTTCGGCAGTAGGTCTTTGCATTGGTGGAGCAAAGAGACGTCCGCTTCGAGTGAAGCCTCCGCCTCCCCCCACATTATCTACTTGTGGTGCAGGTGTTGATGTTTCAAGAGTGATTCTTTTTCCTTCGCAGTATACGTCAGAGCCATAGTGCCAAGGGATGGCCCTATTGCTTTCATATGGTACTGGTCCAGGCACCGTGACAGTGACTGGACTGATTGCTGCTGCTGAAGGGATTGTGATAGTTTGCGGATCATAAAAGATTGTAACTGGTGCTCTGATGGGAGCAGCACCTTCTGAATGGTAGGCAGAGTTGTTTTCAGGATCATAAAAGATTGTGACAGTAGAGACATCTTCATGATTTGTCGCTGGAGTTGTAGGAGATATTGTCGGAAGAAACGATGTTGTTGTTGTAGGAGTCTCAAAATGGAGTGAAGCTGAAGTTGTAGCAGGAAAATTTGTTGAAAACTGATCAGTTGAGATGATGGATGAAGTACTTGTTGATGAAGCCGAAGAATTGACAGGAACAATAGTTGCTGCAGTTGTAGGAGGTTCTGAAACCGTTGCTGATGATATTGCTGGATTTGTTGGAAATGATGTAGTGATCTGAAGTTGGCCACTCTGAATAAGGCCATCTATGCCATTCCTCAAATTATCGCACCCATTTACTGAGATATTACAGTAAGCACACCCCAACTCACACCCCGGGAACATGTTGCATTCCAAGAGCTGAGCCTTAATTTCTACCAATGGTGTCCTGATCTGTCCCACACTGGTTATTAAATAAGACGGTTTGTCTTCTTCAATAGCGTTAATTCGGGGACCACCATGATTTGGCATTGGGTTTTTATTGACATTGGGCGGTGGTGCGAAATTCAGAGCCTTGGAGTCTACCAGGTCTTGTACCTTCATATGCAGAGCCCTGCATTTTTCTGTGCTGTGGCCAGGTGCGTTTGAATGGAAGGCACACCTAGCATTGGAGTCATAGTTCCTGGGTAGACTGTTGGGATCCGGAGGTGCCAACGTTCTTAGCTCAACCAGGTTGAGTTTCAGAAGTTGTGGCAGCAAGGTAGCATATGGCATTGGGATTGGATCGATCACTCTGTTAGCTTGAGAAGGCCTCTGCTGAAATGGCCTCTGTTGACTGTTGTTGTTGGTGTTGCTGTTGTTGTAATTCCTTGGAGGATACTGATTTTGCTGATGGTACTGAGGTTGCGGTTGATAGTTTTGTTGAGGAGGTTGATAGACTGGCTGAGGATGAGCTGGAGCAGGAATGGTGACCGCTGCTATCGACCTTTGAGCATACTGGGGCCTGCCCCTATTTGAATGGATGGCATTGGTCTCGCCAGTTCTTCTCGGGCCTGCAAAAGGCTTTCTTGCATTACTGGACGAGCTGGCACCATTATCAGAGATCTTACCCATTTTCAACAGGCTTTCAATTCTCTCCCCAGCTATGACAACATCTGCAAAGCTAGTAGAAGAGAAAGCAGCCAACCTGTCAATATATGTTCCCTGAAGGGTGTTCATGAACATATCTGCCATTTCCCGTTCAGACATAGGTGGTTGAACAGCAGCAGCCAGTTGCCTCCATCTCTGGGCATATTCTCGGAAACTCTCCCTTGAAGACTGTGACATTCCCATCAGGAGGGTCCTGTTGGGTGCCATGTCTAGATTATACTGATACTGTCTGATGAAGGCCTCTGCCAGGTCCTTCCAGCATCTAATAGTTGCCCTTGTCAGGTGAGAGTACCACTCTCTCGACGCTCCAGTCAAGCTATCTTCGAAATAGAACATCCAAAGTTTCTCATCCATTGTATAGGCCTTCAGCCTTCCCAGAAATGACTGTAAGTGAGTCCGGGGGCATGAAGTCCCGCTGTATTTTTCAAAGCAAGGAGGCTTGAACTTATAGGGAATCCTGACCCCGTCTACCAAGCCCATATCCATGACATCGAAGCCCAAAGAGTTTTGAGATTCTAAGGACCTCAACTTCTCAGTTATCTCATCCAACCGTCTATCGTAAGCTTCTTCTCCAGCACCCATTACTGTAAATTGATCCTCTTGAGGGTCTTCTTGCAATACCCTGGCTGCAGTGGCGGTTCCTTGAATGTTTGCAGGAATATTAATTTCAGGATGGAGATGGGGACCAAACACAGGAGGGTTAATATGAGGTTGTACCCTTTCATTGTTACTTGTGCCGGCAGTCCCCACATGGGGCTCCTCTTGATTCTGCCTTTCCACCATGGCTCTCAATCTTTCCTGGCTCTGAGCCATGTTGTTCATAACTTCCATAAACTGAGTCATTTGGTTCCTCATTTCTAGCCTTTCATTTGCCATTTGATTTCTGACCTCAGTGAGGTCCTGCTGCATCTGATCCATCTGAATTCCCGGAAGGTTGTTTCGGGTTGGATAACGGTGCGGACGGTTGAGGGGAAATACCCGGTGCCTAGCAATAGTTCCTGAACATCACAACAGAGGTTAGCAACAACAAAACAAAAACCTACAAAACAAACAAAGGGTTAGCATGCAATGCAGTTATGCTTATTTATTCTCAAGGTATCCGGTTTGGCCTTCAGTTTTGACCCTTCCAGACCCTTGGAGATGCTGTTGTTGTTGCTTGAAGAAAACTCGGATGAAGCAAACTAACACAAATATATTACAGAAGGTGAAATAATACAACTTGTTCATTTTACAACACAAGCCCTCTAAGGGGTCAAAATACAGTACAAGAAAATAAAAGTACATGGAAAGAAAGCAACAACAAACAAATGGTCAAACACCAAGACCAAACTCATCCTCACGAACTTCCTTGAGAAGTGCTTCGGTCACAGGATCAGCCGGACGTTCCGTGAGATTCCGGATAAGGAGGTTCCGGGTTGCAATAGCTGCTGCTAGCTTCTTGTGCTGACTTTGGTCTTTGGACCTCTTCACCCCCGCTTTAATCTTCAATTCTGATATTTCCCTCTGGGCTGCTACCAGGGCTTCTTGTTGTTCTTTTGCACTTGCTTCTAGTTGCTCCATCTTGTCTTGAACTCTCTTGTCTTCCAGGGTACGAGCCTCGGTGATCCTGACCCACCGGGCTTGACTCTCCTTCAAGTACAAGTCTGTTCTTGCTCTCTGGAACTGGGCTTCCTTGCAAGCATTCTTCAGAATTTGTTCACCAGCCTTAGACTTTTTGATATAATCCCCAGACTTTTCAATCTTAGTCAAATGCTCCACTCTCAACTTCTCCAATCTCTCAATCTCCCTCATACCTTCACTCCTCTCCCGGAGGGTCTTCTGCAAAGCCTGGGTTAACTTCTCATTTCTTTCCTTCAAGCTCTCAAACTCCTCCAAACTGATGGTGGCAGGGGGTGGTGCTGAAGATGACTCAGGCATGTCTTCTATGGTAAAGGGCATTCCAGAGAATTGGGCCCTGGCACGGGACCACTCATAATATTGTGCTGATGCCACATTATTACACTTCCCCAGAATGGTGACTCCCTTGGTTTGAACATTATCCCAGGCCCAGGCAGCATGCCTAACAACAGCCAAACTAATCTTGTTCTCACAATAAAGGGTCTCCACCAAGTCCTGTGCCCTAGGAGTGTGGACCAGTGCATAGCCCAATTGTCATCTAAACAGCAGAGGGTTGTAATTGATACTACCCTTAACTCCTATCAAAGGCACATTAGGAAAATGCCCACAGCTGGTGATGATATCCCTGCCCTTGGTGCTTTGAGTGCACCATCTGATGTCTGCCGAAGTTAGAACAGTGAGTCTCTTAGCCCAGTTGCTTTGCTGACGAGGATTTAAAAATGCATCTGTCCTGGGTAGATGCCTGAGAAGCCAAGTATGGAACAATGGAGCACAACACCTCACTAACCTTCCCCTCTGCTTCTCATTCCTCTGATGCACTGAATAGTAAAGATCCCCCAATAAAGTTGGCACTGGGTTCTTCAAGATGAACAGATGGATTGCATTCCTGCTAATGAATCGAGGCTCATCTGCAAACAACACAATTCCATATATGCTCAAAGCCAACAAGGCACAAACAACTTTCCACTCTCCTAGAGAAGCTTTCAGGGTAGCTTGAGAGATCAAGAAATCCAGATGGAAGCCAGGGATTCCAGCTTTAGAGGTCATATGCTGCTCAATCAGGACAGGTTCCAGATGAAAAGCCTTTGCTACTTCTCCATTAGCAGGAAAGACCATCTCAGGGTTGAAAGGAATTTCTCTCCTGATAGGCATACCAACTAATGAGGAGTATTCTTCCAATAAGGGGCCCAACTGAAAGTCTTGAAAAGTAAAACATCTCAGTGGAGGATCATAAAACTGAATGCAGGTGTGGATGAGGCTCCTCTGTGAAGGGTCCAGATCCATAACCATGTCCAGTATATCTCCATAACTCTCCCTGAACAAAGGTATGTGATCTGGAGTGATCAGGGTTTGAATCCTCCTGATGTCTGATAGCTCTGGCTGGAAGAAGTGATAGGTGACATTGCTCTTTTTAGGGGCCATGATGTTGAAGACTGAGTAGAGACAGGTGCTGATGATAATACTGAAGAAGTGGGCCACTGACTGGCTGGTGCAGGTGGTAACTGAAGCAGATAGCTGATGAAGACAAGTCAAAACTGAAGATGGGGTCAAAACCAAAACCAAATGAAGATGGATACCCTGAAACACAAATAAGCAAATGTCAATATGATGCAATGAGCATGTATGCAAATGAAATGCAAGGGTCTGTGACTGAGCTGGATCTGATCAAAATGCTCTGATATAGGTCTAAGTGTGCTCAAGAATTCCAGATGAGGTCTATAAATCCAGTAACCAAGGTGGGGGACTCAAATAAAGAGCCACATGTCCAAGGTTTTAGAATCACAAGAATTGTCCAACATGGAGTACTCTTAACAAACAAAGTAACAGGGTATTCTGAGGTCAAGGTACCTGCAAACCTGTAAACAGCCCAACCCCCTCACAGGTGGTGTTCTAGAACAAGGATCCTCAGACTTGGATCAGTTATGAGAAGTGTAAACACTTCTAACCCAGAGGTACAGTGTTTACAATAACCATAAAAGTTCCTCCTCTAATTCACCTTAGTTTCTGAAGGTCAATACTAAAGGTCATCCAGACTTAGCAGGCTTCCCAGATAGCCCTAGCATTGCAGGAAATCTGCAACACAGAGTTCTCAAGAAGAAACCCATATCTGAACCGTGTTTCATATTCCCGCACCAGACCGAAATGGAATGGGAAAGAATATGATTCACTCTAGCCTAGGTGTCACTCAGGTCCCAGGTATAGGACCTCAACACTCAATGAAATACCCACCCACCAAAGAAAAACCAGATCCAGCCAGCAGTACAGTACAACAGTATGATAATATGCAAAGCTATAAAGAAAGCAGTAAACAACTGTACATAAAGCAAAGTAAATACAAGCACAAATAAGCACATAACACCCCAGTAAACACAAATCAATCAAGCGCTAGGGGGAACCCACAAAAAGAACCAGAAGCCCTGGTTGCAATATAAAGGGTCCCCAGCAGAGTCGCCAAGCTGTCGCTCCCGACAAATGAAACTAGGTCAGATGAAGGTACAGACGCGAACGGTCGGCGAAAGGGACAATGAGAACACACAGCCATGAACTCACTGGAGATGAATAGAGTCGCCAGCTAGGCATTTTTATCCCGGAGGAAAGGCAATGCTGCATAAGCCTAGAAAGAGATGGATAAGACGGTTTGCGAACCAGAGAGACTGAGAAAGGGGGTTGGTTACAACCTGGGAAGGTATTAGCACCCAGATTGTCCGCCGTACTCGACGGGATCCACGCTTGAAAGATTTGTGTTTTAAAGGGGTAGTGTCAGTGCAATCTGTGTATAAAATAGCTGGAAAAGAATGTACAGGTGTCAGTGTAAGAGAGGTGAAGTGTATAAATGTACAGTGTCAGTGTGAGAATGAAAAAGAACTGCTCATGATCATGAGGCTAAAAGAATGAAGCTAGAAGGAGGGGGAATATACAGAGACTTTTGTTCGATAACTGTTACGTTATGCCTACGTATCCTCTCGTGCAATGAGGAAGTCAGAACACCGTAGTTCGACCCAAAGAGACTGAAAGGTGAGTTGACTTGTGAACTGCTTACTTGTCAATGCTCAAGTGTATGACCTGTCTGGCTCAGGTGCTAACTGTCTTGCATTAGACGGAAGAAGCAAGTTCTCGTTTGTGAGTGAAGATGATGAGAAAAGAATCCCGGAGGAGACGATTATTGTTTGTTTTTGAGTTTTCAGCCTTTTATTGCTTTTGAAAGTTTGTCATAAGTTAATGAGCTTAAGCCTAAACCAATGGATTTAGTAAACTCATCACATCTTCCCTCTGATTAGGGGTAATGAGATTACCTTAAGTGTGAAGTCAGCTTCTCACACTTAATCACCTTTGGTGTAGGATTAAGATCATTGCCATACTTGTGATTATTTAGATGTTTTTGGTGTTTTTGTTTAGTGTTGAGTAATGAGGTTAAGCCATAATCAAGGATTAAACAGACCCATTACACCATCCTAATAGAAGGATAATAGATGAGAGTGTTTAAGTTGAGGAAAGCTCCTCAACTTAATCCATGATTAGGGATTAAACTCATGACAAAACAAGCCTTTGGTTAAGTGGATTTTATTTAATGATATGATGATGAAGTGAATTTTATGATTTGTAAGACAACTTGAGGGGGACTTGTCCGTTAACATTAGGGTTAGTCCTTCTTAACCAGTTAAGGAAGAATTAGAACCCTAATGCAAGGCCCAAGTTACAAGTGTAATGTCTTGATACTTATTAAGTGAATTGATTAAGAGATCTAAACACATTAAGGGTTTAACACTTAGGATTAAAGTTACACACTCCATCCTAAGAGAAGGATGCAGGCATAAACTTAATCACAAAGCCTTAAAGCCTTTAGGGTTTAGTTCCTGATTATGAGATGAGAAGAGAAGACTCAAAGAGAGACACAAAGGTAAAACTATGAGGGGAGACTAATCAAAACCCTAATTCATTGTCATGCTTGGTTGTTCCTAAGGTTTGTGAGGTTTTCAAGAGCAATCTTCAAAGAGAACCACCAGGAAGCAGATGAACAGGATCAAGAGAAGCAAAGTGACTTGCTTCAATCAAGAAGTCAAGTCACTTGAAGAAAGAAAGTGGGAGAAACAAGAATGAGCAAGCTCAATCTCAAACACATATAGAAATGCAGCAATGGATGCAAGAGAGATGAAAAGAAAAGTTATGAGAAGTGAAGGCAAATTCACTTCTCAAGTTTACTTACCACCTGAAATGTTAGAAAGAAATGCAATGCAATGCCAAATGAAATGAAATGGTATGATGCTAAACAAAACCAGAAGCATGTTGATGATGAAAATGATGTTATGAGATGCTGCAAACATGAGGCAAGGCATGGAGATGTTCATACAAGATCATGGATGCAAATGATGCAAGTTAAGGAGCATGAACAAGCATGGAAAGTTATGAAGCATACAAGGCAAATGACATAGCAAATATGTGATGCAATGATCAAACATGCTTCCTATGTGTCTTAAGATGTCAAATGAATCACAAGAATGCTTGAAATGCTAAGACAAGTCATGTTATGCAAGAGAATGCAAGAGGGATGCAAATGAAAGCCCAAATTAGGGTTTATGAATCAAACAACAAACAAAAACCCAAAACAGAAGCAAACCCTAAGATAAAAAATGGAAAATGCCACTCAAAGAAACCCTAACCCTATACTAAACCAAGGTCCAAAGGGGAGGTCTCAACTCTTAACCCATCTCAAGTTATGATTTTTCTAAGTTATTAGGGTTTTTAGGGCTCTTAAACAAAAGAAATACCAAACAAATTGAAAATGAGGAAACAAATCATGGCCATTTTACCCTAGAAACTACATGCCAAACACAAAACAAAGCAAAAAGAATCAATGTCCAACTCTTCTCAAATAGGCAGAAATGATTTTTTGAACTTATGATCAAAATAATGCACAAAATATGATTTAATTCAATGAAAAATTCTTAAAATGCATCAAGATCAAAAAAGAAATTTGGTTTGAAGGTTGGACAATGTTTCTAAATGTCTTAGAACATTTCATGAATTTTTTTGTGATTTTTAAATACCTAAAAGTATTTTTAATTAATTAATTTCCATTAATCAATTAAAAATAATCTTTTAAATATTTAAAAATACTTTTTTAATGATAAAAAATAAAATAAAAATATTTTTGGGTCTTAAAAATTAATAAAACTTTTAAGAAAAAGTTTTCATAATTTTTAAGCCATTTTTGCTATTTTTAAATAAATGTGCAAATAAAAGGAAAAGAAAATGAATTAAAATTAAATAAAATGAAAGGTATGCGCAATGGAGGGCCAGGATTGATTCTGGGGAAGAGGCTGTTGACTTGGCGCGTAATCCAGTGGCCCACATTCAAACTGGCCTAATTTCCATTTACGAATTAATTAATCCAGATTAAGAAAAGTCAACTGGGATTAGGGCAAAATGGAGTGATCCTGGGCGTCCAAACACGCGCGAGTCAACACATCCAAGGGACCAAATTCAAACTTCATTAAACACAGGGATTAAACCCTAATCCTTTTCAGGTGGCCGGAGAAGACCTCCGGTCGTCTTCTCCGGTGGGAACCCCACCTGAAAACTTCTAAAATCCCCAAAACGCAACTAAAATGAAATCTAAACAAACAGAAATCCTTCCCATACTCCACTGAACCAAAACCCCAAGCTAAAACTCATTTATATTCCCTCAATCACATGAATCGAAACAAAACATTTTTAGGGCACGCAAGTTTCAGAAGCTAATTAAATACTCATTTCAAAGCCATTTCAAAAACTGAAAGCATATTCGTGATCAGGAAGGCACAAAGAGCAAGTTTAGAACAAAAGAAAAGGTTTCTGGAAAAATATTTTTCAAGCTACCTGAGATTCGAAGCTTTCACTCTGAGGACTTTTTGGACACTTCCTTCAGTGCAATCCACTCCACTTGATCCCCTGATGATGTTTGAATGCTTTGGAGGGGTTTATATTGGCTGGATGAGGAGTTTGACAAGCTTCTGCTCAAGCTCAGTCAGAAATGGCAGGGATGATTCAGGCAGTTTCAGGCCATTGTGAGTGGTTGTTTGTGGTCCAGATGAGATGTGGAGAAGGTCTGTGGTGTTTGTTTTGATGTTTGTGAGCTAGGGAGAGAGATTCGAATGGAAATGCAAGTTGAGGTGAAGAATGGCAGTGGGGTGTTCTTGCTTGTTCCAGGCCTGGCTTTTGGTGGTTTGAGGTCTATGGAGTATGGTGAGTTGAAGTGTGGAAATGGCTTGGATGTTTGATGGCTGGGCAGAGAGATTCGAATGAATATGCAGCTGGAGTGTGTTTTGTGTATGTGTTGAATGAGTGAGTTTCAGCCTTGCTAGATGTATGGAATGGCTTGCTCTTTGTCCACATAAACCTCTCTCATTGGTCAGATGATTGGACATGTGCTTTATTGATTGGTAAGTCACCTTTTGCAAAAAGTCAAATTTTGTGTAAGGCAAGTATGGCTTGATCTATAGCTAGTACAATGGGCATGGGCTGCGCAGCATGATGTGGTGAGAGGCTAGCCAAAGTGCAGCATCCAATGCATCAAGTGGTAGAAGCACAATGATGATTTTGCAAGTTGTTGGCTTTTTGGTTCACATGTGATTTCCTAATCCCACAAGCCATAATTCATGGGCATTCTTGGTTCAATTCTGATTTTTATGACTTATAGAATGTTTGCAAACTGGTTTGCAATGAACTAGAAGTTGCAATTGGCTTTGGTCCATGATTTTGCAAAATTTCCATTTGAGGCATGCCTTGAAAATCAATGATTTTTGCTAACTTTGTCACACCATAACTTTTGATCCAAGAAGAGTTTGATCATGTTCTTGTACTTTTTGAAAAGGGAAAGATGAGATCTACAACTTTCATGACCAAAGTTTTTCCATTTGAAGCATTTTTGGATCAAAAATCAAGGCTTGAAAAATGACCTAAAATGATGCATTCTTGAAAAGTCAACTATACCCAAAAAGTCAACATTTGCAAAAACCATAAATTCTTGATTTTTATGAACTTCAACCTTCTTCCATGATCAAATAAAGATCATATACACTCAAAATGATGAAGATCACCCATTGGTTGGGTCATTGGGGGCCTCAGATGCCCTGATTTTACACTGACTTGTCTGAAAAGTCAACCCTTGATCAGATGACTTCCCCATGGAATTTCTTCATGAAAATTGATATGAATACTCCCTATACCATATAGAGACCAATGGAAACAAGAATGACCAAAAAATTTGGGGTTATGGCCTCTGAAACCAAAACCCTAATTTTAGGTCAACTGTGTAGTCAATCCTGGCTCTGCATCCACTCAAACCCTAGTTCTTGTGATTCTTTTGAATTCTTGGCTTTGTGAGGATGTACTATGATGCTTGAACACATGTAGACCCCTTTGAATTGATTGGTTGCCTTTGGAGTGGCTCAAGAAGCTTTGGGATTGCTCAGATCACAAACCCTAGGTGCAGATGACTTAGAAACTATGCAGTGACTCATAAGTGAGATATGAGGTGATATGATTGTGTTTATGCATATGAGAATGATCACAAGCCATGGTGAATGGGTGAGGGCAAATTTGGGGTGTTTACACTGATATAAATGGAATCATCTTCTTCATGAAAGGGGCTGAACCTCACTTTCCTTGATCCTTTATTCTCCAATCTCCACCATCACTTCCTTGAAACTCACTCTCCAATCCCTCTCAATCTCGTTTTTTCATTGGCACTTTTCTTCCCTCTTAATCATCAACCTCACCACAACTTCAAATTTCTCCTCCGATTTCTAGAATCTCAACCCTCAATCTTCAATCTTTCATCCTCTCAATCCATCTCCATTAACAACAAACAACATCTTCATTATCCCTGCATCATTTTCACCTTCACAAAATAGCATTGTTAACAAGAAACCTGCAAAAGAGAAAACTCAAAGCCTTCATAATACCAACTTGCATCAAACTCAGAATACAACAAAAGAGTAACATTGAGTGACTCACGCAATCTTCGTAAAAGATTCATCTCCATCTTCGACGACTTCAAACGCAACTTCATCCGCCTCATTTTCAATCTCCTGATTTCAATCGGCATCAACATCACATTCATCAATCACAATCAAGACGAAGACCTGCAAATCAATCCAACAAACACACGGTGATCGGTACCGATTCAAAGTCACAACACGTTCCAACAACGTCTCAAAAAGCAAAAAAGAATAAGAAGAAGCAAAAGGAAAAAAAATAAAAATCGTATCAAACCGCTTGCGTTTCCGTCGCGCGAGTACGTCATCCATATCAGTCCCGTTCATCACCCTCACACGAAGTCAACATCATCTTCGTTACCACAACGATTATAGAGAGTGCTATTCAAGGTAAGAACACCATTTATCGCGGTTCCCTTCTCTTCTAGTTTCCGGAAGGTTTTGGTTTGTAGATTTAGGTGAAGTTAGATAGGTTTGGTTAAGAATCCGAGTTGAAGGGAAGAAAATAGTGAGGATTCGTTCATGTTGTTGAAGAATTGGAGATGGTGGCCGAATTAGGGTGGCGATTTGGGGAAGAAGGAAGGAGGACGGCGCAAGTGAGAGAGAAGAAGATTTAGGGTTTTCTCATAGCCCCTTTCTTTTCGTTTCAGTTGTTCTTGGTGTGTATATAATTTGTTTTGATTAGTTCTTAAATTAAGGAATATTATAAGTTAATTATAATATTAAGATTTTAATTCACCATAAAATATTATTAATCAATCATAAAAATGCATAAAGACCCCATTAATTTCTCTACCGCCCTTTATGTTGAGATAAGGTGGTTTTTTTCGGTCCAATCCGGCGGTGACACATGTCACCGTCCGGTTGGACCATTTTGGCTGTAATCTTATCTATCTCCTCCATATGAAATGGGCCCTACGAATTTCTTTTCGCACCCCCATTTGGGCCCAGTTCTCATTATTAACTTAAAACCATTTCTATTCTCACCTCCTCTCTATTCTTCATTTCTTCTAATCTTCTAGTTTATACTAATTCAATTTAAATCACAGATAAATAGTAAAACTAATAATAAAATTCTATAAAAATTAGGATAGGATATTAAATCAATTTAGAAACATGTCCTATTTTTATTTTCTGGATATAAT
The DNA here is from genome assembly GCA_963966055.1 of Lathyrus aphaca. Taxonomy (NCBI): domain Eukaryota; kingdom Viridiplantae; phylum Streptophyta; class Magnoliopsida; order Fabales; family Fabaceae; genus Lathyrus; species Lathyrus aphaca. Next base: position 27,553,833 of record OZ014521.1, on the reverse strand, counting down.
CATTTTTTAATTTTAATTCGATTTTTTATTTTAATTGGCTTATATTGAATTTTCACTTGGATACATAAATTTGTACAATTTGTTTCTGCCACTTCCCATGACATTTTTTGCCCATTCTTTTTGATATGATTAAAGGACAAATTAAAGTACCTAGAATATTTTTGGTGTATTTTTTAGGACATTTTTTCTACTTCTTTGGTAGTATAATTTGTGTAAATTTGTGATTGAACTTTACATAAGATTAAAGGACCATTTACCATAGTTAGGATTAGAATTTTTAAGAGATTTTTTAGCACAATGTTATAATCAGGTTTAAGACCTTAGGAATTTAATTTCATATTTTTTTCATGACTTTTAATATTTTTGGCATTTAAATTCATTTCCATCATATTGTGCATATTCATGGTTCATGTCATTCACTAACTATTTGTTTTTTTGTGTGCAAGGTATTTTTCAAGGTTTGACTTATGGACTTGGATATTATTTTATGCCTCGATTATACTCTTGTGATTTGTGCTTCGTGATGTAATAGCTTAGAACTCGTATGCTTGTATAGTTCTTATAACTAGGTTAGAAAAGATAAAATGAATCGATAGAAAACCAAATCTCAAAAAATGAAATAAATAAAACTCGATCCAACGTCGAGTATATTTTCAAATAAACAAATAAAGTTGCATGAGAAATTAGGGTTCCTCGATTACCATCGTTCCACTCCATTCAACCAAAAGCAAGCCTTGTATGTTTCACACCATAAGTCGTGCGTCTTAGCACCACGCAATCGACCCACCCGATCCATTGTTTCAGCCCATTTACATTTCATTCACGTTTTCTTCCCACCATGACTTAGGAGGACCATATTGTTCATTATTGCCTTTTATGTTATCATGTCTAGTTTAATATCTCTTAGGTAGATTTAATTTCAAACCTCACTAACCATAGGTTATCCATGAATTCAATTAATTTAGGGCAAGTCTAGTTTCCCTTAGAAGTTTTCCTTTGACAATTTGAGTCTCACTTCTCATCTTAAAATAAAATCAAAAACACTTAATAAAGGAAAAGGTGTACAATGCGCCACGAGCCTTAAGCTATACGGGAAATGATTAGTGGAGGTCTCCTTCACTCTTCTAGGATGCTTTATAAACGTTCCATTGGGGGCGATCTTGGAAAGTATTCGCTCCTGTGTCATAGTCTTTAGTGTTGTACATTCAATAAACACAAACTTAAAAACACTTCTTCTAAAAGACAGCAAATCAAGAAGTCACGTCTTCTCTTCTCATCTCATACTCCTTGCGGACGAACATGACTTGTCTCGACAGTTCAAACAGTGATACGGTAAACACCCTCGAGTCAGAGCCGGTAACACCTGAGCTAGAGCTATGGCAACTTCATCCTAAAAACCACAAACGAGTGTAAGCCTTAGTTAGACGAACTACGGCGTCTCTGATCCTCATTTATCCCGATGAGGTATGTAGGCAGTGGGGTAGGGCCCATTCGAGCACAATCTTTCTTTTTCCCTACATTTCCCCCCTTTATTCCATTTCTTTTCTCATTTCCATTTCCATTCCAGATAGCTATTCTTTCATTCGAACAGCATATTATTTCTCACCCTTTGAAAGCAGACTTATAAGCGTGGATCCCGTCGAGTACGGCGGACGGATTGGGGTGCTAATACCTTCTCAATTCGTAACTGACTCCCGTATCCAGATCTTTGGTTCGCAAGGCCTCGTCCTTTTCCTTCTTCCTTAGTTTTGTGCAACATTACCTTTTCCATTCCTTTGGGATAAAAATGTCTGGCTGGTGACTCTAACTTTTCCGCGCCACTTTCGCGTTTGTACTAGGATGAAAATCCCGGGAGCGACAATATGAATCAAATTTTCCATGAGTATTTGGATCAATTTGTTGTTGTTTTTATAGATAACATTATGATTTATTCTAAGTCGGAAGAATAGCATGCTGAACATTTGCGAATTGTATTGCAAGTGTTGAAAGAGAAGAAGATTTTGGAAAGAGGGATTGTTGTGGATCCATCTAAAGTGTGAACTTGTCGAAGTGCGAATTTTGGTTAAAAGAGGTTAGTTTTCTTGGAGCAATCCCCCTCGCTCAGCGAGAACTGAAATAGTCTAAGAGAGAACCCAAAACCATGTGGGCATCTGTCAATCAACATTATGCAAAGCAGGGTGAGTTTAAGATATCTTTTCCCTTCTATAACCAGCTTCATCAGGAAAAAAGAAATCAGAAAATAGCAAAAATGCGATAGTGATTAAAGACCACGAAAATTGATCTACAACATGGTCTCACTATCACTCAAACCTATATAATTTAGATTTGACTCACCACCTTCATTATCATCATCAACTTCACACTCTGGAAAATTTCGAGACCATACTCACTAGATTTACACTTTTTAGATATCTTTCCTCTCTTCTTTTTAATTTTCCCAACATTACTTTCACTATCTTTCCATTTTACTTTTCTCTCCAATTTTCTATCCCTTTCCCATTTTCATTGTATTTTATTATTTCTACCCTTGCCATGCCTTCATTTAACTCTGTCTATTCAGTTTGTACAATAACCTATTTAATTTTCTCACCAATTTTTACAACAAAATAATCTTCAAAGTCAAACTCATACTCATCATAATTGTACACCTAGCTCTAACACAAAGAAAATTAGACGCTCATACTCATGGTAACTTTATGCAAACATCGCTACAGAAATAGACTATTATCTCCGATGAAATTGCGATTTTACCGTAATCAGGTTGATGGATAATATAGTGTAATGGAAAGCGAACTACTTTTTCCCTCGGTCCTTTTGGCTGAGGTGAAAAAATGAGAGTGTGTTACTATGAAGAGAAAGTTTATATCCATTTTTCCAAGAACCTTGCTCATTCTTTTTCTCATGCGATATTTTCTTTCTAAAGGTATGATATCCCAAGTTTTGAACTGCAACGTTTATTTATAGATTTAGGTAAGTGACATTTTTCCTAGTAAAACGTGTATTTTCCTCACAAACAAGCTTTCTTCAATGCTAAGGTTATTCTACCTCACCCAAACAGATATCTAAAATTTCCATAAATAACTATGTGAGTTACGTTGCTCGCCTCACAAATTTTCTCTTGAAAAAGTTTTGGGAATATTTTTTAATGTTTCACCTCACAATACTTTCTTTGAAGGTTTCAAACTCTTTGAAATTTTCTTTGATCTATGCTCTTTGATCAATTCTTTTATATATTATAATAACTAAAACAATATATATATATATATATATATATATATATATATATATATATATATATATATATATATATATATATATATATATATATATATGAGTGTGGATATTCTTACTCTAGGAGTAAGTTTATAGAATTTACTCTACATCCTCACCCTTAAATCATTTTTAATCAATGGATGCAAATAATCAGTAATTAAATATGGGGAAAAAATTATGGCTTATTTACAACCATTGATTAAAATTGATTTAAGGTTGAGGATGTGGAGTAAGTTTTATAAACTTACTTTGAAAAAACGTTGAAGTTGGATAATTATGATGGAATTGGGGATCAGAACAAGCATATTAAACACTTATACACCATACTCAACTATTACCACACTAGAAGCACGCTGAAATGCAAAGTTTTCTTTCTAAACCTTAAAAGACCCATTATGGCATAGTTGGAAACCTTACACGACTGCTCCATCAACTCTTGAATGAAGTTATGTGATGAATTTACATATTAGTTCACAACCAGAAGCATCAACCGAAGATAATAGTCATCCTTAATGGAATCCATCAGAGAAACCAAAATGAGACCATGAAGAAGTATATTGACCAATTCATAAAAGTGGCGGTAAAGGTAGACGGGTCAAATGACATAATGAAATGTTAGATCTTTGAAAAAAGATTGAAGATAAATAACATATTTTGGGAAATGTTAAGGCATGAATTTGTTTGAAGCATGATTGACCTTTTCACTAAGGCTAATATGTATATCAATTATTAAGAAAATTTGATAGCAAAAGAGGTAGACATGAAAAAAGGACAAGAAAACTCAATGAATAATCGATTAGGAGAAAAACATGTTCAACGACGCGAAGATGTTAGAGACTAGGATGTTCATCGAGGACCACGAGTTTGATTTTCATCTTACACCCCTAACACATTGATAGAAAATATTTTACAAGAGTGCACAAATACTCACTTTTAAAGAGTTGGAGTATGGTACCTCATCACGTCAGAGAATAAGTTAGGACATACAAGTCATGATTTTCATTTTCCACAAAAGATAGCAATGGCAATGAGGAGGAATACCGAAGAAGGAAAATAAAGCCTCCATCAAAGGGGGATATAACTTAATTGTATTTATCAATAAGTATTTTCCCCATCTAAACACACCATCTAAAGGGACAAAAATGAAAAAAATTGTCGAGTTAATAAAAATCAATAAAAAGGAGGAAACAACTACTAAAGGGAAACTAGGGATACCTATAATCAAGTTTAAGGATATCGAGAAGATAAGTGGATCCCCAATGAGATCTTCCCCTAGTTATAACAATGATCATGAAAAACCTCGATGTTTCGAGAATCCTCACTGACGAAGGAAGCTTGTATGATATTATGTATGTCAAACTCTTAGAAAAGTTAGGATTGAAGAAGGAGAAGTTGTCTTCTTATACATTCTATGACCTATAAGATTTAAATGGAACAATGACCCGTCCTTGGGGATTTATACAGCTGATGTTCACGTTCAAGTAAGGATGATATTCTAGGACAATAGATCTACAAATCTTAATAGTCACACACAAAAGAGTGTATACTTTAATTTTAGAAAGACAATCACTGCAAATCTTGACAACCTGGATTCTCCCATTCATCTAAATATGAAATACCATAATATTCATGATGAAATAGTTATGATATGTGTTGTCCTATCAGGAGACATACATAAAGATCTGCAATGTAGCCTGAGGACTACATCAGTCAAACAAAGAAATAAATACACATCATATATCTATGCCATCTATCTTAGTAGACACTTGGAGTTGATTATAATTAAATATCAAATCACAGAGTCGGGTTCTTAAAGAAGGTACAATGTGAAACATCCTGATTTAGTACCAAACTGGTCCTTAAAACATGAATCAAGGAGTGATGTTGAAAAAGAAGCATATGCCCGAAATGTTGGGCATGGAGAAGAGTTGGAGGTCAACAGAGATATGCAAGAACATGTATCTCCCACCCCGACAATCAACCCATCACCATGATACTCCGATACTTAGAAATCCATCGTCAAGAAGATGCCAACTAGGTGAAAAATGGTAGATAAGTTGCTTTTGTTACATATTTTTACCATTTATGTAGAAACTTACAATGTAATCCTTTCACTTTGAAGAAAATAAATGAGTTCTTCAACAAAATTATTTGCTTTATCATCATATAAATGACACAACGACTCTTGAATTGCATAAAGCCTAAATCAAATACGATAAATGGTTATTGTCATAAACACTATGAGTGTATGATTAAAGCAATCAAACCCTAGTTATGAGAAGTCACTAAACGAAGGACACCAAAATCTATAAAAGCGAAGGTGATGATCCAGGATCACCCATCTCTTGGTTGTTAGCCACTCCATAACGCATGTGGTGAAGCCCTCATCACGTAGGCCTCAAACCAATTTTTAATTTGTGGGTACAAAAGAGGTGAAATTCGTTAGTCGGTGCGCTCCTTAGACATTCCCACTTAAGCTTCCAAGCAACACCTCATGATACACGACTTACAAGGAGAGCTTCTCACCAAGAACGACCAGTGTCTCGTTCATTATTTCTTGGTTATGATGAATTTTTCCCTCAAGATTTTACCTTGGAATTGATGAATTCAACATGCTTTAAGGACACCAAAATCTATAAAAGCGAAGGTGGTGATCTAGGATCACTCATCTCTTTGTTTCTAGCCATTCCATAACGCATGTGGTGAAACCCCTATCACGTATGCCTCAAACCAAGTTTTAATTTATGGGTACAAAAGAGGAGAAATTCATTAGTCTGACACCCTCCTTAGAAATTTCCACTTAAGCTTCCAAGCACAACCTCATGATACACAACCTACAAGGCAAGCTTCTCACCAAGAATGACCAGTGCCCCTTCCATTATTTTCTGGTTACGATGAAATTGTTCCCTCAAGATTTCACCTCAGAATTGATGAATTTAACATGCTTCAAGGAATTATTGAAAGCTACATGCGTAATAGAGTAACTAAACTCCACGATGTTTGCATACTCTTTAGTTGGGTGAACCTTTTCAGGCTACATCTCTCGTAAATTATTTTGAGCTCTCTTTAAGCCACCTCATGTTTCGTTCAGGGCTTTCTCTAACACCTCTACTGCCTAGTGAGAATAATCTAAAACCCCATTTATGTTGACCAAAGCAGTCATTGTGTCAAACAACACCTTCTGAACAAATTTTAATTAAGGTTGCATCCCTCTTCTTTATTCTCAGAGTTTACATCTTTACTTTCTCATCTAACAAAGAGGGGTACCCGGATGCTCATACTTTATCACATATTTCCCTCAAGAGATTAGTCGACATATGCAATATAACCTCCCATTTCCTATGACCAAAAATGCCAATACAACAACAGCCTTGTGCATCTAACATGACATTTTTCCATTTTGTCTTAACAAATAGCTTCATATTTACTTGCGAAGTAGGCATAATATATTCTTTAGAGACGTAAGATCAAAGATCTCTAGCCATTTTAGGAACGTTATGAGTAAGAAATGACGAAAATATCTTTTACAAGATTCTAAGTGGACTCTTCTCGTGACCTTACCTTCCCGAGTCCGACCCTCCAACTCCAGGTCTCTTAAAATTGGTTCACTAGGGAAAGAGTCACCATCGATATCCCTTCTTCATGAAATTTTTCCAACTGCTCTAGACGATGACCTATTGATCTCTCCTGTTGGACGAACATAAGACATTTTGATTTAATTTGATCTTGATTAGCTCCAGAAAAGAGGGAAACTCATACCTTAAGTCGTTATGGCTAGGGAAGAACTGAAGTGATTAGATTGGAAAGAATACCTTCAATAGAGGTATCATATGTGGTCGACATAATTGTGGCATCAAACATAAAAGGTGTAATTATTGAGATCGTTATCATCTAGAACATCAATTTAAGGTATCCCATCTTATCTATAAGAAGAAGTGAAAGTAATTTAATAATATCACTTAATAAGTTAATACATAATGATTAAACAAAAAAAATCTTATTCCTACCAAAGATGTTACATCTTTCCTCTCGGGTGTCCGTCCTCACCAGCATGAGAGTCTCAATATACGATATGTCTTGCTTCCCATACACAACATTATAGGGTCATCACAAGATTAATCCTCAAATATGTCTTTTTTTGGGACAAATCATCGGGTTGATAAATAAGCATTCCCGACCCTACCAAGTAATGGTTTTGACGCCATAACTTAGGGATGTTATCATTATACTTTGAAGGAACACCAAGTTGAGTTTAACAAATACCCTCTTAAGTAGTCTTAGTGAGAGGCATGACTAGCTAATATCAATCCTTGAATTTTATTAGGTTGTCAACATATAATTTAGACATCTTTTTACCTTACCTACTAGAAACAAACCTTGGCCCAATTTCTAAGAAGTCAAGGTATGCTTGATGTTGAAAAGATGAAAGAAGATCATCACAATTAACATTCTTATTTTTGCACTAATATCGATAGACTTGTCATTCAACTAGTTGCCTCGATCCATTCCCTCTTCATTGACAAAATATATAAAAGAAAAGATTGTAATATAAGCGCGCAATTGCTATTATATCCAACACCTAACATCAATTTTCAGCTGGATCATATTCAAAAGCATGTTGGTATGCCTAATATAAGTTTGAGGCTTCCACTCTTGAAAAACTTCCATACCTTCACGTCATCTTTACCAGAATAGAATTTCCACAAGAATTGCAAAAGTTTGCAAAAGAAAAAAATATAAAGAATAATCTTCCTTAAAAAATAAAATAAAAAATGTAGTAAAAGGACATATGGAGCATTATAGGTGGTTGGAAAGGGAAGCTTCCAATGAAGTTCGTTTTAATTAATTGACACATTGAACTGGCTAGATTTCATTGGCAGCCCAGGTGTATTATACTCTCTTTCCACGTGGTCAGATCACTATAGCATATTAAACCCTAAAGTTTGAAACCATATGATTATTGACTCCTTCAATAATTAGTTTATAATATATCACTAGCTAGATTATTATTGACTTGACTAGTTCTTTACTGATATTTTAATGTGCTCCATTTGACACTTCATTTACCTTTGTGTTCAACCAAATTAGTATATAATTCATTATTGAACTCTCCATTATCCTTCAACAAACAACACTAAAAATACTCATTGATTAGTTTCCATTTATCTTCTATATTCCTTTGATAGAAACTAAGCACTATCTAGTTAAAAAGATATTCTAACCATGTTTGCTTGCCTTAAAAAAACATCATCACAAAAAAAGATAAAAGCAACAAAAACTGTATACAGATACGAGTTAACCAAAAAGCAACCTGCATGCAAGCCAAAGAAAAGGGTTCGATTTGTGGATTCAGAACCAACCATTTTGGGAGAAGAAAACAATAAAGAATTTGAGAAAAGAAGATGTATTAATAATGATGAATTGGTAGTAAAAGAGGGAATTAGAGTGACTGTTAGATTAACAAAGCAACAAGCAGTTGAGTTGTTATCAAAATGCAATGGAAGTATTCTTGAATTGAAGGATGTTGCTCGTGAGTTACTATCCATTCCAGGGAACCAAGTCAATATCAGTACAAACACTTGATTTCTGTCTATAGCTTCATTCTTGTATAGTGATTTTTTTTATTTTTAAAGTTGTACAGTGATTAGGTGATTATAGTTTGTTTATGTGAATAAAAATAGTTAGTTCAACTAAGTTAGGTATCACATCCTAAATTATTAGACACATTTAAATTCTACACCTATCATGTATATTAGATTTGCAATCATGGTGTAATTGAAAAACTAAACAAACTTTAATGTTAAGTACAAGATTGAGATGATAATTGATGTTGTGGTAATTCTAGTGTACTTTAAGGAGACAATTCTCCTTGTTTTAAGATTCACCTCTTGAAGCTTTTAGTGAATTGTATTTTCTTTCTATCGAGTCTTTGAATATTGTGTTGTAATCCTCTATTTTTGAGTGTTTTTCTTATTTTAGAAGTAATTATGTAATTTTGATGTTTTTTTAATAAGTAAAATATATCTCAAAGGATACAAAGGGGTATCCTAACCCGAATACAAAAATGTCACTCTCTCAAATAAATAAAAGACCTACAAAAATTCCAAGGGGCTTTAACTCATTCATAAAAGTTACATCTATTTGCATTTGAATGAACCTTGTCAATCCACCACCAAGTAAAAATAATGACCCTATTAGTGATCGTATCTGTAACACGGTGGGAAACCTGACTTGGTTGTTTTTGTTTTCACAAAAACTATGTTGCGGATAGCAAGAGTCGCCACCGACTTTTATTTTATCCTATAAAGAAAGGCATAAAAGAACAGGAAAGACCTTTGAAAAAGATTTGAGTTCGAGGGGTAAGTTATACAAAGGGAAGGTGTTATCGCCCTTTGTATCCATGGTTATCCATGGGCTCTTAACTGATTAGCTCACTTTACTTGGTTTGAAAAATAGTGTGGTGTGTGCTTAGAAAATATTTTCATAAAGACTTTAACTTTGTAATGATTCTCGTATGAATGTATACAAAGTGTTTACTTTGAAAGTATTTGAAAATGTTGGGTGTAAAAAGTATTTTGAAAATTTGTGAGCAAGCACTTAAGAACTACTTACCCTAAATTGTAAGGTCTTTCTTGTTATTTCGTTTCTTTAGGGACACAATTGTCCTTATTATTAGTTAGTAAGTAGTCTTATCCTTGGATTTGAAGGGACAGGCGTAGGATCATCGTATGGTCATAGAAGGCAACAGATAAGGGTATCTTAGCAATTCGAATGGACTATCATTATTTTTCCGTAGGGTCATCGAGGGACGAGATCATTTGTTCGTAGGCAACTTGAAGGGACAACGATGGACTATGATCTTTATATCGTAGGGACTTGATGATTTTTTTATTTGTAGGCAACCTTGCTAAGATACCCTTATATTAGAGGGACTTAACCATTTTGTAAGGCAACAAGAGGAGAAACCCTAGGGGTGTATGTGTGAGAAGTGTATTGATTGCAGTTATTTTAGTCTTAGAAATTAGGGTTATCTAAGTCCATTTATTTTTTATTCACATGCATTCTTTTCACACCCTACATTTACTAACCACGCAGTTTAATATTTTACGGAATTAAAAAGCGGAAAGTAAACATAGACTATTACATCATGGGAGGATACATGTTTGAAATTAGGGGAGTGAGGAAAATAAAAGTGCGGAAAGTAAACCCTAATTAAACTATTACAATCCAGGAGCAGATACATAATCGGAAAAGTGCGAGAAAATAAATTTACATGAATTAATGAATCGTATATCCTATACAATTTTCTAAGAAATTTAAATAGCAAAATAAAATAAATAAAAGGTTATGAAAATATTTTTCTAATTAATTAAGAGAAATTGGATTAAATATTGATTAATTGAATTATTAAAAAATAGGTTTTTTTGTGATTTTATTAATCAATTTAAAAAAAAAATCTTTTGTTTATTATTTACAAGAAAATAAAATATAAAAAAATAATTGAATTTTAATTTGATGATTAGTTTTAAAAAATGTTTAATTAAAAAAATAATATAATTAGTTTTAATCTTAATTAATTAATTAAAAGAAAATTAGAAGAAAAAAAATAGAAAAGAAAACATAAAAAAAAACAAAGAAAAGCCCTAAAAAGAAAGGGGGAGAGCCTGTGAATCGAACTCAAGTCTACATGCTTCCACACACACGCGTCTCACCACTGGGCTAGCATGTCTACAACGCAATTAAATGGAAAACAACAATTATATAATAAAATAAATTTTGAAAATTGCCAGAACGCGCCAAAACTCCATCGTCTTCCTTCGTCCGTCCAATAAGCTTCTACCTACAGTTGCGTTGTCGCTACAACCTATAGTGACAGTTTTGTCCGTCACTATAGTACCTGCGATTTTATAAAACATCCAATAGGGAAAATAAATCATATCCAGAGGTATAAATCAATTGCAAATCATCTGGTGAGTTCAATGGAACCATCAATTTGTCCTGAAATTGTCTCTAAATGGAGTTCCCTAATTTGAAGCTTCAAACCGTAGTAATGGCATATTGTCGAACCTGCATTAAAAATCAAATCAAACACTCCAAAAAGCATCTACACATCAATATAAACAACATTACATAGTCAAATCAAGTTCATAATGCATATATAATGTAAATCGAAAAATCAAGAAAAGTGAGATAAAATGGATTAGGTTAGTGCATAATGTGATGCTTTTGATGATGGTGATGATGGATATGCGTTCTGAAGATCTTCAAGAAGATGTTTAGACCTTCAAAACCTCTTGTAAATGGTTGTAAATGGCAAACCAATTTTGACATTTCTTGGCTTTTTTGAAACGTGGTAAGGGTTGTTTGGCTCAGAATTTCGTCCATTGTTCTTATGGTCTTGTTGAGTACTTATAGAAGATTCAAATTAGGTTAAATTTTGGGCTTTTTGTGATGGATTTGGGATTACTTGGAAGTGAAGAAAGAAGATTTTTATTTTGGTCAAAATTTGGTATTAAGACATTCTTTTTTGGTTTGCATGAAATTTGGATCCTTATAATGATCATAAACATCTAAATTTTATCCCAAAATAGTCCCAAAATCAAATATTTGATTTTCTAATATTTATTCTAATTAAATTTGATTTTAAATAAATTAAATCCAATATAATATAAAATAAATATAAAAAATTAGATATTATAACTTATGGGTCATGAGTGATCTTATGATTGAGTTTGGGTTAGAAAAATATGGGCCCATTTGGAAGAAACTTGAGTTTTGGTCATTTCTTGCCTTATACACCTTAAATTCACCCAACTTCAACAATGCATAACTCTCTCAATTTTTATCTCATGTATGTGTTCTTGGACTTTTTAGAAAGCTTATAGTGTCATATAACTACTCCTTTTGGTCCCATGTCCATTTGGTCTTCCATTTTCAAGTTATGAGCTTTTGAAAAAGTTGACTTTTTGTTGACTTTTTAAAAGACCTGTAATGTCTTGGCTCATATCTCTCAAATGAAGTATTTCTGACCTTGGATTGTGAGACACAGAGTTGTAGGGAAATGAATTTCCTTTAAAATGAGCTTTGGATAGGAAATATTTGATGAAGCATGTGAAAGTTATGGCCGGTAAAAGTACAATTGACTTTTCCTGCAAAAACCCTAATTTAGTATCTTCTGGTTCTTGATGAATTTGAAGTTTCCTTCATGCATCATGATCAACCCTTGATCAAATGATGAAGTTTACTTCATAATATTGATGTTGACCAAAAATCTTGAAGTTTGATTGTATGTTGACCACAGTTGACGTTTTGACCAAGTTAATTGATTTTTGATCATCTAAGCATCTGGTTGACTAAACTTGTAGGGTAAGCCTTGAAACTTGACATGAGGATCCCTTGAAGTATATGGGATATCATGAAGTCCACTTGAGGCTTTAGAAGTCCAATTTTCCTTGGGAAACTCAAAAACCCTAATTTAAGATCCATTGTTGATGAAACCTGGAATCCTTTTGAGCAATTGAGAATCTTGTGACCATTAGGAGACCTCTTGAGGTATATTGTCTTGAAGATGTGAGAGAAAATTTTGGGGTATAACAGCTACCCCTGTTCAATTTTCTGAAACCTGATGAGTTAGATTGGCATGGACGCTATTCGTGAGCTGAAGGTGGAAGTGGATTGAACACTTAAGCCCAAAACTTTGCACTCGCCGGTGCGCAAAGTAATACTGTTGGTTTATTTTATTCCTTGAATGGGCTTAAAGATGCCATTCGGAGTAATTGGAGATGGGCTTATAGATGCCATCCAAAGTGTCTGTTGACATGAGTATCAGAATGTGTCTACGTTTGACTCTATCTGAATGTTGTTACTAAACTAAGTATCAGAACTAGATATTCGTCTCGACCGTATCTGAATTGTCTCTGTAACATATCCCGAACTAAGTATCAGAACTAGATATTCGTTTCGATCGTCTTTGTACTGTCTCTGGAGAATACCCTTAACTAAGTATCAGAACTAGATCTTTGTTTCGATCGTCTTTGTACTATCTCTGGGCAAATGTATTGAACTAAGCGTCAAAACTAGATTTTCGTTTCGATCGTCTCTGAACTGCTTCTAGAAACTATCCTGAACTAAGTACCATAACTAGATCTTTGTTTTGATCGTCTCTGAACTGTCTCTATGAGTTGATAATGCTTATCTGACCATGAACTATCCTGAAAAGGAAAGGTTAGTTTTATGCGAGGTCATTTTATATATGCATGCATGGCATGACTTTCCTAATATAAATAAGAATGTCGTATGCATTATGGATACGTATGCTATAATGTGATTTAAATTATGTATAAATTATGTAGTTGAAGCCCATTAGTAGCTTCGTATATAAATTGCTACCTGGGAAAAATAAATCCCGATTTGTTGCTGAGGAATATGAAGACATCGTTCCCGTCTCGTTTCGGAATATTGTACTTAGGATCTTCCGTTTTCCATTCGTCGCACTTCTTATTGAAGGATTAAATTCCTAAATACCCTTACTAGGGATAAAAGAGACGAATATTCCCCTGAGAGACGTATCTGACCAAATGTTAATGCTTCTGAGGAAATCAGGCTTGAGAGAAATATGTTTGAGACTTTTTAGAGTTGGAAGTACAAGAGGCTACTTGGAATACTTCGCTGAAATAAATCCGTAAAGATTACTCTGTGGGGATGAAACTGCGAAGATCCATTAGATATGAACTTTACTGGGGATTCCCAGCTCCGAGAGTCCTTAGTAAATGCTATTATTGTAATTTTATATATATTTTTAGTAAACATCAATCATATTCAAAAGCATACATTTAAACATAATCAATGGACGTTTACGCTTAAGTAAAACGGGAAAAGTAAAGTTGAATTTGAAAATAGAATTGTATTAATCTTGAGAGTGGCCTATAAACAGGAAAGTTTGAACAAAGAGACAAAAATCCTAGTAAGAGGAATTCGTCGTAAAAAATTTAAAAGAGTATAGAAAACAAGGAAAATCAGCTATGTGTAAATGATCCCATCAAGGTTCAAATCTGTTATTTCCATTATCTTCAACTATCTCATCTTTTGTTGTCGGAAGAGAAATGACTGGATTGATCTACACCTGTTTGAACTTGATATTGGTAGCACAACTAGTTCAGGTTACATGGGTGATCCAACGAGACATAGTCGTACGCTTTAATCCCTAACTTTTTCCTGGACCGCCCTTTCAGGTTTTCAGTCCATCGGGATACCCTTTTTTGCCCAAGCCGCCTTTTCAGGTTTTCGACTTGTCGGTGTCGCTCCCGGGATTTTCATCCTAGTACAAACGCGAAAGTGGCGCGGAAAGGTTAGAGTCGCCAGCCAGACATTTTTATCCCAAAGGAATGGGAAAGGTAATGTTGCACAAACCTAAGGAAGAAGGAAAAGGACGAGGCCTTGCGAACCAAAGATCTGGATACGGGAGTCGGTTACGAATTGAGAAGGTATTAGCACCCCAATCCGTCCGCCGTACCCGACGGGATCCACGCTTGCTTGTTTGTTTTAAAGGGTGAGAAAAATATAACTGCTGCTTAACTGAAAGAATAACTATCTGGAATGAAATGGGAATTAGAGAAGAAATGAAATGGGAATAAAATGGGAAAATGTAGGGAAAAAGAAAGATTGCGCTCAAATGGGCCCTACCCCACTGCCTACGTACCTCATCGGGATAAATGAGGATCAGAGACGCCGTAGTTCGTCTAACTAAGGATTACACTCGTTTGTGGTTTTTAGGATGATGTTGCCATAGTTCTAGCTCAGGTGTTACCGGCTCTGACTCGAGGGTGTTTACCGTATCGCTGTTTGAACTGTCGAGACAAGTCATGAAGAGTATGAGATGAGAAAGAAGACGTGACTTCTTGGTTCGTTGTCTTTTAGAAGAAAATGTTTTGAATTTGTGTTTATTGAATGTACAACACTAAAGACTATGACACAGGAGCGAATACTTTCCAAGATCGCCCCCAATGGAACGTTTGTAAAGCATCCTAGAAGAGTGAAGGAGACCTCCACTAGTCATTTCCCGTGTAGCTTAAGGCTCGTGACGCATTGTACACCTTTCCTTTGTTAATTGTTTTTGATTTTATTTTGAGATGAGAAGAGACTCAAGTTATAAAAGGTAAACATTCTAAGGGGCTACTAGACCTACCCTAAATTAATTGAATTCATGGATAACCTATGGTTAGTGAGGTTTGCAATTGAATCTACCTAAGAAATATAAGACTAAACATGCAAGTAAAAGAAGTTAATAATGAGTAATAGGGTCTTCCTAGGTCATGGTAGGTAAAAACGTATGAAATGTAAACAGGATGGAACAATGGGGTGTGTAGGTCGGTTGCGTGGTGCTATGACACACGACTTATGGTATGAAACATACAAGGTTTGATATTGGTTGAATGGAATGGAACGAAGGTAATCGAGGAACCCTAGAATAATATAAACTTTATTTATTTATTTGAAAGTATACTCGACGTTGGATCGAATACTTTATTTGTTTTTGAAAATTTGGTTTTCTATCGATTCGTTTTATCTTTTCTATTCTACTTATGGAAACTATAAAAGCATACAAGTTCTAAGTTATCACAATCACGAAGTACACAAAGTATAAAACACAATTAAGGCATAACAATATTCAAGTCCAATAAGCCAATCCTTGAAAACATACCTTGCACCAAACAAAACAAATAGTTTGTGAATGATATGAAATATAAATATGCATAATATGATGGAATGATTTAAAATGACAAAAAATACTAAAAGTCATGACAAAAATATGAAATTAAATTCCTAAGGTCTTAAACCTGATTATAACACCATATTAAAAAAATCTCTAAAAAATTCTCATTCTAACTAGGGTAAATGACCACTTAAACCTAACTAAAGTTTAATCACAAAATTACACAAATTACACTACCCAAAATAATAAAAACAAGTCCTAAAAATTCACCAAAAAATATTATAGGTACTTTAACTTGTCTTTTAATAGTAGCAAAAAGAATGGGCAAAAAATATTATGGGAAGTGGTAGAAATAAATTGCACAAAATTGTGTGTCTAAGTGGAAATTCAATATAAGATCAATTAAATGAAAATTCGAAAATAAATTGAAAAAATGATTAAATTCAGAAAGTGAAAATTGGGAGAGTTTCTAAAATGCATTAAAAAGCTAATATAATTTTTTGGGATTTTTCTTGAATGTTTTACTATTTTTCTATAAATCAATTTGAAATGGTATAAAATATGGAAGTTTAAAAGAAGAGAAGAGAGGGGGGGTGAGGAAGCAATGCTTTTGCGTTAAAACTGAAACTGGGCCTAGAATGGAGGTTGAAATAGCAATTCGCTAGGCCTGGTTCGCATAAAGCCTGAAGGAGCTTGGTATCTTTGGTGAGGTCACAGGCGCAGGAATCTTATCCCATTACCAGATTTTTAATGGTGATTACTAGCTCTTAAAGACAGATTAAAGACTTCATTATTATATTAATTTACATTAACTATTCAATTTTCAAATAATAATAAAAAAACAAATGATAACAAGCATTTTATATGAAACATCAGAAAAAATAAAAGAAAAAAACCTAGGTTTCCTTCTCTCCATCCTCACGCATCCTATCTCTCCCTCTCAGTATCATCTTCTTCAATGAAACAAAGAAACCAGACGCCGTTCACTCCTAAACCGCCGCCGCCAACATCTCCATCCTTCAATCCACGCCACCTCAACACAAACCCTAGTCCTTCCTCCATTTTCATCTTCTTCATAAAACCTAAACCCTAATTCCTCAATGCTCCCGCCGCCGCCGCTGTGAAACACTAACCGCTCCGTCACCCCTCTCCTTCTCGTTGCAACACCCCCTTTCCTCTTCACAAACCCTAATTCTACAATCTTCTTCCCTCAGCGCCGTCACCGTTCTCACCCTCACCACTTCAACCTCTCAAACGCCACTGATAATGACACCATCGGAGGAGATGTTTAGGCAACCTAACCTACAACCCTTACCCGTCCTAAGCCAAACCCCCTTCTTCTAATTCGCGACCGAATAACACCTAAAAACCTCTTTTGAAATCACAAACTAAGAACGGATTCAACAACGATCTTGTGCGAAAGGCAGGCACATACCTTGAATCGAAGTCAGGTTGACATTCCTGAAGTCGAAAAGATGTTGTTGATGATGTTGCGAGATCGACGGCAACTCCACTTGCAGAACGCCGAAGGTACGGAGACGACGATGTCGATGGTGAGAAGATGAACATTGCGAAACTCTGTTAAGGTATTTGCTTCGGACTCATTGCCCTCTCTTTCCTGTTGCACTTTCAAACCCTTACCGTTTTTGATGTGGACTGAATAATTGTGTTTGATTTCTTTGTCAACCAATGTGCTCTGGATTGTTGTTACTGTGACGTTCTTCTCCTGGTATTCTGCACATCGTGACTGGTTTATTGATTGTCCCGCGAATCTTGCAGGTCAATTGACGGTGAGGACATCATGAAGTTCTTTTTGGAGAATGGTGAAGATTTGAATCCGAGAAAGATTAGGTACTGAATGATGGAGATGTGCGTTGGGAATCGATTGAGGGAGCTTGAAGAATGGTGTGAATGGAGATTGATTATGCTATTCTGAGAGGGATTGATGAAGGCCTCTTTATGATGACGACGACGAACCGAAAGGCCATACGATTTGAGCGATGGATCTGCGAGTCATAGGCATGACAATCTCAGTGAGTTTCTTTACGTTTCCCCCTTTTCTATGCTGAAGCAATTCTGGCCCTGAACATGTTTTTGCCGAATCCTCAAATTTGCAGTGAGATTGAGTTCATGTAACCCACTCCTTCTTTACGAATCTGATATTTTCATTGATGTATTCTTGGTTTTGCAGGATTCTTGTTGTATTCTGAATTGAAAAAGTTTGAAGCTTGAAGCGAAATCGACTTTTTTCACTCCATCCAGAAACACAGCAATTAGGTATGCACTCTTTGACTCACTTGTAGTCTTGATTTCGATCCTTCTATGCTTCTGAATTGATGATTGGATTTCTTGAACTTCTCTGATATTGACTATTCTTGTTGCAGGTTTGTTCTTGTTGTTGAAAAATTGTTTCTGAATCTTTCTGAGTTGTTGCAGGGAGTTATGGAGATTTGAAGGTGATGATGAATAAAGCTGAGAAAAAAAAGTGGAAATGAAGGCTTTTTAGAGTTTGAGAATATGGAGAATGAGAGAGATAGATGATGAATTTCCCGCCAACCCGAAGAACAAGTGAAAGAGCGAATATATAGAGATGAAGCTGAAGCTTCTGGAGATTTTCGGTTAAAAGCTTCTAGATTCAGCTAGAAATTTCTGTTAGGAATTAGTTTGAATCAGTTATTGTTCATTCAACTGGTTTTTTGTATTGATTTTCTCTTGTAATCCTTTGGCTTTCTGACTATGTAACTTGACTTTAAATATTCATTAAAAAATGCTCTGAATTGCTCCTGCCAGATTTTTTTTGTGTAATCTTTGTAAACTTTCCTCTAAGATTTGGTTTTGGAACCCCCTTCTTATTCGTATATGCATTTTGGTCAGACCAAAATATTGAAATTTCCTTCTGAATTTTTCTGGTTCTTATTATGGAATTAAACGATCTTTCCGTCGAACTAGTTGAAGGAATTTTTCCGCGTACTGTTCTATTAGTTGATATAATTAAGCAGAATTTTATTGTAGCTTCTAATATTCTTGAATTTCCATAATATAAGATAAACAAAACCCCCAATGGGCCTCACAACACGATCCATGAATTTGAATTGTGAAACAAGATTTGGAAATGAGTTGCATTTGGGCCTAATATATGAGCTTGACTTGGAGAGAAATGAGACTCTTAAAAGAAAGACACTGAAAATTAGGTGTGGATTAAGAGAAAAAGAAATGATCAAAAAAATGAAGTTGGCTTTATAAGAATAGGATTAGAAATGAATTGAATGTGGTTATTGAGTTTTGAAATAAGATTATCATAATCAATAGAAATAAAAAGGATATTTGGCTGGACATAAGTAGTCAGATGATTAATTGAGTTGGACTTAACAAAGATTCGGTTAATCGATTCAAAATAGGAATGTGGATGTGGATATGGACTAAGAGTGAATTATGAATATTAATGGATACGATACTTGTTTCGGTGAACCTATATCTTCGACTTCCACTTGATCCATTTGACTAAACTTGACATGTTTAAATCAACTCAAATGTTCAATCCATATAAAACTTATGTTTTTAATAAAATCCACAAACTTCAATAGCTTCAATCTCGAAACTCATGAGCTCGTACCACCCTCAATGGACAACCAAGAGAACCATAATGACCTGATTATCACACGAGTCCTCCATTTGATCTTTCGTACCATGAATATCGCGATACTTTTTATATGAAATCTTGAACACCGTTTTCAATTGATTAACCTCATTAATAAACCCGCATAAGAAATGTGAACCTTTGAACCGCTTGTATTGAATGTGATAGCCAAATAAACCACTTATGATTATGAGGTTTCCGATTATCAGGAAATTCTTGATCCCACGCCTTGGGGAATTCAATGCAAATGCGTGGCTACGAATGTTATGGACCTATCAGGAAAATGAAGACGAATGCGAAACGTAAAGCCAACTGAGATTATAGGAGGGCAAATTTTGGGGTGTTACAGCTGCCCCTATTCAATCACTGTAGACTTGAATGGATGACAGCAGTTGCTTTCAGACATTTGAAGTATGCAGGGATTGAATACTAGAAACAACCAGAAAATTTGCACTCTGTGGCAGAATACCAGGGAAATAAACTCAACCAAATGAACTCTGCTTGGATATAATTATGATGTGAAGAATAGTAAACGGGGGAAGCCTTTTGGATGATGTCAGATGGCTACTGACTTGCCACACGGTGGGTGGACTTGTGATATGATGCCCCCCTGAGGATGGACTTTCGCCAATCTGCGGTTGGACTTCAAAATACATTGCCACACTGCGGGTGGACTTTGGAAATTTGCCACCCGAAGATGGACTTTGGCCAGTCTGCGGCTGGACTTTTGCTCACTACGGGAGACTTTTGCTCACTACGGGAGACTTTTGCTCACTACGGGCGACTTTTGCTCACTACGGGAGACTTTTGCTCACTACGGGAGACTTTTGCCCACTGCGGGGGACTTTTGCTCACTACGGGAGACTTTTGCTCACTACGGGAGACTTTTGCTCACTACGGGAGACTTTTGCTCACTACGGGAGACTTTTGCTCACTACGGGAGACTTTTGCTCACTACAGGAGACTTTTGCTCACTACGGGAGACTTTTGCTCACTACGGGAGACTTTTGCTCACTACGGGAGACTTTTGCTCACTACGGGAGACTTTAGAGACTTGCCACACTGCGGGTGGACTTTTGAAGCTTGCCACCCTGCGGGTGGACTTTTGAAGCTTGCCACCCGAAGATGGACTTTGGCCAGTCTGCGGCTGGACTTCGAAATTTGCCACCCGAAGATGGACTTTGGCCAGTCTGCGGCTGGACTTTGAAATTTGCCACCCGAAGATGGACTTTGGCCAGTCTGCGGCTGGACTTTGCATATGTTGAATTGCATGGTATGTTGCCCCATGACACTGGGGATATTATGTCTTGAGTATTGTTAATGAACTGGCGTGAATGTAAAAGAAATTCCTGACGCGGAAGTAATAAGTCCTGGCTAACTCTGTGGGGAAACACGATGATCGCGAATTCAATATCAAGTAGTCCCGTGGGAATAACATCTCTATAGGAGAGGAGCGTGAACAATTCATCTGTCCTGAATTATCACCTTTGCCAAAAATAAATTGGACTTTTAGATTCGAGGGCCGTGCCTGGGGATACCTCGACTATTGGGGATTACCCACTCTTATGGACCTGCTGGGGAGGAGAACGATTTATCTGAAATCTTTTAGGGGAATAATAATTGCCTTGGATCTGATGAAGAATCAAGATCAAAGAAACCAACAGAAAGAAAAAAATGTTGACTTTAGTGAGGACAACTTCCATTTGCATGCTGGAGATGACAACACCGAGACACGTCCTGCTGAGGAGGAAAGATTTCAAGTTGTCTCGTGCTGGGGATTAATTGTTTCTGTATGGATTTTTCCTCAAGAGGATTTTACAAAAGACTTGGTGTCTTTAAACTCTTAGGTATCGTAACGACTGCATGAATCAGTGTAATAACCTTGCTGAGGAGGTAACCATTGCCAATGTGGATGAGTTTGTATCTGTCAGAAGTGCTTGAACGAGATAGTTGACTTGACAAGTAACCACGGTATTCTAAACTCCGGGTAACTGTTTCTGATCCTCTGACTTCGGGAAAGAATGAACTTTCGTACTATTAGGGTGGCCTGCCCCAGTACGAGTATTTGAATAGATTTGCACCTGAGTGACTGATCTTTAATCTTGGAGAGATTTGAATCTCGAGGTGATTGCCCCAGTTTGACTGAAGTTTGAAAAGATTGCTCCACGTAACTGCCCCGGATTGGCTCAGTACTCTAATTTTGAAGAGATTGCCCGACGTGACTGCTCCGGATTGGCTCAGTACTCTAATTTTGAAGAGATTGCTCGACGTGACTGCCCCGGATTGGCTGGCTCTTACCATGACTAATTGGGAAAGTCTCTGCTCAATGAAGCTTTATTCGGATAAGTGCACCTTGACGTGACAGTCTTTCAGGAGTTTTGGACTTCTCAACTTGGCAAGCTTAAGTTTCTGGATTGAATTTCCGCATGTGAACCATTTATGATGCTCAACAAATGTATGCAAGTGAGAAATGTTTATTCTTAGAATGAAAATTCTAATGCAACACACATGTTAAACTTGAAGTTTTGAAAATGGATCGTTTAACCTTCGTGAGAGAATCACTGGTTAAGATACAATCTTTATTTGAATGAAAGTATGTACATGCAATACCAACAAACGTCTTTTTAGCACAACTCATAGGAGTCAGGAACGCGGTCTCGTGGTAATATGCTCTCAAAGTAACCCTGTTTCAGTTAGGACTTTTAAGGGTTGTATCGTGGCCTGGTTCACGGTTATAGAAACAAAGGATATAGGGTCGAAGTTCATTTGTGCCCACCCACTCTACGTGATGTTCTTCATTCCTAAATTCAGCCAGTTTTCACAAGCATTCACCTTTCATAAGGGTTTTGTGTTGATTGAGGAGCCATTGCTGCTATCAGTTCAAGCGCCAATCAAGTTATTATTGAGAGTCAGTCACTCCTCTATCTTTTGTGTTTATGCCACACGACTTTGTTCTTATTTGAGGATCCTTCTTGTGTAATCCTTTTCCGTCTTTCGCTTTTGCATTATTTTTCTTATCCCTAACTTTTGCCTGGACTGATTCTTGTGAATCTTTGATTGTGCAGTCCAGCGGGATGCCCTAACTTTTGCCTAAGTCGTTTGTTTTCAAGTTTCGACTTAGCGGGCTTTTTCTTTTCTTTTTTCTTTTTGCATTTTGAACAAGCCGCGTGACATTGTTTGCCTTGATTGCTTCACGAGGGTTGTGACTTCCTCATTTTGTGGTCGACGAAGGATAACCATTGTGGTTGTCAATCTTTGGACCTTTTGACTTGGATAACCATTGTGGTTTCGGGTCTTTGGACCTCTTGATTAGCATAGTAGAATGCAATGGATCTTCAAATACACTCCTTTATGAAAGTCTGAATGCTTGGTCTGACTAGCTGACGTTTACCCTGCCCCTGGGTTACATGTGAGGGTCTTTTATGTGAAAAGAAACTCCTACTTCAAGGCTCAAAGGGGTTAGCAAGGGTCTATCTTCCTTATATCTCCAGTGTTTAGGATCTGAAACAATGCCTGTACATCGTCAACAGAGTCTTACTTGAGAGCACACAATTAGAGATTTTGCGTTTTTGTTTCGTCATTCTCCCTCATAGAATTTAAGCATGACAATTGGTATTGCGATATACATATGCAAAATTATAAGGGAATGCAAATGAATTTACTTCAAGAAAAACATGTGAGTTTTATTATTTTTAACATTCAAAAGCAAACAAATTTCATACATGTAGACAAATGTTTAACACATAAAAGAAACTACAAATGGAAATGCAGTAAAGAAACTGAATATTGCCATAGTTGAGGAGACTTTGGCTCCGTCTGGACCTGTCAGACTTGGATACTTTCAGCGATCAATAGCTCTTTCATGGACTTGTAATCTTCAATTTGCAGTTGCATGCCCAACCATGGTAGTAATGCTTCCTCTTCTAGCTATTCTGACTCTGACGCGAGACATCTGGAGGAAAGAGTGAAGCTGGGGAGTAAAGTTGCCCCAGAAGGTTGCTCGGAAAGACCTGACGATCTTCTGCCTACGTATCTCCATTGACTGATGACCAATGAAGAATCAGAGCGACGTAGTTCCCCTCAATAGGGATGAAAAACGAACAATGAAGAAAGGCAAACACATAAATGCCATCACTGAGAGTATTTGAATACTGCTGGCTTTATTTGCTTCATGGATACCCTGGCGTCCTGGGTGATCAGCTCGAAGATTTCAGCTTAACGTGAACCATCTGGTAGAACGACCGCGACACCGGTTCCATTATGACTAGGCATCGGATTATGAAGTACATTTGGGAGAGGAGCGAAATTGATCGCCTTGGAGTCAACTAGGTCCTGTACCTTGTTCTGAAAGGCCCAACATTTCTCAATACTGTGCCCCTGGGCACCTGAATGGAATTCGCACCTGGCGTTAGCATCAAAATTCGGAGGTAGATTGTCAGGAGCGGGAGGTCTCATGGTACGAAGCTCGACCAGGTTCAACTTTAGCAGCTCTGGGAGCAATACAGCATATGGGCATGGGACGGGGTCGAGTCTGCGGTTTCTCGCTCTTGTTCTTTCTTGAAACGGTCTCTGTACCTGTTGTTGCTGACCCTGTGGTCGTGATTGAAAACTTCGTTGTTGACACTGCGTGGGACGCCTGACATGTCCTCGTACTCACTTACTCGTATTTAGCCGAGGAGTGAATGAAGATTGTTGATGCAGCCCCTTTGAAGACTTAGACTGAGCAATGATTCTAGGAGAAGGAAAGTTGACCACTTCTTTTGTATTCTTGCATGCTGAAGGAGGAGTTATCTTGTGACACTCAATCAATCCCATTTCGGACAGTTGTGGACATAATTCAGCATAAGACACGGGTATCAGATCAATAATCCTTTCTTGAACCTGTTGATGACGGGTTGCTAGCAATGGAGGAGTTATAGATGAAATCGGTTGAAGTATTTCTCCTGGAAACCAAGGCGTAGCATCTGAGGAGGATCCCTGATAAGGAAAGAAAGTATTCACTTCTTTGGTAACGATTGGTGTAGGATCATTCAGTTCGCATGTGGAGTTGGTTCCTATCTGATGCTCTTCCTGACTGCCGAGTGACGATTGCTGGTGAAGAGATTCGAACTGTAGAGGAAATCCATCTAAAGAACCCTGATTTATTGGACATCCCAAAGAGATGGGAGAAACATGACCTTCTGTTTGAAAATTAGACACACAACTATTTTCCTTTTTCGACATAGCATTCATGATTCCTGTAAGCAGCTTTATCTGAGTCTTCATCAGGTTGAATTCTTCTCTCAACAACTTCTGATCCTGGGACAACGCTCGAATGTCCACTACAACATGCCCTAGTTGGGCCTTCATCTCGGTCACCTCCGCTCGGAGTTGTTTCATGTCTAAACCTTGATAGTCGTGATTCAAATTAACCATTCTGGAGAGAAACCAGGTCAGGATAAGAATTTGTCTCTGAACACCTGTAAAAAATGCAAGGATGTATGCAAATGCCATGTTCGGTTATTTCCAAGGAATCCATCCGTTTTGATCCAAGTTTTAATGCAGAGAAAAATCCGACATAATCCAGATATGGGATCCTTAGAAGTAACTGAACATGTATGCTAAAATGCCATGATGTCATGTATGCAACTAGCATGTGGTCAGCGGTCCGACGCTGGCGTGGATCAGATAACCAAGTGTTGGTGAAGACCCTAATATCATTGTATCTGTGCATAAGTTCCAGAATTCTCAACCAAGTATCATATAGGACTGGATCATAACACGGAGTAATACTGGCAAAAGCGGGTATGTTGGAAGTTTTAGGGTTCCTGCAAACCTGTAAACCCCTCCCAATCTCACGGGTATGCTACTACGGGTCAACATCACGGACTCTCAAAGCCGAATAGCAATAATACGTTCACCATTTCCGAGAAATAGCTCATGACCAAATCAGGGAATCGGTTTGGCATTATGTACTACTCAGGGAGGCCTCAGCTGAATTCCGGAAAAACAAGCATCCCTCATAAGTTCCCGGCTTCAAGCACTGAAGTCGAGAAACAATAGTACATTCATCCCGAAGGGTACAATACTACCGTCATACGACCAGTTGCTTTAACCAGGTTCCTACGAGAGAACAAGGTCATCCTATGCGATTTCCTAGTGGGCCCTCGGGTGCGAATGGGTTTGCCACGAAATGTGGTCTGCCACTGTCACCACTGGAGAGGGTTGTTTCCACTAAGGTCCTCGATGATCGGTTCCCAGTGTTAGCAGCTCAGGTGAGAATATTCTATGGTCTGCCTAGGCAGTATAGAACATATCCCAAGAGAGCCTGATCTGGGTGTGGGACTCGTGAAAACTACACGTGCTCAAGACCACGCAAGCCACACGACTGCCCACTCTAAATCCTATGTGTATACTCAAGCCGGGTATTCGGCTTATCTCACAATAATCCCATCCCGCCAAGGAAAACCAGAACAGCCAGTACAGTATGCCAGTATATGCGACAGTAAAGTAAAGTGCAGAAAGCTGTAAATAAAGCTGTAAAGGAAAGCGATAAACTGTAAACAAAACAGTAAGGCTAAGCTAAAGCATAACAGCGAATGAATAAGCACCCAAAGAAAACAGAAACAGACAAGCGCTAGGATTGACTCTCAAAGGGGAGATTAGAATTTCTAAAAGTCCCCAGCAGAGTCGCCAGCTGTCGCTCCCGGGATTTTCATCCTAGTACAAACGCGAAAGTGGCGCGGAAAGGTTAGAGTCGCCAGCCAGACATTTTTATCCCAAAGGAATGGGAAAGGTAATGTTGCACAAACCTAAGGAAGAAGGAAAAGGACGAGGCCTTGCGAACCAAAGATCTGGATACGGGAGTCGGTTACGAATTGAGAAGGTATTAGCACCCCAATCCGTCCGCCGTACCCGACGGGATCCACGCTTGCTTGTTTGTTTTAAAGGGTGAGAAAAATATAACTGCTGCTTAACTGAAAGAATAACTATCTGGAATGAAATGGGAATTAGAGAAGAAATTAAATGGGAATAAAATGGGAAAATGTAGGGAAAAAGAAAGATTGCGCTCGAATGGGCCCTACCCCACTGCCTACGTACCTCATCGGGATAAATGAGGATCAGAGACGCCGTAGTTCGTCTAACTAAGGCTTACACTCGTTTGTGGTTTTTAGGATGATGTTGCCATAGTTCTAGCTCAGGTGTTACCGGCTCTGACTCGAGGGTGTTTACCGTATCGCTGTTTGAACTGTCGAGACAAGTCATGAAGAGTATGAGATGAGAAAGAAGACGTGACTTCTTGGTTCGTTGTCTTTTAGAAGAAAATGTTTTGAATTTGTGTTTATTGAATGTACAACACTAAAGACTATGACACAGGAGCGAATACTTTCCAAGATCGCCCCCAATGGAACGTTTGTAAAGCATCCTAGAAGAGTGAATGAGACCTCCACTAGTCATTTCCCGTGTAGCTTAAGGCTCGTGACGCATTGTACACCTTTCCTTTGTTAATTGTTTTTGATTTTATTTTGAGATGAGAAGAGACTCAAGTTATAAAAGGTAAACATTCTAAGGGGCTACTAGACCTACCCTAAATTAATTGAATTCATGGATAACCTATGGTTAGTGAGGTTTGCAATTGAATCTACCTAAGAAATATAAGACTAAACATGCAAGTAAAAGAAGTTAATAATGAGTAATAGGGTCTTCCTAGGTCATGGTAGGTAAAAACATATGAAATGTAAACAGGATGGAACAATGGGGTGTGTAGGTCGGTTGCGTGGTGCTATGACACACGACTTATGGTATGAAACATACAAGGTTTGATATTGGTTGAATGGAATGGAACGAAGGTAATCGAGGAACCCTAGAATAATATAAACTTTATTTATTTATTTGAAAGTATACTCGACGTTGGATCGAATACTTTATTTGTTTTTGAAAATTTGGTTTTCTATCGATTCGTTTTATCTTTTCTATTCTACTTATGGAAACTATAAAAGCATACAAGTTCTAAGCTATTACAATCACGAAGTACACAAAGTATAAAACACAATTAAGGCATAACAATATTCAAGTCCAATAAGCCAATCCTTGAAAACATACCTTGCACCAAACAAAACAAATAGTTAGTGAATGATATGAAATATAAATATGCATAATATGATGGAATGATTTAAAATGACAAAAAATACTAAAAGTCATGACAAAAATATGAAATTAAATTCCTAAGGTCTTAAACCTGATTATAACACCATATTAAAAAAATCTCTAAAAAATTCTCATTCTAACTAGGGTAAATGACCACTTAAACCTAACTAAAGTTTAATCACAAAATTACACAAATTACACTACCCAAAATAATAAAAACAAGTCCTAAAAATTCACCAAAAAATATTATAGGTACTTTAACTTGTCTTTTAATAGTAGAAAAAAGAATGGGCAAAAAATATTATGGGAAGTGGTAGAAATAAATTGCACAAAATTGTGTGTCTAAGTGGAAATTCAATATAAGATCAATTAAATGAAAATTCGAAAATAAATTGAAAAAATGATTAAATTCAGAAAGTGAAAATTGGGAGAGTTTCTAAAATGCATTAAAAAGCTAATATAATTTTTTGGGATTTTTCTTGAATGTTTTACTATTTTTCTATAAATCAATTTGAAATGGTATAAAATATGGAAGTTTAAAAGAAGAGAAGAGAGGGGGGTGAGGAAGCAATGCTTTTGCGTTAAAACTGAAACTGGGCCTAGAATGGAGGTTGAAATAGCAATTCGCTAGGCCTGGTTCGCATAAAGCCTGAAGGAGCTTGGTATCTTTGGTGAGGTCACAGGCGCAGGAATCTTATCCCATTACCAGATTTTTAATGGTGATTACTAGCTCTTAAAGACAGATTAAAGACTTCATTATTATATTAATTTACATTAACTATTCAATTTTCAAATAATAATAAAAAAACAAATGATAACAAGCATTTTATATGAAACATCAGAAAAAATAAAAGAAAAAAACCTAGGTTTCCTTCTCTCCATCCTCACGCATCCTATCTCTCCCTCTCAGTATCATCTTCTTCAATGAAACAAAGAAACCAGACGCTGTTCACTC
Source organism: Lathyrus aphaca (assembly GCA_963966055.1). Lineage (NCBI taxonomy): Eukaryota > Viridiplantae > Streptophyta > Magnoliopsida > Fabales > Fabaceae > Lathyrus > Lathyrus aphaca. Next base: position 27,525,129 of record OZ014521.1, on the reverse strand, counting down.
CTAAACCGCCGCCGCCAACATCTCCATCCTTCAATCCACGCCACCTCAACACAAACCCTAGTCCTTCCTCCATTTTCATCTTCTTCATAAAACCTAAACCCTAATTCCTCAATGCTCCCGCCGCCGCCGCTGTGAAACACTAACTGCTTCGTCACCCCTCTCCTTCTCGTTGCAACACCCCCTTTCCTCTTCACAAACCCTAATTCTAAAATCTTCTTCCCTCAGCGCCGTCACCGTTCTCACCCTCATCACTTCAACCTCTCAAACGCCACTGATAATGACACCATCGGAGGAGATGTTTAGGCAACCTAACCTACAACCCTTACCCGTCCTAAGCCAAACCCCCTTCTTCTAATTCGCGACCGAATAACACCTAAAAACCTCTTTTGAAATCACAAACTAAGAACGGATTCAACAACGATCTTGTGCGAAAGGCAGGCGCATACCTTGAATCGAAGTCAGGTTGACATTCCTGAAGTCGAAAAGATGTTGTTGATGATGTTGCGAGATCGACGGCAACTCCACTTGCAGAACGCCGAAGGTACGGAGACGACGATGTCGATGGTGAGAAGATGAACATTGCGAAACTCTGTTAAGGTATTTGCTTCGGACTCATTGCCCTCTCTTTCCTGTTGCACTTTCAAACCCTTACCGTTTTTGATGTGGACTGAATAATTGTGTTTGATTTCTCTGTCAACCAATGTGCTCTGGATTGTTGTTACTGTGACGTTCTTCTCCTGGTATTCTGCACATCGTGACTGGTTTATTGATTGTCCCGCGAATCTTGCAGGTCAATTGACGGTGAGGACATCATGAAGTTCTTTTTGGAGAATGGTGAAGATTTGAATCCGAGAAAGATTAGGTACTGAATGATGGAGATGTGCGTTGGGAATCGATTGAGGGAGCTTGAAGAATGGTGTGAATGGAGATTGATTATGCTATTCTGAGAGGGATTGATGAAGGCCTCTTTATGATGACGACGACGAACCGAAAGGCCATACGATTTGAGCGATGGATCTGCGAGTCATAGGCATGACAATCTCAGTGAGTTTCTTTACGTTTCCCCCTTTTCTATGCTGAAGCAATTCTGGCCCTGAACATGTTTTTGCCGAATCCTCAAATTTGCAGTGAGATTGAGTTCATGTAACCCACTCCTTCTTTACGAATCTGATATTTTCATTGATGTATTCTTGGTTTTGCAGGATTCTTGTTGTATTCTGAATTGAAAAAGTTTGAAGCTTGAAGCGAAATCGACTTTTTTCACTCCATCCAGAAACACAGCAATTAGGTATGCACTCTTTGACTCACTTGTAGTCTTGATTTCGATCCTTCTATGCTTCTGAATTGATGATTGGATTTCTTGAACTGCTCTGATATTGACTATTCTTGTTGCAGGTTTGTTCTTGTTGTTGAAAAATTGTTTCTGAATCTTTCTGAGTTGTTGCAGGGAGTTATGGAGATTTGAAGGTGATGATGAATAAAGCTGAGAAAAAAAAGTGGAAATGGAGGCTTTTTAGAGTTTGAGAATATGGAGAATGAGAGAGATAGATGATGAATTTCCCGCCAACCCGAAGAACAAGTGAAAGAGCGAATATATAGAGATGAAGCTGAAGCTTCTGGAGATTTTCGGTTAAAAGCTTCTAGATTCAGCTAGAAATTTCTGTTAGGAATTAGTTTGAATCAGTTATTGTTCATTCAACTGGTTTTTTGTATTGATTTTCTCTTGTAATCCTTTGGCTTTCTGACTATGTAACTTGACTTTAAATATTCATTAAAAAATGCTCTGAATTGCTCCTGCCAGATTTTTTTTGTGTAATCTTTGTAAACTTTCCTCTAAGATTTGGTTTTGGAACCCCCTTCTTATTCGTATATGCATTTTGGTCAGACCAAAATATTGAAATTTCCTTCTGAATTTTTCTGGTTCTTATTATGGAATTAAACGATCTTTCCGTCGAACTAGTTGAAGGAATTCTTCCGCGTACTGTTCTATTAGTTGATATAATTAAGCAGAATTTTATTGTAGCTTCTAATATTCTTGAATTTCCATAATATAAGATAAACAAAACCCCCAATGGGCCTCACAACACGATCCATGAATTTGAATTGTGAAACAAGATTTGGAAATGAGTTGCATTTGGGCCTAATATATGAGCTTGACTTGGAGAGAAATGAGACTCTTAAAAGAAAGACACTGAAAATTAGGTGTGGATTAAGAGAAAAAGAAATTATCAAAAAAATGAAGTTGGCTTTATAAGAATAGGATTAGAAATGAATTGAATGTGGTTATTGAGTTTTGAAATAAGATTATCATAATCAATAGAAATAAAAAGGATATTTGGCTGGACATAAGTAGTCAGATGATTAATTGAGTTGGACTTAACAAAGATTCGGTTAATCGATTCAAAATAGGAATGTGGATGTGGATATGGACTAAGAGTGAATTATGAATATTAATGGATACGATACTTGTTTCGGTGAACCTATATCTTCGACTTCCACTTGATCCATTTGACTAAACTTGACATGTTTAAATCAACTCAAATGTTCAATCCATATAAAACTTATGTTTTTAATAAAATCCACAAACTTCAATAGCTTCAATCTCGAAACTCATGAGCTCGTACCACCCTCAATGGACAACCAAGAGAACCATAATGACCTGATTATCACACGAGTCCTCCATTTGATCTTTCGTACCATGAATATCGCGATACTTTTTATATGAAACCTTGAACACCGTTTTCAATTGATTAACCTCATTAATAAACCCGCATAAGAAATGTGAACCTTTGAACCGCTTGTATTGAATGTGATAGCCAAATAAACCACTTATGATTATGAGGTTTCCGATTATCAGGAAATTCTTGATCCCACGCCTTGGGGAATTCAATGCAAATGCGTGGCTACGAATGTTATGGACCTATCAGGAAAATGAAGACGAATGCGAAACGTAAAGCCAACTGAGATTATAGGAGGGCAAATTTTGGGGTGTTACAGTCGGGTGTACAATTATATATATATATATATATATATATATATATATATATATATATATATATATATATATATATATATATATCCCTAATTTTTGCCCGAACCCTTTTGGTTCGCCGGGATGTCCTTATTTTTGCCTAGGTCAGTCAACCTAGCGGGTCTCTTTTTATGCGTAGTATTTTTTTACTATGTTTGTGTTCACAGGTTGTTGGAAATATTCACTGTTCATGGTGGTAAGTATCATAACACCTCCAGAAAATACTCTTTTGCATACTTGGCGTACAATTAAATCATGATGAATCCCACAAATTCCCCAATGAAATATTTGAGTATTTCATAATGAACCCAATATGTTTCTTAGGTACCACACAAAAATTCAAAAGGTTCCCCGGTTTATGGAGATGCATCTCTGGACGCACCCCCAACACACACACACACACACAACAAAGGCCATTCTGAGTTACACCCTATTTTTTGGTTTGTTTTATTCCATAGATAAATCTCCATAATGTTTTCGTAGTTACATTTTTGTAACATAAACACATCAGTAGCAGAGCCTTTTCTATCAATTTATACCTATTTTTGCATCAATTAACAATCAACTAAGATAATATATGGATCTTTCGACGCCATCATCATCTTCATGGGCTAACATACAGCCTATTGTCGAGTCTGATGCATATATGTACAACTCCATGCTCTTATTTCGTATAAGAGGTAGTAACAGAGGAGGATTCAACAAGTACTTTTTGATGTCTTTGAACTCTCTTTGATGTTCTGATTCACGTACCTTTCTCAAACGTTGCAAAGGAAATAATACCTTTTTCTTACCGCTGAGGGTCGAAATAAATCTTCTCAAGAAGTTGATCTTTCCAAGTAGGGATTGTAATTACTTCTAGGTTATCAGAGGCTATGTATTAAGTATATGCTTCGTTTTATTTTGATTTATCTCAACTCCTTTCTTATGAACCACGAAACCTAATAAATCGCCTGCACTGACACAGTAAGCACATTTTAATGGATTCATCTTTAATCCATATTTTCTCATCCTTTCAAAGGATTGTCGAAGATGGTCAAGATGGTCATTTTCTTATAAGGATTTAATAATTATGTCGTCTATACAAACTTGCATAAATGTTTCGATGAAATCTTGGAAAATAGAATTCATTACCAGTTGGTGGGTTGTGCCAGTGTTCTTGCCCCGAAAAGGCATCACTATCCATTCATATGTTTCCAACGCTCTACAATATACAAACTTCGTCTTAGACACATCTGTAAGTATACGAGTGCGCCTAAGAGGGGGGGTGAATTAGGTTCTTAGAAATTTTTCCGGAATTTTATCGATGGATGAATGATTCTTGATTATTGTTCTAAGTTTAAAAAGCGGTAAAGCGGAAAAGTAAAGTGGACACAGCGATATATAGTGGTTCCCCTCACAATCCGATAGTACTCCACTCCCCTTTCAACATGAAAGAGAATTTACTATAGTTTTGGACAATTACAAGACTCTTCCTAGTCTTTCTATACAAGTCACTAAAACTATATCCACCAAGATCAATCCTCTTGGAATTTTCCACTATGTCTTATTGAGAACAATCCTCTCAATAAAAGACTTCTTGTATCCACAATCCGGATAACAAGAACAAAACAATAATGTTGAATTTTATAAGAGAAATTTGAAGCTTTGATTTTTTATCAATGTAGCAATTGATCTTCTCTTTCTTTAACAATGATTCACAATCATAAAATATTATATAGCTCAAGAATTTTTCAATTATGTGATATGAAGAATGTAGAAAAATTCTTGTTGAAAGTTTAAGAGTTTTGTGAATATTTTATGAAAAATATTTTTGAAAGAGGTGACAAAAGATTTGAAAAAGTTTGGAATTTATATGCACATAACACCCTTATGAAACAATGTAATAACAGTAAAAATTCATGAACAAATGCCAATGCATCATGAAAAGGTTCCATGAAAAGATACATGAAGAGGTGTTATGAAAAATACTGATTTTTCAAAATTGTACAGACTGCAATCGATTGCACTATTATGCAAATCGATTGCACATGCATACGTTGCCAAATTTTTAAAAGTTTTGAAACATGCAATCGATTGCATGTAAGTGCAAATCGATTGCACCAAGCTAAAAATGCAAAAATACTTAAAACAAACAGATGCAAATCGATTGCATGAAAGTGCAAATCGATTGCACCAAGTTTGAATTTGAAAAATGCAATTTTAAATGATGCTAAGGTTAAGAGATGATTATGCCATGATATAGGTATTTGATTGAGCATCTAAGATTTTTAATATTTGTGTATAATTGCTAATATACCTTCATGAAGCTTCTTCTTGAAGAAATAAGTCTTTGAATCATGATGCATTAATCTTGAATATCATCTTTGCCTTCTTTATCATATTGTAGCTAAGAGATGTGTCTTCATCAAAACAAGTGTTGACCATGGAGAAGCTTGACTTCACATTCTCCCCCTTTTTGATGATGACAAACAATCTTCTTAGATGCTTTAACATTTTCGGAATACTTCTCCCCCTAAGATGCATATCTCCCCCTTTGTTTGTGAATTGGAGCTTTGTACCTTTAGGAAATTCAAAAACAAGAAAATATACAAGCATAACATCTTTCTCCCCCTTTGACATTATCAAAAAGAAGGGAAAGATGGGTGAAAATAAAAAAGCCATAAACGAGAAATAATGAAAACTAGAAATAACATATCATAGATTAAAACTTGAATTGCATACATAGCATAAATGCAGAATTTTACATTGCAAAGAAATATAACGAAACATACGGAAACAAAAGAAATATAAACGAGACATTACAACTAGTAAGCATTAACGACTACATAACGAAAACATCCAAACATAAAGACATGAAAAACATTTTCAAAACAGATTCATATTGGGGTCAAAAGGGTCTTGGTTAAGAAATTGTTGGTTGAGAGGTGCTCGGCGAGTTGGTGTGGCAGACGGGTTGGATGGATCATAAGGTGGTATGTAGAGGTGGGAATAAATGTATGAGAATTGTTGGTTGACATCATGCTGAAAGTTTGAAATCCTTGTGTTGACAGATGCATTAACGGCATTGTAGCGGTCATTGATGTTGTTGTTCATGTTGGAGAATTGTTGTGTCATGAAATCCAAAAGATCTTGGTTAGAAGGACCATTCATACCATGAGAAGCGGGAACCTCTTCATTAAGGGGTTGTTGTTGTTCATTATCCTCTTGTTCTCCACCATCATCACCAAGATAAGTAATAGTATCGGCTTCCCGATCATAGTAAACTCCCATTCTTCTATCCAAATTCCTAATAGAAATCTTGTGAGAAGGTGTATCCATCAAAAGAAATTCAAAACCATCAACTGGAATCTCAAAGTGTTGCAAAATCCGGGTGATGAACCATGCATAGGGCATAACTTTGGATCTCTCGGAATGGGACAGCATGTGATGCAAAATCATCTGAGCCCAATTAACTTCAATGTTGTTCTTGATAGCATAGAGGGCCTACATTTCCGTATCATTAACCGAACAATAGTTACCACTTTTCGGAAACACAACATAGGCAAGGAAGTAGTGAAGCATGCGATCATCAATGTAGAAATTTCCAGCCGACCAAGAACTACGAGAGGGTTCAATAGCACCTAGAGACTTCACTCTATGTTCATAAAATTCTGTTTCGGTCATCCTTCCGATTTTGTAGAAAAAAGATCTCTTCTTATAGTCATTCCATTTTTCATCTTCAGGATCAAATAGGAGACTACCGGATGATGGTACCCCTAAGATGTTTCCAAGGAATCTTGAGTTCAAGACAAGTCTTTTTCCTAAAACATAGGTAACAAACCTTCCTTCTTCTATACACATATTGCAATAAAACAGCCGAACAAGATCCGAGTAATATGGTCCGGAGGAAGCAATAGCAGTCCCTAACTTTATGTTGTCTAGAGTGGTTTGAAAAGTAAAGCAATTTTCAGAAAAGGAAGAAAGATCATCATACTTGGGTTGTTGAACAATCTTTCTTTGGAAGAACTTTTCAAACTTCTCAATCTTCTCATTTGATAAACCTTCATAAAGTAGAATGTTGGATGATGAGGAGGACTTTCCCTTTCCTTTTTCTGCAGCAGTGGCCTTTCTTTTGGTCCTTGAAGCCATGGGTGAGAGTTTGTGAGAAATGGGGAAGTTGAGTGAGAAGGATGAAGTTTTGGTATTTTTTGTGTAGGTTATATGGGGAAAACGAAAATTGGTAGGGAGATGGAGAAAAAATCAGAATATTTATGGATATAAAAGATGTGGGAATTTGGTAAGAGGAGTTATGGTGAGTTATTTGGGTGGTTAAGAGAATTTGAAAAAGTGTTAATGAGTCAAGGTAGGGAATCTTGTAGGTTAAGGCTAAGAGGGAACAAAAACTGAAAAGTTGGCCTAGGAAATGATGTGATTTGATGTATATGAGTTTATGATACCAAGGATCAAAGAAAATAAGAGGGAACAATAAAAAATAAATTTTTTTCAAAAAGTTCCAGACTGCAATCGATTTGCACTTTCATGCAATCGATTGCACTATTCCAAAAATACGTGAAAAATCATTTTTCCCAGACTGCAATCGATTTCACTAAGCCAAAATTTGAAAAATCACACAAAATAATCAGACTGCAATCGATTGCAGTAAACATGAAATTGATTGCACGTTTAAAAATTTGCAAAAGCATGAAAAAATAAACATTCTAAAACATTTTTAAACATCTTTAATGAATCATATTCATATATGGCACAAATATAAGAAGAAACATATTGAAATGTTTTGCTTAAATAAGAGAAGAATGAACGTTGTGCACCTTTGTTAATGGATGATTTATATATCTTTTTCATCTAAGATTCCAAGTTCTCTTCTAATCTTGTAAAAAGGTTCTCTTGCGAGCGGCTTTGTGAAAATATCCGCTAATTGATTATGCGTGTCCATGAAAGTAACATCTACGTCTCCGTTAAGAACGTGATCACGAAGGAAATGGTGCCGAATGTCTATGTGCTTTGTTCTTGAACGCATGACCGGGTTCTTTGTGATGTTGATGGCACTTGTGTTTTCACATCGAAGAGGAATGCAACCGAGATCTACGCCATAGTTAAGAAGTTGCTGCTTAAGCCACAAAATTTGTGCACAACAACTGCCAGCGGCAATGTATTCTGCTTTGGCCATGCTAAGTGTGACACAAGCTTGCTTCTTGCATGCCCATGATACTAGTGCATTCCCGAGAATATGACAAGTGTCACTTGTGATTTTTCTATCGGTCTTACATCCTGCATAATTATCGTCAGAATAACCAATTAAAGAACATGTACTACCTTTTGGATACCATAGTCCGACATTCGTTGTTCCTTTGAGATACTTCATAATCCTCTTTACAGCGGTGAGATGTGATTCCTTCGGATTTGCTTGAAAGCATGCACACAGACATACATTAAACATAATGTCAGGAAGGCTTGCTGTCAAATATAATAATGAACCGATCATACCTCGATACTTTGTGATATCAATTGAAGTGTCGGATTCTGTAGATGTCTTGAATTGGCAGAATTTTTGACCAACAAGAGTTATTGAATTCAGTTCAGAATGTCCTATTAAATGTTAGGACATTATCAAACAGGGTATATGAACTTATTTCAGGATGTCTTACCAGATGTTGGGACATTGTGTAAATGACTTAAGTTCAGTTTTTCAGGATGTCCCAACAGATGTTGAGACATCTCAAACCTGCTTCCAGAATTAATTATTGACTAACTAATCAGAGATATTTAAGGAGAGTTATCTGGAATTAATTAATGATGGATAAAAACAGAACAAGGCGCATCTGTAGGGAGTTTTATATTGAAGATTCAGATTAAAACAGAAGACCTAAATCACCTAGAATCTAGGAAGTAACAAACCCTAAATTCAAGGTGGAAGCTGCATGTGCATTAGGGCTGGATCATCCTACAGAAAGCCCAAATTACAGATACCTATTTAAGCAACAAAAACTCATAGAATTGAGCACTAATTTCAGAAGATCAAATAGGGTGTCTAGTGTTTTTAATAGCAGGTGTTTTTAATTGTACCACTTTATGAGCTTTTAAGCAAAAGTGCATTTGTGACTTGATTGAAACTGTGAAGTAAGATCAAGCTGTATTGTTTGAAGAATGTCTTCAATTTCATTAAACTTGTAAACTTGATCACTGTGTGATTGAGGGGGAGTGAGTAGGGTACTCTTATCTAAGGTGTGTCTTAGGTAGAAATTGCATTGGGTAGTTATTAAGTGATAGATTAAACAGGGTGGTTTAAGTCTAGAATTAATATTACTTATAGTGGATTTCCTCCTGGCTTGGTAGCCTCCAGATGTAGGTGTGGTTATACACTGAACTGGGTTAACAAACTTCTGTGTTGTTTACTTTTCTTGCTATTTAAGTTTTGGTTAAATTTGTCAAGTGTCCTATCAAGTGTTGGGACATCTCTTAGGACATCTCATACCTGATCACAGAATTTCAATTGGCATCAGAGCAGGCACCCTGCCTGTTTATACTGGGTGAGATCTAGGGAAATACAAATTCTGTAACATGGACAGAGATATAGGGTCAGTAAATAGACCACCTATTCTGGATGGATCTAATTATGACTACTGGAAGCCAAGAATGATTGCATTCTTAAGATCACTTGACAACAGGGCATGGAGAGCAGTCAACATTGGATGGGATTATCCTGTCCAAGATACCAAAGATGGAACAAAAGTGCTGAAACCTGAAGAAGAATGGAGTAAGGAAGAAGAAGATTCAGCACTAGGCAACTCAAAGGCCTTAAATGCTTTATTCAATGGCATTGATAGGAACATTTTCAGACTTGTACATCATTGTGAGCTAGCCAAAGATGTGTGGGATACTCTCAAAACAACTCATGAAGGAACATCAAAAGTAAAGATGTCAAGACTTCAACTTCTCACCACAAAATTTGAAAACTTGAGAATGAAGGAAGATGAGACAGTTCATGAATTCTACATGAACATTTTAGAAGTAGCTAATACTTCTGGAGCTTTGGGAGAAAAAATGACTGATGAAAAGCTTGTAAGAAAAATCCTCAGATCTTTGCCAAAAAGATTTGACATGAAAGTCACAGCAATAGAAGAAGCTCAAGACATATGCTCTATGAAAGTTGAAGAACTCATTGGTTCCCTTCAAACTTTTGAGATGGGAATGAATGACACAAATGCTAAAAAGAACAAAAGCATAGCCTTGGTTTCAAATACTGATGAAGAAGAAGATGATGAATCAGCAAATGATAAAAGCTTATCAGACAACCTTGCTATGCTTGGAAGACAATTCAAACAGATTCTCAGAGGAATGGAAGGAAAATCCAAACCCAGTGGAAGAAACACAAACTCTTCTGAGAACAAGAGACCTTATGATGCTAACAGAAGGTCAAATTATGATGAAAAGACCAGTCAAGAAAAAGGAGTCAAATGCCATGGATGTGAAGGATATGGACACTTCAGGAATGAATGTCCTACCTACTTAAAAAGGCAAAAGAAAGGACTCTCTGTGACCTGGTCTGATGAAGACTCAAGAGGTGATTCAGAAGAGGAATCAGCTAAGCATATCACTGCTTTAGCTGGATTATGTGACTCTGAAAGTGAATCCAGTGATGGAGAACTTACTTATGAAGAACTTGAGCAAGCATTCAAATATCTATACAAAAGAAGCTCTGAAATATGCAGTGAGGTCATAAAGTTAAAAAAGCAGAATGAGGCATTAGAAGATGACAAAGCAAATGATCAGGAGATCATTGACACCTTAAAAAGTGAAGTAAGTCTTCTCAACTCCAAGTTGGAACATATGTCCAAATCTGTTAGAATGTTGAACAGCAGCTCAAATACACTGGATGTGATTCTCAACAACAATAAGCACTCAGGGGATAAAAGTGGACTGGGATTTAACAGAGTTAATAAAGATGAAGCTAGCTCTAGCAAAACAACTTCAAAATCCATACAGTCTAACAAGATGTCCCAACAGATGCTTCAACATCAGAAAAAGAACACAAAGTCAAACATAATGTTCCAACAGATGTCTCAACATTCTGAAAAGAACAAAATGAAGAAGAAGTATCAAATATGGAGATGCCATCACTGTGGAAGATTTGGACATATCAAACCTCATTGTTATAAGTTGCATGGATATCCAAATCAGATGTATCAGCAACCTTCCAAGAAGAAAATAGAAGTTACCAAGAAAGTGATGCATAAACATCAAAGAAATCAGCAACCTCCTAAGCAAAAGACAGAAAACATCAAGAAGGTATGGAAACCAAAAGCTAGCACTGAAGCTGATCAAAGCTACAAGAACAAGATCAACAATCAAGCTTGGAGATCAGTTGATAAACAACACACAGGGCAGAGGCATAAAAAGAAATCTCAACTCATCTGGTCAAAGAAAAATACTGCATACATAGCACATACATCACTGAGAGTATCAGCTAAAGAAGACTGGTACTTTGACAGTGGATGTTCAAGACACATGACTGGATTGAAGAATTTGCTAGTAAACTTAAAATCACATTCATCCAGGTATGTGACCTTTGGAGATGGAGCTAAAGGAGAAATCAAGGGAGTTGGAACCTTGGATTGTCAAGATGTTCCAAGACTAGATGATGTGCTGCTAGTTAAAGGTTTAACTGCTAATCTGATCAGCATAAGTCAATTATGTGATCAAGGGTACAGTGTAAACTTTACCAAAACTGAATGCATAGTGACTAACAAAGAACAAGAGGTTGTCATGAAAGGAGCCAGATCTAAAGACAACTGTTACATGTGGGAATCCCAAAATCTCAGTCTCACTTCAACTTGCTCTTTAGCTAAAGAAGAAGAAGTGAAACTATGGCACCAAAGACTAGGTCATCTTCATTTCAGAGGCATAAAGAAGATAATATCCATGGATGCTGTAAGAGGTATTCCTAAACTGAAGATTGATGATGGCAAAATATGTGGTGAATGTCAAATAGGCAAGCAAACCAAGATGTCCCATCCAAAGCTCCAACATCTGACAACTTCCAAAGTTTTGGAACTTTTGCATATGGATCTGATGGGACCTATGCAGGTTGAAAGTCTTGGTGGTAAGAGGTATGCCTATGTTGTGGTTGATGACTTTTCAAGATATACATGGATAAATTTCATCAAAGAAAAGTCTGATGTATTTGATGTATTCAAAGAGTTATGTCAAAGATTGCAAAGGGAAAAATCCAGCTGTGTGATCAGAATAAGAAGTGATCATGGAAAAGAATTTGAGAACCAAAAATTCTTAGATTTCTGTTCTTCAGAAGGAATCAATCATGAATATTCTTCACCAATCACTCCTCAACAGAATGGGATTGTTGAAAGGAAGAATAGAACTATTCAAGAATCAGCAAGAGCTATGATCCATGCTAAAAAGTTACCTCTGTACTTCTGGGCTGAAGCTATGAACACTGCCTGCTACATTCATAACAGAGTTACCTTAAGGAAAGGAACTTTGTCCACAATATATGAAGTCTGGAAGGGCAGAAAACCCACAGTTAAGTATTTCCATGTATTTGGAAGTAACTGTTATATTCTAGCAGATAGGGAGCAAAGAAGAAAAATGGATCCTAAAAGTGATGAAGGGATTTTCCTTGGATACTTCATAAACAGCAGAGCATATAGAGTATTTAATTCTAGAACCAAGGTTATCATGGAGTCCATAAATGTGATAATTGATGATGCTCCTACAGATGTCCCAGAAGATGTTGGAACATCTGCTGATATCAAGATTGAAGCTGAAGAAAAGAATGATCATTATAACTTCACTCAAACTGATACAAGAACAGAAGAATCAAGCAAACCTCCCTCCATCAGAATACAGAAGGATCATCCCAAAGATCTGATAATTGGTGATCCCAACAGAGGTGTGAGCACTAGATCAAGAGAAGTAATTTCAGGTTCTTGCTTTGTTTCCAAAATAGAACCTAAAAACATCAAGGAAGCTCTTACTGATGAATACTGGATTTGTGCTATGCAAGAGGAATTAGGTCAATTCACAAGGAATGAAGTGTGGATTCTTGTTCCTAGACCTGATGACATAAATGTGATTGGTACAAAATGGGTGTATAAGAACAAGTCAAATGAACAAGGAGTTGTTACAAAGAACAAAGCTAGACTTGTAGCTCAAGGATACACTCAAATTGAAGGAGTAGACTTTGATGAAACCTTTGCACCAGTAGCAAGGCTTGAATCAATTAGACTACTTTTGGGAATTGCTTGTATCTTGAAGTTCAAGCTATTTCAAATGGATGTGAAAAGTGCCTTTTTAAATGGCTATCTTAATGAAGAAGTATATGTAGAACAGCCTAAAGGATTTGTTGATCCAAGCTGTCCAAATCATGTATACAAACTAAAGAAGGCACTTTATGGTTTGAAGCAAGCTCCAAGGGCATGGTATGAAAGACTGACCACATTTCTTATCAAGCAAGGATACAGAAAAGGTGGAATTGACAAAACCTTGTTTGTTAAAGATGAAGAAGGGAATGTCATGATTGCTCAAATATATGTTGATGATATTGTCTTTGGTGGGATGTCTGAAAGGATGGTCAAACATTTTGTCAAGCAGATGGAATCTGAATTTGAAATGAGCCTAGTAGGAGAGTTAACCTACTTTCTTGGTCTGCAAATAAAGCAAATGGAAGACTCAATGTTCATCTCCCAAAGCAATTATACCAAGAATATAGTCAAGAAATTTGGAATGGAAAATGCTACTCATAAGAGAACCCCTGCCCCCACACATTTAAAGCTTACTAAAGATGAAAAGGGTGAGAATGTAGATCAAAGCTTATACAGAAGCATGATAGGAAGCTTGTTATACTTGACTGCTAGCAGACCTGACATAGCATTTGCAGTAGGTGTATGTGCAAGATATCAAGCTGATCCAAAAGTCAGTCATCTCAATCAAGTCAAGAGAATTCTTAAATATGTTAATGGTACTTGTGACTATGGTATAATGTACTTTCATGGATGTAAACCAATTCTTACTGGCTTCTGTGATGCTGATTGGGCTAGAAGTGCTGATGACAGAAAAAGCACCTCAGGAGGATGCTTCTTTATAGGAAACAATTTGATTTCTTGGTTCAATAAGAAACAAAATTGTGTATCCTTATCTACAGCTGAAGCTGAATACATAGCAGCTGGAAGCAGTTGTTCTCAGTTGGTTTGGATGAAGCAAATGCTCACTGAGTACAATGTCCCACAGGATGTCATGACATTGTACTGTGACAACTTAAGTGCAATCAACATATCAAAGAATCCTATCCAACATAGCAGGACTAAGCATATTGATATCAGACATCATTTCATCAGAGATCTTGTAGAAGAAAAAGTGATTTCATTGGAACATGTAGCTACAAATCTGCAGTTAGCTGATATCTTTACCAATGCATTGGATGCTACACAATTTGAGAACTTAAGGGGCAAACTTGGAATCTGTTTATGTGATATTTAGCAGTTAATGAGATGTGCCAACATGTCATATGACATTGTATGGCATAAGTTCCAGATGGCAAAACCAGTCTGGACAAGATCCTTGGGAATTCCATCTCTAATCATTTGCACTGTAACGGCTACTTATTTAGTAACTGTTTATAATCAGCTATCAAGATTCTCATCATACTATCACAAGCAAATCACATTAACTAGCTATTCTCCAGAAATCATAAACCCTAAAGCTTTTCATCCATCTTCCTCAACAATGTCTCAAAACCCTAACACAACTGAAGAAGTTCTCAACCAAGAAGACGTAGTTCATGCCACTCTCAACCAAGACGAGCTCATAGGAAGTGCTTCTCACACTAAAAAGCCAAGAACTCCAAGGAGAGCTAAAGATCAAGTCTGCAGCAAAGCCAAAGGAGGCATTCCTTCTCCTGCTAACATGCCTCCAAAATCCTCAAAATATGTGGATGATTCCATCAAGGAGATTGTCAACCAAATCCTTTTTGAACAGAGAGTGGTGAGTGGGATCTCTGTTCCTCTGAACACAATGCCTGCACCTCAAGAAGAACAAGCTCAAGATGCAGAGGACACTCCTGCAGAACAAGATGTCCCAATAGATGTTGGAACATCTGAAGATGAGAAAAAGAACTCATCTGGTGATGATTTGGAACAAACTGAGGACCAGAATAAAGCCTCAAATGAAAATGATGAAGAAGTCTCTGAGGAACAGGCTAAAGCATCAAATGAAGATCAAATCCCTGCTGATCAACCAGCTGAAGAGGAGACTGCTCAATCTCCTCCAGTGGTCAACCTGGAGCAGGACTCTGATACAGAGATCATAGCATCTGTTAGACCTAGCATAGCCAAAAGGCTCAGGTCCAGGAAAGGAAAGATGCAAGCTGAAGCAGCAATTCCTGAGAAGAAGAAAGCCTCCCCAAAGAAAGGCAAAGATAAAGCTACTTTTGGACCAACAAAACCATGGAGTAAAGTCCAAACCCAGAAGAGAAAAGTTGTCACACCATCAGACTCAGATGTTGAATCAGATGTCCCAACATCTCCTCCCAAAAAGAAACCAGCACCATCTAGGGCTTCATCTGCTGTTCCAGAAGCCCCCTTGGACAACATATCTTTCCATCATGTCTCTAGTGTCAACAGATGGAAGTATGTGTACCAAAGAAGGATTGCCCTAGAAAGAGAACTGAGCAGCAATGCACTTGAGTGCACTGAATTGATTGACCTCATCTCTGCTGCAGGACTATTCAGAACAGTCTCAGATCTCTCTCCCTGCTATGAACTTCTTGTCAAAGAGTTCATTGTTAATCTTCAGGAGGATTGTTCAAATGGTAAGTCCTCTGAGTTTCAAAAAGTTTTTGTTAGAGGTAAATGTATAGAGTTTTCTCCTCAAATCATAAATCAGTACCTAGGAAGAGAAACAGATGGACCAAATGAGCTAGGTAAGACAGATAATCAAGTCTGTAAGGTGATCACTGCAAACCAGGTCAAGGCATGGCCTGTGAAGGGAAAGCTCTCAGTAAGCATGCTTACCAGAAAGTATGCCATGCTGAACAGGATTGGTACAGCTAACTGGGTGCCTACCAACCACACTTCTTCAATCTCCACTGGTCTAGCCAGGTTTATATATGCTGTGGGAACTCAAACCAAGATGGACTATGGAGCTTTCATTTTTGATCAGACCTTGAAGCATGCCAGCTCTTCTGCAACAAAGCTGCCAATAGCTTTTCCATCATTGCTGTGTGGTATTGTGCTCAATCAATACCCTGGAATTCTCACTGACAAGGATACAGCCTGCAAAAGAGAAAGCCCCTTGGCTTTTCACTACAAGTTATTCCTCAGTCATCATGCTGCAGATGTTGAAGCACCTTCTGGGACATCTGCAGGTCCATCAACTGCTAAGACTCCAATCTCCAAGAAGGCTCTAATTGGTGAGCTCAAAAGCACATGCAAAGAACTTGAAGCAAGGAAGCTGAAACTTGAAGAAATCATCCAAAGGCTGGAGAGTGAAGAAGATCAGAAAGAAGACATTGATGAAGAAAGTGAAGCTGATGAAGAAACAGAAGTTGAGGAAGAAACTGAGAGTGATGAATCTGAGTGATCAATGTATGTGAGGCAAATGTAATGACATCAATGTATTTCTGGAATAGTGTCTTTGGCCCTAAATTTTGTGTCTACCAAGGGGGAGAACAACAACAAATTGTAATTGCTGTTTAAGTATGAATGAAAAAATTCTGTTTGTTTGCTTCTGAACTGAATAAGTTTTTTTCTGTTGCAACAAGATTGGATACATATATATTTGAGGGGGAGTAATCTCAAATAAGAATCAACAGAAAAGTATTGCTATACTCTGATAAAAAGAACTTCTGCTGCACTCTGAAAACCAGAAAAGATGTTAGCCAAAAATTAGCCAAAGGGGGAGTTTGTAGATGTCTTGAATTGGCAGAATTTTTGACCAACAAGAGTTATTGAATTCAGTTCAGAATGTCCTATTAAATGTTAGGACATTATCAAACAGAGTATATGAACTTATTTCAGGATGTCTTACCAGATGTTGGGACATTGTGTAAATGACTTAAGTTCAGTTTTTCAGGATGTCCCAACAGATGTTGAGACATCTCAAACCTGCTTCCAAAATTAATTATTGACTAACTAATCAGAGATATTTAAGGAGAGTTATCTGGAATTAATTAATGATGGATAAAAACAGAACAAGGCGCATCTGTAGGGAGTTTTATATTGAAGATTCAGATTAAAACAGAAGACCTAAATCACCTAGAATCTAGGAAGTAACAAACCCTAAATTCAAGGTGGAAGCTGCATGTGCATTAGGGCTGGATCATCCTACAGAAAGCCCAAATTACAGATACCTATTTAAGCAACAGAAACTCATAGAATTGAGCACTAATTTCAGAAGATCAAATAGGGTGTCTAGTGTTTTTAATAGCAGGTGTTTTTAATTGTACCACTTTATGAGCTTTTAAGCAAAAGTGCATTTGTGACTTGATTGAAACTGTGAAGTAAGATCAAGCTGTATTGTTTGAAGAATGTCTTCAATTTCATTAAACTTGTAAACTTGATCACTATGTGATTGAGGGGGAGTGAGTAGGGTACTCTTATCTAAGGTGTGTCTTAGGTAGAAATTGCATTGGGTAGTTATTAAGTGATAGATTAAACAGGGTGGTTTAAGTCTAGAATTAATATTACTTATAGTGGATTTCCTCCTGGCTTGGTAGCCTCCAGATGTAGGTGTGGTTATACACTGAACTGGGTTAACAAACTTCTGTGTTGTTTACTTTTCTTGCTATTTAAGTTTTGGTTAAATTTGTCAAGTGTCCTATCAAGTGTTGGGACATCTCTTAGGACATCTCATACCTGATCACAGAATTTCAGATTCATCTTGATCAACGTACGTTCCGGATCCCATAGGAGTGGACATCACTTTGCAACTATCCATATCGAATCTTTTTAAAAGTTCCTTGCAATACTTGGATTGGTTAATGAAGATGTCATCCTTTGTTTGCTTGATTTGAAGTCCAAGAAAATAGTTCATTTTTCCCATCATGGACATTTCGAATTCTCCTTGCATCATAAGTGAAAATTCTTCGCAAATATCTTTGTTTGTTGAACCGAAGATGATGTCGTCGACATAGACTTGAACTAATAAGGTGTTACCTTTGAACTTCTTTATGAACAATGTCTTGTCAACCTTTCCTTTTGTAAAACCCTTCTCACATAGGAAGTTGCTAAGGCGATCATACCATGCTCTTGGTGCTTGCTTTAAGCCATAAAGAGCCTTCTTCAACTTGTAGACATGAGAGGGATTCTTGAAGTCTTCAAAACCCAGAGGTTGTTTGACATAGACTTCTTCATTTATGTAGCCATTCAGGAAATCGCTTTTTACATCCATCTGGTACAACTGAAAATTCATTGAACAAGCGTAAGAAAGTAATAATCTAATTGCTTCTAACCTTGCTACCGGAGTGAACGTTTCATCAAAGTCGATTCCTTCTTCTTGGTTGTAACCTTGTGCGACCAATCTTGCTTTGTTACGAACTATGATTCCATTCTCGTCAAGTTTGTTCTTGAACACCCATCTTGTTCCTATGATGTGTTTGTTGTTCGGTCTTGGTATAAGAGTCCAAACTTGATTCCTTTCGAATTGATTAAGTTCTTCTTGCATAGCTATTATCCATTGATCATCGCCTAAGGCTTCATCGATTTTGGTTGGTTCAATTTGAGATACGAACGCCATGTTGAGACAAGCATCCTTGAGATTTAGTCGAGTTGCAACGCCTTGGCTAATATCACCAATAACTTTATATATCGGGTGATCTCTATGATTTCTACATTCTTTTGGAAGATCTTGATGTTCTTCAATAATTGGTGAGTCATCTTCTTGTGATATTGCTTGTTCTTTTGATGTATCCTTTTGTTGTTGTGATATATCTACTACATCATCATCATCATCCACAACAATATTATCCTCTTTCGAGGGGTTAGTCTCATCAAACAAAACATGAATAGATTCTTCAATAGTAAGTGTTCGTTTATTGAAAATTCTAAAAGCTCTACTTGAGAGAGAATAACCAAGAAATATACCTTCATCGGATTTCTCATCAAACTTACCAAGATTGTACTTGCCGTTGTTGAGAACGAAGCTTTTGCATCCGAATATGTGGAAAAAGGATATGTTTGGTTTCCTACCCTTGAACAACTCATACGGAGTCTTTTTGAGAATTGGTCGAATATTGACATGGTTGCTCACAAAACACGCCGTGCTAACCGCATCCGCCCAAAAATATTTAGGAAGATTTGAGTCGCTAAGCATTGTTCTTGCAAGTTCCACTAATGCCCTATTTTTCCTTTCTACGACACCGTTTTGTTGAGGAGACCTTGGTGCGGAAAAGTTGTGAGAGATTCCATGTTCTTCACAAAAATCTTCAAATGATGAGTTTTGGAATTCTCCACCATGGTCGCTTCTAATGGAGACTATTGAGAGTGACTTCTCGTTTTGAATTTGCTTGGCATACTTCTTGAATGCTTTGAAGACATCACTTTTCTGCACTAAAAACAATGTCCATGTGTATCGAGAGAAATCATCAACAATAACTAAAGCATAAACGTTACCTCTGAAGCTTTTTGTTCTTGATGGACCGAAAAGATCCATATGTAACAATTCTAGTGGTCTTGAGGTAGATATCACTTTCATGGATTTGAAGGATGTTTTGGTTTGCTTCCCTTTTTGACATGCGTCACAAAGCTTGTCCTTGATGAACTTTATCTTCGGAAGACCAACAACTAGATCATGCTTTATTAATTTGTTTAAATGCTCCATGTGAATGTGAGCAAATCTCTTATGCCAAAGCCATGCCTCGTTGTTGTTTGCCATTAAGCATTTTACCTTCAAGGAAGAGTCATCAAAAGAAATCATGAAAATGTTATTAATTATTTTACCTTTTAGCAATAGGTCATGGGTGACTTCATGTTCTATTAAGCATTCCTCCTTTGTGAAGTTGATTCGGAAACCTTTGTCACATAATTGACTTATGCTAATAAGGTTGTGTTTAAGGCCTTCCATATAAAGGACGTCTTCGATAATTGTATGAGGAGGTGCACCAACGGTTCCAACTCCAAGAATGTTTCCTTTATTATCATCATCGTAAGTAACGTATCCTTTGGCCTTAAGTGATAGACTTGAAAATTTGTTGATGTCACCGGTCATATGCTTTGAACAACCGCTATCAAGATACCATTGATTCGAAGTTGTTTTCAAGCATACCTACAAAACAAAAATCAAGTGTTGTTAGGTACCCAAATTGCTTTGGGTCCTTGATAGTTAGTACCCTTTTCAACCCACACATAATTCCCTTTAGCAACACCAATGTTGCGCACATAGCAAGCATTAAGTGTGTGTCCCTTGGTTCCACAATAAAAATAAGTAGGTTGAAAATGACTTCTATATCTAGGCACATAACTCTTTTTCTTAACAATTCTTTTCTTTCTATGACTTTAATGCACACTTTTAGAATTGTTTGCCTTTTCTTTAACAACTTGTTCACTTGCTTTAACAAAAATAGTCTCATTTGTGCTTGGTTTGGAAAACTTAGAATATCCTAATCCACTTTTATCATTAGGATACCTTTGGTTCCTAAGAATTTCCTCCAAGCCAATTTGACCTTTTTCATATCTTTCTAAAACTCTTTTAAGTTGAACAATTTGGAAAGATAAAGACTCACAATTTTTACACACAAGACTTTGTTTTTCATTCATCAACTTTTGCTTTTCACTTTCAATATATTTTTCTAAAGCAATATTTTTTTCTTCTAAAGATGAAATTTGTTTCTTTTGGGATGAAATACTTTTATACAAGGTCTTGCATTCTTTTAAGAGTTCATCTATTACATCTTGTGCATCATTATCATAAATAGAAAAGTTGCTACTAACCTCGTCATTTTCTTCATCAGAGTGATGTGAAGCCATTAGAGCCATATTTGCACATTCACCGCTCTCCGATTCCGATAAGGAACTAACTTCATTTTCGTCCCAAGCAACATAAGCCTTTTTATTCTTGAAATCCTTCTTGCCTTTGAATCCTTCTTTCTTTGCAAGTCTTGGACAATCCGGCTTTATGTGACCTTGCTTCCCACATTCATAACATGTGACTTCTTGAATCGATGTGGATGCAGCCTTCTTCCTGAAATGTTTATTCTTTTTAGAAAAAGAGGAATTTTTATTTTTGTTAAAAAACTTACCAAGCTTCTTAACAAGAAGCATGAAGTTCTCATCTTCGGAAGTCTCGTCATCTTTGTCATCCTTCGTGTCAGTCTTCAAAGCAATTCCCTTGGACTTTTTCTCTTGACTTTCGTGCTTCTCGAGCCTTCCAAGTTCCAATTCGTGCTCTTGAAGTTTTCCAAAGAGGGATGCGAATGTCATTGTTGAGAGACTCTTCTTTTCCAAAATAGCGGTCACTTTCGGTTGCCATTCCCTTGTCAAGGATCTTAGAACTTTCAAGTTGAGATCGTCGTTGGTGAAGGTCTTCCCGAGAGCAATCAAGTGATTTGTTAAATGAACGAATCTTTTTTGTAAGGCAACAATAGATTCCTCGGGCTGCATACGGAATATCTCGTATTCTTGACTCAAAGTATTAAGCCTTGATCTTTTTACTTCTGTTGTTCCTTCATGCGTTTCTACCAAGGTAACCCAAATTTCCTTTGCCGATTTATATTGTGATACGCGGAAGAACTCGTCCATACTGAGAGTGCTTTGGAGTATGTTGATTGCCTTCTTCTCATTCGGGATCTTCTTCTTATCATCTTCAACATAAGTATTTTTTAACTTTGCGGTTCCAACGCCATTGATCACGTTAACCGGATTATGTGGACCTTCTTCGATCGCTTCCCATATGCCTTCTCCTTGGGCTTCAAGATGTGCTCTCATTCTGATTTTCCAAAAATCAAAGTATTCGCCGGAGAAGAGAGGAGGCTCGTTGCTACTTCCACCGTCTTTGAAAACCAGATTTGAGCTTGCGGAAGCCATGCTGGATCACTAGGAACAAGTTACCTATAACTTGCTCTGATGCCAATTGTAAGTATACGAGTGCGCCTAAGAGGGGGGGTGAATTAGGTTCTTAGAAATTTTTCTGGAATTTTATCTATGGATGAATGATTCTTGATTATTGTTCTAAGTTTAAAAAGCGGTAAACCGGAAAAGTAAAGTGGACACGGCGATATATAGTGGTTCCCCTCACAATCCGAGAGTACTCCACTCCCCTTTCAACATGAAAGAGAATTTACTATAGTTTTGGACAATTATAAGACTCTTCCTAGTCTTTCTATACAAGTCACTAAAACTATATCCACCAAGATCAATCCTCTTGGAATTTTCCACTATGTCTTATTGAGAACAATCCTCTCAATAAAAGACTTCTTGTATCCACAATCCGGATAACAAGAACAAAACAATAATGCTGAATTTTATAAGAGAAATTTGAAGCTTTGATTTTTTATCAATGTAGCAATTGATCTTCTCTTTCTTTAACAATGATTCACAATCATAAAATATTAGATAGCTCAAGAATTTTTTAATTATGTGATATGAAGAATGTAGAAAAATTCTTGTTGAAAGTTTAAGAGTTTTGTGAATATTTTATGAAAAATATTTTTGAAAGAGGTGACAAAAGATTTGAAAAAGTTTGGAATTTATATGCACATAACACCCTTATGAAACAATGTAATAACAGTAAAAATTCATGAACAAATTCCAATGCATCATGAAAAGGTTCCATGAAAAGATACATGAAGAGGTGTTATGAAAAATACTGATTTTTCAAAATTGTACAGACTGCAATCAATTGCACTATTATGAAAATCGATTGCACATGCATACGTTGCCAAAATTTTCAAAGTTTTGAAACATGCAATCGACTGCATGTAAGTGCAAATCGATTGCACCAAGCTAAAAATGCAAAAATACTTAAAACAAACAGATGCAAATCGATTGCATGAAAGTGCAAATCGATTGCACCAAGTTTGAATTTGAAAAATGCAATTTTAAATGATGCTAAGGTTAAGAGATGATTATGTCATGATATAGGTATTTGATTGAGCATCTAAGATTTTTAATATTTGTGTATAATTGCTAATATACCTTCATGAAGCTTCTTCTTGAAGAAATAAGTCTTTGAATCATGATGCATTAATCTTGAATATCATCTTTGCCTTCTTTATCATATTGTAGCTAAGAGATGTGTCTTCATCAAAACAAGTGTTGACCATGGAGAAGCTTGACTTCACAACATCTTCCTCTTCATTAAAAATTTAATTCTAACATGAATAACCATCTAAAAGACTCAAATACTCAAAACCATTCGTTGAGTCAACTAGCATTTCTGCAACTGACATTGGGTATTCGTCTTTTCAAGTGGCTGAATTTAAATCTCTAAAGTCAATACAGACCCTAAGACTTCCATTCTTTTTAATTACTGGAACAATGTTGGCTAACCATTTGACGTACCATGTAGGTCTTATGAACCTGCTTCGCAATAATATTTCGATTTTTGCCTTGATTTTTGACATAACCTTTGGCGCGAACCTCCTCGGAGTTTGTTTCACAGGCTTCTTGTCAAGCTTGATTGACAATTTCAATACCACCAATTCCCAGCTAAGGTCTTACATCTCATTGTAATCCCATGTAATGCAATCCTTGAACTCCTTTAGCATCTCAATTACTCTTATTTTTAATGTTGGGTCGAGTTTGGCACTTATGTAAGTTGAACTTTTCATTGAACCATCCATCAGACCAATTTATTCCAAAGGATACTGAGATTGCATCCTTTTGTTCGAATTAAGTGGGTCTTTCTCAAACATTATAGGCTCTTCGTCATAATTTCAATCGAGACTCCGACATTCTGAAGTTGTTTCTTTGTCATTCTGGCCAAATTCAAAATTTTCACCCTGGGTGGCTTCGACAACCATCATTTCTTGTGATTCGGCCTCTAAGGCCACTATTAATTTGTTTTCAATCACATAGGGAAAAATACGATCTAGGACGTTCGACTTAGACATCTTCATCATCTGATCCTGACCATTTATTATTTCCACTTATGGTCTTATATTCCCAAGTAAAGACATGTGAAGGATGTAGCTTTATTGAGTAATATACATTGGCTTCCTTAAAATCAAAGTCAGTTCCGATCGGTAAACATGGTGAGATGTTCGCCAATTGTCGGTCAAAATTTATTTTGTCGACATGATTTATTTCGGCACAAAAGCCTTTATCTTCTCTATAATCTTGTTCGGCTTCCAGATTATTATTTTATGATGTATGGAGGATGGGACACACCTAAATATGTGGATCCATTCTCTACCCAAAAAGAGATTGCAATTTTCCTTAGTTAGAGTGTCGGTCGATTTATGGCCCATACAACCACGTCTACTTGGATTACACCCAAGGGTCTATTGGTCTTTCCTTTGTAGTTGGATAAGACCATGTTTTTAGACTTCAAGTCGGTGTCCGATTCGCCAATCCTCTTGAGTAGAAAATGAGGCATGACATTGATGTAGACTCCATAATCAATAAGAACCTTGTTGATCCCAAAATCTTCGACTTTAGCCCTTATGTATAAAGGCTTCAAATGTTGTTGCATCGACATGTTAGGCCTTTCGAAGATAGACTTGTCCTCATTGACCGAGTCATTGTGCATCACGTAATAATATAAAGGCTTATGGATAGCTATTTCTTTATCCAACCCATCCTCCTCTTTAGTTACCTCAGAAATTGTGCCATGTTCCAATGGCAACATTGATATCATATAACAAATGATATCCAACTCGCTCTCTGACCCAGCATCAAAGTTATTGCTGGCCATTTCTTCATCTTACCTGATGGAAATTTTAGGTTCTTTCTCGAGCACCAGTGGTAGTTGAGTAAATAAACTTTGTGTTTACAGGATTTTTTGCCTTTCGTCCATCGGCCAGAGCTTGAACATTGTTGTTCCTGTTTGCACTCACAACTTCAGAGGTAGCTTTTTTGTTTCTCTAGTGCCTCCTCCATTGAGTGTTCCCTGTGTAATTTTTTGAAACATAAGAATATTTTTTGGATGTATGGGAATTATCTAGGTATGAAGATCCCCCACCAACTTCAATCCTCTTTCATTTCCCCTTTTTAGAGGTTGACCTTCCTGCAGGTCCAAACCACTCTTTAACGAGAGCATCAACATGTGACACATAATACTTGGGCCTCTGAGCTTTCTGAGGGACTCCCCTCTTATTAAATAAAAATTATTGTCATTGATATTGTCAACAAAATCTATTCAAATGTCTAATGTTGGTCTTTTCCAACCTTTTTTCCTCTTCTCTATCGTAGATGGCACTTTAGTGAGGACAAAGCATGACCTCAAAATCTTTGAGCTTACAATGATTCAGAAAGTCTATGATTTCTTCCTTAGCTTTTGGGAAAACAGCCATAATTTTCTCCTCATAATCAGGTTTAGATCATTTGTGCTTTCAGTTATATCCACCATGAATATGACGAACAAAGTCTCTTCCACTTTAGGATCAAGCTCCCCATTTGGTCGAGATTTTGGCTTTTTAGCAAATTTGAGTCTTTCATCCTTCAGCTCATTTTGAACCAGATCCTTAAAAATCACACATTGTGAGGTTTTATGTCCAAGAAAATTATGAAATTTATAAAAACCTTTTTTTATTTCTCTGTTCTAACTGCGGGGCAATCCCCTATGGATTACTATCTGGCTGTCAGAAACTAAAATATAGAAGATCTTGTCACATCAAACGTATATGTCTTTGTGACAAATTTTTTATTTTTAGGTTCTATGGGGGTTTTCCTAGTTGAATGTTTCATTAATTTATACACATATGGAGGTGATGGTTTTAATTCTGCCATATTAACCTCATTCTCTTCAAAATAGTCATTGTTTGTATCGATAAACTATATATTTCATCTATCTCGACATAACTACTTTTTCTTTTTTATGGTACTTACTTGATCTGGCATTTTAAGCCTTCAAGCGCTCGACCTCTTGTACATTATCTTCTAGTTGGGCCATATCCCTTAGGTATTGAGTATCTAGTTTCTTCCTAATGGAATAGTATAGGCCCCCAGCAGCCATCCCGGCCAACTCATGTTCAGGGACTTGCATAAAGCATATTTCCTTAAGAAGTCTAAACCTATTAAAATAATCATTAATCGACTCAAGCATTTTACGCCTAACATTTTCCAGTTCCCTAAGGCAAATTTTCTACTGGCCCATGTAAAATTGTTCATTAAACACACTCTCTAACTGACTCCAGGTATGTATGGAATTAGGAGGGAATGTTTTGAACCACGTGAAAGCATTTTATGTTAGAGAATTTGGAAAATATTTCATTTTAAAATTTCATGATTAGCTATGTGATAAGTGCAAATTGTAGCTATTTTTTGTATATACGTTATGTTGCACTTATCGATACTTTTTGTTGTAATCGTTCGAATAAACCCCCACTTTGTATGTAAATGTATATACTTAGTGTATAATCAATTTTTAGTGTATTTGTGTATCATTTGATAGTTTTCTACTCATTTTGTAGGTATTGAGTATTTGAAGCATGTGTAATAAAGTGTTGAAGACACGACTTCAAACGCCCGATTTTGAGCAAGGCATCAACGAATAAGAATCAAAATAAGGATTATAAAAACCACCAATTCGGTTGATTTTTATTCATTGTTAGGTAGGAAATTGAATAAGCTTTCCAACGCTTTGAACCGGGCGCAAATCGGAGTTACGGTTCAAAAGTTATGGCCAAAACTTGTGTTGTCTTTTTTTCTTGATAGCGGGTAGCTCGTAGGAGCTTGCTTAGCGAGCATCTAAGGCGGTTTAACACTCATTCAGGGCCCACTTAGAGACCATAGCTCGCTAAGCGAGGTTTGGGACATTGACAGTCCATAAATAAGTGAAAAAACAGAGTTTTTTGGGATGGATTGGGTATTTTTTGCTCTCACTCCATCAAACTTCATTTCTTCATAGATTTAGCTTAGAAAACAATATTGGAGCTTGCATTTGGATGATCCGGAGTCGAATCTCTCATCGATTGGTGTTGACAAACCAAGAAATATTTGGTTCCTCTTATTCTTTTCTCTTTGTAAATTCTATTTGTTGAGTGTTGTATAATTACTATGAACATATGTATCTTTGTTGATCATAATAATGTATAAATCTGCTTTACAAATCATTACCGATCTCTTCCTTGGTCTTTTTGCATTTATGTTTGGATTTGGGTTGTGTTAGAGATAAACATCACAAATATTGGTTAGGGATGGATATTTATTGTCTAGATGCTAGAGATAGATTTAGATAATAATCTTTATGGTGTCGAAACTTAACGTCTTCCGTATTTCAAAGCGTCGTGCGCGAGAGTGACGAAGAGAGTGATATGGTTGCTCTCTCAGCTCAGTGTGCCAGAGATGGACACGGTTGTGAGCGATACTGGATGATTTTGATGAGTATTGTAGTAGAGTGAAAATGATCGATACATTTATGTTTGTGATGAGTCAATTATATACATGCTTGATAAGCTTATTTTCTCTGAAGAATGTATACTTTTTATGTTCTTATTTACTTTCCCGCATTTACCTTAAAACCATTTTAATCCAAACTCATAAACTTAGATATTGTTGAACGGCAGTTCAATAGAACCGATCTTTGTGGATACGATAAATTCCCGGAAAAATACTTCCAAACCTTTTGTTGCTTGCCGTTGTACCGCTTCCAACAAAATGGCACAGTTGTCGGGGATCGGTGTTTCTATTGGACCGTATTGTGATAATTTCTTTGTTTTTGAGTTTTTCACATAATGTCTATATTGTTCATACATAATTTCTTGTTTTTCTTTGATACATTTATACTTGTCAATATATACTTGTTATGTTTAATGTTTGTTCAAGTGTTTGGTTAGGAAACTTGCTTTTGGTTTGCACGGTGAACCATCACTATGGCTTGATGGGAGGAAGTTACTAGCTAAGCACAATAAAAGTGTTGAACTTATAACGTAAAATAAAAATATTTTGTTGTGTTCATAGTAGTTGTTTTAACGTGTTAAATTTTATGTTTTCCTCAAGCTTGTCGTGTTTAACTTGAGGAAGTTTGTATATGTAAATATTGTATGTTTTATAATTGAGTTGTGTAGGTGATAGTGGAGGTAGCATGAAATGCATTTTGTTGTCTTGTTTTTCTGCTTCTGGTGTAGCTTGCTTAGCGAGGGTATGCTCGCTTAGCGAGCCCTGCTATACAAAGCCTGTGAATTCTTTTAATTGTTCATATAGTGCTCCCCCTTCTTCCACTTCCACCAAGGCCTTATGTATTAATAATTATTAGTAATTTTTCTAATTCTTTTGTTGATTGTTTGGACTCAAATTTTGGCCCGATAACTTGAAGTCGCATTCGGTGATTTTTCGATTTTGAGTGTTTCAACTTGCGAATGCATGGTAATGATAATGTTTAAATTTTTGTACATGTTCAAGGTATGTATTTATCGCTTTCTAGACTTTAGCATATTCATAATACTTAGAATGTTTACAACTTCCACGCCATTCATTCTTTTGTATACTTGTTTCTTTTGTGAATCACTTTAGTTTCCACCCTTTTTGTGAGGAAGCCTTCCATCGTTCATATATGCTCGGAGTACCAAAATTCTTGCTTTAATTGGATTTCATTATGTTTAATCTTTTGCTTGTGTTGTTTATATGAAAGCATGAAAACGATCACGGCATTTTTGTTTCATATTGAGCATAACTACCTAGCCAAATAGTCAAATTCCCATGCGAGTGTGTGCACATTTGTTAACCCCTTTGAGCTTTGTCAATATTTGTATTTCGTGTGAGCTTGATGCTTGTCTATGTGTGTTAGTTCTCTTTTTGTATGGATTTTGATTCTTTTTTCTTGAACCCTCAACCATGACTTATGGTTTGAATTTTTACCTTGCCTTAGAAAGTAGGGAGTATTCACGCCTTGATGTTGGTTGAATTCAAGTTGGGGAGAGCAATGTTTTCTCACTTATGTTGTTGGTTTCTATGAGGTTGTGAAGAAAAAAAGAGAAAAATATGAAATAGAAAAAAAAATTGAAAAGAAGCTTTGAAAAAGAAAAACAAAAAGAGTAGAATAATGTTGTGCTAATAAGTTCTATTGTGTTTGGTGTAACATTTAGGATTTTGGAAGAAGTTTGATTGAAATTTTGTGTTTGAATTTTTGTGAGTTTATCACTCCCTTAGGTTTAGGCAAGTTTTTGTTTCGATTAGCTTTAGGAATTATCCCTTGTTTGTTCACCCGACCATATTACAACCCTAAAAATCCTTTTGATCCTTGCTTTTGTGTTTTCAACATGATTTTTGGATGATTGCATAATTTAGTCTTTTGTTTGCAAGATTGTTGTGTGAGTGAAAAATCCCTCATTTTGTGTTTTTCATCTACCGATGATTGTGTGTTAGGTGTGATTCATTTGTGAACTAGTGTTGTTTTAGAATGTTTGGCATGACTTTAGTATTGAACATTTGTTTCGTGATTATACTATTGTTGAAGTTTAGTGGTAAGTATTTACTTTGGGTGTACCGTTTTCGTTTGAACCATGCATTTGTTTTTCGATTTCAAAACCTGTTGATTCGTGATTCTTGGATTATCGTCCTTTGTTTCTTTAGATGTTTGGTTTTGTTTGAGGACAAACAATTATGTAAGTTGGGGAGAGTTTGATAAGTGCAAATTGTAGCTATTTTTTGTATTTAAGTTTTGTTGCACTTATCGATACTTTTGTTGTAATCGTTCGAATAAACCCCCCACTTTGTATGTAAATGTGTATACTTAGTGTATAATCAATTTTTAGTGTATTTGTGTATAGTTTTCTACTCATTTTGTAGGTATTGAGGTGTATTTGGAGCATGAGCAATAAAGTGTCGAAGACACGGCTTCAAACGCCCGATTTTGAGCAAAGCATCAACGAATAAGGATCAAAATGAGGATTATAAAAACCACGAATTTGGTTGATTTTTATTCATTGTTAGATAGGAAATTGAATAAGCTTTCCAATGCTTTGAATCGGGTGCAAATCGAAGTTATGGCCAAAACTTGTGTTGTCTTTTTTTCTTGACAGCGGGTAGCTCGCTTAGAGAGCATTTAAGGCGATTTAACACTCATTTAGGGTCCACTTAGAGACCAGAGCTCGCTAAGCAAGGTCTGGGACTTTGACAGTCCATAAATAAGTGAAAAAACATAGTTTTTAGGGATGGTTTGGGTATTTTTTGCTCCCACTCCATCAAACTTCATTTCTTCATAGATTTAGCTTAGAAAACAACATTGGAACTTGCATTTGGATGATCCGGAGTCGAATCTTTCGTCGATTGGTGTTGACAAACCAAGAAATGTTTGGTTCCTCTTCTTCTCTTCTCTTTGTAAATTCTATTTGTTGAGTATTGTATAGTTACTATGAACATATGTATCTTTGTTGATCATAATAATGTATAAATCTGCTTTACAAATCATTATCGATCTCTTCCTTGATCTTTTTACATTTATGTTTAGATTTGGATTGTGTTAGTGATAAACATCACAAATCTTGGTTAGGGATTGGATATATATATTGTCTAGATTATAGAGATGGATTTAGATAATAATCTTTATGGTGTCGGAACTTAACGTCTTCCGTGTTTCGAGGCGTCGTGCGCGAGAGTGACGACGAGAGTGATACGGTTGCTCTCTCAGCTCAGTGTTCCACAGATGGACACGGTTGTGAGCGATACTGGATGATTTTGATGAGTATTATAGTAGAGTGAAAATGATCGATAAATTTATATTTGTGACGAGTCAATTATATACATGCTTGATAAGCTTCTTTTCTCTGAAGAATGTATACTTTTTATGTTCTTATTTACTTTCCCACATTTACCTTAAAACCATTTTAATCCAAACTCATAAACTTAGATATTGTCGAACGGCAGTTCAATAGAACCGATCTCTGTGGATACGATAAATTCCCGGAAAAATACTTCCAAAACTTTTGTTGCTTGCCGCTGTACCGCTTCCAACACTATGTCTCATGCCTTAGCCTGATATCTAGCAACATGCTCGACTGTTGACTATTTGGTTTCACCATTAAACATAATGAGTTTGGGGATATTCCAATCCTATGGAGTTCGGTTTGTCGAAAATATTCTGACAATAGAGATATGGAATTAGGCCTATGAAGGCCAATATTGAGGACATTTTGGTCCAAAATCTGTTTGACCACATTCGTTGTATTGTTCTGCCCCCTGAAGATTATTTTGTTGGACATTTTGAAGTACTAGGTTGGCATCCTGGTTTCTAGGCACCACCAATATCTATGGACCATTATGAGCTTGGTTCCTTTCGACTATGTTTGGTGGAGGTTGCTCGAATGGAACTTTGTTAACATATGGTGATACAACGCGGCGTTGGGGCGCCCTAAAAAAGTCTACAATACTGCTCATTTGATGGGCTATCTGCTGGTAACTTTGGCGGTGTTTTGGATCAAAGGGTTAAGCATCATACCTATTTGTTGTGTCAACATATTTACCATTTCATGGTTACTTTCGTTCATTTATTTCCTCATGATTGCTAAAGAGTTGGTTGTAAGAATTGACACTATGTGAGGGGTATATCGAAATCCCCCTTGTGGTTGCCCCATTCGACCAAAATTACTTATTGTAGATTCTAACGCCAAATATGGATTAAAGGGTGACACTATTGTTGCAGCATTGTCTACACGCATCGAAGCATGGTTGTGTAAGCATGTTATCATGGAAGTTGACATTGTCTCTTAATTGTCAAAATCACTCAGTAATCTTTTTTTTATATATTCAAATAGTCTAGAAAACACCATTTAAATATAAGTAAATGAATAATCACACATTTAAATTTGTTTATCAACAATCAATGCTTAATTCCAAACTTATCAAATCATATAGGCCTAGCATAAGCCTTTTAGTCAATTTCTATGCAAACCGCGTTGTGTTACTCATTTCATTCTTCCCATCACTTTCTATTCTTAGAATCATTGCTTCATCTTCAAAATACATAGAAGATGAAGAAGAAGAAAGAAATGGAAAAGTAATCAATACGATGATTTTATTCCTTTCTTACTAAAAAACAAAAAACTTTTAACCCTACATAGATATATGACTTGACTAACAAAGTTCAATATTCTTATTATTCTTGTGTGCCTCAATTGACACTTCACGTTTATCTAAATCAGTATATAAACAACACTCAAAATCCTCCTCATTCATCAGTTTCCAACTTTTTTCTTCCTTTGATAAAAACTAACAACTTTTTCTAGTTAAAAAGGTTTCGAACCATGTTTGGTTGCTTTAAAATTAAAGCATCGCATAAAAAGGTGAAAGTAGAGCAAACAAAAGTTGTATACAAATATGAGTTAACCAAAAAGC
This sequence comes from Lathyrus aphaca, assembly GCA_963966055.1. Lineage (NCBI taxonomy): Eukaryota > Viridiplantae > Streptophyta > Magnoliopsida > Fabales > Fabaceae > Lathyrus > Lathyrus aphaca. The sequence continues at coordinate 27,492,657 of OZ014521.1, read as the reverse complement.
AACCTACATGCAAAACAGTGAAGAAAAAGGTTCGGTTTGTAGATTCAGCACCAACCATTTTGGGAGAAGAAAACAATAAAGAATTTGAGAAGAGAAGATGTGTTAGTAATGATGGATTGGTAGAAAAAGAGGGAATTAGAGTGACTATTAGATTAACAAAGCAACAAGCAGTTGAGTTGTTATCAAAATGTAATGGAAGTGTTGTTGAGTTGAAGGATGTTGCTCGTGAGTTGCTTTCTCTTCAAGGTAACGTAGTTAGCATTTGTACAGACAGTTAATTTCTAGGTAGCTTCATTATTTTAAGGTGTACAATGATTAATTGATTGATTACAATTTGTTTAATACATGTGTGAATAAAATTAAAGTTTGAGAAGGGATTCACTAATAAAACCCCATGTTGACATGTGTATTTGTACAAGAACTCGACTTACCTTGCGTTATAACTCGCACAACTTCGCAGGTGTTAAGTATTTCACAATTAAATCAAGACCTCTTCGCATTGCAAACTCAAATCATTTGTAAACTCAAATCATTTCTTAATAAACTAGATGAAAAATGACTAATTGGGTGTAGTCCTCTTTTTTTCTGAGTATTTAGACACTAGCTATAGAGCTCGTTGTTTGAAGGCTTGTCATTTGCATTAAAACACAATTATTAATCGAATTTGGTTCTCTCTTTCATAGAACACAAAGGACTAATCAGGTATAGATTGTTCATTCCCAAGTATTTGGACATTGGTTGTAGAGCTCGTTGTGCGAATACTCGTCTTCTGTTAAAGAACAATTACTCAGTTTGCCACATATCTTTAACAATAAAGTTGGACGAAAATGATTAATTGAGTTTAGACCTCTTTTCTCCTCGAGTATTCTGACACTGGTTTTAGAGCTCGATGTGTGAATACTCGTCTTCCACCCAAAAATATTCAACCAATCAAACTTATCTTTTCTCGCCCGCACACAACCGAAAATCTTTTTGAAAACGAACAATGTTTTATCTATTCTATTGCAACACAAATAAATACTTAAGCATCCCATGTGTGAGCATACAAGAAACATTTAACCGCTAAAACGTGATCAAGCAAGATCCTTTTTGTCGGGATACAAACAAAATATTTAAGCCTCCCATGCGCGAGAATACAAGCAAATATTTAACCGCTAGAATGTGACCTAAACATTTGTTCACTAAAATAAATCAACCCACACTCAATTGCTATCAAGAACTACGTAACTTTGAGTTCCACATCGCACTTGAGGATACATATATAGGAGCGAGATTCAAAGTCTCGTCAAGCACTATCACAAAAAAAAAAATATATCTTTTGTTTTGTCAGAACTATGTAGCATTGAATTCTTCATCGCACCTGGGGATACGTAGGAACAAAACCTGCAATCTTGTTTAGTACCCTAATAAAAACTTTTTTGGGACATATTTTCTTTTCCTTTTGAACTTTTAATCACTCGAACAAAACAAATAACATAACTTAACATTTTATTCACAAATCTAACTAAATGGTTCATGTTGAGTAGAACGGATGTGAGGTGTGATAATACATTTCCCTCGCATAATGGACTCCCGAACTCGAATTTGGTTGCGGCAACCGTGTTCTTTTTTCTTTTAAGGGTTTTATCGATATTTTCTCATTCCTTCTAGAATAAATAAAGTTTGGTGGCGACAATGTTATCATCTTGAGCATGTGAGCGCTTTAGGTCATTTTTTCACGCTGCGACAGATGGGGACTACGCTTTAGCTAGAGAGTCAAGCATAATTTGATTAACTTTGCGATCAATGTTGGAATTGTTTATTTGTTTTCTTTCGTTTGTTTTATTATCTCTTATGTGTTGTTATTGCTACTTGTTTACATGTTATGGGTTGCTCTGATTATTGGTAATTTGTGAGATAGGCTTTATACCCGAGTTTGAGAAAAACACTTAAGCATAAGATGATGGTTGTGTATTGTTTGACCTTTGAGACGTATGACTCGTTTGGTTGGCATGCAAACCTCGCCTAGAGTAGACCCTATTGAGAGAATTTTTGTTTAACGAGTTGTCGTTTTGGCAATAATAATTTCAATCAAGATTTATGACTCTAGGGACCTTTTTAGAATCTTGGAGTCGATGATTGTGTAGTATGGACCTGCGAGACGTATGGATTGTTGGGTCGATACGAAAACATCACCTAGAAATATTCTCTTGGAGATGTGGTTGTCTAACGAGTAGTAATTAAGGCGATGATATTCTCAAGAAGGATCCATGACTTTGGAAATATGTAACCATGGAGTCTGTCTGTGGGGTTCCACTAATCAGAGATAGTTGTATATTCTTCAATTGTTTTCTTGATAAGTTAATGATTCACTGTTTTCAGGATAGTTTTAGTAAGGCATCATTGAGTTAGTACTTGGAGCTAAAAAAGAGTCGTATTCAGTCATGGAGGGACTTAACCAACGCCTTTTTGAAGCAGTACCAGTACAATTTAGACATGGTTCCCAGTCGCATGCAATTACAAAACCTATCACGGAAGAGCAACGGGTCCTTCAAGGAATATACATAGCGGTGGAGAAAATTGATAAAGTCATTAGTGCAACCATCGCTCTTAGACAGAGAACTAGTTGACATGTTCATAGTTACTTTGCAAATGTTCTTATCTTGAGAAAATGATAGGAAGTGTATCATCAAACTTCTCTGACCTGGTGATAGTAAGAGATTGCATCGAGATCAACCTTAAAAGTGGAAAATTCCAAACTGCCTCAAATAACAAGACTAGGGAGAATGAATCCCTTAATAGTTCTCAAGAGAAAGAGGATGATGAAACTAATGCAATTACGACAAGGGCCGAGTATTATCATGATGCACCAACAAAACCTTATAGTCCCCATCTTTTCAGCGGTCACGATTTCTCGCACCAAATTATCCTTAGTAGACAATATGCACATACATTCGTAAGTTGTAAGTAACTTTTGCACATCCACCATACATCTTTTGCTATAAATAGGTAGTTTTGGTTTTATAAATCTTGAAAGAATTAATATTTAATCTTTTATACAAGTTGTATTATTATTATTATTATTATTATTATTATTATTATTATTATTATTATTATTATTATTATTATTATTATTATTATTATTATTATTATTATTATTATTATTATTATTATTTAAGATAACAAATATTGTTCTTAATTGTTTCTTACGTCTGTAAAAAAAAAATACTTTGATTTCTATAATATTAAATTGAGCACATCTGGAAGAACAGATTATAGTCAATCACTTAAGCCTGACTAGTCAAGCTTATTGACTTGACTAAGTAATTTCTGGAGTTGATACCCCTTGGCTAACAAAATTTACATGGTAAAACTAATCAACACCATTCAATTTTTTATTCTTTTGTGTGCCTCAATTGACACTTCACGTTCAACCAAATGATCAGTATATAAATCATTCTTGTATTGTCCATTTTGTCAAAAGAAGCAACACTAAACCAGTTAATTCATCGGTTTCCTATTGTCATATAACTTTTTCATTCTTTCTTTGATAACACAACTCAGAAGACTATTTAGCGAGTAAAAATGATTAGCAGCATGTTTGGTTGCTTTAAAATTAAAGCATCACATAAAAAGGAAAAAGTAGAGCAAGCAAAAGTTGTATACAAATATGAGTTAACCAAAAAGCAACCTATTTGCAAGACAGTGAAGAAAAAGGTTCGGTTTGTAGATTCAGCACCAACCATTTTGGGAGAAGAAAACAATAAAGAATTTGAGAAGAGAAGATGTGTTAGTAATGATGGATTGGTAGAAAAAGAGGGAATTAGAGTGACTATTAGATTAACAAAGCAACAAGCAGTTGAGTTGCTATCAAAATGTAATGGAAGTGTTGTTGAATTGAAGGATGTTGCTCGTGAGTTACTTTCTCTTCAAAGCTAATTTCTAGGTACTTCAATTTTGTATAATGGTTTTTGGTAAGGATGTACAGTGATTATTTGATTACAATTTGTTTACTATTGTTAGAGTAGTTTATCTACGACACCTAAATATATCAACCAAATAAGTCATCTATTTAAACTACAAAGTTGCGAGGTTCTAACACCCGGAACGTACAATCATTGTAGTTACGGTGATGCAAACTTAAGATCGAAAAGAACATTGGTATTGTAGGTGGAAATTGACTATTAATTCCTGCAAATTTTCAAAATTATATTCAAGTCACGATCGTCGTATCAATTACACTAATACTAAGAAAACAACTTATGATCTCCTTTACAAAAGAATCTTAAATTCTTCCAATTCCAAATCAATTTTGATTGTAGTCCTGGTATATATGACATATCTTATTAAAAAATTGACATATCATTAATTTTAAATTCAAATATTTAAGAGAGGGTACAAACTACTTAAATTTAAAATATCAATATTAATTTTGTGAATGAGTTAAGATAAAGAAATAAAAAATTATATATAAATATATTTAATATAATCAATATTATTATTCTTACAATTTTTACTTTTAGTTATTTTATTAATTGCTACTTATTTTCTTCTTAAATACAGAAATAGATTTTTATTTCTTTTTTTATAAAACATTTTTAAAATTATCAAGTATATTAATTATTTTTCTAACATTTTTAGTTATATACTTTTTTATAATTTATAATAAAATTATTATAAATATTAACTATTTTTTTCTAATGTAAGAGATAAATCTACAACACTATATAAATTGACAAGAAATTTATTAGCATAACTTTTTTTTTTTAATTTCATGATTTAAGAATTACTATAAATCTATTTGGTTAAAAAGACTAGGTCTCAGGTCATGAAAAAAATCTTTTAAGTCTAACAGATCGGTTTATCTAAATAAATATAAATTATTTTTCTATCATCATTATATTATTATGTTATGTTTTATACTTTGAACTTAAATACATAAATAAAAATTGATTATTTTAGAGAAATTATGAAAATAAGATGAAAACAACTTATGAACAATGTTATAAGTTATTTTCATAAGTTATCTTAAACAAATAATCTCACAAAACTTATGCAAATAAATAAGTTAAAATAAATCAACGCAAACAAATTTTTAGTCTCATTGATATTTTAGTTTATTAATTTATTTAAATATTATTTTAATTGTTTATTTATATATGTCTAAAATAATAGACTTTTATATAGACTAATCAGATCTTAAAAAAAATGTCAGACTAAAACCTAAAAATAAACCTATAAAGACTACAGTCCAGATTTAAATTTCGAATTTTTTATAGATCAGATTTAAACTTGGAAAAGTCTAACTCGACCCAGCTTATTTCAACCTATAAATATCACGTTAGCAACCACTGTATAATCAACAAAATGAACAAAATATATGTGATATGTTTGTGTGTTGTAGATGATTAATGATAAAGGTTGATTAATTGATATGAATTTATTGTTAGTTCTCTGAACAGCTATTTTGAATAATTGATAATGATAACTTGAGAATCCATTAGCTGATTATACAATCTTAGGTACTAAAGTTAATTAATTAGAAAGCTAGTAAATTCATTAACAAGTACTATAGTCTAATAACTTATTGAATAATTGATTAAATGTCAGTTACTATGTACTACTTCATTCTTAAAGTGTATTGTTTGTGTTTTTTTTCTTTTTGAAATAATTGTCTCTTTATATATCAAAACATCATTAATATTATTTTTCTATTATACATTCATTTATTATTTTTATTTCACTTCATTATTCCACTAACTACAATTAATAAAACGTAATTTAATAAACGGCATGAGTGTTATTGTTAAAATTATAATTTTCATGAGAATCATGCACAACTTAAATAAAATATTTAGTTTATAAAATAAAGTGATAACTGATTAGGCTGTGTAGATAAACGATTAAGTGTGAAATGGTAAGACACTGGTATGACAGATTATTCTACTTGAACACATCACATATTCATGATGGTTTATTGGTTTCAAATCAATTGTTTTGGTGGCGGTATGTATTATTTTGAATTGATAGTAGTGTTTTCTGGAATAATGAATTGAGAAGCTGGTATGGTAGTGAATAATTGAATGCTTGTCTGTATTTTGTTGATTAGTGGCTGCTGCAGATAGGTTCGGAAGCAGCATTCAAGAGTTATCAGTGGCAAGTTTTTTAAGGAATCAATAGGGTGGAGACAATTTACACAACCCTGGTTGTCCAATACTGCCCTAAGACCGTGTATGTTCTCTCCAACAACAACAAAATAGGTTCACTAATATCTTGTTCCTACAATACACCAGGACAAAGGGAAGAAAACTCAATAGTAGCGACTATCCTACTAAGCAGCATTCAAATGATAATGAAGTAAGCCAGGAATTACACTGTTATCAGATAAGTTATCCATGCTTTGGAAAACACACGACTTCACCAGTACTTCAAAATTTAGCAAATGTCCTGCCTAAAACTTGATTTGACAGCTTAAATGAACAACTAATAGATAGCAACCTATCCATAAACTATTCAACGGAGAAACTTCAAAAAAAATAGAGGAACCTAAACAAAAAAGTACATAGCAGCACCTAACCAAAAATTCACTTGCCACACAGTAGGAAAATACCCAGCAAGATTATAAATACTCAGTTAAAAAGATCAATGGGAATTAAACACTAAGTGACAGATTATATACATCAGAACCTAGAACCCCATAAACACAACCTAGAACCTCATAAACACATAACCTAGAACCTCTTTAACACAGACCTGTCATTCAGATTTACTGCTCAAATTTGAATTCCAACTTAAGTCATTCTTCTGCTCCCAAAATCAATCTATGCAAAACTTTTTATCAGAAAACTAAACATTGCCTGCCTATAGCACGCTGCTAGAGCTAAGGAAAAAACAACTACAACAAAGGTGCGTTCATTCTTTTATTTTTAAGGATGATATTGGCAATGTATGTCAACTTTGTAGACTTTTTAAGATGAAAATAAATATAAAGCAAGTATGAAAATTACCAACGCAACATTTCTGATACAGACAGCTATGAGATAATACAAATTTAAAGATGCAGAGTTCCCTTTTCAAACCAAAAATGGTACATATATCTGGTACTACAATAGAACATCGGTTTCAGTAAGGTCAAGATGCCTAGCTAGGAGAGGGAGTGGCAGCTCATATTCAGTTTGGCCTCGTAATCAATACAGATAAGTAAGTAAATGAATTCCAAGTTCAAACTTAGAAAATAATTTACCTATAAAAATGGATAATTAAACTTGTATAATCTAAAATGCAGGAAGAAAAAATAACACAGATATGGGCTATAATGATAAAATCAAACAGCAGCTTTCTTGTTCCTGAAGTTTTCTTTCATCAGCGCAAATTTTTTCTTGCACTGAATCACCGTCTTTCCAGGTACAGCTTCAGCAACTCGTTCCCATCTTTGGTTAGCTTCCTTTGGAAAGGTTTTTAAAGCTTGAACCAGTGCTCTTTCCTGCACTGCAGACCAAGCCTCTTGTTCTGAAACTCCTTGAGAATCTTCTGAGTTGTTGTTGTTTGTTGTTGTGGGTGTTGTTGTTGGTTTTGGTGTTGCTGTTGGTGTTGAGGAGGCAGCACTATTTTCAGGTGTAACGGTTGATATTGGTACCCCTTCCAATTCTTCTCTGGTTGACAGTGGAGATGCAATTGTTTGGGCAGCAGGTTTCCTTTTCTCAAGAAATGTGTCAAAAGCTTTGGATGTTTCGGGCTTCTGGAGGAGAACAGTTTTAGTGGCTTTCATTATTTCTTCAACAGATCTTCCCGTACCGATGTATTCTGAAACAACTTCCCATCTCCTTGAAGTTCCTTTGGGAAACTTTTGAATTCCTTTCCTCAATAGCTCAATCTCTTCTTTGCTCCAAGGTTTCTCTTTTTTCTCTACGTTGACTGCTAGAATACTAATACTGCCATTAGCTTTGACGGAGCCATTTTGTTGATTACTTTTCTCATCAACCACATCTTTTTTGCAACTAAGTGCATCTTTTAGAGCTTTTGCTTGCTCTAACACCTCTTTGCCTTCCATTTTCTCGCACAAACCCCTCATTTGTTCAATATCAAATGACATGCAAATCTTTTCAACATCATCTTCAGAAATATCAAGTATGTGTTGCGACAAAATAGGTCCTGAGAGAGTTCGAAGGCGTGTTCGCTCTTTCCGCAAGAGCTTTTTCTCTTTCTCCTTCACCTTCTTCTGTTGAGAAGCAGCTTCAGCAGCTTTTTTATCTTCCTCTGCTTTTCGTCGCTTCTCCTCTTCTGCGACTCTAGCTGCTTCTTCCTCCTCCAATCTCTTTGCCATGAACCTGGCCTCCTTTTTCCTTTTCTTCTCAGCTTTTTCCTCTTCTTTCCTTCTCAATATTCTAGGATCCCTCTTGTAAGCATTGTCAACAAGAGTACGGACCCGCGCATACTCTTCCTTCCTAGCTTTTTCTGACAGTTTTGCATTCTGTCTTTCCATCCACCTCTTATGATCACGAGTTTCAGCTTGCTCAATATCAAACTCATCAGATTGTGGAAACTCCCTCCAGCTTTTAAACGAGTACCAAAAATTGTAGAAATCATCAACTTCTTTTATCGAAGTCTTGTCATCACCAAAAGATGGAATTGGTTGAGTGACAGACCACCGCCCATTCCTCATAAAAGCAGGGCCAAACACCTTAAAGAAATCTTGCGGAGCACAGTCAGTGGGAATCTCATCATCAAACTCATCCGTAGAATCATAAATTCTTCTCTTAATGGGATCAGTCAACACTTCATATGCCTTCTGAATTGCCTTAAAATGAGCTTCTGCTTCATCCTTCTTCGTCTGCTTCGCAGCTTCAGTCTTCTCAGAAAGAACAAGAGCAGCCTGTTTATCCGGATGAAACCTCAAAGCAGTTTCACGATAGCTTTTCTTAATCTGATCCTCCGTAGCAAGATACCTAAGATGACTCATACCCAATAACGCATAGTGATCCTGCTCCTGCTCTTCACCGGATTTCTTCTTCTTACTCTTACTACTATAAGAATCCGACGGCAAATAAGCCTGTTCCTTATCATCAACCACTTTCTTACCATCACCATCCTTGTTCTCTTCTTTCTTAACACCAAGAAGTTTAAGTGCAGCAGAATGAAAAGAGTGGCCCGCCGCCTCTTTTCTCAACGCCTTCACCGGACTACAATTCGACGAAACATATATAGGCTGCCCATCTACAGTCTCCGGTGAGTAAGTAATCAGACGATATTTTGTATGTACAGCCATAACAGTGGCTGGCATACAGAATATCCTTCAAACTAAATCGAAAACTCCCCCAAATTTAACCCTGTTATAAATCCAACCTGCGTCCAATGAAAACTATAAATAAGAAAAATTCATGAAAATGAAGTAAAGAAATATGCTTAGAAATCAACAAGGATAGTTCCTAATATCACTGCATAATATAGATAGTAATTTCATTGAAATTGCGATGAACATATCAACATAACAACAAAGAAAAAGAATTGTAGCCACACATACAGAAACAGAAACCCTAGATTATTATTAAAGAGAAAATATAGAAAGAGTATAGAAAGTAGATCGAAACCTGGTGGAAGTGATTGTGAAAGAGATGAAGTAGCGATCGTCACGTGGCGGAATCGGAGTGAAATTGCGAGTGTTTGTTTTAGGGTTCAGTGTGGGAGTTTGGGGAATTGGTCGCGGAGAAGCGTGTTGATTGGATAAAAGTTTGTTAAATGGGCCATTTTGGCCCAAGTTTTTATTTTTATTTTTTATTTTTTTCGTTGGACACTCAATTAGATAATTCTTTTTTTTTTAATTAACAATATGATGAAGGGAAATTACTTTTAATTAAGTGACACTAATACTTATCTTTTGAATATAGTTATAAAGGAAAAATATTATTAAAGTTTCATTGTTATTAAAGTGATATGTGTTAAATAATGGGGTTAACACTCATGAATTTATTTTACAATGGGGATTTAAATTATCTCTTATTAGATTCTTATCATTAAATTAACACTTAAGTTGGAAATCAATTAGATCATTTAGTTTAAGTATAACAACAATAAATTAAATATTTAATGTTTAAGTATAATTTTAGTTTCATTATTTTCACTCATTCACCAAATTAATCATTTTATTTTAAATTTCTTTAATTATTATCCCTTGTTTAGATTTCTAAATTTAAAATTGATTGTATGACATCTCTTAAAGATTTCATATGATTTAATGATGTTAAATATTCAACACTCGCAAAAGACTTCATATTTTTATCAACCTTCTTTAATTGATCCTCTAAAGTTTTCACATCATTATTGATCTTTCTCCATCCTTATTTATCCTCTTTTATTTAATTAGTGACTTTAGATTATTTATCTCTAACCTCCTTCAATTTTCCTTTAACCTTTAATAAAGACATCCTCGCATTATTTTTCTCCTTGATTCAAGCTCCAAGTTGTATTTGAGATTAATTTAAGGCCACCAACCTAGAGACATAGATATCTTGAGTGGACTTTAAGTGTTTTTCCTCAATCTTCAATTTATACTACTTTGTGGTAAATTCCTCGTCATTGGTAAACATAGAGATATCCACGGTAACGAGTCTCGCCACATATAAGAGAGAATCAACAATGTCTTTTTCACAATCCAACTGTCACATATCGACAATCGTGTTCATATCAGCCTCATGCACCAATGTGGGGAACTCGTGAGAAGATGTAGGATAAGACTTTTCAACGACGTGTAACAATCGCTTTGCTCTAGCATCGGGAGGATCGTTTTTTCTAAGGAATGATAGTTTTTCTTTTTATAAACTTGAGATGTCTAAGGGATTTTAGGGGTGTTGGAGGATGGACGATGTAGCAACAACAACACCATCATAAACTTCAACCTTGGAAGCAATAGCCTCAGCGAGAGAGGGAACTACCAGAATCAACTTGTCTTCAGCCAAAACATGAGAGACATCACCAGTTTATTTCTCGCTAACAATTGTAGGAGGTTCGACATCAAATACAACAACGTTGATAGTAAAGGTCATGACTTTTGAGGCGAACTTCCTCTTCTTGTATGCCAAAAATTTATTTTATTGTCTTTAGTAATTGCAAAAGGAAATCAAAAATAATTATAAAAATTAGAAAGATGTGTTGAAACAAATCCCGAGTTAAAGAATATACAAATAATTTGAGAGACATCTTCATAATCAAAGGTTATCACCAGTTACTGGATATCAAATTCTTGATCATTTGTCTTGACTTTCTCTGACTTTTTTCAATATATAAGGACATGTCAAAGTTGTCGACAAATTACTTTATTTCACCCCACACATTACTTCTCAAATTTGTTCAAATCCACTGCAATAACTCTTGTTCTGGACTGGCCTAGTAGGTGTCATGCGCCCAATTAAGGCCCAATCCAGTTTACCTCTGGGCATAAGCCCAACAAGAGATTTGTGACCTTGTGACCATTGAGAAATAGAGTCGTAAGAATATAGTCATTGGGGATTTACCTCACACGCGCTCTAACACCTTTCACGTGACCAACTGCCCTTTCCGAAACTACTAGAAGCAGTTACACTTAGTCAAGGGTCACTCTCCCACAATCCACTGCCAGATACCCTTATAAATATCCTTCATATTTGGAGGGTCAGGTATTCAATTTTAATCACTCATATACTTTCTTAACGTTTTAGTTTGCTTCATCCTAAAACTTACTTGAGTGTCGGAGTACCTTGCAAGTACACCACCCCTTCTCCTACAAGCATCATTGTAGTCCCAACTGAAGACCACGAGGACATGTCCAGATTATCTTTGAACAATGGCTCCATCTGTGGGAAACAACACTCCCCCCATCTTTCTTGAACAAGATCCTTTCTTTTCAACGTAAGATCAAAGTCTATCTCTTCTTTTTGTCTTCATGGCTTCTCAGCTCAACGATACTGTGAACGAACATGTCACCAACATCCTCAATGATAGAGACAATCCCGGTAACTATGGAACAACCCATCACGATGTCGACTACCACGAGGGACATCCTCCCTCCCCATCCTCCAACAATCTGAAATAATCGTCGTTCCCTCACAGAGATCATGTGTTCGAACCGATCCTCATCCCGCCATACGCTGACACCAATACTCAGTCTTTCATCACCACGCTCAACAATGAAAACCTCGCTATCTTCTAACAAAACGAGCGCATACAGATGCTCGCAGGGAATCTTGTAGCCCCCCACGTCGCTCATGGTCTCCTCCGTGGAAACACAAGAAGAAAGATTCCAAACATCTTTCTCCCCCATAAGATCAAGAATGGCCAGAAGGATCCCATCCAGAAAGGGCATCGAAGCGCACTCGGTATCCTCCCCGAAAACCACGCCGTTCACCGGATGAGAGAGATCAAGGTACCAAGAAGTCCGGCTACGATGAGGTTTGACATCCTTGTCACCATAGTAAAAGTCCTCGTCGGAGTTGGTCCCCTATCATTCATCTAGCAGCAACAACGACGAAGACAATTACGGGCCCTTGAGTTACGAAATATGGAAACCCGTATTCCTAGCGATCTCGAGAAGCCCCTTCCTTTGGCCACTTATGAAGGGACCACGAATCCTGATGACCATATAGAAAACCTCGAGGTCATGCTTCACTATCACAATTTCGAAGGAGCCATGAAGTGTATGCTCTTCCACATCACGCTGCAAAAAGGAGTCATTTCCTAGTACAAGCACCTTCCATCGGGATCCATCACTTCATGGAGAGTCTTAAAAATCAGTTCACAAGACATTTCACCGCATCCAGACGTCACCCCAAATCCGAGGCCACCCTCGAAGGAGGCATCCAAGGCAAAAAGGAACCTCTACGAGATTACATAGACATGTTCAACGAAGAAGCGATGGAGGTACATACCACTGATCGCATGAAAAGGTATTGTAGCGGTAAAATCATGAGTATAAGCTATTAGTTAACTTAACTCAAAGTAAACAGAGTCGTCACCGTGCTTTTATTTTATTCCAAGTGGAAAAGGAAAAAATATCGAATAAATCCTAATGAATCTAAAAGCAAAAAGCTAAAGAAACAAGAAGAGAAACGGGTAAGGGGATAGGTTATAAAATGGGAAGGTTTTACGCACCCAAAATATTCGTTGTACTCCACGGGAGCCCTTTGAAAAATTTATTGCTTTTGGTTTGAAAATATTTGTAAATGGGAGTGGAGAGATGAGGAAAGAATTAATTTTTTAATGTTTTTGTGTTTGGAGAGGTTTACCACCTCATGCCTACGTACCCACAATGTGCAATACGAGATCAAAACCCTGTAGTTCGTGGTACAAATAGTGAAAAATTAATGTGTTGAATTGATTTTAAAATGTAAAGATAAGTCGTCATTCTTTAGTGAATAATTTCGCTAGAAAGAATGAATCATATCTAAATTTATGAAAATGGTTAAAAGGATAAGTACACAAAGGCATAAAATATGATTGGATGAGTTTTGTATTTTTTTTGAAGGTTTTTTTGAAAAGGTTTTGATATGCTTTTGTGGTTTAGAATTTTATTAAGAAATAAAATTAAAATTAAAATCTCTTGACCTAAGTCAAGGTTTGATTATGAAAGCGGTCTAAAGTTTGAAAATAAAGAAGTTTTGAAAAGAGGGAGGAGTTTTGAAAATTAAAGAAGGGGGAAGAGATGAAGAGGCTAACCTAGTACATGAAATAAAAGCTAGGGAAAATAATGATCTAACCGAAATGAAGCCACTTCAAAACATTAATAAGAATTTCTTCCTTAAGCATGCAAAAAGCCAATGCAAATAAAGGCAAGTCTTCAACGATTAACACTCCATGCAAAGGAATAAGAAGTCCTAATTCTAAGTCCAAAAGTCCCATCAATACTTCAAAGGTTGTCCATAGGTAAATCACTACAAAGCATAGGCTAGTAACCAATAGTCCAAGACGGGAAGAAGTAAGTTTTTTTATGAAAGTCTTTATTAATATTTTTGTGTCCAAGTGGACAAAAGAAAAATCAACACAACAATATAATAGGAAGAATATAAACATGATAATGGATGATAAAGCATAATAAAAGCATAATAAAAATAAAGGAGATAAAAGAGCGAGAAGGAAATTAAAGAACAATAAAATGCAAGAAATATAATAGAATAGTAATATAGTAGTATTAATAATAATATGTACATAATAATGATATGGTGAACTTAATCATCCACAACCAAAGAAGTAACAAGGTATTTAATGCCAAAACCGAAAAGGCAACCGATTCAGCTTAGTATCTTACACTATAGTGATTAATCGAGGCGATTAGATCCAAATTCAATGAAGTTTGAAAGAAGATTGGGAGACCCAAAGCAACTACACATCAAACTTCAAAAATCGTGGATCTTAACGCAAAAATATTAACCACTTTGAGATTACGCGACCAACACGAGGTCCGGTCCACGAAAGTGCAAGTATCTAACTAAATTTGTATTCCGAGTTTGGGACACATTTAGATATATATTAAGTAATCGCGGGTAATTTACAGAGTAATTATCCTACAAATGAGGCCGACCAAAACCAATTAAGGTTAATAATATTAGTGTTAATACATGCGAGATAAACGATATGTAAATCGCCATCGGAACGTAATGCCGCACAAAAATAAAGATGAATACCAAATTAAGTACACTTATGGTATTCTTTCATCTTTAAGTTCAATCACTCATTTTGGTGGATTCAAGTATGAAAATATCTCACTAATGCAAAGTGCCTAAAGTGAATTAAATAATTCACTTAAAGGTAGATTTGAACTAATGAATATTAATCACTCTAATCTAAACCCAAAATCTATTGAATTTAAAGAGAAATCAGTCCACAAAAATGTCTCCCGAGGTAAAAATAAGAAGGAACAAAAGGAACCAAAAACAAGTAAAAAAACATACCAAAAACAACTTCTGGAGCGGTATTAATCGGTTAACCAATTGGTTAATCGGTTAACACAGCTAAATATTCAAATTTTGCGCAATTTAACACTGGTTAACTAGTTAACCATTTTTGTATTGAAAATGGTTAACCGGTTAACACTGAATCAGTAGCAAAAAATTGGCCAAAATTCAGCATGATCCTCTTTTTAAAACAACTTTCAAAAATTATATGATCATGAACTGAATTGACACGAATATTAAAGTGAAAAAATAGTGAAATCCCTGTAATCAAACAATAATTTATGATCCAAAGGATCAACAACCAAAAGAACCAAAGATTTACATCTTGAATGTTGGTGATGAAGGTAGAACCATGGAAGAAAGTGAATTACCAAGAACAATCTTAAAATTTACCCAATACCAAGCTTTATCTACTGAATTTGATGAATAAAATGAAAAGCGTGAAAGTTTAGCTCAAGTTAATCAAAAACTCAATGTGAATTCTTGATAACTTTCAAAAGAGGGAAAATGAGCTTTGGTGAATTTGGTGGTTTGGGAAGATAATTGGCAATGGATTTTTTGGCTATCAAAAGCTTGAGAAATGAATGAGAAGAAGTCTCTATTTAAAGAGTTCAGGCATGGAAATTTGGTGAAATGGAGCTTGCTTTGGAAATTCAAAATTAGGCTTGGAAATTTATAGTTTGGAGGGAAATATAAAAGAATGGTAGTGAGGGTTTATGGTGGGAAATGATCAAAGTGATGTAGAGAATTAAGAGGGAAATGGATCTAGAATATTACAAATGAGACCAAAGGCTAGGATATGCTGAAATTGAAAAACAATATTCAAATTTTTAATATGTTAACCGGTTAACCATTTTGCACTGTAAATGGCAAAACTTGAATATTTTGTTCTTTTTGATTGCTTTGTTATTTCGGCTTGATTCTTTTGCGCGTCGAATAAGGCATGGAAATATACACATGAACTTTGGAATTCCTTGAATAAATCAATTAATACTTGGGAAATCCTTAATCAAATAAATTTGAATTGTTTGCGGATAGACTCCGACTTTTTATCTGTGAAATTTATTCGAGCTGCTGGACTACTATTTTTGGCATTCTTGACCTGAAAAAGATTAATAAAAGAAAACAAAATATATTTTGGATTTTAATTAATGGTTAGTAAACAAATAAAAATAATGGTGATCCCTTTTGAGGTATAAACCTACACAAGAGAAGAACCGAGAAACCAGTGCGATCTTGTTTGTATGCAAAATGATGCAAATGCAAACATAAACTTATGGGCAAAAATTAGGGTATTTCAGGTACATCCTGGAAAAAGATTTGCGTCCAAATAACAAGTTTCGTAAAGCCGTGGGGATCGAGCCTCCTCAGTTACTCGATGAACTCCTCCACTAAGCACATGCCTACATCCAGTATGAAGAGAAAGAGGTTGCATACAAGACCAAAGATTCAAGGAATCAGGAAAACTCTCAAGCTCACAAACCGGGGGATGATGTTGAAGCTCCTCGACACGAAAAGTGTAAAGATGATTATCCTAGGGAGAGCAGCGGCCCTGCAGACCACTTCTTAGAGTACACCCTCCTTACAGATCCTCATGAAAAGATTCTAACCAAATGTGTCAATATCGAGTTCAAGAAAAGAGGCGTTCGCTTTCCCAAACCAACAACTTCTAAGACCAATACTGACAAAAGTAAGTATTTCTGTTTTCATCGTAGCCACGGGCATGTAACCGAAGACTGCATACACCTTAAAGATGTTATCCAGATCCTCATTAAGGAATGACATCTAAAGAAGTATGTCAAAGACGGAGCTCCTCGACGGGAGGAAACCAAGAGAGTCGATGAAGTTTCAGAAGAAGTTGCTCACATGCCAGTCGCTTTGTCAATCACTAGACCCGAGAACTTCTTTATTCCTCGACGCCTGAGGAGCACGGGGTGTATTGCAACACACAACCCGTGGGAGGAATTTCCTTCGGCCATGCTCATCTCAGGTGGGGGATATAACGAGATAATTGTTGGTTCAGTAAGAAGAATGCTCGAGCATTTGGTCGATTCATCACCAAATCAAATTTCATCCCTTGAAAAGGTTAGGGGTAAATCCCAACCTATTACATTTTACATGGAGGAGCTCAAAAAAAAACCTAGGGTTCTAAACGGCCGTCTCTAACCTAAAAAAGGGAAACAATCCTCATCCCCACACAGACTCATCTCCTTCAACCGAGCCTTCTTCTCACCATCCCTCTCAAACGAACCTCCTTCTCATCATTTCTCTCAAACGAAACGCGCAAACACTTCTCACCACCAACAAACCTCTTAAACGGTACTAAAAAAAATCACACCGAACAAAAAAATGTCTCAAATCTCTCTATTTCTCGGCGAAACAACCTATCTCCTCCATAACCGACCAAATAACAATGATAACAAGTGCGAAAAGAAAGGGGAAAAAGTTACAAATGGCGAAAAAGCTTCGAAGGCTAGCTTTCGAATCTCCGTCATGCCTCTGTTCTCTCCGTCTTCAAGTTGTGACCACGTTCGAACAATATCGTGAGGCAGGAGCTATTTGAAGGGTCGAAGAGGAACAAAAAGGGAAAATGTTCTTGCTCTTGATGATCTGACTCAGAATGCTCAGGTTTGCTCTTTTTTCCTAGTCTTCCTCTGTTTTTCTCTCGTTGTGTTGCGATATTGTTATGGTTGAATACCGTGAATGGTGGTTGTCCTTGGTTGTGTGAGTTTAGAGTTCTAAGGATTATGTGTGCTTGCTACTGGTATTGATGTTTCTCTGTGTTTTTGGCCAGGTTTTTTTTGTCCTTGTTCATGAATTTAGCCATCTTTATATAGTGTAGAAAATTAGGGTGTCGAATATTGAAATCAACTGAAGGATTTTTCACATTTGATATGTCTGCTACAACCTTTTCATGTCAAAAAGTTTTTTGCCAATTATATGAAATTTCGATTATGCAGCCTTGCTGACATCTCTGATTTGCTTTTGTTTTTATTATTGCACTTATCCTTTGACTTGGTTTTCTCTTAGTTTGAAACAAACTGAGCTAGTTGGATTTGGGTTGAACTGAGTTTCTTTAGTTTCCTATATTTTGTCTGCTTGTTAATTTGAAAGTTCAAATTTTCATTGTGGTAAACATAAGTCACTTGATGCATAACCTTGGTTTTTTTTACTGATGTAGAGATTAACTTTCTGCACGAGGATCAACTACACAGGCAACTACAGTGGGAAATGTGGAGGCAAAAGCTTCTGTGATGATAGCACCAGAAGCAGATCAGGTGAATATTTCAATCTGACCAGGGGTATCCACAAGAACATAGTCAAGTTGATCTGCTCATTTCTCAATAACAAAAACTACCTCATCGAACTTGGTCGTAAACAAGTTAAGAAAAGTCAAAATTCCACCATTAGGGCCAAGGTTGAACTGCTTCATAACTTCTTTGTACTTACAGTATCTCTAATATCAATGCTAGCCCCATATAGAAGTGTCAAAACAACCGGGTCGAGATTCATCACATAACCCCTAATGTTCGACATATGCGTATGCGCAACCAACCTATGAAAAAAATGTAGTTTTCCCACTCCCTGCCATTCCTACAACAATTATGATGACAGGTTTCCTTTTGAAGTTAGGTGCTCCATTTCCAATCCCAAAAGAAGAACCTTCAATGCCCAATTTCTTCATAGACTCGCTGAGCTCTTCTTTTTGTTCATCTTTTGCCGCATATGGTAAGCCAATGACACTTTCCATTCTTGAAAAACCTGTTAAAAAATGTTGAATTTGATTCTTGATTTTACTAAACAATCTCCTTTTGCATGTAAACACGTCGGAGTGCGGCCTGGCTGATCAAATGGCCCTCTGTCATTGAAGCATATCTCCCTGTCAAGCACACAGCTCGTGTCGGCGAATAAATCAGTTCCAACAAAGTTTGGAACCTTCTCATCATTGAACTCAGCAGCAATAAGATGCCCAAGTGTTCCTTGAGACCATGGAAAAGCGTAAAAATAGATCAAAGTACTCATTGTCTTTGGTGGCTTTCACGAGAGATCCATCTGCCAAAATAATTTCAAAGGCCACAACAGTAAAATCATCGAGCTCAGCAACCGCAGCAAGTGCAAGATTCAAAGGCACGACTACCCATGGTGATTTGTCCCGCGTTGACAAAGGGCATTGTGATTTTTAAGCTTTAGCATTGTAGCTTGGTAGTGTTAGAATTCCTTTTTTCCACACATATTTGTACATAGGATATCGTATTCTAATTGGACAATTCTTTGAAACTTTAATTGGGAACTTTGTTTCCAACTTTTGCTTTTGCTTGTAATAAATCTTTATGAGGTTGAAAACGGGAGAAGAACCCATTTTTTCTTTAACCGAATTCCCATGAGCTCTCCTTATTATTGATTTTCTTTTTTATAACAAAACTTCATTTTAAAATAACCATGCTAGCAACAAGCAGGCTCTTTGTGACTTCAAATGGCAACACAATTAAATAAAAACACTCAGGAGACAACTCCAATATGGCTTGAAAGTAAATCAACCATATCATAACACCAATCCTCATATAGCTTGAACTTTCTACCAAGGTGACTTAAAAGGAGTAAATTCTGATAAGAAATTTGATTAAAAAAAACTTGGTGCCTTAAGAACCTGGTAAATGGATCTTCAATTCGGTGCATTCTAAACCTTTATTTAATTCTTCAACCCAATCCATATTTGTATATCGATTAACAAGAGAAATAAGTATTGGTTTCTGTTGAAACCTCCAAACACGTCTTATATCATTATCCATTCCTTCAGCTCACCAAACTATAAACCTCAACTTGATGACCAAGTTATTATCATCCTAACCCTAAACCTGAATATTCAATTTCACAAATTCCAGAAACCTGCCCCTTGGAAAATCCCTCAATCTCATGTTTTGAAAAAAGAAGAAAACCAATGATACGTGTGATATGAACATGACGTGAATGCAATGCGTATGTGAAACACAAGCCAAAAATCGGCGAGGACGTGAGGGAAAATTTTGGGGTGCAACACAATCCATCATATGAACTATTCCCAACTCTTGCTTCCAAACGTATATAATCTTATTATATTTTGTTTAGTTAAGTTTGACCCATTATTTTAGAAATTGGATATCACATTTATCCCATCGTACATTACTACTATAGAACATGCACATTGCGTTAGGCGAAATCTACATTATTCGATACCAGTCTTTATGAGTTCTAAAACTTGGAAAGCAAAAACTTAATATTAGATTTGAGGAATTTTAATTAGTTTGATCTCACCAGCTTATTTATCATATAAATTGTTCCTCACACATGCATCAACATAGATACAATATATGTCAACATATAAACAAATGAAACAATTATGGCCCCTAGCGCAATTTTTCTCCCAAGTCAATGATAGAACCTAAGTTAAACCTAACAACGATCTTCATTTCTCCAAGCAAGATCTCCAAAGATGTCCTTTTTTGTTTTGTAGTCTTATTTATCTTCATAATAACACATTACATAAAGGAAATTCGTTTTACATACAAGGGATTGAGATGAGAAAATAAGTTACATGATGAGAATAAGAGAGAAGCACGACACGCGAGTCGTATTTTAAATCCCAAAATAAAGAAAAATAAACTAAGGCCATAACTGATCACCACAAGAAAAATAATAAACAAATTTTATTATTATTAATTTAAATCCTATTAATTAAATAAATCAAATTAAATTTTCGGAAAATGCATAATCCAAAGCGCAGACTGCATTGACGCAACCCTTCCGCTGTCACAAACCTAATGGGATCATCACAGTGCCTATGACGACCATCACATTGTTGTCTATGACGATCGTCACTCGTTTTATAGTGACCGTCACACTTACAGAATACATGACTTTGACTGCAGACCTCATCGACGGTGCAACAACAGTACCGTCATAAACCTATTGCAACAATTTCATACCATCAAAACACCATGATTAATAATTCAGTATGATTGATCTGTATGCCATCGCTTCACCATATTAAAGACGGATTCCAAAGCCGATGACCACAATTCCCTCAAATGAATGATAATCATTACATGATTTGAACTGACGAAATAAAATAGTATATCCAATATACCATCTTTGCATCAAAGGTAATCATATCATATATGAATTAGATCGATCATATATATGTAACTTATAGACGATTGACATATCGATGTTTCACCATACTATTATCAGATTTCGAAGCATAGTCAATATCAATCATCCAAACCGTACACGGTCTGATTCCAAAAATTCAATATCTGGATTTGATTTAATTTTTACGTGTTTTAATCCAATTAAAACAAAAATAACAGAAAGTAAACAATTACCAGACTCATGGTTTCATTAGTGGCTCTTATACCACTGAAGGGAAATTTGTGATCTAAATGCAGCGGAAAATAAAAAATTTCCTTTAGAGATTCTTACGAAAGGTCATAATCTGTGATACAAAGGTTACCTCTTGTGGAGATGAAACCTTTGAATTTGAATCGATGGATGTTCACGAGCGTTGTACGATGAACAACGCCTCTACTCAGTCCACACGAACAACTTCCTTCAGTCATAGTGCTAGCTGGTTAGATTAAAGGTTTTTGAGTGAGGGAGAGAAAAATAGAATACGACTAGGGTTTCAACAACAACAATCTTTGAGCTTCTACACAAGGGTTCTATTTATAGAACTACTTGTGTGGGCTTCAAGCTAAAAAGTCCAAATCAATAATAATATTATTATATTATTATAATAAACATAATTTTATTATTATTATATTTTATAACTATTATAAAATTAATAATAACTATTATTATATCATATGTCAATTAAGCACATGACAAATTACCAAATTCCGTATTCCATTCAAGTGCACCGTACCTTACGGTGTACCTTATTTATTCTACCTCTTCCCTATCTGTCCTTATGTATGTAACCCTATAGGATTTCGCGATGTTGGAAATTGTATTAAATCATGTATTTAACATGATAAACATTGATCGATATCTAGCAACACATCACCGCTATCAAAGTCACAAAATTGTCATGTGATATGACAAAAACCTTTTGTGATAGTACTTGTGTGTACAATTACCCTTTTGCCCTTATGTATATATTGAACACAAGACATATACCGTGTCACCCTTGTCCAGTTCAATATTATGCCCTTAGACATTTATCATGTTATGCAGGATGGACAAATTCCATCTAGGTTACTAATGTCCCTCAGCATGCTTTGTGAAGTACCCATCAACTGTCTTTATAATCATCCAGTTACGGACAATGTTTGATTAACAATAAAGTACTTGACTTTACATCTAGGGTTCATAGTAGTTTCAGGTCGAAGGGTGGTATACACCATTATCACCATGAGAGTAACTTATGACATTTTGCATAACATTCTATGTAGTACTCTCATAGTGGGCCAATCCAGTATAAATATTACTCCAAATATTCATACATATGTCAAGACTTGGTAACTCCTTATCCATGATCCATGAAATATGATCATCAGTCTATCTACATAATAGTCTTAATGCTTTAAGACTATCCCATTACACATTCAAGCTCGACTATGGATGCTTTAAGAATAATGTCCTTATATTTAATGGAATCTCATGATTAAATCACACTAATATTTCACTAAACGAACTAGCTATTCTAGGTACTTTATCATTTTGAAAAAACAAACATAATAAAGAAATGCCTTTCATTATTAATAAATAATTCAATACAAGTACCAAAAGTATTGGCCTTTAGGGCTTACATCAACACACCTATCTCCAAGTAACGGCTCACCAACTCGAAGGCCCTGATGAACGCCAAGGCGTTAGGGTGTAGCTGATAAGGCGTGAGCTTAAGGTTCATAAACATAGCTTCCTGAAAATACGTGAAGGGCATACGATACCCAGCCTCGCGAAACGCGAACTCATACATAGAGAACCGAAGAGAAGGATGTAAACACCCCAAATTTGCCCTCACTCATTTCACCATGGCTTGTGATCTTTTCATGTGCATAAGTTCAATCATAGCATCTCATATTGCATGTATGCTTCACTGCATTGTTTCTAAGCCATCTGCATCTAGGGTTTGTGATCTGAGCAATCCAAGAGCCATGTGAGCCACTTCAAAGGTCTTCAATCATCTCAAGAGGGTCCATGTGTGTTCTGGCATCATATTATATCCTCTCAAGATCAATGAAGTCAAAGAATCACAAGAACTGAGAAAGGCATGGAAGCAGAGCCAGGTTTAACTGAACAGATGACCTAAACTTAGGGTTTTGGTTTCAGAGGCCATAACTCCAATTTTTTTGGTCATTCTTGTTTCTATTGGTCTCTATATGTTATGAGGATCATACATATCAATTTTCATGAAGAAATTCAATGGGGAAGGCATCTGATCAGGAGGTGACTTCTTGAGCAAGTCAGTGCAAAATCAGGGCATCTGAGGCCCCCAATGACCCAACCAAAGGGTGTTCTCCATCATTTTGAATGTGTGTGGTCTTTATTTGATCATGAAAGATGTTAGAAGTTCACAAAATTGAAGAATTTCAAGCCATTTGCAAAGTTGCCTTTTTGGGAAAGTGACTTATAATGTAAACTTGCTATTTTGGGAAAGTTTTTCAACCTCCTCTTTTGGATTCAAAAATGCTTCAAATGAGAAAACTTTGGTCATGAAAGTTGTAGATTGGATCATTCCCTTTTTAAAAAGTACAAGAACTCATTCTAATTCATTTTAGATAAAAAGTTATGGCTTGTCAAAGTTGGGAAAATCATGAAATTTTCACTTTTGCACAAAGAGGGAAACTTGCAATTTCACATGCCAAGCATTCTATTGATTTCAAAATGACTTCTAATCTTCATACAAACACAATGTAATGCCTAAAATTCAGATTGGCCCAAGAAATTTCTCATTTTCATGCCTTGATGTCCAAGTATCATAAACCATTTTTCATGAAAATCTCAAAGAGGGAAATCTTGCAAGAAGGGTCCCTTTGGTTTTGTTTGGTTTCTAATCAATATCAAAGTATCATAGCAACATTGTATGGTGCCTTTTGCTGCATATTACCCAAGAGACATCACTTGTTCATAACCAAAAATCACAAAATGTAACAAGTTGCCAAAATGCAAAACTCATGCCATCTTGCTATCCAAACCACAAACTATGCTGAGGCAAGACACCCCATTGAACCACTTCTGTTCCAGCCCATGCTTGTAGTACACAAACTTTTGACTTTTGCATTTTTGCCCATGCCAATCACACTGTGCCACCAACAACTCTCTGCCCAATCAAAGTCTAATATGTGGACTTCAAGCATCCTAAAGTAAGCCACACACAAGCCAAAAAGCTCCCACAATCCAGCATCCACAAAATCTGTCCAAAACTTCTCCTCTTCGAATCTCCTCACACATCCATCAAACCTTCATTTTTCTTCCACCAACAAGTCACAAATCACTCATAGAACCAGAATCACCCCCTGAAACAGCTTGAAACATCACACACAAAGACCTCCATTTCTGCTACACCAGAGCTGAATCATTCAAACCAGCCACTCCCCAAGTTTTCTAAGCTTCATTCCATCATCAGGAGGTTCAAGGAAGAAGGCTTGCACAAAAGAAAAGTCCAGAAAGCTCAAAGTTAGAGAGGCTCCATCTCAGGTAACATGAAGAACATTTTTCCCAGAAACTAATTTTTAAGTTCTTTTATGATGTTGTGTGTTCCCCTGATCATGAATATGTATTTACTTTCGAAAATGGTGAAGAAACCAGCATGTATGACATCTCTGAACATTTGCCCGTGTTTTATATTTTGCTTCGATTCAGGCTTGTGAGAGAAAATAAATGAATTTGAGATGAGGGTTTAGGTTTAGATTGATGAGAGGATCATTTTGGTGGAAGAAATGTGGTGTTTGGTAACCTGTAGAAGAATTTAGGGTTTGTGCCTGCCGGAGAAGATGACCGGAACCACTGTTCCGGTCATCTGAAAGTCATTTTCCCTAATTGTGTTTAATTAACCAGTTTGAATAATAGCCCTTGATCTGGCTTTCCCGCGCGCATGTGGATGGTCCAGATGGCTCATTAAGCCATAATCAGTCATTTATTAATTAAACCTAGGATTAATTAATTATTAAACAAAGTTTAGTCAGGTTTGAACTTGGGCCCTTGGATGTGGCGCCAAGTCAACACCTTCAAACCCAGATCAAATCCTGACCTCTCCTTTGGCATACTTTCTTTTATTTTAATTTTATTTCTTTTCTTTTTCATTTAAATTGCATGAATTTTTAAAAATAGGAAAATACATTGAAAAATTCTGAAAATTTTTGTCAAACATTTAATTAATTTTCAGAACCCAAAAATATTTTTATTTTTATTTTTTGCATTAAAAATTATTTTTAAATCATTTAAATGTTTATTTTTAATTAGTTAATGGAAATTAATTAATTAAAAATGCATTTAGGTATTTAAAAATCACCAAAAAATTCACATTGCATTTAAATACATTTAGAAACATTATCCAACTCTCAAAACAAATTTCTTTTTGGTCCTTGATGCATTTTGACAATTTTCATTGGAATTAAATTTGTTTAAAGGCAATATTTTGATCTTAACTTAAAAAATCCATTCTGCCTAACCTTGATAAGTTTGATAATGGTTCTTCTTGCATTGCATTCTTCATAGCATGTAGTTTTTAGGGTAAAATTTGCCTGAATTTATCTTTCATTTTCATTTTGTTTTGCATTTTTCATTGTAAGGTATCCCAAAACCCTAGTTGATTTGAGAAATTCATAACTTCCATTAGGTTAAGAGTTGGATCCCCTCCTTTGGGCAGTAGACTTATGTAGGGTTAGGGTTCCTTTGATCCCATTTTGAATTTTTTATCTTGTCATTTGCTTCTGATTTTGAATTTTGTGATGCATGTTGTTCACAAACCCTAATTTGTGCCTTCCTTTGCATCCATTTTCCATTTGCTTGCATTTAAGAACTTGTCATGACATTTTGTGCATCACCATGATCCATAAGACATCTTAGGACATATTAGAATCATGTTTGATCATTGCATCTTTTATTTGCCATGTTATGCATTCATATCATTCCATAAACTTTCATGAACTTCCATGGCCCAAGGCATGCTCCATATGCATCCATTCTCTTGTATGCTCACATATATGCATCTTGTATGACTTTGCACCACCTCTTGACATCATTTGCATCATGTGTATGTTTCTGACTTTGGCCTTTGCCCATCCATATGCATTGTTTCATCTCATTTCTTCCTTTATGCATCTTGTACTAACTTTTCAGGATAATGGTAAGTTTGCTCAGGAGGTGAATTTGCCTTCACCTCCTGCCTCTTCTCACCTTATCATTTTTCATCCTTGCTGCATTTTTACTTGTCTTTGAGTGATCTTGCTCACTTGTGCCTCTCTTCCCTCTTTTCTCTTCTCATCTCATCCCTTTTTTCTATCTTGCTTCTCCTTGGTGGCTTCCTTGAAGATTTCTCCTCTTAAGCCTCACAAACCCTAGGACTTCCAAGCATGATAACATTCTAGGATTGATTAGTCCCCCTTAATCTCTTTCCTTTGAGTTTTCTTTGAGTCTTCTCTTCTCACCTCATAATCAAGGACTAAACCATAAAGGTTTTAAGGCCTTGTGATTAAGTTTATGCCTGCATCCTTCTATTAGGATGGAGTGTATAACTTTAATCCTAAGTGTTAAACCCTTAATGTGTTTACATCCTTTAATCAATCCACTTAATAATCACTAAGACACCAAGCTTGTAACTTGAGCCTTGCATTAGGGTTCTAATTCTTCCTTAATTGGTTAAGAAGGACTAACCCTAGTGTTAATGGACAAGTCCCCCTCAAGTTGTCTTACAAACCATAAAATCCACTTCTTCATCTTATCATTAACTTAAAATCCACTTTAATAAAGGATTTGTTTTGTCATGAGGTTAATCCCTAATCATGGATTAAGTTGAGGAGCCTTCCTCAGCTTAAATGTTCTCATCTATTATCCTTCTATTAGGATGGTGTAATGAGTCCATTAAATCCTTGATTATGGCTTAAACTCATTACTTAACACTAAACAAAAACTACAAAAACATCTAAATAATCAAAAGTAGGTTAATGATCTTAATCCTACATCATGGTGATTAAGTGTGAGGTGCTTACTTCACACTTAAGGTATTCTCATTACCCCTAATCAGAGGGAGGATGTGATGAGTTTACTAACCCTTGGTTTAGGCTTAAGCTCATTAACTTATGACAAATCCAAAAAGCAATAAAAGACTGAAAACACCAAAAACAAACAATAATCGTCTCCTCCGGGATTCTTTTCTCATCTCATTCACTCACAAAAAAGAACTTGCTTCTTCCGTCTAATGCAAGACAATTTGCACCTGAGCCAGACAGGTCATACACTTGAGCATAGACAAGTAAGCAGTTCATCAGTCAATTTATCTTTCAGTCTCTTTGGGTCGAACTACGGTGTTCTGACTTCCTCATTGCATGAGAGGATACGTAGGCATAACTTAACAGTTATCGAACAAAAGTCTCTGTATATCCCCCCTCTTTCCAGCATTATTCTTTAAGCCTCATAATCATGAGCATTTCATTCTTGTTCTTGCACTGACACTTCTCTTATTCACTTCACACTTCTTTTACACTGACACTTGCATTCTTTCCAGCTTTGATACACAGATTGCACTGACACTACCCCTTTTAAACACAAATCTTTTAAGCGTGGATCCCGTCGAGTACGACGGACAATCTGGGTGTTAATACCTTCCCAGGTTGTAGCCAACCCCCTTTCTCAGTCTCTCTGGTTCGCGACCGTCTTATCCATATCTTTTCTTAGGTTTATGCAGCATTACCTTTCCTTCGGGATGAAAATGCCTAGCTGGCGACTCTATTCATTTCTCTTTTCACCGACCGTTCGCGTCTGTACCCCTCTTGGCCCCGTGTCATTTTGGTGGGAGCGACAGCTTGGCGACTCTGCTGGGGATTCTTATACTGTAACCAGGGCTTCTGGTTCTATTTGTGGGTTCCTCCTAGCGCTTGTTTGATTTGTGTTTACTGGGGTGTTATGTGTTATATGTGTTTGTATGTTTATTTTTATTGATTTATGTACGGTTTTGTTTATTGCTTTCTTTATAGTTTTATACATCATACTGTCATTATCATTGCTGGATCTGGTTTGCTGTTTTGATGGGTGGGGTTTCATTGAGAGTTTAAGGTCCTATACCTGGGACCTGAGTGACACCTAGGCTAGAGTGGTTCATGTTCTTTCCCATTCCATTTCGGTCTAGTGCGGGAATGTGAACGGTTCAGATATGGGTTTCTTCTTGAGAACTCTGTGCTACAGATTTCCTGTAGTGCTAGGGCTATCTGGGAAGCCTGCTAAGTCTGGATGACCTTTACTATGACCTTCAGAAACTGAGGTGAATTAGAGGAGGATCTTTTATGGTTATTGTAAACACTGTACCTCCGGGTTAGAAGTGTTTACACTTCTCATAACTGATCCAAGTCTGAGGATCCTTGTTTTAGAACACTACCTGTGAGGAGGTTGGGCTGTTTGCAGGTTTGCAGGTACCCTTGGCCACATCATACCCTTCTACTATTTGGTTTAAGAGTACCTCATTTTGGACAGTTCTTGTGATTTAACCCTGGACACGTGGCTCTTTATTTGAGTCCCCCACCTTGGTTACTGGATTTCTGAACCTCCATCTGGACTTCTTGAACATACTTGGACTTATATCAAGACAGATAATCAGATCCAGCTTGATCACAAACCCTTGCATATCATTTGCATACATCATCATTGCATCATTTAACATTTGTTTATTTGTTTTTCAGGGTATCCACATCATGTCCGGTTTGGTTTTGACCCCTTCTTCTGCATAGACCTCTGTTTCATCAGTTATCTGCTTCAGCTATTTTCATCTTCACTAGCATCAGCCTGTCAGTGGCCCATCTCCAGTATCAGTCTGTGACCTTCATCAGCACCTGTCTTTATCTTCAGCAGCATTCATGACTACTCCCAGGAAGAGCAACATATCCTACCATTTCTTTGAGCCTGTGTTGACTGGTATCAGGCAGGTCCAGTCAATTATCACGCCTGACCACATCCCTTTGTTTAGAGAGAATTATGGAGGAATCCTAGACATGGTTATGGACCTTGACCCTTCTCAGAGGAGCATGATCCACACATGCTTGCAGTTTTATGACCCCCCTCTGAGGTGCTTCACATTTCCAGACTTTCAGCTAAGGCCTCTGCTGGAAGAGTTTTCTTCATTGGTTGGAGTGCCTATCATAGGTGGGATCCCCTTTAACCCAGAGATGCCAGCTCCCAACAATGGAGAAGTAGCAAAAGCACTGTACTTGGAGCCTGCTTTGATTGAGCAAAATATGACAACAAAAGCTGGGATCCCTGGTTTGCACTTGGATTTCTTGATTTCTCAGGCCATCCTGAAGGCTTCATTAGGAGAGTGGAGGGAAGTCTGTGCATTGTTAGCCCTCAGCATATATGGGGCTATACTGTTTGCAGATGAGCCCAAATTTGTCAGCAAGAATGCCATCCATCTGTTTCTTCTGAAGAACCCAGTACCCACACTGCTGGGAGACTTTTATTATTCCATCCATCAGAGGAATGAGAAACAGAGGGGGAAGTTAGTTAGATGTTGTGCTCCTTTGTTTCACACCTGGCTTCTCAGACACCTGCCTAAGTCAGATGCTTTCCTGAATCCCCACCAACAGAAGAACTGGGCCAAGAGGCTCATTGCTTTGACTTCAGATGATATTAGATGGTGCACCCAGAGCACCAAAGGCAAAGACATCATCACCAGCTGTGGACAATACCCAAATGTACCTCTGATAGGAGTAAAGGGTTGCATCAACTACAATCCTTTGTTGTTTAAGAGACAACTGGGCTATGCTTTGGTTCACCCTCCCAGAATGCAAGATTTAGCTGAGACCCTGTATTGTGAAGTAAAACCTAATTCAGCTGTTGTCAGACAAGCATCTTGGGCTTGGGACAACATCCAGACAAAAGGGATGGCTATTCTCGGAAAGTGTAATAATGTTGCTTCAGCTCAGTACTATGACTGGTCCCATGCTAGAGCTCACATTACTGGAATGCCTTTCACTTTGGAGGAAACACCTGGACCCTCTACAGTACAGCCTACATCAACTGTCATCCTGGAAGAATTTGAGAAACTGAAGGAGAGGAATGAGAATCTGTCTCAAGCTCTGAAGAAGACCCTTTGGGAAAGGAGTGATGGTCGTCTGGACATTGAGAGGTTGGAGAAGCTTAGGGTGGAGCATCTGGCCAAGATTGAGAGAATAGAGGACTACATCAAGAAAGCAAGAGCTGGGGAACAAATATTAAAAAATGCCTGTAAGGAGGCCAAGCTTCAGAAGGCTAGGACTAAGCTCTATTTGCAAGAGAGTCAGGCTAGGTGGGTCAGGATCACTGAAGCCCGTACACAAGAAGATCAGAGAACTCAAGCCAGGATTGAACAGTTAGAGGCCAATGAAAAGAAGCAGCAGGAAGCTTCGCTGGCAGCCCAGAAGGAGATTTCAGAGTTGAAGCTTAGGGCTGGTTTGAAAAGATCAAAGGATCAGGACAGGCACAAGAAGCTGACCACTGCCATTGCCACCAGGAACCTCCTCATCAGGACCATTACAGAGCATCCAGTCGGTCCAGTGACTGAGGCACTTCTGAAGGAGGTTAAGGAGGATGAGTTTGGACTAGATGTCTGACTTTTTGATTGTTGTTGTTTTCATTTGATGTACTTTTCTTTTGTGATGTATTTTGACCCATCAGGGGCATGTGTTGTAAAAAACAGACTATGTATTATTCATCATTTGTAATATATTTTAGTTTGTTTCCATTTGGGTTTTCTTTTCTCAACAACATCAAAACATCTTCCTCGAGGTCTGGAAAGGTCAAAACCAAGAACCAAGCCGGATACCTTGGAAAACAAATAAGCATACTGCATTGCATACTAACTTTTGTTTTGTTTTGTAGGTTTTGTTGCTGTTCTTGTTTCTAACCTTGTTGTGATCTCAGGAAACATTGCTCGTCGCCGAGTGTTCCCTGTCAATCGCGCGCACCGGTACCCTACCCGCAACAACCTTCCTGGTATTCAAATGGAGCAAGTACAGCAGGACCTGACTGAGGTCAGAACACAGATGGCTAATGAAAGGCTGGAGATGAGAAACCAAATGACTCAATTCATGGAAGTAATGACTGGCTTGGCCTAAAGTCAAGAAAGGTTGAGGGTATTGGTAGAAAGACAAACTCCCGAGGAACCCCATCTTGGGACTGGAGGTACAAGTAATAATGAGAGGGGTCAGCCTCATGTTAATCCACCAGTATTTGGACCTCATCTACATCTGGAAGTCAACATCCCGGGAAATGTGCAAGGAAACACTGCTGGGGGGAGAATCTTGCAAGAAGACCCCCAAGAAGAACAATTTACTGTCATGGGAGCTGGAGACGAAGTCTATGATAGAAGGTTGGATGAAATTGCTGAGAAGTTGAGATCTTTGGAGTCTCAAAATTCCTTGGGCTTCGATGTAATGGATATGGGGCTAGTGGATGGGGTGAGAATTCCCCACAAATTCAAACCCCCGTGCTTTGAGAAGTATAATGGTACCTCTTGTCCACGAACTCACCTGCAGTCTTTCCTGGCGAGACTTAAAGCATATACCATGGATGAAAAGCTGTGGATGTTCTACTTTGAAGACAGTCTGACTGGGGCTTCAAGAGAGTGGTATTCACACCTGACCAGAGCTACTATCAGATGCTTGAAGGACTTAGATGAAGCCTTCATCAGGCAGTATCAATACAATCTGGACATGGCTCCTAACAGGACCCTCCTAATGGGAATGTCTCAATCTTCCAGAGAAAGCTTTAGGGAATATGCCCAGAGGTGGAGACAGCTTGCTGCTGCTGTCCAACCACCCATGTCAGAAAGGGAGATGGCTGACATGTTTATGAATACTTTGCAAGGAACATATATTGATAGACTGGCTGCCTTTTCTTCCACCAGCTTTGTTGATGTTGTTATAGTTGGGGAAAGAATTGAAAGTCTGTTAAAAATGGGCAAAATTTCTGATAATGGCGCAAGTTCGTCCAGTAATCCCAGGAAGCCTTTTGTGGGACCTCGAAGGACCGGTGAGACAAATGCCATTCATGCCAGCAGGGGCAGACCTTAGTATGTTCACAGATCAATAGCAGCTGTCACTATTCCAGCTCCGATTCCTCAACAATCAACATATCAACAACAACAACCACCACAATATCAGCAACAAGTTCATTATCCGCCACAAAGAACCTTCAACAACAACAATAGCAACCAACAACAGCGTCCCTTTCAGCAAAGACCATCGCAGGCAAACAGGGTGATTGACCCTTGTCGCTCCCAAAGATTTGCATCCAGGTACAAGCGCGAACGGTCGGCGAAAAGAACAGTGAGAACACACAGCCGTGAACTCACTGGAGATGAATAGAGTCGCCAGCTAGGCATTTTTTATCCCGGAGGAAAGGTAATGCTGCATAGACCTAGAAAGAGATGGATAAGACGGTTTGCGAACCAGAGAGACTGAGAAAGGGGGTTGGTTACAACCTGGGAAGGTATTAGCACCCAGATTGTCCGCCGTACTCGACGGGATCCACGCTTAAAAGATTTGTGTTTTAAAGGGGTAGTGTCAGTGCTATTTGTGCATAAAAGAGCTGGAAAAGGATGTACAGGTGTCAGTGTAAAAGAAGTGTGAAATGTGATATATACAGTGTCAGTGTAGGAACAAAGATGAGATGCTCATGATAATGAGGCTAAAGAATGAAGCTGGAAAGAGGGGGAATGGACAGAGACTTTTGTTCGATAACTGTTAAGTTATGCCTACGTATCCTCTCGTGCAATGAGGAAGTCAGAACACCGTAGTTCGACCCAAAGAGACTGAAAGGATTGACTGGTGAACTGCTTGCAGTCTATGCTCAAGTGTATGATCTGTCTGGCACAGATGCAAACTGTCTTGCATTAGACGGAAGAAGCAAGTTCTCGGTTGTGAGTGAAGATGATGAGAAAAGAATCCCGAAGGAGACGATTATTGTTTGTTCTTGTGTTTTCAGTCTTTTATTTCTTTTTGGAGTTTGTCATAAGATAATGAGCTTAAACCTAAATCAATGGATTTGGTAAACTCATCACATCATCCCTCTGATTAGGGGTAATGAGAATTACCTTAAGTGTGAAGTCAGATTCTCACACTTAATCACCTTTAATGTAGGGTTAAGATCATTAACCTACTTGTGATTAATTAGATGTTTTTGTGATTTTTGTTTAGTGTTAAGTAATGAGGTTAAGCCATAATCAGGGATTTAACAGGCTCATTACACTATCCTAAAAGAAGGATAATAGATGAGGGTGTTTAAGCTGAGGAAGGATCCTCAGCTTAATCCATGATTAGGGATTAAACCCATGACAGAACAAACCTATGATTAAGTGGATTTTATTAATGATATGATGATGAAGTGTTTTTTATGATTTGTAAGACAACTTGAGGGGGACTTGTCCATTAACTTTAGGGTTAGTCCTTCTTAACCAATTAAGGAAGAATTAGAACCCTAATGCAAGGCCCAAGTTACAAGTGTAATGTCTTGATGATTATTAGATGGATTAATTAAGAGAGTTCAACACCTTAAGGGTCCAAGACTTAGGATTAAAGTTATACACTCCATCCTAAAAGAAGGATGCAGGCATGATCTTAATTACCAAGTCTTAAAGCCTTGAGGGTTTAGTCCCTGATTATGAGGTGAGGGGAGATGACTCAAGGAGAGACACAAAGGTAGAAACTATGGGGGAGACTAATCAAAACCCTAATTCATTATCATGCTTGGTTGATCCTAAGGCTTGTGAGGTTTTCAAGAACAATCTTCAGAAGAACCACCAGGAAGCAGATGAACAAGATCAAGAGAAGCAAAGTGACTTGCTTCATTCAAGAAGTCAAGTCACTTGAAGAAAGAAAGTGGGAGGAAGAAGAATGAGCAAGCTCAAACTCAAGCACATATAGAAATGCAGCAATGGATGCAAGAGAGATGAAAAGAAAGGTTATGAGAAGTGAAGGCAAATTCACTTCTCAAGTTTACTTACCACCTGAAATGTTAGAAAGAAATGCAATGCAATGCAAGATGGGATGAAATGGTATGATGCTAAACAAAATCAGAAGCATGTGGATGATGATAATGATGCTATGAGATGCTGCAAACATGAGACAAGGCATGGAGATGTTCATACAAGATCATGAATGCAAATGGAGCAAGCTAAAGAGTATGAATGAACATGAAAAGTTATGAAGCATACATGGCATACAAAATGGCAAATATGTGATGCAATGATCAAACATGTTTCCTATATGTCTCATGATGTCAAATGAATCACAAGAATGCTTGGAATGTCATGGCAAGTCATGTTATGCAAGAGAATGCAAGAAGGATGCAAGAGGAAGCCCAAATTAGGGTTTATGAATCAAACAACAAACAAAAACCCAAAACAGAAGCAAACCCTAAGATAAAAAATGGAAAATGCCACTCAAAGAAACCCTAAACCTATACTAAACCAAGGTCCAAAGGGGAGGTCTCAACTCTCAACCAAACTCAAGTTATGATTTTTGCAAGTTATTAGGGTTTTTTAGGGTTCTTATCAAAACAAATGCCAATCAATTAGAAAATGCAAGATCAAATCATGGCCTTTTTATCCTTGAAAGTTCATGCTAAATGGAAAACAATGCAAGAAGAATCAATGTCTCAACCTTCACCAATAGGCAGAAATGAATTTTCAAACTTATGAACAAAATAATGCATCAAAAATGATTTAATTCAATGAAAAATTCTTAAAATGCATCAAGATCAAAAAAGAAATTTGGTTTGAAGGTTGAACAATGTTTCTAAATGTCTTAGAACATTTCATGAATTTTTTTGTAATTTTTAAATACCTAAAAGTATTTTTAATTAATTAATTCTCATTAATCAATTAAAAATAATCTTTTAAATATTTAAAAATACTTTTTTTAATGATAAAAAATAAAATAAAAATGTTTTTGTGTCATAAAAATTAATAAAACCTTAAAGAAAAAGTTTCATAATTTTTACGAATTTTTAACTATTTTAAAATAAATGTACAAGTTAATTGAAAAGAAATGAATTAAAAATTAAATTAAACTGAAGTATGCACAACGTGAGGCTGGGATTCAATCTGGGCAGGATGGCATTGACTGCGCGCGTCATCTAGTGGTCCAGATTCAAACTTCTTAATCTTAATTAATTAAATAAATTAATGTGATTAGGGCTAATGAAACAGATCCTGGCCTTTCAAATGGGGGGAAGTCAACCAGTCAACGGCCATCTACGGCCAAAATTCAAACTAGCATTAAACACGCAATTAGGGCACAAATGACTTTCAGGTGGCCGGAGAAGACTTCCGGTCATCTTCTCCGGCCAGCTCTCACCTGAGAAACTTCCAACTCTCTCAAATCGTAACAAAAATGAAATCTATGAATTGGGAAATGATCCTAAAACTCTCACGAATCAAACCCCTCTCTCAAAACAAATTTATATAACCTAAACAAGCTGAATCGAAGAGAGAAAGTTCTAGGGTTCGTAAGCTCCAAACACAAATTAAATGCTCAAAACACAACCATTTCAAAAACTAAAAGCATCAGGATGATCAGTGAATCACATAGAACAAGTTTGGAACAAAAGAAATGATTTCTGGAAAAATTATTTTCGAGCTACCTGAGATTTGGAGCTTTCAGTTTGAGAACTTTCTGGGCTCCTCTTTCAGTGCAAACCACTCCTCTTGATCCCCCAAGGATGTTTGAATGCTCAATGAGAGTTTAAGTTTGCTGGATGATGAGTTTCGAAGGCTCCTGCTTCAGTTCAGTCAAAAATGGCCATGGAGTTTCAGGCAGTTTTAGGCTATGAGAAGAGTTTGTTTGTGATCCTGAGGGTTAATGGAGAAGGTCTATGGTGTTTGTTTGGGTGTTTGTGGCTTGTGGGGAGAGATTCGATAGAACCTGCAGCTTGAGGTGGACGATGGCAATGGAGTTTTCAGGCTTGTTTCAGGCTTGAGCTTTGGTGGTTTCTTGTCTATGAGGTGTGGTGAGTTGAATGATGATGAGAGTTTGAGTGTTTTCAGGTTGTGTAGAGAGATTCGATAGAAGTTGCAAAATGGAAGGTTTTCTTGTAAGTGATGAATGGTGTGGTTTCAGCCTTAGCTCTTGTTATATTCAGCTTGCAAATTGATAACTTATTTTAATCCTATAGGTCAGATGATGTGACCTGGCCTATAGTGATTGGTAAGTTTACTTTTTGCAAAATGTCCATTTCTTTGTAAGAGAAAGCATGGCTTGATCTAGGCTGGGTACAAGGCTAGGGCTGGCGCAGCATGGGGTGGAGAGTGAGCTAGCAAGGTCAGCATCCAATGTTGCAAGTTGTGAGAAGTGATCATGAGTGTTTTGCAACTTGTTGTACCTTTGGTTCACATGTGACTTTTTGGCTAATCAAGCATAAACCATGGGCATTCTTGGTCCAAAACTGATTTTCATGACTTAGGGAATGTTTACATGCTGGTTTGAGATGAACTAGAGGTCATTTAATGCATTGATTCAAAGCTTTGCAAAATTTCCACTTAGTGCACATCTTGAAAATAAGTGATTTTTGCCAACTTTGCATTGCCATAACTTTTGATCCAAGAAGAGTTTGATCATGTTCTTGTACTTTTTGAAAAGGGAAAGATGAGATCTACAACTTTCATGACCAAAGTTTTTTCATTTGAAGCCTTTTTGGATCATGAATCAAAGCTTGAAAATTGCCCTAAAATGGTGCATTCTTGAAAAGTCAACAAAACCCAAAAAGTCAACTTTTGCAAAAACCCTAAATTCTTGATTTTATGAACTTTAATCTTCTTCCATGACCAAATAAAGATCATATACACTCAAAATGATGAAGATCACCCATTGGTTGGGTCATTGGGGGCCTCAGATGCCCTGATTTTGCACTGACTTGTCTGAAAAGTCAACTCTTGATCAGATGACTTCCCCATGGAATTTCTTCATGAAAATTGATATGCATACTCCCTATACCATATAGAGACCAATGGAAACAAGAATGACCAAAAAAATTGGAGTTATGGCCTCTGAAACCAAAACCCTAATTTTCAGTCAACTGTGCAGTTCATCCTGGCTCTGCATCCACTCAAACCCTAGTTCTTGTGATCCCTCTGCAATTTTGACTTTGTGAGGATGTAACATGATATAAGAACACACATGGACCCCTTTGATTTGATTGGTGGCCTTTGGAATGGCTCAAGATGCTTTGGGATTGCTCAGATCACAAACCCTAGGTGCAGATGCC
Source organism: Lathyrus aphaca (assembly GCA_963966055.1). Lineage (NCBI taxonomy): Eukaryota > Viridiplantae > Streptophyta > Magnoliopsida > Fabales > Fabaceae > Lathyrus > Lathyrus aphaca. The sequence continues at coordinate 27,455,329 of OZ014521.1, read as the reverse complement.
TTAGAAACTATCCAGTGAAACCAAATGAGGCATGAGATGATGTGATTGTGTTTATGCATATGAGATGATCACAAGTCATGTGTGAATGGGTGAGGGCAAATTTGGGGTGTTTACAGCTGCCCCTATTCAAGCATGAGTTAGCTGTGCAGGTTGTAAGCGGCGGCTTAACAGGCAAACAAGATAACTTGTGGTTGAATACCAAAGACAGTCCAAAATTTGCACTCGCATAAATGAAGAAGAAAAGGGATATAGATTGTAAAAGCAAATAAAGTATATTGTAAAGTGTGGGCGACGGAGGACGACCGTCGAGCAGAGGACGACTGCTGGGTAAACGGGGACGGCCGACATGCTGGGGAAAGTGTGTAAAATAAAGCGATGACGGGGACGACCGACATGCTGGGGATAAAAGATAAAGCTAAGACGGGGACGGCCGACTAGCATGGGAAAACTAAGATAATATGATGGGGACGGCCATCAAGATAAAGTAGTAACATTCTCTGGGGATTGGTGAAACATGACGGGGACGGCCATCAAGTTCACAAAGGTAAAGTAACCAACGATGGGGACGGCCATCGGGTTAAAAAAAGAAAAGGGACCACGACGGGGACGGCCATCGGGTTAAAGAATAAATGAAATAAACAGATGATGGGATACGGCCATCAAAGGTGAAGGACGATCACCTAGCAGGGGACGGCTGCTCTGTTGGGCATAAAAGAAATATGATGGGGACGACCATCAAAGGTGGAGGACGACCACCTGGCAGGGTACGGCTGCCAAAATATCAACGATGGGGACGGCCATCGGATAGAAAAGGTCAACGATGGGGACGGCCATCGGACGAGCATGATGGAGGACGACCATCAAGAAGTGGAGGACGACCACTCAGCAGGGGACGGCTGCTCTCAAAGTTTATCATAACACAGGATGAGTGTCAGACAACTAAAATCAACAATGGGGACGGCCATTGGATAAAGTGATGAAGGACGATCATCAAAAGGTGGAGGACGACCACCTAGCAGGGGACGGCTGCTAAAGTCAACGATGGGGACGGCCATCGGATGAGCATGATGGAGGACGACCATCAAGAAGTGGAGGACGACCACTCAGCAGGGTACGGCTGCTCTCAGAGGTATCATAACACAGGACGAGTGTTAGATAAAAAGAAAATTTGTTGGCAATCTACTGGGGAGATAGTAAACACGGACGAGCGTTTACATCCAAGAAACAAAAGGTATAAGTGTTTGGTATTGTGTATAGATTAAAGGTGCGGACGAGCATCCTTAAGACTATGATACGGACGAGTATCATGTAGAAACAAACTGACACGTGCTCAGAGCTGATGATACGGACGAGTATCAACTGGTTAACAAGGAACACGGACGAGTGTTGCATCTGAAAGTATCCTTCTGGGGAATAGTAGACACAGACGAGCATCTATATTCACGAAGACATAAGTGTTTGACACGGTGCATGGATTAAAGATGCGGACGAGCATCCTTAAGACTATGATACGGACGAGTATCATGTAGAAACAAACATTAGACGCAATGTTCTGAGATGATGGTACGGACGTGTACCAACTGGTTAACAAAGAACAAGGACTACTGTCGAATCTGCGGGGATATACATGGTGTATAAAAGACACGGACGAGTATCTGAGTAGGTGTACCAATGAGTAGTGAGTATATAATGTATAGGTGAGTGTTTATCTGCTGGGGATATGACACGGACGGGTGTCAGGAAAGTGTATATACAAGTATAGGCGACCACGCTGGGGATATGACACGGACGGGTGTCAAGAAAGTGTATAGGTATATGTAAGTGCAAAGAGGATGTCTTTGGCTTTCTGCTGGTGACACGACACGGACGAGTGTCAGGATGTATCTGCAATACTGGTGATCTTGGTTTGTAAAGTGTATTCAGGCAACCTGCTGGGAAATGATGATACGGACGGGTATCAAAAAGGAGATATGCACTGGTGTTTGTGATATGGGGCAACTGCTTTTGCTGGGACTCTGATGGGGATGTATTCTGTATGCCGACCGATTGTCAATATTTACAAGCGTTCAAATCACAACATGACTCATGATTATGCTATGCATTTGATTTTTTTTTTTTTTTTTTTTTTTTTTTTTTTTTTTTTTTTTTGCCGTAATGCTCCGTATTAGACGGAATGCTACGCTCTGGGGGTGAATATGATGCGAATGCTATGATTATGCAAAGAGGCACCGATCCGGGATTCGGATCCCGTTGCTGCAAAGATCTCTGATCGATCTGCCTGAAGTGAACATCCCAGCTGGGGATGAGATCATTGATAGATCTGTAGTTGTATCTGCTTGGGGATATACGTCATCGATTGACATATTCTTATAATACGGGACCCAGCTGGGGTTTGTAGAAGCTTTCTCTCTCTCTGTTGTGACTTCTTCGTGCGCTGCTCTTCTGAATAGAGGCCTGAAGCTCTGTGGGGAGATGATTCCTCGATTCTCGCATCCTGCTGAGGAATAATGGCTACTCGGCTGGGGAATTATGAGAGGCAACTCAACTGGGGGTAGCAACAAGAAGCAAACTCAGCTGGGGATAGAGTGTTTCCGATGCTGTACGTTGATTTGGCAACTTTGCTGGGGAAGTGGGCACCTCCCAGTGCCAGGTGAGTTGATAATGATTTGCCAGTTGCTGAGACGTAACTTGCATGCCCCAGGTCGCGTTCTGGATACCTGCAATCCTGCAAAGATAAGGAAACGTACAAAAGGTCCCGAGGTATCCTCTACCGGATTCCGTCATAGGAGCTAAGTACTCTCAAGAGTAATCACATTCCCTGTAAGCATGTGTTTTATTTTTAAAGACAGGCATCTGTACTTATGCAGTTGTGTTTTTAGAGATATCAGACAACTCTTTTGCAAAACTTAAATGTAAAAAACGAGACATGACTGAAAATCTGATTATATTAATTCGTGTGCCCTGAATTGGCAAGATACAGTCAGAGAAACATATCTCCTGAAATGAGGAGATTGTTACAAATTGAGAAATAAAGTGCTGGCGGTGCTGGCGATGCTTTCAAGGAGCTTCCTCTTCTGCTATGACTCGTATGACAATGACGTTCTTCTCGTCTTGCTTTCTGGAGAGAGTTGATTCTGATTGAAGCTTGATCCTTTGGAGCTTACCAAGTTGTAGGTGATACAGACGAATTCAGAATGCAGTTGTTCGCTTATTCCCTTATTTTGCATGGATCGCCCTTTCGGGTTTTCAATCCATCGGGATACCCATTTTTGCCTGAGCTGTCCAATGCGGCTTTTCAACTCAGCGGGTGTACAATTTTTTTTATTTATTTTCCCTTATTTTTGCCCGAGTCTTTTATTCTGTTTTTGACTCGCCGGGATGCCATATTTTTGCCTGGACTTACATTCTGTTTTTATGTCCAGCGGGTCATTTTATGCGAAGTATTTTTTAACTGCATCTGAATTCACAGGGGACGGGAAATCTTCACCATCCATGGTGCTGAGCATCAGTGCTCCACCAGAGAAAACTTTCTTTACGACGAATGGTCCTTCATAATTCGGAGTCCATTTGCCCCTGTGGTCTGTATGAGGAGGGAGGATTCTTTTCAGCACAAGATCCCCTACTTGGTACTCTCGGTGCCTGACTTTCTGATCGAAGGCTCTCTTCATTCTTTTCTGATATAGCTGCCCGTGACAGATTGCAGCCAATCTTTTCTCTTCGATCAGACTTAGTTGTTCGTATCGGGCCCGAACCCATTCTGCTTCGCTTAGCTTAACATCCATCAGTACCCGTAGGGAGGGTAGTTCAACTTCAACAGGTAGGACTGCTTCCATACCATACACAAGTTGATACGGTGTTGCCCCAGTGGATGTCCTAATTGATGTGCGGTACCCATGCAAGGCAAACGGTAGCATTTCATGCCAGTCTTTGTAGGTGACTACCATCTTTTGCACAATCTTCTTAATATTCTTATTTGCCGCCTCGACAGCGCCGTTCATCTTTGGCCTGTAAGGAGAAGAATTGTGATGTTGAATCTTGAAGTCCCGGCACAGTTCTGCCATCATTTTGTTGTTTAAATTGGAACCATTATCAGTAATGATCCGCTCGGGAACTCCGTATCGACAGATGATATCTCTCTTCAGAAATCTGGCTACCACTTGTCTTGTAACGTTTGCATACGAGGCTGCTTCAACCCACTTGGTGAAATAGTCAATGGCGACCAGGATGAATCTGTGGCCGTTTGAAGCAGTCGGCTCAATCTTGCCAATCATATCAATGCCCCACATAGCAAAGGGCCATGGTGAAGACATGATGTTCAAAGGATTGGGAGGCACATGCACCTTATCTGCATAGATCTGGCATTTATGACATTTCCTGGCATAGGCACAACAGTCTGCATCCATTGTGATCCAGTAATAGCCTGATCTTAACAACTTCTTAGCCATGGCATGCCCTCCAGCATGGGTACCAAAAGAGCCTTCGTGCACTTCATGCATCAACAGATCTGCTTCTGTCTCGTCAACACATCTGAGGAGTACCCTATCAAAGTTCCTTTTGTATAAAGATCCATCAGTGTTCAGAAAGAAACTTCCAGCAAGCCTTCTTAAAGTCTTTTTATCGTTGGAGGATGCCCCAGGTGGGTATGTTTGATCCTCCAAGAAGCACTTAATGTCATGAAACCAAGGCTTATCATCTTTTACAGCATCCACTGCAAATACATATGCTGGTCTATCGAGTCTCGATACTGAAATCTGAGGTACAAAATTAGCAGCTTGAACTTTGATCATGGATGAAATGGTAGCAAGAGCATCCGCAAACTGATTCTCGTCCCGAGGGATATACTCAAGCTTGACTGTTGTGAAGAAAGTCAATAACCTTCTTGTATAATCCCTGTAAGGTATCAGATGATCTTGGTGGGTGTACCATTTTCCGTTGGTCTGATTGACTACCAAAGCTGAATCTCCGAATACGGTCAATGTCTTGATCCTGAGGTCAATGGCTTCCTCAAGACCCATAATGCAAGCTTCGTATTCAGCTTCGTTGTTAGTGCAGTTGAAAGTGAGCTTTGCCGAGAAAGGCATGTGAACCCCTTTAGGTGTAATGAGTACTGCACCAACACCACGGCCATTCATGTTGACAGCCCCATCAAACATCATAGTCCATTCTTCTTCTGGGTCAGGCCCTTCAGTGTGAATAGGCTCTTCATGATCTTTTGCTTTAATGAACATGATGTCTTCATCGGGGAAGTCGAACCTCATAGGCTGGTAGTCATCAATGGGTTGCTCAGCAAGATATTCAGATAGTACACTGCCCTTGATGGCTTTCTGAGATGTGTACTGTATGTCGTATTCTGTGAGAATCATCTGCCATCTTGCAACCCGTCCGGTAAGAGCTGGCTTCTCGAAAATGTACTTAACTGGATCCATTTTTGAGATCAATAGAGTAGTATGGGTCAACATATACTGTCTCAGTCGGCGAGCAGCCCACGCTAAAGCACAGCAAGTTTTCTCGAGCAGTGAATAACGCTGTTCACAGTCGGTAAACTTTTTGCTTAGGTAGTATATCGCATACTCTTTTCGACCAGACTCGTCATGCTGACCTAGTACACACCCCATCGATTCTTCTAATACTGTCAAGTACATAATCAGAGGTCTTCCTTCAACTGGAGGCATAAGGATTGGAGGTTCTTGCAAATACTCCTTGATCTTGTCAAAAGCTTTCTGGCAGTCTTCGTTCCACCTGACCGTTTGCTCCTTTCTTAACAGCTTGAATAAGGGTTCACAAGTTGCTGTAAGGTGAGATATGAACCGTGAAATGTAGTTCAATCGACCTAAGAACCCTCGAACTTCTTTCTCAGTTTTCAGTGCAGGCATTTCTTGAATAGCTTTGACTTTATCAGGGTCAACTTCAATCCCTTTCTCACTTACAATAAAGCCCAGCAGCTTACCGGATCGCACCCCGAATGTGCATTTGTTGGGGTTCAACTTTAGTTGGTATTTCCTCAGACGCTTGAATAACTTGAGCAGATTCACCAGGTGATCTTCCTCTGTAAGGGACTTGGCGATCATATCATCCACATAACATTCGATTTCCTTATGGATCATGTCATGAAACAATGTTACCATAGCCCGTTGATACGTTGCACCAGCATTCTTCAGTCCGAATGGCATCACTTTATAACAGAACGTGCCCCAAGGTGTGATGAATGTTGTCTTCTCCATGTCTTCAGGTGACATCTTGATCTGATTGTATCCCGAAAATCCATCCATGAAGGAAAATAACGAGAACTGAGCCGTGTTATCCACCAATACATCAATGTGAGGTAATGGGAAGTCATCTTTCGGGCTGGCTCTGTTCAGATCCCGGTAATCAACACACATTCTTACTTTTCCGTCCTTCTTAGGCACAGGTACTATGTTAGCAACCCACGGAGGATAGCTAGTCACAGCAAGGAACCCGGCGTCCCATTGCTTTTGTACCTCTTCCTTGATTTTCATAGCCATGTCTGGGCGAGTTCGGCGCAACTTCTGTTTGACTGGTGGGCATTCTTCCCTCAAAGGCAGCTTATGCACAACAATATCGGTATCCAACCCTGGCATATCTTGGTAGGACCAAGCAAACACATCAACATACTCTTGAAGCAGATCTATCAGCTGTCTCTTCACTGAGTCTTGCAGGCAGGCCCCGATTTTGACTTCTTTCACGTCTTCCTCCGTACCAAGATTAATCACTTCAATCTCCTCCTGATGAGGAGTAATAACTTTTTCCTCCTGTCTCAGCAACCTGGCTAGCTCTTCAGGAAGCTCATATTCTCCATCAACCCCTTCATCAGCTTGATTGATCGGATTGTCAAAGTCATACGATGTCATAGCTGTGCTGTTGTCGGTGCTGTCTGGAAGGCACTCTCTGCAAGGGTTAAGTCGGTTCATTTTAGTGATTGATTTTAATCTTGCTTTAGAAAAAAGTGAAATGAAGTTATCATTTTGAAAACACCGCCATTTATTTTTTGTACAAAAAGAAAAATGGAAAAACAGTGAGCAGAAAAGAAAAAGACTCGTTTGCAAAAAGATTGTCTGATATTTCATTAATTTAATCTTGTTTGCACAAAAGTACAGATGGCCCTGATTACAAAATGAGTCTTGTCATCTTGGGCAAGATGCAAGACTTTGATGCATGCTATAAAAGATACAGGAAATAATAATTACTCTGCTCGAGTAACACTTATAATTTCCTGGGAAGACCAGTTCGAGACACTGCTCCCTGGGACCTTCGGACGAATCCAAATCTCCAGGTTGCGCTCCTCTTCCAGCTCGTCTTCCAGACAGTTGATAGCATCGGGGGTAAGCATTCCCCCACTGACAAAACCAGGCTCTCCAGCAGCCTTTGCTTGATGTTGAGTTGGTCTGTAACCCAACCCAAATTTGTCCTTCTTCTCCTCCACAGATAAGACCTTGCCCCAGCCTAGGGCAGTTCCTTCTTCAACAACCTTCCGGGCTTGTTGGTAAGATGCCATTGGGGTACCAGATACAGCAGATGCTTCATTCACATTCAACGCTTCAAACCCCTGGCTCATTGTTTCATGGATCTCTCCATCCATTTCAATGTACTTGTAGGTTGCCAGGTGGCTAACAAAGATGTCCTCTTCTCCACAGATTGTGACAACTTGTCCCTCCCACTCAAATTTTAACTTTTGGTGAAGGGTAGACGTTATAGCGCCAGCGGCGTGAATCCAGGGTCTACCCAACAAACAGCTGTAGGCGGGCTGAATGTCCATCACATAAAAGATAGTTTTAAAAGTCTGCGGGCCAATTGTCACGGGCAGCTCAATCTCTCCCAGAACCGATCTCTTTGAGCCATCAAAAGCTCTAACCACCAGGTTGCTGGGTCTCAATGCCAATCCATCATATTCTAACTTCACCAGAGCCTTCTTTGGTAAGACATTCAGGGAGGAACCTGTGTCCACCAGCACATGAGAAAGGACAGCTCCTTTGCATTCCATAGTTATGTGCAAGGCTTTGTTGTGGTTACGACCATCCACTGTCAAATCAGAATTGGTAAACCCTAGCCCGTTGCTAGCAGTAACATTCCCAACCACCGTTTCCAACTGGTTGACAGTAATCTCCTATGGCACGTAAGCTGCGTGCAGGACTTTCAGTAGTGCATTCCGATGGGCTTCGGAGCACATAAGCAGTGAGAGGATAGAGATTTTGGATGGCGTCTGGTGAAGTTGATCCACAATTTTGTAGTCACTCTTTTTGATGATTCTCATAAACTCATCAACTTCCTGATCGAATGGAGTTTTCAGGGCTTCTTTGGCAGCTGGATCTTCCTGCACCGGGCCTTTTCCCTTTGCCTTAGCAGCAGCTTCTGCTTCGGCTGTAGGTCTTTGAACTTGTGAAGCAAAGAGACGTCCGCTTCGAGTGAAGCCTCCGCCTCCCCCCACATTATCTACTTGTGGTGCAGGTGTTGATGTTTCAAGAGTGATTCTTTTTCCTTCGCAGTATACGTCAGAGCCATAGTGCCAAGGGATGGCCCTATTGCTTTCATATGGTACTGGTCCAGGCACCGTGACAGTGACTGGACTGATTGCTGCAGCTGAAGGGACTGTAATTGTTTGTGGATCATAAAAGATTGTAACTGGTGCTCTGGTGGGAGCAGCACCTTCTGAATGGTAGGCGGAATTATTCTCAGGATCGTAGAATATGGTAACAGTGGAGACATCTTCGTGATTGTTTGCTGGTGTTGTAGAAGGTTCTGTTGGAAGAGCTGTTGTTGTTGTTGATGGGGAGTCGAAGTGGACTGAAGCTGAAGTTGTAGCAGGAGAAACTGTTGAAAACTGATCATTGGGTAGAACAGATGAAGTACTTGCTGATGTTGCTGATGAATTGTTGGGAACAATTGTTGCTGTATTTGTAGGATGATCTGAAACCATTGCTGATGAAGTCGTCGGGTTTGCCGGGAATGATGTAGTGATCTGCAGTAAGCCACTCTGAATAAGGGTGTCAATGCCATTCCTCAAGTCTTCACACCCATTCCAAGAAATATTGCAGTATGGGCACCCTAGTTCACACCCCGGAAATATATTGCTTTCACGGAGTTGAGCCTTGATTTCCACCAATGGTGTCCTGATCTGATCCACACTGGTTATCAAATAAGACGGTTGGTCTTCTTCGATAGCATTAATTCGGGGACCACCATGGTGTGGCATTGGGTTTTTGTTGACGTTGGGCGGAGGTGCAAAGTTCAAAGCCTTGGAGTCTACTAAGTCTTGTACCTTCATATGCAGTGCCCTGCATTTTTCTGTACTGTGACCAGGCGCGTTTGAGTGAAAAGCACACCTAGCATTAGAGTCATAGTTTCTTGGTAGACTGTTTGGATCCGGAGGTGCCAACGTTCTTAGCTCAACCAGGTTGAGTTTCAGAAGCTGTGGCAGCAAAGCAGCATACGGCATTGGAATCGGGTCGATCACTCGATTAGCTTGAGAGGGCCTTTGTTGGAATGGCCTCTGTTGATTGTTGTTGCTATTGTTGTTGTTGTAGTCGTTTCTTGGAGGATATTGATTCTGCTGATACGGAGGTTGTTGTTGGAAGTTTTGTTGAGGAGGTTGATAGACCGGCTGAGGATGAGCTGGAGCAGGGATTGTGACTGCTGCTATTGTCCTTGGAACATATTGGGGCCTACCCCTGTTGGTATGAATGGCATTGGTCTCGCCAGCTCTTCTAGGGCCTGCAAAAGGCTTCCTTGTACTGCTGGATGAACTGGCGCCATTATCGGAAATTTTACCCATTTTTAACAGGCTTTCAATTCTCTCCCCAGCTATAACAACATCTGCGAAGCTAGTGGACGAGAAAGCAGCCAACCTGTCAATATACGTTCCCTGGAGAGTGTTCATAAACATGTCTGCCATTTCTCTCTCAGACATTGGTGGTTGAACAGCAGCAGCCAATTGCCTCCATCTCTGGGCATATTCTCGGAAACTTTCCCTTGACGACTGTGACATTCCCATTAGGAGAGTCCTGTTGGGTGCCATGTCTAAGTTGTATTGATACTGTCGGATGAAGGCCTCTGCCAGGTCCTTCCAGCATCTTACAGTTGCCCTTGTCAAGTGGGAATACCATTCCCTTGATGCTCCAGTCAAACTGTCTTCGAAGTAAAACATCCAGAGCTTCTCATCCATTGTATAGGCCTTCAGCCTTCCCAGAAACGATTGCAAATGAGTCCGGGGGCATGAAGTCCCATTATATCTTTCGAAACAAGGAGGCTTGAACTTATGAGGGATCCTGACCCCCTCTACTAAACCCATGTCCATGACATCGAACCCCAAAGAATTTTGGGATTCCAAAGACCTCAACTTCTCAGCCAACTCATCCAATCTCCTATCATAGGTTTCCTCTCCAGCACCCATGACTGTAAACTGATCCTCCTGAGGATCCTCTTGAAGTACTCTGGCTGCAGTGGCTGTTCCTTGAACGTTTGCAGGAATATGAATCTCAGGATGTAGGTGTGGACCAAATATAGGGGGGTTAACATGTGGTTGCACCCTTTCATTGTTACTGGTGCCAGCAGTTCCCACATGGGGGTCATCTTGAGTTCTCCCCTCTACCAGAACTCTAAGCCTCTCCTGGCTTTGAGCTAAATTATTCATCACTTCCATGAACTGAGTTATTTGGGTTCTCATCTCCACCCTTTCATTAGCCATCTGGGTTCTGGCCTCATTGAGGTCTTGCTGCAACTGGTCCATCTGGATGCCCGGAAGGTTGTTTCTTGTAGGGTACCTGTGTGGCCTGTTGAGAGGGAATAGCCTGCGGCGAGCAATAATTCCTGAATATCACAACAGAGGTTAGAAACAATAAAACAAAACCTACAAAACAAACAAAAGGGTTAGTATGCAATGCAGTATGCTTATTTGCTATCAAGGTATCCGGCTTGGTCTTCAGTTTTGACCCGTCCAGACCCTTGAAGATGATGCTGTTGAAGTTGCTTTTGAAGTGAACCCAGATGGAAACAAACACAAATATATTACAAAGGTAAAATAATACAAATTGTTCATTTTTACAACACTAGCCCTCTAAGGGGTCAAAAATACATCACCAAAAAGCAAAAGTACATGGAAAAGGAAAAATAACAAGCAAATAATCAGACTCCAAGGCCAAACTCATCCTCGCGAACTTCCTTAAGAAGTGCTTCGGTCACAGGATCAGCCGGATGCTCCGTAAGATTCCTGATGAGAAGGTTTCTTGTTGCAACAGCCGTAGTCAACTTCTTGTTCTGGCTTTGGTCTTTGGATTTCTTCACTCCAGCTTTGATTTTTAACTCTGAAATTTCCTCCTGGGCTGCTGCCAGGGCTTTTTCCATCTGCTCCATCTTATCTTGAACTCTCTTGTCTTCTAGAGTACGGGCTTCAGTGATCCGGACCCACCTGGCCTGACTCTCTTTCAAGTACAAGTCTGTCCTTGCTCTTTGGAACTGGGCTTCTTTACAAGCATTTTTCAGAATCTGCTCACCAGCTTTAGACTTGTTGATATAGTCTCCGGACTTCTCAATCTTAGTCAAGTGTTCCACTCTCAGCTTCTCCAATCTTTCAATCTCCCTTACACCTTCACTCCTCTCCCTGAGGGTCTTCTGCAGGGCTTGGGATAGCTTCTCATTTCTTTCTTTCAAGCCTTCAAACTCTTCCAAACTGACAGTAGCAGGGGGTGGTGCTGATGATGACTCAGGCATGTCTTTGATGGTGAAGGGCAATCCTGAGATTTGGGCCCTAGCATAGGACCACTCATGATATTGGGCTGATGCCACATTATTGCACTTCCCCAGAATGGTGATTCCCTTGGTTTGAACATGATCCCAGGCCCAGGCAGCCTGCCTAACAACAGTCAAACTGATCTTGTTCTCACAGTAGAGGGTCTCAACCAGGTCTTGTTCCCTAGGAGCATGAACCAGTGCATAGCCTAATTGCCTTTTGAACAGCAGGGGGTTGTAGTTGATACTTCCCTTAACTCCTACCAAAGGTACATTGGGAAAGTGCCCACAGCTTGTGATCATATCTCTGCCCTTGGTGCCTTGGGTGCACCATCTGATGTCTGCTGCAGTGAGAGTAGTGAGCCTCTTAGCCCAGTTGCTTTGCTGATGAGGATTCAGGAATGCATCTGTCCGGGGTAGATGCTTGAGAAACCAAGCATGGAATAGTGGGGCACAACACCTCACTAGCTTACCCCTCTGTTTCTCATTCCTCTGATGTACTGAGTAATAGAGGTCACCCAACAAGGTTGGCAATGGGTTCTTCAGGATGAACAGGTGGATGGCATTCTTGCTGATGAATCTGGGCTCATCTGCAAACAACACAATTCCATATACACCCAAGGCCAACAATGCACAAGCAGCTCTCCAATCCCCCAGGGAGGCCTTCAAACTAGCTTGAGAAATCAGGAAGTCCAGATGAAAACCAGGGATCCCAGCTTTAGAGGTCATATGCTGCTCAATCAAAGCAGGTTCCAGGTGCAAAGCTCTTGCTATCTCTCCATTGCTGGGAAAGACCATTTCAGGGTTAAAAGGAATTTCTCTCTTGATAGGCAAACCAACCAAAGCTGCATATTCTTCTAAGAGAGGTCCCAACTGAAAGTCTTGAAAGGTGAAACACCTCAATGGGGGGTCATAGAACTGGATGCAGGTATGGATCAGGCTCCTCTGAGATGGGTCCATGTCTATAACCAAGTCAAGTATATCCCCATAATGCTCCCTGAACAGAGGTATGTGATCTGGGGTCATCAGGGTTTGGACCCTCCTGATGTCTGACAAGTCTGGTTGGAAGAAATGATAGGTGATATTGCTTTTCTTTGGAGCCATGATGCTGAAGACTGGGTAGAGTGCTGATGACAATGCTGAAGTAGAGAAAACCACTGACTGGCTGGTGCTGAAGCAGACAGCTAAACTGAAGCAGATGCTGGTGAAGATGGGTCAAAGCTGCAGATGGGGTCAAAACCAAAACCAGATAAAGGTGGATACCCTGAAACACAAATAAGCACATGTTAATATGATGCAATGGGGATGTATGCAAATGATATGCAAAGGGTTTGTGACTGAGCTGGATCTGGATAAACTGCCTTGGTATAGATCCATGTGTGTTCAAGAATTCCGGATGGAGGTCTATAAATCCAGTAACCAAGGTGGGGGACTCAAATAAAGAGCCACATGTCCAGGGTTTTAGAATCACAAGAACTATCCAACATGGAGCATTCTTAACAAAGTCAAAGTAACAGGGTATTCTGAGGTCAAGGTACCTGCAAACCTGTAAACAGCCCAACCCCCTCACAGGTAGTGATCTAGAACAAGGATCCTCAGACTTGGATCAGTTATGAGAAGTGTAAACACTTCTAACCCGGAGGTACAGTGTTTACAATAACCATAACAATTCCTCCTCTAATTCACCTCAATTTCTGAAGGTCAATACTAAAAGGTCATCCAGACTTAGCAGGCTTCCCAGATCCCCCTAGCACTACAGGAAATCCGTAGCACAGAGTTCTCAAGAAGAAACCCATATCTGAACCGTGTTTCATATTCCCGCACCAGACCGAAATGGAATGGGAAAGAATATGATTCACTCTAGCCTAGGTGTCACTCAGGTCCCAGGTATAGGACCTTGGCTCTCAATAGAACCCCACCCACCAAAACAAAACCAGATCCAGCCAGCAGCATGACAGTATGATAAACGAAAAACAGTAAAGAAAGCAATAAATAAAGCTGTACAGAAAGCAGTAAATAAAGCAAATATACACATACAAATAGCACATAACACCCCCAATAAACACAAATCAATCAAGCGCTAGGAGGAACCCACAAAAAGAACCAGAAGCCCTGGTTGCAGTATAAGGGTCCCCAGCAGAGTCGCCAAGCTGTCGCTCCCAAAGATTTGCATCCAGGTACAAGCGCGAACGGTCGGCGAAAAGAACAGTGAGAACACACAGCCGTGAACTCACTGGAGATGAATAGAGTCGCCAGCTAGGCATTTTTTATCCCGGAGGAAAGGTAATGCTGCATAGACCTAGAAAGAGATGGATAAGACGGTTTGCGAACCAGAGAGACTGAGAAAGGGGGTTGGTTACAACCTGGGAAGGTATTAGCACCCAGATTGTCCGCCGTACTCGACGGGATCCACGCTTAAAAGATTTGTGTTTTAAAGGGGTAGTGTCAGTGCTATTTGTGCATAAAAGAGCTGGAAAAGGATGTACAGGTGTCAGTGTAAAAGAAGTGTGAAATGTGATATATACAGTGTCAGTGTAGGAACAAAGATGAGATGCTCATGATAATGAGGCTAAAGAATGAAGCTGGAAAGAGGGGGAATGGACAGAGACTTTTGTTCGATAACTGTTAAGTTATGCCTACGTATCCTCTCGTGCAATGAGGAAGTCAGAACACCGTAGTTCGACCCAAAGAGACTGAAAGGATTGACTGGTGAACTGCTTGCAGTCTATGCTCAAGTGTATGATCTGTCTGGCACAGATGCAAACTGTCTTGCATTAGACGGAAGAAGCAAGTTCTCGGTTGTGAGTGAAGATGATGAGAAAAGAATCCCGAAGGAGACGATTATTGTTTGTTCTTGTGTTTTCAGTCTTTTATTTCTTTTTGGAGTTTGTCATAAGATAATGAGCTTAAACCTAAATCAATGGATTTGGTAAACTCATCACATCATCCCTCTGATTAGGGGTAATGAGAATTACCTTAAGTGTGAAGTCAGATTCTCACACTTAATCACCTTTAATGTAGGGTTAAGATCATTAACCTACTTGTGATTAATTAGATGTTTTTGTGATTTTTGTTTAGTGTTAAGTAATGAGGTTAAGCCATAATCAGGGATTTAACAGGCTCATTACACTATCCTAAAAGAAGGATAATAGATGAGGGTGTTTAAGCTGAGGAAGGATCCTCAGCTTAATCCATGATTAGGGATTAAACCCATGACAGAACAAACCTATGATTAAGTGGATTTTATTAATGATATGATGATGAAGTGTTTTTTATGATTTGTAAGACAACTTGAGGGGGACTTGTCCATTAACTTTAGGGTTAGTCCTTCTTAACCAATTAAGGAAGAATTAGAACCCTAATGCAAGGCCCAAGTTACAAGTGTAATGTCTTGATGATTATTAGATGGATTAATTAAGAGAGTTCAACACCTTAAGGGTCCAAGACTTAGGATTAAAGTTATACACTCCATCCTAAAAGAAGGATGCAGGCATGATCTTAATTACCAAGTCTTAAAGCCTTGAGGGTTTAGTCCCTGATTATGAGGTGAGGGGAGATGACTCAAGGAGAGACACAAAGGTAGAAACTATGGGGGAGACTAATCAAAACCCTAATTCATTATCATGCTTGGTTGATCCTAAGGCTTGTGAGGTTTTCAAGAACAATCTTCAGAAGAACCACCAGGAAGCAGATGAACAAGATCAAGAGAAGCAAAGTGACTTGCTTCATTCAAGAAGTCAAGTCACTTGAAGAAAGAAAGTGGGAGGAAGAAGAATGAGCAAGCTCAAACTCAAGCACATATAGAAATGCAGCAATGGATGCAAGAGAGATGAAAAGAAAGGTTATGAGAAGTGAAGGCAAATTCACTTCTCAAGTTTACTTACCACCTGAAATGTTAGAAAGAAATGCAATGCAATGCAAGATGGGATGAAATGGTATGATGCTAAACAAAATCAGAAGCATGTGGATGATGATAATGATGCTATGAGATGCTGCAAACATGAGACAAGGCATGGAGATGTTCATACAAGATCATGAATGCAAATGGAGCAAGCTAAAGAGTATGAATGAACATGAAAAGTTATGAAGCATACATGGCATACAAAATGGCAAATATGTGATGCAATGATCAAACATGTTTCCTATATGTCTCATGATGTCAAATGAATCACAAGAATGCTTGGAATGTCATGGCAAGTCATGTTATGCAAGAGAATGCAAGAAGGATGCAAGAGGAAGCCCAAATTAGGGTTTATGAATCAAACAACAAACAAAAACCCAAAACAGAAGCAAACCCTAAGATAAAAAATGGAAAATGCCACTCAAAGAAACCCTAAACCTATACTAAACCAAGGTCCAAAGGGGAGGTCTCAACTCTCAACCAAACTCAAGTTATGATTTTTGCAAGTTATTAGGGTTTTTTAGGGTTCTTATCAAAACAAATGCCAATCAATTAGAAAATGCAAGATCAAATCATGGCCTTTTTATCCTTGAAAGTTCATGCTAAATGGAAAACAATGCAAGAAGAATCAATGTCTCAACCTTCACCAATAGGCAGAAATGAATTTTCAAACTTATGAACAAAATAATGCATCAAAAATGATTTAATTCAATGAAAAATTCTTAAAATGCATCAAGATCAAAAAAGAAATTTGGTTTGAAGGTTGGACAATGTTTCTAAATGTCTTAGAACATTTCATGAATTTTTTTGTAATTTTTAAATACCTAAAAGTATTTTTAATTAATTAATTCTCATTAATCAATTAAAAATAATCTTTTAAATATTTAAAAATACTTTTTTTAATGATAAAAAATAAAATAAAAATGTTTTTGTGTCATAAAAATTAATAAAACCTTAAAGAAAAAGTTTCATAATTTTTACGAATTTTTAACTATTTTAAAATAAATGTACAAGTTAATTGAAAAGAAATGAATTAAAAATTAAATTAAACTGAAGTATGCACAACGTGAGGCTGGGATTCAATCTGGGCAGGATGGCATTGACTGCGCGCGTCATCTAGTGGTCCAGATTCAAACTTCTTAATCTTAATTAATTAAATAAATTAATGTGATTAGGGCTAATGAAACAGATCCTGGCCTTTCAAATGGGGGGGAAGTCAACCAGTCAACGGCCATCTACGGCCAAAATTCAAACTAGCATTAAACACGCAATTAGGGCACAAATGACTTTCAGGTGGCCGGAGAAGACTTCCGGTCATCTTCTCCGGCCAGCTCTCACCTGAGAAACTTCCAACTCTCTCAAATCGTAACAAAAATGAAATCTATGAATTGGGAAATGATCCTAAAACTCTCACGAATCAAACCCCTCTCTCAAAACAAATTTATATAACCTAAACAAGCTGAATCGAAGAGAGAAAGTTCTAGGGTTCGTAAGCTCCAAACACAAATTAAATGCTCAAAACACAACCATTTCAAAAACTAAAAGCATCAGGATGATCAGTGAATCACATAGAACAAGTTTGGAACAAAAGAAATGATTTCTGGAAAAATTATTTTCGAGCTACCTGAGATTTGGAGCTTTCAGTTTGAGAACTTTCTGGGCTCCTCTTTCAGTGCAAACCACTCCTCTTGATCCCCCAAGGATGTTTGAATGCTCAATGAGAGTTTAAGTTTGCTGGATGATGAGTTTCGAAGGCTCCTGCTTCAGTTCAGTCAAAAATGGCCATGGAGTTTCAGGCAGTTTTAGGCTATGAGAAGAGTTTGTTTGTGATCCTGAGGGTTAATGGAGAAGGTCTATGGTGTTTGTTTGGGTGTTTGTGGCTTGTGGGGAGAGATTCGATAGAACCTGCAGCTTGAGGTGGACGATGGCAATGGAGTTTTCAGGCTTGTTTCAGGCTTGAGCTTTGGTGGTTTCTTGTCTATGAGGTGTGGTGAGTTGAATGATGATGAGAGTTTGAGTGTTTTCAGGCTGTGTAGAGAGATTCGATAGAAGTTGCAAAATGGAAGGTTTTCTTGTAAGTGATGAATGGTGTGGTTTCAGCCTTAGCTCTTGTTATATTCAGCTTGCAAATTGATAACTTATTTTAATCCTATAGGTCAGATGATGTGACCTGGCCTATAGTGATTGGTAAGTTTACTTTTTGCAAAATGTCCATTTCTTTGTAAGAGAAAGCATGGCTTGATCTAGGCTGGGTACAAGGCTAGGGCTGGCGCAGCATGGGGTGGAGAGTGAGCTAGCAAGGTCAGCATCCAATGTTGCAAGTTGTGAGAAGTGATCATGAGTGTTTTGCAACTTGTTGTACCTTTGGTTCACATGTGACTTTTTGGCTAATCAAGCATAAACCATGGGCATTCTTGGTCCAAAACTGATTTTCATGACTTAGGGAATGTTTACATGCTGGTTTGAGATGAACTAGAGGTCATTTAATGCATTGATTCAAAGCTTTGCAAAATTTCCACTTAGTGCACATCTTGAAAATAAGTGATTTTTGCCAACTTTGCATTGCCATAACTTTTGATCCAAGAAGAGTTTGATCATGTTCTTGTACTTTTTGAAAAGGGAAAGATGAGATCTACAACTTTCATGACCAAAGTTTTTTCATTTGAAGCCTTTTTGGATCATGAATCAAAGCTTGAAAATTGCCCTAAAATGGTGCATTCTTGAAAAGTCAACAAAACCCAAAAAGTCAACTTTTGCAAAAACCCTAAATTCTTGATTTTATGAACTTTAATCTTCTTCCATGACCAAATAAAGATCATATACACTCAAAATGATGAAGATCACCCATTGGTTGGGTCATTGGGGGCCTCAGATGCCCTGATTTTGCACTGACTTGTCTGAAAAGTCAACTCTTGATCAGATGACTTCCCCATGGAATTTCTTCATGAAAATTGATATGCATACTCCCTATACCATATAGAGACCAATGGAAACAAGAATGACCAAAAAAATTGGAGTTATGGCCTCTGAAACCAAAACCCTAATTTTCAGTCAACTGTGCAGTTCATCCTGGCTCTGCATCCACTCAAACCCTAGTTCTTGTGATCCCTCTGCAATTTTGACTTTGTGAGGATGTAACATGATATAAGAACACACATGGACCCCTTTGATTTGATTGGTGGCCTTTGGAATGGCTCAAGATGCTTTGGGATTGCTCAGATCACAAACCCTAGGTGCAGATGCCTTAGAAACTATCCAGTGAAACCAAATGAGGCATGAGATGATGTGATTGTGTTTATGCATATGAGATGATCACAAGTCATGTGTGAATGGGTGAGGGCAAATTTGGAGTGTTTACAACCCTATCCCTATGCCTTATGCTGCCTTATTGCCACAACTCCTGAAGCTTAACTTGGTTGAGTTAAGGACATTGGCGCCACCAAATCCCACCAATCTCCCAAAGAATTACGATGTCAACGCCAGATGTGTTTTCCACTCCAATGCACCTGGTCACAATACTGATAAGTGCAGGGCCCTACAAATGAAAGTCCAAGATCTGGTGGATTCTAAGGCCCTCAACTTTGCACGTCCTCCGAATGTCAACAGAAATCCTATGCCTAATCATGGTGGGCCGAGGATTAATGCCATTGAGGAAGACAAGTCATCTACTTTGATCACCAGTGTCGCACAAATTCGAACACCTCTGGTCGAAATTAAAGCTCAGCTTCTAGAGTGCCAGGTGTTCCCCAGGTGTGAGCTCGGTTGTGGGTATTGCAACATTGCAGTCAACGGATGTGATGATTTGAGAAGCGGCATAGATGGTCTTATCAAGGATGGTATCCTTCAGATCTCAACAACGGCGCCTACAAATCCAGCAATTCCTTTAACAACGATTCCTGATTCTTTTACAACAGCAGCAACAATCATTCCAACCGATTCATCAATATCATCAGCAATGGCTCCATCCATCACTTCAACAAACCAGACTTCAACAACCATTTCTTCTACAACATCAACATCCATTTCATCAGCAGAATCTTCTACAACGCCAACAGAAATTAATGAAGACGTCTCAGCAGTTACAATCTACTATGACCCATCGAGTGTTCCTCCAAACAACAACTTTTAGCAATAAACAATGGCACCTCCTGTCAGGTCACCAGTCACAATTTACTACGATCCGCACACCATCACAGTACCCTCCTCTGCAGCAGTCAGTCCAGTTACCATCACGGTGCCTGGACCGGTTCCTTATGAAAGCAGTAATGCCATACCTTGGCATTATGGCTCTGATCTCTACTGCAACGGGGAGAAAATCACTTTGGACTCTTCAACCTCTTCTCCACAAGTTGATAATGTTGGGGGAGGCGGAGGCTTCACCAGAAACGGACGCCTTTTTGCCTCACAAACACAAAGACCTAATGTTGAAGCAGAAGCTGCTGCCAAAGCAAAAGGAAAGAGTGTGGTACTTGAAGAGCGCGCTGTCAAAGAAACTCAGAAGACATCTTTTGAACAAGATGTAGACGAGTTCATGAGAATTATAAAAAGGAGTGATTACAAGGTGGTGGATCAACTTCACCAAACTCCCTCAAAAATCTCCATATTATCACTGTTGATGTGTTCTGAAGCTCACAGGAATGCATTATTGAAAGTCCTGCACGCAGCATACGTGCCAGAGGAGATTACTGTTAACCAACTAGAAACTGTGGTGGCCATTGTCAATACCAGTCATGGACTGGGCTTTACCAATGCTGACTTAACAACGGAGGGACACAACCACAACAAGGCTTTACATATCACCTTGGAATGCAAAGGTGCTGTTCTATCTCATGTACTGGTGGACACTGGGTCATCACTCAATGTTCTACCAAAGAAAGCCTTAGTGAAGTTGGAGTATGATGGTTTGGCATTGCGTCCGAGTAATTTGGTGGTGAGAGCATTTGATGGCTCCAAAAGATCAGTGCTTGGAGAGATTGATCTGCCTGTGATGATTGGCCCGCAGACCTTCAAAACTACCTTCTATGTGATGGACATTCAGCCGGCCTACAGCTGTCTGTTGGGTAGACCCTGGATCCATGCCGCTGGCGCTGTTACGTCTACCCTTCACCAGAAGCTGAAATTCGAGTGGGAAGGCTAGATCATCACCATCTGTGGGGAGGAGGACATTTTTGTTAGCCATCTGGCTACGTATAAGTACATTGAAATGGATGGAGAGATCCATGAAACTATGAGCCAGGGGTTTGAGGCCCTGAACATTAATGAAGCATCTGTTGTACTAGGAACCTCCATAACATCATATCAGCAAGCCCGAAAGGTTGTTGAAGAGGGTACTGCCCAAGGCTGGGGCAAGCTGTTGCCCGTAGAAAAGAAAGAAGACAGATTTGGGTTGGGTTACAGACCAACTCAACAAGATCAATCGGAGGCTGCAAAAGAGCCTAATTTTGTCAGCGGGGGAATGCTCACCCCGGATGCTGTGAACAATTTGGAAGACGAGGAGGAAAGCGACCGCAACTTGGAGAGCTGGATACGTCCAAGGATCCCGGGGAGCCAAGTCCTTAACTGGTCTTCCCAGGAAATTATAAGGGTTACTCCTGCAGAGTAATTATTATTTCCTGTATTTTAAAGCATGCATCAAGTCTTGCATCTTGCCCAAGATGTCAAGACTCATTTTGTAATCGGGCCATCTTGTAATTTTGTGCAAATGGATTAATCAATGAATATCAGGACATCTTTTACAAATGAGTCTTTTTCTTTTCCGCTCACTGTTTTTCATTTTCCTTTTTGTACAAAAATAAAATGGCAATGTTTTTTCATTTTTCACTTTTTCTAAACAAGATTAAAATTGATCACTAAAATAAACCAATCTAAACCCTTGCAGAAAGTGCCCTCCAAACTGCACCGACAACAACACTGCTATGACTTCGTATGACTTTGAAAATCCAATCAATCAAGCTGATGAAGAGGTTGAAGAAGACTATGAGCTACCTGAAGAGCTAGCCAGGTTGTTAAGGAAAGAGGATAAGTTTATCACTCCTCATCAGGAGGAGATCGAAACGGTTAATCTCGGTACGGAAGAAGATGTAAAAGAGGTTAAGATCGGGGCCTGCCTGCAAAATTCAGTAAAAGAGCAACTGATTGACATGCTTCGGGAATACGTGGATGTGTTTGCGTGGTCTTATCAAGATATGCCAGGGTTGGACACCGACATTGTCATGCACAAGCTGCCTCTGAAAGAAGACAGCCCACCAGTAAAACAGAAGCTGCGCCGTACTCGCCCAGATATGGAAATGAAGATAAAAGAAGAGGTACAAAAACAGTGGGACGCCGGGTTCCTTGCTGTAACCAGCTATCCGCCGTGGGTTGCTAATATTGTACTTGTGCCTAAGAAGGATGGCAAGGTGAGGATGTGTGTGGATTACCGGGACCTGAACAGAGCCAGCCCGAAAGACGACTTCCCTTTACCTCACATTGATGTACTGGTCGACAATACGGCTCAGTTCTCGGTGTTCTCCTTCATGGATGGATTTTTAGGATACAATCAAATCAAAATGTCACCTGAATACATGGAGAAGACAACTTTCATCACACCATGGGGCACATTCTGTTATAAGGTGATGCCATTCGGACTGAAGAATGCTGGTGCTACTTATCAACGGGCTATGGTAACATTATTCCATGACATGATCCACAAAGAAATTGAATGTTATGTGGACGACATGATTGCCAAATCCCTCACAGAAGAAGACCACCTGGTAAATCTGTTGAAGCTATTCAAGCGTCTGAGGAAGTACCAATTGAAGCTAAACCCCAACAAGTGTACATTCGGGGTGCGATCCGGTAAGCTGCTGGGATTTATTGTAAGTGAAAAAGGGATTGAAGTTGACCCTGATAAAGTCAAAGCCATTCAAGAAATGCCTGCACCAAAGACTGAAAAGGAAGTTCGGGGGTTTCTAGGTAGATTGAACTACATTTCGAGGTTCATATCTCATCTTACTGCAACCTGTGAGCCCTTGTTCAAGTTGTTAAGGAAAGAACAAACGGTCAGGTGGAATGAAGACTGCCAAAGGGATTTTGATAAAATCAAGGAATACTTACAAGAGCCACCAATCCTCATGCCTCCAGTTGAAGGAAGACCTCTAATCATGTACTTGACAGTATTAGAAGAGTCAATGGGGTGTGTGCTGGGCCAGCATGACGAGTCTGGTCGAAAAGAGTATGCAATATACTACCTAAGCAAAAAGTTTACCGACTGTGAACAACGTTATTCACTGCTCAAGAAAACTTGCTGTGCTTTAGCGTGGGCTGCTCGCCGACTAAGGCAGTATATGCTGACCCACACTACTTTATTGATCTCAAAGATGGACCCAGTCAAGTATATATTTGAGAAGCCAGCACTTACCGGATGGGTCGCAAGATGGCAAATGATCCTCACAGAATACGACATTCAGTACACATCCTAGAAAGCCATCAAGGGCAGTGTATTGTCTGATTACCTTGTTGAGCAACCCATTGATGATTACCAGCCTATGAGATTTGACTTCCCTGATGAAGACATCATGTTCATAAAAGTGAAAGATCATGAAGAGCCTATTCACACTGAAGGGCCTGACCCAGAAGAAGGATGGACTATGATGTTTGATGGGGCTGTTAATATGAATGGTCGTGGTGTTGGTGCAGTACTCATTACACCTAAAGGAGTTCACATGCCTTTCTCGGCAAAGCTCACCTTCAACTGCACTAACAACGAAGCTGAGTACGAAGCTTGCATTATGGGTCTTGAGGAAGCCATTGACCTCAGGATCAAGACTTTAACTGTATTCGGAGATTCAGCTCTGGTAATTAATCAAACCAACGGCAAATGGTACACCCACCAAGATCATCTGATACCCTATCGGGATTATACAAGGAGATTATTGACCTTCTTCACAACGGTCAAGCTTGAGTATATCCCTCGAGACGAAAACCAGTTCGCAGATGCTCTGGCTACCATTTCATCTATGATCAAAGTTTAAGCTGCCAACTTTGTACCTCGGATCTCAGTATCCAGACTTGACAGACCAGCATACGTATTCTCAGCAGACGTTGTTGAAGACGATAAGCCTTGGTTCCACGACATCAAATGCTTCTTGGAGGATCAAACATACCCACCTGGGGCATCTTCCAATGATAAAAAGACATTAAGGAGGCTAGCTGGTAGTTTCTTCCTGAATACTGATGGTTCCCTGTATAAGCGAAACTTTGATATGGTACTTCTCAGATGTGTTGATAAGGCAGAAGCAGACTTGTTGATGCACGAGGTGCACGAAGGATCTTTTGGTACCCATGCTGGAGGGCATGTAATGGCTAAAAAGTTGTTAAGATCAGGTTATTACTGGATCACAATGGATGCAGACTATTGTGCTTATGCTAGGAAATGCCATAAATGTCAGATCTACGCAGATAAAGTGCATGTGCCTCCCAATCCTTTGAATGTGATGTCTTCACCCTGGCCCTTTTCCATGTGGGGCATTGATATGATCGGCAAGATTGAACCGACTGCTTCAAACGGCCACAGATTCATCCTGGTAGCCATTGACTATTTTACCAAATGGGTTGAAGCAGCTTCCTATGCAAATGTTACAAGGCAAGTGGTAGCCCGATTTCTGAAGAGAGACATTATCTGTCGGTATGGAGTGCCCGAGCGAATCATTACTGATAATGGTTCCAACCTGAACAATAAAATGATGGCAGAACTGTGCCGGGACTTCAAGATCCAACACCACAATTCTTCTCCTTACAGGCCAAAGATGAATGGCGCTGTTGAGGCAGCTAACAAAAATATCAAGAAGATTGTGCAGAAGATGGTAGTTACCTATAAAGACTGGCATGAAATGCTACCATTTGCCTTGCATGGGTACCAAACGTCAATCAGAACATCTACTGGGGCAACACCGTATCAACTTGTGTATGGTATGGAGGCAGTCCTACCTGTTGAAGTTGAACTACCCTTCCTACGGGTATTGATGGATGTTAAATTAAACGAAGCAGAATGGGTCCGATCCCGATACGAACAACTAAGCCTGATTGAAGAAAAGAGATTAGCAGCAATTTGTCATGGGCAGTTATATCAGAAAAGAATGAAGAAAGCCTTCGATCAGAAAGTCAGGCTCCGAGAGTACCAAGTAGGAGATCTTGTGCTGAAAAGACTCCTCCCTCCTCATACAGACCACATGGGCAAGTGGACTCCGAATTATGATGGTCCGTTCATAGTAAATAAAGTTTTCTCTGGTGGAGCACTAATGCTCAGTACTATGGATGGTGAAGACTTCCTGTCCCCTGTGAATTCAGATGCAGTTAAAAAATACTTCGCATAAAAATGACCCGCTGGACATAAAAACAGAATGTAAGTCCAGGAAAAAATAGGGCATCCCGGCGAGTCAAAAACAGAATAAAAGACTCGGGCAAAAATAAGGGAAAACAAATAAAAAAATATACACCCACTGAGTTGAAAAGCCGCATTGGACAGCTCAGGCAAAAGTGGGTATCCCGGTGGATTGAAAACCCGAAAGGGCGATCCACGCAAAATAAGGGAATAAGCGAACAACTGCGTTCTGAATTCGTTTGTATTACTTACAAACATGGTAAACTCCGAAAGGTTAAAGCATCGGTCAGAATCAGCTTCCTTCAAAAGCAGGATGAGAAGGACGTCAATGTCATACGAGTCATAGCAAAAGGGAAGCTCCTTGAAGCATCATCAACATTGCCAGCATCTTTTTGTTTCTCAATTTTGTAACAATCTCCTCATTTCAGGGGATCCGTTTCTTTGACTGTATCTCGCCAATTCAGGGCTCATAAATTAATAAAATCAGATTTTCAGTCATATTTCTTCTCGTACATTTTATTTTCATTTGCAAAATGTCCGATGTCCTTAAGTTGTTGATTGCATAAATACAGATGTTTTCTTTCTAAAAATACATGCTTACAGGAAATATATTTACTCCCGGAAGTGTCTAAACTCCTATGATGGGATCCAGTAAGGGATACCTCGGGATACTTGTACGTTTCTTTGTTATAACAGGGTTGCAGGTATTCAAAGCGCAACATGGGGCATGAAAGCTTCTCCCCAGCAAGCTGCCAAATCATTTACTCGGCACATCTAAGCACCGGAGATGCTTTGTCCCCAGCTGAGTTGCCAACCATCATTCATTCTCAGACAAGTGCAAGGCCAAGGCTGCTTTCTCCCCACCAGGGCTGCCAAGCATCATCTCTCCAGCACACCTGTCCGAGCAGTACCCAAAGGTGCTCATATCCCCAGCTGAGTTGTCAAGTATCAGCCTCAGCAGGATCCCCACAAAAATCTCTAAGAAGATCTTTCAGTGATCTTTCTTCTTCCCCAGTCGAGTGCTAGACAGGGAACCATCTCCCACAGAATTCCAGCCTCTATCCAGAAGAGCAACGCCTGAAGATCTCACAACAGAGTGACGAAAGCTTCTAACCCCAGCTGGGTCCCTCATTACCGAGATAGGTCTATCAGTGTTATATTTCCCCATGCAGAGTCATATATGTCAGATCTACCAATAATCTCATCTCCAGCTGGGATGTCCACTTCAAGCAGATCAACCAGAGATCTCCACAGCTACGGGATCCGGATCCCGGATCGGTATCTTCTGCATAATCATAGCATCCGCATCATATTCTCCCCCAGAGCGTAGCATTCCATCCAACGCGGAGCATTACGGCAAAAATCAAACATATTGCATAATCATAGGCCATGTGTTGAACTGAACGTTTGTAAAATACCAACATTCCATCAACAATATACAAAATGTTTCCCAAACTCCCCGGCAGAATACCGAAGCGCTTCCTTTACACTCACAAATACAGATGCATGCTCCTTTTGGCACTCGTCCGTGTCATCATTCCCCAGTAAGGTCGCCCGAGCAAACAGATACTTATACATTACAGATGCCTCTTGACACTCGTCTGTGTCATACCCCCAGCAGAAAGCCAAAGCGTCCCCTTTGCACTCACAACACAAATACATATATACAACTCCCTGGCACCCGTCCGTGTCACCTCCCCCAGCATAAATACTCAAACACTTTGTAAACCAAACACTTGTTTACAATACGCTTTTCCCGGTACCCGTCCGTGTCGTGCTCTCCCTAGCAAGTTGAGCACTTGTCTATGTCTCACTTATCACTTTTACCGATACTCGTCCGTATCTTGTATATGCCACTTACATCCCCTCAGATTCGACACTCGTCCGTGTTCTTTGTTAACCAGTTGATACTCGCCCGTATCATCATCTCTGAACATGCGTCAGCGTTTGTTTCTACCGATATTCGTCCGCATCTTTAATCCATACACAATGTCAGGTACTTTTCCCCTTTTGTTAGAATTTAGATACTCGTCTGTGTCTATTATTCCCCAGAAGAGTCCCCTCAGATTCGACACACGTCCGTGTTCTTTGTTAACCAGTTGATACTCGTCCGTATCATCATCTCTGAACATGCGTTAGCGTTTGTTTCTAATCGATACTCGTCCGTATCATAGTCTTAAGGATGCTCGTCCGCATCTTTAAATAGTGTCAAACACTTATACCTTTCATCTCTTGAATGTGGACACTCCTCTATGTTTACCATTCCCCAGCCATAATTTATTTCCCTTCTACCTGACATTCGTCCTATATCATGATACCTTTCGGCAGTCGTACCCTGCCGGGTGATCGTCCTTCACCTTTTTGATGATCGTCCTTCATCATCCCCAGTGGAGTCTCTATTCATTAGAACCCCTTCCTATCCGACATTCGTCTTATGTCGTGATATTTTTTAGCAACCGTCCCCTGCTAGGTGATCGTCCTTCACCCTTTTGATGATCGTCCTTCATCATTTTATCCGATGGCCGTCCCCATCGTTGATCTTGTTATCTGACATTCGTCCTATGTCATGATAAAACCCGAGAGCAGCCGTACCCTGCTAGGTGATCGTCCTTCACCTCTTGATGATCGTCCTTCATCATGCTCATCCGATGGCCGTCCCCATCGTCGACCTTTTCATCTGACATTCGTCCTATGTCGTGATACTTTCGGCAACCGTACCTTGCCAGGTGATCTTCCTTCACCTTAGATGACCGTCCCTCATCTTATCCCCAATAGAGCAGCCGTCCCCTGTCAGGTGATCGTCCTTCACCTTTGATGACCATACCTCATCGTTTATTTCATACCTTGAACTTGATGGTCGTCCCCATCATTCACATTACCTTTAAATCCCCAGAGAGTCTTATAACTTTACTTGATGGCCGTCCCCATCATAATCTCTTATATCCCTAGCATGTCGGTCGTCCCCGTCATTGCTTCATCCCCAACAGTCGTCCTCTGCTCGGCGGTCGTCCTCCGTCGCCCGAACTTTATAATTATACTTTATTTTACAATCTATATCCCTTTTCTTCTTCATTCTGTGAGTGCAAATTTTGGACTGTCTTTGGTATTCAACCACAAGTTATCTTGCTGGCCTGTTAAGCCGTTGCTTACATCCTGCACAACTAACTCATGTTTGAATAGGGGCAGCTGTAAACACCCCAAATTTTCCCTCACTCATTTCACCATGGCTTGTGATCTTTTCATGTGCATAAGTTCAATCATAGCATCTCATATTGCATGTATGCTTCACTGCATTGTTTCTAAGCCATCTGCATCTAAGGTTTGTGATCTGAGCAATCCAAGAGCCATGTGAGCCACTTCAAAGGTCTTCAATCATCTCAAGATGGTCCATGTATGTTATGGCATCATATTATATCCTCTCAAGATCAATGAAGTCAAAGAATCACAAGAACTGAGAAAGGCATGGAAGCAGAGCCAGGTTTAACTGAACAGATGACCTAAAATTAGGGTTTTGGTTTCAGAGGCCATAACTCCAAATTTTTTGGTCATTCTTGTTTCTATTGGTCTCTATATGTTATGAGGATCATACATATCAATTTTCATGAAGAAATTCAATGGGGAAGGCATCTGATCAGGAGGTGACTTCTTGAGCAAGTCAGTGCAAAATCAGGGCATCTGAGGCCCCCAATGACCCAACCAAAGGGTGTTCTCCATCATTTTGAATGTGTGTGATCTTTATTTGATCATGAAAGATGTTAGAAGTTCACAAAATTGAAGAATTTCAAGCCATTTGCAAAGTTGCCTTTTTGGGAAAGTGACTTATAATGTAAACTTGCTATTTTGGGAAAGTTTTTCAACCTCCTCTTTTGGATTCAAAAATGCTTCAAATGAGAAAACTTTGGTCATGAAAGTTGTATATTGGATCATTCCCTTTTCAAAAAGTACAAGAACTCATTCTAATTCATTTTAGATAAAAAGTTATGGCTTGTCAAAGTTGGGAAAAATCATGAAATTTTCACTTTTGCACAAAGAGGGAAACTTGCAATTTCACATGCCAAGCATTCTATTGACTTCAAAATGACTTCTAATCTTCATACAAACACAATGTAATGCCTAAAATTCATATTGGCCCAAGAAATTTCTCATTTTCATGCCTTGATGTCCAAGTATCATAAACCATTTTTCATGAAAATCTCAAAGAGGGAAATCTTGCAAGAAGGGTCCCTTTGGTTTTGTTTGGTTTCTAATCAATATCAAAGTATCATAGCAACATTGTATGGTGCATTTTGCTGCATATTTCCCAAGAGACATCACTTGCTCATAACCAAAAGTCACAAAATGTAACAAGTTGCCAAAATGCAAAACTCATGCCATCTTGCTATCCAAACCACAAACTATGCTGAGGCAAGACACCCCATTGAACCACTTCTGTTCCAGCCCATGCTTGTAGTACACAAACTTTTGACTTTTGCATTTTTTCCCATGCCAATCACACTGTGCCACCAACAACTCTCTGCCCAATCAGAGTCTAATATGTGGACTTCAAGCATCCTAAAGCAAGCCACACACAAGCCAGAAAGCTCCCACAATCCAGCATCCACAAAATCTGTCCAAAACTTCTCCTCTTCGAATCTCCTCACACAGCCATCAAACCTTCATTTTTCTTCCACCAACAAGTCACAAATCACTCATAGAACCAGAATCACCCCCTGAAACAGCTTGAAACATCACACACAAAGACCTCCATTTCTGCTACACCAGAGCTGAATCATTCAAACCAGCCACTCCCCAAGTTTTCTAAGCTTCATTCCATCATCAGGAGGTTCAAGGAAGCAGGCTTGCACAAAAGAAAAGTCCAGAAAGCTCAAAGTCAGAGAGGCTCCATCTCAGGTAACATGAAGAACATTTTTCCCAGAAACTAATTTTTAAGTTCTTTTATGATGCTATGTGTTCCCCTGATCATGAATATGTATTTACTTTCGAAAATGGTGAAGAAACTAGCATGTATGACATCTCTGAACATTTGCCCGTGTTTTATATTTTGCTTCGATTCAGGCTTGTGAGAGAAAATAAATGAATTTGAGATGTGGGTTTAGGTTTAGATTGATGAGAGGATCATTTTGGTGGAAGAAATTTGGTGTTTGGTAACCTGTAGAAGAATCTAGGGGTTGTGCCTGCCGGAGAAGATGACCGGAACCACTGTTCCGATCATCTGAAAGTCATTTGCCCTAATTGTGTTTAATTAACCAGTTTGAATAATAGCCCTTGATCTGGCTTTCCCGCGCGCATGTGGATGGTCCAGATGGCTCATTAAGCCCTAATCAGTCATTTATTAATTAAACCTAGGATTAATTAATTATTAAACAAAGTTTAGTCAGGTTTGAACTTGGGCCCTTGGATGTGGCGCCAAGTCAACACCTTCAAACCCAGATCAAATCCTGACCTCTCCTTTGGCATACTTTCTTTTATTTTAATTTTATTTCTTTTCTTTTTCATTTAACTTGCACGAATTTTTAAAAATAGGAAAATACATTGAAAAATTCTGAAAATTTTTGTCAAACATTTCATTAATTTTCAGAACCCAAAAATATTTTTATTTTTATTTTTTGCATTAAAAATTATTTTTAAATCATTTAAATGTTTATTTTTAATTAGTTAATGGAAATTAATTAATTAAAAATGCATTTAGGTATTTAAAAATCACCAAAAAATTCACATTGCATTTAAAAACATTTAGAAACATTATCCAACTCTCAAAACAAATTTCTTTTTGGTCCTTGATGCATTTTGACAATTTACATTGGAATTAAATTTGTTTAAAGGCAATATTTTGATCTTAACTTAAAAAATCCATTCTGCCTAACCTTGATAAGTTTGATAATGGTTCTTCTTGCATTGCATTCTTCATAGCATGTAGTTTTTAGGGTAAAATTGGCCTGAATTTATCTTTCATTTTCCTTTTGTTTTGCATTTTTCATTGTAAGGTATCCCAAAACCCTAGTTGATTTGAGAAATTCATAACTTCCATTAGGTTAAGAGTTGGATCCCCTCCTTTGGGCAGTGGACTTATGTAGGGTTAGGGTTCCTTTGATCCCATTTTCAATTTTTTATCTTGTCATTTGCTTCTGATTTTGAATTTTGTGATGCATGTTGTTCACAAACCCTAATTTGTGCCTTCCTTTGCATCCATTTTCCATTTGCTTGCATTTAAGAACTTGCCATGACATTTTGTGCATCCCCATGATTAATAAGACATCTTAGGACATATTAGAATCATGTTTGATCATTGCATCTTTCATTTGCCATGTTATGCATTCATATCATTCCATAAACTTTCATGAACTTCCATGGCCCAAGGCATGCTCCATATGCATCCATTCTCTTGTATGCTCACATATATGCATCTTGTATGACTTTGAACCACCTCTTGACATCATTTTCATCATGTGTATGTTTCTGACTTTGGCCTTTGCCCATCCATATGCATTGTTTCATCTCATTTCTTCCTTTATGCATCTTGTACTAACTTTTCAGGATAATGGTAAGTTTGCTCAGGAGGTGAATTTGCCTTCACCTCCTGCCTCTTCTCACCTTATCATTTTTATCCTTGCTGCATTTTTACTTGTCTTTGAGTGAGCTTGCTCACTTGTGCCTCTCTTCCCTCTTTTCTCTTCTCATCTCATCCCTTTTTTCTATCTTGCTTCTCCTTGGTGGCTTCCTTGAAGATTTCTCCTCTTAAGCCTCACAAACCCTAGGACTTCCAAGCATGATAACATTCTAGGATTAATTAGTCCCCCTTAATCTCTTTCCTTTGAGTTTTCTTTGAGTCTTCTCTTCTCACCTCATAATCAAGGACTAAACCCTAAAGGTTTTAAGTCTTTGTGATTAAGTTTATGCCTGCATCCTTCTATTAGGATGGAGTGTATAACTTTAATCCTAAGTGTTAAACCCTTAATGTGTTTACATCCTTTAATCAATCCACTTAATAATCACTAAGACACCAAGCTTGTAACTTGGGCCTTGCATTAGGGTTCTAATTCTTCCTTAATTGGTTAAGAAGGACTAACCCTAGTGTTAATGGACAAGTCCCCCTCAAGTTGTCTTACAAACCATAAAATCCACTTCTTCATCTTATAATTAACTTAAAATCCACTTTAATAAAGGCTTTGTTTTATCATGAGGTTAATCCCTAATCATGGATTAAGTTGAGGAGCCTTCCTCAGCTTAAATGTTCTCATCTATTATCCTTCTATTAGGATGGTGTAATGAGTCCATTAAATCCTTGATTATGGCTTAAACTCATTACTTAACACTAAACAAAAACTACAAAAACATCTAAATAATCAAAAGTAGGTTAATGATCTTAATCCTACATCATGGTGATTAAGTGTGAGGTGCTTACTTCACACTTAAGGTATTCTCATTACCCCTAATCAGAGGGAGGATGTGATGAGTTTACTAACCCTTGGTTTAGGCTTAAGCTCATTAACTTATGACAAATCCAAAAAGCAATAAAAGACTGAAAACACCAAAAACAAACAATAATCGTCTCCTCCAGGATTCTTTTCTCATCTCATTCACTCACAAACGAGAACTTGCTTCTTCCGTCTAATGCAAGACAGTTTGCACCTGAGCCAGACAGGTCATACACTTGAGCATAGACAAGTAAGCAGTTCATCAGTCAATTTATCTTTCAGTCTCTTTGGGTCGAACTACGGTGTTCTGACTTCCTCATTGCACGAGAGGATACGTAGGCATAACTTAACAGTTATCGAACAAAAGTCTCTATATATCCCCCCTCTTTCCAGCATTATTCTTTAAGCCTCATAATCATGAGCATTTCATTCTTGTTCTTGCACTGACACTTCTCTTATTCACTTCACACTTCTTTTACACTGACACTTGCATTCTTTCCAGCTTTGATACACAGATTGCACTGACACTACCCCTTTTAAACACAAATCTTTTAAGCGTGGATCCCGTCGAGTACGACGGACAATCTGGGTGCTAATACCTTCCCAGGTTGTAACCAACCCCCTTTCTCAGTCTCTCTGGTTCGCGACCGTCTTATCCATATCTTTTCTTAGGTTTATGCAGCATTACCTTTCCTTCGGGATGAAAATGCCTAGCTGGCGACTCTATTCATTTCTCTTTTCGCCGACCGTTCGCGTCTGTACCCCTCTTGGCCCCGTGTCATTTTGGTGGGAGCGACAAAGGATAATGCGAATATATCTTCTAATCGGGTTTTGGGGGCAAGGCCTTCCAATTGACGTGATACCCCTTCTTCCTCTTCTCAATTCGATTCCACGCGTCTGTATCATTCACAACAAACTGGGAGGCCGTCTCTTGAGGCTCCTCCATGATCCATGATTTGTCGGCAGTGGGGACGTCCCTAGCACCCTGAGCTTCGCCCGAGAAGATGTCTTCTGGGTTAACAAGAACTTTGGCAAGGGTGACACAACAGTTTTACTGGCCCGGAATGAAACATGATGTGCAGAAAATCGTTCAATCTTGTACGATTTGTAACAAGAAAAAACATTGCATACGAAACCTGCCAGACTACTGCATCAACTTCCTATACCATCCCAAGTTTGGGAGAACATAACAATGGATTTTATAACAAGACTACCAAACTCGTATGGCTTCAATACTATTCTCGTAGTAGTAGACCTCTTATCAAAATATGCTCATTTCATCGCACTTAAAGGAGATTACACGAGCAAATATGCGGCTGAGTTATTCATGAATTAGGTTGTGAAATTACATGGCATGCCTAAGTCAATCGAGTCCTACAGGGATAAGATTTTTACTATTAATTTTTAGGAGTCCTTATTTCAATTACATGGTACGACATTAGCCATGTCCTCAGCTTACCATCCTCAATCAGATGGCCAAACAGAAGTAGTGAACAAGTGCCTAGAGATGTTTCTTAGGTTTCACGTTTCACAACCCAAAAGCTTGGTACAAGGCTTTAAGCTGGTCAGAATTTTGGTACAACACATCATTCCACACCAGCATTGGTATGCCACCATTTAAAGCATTGTATGAGAGAGATCCACCGACTCTAATTCGATACATTCCACAACTAATAGATCCTGTTACGTTGCAAGAACAATTGATCAACAGAGATAAATTTTTGCAATAGTTGAAACAACATTTGGAAAGAGCTCAAGTATACATGACGAACCAAGCTGGCAAGAAGAGAATTGACATGTCATTAGAAATGGGAGATTTGGTTATATTGAAGTTCCAACCTTACATGCAACACTATGTTACATTGAGAAGAAATCAGAAACTGGGCATGAGATATTTTGGGTCGTTTCCGGTTAGGCCAAAATAGATAGCGTGGCTTACAAGTTACAACTTCCCGATGCAGCAAAAATACATCCAGTTTCACATATATCAGTTGAAGCTCTTCAAAGGAATACCACAAGAGCAGTACATGTCGTTGCCTCTCACCACAACCGATACATGCCCAGTTATTGCACCAATTGCCATTCTCCAAGCTATGTCAGTCACTACAACAAACAAGACCTTAGACAACGCTTTTTTTAGCCTTAGACAGAGCTTTAAAGCGCTGTCTAAACCTCCGCTGCTAAAGGTTTAGACAACGCTTTTTAAAATGTGAAAAACGCTGTCTAATCCCCCACCCTTAGACAGCGCTTTGGCCAAAAGCGCTTTAAAAGACCCTCTTAATTTAAATTTTTTAGGTACCCCTTAGACAGCGCTTTTCAAAAGCGCTGTCTAAGCCCCCTACCTTAGACAGCGCTTTTGCCAAAAGCGCTGTCTAAGCCCCTCCTATTTTAATTTTTTTAGGTATACCTTAGACAGCGCTTTTCACAAAGCGCTGTCTAAGCCCCCCCCTTAGACAGCGCTTTTGCCTAAAGCGCTTTCTAATCCCCCCCTTAGACAGCGCTTTTGCCAAAAGCGCTGTCTAAGGTATACGAAATTTTTTGTAGGATTTGTTTGTAACCACATTTTTTCCAGGTTTATAAACCAGAATTGGTACCTGTTTTCAACCAGATTTTTTCAGACAATTATAAACCTTTTATATATGCCATTTTGGCCTTTTTTTTACCAAAATTTGGCTAACCAATTCAAACCAATTCAAACCAAATTTGCCATAAATGTATCAAAATATATACAAATTTATGTTTACATTTATAAGTCATTACATATACTACTACAAATGTACACATTAATTACACACTTTGAGCTCTATCATGTATTGACACCACTCCTCTTTGATTTCGTCCACTTGATCCTTTGTATAAGATGCACACTTGAATTCATCAAAGTACTACATAATAATATAACATATTTTGAATTAATTCCAACTATTTAATTATATGAGATATGTGTAAATATAAAAATAACTCATAAGTTAGAAATACATACATCGGTGGGAATCTCTAATCGGCCCAACATGAGAGTATCTCGCATAAACCTCAACATGAAATACCCGCAATCTATTTCATTACGTTGAAGAGGACACTACATATGAAAAAAAAATATGAATTATAAATCCTAAGTTTTATCAAGTGTAGTCATCACTAATATAATAAAAAACGCGGTAATTAAAAATATACCGCCACTTTAATCCATGAAATGGAGTTGGCGCCCCTCCTTGAGGTCTGGATAACTCGTTGGGCACGAAAAGCTTGTAGGACGCTAATAAAATAAAAATGAAGCAATTAGAACAATTCACATAAACTAAGAAAAATTTTGAACATTCTCACTTACGTGTCAATTAGGTCCTTCATAACCGGGTATGTTGTCCAATCATTTCCTAACGAGTCAAGATAATACACAATTTCTCGGATAGGATTGATTGCGAGCAACAACCAATGTCCACTGTAATGATTAGGCAAATGTTAGATGGTAACTTGGAAAATAATTATAATAGATGAATTTAGAATGAAATGCTAACCCGGTATTAAACGGTAAAAAAAACAACTTCTCCGCATTTTTATTCTCCACGAGGATCCGAAGAACGTACTCCGTCACGGTATCCGGTCTACTTATCATTAAAGTATAGTTGACGGTCGCGGGTGCTAAGAATCCGAATGACACGTCCAAACCATTGGGGCGCATCAATTTGTCATACAAAAACCTAATATAAAAACATCATTAACATATAGTAAACATCATTAAAATAAGTTGTTTAATTAATAAAACAAAGTATGCCGAATTTACCTAACATATGTATTGACAACGTTGACGCCGATTTCTTCACGACCAAAAACTTGCATGAAGTCCTCATTACCAATCATTTGTTCGTAATCAAAGCCGAAAATCCCTACCTCCATAGGTATAGTCCGAACACCTCCGGTCGGTATATCGGTCATCTCTAGAAATGTCCTGAGGCACGACCTATACTTGGTGGTAGGTTTTTTCCTAGCTACGGACTTCTTAGCACCAGAACTTTGTACCCGTGCGGAGGCGTTGCTAACCTCCTTTTTTTGTTGTGCGGAGGCATTGCTAGCCTCATTTTCTTGAACCTACATGTCATATAAATAGTTAGATCAAATTAAGAATGTAACAACTTCCATGAATATATGTCATATAATTGTATATTACCTCTTTTCTTGAAACCGTGGACTCGGTATGCTGTGGAATCGCAGTTTCTTTTGATTTGGATTGTGTGGGAGTCTATTTAACATAGGAAAATATGTAAGTAAAATTTTAAGCATAAATTTTAAACTTTGAATATACCAAGGAAAGTTAACATAAGTTTTAATCATACCTCATATCCTACGCATATGAGGTTTGTCGGCCATGCAACAAACGAACCTACTGCTTCGTGCACCGTTGTTGCATCCGAATCATCGCTAGGATATGGTAATGCTGCATTCGGCTCAACTGCAATATCAACTGATACCTTCAAACATCCAGCAGGGAGCTCTCTAGTGTGGAGTAATACTCCGCTAACGTTATGCACTTTTCCCTTGCCAACCATCCGATAGTATGGTGACGACAAATACAGCTGACAATGGGAAATGCCCTAAAACCAATAATAACAAGAAATCGTTAATGTGTATATATGTCAAATACATAATTTAAGAAAATAGTTCAATTTAAGACAATTATATGTAATTACCTCTGGAATGTTCGGCTGAAAGGTACAGTTGATATTGTCTTTGTCCGAAGCATCTTTGTATACTGTTGAGGCGCTAGCCTCTCTTTCTCTCCTCAATGCATCAAGCTCAGCTTGCATGGCTTCTATTCTTGCATGAAGCTCCCGATTACTAGGAGCCTTTCCTTTTTTAATACTCAGGGAGGTCGGAGTGACTCCAAATCCCTTACCCCTCACCCGACCAGAATACTCAGGGACATCTAATGCCCGACCAAGTATGCTCCTAGTATCATCGGGAGATAAAGACTGAGATAGCTCCTCCTGAAAAATAAGATGAATATCGTACAATTGTCAAATATTTGTGTATAAAAATGTTATTCAATTAATGAAAAAATGTTATACTTACACATTTCTGGTATACTTGTAAAACTTCTTCTTGAGGAACTCCAGATTTGCCCACACGGGCTTCCTTCCACAAAACATGTGCAGGAAGAGATAATTCTGAACTTTCCTCCTTCTGCAGCTACACATTAAGTCATACAATTTGATCAGATAAAACTAATATATGATGAACAAATTTGTTATCGCAATTTAAAAATACGTACCATGGATTGTTCTAAACGTCCATATCCGACCCGTCCTTTTCGGTACGGATATGCGGGACTTGATGCTCTTTCCCGATTTGTAGCACTTATTCTTTGAAAAACCGGGTCTTGTCTTTTGGATTTGAACGCTTCCCATTCTTCAGCCGATATCAAACTTTCATATTTTTTGGGAAGCTCCGCATCCACAAAATTACCATCCGCATCCTTAAGGAACTTGGATGATAAAAATGTCCGAAACCCTCTTAGAAGCTTTCCGGCCAATTTCATACAAAAGCCTCTTCTTTCTTCTTCGATGTTAAAACATCGCTAAGAAAAACATACAAATTGATAGTTAGTATCGGTAATTGAAAAAACATAATTGATACTGTATAATTAAGGGCCAAATGATTGTACCT
Organism: Lathyrus aphaca; assembly: GCA_963966055.1. Lineage (NCBI taxonomy): Eukaryota > Viridiplantae > Streptophyta > Magnoliopsida > Fabales > Fabaceae > Lathyrus > Lathyrus aphaca. The sequence goes on along the minus strand of OZ014521.1, from coordinate 27,417,252 downwards.
TTATCTCACTCCAAATTTTATCTTTGGACTCTTTCAGCTCTTTGTTTCTCCAATCATCACATGTAATGGGAATTTCATTCCTTACTAGTGCACCGATAAAACTAGTTAAGGTATGCCCATTAGGTTCTATAAGCTGTCCCTGGGTGCTCCAATAGACATCTAGTATGATGCCTCGAGATCTTCCTTGGACCACCCTTCTCATTACTGTGATGCCTCTTCGAATTTCTTCTTCCGCGGATACTTTTTTAGGAACTTCCTCAGGTTGGTCATCAGCCATGTCTAACCTGTAATAAACCAAGGAAACCATCAAATATCAAATATAACTTATAATCAAAGCAATTGAAAACAAAAAAATAAAGAAATCATGCATTATCATATATAACTTATAATCAAAGCAATTGAAAACAAAAAAATAAAAAAATCATGCATTATCACATATAACTTATAATCAAAACAATCGAAAAAATAAAATAAAGAAACCATGGATAATTTACCTAAGTCACTAACATCTCTTTCTTTTCTTTGTTGGAATATTAATCACTTGTTTCTTAGCAATGCGTACGGATGAATTGATCCAAATTCCCTCATTATGATCGTTTCTTATATATGACTCATCCGGTATAAGATCCTCAACTTCATCATTTCTATTCAACTCATTCCGTCTAATGCATGACTCATTCTCAACATCAATATCACATTGATCGACACCGCTATCATCAGTCACTTTGTTAGAGAAAAGCACTATAGACCATTTTGTACTCTTCGGGTCATTCACATAGAACACTTGTTTAGCCTGAGATGCTAGAATAAAAGGTTCATCTTTGTACCCCACCCTAGTAAGATCAACTTGCAAAAATCCAGACTTATCCATTCGTATGCCACTACTATTCACCCACTTGCAACCAAAGATGGGAATCTGAAACTTCTCGTAATCAAACACCCAAATGTGCTCAATAACTCCAAAATATGACAAATTTGCATATTTGGGGTTTAAGTCCTTCATGCTTGATATATGCATTGCTTCAGCTAGCACGGTGACACCACTATTTTGCATAGTACTCTTATCATCTTGTTCTTTGGTATAAAATGTGTATCCATTAATTGAATATGCGCTATGAGAAAACACATGCAAACTTGGACCATATGCCAAACATCTCAACCTTTCTGTTACCGAAGAAGGATCTGAAGAGCGCTTCAAATAAATATGATCCTTCAACCATTGTATGAAACTTTGATTGTGCTCTATAACTATCCAATTTTCATTTCTGTTCGGATTTAACCTTCGGAGTACATCCTTGTGCATTTCAACATATGGCTCAACCTCATTATTATTGTGCAGAACATACAAATGAACTTGATCCCGTTCATCCCTTGATATTGTCACAATTTTATTCCCAATTAATTTTTTACCTTCCATTTTGTCGAAAATCTGAGCTCTGGGGAGTCCAATCGATTGAACGTTAGACAAATATTCAGTACAAAACTCAACAGCTTCTTCAACAATGTATCGTTCAACAATACAACCCTCTGGTCGACTTCGGGATTTCACGTACCCTTTTAATATTTTCATATACCGTTCAGCAGGGTACATCCATCTCATATAAGCTGGTCCACACAACTGTGTCTCTTTCACAAGATGAACAACTAAATGAACCATTATGTCAAAAAAAGACGGAGGAAAATACATTTCAAGCTCACACAAGGTAATTACAATCTCTTTTTGTAGTGTTGGTAAGATCTCGGGATCGATCACCTTACTACAAATTGACCTAAAGAAAAAACACAATTTAGTTATGGAACTTCTTACTTTTTCTGGCAAAATAGAACGTATACCGATCGGTAGAAAATGTTCCATTATAACGTGACAATCATGTGTCTTCAAATTCTTCAACTTGAGGTCTTTCATAGAAACAAGTCTTCTGATATCAGATGAGTATCCTTCTGGAACCTTAACTTCACTCAGAGACTTACACAAAATTTTTTTCTCCTTTCTAGATAAAGTAAAAGCAGCAGGTGGTAGATATGTTCGTCTTCCTTTCTTCACGGGTGCTAATTCAGTTCTCATTCCCATTTTTAACATGTCCTCCCTTGCTTTAAGGCCATCCTTAGACTTGCCTTTTATATTGAGTAATGTACCGATAACACTTTCAAATACGTTTTTTTCAATATGCATAACATCGAGAAAATGTCTCACGTACAAAGACTTCCAATATGGCAATTCAAAAAATATCGACCTTTTCTTCCACCCACCTTTCACAATCTTATGTGCAAAAGGCTTGCCAAACTCAGTACGCACATCTTTCACCTTTTCAAAAACTTGTTCACCTGACAATGCGGGTGGAGCTCTACGATGTTCGGTGTCTCCATTGAATGCTTTTCTCCACCCACGGTAGTGATGTTTAGAATGTAAGAATCTACGATGACCGAGAAAAAAATTCTTCTGGCAAAGTTCCAATCGGATCGTATCGGTTCCGTCTTCACAAACAGGACACGCACGTTGACCTTTAATGCTATACCCAGATAGATTCCCGTATGCTGGAAAATCATTAATTGTGCCAAACAACATCGCCCTCAAATTGAAACTTTCTTTCCTATATCCATCATAAACCTCCACACCGTTCTCCCACAAAATCTTTAAATCTTCGATCAGAGGTGTCAAGTATACGTCTATGTCATTACCTGGTTGTTTAGGCCCAGAGATTAACATAGATAACATCATGTACTTACGCTTCATACATAGCCACGGAGGTAGGTTATAAATCATAAGAATCACAGGCCATGTGGTATGTGAAATACTTTGAAGACCATGTGGGTTCATTCCATCAGTAGATAATGCCAATCGAAGGTTTCTTGCTTCTGATCCAAACTCAGGATAATCATTATCAATCTTCGACCACTGTGGTGAATCAGCCGGATGCCGATACTTTCCATCGGTAATTCTTTCATCTGCATGCCAAGTAAGATGTCTTGCATCGATTTCACTACGAAACATGCGCCTAAATCTCGGAATTATCGGAAAATACCATAAGACTTTTGCGGGAGACAATCTTTTCTTATATCGAGACAAACCGCATTTGGGGCACTCAGTTAACGTTGCATATTCGTTACGAAACAAAATGCAATCGTTAGGACAAGCATGTATCTTATCATAGCTCATGCCAATAGAGCACAACATTTTTTTTTGCCTCATAGGTTCGATTAGGAAGAACATTATCATCCGGTAGCATTTCTCTCATAAGGGCCAACAACTCTGTGAAACTTTTATCCGACCATCCATTGTCCGCCTTTAAGTTGTACAACTTTAATACCGCAGAAAGTCTTGAGAATTTAGTGCAACCTTTGTACAACGGTTTCTCTGCATCGCTTACCATCCTCTCAAACATTTCAGGACAATCATGAAGATCTTCTTCCAGTGCTTCTACAATCTCTTCAACTCGATCACAATCATATGTTTCCGTGTCTTTGTCGTATGAAGCATAGGTCGTATTTCTTTTTCCACTCGATTCAACATTCCCGTTAATTTTCTCACCATGAAATATCCAACACTGATAACTTTGATCAATTCCATGCCTCAGCAAATGCGATTTCAATCCATGTGCGTCAACCTTACCAATATAACAACAACGCAAGCAAGGACAATGCATTCGTCTGGGGTTTTCAGTGTGTTGAACAGCATACTTAACGAATTCCGCAACCCCACTCTCGTAATCTTTGGTCATTCGATCGGCACAGATCCATGTTTTATCCATGGTTTTCCTACTTAAAAAACGTATACATAACCAATGTTAATATAAACTTCAATAACGTATCCGATACGCCAATATACCAACTTTAATTACCTCATCACTTTCATTAATTTAAAATAACTTAATATTTTAATATTTTAAAAAACATTAATAAAAATAATTTAATATTTTAAAATAAAGGATGTCTAGTGTTATTTTTCCAAAATCATTTGAAAAAACAAACTAAAATAAACGGTTTATAGAAAAACTGAAACAAATGGATTTATAAAAAGATCAAATCATTTTTCTTTTAATTTTCTTAAATAGCTATTTCTCTTTTCTTTTAGTTTAGATCTTTTAAGGCATTTCTATATTATTTAGAGCCAAACATACTCGTTGATAACTATATATTTTATATATTAAGACAGTTCTTTGAATTAATAACAAGTACTAATAAATGACTCTCAAAAAAGAAAATATTTCTATAATATAAAAAAATTAGATGTTAAGAAAAACTCATGTTTGTCCTATACTCTAAATCTGCTACATCCTTATTTTAGGGACAAATTTGGTCCAATTTTTTTTTTCTTCTTTCAACCAAACTAGTAATTTCAATCGATTTAGTTAGTGAATCTTCTTGAAACTCCAACTGTTTTGGGTAAAGTTGATGCCAATGAGGAGAAGAACAAGGATCTATCATCTAAATATTAAGTTGATGGATTCCCAACAATTCATATTTTGAGATATGTATTAATACATAATGTAATAATACTTTTAAATTAGATGATAAACAGGCATATTTCTTTTTAAAGACAAACAACTATGATAAGTGGTAACACTGTTATCAATATTTTTAATAACCCGGGAGAAACACATGCACAGATAAACAATAAACATTGAAGAATGTATATGCATTAGTTATAAAAGAAAACTGAGTTACGAAAAGTACTGACTTTTCCCTAACCAACCACAACCAGAACAAAAAGCATGCTAAATCAGGGAAATGAACAATTCCTAAAAAAATCAAAACTGAAACACATACCGTAATGAGATTCTTCAAACACTTTCAGAAATGAACGATTTAACTCTTGCAATGCCTGAAACGAATGGCTGAAATCCGAAAACAGAAATGACTACATTACTGAAATGAAGAACTGAAACAAAGAACATGAATGAATGAATGAAAACGTGAATGAATGAATGAAAACGTGAAATACATACCGCGATGAAGACAGGAGAACGATTCAAACAAATTTCAATGACATCAATGACTTCAAGTTCTTCTGGAAACGTTCGCTGTTAGGGTTCGCTCTGGAAACGTTCGCAGGAGGGAAAACGAAAAGAACAGAGAATGAAAATAGAAGTATGAAATTTAATTTTAATAAGACCTTAGACAGCGCTTTTGGGAAAAACGCTTTCTAAGGTATGCCTTAGACAGCGCTTTCCAAAAGCGCTTTCTAAACCCCCCCCCCCCCCCCTTAGACAGCGCTTTTGGTTTTATTTTTTTTTTAATTTAAAAACTTTAAACAGCGCTTTATCAAAAGCGCTGACTAAGGTATATATATAAAAGCGCTTTCTATAAGCGCTGTCTAAGGGGGGGGGTCTTAGACAGCGCTTTTTGAAAGCGCTGTCTAAGACCCCCCCTAAGACAGCGCTTTCATTATTTTTTTGGACCATTTTCCGTGTTTAATTTTAATTTTAATCTTAGACAGCGCTTTCTCTTAAAAGCGCTGTCTAAGATGCACTGTTAAAAAACATTTTTGGCGTAGTGAGTCAAGAAAAGTTCAAACATTATACCACAAATGCTGGTACAATGGGAAAATATGACATAAGCTGAAGCCACATGGGAAGATTTTGATGAGATGTTGGACAGCTTCCCTAACCTCAACCTTGAAGACAAGGTTGTTATAAACGGGGATGGTATTGCAATGAAGAAAAATAAAGAAAGCATGACCTCTGCCAAGTCAGCCACAAGGGACCCATAGGAGAATAATTCTGTTAGCAATGATCCGAAAATGATGGAGCCAAGGAAAGGATTGAGAACACGCACGACTAACACCAAATTGAGAAACCACATAGGCAATTGAGCTACCTTATAAGGAATAATTAATAATATTGTTAAAATCATTTACAAATCTTAAATCATTTTTTTATTTTTTATTTTTTACTTTACAACTCTTTTACTATCAGGTTCTTTAAATTCAATCATCATTTTACTACAACATAGTAGTTTTTTTTTTCTTTGGGAAACCAAACCCCTGAACATTATTTAAACTTATTTTGACCGTAAAACTAAATTCAATTAGTAGACATTTTCAAAACTTGTCATTAAACACGCAAGGCTAAAAAAAATGTCATGCACATCAAAGTTTCTAGAGAATCATATATAAAATTCAATGAAAGACTAAAGGCAGATGAGTAGAGTAATTCATTGAAAAAAGAGAGAGAAATTGCCGAACAAGTGTATGTATCAAACATTTGTTTTGGATTTAGTGTTTGTTATGTTGTTTTGGGTGAATTGATGTTTAGACTTGGCCAAACCTCCTTTTGTTGCAACCATATGAATACTCCCCCATCCATTAAAACCAGAACAAACACACACTAAATCAAAATGACAACTTTTCCATATTTACTCACCTTAATCATCATCCTCGTATCACTATGTGAAACAAAACCCGAAGATTTCACATGTGGAACAACATCATGTGAAAGTGAAACCTTTGGACTTCCAATTCGGTTCCCGTTTTCAATCAACCAACCAATCCAAACCAATCTATGTAGTTACCCTGGTTTCGAACTTACCTGCAGCAACATCACCAGCACCATCTTCAGTGAACCGTTACTCACTCTTCCGAACTCCGAAACCTTTGTCGTAAAACACATCTCTTTCATTGACCAAACAGTCTGGATCAACGATCCCAACAAGTGTCTTCCCAAACGTTTCATGTCTCAGCATAATCATCATGATTTCATGCTAAACCTTAAAGACTCACCGTTTCGGTTAAGTGATTACTACACTTTTGTTAATGTTTCGTTTCTAAAATGTCCTTCGAATTCGACCGTGGCATCTATGGTACCGCCCATGAGTTGTTTGAAGCTTGACTATCCGGTGGTGGCTATGCGGTCTGATCCTCCGTTTGATACTCCAAATCCATGGGTAGCTTTGTGTGAGTTTATTACATCGACTATGGTACCGGTTGAAGATAAGAATGGGTTGTTTTGGAATGATTATTACTCGAATATACCGTTGCAGTGGGATGATCCAGATTGTGGAGGTTGTGAAGAACGTGGAGGAAGATGTGGTTTGGTTGGAGAAGATGTTCTTCGTCTTGCTTGTTATGGTCTTCCTACACAAGGTCAAATCATCTATCTTTATTCATTCTGTTCAAATTTAGCATTGTTTGCTTTTCTTTTTTACTGCTAAAAAAATCCTAATTGGTACCTACAGAAAAACTATAATAAAATATTTTCTTGATTAATTTAAAAAAAATAAAATAAATCAATCTAGTCTTTAGTTTAATTATTGGTCAAGTAAGTTTTTTGGGATGATATTTTAAAAATGTTTTTGTCTGCATCAGTGATGTATTTTGCATCAATGGCAAATTTGATTTGCAATTTAAATTTTTATATAGATTTTGGGTATAGTCGTTAGAATTTTTATATAAGTTTTTATATAGATTTATACTAGAAAGATGTCTAAATTTTGAGGTGATGATCATTTGTTGCTTGTAACTTGGTTAAAAGTTCAGTGGAGTGATTAATATTCGCAATGCGTATTAAGGAGATCTTGAATGTTGGCTATAAAATTTGAGAATCGAAATAATAATAAATGTTTTTGAGTTCATATGAGCTAGCCAATTTCAATGCAATTAAGATCGCCATAAATTCAACTTTGTGATGTGAGATATATTAATGAAGTTGCTTAAACGGTTTAAATTGATGCACATTTCTCTAACATTCTCGTAAAAATAAATGATAATGTTTAGAGAAAACTAGAATAGTCTAAAGTCTCTACATATTTCTAGAATGTTCCAATAACTCAGATTAATTTATAGCCTAAAAAGTTCTATATCAATGTAATGTAGAAAATACAACAAAAGTCTAGATAGTTTTATTATTGAAAGATCCTCAAGCACCTATAAATAGACAAACATATGTATAATTATATTAAATCCTTTAAGCTCCAAGGTCAATAATATTGGAGGCTTTATCATACTATCACTCTCCTCCTACAATAAGTTGATTACTTATGTGTTGCCTCTTGGCATGTGTTACTAAATACTCTAATACTAGCTCTCACACTACTTACTACTATCTTTCAACTATCTACCAGAGCTTTTTACACTATCCAACTACATTCTCAACTATCACTACTACCTAAAATATCCAACAGTTGTATCAGAGCTACGTTCGATCATTCATTGGGCATAGTAAACTTTTTCTTCTTGTCACAAACTATTTTATTAAGACTAGAAAATGAGATCTCTGACTCAAACACAAAAGGAGTACAGGTAGTCACACTGTCCGACTCTGTTTGAGTTCAAACCTAAAACTAGAAAATGAGATCTCTGACTCAAACACAAAGGATTACAGGTAGCACACAGATGTTTGAGTTCAAACTCAAAACTAAAAATGAGAAAGGGGAGTTCAAGAAGCCTAACAGTCTGACCCTCTTAATTTCAAGTCCAACTAATATAATAAACCTATGACAAATAAGGCTCAAGTTTTGATAGAGCACAAGTCCAGGCGATAAAAAAAAATTGAGACTTGTGGCCTCTGAGGCTCAACTTGAGTACAAGTCTAGGAAGACAAATGCAACTATTAGAGCAAGAATGACTCATTGACAAAATTATTTTACAAGAATGACAAGGAGATTCATAGGCAACTAAGAAGCAAGAGTTATCCTACTCAGAAATATTTAATAAGATCGACAAGATTCACATGCAACTACACAACAAAAGTGGTCCTTGTCAAAATTCTTTAACAAGACAAACAAGCAAGATCACAAGTGCAACTAAGGAGATAATTGTGACAAGTAGTGTGACAAAATTGAATCACTGAAGAGATAATGTTTTTCAAAATAATATATTACATATAAGTATCAATGCATGAGGAAATAGTTTCAGAATTTCACATTTGAACAACTATGGACTACACTCGGAGTTACTGAAATATGTATCAAGGAAGAGTGTTGAAATTGATGCACATTTCTAGAACATTCTGGTAAAAAAATAAATGAAAATGTTTAGAGAAAACTAGAATAGTCTAAAGTCTCTACATGTTTCTAGAATGTTCCAATAACTCTTAGATTAACTTATAATCTAGAAAGTTCTATGTCAATGTAATGTAGAAAATACAACAAAAGTCTAGATAGTTCTATTCTAGAAAGATCGTCAAGCACCTATAAATAGACAAACATGTGTGTAATTGTATTAAAGCCTTTAAGATCCAATGTCAATAACATTGGAGACTTCATCATACTATCACTCTCCTTCTACGATAAATTGATTACTTATATGTTACCTTTTGTCTTGTGTTACTAAATACTCTAATACTAGCTCTCACACTATTTGTTATTATCTTTCAACTATCTACCAGAGCTTTTTACATTATCCAACTACATTATCAACTATCCCTATTACCTCAAATACCCAACAAAAACCAATAATTTGTCTACCATCACTATCACCACCGATGACCCCTCATGCATCGGTGTTACCTTCCACACAAGACAACTTTTATTTACATTCATCATATTAGAGTAATAAAATGGGACAATTTTCATTTACATTCATCACACTATACTAGAGTAATAAAATGAGTCAATCCATTATATAATATTTGTTTTTCCTGCATTTTTTAGTGTGAGATCAATCAAGGAGTTAAACTTACACTCTCTAATATGTTGGTCATGTCTCATCATGTTTTTCTTTTGGACTTTTGCATACATAGATATGGAGTAATATAAATTTTATATTATTATGTTTAAAATGTGCGGTGCATGTGGATCCGTCCTCACTTTTAATGAATGGTAGATCAAAGTTTTAGACTCGCACCTTCAACTATATTTGTTCCGTTCCATCTCATTTTTTTACAGAATTTCGTAAAATAAATTTATACGAAACATACATTCTTATTATTCTTATTTACGACCCCTAATCCAACTATAATATTCTTTAGAAAGTTTCCCGAATCACCCACTTTACCGAAATAACATCTCCAAGAGGTTAAAACTTCTTATATTCTTTAGAAACTTTTCTTTGACATATATATATGTAGGTCTATCAAAGAAAGTGAAGTATGGTTTAAGCATGGGTCTTGCAATACCTGCACTTCTAGGTATTATTGTCCTTACATGGATGCTATGTAACAACAAGAACACAAGAAATCAAGCACAACAACAACGTCAAACAGGAACAGAATTTTCAACTATGGTTATGCCTCACCCTCCAGTTCTTGTCATGGGTCTCGATAGAGCAACAATTGAAAGATATCCTAAAACTCAGCTTGGTGAAAGTGGAAGATTGCCTAGGCCTAATGATAATATCTGCTCTATATGTCTTTGTGAGTATCAACCAAATGAAGTATTGAGGACCATTCCTGAGTGTAATCACTATTTTCATGCTAACTGTATAGATGGATGGCTCAAAACAAATGCTACTTGCCCTTTGTGTAGAAATTTTCCAGAGATGTCTAGTTCGTTTGCTTCGGTTTTGCTTGTATCTCCAAGTTCGTAACAGCTATTGTATTTTGTTATTATTTACTACTCATTATAAATATATAAGATATTACTGTTAGTATTTAGTTATGCAGGTAAGTGTGATATATTCATCTAGCAAAATTTGAAGATATTTGCTGAGTTTTAAATCAAGGTTGGAATAGGATGAAACAAATTATTTCTACTTTTACAAGTCAAACAAAGGATAACAGAACAAATGGTTAGGTGAAGTGTCCATATAGAGTCTGAAAGAGATAAATTCTATAAAAATAAAAATAAAATAGCATATATTTAGATTTTTTAAATAATAAAATTTTTATTTTTTAATTATATTAACATATGAAGTTAAAAAGTTTTAATAATTAATAAACTTGAAATTTATACTAAAATGAATAAACTTTTTTATACTCACAAATATTGCGTCATTCTCTCTTATACCTGACATTTTTATATATTTCTATATTTATATTATTTTTGTCAAAATTTTATCAAAAATTCTGGACAAAAAATCCGATAGAACATGTAAAAATTCCGATACAAATAATTTTTTTTGGTAGTATATATGAAAAATCCGATGTATCTTGTATTTCAAAAACCAGTATGATATATCACAAACGAGTTATTTTAAAAGTGTTGACAATTTTGGATTTTTGATCAAAGGTGAAAAATTATGTAGTGCAACAAGTATCGATTTTCAAAATCAACTTTCAATTACCGAATTTTTAGTGGGTCATGCAAAAATCTTGTAGTGTTAATTGAATGATTGAGATTTTGTCGATAGTTTTGTATAGATGTGATTGCATCGACCATTTTGTGTGGATTAGAATGAATCCAAAGATGTATAAATAAGGGTCATGTGTTGTTGCTAGACACCAAGAATAAAAAGGTTAGTTAGATAAAGTTTCGTGAACACTGAATTGATAATGATGGAAAAGTGAAATACAACGTTATTGAGTTGAAGACCGATGAAGATTTGAAAGTTATGTGGAGAACATATCATTGCAGGCTAAGTAAGGGACCGATCGCGCTTGACTCGACAATTTCTAGATTTGTGATGACCTAATCAAGATGTTGAAACATCCAAAATCATTTGGTAGTGTTCAAGTTTTCTAATTTATTATTGTTTTCTTAAGTTATGTAATTGTTTGTCTAAGTTATGTAACCGTTTGTCTAAGTTATGCAACCGTTTTTCAAATGTTAAGTTATGTTCATTGTGCATCAATGGAAGTGCCAAAATGTTATCTAATAAATATTGTTGTGAAAATGTCTGAGTAATACTCGACATAATATACAAACAATACAAAAGTCACATTATCGACATATCATATACATACCTCTCCCAACAATAATATAAATGCCACATGATCGACATATGTGAAGGTGAGAAAAACATAAGAAGAGGGTTGAATTGTGTTCTCTTTTCTCTCAGGTTTTCTCCTTCTGCTTTTGATAGAGCGAAGTTGGAATCTGAACACTTAGTTCAGACTCTGAAACAGAGTCACTTCTTAAGAGTCTGAATTCTTTTAAAATCCTTATCAGATTTTGAAACAGACCTGACTCAAAAGTACACAAATGATAACAACGAAATAAAATGCAGAAGCAAACAAAGTACAGAAAGAGACACAAGCAATTATCCTGGTTCCTCTCACAACTTGAGAGTAGTTCAGTCCCATTGTACTTCCAAAGGATTTCCACCATAACCAAATTGATTACAAATTCTCAAGCACCAAGCAAGAGACTTCTAATGCTAAAACTCATTGGTTTGAGACTTCAATGCTCAAGCACATAAGTAATAGACCTCCACTGCTCAAACCCACAAGTAAGAGACTTCAATGCTCAATAACACAAGCAAGAGACTTATAATGCTCAAAACCTCTAGTAATAGATTTCTATGATCAAGCACACAAGCAAGAGACTTCAAATTATCAAGCACTAAAGCAAGAGACTTTTGACTCTATAACAAATTATTAAGTGATTTAGATAACAACTACACTTGATATACAATCAGAGGTATTGACATAATACAACTTTGAAAGACTCTAAGACTTAAGAACTTCTAAAATATACAAGTGTTAATATGTTCTAAGTCTAGTCTGTTTTTGACAGAGTAACTTATCTTTGAATTTCAATGTTCAGAGCCTTGTATTATGTTGTAGTTCATTGGTTTTCTTCTTCATGTCTTCTGCTCCTTAAATACGGGGGAAGAAAAGAGACGATTTAGACTTTTACCAAAAGGTTAGGCTAGCTTTGTACTTGATTAGACACATCAATAAAGTACCTTTCTACAAGTGGCACTATGCCAAACAAGGGCTACGACAACATTTTTTTTCCTTTAACAACGTTTAAAAGCGTTGTCCAAGGTGGCGTTGTCGTAGGTAAAGACAACGTTTTTTAAAGGAAAAAACGCTGCTAAAGCCCTACTTTAGAAAACGCTTTCTAAAGTAGGTCTTTAGCAACGCTTTTTCCTTAAAAAGCGCTCTCGAAAGTGGGTCTTTAGATAATGCTTTTAAAAGCGTTGTCTAATGTTTACGTATAAAATTTTAATGAATTTTTTAAGATACCTTTAGAGAGCGCTTTTTGAGGAAAAAACACTTTCTTTTGTCCCCCTTTAGACATCGCTTTTGAAAGCGCTCTCTAATGTATACCTATATTTTTAATGAATTTTTTTCTATACCTTTAGAGAGCGCTTTTTAGAAGAAGCGTTTTTTTTTTGTGGAGTATAGGCATCACTTTTTCTAAAAAGGGTTGTCTTTTCTGTACGTATAATTTTAATGAATTTTTAAAAAAATCTCATTTTAACCATTTTTTATACAAAAATTTGTATAATTCAAGTCATTTCAATAAACCTGTATAATTCACATTTTCACTAATAATTTCTAGTATGATTCATTAACCATTTCCACTAATTCCATAAATCACATAAACCACAAATACCATTTCAACCAAAACTATACAATTCAAGTCATTTACATCTCAAAACTAATACCATTTCACTAATACCACTAATATCATTTCAATTCAAAACTATACAATTCAAGTCATTTACATAAACCACAAGTCAATAACATTCACATAATCCCATAAATCTTATACCTTAAACTATTCTTTTTTCAATAAGGTATTCACACAATTCCTCCGTAATTTCTTGCAATTTTGAGGGCATGTAATGAGAACACGCATATTCATCAAAGTACTACATAACAAAACAAAATATGCATTAGTTAGTTTAAAATAATAAATTATGACATATCCGATAAATATTAAAATAAATCCTAAGTTATAACTCCATGCATACCTGAATAGGAATCTCTAATCGATCCATTTGAATGATTTCTCTCATAAACCTCAAAATGTAATACCCGCAATCTATGCCATTTTCTGTTGAGGACACTACACATAAACAAACAAATAAGAATTAATATATAATTGTTTTGTGTTATCAAGTAGCATCACTAATAAGCAACATTTTGAAAATTAATATACCTCCACTTGGCCCCATGTAATAGTGTTTGCTTTAGTCCGTGCTACTCGAGCATCTCTTTGTGCTCGGTATACTAGTATAGCTCTCTATAAAAGAAAAACGTAAATTTAGAACAATCTCACAGAAATAATTAAATATGCAAATACATACGAATATTTCTAACAATCTCACTTACGTATCAACCACTTCCTTCATACTATGATATATTGACCAATCATATTCCAATGAATGCATATAATAAACCTCTTCTTTTGTAGGATCAATGACAACCAACAATCAGTGTCCACTGTAAAATATAGAAAAAAAAATTATATGTATAATTTCTACGCAAAAGATACAAAGATTAGAATGAAATTAGAATGAAAATCTTACCCGTGTCCAGTATTATATGGTAAAAAAATAAAGTTTTTGTTTTACTGGCCGTAAATCTCTCAATTAAGTGGTCTCTTACTGAAAGTGAATTCAAACTAGTTGCCATTGCATTGACACAGGTGTAAGAAAAGAAACAGAATATGTTTGACAATTTTGTCCCGCGCATAATTTTTTCATACAAGAACCTTAAATAAAAACATAATAAACATTAGACTATTTTCATTGAAATGTGTAAATAAATTGTTAAACTAAATAAATAATAGATTGATCGGAGTACCAGATGTATGCATGCATAACACCGATGCCTAATTCATGATGCTTGAAAATCTGCTCCATGTCCTCTCTTCCGATTATCTCGGAATGAGGAAAACCAAAAACACCATCGTCCATGTCTATTTGACGAATAACACATTGCATCACATCTGATGTTGCCACAAGTGTAACACCCTGTTTATTTAATTAATTATTTAATTAAATATTATCGTATATTTGGTGTTGATTCGTGTTGAGTTGTTAAGTTGGTTTTAGTTGAATTAATTAAATTAATTTGATTAAGCCGATTAAGTTGATTTAAGTTGTATCGTTGTTAGTTGAATTAAATTAAGTTGATTAAGCCGATTAAGTTGATTTAAGTTGTGTCGTTGTTAGTTGGATTAAATTAAGTTGATTAAATTGATTAAGTTGATTTAAGTTGGGTCCTTGTTAGTTGAATTAAGTTGAGTTGATTAAGTTGTGGGTTTATTAGTAGAATTGCACTATTCTTGATAAATGAACTTGTTTGGTGATTAGAAGTAATAATTATGGGGGTGTGTGGTTTAGGCCCAATAGAAATTATTAAGATTAAAATTAAAACCATAATCTAATGGGAATAATAGAAAAGAGGTTATCAGTAAAAATAAGGAAAAACAAGAAGTTGAGAAAAAGGCTACGTGAAGTGCTTAGGAGAGGAAAAACTAGGGTTCCGGTCAAAAGTCTTAGAGTCGCTGTTAATCCAAGGTAAGAGTGGGGTTCTAACCTTATAATTGGGATTATATGATGAATACATGTAGGATTGGGTATATGAATTATTGTTGGCAATTGTTGTATGCTTTGGTTGAATATAGTTGTTTGGTTGAATAAGTCGTTTGGTCGAATAAGGCATTTGGTTGAATAAGGGAATTAAATTAAGTTGTTAAATTAATCATGAATTAATTAAGTAGCGTGGTTTGTATATGAATATGTTGTCTTGTTACTGTCAATTATTGTTGTGTGTGGGTGAATAATTTGTTTTATTGAATAAGTTGTTTTGGTGAAATAAGTTGTTTTTAGATGATTAAGAAAATTATAAATTGTTGTGTTGCTGTTGAGTTGTATGCTGGTTGATTGGTTGAGTGGTCGAAGAGGAAACTGAGAAGGAATTTCAGAGATAGATGAAGATTGAGAAAAATAGAGAGAACACAGGTTTTGGACTATGGGATGACCATCCCATAGGCCTGACGACCGTCACGGTCACAATGTGACGATGGCCACACAGGTTGTGTTGCAAAATTGGTTATGCTTTGTGGCACTTGTGTTACTGCTATGTAGTCTTACTGAAGCATTAGTTTTTGTTCAGAAACATCAATGAATTAAGTAATTAATTACCAAGATTTAATTAATTGAATTAGGACCTAGTAACTAGTTTAAATAGTAATGATGTGATGAGTTTGACAGAAGAATAATTCAGTGCCAGTGCAGTAGTATTTGGTAACAGGATTAATAAATTGGTTAATAACAGTGTTGCAAGGAATTTGACAAAGGTAGGATAACAAGATAGGTGGTAAGTAGTAATAACAGAGCGTAGTGAATAGTTTAATTAATCAGTTTTAGTCGAGACTTATATGAATCAGAATGCGGTAAGTTTAGTTGTTCTTGCGTTGTGTTGCTTTGTTATAAGTTATATAGTTGCTGGTTGTTTTATATGCAGTGCCTTATAAATGGCAAGATTATGAGTTGTAGGCCTTTGGCCAAAGTTGAATGTTGTTGTGTTGCTATGTGGTTATAGTTGTCGTTGTTGCAGTTGCAGGCCTTGAGCCAACGTTGAGTTGTTGTTGTTGTTAAGTTGTAGGCCTCGAGTCAACATCGATTTGTTGTTATGTTGATATTTGAGTCGTATTGCATAACATATCGTTATTTAAATTGGAGTTGCTGCTTGGTAAGTTGGCCTGGATTGGCAAAATAAAGTTGAAGGCTTATGCCTTATGTTGACGCCTCTATTAATTGACAAGATTATAAGTTGGGAGTTCTGCTCCGATGGTACCACATGCATCACATTGTCTAAGTTGCATTTCCAAGTCGTATAGTATATTGTTGTGTTGTATCTCGTGTTGTTTAAGTTTTTGTTGTGTTGTGAAGTGGTGATTTATGTAATCTAATTTAATATGTTATTTATCATATTCTTGATTATATTATTAGATATCTCACTCATTCTGTTTGAATGTTGCCCTTTATTGGTAACGTGCGGGTAATCCAGATTAGAGCTGAGTACCTTAGTAGATTCTAGTCGGTGTTGTCGCTCTGATACGTAGCAACGGGGGGTGGATAACACATGTTTTCTGTTGATGTTGAATATTGTTATAGATGCTGAATTTTAAAGTTGTTTTATAGAAGAAGTGTTGTTTTGAGTTGTTTTGGTGTTGAATACAAGTTGTGCTATCTTAAGTTGAATTTTATGAATCCGCTACGTGATAATAAAGTATTTAGTTTTAAAGACTAATCAGTGTTGAACCTTGTTTTAAAAGTTGGAAATATATCATCTCATTTGAGTTGTTGTAATTTTATAGTCTGGTTTTATTAATAATTAAGAGGTATAAATGGGGTGTGTTACATTAGTGGTATCAGAGCAGGTTCGTCCATCTGGCCAAGTTGTCTTACGTTGTTTAATTCCTTAGTACGCGATATGTGTTTGAAACACTATTGGTACTTGCTTGTAGGTTTCTAACCGCTTGTCTCCAGGAGTTGGCTTGAAACAAGTGGAGCAGAAGTTACCCCTCAGAGATGTTTGTGGTATGTGAAGTTGGTTCGAGGTGGTATTGAATGAAGGAGTGCAAAGTGTTGTCGTAGTTATGTTGTTGCGAATCGACGAGAGTGTGGACTCATGATTTTATCCGTCGGTAAAGTTGGAATGCCTTTGAAGGAGGACAAGTCACTATGGTTGATGGTTTCTTCTTGGATAAGAGAGGGCAAGATGATGAATAATGATTAGCAAGTGGAGTATAAATATTGAGGTCTCTTGAAGACGATTGCGACTTGCCTTTTGAGTATAAGTTGGAGTTGGAGTCGGTTAAGGAATGATGTTTATACGCTAAGAAAGTAAGATACCTCATAGAGGATGAAGCTTATATGATTGCATATGTATGATGGAAATTATATGAGATATGCTTAGAGTATTGACGGTGGGTTAAGAAGGTGTTTGGGATTAAGAATCTATCCCAAAAGAATTTTTGATTTGATGAATCAACTGGTAGACTTGTATGTCCTGAGTATAGTCAGATTAGAGTCAGATGATTTCCAGAGTTTGGTGAAAAGCAAGGATAGTTGGAAGAGTTTGGAAGCTTAAGAAAGAGGTAGAACTCATGTTCACTAATTTCGGTTTTTATTTTTGTATTTGTGGAGCACCCTTCATTAAAAGACATAACAAATTCTAAGGCATGCAATTTATATTCTTGCCATGAATAAGGCATTGCAACTGATCATTCCTGCGATCAGAATTTGTAGTGGCTTTGGACACTGACGTGGATGTTGAGGGCGATGCTCAGTCGTCGAGGAGAGGTGGGGGTGTACCTGCAAGGTACTCTGATGTCAAGGTAAGAGCGGTCAAAAGAGTATGCAAGTACAAGTAAAAGAGTTAAGGGAGTGAATATTCGATACCTGGCCCTCTCACATGAGAGGGTTTATAAAGAGCCCACAACGCCTGGCTATTAGTCTATATTTTGGGCCTGGATCGTGGATCCCCAAAAAATAGGCAACTGTCGGAATGGGCCTGCATGGTCGAATGAGTACGTCGAACAATGGGTAATCTGAGCAGGAGTAGTTCCTCGGTCGGATCTGGGAGACTTCCCCGGATGACGGGCAGAAGTCTAGAAGGAGCATAGGAAACTAACCACGAGAAATTATGGGTCCTTTTGATATTGGGCTATTGGGTCGTCCTGGAAGCAATAGTGGATTGGGCCATGCCTAGTCATCGGGCAAGTCTGGAACAACAATATAATGCACAACCAACAACTTTACAACTTACAACAAAGAAACATAACACAAGAACACCCAATCATACCGTATTCTTATTCACAAAGTCCCGACTAAAACTGATTAATTAAATGATCTACTAAAACTCTATTAATTCTACCTCTTATTGACTCTTATTATACTTCTGTTAATTTCCTGCAACACTGTCACTAATACCATTTATCAAAACCTACCACCAAGTATTACCTCACTGCCACATAATTATTCTTCTGCTAATTCATCACAATATTACTTATTAATTCTCTTTCAAATAATTATTATGGTTATTGTTACTTCAACTAAGAGTGATCTTCAAAACTAATTAATTATGTTATTGGAACTAAGATTAAAATAAGACAAGCATGCAACAACAGAAGGAAATTCAATGCAGAACAAAATCCACCCCAGACCGTGTGACCATCGTCACATGTCCCTGACCATCGTCACACTTGTGACTTGGGACAATCGTAACATGAGGGTGACAGGCATCACGTCCTCAAGACATACGTCATACCTTTTGGGATGGTCGTCCCCCATCAAGACATGTTCTTCTCTGGTTTCTCTTATTCTTCTCCGTTTCTGTCTCTGTAACTCCTTCACGGTTCTATCTCAGACCAATTTTCCAATTAACCCAATACACAAATTCAATAGCAACACAAAATACTTATAAACAAACAACAATGAATAATCAATTTATGATTAATTCAACAACACAATTCAATTCTCTTATTCAACCAAAACAACTTATCCAACCAAAACAACATAAAAACTGATAGAAACAATCTACATACCCAATCCCATATGTATTCATCATACAATCCCGATTGTAGAGTTAGAACCCCATCCTTATCTTGGATTTAAGTTCTCTCTATCTCCGATTGGACTCTCGTTCTTGTAGCCTCTATGTATTCTCTGTCAAACCCTTATTCCTCTTTTTGCAATTTTTCAACTTCCACGCTCTTATTTTTCTACTGATAACTTAATTTCCTATAATACAATTAATCTTATAATTTTATTTAATTTAATTCTCCATTAAGTCCACCTATACCTATTTATTCTCCTTATTTTCCTCCATTCACCATTACCAATTCAATTTGACTTTTTAATTATTAAAATAATATTAATAATAATAATACTAATGATAATAATATAATTATGCTAATTATCCATTTTATATTATGGTTGAACAAATATTAATTAAAATAATCTAATTAACCTTATTCCGCACACCATTAATCTTTATGTTATTAGTCATACACCCCTACTCTTTACTACTTCTACTCACAAATAAGCCCATTAAGAATACTAGTATCATTCCAACACTATTTCTTCTACTTAATCAAATAATTCACTCAACTGACAACAAGACAACTTAAATCGACTTTTCCACAACTTAATCAACTTAATTAATTCGACTAACCATAACACAACTTAATTCAACTTAATTAAATTAATTCGACTAAAACCAACATAGCAACTCAATACAACACAATTTTGACAATCAACACATATCAACACAAATAATATGAAGGTGTTTAATTAAATAAACAGGGCATTACAACTCTCCCCCACTTAGAATATTTTCGTCCTCGAAAATTTACCCAAAGAACCTAATCTAACTACGTTCTCGCATCCAACTAATCAACTCTCATGCTACGAATGACAACACCATAAACAACACAATACAATGATACACCTTATCAACGATAACAACAACAAGATGCAATGCTCACACAATGCACTCGACGACTAACTCAAACCACATAAATCACCAACCTAAGAACACACAGGTTCACTACCAACCAGAACACAACACGATCATTACCATCAACATCGACAATACTCCCTTAATTTCCCCATCATAGGAATTAGCTACTCGCACTCGAACCATCACCATAGGTAACGAGGCAACAAAAAGTATGAGAACACAAAAGTCATAACACAACATCAACGAAACCAACTAGCGGCATCGTTGTTACCCACATATTAACAAATGCGCTACACCATGCTTTCATTGCGCACTTTGAGTACTAGCAACCATCAATCTATCAAGTTCACATCAACTCCCAACAATCAAAGGAGGCCTCAAAAAAGACTTTTGACTTAATTCACCGGAAATTACGACCAACGGGTATTCTACACTCTAATGATTACCGCATACTTCGAACTTAGATCCATAAATAATACCTCCGAATATCCAACACAACTACAATTGCTGCCACTCTCAAATCTTGAGTAGGATAGATACTTTCAAGAACCCCTAATTATCGTCAACATAAGCTACAACTTTACCATCTTGTATTAACACATCGGCTATCCTCATCTTAAACACATAACAACATAAGGATACAATGTCCAATTAATCTCAACAAGAAAATCATCTTCCAAACAGTTCTTAACACCCAATAACCACGAATTTTGCATCAATAACCTACATTTAACATGGGCATATTAACCAAACCAATCAAACAACTAGCTCATCAATTCCAATTAATACTAGCACAATCATCCATAACTCTCATCTGAATCGACACAACCAAGTAAGCTCATCTTTACAACTCAAAAATCACACCTTGCTAACTCAACATATAGCTTCACTTATTTCAATACTTGTAACCCAACTCTCAAATACTCTACGCACTTTCCCTCTGATTTCATAACATATCAAAACATCCACAACAAACACCAGTGATAACTTATCCAAACAAGTACAAAAAATACAATCCATATTTCCTATATACACTTTAAGGCATACCAGCCACTACCATTCTCTATCCGACATCCGCAGTCAAATCATGGTATAACATTTTCATTTACTTACTCCTTGGATTATCTCTACAGTGCTTCAAGTCTCGTGTCAATCGGATTCTCGATCCACCACCAATCAAAACTCAAGTCATCCAGAGCACAACTGAGAGTTTCCATACTACTCACCGATCAACGTGCAACCTTGTACTGACATCCTCAAGTCCACCACATTTCCCAATATAGGAATATGCATCGACTAATCAAAACAATCCATAAGCACTCGAATCAACTCCACACAATTCACTGTGCATACTATTCTAGTTGGCAAGACACGTCTATTCCATCCAACATAATTCTGTCTAATATTTACAAGAGATTAAGGGTGAATAGTTCCTCAATTTTTTAATAGACAGTCGGAAACCATAATAGTGACATAAATCATCATCATTACCCAACAACAATAGCGTCCTTTACCTCGTGCTCAAGGTTATCTAAGCATACTGCCCCGTCATCGCTCTAAGACTTACAAACATTTTCTTAGTTTCTTTATTCCCAACCTCGTCAGTGATATACAATGTCCAAAATCCAACACATATTCTTTTATACCAGCTAGTCGCACAACATAATCATTAAATATCCTCATAATACCGGAATTGTTACCACATCAAGTACAATCCAAATCGGTCCACTTCACTCGAAACATTTATTCCAAGTTAAGAGCTTTAACAACACTAACAAATCCTTCGTATTTCTTCTTAATCTCATAACTTCAATGATCCATATAGTTTCACACTTGATTCTCATTCCAATCACAATCTCAACAATACAATTTCATCATCTGGTTGGTGATAGAACTTCCAAAAACATTCTGACTCATGTCGAGTCCATAACACACAATCCACTTTAGTATTTAACCATCCTCAAAGATTTCTATACTTTAATCATTATTAACCATCATACGCCGCACTTCTATTTTCGTCTTCGATACTCTTACCTTCTTCCTGTTACCACACATTTTATACTTGACTTCATCTTACTATTTCCAGCAAGAATTGTCCAACTTCAAACATGATTATCTTCTTCAATATAGACCTCCCAATCACAAAATTATATTCCAAATTGAAGGGAATTTCATGTGAATTCCAGAACTTCAAGAATCGCTCAAATATGACTTACGAGTAAAAAGTTATCATCCTCGCAATGAGACTGGTCAAGAAATCTTGTATACAAACTTCCACCAAAAATCAACATCAGACCCAAATATTCAAATGTGTTTTTACCCCTATTCAAAAATGTGCCGAAGACAAAATTTATATGCAAAGTGTAGGTAATTTCATAAGCTTTTCGAAAAGTCTAGAATTACTCTCATCAGATTCACGAGTAGGAAGTTATGTATCTTTTACTGAAGGCTGCTCAATAAATACGAAAATAAAAATCAAAATTGGTGAACATGAGTTCTATCTCTTTCTATAGCTTCTAAAATCTTCCAACTATCCTTGATTTTCACCCAACTCTGAAAATCATCTGACTTTAATTCGACTATACTCAAGGCACATAAATCCTGCAGCTGATACAACAAATCGACAATTCTTTTAGGATAAATTCTTATTCCCAATCAACTTCTTAACCCATCGTCAATAATCCGATCACATCTCATATAATCGGCATCATATACATGCACTCATATAAGCTTTATCTTCTACGAGTTATACCATTCCTCAACTGACTCCAACTCCAACTTATACTCTAGAAGCAAGTTGCAATCATCTTCAAGAGACATCAAGAGTTATACTCTCGTCGATTCGCAACAAAACAGTTCCGACAACACTTGCACTCTTGCAATCAATACCACCTTGAACCAACTTCACATACCACAACATCTTTGAGAAGTAAACTTTTCCCCACTTGTTTAAAACCAACTCCTGGAGACAAATGGTTAGAAAATCAACCAACAAGTACTGATAATGTTTCACACACATGTCGCATACTAAGGATTAAACAACGTTTGACAACTTGGCCGGACGGGCCGACCTGCTCTAATACCACTAATGTAACACCCCATTTCTACCCAACGAAATTAATAAAACCAGAGTTACAAAATTTCAACTATAAAATGGAATGTCACATTCACAACTTAAAAACAACGACTTTTATCACATAACAAGGATACATAACACTTAAAACATCGAGTGACAAAATAGAAACTACCAATAGTATTTAAAACATAACAACTTTATTACTAAGTAGTGGATTTACAATATTCAACTTTAGTGATACCGCGTTTTTATTCAACTTAAAACAATTATCAAGTACAAGTAATATTTTGAGTTCAACTCAAAATTCAGCAACGAAATAAAAACAACATCGAAACAATAATCGTTCAACCCCCCAAGTGTTACGTATCAGAGCCACGAAACCGGCTTGAACTAACGAATGTAAGTAGCTCTAATATGGATTACCTGCACGTTACCAACAGAGGGAAACATTTAAACAGAAGGGGTGAGATATCAAACAATATAATTGAATATATGATAAATAACATTTTAAATTAGATTATATAAAATCGCCACGTCTAACTCACAAACAACGTCAATCAACACCAGATACAACACAACAACATAATTACGCAACTTCAAAATGCAACTTAGACAAATGCAGATGCATGTGGTACCATTGGAGCAGAACTCCAAACTTAATAAACTGCCAATTAATAGAGGCGTTAACAACAAGGCATAAGCCTTCAACTTGATTTTGTCAATCCAGGCCAACTTACTGAGCAACAACTCCAACTTAAATAATGCTATGTATGTGACTCAATTTAAATGCCAAACAACAACAATGATAATTACATAGCAACACAACAACATTCAACTTTGGCCATAGGCCTGCAGCTTATATTCTTGCCATAAATAAGACACTGCAACATAATGCACAACCAACAACTTCACAACTTACAACAAAGAAACACGACACAAGAACAACCAATCATACCACATTCTTATTCACAAAGTTCCGACTAAAACCGACTAACTAAATGATCTACTAAAACTCTATTAATTCTACCTCTTACTGACTTTTATTATGCTTTTGTTAATTTCCTGCAACACTGTCACTAATACCATTTATCAAAACCTGCCACCAAGTATTACCTCACTGCCACATAATTATTCTTCTGCTAATTCATCACAATATTACTTATTAATTCTCTGTCAAATAATTATTATGGTTATTGTTACTTCAACTAAGAGTGATCTTCAAAACTAATTAATTATGTTATTGGAACTAAAATTAAAATAAGACAAGCATGCAACAACAGAAGGAAATTCAATGCAGAACAAAATTCACCCCAGACCGTGTTACCATCGTCACATTCCCCGACCATCATCACACTTGTGACTTGGGACAGTCGTAACATGAGGGTGGCGGGCGTCACGTCCTCAAGACGGATGTCCCACCTTTTGGGACGGTCGTCCCCCATCAAGACATGTTCTTCTTTGTTTCCTCTTATTCTTCTTTGTCTCTGTAACTCCTTCACGGTTCTAACTCAAACCAATTTTCCAATTAACCCAGTACACAAATTCAACAACAATACAACATACTCATACACAAACAACAATGAATAATTAATTTACGATTAATTCAACAACAAAATCCAATTCTCTTATTTAACCAAAACAACTTATCCAACCAAAACAACTTATTCAACCAAAACAACATAACAACTGACATAAACAATCTACATACCCAATCCCACATGTATTCATCATACAATCTCGATTATAGAGTTAGAACTCCACTCTTAGCTTGGATTGAAGGTCGCTCTAATCTCCGATTGGACTCTCGTTCTTGCAACCTCTACGTATTCTTTGTCAAACCCTTATTCTTCTTTTTGCAACTTTTCAACTTTCACGTTCTTATTTTTCTACTAAGAACCTAATTTCCTATAATCCAATTAATCTTATAATTTAATTTAATTTAATTCTCCACTAATTCCATCTATACCTATTTATTCTCCTTATTTTCCTCCACTCACCATTACCAATTCAATTTGACTTTTTAATTATTATAATGATATTAATAATAATAATAATAATAATAATAATAATAATAATATAATTTTCATCACTCCTATAATTATGCTAATTATCTCTTTTATACTATGGTTGAGCAAATATTAATTAAAATAATCTAATTAACCTTACTCCACACATCACTAATCTCTATATTATTAGTCATACACCCCTACTCTTTACTACTTTTACTCACAAATAAGCCCATTAAGAATACTAGTATCATTCCAACACTATTTCTTCTACTTAATCAATTAATTCACTCAACTAACAACAATACAACTTAAATCGACTTTTCCACAACTTAGTCAACTTAATTAATTCGACTAACCACAACACAACTTAATTCAACTTAATTAAATTAATTCGACTAAAACCAACATAGAAACTCAACAAAACACAATTCCGACAATCAACACATATCAACACAAATAATACGAAGGTATTTAATTAAATAATAAATTAAATAAACAGGGTGTTACATTAAGCATTCAGGCAGATTTGGACATTTGATCAAGTTTAGAATTCAGTAGGATTACTTCACTTTTCAACTTAGAGATAGTTTTAAGATGTTCTTCTTTTTCAACCTCCAGTTGGACAATGAGTTTCTTCTACTTCTCCCCTTGTTGACAAACTTCTTTAATTCTAAGACACAACTTGCTGTAGGAAGTTGCCAGTTCTTCAAAGGACAATTCATTATCACTAGAATCTTCATCAGAGAGATATCTCCCTATTAGAGTAGTAACATCTTTAGAAGGTTCTTCTTCAAGTTCACTTTCAGTGTCCTCATCAGACCAAGCAACAATTGGACCCTTCTTTTGCTTCTTGAGGTGAGTAGGACATTCAAGTCTAATGTGACAAAATCCTTCACATCCATGACACTGAATCCCTTTACCTTTAGTTGGTTTTTCTTCAGACTTTGTTCTTCTACCAACATCATTAGACATGTTAATGTAAGATGAGTTGTTTTTGACATTAGCTTTTGAATTCATGTCCATCATTTTCATTACTTTGTTAAATTGTCTTCCAAGCATCATTATAGCATTGGATAGTCCTTCATCAGTATATATATCACATTCCTCCTCTCCATCTTCAGTATTGGACACAAAGGCTATGCTTTTGGATTTCTTTCCAGATCTGTCACTAATCCCCAATTCAAATGTTTGAAGAGATCCAATAAGTTCATCCACTCTCATATTGTTGATATCTTGAGCTTCTTCTATGGCAGTAACTTTCATATCAAACCTCTTGGAAGAGACCTGGGAATTTTTCTAACCAGCTTTTCTTCAGACATTTTTTCTCCTAAAGCACTTGAGGAATTAGCTATCTCAATAATATTCATATGAAAATCATGTATGCTTTCATCATCTTTCATTCTTAGGTTTTCAAACTTGGTAGTATGCAATTGAAGTCTTGACATCTTCACTTTGGAAGTACCTTCATGGGCAGTTTTGGGAGTATCCCAAACATCTTTAGCTATTTCACAATTCTTCACTAATCTGAATATATTTCTATCAATTCCATTGAATAAAGCATTCAAGGCTTTGGAATTTCCAAGAGCCAATTCATCATCCTCCTTGGTTCATTCTTCCTCAAGTTTTAGATCAGAAGTAGCTTTTCCATCTTTCCTAAATATGACAAGATGTTCCCATCCTTTTATAATAGCTTT
Organism: Lathyrus aphaca; assembly: GCA_963966055.1. Lineage (NCBI taxonomy): Eukaryota > Viridiplantae > Streptophyta > Magnoliopsida > Fabales > Fabaceae > Lathyrus > Lathyrus aphaca. The sequence continues at coordinate 27,390,227 of OZ014521.1, read as the reverse complement.
CCAGGCTTTATTATCCAATAATTTCAAGAAGGACACCATACGAGGTTTCCAATAATCATAATTAGTACCATCCGGAATATGAGGTCTGTTCACAAATCCTCATTCCTTCTCCATATTACTAGAAAGTAGTGTCCCTAGATCTCACCCAGAACTAGAGCAGGATGCATGCTCTGATACCAATTTAAATTCTGGTATCAGATATGAGTAGGGCTGGAAATGAGTTGAGTCGAGTCAAACTTGCCTCAGGATTTATCACAAAATTTTCTTTCACCTCAAACTCGACTCGTGAAGAATTTACTGAGTTCGATTTCGAGTTCCTCACAGACTTTTTTTCAGCTCAAACTCGACATGTTAGAAGTTCACAAACATTTTGGTTCAACTCATTAGGTTTATCTTGTTAGATTCAAATTGCTTATTTCACAGACTTAAAAGTAATTGTTTAAAGTCTATTATATATATATATATATATATATATATATATATATATATATATATATATATATATATATATATATATATATATATATATATTGACATTTTAAGTTGATATTTTTTAAAATAAAAAATATAGAAATAAAATAAAATTTATAAGATTGAAATTTATATGATGTTGACTCTATTTGTATCAATTTTTATAGAAATGATTTGATCTCTCGAGAATATAAATTATCAATTAAAACTGTTAGATTAAAAAAAACAAAGTTAAGATTTAGAGCAAATATTTAAATTTACTCTTAAAGACAATATAATTCATCTCATATATAATCGAGTTGACTCATGAACCTAACGAGTTGAACTATATATAGTTCAAGTTTGGCTCATTTAGTTAACGAACTTAGTATTTAGCTCATATTTGGCTCATTTGGTTCATGAACCCAGTTCAACGATTTAATTGTCGAATCGAATTCTGAACTATTTTCGAGTTAGTTCGATTCATTGTCAGCCCTAGATATGATATATCGAAGGAGATGTCACGACACTAATATCTGAACAATGATTAACATATGAACAAGGTAAATAAAAATGTAAACTATTAAAGAGGACACAAGCAATTGTTAACCCAGTTCGGTGCAAACACACCTACGTCTGGAGGCTGCCAAGCCAGGAAGGAAATTCACTAAACATAATTAGTTCAGAGACTCTCAGCAAACAACCTTATGTTTATAGTCTTCTCACTTAATCTCTACCCGTGTAATTTCTATCTATGACACACTTAGAGAAGAGACACTACTCACCCCCTCAATCACAACAATGTTAAGAACACAAATTACAAAAGAGAGTAGAACATTCTTCAAATACAAAAACTTGATATTTCTTAAAAGCTTCAATCAAGAACAAATACACTTTTGCTTAAAAGCTTAGAGTGAACAACTTACAACTCAATAAACTCAGTCTAAGTCAATCATCAACGTGATGATTGATTGACTCACAAGAAACACACAAAAGACTAAACCCTAACACAATGCACACGTCTTCAAAATATTCTCTTGTCCATTAGAATAAGGTTCCTGTAACTTTTAAATAGATTTCACAAAGCATGGGCTTGAGCCTTCTAACACAATCAGATTAAACCTAATTAATCTTGATATTCCATAATCAAGGGCACTAAAATAGTAACAGTTGAACTTCCTTAACAAACAAAATAAATCTGGATCAAATTTCCACCAATAAATGTGCCAGTAATCACTCATCAAGGTCACACAAAAGATTGCTTAAACACGCAAAAGACAAAGCATAATATTCTAAACTAAATGTTCAGAAAAACATGTCATAACATCAGTCTTGACATCATGAGAAAAACCTGCAACATCTGAGAAAACCACCTGTAGACTATAAGTCTCACATGTTAAGACATTATGAATGACATTAATTTGTAGCCACGTGTTTTAGCAAAATTGCTACCAATTAATAGAACCTACATTAGCTAGGATACTGGACTCTTCAATTGACACTAGAATGCAATCAAACTTCACAGTCAAAGATTTCAACACTTTCTCAATCTTCTACAAATCGTTGATTGATTCACCACACGACTTCATCTGGTTCGTTAACAACACCACACGTGAAAGATATTCTGATACAAATTCGTCTTCCTTCATCTGATTCATCTCAGATTGTTTTCTCAATGTCTGTAACTTTACCATTTTCAACTTTTCATCTCCACCATACAAGTTTGTTAACTTGTCCCATGCTCCTTTGGTCATCTCTTTTCAATTATTTTCTCAAACACAATAGAATCCACACACTAGTGAATCAAGAAAATGCATTTTCCATCTTTCTTTCTTCGTTCCCTTTGTGCAACTTGCTCAACATCATATGCATTCCTCCTAATGTTGGTACTTTATCATTCACGATTGCAGCCACAATGTCCTTTATATAGGCATCTAAAGCTCAGACCCAAAACTATACAAATCGATCCAAGTCTAAAACATTCCAAATGTAAAGTAGAAAACTACAAATTATATTTCGACACAACTATATACTATATTTGACTCTATCGTATACATTTGTCTCTTTCACCTAAATTATCTACTTCAACATAATCAAATACTAGTTTTCGACATAACAATAAATTACAACTTCTAACGAAACTAAACTTTGATTAAATACTAGTTTTCGACATAACAATAAATTACAACTTCTAACGAAACTAAACTTTGATTTCGATTTAATTACATATCCACGTTCAATGTTTAATAGTCCTCAAATGTCTTTTATATTTGGTTCCACCTTTGAGGTCAGAATGACTCCAACACAGTATTAACGTTTTTGGTCCATTCCTATAATCTAACCTCATTGGTCAATTACTTCACCAAATTTTAGCCATCTACGTAAGCTAGCTCTTGTATTCAATTCTCATAATTGACTTTTCTTAACAAATATTCATTTCAAAATTGACTTATATAGTTCTACCTCCATTTCTACTCCAACTTTTCTTCTATACTCGTTCATTCATATCATATCATATATTATTATCCTCTCTCAAATTCTTTTACTAATGGCTTCCTCAACTCTAACACCTCTTATATTTTCCATCTTCATTCTTTTCCACCTTCAAACCTCCAAAGCCAAACAAACCATCTGCAAAACCTTATCATGCGGCGATATCGATATCACTTTTCCTTTCGGATTAAAACAAACTAGTACTAATCAAATTCAAGATCCTCGTTGTAGCTATTATCCAAATCCCACTTTCCAACTTTCATGCAACAACAACCAAACACAAACAATCCTCAACCTCCCCAAAACAGACACCTTAATCATCAACAACATCGATTACAAATCCCAAACAATCCAAGTCAATGACCCCAAAGGTTGTCTCCCAAAACGTTACTTACAAAACAACTTCAACCTTTCTGATTCACCTTTTAAACCAAACCCAGAAATTTACGTCTGGTATAATCTCACTTTTCTTCGGTGTCCTTCCAACGTATCATATGAATTGCCTTTAACACCGATTTCTTGTCTAACCGATGAAGAAGAACAGGATTCGGTTGTTGTTTTATGGGGAGAGCGTATTGAGGATACAACGTTGTCGGAAACATGTGAGGTGATTTCAAAGGCTTTTGTTCCGTTGCCGTGGATGGATTTGACTATGGGGCCGTTTTGGCCTGATCTTAGTAGGGATGTTGAGTTGGTGTGGAACAAACCTAGATGTGAGAAATGTGCGGCTAATGGTCAAGTTTGTGGATTTTCTGATGATGACAAAAATGCTCTTCAACTTGAATGCTCCCCTAGTCCTTCCAATGGAGGTATGTGTTCTTGTTTCTTCTTACGCTTCGGTTTTTCATTCTATGGCTGTGATTCATTCTCAACAATATGATGATATTAACGTTTTACTCATCGGTTTTGGTAGTTGATAGATGTAGTTAAGAAATCTAGACGGCCTATATGAATCATACAAAACCGATTTTTAGAATAAGGATGTTATTAAGACTATAAATTATTTGATATGTGACTCTTAACACACCTCCTTACACATCCTTACGTTCACAACAGAAACATCTAGAACGTAAAAACAAATGGTAGTTTCTTATCGCATAAATCTGATGGTAGATGTTTTATTGAATCTTAAACAAAACTCTTGATATTATATTAAGAAATATCATTGAACTTAACTCAACTATATAAAATTAACTTTTAAGTGAAGATTACTCATTTTTTATAAATATGTGTGTATGTCATGTATGGTCGGAGTGTGAACATATATAATCTTAGAAATTAATCAAGGCCACAATTTAAGTCCATAATATTTTGAAACTTTGTAAGTGGCTGGATGTGGGAAATTAACGTTCATGATGTAGAAGTTTTTTGATGTTTAAACCCAAAATAGGTCGGAGGTGTGAAACGAGAGAGAGAGAAAGAAAGAAAGAAAATAAAACACATCATTTTCAATTAATTTTAAGGTCCCGTTATAATAATGTGATTGAATAATAGAAGCATGATTTATGACATGTTGAAAGCAAATAACAAACAACTAGTTCTTTCAAGGCACTCAACCCTCATCTATTATATAAGTCAACTTTTTGTGTGGAAAGATACATTTGAACTTTTAATAATAATAAAAAAAAAGATTAATTTATAAATATCAAAATTTTTATTTAAATTAGAATATAATTAAAATTAAAAGTAGAAAGAAATATTGTTGGAAGTGATTAAGTTTTAGACAAATTGTTCTGGACTGGTTTAGTAAGTGTCTTACGCCAAATTGAGGCCCAATCCAATACTCAGCTGCGCATAAGCTCATTAAGAGATCCGCTAAGATATGGTCGTTGTAGAAAAATAGTCGTTAGCATGTAGCCATTGGGACTTCCATCCACGCGTCATAACGCCTTCCACGTGGCCAACTACCTTCTAGATTTCCCGGAGGCAATTATGCTTAATCAAAGACTACGCGTCCTCAATCTGCGGGCATGTGCCCCTATAAAAACCCTCCACTCTTAGAGGGTCAGGTATTCATTTCTAATCCCCACTTTCTTATGCTTTAGTTTGTCTCATACTGAAACTTACTTGAGCGTCGGAGTACCTTGCAGGTACACCACTCCTTCTCCTACAAACATCATCTCAATCCCAGCTGAAGGGCACAAAGACCTGTCCGGATATTTTCTGTACAATGGCATTGTATGTGGGAAACTAGCAGCTCCTCATCATTCGTGACCAAGATCCTTTCTTTCTTTCACCGCAAGATCAAAACTCATTTTTTCGTCTTCATGGCTACCCAGGTCAACGAGATTGTGAAAGACACCCCTACCATCGTCATCAGCGATAGAGATAACACTAGCAACCATGAGGTTTCCCAACTCAATGTCGGTCACAACGAAGGACATCCTCCTTCCCCGACTTCGAACAATCTGAAACAACCGCCCGTCACTCACGGGGACCTTGTGTTTGAACCAATTCACATCTCGTCGGACGCAAATGTTGGCACTCAGGCTCTTATCACCGCTCTCAACAGGGCAAACCTCACTCTCTTTCAACATAGCAAATGCATACAGGTGCTCGAACGTAACCATTGTCCCCCCTCACCATCCAGGAGATTACGTCGAAGAGGTTTTCCTTGTCATTCTCAATCTCCTCCGTGAAGTCGTTAAGGGAAATATCCTAGACACCTTTATCCTCCTAGAGATCAGGATGTACCTGAAGGTTCACGCCCAGAAAGGGCCAGGAAACGTACTGGATCTCCTCCCCGTAAGACGAGGCACTCGTCTGAAGATCAAGATCACAGCAAGAAGTCCCGTTACGATGAAAACTGTCATCAGAGGAGCAGATCCCCATATCCCGAGCCCACTAGCAGCGACGACAAAAATCATCGCGAGCTGCTCATCCGTGAGATTATGGAGACTTGCATCCCACGCGGACTCGAGAAAACTCCTCCACTGGCCACATATGACGAGACCACCGATCCCGACGATCACATCGAAAATCTCGAAGCCATCCTCCACTATCACAACGTGGAGGGTGCGATCAAATGTAGGTTGTTTCCTATCACCTTGCGTAAAGGCGCGATGTCGTGGTACAAGCATCTCCCCGCAGGATCCATCACATCATGGAAGGTCTTGAAAAGCCAACTCACTAGGCACTTCACAACATCTAGACGTCACCCAAAGACCAAGACCACCCTCGAGAGAATCATACATGGGAAGAAAGAGCCCCTGAGCGACTACATCGACCGGTTCAACAAAGAGGACATCGAAGTGCCCACTACTGACTGCATGAAGCGGTATATTTTGGAAAAGGGTCTACGTCCTAACAGCAAATTCAAAAGAGTTATGGGTATCGAACCTCCCCAATCATTCGCAGAGCTTCTCTATAAAGCGCAAGCGTACATCCAGTACGAGGAAAAGGAGGTCGCGTACAAAACGCGGGATTCAAGAAATTAGGAGAACGCGAAAACTCATAGGCAGAAAGACAGCGACGAGGCCCTTGACGTGAAAAACAAAGAGATGAGCGTACTAGAGAGAGTACAGGACCAGCAGGCCGATTCTCATAATACACTCTTCTCACCGCTCATCGCGAGAAGATTCTCAGTTAATGCATCAATACCGAGCTCAAGCAGGGAGGTGTTCGTTTCCCCAAACCAACTCCTTCCAAGGCTAATACCGACAAGAGCAAGTATTGTCGATTCCACCGTATTCATGGGCACGTCACCGATGACTGCATCCACCTCAAAGACGCCATTGAGATCCTCATCAAAGAGGGACACCTCAAGAAATACGTCAAAGACTGAGCTCCTCGGCAAGAAGAGTCGACGAAGTCACCGAGGAGGTCGCCCTCATGCAAGTCGCCATGTCAGTCACGAGGCCCGAGGATTTCTTCATTCCTCGGCACCTCTTAAGCACAAGATACTTTGCTTCGCACAACCCTTGGGAGTGCTTCCCATCGGTCATGCTCATCTCAGGTGGAGGTTACAACAAGATGACTGTTGGATCCGTTAGGCGAAACCTCGAGCATCTGGTCGATTAGTCATTGATTCAGCTTTCATCTATCGAGAGAGTCAAAGGGAAATCCCAGCCAATCACTTTATACAGGGAGGGACTCCTCGGTGGATCTCCAAACTCTCATATCCTTTTGTTGATCTGCACAAAGATGGAAAAGACAGATGTGCGCAGAATACTCGTCAACCAAGGAAGCTCGGTCGACATCATGTACACTTCGCTTTTTCGAGCATTACAACTTGACCATAAAAACTTGTCCCCATACATTGGCTCTAATTTGCAGGGATTCAACTGGGCCACCTCCAAGCCTTGGGGCTACGTCGAGCTGAAGGTCACGTTCAGGGAAGGAGATGCCTCCAAAACAATTAAGATGCATTTCCTGGTGACCGACTATCCATCCCTCTATCAATGCATTTTAGGGAGGACAACGCTGGCCGAACTCATCGTTGTCCCTTCAACGGTCCACCTCAAAATGAAATATTACACATAGAAGGCCACGTGGATACTCTCAACGGGGACATTGAGGCGGAAAGGAGATGCTTTGAAGCAGCAACTAGAGGCCAGATTATGATAGAAACCGCACCAAAGAGCAGTAAGCGCGAGAGAGATGAGGACTCTCCAACTGGCGATGTTCGGCCCGATAAGAAGCCAACACCTCAGATCAATACTATCGACCTTGATCCTCGCATCCCTGTAGATGTCGAGGAAAATTTCTCTGCAGATAAAACAGTTGTTTTGTGCCCTTTGTTCACGGGAGAATTCGAAGTTGTAACCTTCAGAGATAACCCCGACAGAGGAGTCCACATTGGTGCAGGACTTCCCGACAACGTCAAGGAACAGCTGAAGCAATGTCTACGCAACAACGCTGACCTCTTCGCCTGAGGCGTCGCTGATATTTTAGAAATTGCATGCCATGAGCTTACAATCGACCCAATAACACGCGTAATTTCCCAGCGCAGGCGCAAGCAATCCGAAGAAAAAACTTTAGCTGCTGAAAAATTAGTTAATGACCTTCTAAAGGCCAAATTTGTAACTGAGGTCAGGTACACGACCTGACTCTCAAACACTGTACTTGTGAAAAAATCTAATGGGAAATGGTGCCTGTATTGACTACACTAATCTTAATTGGGCTTTCCCGAAAGACTTTTACCCTCTTCCCAACATAGATAAGTTGGTAGATAATTCCGCAGGTTTTAAATTGTTATCCTTCATGGACGCATATTTCGGGTACAACCAAATACCCATGGCTGACAAAGATAAAAGGCATACTGCGTTCATGACCCTGACGAGAAATTATTACTACAATGTAATGCCCTTCGGGTTAAAAAATGCAGGAGCCACATATTAGCGCATGATGAAAAACGTCTTCCAATCACAAATTAGGGACATGCTAGAAGTATACATGGATGACATGGTCGTCAAGTCCATTCAAGAGTCTAACCACACCTCTCATCTCCAGAGTGTGTTCGACCAAGCTAGGAAATTCATAGTGCATTTTAATCCTGACAAGTGCACATTCGGTGTAAGGGCGGGCAAGTTCCTCGGCTTCTATCTTACAGAAAGAGGAATCGAGGCTAACCTCGACAAATGTCACGCCTTCTCAAAATTTCCTACGCCTGACTCTAAGAATTCAATCCAATCTTTAAACGGTATGCTTGCTTCTTTGTCTCGATTCATAGAAAAATCCGCTCAGCATGCCTCCCCCTTCTTCAAACTGTTCCGTAAAGAAGTCGTGTTTGAATGGACAGAAGAATGAGAGAAGGCCCTATGACACTTTAAACGAGCCTTATCAGAACCCCCCGTTTTGTCCAGATCAACGACCAAGGAGATCCTCTACCTATATATGTTTGTCAATACTGAAGCCATCACCGCATCTCTCATAAGGGAGGATTTTGACGGGCAGAAGCCCGTATACTTCAAAAGTAAATCTTTGCAAGGGCCAGAGCTTAGATATCAACAAATCGAGAAGGTCTCCCCCGTGCTCATAAATGTCGTCAGGAAGCTGCGACATTATTTCTTGGCACACACGGTAGTCGTAAGAACCGATCAGCCCATCAAGTAACTTTTATCCCGACCAGATATGGTCAGACGAATGCTGAGATGGTCCCTGGAGTTATCTAAATTTTATATACGTTATGAAGGCAGAAAAGCTCTAAAAGCTCAAGCCCTGACCAACTTCGTCGTTGAGATGACCCGAATAGAAACCACGTCATAAAACGCCCACAAGTGGACCATCTACGTCGACGGAGCATCTGGACCTTCTGGAAGTGGGGCAGGGATCATCCTCGAAAACAAAGAAGGCCTCGTGGTCGAGGTATCTTTAGTTCTATCTTTCCCAACATCTAACAACTAGGTTGAGTATGAAGCCTTCCTGGCAGGAATCCATCTTGCAAAGGACATGGGCACCCAAGAGATCAAGATTTTTACCGACTCACAATTGGTTGTGTCACAGGTAAAAGGGGAATATCAAGCAAAGAACGACAATTTGGTCGAATACTTGGCACTAGTACAACAGATGCTCACACACTTCAGGTCCTGGGACGTCCAATATATTTCACGTGAGCGTAAATCGCAAGTAGACGTCCTGTCAAAGTTAGCAAGTATGCGAAAGAAAGGAGGGAACAAATCCATTATCCAGGAAACGCTTCCTCGTCCTAGCATTGAAACGTCTGGAATTACCATCGATAGTCATAGGTAACAATGGTTGATGGATGACTCTTGTATTCCAGTACTTGACACACAGTGAGTTACTCGAGGACAAGAAGGAAGCCAGTGCCACAAAACATCGCACTTCCTCTTACATCCTTGTGGACGGCAAGATGTATCGCAGAGGATTCTCCATCCCGCTCCTAAATTACGTCGGAGAGGAAAGTTTATCTGATATCCTACATGAAATACACGAAGGAATTAATGCTCAACATCTGGGTGGCAGGTCTTTGGCCCGAAAAGCATTACGAGCAGGTTACTACTGGCCGACCATACAGAACGATGCCAGAGAGCATGTAAAGAGGTGCAAGAAGTGCCAACGCCACGGGGATGCACACATCTCATCCCCCCCCCCCCGACGTTCTGAAAACAATGTCGACATCATGGCCATTCGTGCAGTGGGGCATGGACATACTCGGATCCTTCACGACGGGTTCTTTTCAAAACAAGTATCTAATCATGGTCGTTGACTACTTTACCAAAAGGATAGAGGCCGAGGCCCTGGCCAGAATCACCTCCTTCAACATTCTACGATTTTATAAGAGAAATATCTTGGCCAGATTCGGCATACCACAAACCCTTATAACGGACAACGACACCCAGTTCACAGATAGAAATTTTCAAGAGTTTATCGCCAAGACAGGAACCAAACAACACTTTTCATCCTTCGAGCACCCACAGACAAATGGGCAGGCCGAGGCTGCTAATAGAGTCATTCTACGGGGCCTTAGACGAAGGCTAGGCGAGGTGAAGAATAGGTGGATCGAGGAACTCCACAGCGTACTGTGGGCCTACCGGACCACCCCACACTCGACTACCGGGGAGACCCCAATCCGAATGACATACAGAACAGAGGCAGTCATCCCTGTGGAAATCAGAGAACCTTCTTATCGCACAGAGTCCCCTTTAGAAGAAGAACTCAACGACGAGGCTTTAAGATAGGAACTCGACTTGGTTAAGGAGGTTCGTTCAGGGGCAACTCTCTATGAAGAGTCCCTAAAACAAAAAATCTCTTTACGTTACGACAACATAATCCTCAAAAGAGAATTCCAGGTGGGCAGCCTTGTACGTAGAAATTAGAAAGACTTGCGCGAAGTGAAGCTCGCGGCCAACTGGGAAGGCCTATATCATGTTAAATAAAAAACGGGTACATGGGCGTATTACCTCGAATAACTGAATGGGGAACCATTTGCTCGACCATGGAACGCAGAAAAGCTTAAACAATATTACAGCTAAAAGTCCAGCCAAGGCGCGGAGTAGCTGTCAGCTGATAAATCCAACCAACAAGGGAAGAAGTGCCCAGCCACGGGGATGTATTATGGTATAAATACGACCCTCAACATAAACGTATGCGATCACTTTCCCACTATTAGGACAAATGAATCGCCCAACGGGGATACCTCAAACGAGCTTCGCCGTTGTCATACCACCGTGGCAGACCCTCAGCTCGCGATGGGAAAGGTCTAAGCCTTAGGGAAAAAGAATATGATCGTGTCCTCGAGCCCTCCGGCGAGAACATATCTCGCCCCTCGTTCAGTTCCATACACTGTCGGGTTTAACATATCATGTCGAGCATTCACCCAGTTCTCTAAACTTACAATTATAAAAGCATACATGCAATTTAAGTAACAATGCACAAACAAGGTATAAAATAATATTATAATATGAAAAAAGCATCGACCATATGGTCGGCATTATCTTAACTTACAAAAAGGGGGAAACAAACCCCCATACAAAAACTTATCAAAAATGGCACGCATGCCAAGACAATAATGGCACGCAGGCCAAATAATTACACATCATCAGGAGGCATGACCACTCCTTCTCCACACGGTGCAAGGGACCGGTACCTTCAATGATCAGGTCCATGCCAGGGTTGGTCACCTTAAGTTGTTCTACGGCATTATAAAAGTCAAACGAAGCCATGCTCAAGTTGTCCTACGCTAGCAATCGAATCCGGGCGATCAGTTTCTCCTTGGTCATCATGGCAGAATCCTCCTCGGTTTCATCTTCCCCGATGGCCGCCTTGCTCTCCGCCTCCATAGCCCGTTTCTTCAAACGCTCGTTGTCGCTGGTAAGGTCTGCCATCTTGTCCCAAATTTTTGTGACCTCCTCATAAGCTTGAGCTTGCTCTCGTAATGCCCCTTAGCCTGAAGCAGATCATTTTCCAACTTTGCATTTTTAAGCTCCGCCTCAACAACTCTATCCTTGGAAGCTTGGAGGTTTTTGTGGGACACCAGGTCGGCATCATTGAAAGTGAGGGCAACCTCTAGAATCCGGATCATCCCCGCAACATCTTGACATAGCTCGGCTCTTAGAGTCTTGTGATCAGTGGAAAGGATGGCAGCGACATCAAGATCGGGGACCTGAACGGATGACCCACCAATGAACAACGATCTCTAAGTTGCACACAAGTAAAGTTGAACGGGCCCGATGATGTTGCGTCGTTTTCGAAGGCGAAGGGGGCTCCTCGGTCCTAGGTCGTTTTCCCAGTGGAGAGCCACCCATCGCAGTGGTCCCCAAAGTCAAACTTCCAGAAGCAACAAAATCGTCTAAGGTAGACTGGTCCTTGACGGTGCCAACCCGGCTCTTGGAACCTTTCTTGAGGATGCCTTTGTTCGCTTTCACCAAACGGTCTCGCATCTCGGCCATTTGCGCCGCAAAAAGAACAAACAAGTTAGTTACCTGACAAGTCCACAAACAAAAGCTGAGGCTAAAGAAACAACCTAAGAGTCACATTGTTGCCTCTTTGTTCAGACAGCTAAGCAACAACTTCATGTTTATTAATCTGGATTGTGTGGCCGGTGTTCCATCAAGACGGAGGAGGGCATACCTGTCAGAATCTACAAGTTATGTTGGACGGAAGCTAGCAACAAAATTGAACAGCTTATTATAAGATGTTGTGTCACACGCATTCAGTTCCTTGACATATTTTCTTTGATGTATATACGTTCCTTCCGATGTTTGATTGATTTGTATTCCCATAAAGAACTTTAACTCTCCCATCAGGCTCATTTCAAATTCTGCCTGCATAGAATTAGCAAATTTCTTTCCCAAGGCACTTTTAGTGGAACCAAAACTAATATCATCTACATAAATTTGACAAATCAGAATATCATTTTTAAAGGTTTTGCAAAAGAGAGTTGTGTCCACTTTCCCTCTGATAAAGTTAGTTTCCATAAGAAAATTACTTAGTCTTTCATACCAAGCTCTGGGAGCTTGTTTCAGACCATATAAAGATTTTTTAAGTTTGTAAACATGTTCTAGAAATTTAGTATTTTCAAAACCAAGGGGTTGGTGCACATAAACTTCTTCGTCAATATAACCATTTAAAAATGCACTTTTGACATCCATCTGATAGAGAGTGATGTCATGGTTAACAACAAATGAGATTAAAAGTCTAATAGATTCTAACCTTGCGACTGGTGCAAAGGTTTATGTATAGTCTATTCCTTCTTGTTGACTATAACCATGTGCAACCAGTCATGCTTTGTTTCTGACAACTTCACCTTGTTTGTTGAGCTTGTTTCTGAATACCTATTTGGTGCCAATAATGTTGAATCCTTTTCGTCTAGGAACTAAATCCCAAACGTCATTTCTGGTGACTTGATTTAGTTCTTCTTGCATTGCAAGTATCCAATCATTTTCTGAAAGCGCTTCTTCTACAGAAGTTGGTTCAATCAGAGAGACTAATCCCATTAGAGATTCTTCAAAGTTTCTGAATGAGGACCTTGTTCTAATTTGATCATCTTTCTTTCCCAAAATCTTATTTTCTGGATGATTCAACATGCTTCTTGATTGTTTCTTCTGAATGGGTTCTTCATAAGTTGTTGTTGTAGTTGTTGTGTCTTGTTCAGTGGATGGTTGTTCTTCAGATGTTCTATCTTCAGAGATTTTAACTTCTATATCTGCAAGGGATTCATTCTGCTTTGGTTTTTCAGGACCAAGCTTATCATCAAATCTGACATAGATGGATTCTATCACAATTCGTGTTTCTGTATTGTATACTTTATATCCTTTCGAGTGTTCAGAGTATCCTAACATATAACATTTTTTTTACCTTAGAATCAAACTTGTTCAGAGGATCGTTAGTGTTCAGAATAAAGCAAGTACATCCAAAAGGATGAAAATAAGAAATGTTGGGCTTTCTGTTCTTCCAAAATTCATAAGGATTCTTATCCAGAATAGGTCTTATAGAGATTCTATTCTGAATGTAGCATGTTGTATTTATTGCTTCTGCCTAAAAATGTTTAGCCATGTTAGTATCATTGATCATGGTTCTGGCCATCTCTTGTAATGTTTTGTTCTTATGTTCTACAACCCTATTTTGCTGTGGAGTTCTAGGGCAAGAGAAATTATGAGAGATGCCATTTTCGTTAAAAAATAATTCCAATTTTTTGTTTTCAAATTCTCCACCATGATCACTTCTGACTTTAACAATTCTAAACTCTTTTTCATTTTGAACTTGTTTACAGAAGTTAGAAAATACAACAATTGACTCATCCTCGTGTCTAAGAAACTTTACCCATGTCCATCTGCTATAGTCATCTATGATCACTAATCCATACTTCTTACCACTAATAAAGGCAATTTTCACTAGACCAAACAGATCAATATGTAGAAGTTCTAGTGGCCTAGAGGAAGAGACAACATTTTTGGATTTAAAAGCATGTTTAGAAAATTTGCCTTTCTGACATGCTTCACACAGAGCTTTTGAGTTGAACTTCCGGTTAGGAAGTCCTCTGACCAGATTGAGTTTGTTAATTTGAGACAATCTTCTCATATTAACATGTCCCAATCTTTTGTGCCAGACCCATTGCTCATTGTCCACAGTAGGCATTTTACGTTCTGACTTTTTAGTTCAGAAAATTTTATTTTGTATATGTTGTTCTTTCTCTTTCCACTAAATAGGATTGTTCCATCTTTCTGATTAACAGCCTTAAAAAACTTTTGATTAAAGATTATATCATAACTGTTATCACTTAATTGACTTATGGATAACAAATTATGCATTAATCCTTCTACTAACAAAACATTAGAGATATAGGGAAGTGTATCGTTACCAATAGTTCCAGAGCCAATGATTTTTCCTTTTTGATTGCCTCCGAAACCAACGTAGTCTCAAGCTTTTAGCTCAAGACTTTTGAACATATGCTTTCTTCCTATCATGTATCGTGAGCATCTAAAGTCCAGGTACCAAGATTGGTGTTTCAACCTGGCTGTTAAAGACATATGCAACATACATAATTTTATCTTTGGGTACCCATATCTTTATGGTTCCTTGTTTGTTAGACTTTACAAACTTCTTATTGAGTTTGAATTTCTCATCAGAACTTGTAGAACAAGATGAATCACTAGTATATTTCAGATCATGGTTATGACCATAAGTGAAATGAGACTTTAAAGGGGTGTTAACATTGATAATCATATCATCAACTTGTTTAAACTTTGGTGGTTCTTCTCCTTTAGGTTTTATATATCTTATACCTCTTCTACCGTTTCTGCTAACTCCATAGATCATTGAGGCAATTTTGCTTCTATCTATGTTCTTAGCTAGAAATTTTTGAAAACTGTAATCATATTGCTTTATAATACTATCAGAACTAGGTAGAACTTCTTATTCAGATTCGTTCCGAGCTTTAAATTTTTCAAAGGAAATTTTGCATTCTAAAATATTTTCTTTTAGCTCAGAGTTTTCTTACTTCAATTTTCTAACTTCCTCCGATTCAGATACTAGACTTTGTTTTATGTCTTTGTATTTGAATTGAAGTTTATGATATTTTTCAATAATTTATAAGAGGCTATCTTCTAATTGAGATCTAGAAAGTTTAGAGAATACCTCTTCTGTATCAGAATCTGATTTTGATTCTGAAGAGTTGACATTTTCTGGTATCTTTGCCATTAATGCAATGTTGGCATGTTCATCTTCTGAGTCTGAGTCTGCTTCAGAAGATTTTGAATCATCCCATGTTGCCATGAGACTTTTCTTCTTCTCTCTGTTGAACTTCTTTCTAGGCTTCTCTTTCTGAAGTTTTAGGCATTCACTCTTGTAGTGTCCAGGTTCCTTGCATTCATAGCACACTACTTCTTTGCTTCTGGGTTTCTTGTGGGTAGAGGATGATTCTGAGTGATTGTTTGATCTTCTGGTATTTCTGAAATTCTTCTGACGATGCTTCTAGAGTTGTTGAACTCTTCTGGATAAAAGAGATAATTCGTCTTCTTCTGATGAGCCTCCAGAACTTTCTTATTCTTCTACCTGCAAAGCTTTAGAATTAGATTTGTTAGATTTAAGAGCGACAGACTTACCTTTCTTATGGGGTTCATCTTCTTCTAGTTCTATTTCATGAATCCTTAGTGAGTTGATCAATTCTTCAAGGGATATCTTGTTCAGATTCCTTGATAACTTCAAAGCAGTTACCATGGGTCTCCAAGCCTTTGGCAAGCTTCTGATAATCTTCTTCACATGATCTGCTATTGAGTAGCCTTTGTCCAGAACATTCAGTCCAACAACCAGAATTTGAAACCTTGAGAACATCTCCTCAATTGTTTCATCTTCTTCCATCTTGAAACATTCATACTTTTGGATAAGAGTCAGAGCTTTTGTCTCCTTGACTTGAGTGTTGCCTTCATGTGTCATCGTCAAGGAGTCGAACATATGTTTGGCTGATTCTCTGTTTGTGATCTTCTCATATTCTTTGTAAGAAATACCACTCAAAAGTATGGTTCTAGCCTTGTGATGGTTTCTGAATTCCTTCTTCTGTTGAGCTGACATATTCTTTCTTTCAATCTTCTGACCATCTGCTCCAATAGGGTGAATGTATCCATCAGTCACCATATCCCAGAGATCTCCATCCAGAGCCAGAAAGAAACTCTCTAGAACATCCTTCCAGTAGTCAAAGTTATCACCATTGAACACTGGAGGTTTTCCATTGATCTTGTCATTTTGATAATCATTGTTGTTGTTGACTGAATATGCCATTGTGTTTATCTTTTGGATCTTTTTTATTGACGCGATTAAGTGTACTTCTCAGGACCTAGCGCTCTGATGCCAATTGAAGGAGCGAAAAACACAAGGAAGGGGGTTGGAATTGGGTTTTTAAAAACAATGATAATAAAAGACACTATGATTTATCCAGGTTCGTTTGAACTCAAACTACATCCAGTCCACCCACCAAGGTGATTTGCCTCTCTCAACGAGGTCTTAATCCACTATTCAAAACTTGAATACAACCACTAATACCTATAGTCAAAGCTTTCTTGAGTCTACTGACTACACTAGTCACTCAAGGAATTTTATAAAGAGTCTTACAAAAGTTGTAACAGAATTGCTTCAAAAAGTTATTATCACACAGTGATAGTTTTTACAAAGTTAAGAACAAATAAAAAGAAATTGATAAGAAATATTTGCACGCGGAAGAAGAAGCTTCAATTTCTTCAAATGATCTCCTTTTATAAGCGTTTGATGGAGAGATCCGTTGAGAACATCTGGTGTCATTTTTGGAAGATTGTAAATAGTCATAAAGTCCTTCCAAAAATAAAAAATATTGTTCCCAGCCATTATTCTTGATTCCCTCTTAATTGCCCTTTATTATGAGAATCAAAATGTACTTAACTTACATCAGAGTATGTTTAAATTTTGGAGCTATAAAAACGTATTTGATGAGAACTTCTTTCTACCATCAGATCTTTTATGAGTGATGCCCTTAGCTTGTATAACATTAGAATATGTTGAGTAACTTAGAGATTGTCTTCTCATAAGAACTTTTATCCTGCACATAGAAGATAATTTTAGTGCTATAATTTGTTCTTATAAAATATTGTTATCATCAAAACTTTATCAGAGAATTAGAATCAAAATCTTGTTCTAACAACTCTCCTGGCTCCCATGCTCCTTTGTCCCTACCAGTCGTCCTGGCTTGATGTCGGTGGTACTAAAGTTCCCCACGAGCAATCTCAAGGATCCCCACCCAAGCGACTAGCTTCCTCCAAACCGAGACGATCAACGGGAAAGTACAAAGAATATGATTAATATCTTCTACAGGGCCAATACAAAAGACACAAACAAGGTCGTGAGGATTTGATATTATACCCTTGGCGGCTAAACTTATACGCGTTGGAAGTGTATCCCATAGAACTCCCTAACCAAAAACATGAGCCTTAAAAGGAACTTTTGTTATCCAAAGAATATCCAAAACTGTCTTGGGAATAATCTCATCCTCTCTAGACAACGGTAAATCCACCGAATACCTATAGCAAGAATTAACAGTGAATAAATCACTACTTCCATATTTCCAGACAAAAAGGTCTGCGGAACCAATAGAAGGTTGGATATCTGCCAACAAATCGCATAATTCTTGGAACTCCTCTAACAGGTTATTAGGAAGGTGTAGTCTCAATATAGATACATTCCAACTCCACGCCTCATCGATCCACACTCCTAGATCCGAAACAGATGCATTTTTATGCAAAGAACAATTATACATATTCAAAAAACAGATTTGAGACAAACCTGGCCCAACCAATAATTATTCCAAAATGAGATGTTTGAATCGTTGTCAAGCTTACAGGAAAATTGGCTTACGAAACCAGAACTACTTGGAGAATCACCAACTTTCATGACATCTTTCCACCACACCGAGACACATATACCTGAACCTTGCTTCTATTTCATCATAATTCTATAAATACCACAGTCATAACGATATTCCAACAGATCGTGCCAAATTGTATCAGGTTCAGAGATGATACGCCATAGTCATTTTGAAAGAAGAGCAATATTAAATGTAGTCAAATCCTTAATGCCTAATCCGCCATGGCTTCGCAAAAGGAAAACTTTCTCCCATGCCACCCAAACAATACCTTGCTTATCTTATAAACTCGACCATAAAAAGTTGCATTGAATTACAATAAACGCTTTAATAACTATATAATTTTTTGTTACTAAAATTGAAGTGAATTAAAAACTAATCTTTAAAAGTATACTTATTTTTCTAATAAATCTATATAAATTAATAATTTCAATTGTGTTCTTATATTGTTAAATCATTTTTATATGGCTAATAATCGTCTACACACTATTACCATATTAATTATAAAGCTTATTTAAAAGTATATTTGTAATTAATTTGATAAATATTTCATCCATCCCAAAATATAAATCATAATTAACTATATATACACATCTTAACCTATTTCATTAAGTGAGATTCATTATGTAGATCAAATTCCATTGTAATATTCTATTCTAAGACTACGGGCATATCTAATTTGTTAATTTCAATATCTTAATAGTTTCTCTTATATTTTTTCTAAATCATTTTTTAGTTATTAGTACTCTTCGTCTGATATACTCTTTTTATTATAATATCTATAAGTCTTCTCTCTACATGTCAAAATCACCTAAGTTGAATTTTCACTATTTTTTCCCGATAGGTGCTACCCCAACAATCTCTCTAATATTATCATTTTTAATCTTATCACACATCAAACACAACATCTACATATTTATTACACTTACTTTATTCTTGGGTTGATTATAGTCACCCAACATTATATATCTTATAACATCATAGGTATTACCGTTGTTAGATAAAATTTTCCCATCAACTTGAGCGATACTTTTGTGTTACATTAAATCTGTAAGGCTCTCCTCCAATTTGTTGAGATATAAGTAATATAATCCAAGTTCTTTGTCTCCCAAACTCAAAGATAATTAGGTTTTAGGTTTTGTTATATTTATTACTTAGTAGTCAAGTCACTTAGGTGTATATAATTAGATACTTTGTAATTCAGTTATGAAAAACACAATCATATTTTAATAATATCAATCCTTATTTCCTTATACTCTCTCTTTCTCTTATTACTAAAAGTGTCTCGTGCATTAACAAATTGGTACCTAGAGCTCCTGTTAGATTCTTGATCGTATTTTTAAGAATCACATGTCGGTGATCGTGTTTTCAGGATCATGGGTTGTTAATCAATCCCTGCAATGATGAATGGTACTAATGGAATTCGAATTCTCTTATAATTCTTGACGTGAAAAATTGGAATCAATGGAGCAAACACATGAATTCCTTGTTCGACTTTTATGAAACCCTAGATGTGGTTACTAATAGCGTCTCAGAGCTTATTGAGAATATAACCAATGATGAATGAGTCACGAACAAGGAGGCAAAGAAGAAATAGTGTAGGGTCGTGTATGGCATTCAATCAACAGTAGATTCGACGAATTTCAACAAGATCTCTCATACTGAATCGATGAAAGAGGCATGAGATATTCTTATCAAGTATTATGAATGAGGTGAGAAAGACAAAGTCATCAAATTGCAGACTTTGCGATGATAGTATGAATTGATGCATATAGGGGGAAACAAAAAGATTGTAGGCTATGTGTCGAAGTTGGAGAATCTCATCCATCTCATGAAGGGTTGTGGTGAAACCCTAACTAATAAGATGATAGTTGAGAAGGTAATGTGTATGTTGACCTTTCATTTTTATTACATTATCGTAGCTATTGAAAAATCCAACAATATTGAAACCTTGAAACTGGAAGATTTGGTTGGTTAGTTAGAGCTACGTCAAATTAAGATTTTCTAAAGGAAAGGGGTTCAACATTTGTTACAAGCATTGTAGGCTCAATCTTGGTAGAAGCATGGTGGTTCCGACAAGTTCAAAGGAAAATGAGACAAGACTCAAGCAAGAAGTCTTGGTCGAACCCTCAAAAGCATAAGGTCACTGATAGGGCCTCCAAATCCCCGAAAAGAGTATAAGGAAACTCATATCAGAAAGACAAAGAGAAAAAAAGGTGTGTAGTGCTATAACTGTGAAAAGTCGGGTCATGTGGCCAAGAATGATTGGTACAATAAAGACAAGGGAGCGAAAAATTACAATGAGGAAGGAGCAAACCTTGCACGCCAAAATTCAAATGATTATGAAGATATGGTGGTTATGGTTGTAGTTGCATATGACCACGTCGACTCCAAGAATTGGTTCCTCGACTCAGGATGCTTGAATCACATGACTGGTCGAAAAGCGTGGTTAGCAGATTTCAACTCATCGAAGAAGAGCAAGGTAAACTAGTTGATAATAACTCGTTGCAAGAATAAGGTACTTGTAACATAGTTATTCAAAGAAGGAGTTGAGGAAAAGTTATGATCAAAGATGTACTCTATATACTTGGAACTAAGTGCAATCTGCTAAGTGTCGCTCCCGGGATTTTCATCCTAGTACAAACGCGAAAGTGGCGCGGAAAAGAAACATAGTTGCTAACTAGGAATTTTTATCCCAAGGAAAGGTAATGATGCACAAATAGAGGAAAAGGAAAGAACAAGGTCTTGCAAATCAGAGAGAATAGGTAAGGGAGTCGGTTACGTGAAGGGAAGATATTAGCACCCCATTCATGTCCGTCGTACTCTACGGGATCCAAGCTTGCTTGAACTGTTTCAAAGGGTAAGAATAAAATGTTGTTGAACTGGAAAGAAATGAGGAATGGTAAAAATGTAGGGAAAATAAAGAAGTGCTCGAATGGGCCCTACCCCACTGCCTACGTATCTCATCGGGAATGAGAATCAGAGTCAATGTAGTTCCCCTAACTAGGGAGGAAATTTGTTTGTTTGTGTTTTTTATGATTGAACTGCTTATGCCTATGCTTAGGGGTTGCAGGCTCGCCTTGATTGAGTGTGTTTACCGTCTTGAAAATAGACAAGTCAAAGCGAGTTCTTTCGTTAAGAGTGAAGAAATGAGAAGAGAATTCTCGCAGGAAAGACTCTTATTGTTGGTTTGGAGCTTTTAGAAGATTTTTATTTGTGTTTGCATGAGAAAGTGTATTCAAGTCCCTTTCCATGGTGTATGTAATTCTTACATCACTCCAAGATTGAATGAGGAAGAATCACACCCAAGCAAGGAGAAGATCACCAAGACTTGGTTCCAAATATCAGGGCTTAAGTACACAAGCCCATTGTACTCATTAAGTGTTTTTATATTTTTGAGTGAAGAAGTGCTTTTTAGGTTTTTCTTTGTGAAAATGGATTCAAATTTAAACTTTTACATCATGCTAAACAAGTTTACATTACCCCAATATGGGATAGATGCAAATTCCCCATGGAATAAGTCCATAACACAAGAAGTTATTTAAACCTTTATTAAGTCTTTTTGAGTTGTTTTGAGACGAGAGGAGAGAAAACACCAAAAGGATCTTCAAAGGTAAAATGTCTAAGGAAGACTAATCCTAATGAATTTATCATGCTTGTATATCCTAGTTTAGTGAAGTTTGAATATTTCTATCCTAATGAAGAAGGAGGAGATAAAAGAGGAAGAAAAGAAGACTTAGGAGACAACTTACTTACATGAAGGAAAATAAGTCATTTCTAAAGGGGAAAGTGAACAATTATGAAAATCAAAGAATCTTAGATGCTTTCACAAACACAATATTTAAATGTAAAAAGTGAAGGAGAGGTTGGAATGTGTAAGCATTTCCATACTCTTAAGTCTTACCAAAACCCCTACAAAGTTAGCAAATGAAGCATAATGAAGGCTACATACACAATGGGAGAAAGGTGAATGCATCTTAAGGTTCACAAAACTCACAAGTCATAACCTAGTCCTAAATTAACTTAAAGAGTTCAAAGTACCTAAACTAAATCAAACAAGTTCAAAGAAATCCTAGAGAGGTAAAGAAGTTCTAAGGACTTGCAAATGAAGAAGTAAAGATGCATAAGTGTACAAACATGGATGAAGGAAAATGAAAAACACAAAAGTCATAATGTCATATAAAATTATAATGCCTAATGGTAACCTAAATTATCATACCAAACTTCATGTGTTAGTTCATTGTAGAGTGAGAGATGAAGAGAAGAAAACATTCACACATCCAAAAGGGAATAGACAAGCAAAGCCAAAGTACAAGTCAAACATGAATGGATGACATGAGATGCTAAAAATTAGTATCATACATAACTTATTAGTTTCCTATAATGTATATGCATGAGCATACAAGTCATGTTAATAATCACTTGAGTGATTGAGGCATTAAGATGGAGAAGAGGTAGAATGAATTAAGCATGTACCATGTAAGTATGAACACAAGTTAAGGTGAAATTCAAATGAACTAAAGTGATCATAATATGATAAAAGTAAGTGATACATGATGATAATGACATGTTGAAAATTCACATACAATCAAGTTAGGTTCATATGTCAAACAAGTTCAAACAAGTTACAAAAAGATGCAAAAGTTAATACATAATGCAAAGGTATGTCATACTTGAAATGAATGGCCCATGATGCAACATATCATGCAAGTATGAATGATTAGGCATAAAGTAAGAGGCATACATGATGTACAATGCAAATGAGATAATTGGTATGAATATATTGGAGGCAAACAAGTTAGTATAAGAAGCATGAGATGAAGGATGTGGGTGAACTAGGCCAAACATGTACAAAGGTGCATCATACTAACCCAAAAGGAAATCCTAAGTCTAATGGACCTATAATTGATCATAAAAGACCTATAATATCCTAAACAAACATGAAAAACACTTACAAGTGACCTATAATTATGGCATAAATGCCCACAACCAATTAGGGTTAGAAGTAATTAAGAAAGTTCATGAAAAAGTTACTTCACTTACAAGTAATCAAACATGTATCAAACAACATTAAAAAATTGTCAAATCAAAACCCTAGGGTCCTAAGTCATAAGCTAAATATCTTCTAAAAGTTCATGCAAAAATTCACAATGGAACTAGTTCAAATGATGCATTGAAGTTCAAGTAAGGATCTATGAACAAGTATGCAAGAATGGAGGATAAAAATGCAATTAGAAAGAGTTTAACAATATGAAAAAATATATTTTAATGAGGTTTAATGTGTTATGGAATGAATGCAAAAAGAACCATTTGAAATTTTTTAATGAGCCTTACAAAATAAATCTTTGAACTTGATGTGTTAAAATGAAAGTAATTTAAGGAGAAAATAAAAGGAAATTGTGATTTAATATGAAAAATGCACAAAAATCAGAAACAAAAAATGTACAAAATTATTTTAATGTCTTAACATGATCCATGAATGTTTTATGAATTTTAAATTCTTGGAGATGATTTTAAAAAATTAAAATGCAAAATATGTAAAAACAAGTGAAAAAAAATGAAGAATGGAGCAAGGGGTGCAGAAATAACAAATAATCAGTTCAAGAATGCCTTGGGCTCAGATTTGGGGGTGGGAAAAGGAATTTGAGCCCAACCCAAATGCGCTGCAGTCAACAAATTATAATAGTCTACAGTCAACAAATTATAATAGTGTTTCAGTCAAAATAATTGACTCTACCAAGACCCTAGGATTAATCATGCGCGTGTCATTCAGTCAACCAAGTCAAAAGGTATGCTAGATTTATGATCAAGATATGATGCATACAATAGCAAGTATGAACTATCAAACAATCAGATTAAATGTTATAAGTGAGGCACGTGACTACCCACACCCTTTTTTAATGCACTGGCTTCACATACGCCATTGGATCAAAAATATGAATGGCCAGGATTGTGTCTTCAACGTCCAACCTCGGGCCAACTGAAACAAACTCAGTTGACCAGAGCCCTAGCTCTGGTCATCTTCTCCGGTGAGCTCCACCCTAAAACTACCCAGAAATACAAGATTGTACCATGGTTCTACTCTAAATGATCTCCTGAGTCCAAAAATCACATCCATTTTCTCATATCATGCATGAATTAAGAGAATCGAAAGCAACAAGTTTAATCTGAAAAATTTCAGATAAACATAACAGCCATAATATACATCCAATCTTTAATCTAAACACATCAGAGTAACCAACACATCATCATCATGAACACAATGCACACAAAATAAACAAGGTTCAAGAGATCAAAGATTGCACCAACCTAAAACTTGCAGAGCTTGAAATACACCAAGAAACCCCTCTGGAAGCTGCATATCAAGTCCTTAGCACCTCTAATTACAAAATAAATGCAATTAGAGTTTGAATGAGGCTTGAATCTTGATATTTTCAGAAGTGGCTTCCAAATTCGAACTTGATGAAAACCTTGATCCTAGCTTCAAATGGTGGTTGCTTCTTGTTCAGCACACTTCACTGATCATGAATACGAAAGAGAAATGCCAAAACTCCTTGAGATGAGAGAGAATCGAAGGAATGAAATTTTATGCAATTTTGGGGAAATTTGAAATTTTGTTACCTCTCCCCTCTAACCAGTGCAGTTAATGGCTTATATTTGATGGATTTTGGGTCTAACCATGGTTAGGGATCCATTGGGTCCATGGTTAGTTAGTTTGAAGAGATTCTGCAAAAATGCAACTTTGAATGTTCACCATGGTTCACACGTGCATGAGAGTTATAATGGGCATGCATTACCTTTCCTTGGATCCCTGATCAGTAAGGGATTGAGTGTTAGGCTTAAGATTGCTTGGTTTTGATGTTTTGATCCTTCTTTCATTTTTGCATGTTATGAAATAAGTGAGAAACAATGCACCAAAGGCCATTATTCAAAGACCAAACTTATGTCAAATGTGATGTACTTGGATAATGTGAGCTGAATTTGGCAATTGAAACAATATAAGTCATGTAGGAGGCTTTTTGCAAAAGTGGAACAATATGGTTCATGTGAAAACCTTAAATCACCACCTTTGGTCTTTTGATCATATCTTGTGATTCGCAAATGGTATGAGAATGATCTAGTACTTTCTGAAAAGGGGAAATAATGATCTTCAGCTCTCTTGTTCGGAAAATTTTCATTTGAATCATTTTTGATGATGTAAAGTCAAGTTGAAGTTGACTTAGAAAGCTTCCAAAAATGGTAAGTTCAAATTACATGTTACTTTCATTTTTGGTAACTTTTGCCCTAAGTCTTGATTCTTGATGAATGATGTAAATATTGACATCTTAAGACCTTACGAATATATGAAACCTTGAAAATCATGATTTAGACCCTACAGTTGACTTTTCCCCTCCACAATTGACTTTTTCTTATATCACAAACAACTGCCTGATTGAAAACCCTTCTCAAGGAATCAATGCACCAATAACAAGTAATCCTTTAAATGTTAATACTAGAGAAAATTTAGAAGTTATAGTGAAAAAGAAAGTCTATACCACCACTTACAATATCATTACGATCATAGTCAACAGTAAATCTTATATCATCCATGTTGTTGCCTACTCTGAAATTAGAATTTCTATCATTACTAGATCTCTCATTGGCAGCCAGGTCAAGCAATATATTTGAGGCCTGGAAAAACATAATCACAGTTATTCATATTATAAAAGTAGAACAAATTGAGTTGATCAACGTAGCATTCTAAAACACGTGTAGAGATGCAAAATACACTAAAAATCCCCAATACATAGTAAGATGCAATAAGACAGATATACAAGGATACAAAAACTTTTATAAATCTAACGTCACAAGCAAAATATGTTCATTGCATAGATATAAACCATAAAGTACTGAGGAATAAAAATTTGCCTTTCAAATCTTGAATCCAACTGCGTAGAAGTGGGGCCAATTTATAGAGATATGAAAACAATTTGGTTGCTGCATTTTACTTCTAGTTGAAGTTTGCATGTGTAATTTGGATTTCAAAGCTTAAATTCAATTGTGTATAAGTGAGGCCAATTCACAGAGATATGAAAACGATCTGGTTGTTGCATGGCATGAGCAAGTGTGCCAAATTTAGCCTTTGGGAAGTGGCTTAGGTAGAGAAGCAGAAACAGTTCTTGAGGAAGTAGTCATGGTAATTGTGATGAGATTGTGGTTTTGAAGATAGATTGAAGTCCCACATTGAATTTTTAATAATAATTTTGAGTGTTTATAAACCATTTGTCCACACAATAATAATAAATCTTGATTAATGGGCTACTATTGTGAAGGACAAAGCCTTTTAAGCCTAAATATTTTATATAAATTTGTGATCATTAATTTAAGGGATTAATGGTCATGCAGTGAATTTACCTAATAGTTATTATTCACTGACGGCGCATTCCCATTAAATCCTTAATTCAAATAAATCTTCTAAAAAGTTCAATTAAAACATTTAATAGTTAAATGTGATAATAAAAAATAATTTAGCCAACTCAGATTTTCGTCGTCTTAACTTCCACATCCCAATTTATTAACATAAACATAAGCTCAATCAATCCAATTAGAAGACTAAAAAGGTTATTAAACCTATATTTTATTGGTGAATATGTATCAATCATTCAATCATTGATATCATGTCACTTTCAATGATAATTTATTTTAAAATAAATTTCAATTTTAAATAGATTTCTATTACCTTTTTTTGCTGTGTATATTAAGAGTGATAATTGATAACTCTACTTGATATTTTTTTTAGTAAGTTGTTTCTATTATTGATTTACATAACATATTTGATACAGGTTTGTCTACAAGTGCCAAATATTGCATATCAATAGGACTCGGGATACCAGGATTTCTCTGTCTACTTGTAATTTTCAGTTTTATCTATCGTAAGATGAGAACAATCCCACCTCATAATCAAAGGAGCTCAAATCATCCTACAATAACAAATTCTTTAGAACCACTCCCTTCTTTTGTAACCGGCCTTGATAGTACCATAATTGAAAAGTATCCCAAAATTCTTATTGGAGAGAGTGGACGTTTATTGAAGCCTACTGATAATACTTGCTCAATTTGCTTATCGGAATATGAACCTAAAGAGACATTGAGAAGCATTCCTGAATGCAATCATTATTTTCATGCTGTTTGTATAGACGAGTGGCTCAAAATGAATGGCACTTGCCCTATATGTAGGAATTCACCAGAAGTATATTCTTCTATTTCTCCTTATTTTTCTTCATTATTGTTATCACCAAACTCAACATCGTTGACATCTTCACGATAAATTTGTCAAACTTTAAGTCGTATATATTTGGCCTAATTTACTTAGAATTCAGTCATTATATGTGTTACACCACTATGATTTTTTTTATATATTTAAAAGATAATATACAAGAATGTATTATTTATCATTTTTAGTCTTAATTCTTTGGTTTCCAGGGAAAATAATCACTAATGAGTTTAAATGGTAAATATAGACTTAGTGAAATTGTAACCATTATGGGTTAAGCTCGAATTCTCCACTTCAGAAAGCTTGAGTTAGGGTAACTCTTAGACATGTGTTCTAAGTAAGGAAAGTCTCAGACTGTGGGTCTGAGCAATTATAAATTACTTGTGCACAAGCACAAACATTTGTAATCTAAATAATTATAATGAAAAACTCTAATGAATAAAGATGATTGGGCTACTCTTAATTCAGGGAGGAATCAGGATAAATCTTTGTGTTTTCTGCTGATTATTTACTTTACTTCTGTTATGTATCCGCTGCAAACGAATTAGACAAAATTTGAACACCAATTTTGATCATGCATCTCTGACTAGAAGTGAACTTAAAGAAAAGACAAACACAATTCAACCCTCCCCCCTTCTTGTGTACTTTCCACACCTTCACATTAATGATGAAAAAGACAAAGTCTTGGTTCAGGAAAAAATATGAAGGATATGCGAAATACCTATTTATACAATTTATTTAATTAAGAATATGATATTTCATTGGAGTCTAGCCAAATCGACATTAGAGAAGAGAATCTAAATTATAATTACTACTATCAAATTCAAAAACAAGAGGTGAAAGAAGCATTGAAAAGGATGAGTAACAATAATGATGTTGGACCAACACAATACATACCTATTGAAGTGTTGAAAATTATTAGATATAGAAATATTAAGTGGCTCACCAAAATCTTTAACAAAATTATGAAATCAAAGAAAATATGGGATAAATGGAGGAGAAACGCTTTAGTTCCAATTTATAAGAACAACAAGGATATATAAAATTGTGCAAATTGTAGGGGGTTAAACCTATTAGTCAAACCATTAAGTTATGTGAAAGAGTGATTGAATGGAGACTAGGAAAAGAGACTCAAGTCCCTAAGAATTAATTCGGTTTTATGTATGGGAGGTCGATCATGGAAGGAATCTATCTACTATGACGTGTGGCAGTATCAGATGAACCAACAAGACTTGTACTTAATTTTTATTGAATTTGAGAATATATATATATATATATATATATATATATATATATATGATTGAGTGACTAGAGATATTTTGTGGAAATTTCTAGAGAATAATGAGATTAGGATTACATATATTCAAGTTATCTGAAATATGAATGAATGGATATCAAATAGTGCGCAGATAGAGGGTGGGGAGTCGGAGGATTACTCAATTATAACAGGTTTCTATCAAATACTTTCTTACTTTAGTTTTATATGTGTTCACGAAACATATCTAAGAGCTATCACTGAGATTCATGCTTTTTTGCAGATGATATAGTCTTACTTGGAGAGACAACTGACCAATCACCATTTATGCTAGGTATTTCACTGTTTAAATGTAAATAATTTTGGTAAACTGTGTGTTTTTTATGTTAGTTTAGGAGTTTTTAGTTAATATTAAGTTTAGTTTAATTTTTATAAAGTGTGTCAGTTATTAAGAATTTCTTGAGGATACTTTACACTTGTGGTATGTAAGCATGTTAATAGCAAGTTTGGGAGCTCAGATGATCAATCATCGGAAATTAAATGGAGCCAGAGCTGGAGAAAGAGAAGAAAAATTCAAGAATGGATGGAACTGCTGGTCATACATGTAATACTTCACATGTTACGCGTATGAACCTATGGAATACGCGTATTATACGCAAAATACCAGAAGGGATGAAATTGTGAAGAAAATCAAGCTCTCTAGTGTTACGCATATGCATCTGGGCATTATGTGTAACACCTTGCATGCTAGCCTTCAGATAGAGCTTATGTGTAGGAGAAGAGGCGTCACAATAGGCCATTACGCGTAAGAGGCATGCCAATATGCGTAATGAGCCAAAAATTCAGAAAACCCAATATTCTCGTATTTATTCCCAAAAACGCGTTTTTTCTAGGGTTGGACAAATTTTAACAACAGAGAAGCATTTTGAGAGCTGGAGATACATAGATTCTGCAAGGTTTTCACATGTTCAAGAGTTTAATACACGATTGAAGATTGAGACCTCAAGGAAATCTGTAATGACAACACTTTCTATCTTTGTTTTTATTCCGATTATGAATAGCTAAACCCCTCATTATTATGGGGTGACCCTGATTCCGACTGTAACGTATTTTGATTGATTCAATGCATTAAAGATTTTTATTTATTAAAATTGGTTTGTTCTTATTACTATTATTCATGCTTTATCTGTCGAACCAACAGATTATGCCTTTTATTAGTATTTTACCTGGACAACAATTTGTTCATTGATATGGATAAGAGATTTTGATAATAAATATTACCTTAGACTAAGAGTGTTTTGTCTAAATCGGAAAATTCTTGATAATTGAATGCTTGGGTATGAACATAGTAATTAGGTTACATAACCAAAGATCTTTTTACTGAGGAATCATGATTAGATGCCCTGGAGAATCGAAAGTCAATTATTCTGAGTTATTGTTATTGTGTTGATAAATTTGTATTGTTACAGGAAGTTTCATTCACTGAACCTTAGCAATCTACTCTAATTTTTTCTTCGTTTAACCCTTTTATTCGCTTTTATTTAATTGCATTATTTAGTACTAACAATTCACAAAACTAACAACCAAAGGATTTTTGTTTAATTAAATTAAATTTGACTTTGTATCGTCAAGCAGTCCTTGAGAACGATATTCGGGGAAATTCCCTATTATTACTACAATGGGAAAAATAGTAACTTGCTATTTTCCTATCAAGTTTTCGTTGTCGTTGTCATGGTATTATTCCATCCTTAAGTTCAATCACTCTTCTTGGTGGATTCAAGCATGAAAATGTATCACTAATGCAAAGTACCTTAAATGAATTAAATAATTCACTTAAAGGTAGTTTTGAATTAATGAACATTAACTACTCTAATCTACACCCAAAGTTCATTGAAATTAAGGAGAAATCACTCCCAAAAGTGTTTCCCAAGGTGTAAACACCCCAAATTTGCCCTCACCCATTCACACCATGGCTTGTGATCATTTCATATGCATAGACACAATCATATCATCCCATATCTCATTTTTGATCCACTGCATAGATTCTAAGTCATCTGCACCTAGGGTTTGTGATCTGAGCAATCCCAGAGCTTCTTGAGCCTCTCCAAAGGTCATCAATCACTTCAAAGGGGTACATGTATGTTCAAGCATCATATTATATCTCCTCAAAGTCAAGAATGTCAAAGAATCACAAGAGCTGAGGTTTGTATGGAAGCAGAGCCAGGATAGACTGCACAGTGGACCTAAAATTAGGGTTTTGGTTTCAGAGGCCATAACTCCAAATTTTTTGGTCATTCTTGTTTCTATTGGTCTCTATATGGTATAGGGAGTATGAATATCCAATTTCATGAAGAAATTCCATGGGGAAGTCATCTGATCAAGAGTTGACTTTCTGGACAAGTCAGTGCAAAATCAGGGCATCTGAGACCCCCAATGACCCAACCAATGGGCATTCTTCATCATTTTGAGTGTATATGATCTTTATTTGATCATGGAAGAAGTTATAAGTTCACAAAAATCAAGAATTTGGAGTTTTTGCAAATGTTGACTTTTTGGGCATAGTTGACTTTTCAAGAATGCTTCATTTTAGGTCATTTTTCAAGCCTTGATTCTTGATCCAAAAATGCTTCAAATGGAAAAACTTTGGTCATGAAAGTTGTAGATTACATCTTTCCCTTTTCAAAAAGTACAAGAACATGATCAAACTCTTCTTGGATCAAAAGTTATGGTGTGACAAAGTTGGCAAAAATCATTGTTTTTCAAGATGTGCACCAAATGAGAATTTTGCAAAACCATGAACCAATGCCATTTGTAACTTCTAATTCACTTCAAACCATGACATAAACATTCTATGGGGCCTAAAAATCAGAATTGAACCAAAATCACATGTTCATGGTTCATGTAACAAGACTTTTTTTCATGAAGTTCAAAAAGGTGACAACTTGCAAAACCATCATGATGCTTCTCTCCACTTGATGCATTGGCTGTTGGACCTTCCCAACATCACACACACACCATGCTGCACCAGAACCATGCCTTGTACTAGCCTAGATCATGAGCCATACTTCTCTTACACAAAAGGTGGACTTTGAGCAAAAGCAAACTTACCAATCACTATAGGCCAGGTCACATCATCTGACCTATAGGATTAAAATACAATATCCTTTGGCAAGCAAAATATATCAAGAGGCCAAGCTGAAACATGCCCTAACATGACATACACCAAAACACACCATCTTGCAAATTGCTTCGAATCTGCCTCCACAAACTGAAAACACTCAAACAAATTCCTCCAATCATCTCACCTTGCCTTGCTGAGTAGAAACCACCAAGGTTCAACCCTGAAACCAGCCTGAACTGTGCTTCACCATTTTCCACCCCAGTTTGCATTTTCCTTCGAATCAACCTCCATAGCCATCAAACATCAAAGCTCTCTTCACCAACAGATCAAACACATCAAAAGGGGTCAAAACCACCCCTCACATTGACCTGAGGCAGCCTGTACACAAAGCTCATTTTCTGCTACACCAGAGTGGGATCTTTCAAGCCAGCCACTCTCCAAGTTTTCTGAGCCTCATTTTGTCCTCAGGAGGCTCAAGGAAGCAAGCCTGCGCAAAGAAAAAGTCCAGAGAGCTCATAAATAGAGAAGCTTCATCTCAGGTGAGCTTCATGAACATTTTTCCCAGAAACTGATTTTTAAGTTCTTTTATGGTGCCTTGTGTTCCTCTGATCATGAATGTATGCTTACTTTTGCAAATAGTGTAGAAACCAGCATGTATGAAGCTTTTGAACATTTGCCCGTATTTTACATTTTGTTTCGATTCAGGCTCATAGATGAAAATAAATGAATTTAGGTTGAGGGTTTAGGCTTAGATTGATGGGAGGGTCATTTTGGTGGAAGAAATTTGTTGATTGGTGACCTGTAGAAGAACCTAGGGTTTTGGCTCGCCGGAGAAGACGACCGGAAGTCTTCTCCGGCCGCCTGTAAGTCATTAGCCCTAATCTGAGTGATTAATGAGGTTTGAATGAGGATCGTTGGATGGCCTCTCCCGCGCGTGAATGAATGGCTGAGATGAGTCATTAGAAGCCCTAATCCTGATTATCCATTTAATTTATGTTTAATTAATTCATAAGTATTAATTAGCCAGATTTGAATCTGGGCCCTTGGATCTGGCGCGCAGTCAACCAGACCAAGCCCAGATCAAATCCTGGCCTTCCTTTCTAATTACTTTCATTTTAACCTATTTTATTTTTCATTTAATATCATTTCTTTTCTCTAATTTGTTTAAAATAGTAAAAAATGTTTAAAAATTATGAAACTTTTTCTCATGAGTTTTAATAATTTTTATGACACAAAAATATTTTTATTTTATTTTTTAGCATTAAAAAAGCATTTTAAATATTTAAAGGATTATTTTTAATTGATTAATGGAAATTAATTTATTAAAAATACCTTTAGGTATTTAAAAATCACCAAAAAATTCATGAAATGTTCTAAGACATTTAGAAACATTGTCCAACCTTCAAACCAAATTTCTTTTTTGATCTTGATGCACTTTGAGAATTTTTCATTGAATTAAAATCATTTTTGTGCATTATTTTGATCCTAAGTTCAAAAAATCATTTCTGCCTATCTAGGAAGAGTTGGACATTGATTCTTCTTGCATTGTTTTGTGTTTAGCATGTAGTTTCTAGGATAAAATGGCCATGGTTTGATTCTTCATTTTCAATTTGTTTGGTATTTCTTTTGTTTAGGAGCCCTAAAAACCCTAATAACTTAGAAAAATCATAACTTGAGATTGGTTGAGAGTTGAGACCTCCCCTTTGGACATTGGTTTAGTATGGGATTAGGGTTACTTTGTGTGGCATTTTCCATTTTTCATCTTAGGGTTTGCTTCTGCTTTTGGTTTTTGTTTGATGTTTGGTTCATAAACCCTAATTTGGGCTTTCATTTGCATCCTTCTTGCATTCTCTTGCATAACATGACTTGCCATGACATTTCAAGCATCCATGTGATTCATTTGACATCATAAGACACATAGAAAGCATGTTTGATCATTGCATCTTGCATTTGCCATGTTGTATGCCTTGTATGCTTCATAACTTTTCATGTAAGTTCATGCTTCTAAACTTGCACCATCTGCATCCATGATCTTGTATGATCATCTCCATGTCATGTCTCATGTGTATATCATCTTATAGCATCATTATCATCATCAACATGCTTCTGGTTTTGTTTCTCATCATGTCATCTCATCTCATCTTGCATTGCACTGCATTTCTTTTCTAACCTTTTCAGGTGGTAAGTGACTTGAGAAGTGAATTTGCCTTCACTTCTCATAACTTTTCTTTTCATCTCTCTTGCATCCATTGCTGCATTTCTATATGTGTTTGAGTTTGAGCTTGCTCATCCTTGTTCCTCCCACTTTCTTTCTTCAAGTGACTTGACTTCTTAAGTGAAGCAAGTTACTTTGCTTCTCCTGATCCTTTCATCTGCTTCCTGGTGTTTCCTCTGAAGGCTTCTCTTGCAAACCTCACAAACCTTAGGAACAACCAAGCATGACAATGATTAGGGTTTTGATTAGTTCCCCACTTAGCTTTTACCTTTGTGTCTCTTTGAGTCTTCTCTTCTCATCTCATAATCAGGGACTAAACCCTAAAGGCTTTAAGGCTTTGTGATTAAGCTTATGCCTGCATCCTTCTATTAGGATGGAGTGTATAACTTTAATCCTAAGTGTTAAACCCTTAATGTGTTTAAATCTCTTAATCAATTCACTTAATAATCATCAAGACATCACACTTGTAACTTGGGCCTTGCATTAGGGTTCTAATTCTTCCTTAAATGGTTAAGAAGGACTAACCCTAGTGTTAATGGACAAGTCCCCCTCAAGTTGTCTTACAAATCATAAAATTCACTTCATCATCTCACCACTAAATAAAATCCACTTAATCAAAGGCTTGTTATGTCATGAGTTTAATCCCTAATCATGGATTAAGTTGAGGAGCTTTCCTCAGCTTAAACATTCTCATCTATTATCCTTCTATTAGGATGGTGTAATGAGTCTGTTTAATCTTTGATTATGGCTTAACCTCATTACTTAACACTAAACAAAAACACCAAAAACATCTAAATAATCACAAGTAGGTTAATGATCTTAATCTTATATCAAAGGTGATTAAGTGTGAGAATCTGACTTCACACTTGAGGTACTCTCATTACCCCTAATCAGAGGGAGGATGTGATGAGTTTACTAACCCATTGGTTTAGGCTTAAGCTCATTAGCTTATGGCAGACTTTCAAAAGCAATAAAAGATTGAAAACTCAAAAACAAACAATAATCGTCTCCTTCGGGATTCTTTTCTCACCTCATTCACAAATAAACGAGAACTCGCTTCTTCCGTCTAATGCAAGACAGTTTGCACCTGAGCCAGACAGGTCATACACTTGAGCATAGACAAGTAAGCAGTTCATCAGTCAATTCACCTTTCAGTCTCTTTGGGTCGAACTACGGTGTTCTGACTTCCTCATTGCACGAGAGGATACGTAGGCATAACTTAACAGTTATCGAACAAAAGTCTCTGTATATCCCCCTCTTTCCAGCTTCATTCTTTAAGCCCCATTATCTCGAGCATTTCATCTTTGTTCTCACACTGACACTTTTACACTTCACATCACTTATACACTTTACACTGACACCTGTACATCTTTTCCAGCTCTTTTTATACACACAAATTACACTGACACTACCCCTTTAAAACACAAATCTTTTAAGCGTGGATCCCGTCGAGTACGACGGACAATCTGGGTGCTAATACCTTCCCAGGTTGTAACCAACCCCCTTTCTCAGTCTCTCTGGTTCGCAACCGTCTTATCCATCTTTTTCTAGGTTTATGCAGCATTACCTTTCCTCCGGGATAAAAATGCCTAGCTGGCGACTCTATTCATCTCCAGTGAGTTCACGGCTGTGTGTTCTCACTTTTCCCTTTCGCCGACCGTTCGCGTCTGTACCCCTTTTGACCCGGTGTCATTTGTCGGGAGCGACAGCTTGGCGACTCTGCTGGGGATCCTTATTGCAACCAGGGCTTCTGGTTCTTTTTGTGGGTTCCTCCTAGCGCTTGATTGATTTGTGTTTACTGGGGTGTTACGTGCTTATTTGTGTTTGTATATTTGTATTTATTTTTGCCTTATGTACAGTTGTTTACTGTTTTCTTTATAGCTTTGCATTATATCACTGTCATACTGTGCTGCTGGCTGGATCTGTTTGTTTGCCTTGGTGGGTGGGGTTCTATTGAGAGTTAAGGTCCTATACCTGGGACCTGAGTGACACCTTGGCTAGAGTGAATCATATTCTTTCCCATTCCATCTCGGTCTGGTGCGGGAATATGAAACACGGTTCAGATATGGGTTTCTTCTTGAGAACTCTGTGTTGCAGATTTCCTGCAATGCTAGGGCTATCTGGGAAGCCTGCTAAGTCTGGATGACCTTTAGTTTTGACCTTCAGAAACTGAGGTGAATTAGAGGAGGAACTTTTATGGTTATTGTAAACACTGTACCTTCAGGTTAGAAGTGTTTACACTTCTCATAACTGATCCAAGTCTGAGGATCTTTGTTCTAGAACACCACCTGTGAGGGGGTTGGGCTGTTTACAGGTTTGCAGGTACCTTGACCTCAGAATACCCTGTTACTTTGATTTGATTAAGAATACTTCATGTTGGAATAGTTCTTGTGATTCTAAACCCTGGACATGTGGCTCTTTATTTGAGCCCCCCACCTTGGTTACCGGATTTATAGACCTCCATCTGGTTTTCTTGAATATGTCTTGGACCTATATCAGAGCTCTTGATCAGATCCAGCTCAGTCACAGACCCTTGCATATCATTTGCATACATAATCATTGCATCATATTGACATTTGCTTATTTGTGTTTCAGGGTATCCATCTTCATCTTTGGCCAGTTTTGACCCCATCTTCAGTATTGACCTACCTTCATCAGCACCTGCTTCAGTTTAGCTATCTGCTTCAGTTATCACCAGCCAGTCAGTGGCCCACTTCTTCAGTATTATCATCAGCACCTATCTCTACTCAGTCTTCAGCATCATGGCTCCTAAAAAGAGCAACATCACCTATCACTTTTTCCAGCCAGAGTTATCAGACATCAGGAGG
This sequence comes from Lathyrus aphaca, assembly GCA_963966055.1. Taxonomy (NCBI): domain Eukaryota; kingdom Viridiplantae; phylum Streptophyta; class Magnoliopsida; order Fabales; family Fabaceae; genus Lathyrus; species Lathyrus aphaca. The sequence continues at coordinate 27,353,326 of OZ014521.1, read as the reverse complement.
ATTCAGACCCTGATCACTCCAGATCACATACTTTTGTTCAGGGAGCATTATGGAGATATACTGGACATGGTTATGGATCTAGACCCTTCACAGAGAAGCCTGATCCACACTTGCATTCAGTTCTATGATCCCCCACTGAGATGTTTCACTTTCCAAGACTTTCAGTTGGGCCCTTTATTAGAAGAATACTCATCATTGGTTGGTCTGCCTATCAGGGGTGGAATCCCTTTCAACCCTGAGATGGTCTTTCCTGGTAATGGAGAAGTAGCAAAGGCTTTGCATCTGGAACCTGTCCTAATTGAGCAGCATATGACTTCTAAAGCTGGAATCCCTGGCTTCCATCTGGATTTCTTGATCTCTCAAGCTACCCTGAAAGCTTCTCTAGGAGAGTGGAAGGCTGTCTGTGCTTTACTGGCCTTGAGTGTATATGGAATTGTATTATTTGCAGATGAGCCTCGATTCATTAGCAAGAATGCAATCCATCTGTTCATCCTGAAGAACCCAGTGCCAACTTTATTGGGGGATCTTTACTATTCAGTGCATCAGAGGAATGAAAAGCAGAGGGGAAGATTAGTGAGGTGTTGTGCTCCATTGTTCCATACTTGGCTTCTCAAGCATCTACCCAGGACAGATGCATTCCTAAATCCTCATCAGCAGAGCAACTGGGCTAAGAGGCTCACTACACTTGCTTCAGCTGATATCAGATGGTGCACTCAAAGCACCAAGGGCAGGGATATCATCACCAGCTGTGGGCATTTTCCCAATGTGCCCCTAATAGGAGTTAAGGGTAGTATTAATTACAACCCTCTGCTGTTCAGAAGGCAACTGGGCTATGCACTGGTCCATACTCCTAAGGCACAAAACTTGGTGGAGACCCTCTATTGTGAGAACAAGATTAGTCTGGCTGTTGTTAGGCAGGCTGCCTGGGCCTGGGATAATGTTCAAACAAAGGGAATAACCATTTTGGGGAAGTGCAACAATGTGGCATCAGCACAATATTATGAGTGGTCCCGTGCCAGGGCCCAATTCTCTGGAATGCCCTTTACTATAGAAGATATGCCTGAATCGTCTTCAGTGCCTCCTGCCACTGTTAGCTTAGAAGAGTTTGAGAGCTTGAAAGAAAGAAATGAGAAGTTAACTCAAGCTTTGCAGAAGACCCTCCGGGAGAGGAGTGATGGTATGAGGGAGATTGAGAGGTTGGAGAAGTTGAGAGTGGAGCATCTGACTAAGATTGAGAAGTCTGGGGATTATATCAAAAAGTCTAAAGCTGGAGAACAAATCCTGAAGAATGCTTGCAAAGAAGCCCAGTTCCAGAGAGCAAGGACAGACTTGTATCTGAAGGAGAGTCAGGCTCGGTGGGTCAGGATCACCGAGGCTCGTACTTTGGAAGACAAGAGAGTTCAAGACAAGATGGAGCAACTGGAAGCCAGTGCAAAAGAACAGCATGAAGCCCTGGCAGCAGCCCAGAGGGAGATATCAGAGTTGAAAATCAGAGCAGGGGTGAAGAGGTCAAAAGACCAAAGTCAACACAAGAAGCTAACAGCAGCTGTTACAACCCGGAATCTCCTCATCAAGAATCTCACAGAGCGTCCGGCTGATCCTGTGACCGAAGCACTTCTCAAGGAAGTTCGTGAGGATGAGTTTGGTCTTGGTGTTTGACCATGTGTTTGTTGTTGTTTTCTTTCCATGTACTTTTATTTTCTTGTAATGAATTTTGACCCCTTAGAGGGCTTGTGCTGTAAAATGAACAATTTGTATTTATTTCACCTCCTGTAATATATTTGTGTCGGTTTGCTTCATCTGAGTTTCCTTCAAGCAACAACGACAGCATCTTCAAGGGTCTGGAAGGGTCAAAACTGAATGCCAAGCCGGATACCTTGAGAGCAAATAAGCATATTGCATTGCATGCTAACCCTTTGTTTGTTTTGTAGGTTTGTCTTGTTGTTGCTAATTCTGTTGTGATGTTCAGGAACTATTGCTCGTCGCCGGGTGTTTCCCCTCAATCGTCCGCACCGTTATCCAACCCGAAACAACCTTCTGGGCATTCAGATGGATCAGGTACAGCAGGACCTTGCAGAGGTCAGAAATCAAATGGCGAACGAAAGATTGGAAATGAGAACACAAATGACGCAGTTCATGGAAGTGATGAACAACATGGCTCAGAGCCAGGAAAGATTGAGAGCCATGGTGGAAAGGCAAAATCAAGAAGAGCCCCATGTGGGGACTGCTGGCACAAGTAACAACGAGAGGGTCCAACCACATGTCAATCCCCCAGTCTTTGGTCCCCACCTCCATCCAGAGGCCAACATTCCAGTCAATATTCCAGGAACTGCTACAGCCGGGAGGGTACTGCAGGAAGACCCACAAGAAGACCAGTTCACAGTAATGGGAGCCGGGGAAGAGGCTTATGATAGAAGATTGGATGAGATAGCTGAGAAGTTAAGATCCTTAGAGTCTCAAAACTCTTTGGGGTTCGATGTTATGGATATGGGCTTGGTAGACGGGGTCAGGATTCCCCATAAGTTCAAGCCTCCATGTTTTGAAAAGTATAATGGGACTTCCTGTCCCCGAACTCATCTGCAATCCTTTCTTGGAAGATTAAAAGCTTATACCATGGATGAGAAGTTGTGGATGTTCTACTTCGAAGATAGCTTGACTGGAGCTTCTAGGGAATGGTATTCCCATCTGACAAGAGCAACTATTAGATGCTGGAAAGACCTGGCAGAGGCCTTCATCAGACAGTATCAGTACAATTTAGACATGGCACCCAACAGGACTCTCCTAATGGGAATGTCACAGTCATCTAGAGAGAGCTTCAGAGAATATGCTCAAAGATGGAGACAGCTTGCTGCTGCTGTCCAGCCACCTATGTCTGAAAGAGAAATGGCTGATATGTTCATGAACACCCTTCAGGGAACCTATATTGATAGGCTAGCTGCTTTCTCATCCACCAGCTTTGCAGATGTTGTCATAGCCGGGGAGAGAATTGAAAGCTTATTGAAGATGGGTAAGATCTCAGATAACGGTGCAAGCTCATCCAGTAATGCAAGGAAGCCTTTTGCAGGCCCAAGAAGGACTGGTGAGGCTAATGCCATCCACACCAACAGGGGTAGGCCCCAATATGTTCACAGATCTGTAGCTGCAGTCACTATCCCTGCTCCAGCTCATCCACAACCAGTCTATCAACCTCCTCAGCAAAACTATCAGCATCAACCTCAGTACCATCAGCAAAACCAGTATCCTCCGAGAAATTACAACAACAGCAACACCAACAACAATAATCAGCAAAGGCCATTCCAGCAGAGGCCATCTCAAGTTAACAGGGTAATCGATCCGATCCCTATGCCATACGCTACATTGCTGCCACAACTCCTGAAACTCAACCTGGTTGAGTTAAGGACGTTGGCACCTCCAGATCCCAACAGTCTACCTAGGAATTACGACTCCAATGCTAGGTGTGCCTTTCATTCAAACGCACCTGGCCATAGTACGGAAAAGTGCAGAGCTCTGCATATGAAGGTACAAGACCTGGTGGACTCAAAAGCTCTGAATTTTGCACCGCCACCCAATGTCAACAAAAATCCTATGCCAAACCACGGGGGTCCCCGAATTAACGCTATTGAAGAAGACAAACCGTCTTATTTAATAACCAGTGTGGGACAGATCCGGACACCGTTGGTAGAAATCAAGGCTCAGCTCTTGGAATGTCAGATGTTCCCGGGGTGTGAGTTGGGGTGTGCTTACTGCAATATCTCAGTAAATGGGTGCGATAATCTGAGGAATGGCATAGATGGTCTTATTCGGAGTGGCCAACTTCAGATCACCACATCATTTCCAACAAATCCAGCAATCTCATCAGCAACGGTTTCAGAACCTCCTACAACTGCAACAACCATTGTTCCCGACAATTCTTCGGCTTCATCAACAAGTACTTCATCAATCTTCTCAAATGATCAGTTATCAACAATTTCTCCTGCTACAACTTCAGCTTCATTCCATTTTGAATCTCCTACAACAACAACATCCATCCTTCCGACAATGTCTCCTACAACTCCAGCAACCAATCATGAAGACGTCTCTACTGTCACCATATTTTATGATCCTGAAAACAACTCTGCCTACAATTCAGAAGGTGCTGCTCCCGTTAGAGCACCAGTGACAATTTATTACGATCCACAAACAATTACAGTCCCTTCAGCAGCAGCCATCAGTCCAGTCACTGTCACGGTGCCTGGACCCGTACCTTATAAAAGCAATAGGGCCATCCCTTGGCACTATGGCTCCGACGTGTACTGCGAAGGAAAAAGAATCACTCTTGAAACATCAACACCTGCACCACAAATAGATAATGTGGGAGGAGGCGGAGGCTTCACCCGAAGCGGACGTCTCTTTGCTCCACCAATTCAAAGACCCACTGCCGAAGCAGAAGCTGCTGCCAAGGCAAAAGGAAAGAGCCCGGTGCAGGAAGATCAAACTGTTAAAGAAGCTATGAAGACACCATTCGATCAAGAAGTTGATGAGTTTATGAGGATCATCAAAAAGAGTGATTACAAAATTGTGGATCAGCTTCACCAGACGCCATCCAAAATCTCTATCTTATCTCTGCTCATGTGCTCCGAAGCCCATCGGAATGCACTACTCAAAGTCTTGCACGCAGCTTACGTGCCTGAAGAGATCACTGTCAATCAATTGGAAACCGTGGTTGGAAATGTTACTGCTAGCAATGGGCTAGGGTTCACCAATACTGACCTGACAACGGATGGCCGCAACCACAACAAGGCCCTGCACATCACCATGGAATGCAAAGGAGCAGTCCTTTCACATGTGCTGGTAGACACGGGGTCATCCTTGAATGTCTTACCAAAGAAGGCTCTGGTGAAGCTAGAGTATGAAGGATTAGCATTGAGACCCAGTAACCTGGTGGTAAGAGCCTTTGATGGTTCTAAGAGATCGGTTCTGGGAGAGATAGAGCTGCCTGTGACAATTGGCCCACAGACCTTTACAACTATCTTCTATGTGATGGACATTCAGCCTGCCTATAGCTGTTTGTTGGGTAGACCCTGGATTCACGCCGCTGGCGCAGTAACGTCTACCCTTCACCAGAAGTTAAAATTTGAATGGGAAGGCCAAGTTGTCACAATCTGTGGGGAGGAGGATATATTTGTTAGCCATCTGGCTACTTATAAGTACATTGAGATGGATGGGGAGATCCATGAGACAATGAGCCAAGGATTTGAAGCCTTGAATGTCAATGAAGCATCTGCTGTATCTGGTATCTCCATGTCATCTTATCAACAAGCCCGGAAGGTTGTTGAGGAAGGAACTGCCCAAGGCTGGGGCAAGGTTGTGTCTGTGGAGGAGAAGAAAGACAAGTTTGGGTTGGGTTACAGACCAACTCAACACAATCAAGCAGAGGCTGCTGAGAAGCCTGGTTTTGTCAGTGGGGGGATGCTCACCCCCGATGCTATCAACAATCTGGAAGACGAGCTGGAAGAGGAGCGCAACCTGGAAAGCTGGATTCGTCCAAAGGTCCCAGGGAGCAGTATCTCAAACTGGTCTTCCCAGGAAATTATAAGAGTTACTCATGCAGAGTAATTATTATTTCCTGTATTTTTATAGCATGCATCAAAGTCTTGCATCTTGCCCAAGATGACAAGACTCATTTTGTAACCGGGCCATCTGTACTTTTGTGCAAACAAGATTAAATTAATGAAACATCAGACATCTTTTTGCAAACGAGTCTTTTTCTTTTCCGTTCACTGTTTTTCCATTTTTCTTTTTTGTACAAAAAATAAATGGCGGTGTTTTCAAAATGATAACTTTCATTTCACTTTTTCTAAAGCAAGATTAAAATCAATCACTAAAATGAACAAATTAAACCCTTGCAGAGATTGCCTTCCAGACAGCACCGACAACAGCACGGCTATGACTTCGTATGACTTTGACAATCCAATCAATCAAGCTGATGAAGGGGTTGATGAAGAATATGAGCTTCCTGAAGAGCTAGCCAGGTTGTTAAGACAAGAGGAAAAGGTTATCACTCCTCACCAGGAGGAGATTGAAGTGATTAATCTTGGTACCGATGAGGATGTGAAAGAGGTTAAAATCGGGGCTTGCCTGCAAGACTCAGTGAAGAGACAATTGATAGATCTGCTTCAAGAGTATGTTGATGTGTTTGCTTGGTCGTATCAAGACATGCCAGGGTTGGACACCGATATAGTTGTGCACAAGCTGCCTTTGAGGGAAGAATGCCCACCAGTTAAACAGAAGTTGCGCCGTACTCGCCCAGACATGGCTATGAAAATCAAGGAAGAGGTACAAAAGCAATGGGACGCCGGATTCCTTGCTGTAACTAGCTATCCGCCGTGGGTTGCTAACATAGTACCTGTGCCTAAAAAGGACGGCAAAGTAAGAATGTGTGTTGACTACCGGGACCTGAACAGAGCCAGCCCGAAAGATGACTTCCCATTACCTCACATTGACGTATTGGTGGATAACACGGCTCAGTTCTCGGTATTCTCCTTCATGGATGGATTTTCAGGATACAATCAGATCAAGATGTCGCCTGAAGACATGGAGAAGACAACATTCATTACACCCTGGGGCACGTTCTGTTACAAAGTGATGCCATTCGGACTGAAGAATGCTGGTGCAACATATCAACGGGCTATGGTGACATTATTCCACGATATGATCCACAAAGAGATAGAATGTTATGTGGATGACATGATCGCCAAGTCCCTTACTGAAGAAGATCACCTGGTGAATCTGCTGAAGCTATTCAAGCGTCTGAGGAAGTACCAACTGAAGTTGAACCCCAACAAATGCACATTCGGGGTGCGATCCGGTAAGCTGCTGGGCTTTATTGTAAGCGAGAAAGGGATTGAAGTTGACCCCGATAAAGTCAAAGCCATTCAAGAGATGCCTGCACCGAAAACAGAGAAAGAAGTTCGAGGGTTCTTGGGTCGATTGAACTACATTTCAAGGTTCATATCTCACCTTACAGCAACCTGCGAACCCTTGTTCAAGCTATTAAGAAAAGAACAGACGGTCAGGTGGAACGAAGACTGCCAGAAGGCTTTTGAAAAGATCAAAGAATACCTACAAGAACCTCCAATCCTTATGCCTCCAGTTGAAGGAAGACCTCTAATCATGTATTTGACAGTATTAGAAGAGTCAATGGGGTGTGTGCTGGGCCAGCATGACGAGTCTGGTCGAAAAGAGTATGCAATATACTACCTAAGCAAAAAGTTTACCGACTGTGAACAACGTTATTCACTGCTCGAGAAAACTTGCTGTGCTTTAGCGTGGGCTGCTCGCCGACTGAGACAGTATATGTTGACCCACACTACCTTATTAATCTCAAAAATGGACCCAGTTAAGTACATTTTCGAGAAGCCAGCTCTTACCGGACGGGTTGCAAGATGGCAAATGATTCTCACAGAATACGACATCCAATACACATCTCAAAAAGCCATCAAGGGCAGTGTATTGTCTGAATATCTTGCTGAGCAACCCATTGATGATTACCAGCCAATGAGATTTGACTTCCCTGATGAAGACATCATGTTCATAAAAGCAAAAGATCGTGAAGAGCTTGTTCACACTGAAGGGCCTGACCCGGAAGAAGAATGGACTATGATGTTCGATGGGGCTGTTAATATGAATGGTCGTGGCGTTGGTGCAGTACTCATTACACCTAAAGGAGTTCACATGCCTTTCTCGGCAAAACTCACTTTCAACTGCACCAACAACGAAGCTGAATACGAAGCTTGCATTATGGGTCTGGAGGAAGCCATTGACCTCAGGATCAAGACGTTGACTGTATTCGGAGATTCAGCTTTGGTAGTTAATCAAACCAACGGCAAATGGTACACCCACCAGGATCATCTGATACCTTACAGGGATTATACAAGGAGGTTATTGACTTTCTTCACAACAGTCAAGCTCGAGTATATCCCTCGGGACGAGAATCAGTTTGCAGATGCTCTTGCTGCCATTTCATCCATGATCAAAGTTCAAGCTGCTAACTTTGCACCTCAGATTTCAATGTCCAGACTCGACAGGCCAGCATATGTATTCGCAGCAGATGTTGTCAAAGATGATAAGCCTTGGTTCCACGACATTAAGTGCTTCTTAGAGGATCAAACATACCCACCTGGGGCATCTTCCAATGATAAGAAAGCATTAAGAAGGCTTGCTGGAAGTTTCTTTCTAAACACTGATGGGTCTTTATACAAAAGGAACTTTGATATGGTACTCCTCAGATGTGTTGATAAGACAGAAGCAGGTTTGTTGATGCATGAAGTGCACGAAGGATCCTTTGGTACCCATGCCGGAGGGCATGCCATGGCTAAGAAGTTGCTAAGATCAGGTTATTACTGGATCACAATGGATGCAGACTGTTGTGCCTATGCCAGAAAATGCCATAAATGCCAGATTTATGCGGATAAGGTGCATGTGCCTCCCAATCCTCTGAACATCATGTCTTCACCATGGCCCTTTGCCATGTGGGGCATTGATATGATTGGCAAGATCGAGCCAACTGCTTCAAACGGCCACAGATTCATCCTGGTCGCTATTGATTACTTCACCAAGTGGGTTGAAGCAGCCTCATATGCAAACGTCACAAGGCAAGTGGTAGCCAGATTTCTGAAAAGAGATATCATCTGTCGGTATGGAGTGCCCGAACGAATCATTACTGATAATGGTTCCAATCTAAACAACAAAATGATGGCAGAGCTGTGCCGGGACTTCAAGATCCAACATCACAATTCTTCTCCTTACAGGCCAAAGATGAATGGCGCTGTTGAGGCAGCAAATAAAAATATCAAGAAGATTGTGCAAAAGATGGTAGTCACTTACAAAGACTGGCATGAGATGCTACCGTTTGCCTTGCATGGGTACCGCACGTCAATCAGGACATCCACTGGGGCAACACCGTATCAGCTTGTGTATGGTATGGAGGCAGTCCTACCTGTTGAAGTTGAATTACCCTCCTTGCGAGTACTGATGGATGTTAAACTGAGTGAAGCAGAATGGGTTAGGGCCCGATACGAACAACTGAGTCTGATTGAAGAAAAAAGATTGGCTGCAATCTGTCATGGGCAGTTGTATCAGAAGAGAATGAAGAAAGCCTTCGATCAGAAAGTCAGGCATCGAGAGTACCAAGTGGGAGATCTTGTGCTGAAGAGAATCCTCCCTCCTCATACAGACCACAGGGGCAAATGGACTCCAAATTATGAAGGACCATTCGTAGTAAAGAAAGTTTTCTCTGGTGGGGCACTGATGCTCAGCACCATGGATGGTGAAGATTTCCCGTCCCCTGTGAATTCAGATGCAGTTAAAAAATACTTCGCATAAAAATGACCCGCTGGACATAAAAACAGAATGTAAGTCCAGGCAAAAAAATAGGGCATCCCGGCGAGTCAAAAACAGAATAAAAGACTCGGGCAAAAATAAGGGAAAGTAAACAAAAGAATGTACACCCGCTGAGTTGAAAAGCCGCATTGGACAGCTCAGGCAAAAATGGGTATCCCGATGGATTGAAAACCCGAAAGGGCGATCCATGCAAAATAAGGGAATAAGCGAACAACTGCATTCTGAATTCGTCTGTATCGTTTACAACTTGGTAAGCTTCGAAAGGATCGAGCATCAATCGAAATCAACATTCTTCAAAAAGCAAGATGAGAAGAACGTCAAAAGTCATACGGGTCATAGTGAAGAGGAAGCTCCTCAAAGCGTCATCAACACTGCCAACATTTTGTTTCTCAATTTATAACAATCTCCTCATTTCAGGGGATATGTTCCTTTGACTGTATCTCGCCAATTCAGGGCATATGAATTAATAAAATCAAATTTTCAGTCATGTCTCGTTTTGTACATTTTTATTTGCAAAAATGTCTGATGTCTTAAAAGAAAAAACTGATTGCATAAGAATACAGATGCTTGTCTTCAAATAAAAACATGCTTGCAGGAAATATGCTTACTCTCAGAAGTATCTAAACTCCCATGACGGAATCCAGTGAAGGATACCTCGGGATTATCTTGTGCGTTTCTCTATCTTTTTCAGGATTGCAGGTATCCAGAACGCAACTTGGGGCATCCCAGCAAGCTGACAAACTAACATTCAATTTTAGCACCCGAAGTGCTTTCTCCCCAGCCGAGTTGCCATCTCGCCCTCAGCCGAGTACAAAAGTCAGGGAACCATTTCCCCACAGAGTTCCAGCCTCTATCCAGAAGAGCAACGCATGAAGAATCACAACAGAGTGAAGAAAGCTCCTACAAACCCCAGCTGGGCCTCTCATTTACACGGATATGTCTATCATCGACATATATCCCCAAGCAGGATCGTCTCATCAGATCTACCAATGATCTCACCCCCAGCTGGGATGTCTACTTCAAGCAGATCGATCGGAGATCTTCGCAGCAACGGGACCAGGATCCCAGTTTGGTATCTTTGCACAATCATAGCATTTGCATCATATTTACCCACAAAGCGTAGCATTCCGTCTAGTACGGAGCATTACGGAAAAAATCAAACACATAGCATAATCATAAGCCATGTATGAATCGAACACTTGTGAATAATGACAGCTCATCAATGTATAGAAAAATCCCCACCAGAGTCCCCGGCAAAAGCAGCTGCCTCACAATCCACGAACACCATTATATACTCATTTTGACACCCGACCGTGCCATCTCTCCCCAGTAAGGTCACTTGAACACTCTTCACAAACAAAATCACCCATATTACAGATACTCATTCTGACACCCGTCCGTGTCAAATCAGCAGAAAGCCAAAGACATCCTCTTTGCACTCACACATACCTATATACACAATCCTTTGGCACCCGTCCGTGTCGTATCCCCAGCGCAGTCGTCTACACTTTGTATATCAAATACTTGTTCATATTACACTTTTCTCTCTTGACACTCGTCCGTGTCACTCTCCCCAGCAGATAAACACTCATCTATACAATGCTCATTCCTACTACTCATGTTACACTCATACAGATACTCGTCCGTATCTTGTATATACCATTCATATCCCCACAGATTCGAATTCGGTCCTTGTTCTTTGTTAACCAGATGGTACTCGTCCGTACCCTCATCTCTGAACATGCGTCAAGAGTTTGTTTCTACATGATACCCGTCCGTATCATAGTCTTGAGGATGCTCGTCCGCATCTTTAATCCATACACTGTGTCAAACACTCGTGTCTTCTTGAATATTGATACTCGCCTGTGTCTACCATTCCCCAGAAGAGTCCTCTCAGATTCAACACTCGTCCGTGTTCTTTGTTAACCAGTTGATACTCGTCCGTATCACCATCTCTGAACATGTGTCAGTTTGTTTCTACCCGATACTCGTCCGTATCGCAGTCTTAAGGATGCTCGTCCGCATCTTTAATCTATACACAATACCAAACACTTGTACTTTCCTTTCTTGGTTGTGAACGCTCGTCCGCATTCACCATATCCCCAGTAGATCGCCAAGTAAGCATTTTCCCTTTTATCTAACACCCGTCCTGTGTTACGGTAAAACCCTGAGAGCAGCCGTACCCTGCTGAGTGGTCGTCCTCCACTTCTTGATGGTCGTCCTCCATCATGCTCATCCGATGGCCGTCCCCATCGTTGATTTTAGCAGCCGTCCCCTGCTAGGTGGTCGTCCTCCACCTCTTGATGATCGTCCTTCATCATTTTTATCCAATGGCCGTCCCCATTGTTGATTTTGGTTATCTGGCATTCGTCCTATGTCATGATAAACCATGAGAGCAGCCGTCCCCTGCTAGGTGGTCGTCCTCCACCTCTTGATGGTCGTCCTCCATCATGCTCGTCCGATGGCCGTCCCCATCGTTGACCTTTTATCCGATGGCCGTCCCCATCGTTGATATTTTCGGCAGCCGTACCCTGCCAGGTGGTCGTCCTCCACCCTTGATGGCCGTCCCCATCATATTTCCTTTATTCCCCAACAGAGCAGCCGTCCCCTGCTAGGTGATCGTCCTTCACCTTTGATGGCCGTACCCCATCATCTGTTTATTTCATTTATTCTTTAACCCGATGGCCGTCCCCGTCGTGGTCCCTTTCCCTTTTTAGCCCGATGGCCGTCCCCATCGTTGTTTGTTTTTACTTTGTGAACTTGATGGCCGTCCCCGTCATGTTTCATCAATCCCCAGAAAACTTTACAGCTTTACTTGATGGCCGTCCCCACCATAATATCTTATTTTCCCAGCTAGTCGGCCGTCCCCGTCTTAGCTTTACCTTTTTATCCCCCAGCTAGTCGGCCGTCCCCGTCTTGGCTTTACCTTTTATCCCCAGAATGTCGGCCGCCCCCGTCATTGCTTTATTTTCAGCACTTTCCCCAGCATGTCGGCCGTCCCCGTCATTGCTCTTTACCCAGCAGTCGTCCTCTGCTCGACGGTCGTCCTCCGTCACCCATACTTTACAATATACTTTATTTTCCTTTTACATATATCCCTTTTTCTTCTTCATTCTGTGAGTGCAAATTTTGAATTAATGAACATTAACTACTCTAATCTACACCCAAAGTTCATTGAAATTAAGGAGAAATCACTCCCAAAAGTGTTTCCCAAGGTGTAAACACCCCAAATTTGCCCTCACCCATTCACACCATGGCTTGTGATCATTTCATATGCATAGACACAATCATATCATCCCATATCTCATTTTTGATCCACTGCATAGATTCTAAGTCATCTGCACCTAGGGTTTGTGATCTGAGCAATCCCAGAGCTTCTTGAGCCTCTCCAAAGGTCATCAATCACTTCAAAGGGGTCCATGTATGTTCAAGCATCATATTATATCTCCTCAAAGTCAAGAATGTCAAAGAATCACAAGAGCTGAGGTTTGTATGGAAGCAGAGCCAGGATAGACTGCACAGTGGACCTAAAATTAGGGTTTTGGTTTCAGAGGCCATAACTCCAAATTTTTTGGTCATTCTTGTTTCTATTGGTCTCTATATGGTATAGGGAGTATGCATATCCAATTTCATGAAGAAATTCCATGGGGAAGTCATCTGATCAAGAGTTGACTTTCTGGACAAGTCAGTGCAAAATCAGGGCATCTGAGACCCCCAATGACCCAACCAATGGGCATTCTTCATCATTTTGAGTGTATATGATCTTTATTTGATCATGGAAGAAGTTAGAAGTTCACAAAAATCAAGAATTTGGAGTTTTTGCAAATGTTGACTTTTTGGGCATAGTTGACTTTTCAAGAATGCTTCATTTTAGGTCATTTTTCAAGCCTTGATTCTTGATCCAAAAATGCTTCAAATGGAAAAACTTTGGTCATGAAAGTTGTAGATTACATCTTTCCCTTTTCAAAAAGTACAAGAACATGATCAAACTCTTCTTGGATCAAAAGTTATGGTGTGACAAAGTTGGCAAAAATCATTGATTTTCAAGATGTGCACCAAATGAGAATTTTGCAAAACCATGAACCAATGCCATTTGTAACTTCTAATTCACTTCAAACCATGACATAAACATTCTATGGGGCCTAAAAATCAGAATTGAACCAAAATCACATGTTCATGGTTCATGTAACAAGACTTTTTTTCATGAAGTTCAAAAAGGTGACAACTTGCAAAACCATCATGATGCTTCTCTCCACTTGATGCATTGGCTGCTGGACCTTCCCAACATCACACACACACCATGCTGCACCAGAACCATGCCTTGTACTAGCCTAGATCATGAGCCATACTTCTCTTACACAAAAGGTGGACTTTGAGCAAAAGCAAACTTACCAATCACTATAGGCCAGGTCACATCATCTGACCTATAGGATTAAAATACAATATCCTTTGGCAAGCAAAATATATCAAGAGGCCAAGCTGAAACATGCCCTAACATGACATACACCAAAACACACCATCTTGCAAATTGCTTCGAATCTGCCTCCACAAACTGAAAACACTCAAACAAATTCCTCCAATCATCTCACCTTGCCTTGCTGAGTAGAAACCACCAAGGTTCAACCCTGAAACCAGCCTGAACTGTGCTTCACCATTTTCCACCCCAGTTTGCATTTTCCTTCGAATCAACCTCCATAGCCATCAAACATCAAAGCTCTCTTCACCAACAGATCAAACACATCAAAAGGGGTCAAAACCACCCCTCACATTGACCTGAGGCAGCCTGTACACAAAGCTCATTTTCTGCTACACCAGAGTGGGATCTTTCAAGCCAGCCACTCTCCAAGTTTTCTGAGCCTCATTTTGTCCTCAGGAGGCTCAAGGAAGCAAGCCTGCGCAAAGAAAAAGTCCAGAGAGCTCATAAATAGAGAAGCTTCATCTCAGGTGAGCTTCATGAACATTTTTCCCAGAAACTGATTTTTAAGTTCTTTTATGGTGCCTTGTGTTCCTCTGATCATGAATGTATGCTTACTTTTGCAAATAGTGTAGAAACCAGCATGTATGAAGCTTTTGAACATTTGCCCGTATTTTACATTTTGTTTCGATTCAGGCTCATAGATGAAAATAAATGAATTTAGGTTGAGGGTTTAGGCTTAGATTGATGGGAGGGTCATTTTGGTGGAAGAAATTTGTTGATTGGTGACCTGTAGAAGAACCTAGGGTTTTGGCTCGCCGGAGAAGACGACCGGAAGTCTTCTCCGGCCGCCTGTAAGTCATTAGCCCTAATCTGAGTGATTAATGAGGTTTGAATGAGGATCGTTGGATGGCCTCTCCCGCGCGTGAATGAATGGCTGAGATGAGTCATTAGAAGCCCTAATCCTGATTATCCATTTAATTTATGTTTAATTAATTCATAAGTATTAATTAGCCAGATTTGAATCTGGGCCCTTGGATCTGGCGCGCAGTCAACCAGACCAAGCCCAGATCAAATCCTGGCCTTCCTTTCTAATTACTTTCATTTTAACCTATTTTATTTTTCATTTAATATCATTTCTTTTCTCTAATTTGTTTAAAATAGTAAAAAATGTTTAAAAATTATGAAACTTTTTCTCATGAGTTTTAATAATTTTTATGACACAAAAATATTTTTATTTTATTTTTTAGCATTAAAAAAGCATTTTTAAATATTTAAAGGATTATTTTTAATTGATTAATGGAAATTAATTTATTAAAAATACCTTTAGGTATTTAAAAATCACCAAAAAATTCATGAAATGTTCTAAGACATTTAGAAACATTGTCCAACCTTCAAACCAAATTTCTTTTTTGATCTTGATGCACTTTGAGAATTTTTCATTGAATTAAAATCATTTTTGTGCATTATTTTGATCCTAAGTTCAAAAAATCATTTCTGCCTATCTAGGAAGAGTTGGACATTGATTCTTCTTGCATTGTTTTGTGTTTAGCATGTAGTTTCTAGGATAAAATGGCCATGGTTTGATTCTTCATTTTCAATTTGTTTGGTATTTCTTTTGTTTAGGAGCCCTAAAAACCCTAATAACTTAGAAAAATCATAACTTGAGATTGGTTGAGAGTTGAGACCTCCCCTTTGGACATTGGTTTAGTATGGGATTAGGGTTACTTTGTGTGGCATTTTCCATTTTTCATCTTAGGGTTTGCTTCTGCTTTTGGTTTTTGTTTGATGTTTGGTTCATAAACCCTAATTTGGGCTTTCATTTGCATCCTTCTTGCATTCTCTTGCATAACATGACTTGCCATGACATTTCAAGCATCCATGTGATTCATTTGACATCATAAGACACATAGAAAGCATGTTTGATCATTGCATCTTGCATTTGCCATGTTGTATGCCTTGTATGCTTCATAACTTTTCATGTAAGTTCATGCTTCTAAACTTGCACCATCTGCATCCATGATCTTGTATGATCATCTCCATGTCATGTCTCATGTGTATATCATCTTATAGCATCATTATCATCATTAACATGCTTCTGGTTTTGTTTCTCATCATGTCATCTCATCTCATCTTGCATTGCACTGCATTTCTTTTCTAACCTTTTCAGGTGGTAAGTGACTTGAGAAGTGAATTTGCCTTCACTTCTCATAACTTTTCTTTTCATCTCTCTTGCATCCATTGCTGCATTTCTATATGTGTTTGAGTTTGAGCTTGCTCATCCTTGTTCCTCCCACTTTCTTTCTTCAAGTGACTTGACTTCTTAAGTGAAGCAAGTTACTTTGCTTCTCCTGATCCTTTCATCTGCTTCCTGGTGTTTCCTCTGAAGGCTTCTCTTGCAAACCTCACAAACCTTAGGAACAACCAAGCATGACAATGATTAGGGTTTTGATTAGTTCCCCACTTAGCTTTTACCTTTGTGTCTCTTTGAGTCTTCTCTTCTCATCTCATAATCAGGGACTAAACCCTAAAGGCTTTAAGGCTTTGTGATTAAGCTTATGCCTGCATCCTTCTATTAGGATGGAGTGTATAACTTTAATCCTAAGTGTTAAACCCTTAATGTGTTTAAATCTCTTAATCAATTCACTTAATAATCATCAAGACATCACACTTGTAACTTGGGCCTTGCATTAGGGTTCTAATTCTTCCTTAAATGGTTAAGAAGGACTAACCCTAGTGTTAATGGACAAGTCCCCCTCAAGTTGTCTTACAAATCATAAAATTCACTTCATCATCTCACCACTAAATAAAATCCACTTAATCAAAGGCTTGTTATGTCATGAGTTTAATCCCTAATCATGGATTAAGTTGAGGAGCTTTCCTCAGCTTAAACATTCTCATCTATTATCCTTCTATTAGGATGGTGTAATGAGTCTGTTTAATCTTTGATTATGGCTTAACCTCATTACTTAACACTAAACAAAAACACCAAAAACATCTAAATAATCACAAGTAGGTTAATGATCTTAATCTTATATCAAAGGTGATTAAGTGTGAGAATCTGACTTCACACTTGAGGTACTCTCATTACCCCTAATCAGAGGGAGGATGTGATGAGTTTACTAACCCATTGGTTTAGGCTTAAGCTCATTAGCTTATGGCAGACTTTCAAAAGCAATAAAAGATTGAAAACTCAAAAACAAACAATAATCGTCTCCTTCGGGATTCTTTTCTCACCTCATTCACTCATAAACGAGAACTCGCTTCTTCCGTCTAATGCAAGACAGTTTGCACCTGAGCCAGACAGGTCATACACTTGAGCATAGACAAGTAAGCAGTTCATCAGTCAATTCACCTTTCAGTCTCTTTGGGTCGAACTACGGTGTTCTGACTTCCTCATTGCACGAGAGGATACGTAGGCATAACTTAACAGTTATCGAACAAAAGTCTCTGTATATCCCCCTCTTTCCAGCTTCATTCTTTAAGCCCCATTATCTCGAGCATTTCATCTTTGTTCTCACACTGACACTTTTACACTTCACATCACTTATACACTTTACACTGACACCTGTACATCTTTTCCAGCTCTTTTTATACACACAAATTACACTGACACTACCCCTTTAAAACACAAATCTTTTAAGCGTGGATCCCGTCGAGTACGACGGACAATCTAGGTGCTAATACCTTCCCAGGTTGTAACCAACCCCCTTTCTCAGTCTCTCTGGTTCGCAACCGTCTTATCCATCTTTTTCTAAGTTTATGCAGCATTACCTTTCCTCCGGGATAAAAATGCCTAGCTGGCGACTCTATTCATCTCCAGTGAGTTCACGGCTGTGTGTTCTCACTTTTCCCTTTCGCCGACCGTTCGCGTCTGTACCCCTTTTGACCCGGTGTCATTTGTCGGGAGCGACACAAGGTAAAAATAAAAAGGAGGAAGAAGAAGAAAGAGGAACCAAAAAGGGGCTTGAAATAAGCCAAAATATTCAATTCTGACTTGTGTTAACCGGTTAACGCATTTGGTTAACCGGTTAACACTGAAGCAGTAGCAGAAAATATGCAGAAATTCAGCATTGATCCATTTCCAAAAACTCTTTCAAAACATCTAATGATCATGATCTGAATTTGCACGAATTTTAAAACCAAAATACAGTGGAATCCCTGCAATCAAACAACAGATAAAGATCCAAAGGATCTAGAATCAAAGGAACCAAAAATCTACATCTTGAATGGTTGATGGTGAGTATGGGTTTGTGGAAGGAGGGGAATTACCAAAAGCACTTCTTCAAATTGGACTAATTCAAGCTTAAATCTACTGAAATTGATGAACAAAAGAAGAAAAGGATGAAGGTTTAGCTCAAGTTAGCCAAGAATTCAATGTGAATTCTTGATAACTTCAAAAGAAAGAAAGTGAGCTTTGGAGAATTTTGGTGTTGGGGAAGTATTTTGCAAGAGGTTTTTTGGCTATCAAAAGCTTGTAGAAATTTTTTCAAGGTGAATTTGGCTCTCTAAAACTTGTTGAATGAATGAAATTATGGTCCTATTTAAAGACTTTAGGTATGGGAATTTGGTGGAATGGAGCTTGCTTTGGTAATTCAAATTAGGTTTGGTAATTGAAAATTTGGTGGGAAATGGAAAAAAGTGGTGATTAGTGAGGGTTTATGGTAGGAAATGATCAAAGTGATGTAGAGAAATTAGAAACCAATGGATCTAGAATATTCCAATTAAATCAATGATCTAAGGGTGCTGAATTTGAATAAAAAATTCAAATTTCGCACCGGTTAACCGGTTAACGCATTTGGTTAACCGGTTAACCAAGCTAAAATTTGAATTTTTTATTCAAACATGGTTGCTTGGTTGTTTTAGCCCGATTCTTCTTGTACGTCGAAGAAGTAAACACATGATCTTTGGAAATCCTTTGAGTGAATCAATTAACTTGGGAAATCCTCGATCAGATAAACCTGAATTATTTGTGGATCAACTTCGACTTCTGTCTGTGAAATTCACTCGAGCTGCAGGACTGCTATTTTTGATATTTTCAATGGTTCCTCTTCCTGGAAAAAAAAGTTAGTAAAAGGAAACAAAAATATTTTTGGATTTTGATTAATGGTTAGTGAACATAAATAAATGAAAGCAAATAATAAAAAAACGGTGATCCCCTGCGAGGCATAAACCTGCGCCCGAGAAGGATAAATGAACCAGTGCGCGATCTTGTTTGTATGCAAGATGCAGATGAGATGCGAAAAATCTTAGGGTCAAAAATTAGGGTATGACAGATGCCCCTATTTAAGTTTCTTCAATATAGAGATAATGAATATTGAAGTCTTCGTTTCGACAAGATGGAAGATACTTAAATATCAAAAACCCAAATTTTTTATCCTAAGATGCCAAAAAATGGAATGAAATGAAATAAAACGAACGATATAAAATGATAAAATGTAAAATGATATGAAAGGATATGAAATGCATAGAAATCCGTAAGGAACAAAACGACACATGAAATAGAATAAACGATGGGGATAAGGAGCATAAAACTCCGACGGGGAAAATCAACATGCTAGAGACCACACCGCGACTCAGCTGAGACGAAAATGTCCAAGAATGGCAATTGGATAAAAAGGATCACAATATCCAAGAATGGCATTGAATGAAGTGAGAAAATATTGCAAAAAGTTCATTAGAAGCATCCAAGGATGACATTACTGACTTTACAAGGGATATCCGAGAATGGCAATCGGAAAAAGGTAATCACAACATCTGAGAATAACAATCAGATAAAAATGTGAATCACAACATCCAGGAACAAAACTGAATGACATGGGAAAAGTTATGGGAAAGTACACCAAATCAATGATGACTCCAACATGGAAATCCGAGAATGGCAATCGGAAGGAAAGTGATCACAACATCCGAGAATAGCAATAAGATAAAATGTGAGTCACAACATTCAGGAACATAACTGATTGAAATGGGAAAAAAGTTCGGGACAGTACATCAAATCAATGATGACTTTGCTATGGACATCCGAGAATAACAATCGGAAGGAAAATGATCACAACATCCAAGAATAGCAATCAGATAAAATGTGAATCACAACATTCAGGAACAGAACTAAATGAGATGGGAAAAAGTCTGGGACAGTAAATAAAATAAATGATGACTTCACTATGGACATCCGAGAATGACATCTGATAAAAGGTGCAATATCTGAGAGAAACAACAGGTATATGAAGAAAACGTTCTGGAGAGACAAAGATAAATGCCAAGTAAGTTGGACTTTGATCGCAAGGTAAGATGTTGAAAACAACAAGACCTCAAGAAATGCATAATGAGGACTAACACACTCATATATGTAATCGTTAACAATAATGGGGAATAACACACCCAGGAAAACGCATAATGAGGAATAACACACTCAAATATGCAAAAGGTAAACAGAACTGGGGAATAACACACCCAAGAAAATGCATAATGAGGAATAACACACTCAAATATGCAAACGTTAACAAGAATGGGGAATAACACACCCAAGAACATAAAATGAGAGAAAAATGCTTGACAACCAGTTTAGACTCTTAGAGGAGTGGAAAAGATGGAAGACTGATTCCTCAACACAGAGATTATTACCATTCTGCTCAGAGATTAGATATGCTACTATTCTTGAACAAATCTCGGTCACACCAGTAAACTGTATCAAGTTGAAAATCTTTTGAGAAAAGTCATGAAATGCTACTTAGGGATTCACGAAGAAGATTTCCCCAAGTTCAATGACTGATGAAGGTAAACTGATAATGGATTCAGTTCTTGACTACTTTCGGAGAAAATTGGTCAAATCTTTGAGATGACTATTGAGAGAATAGACTGATCATGGCTTCAGTTATTCAAATGAATGTTGAGAAGATAAATCCAATATGAATCTTGAAGAGATCTTCTGATTAACCAAATTTGAGAGCAACTTGCACTGAGCAACAACTCCTGAATCATAGGACCTGAGAAAGGCTCGCCCCTGATAAGATCACTGACCAAGTTTCTCAACTGTTTGAAAATTCCTTGACGAGGAAAGTCTATTTGCAAATAAAAGTGTTTGTACAAACCTGGTAATTTTAATACAAAGTTCAATGCAAAATTTTGAAATCAAAAATCATTTTTTGAATGAAATTTATTGATGAAAAGTAAATGAAAACATTGTCAAAACATGACGGTTAAGACAAAATGAAAGATAAAGAAAAAATAAGAAACAAATGATTGGTAACGAACTTGGAAGTCGGTTTACGCAACCTTGTTGTAGTATGATTTTAAAAAGAAACCTGGATTCAATTAGGACTTTTGAAGGTTTTAACGTGGTCTAGTTCACGGTTTATGAAACAAAGGATATAGGCTCAAAGTTATTTGTACCCAACCCAACATCGTGATGAACTCCAATCCTACATTCAATTAATTCAGCCTATGCATTCAAGTTCCAAAAATTTTGGGATTGCACAGATGAAGATGGTTCATAAGCCAAGGGTTTTGAGATAGAAGTCACATCTCCCCTTTTGTTTTTTTTTTAATTTCTGGTGAGGACTTTGGTCCACTCTGTAACACGGTGGGAGAACTGACTTTTTAGTCATGTTGCGGATAGCAAGAGTCGCCACCGACTTTTATTTTATCCAAGTGGAAAGGACATAAAAGAACATGAAAGACCTATTTTAAAAAACGTGGGTTCGGGGGGTAGGTTATACAAAGGGAAGGTGTTAGCACCCTTTATATCCATGGTTATCCATGGGCTCTTAGTTACTTAGCTCACTTAAATTTTTTTTGAAGAGTGTAGTGTGTGATTAGAAATTTTTCTAAGTACTTTGTAATGATCCTCGTATGGATGTATACAAAGCCTTGTTTTGAAAAATGTTTAAGAAAGTATTGTGAGATGTGAAAAGTATTTTTGAAGAGTGAGCAAGCAACTAAGAGATACCTACCCTAGATTAAGTCTTTCATATTCTCGTATGTTCTTTCAATGGTAAGACTATCCCTATTATTAAGGAATAGGTAGTCATTACCTTGGATGTGTTAAGGGACAAGCGTAGGGTCATCGTATAGTCATAGAAAGCAACAAGTAAGGGTGTCTTTAGCAATTCGTAGGGACTTATCATCATTTATTTGAAGGGACAAGATCATTATCGTAGGCAACCTCGAAGGGACTTGATCTTTTAAACTGAAGGGACTTGATGATATTTATGAAGGGACTTTGCTTAAGACACCCCTATATTCGAGGGACTTGACCATATTTAAGGCAACTGAGAGAGGTAACCTAAGAAGTGCAAGATGGCGATCAAAGATCGACTTACGTGTGTGAGTGTTTATATTCAAGTATTTATCTTATTTAAATTAATTTTCTAAGTTATTTTAATCACATATAGGTTATACACACCCTAAGATTACTAACCATACAGAAAATAATTACAAAAATAAAGCAAAGATATAAAATAAACCTATTACATGGCTTTAGCAATTACATAATAATAAAATAATAATGATAATAATAAATATAATAAGAATAATAAATAAACAATAATCAAATATTAGTAATAATAAAAATAAGGGTTAGAATGATAAATAAAGGAAATAAAAATTTAACAAGAAAAAATTAATATTAGAAAAGTTTTAGAAGTTAATTAAGAAAATAAGTTTAATAATAATAAACAAATAACAAATTATTTACATATTAAAAATAAAGATTAATAATATAATTAGGGTTTAGAAAAAAATTAGGTTAATTTTTAGGGTTAGGATAAAAATTAGGGTTGACAAAAAATTAGGGTTAATATTTAAATTAAGAAAATTAGGGTTTTTAATTAAAATACATTATTAATTTATTTACAAAAATACATAATAATTATATATAAACATATTATAAAATAAATACAAGTAATTTACATTTAAGAAAATAAATATGAATTTTAGAAAATATAAAGTTTTATGAAAATATTATTAGTTATTATTTAGAAATTATTTTAATTGTATTAGTTTAAATTAAAAATAAGAAAATAATAGAAATAAGAAAAAAATGAGGAAAAGCCCTAAAAAGATAGGACCTGGGATTTGAACCCAGGTCACTTACCTCAACAACAACACTCAAAACCAGCTGAGCCAGCATGCGCTGGTGTTAGCTATATGTAATGAAATCATTATATTATAAACCTGCAAAACAAAAATAATTATGAAAAAAATGTTGGAACCTAGGATTCGAACCCCTGACCATCACAACAACAACCAAGCACTCCAACCACTAAGCCACATGGGGCGCGTATGCAAGCTAATCCACAAACAAACATAATATATTAAGTTAGTGGAATAATGGAAAAATTAAGCAAAATATGTTGTCCCCAAGGATCGAACGCAGGTCACAACCATAACACACATACGCCTTCACCACTGGGCCAAGCAGCATCTGTTGAAACAATATGAAAACAATTCAATAAAATATTAAATCAAATATTTGAATTCCAGCTGCGCGCCAAACTGACTTCATCTTCTTCCTATTTCCTGCGAAAACACCGGCAAATTCATCCACAAATTTTCCTGCGAATTTTGAATTTCAAGAACCTGCGAAAACTGGATCTTTCTTAATACGCAAAATTTCATCAAATTGATCACATAGACATGATCCACACATCATACACAGTTCATTGATGTTCTTAGAATTTATTTATATTGGTTTAATTAAGAAACCCTAAACGACCACCATAAACCCTAACAATGGTGGTTTTCGATTCAGGTCATGATTCTTCAATCTCTTTGCCCAGAAACAATCTAAACATCATGGCTAACAAGAATATATGGTTAGAATTCATCAACAACACACAAACAATCGAAATCGAAAAAAATAAAAACATGAACAAGCTTGGTTCGGTTTATGCAATTAGTGATGATTTGGATGCTGCAAATGATCGAAACATGATCAGTGAGTCTCAAGGAAACTAATGCAACCTTTGTTTTGTCTTGAAAGTGCCTCTAGGTAAAAAAACGAATGTGAATTTTTGTGTGAAAATTTGAAGTTGAATGGTGTTCTTGGTGGCTCCCAATTTCGTCCCCTGAGTTTGTAATAGGTTTATAAACTTATAGTGATCTGAATTAGGTCATAACTTTGTGGATTTATGGGCTTTCTTGCATAACTTGAGTGTGAACAAATCTCATGATCAAAATATGTAAAAAATCAAATCTTTGTATGCCAATCTAGTCTAGCACGAATTTGGATCAAATTAATCATCTCTAAATAATGTTTATGACCTTCTAGAACAAAAATCAAATTTAAATATTGAGTTTTCATATTTTATTTTAATTTAAATTGATTTTTAATGAATAAAATAAAAATAAATAAAAAATAAACTATAAAAATTTGAATAAATAATATTTGATTCGTGCATGATGTCATGGTAGAGATTGGGTCATAAAAATGCAAGCCCATGTGGAAAGAATTGGTTCTAAGACCCCATTTGCTCAATAAACCTCTCAAAAATTTCCCAACTTTGCAAAGGTACAAATCCCTCAATTTTAAGGCTATGAAGGTGTTCTTGGACATTTTAGAAAGCTTAGAGAGTCCTCTAACCAACCTCTTTGGTCTCATGTCCATATCCTTTACCATTTTCAAATTATGCCCTTTGGAAGATGTTGACTTTTAAAATGACCTATAATGTTTTAACTCATACCTTCCAAATGAAGCATTTTTGGGTTTGGCTTGTGAGACACAAAGTTGTAGAGAATTCAATTTCCTTCAAAATGAGCTTTGGATGGAAATTTTTTGATGAAGCATGTGAATGTTATGGCTGGTCAAAGTTCAGTTGACTTTTCCTATTAAAACCCTAATTTAGAAACTCCTGGTTCTTGATGATCTGAAATCTCCTTAATGAATCATGATCAACCATTAATAAAATGATGAATTTTAATTCATATACTTGACTTTGGCAAAAAATCATGAAGTTTGACTTTGGTTTGACCACAGTTGACCTTAGTTTGACTTTTTGACTACTTTGACTGATTTTAGCCTATCTGATCATCTGACTGAGCAAACCTTTTGGGAAAGCCTTGAAACTTGACATAGGGATTCTTGAAGACATGTAGGATGTTATGAAGCTCACTTGAAGCCTTGGAAGTCCATTTAGCCTGATGAAATTCAAAACCTTAGTTTAGGGTGCATTGCTTAGGAGGATGCTTTATCTGAGGGAATTGTCAAACTTTATGACTAATTGTGAACCTTGTGAACCTCTTGAGATACCTTGTGAACCTTGTGAAACTCTTGAGATACCTTGTGAACCTTGTGAACCTCTTGGGACAGTTTAGTACACAATGTCTTGTCTAGGTGAGGGCAAAGTTTGGGGGTGCAACAGTTGCCCCTGTTCAATTTTCTGAAACCTGAGGAGTTAGATTGGCATGTGTGCCATTAGTGACTTGGAAGGTTGAAGGGGATTAAACACAAAAGCCCAAAAATTTGCACTCGCCGGTGCATAAAGTAACACTGCTGATTGGTTGCATATGCTGGAGTGGGCTTAAAGATGCCACTCATAGAAACTGGAGATGGGCTTATAGATGCCATCCATAATATCATAAGGTGA
This sequence comes from Lathyrus aphaca, assembly GCA_963966055.1. Taxonomy (NCBI): domain Eukaryota; kingdom Viridiplantae; phylum Streptophyta; class Magnoliopsida; order Fabales; family Fabaceae; genus Lathyrus; species Lathyrus aphaca. Next base: position 27,327,943 of record OZ014521.1, on the reverse strand, counting down.
TAATATCTTTATGTTGTCATTGGATATTAGTACTAGGTCTTCGTATAGGCCGTCTTTGAATCATTCCTGTAACATGGTTTGAGTTGAATGTCAGCACTAGATCTTCGTATAGATCGTCTCTGCATTATCTCTGGGGGGAAATAATATCCTTCATTTGGTGCCAGTACTTAGATCTTCGTATAGATCGGCTCTGAACCATCTTTAGGAACATACTTTAATTTAAGCATCAGAATCAAATCTTCGTGGCGATCGTTTCTGAATTGCTTTTGGTAATATCTTGGGCTAAATATAAAATCTTCGTATCGATCATTTACGTACCATCCCACAGATAAACTGTTGTATAGACCATTATAAATAAATCTTCGTAGCGATTATCTCTTCTGGAAATATCCCGGGTTAAGTAATAGGTCTTCGTATAGACCATTTACATATCTTCCCAAGGACAAAAAGAATATCAGGATTAAATCTTCGTGGCAATTATCCCTGAACTTCTTCTGAAAGAATCTCTTGGATTAAGTGCTAGATCTTCGTATAGATCATTTACACACTATCCTAAAGATAGTTAACCATCAGAAATAAATCTTCGTAACGATTATCTCCTCTGGAAATATCCTGGATTAAGTACTAGATCTTCGTATAGATCATTATACGTACCCTTCCAAGGACAACTTGAGTATTGATCATCAGAAATGAATCTTCATAGCGATTATCTATGAATTAAGTATCAGTACTAGATCTTCGTATAGATCGTCTCTGAACTGTTTTGAGTCGTTGATAGTGTTTATCTGTCTGCAACTATCCTGAAAAGAAAAGGTTAGCTTATGCAAGATGTATGCATGTATGGCATGATGTACCTAAGTAAATGTCTTATGCACTATGGATGTGTATGTTATGATATGATGTAAATGATGTATGTATGAATCATGTAGCCTGAAGTGTCCGGATATCTTTGTAAAACAACTGCTGGTTAGGGGAAATAAATCCCGATTCATTGCTGGGGAACATGAGGACTTCGTTCCCGTCTTGTTTAATAATATGGTACACAGAACCTCCCGTCTTCGTTCGTCATGTTTTTTATTGAAGGAATAAGTTCCTGAGTATCCTAACTGAGGATAAAAGAGATGGACATAAATCCGGGAGACTTAAGTCTTCGGAGGATATGAAACTGCTTGAAGACTTCGTCGAGTGGGAAGTATAAGATATTACTTTAAGGGTTCCGTAAGGATATCCGTAAAGATTACTCCGTGGGGATGGACCGGTGAAGCTTCGTTGAATTCCTACCCTCGTTCGTCCTTAGTAAATACTATTACTGCATTTCATGCATTTCTGGTAAACATCAATCATATTCAAAAGCATACATACATTCAAACACAACCAATGGACGTTTTCGCTTAAGTAAACGGGGGAAAAGTAAACTTGAATTAAAATATGAGACTTTATTTGTTTAGGAAATGGCCTATAAACATGCAAGTTTGTACAAGGAGACATAAATCCTAGTAAGAGGAATTCGTCGTAAAAGTTTTACAAAAAAAAAGAAAAGCAGCTATGTGAAAATAATCCTATTGAGTTCCAATTCCACTATTGCCATTATCTTCAAGTATCTCATCCTTTGCTGTTGAGATGGAAATGATTGGATTGATCTTTATCTGCTTGAACTTTATTCAGGTAGCACAAATAGTTGGAGTTGCATGAGTGATCCAAACGAGACATAGTCATACGCTTTAATCCCTAACTTTTTCCTGGATTGCCTTTTCAGGTTTTCAATCCACCGGGATACCCTTTTTTCCCAAGCCGCCTTTTCAGGTTTTCGACTTGCCGGGTGTACAATATTTTATATATATATCCCTAATTTTTGCCCGAACCCTTTTGGTTCGCCGGGATGCCCTTATTTTTGCCTAGGCCAGTTAACCTAGCGGGTCTCTTTTTATGCGTAGTATTTTTTAACTATGTCTGCGTTTACGGGCTGTGGGAAATCTTCACCATCCATAGTAGTAAGCATCATGGCACCTCCTGAGAATACCCTCTTGACTACAAATGGTCCTTCATATGTAGGAGTCCACTTTCCCCTAGGATCACCCTGTGGTAATATGATACACTTGATTACCAAGTCTCCAGTCTGATATGCCTTTTTCTTAACCTTCTTATTAAAAGCTTTGATCATACGTTTCTGGTACATCTGACCGTGACAAACAACTGCCAGCCTTTTCTCATAAATCAAATTTATCTGGTCAAGTCGAGTCTGAATCCACTCATCTTCATCCAAGCCTGCATCCTTCATGATTCTTAAGGAGGGGATCAGAACTTCAATGGGTAGAACTGCTTCCATACCATAGACTAAGGAGAACGGGGTTGCCCCTGTTGAAGTACGTATTGTAGTACGATAACCATGAAGAGCAAATGGTAACATCTCATGCCAATCCTTATACGTAACAGTCATCTTCTGTAGAATCTTCTTGATATTCTTATTAGCAGCTTCTACTGCCCCATTCATCTTTGGACGATACGGAGAAGAGTTGAGATGCTTAATCTTGAACTACGTGCAGAGGTCAGTAATCATGGTGTTGTTCAGATTAGAGCCATTATATGTGATAATCCTTTCAGGGATGCCATACCTACATATAAGGTTATTCTTAATGAATCGAGCCACAACATTCTTAGTAACAGATGCAAATGAGGTTGTCTCTACCCATTTTGTAAAGTAATCAATGACAACCAGGATGAAACGATGTCCACTGGAAGCAGTAGGCTTGATCTCACCAATCATATCAATGCCCCACATGGCAAAAGGCCAAGGAGCAATCAACACATTCAACGGAACTGGGGGTACATGCACCTTATCAGCATAAATCTGACACTTGTTACATGTTTTGGAATGTTGATGGCAGTCAGCCTCCATAGTAGACCAATAGTAACCTGCTCTCAATATCTTCTTTTCCATGGCATGGCCACTAGAATGAGTGCAAAAAATCCCATCATGCATGTCTTCCATAATCTCTGTTGCTTCCTTCTTATCCACACAACGAGGCAAAGTCGAATCATGATTGCGCTTGTACAAAATTCCATTACTCAAGAAGAACTTAGCAGAAAACCTCCTCAGAATTTTTTTATCATTGACAGATGCCCCTTCAGGGAACTTCTGAGCTTCAAGATACCTTTTCACTTCATAGAACCAAGGCTTTCCCTCTACTCCTTCAGTGTCAATCTCATTGCAGTATGCAGGTGTTGCACCCCAAAATTTGCCCTCCCCTAGTCAAGACAATGTATTCCAAGGTGTCCCAAGAGGTTCACAAGGTTCACAAGGTGTCTCATGAGGTTCACAAGGTTCACAATTAGTCAGAAAGTTTGACAATCCCCTCAGACAATGCATCCTCCTAAGCAAAGTGTCCAAAACTAGGGTTTTGAATTTCATCAGGCTAAATGGACTTTCAAGGCCTCAAGTGAGCTTCATAAAATCCTACATGTCTTCAAGAATCCCTATGTCAAGTTTCAAGGCTTTCCCAAAAGGGTTGCTCAGTTAGATGATCAGATATGCAAAAATCAGTCAAAGTGGTTAAAAAGTCAAACTGAGGTCAACTGTGGTCAAACCAAAGTCAAACTTCATGATTTTTTGCCAACATCAAGTTTATGAAGTAAAATTCATCATTTGATCAAGGGTTTATCATGATTCATCAAGGAGATTTCAGATCATCAAGAATCAGGAGTTTCTAAATTAGGGTTTTCACAGGAAAAGTCAACTGAACTTTGACCAGCCATAACTTTCACATGCTTCATCAAAAATTTCCCATCCAAAGCTCATTTTGAAGGAAATTGAATTCTCTACAACTTTGTGTCTCACAAGCCAATACTAAAAATGCTTCATTTGGAAGGTATGAGCTAAGACATTATAGGTCATTTAAAAAGTCAACAAAAAGTCAACATCTTCCAAAGGGCATAACTTGAGAATGGTAAAGGATATGGACATGAAATCAAAGAGTTTTGTTAGAGGACTCTTTAAGCTTTCCAAAATGTCCAAGAACACCTTCATAGACTTAAAATTGAGGGACTTATGTCTTTGCAAAGTTGGGAAGTTTTTGAGAGGTTTATGAAGCAAATGGGACCTTAGAACCAAATTTCTCCAAATGGGCTTGCAATATTGTGATCCAATCCATACAAGGACCTCTAGCACGACCAAAAGCAACCAAATTATGATTTTTTATTATTTATTTATTATTTATTTTGATTTAATCCATTAAAAGTCAAATTAAATTCAAATAAAATATAAAAATCATTATTTGGACATGATTCTTCTTCTAGAAATCCGTAAAATTCATTTAAAGCTAATTGGAATCACATAAAATCAGATCAACAAAAATAGCAAGGAGATAATAGATTTTTTTTCATATTTGGATCATATCTTTCTTCATGATGAAACTATCCAAAAGTCCAAAGTAGGGATTGGTTTTTTGACCTAATTAGCTCCTATTATATATATACAACACAAACCAATGAAGAGGACACGAAAAATAGGATTCAGAAGCCATCATCAAACTTCAAATTTTCAAGGAAAAAGTGAAATTCGAATTCAAGCAATTCCAAAGACTTTTTAAGGTTCCAATGTGTTCCTAGAGGATTATTGAATGTTTCTGGATCATAAAAACATCCATTCATGCATACAAACGCCATAACCGAATCATCACATTCTTGAATTTTTCAAATTTTCGATTTCATAGATTCGTGCAATATAAATTGTTTTTAATCATTGTTGCTTGTTTATTAAGGTGCCTAGAACGTTTTTATGTGCTTGGATTGAGTTTTCGTTGCAGGTTGAAGGTTTTGCCATAGTTAGGGTTTTATGATTCGAAATGGGGAACTCTTGTTAGAGGCGATTTCAGGACCAATTGATGGTCTTAATGAATTCCTAGGATGATTTCAAATTGATTTGTATATCTGGGACTAATTTATATTGTGAATGTGATGTTTTTCAAAAACGCAGGGTTTTAGTGACAGAAAAAATCGTCACTATATGTTGTAGCTACGGACGCGAACCGTAGGTAAAAGTAATGGACGAACCAAGGTTGAAGATGAAGACGTTCGCGCGCGTTTCTTGGTTTTAAATTTTGTTTTATTATATAATTAATTCTTGTGACTTAATATCAGTTGAGGCGCGTTTGGTCTATTGGTGGCAGTATACGCTGGTAACGTTCAAGACCTGGGTTCGATCCCCAGGTTCTATATTTTTGTTCATTTATTTTGTTTTTTTTCAGGTTTGTTACTTGTTGAATGTGGGGCATTCCCTTGTTAGCTATGTGCGCGCAGCCCAGTGGTCCATCATCAGACTTGTAATGGGGAGGTCCTGGGTTCAAATCCAGGCCTCCCCCATTTTTTTAAACCTTGTTTTTTTTTATTATTATATAAATTATATTATTTTGTTTATATTAAAACTAATGATTTTATATAAAATAATGATCAAACTTTATATTTTTATAAATGTCATAATTTTTTCTATTCATTCTAATTAGTTTTTATAAATAATTTTGTATATAATTTTATTATTCATAATTTGTAAATAATTTATTTAAGTTTTAATTAATTATTTAAACCTAAAATGTCTAAACTCTAATTTTCTTAAATAAAAACATAAACCCTAATTGTTCTAACCCTAACCCTAATTTTTCTTAACCTTGAAGTTTAACCTAATATTTTTTATATAAATTATAATTAATCACTAATCATTTATTAAATATGTATGTAATTTAATACTTATTTATTATTATTAAAACTTACTTTCTTTATTAAAAATTCTAAAATCTTTTCTAATATTAAATTATTTTGCTAATTTATTTTATTTTCTCTTATTTTTATTTTCTAACCTCTTATCTTAATTGTTATTATTATTGATTATTACTACTTATTTATTATTATTTATCGTTATTATATTTCTCGATTATATTGTAATTGTCCCGAAGCTTTGTAATAGTTTAGGTTTATATTTTTGCTTTATTTTTATTGTAAATATATTAATTGCATGGTTAGTAATTCTAGGGTGTGAATAACATACTTGTAATTAAAATTGACTTAGAATAACTAATTTAAAAAAGATAAATATTTGAACATGAACACGCACACACGTAAGTCGATCTTTGATCGCCATCTTGCACTTTCTAGGGTTGCCTCTCAGTTGCCTATTTCAAAAGGTCAAGTAAGGTGTCTTAAGCAAAGTCCCTTCACAAATATCATCAAGTCCCTTCATTCTATAAGATCAAGTCCCTTCGAGGTTGCCTATGATAAATGATCTTGTCCCTTCGAATAAAAGATGATAAGTCCCTACGAATTGCTAAAGACACCTTGCAGTTGCCTATAATTCAGGTGTCCCTACACATGTCCCTTCACATCCAAGGTAATGACTACCTATTCCTTAATAATAGGGATAGTCTTACCATTGAAAGAGCATACGAGAACACGAAAGACTTAATCTAGGGTAGGTTCCTTTTAGTTGCTTGCTCACATTTCAAAATATTCTTCACATCACATTTTTCAAACAAAATTTTCAAAAACAAGTCTTTGTATACATCCATACGAGGATCATTACAAAGTACTTAGAAAGTTTCTAATCACACACTACACCTTTCTCAAAACAATTTAAAGTGAGCTAAGTAACTAAGAGCCCATGGATAACCATGGATATAAAGGGTGCTAACACCTTCCCTTTGTATAACCTACCCCCCGAACTCAAAATCTTTTTAAGGTCTTTCCTGTTCTTTTATGTCCTTTCCTTTTGGATAAAATAAAAGTCGGTGGCGACTCTTGCTATCCGCAACATTTATAGAAAGTCAGTTCTCCCACCGTGTTACAGAACTGGTGACTCTGCTGGGGATTTAATAAAAGAGGGGTACCCTTAAGAATTAGATCACTTAAATTGTTTGCCTTGTTTGCTTTATATTACTTGTTGGGCTTTATGTGTGAAAGATCCTAACCCGGATCTAGTGTACCTTAGTTAAATAGCAATAAACCAAGGAAACTGTACGGCGTATACCGATATGGTTGATCTGGTGGCCATAGTTAGTGTGACTTCTTGGTTGGTGCTTATGTTCCTTAAGTAAGTTAAGGATAATATGGGGCTGCCATATGTTGTCAATACACTAACTGACTTTTAGAACCCTTGTTATCCCATCTTGACCTTTAGAAATTAGTGAGGTAGCCGGCTTTGGTGAAGACTGAAGTTGGTTGATACTCGATACTACGCTCATTGAGATCCTAAACTTGGAGGGTTTTGGTTGGCAAGTAAGTTGCCTACTGAACAACCACCCTTGGGAAGGATCAGTGATATTGAGATCCCTTAGAACCCGGTTACTTTTGTAGGACAGGATGAACCAACTAAACTTCAGGGGAGGGTAATTACCTTTAAACCTCATGCAAGCCTTCAAACCTAGGGCTATTGTGTGACTTGTTCGTGTGTGCCACATGTTTGTGATTGAGCATAACATCATGACATCATCATGCATCATAAGCATAGCATTTTCACTAACCATTTAAAGGACCAAAGGATTTATCTTTGTTCTTTGTTTCAGGTCATGGCTTCTGCTCGTAGGAATACTATCCGAATCAACTTTGTAGGGATACCTCCTAAGCTTAAGGAATTGATCTCTCAAGTTTCTGAAAACTCCCAATTTATCAAGAGGCATGGTCACCTACTGGATCTAGTCACTTCAGGGTTCAATGAAGACATGATGAGTGTCCTATTTCAATTCTTTGATCCTAAACATCATTGCTTCACATTCCCCGACTATCAGCTGGTTCCTATAGTGGAAGAGTTCTCCAAGCTTCTGGGTATACCTATCCTTGATCAGAGACCCTTCACAGGCTTAGAGAAAGAGCCTAAACCTGAAGTCATTGCTGCAACCCTACATTTGAAGAAATCAGACATTGTCCTAGAAACAAAGAGTGGAGTTAAGGGTATTCTTGCTAATGTATTGATGGAGAAGGCTCAAATGTTCCTAAAGGCTATGAGTTATGATGCTTTTGAGGATATCTTAGCCTTATTAATCTATGGTTTAGTTTTGTTCCCTAATCCAGACCAGTTCATAGACGTACACGCCATCAACATATTTCTGACTCGCAATCCAGTGCCTACATTACTTGGAGACATCTTACACTCTCTTCATACCCGTACTACGAAGGCACGAGGAACTCTGATGTGTTGCATACCTTTATTGTCCAGGTGGTTTATTTCTCACCTTCCTCGATCAGTGATGAAGAATGAACAAGGGTTAAGGTGGTCCAAGAGGATCATGTCACTTTCTCATTCAGATATTCATTGGTGCTCACGATCTATGGAGAATGTTACTATCAGTGACCGTTGTGGAGAGTTCCCTAATGTGCCACTCCTTGGCATAAGAGGAGGCATTACTTACAACCCTTCTTTAGCTCTACGTCAGTTTGGTTATTCTCGGAGTGATGGTCCTCATAACATGCTTATTCAGGGTATTGTGTTCGACTACGACAACAATCTGCAAAGTTACCGTCAAAGGTTCATACGAGCGTGGGGTAAAGTGAGCAAGGTTGACAGCAAGACTCTGGAACCAAAGTACACTATTCCCATGGAACCTTATCTCAGATGGGTGCGATCTCGTGCTCAGACTCTTATGATGCCATATCCTGCTATCCTGCCAGTTACCATGGAGCCCGTTGCTGAAGGAGATACTTCCTATATCATTCTTCATCCAGACATGCCTACTGACATGGAGGAGTTACAAATGTCCTGGATCCAGTTGAAGGAGCAAAGGGATACTTTTGAGACTCATTTCAAAGCTAGTCAAGAAAGAATCCTGGAGCTAACAAAACAACTTCACGAGGAGCGGAATCTCAACTCATACCTCAACACAAAGAGGAAACGTCCATGGGAGACTTAAAACCCCATCTTTGTATTCATTTCATTTTGTTGTAAGCCCAAGGGGCAAACAAGTTTATTGATTACTAATAAAAGTTTACTTTCTGGTTGTTTAAACGAATTTAAATCCTGCGGTCCTTGAAAACATTGCATATGCATTTACATACCATGTCATTGCATCACAAGTTTCTTATGAACATGTATCTTATCTTCTCGTTGTTTATTTCAGCAGAAATGGCTCTTGAACAGACCGTAAAAGATCTCCAGGCTCAGAATGCACAATTCCAAGAGTTGATTCTGAACTTGTCTCCATGATTCTATGGAAGATTCTGATTCTGAGGCAAATTATTATCATGATCCTTCTAGTAAGGAGAAGTACAAGATGCTGGTGGACATAATGAATGCCATGGAATTGCAAAAATCTTCTGGGCTTGATTTTGAAGATCTGAGTTTGATTTATGGAGTGGTTATACCTATTGGTTTCAAGGTTCCTGATTTTGTGGTATATGATGGTGTTTCATGTCCTAAGCTGCACCTAAGGTCCTATGTCCAGAGGATTCAACCACATACTACTGATAAGAAGTTGTGGATTCATTTCTTCCAAGAGAGCTTGTTTGGAGCTCAATTGGAATGGTACTATCAACTGGAAAGTGTTAATATTCGTGATTGGAATGATCTCGCTGAGGCCTTCTATAGGCAATACCAATATAATGCTGACTTAGCACCAACTTGCATGCAGCTCCAAAGCATGTCTATGGGTGCTAAGAAGAGTTTCAAGGAGTATGCCCAGAAATGGAGAGACCTGGCTGGCAGGGTTCAACCTCCTCTGACTGATAGGGAGCTGGTGGATATGTTTATGAGTACGCTGAATGGTCCTTTCTATAGTCACCTCATTGGAAGTTCGTCATATGGTTTCACCGAGCTGATAATGATCGGAGAACGTGTGGAGAGTGGTATAAGAAGTGGTAAGATACAAATGGGTGCCTCTTTGTCAAGCACTGCTAAGAAGCCCCTTAGTGGAAAGAAGGAGTCTAATGTTGTGTATGGTCAACATAGTCGTAAAAGGAGTCACCAATCTGTGGGAGCAGTTCACATCTCCAATCCTACTCCCGCAGCACCAGAGCCACACAAAACAATCAACAGAAGCCTAGAAGACAGTTCACCAAGATCAACATGTCACTGGCCTAAGCCTTGCAACACATGTTGAAAGGGGAACTCATTACTTTGAGGGATCCTCCTCAGAATCCTAACACATCCTCTCCTCGATACAATCCTAATGCAAGATGCGCTTATCATTCTAATAGTCCGGGACATGACACCAACAACTGCTGGGTGTTGAAAAACAAGATTCAAGACATGATTGAAGATGGGGAGATTGAATTTGACCCTCCGAGGACCCCAAATGTGATCACTGCTCCTATGCCCAACCATGAGAAGACTGTTAATGTTGTTGATGAGGTTTCCTATGTTTCCTCAATAGCAGATGTGACTACTCAATTATCTATTATCAAGAAGAAGCTGGTGCAGGCTGGATTCTTTCCAGGTTGCAATGAAGATTGTTTTTACTGTGCCTATAAACCCGATAGTTGCTGGAAGCTGAAGGACGGTATTCAACGCCTCATGAACAATTACACTATATTGTTTGAGAGGACACCTTCTTTTGAAAGTATGTGTGAACATTTGACTCGAAGTACGAAGTTTGAAGATGTAGCTATGGTTGATAAAGTACCAGTGAAGATTACCTCCAAAGGTCCTGTCAGGATCACTCCTAAAGGTCCTGTCAGGATTACTGCTGAAGGCCTTGTGAAGACTGTTGTTGAAGTTAGGGTGGCTCCCATGATTATTACCACTTTTGGCCCTGTTCCTTATACTTCTGATAAAGCTATACCCTGGAATTATGGTTCCGATGTTTACATCCATGTTGTCAAACAAGAACCTCAGGTTGAGGCACTTGTTAATGATAATAATCTTGATGTTGATAATATTGATGAATCTAGTAAGATCACTTGAAGTGGAAGAATTTTCTCTCCTCAGGCTACCTCCAAAAAGGCAGCTACTCCAACTACTACCTCTAATCCTGAGCCAAGTACTGATACTCGGGGCAAGGGTCCTGTAGTTGAACCTGTGCAAGCTGAGGCGCCGACTGCTGAAAATCTTTCTAAGCAGATGGAAGAAGTGCTGAAGATCATTCGCAAGAGTGATTATGATATTGTTGACCAGTTGGGGCATACTCCCTCCAAAATTTCCATGTTATCTTTACTGCTGTGTTCTGAGGCTCATGCTAAAGCCTTAATCAAGTTCCTGAAGACTGCTCACGTGCCAAATGATATTTATCTGGATCAATTTGAGAATTGTGTTGCACATCTGACTTGTGATAATGGGTTGGGTTTTTTCTGATGCTGATCTAACTCCTGCCAAGAGGAATCATAACAGAGCTCTGCATATTTCCATTGAATGTAAAGGAACTACCTTGTCTCATGTGCTGGTGGACAATGATTCTTCATTAAATGTGCTCCCTAAAGAGGTTCTGGACAAGCTCAATCCTGAAGGTGTTGTGCTAAGACCAAGTAATGTGGTGGTAAGGGCCTTTGATGGCTCAAGAAGAGTGGTACATGGAGAAGTAGACCTCCCGATCAAAGTAGGCTCTCAAGTTTTCAATTCTACTTTCTATGTAATGGATATTCGTCCTGCGTACTCCTGTTTGCTTGGGCACCCCTGGATCCATGGGGCAGGTGTTGTGACTTCCACTTTACATCAGAAGTTGAAATATCCGGTAAAAGGAAAGATTGTCACTGTTTATGGTGAAGAAGAATACATGGTCAGTCATGTGAATACTTTTAAATATGTTGAGATGGAGGGTGAATTTGTTGAGACTCCTTGCCAGATATTTGAAGTAGTTCCTTGGGTCGTTCCTACTACTGAAGCTCCCCCTGTTGTTAAAAGAGTTCCTGTGATTACCAGAGTACCTCCTACAATGGCCTCCCTCAAAGATGCTAGAGCTGTGGTTGAAGAAGGTGGTTGTACTATTTGGGGTCAACTTCCTGACATCCCTTACAAGTCTGACAAGTTTAGTTTGGGTTTTACTGCAGAATCTCAGAAGGCTGTTCGTCGTGCTCGTGCTGTTCGTATCACCAATCAAGGGGTTATAAGAGATAAAATCAATGTTGTGGGTGACTGTAATGAAGACTACAACCTGGATGATTGGATCTTTCCTACCATGGGTGATGGGCTCAGCAATTGGAGGACCGAAGACGTTATTCCTATCTCCTTTAGTCAGGAGTAAATACTATTACTGTGTTTTTATTTTTAAGTTTGTAATTTCGAACAATTAAACTTTTAAGCCTTGTGTCTTGCCCGGGACACAATGGTACGTTTGTTTCGGGATGTCATTTCATTTGCATACTTCATTCAATAAAAAATCAATGGACGTTTCGTTTTCGTAAATATTGTGCTCCTTGTCTTTCTTTTTATTTTTATTTTTGTTTTATCAGCTATGTGTTCTTACACACACCTACATCACTAAAATGCAGATCCTCATCCACTCTGGATCCTGTTGATAACAGTTCTAATATTGCCAATTATAATTTCGAGAATCCGATCTATCAAGATGAAGATGGAAAGGAGGAAGATTGTGAAGTACCTGTAGAGCTTGCTAGGTTGTTACAACAAGAAGAGAAAGCTACACAGCCACACGAAGAGCCAATCGAAGTTGTGAATCTGGGAACTGAAGAAAACAGGAAAGAGGTCAAGATAGGAGATGAGTTAGAGGAGGGTGTTAAGAGCAGATTGATCCAGATGTTACATGATTATGTGGAGATATTTGCTTGGTCCTATGAAGATATGCCAGGGTTGGATACAGACATTGTGGTTCACCGTTTACCGGTAAAAGAAGATTGTCGTCCGAAGAAGCAGAAGGATCGTCGCATGCATCCCGAAATGTCAGAAAAGATTAAAGCAGAAGTGATGAAACAGTTTGATGCACGGTTCTTAGCTGTGATTTCTTATCCTCAATGGGTTGCAAATGTGGTACCGGTACCTAAGAAAGATGGTAAGGTACGTATGTGTGTAGATTACAGGGATTTGAATAAGGCCAGCCCTAAAGATGACTTTCCACTTCCTCATATTGATGTTCTGGTAGACAACACTGCTCAGCATAAAGTATTCTCTTTCATGGATGGTTTCTCTGGTTACAATCAAATCAAAATGGCACCTGAAGATATGGAGAAGACTACATTTGTTACACAGTGGGGCACATTTTGTTATAAAGTGATGCCATTTGGTTTGAAGAATGCCGGGGCAACCTATCATGTGCTATGGTGGCTTTGTTCCATGATATGATTCATCACAAGATAGAGGTATATGTGGATGATATGATAGCCAGGTCACAGAATGAAGAGCAACGCCTCGATCATCTGCATAAGCTGTTTGAAAGGTTGAAGAAATACAAGCTTAGATTGAATCCAAATAAGTGTACTTTTTGAGTTAGATCCGGTAAACTCCTGGGTTTCATTGTCAGTGGAAAAGGTATTGAAGTAGACCCTACAAAAGTGAAAGCTATACAAGAGATGCAAGCTCCCCGTACTGAAAAGGAAGTTAGAGGTTTCTTGGGACGACTGAATTACATTGCAAGATTTATTTCCCAGTTAACTGCTACCTGTGAACCAATCTTCAATTTGTTGAAGAAAGATCAGGTAATGGAGTGGAATGATGAGTGCCAGATATCCTTTGATGAAATCAAGAGATATCTTCTAGAACCTCCAATCTTGATGCCACCAGTTGATGGAAGACCCTTGATTATGTACTTAACAGTATTAGACAAATCAATGGGGTGTGTGTTGGGGCAACATGACGAGTCTGGTCGAAAAGAGCAGGCAATATACTACCTTAGCAAAACGTTTACCGACTGTGAAACAAGATACTCACGGCTCGAGAAAACTTGTTGTGCTTTGGCATGGGCTGCTCGCCGACTAAGACAATATATGTTGACTCATACTACCTTGTTGATTTCAAAGATGGATCCAATCAAGTACATATTCGAGAAACCTGCTCTCTTCGGACGAATAGAAAGATGGCAAATGATTTTAACATAATATGACATACAGTACACTACTCAGAAGGCCATTAAAGGAAGTGTTGTGGCTGATCATTTGGCTCATCAGGCAGTGGATGATTATCTGTCAATGATTTTTGAGTTCCCTGATGAAGACATTATGATTATTACCAAAGAACCTGGAAAATATGACGGACCTGAACAAGGATCCCGATGGACTATGGTTTTTGATGGAGCTTCTAATGCGCTTGGTAATGGTGTAGGTGTTGTGATCATATCCCCTAAAGGTTGTCATACCCTAATTACTGCAAGACTTTGTTTCTATTGTACCAATAACATGGCTGAGTATGAGGCATGTATTATGGGCATCAAGGCTGCCATTGAGATGAAGATTCAGTTCCTAGACGTATACGGAGATTCAGCCCTGGTAGTTATTCAGATTAAAGGAGATTGGGATACCAAGCATGAAAATCTCATTCCTTACAGAGAGCATGTGTTGTCTTTGATCCCATATTTTGAAGAGATTACCTTTGGACATATTCCACGAGGAGAGAATCAGTTGGCAGATGCACTAGCCACCATGGCATCTATGTTTGAGATTAGTTGGGATGATGAAGCTCCCAAGATCACTATTGATAGATTTGAGAAGCCTGCATACTGCAATGAGATTGATACAGAAGGAGGAAAGGAAAAGCCTTGGTTCTATGATGTGAAAAGATATCTGGAAGCTTAGGAGTTCCCTGAAGGGGCATCTGTCAAAGATAAGAAGTTTCTGAGGAGGTTTTCTGCTAAATTCTTCTTGAGTAATGGAATTTTGTACAAGCGCAATCATGATTCGGCTTTACTTCGTTGTGTGGATAAGAAGGAAGTAACAGAGATTATGGAAGACATGCATGATGGGATCTTTTGCACTCATTCTAGTGGTCATACCATGGCAAAGAAGATAATGAGAGCAGGTTACTATTGGTCTACCATGGAAGCTGACTGCTATCAACATTCCAGAACATGTCTGTAGCGGTAAAATCGTGAGTGTAAGCTATTGATTAACTTAACTCGATGAACACAGAGTCTCCACCGCGCTTTTCTTTATTTCCGAAAGGAAAAAGGTAAAAGAACGAACAAAAACCTAGGAATCTAAAAGCAAAAGCTAAAAGAAACAAACAGAGAATGGGTAAGGGGATTGGTTACGAACCGGGAAGGTTTTAGGCACCCGACTCGTCCGTGGTACTCCACGGGAGCCCTCTGAAATATTTATTGCTTTTTGGTCTGAAATTGGTTTGCTTAAAAAGATGGAAGAGATGACGAGAAGAATATTTTTAATGATTTTGTGTTTGATAAGGTTTTAACGCCTTATGCCTACGTACCCACAAAGTGCAATGCGAGATCAAAACCTCGTAGTTCGTGGTACAAAATTTGAAAAAAAACAATGAGTTATATAAATTTTAAAATGTAGAGACAAGTCATCATCCTTTAGCGAATAATTCTGCTAGAAAAGATGAATCATATCTAGACATGTGAAAAGAAAAAAAAAGTGCACAAGGCACAAAAACAATTGAGTGAGTTTTGAGTTTTTTAAAGTATATAAGAAAATGGTTTTGATATATTTACATGACTTAACATTTATTTAAGAAACAAAGTGAAAAGATTAAAAATCGCTTGACCTAAGTCAAGGTTTGATTATGAAAGTGTTTGAAGTTTGAAAACAAGAAGGTTTTTGAAATAGGGAGAAGTTTTGAAAATTAAAGAATGGGGAGGAGATGAAGGGACTAATCCTAATGCTTGAATTAAAAGTTAAGAAAAGAGTTTACCAAACCATAATATGCACAATTCTTCAAAGTTCGGACTTCTATCTTCAAAGGCTAATGAAATAACTTGAGACCGAGGTTTCTAATCCATTCCAACTTGAGCAAGGGGGAAGATCTTAAAGTCTAAGTCCATTCTCCAAAAGCAAAGGGATAGTAACCATAGTCCGCAATTATAATTCACAAGTCTTTTAAGTGTTTAATCCTTTATTAGTGTTTTGATATCCAAATGGACAAAATAAAAACCACAAATAACAATATAACTATAAACAAATGATATATGATATAATATGATAAAGCATAATAAAGGAGATAAAGGAGCAAGAGATTAAAATAAAAGGATAAGGTGCGAGAGATTAAATTTAAACAAATTATATTCACATTATTATAATATTTACAATATAAGTGGTATGATGAACTTAATCAAGCACAACCACGACAAGGAATAATAAAATTGAGGCAAACGGATCCAAGTGGATCTTTAATCGAATCGGGACAACTTTAGGTCTATGTTAAGCAATCGCCGAGTAATTTACGAAGTAATTACCCTACAAATAAGGCCGGCCACCACTAATGAAAGTGGAAAATATTCGTGTTAATACATGTTAGAGAAACGATATTATGAATCGTTCTCCGAAAACATGCCACACTAAAAGAAAGGGAACGGTCTAATCTTAATAGAGATTTTCGTTGATTTTATCGACAAGCAACCTATCACGATCTCAAAGTATGGAGAATGATCCAAATGATCATTCATCTATAGATTTGAAATAATGAAGATTAAACTTATCGAAAATCAACAATCTACGAATCGGAGATTGTCATCGACCAAAGTAAAAAAAGATGAAGAACAATGGATCTAAAAGTAGATCCATAAAAGTAATTAAAATATTTTTTAAAATTATCTTTTAAAAATCCATTTCTAAACTCTTTTCTTAAACTCTTTTTCCAAATTGTTTTCCTAAAATCATTTCCTCTAATTCTTTTTCTAAAACATTTTTCCAAAATCTCTTATATAAAAAAAAAGTAGAATATAAACAAAATCATTTAAAAAAAATATGAAGAAAATTAAAAGAAATGAAAAGGGGGAGGGAGAAGGAAAGCTGCGGGTCATATGGTGATAGAAATGGATATAAGATGATCCAAGCCCAAACAACTAAACCATTATCACATATTCTAAAAATAAAAAATAAAAAAACAAATTAAAATAAACGAAAAAAGGAAACAGCATCACTTCTTCTTCATCGTGAAGACAAAAACAGGGGAGAAAAAGAAATCTCAAATCGCGACGGAACAAATCTCCTCCTCACCTTCAATAATCAACACAACACTTCTTCTCTTTCTCAATCACAATCCTTTGGTTACCACCTTGTTTCACAGAAGGTTGCTGATAAAGAGGTTGATACTTTGGAATTGCTGGCACAGTTGGAGCCACGTTAATCATCGGTGTTACAGAAGCTACATGCTGCGAATGGTGATTCCCACGACTGTGAGGTCTTCTATAACTTTCATGGGATACTGCATTAGTCTCATTTTCCTTATTTTTCCCAAAGTTGAACCTTCTAGAGCTTGAACCATTACTATTCTCTTGACTTAAACGTCCCTCACGGACACCTTCTTCTAAACGCATCCCCATGCTCACCATTTCAATGAAATCAGAAGGAGCGCTTGCTATCATCCTCTCATAATAAAAAGAACCCAACGTCTTCAAGAAGATCTTCGTCATTTCTTTTTCTTCCAGCGGAGGAACAATCTGGGCTGCCAGCTCTCTCCATCTCTGCGCATATTCTTTAAAAGTCTCTTTGTCCTTCTGGGACATAGCACGAAGTTGATCTCTATCTGGCGCCATATCAACGTTGTACTTGTATTGCTTCATAAAAGCTTCTCCTAAATCATTGAAGGTCTTGATTTGGCTATTATCCAGACTCATATACCACCTCATGGGTGCACCGGTCAAACTGTCCTGGAAATAGTGAATCAACAGCTTATCATTATCAGTCTGAACAGACATCTTCCTTACATACATAGTCAGATGGCTCAACGGACAAGTGTTGCCTTTGTACTTCTCAAACTCAGGCAACTTGAATTTGTAAGGAACTTTAACATTCGGGACCAAACAAAGGTCATAGGCATCTTTTCCGAACAAATCCTTATGCTTCAAAGCTCTCATCTCCCTCTGGATCTCAACAAAGCGTCCCTGGAAGTCATCAAGTCTTTCAGCAACTCCACCACCTTCACTGGGCTCAGCATGGTAAATCATTTCATCATGATGCGGAATATTGTGCACCACAGGCGGTACAGTAGTCACAACTGGAGGAAGAGTAGTCCACACTGGTGGTGGGAGAGTATTAAATGCAGCAGTCTCAGGCTGATGAGGAGGACGATAACCAGCAGGAAAAAAGTCAACTGGCATGCCCCAAGGTGTGCTAGCAGACATACGATAGCGAGGAGAAATAACAGTCTCAACAGGAATTGAAGCGGTAACAACCTCTGAGATGACAGTATTCTGAACAGGAGAAGGAGGTGGCTGATTCTGAGCAGCCACCAAACTTTCCATCATAGCAGACACTCTTTCCAAGCTTTCCCTCAGATAAGTAACCTCTTCGCGCAGCTCGCAATTTTCTTGTTGCAAAGTTTCCATCACTCTTCTCCGATTAGCTCGAGTATCAAAGCGATGAGTCAGCTTGACAGGAGAACTTCAATGAAGACCAAGAAACAACAATAAGATCCCTGGGAAACACTCAAAAAGCAAGATAAATGCAAGTATGATGCATGGTATGCGTATGCAAATGCAAAGATTTCAAAGGATTATAAGTTAACTTGCAATATTTATAAAGAAACATTTTTGAAATACTTAAAAAAACTCAATCTCATTAATATCAAAGTGAGGATTACAAATGAAGTACAAACATCAATAATCCTAATACATAAGAGGAAAAGTAAACTAGGCCTAAGGAATCATATCCGAAGAAGTCCCGAATCCTGGCTGATACTTCATATGAATCCTCTTGATCTCATTCTTGTACCGCTCTTCCATATCTTCCTTGTCTTTTACCAACTTGTCGACAATGGCCTTCCAAGCACCGGAAGTAGGAGGAATAGTAGTTGGAGTACTAGAGGAAAATAAATCCTCTCTTGGTCTCTTCGTGACGCGCCGCTCAAGTAGCTCAATAAGATCATCCTTCTCCTTCAGCTGTTCTTGCATAGTAGCCCTCTCAAGTAACCATTCTTCCTTTTCTTTCTTCATCTTCTCTAACTCTTCTTGAAGAACCAACTTCTCATCAACGGGAGGTAGAAAAGCAGACAAAGGCAATATGGGAAACATAGGCTCCTCAGGTGGATAAGGCATCTTGAGCTTGGAAGCTCTAGATCGAACCCACTGAATATATCATTCGGAAGGGGGAAGGTGTTGTCTTCCCAACTGACCTCTCTCTTTCCTATGAACAGCATGCCAAGAATGAGCAATCCTTTTCTTCATCTCTATATGATCAGCACCATTAAGAAAGAAGAAACGGGATAAGGCAAGATTGTTTGGAACATCCTTCAAACAATAACCGAACTATCGCCTAGCAAGAATGGGGTTGTAGCTAATTCCCCCACGTGTACCAAGAAGAGGTACATTAGGAAATTCTCCACAACTGTCAATAAGAACTCTCGTGTCATAATGAGAACTATACCATGTCATGTCCTTATGAGAAAGCGACATCAACCTTTGAGACCATCTTCGATTCTCTCTATTGTCCTTGAAAACATCCGACTTCGGTAGGTGCGAAATAAACCACCTATAAAGAAGAGGCGCACAACATACAATCTCTCCGTCACCTTTGGAGGTCCTATAGTGAAAAGCATGATACATATCTCCAAGCAAAGTAGGCACCGGGTTCTTCTTCAAGAAGATCTGAATAGCATTCTCATCCACAATACCATCCAAGTTCGGAAACAAGACAATCCCGTAAATAAGCAAAGCAAGAATAGCCTCAAATGCATCCTTATGACTCAAAGTAAGCGAAGTAGAAGCCTTTCCCATCAAGAACTTAGCATTAATACCACGAACACTCCCCTTTGGAAGAAACTTCCCATTAAGATCGGACTCCTTAAGAAAAAGTGCTTTGGCGATGACCTTGATAGTAAGCTCCTTCTCTAAACCAGTGAAAAGAAAATCCTTGTCCAGAATAGGCAAACCTAACCAATGATAATACTCCTCCAAAGTCGGCACAAGCTGATAATCCGGAAAGGTGAAACAATGATGCAATGGGTCATAGAACTGAGCTAAAGTAGGGAGAATCCCCTCAGGTACATCAATATCCAACATATACAAAAGCTTCCCATGACATCTTCGGAACTCTTGGGTATCAACAACCAAAGCTCCTAGCTTTCTCAACTCTACAACATTAGGATTCTTGAAAGTGTACTTCTTTGTGTTCCTCCTTTCAAAAGTCATAGCCATGGACATCTGAAATTTTGCAAAAGTTCCTTATAAGTCCTTTAAAATCTTACGAACAATGCTCATGAATGTATGATGGCATGTATGCAACAAACACAAACAAGATCACACAAGGCACACGGGCTTAGGTTCCGAGTCACGAGCATGAAGTCAAGGTAACAGAACACCAACCCACACAGGTAAGTACTAAGGTTTTGTCTTCATTGTACCTGCAGAAAACCAAAAGGGTGCTAACAGAGGTGCCCGGAGTTAACAGCCATCTTTAGAATATCATCGGTACGTTGGATTACTCCCCAACCGATAACATTCTTAAAATAGACCTCGTCCGAGTGTAGTATCGCGTGACAACCGCCTTAGGTTTACACCCAGACAATTTCCGCACTACGTTCCTAAATTGGCTTAGATGGGTTAAGGGTTCTACGGTCCTCAGTATGATCAGCTCAAGGTCGGAAAATAATGCCACGTACGATTACTCGTCATGACATTGATAGTCCAAGAGAGCCTAACTGAGTGGAGATTATCAAATTGATATTGCTTTGGACTACTCCATCACATATCGCTTCGAATATCGTCGTCCTATCATAAGTTTCAACTCAGATCCGGGTTAGAATCTATCTCACACAGAGGATCACCAAAACCGAAACAGAACAAACAAATAACAAACAAGTCAAACCAAAGCAATAAATAAATCAAAGTAGGCTAAATCCGCTTAGAGATTACTCCCCAGCAGAGTCGCCACTTTTCTGTAGCGGTAAAATCGTGAGTGTAAGCTATTGATTAACTTAACTCGATGAACACAGAGTCGCCACCGCGCTTTTCTTTATATCCGAAAGGAAAAAGGTAAAAGAACGAACAAAAACCTAGGAATCTAAAAGCAAAAGCTAAAAGAAACAAACAGAGAATGGGTAAGGGGATTGGTTACGAACCGGGAAGGTTTTAGGCACCCGACTCGTCCGTGGTACTCCACGGGAGCCCTCTAAAATATTTATTGCTTTTTGGTCTGAAATTGGTTTGCTTATAAAGATGGAAGAGATGAGGAGAAGAATATTTTTTAATGATTTTGTGTTTGATAAGGTTTTAACGCCTTATGCCTACGTACCCACAAAGTGCAATGCGAGATCAAAACCTCGTAGTTCGTGGTACAAAATTTGAAAAGAAACAATGAGATATATCAATTTTAAAATGTAGAGATAAGTCGTCATCCTTTAGCGAATAATTCCGCTAGAAAAGATGAATCATATCTAGACATGTGAAAAGAAAAAAAAAAGTGCACAAGGCACAAAAACAATTGAGTGAGTTTTGAGTTTTTTAAAGTATATAAGAAAATGGTTTTGATATATTTACATAACTTAACATTTATTTAAGAAACAAAGTGAAAAGATTAAAAATCACTTGACCTAAGTCAAGGTTTGATTATGAAAGTGTTTGAAGTTAGAAAACAAGAAGGTTTTTGAAATAGGGAGAAGTTTTGAAAATTAAAGAATGGGGAGGAGATGAAGGGACTAATCCTAATGCTTGAATTAAAAGTTAAGAAAAGAGTTTACCAAACCATAATATGCACAATTCTTCAAAGTTCGGACTTCTATCTTCAAAGGCTAATGAAATAACTTGAGACCGAGGTTTCTAATCCATTCCAACTTGAGCAAGGGGGAAGATCTTAAAGTCTAAGTCCATTCTCCAAAAGCAAAGGGATAGTAACCATAGTCCGCAATTAGAATTCACAAGTCTTTTAAGTGTTTAATCCTTTATTAGTGTTTTGATATCCAAATGGACAAAATAAAAACCACAAATAACAATATAACTATAAACAAATGATATATGATATAATATGATAAAGCATAATAAAGGAGATAAAGGAGCAAGAGATTAAAATAAAAGGATAAGGTGCGAGAGATTAAATTTAAACAAATTATATTCACATTATTATAATATTTACAATATAAGTGGTATGATGAACTTAATCAAGCACAACCACGACAAGGAATAATAAAATTGAGGCAAACGGATCCAAGTGGATCTTTAATCGAATCGGGACAACTTTAGGTCTATGTTAAGCAATCGCCGAGTAATTTACGAAGTAATTACCCTACAAATAAGGCCGGCCACAACTAATGAAAGTGGAAAATATTCGTGTTAATACATGTTAGAGAAACGATATTATGAATCATTCTCCGAAAACATGCCACACTAAAAGAAAGAGAACGGTCTAATCTTAATCGAGATTTTCGTTGATTTTATCGACAAGCAACCTATCACGATCTCAAAGTATGGAGAATGATCCAAATGATCATTCATCCATAGATTTGAAATAATGAAGATTAAACTTATCGAAAATCAACAATCTACGAATCGGAGATTGTCATCGACCAAAGTAAAAAAAGATGAAGAACAATGGATCTAAAAGTAGATCCATAAAAGTAATTAAAATATTTTTTAAAATTATCTTTTAAAAATCCATTTCTAAACTCTTTTCTTAAACTCTTTTTCCAAATTGTTTTCCTAAAAACATTTCCTCTAATTATTTTTCTAAAACATTTTTCCAAAATCTCTTATATCAAAAAAAAAAAAGTAGAATATAAACAAAATCATTTAAAAAAAATATGAAGAAAATTAAAAGAAATGAAATGGGGGAGGGAGAAGGAAAGCTGCGGGTCATATGGTGATAGAAATGGATATAAGATGATCCAAGCCCAAACAACTAAACCATTATCACATATTCTAAAAATAAAAAATAAAAAAACAAATTAAAATAAACGAAAAAAGGAAACAGCATCACTTCTTCTTCATCGTGAAAACAGAAACAGGGGAGAAAAAGAAATCTCAAATTGCGACGGAACAAATCTCCTCCTCACCTTCAATAATCAACACAACACTTCTTCTCTTTCTCAATCACAATCCTTTCTTCTTCTTTCTTTCGATTTCACGATCTTCTTTGCTTCTCAAATTTAAGTGGATTTAGGGATTTGAAGAAAGTTAATTGAGGAAATTGAAGATTGAAGGGGGACGAAATGAGGTTAGGGTTTTGAATTGGATGTTTGAAGATGGGATTATGAAGCTTGAACAATGGTGGTGAGATTCCGGCAGAGTTTTTGTGGCTATTGAAGCTTGGTGAATGAAGACGTGAGGGGTTGCTTTTATAGGAAGAAGCTGAGTTTTGACGCTGCCGTTTTGTGATGGATCTATTTGCGTTTTGGACTCACACGAATCCCGTGCTTGCCTTTCGTTTTGTTGGCCTTTTTTGCGTTTTATGCTTGCAGGTTTTGCGTTTTGATATTTGGTTCTCAGGTGTGCATAATGCGTGCGTTTGGATGTTCGTTTGTTTCGGCTTGCGGCGTGTGCAAAAAGGATGACGTGATGAGGTGAAATGCTTGGAGCTGGCTGGTGTATGCGGTGACGGCTTGAGGTTTTGTTTGTTGATGTTGCAGCTGGCGTAAAGGCTTGCGAGTGTTTGTGTGCGTACGGCTGATGAGATAGGCAAGGCTTGGCTGCTGGCGTATGCGGTACGGATGGCTTGTGTTTGGATTTTGGGCGTGTGGCTGGAAATTGGTACGGATGGGAATTTGGAGGCTTGGGCATACGGCATGAGAGACTGTGGGCGTGCGTATACCGCGTGTGCGGCTTCAGGAGTGTGATGTTTCTGGCCTGGCTTGAGGAAATAGTGACTGATGATGTGGCTTGCATTTGCTTTTGGCTATTGCGGTTACGAGGCTTGAGGCCTTTGGCATGAATTTATGGCAGCTGGTATTATTTTGGAGTATGAGCCTAATGCTTGATGTGAGGCTTTGCTGGGCAAGTGTGAAGCTGGTGGGCCAAAGGCCCTTTTTTTTGTACTTCTCTTTTTTTAATTTGTAATTTGGTATATGATATATATTTTTTTTATTTTTATGAATGGACTAGAGAAAAAAATGTAATGGATTTGGTTACTATATATATTTTTGGTAAAAAGGTAATATTGAAAAATGAAGAAAAGAATAGATTGGAATTAAAAAAAATGGAATTTTTATAAAATGGATAAAATATGTATTTAGAAATGGATAAGAATAAGAAAAAAAATGGTAATTGGGTATTTGGAAATGAAAAAATAGAAAAAATGGAGAATGATTAGAAATAGGTGGATAGAAAATAATTGGACAATGGAAATATAGATGAGGAAGAAATGGTAGCTAAAAAATGTATGAATCGGGTAATGGATTAAACAGTGAGTTTTTATTTTAAGCCCCGAACCAAATTTTGAATTTCCACTTTCACCAACCTCTGATAAAAAGAACAAAGCCCACCAAAGAACCACTGATCAGTTGAATAAATTGCAACTCAAGCCACAACTGTCATCTGAAAATTGTCTAATTATGCCCTGATGATTCGAAACCAAACTGAGGAAAATAAAACCTCAGATGAATCGCTGATGAACTGACGAACCGATGAACTGATAAACACTTGAAGATTCAAACCAAACTTTGCATAAAACATTGCCTGATAACTGATGACTTTTGAAAACACACTGTCTAAACCACTGGCACACACAACTGGCAGTCGAAACAAATCTTTTGATAGTTTGACCAATATTAGGTCAAACATCCATTTGAAACCGAATTGTGACTGAACAAACGTATCTAAATGAAATCATTGCCCTATCTTTGAAATCCTGCAACACAGAGAAGAAGAAGAATACTGCAACATATTTTTGGTATTTTGGTTAGAAGTCAGTAAATATAAACAAATAATGAAGTAAAAACAATGGTGATCCCCTGCGAAGCATAGACCCTATATCTGAGGAGAAACTCGAAAGCCAATGCGATCTTGTTTGTATGCAAAATGCAGATGATATGCAAATAAATCTCAGGGCAAAAATTAGGGTGTTACAGCTGCCCCTATTTAAGTTTCTTCAATCCAGAGATATGAAGATTGACATCTTCGTCTCTACAAGATGGGAGAGACTTAAATACAGAAAACCCAATTTTTGTCCTAAGAGAACATGATATGATATGAATATGATATGCAAACCCAAGATCTCTGTGGGGAAAATAATGACCACCAGAGAAAAGCAAAACTTGGGGACACAGAAGAAACTCCCGCTGGGGAAACAACAGACAACCAAAGAGTTACCAGGAAAATAAATCACTGGATAACCGACTCCACTTGGGAAAATATATGATATAATCAGGGAATAAAATCAACAAGGGACAATAAACACCTGTAAACACCCCAAATTTGCCCTCACCCATTCACACCATGGCTTGTGATCTTCTCATATGCATAAACTCAATCATAGCATCTCATACCACATCTTTGACACACTGCATTGCTTCTAAGTCATTTGCACCTAGGGTTTGTGATCTGAGCAATCCAAGAGCTTCTTGAGCCACTCCAAAGGTCATCAAACAATTAAAAATGGTCCATGTATGTTCAAACATCATATTATATCCTCTCAAAGTCAAGAATGTCAAAGAATCACAAGAACTGAAATTGGCATGGAAGCAGAGCCAGGTTTGACTGCACAGATGACCTAGAATTAGGGTTTTGGTTTCAAAGGCCATAACTCCAATTTTTTTGGTCATTCTTGTTTCTATTGGTCTCTATATGGTATAGGGATCATGCATATCAATTTTCATGAAGAAATTCCATGGGGAAGTCATCTGATCAAGGGTTGACTTTCTGAGCAAGTCAGTGTAAAATCAGGGCATCTGAGGCCCCCAATGACCCAACCAAAGGGTGTTCTTCATCATTTTGATTGTGTATGATCTTTATTTGATCATGGAAGATGTTGGAAGTTCACAAAATTGAAGAATTTCAAGTCATTTGCAAAGTTGACTTTTTGGGGAAGTTTGACTTTTAATTAAAATTGCCATTTTGGGAAACTTTTTCAACCCTTGCTTTTTGATTCAAAAATGCTTCAAATGGAAAAACTTTGGTCATGAAAGTTGTAGAATGGATCATTCCCTTTTCAAAAAGTACAAGAACATGACCTAATTCATTTTGGATCAAAAGTTATGGCTTGTCAAAGTTGGCTAAAATCACAAAATTTGAAGTTTTCTACCAAAGAGACATTTTGCAAAATGGTTTGTTCAAGTGTTCTAAAGGCCTCAAATGTATACCATTTCTTCACAACATGGTCATGTGACATCTAAAATTCAGAATGGGCCAAGGGATCACTCATTTTCATGACTTATGGAGCAAGATTTCTCAAAGGAAACAAAAGGGAAGCAAGTTGCAAAAACTCACTCAAGTGTGAATCCACTTGCTTGCTGACTTCACAAACAATCCTAGGGCTCTCCACACATCTTGCTGCGCAGGACACCCCATCTGTCCTTGGCTAGCTAGTAGCCCATGCCTCTCTTACACAACTTTGACATTTTGGCAACTTGAGTCATACCAATCACAAAAGCACACATCAACTCATCTGACCAATCCCATTAGTTTATACAAACAAAAAGCAAGCCAAAGCACATACAACACAAGCCAGAAAGCACCAAGAACACAGCTCTCTCATTTTCCACCCCATTTGCAAAAGCTTTCGAAACACTCTCCACAAGCTGCAAACACACAAACCAATTTCACAAACCAACTCAACATGCTTCACTGATCACAAAGCACCCATCACCATAGCCTGAAACCCTCAGAAACCAAAATACGATTTCTGCCCCTCTTTGAGCAGAACCTTAGCAATCTCTCAAACCAACCATTATAAACTTCAAACAAGCATTGAAAGCTTCTCAGGAGGTCCATTGGAGGTGATTGGAAGCAAGAAACCAGCCAGAAAGTGCCAGAAATCAAAGCTTCGATTCAGGTAGCCATGGCATCTCATTTTTCCAGAACCTTTATTTCTTGTTTCTAAATGATAAAGCATGCTTCCCTGAGTTCACTGAGCCTTTTACTTTTGAAAAAGATTGAGAAATGAGCTTGTATCGTGTTTCTGAAATCTATGCAGTTTTTGATGTTTGATTCGTATCTTGTTTTTGAGTAGAAATAAATGGAATTTGTTGCTAGATTGTTGTTTAGGAAGGTTAGTTGAGTTGATCTGGAGAGTTTGACATGATTTCATGGTGTTTTGAGAGAGTTTGAAAGAGGAGCTTGCCGGAGAAGACGACCGGAACAGTGTTCCGGTCGCCTGAAAGTCATTAGGGCTAATTAATTAGGGTTTAGTCTTAATTGCGTGAATTTGAATTTTGGCCGTCCAGATGCGCGCCAAGTCCACTCCCGCGCGTGTGAGTTTGAATACTGGCCATTGATCTTGCTGACTTTCTCATTTTCAGTTTTATTTCATTTTATTTTTTCATTTTTTCTGATTTAATTTGTGCATTTTATTAAAAATAGTAAAAATCATTTAAAAATTCTGAAAATTTTTATGCAACCTTTTATTAATTTTCAGAAACCAAAAACATTTTTATTTTTATTTTTTTTCATCAAAAATTATTTTTAAATCATTTAAAAGTTTATTTTTAATTAATTAATGAGAATTAATTAATTAAAAATACTTTTAGGTATTTAAAAATCACCAAAAAATTCATGAAACCTTTAAAATCATTTATAAACATTGTCCAACCCTCAAACCAAATTTCTTTTTTGATCTTGATGTCTTTTGACAATTTTTCATGGAATTAATTTCATTTCAAGGCATTATTTTGATCCAATCTTCAAAAATTCATTTCTGCCTAGTCTTTAAGAGTTGGACTTTGATTCTTTTTGCATTGCATCTTGTATAGCATGTAGTTTATAGGATTAAACTGGCATGATTTGATCTTGCATTTTCATTTTGTTTGACATTTTTCTTGACAAGGTACCTTAAAACCCTAGCAATCTTGAGAAATTCATAACCCTCACTAGGTTAAGAATTAGGACCTCTCCTTTGGGCAGTGAGTTTGTGTAGGGTTAGGGTTCCTTTGAGTGAATTTTCAATTTTTTATCATGATGTTTGCTTCTGGTTTTGATTTTTGTTTTGTGCATTGATCATAAACCCTAATTTGGGCTTCCTTTTGCATTCATCTTGCATTTGCTTGCATACCATGACTTGCCATGACATTTTATGCATCCATTTGATTCATTAGACATCTCAAGACATATTAGAAGCATGTTTGATCATTGCCTCATTCATTTGCTATGTTGTATGTCATTTGCATTCCATAACTTTTCATGTATGTTCCTGGTTCTAAGCATGCTTATCTTGCATCCATATGTTTGTATGATCATCTCCATGCCTTGTTTCATGTGTGCATCATCTCATAGCATCATTAGCATCATATACATGCTTCTGGTTTTGTTCTACATCATCCCATTTCATCTCATTTTGCATTGCATTGCATTCCTTTCATTAACTTTTCAGGTGGTAAGTAACTTTGAGAAGTGAATTTGCCTTCACTTCTCACAATCTCATTTCATCCCTTTTTTTGCATCATTGCTGCATTTTTTTTTGTGTTTGAGATTGAGCTTGCTCTTTCTTCTTCTTCTTACTTTCTTTCCTCAAGTGACTTGTCTTCTTAAATGAAGCAAGTTACTTTGCTTCCTTGGCTCCTTTCATCTGCTTCCTGGTGGTTCCTCTGAAGATGTCTCTTGTAAACCTCACAAACCTTAGGAACAACCAAGCATGACAATAATTAGGGTTTGATTAGTCCCCCATTAGTTTTACCTTTGTGTCATCTTTGAGTCTTCTCTTCTCACCTCATAATCAAGGACTAAACCCTAAAGGCTTTAAGGCTTTGTGATTAAGCTTATGCCTACATCCTTCTATTAGGATGGAGTGTATAACTTTAATCCTAAGTGTTGAACCCTAAATGTGTTTAAATCCTTTAATCAATCCATCTAATAATCATTAAGACATCAAGCTTGTAACTTGGGCCTTGCAGTAGGGTTCTAATTCTTCCTTAATTGGTTAAGAAGGACTAACCCTAGTGTTAATGGACAAGTCCCCCTCAAGTTGTCTTACAAATCATAAAAATCACTTCTTCATCTTACCATTAACTAAAATTCACTTAATAAAGGCTTTGTTTTGTCATGAGGTTAGTCCCTAATCATGGATTAAGTTGAGGAGCTTTTCTCAGCTTAAATGTTCTCATCTATTATCCTTCTATTAGGATGGTGTAATGAGTCCATTAAATCCTTGATTATGGCTTAAACTCATTACTAAACACTAAACAAAAACAACAAAAACATCTAAATAATCACAAGTAGGTTAATGATCTTAATCCTACACCATGGTGATTAAGTGTGAGAAGCTGACTTCACACTTAAGGCATTCTCATTACCCCTAATCAGAGGGAAGATGTGATGAGTTTACTAAATCCATTGGTTTAGGCTTAAGCTCATTAACTTATGACAAACTTTCAAAAGCAATAAAAGATTGAAAACACAAAAGCAAACAATAACCGTCTCCTCCGGGATTCTTTTCTCATCTCATTCACTCACAACCGAGAACTTGCTTCTTCCGTCTAATGCAAGACAGTTTGCACCTGAGCCAGACAGGTCATACACTTGAGCATAGACAAGTAAGCAGTTCACAAGTCAATTTTTTTCTTTCAGTCTCTTTGGGTCGAACTACGGTGTTCTGACTTCCTCATTGCACGAGAGGATACGTAGGCATAACTTAACAGTTATCGAACAAAAGTCTCTGTATATTCCCCCTCCTTCCAGTCTTATTCCTTTAGCCTCATGGTCATGAGCATTTCATCTTTGTTCTTACACTGACACTTCTCCTATACACTTCACATTTCTTTTACACTGACACTTGTATTCTTTTCCAGCTTTGATACACAGTTTGCACTGACACTACCCCTTTAAAACACAAGTCTTCTAAGCGTGGATCCCGTCGAGTACGGCGGACAATCTGGGTGCTAATACCTTCCCAGGTTGTAACCAACCCCCTTTCTCAGTCTCTCTGGTTCGCAACCGTCTTATCCATATCTTTCTAGGTCTATGCAGCATTACCTTTCCTCCGGGATAAAAATTCCTAGCTGGCGACTCTTTCTTTTCCTGTGAGTTCACTCCTGTGTGTTCTCACATCCTCTTTTCGCCGACCGTTCGCGTCTGTACCTTATTTGAGCCAGTCTCATCTATCGGGAGCGACAACACCCTGCCAGGAACTATCAATCAAACAAAGTATTCGAGTCCAAATAATGGAAGAATACTGAGTTAGAAAAGAATCATCAACTACCTGATTACTGGGTAGGAAATAACAGACTCGACTATCAATTTACTGGATAGGAGCAAAATTCAGAGGGATAACCTTAATTACCTTTTACTGGGTAAGAAATCTCAACTACCTGATTTACTGGGTAGAAAATACAAGGGACTCGACTATCGATTTACTGAATAGGAGTGAAATTCAGAGGGATAACCTCAATTACCTTTTACTGGGTAAGAAATCTCAACTACCTGATTTACTGGGTAGAAAATACAAGGGACTCGACTATCAATTTACTGAATAGGAGTGAAATAACGAGAGATGACCTCCACTGCCTTTTACTGGGCAGAACAAATTCTCAACTACCTGATTTACTGGGTAGGAGATATATAAAGGACTCGACTATCGATTTACTGGATAGGAGCATAATCAACTACCTGATTTACTGGGTAGGAACTCAATCAAAGGGAACAACTTTTATTACCTTTTTACTGGGTAAGATGAAAATATCTGATTCTATTACCTGTTTACTGGGTAAGAGGAAAATAACTTGACTACCGGATTTACTGGGTAGAACAAATCTCGACGACCTGATTTACTGGGTAGGAGCTTAAGCAAAGGGAAACAAACTCTATTACCTTTTTACTGGGTAAGAGGCAGAAATCTCGACTACCGGATTTACTGGAAAGGAGTACAAGTAAAAGAACTTGATCAATTTGGTAATATTACCCACTATCGATTACTGATAGCTTAATTCCAAAGCAATATATCCACAAAAGGGGACCAAAGTTCAATCCAAGAACAAATTGGAAAGAAACGGTCAAACAAGACTCATCCCGAGGAGGAAACATCTCAACTGGGAAAATTCCATCCAGATAATAAACTGGGGAGGAAACTGAATCAAAATCATCCACGAGAAACAAACTCAGTGGGGACTTAGAAAGGATTAACACTTTCTGCTTAATGGTCGACATTCTAAACTTGAGAGGAATACGACACACACACTCTGTGGGGAAAGTCCACACCAAAGAGCAGATAACAATGATAAACGCAAGAATGCAAGCAAACGATGCTATGCTTATGCGTATGAATATGCTTATGAATATGCTGACAAAACAGACATAAAGATAAGAAACGGGTAACATGAACACCACAACAACCAGATACTCGGCTAATCCCAAGGCAACAAAGCAGGGAAACATTCTGGAGATTCAACTTGAAATCTGCAGGGGAATATCATAAGCCATCAAAGGAATAAAATCCTACTACAAGGCTTAAATCATGATGAGACAGCATCTGCTAGGAATATCATCCTGCTGAGGAAAGGTAATAATCTGCTGAGGATGGAAGTATTCTTGATAAAAATCAAACTTCACGAGGAATAACTGTCATATCACTCCTGCTCCACCTAGGAATAGAGTGCCAGACCTGCTAAAAATTACATAGGAACCTGCTGGAAATCAACACATGCAGTCCTACTGGGGATCCATATGAGGATATCGGAAGTTAACATCATAGCCAAAACAACAGTTACGAGGGATTTTAAATCAATACCCAATATAGGGTAAAAGAAAACCTCTAAACTGACTGCTATATCAATACTTCCATATTCAAGGATGCAAATAATTCAAGCTGAGGAACAAGAGCTCAGCTGGGGATTCCCAATGCTTCTCAATTCAAAGATAACTTGCTGAGGAAAAGATCAAAACTCAGATAGGGATTCCTAAAAACATCCTCTTCAACAGCTCTTCTGGGGAATACATACAATCTCCGTTCAACATCATTGTTGGGGGACAAAACATCATTAACATCAACCTGTCAAGACTATCCAAGAACTTCGCATGGACACAACCGAATCCAACCCTGCTTTGGGAGAGACAAGTTACACACATCCAGACTTTACCATTCTTGGAATCACTATTGATATCCTTTCTTTGTTCACATATCAAAAGAAAAATGTTTTTTAAAAATCTTCAAAATTAAATTTATTAAATTTGTTTCAAAAATCATCATCAACAATAAATTGAAATTTTGTAAACATAAACAATATAAAGAATTGCAAACAATTGGATAAAAGCTCAAATTTATTGATAGAATGGTAGTCAGCAAATGGCATGACTCCATGGATCATTACAAGTTTGAAAAATGGTAAATACATGGAAAAGGGCTACATTGAGATACAATGATCACTATTCTCCCTATTAACTTTGAACTCCACTGTGTTCGAAACTTCAGTCAAGGATGAGTGAATAAGAATCTTTGATGGGAAATTCTTCTGAGGGATAGAATCTGAAATCCTCGGTTACTACAAGTGATTCAGTCTGTCGACGCAGTTACTTGCCATGATCCCTAACTTTTGCCTAGATTGCCCTTTGGGTTTTCAATCTACCGGGATAATTATTTCTGTTTATGTCTCTAATTTTTGCCTGGACCGCCCTTTCGGGTTTTCAATCCACCGAGACGCTCATTTTTGCCTAAGCCGCCCTTTCGGGTTTTCAACTCAGCGAGCTGTTCTTTTATTTTTTTAGGCGAAGTATTTCTTGACTGCATCCGCATTCACAGGGCGAGTGATCTCCTCACCATCCATAGTTGCAAGAATTAACGAACCGCCAGAGAAGGCTTTCTTAACAACATATGGGCCATCATAGTTCGGAGTCCACTTGCCCCGAGAATCTTTAAGGAAAGACTGAATCTTTTTGAGCACGAGGTCGCCTTCTCTGAATACACGAGGTTTGACCTTCTTGTCAAAAGCTTTCTTCATTCTTTGCTGGTACAACCGACCATGACACAAAGCTGTTATTCTCTTTTCTTCAATCAAATTCAACTGATCAAATCTACTTTGACACCATTCAGCCTCAGTCAACTTGGCTTCCATCAGAACTCTCATTGATGGGATCTCAACTTCGACGGGGAGCACTGCTTCTGTACCATAAACAAGTGAGAAAGGGGTTGCCCCTGTTTCTTTTTGTGGGTTCCTCCTAGCGCTTGTTTGATTTGTGTTTACTGGGGTGTTATGTGCTATTTGTGCTTGTATATTTGTTTTATTTATTGCTTTATGTACAGTTGTTTTATTGCTTTCTTTACAGCTTTACATACATCATATTGTCATACTGTTCTGGCTGGATCTGGTTTTGTTGCTTTGGTGGGTGGGTGTTCTATTGAGAGTTTAAGGTCCTATACCCGGGACCTGAGTGACACCTAAGCTAGAGTGGTTCATGTTCTTTCCCATTCCATTTCGGTCTGGTGCGGGAATATGAAACACGGTTCATATATGGGTTTCTTCTTGAGAACTCTGTGCAACAGATTTCCTGTAGTGCTAGGGCTATCTGGGAAGCCTGCTAAGTCTGGATGACCTTTAGTATTGACCTTCAGAAACTGAGGTGAATTAGAGGAGGATCTTTTATGGTTATTGTAAACACTGTACCTCCGGGTTGGAAGTGTTTACACTTCTCATAACTGATCCAAGTCTGAGGATCCTTGTTTTAGAACACCACCTGTGAGGGGGTTGGGCTGTTTACAGGTTTGCAGGTACCCTTGACCTCAGCATACCCTGTTACTTTGTTTTGATTAAGAGTACTCCATTTTGGGACAGTTCTTGTGATTTTAACCCTGGACATGTGACTCTTTATTTGAGTCCCCCACCTTGGTTACTGGATTTATGAACCTCCATCTGGACTTCTTAGACATACACGGACCTATATCAAGGCAGTAATCAGATCCAGCTTGATCACAAACCCTTGCATATCATTTGCATACATCATCATTGCATCATTTAACATTTGCTTATTTGTTTTTCAGGGTATCCATACTGTATTTTGGCTTGGTTTTGACCCCTTTATCTGCATAGACCTATCTTCATCAGTATCTGCTTCAGCTGTCCTCATCAGCCACCTGCTTCAGTCACCTACATCACCAGCATCAGCCTGCCAGTGGCCCATCTTCAGTATTATTCTCCATCATCAGCATCTATCTCAACTCTTCAGCAGCAGACATGGCACCCAAGAAGAGCAACATCTCATATCATTTCTTTGAGCCTGAGCTGACTGGCATCAGGAAGATTCAGGCCCTTATTACTCCAGACCATATACCACTATTCAAAGAACATTATGGAGGCATCCTTGATGTGGTTATGGATTTGGACCCTTCCCAGAGGAGCTTGGTTCATACTTGCCTGCAGTTCTATGATCCCCCTCTGAGGTGCTTCACCTTCCAGAATTTTCAGTTGGGACCCTTGTTGGAAGAGTATTCATCACTGATTGGTGTACCTATCAGGGGTGGAGTCCCCTTCAACCCTGAGATGGCTTTTCCTAGTGATGAAGAGGTGGCAAGGGCATTGTATCTGGAACCTTCTCTGATTGAGCAGAACATGACAGCAAAGGCTGGAATCTTTGGTCTACACTTGGATTTCTTGACCTCTCAGGCTATTCTGAAGGCCTCCTTGGGAGAATGGGAGGCAGTCTGTGCATTATTGGCCCTTAGCATATATGGGGTCATATTGTTTGCAGATGAGCCTAAGTTTATTAGCAAGAATGCAATCCATCTTTTCATTCTGAGGAACCCAGTGCCCACCTTACTGGGAGATTTCTACTACTCTATTCATCAAAGGAATGAAAAGCAAAGAGGAAGATTGGTGAGATGTTGTGCTCCCCTGTTCCACACCTGGCTGCTCAAGCACTTGCCCAAGACTGATGCATTCTTGAATCCTCACCAGCAAAAGAATTGGGCTAGAAGACTCATTGCTTTGACCTCAGCTGACATCAGGTGGTGCACTCAGAGCACCAAGGGCAGGGACATCATTACTAGTTGTGGGCATTTCCCCAATGTACCCCTGATAGGAGTGAAGGGTTGCATCAACTACAACCCTCTGCTATTCAAAAGACAATTGGGCTATGCATTGGTCCACCCTCCTAGAGCACAAGACTTGGCTGAAACCCTTTATTGTGAGATTAAGCCTAATCTAGCTGTTGTCAGGCAAGCATCCTGGGCTTGGGACAATGTCCAGACCAAGGGGATGGCCATTCTTGGGAGATGCAACAATGTGGCCTCAACTCAGTTCTATGAGTGGTCTCATGCCAGGGCTCAAATTTCTGGAATGCCCTTTACCATTGAGGATGCACCTGGGCCATCCACAACACCACCTCCAGCTACTGTCAGCCTGGAAGAGTTTGAGAAGCTAAAAGAGAGGAATGAGAATTTGACTCAAGCTCTGCAGAAGATCCTCTGGGAGAGGAGTGATGGTCGTCGGGACATTGAGAGGTTAGAAAAGCTAAAGGTGGAACATCTAGCTAGGATTGAGAAGTCAGAGGACTACATCAAGAAGTCAAGGGCAGGAGAGCAGATTTTGAAGAATGCCTGTAAAGAGGCTCAGTTTCAGAAGGCCAGGACTGATCTCTATCTGAAGGAAAGTCAAGCTAGGTGGGTCAGAATCACCGAAGCTCGCACCTAGGAAGATAAGAGGACTCAGGACAAGATTGAGCAGTTGGAGGCTAATGCAAAGGAGCAGCAGGAAGCCCTGCTAGCAGCCCAGAGAGAGATCTCAGAGTTAAAGATTAGGGCTGGTGTGAAGAGGTCAAAGGACCAGGGCAGACACAAGAAGCTAACCACTGCTATCACCACCAGGAATCTTCTCATCAGGAACCTCACAGAGCATCCAGCTAATCCTGTGACTGAAGCACTTCTGAAGGAAGTTCAGGAGGATGAGTTTGGTCTTGGTGTCTGACTTTTGCTTGTTGTTGCTTTCATTTCATGTACTTTTCTTTTTTATGTTGTATTTTGACCCCTCAGGGGCATGAATTGTAAAAAAACAAACTATGTATCATTCACTTTTTGTAATATATTTATTGGTTTGTTTTATCCGAGTTCTTTCAAGCAACATCAAAAGCACCTTCCTCAGGGGTCTGGAAAGGTCAAAACCAAACGCCAAGCCGGATACCTTGGGAACAAATAAGCATATTGCATTGCATACTAACCTTTGTTTTGTTTTGTAGGTTTTGTTTTGTTTTTGTTACTAACTCTGTTGTGGTTCAGGAACTATTGCTCGCCGTCGGGTGTTCCCACTCAACCGTCCGCACAAATATCCTACCCGCAACAACCTTCCGGGTATACAGATGGACCAGGTACAACAGGATCTTACAGAGGTCAGGGCTCAAATGGCCAATGAGAGACTGGAAATGAGAAATCAGATGACCCAGTTTATGGAGGTGATGAATGGATTGGCACAGAGCCAAGAAAGATTAAGAGCATTGGTAGAGAGGCAGACTCAGGAAGACCCCCATCTAGGGACTGGTGGAACAAGCAACAATGAGAGGGTTCAGCCTCATGTCAACCCACCTGTGTATGGGCCCCACCTTCACCCAGAGATCAACATCCCTGCTAATGTGCAAGGGAATGCTACTACAGGCAGAGTACTACAAGAAGACCCCCAAGAAGATCAATTCACTGTGATGGGAGCTGGGGATGAAGCCTATGACAGAAGGCTAGATGAAATTGCTGAGAAACTGAGATCCCTGGAGTCCCAGAATTCCTTGGGCTTTGATGTTATGGACATGGGTCTAGTGGACGGGGTAAGGATTCCCCACAAGTTTAAACCTCCGTGCTTCGAGAAGTACAACGGAACTTCCTGTCCCCGAACCCATTTACAATCCTTTCTGGGGAGGCTGAAGGCATATACCATGGATGAAAAGCTATGGATGTTTTATTTCGAAGATAGCTTAACAGGAGCTTCAAGGGAATGGTACTCTCACTTGACTAGAGCAACCATCAGATGCTGGAAGGACCTAGCTGAGGCCTTTATCAGACAATACCAGTACAACTTGGATATGGCTCCTAACAGGACCCTCCTGATGGGAATGTCTCAATCATCCAGGGAAAGCTTCCGGGAATACGCCCAGAGGTGGAGACAGCTTGCTGCTGCTGTCCAGCCACCCATGTCGGAGAGGGAAATGGCCGATATGTTTATGAACACCCTCCAAGGGACATACATTGACAGGCTAGCCGCCTTTTCTTCCACCAGCTTCGCTGACGTAGTCATAGCTGGAGAAAGGATTGAAAGCCTATTAAAGATGGGCAAAATTTCTGACAATGGTGCGAGCTCGTCCAGCAACCCCAGAAAACCTTTTGTAGGTCCAAGAAGAACCGGTGAGACTAATGCTATTCAGGCCAGCAGGGGCAGACCACAATATGTTCATAGGTCAGTGGCAGCAGTCACCATTCCCACTCCAATTCCTCAGCAACCCGCATATCAACCACAGCAACAACCCCATTACCAGCAACAAACTCAATATCCGCCTCAGAGAAACTACAACAACAACAACAACAATCAACAAAGACCATTTCAACAGAGACCATCTCAGGCCAATAGGGTGATTGATCCAATCCCTATGCCTTATGCCGCATTACTGCCACAGCTCCTGAAGCTCAACTTGGTTGAGTTAAGGACGTTGGCGCCACCAGATCCTTCCAGTTTGCCAAGAAATTATGACGCCAATGCCAGATGTGCTTTTCACTCCAATGCACCTGGCCACAGTACAGAGAAGTGCATAGCTTTACAGATGAAGGTGCAAGACCTGGTAGATTCCAAAGCTCTGAACTTTGCACCCCCGCCAAATGTCAACAAAAACCCCATGCCCAACCATGGAGGGCCCAGAATCAATGCTATTGAGGAAGATAAGCCGTCTTTCTTAATAACCAATGTTGGGCAGATCCGGACACCCCTGGTAGAGATTAAAGCTCAACTCCTTGAATGCCAGATATTCCCTGGGTGTGAGCTCGGGTGCGGTCATTGCAACATTTCGGTAAATGGGTGTGATAACTTGAGAAGTGGCATAGACAGTCTTATCCAGAATGGTCTACTTCAAATCACAACATCAATACCTTCGAATCCAGCAATCCCTCCGACAACAGTTCCAGAGTCTCCTACAACTGCAACAACAATTATTCCAAACAATTCTTCAGTTTCATCAACAAATGCTTCAAATATCATTTCAACAAAACAGATATCAACAAACGTTCCTTCTACAACATCAGCACCCCTCTATTCAGAATCTTCTTCTACAACATCAGCAAATATCTCAGCAGTCACTATTTATTATGATCCGTCAAGTATTCCTCCGAACAACAATTTTCAACAACAAACAGTGGCATCTCCTACCAGATCACCGGTTACCATCTACTATGATCCACATACTATTGCAACACCCTCCTCTGCTGCAGTCAGCCCGGTTACCATCACGGTACCTGGGCCTGTTCCATATGAAAGCAGTAATGCCATCCCTTGGCATTATGGCTCTGACCTTTACTGCAAAGGAGAGAGAATCACTCTTGACTCTTCAACATCTTCTCCACAGATTGATAATGTCGGGGGAGGCGGAGGCCTCACCAGAAGCGGACGCCTTTTTGCCTCGCAATCACAGAGGCCTAATGCCGAAGCAGAAGCTGCTGCCAAAGCAAAGGGAAAGAGTGTAATAGCCGAAGAGCCCATTCTCAAAGAAACACAGAAGACATCTTTTGAACAAGATGTAGACGAGTTTATGAGAATTATCAAGAGGAGTGACTACAAAGTGGTGGATCAGCTTCACCAAACTCCCTCAAAAATCTCCATTCTATCCCTGCTGATGTGTTCCGAAGCTCACCGGAATGCATTACTAAAAGTCTTGCACGCAGCATATGTGCCGGAGGAGATCACCGTTAATCAGCTGGAGACCGTGGTAGCAAATGTCAATACCAGCCATGGATTGTGTTTTACCAATGCTGATTTAACGACTGAGGGTTGTAACCACAATAAGGCTTTACACATCACTCTCGAATGCAAGGGTGCTGTCCTATCACATGTACTGGTAGACACTGGGTCTTCACTCAATGTCTTACCAAAGAAAGCCTTGGTGAAGCTGGAGTATGATGGCTTGGCATTGCGTCCAAGTAATTTGGTGGTGAGGGCATTTGACGGCTCTAAGAGATCAGTGCTAGGAGAGATTGATCTACCTGTGATGATTGGCCCACAGACTTTTAAAATTACCTTCTACGTGATGGACATTCAGCCGACCTACAGCTGTTTGTTGGGTAGACCTTGGATTCATGCCGCTGGCGCAGTTACGTCTACCCTTCACCAGAAGTTAAAATTCGAGTGGTAGGGCCAGATCATCACCATTTGTGGTGAAGAAGACATTTTTGTTAGCCATCTGGCTACATACAAATACATTGAGATGGATGGGGAGATCCACGAAACTATGAGTCAAGGGTTTGAGGCCTTGAACATAAATGAAGCATCCGCTGTACCTAGAACCTTAATGACATCTTATCAGCAAGCCCGGAAGGTTGTTGAAGAAGGGACTGCCCAAGGCTGGGGCAAGTTGTTACCTGTAGAGAAGAAGGAGGATAGATTTGGGTTGGGTTACAAACCAGCTCAACAAGATCAATCAGAGGCTGCTAAGAAGCCCAGTTTTGTCAGTGGGGGGATGCTCACCCCCGATGCAGTAAACAACTTGGAAGATGAGTCGGAAGATGAGCGCAACCTGGAGAGTTGGATACGTCCAAGGATCCCGGGGAGCTGTATCTCAAACTGGTCTTCCCAGGAAATTATAAGGGTTACTCCCGCAGAGTAATTATTATTTCCTGTATATTTTAAGCATGCATCAAGTCTTGCATCTTGCCCAAGATGACAAGACTCATTTTGTAATCGGGCCATCTGTAATTTTGTGCAAATAGATCAATCAATGATAATCAGACATCTTTTGCAAATGAGTCTTTTTCTTTTCCGCTCACTGTTTTTCCATTTTTCTTTTTTGTACAAAAAAATAAATGGCAATGTTTTCAAAATGACAACTTCATTTCACTCTTTCTAAACAAGATTAAAATCAATCACTAAAATGAACAAACTGAACCCTTGCAGAGAGTGCCTTCCAGACCGCACCGACAACAGCACGACCATGACTTCGTATGACTTTGACAATCCAATCAATCAAGCTGATGAAGGGGTTGAAGAAGAGTATGAGCTTCCTGAAGAGCTAGCCAGGTTGTTGAGACAAGAGGAAAAGGTTATCACCCCTCATCAGGAGGAGGTCGAAACGATTAATCTCGGTACGGATGAAGATGTGAAAGAAGTTAAAATCGGGGCCTGCTTACAAGACTCAGTGAAGAAACAACTGATTGACCTGCTTCAGGAATATGTGGATGTGTTTGCTTGGTCTTATCAGGATATGCCAGGGTTGGACACCGATATCGTCATGCACAAGCTGCCTTTAAGAAAAGATTGCCCGCCAGTAAAACAGAAGTTGCGCCGTACTCGCCCAGATATGGCAATGAAGATAAAGGAAGAGGTGCAAAAGCAGTGGGACGCCGGGTTCCTTGCTGTAACTAGCTATCCGCCGTGGGTTGCTAATATAGTACCTGTGCCTAAGAAAGACGTCAAAGTAAGGATGTGTGTTGACTACCGGGATCTGAATAGAGCCAGCCCAAAAGATGATTTCCCATTGCCTCACATTGATGTATTGGTTGATAATACGGCTCTGTTCTCGGTATTCTCCTTCATGGACGGATTTTTAGGATACAATCAGATCAAGATGTCACCTGAAGACATGGAGAAGACAAATTTCATCACACCTTGGGGCACGTTCTGTTATAAGGTGATGCCATTCGGACTGAAGAATGCGGGGGCAACCTATCAACGGGCTATGGTAACATTATTCCACGACATGATCCATAAAGAAATCGAGTGTTATGTGGATGACATGATTGCCAAGTCCCTCACAGAAGAAGACCACCTGGTGAATCTGCTGAAGTTATTCAAGCGTCTGAGGAAGTACCAACTGAAATTGAACCCCAACAAGTGCACATTCGGGGTGCGGTCTGGTAAGCTGCTGGGATTTATTGTAAGCGAGAAAGGGATTGAAGTTGACCCTGATAAAGTCAAAGCCATTCAAGAAATGCCTGCACCGAAAACTGAGAAAGAAGTTCGAGGGTTTCTAGGTAGATTGAACTACATTTCAAGGTTCATATCTCACCTTACTGCAACCTGTGAGCCCTTGTTCAAACTGTTGAGAAAGGAACAAACGGTCAGGTGGAACGAAGACTGCCAGAGGGCTTTTGACAAGATTAAGGAGTACTTGCAAGAACCTCCAATCCTTATGCCTCCAGTTGAAGGAAGACCTCTGATAATGTACTTAACAGTATTAGAAGATTCAATGGGGTGTGTGCTGGGCCAGCATGACGAGTCTGGTCGAAAAGAGTATGCAATATACTACCTGATCAAAAAGTTTACCGACTGTGAACAACGTTATTCACTGCTCGAGAAAACTTGTTGTGCTTTAGCGTGGGCTGCTCGCCGACTGAGACAGTATATGTTAACCCACACTACTTTATTGATATCCAAGATGGACCCAGTTAAGTACATTTTCGAGAAGCCAGCTCTTACCGGACGGGTTGCAAGATGGCAAATGATCCTCACAGAATACGACATCCAGTACACATCTCAGAAAGCCATCAAGGGCAGTGTATTGTCTGAATATCTTGCTGAGCAACCCATTGATGATTACCAGCCTATGAGATTTGACTTCCCTGATGAAGACATCATGTTCATAAAAGCAAAAGATCATGAAGAGCCTGTTCACACTGAAGGGCCCGACCCGGAAGAAGAATGGATTATGATGTTTGATGGGGCTGTTAACATGAATTGTCGTGGTGTTGGTGCAGTACTCATTACACCTAAAGGAGT
The DNA here is from genome assembly GCA_963966055.1 of Lathyrus aphaca. Taxonomy (NCBI): domain Eukaryota; kingdom Viridiplantae; phylum Streptophyta; class Magnoliopsida; order Fabales; family Fabaceae; genus Lathyrus; species Lathyrus aphaca. The sequence goes on along the minus strand of OZ014521.1, from coordinate 27,285,963 downwards.
TCACATGCCTTTCTCGGCAAAACTCACCTTTAACTGCACTAACAACGAAGCTGAATACGAAGCTTGCATTATGGGTCTTGAGGAAGCCATTGACCTCAGGATCAAGACTTTGACTGTATTCGGAGATTCAGCTCTGGTAGTTAATCAAACCAACGGCAAATGGTACACACACCAGGAGCATCTGATACCTTACAGGGATTATACGAGGAGGTTATTGACTTTCTTCACAACGGTCAAGCTTGAGTATATCCCTCGGGGCGAGAATCAATTTGCAGATGCTCTAGCTACCATTTCATCCATGATCAAAGTTCAAGCTGCCAACTTTGTACCTCAAATTTCAGTGTCCAGACTTGACAGACCAGCATATGTATTCGCAGCAAATGTTGTCAAAGATGATAAGCCTTGGTTCCATGACATTAAGTGCTTCTTGGAGGATCAAACATACCCACCTGGGGCATCTTCCAATGATAAGAAGACTTTAAGAAGGCTTGCTGGTAGTTTCTTCCTGAATACTGACGGTTCCCTGTATAAGAGAAACTTTGACATGGTACTCCTCAGATGCGTTGACAGAACAGAAGCAGACTTGTTAATGCATGAAGTGCACGAAGGATCCTTTGGTACCCATGTTGGAGGACATGCAATGGCCAAGAAATTGCTAAGATCAGGTTATTACTGGATCACCATGGATGCCGACTGTTGTGCCTACGCCAGAAAATGCCACAAATGCCAGATTTATGCGGATAAGGTGCATGTGCCTCCCAATCCTTTGAATGTGATGTCTTCACCCTGGCCCTTTGCTATGTGGGGCATTGACATGATTGGCAAGATTGAGCCTACTGCTTCAAACGGCCACAGATTCATCCTGGTCGCCATTGACTATTTCACCAAGTGGGTCGAAGCAGCTTCATATGCAAACGTTACAAGGCAAGTGGTAGCCCGATTTCTGAAGAGAGATATCATCTGTCGATACGGAGTTCCCGAGCGAATCATTACTGATAATGGTTCCAACTTAAACAACAAAATGATGGCCGAGTTATGCCGGGACTTCAAGATCCAACACCACAATTCTTCTCCTTACAGGCCAAAGATGAACGACGCTGTTGAGGCAGCTAATAAGAATATCAAGAAGATTGTGCAGAAGATGGTAGTCACCTACAAAGACTGGCATGAAATGCTACCGTTTGCCTTGCATGGGTACCGCACGTCAATCAGAACATCCACTGGGGCAACACCGTATCAGCTTGTGTATGGTATGGAGGCGGTCCTACCCGTTGAAGTTGAATTACCCTCCCTACGGGTACTGATGGATGTTAAGCTAAACGAAGCAGAATGGGTCTGATCCCGATATGAGCAACTGAGTCTGATTGAAGAGAAAAGATTGGCTGCAATCTGTCATGGGCAGTTGTATCAGAAAAGAATGAAGAGAGCCTTCGATCAGAAAGTCAGGCACCGAGAGTACCAAGTAGGAGATCTTGTGCTGAAAAGAATCCTCCCTCCGCATACAGACCACAGGGGCAAATGGACTCCAAACTATGAAGGACCATTTGTAGTAAAGAAAGTTTTCTCGGGTGGAGCTCTGATGCTCAGCACTATGGATGGTGAAGACTTCCCGTCCCCTGTGAATTCAGATGCAGTTAAAAAATACTTCGCATAAAAATGACCCGCTGGACATAAAAACAGAATGTAAGTCCAGGCAAAAATAGGGCATCCCGGCGAGTCAAAAACTGAATAAAGGACTCGGGCAAAAATAAGGGAAAATAAACAAAAAAATGTACACCCGTTGAGTTGAAAAGCCGCATTGGACAACTCAGGCAAAAATGGGTATCCCGATGGATTGAAAACCCGAAAGGGCGATCCATGCAAAATAAGGGAATAAGCGAACAACTGCATTCTGAATTCGTCTGTATCACCTACAACTTGGTAAACCTCGAAAGGATCAAGCTTCTATCAGAATCAGCCTCCTTCAGAAAGCAAGACGAGAAGAGTGTCAAATGTCATACGAGTCATAGCAAAAGGGAAGCTCCTTGAAGCGTCGTCAACATTGCCAACATTTTGTTTCTCAATTTGTAACAATCTCCTCATTCTAGGGGATATGTTTCTTTGATTGTATCTTACCAATTCAGGGCATATAAATTAATAAAATCAGATTTTCAGTCATGTCTCGTCTTGTACATTTTATTTTCATTTGCAAAATGTCTGATGTCTTTAGAGATGCTGATTGCATAAACACAGATGTTTCCTTTCTAAAGAATGCGTGCTTGCAGGAAATATACTCATGGGAGTGTCTGGACTCCTATGATGGAATCTGGTAAGAGATACCTCGGGATTACTTGTACGTTTCTATCTTTGCAGGATTGCAGGTATTCAAAGCGCAGCATGGGGCATGAAAGCTTCATCCCAGCAAGCTGACAAATCAACACTCACTCAAGTCTTAGCACCCAAAGTGCTTTCTCCCCAGCCGAGTTACCATTCACTATTCCTCCACAGTCAGGTGTAAGGCCGGGAAACCATCTCCCCACAGAGCTTCAGCCTTAGTCCAGAAGAGCAACGCATGAAGGAATCACAACAGAATGACGAAGGCTTCTACAAACCCCCAGTTGGGTCCCTCATTACCAAGAATGGGTCTATCAGTGACCTATTCCTCCAAGCAGATACATCCCAATGGTCTCATCCCCAGCTGGGATGTTCACTTCAAACAGATCGGCCAGAGATCTTCACAGCAATGGGATCCGAATCCCGGATCGGTATCCTTGCATAATCATGGCATTCGCATCATATTCACCCCACAAAGCGTAGCATTCCGTCTAATACGGAGCATTACGGCAAAAATCAAACATACTGCATAAATCATAGGCCATGTTCTGAATCAAACACTTGTGAATATTGACAATCCATCAACAACATACAGAATGCTCCCCAGATTCCCCGGCAGAGAGCCCAAACATTCCTCTCACAAAACTAATACCTCCTTGTGGCACCCGTCCATGTCATATCCCCAGCGGAAAGCCAAAGCATCCTCTTTGCACTCACAGATACATACTTATACAATTTCCTTGAACACTTTATATATCAGATACTTGTTTATACTACTTTCCTCCTTTTGACACTCGTCCGTGTCACTCTCCCCAACAGTTTAAATACATGTCTATACACCACTCATACTTATACAGATACTCGTCCGTATCTTGTATACACCACTTATATCATCTCAGATTCGACACTCGTCCGTGTTCCTTGTTAACCAGTTGATACTCGTCCGTATCATTATCTCCGAACACGTGTCAGTATTTGTTTCTACCCGATACTCGTCTGTATCGTAGTCTTAGGGATGCTCGTCCGCATCTTTAATCTATACACAACGGCAAAACACTTATACCTTTATTTCTTGGATATAAACACTCGTCCGTGTTTACTATTCCCCAGTAGATCGCCAGCAAAGCAGAATTTCTTTTTATCTGACATTCGTCCTATGTCATGATAAACCTTGAGAGCAGCCGTCCCCTGCAAGGTGATCGTCCTTCACCTCTTGATGATCGTCCTTCATCATGCTCGTCCGATGGCCGTCCCCATCGTTGACCTTTTATCCGGCATTCGTCCTATGTCGTGATATTTTTAGCAGCCGTACCCTGCTAGATGATCGTCCTTCACCTTTTTTTGATGATCGTCCTTCATCATTTTATCTGATGGTCGTCCCCATCGTTGATCTTGTTATCTGACATTCGTCCTATGTCATGATAAACCTTGAGAGCAGTTGTCCCCTGCTAGGTGATCGTCCTTCACCTCTTGATGATCGTCCTTCATCATGCTCGTCCGATGGCCGTCCCCATCGTTGACCTTTTATCCGGCATTCGTCCTATGTCGCGATATTTTCGGCAGCCGTACCCTGCCAGGTGATCGTCCTTCACCTTTGATGACCGTCCCTCATCATTATTTCATTTATTCTTTAACCCGATGGTCGTCCCCGTCGTGGTCCCTTTTCCTTTTCCTGATGATCGTCCTTCATCAGTTTAGCCTGATGGCCATCCCATCGTTGTTTACATTACTTTATGAACCTGATGGCCGTCCCCATCATTTTTCATTAACCCCCAGAGAATCTTATAGCTTCGCTTGATGGCCGTCCCCATCATAATCCCTTTTATCCCCAGCATGATGGTCGTCCCCGTCATTGCTTTATACACTCTCCCCAGCATGCCGGCCGTCCCCGTCATTGCTCTTTCCCCAGCAGTCGTCCTCTGCTCGACGGTCGTCTTCCGTCGCCCACACTTTATAATATATTTTCTTTTACAATCTATATCCCTTTTCTTCTTCATTCTGTGAGTGCAAATTTTGGACTGTCTTTGGTATTCAACCACAAGTTATCTCGTTTGCCTGTTAAGCCATTGCTTACATCCTGCACAGCTAACTCATGCTTGAATAGGGGCAGCTGTAAACACCCCAAATTTGCCCTCACCCATTCACACCATGGCTTGTGATCTTCTCATATGCATAAACTCAATCATAGCATCTCATACCACATCTTTGACACACTGCATTGCTTCTAAGTCATCTGCACCTAGGGTTTGTGATCTAAGCAATCCAAGAGCTTCTTGAGCCACTCCAAAGGTCATCAAACAATTCAAAAGGGTCCATGTATGTTCAAGCATCATATTATATCCTCTCAAAGTCAAGAATGTCAAAGAATCACAAGAACTGAAATTGGCATGGAAGCAGAGCCAGGTTTGACTGCACAGATGACCTAGAATTAGGGTTTTGGTTTCAAAGGCCATAACTCTAATTTTTTTGGTCATTCTTGTTTCTATTGGTCTCTATATGGTATAGGGATCATTCATATCAATTTTCATGAAGAAATTCCATGGGGAAGTCATCTGATCAAGGGTTGACTTTCTGACCAAGTCAGTGTAAAATCAGGGCATCTGAGGCCCCCAATGACCCAACCAAAGGGTGTTCTTCATCATTTTGATTGTGTATGATCTTTATTTGATCATGGAAGATGTTGGAAGTTCACAAAATTGAATAATTTCAAGTCATTTGCAAAGTTGACTTTTTGGGGAAGTTTGACTTTTAATGAAAATTGCCATTTTGGGAAACTTTTTCAACCCTTGCTTTTTGATTCAAAAATGCTTCAAATGGAAAAACTTTGGTCATGAAAGTTGTAGAATGGATCATTCCCTTTTCAAAAAGTACAAGAACATGACCTAATTCATTTTGGATCAAAAGTTATGGCTTGTCAAAGTTGGCTAAAATCACAAAATTTGAAGTTTTCTACCAAAGAGACATTTTGCAAAATGGTTTGTTCAAGTGTTCTAAAGGCCTCAAATGTATACCATTTCTTCACAACATGGTCATGTGACATCTAAAATTCAGAATGGGCCAAGGGATCACTCATTTTCATGACTTATGGAGCAAGATTTCTCAAAGGAAACAAAAGGGAAGCAAGTTGCAAAAACTCACTCAAGTGTGAATCCACTTGCTTGCTGACTTCACAAACAATCCTAGGGCTCTCCACACATCTTGCTGCGCAGGACACCCCATTTGTCCTTGGCTAGCTAGTAGCCCATGCCTCTCTTACACAACTTTGACATTTTGGCAACTTGAGCCATACCAATCACAAAAGCACACATCAACTCATCTGACCAATCCCATTAGTTTATACAAACAAAAAGCAAGCCAAAGCACATACAACACAAGCCAGAAAGCACCAAGAACACAGCTCTCTCATTTTCCACCCCATTTGCAAAAGCTTTCGAAACACTCTCCACAAGCTGCAAACACACAAACCAACTTCACAAACCAACTCAACATGCTTCACTGATCACAAAGCACCCATCACCATAGCCTGAAACCCTTAGAAACCAAAATACGATTTATGCCCCTCTTTGAGCAGAACCTTAGCAATCTCTCAAAACAACCATTATAAACTTCAAACAAGCATTGAAATCTTCTCAGGAGGTCCATTGGAGGTGATTGGAAGCAAGAAACCAGCCAGAAAGTGCCAGAAATCAAAGCTTCGATTCAGGTAGCCATGGCATCTCATTTTTCCAGAACCTTTATTTCTTGTTTCTAAATGATAAAGCATGCTTCCCTGAGTTCACTGAGCCTTTTACTTTTGAAAAAGATTGAGAAATGAGCTTGTATCGTGTTTCTGAAATCTCTGCAGTTTTTGATGTTTGATTCGTATCTTGTTTTTGAGTAGAAATAAATGGAATTTGTTGCTGGATTGTTGTTTAGGAAGGTTAGTTGAGTTGATCTGGAGAGTTTGGCATGATTTCATGGCGTTTTGAGAGAGTTTGAAAGAGGAGCTTGCCGGAGAAGACGACCGAAACAGTGTTTCGGTCGCCTGAAAGTCATTAGGGCTAATTAATTAGGGTTTAGTCTTAATTGCGTGAATTTGAATTTTGGCCGTCCAGATGCGCGCCAAGTCCACTCCCGTGCGTGTGAGTTTGAATACTGGCCATTGATCTTGCTGACTTTCTCATTTTCAGTTTTATTTCATTTTATTTTTTCATTTTTTCTGATTTAATTTGTGCATTTTATTAAAAATAGTAAAAATCATTTAAAAATTCTGAAAATTTTTATGCAACCTTTTATTAATTTTCAGAAACCAAAAACATTTTTATTTTTATTTTTTTGCATTAAAAATTATTTTTAAATCATTTAAAAGTTTATTTTTAATTAATTAATGAGAATTAATTAATTAAAAATACTTTTAGGTATTTAAAAATCACCAAAAAATTCATGAAACCTTTAAAATCATTTAGAAACATTGTCCAACCCTCAAACCAAATTTCTTTTTTGATCTTGATGTCTTTTGACAATTTTTCATGGAATTAATTTCATTTCAAGGCATTATTTTGATCCAATCTTCAAAAATTCATTTCTGCCTAGTCTTTAAGAGTTGGACTTTGATTCTTTTTGCATTGCATCTTGTATAGCATGTAGTTTATAGGATTAAACTGGCATGATTTGATCTTGCATTTTCATTTTGTTTGACATTTTTCTTGACAAGGTACCTTAAAACCCTAGCAATCTTGAGAAATTCATAACCCTCACTAGGTTAAGAATTAGGACCTCTCCTTTGGGCAGTGAGTTTGTGTAGGGTTAGGGTTCCTTTGAGTGCATTTTCAATTTTTTATCATGATGTTTGCTTCTGGTTTTGATTTTTGTTTTGTGCATTGATCGTAAACCCTAATTTGGGCTTCCTTTTGCATTCATCTTGCATTTGCTTGCATACCATGACTTGCCATGACATTTTATGCATCCATTTGATTCATTAGACGTCTCAAGACATATTAGAAACATGTTTGATCATTGCCTCATTCATTTGCTATGTTGTATGTCATTTGCATTCCATAACTTTTCATGTATGTTCCTGGTTCTAAGCATGCTTATCTTGCATCCATATGTTTGTATGATCATCTCCATGCCTTGTTTCATGTGTGCATCATCTCATAGCATCATTAGCATCATATACATGCTTCTGGTTTTGTTCTACATCATCCCATTTCATCTCATTTTGCATTGCATTGCATTCCTTTCATTAACTTTTCAGGTGGTAAGTAACTTTGAGAAGTGAATTTGCCTTCACTTCTCACAATCTCTTTTCATCCCTTTTTTTGCATCATTGCTGCATTTTGTTTTGTGTTTGAGATTGAGCTTGCTCTTTCTTCTTCTTCTTACTTTCTTTCCTCAGGTGACTTGTCTTCTTAAATGAAGCAAGTTACTTTGCTTCCTTGGCTCCTTTCATCTGCTTCCTGGTGGTTCCTCTGAAGATGTCTCTTGTAAACCTCACAAACCTTAGGAACAACCAAGCATGACAATAATTAGGGTTTGATTAGTCCCCCATTAGTTTTACCTTTGTGTCATCTTTGAGTCTTCTCTTCTCACCTCATAATCAAGGACTAAACCCTAAAGGCTTTAAGGCTTTGTGATTAAGCTTATGCCTACATCCTTCTATTAGGATGGAGTGTATAACTTTAATCCTAAGTGTTGAACCCTTAATGTGTTTAAATCCTTTAATCAATCCATCTAATAATCATCAAGACATCAAGCTTGTAACTTGGGCCTTGCAGTAGGGTTCTAATTCTTCCTTAATTGGTTAAGAAGGACTAACCCTAGTGTTAATGGACAAGTCCCCCTCAAGTTGTCTTACAAATCATAAAAATCACTTTTTCATCTTACCATTAACTAAAATTCACTTAGTAAAGGCTTTGTTTTGTCATGAGGTTAGTCCCTAATCATGGATTAAGTTGAGGAGCTTTTCTCAGCTTAAATGTTCTCATCTATTATCCTTCTATTAGGATGGTGTAATGAGTCCATTAAATCCTTGATTATGGCTTAAACTCATTACTAAACACTAAACAAAAACAACAAAAACATCTAAATAATCACAAGTAGGTTAATGATCTTAATCTTACACCATGGTGATTAAGTGTGAGAAGCTGACTTCACACTTAAGGCATTCTCATTACCCCTAATCAGAGGGAAGATGTGATGAGTTTACTAAATCCATTGGTTTAGGCTTAAGCTCATTAACTTATGACAAACTTTCAAAAGCAATAAAAGATTGAAAACACAAAAGCAAACAATAACCGTCTCCTCCGGGATTCTTTTCTCATCTCATTCACTCACAACCGAGAACTTGCTTCTTCCGTCTAATGCAAGACAGTTTGCACCTGAGCCAGACAGGTCATACACTTGAGCATAGACAAGTAAGCAGTTCACAAGTCAATTTTTTTCTTTCAGTCTCTTTGGGTCGAACTACGGTGTTCTGACTTCCTCATTGCACGAGAGGATACGTAGGCATAACTTAACAGTTATCGAACAAAAGTCTCTGTATATTCCCCCCTCCTTCCAGTCTTATTCCTTTAGCCTCATGGTCATGAGCATTTCATCTTTGTTCTTACACTGACACTTCTCCTATACACTTCACATTTCTTTTACACTGACACTTGTATTCTTTTCCAGCTTTGATACACAGTTTGCACTGACACTACCCCTTTAAAACACAAGTCTTCTAAGCATGGATCCCGTCGAGTACGGCGGACAATCTGGGTGCTAATACCTTCCCAGGTTGTAACCAACCCCCTTTCTCAGTCTCTCTGGTTCGCAACCGTCTTATCCATATCTTTCTAGGTCTATGCAGCATTACCTTTCCTCCGGGATAAAAATGCCTAGCTGGCGACTCTTTCTTTTCCTGTGAGTTCACTCTTGTGTGTTCTCACATCCTCTTTTCGCCAACCGTTCGCGTCTGTACCTTATTTGAGCCAGTCTCATCTATCGTGAGCGACAACACCCTGCCAGGAACTATCAATCAAACAAAGTATTCGAGTCCAAATAATGGAAGAATACTGAGTTAGAAAAGAATCATCAACTACCTGATTACTGGGTAGGAAATAACAGACTCGACTATCAATTTACTGGATAGGAGCAAAATTCAGAGGGATAACCTCAATTACCTTTTACTGGGTAAGAAATCTCAACTACCTGATTTACTGGGTAGAAAATACAAGGGACTCGACTATCGATTTACTGAATAGGAGTGAAATTCAGAGGGATAACCTCAATTACCTTTTACTGGGTAAGAAATCTCAACTACCTGATTTACTGGGTAGAAAATACAAGGGACTCGACTATCAATTTACTGAATAGGAGTGAAATAACGAGAGATGACCTCCACTGCCTTTTACTGGGCAGAACAAATTCTCAACTACCTGATTTACTGGGTAGGAGATATATAAAGGACTCGACTATCGATTTACTGGATAGGAGCATAATCAACTACCTGATTTACTGGGTAGGAACTCAATCAAAGGGAACAACTTTTATTACCTTTTTACTGGGTAAGATGAAAATATCTGATTCTATTACCTGTTTACTGGGTAAGAGGAAAATAACTTGACTACCGGATTTACTGGGTAGAACAAATCTCGACGACCTGATTTACTGGGTAGGAGCTTAAGCAAAGGGAAACAAACTCTATTACCTTTTTACTGGGTAAGAGGCAGAAATCTCGACTACCGGATTTACTGGAAAGGAGTACAAGTAAAAGAACTTGATCAATTTGGTAATATTACCCACTATCGATTACTGGTAGCTTAATTCCAAAGCAATATATCCACAAAAGGGGACCAAAGTTCAATCCAAGAACAAATTGGAAAGAAACGGTCAAACAAGACTCATCCCGAGGAGGAAACATCTCAACTGGGAAAATTCCATCCAGATAATAAACTGGGGAGGAAACTGAATCAAAATCATCCACGAGAAACAAACTCAGTGGGGACTTAGAAAGGATTAACACTTTCTGCTTAATGGTCGACATTCTAAACTTGAGAGGAATACGACACACACACTCTGTGGGGAAAGTCCACACCAAAGAGCAAATAACAATGATAAACGCAAGAATGCAAGCAAACGATGCTATGCTTATGCGTATGAATATGCTTATGAATATGCTGACAAAACAGACATAAAGATAAGAAACGGGTAACATGAACACCACAACAACCAGATACTCGGCTAATCCCAAGGCAACAAAGCAGGGAAACATTCTGGAGATTCAACTTGAAATCTGCAGGGGAATATCATAAGCCATCAAAGGAATAAAATCCTACTACAAGGCTTAAATCATGATGAGACAGCATCTGCTAGGAATATCATCCTGCTGAGGAAAGGTAATAATCTGCTGAGGATGGAAGTATTCTTGATAAAAATCAAACTTCACGAGGAATAACTGTCATATCACTCCTGCTCCACCTAGGAATAGAGTGCCAGACCTGCTAAAAATTACATAGGAACCTGCTGGAAATCAACACATGCAGTCCTACTGGGGATCCATATGAGGATATCGGAAGTTAACATCATAGCCAAAACAACAGTTACGAGGGATTTTAAATCAATACCCAATATAGGGTAAAAGAAAACCTCTAAACTGACTGCTATATCAATACTTCCATATTCAAGGATGCAAATAATTCAAGCTGAGGAACAAGAGCTCAGCTGGGGATTCCCAATGCTTCTCAATTCAAAGATAACTTGCTGAGGAAAAGATCAAAACTCAGATAGGGATTCCTAAAAACATCCTCTTCAACAGCTCTTCTGGGGAATACATACAATCTCCGTTCAACATCATTGTTGGGGGACAAAACATCATTAACATCAACCTGTCAAGACTATCCAAGAACTTCGCATGGACACAACCGAATCCAACCCTGCTTTGGGAGAGACAAGTTACACACATCCAGACTTTACCATTCTTGGAATCACTATTGATATCCTTTCTTTGTTCACATATCAAAAGAAAAATGTTTTTTAAAAATCTTCAAAATTAAATTTATTAAATTTGTTTCAAAAATCATCATCAACAATAAATTGAAATTTTGTAAACATAAACAATATAAAGAATTGCAAACAATTGGATAAAAGCTCAAATTTATTGATAGAATGGTAGTCAGCAAATGGCATGACTCCATGGATCATTACAAGTTTGAAAAATGGTAAATACATGGAAAAGGGCTACATTGAGATACAATGATCACTATTCTCCCTATTAACTTTGAACTCCACTGTGTTCGAAACTTCAGTCAAGGATGAGTGAATAAGAATCTTTGATGGGAAATTCTTCTGAGGGATAGAATCTGAAATCCTCGGTTACTACAAGTGATTCAGTCTGTCGACGCAGTTACTTGCCATGATCCCTAACTTTTGCCTAGATTGCCCTTTCGGGTTTTCAATCTACCGGGATAATTATTTCTGTTTATGTCTCTAATTTTTGCCTGGACCGCCCTTTCGGGTTTTCAATCCACCGAGACGCTCATTTTTGCCTAAGCCGCCCTTTCGGGTTTTCAACTCAGCGAGCTGTTCTTTTATTTTTTTAGGCGAAGTATTTCTTGACTGCATCCGCATTCACAGGGCGAGTGATCTCCTCACCATCCATAGTTGCAAGAATTAACGAACCGCCAGAGAAGGCTTTCTTAACAACATATGGGCCATCATAGTTCGGAGTCCACTTGCCCCGAGAATCTTTAAGGAAAGACTGAATCTTTTTGAGCACGAGGTCGCCTTCTCTGAATACACGAGGTTTGACCTTCTTGTCAAAAGCTTTCTTCATTCTTTGCTGGTACAACCGACCATGACACAAAGCTGTTATTCTCTTTTCTTCAATCAAATTCAACTGATCAAATCTACTTTGACACCATTCAGCCTCAGTCAACTTGGCTTCCATCAGAACTCTCATTGATGGGATCTCAACTTCGACGGGGAGCACTGCTTCTGTACCATAAACAAGTGAGAAAGGGGTTGCCCCTGTTTCTTTTTGTGGGTTCCTCCTAGCGCTTGTTTGATTTGTGTTTACTGGGGTGTTATGTGCTATTTGTGCTTGTATATTTGTTTTATTTATTGCTTTATGTACAGTTGTTTTATTGCTTTCTTTACAGCTTTACATACATCATATTGTCATACTGTTCTGGCTGGATCTGGTTTTGTTGCTTTGGTGGGTGGGTGTTCTATTGAGAGTTTAAGGTCCTATACCCGGGACCTGAGTGACACCTAAGCTAGAGTGGTTCATGTTCTTTCCCATTCCATTTCGGTCTGGTGCGGGAATATGAAACACGGTTCATATATGGGTTTCTTCTTGAGAACTCTGTGCAACAGATTTCCTGTAGTGCTAGGGCTATCTGGGAAGCCTGCTAAGGAGAGGAATTATGGTGTTGAATCTTGAAATCTTCACAAAGCTCTTTCATCATCTTATTGTTCAAGTTCGACCATTATCAGTAATGATTCTATTCGGAACACCATATCTGCAGATAATATTATTCTTGATAAACCGAACCACAACTTGCTTGGTCACATTAACATACGATGCCGCTTCAACCCACTTGGTGAAGTAGTCAATTGCCACAAGAATAAAACGATGTCCATTCGAAGCCTTGGGTTCAATCATACCAATCATATCAATTCCCCACATGTTGAAAGGCCATGGGGAAGAAATCACATTGAGATAAGTTGGTGGCACATGAATCTTATCAGCATACACTTGACACTTATGGCACTTTTTCACATATTTGCAACAATCAGATTCCATTGTCAGCCAATAGTAACCTTCTCTCAACATCTTTTTAGCCATGGCATGCCCATTAGCATGAGTGCCAAAAGATCCTTCATGAATTTCTTTCATCAACATGTCTGCTTCGTGTCTATCCACGCATCTGAGCAAGACCATGTCAAAATTTCTCTTGTAAAGCACATTTCCATTCAGGAAGAAATTTCCTGCCAATCTCCTCAATGTCCTCTTATCTTTATCAGATGCCCCAAGCGGGTATTCTTGACTCTGGAGAAAACATTTAATATCGTGATACCAAGGCTTGTCATCATGGACCTCTTCAACTTCAAACATATGAGCTGGTCTTTCAAGTCGCATCACACTGATCATGGGAACATCATTCCACTGGTGCACTTTTATCATAGAAGCTATGGTTGCTAAAGCCTCTGCCATCTGATTCTCATCACGAGGAACATAATGAAACTCAACTTTGGTGAAGAACGTTGATATCTTTCTGGCATAATCTCTATAAGGGATCAAGTGGGGTTGATGAGTTACCCACGTGCCCTGAATTTGATTAATTACCAAGGCAGAATCTCCGTACACATCAAGATGCTTAATCCTCAGATCGATAGCTTCTTCGAGACCCATAATGTAGGCTTCATACTCAGCTTCATTGTTGGTACAAGGAAAAGTCAACCTTGCGGCAAAAGGAATATGTGAACCATGGGGAGTAATGATCATTGCCCCAATTCCTCTTCCACGTGCATTCACAGCACCATCAAACACTAAACCCCATCGAGATCCAGGCTCCGGCCCTTCCTCAATCAAAGGTTCATCACAATCTTTTACTTTCAAAAACATCACATCTTCATCTGGAAAATCAAACTTGATTGGTTGGTAATCATCAATCGGTTGATGTGCCAAATAGTCAGCCAAGATACTACTTTTTATAGCTTTTTGAGTTCGGTACTCGATATCATATTCTGATAATAACATTTGCCAACGAGCAATCTTCCCAGTCAAAGCAGGCTTTTCAAAGATATACTTGATTGGATCCATTTTAGAGATCAACCAAGTTGTATGATTCAGCATATACTGGCGAAGACGTTTTGCAGCCCAAGCTAAGGCACAACAAGTTTTTTCAAGCATGGAATACCGAGACTCACAATCAGTGAATTTCTTACTCAAGTAGTAAATTGCATGTTCTTTTCTTCCAGATTCATCTTGCTGACCAAGCACACAACCCATGGAATCTTCCAACACAGTCAAGTACATGATCATCGGTCTACCTTCCACCGGAGGAGACAAGATAGGAGGTTCAAGCAGATATTCTTTAATACTTTCAAACGCCTTCTGACAATCATCTGTCCAGACACAGCCTTTATCTTTCCGAAGCAACTTGAAAATCGGAGCACATGTGGCAGTCATGTGAGATATAAACCTCGAGATATAATTCAAGCGGCCCAAGAATCCTCTTACTTGCTTTTCGGTTCTTGGAGCAGGCATTTCCTGAATAGCTTTCACTTTATCAGGATCAACTTCAATACCTCTTTGGCTGACAATGAAACCTAGCAACTTTCCAGAACGTACACCAAAAGTGCATTTGTTCGGATTCAGACGAAGCTTGTACTTTCTTAACCTTTGAAACAACTTCAGCAAATGTTCAACATGATCTTCTTCAGTCTTCGACTTGGCGATCATATCATCAACATATACTTCGATTTCTTTATGCATCATATCATGGAAAAGTGTAGTCATAGCTCTTTGGTACGTCGCACCAGCATTCTTCAATCCAAAGGGCATCACTCTGTAGCAGAATGTTCCCCATGGTGTAATAAATGTGGTCTTTTCCATGTCCTCAGGTGCCATCTTTATTTGATTATAACCAGAAAATCCGTCCATAAAAGAGAACACATCAAACTTAGCCGTATTATCTACCAACATATCAATGTGTGGCAATGGAAAATCATCTTTCGGACTGGCTTTGTTTAAATCTCTGTAATCAACGCACATTTGGACTTTTCCGTCTTTCTTCGGAACAGGAATGATATTGGCCACCCATTCAGGATAAGTTGACGTCACAAGAAAACCGGCATCAATCTGCTTTTGAACCTCCTCTTTGATTTTTACTGCCATGTCTGGATGAGTTCTTCTGAGCTTCTGCTTTATAGGTGGACACTCAGGCTTCAACAGCAATCTATGCTCCACAATATCAGTATCAAGACCTGGCATGTCTTGATAAGACCAAGCAAATACATCATCATATTCTCTGAGAAGCTCTATAATCCTCTTCTTAACATCAGGACCAAGCAATGCTCCAACTTTGACTTCTTTCTTTTCATCTTCGGAACCCAAGTTGACCATCTCTATAGACTCTCCATGAGGCTGAATAATCTTCTCCTCGTGCTCAAGCAACCGAGAAATTTCATCTGGAATCTCTTCATCATCCTCTTCCTCAGCTTCAAACACAGGGAATTCAAAGTTGGGAGAGGGCATAGGATCATTTTTTTCAATGGGTTTATCAATCAATCTGCACAATGATTTTATTTTAATTTTAGAGTATGAACAAAAGTGCAAACAATATGCAGATAAACAATCATTATATTTTGGGTTTTTTATGTTACCATTTTTCAGAATAAAGCAAAAATGAAAAACACATATGGAAATAACAAAATAACATTTTATTGATGATGATCAAATTTGAAACAAAGCCCGACAAACATCACTTTCACCTTGGGCAGAGTGAAAGGATTTTTGAAAGAAAATAAAAAAAAACAAATTACTTTGAAGAGTGAATAATAAAAGGAACATCAACAGCAATCCAGTTCTGACAAATCTTTCCATGCGTAACGAAGTCCGACATTTCTTCATCTTCATCATCATCAATGATGGCAGCAGCGAAATGATCGTTGATAAATCCAGCACTTCTGAAGCCTTCTTGAATAGTCTTTGGATCTTTGATAACCGCACCTGGTGCAAAGCCGATACCAAAACCTTCCTTATTGTCGACAGCATCAATAATTCTTCCCCAACCATCAGACTGACCAGCTTCCAGCACTCGCATAGCATCTTTGAAAGAAGACATGGGCATGGCATTCTTCTTAGCAGCATTATCCACAACAGAAAGAGCTTGAAACGAAGTTCCCACCTCTTCCTCAGCATCAATATAGGAAAAAGAAGACAAATTGCTCACAAGCATCGCCCTCTCACCTTCAATAGTCACCAATTTACCTTCTCTCACAAACTTCAGCTTTTGATGAAGAGTGGATGTTACAGCTCCTGCCTCGTGGATCCATGGTCTTCCGAGGAGACAACTATATGCGGGACGTATATCCATTACTTGAAAAGTAATCTTGAATATAAACGGTCCAATAAGAATAGGAAGATCCACCTCTCCAATTACTGTCTTTTTCGACCCATCAAAAGCTTTCACTATAATCCCACTGTGCCTCATGGGAGCACCTTGAAACGCAAGCTTTGACAATGTCGATTTCGGCATAACATTCAGAGACGATCCGGTATCCACTAGCACCTTAGATAAAGCATCTTCCTGACAATTCACTGAAATGTGCAGAGCCAAGTTATGATTTCTTCCTTCTTCAGGCAAATCCTCATCACAGAAGCTTAAATTGTTGCATGACGTGATATTTGCCACAATACTATCGAATTGATCAACAGTTACATCATGGTCAACATAGGCTTGATCAAAAATCTTCTGCAAAGACTGCCTATGAGCCTCAGAACTCATCAATAGTGACAAAACTGATATCTTCGAGGGAGTCTGCAATAACTGCTCAGTAATATTATACTCACTCTTCTTTATCAACTTTAGCACTTCATCATCACTATTACCAGACTGGCCCAATTGGGCAACATCATCCATAATCTGCTTGCTTGCACTTGTATCTTCAACTCTCTTCGGAGGATCTGAAGCATACACTCTACCACTTCGGGTAACCTTCGTCACATCAGCAATGCTAACTACAGACTTTGGAGTAGGAAGAGGGACTTCCCTACCATTTTCTATCATCGTAGCATTATACCTGTACGGAACAGCTTTATCAGACTCATATGGCATCGGACCAGGCACATTAATCACCAATGGAGTAACAACATTTTTGCGACTATCAAAAGAAATAACCACCCTCTCAGGAGCAACTCTCTCAGGAAGATTGAACTAAGGCATAATTACATTCACTTCATTCTCATATTCATCTCTCTTTGCTGTTACTTCAATCAATTTATTGTCCATCATCTTTTGAATATCCCTTTTAACAATCACGCAACCACGAGGATTCACCGAGTAAATACAACATCCAGCATAATCGTGATCAATATCGTGATATTCACTCAAGAAAGCATGCATCTCCACCAAAGATCTTCGGATATGACGGACCTCATAGATTTTGAACAAACCAGGACAACCATTAACCATATTCACAGACGCATTACCATGCTTCGGCAACGGATTTTTTTCTTCTGCACGTTTGGATTAACATCATTGAAATACAAAACATTGTTCCTCATCAACTTCTGTACTTCAAACTTCAATGGATAACAATTCTCAACATCGTGCCCCGGGGCACCTTGATGAAAAGCACAGCGAGCTTCTGGCTTATACCACCATGGAATAGTCTCTGGGACTGGAGGTGGAGGACGTGTTTGCACAAGATTCTTTGCAATTAAAGACGAAAGCAAGTCCGCATATGGCATCGGAATAGGATCAAAACTTGGCTTAGCCCGAGCCTGTTGATTACCACCTTGTTGCACAGAAGGTTGCTGATAAAGAGGTTGATACTTTGGAATTGCTGGCACAGTTGGAGCCACGTTAATCATCGGTGTTACAGAAGCTACATGCTGCGAATGGTGATTCCCACGACTGTGAGGTCTTCTATAACTTTCATGGGATACTGCATTAGTCTCATTTTCCTTCTTTTTCCCAAAGTTGAACCTTCTATAGCTTGAACCATTACTATTCTCTTGACTTAAACGTCCCTCACGGACACCTTCTTCTAAACGCATCCCCATGCTCACCATTTCAGTGAAATCAGAAGGAGCGCTTGCTATCATCCTCTCATAATAAAAAGAACCCAACGTCTTCAAGAAGATCTTCGTCATTTCTTTTTCTTCCAGCGGAGGAACAATCTGGGCTGCCAGCTCTCTCCATCTCTGCGCATATTCTTTAAAAGTCTCTTTGTCCTTCTGGGACATAGCACGAAGTTGATCTCTATCTGGCGCCATATCAACGTTGTACTTGTACTGCTTCACAAAAGCTTCTCCTAAATCATTGAAGGTCTTGATTTGGCTATTATCCAGACTCATATACCACCTTATGGGTGCACCGGTCAAACTGTCCTGGAAATAGTGAATCAACAGCTTATCATTATCAGTCTGAGCAGACATCTTCCTTACATACATAGTCAGATGGCTCAACGGACAAGTGTTGCCTTTGTACTTCTCAAACTCAGGCAACTTGAATTTGTAAGGAACTTTAACATTCGGGACCAAACAAAGGTCATAGGCATCTTTTCCGAACAAATCCTTATGCTTCAAAGCTCTCATCTCCCTCTGGATCTCAACAAAGCGTCCCTGGAAGTCATCAAGTCTTTCAGCAACTCCAGCACCTTCACTGGGCTCAGCATGGTAAATCATTTCATCATGATGCGGAATATTGTGCACCACAGGCGGTACAGTAGTCACAACTGGAGGAAGAGTAGTCCACACTGGTGGTGGGAGAGTATTAAATGCAGCAGTCTCAGGCTGATGAGGAGGACGATAACCAGCAGGAAAAAAGTCAACTGGCATGCCCCAAGGTGTGCTAACAGACATACGATAGCGAGGAGAAATAACAGTCTCAACAGGAATTGAAGCGGTAACAACCTCTGAGATGACAGTATTCTGAACAGGAGAAGGAGGTGGCTGATTCTGAGCAGCCACCAAACTTTCCATCATAGCAGACACTCTTTCCAAGCTTTTCCTCAGATAAGTAACCTCTTCGCGCAGCTCGCGATTTTCTTGTTGCAAAGTTTCCATCACTCTTCTCCGATTAGCTCGAGTATCAAAGCGATGAGTCAGCTTGACAGGAGAACTTCAATGAAGACCAAGAAACAACAATAAGATCCCTGGGAAACACTCAAAAAGCAAGATAAATGCAAGTATGATGCATGGTATGCAAATGCAAATGCAAAGATTTCAAAGGATTATAAGTTAACTTGCAATATTTATAAAGAAACATTTTTGAAATACTTAAAAAAACTCAATCTCATTAATATCAAAGTGAGGATTACAAATGAAGTACAAACATCAATAATCCTAATACATAAGAGGAAAAGTAAACTAGGCCTAAGGAATCATATCCGAAGAAGTCCCGAATCCTGGCTGATACTTCATACGAATCCTCTTGATCTCATTCTTGTACCGCTCTTCCATATCTTCCTTGTCTTTTACCAACTTGTCGACAATGGCCTTCCAAGCACCGGAAGTAGGAGGAATAGTAGTTGGAGTACTAGAGGAAAATAAATCCTCTCTCGGTCTCTTCGTGACGCGCCGCTCAAGTAGCTCAATAAGATCATCCTTCTCCTTCAGCTGTTCTTGCATAGTAGCCCTCTCAAGTAACCATTCTTCCTTTTCTTTCTTCATCTTCTCTAACTCTTCTTGAAGAACCAACTTCTCATCAACGGGAGGTAGAAAAGCAGACAAAGGCAATATGGGAAACATAGGCTCCTCAGGTGGATAAGGCATCTTGAGCTTGGAAGCTCTAGATCGAACCCACTGAATATATCATTCGGAAGGGGGAAGGTGTTGTCTTCCCAACTGACCTCTCTCTTTCCTATGAACAGCATGCCAAGAATGAGCAATCCTTTTCTTCATCTCTATATGATCAGCACCATTAAGAAAGAAGAAACGGGATAAGGCAAGATTGTTTGGAACATCCTTCAAACAATAACCGAACTATCGCCTAGCAAGAATGGGGTTGTAGCTAATTCCCCCACGTGTACCAAGAAGAGGTACATTAGGAAATTCTCCACAACTGTCAATAAGAACTCTCGTGTCATAATGAGAACTATACCATGTCATGTCCTTATGAGAAAGCGACATCAACCTTTGAGACCATCTTCGATTCTCTCTATTGTCCTTGAAAACATCCGACTTCGGTAGGTGCGAAATAAACCACCTATAAAGAAGAGGCGCACAACATACAATCTCTCCGTCACCTTTGGAGGTCCTATAGTGAAAAGCATGATACATATCTCCAAGCAAAGTAGGCACCGGGTTCTTCTTCAAGAAGATCTGAATAGCATTCTCATCCACAATACCATCCAAGTTCGGAAACAAGACAATCCCGTAAATAAGCAAAGCAAGAATAGCCTCAAATGCATCCTTATGACTCAAAGTAAGCGAAGTAGAAGCCTTTCCCATCAAGAACTTAGCATTAATACCACGAACACTCCCCTTTGGAAGAAACTTCCCATTAAGATCGGACTCCTTAAGAAAAAGTGCTTTGGCGATGACCTTGATAGTAAGCTCCTTCTCTAAACCAGTGAAAAGAAACTCCTTGTCCAGAATAGGCAAACCTAACCAATGAGAATACTCCTCCAAAGTCGGCACAAGCTGATAATCCGGAAAGGTGAAACAATGATGCAATGGGTCATAGAACTGAGCTAAAGTAGGGAGAATCCCCTCAGGTACATCGGTATCCAACATATACAAAAGCTTCCCATGACATCTTCGGAACTCTTGGGTATCAACAACCAAAGCTCCTAGCTTTCTCAACTCTACAACATTAGGATTCTTGAAAGTGTACTTCTTTGTGTTCCTCCTTTCAAAAGTCATAGCCATGGACATCTGAAATTTTGCAAAAGTTCTTTATAAGTCCTTTGAAATCTTACGAACAATGCTCATGAATGTATGATGGCATGTATGCAACAAATACAAACAAGATCACACAAGGCACACGGGCTTAGGTTCCGAGTCACGAGCATGAAGTCAAGGTAACAGAACACCAACCCACACAGGTAAGTACTAAGGTTTTGTCTTCATTGTACCTGCAGAAAACCAAAAGGGTGCTAACAGAGGTGCCCGGAGTTAACAACCATCTTTAGAATATCATCGGTACGTTGGATTACTCCCCAACCGATAACATTCTTAAAATAGACCTCGTCCGAGTGTAGTATCGCGTGACAACCGCCTTAGGTTTACACCCAGACAATTTCCGCACTACGTTCCTAAATTGGCTTAGATGGGTTAAGGGTTCTACGGTCCTCAGTATGATCAGCTCAAGGTCGGAAAATAATGCCACGTACGATTACTCGTCATGACATTGATAGTCCAAGAGAGCCTAACCGAGTGGAGATTATCAAATTGATATTGCTTTGGACTACTCCATCACATATCGCTTCGAATATCGTCGTCCTATCATAAGTTTCAACTCAGATCCGGGTTAGAATCTATCTCACACAGAGGATCACCAAAACCGAAACAGAACAAACAAATAACAAACAAGTCAAACCAAAGCAATAAATAAATCAAAGTAGGCTAAATCCGCTTAGAGATTACTCCCCAGCAGAGTCGCCACTTTTCTGTAGCGGTAAAATCGTGAGTGTAAGCTATTGATTAACTTAACTCGATGAACACAGAGTCGCCACCGCGCTTTTCTTTATTTCCGAAAGGAAAAAGGTAAAAGAACGAACAAAAACCTAGGAATCTAAAAGCAAAAGCTAAAAGAAACAAACAGAGAATGGGTAAGGGGATTGGTTACGAACCGGGAAGGTTTTAGGCACCCGACTCGTCCGTGGTACTCCACGGGAGCCCTCTGAAATATTTATTGCTTTTTGGTCTGAAATTGGTTTGCTTAAAAAGATGGAAGAGATGAGGAGAAGAATATTTTTTAATGATTTTGTGTTTGATAAGGTTTTAACGCCTTATGCCTACGTACCCACAAAGTGCAATGCGAGATCAAAACCTCGTAGTTCGTGGTACAAAATTTGAAAAGAAACAATGAGTTATATCAATTTTAAAATGTAGAGATAAGTCGTCATCCTTTAGCGAATAATTCCGCTAGAAAAGATGAATCATATCTAGACATGTGAAAAGAAAAAAAAAAGTGCACAAGGCACAAAAACAATTGAGTGAGTTTTGAGTTTTTTAAAGTATATAAGAAAATGGTTTTGATATATTTACATGACTTAACATTTATTTAAGAAACAAAGTGAAAAGATTAAAAATCACTTGACCTAAGTCAAGGTTTGATTATGAAAGTGTTTGAAGTTTGAAAACAAGAAGGTTTTTGAAATAGGGAGAAGTTTTGAAAATTAAAGAATGGGGAGGAGATGAAGGGACTAATCCTAATGCTTCAATTAAAAGTTAAGAAAAGAGTTTACCAAACCATAATATGCACAATTCTTCAAAGTTCGGACTTCTATCTTCAAAGGCTAATGAAATAACTTGAGACCGAGGTTTCTAATCCATTCCAACTTGAGCAAGGGGGAAGATCTTAAAGTCTAAGTCCATTCTCCAAAAGCAAAGGGATAGTAACCATAGTCCGCAATTAGAATTCACAAGTCTTTTAAGTGTTTAATCCTTTATTAGTGTTTTGATATCCAAATGGACAAAATAAAAACCACAAATAACAATATAACTATAAACAAATGATATATGATATAATATGATAAAGCATAATAAAGGAGATAAAGGAGCAAGAGATTAAAATAAAAGGATAAGGTGCGAGAGATTAAATTTAAACAAATTATATTCACATTATTATAATATTTACAATATAAGTGGTATGATGAACTTAATCAAGCACAACCACGACAAGGAATAATAAAATTGAGGCAAACGGATCCAAGTGGATCTTTAATCGAATCGGGACAACTTTAGGTCTATGTTAAGCAATCGCCGAGTAATTTACGAAGTAATTACCCTACAAATAAGGCCAGCCACCACTAATGAAAGTGGAAAATATTCGTGTTAATACATGTTAGAGAAACGATATTATGAATCATTCTCCGAAAACATGCCACACTAAAAGAAAGAGAACGGTCTAATCTTAATCGAGATTTTCGTTGATTTTATCGACAAGCAACCTATCACGATCTCAAAGTATGGAGAATGATCCAAATGATCATTCATCCATAGATTTGAAATAATGAAGATTAAACTTATCGAAAATCAACAATCTACGAATCGGAGATTGTCATCGACCAAAGTAAAAAAAGATGAAGAACAATGGATCTAAAAGTAGATCCATAAAAGTAATTAAAATATTTTTTAAAATTATCTTTTAAAAATCCATTTCTAAACTCTTTTCTTAAACTCTTTTTCCAAATTGTTTTCCTAAAAACATTTCCTCTAATTATTTTTCTAAAACATTTTTCCAAAATCTCTTATATCAAAAAAAAAAAGTAGAATATAAACAAAATCATTTAAAAAAAATATGAAGAAAATTAAAAGAAATGAAAAGGGGGAGGGAGAAGGAAAGCTGCGGGTCATATGGTGATAGAAATGGATATAAGATGATCCAAGCCCAAACAACTAAACCATTATCACATATTCTAAAAATAAAAAATAAAAAAAACAAATTAAAATAAATGAAAAAAGGAAACAGCATCACTTCTTCTTCATCGTGAAAACAGAAACAGGGGAGAAAAAGAAATCTCAAATCGCGACGGAACAAATCTCCTCATCACCTTCAATAATCAACACAACACTTCTTCTCTTTCTCAATCACAATCCTTTCTTCTTCTTTCTTTCGATTTCACGATCTTCTTTGCTTCTCAAATTTAAGTGGATTTAGGGATTTGAAGAAAGTTAATTGAGGAAATTGAAGATTGAAGGGGGATGAAATGAGGTTAGGGTTTTGAATTGGATGTTTGAAGATGGGATTATGAAGCTTGAACAATGGTGGTGAGATTCTGGCAGAGTTTTTGTGGCTATTGAAGCTTGGTGAATGAAGACGTGAGGGGTTGCTTTTATAGGAAGAAGCTGAGTTTTGACGTTGCCGTTTTGTGATGGATCTATTTGCGTTTTGGACTCACACGAATCCCGTGCTTGCCTTTCGTTTTGCTGGCCTTTTTTGCGTTTTATGCTTGCAGGTTTTGCGTTTTGATATTTGGTTCTCAGGTGTGCATAATGCGTGCGTTTGGATGTTCGTTTGTTTCGGCTTGCGGCGTGTGCAAAAAGGATGACGTGATGAGGTGAAATGCTTGGAGCTGGCTGGTGTATGCGGTGACGGCTTGAGGTTTTGTTTGTTGATGTAGCAGCTGGCGTAAAGGCTTGCGAGTGTTTGTGTGCGTACAGCTGATGAGATAGGCAAGGCTTGGTTGCTGGCGTATGCGGTACGTATGGCTTGTGTTTGGCTTTTGGGCGTGTGGCTGGAAATTGGTACGGCTGGGAATTTGGAGGCTTGGGCATACGGCATGAGAGACTGTGGGCGTGCGTATACCGCGTGTGCGGCTTCAGGAGTGTGATGTTTCTGGCCTGGCTTGAGGAAATAGTGACTGATGATGTGGCTTGCATTTGCTTTTGGCTGTTGCTGTTACGAGGCTTGAGGCCTTTGGCATGAATTTGTGGCAGCTGGTATTATTTTGGAGTATGAGCCTAATGCTTGATGTGAGGCTTTGCTGGGCAAGTGTGAAGCTGGTGGGCCAAAGGCCCTTTTTTTTGTACTTCTCTTTTTTTTTATTTGTAATTTGGTATATGATATATATATATATTTTTTATGAATGGACTAGAGAAAAAAATGTAATGGATTTGGTTACTATATATATTTTTGGTAAAAAGGTAATATTGAAAAATGAAGAAAAGAATAGATTGGAATAAAAAAATGGAATTTTTATAAAATGGATAAAATATGTATTTAGAAATGGATAAGAATAAGAAAAAAAATGGTAATTGGGTATTTGGAAATGAAAAAATAGAAAAAATGGAGAATGATTAGAAATAGGTGGATAGAAAATAATTGGACAATGGAAATATAGATGAGGTAGAAATGGTAGCTAAAAAATGTATGAATCGGGTAATGGATTAAACAGTGAATTTTTATTTTAAGCCCCGAACCAAATTTTGAATTTCCACTTTCACCAACCTCTGATAAAAAGAACAAAGCCCACCAAAGAACCATTGATCAGTTGAATAAATTGCAACTCAAGCCACAACTGTCATCTGAAAATTGTCTAATTATGCCCTGATGATTCGAAACCAAACTGAGGAAAATAAAACCTCAGATGAATCGCTGATGAACTGACGAACCGATGAACTGATAAACACTTGAAGATTCAAACCAAACTTCGCACAAAACATTGCCTGATAACTGATGACTTTTGAAAACACACTGTCTAAACCACTGGCACACACAACTGGTAGTCGAAACAAATCTTTTGATAGTTTGACCAATATTAGGTCAAACATCCATTTGAAACCGAATTGTGACTGAACAAACGTATCTAAATGAAATCATTGCCCTGTCTTTGAAATCCTGCAACACAGAGAAGAAGAAGAATACTGCAACATATTTTTGGTATTTTGGTTAGAAGTCAGTAAATATAAACAAATAATGAAGTAAAAACAATGGTGATCCCCTGCGAAGCATAGACCCTATATCTGAGGAGAAACTCGAAAGCCAGTGCGATCTTGTTTGTATGCAAAATGCAGATGATATGCGAAGAAATCTCAGGGCAAAAATTAGGGTGTTACAATGTCACAAGTGTCAAATCTATGCTGATAAAGTGCATATACCTCCAACTCCATTGAATGTGTTGACTGCTCCTTGGCCTTTTGCTATGTGGGGCATAGATATGATTGGTGAGATCAAGCCTACTGCTTCTAATGGGCATCGTTTCATCCTGGTTTCTATTGATTACTTTACAAAGTGGGTGGAGGCAGCCTCATTTGCATCTGTTACTAAGAATGTTGTGGCTCGATTCATTAAGAATAATCTCATATGTAGATATGGCATCCCCGAAAGGATTATCACGGACAATGGCTCTAATCTTAACAACACCATGATTATTGATCTTTGCACGCAGTTCAAGATTAAGCATCATAACTCTTCTCCGTATCGTCCAAAAATGAATGGGGCAGTGGAAGCTTCTAATAAGAACATTAAGAAGATTCTACAGAAGATGACCGTTACTTACAAGGATTGGCACGAGATGTTGCCATTTTCTCTTCATGGTTATCGTACTACAATACGCATTTCAACAGGGGCAACCCCATTCTCCTTAGTCTATGGTATGGAAGCAGTTCTGCCCATTGAAGTTCAGATCCCCTCCTTAAGAGTCATGAAGGATGCAGGCTTGGATGAAGATGAATGGATTCAGACTCGATTGGACCAGATAAATTTGATTGATGAGAAAAGGTTGGCAGCTGTTTGTCACGGTCAGATGTACCAGAAACGAATGATCAAAGCTTTTAATAAGAAGGTTAAGCAAAAGGTATATCAGGCTGGTGATTTGGTAATTAAGCGTATCATACTACCACAGGGTGATCCTAGGGGCAAGTGGACTCCTACATATGAAGGACCATTTGTAGTCAAGAGGGTATTCTCAGGAGGTGCCATGATGCTTACTACTATGGATGGTGAAGACTTCCCACAACCCATAAACGCAGACATAATTAAAAAATACTATGCATAAAAAGAGACCTGCTAGGTTGACTGGCCTAGGCAAAAATAAGGGTATCCCGGCGAACCAAAAGTGTTCGGGCAAAAATTAGGGATATATATATATATATATAAAGTGTACACCCGGAAAGTCGAAAACCTGAAAAGGCGGCTTGGGCAAAAAAGGGTATCCCGGTGGATTGAAAACCTGAAAAGGCAATCCAGGCAAAAGTTAGGGATTAAAAGCGTATGACTATGCCTCGTTGGATCACCCATGTAACTCTAACTGTTGGTGCTACCTAAATCAAGTACAAGCAGATAAAGATCAATCCAATCGTTTCCATCTCAACAGCAGAGGATGAGATACTTGAAGATAATGGCAATAGTGGAATTGAAACTCAATAGGACTATTTCTCACATAGCTATCTTTGTTTTGTAAAATGTTTTTACGACGAATTCCTCTTACTAGGATTTCTGTCTCCTTGTACAAATTTGTCTGTGTATAAGTCACTTTATAATATAAATAAAATCTTGTCTTTGAATCCAGATTTAATTTTACCCTGTTTACCTAAACGAAAACGTCCATTGGTTGTGTTTGAATGTATGTATGCTTTTGAATATGATTGATGTTTACCAGAAATGCATAAAATGCAGTAATAGTATTTATTAAGGACGAACGAGGGTAGGAATTCAACGAAGCTTCGCCAGTTCATCCCCACAGAACAACTACAAATCCTCAGCAGAGCAAATCTATCTTTATAGATACTTCGAGTTACATCTCCCCTTTGACTTATGTCCATCTCTTTTATCCTCAGTCGGGATACTCAGGAACTTATTCCTTCAATAGAAGTACGACGAACGAAGACGGGAGGTTATAAGTACTATACTATCAAACAAGACGAAAACGAGGTCCTCATATTCCTCAACAACGAATCGGGATTTATTTTCCCTAGCCAGCAGTTGTTATACAAAGATACCCTAACGTTTCTAGCTACATGATTCATACATACATCATTTACATCATATTATAGCATACGCATCCATAATACATTTACTTAGGTACATCATGCCATACATGCATACATATTGCATGAACTAACATTTTCTTTTCAGGATAAACACTATCAACAACTCAAAACAGTTCAGAGACGATCTATACGAAGGTCTAGTGCTGATACTTAATTTAGAGATAATCGCTACGAAGATTCATTTCTGATGATCAATACAAGTTGTCCTTGAGATGGCACATAGATGGTCCATACGAAGATCTAGTGCTTAATCCAGGATATTTCCAGAGGAGATAATCTCCACGAAGATTTATTTCTGATGGTCAACTATCTTTGGGATAGTGTGTAAATGATCTATATGAAGATCTAGCACTTAATCCAAGAGATTCTTTCAGAAGAAGTTCAGGAGTAATCATCACGAAGATTTAATTCTGATATTCTTTTATCTTTGGAAGGCTATGTAAATGGTCTATACGAAGATCTATTACCTAACCCAGGATATTTCCAGAAGAGATAATCGCTACGAAGATTTGATTCTGATGCTTAAATTAAAGTATGTTCCTAAAGATGGTTCAAAGCTGATCTATACGAAGATCTAAAAACTGACACCAAAAGAAGGATATTCTTTTTCCCCCAGAGATAATGCAGAGACGATCTATACGAAGATCTAGTGCTGACATTCAATTCAAAACCATGTTACATGAATGATTCAGAGACGGCCTATACGAAGACCTAGTACTGATATCCAGTGACAACATAGAAATACTATCACCTTCTGATATTATGGATTGCATCTATAAGCCCATCTCCAGTTCTTCCAAGTGGCATCTTCAAGCCTATTCCAGCATATACAACTAATTAGTAGTGTTACTTTACGCACCGGCGAGTGCAAATTTTTTGGCTTTTGTGTTCAATCCCCTTCAACCTTCCAAGTCACGAAGGGCACATATGCCAATCTAACCCCTCAGGTTTCAGAAAATTGAATAGGGGCAGCTGTTGCACCCCAAAATTTTCCCTCCCCTAGTTAAGAAAATGTGTTCCATGGTGTCCCAAGAGGTTCACAAGGTTCACAAGGTGTCTCATGAGGTTCACAAGGTTCACAATTAGTCAGAAAGTTTGACAATCCCCTCAGACAATGCATCCTCCTAAGCAAAGTGTCCAAAACTAGGGTTTTGAATTTCATCAGGCTAAATGGACTTTCAAGGCCTCAAGTGAGCTTCATAACATCCTACATGTCTTTAATAATCCCTATGTCAAGTTTCAAGGCTTTCCCAAAAGGTTTGCTCAGTCAGATGATCAGATATGCAAAAATCAATCAAAGTGGTTAAAAAGTCAAACTGAGGTCAACTGTGGTCAAAC
Organism: Lathyrus aphaca; assembly: GCA_963966055.1. Classification (NCBI taxonomy): domain Eukaryota; kingdom Viridiplantae; phylum Streptophyta; class Magnoliopsida; order Fabales; family Fabaceae; genus Lathyrus; species Lathyrus aphaca. Next base: position 27,256,958 of record OZ014521.1, on the reverse strand, counting down.
CAAAGTCAAACTTCATGATTTTTTTCCAACATAAAGTTTATGAATTAAAATTCATCATTTGATAAAGGGTTGATCATGATTCATCAAGGAGATTTCAGATCATCAAGAATCAGGAGTTTCTAAATTAGGGTTTTCACAGGAAAAGTCAACTGAACTTTGACCAGCCATAACTTTCACATGCTTCATCAAAAATTTCCCATCCAAAGCTCATTTTGAAGGAAATTGAATTCTCTACATCTTTGTGTCTCACAAGTCAAGCCTAAAAATACTTCATTTGGAAGGTATGAGCTAAGACATTATAGGTCATTTCAAAAGTCAACAAATAGTCAACATCTTCCAAAGGGCATAACTTGAGAATGGTAAAGGATATGGACATGAAACCAAAGAGGTTTGTTAGAGGACTCTTTAAGCTTTCCAAAATTTCCAAGAACACCTTCATAGCCTTAAAATTGAGGGACTTATGTCTTTGCAAAGTTGGGAAATTTTTGAGAGGTTTATGAAGAAAATGGGACCTTAGAACCAAATTTCTCCAAATGGGCTTGCATTATTGTGATCCAATCCATACAAGGACCTCTAGCACGACCAAAAGCAACCAAATTCTGATTTTTTATTATTTATTTATTATTTATTTTGATTTAATCCATTAAAAGTCAAATTAAATTCAAATAAAATATAAAAATCATTATTTGGACATGATTCTTCTTCTAGAAATCCTTAAAATTCATTTAAAGCTAATTGGAATCACATAAAATCAGATCAACCAAAAATAGCAAGGAGATATTAGATTTTTTTTTCATATTTGGATCATATCTTTCTTCATGATGAAACTATCCAAAAGTCCAAAGTAGGGATTGGTTTTTTGACCTAATTAGCTCCTATTATATATATACAACACAAACCAATGAAGAGGACACGAAAAAGAGGATTCAGAAGCCATCATCAAACTTCAAATTTTCAAGGAAAAAGTGAAATTCGAATTCAAGCATTCAAGCAATTCCAAAGACTTTTGAAGGTTCCAATGTGTTCCTAGAGGATTATTGAATGTTTCTGGATCATAAAAACATCCATTCATGCATACAAACGCCATAACCGAATCATCACATTCTTGAATTTTTCAAATTTTCGATTTCATAGATTCGTGCAATATAAATTGTTTTTAATCATTGTTGCTTGTTTATTAAGGTGCCTAGAACGTTTTTATGTGCTTGGATTGAGTTTTCGTTGCAAGTTGAAGGTTTTGCCATAGTTAGGGTTTTAAGATTCGAATTGGGGAACTCTCGTTAGAGGCGATTTCAGGACCAATTGATGGTCTTAATGAATTCCTAGGATGATTTCAAACTAATCTGTATATCTGGGACTAATTTATATTGTGAATGTGATGTTTTTCAAAAACACAGGGTTTTAGTGACGGAAAAAGTCGTCACTATAGGTTGTACCTACGGACGTGAACTGTAGGTAAAAGTAATGGACGGACCAAGGTTGAAGATGAAAACGTTCGCGCGCGTTTCTTGTTTTTAAATTTTGTTTTATTATATAATTAATTCTTGTGACTTAATATCAGTTGAGGCGCGTTTGGTCTAGTGGTGGAAGTATACGCTGGTAACGTTCAAGACCAGGGTACGATCCCCAGGTTCTATATTTTTGTTCATTTATTTTGTTTTTTTCAGGTTTGTTACTTGTTGAATGTGGGGCATTCCCTTGTTAGCTATGCGCGCGCAACCCAGTGGTCCATCATCAGACTGGTAATGGGGAGGTCCTGGGTTCAAATCCAAGCCTCCCCCATTTTTTTAAACCTTGTTTTTTTATTTTTATTTTATTATTATATAAATTATATTATTTTGTTTATATTAAAACTAATGATTTTATTTAAAATAATGATAAAACTTTATATTTTTATAAATGTCATAATTTTTTCTATTCATTCTAATTAGTTTTTATAAATAATTTTGTATATAATTTTATTATTCATAATTTGTAAATAATTTATTTAAGTTTTAATTAATTATCTAAACCTAAAATGTCTAAACTCTAATTTTCTTAAATAAAAACATAAACCCTAATTGTTCTAACCCTAACTCTAATTTTTCTTAACCTTGAAGTTTAACCTAATATTTTTTATATAAATTATAATTAATCACTAATCATTTATTAAATATGTATGTAATTTAATACTTATTTATTATTATTATTAAAACTTACTTTCTTTATTAAAAATTCTAAAATCTTTTCTAATATTAAATTATTTTGCTAATTTATTTTATTTTCTCTTATTTTTATTTTCTAACCTCTTATCTTAACTGTTATTATTATTGATTATTACTGCTTATTTATTATTATTTATCGTTATTATATTTCTCGATTATATTGTAATTGTCCCGAAGCTTTGTAATAGTTTAGGTTTATATTTTTGCTTTATTTTTATTGTAAATATATTAATTGCATGGTTAGTAATTCTAGGGTGTGAATAACATACCTGTAATTAAAATTGACTTAGAATAACTAATTTAAAAAAGATAAATATTTGAACATGAACACGCACACACGTAAGTCGATCTTTGATCGCCATCTTGCACTTTCTAGGGTTGCCTCTCAGTTGCCTATTTCAAAAGGTCAAGTAAGGTGTCTTAAGCAAAGTCCCTTCACAAATATCATCAAGTCCCTTCATTCTATAAGATCAAGTCCCTTCGAGGTTGCCTACGATAAATGATCTTGTCCCTTCGAATAAAAGATGATAAGTCCCTACGAATTGCTAAAGACACCTTGCAGTTGCCTATAATTCAGGTGTCCCTACACATGTCCCTTCACATCCAAGGTAATGACTACCTATTCCTTAATAATAGGGATAGTCTTACAATTGAAAGAGCATACGAGAACACGAAAGACTTAATCTAGGGTAGGTTCCTTTTAGTTGCTTGCTCACATTTCAAAATATTCTTCACATCACATTTTTCAAACAAAATTTTCAAAAACAAGTCTTTGTATACATCCATACGAGGATCATTACAAAGTACTTAGAAAGTTTCTAATCACACACTACACCTTTCTCAAAACAATTTAAAGTGAGCTAAGTAACTAAGAGCCCATGGATAACCATGGATATAAAGGGTGCTAACACCTTCCCTTTGTATAACCTACCCCCCGAACTCAAAATCTTTTTAAGGTCTTTCCTGTTCTTTTATGTCCTTTCCTTTTGGATAAAATAAAAGTCGGTGGCGATTCTTGCTATCCGCAACATTTATAGAAAGTCTGTTCTCCCACCGTGTTACAGCAGGCTTCTCAAATCTATCAATGGTGATCTTGGGAGCTTCATCATCCCAGCTAATCTCAAACATAGATACCATGGTGGCTAATGCATCTGCTAACTGATTCTCTCCTCGTGGGATATGTCCAAAGGTAATCTCCTCAAAATATGGGATCAAAGACAACACATGCTCTCTGTAAGGAATGCGATTTTCGTGCTTGGTATCCCAATCTCCTTTAATCTGACTAACTACCAGGGTTGAATCTCCATATACGTCCAGGAACTGAATCTTCATCTCAATGGCAGCTTTGATACCCATGATACATGCTTCATATTCAGCCATGTTATTGGTATAATAGAAACAAAGTCTAGCAGTAATTGGGGTATGACAACCTTTAGGGGAAATGATCACAACACCAACACCATTACCAAGCGCATTAGAAGCTCCATCAAAAACCATAGTCCATCGGGATCCTTGCTCAGGTCCGTCATATTGTCCAGGTTATTTAGTAACAATCATAATGTCTTCATCCGGGAACTCAAAATTCATTGACTGATAATCATCCACTTCCTGATGAGCCAAATGACCAGCTACAACACTACCATTGATTGCCTTCTGAGTGGTGTATTGTATATCATATTTTGTTAAGATCATTTGCCATCTCGCTATTCGTTCGGAGAGAGCAGGTTTCTCGAATATGTACTTGATTGGATCCATCTTTGAAATCAACAAGGTATTATGAGTCAACATATACTGTCTTAGTCGGCGAGCAGCCCATGCCAAAGCGCAACAAGTTTTCTCAGTAAACTTTTTGCTAAGGTAGTATTATGCTTGCTCTTTTCGACCAGACTCGTCATGTTGCCCCAATACACACCCCATTGAGTTGTCTAATATAGTTAAGTACATAATCAAGGGTCTTCCATCAATTGGTGGCATCAAGATTTGAGGTTCTAGGAGATATCTTTTGATTTCATCAAAGGCTACCTGGCATTCATCATTCCATTCCATTACCTGATCTTTCTTCAACAACTTGAAGATTGGCTCACAGGTAGCAGTTAGCTGAGAAATAAATCTTGCAATGTAATTCAGTCGTCCCAAGAAACCTCTAACTTCCTTTTCAGTACGGGGAGCAGGCATCTCTTGTATAGCTTTTACTTTTGCAGGATCCACTTCAATACCTTTTCCACTAACAATGAAACCCAGGAGTTTACCAGACCTGACTCCAAAAGTACACTTGTTTGGATTCAATCTCAACTTGTATTTCTTCAACCTCTCAAACAGTTTGTGCAGGTGCTCAAGGTGTTGTTCCATTGCGTAACAAATGTAGTCTTCTCCATATCTTCAGGTGCCATCTTAATCTGATTGTAACTAGAGAAACCATCCATGAAAGAGAATACCTTATGCTGAGCAGTGTTGTCTACCAAAACATCAATATGTGGAAGTGGAAAGTCGTCTTTAGGACTGGCCTTGTTCAAATCCCTATAATCCACACACATGCGTACCTTACCATCCTTCTTAGGTACCGACACCACATTTGCAACCCATTGAGGATAAGAAGTCACAGCTAAAAACCCTGCATCAAATTGTTTCATTACCTCTGCTTTAATCTTTTCTGACATTTTAGGACGCATGCAACGAACCTTTTGCTTTTTTGGACGACAATCTTCTTTTACCGGTAGACGGTGAACCACAATGTCAGTATCCAACCCTGGCATATCTTCATACGACCAAGCAAAGATCTCCACATAATCACGTAACATCTGGATTAATCTGTTCTTAACACCATCTTCTAATTCAGCCCCTATCTTGACCTCTTTCCTGTTTTCTTCAGTTCCCAGATTCACAACTTTGATTGGCTCTTCATGTGGCTGTATAGCTTTCTCTTCTTGTTGTAACAACCTAGCAAGCTCTACAGGTACTTCACAATCTTCCTCCTTTCCATCTTCAGCTTGATAGATCGGATTCTCGAAATTATAATTGGCAATAGTAGAACTGTTATCAACAGGATCCAGAGTGGATGAGGATCTGCATTTTAGTGATGTGGGTGTGTGTAAGAACACATAGCTGATAAAACAGATATAAAAAGAAAAGAAAGACAAGGAGCACCATATTTACGAACACGAAACGTCCATTGATTTTATTGAATGAAGTATGCAAATGAAATGACATCCCGAAACAAGCATACCATTGTGCCCCGGGCAAGACACAAGGCTTAACAGGTTTTATTGTTCGAAATTACAAACTTAAAACAAAACATAGTAATAGTATTTACTCCTGACTAAATGAGATTGGAATAACGTCTTCAGTCTTCCAATTGTTGAGCCCATCACCCATGGTAGGAAAAATCCAATCATCCAAGTTGTAGTCTTCATCATGGCCACCCACATCATTGATTTGATCTCTTATGACCCATTGATTAGTGATACGAACAACATGAGCACGACGAACAGCCTTCTGAGATTCTGCAGTGAAACCCAATCCAAACTTGTCAGACTTGTAAGGGATGCTAGGAAGCTGACCCCAAATAGAACAACCACCTTTTTCAACCACAGCCTTAGCATCTTTGAGGGAAGCCATTGCAGGAGGTATTCTAGTAACCATTGGAGCTCTTTCAGAAGCAAGGACAGAGTGAGGAACAAGAGGAGAGCAAGGAACAACTTCAAATGTTTGACACGGAGTTTCAACCAATTCACCATCCATTTCTACATATTTTAAAGTATTCACATGGCTAACCATGTACTCTTCTTCACCATAGACAGTGACAATTTTGTTTTTCACTAAATATTTCAACTTCTGATGCAAGGTGGAAGTCACAACACCTGCCCCATGGATCCAGGGGCGCCCAAGCAAACAAGAATACGCAGGACGAATATCCATCACATAGAAAGTAGAGTTGAAGACTTGAGAGCCTACTTTGATTGGGAGGTCTACTTCTCCATGTACCATTCTTCTTGAACCATCAAAGGCCCTTACCACCACATTACTTGGCCTTAACACAACATCTTCAGAACTGAGCTTGTCCAGAACCTCTTTAGGGAGCACATTTAATGAAGAACCATTTTCCACCAGTACATGAGACAAAGTAGTGCCCCTACATTCAATGGAGATATACAGAGCTCTGTTATGGTTTCTCTTGGCAGGAGTCAGATCAGCATCAGAAAAGCCCAGACCATTATCACTAGTCAGATGTGCAACACAATTCTCAAATTGATCCACAGAAATTTCATCTTGCACATGAGCAGCCTTTAAGAACTTGATTAAAGCTTTAGCATGGGCCTCAGAACACAACATCAAAGATAACATGGAGATTTTGGAGGGAGTATGCCCCAACTGGTCAACAATATCATAATCACTTTTGCGAATGATCTTCAGTACTTCTTCCATCTGTTTAGAAAGATTTTCAGCAGTCGGTGCCTCAGCTTGCACAGGTTCAATCACAGGACCTTTTCCCCGAGCATCAGTACTTGGCCCAAAATTAGAGGTATGAGTGGGAGTAACTGCACTCTTAGAGGTATCTTGAGGAGAGAAGATTCTTCCACTTCTGGTGATCTTACTAGATCCAGCAATATTGTCAGCATCAAGACTAGTATCAGTAACAGGTGCATCAGTCAAAGGCTCTTGTTTGACACCATGGATATAAACATCAGAACCATAATTACAGGGTATGCTTTATCAGAAGTATAAGGAATAGGGCCCGGAGGGGTAATGATCATGGGAGCCACTCTAGCTTCAGCAACAGTCTTCACGGGGCCTTCAGCAGTAATCCTGACAGGACCTTTGGAGGTGATCCTAACAGGACCTTTGGAGGTAATCTTCACTGGTACTTTATCAACCATAGCTACATCTTAAAATTTCGTGCTTCGAGTCAAATGTTCACACATACTTTCCACAGAAGGAGTCTTCTCAAACAATATGGTGTAATTGTCCATGAGGCGTTGGATACCATCCTTCAACTTCCAACAACTATCAGGTTTATAGGCACAGTAAAAAAAGTCTTCATTGCAACCTGGAAAGAACCCAGCCTGCACCAGCTTCTTCTTGATAATGGATAGAGGAGTAGTTACATCTGCTACTGAGGAAACATAGGAAACCTCATCAACAACATTAACAGCCTTCTCATGATTGGGCATAGGAGCAGTGATCACATTTGGGGTCCTAGGAGGGTCAAATTCAATTTCTCCAGCTTCGATCATGTCTTGAATCTTGTTTTTCAACACCCAACAGTTGTTGGTGTCATGTCCCGGACTATTAGAATGATACGCACATCTTGCATTAGGATTGTACCGAGGAGAGTATGTATTAGGATTTTGAGGAGGATCCTTTAAAGTAATTAGTTCCCCTTTTAACATGTGTTGCAAGGCTTGGACCAGTGACATGTTGATCTTGGTGAACTGTCTTCTAGGCTTCTGTTGATTGTTTTGTTGTTGCTCTGGTGCTGTAGGGGCAGGATTGGAGATGTGAACTGCTCCCACAGATTGGTGAATCCTGTTACGACTATGCTGACCATACACAACATTAGATTCTTTCTTTCCACTAGGGGGCTTCTTAGCAGTGCTTGATGAAGAGGCACCCAACTGTATCTTACCACTTCTTATACCACTTTCCACTCGTTCTCCAGTCATTATCAGCTCAGTGACACCAGATGATGAGCTTCCAATGAGGTGACTATAAAAAAGACCATTCAGCGTACTCATAAACATATCCACCAGCTCCTTGTCAGTCAAAGGAGGTTGAACTCTGCCAGCCAGATCTCTCTATTTCTGGGCATACTCTTTGAAACTCTCCTTAGCACCCATAGACATGCTTTGGAGCTGCATGCGAGTTGGTGCTAAATCAGCATTATATTGGTATTGCCTATAGAAGGCCTCAACAAGATCATTCTAATCACGAATATTAACACTTTCAAGTTGATAATACCATTCCAATTGAGCTCCAGATAAACTTTCTTGGAAGAAATGAATCCACAGTTTCTTGTCAGCAGTATGTGGTTAAATCCTCTGGACATAGGACCTCAAATGTAGTTTAGGACATGAAACACCATCATACACCACAAAAGCAGGAACATTGAAGCCAATAGGTATAACCACTCTAGAAACTAAACTCAAATCTTCAAAATCAAGCCCAGAAGATTTTTGTAGTTCCATAGCGTTCATTCTGTCTACCAACATCTTATACTTTTCCTCACTAGTGGGATCATGATAATAGTTCGCCTCAGAATCAGAATCTTCCACATTATCATGGAGACTACCTCCTTCTTTCTCATAATTCTCATACTCAAAATCCTCAACCTCTTCTTTTGTCTTGATAGGACCTCTGAATCTTCTACCCAGGTTGATGAGGCCCCCTGATTTTCTAGTCTTCTTCTTCTTCTTAGCCAACAGTGTCTTCAGCTCATTTTGTCCCTTGGACAAGTTCAGGATCAGTTCTTGGAATTGTGCATTCTGAGTCTGAAGATCCTTAACAGTCTGTTCGAGAGCCATTTCTGCTGAAATAAATAGCGAGAAGATAAGATACCTGTTCATAAGAAACTTGTGATGCAATGATATGGTATGTAAATGCATATGCAATGTTTTCAAGGACCGTAGGATTTAAATTTGTTTAAACAACCAGAAAGTAAGCTTTTATTAGTAAGCAATAAACTTGTTTGCCTCTTGGGCTTACAACAAAATGAGATAAATACAAAGATGGGGTTTTAAGTCTCCCATGGACGTTTCCTCTTTGTGTTGAGGTATGTGTAGAGATTCCGCTCCTCATGAAGTTGTCTGGTTAGCTCCAGGATTCTTTCTTGACTAGCTTTGAAATGAGTCTCAAAAGTATCCCTTTGTTCCTTCAACTGGATCTAGGACCTCTGCAACTCTTCCATATCAGTGGGCATGTCTGGATGAAGGATGATATAAGGAGTATCTCCTTCAGCAACAAGCTCCATGGTAACTGGTGTCGCTCCCACCAAATGACACAGGGGCCAAGAGGGGTACAGACGTGAACGGTCGGCGAAAGGAGGATGTGAGAACACACAGGAGTGAACTCACAAGAAAAGAAAAGAGTCGCCAGCTAGGCATTTTTATCCCGAAGGAAAGGTAATGCTGCATAAACCTAGAAAGATATGGATAAGACGGTTGCGAACCAGAGAGACTGAGAAAGGGGGTTGGTTACAACCTGGGAAGGTATTAGCACCCAGATTGTCCGTCGTACTCGACGGGATCCACGCTTAAAAGATTTGTGTTTTAAAGGGGTAGTGTCAGTGCAATTTGTGTATCAAAGCTGGAAAAGAATGCAAGTGTCGGTGTAAAAGAAATGGTGAAGTGTATAAGAGAAGTGTCAGTGTGAGAACAAGAATGAAATGCCCAAGACCATGAGGCTTAGAGAATAATGCTGAAGGAGGGGGGATATACAGAGACTTTTGTTCGATAACTGTTAAGTTATGCCTACGTATCCTCTCGTGCAATGAGGAAGTCAGAACACCGTAGTTCGACCCAAAGAGACTGAAAGATGAGTTGACTTGTGAACTGCTTACTTGTCTATGCTCAAGTGTATGACCTGTCTGGCTCAGGTGCAAACTGTCTTGCATTAGACGGAAGAAGCAAGTTCTCGTTTGTGAGTGAATGAGGTGAGAAAAGAATCCCGAAGGAGACGATTATTGTTTGTTTTTGAGTTTTCAGTCTTTTATTGCTTTTGAAAGTTTTTCATAAGTTAATGAGCCTAAGCCTAAACCAATGGGTTAGTAAACTCATCACATCCTCCCTCTGATTAGGGGTAATGAGAATACCTTAAGTGTGAAGTCAGTATCTCACACTTAATCACCCTGATGTAGGATTAGGATCATCAACCTACTTGTGATTATTTAGATGTTTTTGTTGTTTTTGTTTAGTGTTGAGTAATGAGATTAAGCCATAATCAGGGATTAAACAGACTCATTACACCATCCTAATAGAAGGATAATAGATGAGAATGTTTAAGCTGAGGAAAACACCTCAACTTAATCCATGATTAGGGATTAACCTCATGACAAAACAAAGCCTTTATTAGATGATTTTTAGTTAATGATAAGATGAAGAAGTGAGTTTTATGATTTGTAAGACAACTTGAGGGGGACCTGTCCATTAACACTGGGGTTAGTCCTTCTTAACCAGTTAAGGAAGAATTAGAACCCTAATGCAAGGCCCAAGTTACAAGCTTGATGTCTTGATGTTTATTAAGTGAATTGATTAAAGGATTTAAACACATTAAGGGTTTAACACTTAGGATTAAAGTTATACACTCCATCCTAATAGAAGGATGCAGGCATAAGCTTAATCACAAAGCCTTAAAACCTTTAGGATTTAGTCCCTGATTGTGAGATGAGAAGAGAAGACTCAAAGAGACACAAAGGTAAAAGCTAAAGTGGGGGACTAATCAAACCCTAATTATTATCATGCTTGGTCATTCCTAGGGTTTGTGAGGTTTACAAGAAAGATCTTCAGAGAAACCACCAGGAAGCAGATGAAAGGAACAAAGAGAAGCAAAGTAACTTGCTTCAATTAAGAAGACAAGCCACTTGATGAAAGAAAGTGAGATGAACAAGAATGAGCAAGCTCAATCCAATACACATACAAAAATGCAGCAATGATGCATAAGAGAGATGAAAAGAAATTGTGAGAAGTGAAGGCAAATTCACTTCTCAAAACAACTCACCACCTGAAAAGTTAGTAAAGGAATGAAATGCAATGCAAAATGAGATGTAATGTCATGATGCAAACCAAAACCAGAAGCATAAATATGATGTTAATGATGCTAAGAGATGATGCTAACATGAGGCAAGACATGAGGATGATCATACAAACATATGGATGCAAGAGAAGCATGCTTAGAACCATGAACATACATGAAAAGTTATGAAATGCAAATGACATACAACATGGCAAATGAAAGATGCAATGATCAAACATGATTCTAACATGTCCTAAGATGTGTTATGAATCAAATGGGTGCACAAAATTTCATGGCAAGTCATGGTATGCAAGCAAATGTAAGATGAATGCAAAAGAAAGCCCAAATTAGGGTTTATGAACAATGCACAAAACAAAATTCAAAACCAGAAGCAAACATCATGATAAAAATTTGAAAATGCATTCAAAGGAACCCTAAACCTATACAAACTCATTTCCCAAAGGAGAGGATCCAATTCTTAACCTAGTGTAAGTTATGAATTTTCTAAGTTGGCTAGGGTTCTAAGGTACCTTGTCAAGAAAAATGTCAAACAAATTGAAAATGAAAGATCAATTCATGCCAATTTAATCCTATAAACTACATGTTATACAAGATGCAATGCAAAAAGAATCATTGTCCAACTCTTAAAGGCTAGGCAGAAATGAATTTTTGAAGATTGAATCAAAATAATGCCTTGAAATGAAATTAATTCCATTGAAAATTGTCAAAAGGCATCAAGATCAAAAAAGAAATTTGGTTTGAAAGTTGGACAATGTTTCTAAATGATTTTAAATGTCTCATGAATTTTTTTGGGATTTTTAAATACCTAAAAGTATTTTTAATTAATTAATTCTCATTAATCAATTAAAAATAAACTTTTAAATGATTTAAAAATAATTTTCAATGCAAAAAATAAAAATAAAAATATTTTTGGTTTCTGAAAATTAATTAAAGGTTTGATAAAAAATTTCAGAATTTTTTAAAGTGTTTTGCTATTTTTTATAAAATGTACAAAAGAAATGAAATAAAATGAAAATAAAATTGAATTTAAACTGAAAATGAGAAAGTATGCAAATCCAAGGGCCAGAATTCAAATTCAGGGACGCGGGAGTGGACTTGGCGCGCGTTTGGACGGCCAGCATTCAAACTTCCGTAATTAAGACTAAACCCTAATTAATTAACCCTAATCACTCTCAGATGACCGGAACAGTGTTCCGGTCATCTTCTCCGGCCAAACTCCTCCCCTGAATCCCTCAAATCACCATGAAACTTCACCAAAAGCTCCAGAAACAATCAATGATCAACAACAAAACATAATCCAGCAACAAATCCCATTTATTTCAACTCAAAATCAAGATACGAATCAAACATCAAAAACTGCAAAAATTTCAGAAACACGATACAAGCTCATTTCTCAATCATTTTCAAAAGTAAAGAGTTCAGTGAACTCAGGGAAGCATGTAGATCATTTTAGAAACAAGAAATAAAGGTTCTGGAAAAATGAAATTCCATGGCTACCTGAATCGAAGCTTTGATTTCTGGAACTTTCTGGCTGGCCCTTTGATCCAAAACACCTCTAATGGACCTCCTGAGAAGCTTGCAATACTTGTTTGGAGTTTAAAATGGCTGGTTTGAAAGATTGCTGAAGTTCTGTTCAAAGAGGGGCAGAAATCGTGTTTTGATTTCAGTAAGTTTCAGGCTATGGTGATGGGTGGTTTGTGATCAGTGAGGCATGTTGAGATTGTTTGTGAAGTTTGTTTGTGTGTTTGATGCTTGTGGAGAGTGTTTCGAATGGTTTTGCATATGAGATGAAAAGTGAGAATGCTGTGTTCTTGGAGGTTTCAGGCTTGTGTGTTATGTGAAATGGCTTGCTTCTGATTTGTATAAACAAATGGGATTGGCTCAGAAAGTGGTTGTGGCATAGTGTGATTGGTATGGGCAAGTTGCCAAAATGTCAACTTGACTTGTACTTGAGGTATGGGCCATGGTACAACTTGCTTTTTGGCTTGCTTTGGCTCAGTTTGAATCAAGGAATGCTATGGAACAGGTCTAGAAGCAATGCAGCAAGTGGTTTATGGTTTGTGATAGGTTTTGCACTTTTCACAAAGTTTGGCCCCTTTGTGATTTCTTGAAGTTCAAGGCATGAAATGAGATGATTCTTGGGCCAATTCTGATTTTTAGGAGTCATATGATCATGTTGTAATGAGTTTGTGCATATTTGAAGTCTTTAGAACACTTGATCATACCATTTTGCAAAATGCCTCTTTGGTAGAAAACTTCAAATTATGTGATTTTGGCCAACTTTGACAAGCCATAACTTTTGATCCAAAATGAATTAGGACAAGTTCTTGTACTCTTTGAAAAGGGAATGATCCATTCTGCAACTTTCATGACCAAAGTTTTTCCATTTGAAGCATTTTTGAATCAAAAAGCAAGGGTTGAAAAAGTTTCCCAAAATGGCAATTTTCATTATAAGTCAACTTTCCCAAAAAGTCAACTTTGCAAATGGCTTGAAATTCTTCAATTTTGTGAACTTCTAACATCTTCTATGATCAAATAAAGATCATACACAATCAACATGATGAAGAACACCCTTTGGTTGGGTCATTGGGGGCCTCAGATGCCCTGATTTTGCACTGACTTGCTCAAAAAGTCAACTCTTGATCAGATGACTTCCCCATTGAATTTCTTCATGAAAATTGATATGCATGATCCCTATACCATATAGAGACCAATAGAAACAAGAATGACCAAAAAATTTGGAGTTATGGCCTTTGAAACCAAAACCCTAATTCTAGGTCATCTATGCAGTTAAACCTGGCTCTGCTTCCATGCCATTCTCAGTTCTTGTGATTTTTTGACATTCTTGACTTTGAGAGGATATAATATGATGCTTGAACATACATGGACCCCTTTGAAGTGATTGATGACCTTTGGAGTGGTTCAAGTGGCTCTTGGATTGCTCAGATCACAAACCCTAGATGCAAATGACTTAGAAACAATGCAGTGAATCACAAATGTGATATGAGATGCTATGATTGAGTTTATGCATATGAAGAGATCACAAGCCATGGTGTGAATGGGTGAGGGCAAATTTGGGGTGTTTACAGCTGCCCCTATTCAAACATGAGTTAGCTGTGCAGGATGTAAGCAACGGCTTATCAGGCAAACAAAATAACTTGTGGTTGAATACTAAAGACAGTCCAAAATTTGCACTCACAGAATGAAGAAGAAAAGGGATATAGATTGTAAAAGAAAATAAAGTATATTGTAAAGGGCGGGCGACGGAGGACGACCGTCGAGCAGAGGACGACTGCTAGGGAAAGGGCAATGACGGGGACGGCTGACATGCTGGGGAAAAATGCGGGAAATAAAGCAATAACGGGGACGGCCGACATGCTGGGGAAAAATGTGGGAAATAAAGCAATGACGGGGACGGCCGACATGCTGGGGATATGAGAGATGGGGACGGCCATCAGGTAAAGCTGTACGACTCTTTGGGGATTAATGAAAAATGATGGGGACGGCCATCAGGTTCATAAAGTAATGTAAGCAACGATGGGGACGACCATCGGGCTAAATTGATGAAGGACGATCATCAGGAAAAGGAAAAGGGACCACGACGGGGACGGCCATCGGGTTAAAAAATAAATGAAATAATGATGAGGGACGGTCATCAAAGGTGAAGGACGATCACCTAGCAGGGGACGGCTGCTCTGATGGGGATAAGATGAGGGACGGTCATCTAAGGTGAAGGAAGATCACCTGGCAGGGTACGGCTGCCGGAAGTATCGCGACATAGGACGTATGCCGGATAAAAGGTCGACGATGGGGGCGGCCATCGGACGAGCATGATGAAGGACGATCATCAAGAGGTGAAGGATGATCACCTAGCAGGGGACGGCTGCTCTCAAGGTTTATCATGACATAGGACGAATGTCAGATAACAGGATCAACGATGGGGACGGCCATCGGATAAAATGATGAAGGACGATCATCAAAAGGTGAAGGACGATCACCTAGCAGGGGACGGCTGCTAAATATCACGACATAGGACGAATGCCGGATAAAAAGATCAACGATGGGGACGGCCATCGGATGAGCATGATGAAGGACGTTCGTCAAGAGGTGAAGGACGATCACCTAGCAGGGTACGACTGCTCTCAGGATTTATCATGACATAGGACGAATGTCAGATAGAAAGGAAATTTGCTTTGCTGGCGACCTACTGGGGAATAGTAAACACGGACGAGTGTTTATATCCAAGAAATAAAAGGTATAAGTGTTTTGTCATAGTGTATAGATTAAAGATGCGGACGAGCATCCTTAAGACTACGATACGGACGAGCATCGGGTAGAAACAAATACTGACACGTGTTCAGAGATGATGATACGGATGAGTATCAACTGGTTAACAAGGAACACGGACGAGTGTTGATTCTGAGGGGACTCTTCTGGGGAAAAGTAGACACAGACGAGTGTCTAATTTCAAGAAGACATAAGTGTTTGACATGTGTATGGATTTAAAGATGCGGACGAGCATCCCTAAGACTATGATACAGACGAGTATCGGGTAGAAACAAACGCTGACGCATGCTCTGAGATGACGATACGGACGAGTATCAACGGGTTAACAAAGAACACGGACGAGTGTTGAATCTGAGGGGATTTGAGTGGTATATACAAGATACGGACGAGCATTTGTATGAGTGAAATAAGTATAAGTGATGTACAGGAGAGCGTTTAACCTGCTGAGGAGGGTGACACTGACGAGTGTCAAAAGAAAAAAAAGTGTAATATAAACAAGTATATGGTTTGCAAAAATGTTTAGGCAACTGTGATGGGGAAAGTGACACGGAGGGGTGTCAGGGAATTTGTATATATATGTATCTGTGAGTGCAAAGGGTACGCTTTGGCTTTTTGCTGGGGATATGACACGGACGGGTGTCAAGAGGTATTTGTAGTATGTAAGTGTCTGTTTGTAAAGAGTGCTCGGGTGACTTTACTGGGGAACCATGACACGGACGGGTGCCAAAAGTAGTGTGTATTTGTATTTACAAGTGTAAGGCAAATGCCTTGGCTCTCTGGTGGGGGAATTTGGGAAGTTTGCTGTATACTGTTGATGAGTTGTCAATATTCACAAGTGTTTGATTCAGACCATGGCTTATGATTATGCAATATGTTTGATTTTTG
Source organism: Lathyrus aphaca (assembly GCA_963966055.1). Taxonomy (NCBI): domain Eukaryota; kingdom Viridiplantae; phylum Streptophyta; class Magnoliopsida; order Fabales; family Fabaceae; genus Lathyrus; species Lathyrus aphaca. Next base: position 27,240,837 of record OZ014521.1, on the reverse strand, counting down.
CCGTAATGGTTCGTATTAGACGGAATGCTACACTTTGTGGGAAATATGATGCGAATGTTATGATTATACAAAGATACCGATCCGGGATTCGGATCCCTCCGCTGCGAAGATCCTTGGTTGATCTGCCTGAAATGAACATCCCAGCTGGGGATGAAGTTACTGGTAGATCTGACGTATGGGACTCTGCTTGGGGAAATAGGTCACTGATAGACCCATCTTCGGTGATGAGGGACCCAGCTGGGGTTTGTAGAAGCTCGCTTCACTCTGTTGTGAGATCTTCAGACGTTGCTCTTCTGGATAGAAGCTGAAGCTCTGTGGGGGGATGGTTCCCTGGCTTTTGTACTTGGCTGAGGAGGAAGTAAATGGCAACTCGGCTGGGGAGAAATAATGAATGGCAACTCAGCTGGGGAGAAAGCACCTACGGTACTAAGACTGAGTGGATGATGATTTGTCGGCTTGCTGGGATGAAGCTTTCATGCCCCATGTTGTGCTTTGAATACCTGCAATCCTGAAAAGACAGAGAAATGCACAAGTAATCCCGAGGTATCCCTTACTGGATTCCATCATAGGAGTTTAGACACCCTCGGGAGTAAGTATATTTCCTGCAAGCACGTGTTTTAAGAGAAGCATTTGTATTTATGCAATCAGTATCTTAAGGACATCGGACATTTTGCAAATGAAAATGAAATGTACGAGACAAAACATGACTGAAAATCTGATTTTATTGATTTATACGCCCTGAATTGGCAAGATACAGTCAGAGAAACAGATCCCCTAAAATGAGGAGATTGTTACAAATTGGGAAACAAAAGATGTTGGCAATGTTGACGACGCTTCAAGGAGCTCCCCTTTGCTATGACTCGTATGACATTTGACGTTCTTCTCGCCTTGCTTTCTGAAGAAGGCTGATTCTGAAAGAAGCTGGATCCTTTCAAAGCTTACCAAGTTGTAGGTAATACAGATGAATTCAGAGTACAGTTGTTCGCTTATTCCCTTATTTTTGCATGGATCGCCCTTTCGGGTTTTCAATCCATCGGGATACCCATTTTTGCCTGAGTTGTCCAATGCGGCTTTTCAACTCAGCGGGTGTACAGTTTTATTTATTTCCCTTATTTTTGCCCGAGTCTTTTATTCTGTTTTTGACTCGTCGGGATGCCCTATTTTTGCCTGGACTTACATTCTGTTTTTATGTCCAGCGGGTCATTTTATGCGAAGTATTTTTTAACTGCATCTGAATTCACAGGGGATGGGAAGTCTTCACCATCCATAGTACTGAGCATGAGTGCTCCACCGGAGAAAACTTTCTTTACTACGAATGGCCCTTCATAGTTCGGAGTCCATTTGCCCCTGTGGTCTGTGTGAGGAGGGAGGAGTCTTTTCAGCACAAGATCTCCTACTTGGTACTCTCGGAGCCTGACTTTCTGATCGAAGGCTTTCTTCATTCTTCTCTGATATAACTGCCCATGACAGATTGCAGCCAATCTTTTCTCTTCAATCAGACTCAGTTGTTCGTGTCGGGATCAGACCCACTCTGCTTCGTTCAGCTTAACATCCATCAGTACCCGTAAGGAGGGTAATTCAATTTCAACTGGTAGGACTGCTTCCATACCATAAACAAGCTGATACGGTGTTGCCCCAGTGGATGTTCTGATTGACGTGCGGTACCCATGCAAGGAAAACGGTAACATTTCATGCCAGTCTTTGTAGGTAACTACCATCTTCTGCACAATCTTCTTGATATTCTTATTAGCTGCCTCAACAACGCCATTCATCTTTGGCCTGTAAGGAGAAGAATTGTGGTGTTGGATCTTGAAGTCCCGGCATAGTTCTGTCATCATTTTGTTGTTTAAGTTGGAACCATTATCAGTAATGATTCGCTCGGGCACTCCATACCGACAGATGATATCCCTCTTCAGAAATCGGGCTACCACTTGCCTTGTGACATTTGCATAGGAAGCTGCCTCGACCCACTTGGTAAAATAGTCAATAGCAACCAAGATGAATATGTGGCCATTTGAAGCAGTCGGTTCAATCTTGCCAATCATATCAATGCCCCACATGGCAAAGGGCCAGGGTGAAGACATCACATTCAGAGGGTTGGGAGGCACATGCACCTTATCCGCATAAATCTGGCATTTATGGCATTTCCGGGCATAGGCACAACAGTCAGCATCCATTGTGATCCAGTAATATCCTGATCTTAGTAGCTTCTTGGCCATGGCATGCCCTCCTGCATGGGTACCAAAGGATCCTTCGTGCACTTCATGCATCAACAAGTCTGCTTCTGTTCTATCAACACATCTGAGGAGTACCATATCAAAGTTTCTTTTATACAGGGAACCGTCGGTATTCAGGAAGAAACTACCAGCTAGCCTTCTTAGTGTCTTCTTGTCATTGGAAGATGCCCCAGGTGGGTATGTTTGATCCTCCAAGAAGAATTTGATATCATGGAACCAAGGCTTATCTTCTTTAACAACATCTGCTGCAAATACATATGCTGGTCTGTCAAGTCTGGACACTGAAATCCGGGGCACAAAGTTGACAGCTTGAACTTTGATCATGGATGAAATGGTAGCCAGAGCATCTGCAAACTGATTCTCGTCCCGGGGAATATACTCAAGCTTGACCGTTGTAAAGAAAGTCAATAACCGCCTTGTATAATCCCGATAAGGTATCAGATGATCCTGGTGGGTGTACCATTTGCCGTTGGTTTGATTAATCACCAGAGCTGAATCTCCAAACACAGTCAAAGTCTTGATCCTGAGGTCAATGGCTTCCTCGAGACCCATAATGCAAGCTTCGTATTCAGCTTCGTTGTTAGTGCAGTTAAAGGTGAGTTTTGCCGAGAAAGGCATGTGAACTCCCTTAGGCGTAATGAGTACTGCACCAACACCACGACCATTCATATTAACAGCCCCATCAAACATCATAGTCCACTCTTCTTCGGGGTCAGGCCCTTCAGTGTGAACAGGCTCTTCATGATCTTTTGCTTTAATGAACATGATGTCTTCATCAGGGAATTCAAATCTCATAGGCTGGTAGTCATCAATGGGTTGCTCAGCAAGATAATCAGACAATACACTGCCCTTGATGGCTTTCTGAGATGTGTACTGAATGTCATATTCTGTGAGGATCATTTGCCATCTTGCAACCCGTCCGGTAAGTGCTGGCTTCTAAAAAATGTACTTAACTGGGTCCATCTTGGAGATCAATAGAGTAGTGTGGGTCAACATATACTGTCTCAGTCGGCGAGCAGCCCACGCTAAAGCACAACAAGTTTTCTCGAGCAGTGAATAACGTTGTTCACAGTCGGTAAACGTTTTGCTCAGGTAGTATATTGCATACTCTTTTCGACCAGACTCGTCATGCTGGCCCAACACACACCCCATTGACTCTTCTAATACTGTCAAGTACATTATCAGAGGTCTTCCTTCAACTGGTGGCATAAGGATTGGAGGCTCTTGTAAGTATTCCTTGATCTTGTCAAAAGCCTTCTGGCAGTCTTCATTCCACCTGACCGTTTGTTCTTTTCTTAACAGCTTGAACAAAGGTTCACAGGTTGCTGTAAGGTGAGATATGAACCCTGAAATGTAGTTCAATCTACCTAAGAACCCCCGAACTTCTTTCTCAGACTTCGGTGCAGGCATTTCTTGAATGGCTTTAACTTTATCAGGGTCAACTTCAATCCCTTTCTCACTTACAATAAAGCCCAGCAGCTTACCAGATCGCACCCCGAACGTGCACTTGTTGGGGTTCAGCTTCAGTTGGTATTTCCTCAGACGCTTGAATAATTTTAACAGATTTACCAGGTGGTCTTCTTCTGTGAGGGACTTGGCAATCATGTCATCCACATAACATTCGATTTCTTTATGGATCATGTCGTGGAATAATGTTACCATGGCCCGTTGATATGCCGCACCAGCATTCTTCAGTCCGAATGGCATCACCTTGTAACAGAACGTGCCCCAGGGCGTGATAAAAGTTGTCTTCTCCATGTCTTCAGGTGACATTTTGATCTGATTGTATCCTGAAAATCCGTCCATGAAGGAGAATACCGAGAACTGAGCCGTATTATCAACCAATACATCAATGTGAGGTAAAGGGAAGTCATCTTTTGGGCTGGCTCTGTTCAGATCCCGGTAGTCCACACACATCCTTACTTTGCCGTCTTTCTTAGGTACAGGTACTATATTAGCAACCCAAGGTGGATAGCTAGTCACAGCAAGGAACCCGGCGTCCCACTGCTTTTGTACCTCTTCTTTGATCTTCATTGCCATGTCCGGGCGAGTACGGCGTAGCTTCTGTTTAACTGGTGGGCAGTCTCCTCTTAAAGGCAGTTTGTGCGTAACGATATCGGTGTCTAACCCTGGCATATCCTGATAAGACCAAGCAAACACATCCACATATTCACGAAGCAGGTCAATCAGTTGTTCCTTTACTGAGTCTTGTAAGCAGGCCCCGATCTTAACCTCTTTCACATCTTCATCCGTACCAAGATTAATCGTTTCGACCTCTTCCTGATGAGGAGTGATAACCTTCTCCTCTTGCCTTAACAACCTGGCTAGCTCTTCAGGAAGCTCATAATCTTCTTCAACCCCTTCATCAGCTTGATTGATTGGATTGTCAAAGTCATACAGTGTCATAGCTGTGTTGTTGTCGGTGCAGTCTGAAAGGCACTCTCTGCAAGGGTTTAGATTGTTCATTTTAGTGATTGATTTTAATCTTGTTTAGAAAAAGTGAAGTAAAGTTATCATTTTGAAAACATCGCCATTTTATTTTTTGTACAAAAAGAAAAATGAAAAACAGTGAGCAGAAAAGAAAAAGACTCATTTGCAAAAGATGTCCGATATTCATTGATTGATCTGTTTGCACAAAAATTACAAAGATGGCCCGATTACAAAATGAGTCTTGTCATCTTGGGCAAGATGCAAGACTTGATGCATGCTTAAAATATACAGGAAATAATAATTACTCTGCAAGAGTAACCCTTATAATTTCCTGGGAAGACCAGTTTGAGATATGGCTCCCCGGGATTCTTGGACGTATCCAGCTCTCCAGGTTGCGCTCATCTTCCGACTCATCTTCCAAGTTGTTCACTGCATCCGGGGTGAGCATCCCCCCACTGACAAAATTGGGCTCCTTAGCAGCCTCTGATTGATCTTGTTGAGTTGGTTTGTAACCCAACCCAAATCTGTCCTCCTTCTTCTCCACTGGCAGCAGCTTGCCCCAGCCTTGGGCAGTCCCCTCTTCAACAACCTTCCTGGCTTGCTGATAAGATGTCATGGAGGTTCCCAGTACAGCAGATGCTTCGTTAATGTTCAGGGCTTCAAATCCCTGGCTCATGGTTTCATGGATCTCTCCATCCATCTCAATGTATTTGTACGTAGCCAGGTGGCTAACAAAGATATCTTCTTCACCACAGATGGTGATGATCTGGCCTTCCCACTCGAATTTCAGCTTCTAGTGAAGGGTAGACGTAACTGCGCCAGCGGCATGGATCCAAGGTCTACCCAACAAACAGCTGTAGGCCGGCTGAATGTCCATCACATAGAAGGTAATTTTGAAGGTCTGCGGGCCAATCATCACAGGCAGATCAATCTCCCCTAGCACTGATCTTTTAGAGCCATCAAATGCTCTCACCACTAAATTACTTGGACGCAGTGCCAAGCCATCATACTCCAGCTTCACTAAGGCTTTCTTTGGTAGAACATTGAGTGAAGACCCAGTATCCACCAGTACGTGAGATAGAACAGCACCCTTGCATTCTAGGGTGATGTGTAAAGCCTTGTTGTGGTTACGTCCCTCAGTTGTTAAATCAGCATTGGTAAAACCCAATCCATGGCTGGTATTGACATTTGCTACCACGGTTTCCAGCTGATTAACGGTGATCTCTTCTGGCACATATGCTGCGTGCAAGACTTTTAGTAATGCATTCCGGTGAGCTTCGGAACACATCAGCAGGGATAATATGGAGATCTTTGAGGGAGTTTGGTGAAGCTGATCCACCACTTTGTAATCACTTCTCTTTATAATCCTCATGAACTCGTCTACATCTTGCTCAAAAGACGTCTTCTGAGTTTCTTTGATAACTGGTTCTTCCATCACCACACTCTTTCCTTTTGCCTTGGCAGCAGCTTCTGCTTCGGCATTAGGTCTTTGTACTTGTGAGGCAAAAAGGCGTCCGCTTCTGGTGAAGCCTCCGCCTCCCCCAACATTATCAATCTGTGGATAAGAAGTTGAAGAGTCCAAAGTGATTTTCTCCCCGTTGCAGTAAAGGTCAGAGCCATAATGCCAAGGGATGGCATTACTGCTTTCATATGGAACGGGTCCAGGCACCGTGATGGTAACTGGACTGACTACTGCAGAGGAGGGTGCTGAAACGGTGTGCGGATCGTAGTAGATGGTGACTGGTGACCTGGCAGGAGATGCCACTGTTTGTTGTTGAAAATTGTTGTTAGGAGGAACATATGATGGATCATAATAAATGGTGACTGCTGAGATATCTGTTGGTGTTGTAGAAGATTCTGTTAAATGGATGGGTGTTGATGTTGTAGAAGAGATGGTTGTTGATACCTGATTTGTTGAAGTGATAGATGAAGCATTGGTTGATGAAATTGATGAATTGTTTGGAATGATTGTCGTTGCAGTTGTAGGAGAATCAGGATTTGTTGTCAAAGAGATTGCTGGATTTGTAGGTGTTGATGTTGTGATTTGAAGTATGCCACTCTGGATAAGACCATCTATGCCGCTTCTCAAGTTATCACACCCGTTTACCGAAATGTTGCAATAACCACAACCGAGCTCACACCCGGGGAACATCTGGCATTCTAGGAGCTGAGCTTTAATTTCTACCAGAGGTGTCCGAATCTGCCTAACACTGGTGATTAAGAAGGATGGCTTATCCTCCTCAATGGCATTAATTATTGGTCCTCCATGGTTGGGCATGGGATTCTTGTTGACATTTGGCGGGGGTGCAAAGTTGAGGGCCTTGGAATCTACTAGATCCTGTACTTTCATTTGTAAAGCCCTGCATTTCTCTGTACTGTGGCCAGGTGCATTGGAATGGAAAGCACATCTGGCATTGGCATCATAATTTCTTGGAAGACTGGAGGGATCTGGTGGTGCCAATGTCCTTAATTCAACCAGGTTGAGTTTCAGGAGTTGTGGCAACAAAGCGGCATAAGGCATAGGGATTGGATCAATCACTCTATTGGCCTGAGATGGTCTCTGCTGAAAAGGTCTTTGTTGATTGTTGTTGTTGTTGTTGTTGTTGTAGTAGTTTCTCTGAGGCGGATACTGAACTTGTTGCTGGTAATGGGGTTGTTGTTGTGGTTGATATGCTAGTTGCTGGGGAATTGGAGCTGGAATAGTGACAGCTACCACTGACCTATGAACATACTGCGGTCTGCCCCTGTTGGCATGAATAGCATTAGTCTCACCGGTCCTTCTTGGTCCTACAAAAGGCTTTATGGGATTGCTTGACGAACTTGCACCATTATCGGAAATCTTACCCATCTTCAGAAGGCTCTCAATCCTTTCTCCAGCTATGACTACGTCAGCGAAGCTGGTGGAAGAAAAGGCAGCTAGCCTATCAATGTATGTCCCTTGCAGAGTGTTCATAAACATGTCGGCCATTTCCCTTTCCGACATGGGTGGTTGGACAGCAGCAGCAAGCTGTCTCCACCTCTGGGCGTATTCCCGGAAGCTTTCTCTGGATGATTGAGACATTCCCATCAGGAGGGTCCTGTTAGGAGCCATGTCCAGGTTATATTGGTACTGTCTGATGAAGGCCTCAGCCAGGTCCTTCCAGCATCTGATATTAGCTCTGGTCAAGTGAGAGTACCACTCCCTTGAGGCCCCAGTCAAACTATCTTCAAAATAAAACATCCATAGTTTTTCATCCATGGTGTACGCCTTAAGTCTCCCCAAGAAAGACTGCAAGTGGGTTCGTGGACAGGAAGTTCCGTTGTACTTCTCGAAGCACGGGGGTTTAAACTTGTGGGGAATCCTTACCCCGTCCACTAACCCCATATCCATGACATCAAAGCCCAGGGAATTCTGAGACTCCAGAGATCTCAATTTCTCAGCAATTTCATCTAGCCTCCTATCATAGGCTTCATCCCCAGCTCCCATCATAGTGAATTGATCCTCTTGGGGGTCTTCTTGTAATATTCTGCCTGCAGTAGCATTTCCTGGCACATTAGCAGGGATGTTGATCTCTGGATGAAGATGAGGCCCATACACTGGTGGATTAACATGAGGCTGAACCCTCTCATTGTTACTCGTTCCTCCAGTTCCCAGATGGGGTTCTTCCTGGGTCTGCCTCTCTACCAATGCCCTTAATCTTTCTTGACTTTGAGCCAAGCCATTCATCACTTCCATGAACTGGGTCATCTGGTTTCTCATCTCCAACCTCTCATTGGCCATTTGAGTCCTGACTTCTGTAAGATCTTGCTGTACTTGGTCCATCTGGATACCAGGAAGATTGTTGCGAGTAGGATATCTGTGTGGACGGTTGAGAGGGAACACCCGACGGTGAGCAATAATTCCTGAACCACAACAAAGTTAGTAACAAACAAACAAAAACCTACAAAACAAAACAAAAGTTAGTATGCAATGCAGTATGCTTATTTGTTTCCAAGGTATCCGGCTTGGCATTTGGTTTTGACCTTTCCAGACCCCTGAGGAAGGTGCTTTGATGTTGCTTGAGAGAAAAAAAGGAACTCAAATGAAAAAAACTAATGAGTACATTACAAATGGTGAATCATACATAGTTTGTTTTTTACAATACATGCCCCTGAGGGGTCAAAAAATACAACATAAAAGAAAAGTACATGAAATGAAAGCAACAACAAGCAAAAAGTCAGACATCAAGACCAAACTCATCCTCCTTAACTTCCTTCCGAAGTGCTTCAGTTATAGGGTCAGTTGGATGCTCTGTGAGGCTTCTGATAAGAAGATTCCTGGTGGCGATAGCAGTGGTTAGCTTCTTGTGCCTGTCGTGGTCCTTTGACCTCTTCACACCAGCCCTAAGCTTCAACCCTGAAATTTCCCTCTGGGCTGCTAGCAAAGCCTCCTGTTGCTTCTTTTCATTAGCCTCCAACTGCTCAATCTTGTCCTGGGTTCTCTTATCTTCCTGAGTGCGAGCTTCAGTGATCCTGACCCACCTAGCTTGACTTTCTTTCAGATAGAGATCAGTCCTAGCCTTCTGAAATTGGGCCTCTTTATAGGCATTCTTCAAAATCTTCTCTCCAGCTCTTGATTTCTTGATGTAGTCCTCTGTTTTCTCAATCTTGGCTAGATGCTCCACTTTAAGCTTTTCCAACCTTTCAATGTCCAGACAACCATCACTCCTCTCCCAGAGGGTCCTCTTCAGAGCTTGAGACAAATTATCATTTCTCTCTTTCAGTTTCTCAAATTCCTCTAAGCTGACAGTAGCTGGAGGTGGTACTGTGGATGGTCCAGGTGCATCCTCAACGGTGAAAGGCATCCCAGAAATCTGAGCTCTAGCATGAGACCACTCATAATACTGTGCTGAAGCCACATTGTTGCATTTCCCAAGAATGGCCATCCCTTTGGTCTGGATGTTGTCCCAAGCCCAGGATGCTTGTCTGACAACAGCTAGATTAGGCTTTATCTCACAGTAAAGGGTTTCAGCCAAGTCTTGCACTCTAGGAGGGTGAACCAGAGCATAGCCCAACTGTCTTTTGAATAGCAAAGGGTTGTAGTTGATGCAACCCTTCACTCCTATAAGAGGTACATTGGGAAACTGCCCACAACTAGTTATTATGTCCCTTCCTTTGGTGCTCTGGGTACACCACCTGATGTCATCTGAAGTCAAAGCAGTGAGTCTTCTAGCCCAATTCTTTTGTTGGTGAGGGTTCAAGAAAGCATCAGTCTTGGGTAAGTGTTTAAGCAGCCAGGTATGAAATAGAGGAGCACATCATCTCACCAATCTCCCCCTCTGCTTCTCATTCCTTTGGTGAACAGAATAATAGAAATCTCCCAGCAAGGTGGGTATTGGGTTCCTCAAAAGGAAGAGATGAATAGCATTCTTGCTGATAAACTTGGGCTCATTTGCAAAAAGTATAACCCCATATATACTGAGGGCTAACAATGCACAAACTGCCTTCCATTCTCCCAAGGAGGCCTTCAGGATGGCCTGAGAAGTCAAGAAATCCAAATGTAGACCAGGGATGCTAGCCTTTGTAGTCATGTTCTGCTCAATCAGAATAGGTTCCAAACACAGTGCCTTTGCCACCTCTTCACTGCTGGGAGAAGGCATCTCTAGGTTGAAGGGGATACCACCCCTGACAGGCACCCCAATCAGTGATGAAAACTCCTCCAACAGGGGTCCCAACTGAAAATCCTGGAAAGTGAAACATCTCAAAGGAGGATCATAGAACTGTAGGCAAGTGTGAATCAAACTCCTCTGAGAAGGGTCCAAGTCCATAACCATATCAAGGATGCTCCCATAATGTTCTCTAAATAAAGGGATATGGTCTGGAGTAATGAGTGCCTGGACCTGCCTGATGCCAGCCAGCACAGGCTCAAAGAAGTGATATGAAATGTAGCTCTTCTTAGGTGCCATGACTACTGATGAAGAACTGGAAACAGCTACTGATGATGGAGACTGGTACTGAAGATGAACTACTGATAAGCTGAGAATGGTGATAATAGTAGCTGAAGCAGGCAACTGATGAAGATGGCTGAAGCAGATACTGATGAACAGGGGTCTACGCAGATGAAGGGGTCAAAACCAAGCCAAATGTAATATGGATACCTTGAAAAATAAATAAGCAAATTTTAAATGATGCAATGATGATGTATGCAAATGATATGCAAGGGGTTTGTGATCAAGCTGGATCTGATTACTGCCTTGGTATAAGTCCATGTATGTCTAAGAAGTCTAGATGGGGGTTCATAAGTCCAGTAACCAAGGTGGGGGACTCAAATAAAGAGTCACATATCCAGGGTTAAATCACAAGAACTGTCCAAAGTGAAGCATTCTCAAACACAATAAGTATCAGGGTATGATGTGGCCAATGGTTCCTGCAAACCTGTAAACAGCCCAACCCCCTCACAGGTGGTGTTCTAAAACAAGGATCCTCAGACTTGGATCAGTTATGAGAAGTGTAAACACTTCTAACCCGGAGGTACAGTGTTTACAATAACCATAAAAGATCCTCCTCTAATTCACCTCAGCTTCTGAAGGTCATAATAAAGGTCATCCAGACTTAGCAGGCTTCCCAGATAGCCCTAGCACTACAGGAAATCTGTAGCACAGAGTTATCAAGAAGAAACCCACATCTGAACCGTGTTTCATATTCCCGCACCAGACCGAAATGGAATGGGAAAGAACATGAACCACTCTAGCCTAGGTGTCACTCAGGTCCCAGGTATAGGACCTTAACTCTCAGTAGAACCCCACCCATCAAGACAAAAAACAGATCCAGCCAGATAACAGTATGACAGTATGATATATAAAGCTGTAAAGAAAGCAATAAATAACTGTACATAAAGCAATAAATAAATCAAATATACAAACACAAATAGCACATAACACCCTAGTAAACACAAATCAAGCAAGCGCTAGGAGGAACCCACAAAAAGAACCAGAAGCCCTGGTTACAGTATAAGGTTCCCCAGCAGAGTCGCCAAGCTGTCGCTCCCACCAAATGACACAGGGGCCAAGAGGGGTACAGACGCGAACGGTCGGTGAAAGGAGGATGTGAGAACACACAGGAGTGAACTCACAAGAAAAGAAAAGAGTCGCCAGCTAGGCATTTTTATCCCGAAGGAAAGGTAATGCTGCATAAACCTAGAAAGATATGGATAAGACGGTTGCGAACCAGAGAGACTGAGAAAGGGGGTTGGTTACAACCTGGGAAGGTATTAGCACCCAGATTGTCCTTCGTACTCGACGGGATCCACGCTTAAAAGATTTGTGTTTTAAAGGGGTAGTGTCAGTGCAATTTGTGTATCAAAGCTGGAAAAGAATGCAAGTGTCGGTGTAAAAGAAATGGTGAAGTGTATAAGAGAAGTGTCAGTGTGAGAACAAGAATGAAATGCCCAAGACCATGAGGCTTAGAGAATAATGCTGAAGGAGGGGGGATATACAGAGACTTTTGTTCGATAATTGTTAAGTTATGCCTACGTATCCTCTCGTGCAATGAGGAAGTCAGAACACCGTAGTTCGACCCAAAGAGACTGAAAGATGAGTTGACTTGTGAACTGCTTACTTGTTTATGCTCAAGTGTATGACCTGTCTGGCTCAGGTGCAAATTGTCTTGCATTAGACGGAAGAAGCAAGTTCTCGTTTGTGAGTGAATGAGGTGAGAAAAGAATCCCGAAGGAGACGATTATTGTTTGTTTTTGAGTTTTCAGTCTTTTATTGCTTTTGAAAGTTTGTCATAAGTTAATGAGCCTAAGCCTAAACCAATGGGTTAGTAAACTCATCACATCCTCCCTCTGATTAGGGGTAATGAGAATACCTTAAGTGTGAAGTCAGTATCTCACACTTAATCACCCTGATGTAGGATAAGGATCATCAACCTACTTGTGATTATTTAGATGTTTTTGTTGTTTTTGTTTAGTGTTGAGTAATGAGATTAAGCTATAATCAGGGATTAAACAGACTCATTACACCATCCTAATAGAAGGATAATAGATGAGAATGTTTAAGCTGAGGAAAACACCTCAACTTAATCCATGATTAGGGATTAACCTCATGACAAAACAAAGCCTTTATTAGATGATTTTTAATTAATGATAAGATGAAGAAGTGAGTTTTATGATTTGTAAGACAACTTGAGGGGGACCTGTCCATTAACACTGGGGTTAGTCCTTCTTAACCAGTTAAGGAAGAATTAGAACCCTAATGCAAGGCCCAAGTTACAAGCTTGATGTCTTGATGGTTATTAAGTTAATTGATTAAAGGATTTAAACACATTAAGGGTTTAACACTTAGGATTAAAGTTATACACTCCATCCTAATAGAAGGATGCAGGCATAAGCTTAATCACAAAGCCCTAAAGCCTTTAGGATTTAGTCCCTGATTGTGAGATGAGAAGAGAAGACTCAAAGAGACACAAAGGTAAAATCTAAAGTGGGGGACTAATCAAACCCTAATTATTATCATGCTTGGTCATTCCTAGGGTTTGTGAGGTTTACAAGAAAGATCTTCAGAGAAACCACCAGGAAGCAGATGAAAGGAACAAAGAGAAGCAAAGTAACTTGCTTCAATTAAGAAGACAAGCCACTTGATGAAAGAAAGTGAGATGAACAAGAATGAGCAAGCTCAATCCAATACACATACAAAAATGCAGCAATGATGCATAAGAGAGATGAAAAGAAATTGTGAGAAGTGAAGGCAAATTCACTTCTCAAAACAACTCACCACCTGAAACGTTAGTAAAGGAATGAAATGCAATGCAAAATGAGATGTAATGTCATGATGCAAACCAAAACCAGAAGCATAAATATGATGTTAATGATGCTAAGAGATGATGCTAACATGAGGAAAGACATGAGGATGATCATACAAACATATGGATGCAAGAGAAGCATGCTTAGAACCATGAACATACATGAAAAGTTATGAAATGCAAATGACATACAACATGGCAAATGAAAGATGCAATGATCAAACATGATTCTAACATGTCCTAAGATGTGCTATGAATCAAATGGGTGCACAAAATGTCATGGCAAGTCATGGTATGCAAGCAAATGTAAGATGAATGCAAAAGAAAGCCCAAATTAGGGTTTATGAACAATGCACAAAACAAAATTCAAAACCAGAAGCAAACATCACGATAAAAATTTGAAAATGCATTCAAAGGAACCCTAAACCTATACAAACTCACTGCCCAAAGGAGAGGATCCAATTCTTAACCTAGTGTAAGTTATGAATTTTCTAAGTTGGCTAGGGTTCTAAGGTACCTTGTCAAGAAAAATGTCAAACAAATTGAAAATGCAAGATCAATTCATGACAATTTAATCCTATAAACTACATGTTATACAAGATGCAATGCAAAAAGAATCATTGTCCAATCTTAAAGGCTAGGCAGAAATGAATTTTTGAAGATTGAATCAAAATAATGCCTTGAAATGAAATTAATTCCATTGAAAATTGTCAAAAGGCATCAAGATCAAAAAGGAAATTTGGTTTGAAAGTTGGACAATGTTTCTAAATTATTTTAAATGTCTCATGAATTTTTTTGGGATTTTTAAATACCTAAAAGTATTTTTAATTAATTAATTCTCATTAATCAATTAAAAATAAAATTTTAAATGATTTAAAAATAATTTTCAATGCAAAAAATAAAAATAAAAATATTTTTGGTTTCTGAAAATTAATAAAAGGTTTGATAAAAAATTTCAGAATTTTTTAAAGTGTTTTGCTATTTTTTATAAAATGTACAAAAGAAATGAAATAAAATGAAAATAAAATTGAATTTAAACTGAAAATGAGATAGTATGCAAATCCAAGGGCCAGAATTCAAATTCAGGGACGCGGGAGTGGACTTGGCGCGCGTTTGGACGGCCAGCATTCAAACTTCCGTAATTAAGACTAAACCCTAATTAATTAACCCTAATCACTCTCAGATGACCGGAACACTGTTCCGGTCATCTTCTTCGGCCAAACCCCTCCCCTGAATCCCTCAAATCACCATGAAATTTCACCAAAAGCTCCAGAAACAATCAATGATCAACAACAAAACATAATCCAGCAACAAATCCCATTTATTTCAACTCAAAATCAAGATACGAATCAAACATCAAAAACTGCAAAAATTTCAGAAACACGATACAAGCTCATTTCTCAATCATTTTCAAAAGTAAAGAGTTCAGTGAACTCAAGGAAGCATGTAGATCATTTTAGAAACAAGAAATAAAGGTTCTGGAAAAATGAAATTCCATGGCTACCTGAATCGAAGCTTTGATTTCTGGAACTTTCTGGCTGGCCCTTTGATCCAAAACACCTCTAATGGACCTCCTGAGAAGCTTGCAATACTTGTTTGGAGTTTAAAATGGCTGGTTTGAAAGATTGCTGAAGTTCTGTTCAAAGAGGGGCAGAAATCGTGTTTTGATTTCAGTAAGTTTCAGGCTATGGTGATGGGTGGTTTGTGATCAGTGAGGCATGTTGAGATTGTTTGTGAAGTTTGTTTGTGTGTTTGATGCTTGTGGAGAGTGTTTCGAATGGTTTTGCATATGAGATGAAAAGTGAGAATGCTGTGTTCTTGGAGGTTTCAGGCTTGTGTGTTATGTGAAATGGCTTGCTTCTGATTTGTATAAACAAATGGGATTGGCTCAGAAAGTGGTTGTGGCATAGTGTGATTGGTATGGGCAAGTTGCCAAAATGTCAACTTGACTTGTACTTGAGGTATGGGCCATGGTACAACTTGCTTTTTGGCTTGCTTTGGCTCAGCTTGAATCAAGGAATGCTATGGAACAGGTCTAGAAGCAATGCAGCAAGTGGTTTATGGTTTGTGATAGGTTTTGCACTTTTCACAAAGTTTGGCCCCTTTGTGATTTCTTGAAGTTCAAGGCATGAAATGAGATGATTCTTGGGCCAATTATGATTTTTAGGAGTCATATGATCATGTTGTAATGAGTTTGTGCATATTTGAAGTCTTTAGAACACTTGATCATACCATTTTGCAAAATGCCTCTTTGGTAGAAAACTTCAAATTATGTGATTTTGGCCAACTTTGACAAGCCATAACTTTTGATCCAAAATGAATTAGGACAAGTTCTTGTACTTTTTGAAAAGGGAATGATCCATTCTACAACTTTCATGACCAAAGTTTTTCCATTTGAAGCATTTTTGAATCAAAAAGCAAGGGTTGAAAAAGTTTCCCAAAATGGCAATTTTCATTATAAGTCAACTTTCCCAAAAAGTCAACTTTGCAAATGGCTTGAAATTCTTCAATTTTGTGAACTTCTAACATCTTCTATGATCAAATAAAGATCATACACAATCAACATGATGAAGAACACCCTTTGGTTGGGTCATTGGGGGCCTCAGATGCCCTGATTTTGCACTGACTTGCTCAAAAAGTCAACTCTTGATCAGATGACTTTCCCATGGAATTTCCTCATGAAAATTGATATGAATGATCCCTATACCATATAGAGACCAATAGAAACAAGAATGACCAAAAAATTTGGAGTTATGGCCTTTGAAACCAAAACCCTAATTCTAGGTCATCTGTGCAGTTAAACCTGGCTCTGCTTCCATGCCATTCTCAGTTCTTGTGATTTTTTGACATTCTTGACTTTGAGAGGATATAATATTATGCTTGAACATACATGGACCCCTTTGAAGTGATTGATGACCTTTGGAGTGGTTCAAGTGGCTCTTGGATTGCTCAGATCACAAACCCTAGATGCAGATGACTTAGAAATAATGCAGTGAATCACAAATGTGATATGAGATGCTATGATTGAGTTTATGCATATGAAGAGATCACAAGCCATGGTGTGAATGGGTGAGGGAAAATTTGGGGTGTTTACAACTGGCAGGATAGCAAGATATGGCATCATAAGAGTCTGAGCACGTGCTCGTACCCATCTGAGATAAGGTTCCATAGGAATGGAGTACTTTGGTTCCAGAGTCTTGCTGTCAACCATGTTCACTTTACCCCAAGCTCGTATAAACCTTTCCCGGTAACTTTGCAGATCGTTGTCGTAGTCGAACATAATACCCTGGATAAGCATGTCATGAGGACCATCACTCCGAGCTTAACCAAACTGACGTAGAGCTAAAGAAGGGTTGTAGGTAATGCCCCCTCTTATGCCAAGAAGTGGAACAATAGGGAACTCCCCACAACGGTCAATAATAGTAACATTCTCCATGGATCTAGAGCACCAATGAATATCTGAATGAGAAAGTGACATAATCCTCTTGGACCACCTGAACCCTTGTTCATTCTTCATCACTGATCGAGGAAGGTGAGAAATAAACCATCTAGACAGTAAAGGTATGCAGCACATCAGAGTTCCTCTCGCCTTTGTAGTACGAGTGTGGAGAGAATGTAAGATGTCTCCAAGTAATGTAGGCACTGGATTATGAGTCAAAATATGTTGATGGCGTGTATGTCTATGAACTGGTCTGGATTAGGGAACAACACTAAGCCATAGACCAATAGGGCTAAGATCTCCTCAAAAGCATCATAACTCATAGCCTTCAGGAACATTTGAGCTTTCTCCATCAATACCTTAGCAAGGATACCCTTAACTCCATTTCTCGTTTCTAGGACAATGTCTGATTTCTTCAGATGTAAGGTTGCAGCAATGACTTCAGGTTTAGGATCCTTCTCTAAGACTGTGAAGGGTCTCTGATCAAGGATATGTATACCTAGTAGCTTGGAGAACTCTTCCATTGTAGGAACCAGCTGATAGTCGGGAAATGTGAAAAGTGATGTTTAGGGTCAAAGAACTGAAACAGAACACTCATCTTGTCTTCATTGAACCCTGAAGTGACTAGATCCAGTAGGTGACCATGCCTCTTGATGAATTGGGAGTTTTCAGAAACTTGAGAGACCAATTCCTTAAGCTTAGGAGGTATTCCTACAAAGTTGATCCGGATAGTATTCCTACGAGCAAAAGCCATGACCTGCAACAAAGAACAAAGATAAATCCTTTGGTCCTTGAAATGGTTAGTGAAAATGCTATGCTTATGATGCATGATGATGCTATGATGTTATACTCAATCACAAACATGTGGCACACACAAACAAGTCACACAATAGCCCTAGGTTTAGAGGCTTGCATGAGGTTTAAAGGTAAGTACCCTCCCCTGAAGTTAGTTGGTTCATCCTGTCCTACAAAAGTAACCAGGTTCTAAGGGATCTCAATATCACTGATCCTTCCCAAGGGTGGTTGTTCAGTAGGCAACTTACTTGCCAACCAAAACCCTCCAAGTTTAGGATCTCAATGAGTGTAGTATCGAGTATCAACCAACTTTAGTCTTCACCAAAGCCGGTTATCTCACTACTTTTCTAAAGGCCAAGATGGGATAACTAGGGTTCTACAAAGTCAGTTAGTGTATTGACAACTTATGGCAACCTCATGTTAACCTCAACTTACTTAAGGAACATAAGTACCCACCAAGAAGTCACACTAACTATGGCCACCAGATCAATCATATCAGTATATGCCGTACAGTTTCCTTGGTCTATTGCCATTTACCTAGGGTACACTAGATCCGGGTTAGGATCTTTCGCACATAAAGCCCAACAAGTAATATAAATCAAACAAAGCAAACAATTTAAAGTGATCTAATTCCTAAGGGTACCCCTCTTTTACTTAGTAATCCCCAGCAGAGTCGCCAGTTCTGTAACACGGTGGGAGAACTGGCTTTTTAGTCATGCTGCGGATAGTAAGAGTCGCCACCGACTTTTATTTTATCTAAGTGGAAAGGACAGAAAAGAACAGGAAAAACCTATTTTAAAAAACTTGGGTTCGGGGGGTAGGTTATACAAAGGGAAGGTGTTAGCACCCTTTATATCCATGGTTATCCATGGGCTCTTAGTTACTTAGATCACTTATATTGTTGTCAAGTGCGATGGTATCCATTTTCAAACCGTGGTAAAATGGTTTTTACGTAGGAGTGTATGCTTATAGAGATTTAATGTATAAACCTAAGTTTGTGGTGTATCAATCTTATAGAATTATCATGAATCCAATTATGGTTTGATAGAATATCTATGTGAAGAGTTTTTAAATAGTTTTGTTTAGAGTGGTTTTGATTGTCTTGTGATTGACTTGCATTAGAAGCAATCAAGTATTTAGTAGCATTATGTATTGTTTCATTTGGTATAATTCATTAAGATGCTTCCAAACTCTCTTGTCTTTGTTTTTTACTTCCACGCTTCTAAAAATTTCTGATTTCATTTATGAGACCTAAAATATATTTTGAAATCGTTTTATTTAAACTGTTGAATAATACATCTAAATCTTTCAATAAATCTCCCACTCAACGAATAAATTTGGAATATTATCCTCTTTTCTACAACCACAAATAATACACTCTAAGCAGCCTGAAAAAATGAAAACAAATGGATTATAAATATTTCTCATAAAAAAAGCGCCAAAAAAAATACAGTTGGTTAAATGACTCAACGGTATACTATACAACAGAATCCTCCTTAAATAACCCCCCACTCTCTTTCTATTTCTCACTCTCTCTAGGCCTTCACTTGGTTACTATTGCATAAGGCTGTCAAGAACCATTACAGTTTCCCCTTTGAAACTCAAATTATAGGTGGTAATGTTCTTTAACTCCATATCAACTATTTCATCATCATTTATTTTGGTTGCATATGATCTTTTTAATGCATTATTTCTTTTTTATCATCAAGAAGATAGCAAGAAAGCCACACTGATCATATTTTGGTTGCATATGATCTTTTTAATGCATTATCTCTTTTTACGCTTGCTATGTTTTATTTCGTTATCAAATTGACCACTTTTACTTACGTTATAATTATGTCAAACTAATTTTATAAGTGTTGAGATATGAGGTTTATTAATTAAACATGTTCTTACTATTGTTCTTGTAAAATTACCTTTGATAATGTTTTTGTTTTTAAACAATTTTACTTTGTCTTATTTTAATATGTTCCTACAAAAGTAGGACAGTGAAAACATCGGGTAAGATCGAAATTCGTCTGGTACAAATGATTTAAATTATTAAGTTCTTTGTTAATAAATTTCACGAAAGCCTTTTATTAATTAATTGGGAAAGTATAATGATTCTATCAAGTTGGTTTTAAAATTATTTACGAACGAGCGCGTTTATAGGTTTAGGATCTGGTACGGGTGAGAAAGCTTAAGAACCCTTTTTTAAATTAAACTTTCCAATCAAAAACACTTTTCCATTTAGTAAAGGGTTTAATTTCTTAAAAATAGGTTTACTACTTTAATGCATCAAGCGTCCACCATGAGTGATGATGGAAGGTATAAATTAGAGAGTAAATTTGGTTATGTATGTGAAAGCAACATTTCCCGTTAAATTGATTTTTTTCGAAATAGAAAACATTGCCCCATCGGAATCCTTTGGAAACAATAAGAGTATAGATAATTAATAGAACCCCACATTTCAGCAATGTATGTCCAATTTTATTTGTTACTTCTTAGTGCACTTTTATTATTATTGCATTCAACTTCCATAGTGTTAGCCTTAAATAAACATTGTAGCAATCAATAACGATAAGTTTTACTATTGGTCTCTGTGGGATCAATATCTTTTAAAAATACATGATGTGTTGTGCACTTGCAGCTAGGTTGTATACTCGCTTAAAAAGAGCTGATAAGCTTGTTTTCCAATTTAGGTTTGAGCTTATTATATAACAAAGTAACTCTAGGCTTTTCTCCATGTATAATACCTTTGAATTTGTCTAGAATTATGCATAATCTATTGGATATTTGATTTTCTCCTTGAATATATCTAACATAATATGATTGATTTAAATTTAAATTCAAATTCAAATCTTTATTTAAATCAGCTTTAAACTTCATCCAGTTGTCAAATATATCATTTAATCATATTATTAAATCAATAACACTAAAATCTTTAACAAATCTTCTGCATAACACGCTCCAAAATGCGACATTCTAGCGCATGTTGCACAAGGCCAAGATGTTGTACCAACATGCTGGAGCATCGCACTCATCATGTGTCTTTTCTACATCTTCATGCAAATTTAGCAAGCTAGATTAATTTTGAACACTTTGACATTTTTCCAAGTTGTTGGTTTTCTAAAATGCAGCAAATCCACATTTGTTGTTTTTGGTCTGATACGATTTAGAAAAATTCAGGTTAAAAATTTGGGAATTCTGTAAAATGAGAAATCATATATTTAAAAAACAAATAATTTAACAATGGTTGTTTAATACGACCGTTGTTATAGGTAGAGTGCTATCAAAAATAATCAAACCCGAGAACTATAAATAATTTCACAATGCTTGTTTAATATAATTGTGGTTTATAGGTAGTGGGATTTTCAGTTTACCACAACGGGCCATATAGCGTGGTTGTAAACTACACACTTACAATCACACCCTACCTCATCACGGTTGGTCAAGCGTGATGGTATCCATTTTCAAACCGTGGTGAAATGGTTTTTACGTAGGAGTGTATGCTTATAGAGATTTAATGTATAAACCTAAGTTTGTGGTGTATCAATCTTATAGAATTATCATGAATCCAATTATGGTTTGATAGAATATCTATGTGAAGAGTTTTTAAATAGTTTTGTTTAGAGTGGTTTTGATTGTCTTGTGATTGAATTGCATTAGAAGCAATCAAGTATTTCGTAGCATTATGTATTGTTTCATTTGGTATAATTAATTAAAATGCTTCCAAACTCTCTTGTCTTTGTTTTTTACTTCCACGCTTCTAATAATTTCTGATTTTATTTATGAGACCTAAAATATTTTTAAAATCATTTTATTTAAACTGTTGAATAATACATCTAAATCTTTCAATAAACCTCCCACTCAACGAATAAATTTGGAATATTATCCTCTTTTCTACAACCACAAATAATACACTCTAAGCCGCCTGAAAAAATGAAAACAAATGGATTATAAATATTTCTCATAAAAAAAGCGCCAAAAAAAATACAGTTGGTTAAATGACTCAACGGTATACTATACAACAGAATCCTCCTTAAATAACCCCCCCACTCTCTTTCTATTTCACACTCTCTCTAGGCCTTCACTTGGTTACTATTGCATAAGGCTGTCAAGAACCATTTCAGTTTCCCCTTTGAAACTCAAATTATAGGTGGTAATGTTCTTTAACTCCATATCAACTATTTCATCATCATTTATTTTGGTTGCATATGATCTTTTTAATGCATTATTTCTTTTTTATCATCAAGAAGATAGCAAGAAAGCCACACTGATCATATTTTGGTTGCATATGATCTTTTTAATGCATTATCTCTTTTTACACTTGCTATGTTTTATTTCGTTATCAAATTGACCACTTTTACTTACGTTATAATTATGTCAAACTAATTTTATAAGTGTTGAGATATGAGGTTTATTAATTAAATGTGTTCTTACTATTGTTCTTGTAAAATTACCTTTGATAATGTTTTTGTTTTTAAACAATTTTACTTTGTCTTATTTTAATATGTTCCTACAAAAGTAGGACAGTGAAAACATCGGGTAAGATCGAAATTCGTCTGGTACAAATGATTTAAATTATTAAGTTCTTTGTTAATAAATTTCGCGAAAGCCTTTTATTAATTAATTGGGAAAGTATATTGATTCTAGCAAGTTGGTTTTAAAATTATTTACGAACGAGCGCGTTTATAGGTTTAGGATCTGGTACTGGTGAGAAAGCTTAAGAACCCTTTTTTAAATTAAACTTTCCAATCAAAAACACTTTTCCATTTAGTAAAGGGTTTAATTTCTTAAAAATAGGTTTACTACTATAATGCATCAAGCGTCCACCATGAGTGACGATGGAAGGTATAAATTAGAGAGTAAATTTGGTTATGTATGTGAAAGCAACATTTCCCGTTAAATTGATTCTTTTCGAAATAGAAAACATTGCCCCATCGGAATCCTTTGGAAACAATAAGAGTATAGATAATTAATAGAACCCCACATTTCAGCAATGTATGTCCAATTTTATTTGTTACTTCTTAGTGCACTTTTATTATTATTGCATTCAACTTCCATAGTGTTAGCCTTAAATAAACATTGTAGCAATCAATAACGATAAGTTTGACTATTGGTCTCTGTGGGATCAATATCTTTTAAAAATACATGATGTGTTGTGCACTTGCAGCTAGGTTGTATACTCGCTTAAAAAGAGCTGATAAGCTTGTTTTCCAATTTAGGTTTGAGTTCATTATATAACAAAGTAACTCTAGGCTTTTCTCCATGGATAATACCTTTGAATTTGTCAAGAATTATGCATAATCTATTGGATATTTGATTTTCTCCTTGAATATATCTAACATAATATGATTGATTTAAATTTAAATTCAAATTCAAATCTTTATTTAAATCTGCATTAAACTTCATCCAGTTGTCAAATATATCATTTAATCATATTATTAAATCAATAACACTAAAATCTTTAACAAATCTTCTGCATAACATGCTCCATAGTGCGACATTCTAGCGCATGTTGCACAAGGCCAAGATGTTGTACCAACATGCGGGAGCATCGCACTCATCATGTGTCTTTTCGACATCTTCATGCAAATTTAGCAAGCTAGACTAATTTTGAACACTTTGACATTTTTCCAAGTTGTTGGTTTTCTAAAATGCAGCAGATCCACATTTGTTGTTTTTGGTCTGATACGATTTAGAAAAATTCAGGTTAAAAATTTGGGAATTCTGTAAAATGAGAAATCATATATTTAAAAAACAAATAATTTAACAATGGTTGTTTAATACGACCGTTGTTATAGGTAGAGTGCTATCCAAAATAATCAAACCCGAGAACTATAAATAATTTCACAATGTTTGTTTAATATAATTGTGGTTTATAGGTAGTGGGATTTTCAGTTTACCACAACGGGCCATATAGCGTGGTTGTAAACTACACACTTACAATCACACCCTACCTCATCACGGTTGGTCAAGCGTGATGGTATCCATTTTCAAACCGTGGTGAAATGGTTTTTACGTAGGAGTGTATGCTTATAGAGATTTAATGTATAAACCTAAGTTTGTGGTGTATCAATCTTATAGAATTATCATGAATCCAATTATGGTTTGATAGAATATCTATGTGAAGAGTTTTTAAATAGTTTTGTTTAGAGTGGTTTTGATTGTCTTGTGATTGACTTGCATTAGAAGTAATCAAGTATTTAGTAGCATTATGTATTGTTTCATTTGGTATAATTAATTAAGATGCTTCCAAACTCTCTTGTCTTTGTTTTTTACTTCCACGCTTCTAAAAATTTCTGATTTTATTTATGAGACCTAAAATATTTTTGAAATCGTTTTATTTAAACTGTTAAATAATACATCTAAATCTTTCAATAAAGCTCCCACTCAACGAATAAATTTGGAATATTATCCTCTTTTCTACAACCACAAATAATACACTCTAAGCAGCCTGAAAAAATGAAAACAAATGGATTATAAATATTTCTCATAAAAAAAGCGCCAAAAAAAAATATAGTTGGTTAAATGACTCAAAGGTATACTATACAACAAAATCCTCCTTAAATAACCCCCCACTCTCTTTCTATTTCTCACTCTCTCTAGGCCTTCACTTGGTTACTATTACATAAGGCTGTCAAGAACTATTTCAGTTTCCCCTTTGAAACTCAAATTATAGGTGGTAATGTTCTTTAACTCCATATCAACTATTTCATCATCATTTATTTTGGTTGCATATGATCTTTTTAATGCATTATTTCTTTTTTATCATCAAGAAGATAGCAAGAAAGCCACACTGATCATATTTTGGTTGCATATGATCTTTTTAATGCATTATCTCTTTTTACACTTGCTATGTTTTATTTCGTTATCAAATTGACCACTTTTACTTACGTTATAATTATGTCAAACTAATTTTATAAGTGTTGAGATATGAGGTTTATTAATTAAACGTGTTCTTACTATTGTTCTTGTAAAATTACCTTTGATAATGTTTTTGTTTTTAAACAAATTTACTTTGTCTTATTTTAATATGTTCCTAAAAAAGTAGGACAGTGAAAATATCGGGTAAGATCGAAATTCGTCTGGTACAAATGATTTAAATTATTAAGTTCTTTGTTAATAAATTTCGCGAAAGCCTTTTATTAATTAATTGGGAAAGTATAATGATTCTAGCAAGTTGGTTTTAAAATTATTTACGAACGAGCGCATTTATAGGTTTAGGATCTGGTACTGGTGAGAAAGCTTAAGAACCTTTTTTTAAATTAAACTTTCCAATCAAAAAAACTTTTCCATTTAGTAAAGGGTTTAATTTCTTAAAAATAAGTTTACTACTTTAATGCATCAAGCGTCCACCATGAGTGATGATGGAAGGTATAAATTAGAGAGTAAATTTGGTTATGTATGTGAAAGCAACATTTCCCGTTAAATTGATTCTTTTCGAAATAGAAAACATTGCCCCATCGGAATCCTTTGGAAACAATAAGAGTATAGATAATGAATAGAACCCCACATTTCAACAATGTAAGTCCAATTTTATTTGTTACTTCTTAGTGTACTTTTATTATTATTGCATTCAACTTCCATAGTGTTAGCCTTAAATAAACAGTGTAGCAATCAATAACGATAAGTTTGACTATTGGTCTCTGTGGGATCAATATCTTTTAAAAATACATGATGTGTTGTGCACTTGCAGCTAGGTTGTATACTCGCTTAAAAAGAGCTGATAAGCTTGTTTTCCAATTTAGGTTTGAGCTCATTATATAACAAAGTAACTCTAGGCTTTTCTCCATGGATAATACCTTTGAATTTGTCTAGAATTATGCATAATCTATTGGATATTTGATTTTCTCCTTGAATATATCTAACATAATATGATTGATTTAAATTTAAATTCAAATTCAAATCTTTATTTAAACCTGCATTAAACTTCATCCAGTTGTCAAATATATCATTTAATCATATTATTAAATCAATAACACTAAAATCTTTAACAAATCTTCTGCATAACACGCTCCATAGTGCGACATTCTAGCGCATGTTGCACAAGTCCAAGATGTTGTACCAACATGCTGGAGCATCGCACTCATCATGTGTCTTTTCTACATCTTCATGCAAATTTAGCAAGCTAGACTAATTTTGAACACTTTGACATTTTTCCAAGTTGTTGGTTTTCTAAAATGCAGCAAATCCACATTTGTTGTTTTTGGTCTGATACGATTTAGAAAAATTCAGGTTAAAAATTTTGGAATTCTGTAAAATGAGAAATCATATATTTAAAAAACAAATAATTTAACAATGGTTGTTTAATACGAGCGTTGTTATAGGTAGAGTGCTATAAAAAATAATCAAACCCGAGAACTATAAATAATTTCACAATGCTTGTTTAATATAATTGTGGTTTATAGGTAGTGGGATTTTCAGTTTACCACAACGGGCCATATAGCGTGGTTGTAAACTACACACTTACAATCACACCCTACCTCATCACGGTTGGTCAAGCGTGATGGTATCCATTTTCAAACCGTGGTGAAATGGTTTTTACGTAGGAGTGTATGCTTATAGAGATTTAATGTATAAACCTAAGTTTGTGGTGTATCAATCTTATAGAATTATCATGAATCCAATTATGGTTTGATAGAATATCTATGTGAAGATTTTTTAAATAGTTTTGTTTAGAGTGGTTTTGATTGTCTTGTGATTGAATTGCATTAGAAGCAATCAAGTATTTCGTAGCATTATGTATTGTTTCATTTGGTATAATTAATTAAGATGCTTCCAAACTCTCTTGTCTTTGTTTTTTACTTCCACGCTTCTAAAAATTTCTGATTTTATTTATGAGACCTAAAATATTTTTGAAATCATTTTATTTAAACTGTTGAATAATACATCTAAATCTTTCAATAAAGCTCCCACTAAACGAATAAATTTGGAATATTATCCTCTTTTCTACAACCACAAATAATACACTCTAAGCAGCCTGAAAAAATGAAAACAAATGGATTATAAATATTTCTCATAAAAAAAGCGCCCAAAAAAATACAGTTGGTTAAATGACTCAACGGTATACTATACAACAGAATCCTCCTTAAATAACCCCCCCACTCTCTTTCTATTTCTCACTCTCTCTAGGCCTTCACTTGGTTACTATAGCATAAGGCTGTCAAGAACCATTTCAGTTTCCCCTTTGAAACTCAAATTATAGGTGGTAATGTTCTTTAACTCCATATTAACTATTTCATCATCATTTATTTTGGTTGCATATGATCTTTTTAATGCATTATTTCTTTTTTATCATCAAGAAGATAGCAAGAAAGCCACACTGATCATATTTTGGTTGCATATGATCTTTTTAATGCATTATCTCTTTTTACGCTTGCTATGTTTTATTTCGTTATCAAATTGACCACTTTTACTTACGTTATAATTATGTCAAACTAATTTTATAAGTGTTGAGATATGAGGTTTATTAATTAAACGTGTTCTTACTATTGTTCTTGTAAAATTACCTTTGATAATGTTTTTGTTTTTAAACAATTTTACTTTGTCTTATTTTAATATGTTCCTACAAAAGTAGGACAGTGAAAACATCGGGTAAGATCGAAATTCGTGTGGTACAAATGATTTAAATTATTAAGTTCTTTGTTAATAAATTTCACGAAAGCCTTTTATTAATTAATTGGGAAAGTATAATGATTCTAGCAAGTTTGTTTTAAAATTATTTATGAACGAGCGCGTTTATAGGTTTAGGATTTGGTACTGGTGAGAAAGCTTAAGAACCCTTTTTTAAATTAAACTTTCCAATCAAAAACACTTTTCCATTTAGTAAAGGGTTTAATTTCTTAAAAATAGGTTTACTACTTTAATGCATCAAGCGTCCACCATGAGTGATGATGGAAGGTATAAATTAGAGAGTAAATTTGGTTATGTATGTGAAAGCAACATTTCCCGTTAAATTGATTCTTTTCGAAATAGAAAACATTGCCCCATCGGAATCCTTTGGAAACAATAAGAGTATAGATAATTAATAGAACCCCACATTTCAGCAATGTATGTCCAATTTTATTTGTTACTTCTTAGTGCACTTTTATTATTATTGCATTCAACTTCCCTAGTGTTAGCCTTAAATAAACATTGTAGCAATCAATAACGATAAGTTTGACTATTGGTCTCTGTGGGATCAATATCTTTTAAAAATACATGATGTGTTGTGCACTTCCAGCTAGGTTGTATACTCGCTTAAAAAGAGCTGATAAGCTTGTTTTCCAATTTAGGTTTGAGCTCATTATATAACAAAGTAACTCTAGGCTTTTCTCCATGGATAATACCTTTGAATTTGTCTAGAATTATGCATAATCTATTGGATATTTGATTTTCTCCTTGAATATATCTAACATAATATGATTGATTTAAATTCAAATTCAAATTCAAATCTTTATTTAAATCTGCATTAAACTTCATCCAGTTGTC
Organism: Lathyrus aphaca; assembly: GCA_963966055.1. Lineage (NCBI taxonomy): Eukaryota > Viridiplantae > Streptophyta > Magnoliopsida > Fabales > Fabaceae > Lathyrus > Lathyrus aphaca. The sequence goes on along the minus strand of OZ014521.1, from coordinate 27,212,721 downwards.
AAATATATCATTTAATCATATTATTAAATCAATAACACTAAAATCTTTAACAAATCTTCTGCATAACACGCTCCAAAATGCGACATTCTAGCGCATGTTGCACAAGGCCAAGATGTTGTACCAACATGCTGGAGCATCACACTCATCATGTGTCTTTTCTACATCTTCGTGCAAATTTAGCAAGCTAGACTAATTTTGAACACTTTGACATTTTTCCAAGTTGTTGGTTTTCTAAAATGCAGCAAATCCACATTTGTTGTTTTTGGTCTGATACGATTTAGAAAAATTCAGGTTAAAAATTTGGGAATTCTGTAAAATGAGAAATCATATATTTAAAAAACAAATAATTTAACAATGGTTGTTTAATACGACCGTTGTTATAGGTAGAGTGCTATAAAAAATAATCAAACCCGAGAACTATAAATAATTTCACAATGTTTGTTTAATATAATTGTGGTTTATAGGTAGTGGGATTTTCAGTTTACCACAACGGGCCATATAGCGTGGTTGTAAACTACACACTTACAATCACACCCTACCTCATCACGGTTGGTCAAGCGTGATGGTATCCATTTTCAAACCGTGGTGAAATGGTTTTTACGTAGGAGTGTATGCTTATAGAGATTTAATGTATAAACCTAAGTTTGTGGTGTATCAATCTTATAGAATTATCATGAATCCAATTATGGTTTGATAGAATATCTATGTGAAGAGTTTTTAAATAGTTTTGTTTAGAGTGGTTTTGATTGTCTTGTGATTGAATTGCATTAGAAGCAATCAAGTATTTCGTAGCATTATGTATTGTTTCATTTGGTATAATTAATTAAGATGCTTCCAAACTCTCTTGTCTTTGTTTTTTACTTCCACGCTTCTAAAAATTTCTGATTTTATTTATGAGACCTAAAATATTTTTGAAATCATTTTATTTAAACTGTTGAATAATACATCTAAATCTTTCAATAAAGCTCCCACTCAACGAATAAATTTGGAATATTATCCTCTTTTCTACAACCACAAATAATACACTCTAAGCAGCCTGAAAAAATGAAAACAAATGGATTATAAATATTTCTCATAAAAAAAGAGCCAAAAAAAATACAGTTGGTTAAATGACTCAACGGTATACTATACAACAGAATCCTCCTTAAATAACCCCCCCCCCCCCCCACTCTCTTTCTATTTCACACTCTCTCTAGGCCTTCACTTGGTTACTATTGCATAAGGCTCTCAAGAACCATTTCAGTTTCCCCTTTGAAACTCAAATTATAGGTGGTAATGTTCTTTAACTCCATATCAACTATTTCATCATCATTTATTTTGGTTGCATATGATCTTATTAATGCATTATTTCTTTTTTATCATCAAGAAGATAGCAAGAAAGCCACACTGATCATATTTTGGTTGCATATGATCTTTTTAATGCATTATCTCTTTTTACGCTCTCTATGTTTTATTTCGTTATCAAATTGACCACTTTTACTTACGTTATAATTATGTCAAACTAATTTTATAAGTGTTGAGATATGAGGTTTATTAATTAAACGTGTTCTTACTATTGTTCTTGTAAAATTACCTTTGATAATGTTTTTGTTTTTAAACAATTTTACTTTGTCTTATTTTAATATGTTCCTACAAAAGTAGGACAGTGAAAACATCGGGTAAGATCGAAATTCGTGTGGTACAAATGATTTAAATTATTAAGTTCTTTGTTAATAAATTTCAAGAAAGCCTTTTATTAATTAATTGGGAAAGTATAATGATTCTAGCAAGTTGGTTTTAAATTTTTTTACGAACGAGCGCGTTTATAGGTTTAGGATTTGGTACTGGTGAGAAAGCTTAAGAACCCTTTTTTAAATTAAACTTTCCAATCAAAAACACTTTTCCATTTAGTAAAGGGTTTAATTTCTTAAAAATAGGTTTACTACTTTAATGCATCTAGCGTCCACCATGAGTGATGATGGAAGGTATAAATTAGAGAGTAAATTTGGTTATGTATGTGAAAGCAACATTTCCCGTTAAATTGATTCTTTTCGAAATAGAAAACATTGCCCCATCGGAATCCTTTGGAAACAATAAGAGTATAGATAATTAATAGAACCCCACATTTCAGCAATGTATGTCCAATTTTATTTGTTGCTTCTTAGTGCACTTTTATTATTATTGCATTCAACTTCCATAGTGTTAGCCTTAAATAAACATTGTAGCAATCAATAACGATAAGTTTGACTATTGGTCTCTGTGGGATCAATATCTTTTACAAATACATGATGTGTTGTGCACTTCCAGCTAGGTTGTATACTCGCTTAAAAAGAGCTGATAAGCTTGTTTTCCAATTTAGGTTTGAGCTCATTATATAACAAAGTAACTCTAGGCTTTTCTCCATGGATAATACCTTTGAATTTGTCTAGAATTATGCATAATCTATTGGATATTTGATTTTCTCCTTGAATATATCTAACATAATATGATTGATTTAAATTTAAATTCAAATTCAAATCTTTATTTAAATCTGCATTAAACTTCATCCAGTTGTCAAATATATCATTTAATCATATTATTAAATCAATAACACTAAAATCTTTAACAAATCTTCTGCATAACACGCTCCATAGTGCGACATTCTAGCGCATGTTGCACAAGGCCAAGATGTTGTACCAACATGCTGGAGCATCGCACTCATCATGTGTCTTTTCTACATCTTCATGCAAATTTAGCAAGCTATACTAATTTTGAACACTTTGACATTTTTCCAAATTGTTGGTTTTTTAAAATGCAGCAAATCCACATTTGTTGTTTTTGGTCTGATACGATTTAGAAAAATTCAGGTTAAAAATTTGGGAATTCTGTAAAATGAGAAATCATATATTTAAAAAACAAATAATTTAACAATGGTTGTTTAATACGACCGTTGTTATAGGTAGAGTGCTATCCAAAATAATCAAACCCGAGAACTATAAATAATTTCTCAATGTTTGTTTAATATAATTGTGGTTTATAGGTAGTGGGATTTTCAGTTTACCACAACGGGCCATATAGCGTGGTTGTAAACTACACACTTACAATCACACCCTACCTCATCACGGTTGGTCAAGCGTGATGGTATCCATTTTCAAACCGTGGTGAAATGGTTTTTACGTAGGAGTGTATGCTTATATAGATTTAAGGTATAAACCTAAGTTTGTGGTGTATCAATCTTATAGAATTATCATGAATCCAATTATGGTTTGATAGAATATCTATGTGAAGAGTTTTTAAATAGTTTTGTTTAGAGTGGTTTTGATTGTCTTGTGATTGAATTGCATTCGAAGCAATCAAGTATTTCGTAGCATTATGTATTGTTTCATTTGGTATAATTAATTAAGATGCTTCCAAACTCTCTTGTCTTTGTTTTTTACTTCCACGCTTCTAAAAATTTCTGATTTTATTTATGAGACCTAAAATATTTTTGAAATCATTTTATTTAAACTGTTGAATAATACATCTAAATCTTTCAATAAAGCTCCCACTCAACGAATAAATTTGGAATATTATCCTCTTTTCTACAACCACAAATAATACACTCTAAGCAGCCTGAAAAAATGAAAACAAATGGATTATAAATATTTCTCATAAAAAAAGAGCCAAAAAAAATACAGTTGGTTAAATGACTCAACGGTATACTATACAACAGAATCCTCCTTAAATAACCCCCCCCCCCCCCCCACACACACACTCTCTTTCTATTTCACACTTTCTCTAGGCCTTCACTTTGTTACTATTGCATAAGGCTCTCAAGAACCATTTCAGTTTCCCCGTTGAAACTCAAATTATAGGTGGTAATGTTCTTTAACTCCATATCAACTATTTCATCATCATTTATTTTGGTTGCATATGATCTTATTAATGCATTATTTCTTTTTTATCATCAAGAAGATAGCAAGAAAGCCACACTGATCATATTTTGGTTGCATATGATCTTTTTAATGCATTATCTCTTTTTACGCTTGCTATGTTTTATTTCGTTATCAAATTGACCACTTTTACTTACGTTATAATTATGTCAAACTAATTTTATAAGTGTTGAGATATGAGGTTTATTAATTAAACGTGTTCTTACTATTGTTCTTGTAAAATTACCTTTGATAATGTTTTTGTTTTTAAACAATTTTACTTTGTCTTATTTTAATATGTTCCTACAAAAGTAGGACAGTGAAAACATCGGGTAAGATCGAAATTCGTGTGGTACAAATGATTTAAATTATTAAGTTCTTTGTTAATAAATTTCACGAAAGCCTTTTATTAATTAATTGGGAAAGTATAATGATTCTAGCAAGTTTGTTTTAAAATTATTTATGAACGAGCGCGTTTATAGGTTTAGGATTTGGTACTGGTGAGAAAGCTTAAGAACCCTTTTTTAAATTAAACTTTCCAATCAAAAACACTTTTCCATTTAGTAAAGGGTTTAATTTCTTAAAAATAGGTTTACTACTTTAATGCATCAAGCGTCCACCATGAGTGATGATGGAAGGTATAAATTAGAGAGTAAATTTGGTTATGTATGTGAAAGCAACATTTCCCGTTAAATTGATTCTTTTCGAAATAGAAAACATTGCCCCATCGGAATCCTTTGGAAACAATAAGAGTATAGATAATTAATAGAACCCCACATTTCAGCAATGTATGTCCAATTTTATTTGTTACTTCTTCGTGCACTTTTATTATTATTGCATTCAACTTCCATAGTGTTAGCCTTAAATAAACATTGTAGCAATCAATAACGATAAGTTTGACTATTGGTCTCTGTGGGATCAATATCTTTTAAAAATACATGATGTGTTGTGCACTTCCAGCTAGGTTGTATACTCGCTTAAAAAGAGCTGATAAGCTTGTTTTCCAATTTAGGTTTGAGCTCATTATATAACAAAGTAACTCTAGGCTTTTCTCCATGGATAATACCTTTGAATTTGTCTAGAATTATGCATAATCTATTGGATATTTGATTTTCTCCTTGAATATATCTAACATAATATGATTGATTTAAATTCAAATTCAAATTCAAATCTTTATTTAAATCTGCATTAAACTTCATCCAGTTGTCAAATATATCATTTAATCATATTATTAAATCAATAACACTAAAATCTTTAACAAATCTTCTGCATAACACGCTCCAAAATGCGACATTCTAGCGCATGTTGCACAAGGCCAAGATGTTGTACCAACATGCTGGAGCATCACACTCATCATGTGTCTTTTCTACATCTTCGTGCAAATTTAGCAAGCTAGACTAATTTTGAACACTTTGACATTTTTCCAAGTTGTTGGTTTTCTAAAATGCAGCAAATCCACATTTGTTGTTTTTGGTCTGATACGATTTAGAAAAATTCAGGTTAAAAATTTGGGAATTCTGTAAAATGAGAAATCATATATTTAAAAAACAAATAATTTAACAATGGTTGTTTAATACGACCGTTGTTATAGGTAGAGTGCTATCAAAAATAATCAAACCCAAGAACTATAAATAATTTCACAATGTTTGTTTAATATAATTGTGGTTTATAGGTAGTGGGATTTTCAGTTTACCACAACGGGCCATATAGCGTGGTTGTAAACTACACACTTACAATCACACCCTACCTCATCACGGTTGGTCAAGCGTGATGGTATCCATTTTCAAACCGTGGTGAAATGGTTTTTACGTAGGAGTGTATGCTTATAGAGATTTAATGTATAAACCTAAGTTTGTGGTGTATCAATCTTATAGAATTATCATGAATCCAATTATGGTTTGATAGAATATCTATGTGAAGAGTTTTTAAATAGTTTTGTTTAGAGTGGTTTTGATTGTCTTGTGATTGAATTGCATTAGAAGCAATCAAGTATTTCGTAGCATTATGTATTGTTTCATTTGGTATAATTAATTAAGATGCTTCCAAACTCTCTTGTCTTTGTTTTTTACTTCCACGCTTCTAAAAATTTCTGATTTTATTTATGAGACCTAAAATATTTTTGAAATCATTTTATTTAAACTGTTGAATAATACATCTAAATCTTTCAATAAAGCTCCCACTCAACGAATAAATTTGGAATATTATCCTCTTTTCTACAACCACAAATAATACACTCTAAGCAGCCTGAAAAAATGAAAACAAATGGATTATAAATATTTCTCATAAAAAAAGAGCCAAAAAAAATACAGTTGGTTAAATGACTCAACGGTATACTATACAACAGAATCCTCCTTAAATAACCCCCCCCCCCCCACTCTCTTTCTATTTCACACTCTCTCTAGGCCTTCACTTGGTTACTATTGCATAAGGCTCTCAAGAACCATTTCAGTTTCCCCTTTGAAACTCAAATTATAGGTGGTAATGTTCTTTAACTCCATATCAACTATTTCATCATCATTTATTTTGGTTGCATATGATCTTATTAATGCATTATTTCTTTTTTATCATCAAGAAGATAGCAAGAAAGCCACACTGATCATATTTTGGTTGCATATGATCTTTTTAATGCATTATCTCTTTTTACGCTTGCTATGTTTTATTTCGTTATCAAATTGACCACTTTTACTTACGTTATAATTATGTCAAACTAATTTTATAAGTGTTGAGATATGAGGTTTATTAATTAAACGTGTTCTTACTATTGTTCTTGTAAAATTACCTTTGATAATGTTTTTGTTTTTAAACAATTTTACTTTGTCTTATTTTAATATGTTCCTACAAAAGTAGGACAGTGAAAACATCGGGTAAGATCGAAATTCGTGTGGTACAAATGATTTAAATTATTAAGTTCTTTGTTAATAAATTTCACGAAAGCCTTTTATTAATTAATTGGGAAAGTATAATGATTCTAGCAAGTTTGTTTTAAAATTATTTATGAACGAGCGCGTTTATAGGTTTAGGATTTGGTACTGGTGAGAAAGCTTAAGAACCCTTTTTTAAATTAAACTTTCCAATCAAAAACACTTTTCCATTTAGTAAAGGGTTTAATTTCTTAAAAATAGGTTTACTACTTTAATGCATCAAGCGTCCACCATGAGTGATGATGGAAGGTATAAATTAGAGAGTAAATTTGGTTATGTATGTGAAAGCAACATTTCCCGTTAAATTGATTCTTTTCGAAATAGAAAACATTGCCCCATCGGAATCCTTTGGAAACAATAAGAGTATAGATAATTAATAGAACCCCACATTTCAGCAATGTATGTCCAATTTTATTTGTTACTTCTTCGTGCACTTTTATTATTATTGCATTCAACTTCCATAGTGTTAGCCTTAAATAAACATTGTAGCAATCAATAACGATAAGTTTGACTATTGGTCTCTGTGGGATCAATATCTTTTAAAAATACATGATGTGTTGTGCACTTCCAGCTAGGTTGTATACTCGCTTAAAAAGAGCTGATAAGCTTGTTTTCCAATTTAGGTTTGAGCTCATTATATAACAAAGTAACTCTAGGCTTTTCTCCATGGATAATACCTTTGAATTTGTCTAGAATTATGCATAATCTATTGGATATTTGATTTTCTCCTTGAATATATCTAACATAATATGATTGATTTAAATTCAAATTCAAATTCAAATCTTTATTTAAATCTGCATTAAACTTCATCCAGTTGTCAAATATATCATTTAATCATATTATTAAATCAATAACACTAAAATCTTTAACAAATCTTCTGCATAACACGCTCCAAAATGCGACATTCTAGCGCATGTTGCACAAGGCCAAGATGTTGTACCAACATGCTGGAGCATCACACTCATCATGTGTCTTTTCTACATCTTCGTGCAAATTTAGCAAGCTAGACTAATTTTGAACACTTTGACATTTTTCCAAGTTGTTGGTTTTCTAAAATGCAGCAAATCCACATTTGTTGTTTTTGGTCTGATACGATTTAGAAAAATTCAGGTTAAAAATTTGGGAATTCTGTAAAATGAGAAATCATATATTTAAAAAACAAATAATTTAACAATGGTTGTTTAATACGACCGTTGTTATAGGTAGAGTGCTATCAAAAATAATCAAACCCAAGAACTATAAATAATTTCACAATGTTTGTTTAATATAATTGTGGTTTATAGGTAGTGGGATTTTCAGTTTACCACAACGGGCCATATAGCGTGGTTGTAAACTACACACTTACAATCACACCCTACCTCATCACGGTTGGTCAAGCGTGATGGTATCCATTTTCAAACCGTGGTGAAATGGTTTTTACGTAGGAGTGTATGCTTATAGAGATTTAATGTATAAACCTAAGTTTGTGGTGTATCAATCTTATAGAATTATCATGAATCCAATTATGGTTTGATAGAATATCTATGTGAAGAGTTTTTAAATAGTTTTGTTTAGAGTGGTTTTGATTGTCTTGTGATTGAATTGCATTAGAAGCAATCAAGTATTTCGTAGCATTATGTATTGTTTCATTTGGTATAATTAATTAAGATGCTTCCAAACTCTCTTGTCTTTGTTTTTTACTTCCACGCTTCTAAAAATTTCTGATTTTATTTATGAGACCTAAAATATTTTTGAAATCATTTTATTTAAACTGTTGAATAATACATCTAAATCTTTCAATAAAGCTCCCACTCAACGAATAAATTTGGAATATTATCCTCTTTTCTACAACCACAAATAATACACTCTAAGCAGCCTGAAAAAATGAAAACAAATGGATTATAAATATTTCTCATAAAAAAAGAGCCAAAAAAAATACAGTTGGTTAAATGACTCAACGGTATACTATACAACAGAATCCTCCTTAAATAACCCCCCCCCCCCACTCTCTTTCTATTTCACACTCTCTCTAGGCCTTCACTTGGTTACTATTGCATAAGGCTCTCAAGAACCATTTCAGTTTCCCCTTTGAAACTCAAATTATAGGTGGTAATGTTCTTTAACTCCATATCAACTATTTCATCATCATTTATTTTGGTTGCATATGATCTTATTAATGCATTATTTATTTTTTATCATCAAGTAGATAGCAAGAAAGCCACACTGATCATATTTTGGTTGCATATGATCTTTTTAATGCATTATCTCTTTTTACGCTCTCTATGTTTTATTTCGTTATCAAATTGACCACTTTTACTTACGTTATAATTATGTCAAACTAATTTTATAAGTGTTGAGATATGAGGTTTATTAATTAAACGTGTTCTTACTATTGTTCTTGTAAAATTACCTTTGATAATGTTTTTGTCTTTAAACAATTTTACTTTGTCTTATTTTAATATGTTCCTACAAAAGTAGGACAGTGTAAACATCGGGTAAGATCGAAATTCGTGTGGTACAAATGATTTAAATTATTAAGTTCTTTGTTAATAAATTTCAAGAAAGCCTTTTATTAATTAATTGGGAAAGTATAATGATTCTAGCAAGTTGGTTTTAAATTTTTTTACGAACGAGCGCGTTTATAGGTTTAGGATTTGGTACTGGTGAGAAAGCTTAAGAACCCTTTTTTAAATTAAACTTTCCAATCAAAAACACTTTTCCATTTAGTAAAGGGTTTAATTTCTTAAAAATAGGTTTACTACTTTAATGCATCAAGCGTCCACCATGAGTGATGATGGAAGGTATAAATTAGAGAGTAAATTTGGTTATGTATGTGAAAGCAACATTTCCCGTTAAATTGATTCTTTTCGAAATAGAAAACATTGCCCCATCGGAATCCTTTGGAAACAATAAGAGTATAGATAATTAATAGAACCCCACATTTCAGCAATGTATGTCCAATTTTATTTGTTGCTTCTTAGTGCACTTTTATTATTATTGCATTCAACTTCCATAGTGTTAGCCTTAAATAAACATTGTAGCAATCAATAACGATAAGTTTGACTATTGGTCTCTGTGGGATCAATATCTTTTACAAATACATGATGTGTTGTGCACTTCCAGCTAGGTTGTATACTCGCTTAAAAAGAGCTGATAAGCTTGTTTTCCAATTTAGGTTTGAGCTCATTATATAACAAAGTAACTCTAGGCTTTTCTCCATGGATAATACCTTTGAATTTGTCTAGAATTATGCATAATCTATTGGATATTTGATTTTCTCCTTGAATATATCTAACATAATATGATTGATTTAAATTTAAATTCAAATTCAAATCTTTATTTAAATCTGCATTAAACTTCATCCAGTTGTCAAATATATCATTTAATCATATTATTAAATCAATAACACTAAAATCTTTAACAAATCTTCTGCATAACACGCTCCATAGTGCGACATTCTAGCGCATGTTGCACAAGGCCAAGATGTTGTACCAACATGCTGGAGCATCGCACTCATCATGTGTCTTTTCTACATCTTCATGCAAATTTAGCAAGCTATACTAATTTTGAACACTTTGACATTTTTCCAAGTTGTTGGTTTTTTAAAATGCAGCAAATCCACATTTGTTGTTTTTGGTCTGATACGATTTAGAAAAATTCAGGTTAAAAATTTGGGAATTCTGTAAAATGAGAAATCATATATTTAAAAAACAAATAATTTAACAATGGTTGTTTAATACGACCGTTGTTATAGGTAGAGTGCTATCCAAAATAATCAAACCCGAGAACTATAAATAATTTCACAATGTTTGTTTAATATAATTGTGGTTTATAGGTAGTGGGATTTTCAGTTTACCACAATGAGCCATATAGCGTGGTTGTAAACTACACACTTACAATCACACCCTACCTCATCACGGTTGGTCAAGCGTGATGGTATCCATTTTCAAACCGTGGTGAAATGGTTTTTACGTAGAAGTGTATGCTTATAGAGATTTAATGTATAAACCTAAGTTTGTGGTGTATCAATCTTATAGAATTATCATGAATCCAATTATGGTTTGATAGAATATCTATGTGAAGAGTTTTTAAATAGTTTTGTTTAGAGTGGTTTTGATTGTCTTGTGATTGACTTGCATTAGAAGCAATCAAGTATTTAGTAGCATTATGTATTGTTTCATTTGGTATAATTAATTAAGATGCTTCCAAACTCTCTTGTCTTTGTTTTTTTACTTCCACGCTTCTAAAAATTTCTGATTTTATTTATGAGACCTAAAATATTTTTGAAATCGTTTTATTTAAACTGTTGAATAATACATCTAAATCTTTCAATAAAGCTCCCACTCAACGAATAAATTTGGAATATTATCCTCTTTTCTACAACCACAAATAATACACTCTAAGCATCCTGAAAAAATGAAAACAAATGGATTATAAATATTTCTCATAAAAAAAGCGCCAAAAAAAAATACAGTTGGTTAAATGACTCAATGGTATACTATACAACAGAATCCTCCTTAAATAACCCCCCCACTCTCTTTCTATTTCTCACTCTCTTTAGGCCTTCACTTGGTTACTATTGCATAAGGCTGTCAAGAACTATTTCAGTTTCCCCTTTGAAACTCAAATTATAGGTGGTAATGTTCGTTAACTCCATATCAACTATTTCATCATCATTTATTTTGGTTGCATATGATCTTTTTAATGCATTATTTCTTTTTTATCATCAAGAAGATAGCAAGAAAGCCACACTGATCATATTTTGGTTGCATATGATCTTTTTAATGTATTATCTCTTTTTACACTTGCTATGTTTTATTTCGTTATCAAATTGACCACTTGCCATCTTGCTTTGTTAAGATCATTTGCCATCTCGCTATTCGTTCGGAGAGAGCAGGTTTCTCGAATATGTACTTGATTGGATCCATCTTTGAAATCAACAAGGTATTATGAGTCAACATATACTGTCTTAGTCGGCGAGCAGCCCATGCCAAAGCGCAACAAGTTTTCTCGGTAAACTTTTTGCTAAGGTAGTATTATGCTTGCTCTTTTCGACCATACTCGTCATGTTGCCCCAATACACACCCCATTGAGTTGTCTAATACAGTTAAGTACATAATCAAGGGTCTTCCATCAATTGGTGGCATCAAGATTTGAGGTTCTATGAGATATCTTTTGATTTCATCAAAGGCTACCTGGCATTCATCATTCCATTCCATTACCTGATCTTTCTTCAACAACTTGAAGATTGGCTCACAGGTAGCAGTTAGCTGAGAAATAAATCTTGCAATGTAATTCAGTCGTCCCAAGAAACCTCTAACTTCCTTTTCAGTACGGGGAGCAGGCATCTCTTGTATAGCTTTTACTTTTGCAGGATCCACTTGAATACCTTTTCCACTAACAATGAAACCCAGGAGTTTACCAGACCTGACTCCAAAAGTACACTTGTTTGGATTCAATCTCAACTTGTATTTCTTCAACCTCTCAAACAGTTTGTGCAGGTGCTCAAGGTGTTGTTCCATTGCGTAACAAATGTAGTCTTCTCCATATCTTCAGGTGCCATCTTAATCTGATTGTAACTAGAGAAACCATCCATGAAAGAGAATACCTTATGCTGAGCAGTGTTGTCTACCAAAACATCAATATGTGGAAGTGGAAAGTCGTCTTTAGGACTGGCCTTGTTCAAATCCCTATAATCCACACACATGCGTACCTTACCATCCTTCTTAGGTACCGACACCATATTTGCAACCCATTGAGGATAAGAAGTCACAGCTAAAAACCCTGCATCAAATTGTTTCATTACCTCTGCTTTAATCTTTTCTGACATTTTAGGACGCATGCAACGAACCTTTTGCTTTTTTGGACGACAGTCTTCTTTTACCGGTAGACGGTGAACCACAATGTCAGTATCCAACCCTGGCATATCTTCATACGACCAAGCAAAGATCTCCACATAATCACGTAACATCTGGATTAATCTGTTCTTAACACCATCTTCTAATTCAGCCCCTATCTTGACCTCTTTCCTGTTTTCTTCAGTTCCCAGATTCACAACTTTGATTGGCTTTTCATGTGGCTGTAAAGCTTTCTCTTCTTGTTGTAACAACCTAGCAGCTCTACAGGTACTTCACAATCTTCCTCCTTTCCATCTTCAGCTTGATAGATCGGATTCTCGAAATTATAATTGGCAATAGTAGAACTGTTATCAACAGGATCCAGAGTGGATGAGGATCTGCATTTTAGTGATGTGGGTGTGTGTAAGAACACATAGCTGATAAAACAGATATAAAAAGAAAAGAAAGACAAGGAGCACCATATTTACGAACACGAAACGTCCATTGATTTTATTGAATGAAGTATGCAAATGAAATGACATCCCGAAACAAGCATACCATTGTGCCCCGGGCAAGACACAAGGCTTAACAGGTTTTATTGTTCGAAATTACAAACTTAAAACAAAACATAGTAATAGTATTTACTCCTGACTAAATGAGATTGGGATAACGTCTTCAGTCTTCCAATTGTTGAGCCCATCACCCATGGTAGGAAAAATCCAATCATCCAAGTTGTAGTCTTCATCATGGCCACCCACATCATTGATTTGATCTCTTATGACCCCTTGATTAGTGATACGAACAACATGAGCACAACGAACAGCCTTCTGAGATTCTGCAGTGAAACCCAATCCAAACTTGTCAGACTTGTAAGGGATGCTGGGAAGCTGACCCCAAATAGCACAACCACCTTTTTCAACCACAGCCTTAGCATCTTTGAGGGAAGCCATTGCAGGAGGTATTCTAGTAACCATTGGAGCTCTTTCAGAAGCAAGGACAGAGTGAGGAACAAGAGGAGAGCAAGGAACAACTTCAAATGTTTGACACGGAGTTTCAACCAATTCACCCTCCATTTCTACATATTTGAAAGTATTCACATGGCTAACCATGTACTCTTCTTCACCATAGACAGTGACAATTTTGTTTTTCACTAAATATTTCAACTTCTGATGCAAGGTGGAAGTCACAACACCTGCCCCATGGATCCAGGGGCGCCCAAGCAAACAAGAATACGCAGGACGAATATCCATCACATAGAAAGTAGAGTTGAAGACTTGAGAGCCTACTTTGATTGGGAGGTCTACTTCTCCATGTACCATTCTTCTTGAACCATCAAAGGCCCTTACCACCACATTACTTGGCCTTAACACAACATCTTTAGAACTGAGCTTGTCCAGAACCTCTTTAGGGAGCACATTTAATGAAGAACCATTGTCCACCAGTACATGAGACAAAGTACTGCCCCTACATTCAATGGAGATATACAGAGCTCTGTTATGGTTTCTCTTGGCAGGAGTCAGATCAGCATCAAAAAAGCCCAGACCATTATCACTAGTCAGATGTGCAACACAATTCTCAAACTGATCCACAAAAATTTCATCTGGCACATGAGCAGCCTTTAAGAACTTGATTAAAGCTTTAGCATGGGCCTCAGAACACAGCATCAAAGATAACATGGAGATTTTGGAGGGAGTATGCCCCAATTGGTCAACAATATCATAATCACTTTTGCGAATGATCTTCAGTACTTCTTCCATCTGTTTAGAAAGATTTTCAGCAGTCGGTGCCTCAGCTTGCACAGGTTCAATCACAGGACCTTTTCCCCGAGAATCAGTACTTGGCCCAAAATTAGAGGTATGAGTGGGAGTAACTGCACTCTTAGAGGTATCTTGAGGAGAGAAGATTCTTCCACTTCTGGTGATCTTACTAGATCCAGCAATATTGTCAGCATCAAGACTAGTATCAGTAACAGGTGCATCAGTCAAAGGCTCTTGTTTGACACCATGGATATAAACATCAGAACCATAATTCCAGGGTATGCTTTATCAGAAGTATAAGGAATAGGGCCCAGAGGGGTAATGATCATGGGAGCCACTCTAGCTTCAGCAACAGTCTTCACGGGGCCTTCAGTAGTAATCCTGACAGGACCTTTGGAGGTGATCCTAACAGGACCTTTGGAGGTAATCTTCACTGGTACTTTATCAACCATAGCTACATCTTAAAATTTCGTGCTTCGAGTCAAATGTTCACACATACTTTCCACAGAAGGAGTCTTCTCAAACAATATGGTGTAATTGTCCATGAGGCGTTGGATACCATCCTTCAACTTCCAACAACTATCAGGTTTATAGGCACAGTAAAAACAGTCTTCATTGCAACCTGGAAATAACCCAGCCTGCACCAGCTTCTTCTTGATAATGGATAGAGGAGTAGTTACATCTGCTACTGAGGAAACATAGGAAACCTCATCAACAACATTAACAGCCTTCTCATGATTGGGCATAGGAGTAGTGATCACATTTGGGGTCCCAGGAGGGTCAAATTCAATTTCTCCAGCTTCGATCATGTCTTGAATCTTGTTTTTCAACACCCAGCAGTTGTTGGTGTTATGTCCTGGACTATTAGAATGATACGCACATCTTGCATTAGGATTGTACCGAGGAGAGGATGTATTAGGATTTTGAGGAGGATCCTTTAAAGTAATTAGTTCCCCTTTTAACATGTGTTGCAAGGCTTGGGCCAGTGACATGTTGATCTTGGTGAACTGTCTTCTAGGCTTCTGTTGATTGTTTTGTTGTTGCTCTGGTGCTGTAGGGGCAGGATTGGAGATGTGAACTACTCCCACAGATTGGTGAATCCTGTTACGACTATGCTGACCACACACAACATTAGATTCTTTCTTTCCACTAGGGGGCTTCTTAGCAGTGCTTGATGAAGAAGCACCCAACTGTATCTTACCACTTCTTATACCACTTTCCACTTGTTCTCCAGTCATTATCAGCTCAGTGACACCAGATGATGAGCTTCCAATGAGGTGACTATAAAAAGGATCATTCAGCGTACTCATAAACATATCCACCAGCTCTTTGTCAGTCAAAGGAGGTTGAACTCTGCCAGCCAGATCTCTCTATTTCTGGGCATACTCTTTGAAACTCTCCTTAGCACCCATAGACATGCTTTGGAGTTGCATGCGAGTTGGTGCTAAATCAGCATTATATTGGTATTACCTGTAGAAGGCCTCAACAAGATCATTCTAATCACGAATATTAACACTTTCAAGTTGATAATACCATTCCAATTGAGCTCCAGATAAGCTTTCTTGGAAGAAATGAATCCACAGTTTCTTGTCAGCAGTATGTGGTTAAATCCTCCGGACATAGGACCTCAAATGTAGTTTAGGACATGAAACACCATCATACACCACAAAAGCAGGAACCTTGAAGCCAATAGGTATAACCACTCCAGAAACTAAACTCAAATCTTCAAAATCAAGCCCAGAAGATTTTTGTAGTTCCATAGCGTTCATTCTGTCTACCAACATCTTATACTTTTCCTCACTAGCGGGATCATGATAATAGTTCGCCTCAGAATCAGAATCTTCCACATTATCATGGAGACTACCTCCTTCTTTCTCATAATTCTCATACTCAAAATCCTCAACCTCTTCTTTTGTCTTGATAGGACCTCTGAATCTTCTACCCAGGTTGATGAGGCCCCCTGATTTTCTAGTTTTCTTCTTCTTCTTAGCCAACAGTGTCTTCAGCTCATCTTGTCCCTTGGACAAGTTCAGGATCAGTTCTTGGAATTGTGCATTTTGAGTCTGAAGATCCTTAACAGTCTGTTCGAGAGCCATTTCTGCTGAAATAAATAGCGAAAAGATAAGATACCTGTTCATAAGAAACTTGTGATGCAATGATATGGTATGTAAATGCATATGCAATGTTTTCAAGGACCGTAGGATTTAAATTTGTTTAAACAACCAGAAAGTAAACTTTTATTAGTAAGCAATAAACTTGTTTGCCTCTTGGGCTTACAACAAAATGAGATAAATACAAAGATGGGGTTTTAAGTCTCCCATGGACGTTTCCTCTTTGTGTTGAGGTATGTGTTGAGATTCCGCTCCTCATGAAGTTGTCTGGTCAGCTCCAAGATTCTTTCTTGACTAGCTTTGAAATGAGTCTCAAAAGTATCCCTTTGTTCCTTCAACTGGATCTAGGACCTCTGCAACTCTTCCATATCAGCGGGCATGTCTGGATGAAGGATGATATAAGGAGTATCTCCTTCAGCAACAAGCTCCATGGTAACTAGCAGGATAGCAGGATATGGCATCATAAGAGTCTGAGCACGTGCTCGTACCCATCTGAGATAAGGTTCCATAGGAATGGAGTACTTTGGTTCCAGAGTCTTGCTATCAACCATGTTCACTTTACCCCAAGCTCGTATAAACCTTTCCCGGTAACTTTGCAGATTGTTGTCGTAGTCGAACATAATACCCTGGATAAGCATGTCATGAGGACCATCACTCCGAGCATAACCAAACTGACGTAGAGATAAAGAAGGGTTGTAGGTAATGCCCCCTCTTATGCCAAGAAGTGGCACAATAGGGAACTCCCCACAACGGTCAATAATAGTAACATTCTCCATGGATCTAGAGCACCAATGAATATCTGAATGAGAAAGTGACATAATCCTCTTGGACCACCTGAACCCTTGTTCATTCTTCATCACTGATCGAGGAAGGTGAGAAATAAACCATCTAGACAGTAAAGGTATGCAGCACATCAGAGTTCCTCTCGCCTTTGTAGTACGAGTGTGGAGAAAATGTAAGATGTCTCCAAGTAATGTAGGCACTGGATTATGAGTCAGAATATGTTGATGGCGTGTATGTCTATGAACTGGTCTGGATTAGGGAACAACACTAAGCCATAGACCAATAGGGCTAAGATCTCCTCAAAAGCATCATAACTCATAGCCTTCAGGAACATTTGAGCTTTCTCCATCAATACCTTAGCAAGGATACCCTTAACTCCACTTCTCGTTTCTAGGACAATGTCTGATTTCTTCAGATGTAAGGTTGCAGCAATGACTTCAGGTTTAGGATCCTTCTCTAAGACTGTGAAGGGTCTCTGATCAAGGATAGGTATACCCAGTAGCTTGGAGAACTCTTCCATTGTAGGAACCAGCTGATAGTCGGGGAATCTGAAAAGTGATGTTTAGGGTCAAAGAACTGAAACAGAACACTCATCTTGTCTTCATTGAACCCTGAAGTGACTAGATCCAGTAGGTGACCATGCCTCTTGATGAATTGGGAGTTTTCAGAAACTTGAGAGACCAATTCCTTAAGCTTAGGAGGTATTCCTACAAAGTTGATCCGGATAGTATTCCTACGAGCAAAAGCCATGACCTGCAACAAAGAACAAAGATAAATCCTTTGGTCCTTGAAATGGTTAGTTAAAATGCTATGCTTATGATGCATGATGATGCTATGATGTTATACACAATCACAAACATGTGGCACACGCAAACAAGTCACACAATAGCCCTAGGTTTAGAGGCTTGCATGAGGTTTAAAGGTAAGTACCCTCCCCTGAAGTTAGTTGGTTCATCCTATCCTACAAAAGTAACCAGGTTCTAAGGGATCTCAATATCACTGATCCTTCCCAAGGGTGGTTGTTCAGTAGGCAACTTACTTGCCAACCAAAACCCTCCAAGTTTAGGATCTCAATGAGTGTAGTATCGAGTATCAACCAACTTTAGTCTTCACCAAAGCCGGTTATCTCACTACTTTTCTAAAGGCCAAGATGGGATAACTAGGGTTCTACAAAGTCAGTTAGTGTATTGACAACGTATGGCAACCTCATGTTAACCTCAACTTACTTAAGGAACATAAGTACCCACCAAGAAGTCACACTAACTATGGCCACCAGATCAACCATATCGGTATACGCCGTACAGTTTCCTTGGTCTATTGCCATTTACCTAGGGTGCACAAGATCCGGGTTAGGATCTTTCGCACATAAAGCCCAACAAGTAATATAAAGCAAACAAAGCAAACAATTTAAAGTGATCTAATTCCTAAGGGTACCCCTCTTTTACTTAGTAATCCCCAGCAGAGTCGCCAGTTCTGTAACACGGTGGGAGAACTGACTTTTTAGTCATGCTGCGGATAGCAAGAGTCGCCACCGACTTTTATTTTATCTAAGTGGAAAGGACATAAAAGAACAGGAAAGACCTATTTTAAAAAACTTGGGTTCGGGGGGTAGGTTATACAAAGGGAAGGTGTTAGCACCCTTTATATCCATGGTTATCCATGGGCTCTTAGTTACTTAGATCACTTAAATTGTTGTCAAGTGTGATGGTATCCATTTTCAAACCGTGGTGAAATGGTTTTTACGTAGGAGTGTATGCTTATCGAGATTTAATGTATAAACCTAAGTTTGTGGTGTATCAATCTTATAGAATTATCATGAATCCAATTATGGTTTGATAGAATATCTATGTGAAGAGTTTTTAAATAGTTTTGTTTAGAGTGGTTTTTATTGTCTTGTGATTGACTTGCATTAGAAGCAATCAAGTATTTAGTAGCATTATGTATTGTTTCATTTGGTATAATTCATTAAGATGCTTCCAAACTCTCTTGTCTATGTTTTTTACTTCCACGCTTCTAAAAATTTCTGATTTTATTTATGAGACCTAAAATATTTTTGAAATCGTTTTATTTAAACTGTTGAATAATACATCTAAATCTTTCAATAAATCTCCCACTCAACGAATAAATTTGGAATATTATCCTCTTTTCTACAACCACAAATAATACACTCTAAGCAGCCTGAAAAAATGAAAACAAATGGATTATAAATATTTCTCATAAAAAAAGCGCCAAAAAAAAATACAGTTGGTTAAATGACTCAACGGTATACTATACAACAGAATCCTCCTTAAATAACCCCCCACTCTCTTTCTATTTCTCACTCTCTCTAGGCCTTCACTTGCTTACTATTGCATAAGGTTGTCAAGAACCATTTCAGTTTCCCCTTTGAAACTCAAATTATAGGTGGTAATGTTCTTTAACTCCATATCAACTATTTCATCATCATTTATTTTGGTTGCATATGATCTTTTTAATGCATTATTTCTTTTTTATCATCAAGAAGATAGCAAGAAAGCCACACTAATCATATTTTGGTTGCATATGATCTTTTTAATGCATTATCTCTTTTTACGCTTGCTATGTTTTATTTCGTTATCAAATTGACCACTTTTACTTACGTTATAATTATGTCAAACTAATTTTATAAGTGTTGAGATACGAGGTTTATTAATTAAACGTGTTCTTACTATTGTTCTTGTAAAATTACCTTTGATAATGTTTTTGTTTTTAAACAATTTTACTTTGTCTTATTTTAATATGTTCCTACAAAAGTAGGACAGTGAAAACATCGGGTAAGATCGAAATTCGTCTGGTACAAATGATTTAAATTATTAAGTTCTTTGTTAATAAATTTCGCGAAGCCTTTTATTAATTAATTGGGAAAGTATAATGATTCTAGCAAGTTGGTTTTAAAATTATTTACGAACGAGCGCGTTTATAGGTTTAGGATATGGTACTGGTGAGAAAGCTTAAGAACCCTTTTTTAAATTAAACTTTCCAATCAAAAACACTTTTCCATTTAGTAAAGGGTTTAATTTCTTAAAAATAGGTTTACTACTTTAATGCATCAAGCGTCCACCATGAGTGACGATGGAAGGTATAAATTAGAGAGTAAATTTGGTTATGTATGTGAAAGCAACATTTCCCGTTAAATTGATTCTTTTCGAAATAGAAAACATTGCCCCATCGGAATCCTTTGGAAACAATAAGAGTATAGATAATTAATAGAACCCCACATTTCAGCAATGTATGTCCAATTTTATTTGTTACTTCTTAGTGCACTTTTATTATTATTGCATTCAACTTCCATAGTGTTAGCTTTAAATAAACATTGTAGAAATCAATAACGATAAGTTTGACTATTGGTCTCTGTGGGATCAATATCTTTTAAAAATACATGATGTGTTGTGCACTTGCAGCTAGGTTGTATACTCGCTTAAAAAGAGCGGATAAGCTTGTTTTCCAATTTAGGTTTGAGCTCATTATATAACAAAGTAACTCTAGGCTTTTCTCCATGGATAATACCTTTGAATTTGTCTAGAATTATGCATAATCTATTGGATATTTGATTTTCTCCTTGAATATATCTAACATAATATGATTGATTTAAATTTAAATTCAAATTCAAATCTTTATTTAAATTTGCATTAAACTTCATCCAGTTGTCAAATATATCATTTAATCATATTATTAAATCAATAACACTAAAATCTTTAATAAATCTTCTGCATAATACACTCCAAAATGCGACATTCTAGCGCATGTTGCACAAGGCCAAGATGTTGTACCAACATGCTGGAGCATCGCACTCATCATGTGTCTTTTCTACATCTTCATGCAAATTTAGAAAGCTAGACTAATTTTGAACACTTTGACATTTTTCCAAGTTGTTGGTTTTCTAAAATGCAGCAAATCCACATTTGTTGTTTTTGGTCTGATACGATTTAGAAAAATTCAGGTTAAAAATTTGGGAATTCTGTAAAATGAGAAATCATATATTTAAAAAACAAATAATTTAACAATGGTTGTTTAATACGACCGTTGTTATAGGTAGAGCGCTATCCAAAATAATCAAACCCGAGAACTATAAATAATTTCACAATGTTTGTATAATATAATTGTGGTTTATAGGTAGCGGGATTTTCAGTTTACCACAACGGGCCATATAGCGTGGTTGTAAACTACACACTTACAATCACACCCTACCTCATCACGGTTGGTCAAGCGTGATGGTATCCATTTTCAAACCGTGGTGAAATGGTTTTTATGTAGGAGTGTATGCTTATAGAGATTTAATGTATAAACCTAAGTTTATGGTGTATCAATCTTATAGAAGTATCATGAATCCAATTATGGTTTGATAGAATATCTATGTGAAGAGTTTTTAAATAGTTTTGTTTAGAGTGGTTTTGATTGTCTTGTGATTGACTTGCATTAGAAGCAATCAAGTATTTAGTAGCATTATGTATTGTTTCATTTGGTATAATTAATTAAGATGCTTCCAAACTCTCTTGTCTTTGTTTTTTACTTCCACGCTTCTAAAAATTTCTGATTTTATTTATGAGACCTAAAATATTTTTGAAATAATTTTATTTAAACTGTTGAATAATACATCTAAATCTTTCAATAAAGCTCCCACTCAACGAATAAATTTGGAATATTATCCTCTTTTCTACAACCACAAATAATACACTCTAAACAGCCTGAAAAAATGAAAACAAATGGATTATAAATATTTCTCATAAAAAAAAGCGCCAAATAAAATGACTCAACGGTATACTATACAACAGAATCCTCCTTAAATAACCCCCCACTCTCTTTCTATTTCTCACTCTCTCTAGGCCTTCACTTGGTTACTATTGCATAAGGCTATCAAGAACTATTTCAGTTTCCCCTTTGAAACTCAAATTATAGGTGGTAATGTTCTTTAACTCCATATCAACTATTTCATCATCATTTATTTTGGTTGCATATGATCTTTTTAATGCAGTATTTCTTTTTTATCATCAAGAAGATAGCAAGAAAGTCACACTGATCATATTTTGGTTGCATATGATCTTTTTAATGCATTATCTCTTTTTACGCTTGCTATGTTTTATTTCGTTATCAAATTGACCACTTTTACTTACGTTATAATTATGTCAAACTAATTTTATAAGTGTTGAAATATGAGGTTTATTAATTAAACGTGTTCTTATTATTGTTCTTGTAAAATTACCTTTGATAATGTTTTTGTTTTTAAACAATTTTACTTTGTCTTATTTTAATATGTTCCTACAAAAGTAGGACAGTGAAAACATCGGGTAAGATCGAAATTCGTCTGGTACAAATGATTTAAATTATTAAGTTCTTTGTTAATAAATTTCGCGAAAGCCTTTTATTAATTAATTGGGAAAGTATATTGATTCTAGCAAGTTGGTTTTAAAATAATTTACGAACGAGCGCGTTTATAGGTTTAGGATCTGGTACTGGTGAGAAAGCTTAAGAAACCTTTTTTAAATTAAACTTTCCAATCAAAAACACTTTTCCATTTAGTAAAGGGTTTAATTTCTTAAAAATAGGTTTACTACTATAATGCATCAAGCGTCCACCATGAGTGGCGATGGAAGGTATAAATTAGAGAGTAAATTTGGTTATGTATGTGAAAGCAACATTTCCCGTTAAATTGATTCTTTTCGAAATAGAAAACATTGCCCCATCGGAATCCTTTGGAAACAATAAGAGTATAGATAATTAATAGAACCCCACATTTCAGCAATGAATGTCCAATTTTATTTGTTACTTCTTAGTGCACTTTTATTATTATTGCATTCAACTTCCATAGTGTTAGCCTTAAATAAACATTGTAGCAATCAATAACGATAAGTTTTACTATTGGTCTCTGTGGGATCAATATCTTTTAAAAATACATGATGTGTTGTGCACTTGCAGCTAGGTTGTATACTCGCTTAAAAAGAGCGGATAAGCTTGTTTTCCAATTTAGGTTTGAGCTCATTATATAACAAAGTAACTCTAGGCTTTTCTCCATGGATAATACCTTTGAATTTGTCTAGAATTATGCATAATCTATTGGATATTTGATTTTCTCCTTGAATATATCTAACATAATATGATTGATTTAAATTTAAATTCAAATTCAAATCTTTATTTAAATCTGCATTAAACTTCATCCAGTTGTCAAATATATCATTTAATCATATTATTAAATCAATAACACTAAAATCTTTAATAAATCTTCTGCATAATACACTCCAAAATGCGACATTCTAGCGCATGTTGCACAAGGCCAAGATGTTGTACCAACATGCTGGAGCATCGCACTCATCATGTGTCTTTTCTACATCTTCATGCAAATTTAGAAAGCTAGACTAATTTTGAACACTTTGACATTTTTCCAAGTTGTTGGTTTTCTAAAATGCAGCAAATCCACATTTGTTGTTTTTGGTCTGATACGATTTAGTAAAATTCAGGTTAAAAATTTGGGAATTCTGTAAAATGAGAAATCATATATTTAAAAAACAAATAATTTAACAATGGTTGTTTAATACGACCGTTGTTATAGGTAGAGCGCTATCCAAAATAATCAAACCCGAGAACTATAAATAATTTCACAATGTTTGTATAATATAATTGTGGTTTATAGGTAGCGGGATTTTCAGTTTACCACAACGGGCCATATAGCGTGGTTGTAAACTACACACTTACAATCACACCCTACCTCATCACAGTTGGTCAAGCGTGATGGTATCCATTTTCAAACCGTGGTGAAATGGTTTTTACGTAGGAGTGTATGCTTATAGAGATTTAATGTATAAACCTAAGTTTGTGGTGTATCAATCTTATAGAATTATCATGAATCCAATTATGGTTTGATAGAATATCTATGTGAAGAGTTTTTAAATAGTTTTGTTTAGAGTGGTTTTGATTGTCTTGTGATTGACTTGCATTAGAAGCAATCAAGTATTTAGTAGCATTATGTATTGTTTCATTTGGTATAATTAATTAAGATGCTTCCAAACTCTCTTGTCTTTGTTTTTTACTTCCACGCTTCTAAAAATTTCTGATTTTATTTATGAGACCTAAAATATTTTTGAAATAATTTTATTTAAACTGTTGAATAATACATCTAAATCTTTCAATAAAGCTCCCACTCAACGAATAAATTTGGAATATTATCCTCTTTTCTACAACCACAAATAATACACTCTAAACAGCCTGAAAAAATGAAAACAAATGGATTATAAATATTTCTCATAAAAAAAAGCGCCAAATAAAATACAGTTGGTTAAATGACTCAACGGTATACTATACAACAGAATCCTCCTTAAATAACCCCCCACTCTCTTTCTATTTCTCACTCTCTCTAGGCCTTCACTTGGTTACTATTGCATAAGGCTATCAAGAACTATTTCAGTTTCCCCTTTGAAACTCAAATTATAGGTGGTAATGTTCTTTAACTCCATATCAACTATTTCATCATCATTTATTTTGGTTGCATATGATCTTTTTAATGCAGTATTTCTTTTTTATCATCAAGAAGATAGCAAGAAAGTCACACAGATCATATTTTGGTTGCATATGATCTTTTTAATGCATTATCTCTTTTTACGCTTGCTATGTTTTATTTCGTTATCAAATTGACCACTTTTACTTACATTATAATTATGTCAAACTAATTTTATAAGTGTTGAAATATGAGTTTTATTAATTAAACGTGTTCTTATTATTGTTCTTGTAAAATTACCTTTGATAATGTTTTTGTTTTTAAACAATTTTACTTTGTCTTATTTTAATATGTTCCTACAAAAGTAGGACAGTGAAAACATCGGGTAAGATCGAAATTCGTCTGGTACAAATGATTTAAATTATTAAGTTCTTTGTTAATAAATTTCGCGAAAGCCTTTTATTAATTAATTGGGAAAGTATATTGATTCTAGCAAGTTGGTTTTAAAATTATTTACGAACGAGCGCGTTTATAGGTTTAGGATCTGGTACTGGTGAGAAAGCTTAAGAACCCTTTTTTAAATTAAACTTTCCAATCAAAAACACTTTTCCATTTAGTAAAGGGTTTAATTTCTTAAAAATAGGTTTACTACTATAATGCATCAAGCGTCCACCATGAGTGACGATGGAAGGTATAAATTAGAGAGTAAATTTGGTTATGTATGTGAAAGCAACATTTCCCGTTAAATTGATTCTTTTCGAAATAGAAAACATTTCCCCATCGGAATCCTTTGGAAACAATAAGAGTATAGATAATTAATAGAACCCCACATTTCAGCAATGAATGTCCAATTTTATTTGTTACTTCTTAGTGCACTTTTATTATTATTGCATTCAACTTCCATAGTGTTAGCCTTAAATAAACATTGTAGCAATCAATAACGATAAGTTTGACTATTGGTCTCTGTGGGATCAATATCTTTTAAAAATACATGATGTGTTGTGCACTTGCAGCTAGGTTGTATACTCGCTTAAAAAGAGATGATAAGCTTGTTTTCCAATTTAGGTTTGAGCTCATTATATAACAAAGTAACTCTAGGCTTTTCTCCTTGGATAATACCTTTGAATTTGTCTAGAATTATGCATAATCTATTGGATATTTGATTTTCTCCTTGAATATATCTAACATAATATGATTGATTTAAATTTAAATTCAAATTCAAATCTTTATTTAAATCTACATTAAACTTCATCCAGTTGTCAAATATATCATTTAATCATATTATTAAATCAATAACACTAAAATCTTTAACAAATCTTCTGCATAACACGCTCCAAAATGCGACATTCTAGCGCATGTTGCACAAGGCCAAGATGTTGTACCAACATGCGGGAGCATCGCACTCATCATGTGTCTTTTCTACATCTTCATGCAAATTTAGCAAGCTAGACTAATTTTGAACACTTTGACATTTTTCCAAGTTGTTGGTTTTCTAAAATGCAGCAAATCCACATTTGTTGTTTTTGATCTGATACGATTTAGAAAAATTCAGGTTACAAATTTGGGAATTCTATATTTAAAAAACAAATAATTTAACAATGGTTGTTTAATACGACCGTTGTTATAGGTAGATCGCTATCCAAAATAATCAAACCCGAGAACTATAAATAATTTCACAATGTTTGTTTAATATAATTGTGGTTTATAGGTAGCGGGATTTTCAGTTTACCACAACGGGCCATGTAGCGTGGTTGTAAACTACACACTTACAATCACACCCTACCTCATCACGGTTGGTCAAGCGTGATGGTATCCATTTTCAAACCGTGGTGAAATGGTTTTTACGTAGGAGTGTATGCTTATAGAGATTTAATGTATAAACCTAAGTTTGTGGTGTATCAATCTTATAGAATTATCATGAATCCGATTATGGTTTGATAGAATATCTATGTGAAGAGTTTTTAAATAGTTTTGTTTAGAGTGGTTTTGATTGTCTTGTGATTGACTTGCATTAGAAGCCATCAAGTATTTAGTAGCATTATGTATTGTTTCATTTGGTATAATTCATTAAGATGCTTCCAAACTCTCTTGTCTTTGTTTTTTACTTCCACGCTTCTAAAAATTTCTGATTTTATTTATGAGACCTAAAATATTTTTGAAATCGTTTTATTTAAACTGTTGAATAATACATCTAAATCTTTCAATAAAGCTCCCACTCAACGAATAAATTTGGAATATTATCCTCTTTTCTACAACCACAAATAATACACTCTAAGCAGCCTGAAAAAATGAAAACAAATGGATTATAAATATTTCTCATAAAAAAAGTGCCAAAAAAAATACAGGTAGTTAAATGACTCAACGGTATACTATACAACAGAATCCTCCTTAAATAACCCCCCCACTCTCTTTCTATTTCTCACTCTCTCTAGGCCGTCACTTGGTTACTATTGCATAAGGCTGTCAAGAACTATTTCAGTTTCCCCTTTGAAACTCAAATTATAGGTGGTAATGTTCTTTAACTCCATATCAACTATTTCATCATCATTTATTTTGGTTGCATATGATCTTTTTAATGCGTTATTTCTTTTTTATCATCAAGAAGATAGCAAGAAAGCCACACTGATCATATTTTGGTTGCATATGAGCTTTTTAATGCATTATCTCTTTTTACGCTTGCTATGTTTTATTTTGTTATCAAATTGACCACTTTTACTTACGTTATAATTATGTCAAACTAATTTTATAAGTGTTGAGATATGAGGTTTATTAATTAAACGTGTTCTTACTATTGTTCTTGTAAAATTACCTTTGATAATGTTTTTGTTTTTAAAAAATTTTACTTTGTCTTATTTTAATATGTTCCTACAAAAGTAGGACAGTGAAAACATCGGGTAAGATCGAAATTCGTTTGGTACAAATGATTTAAATTATTAAGTTCTTTGTTAATAAATTTCGCGAAAGCCTTTTATTAATTAATTGGGAAAGTATATTGATTCTAGCAAGTTGGTTTTAAAATTATTTACGAACGAGCGCGTTTATAGGTTTAGGATCTGGTACTGGGGAGAAAGCTTAAGAACCCTTTTTTAAATTAAACTTTCCAATCAAAAACACTTTTCCATTTAGTAAAGGGTTTAATTTCTTAAAAATAGGTTTACTACTATAATGCATCAAGCGTCCACCATGAGTGACGATGGAAGGTATAAATTAGAGAGTAAATTTGGTTATGTATGTGAAAGCAACATTTCCCGTTAAATTGATTCTTTTCGAAATAGAAAACATTGCCCCATCGGAATCCTTTGGAAACAATAAGAGTATAGATAATTAATAGAACCCCACATTTCAGCAATGTATGTCCAATTTTATTTGTTACTTCTTAGTGCACTTTTATTATTATTGCATTCAACTTCCATAGTGTTAGCCTTAAATAAACATTGTAGCAATCAATAACGATAAGTTTGACTATTGGTCTATGTGGGATCAATATCTTTTAAAAATACATGATGTGTTGTGCACTTGCAGCTAGGTTGTATACTCGCTTAAAAAGAGATGATAAGCTTGTTTTCCAATTTAGGTTTGAGCTCATTATATAACAAAGTAACTCTAGGCTTTTCTCCTTGGATAATACCTTTGGATTTGTCTAGAATTATGCATAATCTATTGGATATTTGATTTTCTCCTTGAATATATCTAACATAATATGATTGATTTAAATTTAAATTCAAATTCAAATCTTTATTTAAATCTGCATTAAACTTCATTCAGTTGTCAAATATATCATTTAATCATATTATTAAATCAATAACACTAAAATCTTTAACAAATCTTCTGCATAAACACGCTCCAAAATGCGACATTCTAGCGCATGTTGCACAAGGCCAAGATGTTGTACCAACATGCTGGAGCATCGCACTCATCATGTGTCTTTTCTACATCTTCATGCAAATTTAGCAAGCTAGACTAATTTTGAACACTTTGAAATTTTTCCAAGTTGTTGGTTTTCTAAAATGCAGCAAATCCACATTTGTTGTTTTTGGTCTGATACGATTTAGAAAAATTCAGGTTAAAAATTTGGGAATTCTGTAAAATGAGAAATCATATATTTAAAAAACAAATAATTTAACAATGGTTGTTTAATACGACCGTTGTTATAGGTAGAGCGCTATCCAAAATAATCAAACCCGAGAACTATAAATAATTTCACAATGTTTGTTTAATATAATTGTGGTTTATAGGTAGCGGGATTTTCAGTTTACCACAACGGGCCATATAGCGTGGTTGTAAACTACACACTTACAATCACACCCTACCTCATCACGGTTGGTCAAGCGTGATGGTATCCATTTTCAAACCGTGGTGAAATGGTTTTTACGTAGGAGTGTATGCTTATAGAGATTTAATTTATAAACCTAAGTTTGTGGTGTATCAATCTTATAGAATTATCATGAATCCAATTATGGTTTGATAGAATATCTATGTGAAGAGTTTTTAAATAGTTTTGTTTATAGTGGTTTTGATTGTCTTGTGATTGACTTGCATTAGAAGCAATTAAGTATTTAGTAGCATTATGTATTGTTTCATTTGGTATAATTCATTAAGATGCTTCCAAACTCTCTTGTCTTTGTTTTTTACTTCCACGCTTCTAAAAATTTCTAATTTTATTTATGAGACCTAAAATATTTTTGAAATCGTTTTATTTAAACTGTTGAATAATACATCTAAATCTTTCAATAAAGCTCCCACTCAACGAATAAATTTGGAATATTATCCTCTTTTCTACAACCACAAATAATACACTCTAAGCAGCCTGAAAAAATGAAAACAAATGGATTATAAATATTTCTCATAAAAAAAGCGCCAAAAAAAAATACAGTTGGTTAAATGACTCAACGGTATACTATACAACAGAATCCTCCTTAAATAACCCCCCCCCCCCCCCCCCCCCCCCACTCTCTTTCTATTTCTCACTCTCTCTAGGCCTTCACTTGGTTACTATTGCATAAGACTGTCAAGAACTATTTCAGTTACCCCTTTGAAACTCAAATTATAGGTGGTAATGTTCTTTAACTCCATATCAACTATTTCATCATCATTTATTTTGGTTGCATATGATCTTTTTAATGAATTATTTCTTTTTTATCATCAAGAAGATAGCAAGAAAGCCACACTGATCATATTTTGGTTGCATATGATCTTTTTAATGCATTATCTCTTTTTACGCTTGCTATGTTTTATTTCGTTATCAAATTGACCACTTTTACTTACATTATAATTATGTCAAACTAATTTTATAAGTGTTGAGATATGAGGTTTATTAATTAAACGTGTTCTTACTATTGTTCTTGTAAAATTACCTTTGATAATGTTTTTGTTTTTAAACAATTTTACTTTGTCTTATTTTAATATGTTCCTACAAAAGTAGGACAGTGAAAACATCGGGTAAGATCGAAATTCGTCTGGTACAAATGATTTAAATTATTAAGTTCTTTGTTAATAAATTTCACGAAAGCCTTTTATTAATTAATTGGGAAAGTATAATGATTCTAGCAAGTTGGTTTTAAAATTATTTACGAACGAGCGCGTTTATAGGTTTAGGATCTGGTACTCGTGAGAAAGCTTAAGAACCCTTTTTTAAATTAAACATTCCAATCAAAAACACTTTCCATTTAGTAAAGGGTTTAATTTCTTAAAAATAGGTTTACTACTTTAATGCATCAAGCGTCCACCATGAGTGACGATGGAAGGTATAAATTAGAGAGTAAATTTGGTTATGTATGTGAAAGCAACATTTCCCGTTAAATTGATTCTTTTCGAAATAGAAAACATTGCCCCATCAGAATCCTTTGGAAACAATAAGAGTATAGATAATTAATAGAACCCTACATTTCAGCAATGTATGTCCAATTTTATTTGTTACTTCTTAGTGCACTTTTATTATTATTGCATTCAACTTCCATAGTGTTAGCCTTAAATAAACATTGTAGCAATCAATAACGATAATTTAGACTATTGGTCTCTGTGGTATCAATATCTTCTAAAAATACATGATGTGTTGTACACTTGCAGCTAGGTTGTATACTCGCTTAAAAAGAGCTGATAAGCTTGTTTTCCAATTTAGGTTTGAGCTCATTATATAACAAAGTAACTCTAGGCTTTTCTCCTTGGATAATACTTTTGAATTTGTCTAGAATTATGCATAATCTATTGGATATTTGATTTTCTCCTTGAATATATCTAACATAATATGATTGATTTAAATTTAAATTCAAATTCAAATCTTTATTTAAATCTGCATTAAACTTCATCCAGTTGTCAAATATATCATTTAATCATATTATTAAATCAATAAAACTAAAATCTTTAACAAATCTTCTGCATAACACGCTCCAAAATGCGACATTCTAGCGCATGTTGCACAAGGCCAAGATGTTGTTGTTGGATTTATTACTTCAGCGTCACCCTTAGGTATTCGATGGGCTTAACATCCCAACCCATGGCGCTTAATAGGCGCAGCCCCTTGAAAGACTTTATACTATAAGGAAATAAAGTTGCGCCTTCACTAACAGCAATTGCTTTTAGTGCAGTGGTAAGCGCTTGATCCTACTAGTGGTATCAGAACCCGGTCATGGGTTTGAATCCCCCCGGCTGACATTGGGGGGGAGATTGTTGGATTTATTAATTCAGCGTCACCCTTAGGGATTCGATGGGCTTAACATGCCAACCCATGGCGCTTAATAGGCGCAGCCCCTTGAAAGACTCTATACTATAAGGAAATAAAGTAGCGCCTTCACTAACAGCAATTGCTTTTAGTGCAGTGGTAAGCGCTTTATCCTACAATTGTACCAACATGCTGGAGCATCGCACTCATCATGTGTCTTTTCTACATCTTCATGCAAATTTAGCAAGCTAGACTAATTTTGAACACTTTGACATTTATCCAAGTTGTTGGTTTTCTAAAATGCAGCAAATCCACATTTGTTGTTTTTGGTCTGATACGATTTAGAAAAATTCAGGTTAAAAATTTGGGAATTCTGTAAAATGAGAAATCATATATTTAAAAAACAAATAATTTAACAATGGTTGTTTAATACGACCGTTGTTATAGGTAGAGCACTATCCAAAATAATCAAACCCGAGAACTATAAATAATTTCACAATGTTTGTTTAATATAATTGTGGTTTATAGGTAGCGGGATTTTCAGTTTACCACAACGGGCCATATAGCGTGGTTGTAAACTACACACTTACAATCACACCCTACCTCATCACGCTTGGTCAAGCGTGATGGTATCCATTTTCAAACCGTGGTGAAATGGTTTTTACGTAGGAGTGTATGCTTATAGAGATTTAATGTATAAACCTAAGTTTGTGGTGTATCAATCTTATAGAATTATCATGAATCCAATTATGGTTTGATAGAATATCTATGTGAAGAGTTTTTAAATAGTTTTGTTTAGAGTGGTTTTGATTGTCTTGTGATTGACTTGCATTAGAAGCAATCAAGTATTTAGTAGCATTATGTATTGTTTCATTTGGTATAATTCATTAAGATGCTTCCAAACTCTCTTGTCTTTGTTTTTTACTTCCACGCTTCTAAAAATTTCTGATTTTATTTATGAGACCTAAAATATTTTTGAAATCATTTTATTTAAACTGTTGAATAATACATCTAAATCTTTCAATAAAGCTCCCACTCAACGAATAAATTTGGAATATTATCCTCTTTTCTACAACCACAAATAATACACTCTAAGCAGCCTGAAAAAATGAAAACAAATGGATTATAAATATTTCTCATAAAAAAAATGCCAAAAAAAAATACAGTTGGTTAAATGACTCAACGGTATACTATACAACATAATCCTCCTTAAATAACCCCCCCCCCCCCCCACTCTCTTTCTATTTCTCACTCTCTCTAGGCGTTCACTTGGTTACTATTGCATAAGGCTGTCAAGAACTATTTCAGTTTCCCCTTTGAAACTCAAATTATAGGTGGTAATGTTCTTTAACTCCATATCAACTATTTCATCGTCATTTATTTTGGTTGCATATGATCTTTTTAATGCATTATTTCTTTTTTATCATCAAGAAGATAGCAAGAAAGCCACACTGATCATATTTTGGTTGCATATGATCTTTTTAATGCATTATCTCTTTTTACGCTTGCTATGTTTTATTTCGTTATCAAATTGACCACTTTTACTTACATTATAATTATGTCAAACTAATTTTATAAGTGTTGAGATATGAGGTTTATTAATTAAACGTGTTCTTACTATTGTTCTTGTAAAATTACCTTTGATAATGTTTTTGTTTTTAAACAATTTTACTTTGTCTTATTTTAATATGTTCCTACAAAAGTAGGACAGTGAAAACATCGGGTAAGATCGAAATTCGTCTGGTACAAATGATATAAATTATTAAGTTCTTTGTTAATAAATTTCGCGAAAGCCTTTTATTAATTAATTGGGAAAGTATAATGATTCTAGCAAGTTGGTTTTAAAATTATATACGAACGAGCGCGTTTATAGGTTTTGGATCTGGTACTCGTGAGAAAGCTTAAGAACCCTTTTTTAAATTAAACTTTCCAATCAAAAACACTTTCCATTTAGTAAAGGGTTTAATTTCTTAAAAATAGGTTTACTACTTTAATGCATCAAGCGTCCACCATGAGTGACGATGGAAGGTATAAATTAGAGAGTAAATTTGGTTATGTATGTGAAAGCAACATTTCCCGTTAAATTGATTCTTTTCGAAATAGAAAACATTGCCCCATCGGAATCCTTTGGAAACAATAAGAGTATAGATAATTAATAGAACCCCACATTTCAGCAATGTATGTCCAATTTTATTTGTTACTTCTTAGTGCACTTTTATTATTATTGCATTCAACTTCCATAGTGTTAGCCTTAAATAAACATTGTAGCAATCAATAACGATAAGTTAGACTATTGGTCTCTGTGGGATCAATATCATTTAAAAATACATGATGTGTTGTGCACTTGCAGCTAGGTTGTATACTCGCTTAAAAAGAGCTGATAAGCTTGTTTTCCAATTTAGGTTTTAGCTCATTATATAACAAAGTAACTCTAGGCTTTCCTCCTTGGATAATACCTTTGAATTTGTCTAGAATTATGCATAATCTATTGGATATTTGATTTTCTCCTTGAATATATCTAACATAATATGATTGATTTAAATTTAAATTCAAATTCAAATATTTATTAAAATCTGCATTAAACTTCATCCAGTTGTAAAATATATCATTTAATCATATTATTAAATCAATAAAACTAAAATCTTTAACAAATCTTCTGCATAACACGCTCCAAAATGCGACATTCTAGCGAATGTTGCACAAGGCCAAGATGTTGTACCAACATGCTGGAGCATTGCACTCATCATGTGTCTTTTCTACATCTTCATGAAAATTTAGCAAGCTAGACTAATTTTGAACACTTTGACATTTTTCCAAGTTGTTGGTTTTCTAAAATGCAGCAAATCCACGTTTGTTGTTTTTGTCTGATACGATTTAGAAAAATCAGGTTAAAAATTTGGGAATTCTGTAAAATGAGAAATCATATATTTAAAAAACAAATAATTTAACAATGGTTGTTTAATACGACCGTAGTTATAGGTAGAGCGTTATCCAAAATAATCAAACCCGAGAACTATAAATAATTTCACAATGTTTGTTTAATATAATTGTGGTTTATAGGTAGCGGGATTTTCAGTTTACCACAACGGGCCATATAGCGTGGTTGTAAACTACACACTTACAATCACACCCTACCTCATCACGGTTGGTCAAGCGTGATGGTATCCATTTTCAAACCGTGGTGAAATGGTTTTTACGTAGGAGTGTATGCTTATAGAGATTTAATGTATAAACCTAAGTTTGTGGTGTATCAATCTTATAGAATTATCATGAATCCAATTATGGTTTGATAGAATATCTATGTGAAGAATTTTTAAATAGTTTTGTTTAGAGTGGTTTTGATTGTCTTGTGATTGACTTGCATTAGAAGCAATCAAGTATTTAGTAGCATTATGTATTGTTTCATTTGGTATAATTCATTAAGATGCTTCCAAACTCTCTTGTCTTTGTTTTTTACTTCCACGCTTCTAAAAATTTCTGATTTTATTTATGAGACCTAAAATATTTTTGAAATCGTTTTATTTAAACTGTTGAATAATACATCTAAATCTTTCAATAAAGCTCCCACTCAACGAATAAATTTGGAATATTATCCTCTTTTCTACAACCACAAATAATACACTCTAAGCAGCCTGAAAAAATGAAAACAAATGGATTATAAATATTTTCATAAAAAAATGCCAAAAAAAAATACAGTTGGTTAAATGACTCAACGGTATACTATACAACAGAATCCTCCTTAAATAACCCCCCCCCCCCCCCCACTCTCTTTCTATTTCTCACTCTCTCTAGGCCTTCACTTGGTTACTATTGCATAAGGCTGTCAAGAACTATTTCAGTTTCCCCTTTGAAACTCAAATTATAGGTGGTAATGTTCTTTAACTCCATATCAACTATTTCATCGTCATTTATTTTGGTTGCATATGATCTTTTTAATGCATTATTTCTTTTTTATCATCAAGAAGATAGCAAGAAAGCCACACTGATCATATTTTGGTTGCATATGATCTTTTTAATGCATTATCTCTTTTTACGCTTGCTATGTTTTATTTCGTTATCAAATTGACCACTTTTACTTACATTATAATTATGTCAAACTAATTTTATAAGTGTTGAGATATGAGGTTTATTAATTAAACGTGTTCTTACTATTGTTCTTGTAAAATTACCTTTGATAATGTTTTTGTTTTTAAACAATTTTACTTTGTCTTATTTTAATATGTTCCTACAAAAGTAGGACAGTGAAAACATCGGGTAAGATCGAAATTCGTCTGGTACAAATGATTTAAATTATTAAGTTCTTTGTTAATAAATTTCGCGAAAGCCTTTTATTAATTAATTGGGAAAGTATAATGATTCTAGCAAGTTGGTTTTAAAATTATTTACGAACGAGCGCGTTTATAGGTTTAGGATCTGGTACTCGTGAGAAAGCTTAAGAACCCTTTTTTAAATTAAACTTTCCAATCAAAAACACTTTCCATTTAGTAAAGGGTTTAATTTCTTAAAAATAGGTTTACAACTTTAATGCATCAAGCGTCCACCATGAGTGACGATGGAAGGTATAAATTAGAGAGTAAATTTGGTTATGTATGTGAAAGCAACATTTCCCGTTAAATTGATTCTTTTCGAAATAGAAAACATTGCCCCATCGGAATCCTTTGGAAACAATAAGAGTATAGATAATTAATAGAACCCCACATTTCAGCAATGTATGTCCAATTTTATTTGTTACTTCTTAGTGCACTTTTATTATTATTGCATTCAACTTCCATAGTGTTAGCCTTAAATAAACATTGTAGCAATCAATAACGATAAGTTAGACTATTGGTCTCTGTGGGATCAATATCATTTAAAAATACATGATGTGTTGTGCACTTGCAGCTAGGTTGTATACTCGCTTAAAAAGAGTTGATAAGCTTGTTTTCCAATTTAGGTTTTAGCTCATTATATAACAAAGTAACTCTAGGCTTTTCTCCTTGGATAATACCTTTGAATTTGTCTAGAATTATGCATAATCTATTGGATATTTGATTTTCTCCTTGAATATATCTAACATAATATGATTGATTTAAATTTAAATTCAAATTCAAATATTTATTAAAATCTGCATTAAACTTCATCCAGTTGTAACATATATCATTTAATCATATTATTAAATCAATAAAACTAAAATCTTTAACAAATCTTCTGCATAACACGCTCCAAAATGCGACATTCTAGCGCATGTTGCACAAGGCCAAGATGTTGTACCAACATGCTGGAGCATTGCACTCATCATGTGTCTTTTCTACATCTTCATGAAAATTTAGCAAGCTAGACTAATTTTGAACACTTTGACATTTTTCCAAGTTGTTGGTTTTCTAAAATGCAGCAAATCCACGTTTGTTGTTTTTGTCTGATACGATTTAGAAAAATTCAGGTTAAAAATTTGGGAATTCTGTAAAATGAGAAATCATATATTTAAAAAACAAATAATTTAACAATGGTTGTTTAATACGACCGTAGTTATAGGTAGAGCGCTATCCAAAATAATCAAACCCGAGAACTATAAATAATTTCACAATGTTTGTTTAATATAATTGTGGTTTATAGGTAGCGGGATTTTCAGTTTACCACAACGGGCCATATAGCGTGGTTGTAAACTACACACTTACAATCACACCTTACCTCATCACGGTTGGTCAAGCGTGATGGTATCCATTTTAAAACCGTGGTGAAATGGTTTTTACGTAGGAGTGTATGCTTATAGAGATTTAATGTATAAACCTAAGTTTGTGGTGTATCAATCTTATAGAATTATCATGAATCCAATTATGGTTTGATAGAATATCTATGTGAAGAGTTTTTAAATAGTTTTGTTTAGAGTGGTTTTGATTGTCTTGTGATTGACTTGCATTAGAAGCAATCAAGTATTTAGTAGCATTATGTATTGTTTCATTTGGTATAATTCATTAAGATGATTCCAAACTCTCTTGTCTTTGTTTTTTACTTCCACGCTTCTAAAAATTTCTGATTTTATTTATGAGACCTAAAATATTTTTGAAATCGTTTTATTTAAACTGTTGAATAATACATCTAAATCTTTCAATAAAGCTCCCACTCAAAGAATAAATTTGGAATACTATCCTCTTTTCTACAACCACAAATAATACACTCTAAGCAGCCTGAAAAAATGAAAACAAATGGATTATAAATATTTCTCATAAAATAAGCGCCAAAAAAAATACAGTTGGTTAAATGACTCAACGGTATACTATACAACAGAATCCTCATTAAATAACCCCCCACACTCTTTCTATTTCTCACTCTCTCTAGGCCTTCACTTGGTTACTATTGCATAAGGCTGTCAAGAACTATTTCAGTTTCCCCTTTGAAACTCAAATTATATGTGGTAATGTTCTTTAACTCCATATCAACTATTTCATCATCATTTATTTTGGTTGCATATGATCTTTTTAATGCATTATTTCTTTTTTATCATCAAGAAGATAGCAAGAAAGCCACACTGATCATATTTTGGTTGCAAATGATCTTTTTAATGCATTATCTCTTTTTACGCTTGCTATGTTTTATTTCGTTATCAAATTGACCACTTTTACTTACGTTATAATTATGTCAAACTAATTTTATAAGTGTTGAGATATGAGGTTTATTAATTAAACGTGTTCTTACTATTGTTCTTGTAAAATTACCTTTGATAATGTTTTTGTTTTTAAACAATTTTACTTTGTCTTATTTTAATATGTTCCTACAAAAGTAGGACAGTGAAAACATCGGGTAAGATCGAAATTCGTCTGGTACAAATGATTTAAATTATTAAGTTCTTTGTTAATAAATTTCGCGAAAGCCTTTTATTAATTAATTGGGAAAGTATAATGATTCTAGCAAGTTGGTTTTAAAATTATTTACAAACGAGCGCGTTTATTGGTTTAGGATCTGGTACTCGTGAGAAAGCTTAAGAACCCTTTTTTAAATTAAACTTTCCAATCAAAAACACTTTTCCATTTAGTAAAGGGTTTAATTTCTTAAAAATAGGTTTACTACTTTAATGCATCAAACGTCCACCATGAGTGACGATGGAAGGTATAAATTAGAGAGTAAATTTGGTTATGTATGTGAAAGCAACATTTCCCGTTAAATTGATTCTTTTCGAAATAGAAAACATTGCCCCATCGGAATCCTTTGGAAACAATAAGAGTATAGATAATTAATAGTACCCCACATTTCAACAATGTATGTCCAATTTTATTTGTTACTTCTTAGTGCACGTTTATTATTATTGCATTCAACTTCCATAGTGTTAGCCTTAAATAAACATTGTAGCAATCAATAACGATAAGTTTGACTATTGGTCTCTGTGGGATCAATATCTTTTAAAAATACATGATGTGTTGTGCACTTGCAGCTAGGTTGTATACTCGCTTAAAAAGAGCTGATAAGCTTGTTTTCCAATTTAGGTTTTAGCTCATTATATAACAAAGTAACTCTAGGCTTTTCTCCTTGGATAATACCTTTGAATTTGTCTAGAATTATGCATAATCTATTGGATATTTGATTTTCTCCTTGAATATATCTAACATAATATGATTGATTTAAATTTAAATTCAAATTCAAATATTTATTAAAATCTGCATTAAACTTCATCCAGTTGTAAAATATATCATTTAATCATATTATTAAATCAATAACACTAAAATCTTTAACAAATCTTCTGGATAACACGCTCCAAAATGCGACATTCTAGCGCATGTTGCACAAGGCCAAGATGTTGTACCAACATGCTGGAGCATCGCACTCATCATGTGTCTTTTCTACATCTTCATGAAAATTTAGCAAGCTAGACTAATTTTGAACACTTTGACATTTTTCCAAATTGTTGGTTTTCTAAAATGCAGCAAATCCACGTTTGTTGTTTTTGTCTGATACGATTTAGAAAAATTCAGGTTAAAAATTTGGGAATTCTGTAAAATGAGAAATCATATATTTAAAAAACAAATAATTTAACAATGGTTGTTTAATACGACCGTAGTTATAGGTAGAGCGCTATCCAAAATAATCAAACCCGAGAACTATAAATAATTTCACAATGTTTGTTTAATATAATTGTGGTTTATAGGTAGCGGGATTTTCAGTTTACCACAACGGGCCATATAGCGTGGTTGTAAACTACACACTTACAATCACACCCTACCTCATCACGGTTGGTCAATCGTGATGGTATCCATTTTCAAACCGTGGTGAAATGGTTTTTACGTAAGAGTGTATGCTTATAGAGATTTAATGTATAATCATAAGTTTGTGGTGTATCAATCTTATAGAATTATCATGAATCCAATTATGGTTTGATAGAATATCTATGTGAAGAGTTTTTAAATAGTTTTGTTTAGAGTGGTTTTGATTGTCTTGTGATTGACTTGCATTAGAAGCAATCAATTATTTAGTAGCATTATGTATTGTTTCATTTGGTATAATTCATTAAGATGCTTCCAAACTCTCTTGTCTTTGTTTTTTACTTCCACGCTTCTAAAAATTTCTGATTTTATTTATGAGACCTAAAATATTTTTGAAATCGTTTTATTTAAACTGTTGAATAATACATCTAAATCTTTCAATAAAGCTCCCACTCAAAGAATAAATTTGGAATACTATCCTCTTTTCTACAACCACAAATAATACACTCTAAGCAGCCTGAAAAAATGAAAACAAATGGATTATAAATATTTCTCATAAAAAAAGCGCCAAAAAAAATACAGTTGGTTAAATGACTCAACGGTATACTATACAACAGAATCCTCCTTAAATAACCCCCCACTCTCTTTCTATTTCTCACTCTCTCTAGGCCTTCACTTGGTTACTATTGCATAAGGCTGTCAAGAACTATTTCAGTTTCCCCTTTGAAACTCAAATTATATGTGGTAATGTTCTTTAACTCCATATCAACTATTTCATCATCAATTATTTTGGTTGCATATGATCTTTTTAATGCATTATTTCTTTTTTATCATCAAGAAGATAGCAAGAAAGCCACACTAATCATATTTTGGTTGCAAATGATCTTTTTAATGCATTATCTCTTTTTACGCTTGCTATGTTTTATTTCGTTATCAAATTGACCACTTATACTTACGTTATAATTATGTCAAACCAATTTTATAAGTGTTGAGATATGAGGTTTATTAATTAAACGTGTTCTTACTATTGTTCTTGTAAAATTACCTTTGATAATGTTTTTGTTTTTAAACAATTTTACTTTGTCTTATTTTAATATGTTCCTACAAAAGTAGGACAGTGAAAACATCGGGTAAGATCGAAATTCGTCTGGTACAAATGATTTAAATTATTAAGTTCTTTGTTAATAAATTTCGCGAAAGCCTTTTATTAATTAATTGGGAAAGTATAATGATTCTAGCAAGTTGGTTTTAAAATTATTTACGAACGAGCGCGTTTATAGGTTTAGGATCTGGTACTGGTGAGAAAGCTTAAGAACCCTTTTTTAAATTAAACTTTCCAATCAAAAACACTTTTCCATTTAGTAAAGGGTTTAATTTCTTAAAAATAGGTTTACTACTTTAATGCATCAAACGTCCACCATGAGTGACAATGGAAGGTATAAATTAGAGAGTAAATTTGGTTATGTATGTGAAAGCAACATTTCCCGTTAAATTGATTCTTTTCGAAATAGAAAACATTGCCCCATCGGAATCCTTTGGAAACAATAAGAGTATAGATAATTAATAGTACCCCACATTTCAACAATGTATGTCCAATTTTATTTGTTACTTCTTAGTGCACGTTTATTATTATTGCATTCAACTTCCATAGTGTTAGCCTTAAATAAACATTGTAGTAATCAATAACGATAAGTTTGACTATTGGTCTCTGTGGGATCAATATCTTTTAAAAATACATGATGTGTTGTGCACTTGCAGCTAGGTTGTATACTCGCTTAAAAAGAGCTGATAAGCTTGTTTTCCAATTTAGGTTTTAGCTCATTATATAACAAAGTAACTCTAGGCTTTTCTCCTTGGATAATACCTTTGAATTTGTCTCGAATTATGCATAATCTATTGGATATTTGATTTTCTCCTTGAATATATCTAACATAATATGATTGATTTAAATTTAAATTCAAATTCAAATATTTATTAAAATCTGCATTAAACTTCATCTTGTTGTAAAATATATCATTTAATCATATTATTAAATCAATAACACTAAAATCTTTAACAAATCGTCTGCATAACACGCTCCAAAATGCGACATTCTAGCGCATGTTGCACAAGGCCAAGATGTTTTACCAACATGCTGGAGCATCGCACTCATCATGTGTCTTTTCTACATCTTCATGAAAATTTAGCAAGCTATACTAATTTTGAACACTTTGACATTTTTCCAAGTTGTTGGTTTTCTAAAATGCAGCAAATCCACATTTGTTGTTTTTGGTCTGATACGATTTAGAAATATTCGGGTTAAAAATTTGGGAATTCTGTAAAATGAGAAATCATATATTTAAAAAACAAATAATTTAACAATGGTTGTTTAATACGACCGTTGTTATAGGTAGAGCACTATCCAAAATAATCAAACCCGAGAACTATAAATAATTTCACAATGTTTGTTTAATATAATTGTGGTTTATAGGTAGCGGGATTTTCAGTTTACCACAACGGGCCATATAGCGTGGTTGTAAACTACACACTTTCAATCACACCCTACCTCATCATGGTTGGTCAAGCGTGATGGTATCCATTTTCAAACCATGGTGAAATGGTTTTTACGTAAGAGTGTATGCTTATAGAGATTTAATGTATAAACCTAAGTTTGTGGTGTATCAATCTTATAGAATTATCATGAATCCAATTATGGTTTGATAGAATATCTATGTGAAGAGTTTTAAAAAGTTTTGTTTAGAGTGGTTTTGATTGTCTTGTGATTGACTTGCATTAGAAGCAATCAAGTATTTAGTAGCATTATGTATTGTTTCATTTGGTATAATTCATTAAGATGCTTCCAAACTCTCTTGTCTTTGTTTGGTACTTCCACGCTTCTAAAAATTTCTGATTTTATTTATGAGACCTAAAATATTTTTGAAATCGTTTTATTTAAACTGTTGAATAATACATCTAAATCTTTCAATAAAGCTCCCACTCAAATAATAAATTTGGAATATTATCCTCTTTTCTACAACCACAAATAATACACTCTAAGCAGCCTGAAAAAATGAAAACAAATGGATTATAAATATTTCTCATAAAAAAAGCGCCAAAAAAAATACAGTTGGTTAAATGACTCAACGTTATACTATACAACAGAATCCTCCTTAAATAACCCCCCACTCTCTTTCTATTTTTCACTCTCTCTAGGCCTTCACTTGGTTACTATTACATAAGGTTGTCAAGAACTATTTCAGTTTCCCCTTTGAAACTCAAATTATAGGTGGTAATTTTCTTTAACTCCATATCAACTATTTCATCATCATTTATTATTGTTGCATATGATCTTTTTAATGCATTATTTCTTTTTTATCATCAAGAAGATAGCAAGAAAGCCACACTGATCATATTTTGGGTGCATATGAACTTTTTAATGCATTATCTCTTTTTACGCTTGCTATGTTTTATTTCGTTATCAAATTGATCACTTATACTTACGTTATAATTATGTCAAACTAATTTTATAAGTCTTGAGATATGAGGATTATTAATTAAACGTGTTCTTACTATTGTTCTTGTAAAATTACCTTTGATAATGTTTTTGTTTTTAAACAATTTTACTTTGTCTTATTTTAATATGTTCCTACAAAAGTAGGACAGTGAAAACATTGGGTAAGATCGAAATTCGTCTGGTACAAATGATTTAAATTATTAAGTTCTTTGTTAATAAATTTCGCGAAAGCCTTTTATTAATTAATTGGGAAAGTATAATGATTCTAGCAAGTTGGTTTTAAAATTATTTACGAACGAGCGCGTTTATAGGTTTAGGATCTGGTACTGGTGAGAAAGCTTAAGAACCCTTTTTTAAATTAAACTTTCCAATCAAAAACACTTTTCCATTTAGTAAAGGGTTTAATTTCTTAAAAATAGGTTTACTACTTTAATGCATCAGGCGTCCACCATGAGTGACGATGGAAGGTATAAATTAGAGAGTAAATTTGGTTATGTATGTGAAAGCAACATTTCCCGTTAAATTGATTCTTTTCGAAATAGAAAACATTGCCCCATCGGAATCCTTTGGAAACAATAAGAGTATAGATAATTAATAGAACCCCACATTTCAACAATGTATGTCCAATTTGATTTGTTACTTCTTAGTGCACGTTTATTATTATTGCATTCAACTTCCATAGTGTTAGCCTTAAATAAACATTGTAGCAATCAATAACGATAAGTTTGACTATTGGTCTCTGTGGGATCAATATCTTTTAAAAATACATGATGTGTTGTGCACTTGCAGCTAGGTTGTATACTCGCTTAAAAAGAGCTGATAAGCTTGTTTTCCAATTTAGGTTTTAGCTCATTATATAACAAAGTAACTCTAGGCTTTTCTCCTTGGATAATACCTTTGAATTTATCTAGAATTATGCATAATCTATTGGATATTTGATTTTCTCCTTGAATATATCTAACATAATATGATTGATTTAAATTTAAATTCAAATTCAAATATTTATTAAAATCTGCATTAAACTTCATCCAGTTGTAAAATATATCATTTAATCATATTATTAAATCAATAACACTAAAATCTTTAACAAATCTTCTGCATAACACGCTCCAAAATGCG
The DNA here is from genome assembly GCA_963966055.1 of Lathyrus aphaca. Lineage (NCBI taxonomy): Eukaryota > Viridiplantae > Streptophyta > Magnoliopsida > Fabales > Fabaceae > Lathyrus > Lathyrus aphaca. The sequence goes on along the minus strand of OZ014521.1, from coordinate 27,168,579 downwards.
ACATTCTAGCGCATGTTGCACAAGGCCAAGATGTTGTACCAACATGCTGGAGCATCGCACTCATCATGTGTCTTTTCTACATCTTCATGAAAATTTAGCAAGCTAGACTAATTTTGAACACTTTGACATTTTTCCAAGTTGTTGGTTTTCTAAAATGCAGCAAATCCACGTTTGTTGTTTTTGTCTGATACGATTTAGAAAAATTCAGGTTAAAAATTTGGGAATTCTGTAAAATGAGAAATCATATATTTAAAAAACAAATAATTTAACAATGGTTGTTTAATACGACCGTAGTTATAGGTAGAGCGCTATCCAAAATAATCAAACCCGAGAACTATAAATAATTTCACAATGTTTGTTTAATATAATTGTGGTTTATAGGTAGCGGGATTTTCAGTTTACCACAACGGGCCATATAGCGTGGTTGTAAACTACACACTTACAATCACACCCTACCTCATCACGGTTGGTCAATCGTGATGGTATCCATTTTCAAACCGTGGTGAAATGGTTTTTACGTAAGAGTGTATGCTTATAGAGATTTAATGTATAATCCTAAGTTTGTGGTGTATCAATCTTATAGAATTATCATGAATCCAATTATGGTTTGATAGAATATCTATGTGAAGAGTTTTTAAATAGTTTTGTTTAGAGTGGTTTTGATTGTCTTGTGATTGACTTGCATTAGAAGCAATCAATTATTTAGTAGCATTATGTATTGTTTCATTTGGTATAATTCATTAAGATGCTTCCAAACTCTCTTGTCTTTGTTTTTTACTTCCACGCTTCTAAAAATTTCTGATTTTATTTATGAGACCTAAAATATTTTTGAAATCGTTTTATTTAAACTGTTGAATAATACATCTAAATCTTTCAATAAAGCTCCCACTCAAAGAATAAATTTGGAATACTATCCTCTTTTCTACAACCACAAATAATACACTCTAAGCAGCCTGAAAAAATGAAAACAAATGGATTATAAATATTTCTCATAAAAAAAGCGCCAAAAAAAATACAGTTGGTTAAATGACTCAACGGTATAATATACAACAGAATCCTCCTTAAATAACCCCCCACTCTCTTTCTATTTCTCACTCTCTCTAGGCCTTCACTTGGTTACTATTGCATAAGGCTGTCAAGAACTATTTCAGTTTCCCCTTTGAAACTCAAATTATATGTGGTAATGTTCTTTAACTCCATATCAACTATTTCATCATCATTTATTTTGGTTGCATATGATCTTTTTAATGCATTATTTCTTTTTTATCATCAAGAAGATAGCAAGAAAGCCACACTGATCATATTTTGGTTGCAAATGATCTTTTTAATGCATTATCTCTTTTTACGCTTGCTATGTTTTATTTCGTTATCAAATTGACCACTTTTACTTACGTTATAATTATGTCAAACTAATTTTATAAGTGTTGAGATATGAGGTTTATTAATTAAACGTGTTCTTACTATTGTTCTTGTAAAATTACCTTTGATAATGTTTTTGTTTTTAAACAATTTTACTTTGTCTTATTTTAATATGTTCCTACAAAAGTAGGACAGTGAAAACATCGGGTAAGATCGAAATTCGTCTGGTACAAATGATTTAAATTATTAAGTTCTTTGTTAATAAATTTCGCAAAAGCCTTTTATTAATTAATTGGGAAAGTATAATGATTCTAGCAAGTTGGTTTTAAAATTATTTACAAACGAGCGCGTTTATAGGTTTAGGATCTGGTACTGGTGAGAAAGCTTAAGAACCCTTTTTTAAATTAAACTTTCCAATCAAAAACACTTTTCCATTTAGTAAAGGGTTTAATTTCTTAAAAATAGGTTTACTACTTTAATGCATCAAACGTCCACCATGAGTGACGATGGAAGGTATAAATTAGAGAGTAAATTTGGTTATGTATGTGAAAGCAACATTTCCCGTTAAATTGATTCTTTTCGAAATAGAAAACATTGCCCCATCGGAATCCTTTGGAAACAATAAGAGTATAGATAATTAATAGTACCCCACATTTCAACAATGTATGTCCAATTTTATTTGTTACTTCTTAGTGCACGTTTATTATTATTGCATTCAACTTCCATAGTGTTAGCCTTAAATAAACATTGTAGTAATCAATAACGATAAGTTTGACTATTGGTCTCTGTGGGATCAATATCTTTTAAAAATACATGATGTGTTGTGCACTTGCAGCTAGGTTGTATACTCGCTTAAAAAGAGCTGATAAGCTTGTTTTCCAATTTAGGTTTTAGCTTATTATATAACAAAGTAACTCTAGGCTTTTCTCCTTGGATAATACCTTTGAATTTGTCTCGAATTATGCATAACTATTGGATATTTGATTTTCTCCTTGAATATATCTAACATAATATGATTGATTTAAATTTAAATTCAAATTCAAATATTTATTAAAATCTGCATTAAACTTCATCTTGTTGTAAAATATATCATTTAATCATATTATTAAATCAATAACACTAAAATCTTTAACAAATCTTCTGCATAACACGCTCCAAAATGCGACATTCTAGCGCATGTTGCACAAGGCCAAGATGTTGTACCAACATGCTGGATCATCGCACTCATCATGTGTCTTTTCTACATCTTCATGAAAATTTAGCAAGCTAGACTAATTTTGAACACTTTGACATTTTTCCAAGTTGTTGGTTTTCTAAAATGCAGCAAATCCACATTTGTTGTTTTTGGTCTGATACGATTTAGAAATATTCAGGTTAAAAATTTGGGAATTCTGTAAAATGAGAAATCATATATTTAAAAAACAAATAATTTAACAATGGTTGTTTAATACGACCGTTGTTATAGGTAGAGCACTATCCAAAATAATCAAACCCGAGAACTATAAATAATTTCACAATGTTTGTTTAATATAATTGTGGTTTATAGGTAGCGGGATTTTCAGTTTACCACAACGGGCCATATAGCGTGGTTGTAAACTACACACTTACAATCACACCCTACCTCATCATGGTTGGTCAAGCGTGATGGTATCCATTTTCAAACCGTGGTGAAATGGTTTTTACGTAAGAGTGTATGCTTATAGAGATTTAATGTATAAACCTAAGTTTGTGGTGTATCAATCTTATAGAATTATCATGAATCCAATTATGGTTTGATAGAATATTTATGTGAAGAGTTTTAAAAAGTTTTGTTTAGAGTGGTTTTGATTGTCTTGTGATTGACTTGCATTAGAAGCAATCAAGTATTTAGTAGCATTATGTATTGTTTCATTTGGTATAATTCATTAAGATGCTTCCAAACTCTCTTGTCTTTGTTTGTTACTTCCACGCTTCTAAAAATTTCTGATTTTATTTATGAGACCTAAAATATTTTTGAAATAGTTTTATTTAAACTGTTGAATAATACATCTAAATCTTTCAATAAAGCTCCCACTCAAAGAATAAATTTGGAATATTATCCTCTTTTCTACAACCACAAATAATACACTCTAAGCAGCCTGAAAAAATGAAAACAAATGGATTATAAATATTTCTCATAAAAAAAGCGCCAAAAAAAATACAGTTGGTTAAATGACTCAACGGTATACTATACAACAGAATCCTCCTTAAATAACCCCCCACTCTCTTTCTATTTCTCACTCTCTCTAGGCCTTCACTTGGTTACTATTACATAAGGTTGTCAAGAACTATTTCAGTTTCCCCTTTGAAACTCAAATTATAGGTGGTAATGTTCTTTAACTCCATATCAACTATTTCATCATCATTTATTATTGTTGCATATGATCTTTTTAATGCATTATTTCTTTTTTATCATCAAGAAGATAGCAAGAAAGCCACACTGATCATATTTTGGGTGCATATGAACTTTTTAATGCATTATCTCTTTTTACGCTTGCTATGTTTTATTTCGTTATCAAATTGATCACTTATACTTACGTTATAATTATGTCAAACTAATTTTATAAGTCTTGAGATATGAGGATTATTAATTAAACGTGTTCTTACTATTGTTCTTGTAAAATTACCTTTGATAATGTTTTTGTTTTTAAACAATTTTACTTTGTCTTATTTTAATATGTTCCTACAAAAGTAGGACAGTGAAAACATCGGGTAAGATCGAAATTCGTCTGGTACAAATGATTTAAATTATTAAGTTCTTTGTTAATAAATTTCGCGAAAGCCTTTTATTAATTAATTGGGAAAGTATAATGATTCTAGCAAGTTGGTTTTAAAATTATTTACGAACGAGCGCGTTTATAGGTTTAGGATCTGGTACTGGTGAGAAAGCTTAAGAACCCTTTTTTAAATTAAACTTTCCAATCAAAAACACTTTTCCATTTAGTAAAGGGTTTAATTTCTTAAAAATAGGTTTACTACTTTAATGCATCAAGCGTCCACCATGAGTGACGATGGAAGGTATAAATTAGAGAGTAAATTTGGTTATGTATGTGAAAGCAACATTTCCCGTTAAATTGATTCTTTTCGAAATAGAAAACATTGCCCCATCGGAATCCTTTGGAAACAATAAGAGTATAGATAATTAATAGAACCCCACATTTCAACAATGTATGTCCAATTTGATTTGTTACTTCTTAGTGCACGTTTATTATTATTGCATTCAACTTCCATAGTGTTAGCCTTAAATAAACATTGTAGCAATCAATAACGATAAGTTTGACTATTGGTCTCTGTGGGATCAATATCTTTTAAAAATACATGATGTGTTGTGCACTTGCAGCTAGGTTGTATACTCGCTTAAAAAGAGCTGATAAGCTTGTTTTCCAATTTAGGTTTTAGCTCATTATATAACAAAGTAACTCTAGGCTTTTCTCCTTGGATAATACCTTTGAATTTGTCTAGAATTATGCATAATTTATTGGATATTTGATTTTCTCCTTGAATATATCTAACATAATATGATTGATTTAAATTTAAATTCAAATTCAAATATTTATTAAAATCTGCATTAAACTTCATCCTGTTGTAAAATATATCATTTAATCATATTATTAAATCAATAACACTAAAATCTTTAACAAATCTTCTGCATAACACGCTCCAAAATGCGACATTCTAGCGCATGTTGCACAAGGCCAAGATGTTGTACCAACATGCTGGAGCATCGCACTCATCATGTGTCTTTTCTACATCTTCATGAAAACTTAGCAAGCTAGACTAATTTTGAACACTTTGACATTTTTCCAAGTTGTTGGTTTTCTAAAATGCAGCACATCCACATTTGTTGTTTTTGGTCTGATACGATTTAGAAATATTCAGGTTAAAAATTTGGGAATTCTGTAAAATGAGAAACCATATATTTAAAAAACAAATAATTTAACAATGGTTGTTTAATACGACCGTTGTTATAGGTAGAGCGCTATCCAAAATAATCAAACCCGAGAACTATAAATAATTTCACAATGTTTGTTTAATATAATTGTGGTTTATAGGTAGCGGGATTTTCAGTTTACCACAACGGGCCATATAGCGTGGTTGTAAACTACACACTTACAATCACACCCTACCTCATCATGGTTGGTCAAGCGTGATGGTATCCATTTTCAAACCGTGGTGAAATGGTTTTTACGTAAGAGTGTATGCTTATAGAGATTTAATGTATAAACCTAAGTTTGTGGTGTATCAATCTTATAGAATTATCATGAATCCAATTATGGTTTGATAGAATATCTATGTGAAGAGTTTTAAAAACTTTTGTTTAGAGTGGTTTTGATTGTCTTGTGATTGACTTGCATTAGAAGCAATCAAGTATTTAGTAGCATTATGTATTGTTTCATTTGGTATAATTCATTAAGATGCTTCCAAACTCTCTTGTCTTTGTTTGTTACTTCCACGCTTCTAAAAATTTCTGATTTTATTTATGAGACCTAAAATATTTTTGAAATCGTTTTATTTAAACTGTTGAATAATACATCTAAATCTTTCAATAAAGCTCCCACTCAAAGAATAAATTTGGAATATTATCCTCTTTTCTACAACCACAAATAATACACTCTAAGCAGCCTGAAAAAATGAAAACAAATGGATTATAAATATTTCTCATAAAAAAAGCGCCAAAAAAAATACAGTTGGTTAAATGACTCAACGGTATACTATACAACAGAATCCTCCTTAAATAACCCCCCACTCTCTTTCTATTTCTCACTCTCTCTAGGCCTTCACTTGGTTACTATTACATAAGGTTGTCAAGAACTATTTCAGTTTCCCCTTTGAAACTCAAATTATAGGTGGTAATGTTCTTTAACTCCATATCAACTATTTCATCATCATTTATTATTGTTGCATATGATCTTTTTAATGCATTATTTCTTTTTTATCATCAAGAAGATAGCAAGAAAGCCACACTGATCATATTTTGGGTGCATATGATCTTTTTAATGCATTATCTCTTTTTACGCTTGCTATGTTTTATTTCGTTATCAAATTGACCACTTATACTTACGTTATAATTATGTCAAAATAATTTTATAAGTGTTGAGATATGAGGATTATTAATTAAACGTGTTCTTACTATTGTTCTTGTAAAATTACCTTTGATAATGTTTTTGTTTTTAAACAATTTTACTTTGTCTTATTTTAATATGTTCCTACAAAAGTAGGACAGTGAAAACATCGGGTAAGATCGAAATTCGTCTGGTACAAATGATTTAAATTATTAAGTTCTTTGTTAATAAATTTCGCGAAAGCCTTTTATTAATTAATTGGGAAAGTATAATGATTCTAGCAAGTTGGTTTTAAAATTATTTACGAACGAGCGTGTTTATAGGTTTAGGATCTGGTACTGGTGATTAAGCTTAAGAACCCTTTTTTAAATTAAACTTTCCAATCAAAAACACTTTTCCATTTAGTAAAGGGTTTAATTTCTTAAAAATAGGTTTACTACTTTAATGCATCAAGCGTCCACCATGAGTGACGATGGAAGGTATAAATTAGAGAGTAAATTTGGTTATGTATGTGAAAGCAACATTTCCTGTTAAATTGATTCTTTTCGAAATAGAAAACATTGCCCCATCGGAATCCTTTGGAAACAATAAGAGTATAGATAATTAATAGAACCCCACATTTCAACAATGTATGTCCAATTTTATTTGTTACTTCTTAGTGCACGTTTATTATTATTGCATTCAACTTCCATAGTGTTAGCCTTAAATAAACATTGTAGCAATCAATAACGATAAGTTTGACTATTGGTCTCTGTGGGATCAATATCTTTTAAAAATACATGATGTGTTGTGCACTTGCAGCTAGGTTGTATACTCGCTTAAAAAGAGCTGATAAGCTTGTTTTCCAATTTAGGTTTTAGCTCATTATATAACAAAGTAACTCTAGGCTTTTCTCCTTGGATAATACCTTTGAATTTGTCTAGAATTATGCATAATCTATTGGATATTTGATTTTCTCCTTGAATATATCTAACATAATATGATTGATTTAAATTTAAATTCAAATTCAAATATTTATTAAAATTTGCATTAAACTTCATCCTGTTGTAAAATATATCATTTAATCATATTATTAAATCAATAACACTAAAATCTTTAACAAATCTTCTGCATAACACGCTCCAAAATGCGACATTCTAGCGCATGTTGCACAAGGCCAAGATGTTGTACCAACATGCTGGAGCATCGCACTCATCATGTGTCTTTTCTACATCTTCATGAAAATTTAGCAAGCTAGACTAATTTTGAACACTTTGACATTTTTCCAAGTTGTTGGTTTTCTAAAATGCAGCAAATCCACATTTGTTGTTTTTGGTCTGATACGATTTAGAAAAATTCAGGTTAAAAATTTGGGAATTCTGTAAAATGAGAAACCATATATTTAAAAAACAAATAATTTAACAATGGTTGTTTAATACGACCGTTGTTATAGGTAGAGCGCTATCCAAAATAATCAAACCCGAGAACTATAAATAATTTCACAATGTTTGTTTAATATAATTGTGGTTTATAGGTAGCGGGATTTTCAGTTTACCACAACGGGCCATATAGCGTGGTTGTATACTACACACTTACAATCACACCCTACCTCATCATGGTTGGTCAAGCGTGATGGTATCCATTTTCAAACCGTGGTGAAATGGTTTTTACGTAAGAGTGTATGCTTATAGAGATTTAATGTATAAACCTAAGTTTGTGGTGTATCAATCTTATAGAATTATCATGAATCCAATTATGGTTTGATAGAATATCTATGTGAAGAGTTTTAAAAAGTTTTGTTTAGAGTGGTTTTGATTGTCTTGTGATTGACTTGCATTAGAAGCAATCAAGTATTTAGTAGCATTATGTATTGTTTCATTTGGTATAATTCATTAAGATGCTTCCAAACTCTCTTGTCTTTGTTTGTTACTTCCACGCTTCTAAAAATTTCTGATTTTATTTATGAGACCTAAAATATTTTTGAAATCGTTTTATTTAAACTGTTGAATAATACATCTAAATCTTTCAATAAAGCTCCCACTCAAAGAATAAATTTGGAATATTATCCTCTTTTCTACAACCACAAATAATACACTCTAAGCAGCCTGAAAAAATGAAAACAAATGGATTATAAATATTTCTCATAAAAAAAGCGCCAAAAAAAATACAGTTGGTTAAATGACTCAACGGTATACTATACAACAGAATCCTCCTTAAATAACCCCCCACTCTCTTTCTATTTCTCACTCTCTCTAGGCCTTCACTTGGTTACTATTACATAAGGCTGTCAAGAACTATTTCAGTTTCCCCTTTGAAACTCAAATTATAGGTGGTAATGTTCTTTATCTCCATATCAACTATTTCATCATCATTTATTTTGGTTGCATATGATCTTTTTAATGCATTATTTCTTTTTTATCATCAAGAAGATAGCAAGAAAGCCACACTGATCATATTTTGGGTGCATATGATCTTTTTAATGCATTATCTCTTTTTACGCTTGCTATGTTTTATTTCGTTATCAAATTGACCACTTATACTTACGTTATAATTATGTCAAACTAATTTTATAAGTCTTGAGATATGAGGATTATTAATTTAACGTGTTCTTACTATTGTTCTTGTAAAATTACCTTTGATAATGTTTTTGTTTTTAAACAATTTTACTTTGTCTTATTTTAATATGTTCCTACAAAAGTAGGACAGTGAAAACATCGGGTAAGATCGAAATTCGTCTGGTACAAATGATTTAAATTATTAAGTTCTTTGTTAATAAATTTCGCGAAAGCCTTTTATTAATTAATTGGGAAAGTATAATGATTCTAGCAAGTTGGTTTTAAAATTATTTACGAACGAGCGCGTTTATAGGTTTAGGATCTGGTACTGGTGATTAAGCTTAAGAACCCTTTTTTAAATTAAACTTTCCAATCAAAAACACTTTTCCATTTAGTAAAGGGTTTAATTTCATAAAAATAGGTTTACTACTTTAATGCATCAAGCGTCCACCATGAGTGACGATGGAAGGTATAAATTAGAGAGTAAATTTGGTTATGTATGTGAAAGCAACATTTCCCGTTAAATTGATTCTTTTCGAAATAGAAAACATTGCCCCATCGGAATCCTTTGGAAACAATAAGAGTATAGATAATTAATAGAACCCCACATTTCAACAATGTATGTCCAATTTGATTTGTTACTTCTTAGTGCACGTTTATTATTATTGCATTCAACTTCCATAGTGTTAGCCTTAAATAAACATTGTAGCAATCAATAACGATAAGTTTGACTATTGGTCTCTATGGGATCAATATCTTTTAAAAATACATGATTTGTTGTGCACTTGCAGCTAGGTTGTATACTCGCTTAAAAAGAGCTGATAAGCTTGTTTTCCAATTTAGGTTTTAGCTCATTATATAACAAAGTAACTCTAGGCTTTTCTCCTTGGATAATACCTTTGAATTTGTCTAGAATTATGCATAAACTATTGGATATTTGATTTTCTCCTTGAATATATCTAACATAATATGATTGATTTAAATTTAAATTCAAATTCAAATATTTATTAAAATTTGCATTAAACTTCATCCTGTTGTAAAATATATCATTTAATCATATTATTAAATCAATAACACTAAAATCTTTAACAAATCTTCTGCATAACACGCTCCAAAATGCGACATTCTAGCGCATGTTGCACAAGGCCAAGATGTTGTACCAACATGCTGGAGCATCGCACTCATCATGTGTCTTTTCTACATCTTCATGAAAATTTAGCAAGCTAGACTAATTTTGAACACTTTGACATTTTTCCAAGTTGTTGGTTTTCTAAAATGCAGCAAATCCACATTTGTTGTTTTTGGTCTGATACGATTTAGAAAAATTCAGGTTAAAAATTTGGGAATTCTGTAAAATGAGAAATCATATATTTAAAAAACAAATAATTTAACAATGGTTGTTTAATACGACCGTTGTTATAGGTATAGCGCTATCCAAAATAATCAAACCCGAGAACTATAAATAATTTCACAATGTTTGTTTAATATAATTGTGGTTTATAGGTAGCGGGATTTTCAGTTTACCACAACGGGCCATATAGCGTGGTTGTAAACTACACACTTACAATCACACCCTACCTCATCACGGTTGGTCAAGCGTGATGGTATCCATTTTCAAACCGTGGTGAAATGGTTTTTACGTAAGAGTGTATGCTTATAGAGATTTAATGTATAAACCTAAGTTTGTGGTGTATCAATCTTATAGAATTATCATGAATCCAATTATGGTTTGATAGAATATCTATGTGAAGAGTTTTAAAAAGTTTTGTTTAGAGTGGTTTTGATTGTCTTGTGATTGACTTGCTTTAGAAGCAATCAAGTATTTAGTAGCATTATGTATTGTTTCATTTGGTATAATTCATTAAGATGCTTCCAAACTCTCTTGTCTTTGATTTTTACTTCCACGCTTCTAAAAATTTCTGATTTTATTTATGAGACCTAAAATATTTTTGAAATCGTTTTATTTAAACTGTTGAATAATACATCTAAATATTTCAATAAAGCTCCCACTCAAAGAATAAATTTGGAATATTATCCTCTTTTCTACAACCACAAATAATACACTCTAAGCAGCCTGAAAAAATGAAAACAAATGGATTATAAATATTTCTCATAAAAAAAGCGCCAAAAAAAATACAGTTGGTCAAATGACTCAACGGTATACTATACAACAGAATCCTCCTTAAATAACCCCCACTCTCTTTCTATTTCTCACTCTCTCTAGGCCTTCACATGGTTACTATTGCATAAGGTTGTCAAGAACTATTTCAGTTTCCCCTTTGAAACTTAAATTATAGGTGGTAATGTTCTTTAACTCCATATCAACTATTTTCATCATCATTTATTTTGGTTGCATATGATCTTTTTAATGCATTATTTCTTTTTTATCATCAAGAAGATAGCAAGAAAGCCACACTGATCATATTTTGGTTGCATATGATCTTTTTAATGCATTATCTCTTTTTACGCTTGCTATGTTTTATTTCGTTATCAAATTGACCACTTTTACTTAAGTTATAATTATGTCAAACTAATTTTATAAGTTTTGAGATATGAGGTTTATTAATTAAACGTGTTCTTACTATTGTTCTTGTAAAATTACCTTTGATAATGTTTTTGTTTTTAAACAATTTTACTTTGTCTTATTTTAATATGTTCCTACAAAAGTAGGACAGTGAAAACATCGGGTAAGATCGAAATTCGTCTGGTACAAATGATTTAAATTATTAAGTTCTTTGTTAATAAATTTCGCGAAAGCCTTTTATTAATTAATTGGGAAAGTATAATGATTCTAGCAAGTTGGTTTTAAAATTATTTACGAACAAGCGCGTTTATAGGTTTAGGATCTGGTACTGGTGAGAAAGCTTAAGAAACCTTTTTTAAATTAAACTTTCCAATCAAAAACACTTTTCCAATTAGTAAAGGGTTTAATTTCTTAAAAATAGGTTTACTACTTTAATGCATCAAGCGTCCACCATGAGTGACGATGGAAGGTATAAATTAGAGAGTAAATTTGGTTATGTATGTGAAAGCAACATTTCCCGTTAAATTGATTCTTTTCGAAATAGAAAACATTGCCCCATCGGAATCCTTTGGAAACAATAAGAGTATAGATAATTAATAGAACCCCACATTTCAACAATGTATGTCCAATTTTATTTGTTACTTCTTAGTGCACGTTTATTATTATTGCATTCAACTTCCATAGTGTTAGCCTTAAATAAACATCGTAGCAATCAATAACGATAAGTTTGAATATTGGTCTCTATGGGATCAATATATTTTAAAAATACATGATGTGTTGTGCACTTGCAGCAAGGTTGTATACTCGCTTAAAAAGAGCTGATAAGCTTGTTTTCCAATTTAGGTTTTAGCTCATTATATAACAAAGTAACTCTAGGCTTTTCTCCTTGGATAATACCTTTGAATTTGTCTAGAATTATGCATAATCTATTGGATATTTGATTTTCTCCTTGAATATATCTAACATAATATGATTGATTTAAATTTAAATTAAAATTCAAATATTTATTTAAATCTGTATTAAACTTCATCCAGTTGTCAAATATATCATTTAATCATATTATTAAATCAATAACACTAAAATCTTTAACAAATCTTCTGCATAACACGCTCCAAAATCCGACATTCTAGCGCATGTTGCACAAGGCCAAGATGTTGTACCAACATGCTGGAGCATCGCACTCATCATGTGTCTTTTCTACATCTTCATGAAAATTTAGTAAGCTAGACTAATTTTGAACACTTTGACATTTTTCCAAGTTGTTGGTTTTCTAAAATGCAGCAAATCCACATTTGTTGTTTTTGGTCTGATACGATTTAGAAAAATTCAGGTTAAAAATTTGGGAATTCTGTAAAATGAGAAATCATATATTTAAAAAACAAATAATTTAACAATGGTTGTTTAATACGACCGTTGTTATAGGTAGAGCGCTATCCAAAATAATCAAACCCGAGAACTATAAATAATTTCACAATGTTTGTTTAATATAATTGTGGTTTATAGGTAGCGGGATTTTCAGTTTACCACAACGGGCCATATAGCGTGGTTGTAAACTACACACTTACAATCACACCTTACCTCATCACGGTTGGTCAAGCGTGATGGTATCCATTTTCAAACCGTGGTGAAATGGTTTTTACGTAGGAGTGTATGCTTATAGAGATTTAATGTATAAACCTAAGTTTGTGGTGTATCAATCTTATAGAATTATCATGAATCCAATTATGGTTTGATAGAATATCTATGTGAAGAGTTTTTAAATAGTTTTGTTTAGAGTGGTTTTGATTGTCTTGTGATTGACTTGCATTAGAAGCAATCAAGTATTTAGTAGCATTATGTATTGTTTCATTTGGTATAATTCATTAAGATGCTTCCAAACTCTCTTGTCTTTGTTTTTTACTTCCACGCTTCTAAAAATTTCTGATTTTATTTATGAGACCTAAAATATTTTTGAAATCGTTGTATTTAAACTGTTGAATAATACATCTAAATCTTTCAATAAAGCTCTCACTCAACGAATAAATTTGGAATATTATCCTCTTTTCTATAACCACAAATAATACACTTTAAGCCGCCTGAAAAAATGAAAACAAATGGATTATAAATATTTCTCATAAAAAAAGCGCCAAAAAAAAATACAATTGGTTAAATGACTCAACGGTATACTATACAACAGAATCCTCCTTAAATAACCCCCCCCCCCCCCCACTCTCTTTCTATTTCTCACTCTCTCTAGGCCTTCACTTGGTGACTATTGCATAAGGCTGTCAACTATTTCAGTTTCCCCTTTGAAACTCAAATTATAGGTGGTAATGTTTTTTAACTCCATATCAACTATTTCATCATCATTTATTTTGGTTGCATATGATCTTTTTAATGCATTATTTCTTTTTTATCATCAAGAAGATAGCAAGAAAGCCACACTGATCATATTTTGGTTGCTTATGATCTTTTTAATGCATTATCTCTTTTTACGCTTGCTATGTTTTATTTCGTTATCAAATTGACCACTTTTACTTACGTTATAATTATGTCAAACTAATTTTATAACTGTTGAGATATGAGGTTTATTAATTAAACGTGTTCTTACTATTGTTCTTGTAAAATTACCTTTGATAATGTTTTTGTTTTTAAACAATTTTACTTTGTCTTATTTTAATATGTTCCTACAAAAGTAGGACAGTGAAAACATCGGGTAAGATCGAAATTCGTCTGGTACAAATGATTTAAATTATTAAGTTCTTTGTTAATAAATTTCGCGAAAGCCTTTTATTAATTAATTGGGAAAGTATAATGATTCTAGCAAGTTGGTTTTAAAATTATTTACGAACGAGCGCGTTTATAGGTTTAGGATTTGGTACTGGTGAGAAAGCTTAAGAACCCTTTTTTAAATTAAACTTTCCAATCAAATCCACTTTTTCCATTTAGTAAAGGGTTTAATTTCTTAAAAATAGGTTTACTACTTTAATGCATCAAGCGTCCACCATGAGTGGCGATGGAAGGTATAAATTAGAGAGTAAATTTGGTTATGTATGTGAAAGCAACATTTCCCGTTAAATTGATTCTTTTCGAAATAGAAAACATTGCCCCATTAGAATCCTTTGGAAACAATAAGAGTATAGATAATTAATAGAACCCCACATTTCAACAATGTATGCCCAATTTTATTTGTTACTTCTTAGTGCACGTTTATTATTATTGCATTCAACTTCCATAGTGTTAGCCTTAAATAAACATTGTAGCAATCAATAACGATAAGTTTGACTATTGGTCTATGTGGGATCAATATCTTTTAAAAATACATGATGTGTTGTGCACTTGCAGCTAGGTTGTATACTCGCTTAAAAAGAGCTGATAAGCTTGTTTTCCAATTTAGGTTATAGCTCATTATATAACAAAGTAACTCTAGGCTTTTCTCCTTGGATAATACCTTTGAGTTTGTCTAGAATTATGCATAATCTATTGGATATTTGATTTTCTCCTTGAATATATCTAACATAATATGATTGATTTAAATTTAAATTCAAATTAAAATATTTATTTAAATCTGCATTAAACTTCATCCAGTTGTCAAATATATCATTTAATCATATTATTAAATCAATAACACTAAAATCTTTAACAAATCTTCTGCATAACACGCTCTAAAATGCGACATTCTAGCGCATGTTGCACAAGGCCAAGATGTTGTACCAACATGTTGGAGCATCGCACTTATCATGTGTCTTTTCTACATCTTCATGAAAATTTAGCAAGCTAGACTAATTTTGAACACTTTGACATTTTTCCAAGGTGTTGGTTTTCTAAAATGCAGCAAATCCACATTTGTTGTTTTTGGTCTGATACGATTTAGAAAAATTCAGGTTAAAAATTTGGGAATTCTGTAAAATGAGAAATCATATATTTAAAAAAATAATAATTTAACAATGGTTGTTTAATACGACCGTTGTTATAGGTAGAGCGCTATCCAAAATAATCAAACCCGAGAACTATAAATAATTTCACAATGTTTGTTTAATATAATTGTGGTTTATAGGTAGCGGGATTTTCAGTTTACCACAACGGTCCATATAGCGTGGTGTAACACCCAAATTTGCCCTCTTCATTTTAAGTATCATATCACATCATATTCATCATGAACATATCATTTTCTTAGCATCCTAGCATGGAAAGATGAGGCATAACATTTCTCATGACCTAGCATTAGGCATATGATCATCTGTGGAGGTTCTTGAAGCATCACAAGCTATGACAAGGGGTTCAATGGTTTTGTACAAGTCCTATGAGGGGTCTACATTGTATTTACAAGTTCAAGTTCATGTGCAAAAGCTCAGAAGGTTGTATGATCAACAAAGATTCTAGGATAGGGCAAAGCTCCTAAGCTTTGGTCCTAAACTAGGGTTTGAGATTCAAGCATGAAAACTCCACAACTTTGGCCATTTCATTTTGGCAAAGTCTTCTATATGTCAATAGTATCCTAGGTACCAATTTTCATGAGAAAATTCCTTGTGGAAGTCAGGAAATTCTTCAGTTGCTTGCAGATGAAGTAATTGGTCAATTGTGCCTTTAAAAAGTCAACTGTGTGATTTCAAGGGGTCCAATCCACTTTTTCTAGCCAAGGGATGTCCTTACAATGTTATAAGAGGTTTGGAAGGTTCAAAGTTCAAGAATCATGAATATTTGAGGGTTTTTTGCAAAATTGGTGCAAAGTTGGTTTTAAAGAAATTCCATTTTTGGCAACTTTTGCCCTAAAATTCAAGTGAGCTTAACATGACCGAAAATTCTTCAAATGGACCAAAGTCAAACATGAATGTTGGAGATTAAGGTCTCCCATTTTCAAAAAGTACAAGTAATTTTTCATAGGATTCTTGGTTTGTGATATAAGCCCCTCGAAAATTTGCTTCAAATTAGGGCAAATGGCAAATTTAATGCATGCACCAAGAGCAAAAAGGTTTGGAACTTCATTTCAAGGCTTGGTATGGATCAAATAAGTTTCCAATGTTACTATACAAGGTATTTGGCATAATTTTCTCCAAAGAATACACCAATTTCGTGCCAAACAAGATTGTTGCTTCAAAAATGCACAAAATGCATATTCATGAGAAAAGGGTGATGCCTTAATCTAATGGCCAGGATTTGTTGGATTATAATCAAGGGCTGGATTTAGAGTGCACATGGGGCTGAAGGCCAAGGAAAGCATGAGCATTTCATGCTCTCATCACAAATTTTCTCAATTTGCAAAATCACGAATTCTCTTGATTCACACGTGCAAATGATCTCATTTTTTCAGCATTGGCTCATGGCATGATATAAAAGAAGCTAGGGTTTCAGAAAGCTCCAACTCTCTCTCATTATCTCATTTCAAAGTTTGTGCACAAATTGCATTTTCTCTCATATCTCATCACACACTTTCTCAATCCCAAAACAAATTGTAGATCCTTGATCAGTGCAAGCTTAGGATCACAAATATCACCATCATTCAAGCTTTCTCTCAAGATCAACAACCTTGCCATTTCAGGGCAGGTGCTTGCAAAACTCAAGATCCAGTCATATTCAAGGCTTTAGGTGCATTTATTTTGCATCTAGAGTGAATTTGGAGTGATTTGCATCCATCATCTGGTCTTCTAGCAAGCATTTTCAAGCTCTGCAAACTCAGGTATGCCTTGGAATCTTCGCATCTAGAAATGAAAATGTTGATGTGCATCTTAATCTGTGATGTTTGCTGATCATTCTGCAAGTTTTGGTTTCGATTTTAGTGCATTAATGAGTGAGATATTTGAAGTTTAAGTTTAATGGTCACAACTGTTTCTCTTCGATCCGGTTGATTCATTGATATATAGGCTTTTTCATGCTCATTTTCGAACTCAGCGTAGTTGATTTAGTAAATCTGGAGTGTCTTGTTTATTTTCATGGTGTTTTGTTCATACTGGTTTAATTTCCGGTGTCGGAGCCCTAGCTCCGGTCACTGGAATCTGGAATTCCTTGCTAGGGTTTGTGAGGTTGAAGACAAGCTCTCAACCATCAGATCTGTCCATCTCACGCTCCAGGCTTTGCCACGTTTCAAGTCACACCACCCTCTCTCTCACGTGAAACCTAATTCTATTTTAATTAACTTTGTTTCGCATACCACCATAAGTCTCATAGTCCTCAGCTCCTCATCCAAACAATCCTCCACGTCATTTAATGAAAGAGTTTCAGGACGCGTCAGATCCATCTAACGACTGTGTTATTTTTCTTTTATTTCCTCTGATTTTCCATCCTATGAGACATACACCAGCGCAGCTAATGGGCCTCAGATTTTCTTTTTGCACCCCCACAACCACTAAGCCCAATACATTTCAACTGTGTTTCCCTTCTATTTGCACCCCAGTCTCTTTTTCTTATTTAATTTCTTTTTCACTTTATTTCTTTTATATCCAATTTGATTTCCATTTATTAAAAATACTTCCAATCATCCAAAAATTCCAAATTAATTCATGTAGGTCAATTTGAGTTTTCTTTATTTTTTTATATTTTTATTTTCCATTTTTTCTCATTATCCACGTGTCATTTAATTGTGTATCTTCATTAATTCTTTTTTAAGCCCTTTTTGAGTACCCTGACTTGTCTAATTTCCCTAGAGCTCATCTTTTTAAGTATGATGTTGATTCCTTTTGCTCTGGATTCCTAAGAGGATGTACTTCATGTGTGATTTTTCCCTTGATTTTTAAAAATTTATTCATTTGGTTTTGGTCCTTTCCTTGTAAGAGAAGTTTTGTAACCCTAGTTCATGTTTAAGTCTTCTTTTGACCTACTTGGCTTCTGAATTTCTTCCAATCCTTTTGGCTCATTGTTATATCATGTTTGAAGATAATGTTTCTTAGATTGTGGAATTTTTAGATGCTTGGATGATTTAATGTGAGTTTTTGTTCTTACCTCGTCCCATTTTGCTTCCTTTTGATCTTAAGCTCTCTTATAAGCTTAGAAGGGCACTTGTGCTAGCTTCTTCTTCTTATTTGGGGTCTCTTTGGGGTATGGGTACCACTCTGGTCTTAGCTTAGGGTTTGTGTCTTAGAAAATTTTGTGTTTGGCTTATCTTTTGAGTTCATCTTTTCTTATGTGCTTTCACTTCATCTCTTTACTTCTTTCACCTCATAATGTGTTTGTTTGGTCTTGTGCCTCTCCTCTCTTCATCTTTCTTGCTTCTTAAGTATTTATTCAACTTGTTTTGGTTCTGGTTGTGTGCCTTGAGTCCATGTTTGTGCATATTTGCTTTGCATATCATTAAGTTTGCATTTGTTTTGTCATGTGTTTCATGTTGCTCCATAATTGTCTTGCATGCTTCTTCCTCATTCATGTGTCTTGCATTTACATTGAGTATTTGTATATGACTTCACTTCTGTTTGTATGATGTTGTCATGTCATTAAGTTCATTGTGTTTCACTTGTATGCTTGTTGCTAACTTTGCAGGTGCTATGGTAAGTGAGAGGTGTGGATGTGAGTTCCACATCTCCAAATCTCATCTCTTCCCTTCTTATTCTTAATTGTGCTAACTTTTTGCTTGGCTGGCTTAGGCCTTACTCATCTCTTATTCTTTCTTCTTCTTCTCTTCTTCTTTCTCTCTTCTTTAGGATAAAATACCACACTAACCTTAGGATATCCATGCATGACAACACTTAGGTTTCTTTAGTCCCCCATTAGACTTTTGCCTTTATAATCCTTTTGGTTCTTCTTCTCTTCTCATCTCATAACCTCTAAGAAAACATCTTAATAAAGTTTGAAGTAATACCTTGAGCAATAGCCTTATCCCATGAGGTACTTGTAGTCTTCCCATCTTGGGATAGTACAAGTTTACCTTGTGACGCACAAGTTTAATCAAGGTATCTTCTTCACCAAGAAAAGCATAAAAAACACTTCTTCATTGTAAATAACCAAAAAACACTTAATAAGTTAATGAGTTTGTGAACTTAGGCCCTAATCTCTGGATTCAAGTTTTGGGGATCTTCTCCTTACTTGAGTGTACTTGTTCTATTATTCCATCTTGGAATGTAGTGACAAGTGCACATTCCATGGAAAAAAGTTTGAGTTCACTTCCTTGTGACACACTCCTAAAAGCTTCATAAAAAACACAAACAAACAATAAGCGTCTTTCCTTCGAGAATTCTTTTCTCATCTCATTCGCTCCATACGCGAACTTGCTCCTACTTGTCATTTTGCAAGACGGTTACGCACTCGTCGTCCGAGTCTGCAACACCTGAGCAATGGCATAGGAAGTTCAAGCCTTAATTCACAAGCAATTTCCTTGCCACCCCTAGTTAGGGGAACTATGGCGTCTCTGATCCTCATTGTCCTGATGAGGTACGTAGGCAGCGGGGTAGGGCCTGTTCGAGCACAATCTTTATTTTCCCTACATTTTTTTTCCTTATCTTTTCTTATTCATTTCTTTTTTTAGTTTCTTTTTCAGTTCCTTTTCTTTTCTTTAGCAGCAGCTTTCATACCCTCACCCTTTGAAACAGTTTTCTTTGCAAGCGTGGATCCCGTCGGGTACGGCGGACGATCTAGAATGAAAATATTTTGCTACCCAAAACAACAAGGATAAAACTTAGAACAAAATTAATGAACACAAATATTTTTATCCTCGTTCGTTGTTAACAAAGCTACCACCAGTCCACCCACCAAGGTGATTTCACCTTATCACAAGGACTTTATCCACTATAACCAAACTTGATTACAACAGTAAAGACTAATTATCAATTTCTTCTTGAGTACTTCTTATTATACCCTAGTCACTCAAGAAAATACAACTCAAAAGTTTAGATATAAAGTGTGTTACAAAATGTTTCTAACAAATCAAAATACACAAATGAATTACAAAGAATTTCAAACAAAAATATTTTCTATAAAAGTGTATGAACAAAAGTTCCTTGTGTGATTGTGTCATATCTCGAAAAATATGATAATTCACGAGACATTTGCACGCTCGTGGAAAATGATATCGAACAAAGTCGTCACTGAACTTTATTTATTACACAATAGGAAAAGGGAAAATATCGATAAATCCCTTAAGAGAAAAAGAAATATGGTCGTCGCTACCAAATTCAGGTTCGAGAGTCGATTATGCAAGGGGAAGTATAAACATCCCTCACGTCTACTGTTCTCAACAAGAACCTTTTAGTTAGCTTGCGCTTGAATGTTAACTTAAATTAATTGTATTTTCAAGTTATTTAAAAGATAAATTTGAAATGAATGTTTTTTTTAGGTTTTTTTATTAATGTGTCTGACAAGATTTCAAAATCCTACTCCTACGTAATTCCAGGTATGATGGAGAACTCAAGGCTATGTATTTCTTTATAGAAAACTATGTGTTGGTTGATTAATTTTAAAGAGTGTTGTTTTAGAAATTTAAAATGGTTAAACCTTTGCTTGTTGCTCGCTCTTGGAGATTAAAGTCTTTGTTTGTTTCACGTCGAAATAGATAAAGCATACTCGTTTATTGTTCTAGATTGGACCGTCAGGTGCCCCATAGTTGGGAAAGGCTTGTGAAGTAAACCTTACCTATAACATTTTTTTTATGAAGACAAATCTCTTAGTAAGAAAATTGTGATAAGAAGGCAAAGATGATATAAAAGCATAATGTTCAAATCATCATATTCTAGCAAAAGATAATTCATGGAGGTAAAATGGTAATGCTTATCAAAAACAAAGGTCTTAGATGCTCAATCCATAATACATCATTGCATACTTCTTCATGAACATAGCATATTAAATTTTAAGTATTTTTCAAAATTTTCTTAATACAAATCGATTTGCATAAGGGTGCAATCAATTTGCATATGTTAAAATGTGCTGATTTTTCAAAAATTACCCTATGCAAATCGATTTGCATATTAGTGCAATCGATTGCATATTGTAGGATTTTCAAAAATACATACGTTAAGCCATGTGCAATCGATTTTCACCTGGACAAAATTGAAAAATCATTATGTTTCATGATACCTCTTCATGAATTTGTTTGGTATGTGTTTACCTCATTCCTTTTTAATAAATTGCACACTAATCTTTGTTTTTTAGAGGGGAAGATTGAGGTAAGTTTCCTTACACCTTATCCTTTTATTTTTTATGCATTTCTTTTATGCATTTTAATTCATTTTTTCCTTCCATATTTGTGTTTGGTAGGATTCCCCCCCCCCCTTGTTAGGACCAACTTACCTTCCTTAGGAAGTAAGTTGTATTTTTTTTTTCATTCTTTCTTTTCCTTTTTCTCCTTAGGATTAGAAAACCTCACTAACCATTAGGATCTCCCTTTTGTGCATAATAAATAACTTAGGGTTGGTCTTAGTCCCCCTTAGCTTTTGTCCTTTTCCGACTTGAGTCATTATTTCTCATCTCATAAAGAAAAAATAATAAAATACTTAACAAAGATTGAATGTTCTTATACGCCATGAGACTTTGTTGCGGAGTACTTATACGCGTCCTGTTTCGGGGCGAGGTGTAAGTATTTACCACGATGGATAGGTCTTAGTATGAGAATGTTCACAAACAAACTCCAAAACACTTCTTCTAAAAGACAATCAACAAAGACATCGCGTCTTCTCTTCTCATCTCCTAATCTTTGCGGACGAATGCGACTTGCCTCGACAGTTCAAACAGTGATACGGTAAACACCCTCGAGTCAGAGCCGATAACACCTAAGCTAGAGCTATGGTAATGTCATCCTAAAACACAAGCAAATAGTTCCCGCCTTAGTTAGGTGAACTACGTCGACTCTGATCCTCATTTTCCCAATGAGGTACGTAGGCAGCGGGGTAGGGCCCGTTCAAGCACATTCTTTATTTTCCCTACATTTTCCCCATCCTTTCTTTCCATTCCAATTCCCTTTCTCCTTTTCCATTCCCATTCCAGTTCCAGTAGCATTTTTATTCAGCAGCAGTTATTTCTCACCCGTTGAAACAAGCAAGCAAGCGTGGATCCCGTCGGGTACAGCGGACGATCTGGGGTGCTAATACCTTCCCATATCGCAACCGACTCCCGAACCCAGATCTTTGGTTCGCAAGGCCTCGTCCTTTCCTTCTTCCTCGGGTTTGTGCAGCATTACCTTTCCCGTTCCTTCGGGATAAAAATGCCTGGCTGGCGACTCTACCTTTTCTGTGCCACTTTCGCGTTTGTACTAGGATGAAAATCCCGGATGTGAATCATTTTAGCCTCTCCTTGACCAAGGCTAAGTATACGACCATGTTGTCGTTCTTGGCTTGAAAATCGCCCTGTACTTGGTTGGCGACCAACTAGGAGTCCGTGCATATTACAATTTCTTCTGCTCCTAGGTCGTCTGCAAGGCGTAAACCGGCCAGGAAGGCTTCGTATTCTGCTTGATTATTGGATGTGGAGAAAGATAAGGTTAAGGATAATTCGATGAGGGTTCCTTCCTCGTTCTCCAATATCACCCCGGCCCCGCTGTCAGTCGAGCTAGATGCCCCATCGACGAAGATGGTCCACTTAGACGGAGATGTCACAGTTTGCTCGATAAAGGTAAGCAGTGTTACAAAGTCGGCCAAGGCTTGAGCTTTGAGGGCCTGTCGTCCTTCGAATTTGATGTCGAACTCAAATAATTCTAGTGACCATTTCACCATTCTTCCGGCCATATCTAGCCTTCCGAGCATCTCCCTGATAGGTTGGTCTGTCTTGATGACAATAGTATGGGCCAAGAAGTAGTGTCGTAATCTTCTTGCTGCGAAGAGGAAGGCCAATGCTACTTTTTCGATTTGTAAGTACCTGAGTTCAGGGCCGCTCAATTCCTTGCTCGTAAAGTAAATGGGTTTTTGCCCCTCGGGGAGCTCGCGGATAAGGGTTGTATTGACTGCCTCGTTTGCCATAGTGAGGTAAAGGTACAACGTTTCGCCTTCATTAGGTCTGGAGAGGACCGGGGGGTTCGGATAGTGCTTTTTTCAAGTGAGTCAGGGCTTGCTTGCATTCGTCAGTCCATTCGAAAGTTGACTCTTTGCGGAGGAGTTTGTAGAAAGGGAGCGCGTGTTGGGCAGACTTAGCCACAAATCGAGCGAGAGAAGCGAGCACTCCATTTAACGATTGTATGGATTTTTTAGAGTTTGGGGTAGGTATCTCTTTGAACGCTCAACATTTTTCTGGGTTGGCTTTGATCCCTCGCTCGGTCAAATAAAACCCAAGGAATTTACCCGCTCGAACTCCGAACGTACATTTTTCAGGGTTGAAACGCATCTTGCATTTTCGAGCTTGGTCAAACACCTTTCGTAGGTGGGAAGCAAGATCCGTTTCTTTCTGAGATTTGACTATCATGTCGTCCATGTATACTTCGAGCATGTCTCCAATTTGTGCTCGGAAAACATTGTTCATCATGCGCTGATAAGTGGCGCCTGTGTTTTTTAGACCGAAGGGCATACTGTTATAGTAGTAATTGCCTGATTCGGTCATGAAGGGCGTGTGTTTTTTGTCGGTCACGACCATGGGAATTTGATTATATCCTGAATAAGCGTCCATAAATGATAGTAGTTTGAAATCGGCCGAGTTGTCGACCAATTTATCAATATTTGGCAATGGGTAAGCATCTTTCGGGCAAGCCCGGTTAAGATCGGTATAATTAACGCACATTCTCCACTTTCCATTAGATTTTTTCACAAGTACAACATTGGAAAGCCAGGTAGTGTACCTGGCCTCCGTTACAAAGTTTGCCTCTAGGAGGTCTTTTACAGCTTTTTTCGGCCGCTTTGGTTTTTTCGATCGACTGTTTTCTCCTCCGTTGGGCGACGGACTTGTGATTGGGATTAATGGATAGATGGTGGCATGTTACATCTGGATCGAGTCCGGGCAATTTTGTCGCACTCCATGCAAACAGGTCGGCGTTCCCCTTCAGGCATGCTTCTAGCTGTTTGTTTTCCAGGTTTAGGAGGTGGGCTCCAATCTTTACGCATCTGCTCGGATCTTCTCCCAACGGGATTAGCTCGAATTCACCGTTGGGGTTTGGTCGGGCTAATGAAGAGGAGGGTTGTTGGGAACTTTCAGCTTCGTTCGGAAACCTGCAATCTAGGTCGATGGAATCGACCCAAGGGAGAAGTGCGGGAACTTATGTGTTCAGGGAAGATGCTGAGGTGGAAGCTTTAGGCTGATATGATATCGAGCTAAGGCCTTTAAAGGCTGCTTAGAAACAACGACGGGTGGCTTCCACGTCACCATACAGGGTGGCTACTCTCCCTGACGTTGTATAGTATTTCATCTTCAGGTGGACAGTTGATGGGACGGCCAGAAGATCGGCCAACGTTGGTCGACCTAGAATGCACTGATATAGAGAAGGGCAATCAACGACCAAAAATTGGAAGTGGATTGATCGGGAAGTTTCTGCGGCTCCAAACGTGACTATGAGATCGACATAACCCCATGGTCGTGACACCGCACCATTGAAACCTTGGAGGTCGGATCCCACGTATGGCGTCAGGTGAGTCTCGTTTAGCTGGAGTGTAGCGAACAGCTGCGAATACATGATATCGCATGAGCTACCCTGGTCGACCAATATTCTGCGGACGTCGAAGTTGGCCATTTGGGCTCGAATGAGCAGTGAAATGCTGGCATTAGGCGCTCCCCCTAATAGTTCCTCCTTGTAGAAGGAAATGGGCACTGAATTGTCTCTGGGCGGGTCCAACGTGGCATTCAGGGCCGACCCTTTTGCAATTAGTTGGTCGAATTTCCTCTTTACGGAGCCGACTGTGATCCTGTTGAATCCCCCGCCAGAGATCACCATTGCGGATGAGAAGGCTTCCCATGGGCTATGGGAAGATAGATAACCTGGACTCTCTTGACGGTCGGGCAGAAAGAAATCTTTCGGGCGGTAGATGTTGAGGGCGACTTGCATATTGGTGTCTGTGGGGACCACCACCGCTTCCTCGACCTTGATGGTTTCTTGTGCCTCTGGCCTGGAGGCTTCTTTAGATTTCGTGAACTGTTTGAGGTGGCCATCTTTGATGAGTATTTCTATTACGTCCTTCAGGTGGATGCAATCCTCAGTATTGTGTCCATGGCTCTTGTGGAACCTGCAGTACTTTGTTTTATCGGTGCTCGGTTTGGCGGGCAGTTGCTTGGGAAAGTGAACCCCCGCTTGACGGAACTCCGAATTAGCACATTCGGACAATATTTTCTCCCTCGATACCAGCAGAGGTGTATACTCACGAAATCGGCCCACTGGCCCTCTCTACTCCCGCGGTTCACGGGAACGGTCTTCCTTTCTTTTGTCATTTCCCCGACGAGATGTCGAGGGATCGTCGGTTTTGGAAAGGTTTGCGTCTTCTCTTCGTCGAGCATCACAGACGGAGTTGGCCACCTTCTTTTCCTAGTACTGGATATATGATTGTGCTTTCAAGAGGAAAGCATCCAGAGTGGCGGGTGTCTCAATACCCACTGCTCGGTGGAAATCGGTAGATGGGCGTAATCTGCGCTCCAGCAAATATTTTTTCATGTCGTCCGTGGTTGAGACCTGGACGATTTCTTTATTGAACCTTTCGATATAGGTTCTGAGGGGTTCATCTTTGCCCTGAATTATGGCTTCAAGTGATGCTTCTGTCTTTGGATGGCGTCTGGAAGCGGTGAAATGTCTGGAGAAAGTTCGATCGAGTTGTCTCCAGGAAGTGATGGATTCAGGCTCGAGACTTTTATACCAAGTCATCGCTCCTTTCCTTAAGGTGGTCAGAAAGAGATGACATTTGATTGCTTCTTAGATGCCCATGTAGTCGAGCAGGGCGTTGATGTTCTCAATATGTTCGTCGGGATCAGTTGTTCTGTCATACGAACCCAGTGGTGGGGGCTTCTCGAACCCTCTTGTCAATCTGGTAGCCATAATCTCGAATGAGAGGGGTCCTCTGATATCATTGTCATCACTAGAGGTGAGAGACTGGGATCTTGAACGGTGTTTTCTGTTTCATCGCGGGGACGGAGAGTTTGACCTATTCTTTTTTGATCATTTTGGAGATGGAGATCGGGACCGTCGTCCTTTTCGGGGAGGGGAGCAACGATCGTCTTATTACGACCCTTGATGAATCTTGGTCGGTACACGTGAGCAACGTCTCCGTGGAGGTGACCGACCACGATTTCGGATAGAATATTCGTCGTGATAGCCTTTATCTTTCTTTCTTCGGGGAGAAGGGTTGCGCTGTCCCTGGTGCCTTTTGGGAGATCGGGATGATCGACGATCGGTTTCTTCGAGACGGGCTATCTTTGCACCGTGTGCTAGGAGTAGGAGATGGGTCTGATTGAGTGTTTCAACCAGTGTGGCGAAGTCTGATTCAGTGGGCGCGGCCACGAAAGGTATGATTTCTGGTTGGCTCCCGAGCGGCTGGTCGTGCTCGGGAGAGGGTGATGATGTCTTTTCGTCTAGGTGATCTTGGATGGTTTCTTCATGTGAGGGGGTGAAAAGGTTGCTCCCCCGTTGAGTAATGAGGATACCATCAGCAGTACGGGCTTCACACAGGATGTCGTTAGCGGTCATGGATCTTTTTGAATATTAAACTTTGGTTCTTGAAATTCTTTGATGAAGAAGAATGGGGAAGTTTGAATTCCCACAGACGGCGCCACCTGATCGTACCTAGAGATCAGGATCCGATGTGGCCGCATCGAACGTGGATGAGCACGGTTGATGATGGAGGAAAAAGGGGTGTACCTGCAAAGGCACTCCGATGCTAAAGTCAGAAATGAGCAAGTACAATATTTTTTGGTCAAGATTTGAATACCTGACCCTCTCAAATGAGAGGGTTTATATACTGGTCCAGGTGGATGATTATTGGCCCAAATTGTTGGGTGCGGATCGCGGATCCCGTAATAACCATTGACGGTTAGGAACTAGTCGTTAGGGCAAGAATGTATCTACTCGACTTGTCCTGGGTCGGATGGCTTTAGCACCGAGCAAGGGGTTCGTCGAGCAGTCGACCCTCAGGATTCCGAGCATCGTGGGGGTCATTGGGTCGTTGGGCCGCGAGATAGATAGGGCCCAATTTTAAGAATTGTGCCAGTCCATAACAATATTAATTTTAGTTTAATTTTTATAAAGTGTGTCAGTTATTAAGAATTTCTTGAGGATACTTTACACTTGTGGTAGTAAGCAGGTCAACAACAAGTTTGGGACCTCAGATGATTAATCATCGGAAACTAAATGGAGCCAGAGCAAGAGAAAGAGAAGAAAAATTCAAGAATTGTTGGAATTGCTGGTTATACGTTTAATGTTTCACTTGTTACACGTATGAACCTATGGAATACGCGTATTATCACAAATGACTAGAAGGGGTGAAATTGTGAATAAAATCAAGCCCTCTAGTGTTACGCGTATGCATATGGGCATTACGCGTAACACCTTGCACGCTAGCCTGCAGATAGAGCTTACGCGTAGGAGAAAAGGCAACAAAGCAGGCCATTACACGTAATAGACATGCCAATACGCGTAATGAGCCTAAAACTCAGAAAAAGCCCAATACTCTCGTATTTATTCCCAAAACGCGATTTTTCTAGGATTGTACGAATTTTCACAGCAGAGAAGCATTTTGAGAGCTGGAGATACAGAGATTCTGCAAGGTTTTCACATGTTAAAGAGTTTAAGACACGATTTAAGATTGATACCTCAAGGAAATCTGTAATGACAACATTTTCTATCTTTGTTTTTATTCTGATTGTGAATAGCTAAACCCCTAATTGCTATGGGGTGACCCTGATTCTGACTGTAACGTAATTTGATTGATTCAATGCATTAACGATTTTTATTTATTAAAACTGGTTTGTTCTTATTATTGTTCTTCATGTTTTATCTGTCGGACCAACGAATTTTTCCTTTTATGAGTATTTCAGCTGGACAATAATTTGTCCATTGATTTGCATAAGAGCTTTTGATGATAAATATTACCTAGGACTATGAGTGTTTTATCTAAACCGAAAAATTCTTGATAATTGAATGATTGGGTATGAACATAATCCCCTAGGGACATATTAATTAGGTTACATAACCAAAGATCTTTTCACCGAGGACTCGTGATTAGATACCCTAGAGAACCAGAAGGCAATTATTCTGAGTTACTGTTATTGTGTTGATAAATCTTTATTGTTACAGGAAGTTTCATTCACCGAACCCTAGCAATCTACTCTAATTTGTTCTCTGTTTAACCCTTTTATTCGCTTTTATTTAATAACATTATTTAGTATTAATGATTCACAAAACCAACAACCAAAGGATTTTTGTTTAATTGAATTGAATCTGACTATGTATCCTCAAGCAGTCCTTAAGAACGATATTCGGGGAAATTCCCTATTATTACTACAGTGGGAAAAATAGTACACTTGATATTTTTCTATCAACGACGAAGGATTTAAATGAGAGGTTGAAGATGGGCTTTAGAAACACATCACTTTTGCCTAAGTAAAAGCAAGACAAAGTATATGAAGTGTAATTTCAGCAAAAGGAGAAGAATTTCTAACCGAGAGGTGAAAGTTGCAAACCATATCACCCCACAAGTCATGCGATATAAGTATTTTGGGTTCGTAATACAAAACGATGGAGAAATAGAAAGGATGTAAACAATCGAATTCAAGTTGAGCGACTGAAATAGAGGAGGACTTTAAGGATTTATGTGACACAAAGGTACCTATAACACCCCAAATTCGATTAATTTATTTAATTGAATAATTTAGAATTTTATTTAATTATTTGGTGTTTGGTGTGTCTTTAAATAAAATTGTGTGCTTATATGTGTTGTTAGGGTGTAGTGGTATTGGTAGGGTGTGGTGATAATGTAGAATCTTGGTATATTAATTTAGAAAATAATTATAATAATTAGTATTTTAATTAATAATATAAATAGATTGAGAAAATTGGTAAAAATAAGGAATTGAGTCAATTGTGTGATTTGAGGAAATATGAGGTAAGAGGATAAAAGTTGAAAAATTAGTGGGCAATAATATAATAATTAGAATCCTATATATTCTTAAAGTTGGGAGAAAATTAGGATTTAGGGAACCTTTTTACAGTACGTAAAAACAATGAGGCTAGAGAAACAAGAGCATTTGGAAGGAGAGTTGTTTTGAAGAAAGTTGTTTTGGAGTTTAATACATTATTTATGAAGTTTTGATAAAAACTATTTTTTGTTGCGTAGTTTCAAAATGATTTGATATGTTTTCGAAGGATTGTCGTTGGTGACACCTTAAATTGTCGTGTAAACCTTTATACATAAGTCTTGAGGTTTAAGATGTTATAGTACCACTCAAGCTGGATTTTTTTATCAGATTAAGGAAAGATCTGCAATGTCGTACGAGGCAAAATGTTGGATAGTTAATATTCAATACGAGAATAAAATAAGTGTAGCAGAGATGGAAGTGTTACATTGAATGTGTGGTAAGACAAGACAAGACAAGATAAAATTGGAAATGACATTATAAGAGAGAGTGTTGGAATATCACATATAGTAGAAAAGATGTTGGAAAATAGACTTAGGTGGTTTGAGAATTTAGATAGAATACCAGAACATTTGGTGGTAAGGAGAGTATATTAGATAAAGAGGAATCAAACAGTTAGAGGTGGAGGAAGATCTAAAAAACTATAAGAGAAATTACTAAGAAAAATATAGAGATTAACGATTTGGATAGAAAATGGTCCTGGATAAAACATTACAATGGAAGTTGATCCATGTAGCTGATTCCACTTAGCAAAATAAGGTTTGGTTGTTGTCGTATCATTATTATTGTGTTCATTTTCACTAAAGTGACAATAATAAAGTTAAATATATGTAGAGTATCAAAATATTAAACTACTCATAAGTTTATTTGTCTTTACATATAGTGGAACGACATATAAGACTATAAAAGTTGTTAATTAATCGCTTTCACCAAATATTTTTTTTATAAGAAAAGGTAAAATTATATTGATAATTAGTACAAGGGAAACTCAACCTTTAATACAAGAATGAATCACATACAAGAATTTAAGGAAAGCTTTACACTATACCCCCACATCTATACATTTACCCATACATATTTTTCAAAATGCCTATTATAACCCTGATTATATTTTATTTTTTTATTTTTTTACCATTTATGTCAGACCGTCATATTTTCGAAAAAGTGACCCAAAAAAGCACGTTCCGGAAGACTTAAAGAATGAGTTCCGGTACGTTATTTATCAAACCGGAAGACTTTGGGAAAGTCTTCTGGTTTTGTTATTTTTGTTCACCGGAAGACTTAATGTAAATGTTTCGGTACGAAACACTTACATTAGGTCTTCCAGTATCCATATGTTTGTGTATTGGAACACTTCATGTAAGTGTTCCGGTTTGTATCAAGTAGAATACCGGAAGACTTACATAAAGTGTTCCGGTGTGTATTTTTTTTTTTTTTATTTGTTATTGAAAAATATTTGTATTGTGTAGGTACAATACCTATATACGAAAAAGATCCGATATGTGTAAATACGTCAGATGTATTTACAACATCAGAGAGATTTGGTACACGAGATGAGGTGATAAGATGGGTTAAAGACACCGGATTACGAAATAAAGTGACGGTCATCATCACTTGTTCAGATACACAAACAGGCAAGAGAGGAAGAAGTAACAAAATAATATTTGGTTGTGATAAAGGTGGTAAATACAAGGATATTCGTAGTGGAATCGAAAGTGCGACGAAAAAATACAGATGTCCATTTAAGATCAGGTCAAATCCGGCAAAAGATGGATCTGGATGGAAGATTGATGTAAAATGCGGCGTTCATAACCATGATTTACCTGATAGATTAGAAGGTCACTCATTTGTTGGTAGGTTGACAGCAGATCAGAAGTAACATGTTGCTAATTTAACAAAGAGAAAGGTTGCACCTAGAAATATATTGCATTCCTTGCACGAGCGAGATCCAGATTGTGTCACTCGGATCACGCAAATATACAAGCAGAAGAGTATGATAGAAAAAGAGATAAGAGGTCCTAGAAGTAAGATACAACATTTGTTTAAGCTTATCAAGGCTGCAGGTTATGTTTATTGGAGTAAAAAAAGAGACGACTCTGAAGTTATTAAAGATATATTTTTGGCACATCCAGATTCAGTTAAGTTGTTGAATATTTTTCCTATTGTGTTAGTTATGGATAGCACGTATAAGACAAACAAATACAGACAACCTTTGTTTGAAATTGTTGGCATGACATCAACCAGGTTGACTTTTGCTGTCACATTTGCGTATATTGAGTCTGAGCAAACTGAGACTTTTTGTTAGGTGTTAGATAAGCTTAAACAATTGTTTGTGAAGAAATATTTGTTTCCACAAGTGATGATGACAAATAGATATCTTGCTTTGATGAAAGCCGTTGAGACTGTGTTTCCAAGGACAAATAATTTGCTATATCAGTTTCACATTAACAAAAAATTTGGTGCAAAAAGGAAACTATTAGTGGCTTCTGATATGCAAGAGTCAATTGGAAAATTATGGACGGATGTTGTATGGGCTAGTGATGAGGTTGAGTATGCTCAACATTTAAAAGAACTTGAGCAGGAGTGTGTTGATTGTCCTAAATGTTTTGAGTACGTGAACGACACATGGTTGACACCACATAGACAGAGATTTGTTTGCGCATGGATTAATCGAGTCCTACATATGGGTAACACGACGACAAATCGGTATGTTTTGATTTAGATCCCAAAATATAATTTTTGTGAATTTTGTATTTTTCTTACTTAGTTTAAATATGTATTATTATAGGGTTGAGTCTGCCCATTGGAAGTTAAAGCAGATGTTGGGTAACAGTATTGGTGACATGGTCAAATGTTGGGAGGCCATGAATGACAACTTAAAGATACAAATTAGCAACATTCAAGCTTCTTTTCAAATTAGCAACTCTCGGCTCATCATGGCTAGGAGGTACCAATCGAGGATGCAAAACACGATAATACCACTCAAGATATCCATCCTCTACCTCAAATGGGATAGTCGTTAGTGTAGTCGAACAAATCACATGCCCAACACTCTGGATGTAACTAATCCACTCAACATCAATATCACCAGCCATTGTAAGATCAATAGGTGCAGGTGGAATATACTGACGGTATCCAAACTGTCAAAGACACCTGTCAGGCATGTATGGAACAATAGTGTCGCCCCACCTCAAACAACCCCTATATAGAGAAATCTCATCAAAAAGACGATGAACTCTATGATCCTCGAATGGCCGCCATATGACATCGGTCGGTGTCAGATCATCCATAATAGGTCGCAACTCATCCACTTTTAACGCGCCTTGTTTGTATGTCCACCTCATCGCTCGCGGGAGACCACAATTCTGAACTGGTATCCAATTTTTTCCTTTTTTCCCAAGTGTAGGAAAATATTCATGAATCCAACACTGTTAAAAAAACAATAACATAATATTTAAATATAACATAATGAACATAATAAAATTAACATTAGACTTAAAAAAATCAATAAACTGAATTTAAATATATACCTGTAAGAGAGTCGGATAACCACCGAGCTGTTTACAACTGAACATGGACGCATCTCCAAGATACCTATACAAGGTCACCAATGCAGCTGATGCCCAACTATAGTTCGATAACCCATCCAAGTACCTAAATAATTTCAGGTATCGTGCCTCCACAAGTGTAAACGACTTATCCGCAAAGATCGTGAAACCCACTAACATCATCAAATAACATCTGGTCGAATATGCCCATGATGAAGCAGCTCGATGCTCTATGAATCGATCATATAACCACTCAATCTTGTAATATGAACCTCTGCACTCATGGACCTGGTACAGTGTCACTCTCGCTGACACTCAAAGGTAGTCAACGGCCTACTCAACAGCTAGGTCTTCACTGATGGGTTGAGGGGTCAAGAATACCCCCCCTAATGGGCAAGTGAAGCAAACATGCCACGTTGTTGCACCCAAAAATTTTCCCTCACATAGACCAGACATTATGTACTAAGATGTCCCAAGAGGTTCACAAGGTTCACAATTAGTCAGAAAGTTTGACAATCCCCTCAGACAAAGCATCCTCCTAAGCAATGCATCCTAAACTAGGGTTTTGGGTTTCATCAGGCTAAATGGACTTCCAAGGCTTCAAGTGAGCTTCATAGAATCCTATATGTCTTCAAGAATCCCTATGTCAAGTTTCAAGGCTTTCCCAAAAGGTTTGCTCAGTCAGATGACCAGATAGGCTAAAATCAATCAAAGTAGTTAAAAAGTCAAACTAAGGTCAATTGTGGTCAAACCAAAGTCAAACTTCATAATTTTTTTCCAACATCAAGTATATGAAGTAAAATTCATCATTTTATCAAGGGTTTATCATGATTCATCAAGGAGATTTCAGATCATCAAGAATCAGGAGTTTTTAAATTAGGGTATTCATAGGAAAAGTCAACTGAACTTTGACCAGCCATAACTTTCACATGCTTCATCAAATTTTTTCCATCCAAAGCTCATTTTGAAGGAAATTGAATTCTTTACAACTTTGTGTCTCACAAGCCAAGCCCAAAAATGCTTCATTTGGAAGGTATGAGCTAAGACATTATAGGTCATTTTGAAAGTCAACAAAAAGTCAACATCTTCCAAAGGGCATAATTTGAAAATGGTAAAGGATATGGACATGAGACCAAAGAGGTTGGTTAGAGGACTCTCTAAGATTTCCAAAATGTCCAAGAACACCTTCATATCCTTAAAATTGAGGGATTTGTGCCTTTGCAAAGTTGGGAAATTTTTGAAAGGTATATTGAGCAAATGGGGTCTTAGAACCAATTTTTTCCAAATGGGCCTACCATTGTGCAACCCAATCCTTGTGATATCATCCCACACGACCCAATGACAAGAAATTCTGATTTTTTATATTTTATTTGATATTTATTTGAATTTTATTCATTTTAAATCAAATTAAATCAAAATAAAATCTAAAAAATCAATATTTGGACATGATTCTTCTTCTAGAAATTCATCAATGTTGTTTAACATGATTGGATCTTATGCAAATTCGTGCTAGACTAGATTGGTATGCAAATATTTGAGTTTTTCATATTTTTTGATCATGACATTCCTTCACACTCAAGGCATTCAAAAAGCCCACAAATCCACAAACTCTTGACCTAATTTACATCACCATATATACACAAACCTATTACAAAGACAAGGGACGAAAATCACTGCCTCCAAGAACAAGAACAAGAGTCAAAATATTCAAGCTAAAACTCAATTTCGGTTTCATACATACAAGCAATTCCCAATCCATTTGAAGGTTGGAATACCTTCCTGGGTGTTCATTGAACCTATTTGCATCATTTACATCATCAAAAACACCCTTGAATGCATAAACCGAATTCACCTTTGAGCTTGAAACTTTGATTTTCGATTTTTCTTGTATGAGCTGTATAAATGGAATTTGATTGTATATTGTTGTTTATATTGATGTTTGCAATGTTTCTGGTTGGTTTAATTTGATGTTTGATGCAGGAATGGCCTAACGCCATTTTTAGGGTTCATAAAACCATGACTTAGGGCTTCAAGAAATAAGTAATTTCAGATCAAATTATGGACATATTTGGACTTAGAGGACATGCTTTGATTGATTTGAACCCTTAGAATTAATTTATATTGTGTATGCTGCGTTTTTGAATTTCCAGGACCTATAGCTACGAAGAAAATCTGTCACTATAGGCTTTAGTGACGGAAAGGTGTCACTAAAAGTCTAAGACGACGGACAGAGGAAGAAGACGATCACGCGCACAAATTTCAGTTTTTAAATTTAGTGTTATTATTTAATTGATGTTTTGTGTTTTATATCAGTTGGAAGCAAGTGGCGTAGTGGTAAGCGTGTACGCGTATGAGGCAAACGACCTGGGTTCGATCCCCAGGTTTTTCTTTTTGTTCAAAATTCCTTTTATTTTGTAGGATTTTTATATAATGATCAAGAGCTATCTTATAGACACGTTGCGTGCGTAGCTCAGTTTGTTGGCTTGCATATGATGGAGGCTAGGAGTCCTGGGTTCGACCCCAGGCTCCAGCAGGTAAGTTATTTTGTTCCTTTTTCTATTTTTTACCTTTTTAATATATTTTAATATAATTAATATTATTAATATTAACTCAAACTTTTTTTAAAATAAAAACTCAAATATTTTCCCTATATAAATTATAATCCAAATTTTATTTTTTTTTCTAAAAGATTTTGTAAATAAATATTAATTATTCTTTCTAAATAATTTTATTAATCTTTATTATATATAATTTGTAAATAATTTATTTAAATCTTATTTAATTTCTAAACCTAAATACTAACCCTAATTTTTCTTCTAACCCAAAAAATTAACTTATTTTTTCTAAACCCTAATTATTAATCTTAATTTTTATTAATATGTAAATAACTTAATATTTTGTTTATTATTATTAAATTTGTTATATTTTCTTAATTAACTTCTAAAGATTTTCTAATATTCATTTAACCTAAAATTAATTTTTCTTTTTAAATTCTTATTTTCTTTATTTATTATTCTAACCATTATTATTATTATTATCTTATTTTTGCTAATATTTGATTATTATTTATTATTCTTATTATATTTATTATTATCATTATTATTTTTATTATTATGTAACTGCTAAAGCCATGTAATATTTGTAGGTTTACTTTCTATCTTTATTATTTTTTTTGTAATTATTTTAATGTATGGTTAGTAATCTTAGGGTGTGCATAACCTATATGTAATTAAAAATAACTTAGAAAATTAATTTAAATAAGATAAATACTTGAATATAAACACTCACACACGTAAGTCGATCTTTGATCGCCATCTTGCATTTCCTAGGTCACCCCTCTCAGTTGCCTTAAATATGGTCAAGTCCCTCGAATATAGGGGTGTCTTAAGCAAAGTCCCTTCATAAAATCATCAAGTCCCTTCAGTTTAAAAGATCAAGTCCCTTCGAGGTTGCCTACGGAATAATGATTGTGTCCCTTCGAATAAATGATGATAGTCCCTACAAATTGCTAAAGACATCCCTTAAGTTGTCTTCTATGACCATACGATGACCCTACGCTTGTCCCTTAACACATCCAAGGTAATGACTACCTATTCCTTAATAATAGAGATAGTCTTACCATTGAAAGAACATATGAGAACACGAAAGACTTAATCTAGGGTAGGTACCTCATAGTTACTTGCTCACACTCTTCAAAATTACTTTTACACCTCACAATTTCTAAACTAGGCTTTGTATACACCCATACGAGGGTCATTACAAAGTACTTAAAGAAATTTTTCTAATCACACACTACACTTTTCAAAAACAATTTAAGTGAGCTAAGTAACTAAGAGCCCATGGATAACCATGGATATAAAGGGTGCTAACACCTTCCCTTTGTATAACCTATCCCCCGAACTTAAGTCTTTTTAAAATAGGTATTTCCTGTTCTTTTATGTCCTTTCCTTATGGATAAAATAAAAGTCGGTGGCGACTCTTGCTATCCGCAACATTTATAGAAATTCAGTTCTCCCACCGTGTTACAGAACTGGCGACTCTGCTGGGGATTTAATAAAAGAGGGGTAGCCTTAAGAATTAGATCACTTAAATTGTTTGCCTTGTTTGCTTTATATTTCTTGTTGGGATTTATGTGTGAAAGATCCTAACTCGGATCTAGTGTACCTTAGGTAAATGGCAATAGACCAAGGAAACTGTACGGTGTATACCGATATGGTTGATCTGGTGGCCATAGTTAGTGTGACTTCTTGGTTGGTGTTTATGTTCCTTAAGTAAGTTAAGGATAATATGGGGCTGCCATATGTTGTCAAGTAAGTTGCCTACTAAATAACCACCTTTGGGAAGGATCAGTGACATTGAGATCCCTTAGAACCCGGTTACTTTTGGAGGACAGGATGAACCATCTAAACTTCAGGGGAAGGTACTTACCTTTAAACCTCATGCAAACCTTCAAACCTAGGGTTATTGTGTGACTTGTTTGTGTGTGCCACATGTTTGTGATTGAGCATAACATCATAGCATCATCATGCATCATAAGCATAACATTTTCACTAACCATTTCAAGGACCAAAGGATTTATCTTTGTTCTTTGTTGCAGGTCATGGCTTCTGCTCGTAGGAATACTATCCGGATCAACATTGTAGGGATACCTACTAAGCTTAAGGAATTGGTCTCTCAAGTTTCTGAAAACTCCCAGTTCATCAAGAAGCATGGTCACCTACTTGACTTGGTTACCTCAGGATTTAATGAAGACATGATGAGTGTCTTATTTCAGTTCTTTGATCCTAAACATCACTACTTCATATTCCCCGACTATCAGCTGGTTTCTACAATGGAAGAGTTCTCCAAGCTACTAGGTATACCTGTCCTTGATCAGAGACCCTTCACAGGCTTAGAGAAAGAGCCTAAACCTGAAGTCATTGTTGCAGCCCTACATCTGAAGAAATCAAACATTGTCCTAGAAACAAGAAGTGGAGTTAAGGGTATCCTTGCCAAGGTATTGATGGAGAAAGCTCAAGTGTTCCTGAAGGCTATAAGTTATGATGCTTTTGAGGAGATCCTAGCCCTATTGATCTATGGCCTAGTGTTGTTCCCTAATCCAGAACAATTCATAGACGTACACGCCATCAACATATTTCTGACTCGCAATCCAGTGCCTACATTACTTGGAGACATCTTACATTCTCTCTATACCCATACTACAAAGGCGAGAGGAACTCTGATGTGCTGCATACCTCTATTGTCCATGTGGTTTATTTCTCACCTTCCTCGATCAGTGATGAAGAATGAACAAGGGTTCAGGTGGTCCAAGAGGATTATGTCACTTTCTCATTCAGATATTCATTGTTGCTCTCGATCTATGGAGAATGTTATTATCATTGACCGTTGTGGGGAGTTCCCTAATGTGCCACTCCTTGGCATAAGAGGGGGCATTACCTACAATCCTTCTTTAGCTCTACGTCAGTTTGGTTATGCTCAGAGTGATGGTCCTCATGACATGCTTATTCAGGGTATTGTGTTCGACTATGACAATGATCTGTAAGGTTACCGTCAAAGGTTCATACGAGCTTGGGGAAAAGTGAACAAGGTTGACAGCAAAACTCTGGAACCAAAGTACTCAATTCCTATGGAACCTTATCTCAGATGGGTACGAGCACGTGCCCAGACTCTTATGATGCCATATCCTGCTATCCTGCCAGTTACCATGGAGCCTGTTGCTGAAGGAGATACTCCTTATATCATCCTTCATCCAGACATGCCCACTGACATGGAAAAGTTACAGAGGTCCTTGATCCAGTTGAAGGAGCAAAGGGATACTTTTGAGACTCATTTCAAAACTAGTCAAAAAAGAATCCTGGAGCTGACAAGACAACTTCATGAGGAGCGGAATCTCAACACATACCTCAATACAAAGAGGAAACGTCCATGGGAGACTTAAAACCCCAACTTTGTATTTATTTCATTTTATTGTAAGCCCAACAGGCAAACAAGTTTATTGCTTACTAATAAAAGTTTCCTTTTTGGTTGTTTAAACAAATTTAAATCATGCGGTCCTTGAAAACATTGCATATGCATTTACATACCATATCATTGCATCACAGGTTTCTTATGAACAGGTTTCTTATGAATAGGTATCTTATCTTCTCGCTGTTTATTTTAGAAGAAATGGCTCTCGAACAAACTGTTAAGGATCTCCAGGCTCAGAATGCACAATTTCAAGAACTGATCTTGAACTTGTCCAAGGGACAAGATGAGCTGAAGGCACTTCTGACTAAGAAGAAGAAGAGGACTAGAAAATCAGGAGGTCTCATCAACCTGGGTAGAAGGTTCAGAGGTCCTGTCAAGATAAAAGAAGAGGTTGAGGATTTCGAGTCTGAAAATTCTGAGAAAGAAGGAGGTAGTCTCCATGATACTATGGAAGATTCTGATTCTGAGGCGAACTATTATCATGATCCTGCTAGTGAGGAGAAGTACAAGATGTTGGTAGACAGAATGAACGCTATGGAACTACAAAAATCTTCTGGGCTTGATTTTGAAGATTTGAGTTTGGTTTCTGGAGTAGTTATACCTATTGGCTTCAAGGTTCCTGTTTTTGTGGTGTATGATGGTGTTTCATGTCCTAAACTGCATTTGAGGTCCTATGTCCGGAGAATTCAACCACATACTGCTGACAAGAAACTGTGGATTCATTTCTTCCAAGAGAGTTTATCTGGAACTCAATTAGAGTGGTATTATCAACTTGAAAGTGTTAATATTCGTGATTGGAATGATCTTGCTGAGGCCTTCTATAGGCAATACCAATATAATGTTGATTTAGCACCAACTCGCATACAGCTCCAAAGCATCTCTATGGGTGCTAAGGAGAGTTTCAAAGAGTATGCCCAGAAATGGAGAGACCTGGCTGGCAGAGTTCAACCTCCTCTGACTGACAGGGAGCTGGTGGATATGTTTATGAGTACGCTGAATGGTCCTTTTTATAGTCACCTCATTGGAAGCTCATCATCTGGTTTCACTGAGCTAATAATGACTGGAGAACGTGTGGAAAGTGGGATAAGAAGTGGTAAGATACAGGTGGGTGCCTCTTCCTCAAACACTGCTAAGAAGCCCCTTAGTGGAAAGAAGGAGTCTAATGTTGTGTATGGTCAACATAGTCGTAACAGGAGTCACCAATCTGTGGGAGCAGTTCACATATCCAATCCCGCCCCTACAGCACCAGAGCAACAACAAAACAATCAACAGAAGCCTAGAAGACAGTTCACCAAGATCAACATGTCACTGGCCCAAGCCTTGCAACACATGTTAAAAGGGGAACTAATTACTTTAAAGGATCCTCCTCAAAATCCTAATACATCCTTTCCTCGGTACAATCCTAATGCAAGATGTGTGTATCATTCTAATAGTCCGGGACATGACACCAACAACTGTTGGGTGTTGAAAAACAAGATTCAAGACATGATTGAAGTTGGGGAAATTGAATTTGACCCTCCTGGGACCCCAAATGTGATCACTGCTCCTATGCCCAATCATGAGAAGACTGTTAATGTTATTGATGAGGTTTCCTATGTTTCCTCAGTAGCAGAAGTGACTACTCCTCTATCCATTATCAAGAAGAAGCTGGTGCAGGCTAGGTTCTTTCCAGGTTGCAATGAAGACTGTTTTTACTGTGCCTATAAGCCTGATAGTTGCTGGAAGTTGAAGGATGGTATTCAACGCCTCATGGACAATTACACCATATTATTTGAGAGGACTCCTTCTGTTGAAAGTATGTGTGAACATCTGACTCGAAGCACGAAGCTTGAAGACGTAGCTATGGTTGATAAAGTACCAGTTAAGATTACCTCCAAAGGTCTTGTCAGGATCACCTCTAAAGGTCCTATCAGGATTACTGCTGAAGGCCCTGCGAAGACTTTTGCTGAAGCTAGAGTGGCTCCCATGATCATTACCACTCCTGGCCATATTCCTTATATTTCTGATAAAGCTATACCCTGGAATTATGGTTCTGATGTTTATATCCATGGTGTCAAACAAGAACCTTTGACTGATGCACTTATTATTGATACTAGTCTTGATGTTGACAATATTGTTGGATCTAGTAAGATCACCAGAAGTGGAAGAGTCTTCTCCCCTCAAGATACCTCTAAAAGTACAGTTACTCCAACTCATATCTCTAATCCTGAGCCAAGTACTAATGCTCGGGGCAAAGGTCCTTTGATTGAACCTGTGCAGGCTGAGGCACCAACTGCTGAAAATCTTTCTAAACAGATGGAAGAAGTATTGAAGATCATTCGCAAGAATGATTATGATATTGTTGACCAGTTGGGGCATACTCCCTCCAAAATCTCCATGTTATCTTAGCTGTTATGTTCTGAGGCCCATGCTAAAGCCTTAATCAAGTACTTAAAGGCTGCTCATGTGCCAAATGAAATTTCTGTGGATCAATTTGAGAATTGTGTTGCACATCTGACTAGTGATAATGGTCTGG
Organism: Lathyrus aphaca; assembly: GCA_963966055.1. Taxonomy (NCBI): domain Eukaryota; kingdom Viridiplantae; phylum Streptophyta; class Magnoliopsida; order Fabales; family Fabaceae; genus Lathyrus; species Lathyrus aphaca. The sequence goes on along the minus strand of OZ014521.1, from coordinate 27,127,126 downwards.
GCTTTTCTGATGTTGATCTGACTCCTGCCAAGAGAAACCATAACAGAGCTCTGCATATCTCCATTGAATGTAGGGGCACTACTTTGTCTCATGTACTGGTGGATAATGTTTCTTCATTAAATGTGCTCCCTAAAGAGGTTCTAGACAAACTCAATCCTGAAGATGTTGTGTTAAGTCCAAGTGATGTGGTGGTAAGGGCCTTTGATGGTTCAAGAAGAGTGGTACATGGAGAAGTAGACCTCCCGGTCAAAGTAGGCTCTCAAGTCTTCAACTCTACTTTCTATGTGATGGATATCCGTCCTGCGTATTCTTGTTTGCTTCGGCGCCTCTGGATCCATGGGGCAGGTGCTGTGACTTCCACCTTGCATCAGAAGTTGAAATATCCGGTGAAAAACAAAATTGTCACTGTCTATGGTGAAGAAGAGTACAAGGTTATCCATGTGAATACTTTCAAATATGTAGAAATGGAGGGTGAAATGGTTGAAACTCCGTGTCAAACGTTTGAAGTTGTTCCTTGCTCTGCTCCTATTCCTCAGTCTGTCCCTGCTTCTGAAAGAGCTCCTGTGGTTACTAGAATACCTCTTGCAATGGTCTCCCTCAAAGATGTTAAGGCTGTGGTTGAAAAAGGTGGTTATTCTATTTGGGGTTAGCTTCCCAACATCCCTTACAAGTCTGACAAGTTTGGTTTGGGTTTCACTGCAGAATCTCAGAGGATTGTTCGTCATGCTCGTGTTGTTCGTATCAATAATCAAGGGGTTGTAAGAGATCAAATCAATGTTGTGGGTGACCATAATGAAGACTACAACCTGGATGATTGGATCTTTCCTACCATGGGTTATGGGCTCAACAATTGGAAGGCTGAAGACGTTATTTCTATCTCCTTTAGTCAGGAGTAAATACTATTACTATGTTTTGTTTTAAGTTTGTAATTTCGAACAATAAAACCTTTTAAGCCTTGTGTCTTACCCGGGGCACAATGGTATGCTTGTTTCGGGATGTCATTTCATTTGCATACTTCATTCAATAACATCAATGGATGTTTCGTTTTCGTAAATATTGTGCTCCTTGTCTTTCTTTTATTATTATTTCTGTTTTATCAGCTATGTGTTCTTACACACACCCACATCACTAAAATGCAGATCCTCATCCACTCTGGATCCTGTTGATAACAGTTCTACTATTGCCAATTATAATTTCGAGAATCCGATCTATCAAGTTGAAGATGGAAAGGAGGAAGATTGTGAAGTACCTGTAGAGCTTGCTAGGTTGTTACAACAAGAAGAGAAAGCTATACAACCACATGAAGAGCCAATTGAAGTTGTGAATCTGGGAACTAAGGAAAAACAGGAAAGAGGTCAAGATAGGGGCTGAACTAGAAGATGGAGTTAAGAACAGACTGATTCAGATGTTACGTGACTATATGGAGATCTTTGCTTGGTCATATGATGATATGCCAGGATTAGATACTGATATCGTGGTTCACCGTCTTCCGGTAAAAGAAGATTGTCGTCCAAAGAAGCAGAAGGTTCGTCGCATGCATCCTGAAATGTCAGAAAAGATTAAAGCAAGGGTGATGAAACAATTTGATGCAGGGTTCTTAGCTGTGACTTCTTATCCTCAGTGGGTTGCAAATGTGGTACCAGTACCTAAGAAGGAAGGTAAGGTACGCATGTGTGTGGATTAAAGGGATTTGAATAAGTCCAGTCCTAAAGATGACTTTCCACTTCCACATATTGATGTTTTGGTAGACAACACTGCTCAGCATAAGGTATTCTCTTTCATGGATGGTTTCTCTGGTTATAATCAGATCAAGATGGAACCTAAAGATATGGAAAAGACTACATTTGTTACACAATGGGGCACTTTTTGTTATAAGGTGATGCCATTTGGTTTGAAAAACGCTGGGGCAACATATCAGCGTGCTATGGTGGCTTTGTTTCATGATATGATTCACCATGAGATAGAGGTATATGTAGATGATATGATAGCCAGGTCTCAGAATGAGGAACAACACCTTGATCACCTGCATAAGTTGTTTGAGAGGTTGAAGAAGTATAAACTGAGATTGAATCTAAACAAGTGTACTTTTGGAGTTAGGTCTGGTAAACTCCTGGGTTTCATTATCAGTGGAAAAGGTATTGAAGTGGATCCTGCAAAAGTAAAAGCTATACAAGAGATGCCTGTTCCCCGTACTGAGAGGGAAGTCAGAGGTTTCTTGGGACAACTGAATTACATTGCAAGATTTATTTCCCAGCTAACTGCTACCTGTGAGCCAATCTTCAAGTTGTTGAAGAAAGATCAGGTAATGGAATGGAATGACGAGTGCTAGGTAGCTTTTGATGAGATCAAGAAATACCTCCAAGAACCTCCAATTTTGATGCCACTAGTTGATGGAAGACCCTTGATTATGTACTTAACAATATTAGACAACTCAATAGGGTGTGTGTTGGGGCAACATGACGAGTCTGGTCGAAAAGAGCAGGCAATATACTACCTTAGCAAAAAGTTTACTGACTGTGAAACAAGATACTCATTGCTCGAGAAAACTTGTTATGCTTTGGCATGGGCTGCTCGCCGACTAAGACAGTATATGTTGACTCATACTACCTTGTTGATTTCAAAGATGGATCCAATCAAGTACATATTCGAGAAACCTGCTCTCTCCGGACGAATAGCGAGATGGCAACTGATTTTAAGAGAATATGATATACAGTACACCACTCAGAAGGCCATTAAGGGCAGTGTTGTAGCTGATCATTTAGCTCATCAGGCAGTGGATGATTATCAGTCTATGAATTTTGAGTTCCCAGATGAAGACATTATGATTGTTACCAAAGAACCTAGACAATATGACGGACCTGAACAAGGATCCTGATGGACTATGGTTTTTGATGGAGCTTCTAATGCGCTTGGTAATGGTGTTGGTGTTGTGATCATTTCTCCTGAAGGTTGTCATACCCCAATTACTTCTAGACTTTGTTTCTATTGTACCAATAACATGGCTGAATATGAAGCATGTATCATGGGTATCAAAGTTGCCATTGAGATGAAGATTCAGTTTTTGGACGTATATGGAGATTCAGCCCTGGTAGTTAGTCAAATTAAAGGAGATTGAGATACCAAACACGCCAATCTCATCCCTTACAGAGAGCATGTGTTGTCTTTGATCCCATATTTTGAAGAGATTACCTTTGGACATATTCCACGAGGAGAGAATCAGTTGGCAGATGCATTAGCCACCATGGCATCTATGTTTGAGATTAGCTGGGATGATGAAGCTCCCATAATCACTATTGATAGATTTGAGAAGCTTGCATATTGTAATGAGATTGATACTGACGAAGTAGAGGGAAAGCCTTGGTTCTATGAGGTGAAGAGGTATCTTGAAACTCGGGAGTTCCCTGAAGGGGCATCTGTCAATGATAAGAAGTTTCTGAGGAGGTTGTCTGCTAAGTTCTTCTTGAGTAATGGAATTTTGTACAAGCGCAATCATGATTCGACTTTGCTTCGTTGTGTGGATAAGAAGGAAGCAACAGAGATTATGGAAGACATGCATGATGGTATCTTTGGCACTCATTCTAGTGGTCATACCATGGCAAAGAAGATATTGAGAGCAGGTTACTATTGGTCTACCATGGAAGTTGACTGCTATCAACATTCCAAAACATGTCACAAGTGTCAGATTTATGCTGACAAGGTGCATGTACCTCCATTTCCGTTGAATGTGTTGACTGCTCCTTGGCCTTTTGCCATGCAGGGCATTGATATGATTGGTGAGATCAAGCCTACTGCTTCCAATGGACATCGTTTCATCCTGGTTGCCATTGATTACTTCACAAAGTGGGTGGAGGCAGCCTCATTTGCATCTGTTACTAAGAATGTTGTGGCTCAATTCATTAAGAATAATCTCATATGTAGGTATGGTATCCCTGAAAGGATTATCACAGACAATGGCTCTAATCTGAACAACACTATGATTACTAACCTCTGCACGCAGTTCAAGATTAAGCATCATAATTCTTCTCTGTATCGTCCAAAGATGAATGGTGCAGTAGAAGCTACTAATAAGAACATCAAGAAGATTCTACAAAAGATGACTGTTACGTATAAGGATTGGCATGAGATGTTACCATTTGCTCTTCATGGTTATCGTACTACAATACGTACTTCAACAGGGGCAACCCCATTCTCCTTAGTCTATGGAATGGAAGCAGTTCTACCCATTGAAGTTTAGATCCCCTCCTTAAGAATCATGAAGGATGCAGGCTTGGACGAAGATGAGTGGATTCAGACTCGACTTGACCAGATAAATTTGATTGATGAGAAAAGATTGGCAGTTGTTTGTCACGGTCAGATGTACCAGAAACGGATGATCAAAGCTTTTAATAAGAAGGTTAAGCAAAAGGTATATCAGGCTGGTGACTTGGTAATCAAGCGTATCATATTACCACAGGGTGATCCTAGGGGCAAGTGGACTCCTACATATGAAGGACCATTTGTAGTCAAAAGGGTATTTCAGGAGGTGCCATGATGCTTACTACTATGGATGGTGAAGATTTCCCACAGCCCGTAAACGCAGACATAGTTAACAAATACTACGCATAAAAAGAGACCCGCTAGGTTGACTGGCCTAGGCAAAAATAAGGGCATCCCGACGAACCAAAAAGGTTCGGGAAAAATTATGGATATATATAAAAAATGTACTCTCGGCAAGTCGAAAACCTGAAAAGGCGGCTTGGGCAAAAAAGGGTATCCCGGTGGATTGAAAACCTGAAAAGGCGATCCAGGCAAAAGTTAGGGATTAAAGCGTATGACTATGTCTCGTTGGATCACTCATGTAACTCCAACTATTTGTACTACCTGGATCAAGTTCAAACATATAAAGATCAATCCAATCATTTCCATCTCGACAGCAAAAGATGAGATACTTGAAGATAATGGCAATAGTGGAATTGAAACTCAATAGGATTATTTTTCACATAGCTGCTTTTCTTTGTAAAACTTTCATGACGAATTCCTCTTACTAGGATTTTTGTCTCCTTGTATAAACTTGTCTGTGTATAGGCCACTTTCTAAATAAATAAAGTCTCGTGTTTTAATCCAAGTTTACTTTTCCCCTGTTTACTTAAACGAAAACGTCCATTGGTTGTGTTTGAATGTATGTATGCTTTTGAATATGATTGATGTTTACCAGAAATGCATAAAATGCAGTAATAATATTTACTAAGGACGAACGAGAAAAGGAATTTAACGAATCTTCGTCGGTTCATCCCCACTGAGTAATCTTTACGGATATCCATACAGAATACTTCAAGTAATATCTTATACTTCCCACTCTACGAAGTCTTCAAGCAGTTTCATATCCTCCGAAGAATTAAGTCTCCCAGATCTATGTCCATCTCTTTTATCCTCAGTCAGGATATTCAGGAACTTTTTCCTTCAATAAGAAGTACGACAAACGAAAACGAGAAGGTTCTAAGTACAATGTTCTTAAGTAAGACGAGAACAAAGTCTTCATACTCCTCAGCAACAAATCGGGATTTATTTTCCCCAGCCAGCAGTTGTTATATAGAGATACCCAGACACTTCAGGCTACATGATTCATACATACATCATTTACATTATATCATGGCATACGCATTCATAACCCATATGACATTCTTACTTAAGTACATCATGCCATACATGCATACATCAAATGATCTTGCATAAACTAACCTTTTCTTTTCAGGATAGTTGCAGACAGATAAACACTATCAACAATTCGAAATAGTTCAGAGATGATCTATACGAAGATCTAGTACTGATACTTAATTCAGAGATAATCGCTACGAAGATTCATTTCTGATGGCCAATACTCAAGTTGTCCTTGGAAAAGTACGTAAATGATCTATACGAAGATCTAGTGCTTAATCCAGGATGTTTCTAGAGGAGATAATCGTTACGAAGATTTATTTCTGATGGTCAACTATCTTTGGGATAGTGTGTAAATGATCTATACGAAGATCTAGCACTTAATCCAAGAGATTCTTTCAGAAGAAGTTCAGGGATAATCGCCACGAAGATTTAATCCTGACATTCTTTTTTGCCCTGGGGAAGGTATGTAATTGGTCTATACGGAGATCTATTACCTAATCCAGGATATTTCCAGAAGAGATAATCGCTACGAAGATTTATTTCTAATGGTCTATGCAACAGTTTATCTGTGGGATGGTACATAAATGATCGATACGAAGATCTTGTACTTAGCCTAAGATATTACCAAAGGCAATTCAGAAGAGATCGCCACGAAGATTTGATTCTGATACTTAAATTTAAAGTATGTTCCTAAAGATGGTTCAGAGCCGATCTATACGAAGATCTAAATACTGACACTTAATGAAGGATATTCTTTTCCCCCAGAGATAATGCAGAGACGATCTATACGAAGATCTAGTGCTGACATTCAACTCAAAACATGTTACAAGAATAATTCAGAGACGGCCTATACGAAGACCTAGTACTGATATCCAGTGACAACATAAAGATATTATCACCTTCTAGTATTATGGATGGCATCTATAAGCCCATCTCCAGTTTCTCTGAGTGGCATCTTTAAGCCCACTCCATGCATATACAACCAATCAGCAGTATTACTTTACGCACCGACGAGTGCAAATTTTTGGGCTTTTGTGTTCAATCCCCTTCAACCTTCCAAGTGACGAATGACACACAGACCAATCTAACTCCTCATGTTTCAGAAAAGTGAACAGGGGCAGCTGTTGCACCCCAAAATTTGCCCTCACATAGACCAGACATTGTGTACTAAGGTGTCCCAAGAGGTTCACAATGTTCACAAGGTATCTCAAGAGGTTCACAAGGTTCACAATTAGTCAGAAAGTTTGACAATCCCCTCAGACAAAGCATCTTCCTAAGCAATGCATCCTAAACTAGGGTTTTGGGTTTCATCAGGCTAAATGGACTTCCAAGGCTTCAAGTGAGCTTCATAGCATCATATATGTCTTCAAGAATCCCTATGTCAAGTTTCAAGGCTTTCCCAAAAGGTTTGCTCAGTCAGATGACCAGATAGGCTAAAATCAGTCAAAGTAGTTAAAAAGTCAAACTAAGGTCAATTATGGTCAAACCAAAGTCAAACTTCATGATTTTTTGCCAACATCAATTATATGAAGTAAAATTCATCATTTGATCAAGGGTTGATCATGATTCATCAAGGAGATTTCAGATCATCAAGAATCAGGAGTTTCTAAATTAGGGTATTCATAGGAAAAGTCAACTGAACTTTGACCAGCCATAACTTTCACATGATTCATCAAAAAATTTCCATCCAAATCTCATTTTGAAGGAAATTGAATTCTCTACAACTTTGTGTCTCACAAGCCAAGCCCAAAAATGCTTCATTTGGAAGGTATGAGCTAAGACATTATAGGTCATTTTGAAAGTCAACAAAAAGTCAACATCTTCCAAAGGGCATAATTTGAAAATGGTAAAGGATATGGACATGATACCAAAGAGTTTGATTAGAGGACTCTCTAAGCTTTCCAAAATGTCCAAGAACACCTTCATAGCCTTAAAATTGAGGGATTTGTGCATTTGCAAAGTTGGGAAATTTTTGAAAGGTATATTGAGCAAATGGGATCTTAGAACCAATTTTTTCCAAATGGGCCTACTATTGTGCAACCCAATCCTTGTGATATCATCCTACACGACCCAATGACAAGAAATTATGATTTTTTATATTTTATTTGATATTTATTTGAATTTTATTCATTTTAAATTAAATTAAATTAAAATAAAATCTAAAAAATCAATATTTGGACATGATTCTTCTTCTAGAAATTCATCAATGTTGTTTAACATGATTGGATCTTATGCAAATTCGTGCTAGACCAGATTGGTATGCAAATATTTGATTTTTTCATATTTTTTGATCATGACATTCCTTCACACTCAAGGCATTCAAAAAGCCCACAAATCCACAAACTCTTGACCTAATTTACATCACCATATATACACAAACCTATTACAAAGACAAGGGACGAAAATCACTGCCTCCAAGAACAAGAACAAGAGTAAAAAAATTCAAGTAAAAACTCAATTTCGGTTTCATCAAGCAATTCCCAAGCCATTTGAAGGTTGGAATACCTTCCTGGGTGTTCATTGAACCTATTTGCATCATTTACATCATCAAAAACACCCTTGAATGCATAAACCGAATTCACCTTTGAGCTTGAAACTTTGATTTTCGATTTTTCTTGTATGAGCTGTATAAATGGAATTTGATTGTATATTGTTGTTTATATTGATGTTTGCAATGTTTCTGGTTGGTTTAATTTGATGTTTGATGCAGGAATGGCCGAACGCCATTTTTAGGGTTCATAAAACCATGAATTAGGGCTTCAAGAAATAAGTAATTTCATATCAAATTATGGACATATTTGGACTTAGAGGACATGCTTTGATTGATTTGAACTCTTAGAATGAATTTATATTGTGTATGCTGCGTTTTTGAATTTCCAGGACCTATAGCTACGAAGAAAATCCGTCACTATAGGCTTTAGTGACAGAAAGGTGTCACTAAAAGTCTAAGACGACGAACAGAGGAAGAAGACGATCACGCGCGCGAATTTCAGTTTTTAAATTTAGTGTTATTATTTAATTGATGTTTTGTGTTTTATATCAGTTGGAAGCAAGTGGTGTAGTGGTAAGCGTGTACGCGTATGAGGCAAACGACCTGGGTTCGATCCCCATGTTATTCTTTTTGTTCAAAATTCCTTTTATTTTGCAGGGTTTTTATATAATGATCAAGAACTATCCTATAGACACGTTGTGTGCGTAGCTCAGTTGGTTGGCTTGCATATGATGGAGGCTAGGAGTCCTGGGTTCGACCCCAGGCTCCAGCAGGTAAGTTATTTTGTTCCTTTTTCTATTTTTTTACCTTTTTAATATGTTTTAATATAATTAATATTATTAATATTAACTCAAACTTTTTTTTTAAATAAAAACTCAAATATTTTCCCTATATAAATTATAATCCAAATTTTATTTTTTTTCTAAAACATTTTGTAAATAAATGTTAATTATTCTTTCTAAATAATTTTATTAATCTTTATTATATATAATTTGTAAATAATTTATTTAAATCTTATTTAATTTCTAAACTTAAATACTAACCCTAATTTTTCTTCTAACCCTAAAAATTAACTTATTTTTTCTAAATCCTAATTATTAATCTTAATTTTTATTAATATGTAAATAACTTAATATTTTGTTTATTATTATTAAATTTATTATATTTTCTTAATTAACTTCTAAAGATTTTCTAATATTCATTTAACCTAAAAGTAATTTTTCTTTTTAAATTCTTATTTTCTTTATTTATTATTCTAACCATTATTATTATTATTATCTTATTTTTGCTAATATTTGATTATTATTTATTATTCTTATTATATTTATTATTATCATTATTATTTTTATTATTATGTAACTGCTAAAGCCATGTAATATTTGTAGGTTTATTTTCTATCTTTATTATTTTTTTGTAATTATTTTATTGTATGGTTAGTAATCTTATGGTGTGCATAACCTATATGTAATTAAAAATAACTTAGAAAATTAATTTAAATAAGATAAATACTTGAATATAAACACTCACACACGTAAGTCGATCTTTGATCGCCATCTTGCACTTCCTAGGTCACCCCTCTCAGTTGCCTTAAATATGGTCAAGTCCCTCGAATATAGGGGTGTCTTCAGCAAAGTCCCTTCATAAAATCATCAAGTCCCTTCAGTTTAAAAGATCAAGTCCCTTCGAGGTTGCCTACGGAATAATGATCTTGTCCCTTCGAATAAATGATGATAGTCCCTACGAATTGCTAAAGACATCCCTTAAGTTGCCTTTTATGACCATACGATGACCCTACGCTTGTCCCTTAACACATCCAAGGTAATGACTACCTATTCCCTAATAATAGGGATAGTCTTACCATTGAAAGAACATATGAGAACACGAAAGACTTAATCTAGGGTAGGTACCTCATAGTTACTTGCTCACACTCTTCAAAATTACTTTTACACCTCACAATTTTTAAACTAGGCTTTGTATACACCCATACGAGGGTCATTACAAAGTACTTAAAGAAATTTTTCTAATCACACACTACACTTTTCAAAATCAATTTAAGTGAGCTAAGTAACTAAGAGCCCATGGATAACCATGGATATAAAGGGTGCTAACACCTTCCCTTTGTATAACCTACCCCCCGAACTCAAGTCTTTTTAAAATAGGTCTTTCCTGTTCTTTTATGTCCTTTCCTTATGGATAAAATAAAATTCGGTGGCGACTCTTGCTATCCGCAACATTTATAGAAAGTCAGTTCTCCCACCGTGTTACACACGTCATCCAGAGTAATCGTCATTTCACCAAACGACATGTGAAATGACGATGTCTCTAGATGCCACCTCTCAACAAATGCAGAAACCAAATTTGCATTGATCTTCTTCAAACTGGTTCTCTGTAGATAAGCTAAACCGGACCTAGATATGAAAGCCTCAATCTCCGGTAGAAGCTGTTGTGGAACCATATGGGTCAACTTCAATCCATGTCCTGCCAACTTCAACTCCTTCTTTGCACCTCTCTCCTGAAATCAAATAAAATTAAACAAATTATACAATAGATACTTATAATTTCAGTTTTTATTCAATACTAAATAATTATAATTTCAATTTTTTTTCGGTAGTAAAAAAATTATAATTTTCTTACCTCACCGAACCATAACCGTCTGGCAACATGATGCTCGTACAAAACCAAAACACTGGTATCGTACGGACCTCCAGGATATCCAACTGGATCTGCTGCAGCTGCAGATGTACCAACATAATCTACGTGTGTCCTACTAGACGTATCGCCCCGTCCCATAGATCAAATCAGTATCCTTCCATCCTTGCCTCGTGAACTCACCACTGAAGAAAAAAAAATAAAAAAATAGTTAATACAAAAATAAAATAAAATATAAAAAAATTCCGGAAGACTTTTTCATAAAAACTTCTGGTACACATGTTTGTGGAAAACCATACCGGAAGACTTCCCAATCACGTATCATTCCGGAAGACTTCCTCAAAGTCTTCCGGAAGTCTTTTTTTAAAAACACATTAAACCGGAAGACTTTCACAAAGTCTTCCGATACCGGAACACTTTTAAAAACTCTTCTGGTATGTGAAAAATCAAACCGGAAGACTTACTTTAAGTCTTCCGGTAAATTCGTCTGGATGTCAAAAAAAATTCTTGCGCGGTAACTTTGGATGATAGGTAAAAATGGAAAGAAAATCTGAGTTTTTAACTATTTATACAAGGACATTTTAGTAAAAAAATATTGGGTGTAGGGGTATAAGATTAATTGTGGGGATGTAGGGTAAAGCCTTTGAATTTAAGAAATAGAGATCCGTTTTTAATTGACAATTTTCCCATATCAGAATTTTTGATGTCCCAACAATTTCCTGCACTCCCAAAAACCCTCCTTTTAAAAATATGTTGTTCCTACAAAACCATAAGGCCTAACACCCTCCTAATCCTAACCAAAGAAAACATAGATATTCACTTTGAATTTTCTTTTGATCAAGTAGCAAAACGAGTTTTGGTGTGTTGTGATTGAGTCTACTATTCCAACTTATTTGAACCGATCCATTCAGTTATCAACTTCAAAACCTGTTTTCTTACTGGACATCTAGAGAAAAGATGCAAGACATCTTCATCTGCTGCCAAGCAATGTTAACACACCATATTATGGCTTCCGTGCAAAACTCATCTCTTAGTTAACTCCAATCTTGTAGGATGTCTTGTTAATAGTAATCTCCACCCAAATAAGTGACTCTTTATAGAATGCTTTACAATTATTTTATTTTAGTAATGAGTGAAGATGTCTTGTCAAAGATTATTGTTAATAGTAATCACAATAATCTTTGTAGGAAGTCTTGTTAATAGTAATCTCCTATGTGATGCTGTGTTTATTGTGACTTTTTTGCTATATTATTTAGAATAATGTTAACTAAAAAATAAAAAAATTGAAACTAAAAGAAAAGAGTTGAAATTTTTATATTTTTTAAATAAAAAATTGAAATTAAAAGAAAAGAGTTGAAATTTTAATTGAATTATAAAAAAGAGAGCATCACATAAATTTATATAAACAAATAAAGAAATCACGTTAATGAAACATACTACCATAAATTATTGTTTTATCCTTACTCATTATTCTAGTAATCATTTTACTAATCCATACGAAGGGTAGTAACCTATAGTAGTAGTACCTACGAAATTTTGTATGAACCTTTCTACACGAAGTCTTAAAGAAAATGAGCTTCAGAATAAGTTAATAAATCATACATAATGAAACTAATCCGAAACGAATCATCAATGGGGATGTAGCTCATATGGTAGAGCGCTCGCTTCGCATGCGAGAGGCACGGGGTTCGATTCCCCGCATCTCCAATTTTTCAAACTTTTTGATCAAAATAATTAATTAATCATATAATGAAATAATCGTACTTTATCCATTTGAATTCTATAGCCACCACAAATTCTTCTATTCTTCTTCATCCCTCACAAATTCATATTCTAACTAACTTTTTTGCATTTCATTTCAGCTATGATTCTAAACCTTTCTACTCCTTCATTCTCTTCTTCACTTCCTCACTCTTCTTTCAAACCCTCTGAAACTTCTTCCAACCGCACCAACCCTCTTCTCATTTTCACCTCTTCCTCGCTTCCCAAACCATCCAAATTCCTCAAACTCAAAGCCTCCGTTAGCCATAATGACACCTCCAACTCCAACAACCTATTGGATCAACAGATTCTTCACCGAATCGCCGCCACCGCCAAAGACGCCGACGAAGCACTGCGGTTAATCGCCGATTACTCTTCCGAAAACTCCGGTGTCGTTTCGGCCTCTGATTGTTGCTCTATTATCTCCGCCTCGCTTGAACGGAATAATCACCAACTCGCTTTGTCCGTTTTCTACTCCATGCGCTCCACTTTTCATCAAGGTTATTCTTATTGTCTATTTTTGCAATTTTGTTGCAGTATGTTTTTGTTAGAGGTATTAGCATTAGTTACAAATTAGTTGCGAGTTAGTTACAAATTGGTTCAACTAGAAGAGAGTTAGTTATTAGTTTGATTTTGATGACTATGTGTGTGTTTGTGTACACTGTGATCAGTTGATGAGAATGGTCCTTTAGTGGAGAGATGGAAGTGGTCGAGGCCGAATGCACGTGTTTATACAATGTTGATTCAGGGTTTGGCTGCATCTTTGAGGGTTTCAGATGCTCTTAGTGTGGTTAAGTATATCTGTGAGGTGGGAGTCTCTCCTTCTGAAGAGGTATGGTTAAAGGATGTGTCATTCCGTGTAAGGATGTTACAGAAATTGGACCTGTTTTGATTTTTGAAAATTGTTGCAGGTTCCTTTTGGGAAGATAGTGAGGTGTCCTAGTTGTCGGATAGCTGTTGCAGTTGCACAGCCACAACAAGGTATTCAGGTATTTATTGTTCCCTTGTCTATACATATCCAACAATAATTATTTTTTAGTATGATTTTCCTGTGTGATTTACTAAGTTCAATTTCGGGCGAGATGTGTGAATTGTGTAATTTGTTACCTCCGATGCCTTGGGACAAGTTTATGATGGTGAACCTGTCCTTTGATTTTTCTTTAGTGCGAAAGTCAACTGCATTAAAAGGATAACTTGACTACTATATTATATTCTCAAGCTTCCATTTCATGACTAGAAATTGGAATGGTACCATTTATTTAGTCCAAACTTATGAGAAGAGCGCCTTGTAAAGAACAGAACTTTAATGTTCTATTTTGTTGATTGGAGAGTGATTATGAAAAAACAAATTCAATGTTTGTTTCCTATAACAAAGCTAACAAGGCTTTATTCCATTAGTTACTCTCTTTCTCTTCTTTCAATTTCCTCTAACTTTTTGAAATACTCCACTACTTGAATATTGTTGGATAGTTCGTGTCTCACTAACAAGAATCCTTGATGGGATTTGATCATTTTATCAATGAAGATTAATATCCAGCTCGTACAGAACTATGAATAAGTTGTTTTTCATTAAGTGTGAAGTATTTTCTGTCTTATTCTTCTGTTGTGATAAATGAGGACATAAACGTTGTTATTGCAGATAGTATCTTGTGCAAAGTGTCGCTACCAATATGAACTTGTTTCAGGAAACATAGTCAGTATTCAATCAGAAGAAATCAGGTTGGTTAGTCATATCATTGACTCTATGATTTTCTTTCATCTCAACTATTGATCAAAAAACCCAAACTACATAAAGATTAATTAGCATGGCTAGTATTGTTTTTATTATATTTTTTTTTATGTATTTCCTTTTTATCAAAATGATATGTTACATTGTTCCGTAATAACTCACTTTTGATTTTGCACTATCCTATGAACCATGTTGCTGACATTGGAAACATCATACCTTATTTGTTCAAAGTATTTGGCCTCTTCTCCCCCTATTTTTAGTGTAACCTATGTTCGTCATTTTGTTAATTTAGTAATATGTATGTGTACGTTGTTGATCATGGAGTATTCACTTTTTCTAAGGATCTCCTCCTGCCGAACGCAGCATGGACATTACAGCATGGGAAAAGGGGTTAAGATTCCTGAGACTGATGAAGCAGAGCATTCCTTCTGCTGTCCACTCTATTGTGGTATATACACAACACTTTCTTTGACATCTCATTTCTATCATCGTTTTCTGATCATGTAATCATGCAGGAGTTTTAATCGGAGATCTATATAACTTGGCTATAAGTTGGTTAGTTATGAGAAACCGGTAAAACAATGAATACCTATTGGTGAATAAGCCTTTCAAGATACCTTTTGAGCTCTATAAATATATGCCTTCTTCATAGTAGTAGAGACCATTTTGAAAAATTATATGCCGATATTGAGTCCTCCTGCTCAATGTTAAAAATACTTCTGCTATGATATTACTCCACACAGGACCTCATTTATACTGGTTAAGATTTCATTCCTAGTTTTAAGTAATTTCAACATTTCTTTTTGTGTCAGCAAGTTTTTATTTTCTTTCTTTTGTATGATTCCTAGTCCCCCTACCTTCATTTATCCTTTCAATTTGGTTTTAGCTCCACGAATAAATATATGTTTGTTTATGTTATTATTTTATCAATTTTAAAATGGGCTCTGTTTCTGAGATATGAGAAACTTAAACTAGTGTTTCATAGCTTGTTGCTGAAATAGTCTCATGTCAATTCCTGATTTCTTTAAATGTCTCACTCATAACACCTATACATTTTTTTCTTATACTGCCTTTTAGGTGGAGAGCCCTTCAGGAATGGCTCGTACTCACAGATTTGCAACTGAGACAGTTGATCTACCAGCTCAAGAAGGTGAAAGGGTTACTGTTGCTGTGGCAGCTCCATCAAATGTATATAGAAATCTAGGCCCCTTTAAATTAAGTTCAAGGACTCCCAATTTTTATCCTGGTGAGGCTATGTGCATAACAAACCACAAAGATGGACGGGAATCACCTCTTATACGAGCCCCTAGGAAAGACGAAAATTCATTATTACTTAAACCCTCCATCCTCTTTCCACTTCTTGCTTTGTTAGCCACTGGCGATGCTGCCTCTGGATTTATTGACCCCAGTCTGCCTCAATTCCTATCGGTTGTTGCAGTTTCATCTCTTGCTGTTGGCTCTGCTTTGAATTCCTTTGTTATTCCCCAGCTTAATCAGGTACTGTAGTTAATGCATGACATTAGTTCTTTTCCCATTGATAGATGCTAATTTATCGTCTTTCCGTCTAACTTGTTTTACTTCTCAAGAAGCAGTTTTCTGTTGACAATGCCTTATAATTTTATTTTTCTCTAAAAAATTAACTTCGAAGATTATTTCATTGCCTTCAGTGATTAAAACCTCCTATTCCAAACAGAAGGGCTTGTGCTTTCTTTCTTCACTGCATATCCTTGAATACGGACATTTAAAAGAAATAGTGATTCTTATAATTCCTCTCCAAAAAAGACGTAATAAAATTCATATACATTTATTTATGATTACAGCTGCCGCAAAGATCAGTGGAAGTAGTTGCTATCAAACAACGTCTTTTATCTCAATATGACATGCTTCAGTCTCGCATCAATGACTTAAAAGAAGCTGCTGAAAAAGAGGTTTGCATTTTGCATGATTGGTAATTAGCATGGTGGTGTTATCCTTTATTTACTTGTTTTTGCGGAAGGGGGCGGTTATATGTTTTGGGCTGTTTATCTATCCTAATTTTCAACCTTTTATATTTCACAAAACAAGTGTATATTCTTTTGGATAACTTCACTAGCTCATTAAGGGAGAAGTGCTTCATCTGAGACCTACATTCTTGCTAATAAAACCTCTGGTTGAGTTCCTTTTTCATACAGCAATATTACACTATTAAAGAAAAAGCTTTTAATATGGCCCTTTATATGACAATTAACATACACTAATAATTTATAATATGCATACATAATCCACTCTTAATCACTCTGCATTTTCACATGATTTTTGCTCCACATGGAAGAAAAGAAGGAAAAACACAATGTCATATCGGGGGTCTAATTTGTATGAAATCCCATCCATAATGCTGCTGTTAGTGCTCTAGATAAAAGTAGCCTGCCTGATTGAAATGAATGCAAAATATGTTCACAATTGAAATTATAGAAAAATTGACCTAGTTGTTAGTTGTTGATAAAAAATTGAAAAATGTCACTATCATTGGAAATTATTTGAGTAAAATTTATGTTTTATATTTTATTTTTCCATGATGAGTGAACAAGATTGTGTGAAAATAACTATGAAGATAATAGACATGGATCATTGGGTTATATAATTTGATGATATTTCTTGTAGGTTTGGATGTTAGCCCGGATGTGCCAACTTGAAAATAAAATTTCTGCTGTTGGAGAACCTTCTTATCGGTAAATTGCAATAACACCATACATATATATATATTTCTAGTATATCTGATGAAATAATAATTTTCTCCCACAACTTTCTATGTCTTCAAGTTTTGCTAATTGTCTGGCTTCTCTTACTTTGATCTTGTCTGAAGTAATCATTATCAATTTATATCTAGGACTCGAATAAATAAAGTCAAAAGGGTCCGAGAGAGCTTGCAGAACTCCCTTCGGGGACGAATTGAATTGATTGCTAGCTTTGCTAGGGTATGTTTTCTTTAAAAGTATGAATAGGAAACCATCTCTCCGTCTTAGAAATACAGAAAAAAATTATATTTCTCCTGTTTGCTTTTGTATGTTAAAATAAAAGATTAATGAGTGTTGATAGTGTGGTTTGGTTAGATTTCCTCAATGATTGAAATTGAAGTGGAGATGGAAACTGATGTTCTTGCTGTTGAAACTACTAGTGATGCGGTAAACACTTGATCAATATTTCCTTTGTGTGGTGAAATCTTGCTATAGAAGTTTAATTACTTACTTGGGAATGTCCTTGTCTTACAGGATGGTTTCGCGGAACAGATAGAGCAAATCATGGAGCTTGAAAATTTAGAGGAGGTATATTCTCCTAAAATGCAAGCCTATTATCTATTTTAACAATTTAATCAATATAACGAACACGGGCCTTGCTTTTTGTTGTAATCGAAATATATTATTTCACTTTGTTATGCAGAGATGGAAAATGCAAGCAGAAGCAAATGATGAGGCCGAAAGACTTCTTAGCTCCCAGCCCCTGCCCATTGACGAAGTTTAAAGATTTATAGATGTATCTGGTCCGTTCCGCAACATCATTAGTTGAAGCCTCACTTCCCTGATCAAATGATCTGTTCTCTTGACTGAGCAAAAAGAGCACAGCTTCTTGTCACATGTATCTTTTTAGCAGGCAATTTTTGAAATTTTGTTATGTCAGAACAATCACCCTCATCATGTCTCCAGAAGCACTGCCTTGTATATGATCATAAATATGACACCATGTTGTAAATCCGCTGTTAATCATCTTAGTACTGTTTTTGTCAAGTATTATATTATTTTGTTAAGTTACATATATTTTTATATTGTGTGAAGTTAACATTAATCGATTAATCGGAATGTATCTATCTATTGAATTCTTAAGATGCTAATTATATAATGATAAAAGTTGATCAAGTGTTAGACTTCGGATTAATATATTTCTATTATCATAAACACTAATTAGAGAATAATAACAACCTAAAAGTGATGTGCATTACATTAATTAAATAGTACTGTTAAAATTAAACAATGTTGAAAACTAAAGTAACAATATTTTTAAATAATTTTTTTCATTTAAATGTGATAAATATTGTGGGACAGAAAACTGATTTTGTGTGTGTCCATAATCACTTGAGTTTAGGTAAGATTCCACAAATTGTATATTAGGACTTTTTTTGGATTAACCACCGACAGCCGTCGCCAGCATGTTGGTCGTTTTTCATGCAATGATTGTTAAATTTATTAAGATGATTCCATGTTTTATTAGTCCTCACTGATTTCCTTTTTATATTGTTAATTTGGCTATCATTGATTTTTATTTAGTTTTATTCTCAACAAAGGAGAGAAGAGATTGAACGAAAAAACAGCACTTCATTTTCCATGCTGTCTTATGATTTGGAGGTACTACTAATTAAAGGAGTTATTATAGAGAAGGTCCTACAACGCTACAACCATAAAGTTGGAAGTTTGAATGTCTAATATGCGTTGGTATCTCGAGGTTGGCTGAAAAGAAACAGATGGCTTGTGATGATAAAGAGCACTCCTGTAAGATAAAAAGGCATATCCTAGCTTATATGCCAAATAAAAAATAACATACCTCAGCGCTTCATATATTTAAATGAGAATATTTTATAAAATCAAATATAGTTAAATGGTCCTCTTATTTTATATTTTCTGAATTTTGATATCTTTTTCAAATTTTTAGGTTGGATTTTAGTCATCAAAAAAGGATCAAATTTAACACAACTTAAAAAAGAGATGAATATCGTAGTTTTTAAAATTAGAAGAAGATCAAAATAAAATAAAATAAATCAAATTGGGGATTAAAATTGCAACTAAGTCGATCAAATAAATATGAAGTGTCCTCTCTCTCTCTCTCTGTGTGTGTATGCGTTTGTACCATATTCAAAAGTATTATTAAAAATGTGAAGTGTAGTTGAGGATCAACAAATATTGTTGGTTCACGATTTTTGAAAATTGTCATTGAAGAAATTATTGGATTGAGTTGCAATTAAGTCGTTCTCTTTAAAACATTTTATGGCATGGTCTAAAATTGTGCAAAACAATCAATCTCACAGAGAGATGGATCTTGAATGAATCACAAATTTCATGCTTTTTTGGATGTGAGAGAGAAGAAATTGTCTCTCATTTATTCTTTGAGTGCCCAAAAATGAGTGAGGTATCAAATGCAATTCTAAAGTGGTTGAATGTGCCTGCAGTGTTACATAACTCAGTTCTGGAAAATTTTACGCAATTTGAAGGTTTGTTGGAGCGTGGTAAGGTGAAAGATGAAAGACTCAAAACGATTTGGTCCGCGTATATCTGGGTTGTGTGGTGTCGCAACGCGAAAAACAACCGATGAAAAAATGAACAGAAGAGTCGTCACCGATACATTATTTATCCCAACAAGGAAAGGAAACGATCGAAGAAAACCTGGAGGAATGGAAGGACAAGGTCGTCGCACCAAAGTCCGGAATCGGGAGTCGGTTACGTGAAGGGAAGGTATTTGCACCCCTTCACGTCCATCGTACTCGACGGGATCCACGCTTGTTGTTCTGCTCAAAGGGTGTAGTCATCTGAAGCTCCATCTACTGCTAACTGGAAGGAAAGTGAACGGGAAACGAAATGGAACGAGGAGAAACAAAGGGGAGAAAGAAAGAAGTTGACTCGAGAGGATATCGCATCCCAGCCTACGTATCTCACCGGGAATGAAAATCAGAGTCGACGCAATTCTAACCAGAACGGGGAAGTTTGCTCGCCAAGACATCGCTCTCGTGCCTACGTATCTCATCGAAAATGAGAATCAGAGTGTCGTAGTCCGGCTCACTACGGGGGACCAACTGTTTTTGGTGTTTTTTAAGTTGACAATGTCAATGTTCACGTCTCAGCAGTTAAGTGTTGCCGCTCGCTGAATCGAGACTCACACTTATCTATTTGGGGTATAATAAACTCGACATGTCGTTTCGTTTGCAACAGAGTCAGATGAGAAGAGAAAAGACGAATGTTTGTTTATTTTCTTTTATGAGAAATGTCTTCCTTGATTTTGTTTCTGGTGTGTACGATGCTAAAGACTATAACATAGGAGCGAGTACTTCACACATCGCCCCGCGATGGGACGTGCACAAAACATCACTCAAATGTACTTAAGGCTCATGGCACACCATACACATTTTAGTTTTCATGTGTTTGCCTTTTGATTTGAAGAGGAGAAGAAAAAAACTCAAGGTTTATAAAGAAAAACTATGGGGAATCTAACATTGTCCTAGTGTTGTCATGCAAAGTTATTCCTATAGTTAAATTTGAAAGGGGAAAGTCTACCTATGTTAGCATGCAAGTGTTTCTATCCTAATCCAAGCTTAATCAAAGATTAATTTGCATTAGGTGCCTAATCGCTATCTTATTCCACAATCAAAATTAAGTGGGACTATGCATCATAGAGGAACAAGCAAAAGAAAAATGAAACAAAATCTGAGATAAGAGGGAATACACAAATGTAAACATCAAATCAAAGTGACTTACCTCACACACAAGCTCAATCCATGGATGGTTGAAAGTTTATGCAAACAAGCTCAAATAATGAATAGTTGAAAAATGCAATGCAAAAATGAATCCTAATGCACATGTAAAGTTCTTAAAACTATCCTAAAAAATGACCTCTAAAAGTGATGTCAATCAATATACAACATGAGATGTAATATGGACCTAAATGAACATGAAAAAGCAAGCCAAACAAAGGAGTAAACCAAAAAAAAGCAACTACAACAGCGCTTCAACCCACATATAATCATAATATTCAGCTAGCATATAAAACAACCTATAACATCTACCAAACAACAAGACAGCAGGTGTAAAAAGTGAAAAACAAAATAAGGCAGTATGCACACATTTTACAACATATAAATAAAACAACAACAGTGCGTATGGAAGCAAGAGATGCATCATGTAAGCATGTTAATGAGCATGATAAAAAATGTATTAACATGGGCAAACAAGGATGCAACATCAAATGAATCAAATCAAACTTGCATATCTTCAAGAGTCAACCACAACATTCAAATATGCACACTTGCAAGAGCCATACTTAATCATGTTAGCACACTTTGACACAAGAGAAATGCAAACATTGGACATGATCATGTATCAACATTGAACCTAGCCTATGAACATGCATCAAGAAATCAAACATGTATGCCAATTAGGAGATGCAAACAACAAGATTAACATACATTCAAACACCAAAAGCAAACTTGCAAATAATCAACAATCTGAAAATGTGCATGAGCATGTGAACAAACGATTGATGATGCAATGATCGTAACTCCAACAAGTAATCGAACAATTACATCAAGTGCATCTAAGATGGTGGGCATGAACCAATGCATAAGCATACACAAAAATCCCTAAAATCATGTTATAACAATCCCCAATGATTAGAATCGGAAAGAGGATCAAACACACATAAAAATGCACAAAAAAACACATTCTACAATAGTGGTAACTGGTTACCCTATATGTAGTAACTGGTTACTCAGTTCAAACTTGCAAGAAAATGTACAAAATAGTCAGGGTAATCGGTTACCCTATATGCAGTAATCGGTTACCACTGTACCAGTAGCAAAAGAAATTGCAGAAAAAGCACTTCCAGCAACAACTTAATTCAATAATCTCCAGATGTATTATCCATCAATTGTGCACAAAAATTACACCAAATCACAAAAATTAAACACAAATTGAAATCTCAATCAATCAAGATCCTAAAGCCCACCAATCAAATTAATTAATGCATCCAAGAACATCAAAAAGCAATGGATATTCATGGTGAACACGCAAAATAAGTTAAAACCAAAAGTGAATTTAGATTTAACCAACCATCAAAGCTTAGATTTGCTTTGATAATTGTTGTAAAGTGAATTTGAAGCTCAATTAACAAAAAAGAACAGAGATCCAAAGCTCCTTTTGCAAGAAAAACGCAAAATAAATGCGATGTGACGAAATACCTGATAATGACTTTCAAGAATCACTTTCAAGTGCTTATTCAAAATCAAAACAGTAGAAAATCCCCATAATTACCTTATAATTTATGAGTTGGTGGAGGTTTAGTTCCAAATTCAACAAGTTTCAATGCAAAACTTGATGAACTTTAATGGTGGAACTTTGAGTGAGGGTTTCAGATAATGAGAGAAAAAGTGAGAGAGAATTATGAGAATTGAGAGTGAAAATGAGAAAATGTTATAAAATGTTATGTATGTGATAGGTTTAGAGTACAAAATGATTAAATATTCCTTAGGTTTGGAAATGGAAATTAGGCTTGAAGTGTGGGTTGTAATTAGCTTTGGAAAGTGATTAGAAGTTAGCTTTGGAAAGAAGTTTTGGAATTAGTTTGGAAGATGGTTCTAGATCTTTCCCTTAGAATTGGAAGATGTTTCTAGATCATTCCTTTAATTAAAATAAAATACAAAAGAGAAAATTCTTCCACATGCTGAAATTCAAAAATATTGGGTAAAATTTGCACGTGGTAACCAGATACTTGAGATGAGGTAACTGGTTACTTCATTCAAAATTTTGAGTTTGCCTCCTTATAGTGGGAAATCCTGGAAATCCAACTTCGGCCATTCGTTCTGAGCTCGTTTTGCTTCTGAGACTTATCCTTTGATACTGCCACTAGAAAATACCTGAAATGATTTTTTCCTAATACTCGAAATGTCCTGCGGTGGCGAAAATTGCTTGGTACTGAATTGTTGGGCGCATTAAATTCTAGAGCCTCTGATATTTGTTGTTAAGCAAAAATTGACCTAGGTCCATCTGGACCATAAAATCACCTTGATCTCATGCCTTGGGAAAACCAATGATGCATGTATGTTTGTTTATGATCTAAATGCATATGAATGAAGCATAAGCCATTTGTTGATGTTAATAAATATGAGGGAAAATTTTGGGGTGTTACATGTGAAAATGTCAGAGTGATAAGATTTTTAGGAACAGGGACTTGAATGAAAATAAAATGTTAGATAATATTCAATCACTGTCATGGATGTGGTTAAAGAGTAACATGGTTGGTTTTAATTATCCTTTTGAACTTTGGATATTAAATTCGCTCGAGTACTTACAATGATAGCGATTTTCAGATGCAATTTTTTTTGTAATTTGGGAAGGAGCGGACCAGTCTGATTGCCAAGTTGTTGTTTTGTCTTGTTTGGGATGGGAGTAGAGGCATCAAGCTTTGAAATCTTATAGCTCATATGTGTTTTGGTTGGAGTTTTGTATTTGGTGGATTAAAGAATTTATGTGTTTTTGTATAGAAGTTCATTAATGTTATCTTCTTTTAAGTAGTTTTGGTCTGTTAAGTTTGGGTAAGTGTGTATTTAAGTTGTTGTTGGTTGGGTTTGTAAGGTTTTGTCTTGGTTTTAGCAAGAAGTATGGAGGGATTTCTCATTTTCTATTGAGTGTGTATTGGACTATTGGAAGTCATATTAGTTTAATATGTACTTTTTGTTTGACATGACTTATGCCCCTTGTAATATATTTTATTTGGCTTTTAAAAAAAACACGAAACCTCTAGAATAACATGAAAAAAACAAATAAATGAAAGCGGGGAAGGAAAATTATATATATATATATATATATATGAATGAGTGAGGATCAACTTACTTCAAGAGTAAGTCTTTTTAAATTACTCCATAATCTTAGCCTTTAAATTAGATTCAATCGAATGTGATCTTACTTGATCAGGAGGAACCTTCCAATGATGAACAACTATGGTGGTGAACTGAGGGGTGTACCTGCAAGGTACTCCGATGCCAAAGTGAGAAAGAGTTTACGGAGTGCAAGTACATAATAGTATAATAGAATAAAATACATGACCCTCTGGTGACAAAGGGTATTTATAGTGTGCCCCAGCACTGGGCCAAGGTTCTCCTCATGGGTTGGATTAGCTAGGCCCAAGGAAGAACTGTCAAGGATTGCGTAGGAGAAGGTAAGACCTAGTACGTGGTCTTGCCTTTGGTCTAACTACTCCTAAATCTCATGAGATAATAGTGGGCAGTTGGGTGACGTGGAACACGTGGGGGAGATGCTCTCCCAGCGTTCCCTTACATTGGGCCGTGGGTTGTGCCCAACGACTGGGCCTCTGTTTGACGCACACTGCGTTGGCCCAGTCCATAACAGGAGTCCCCCAAGTCGCAACTCCGATGCGGAGTGATGACTTAAGTGCAAGCACTTCGGGCAGGTGGTTCACTGAGGGCACTTGCCCGTGCTTGTTCAAGCTCGCTAAAGGTGGTGTGGTTAAAGCCTTGTTGGAGTTTTGACATGTCGAGGAGGATTACTCGCTCGATTGTAGTCGTGCTCGAGGATTCTTTTGCGTTTTTGGGGTGTTGGGGACATACGTGCTCGGTACATCGATGAGCTATTTGGTGGCCCTTGAAGTTCCCAAGGGTGACGTGTCTGTCTTTTCGTTTCCTTTCATAGTAGCATTTAATGCGTGTCGCTTCATTTTACGTGTGAAGGCGCATTAAATGCATGACTGCCTAGGGGAATCTAGGCAGCCTAGGAAATGATAGTCTAGGCACGCCCTCCCACATCGGAGCCTATAAAAGGGGTTAAGCAGAATTTCTCCTCACTTCTTATTTTCACTCTCTTCAAGTCACCTCAGAAGATTCACCGGACGCTCTTTCTTTGTTGCCGGAAAACTCAACACCGTCGTCACCTGTATTTCACCGGCAAACATGCCAGGTAAGTTCCTTCCCTTTTCTGGTAGTTAGGTTTATTTTCTTTTCCCATGGTGGTTTCTTCCACCGGAGCCAAGGAAATAACTTTGAACAATCAACCAGAGGTGATGTTGGAAAATCAAGACCACTTATCCCAATGAAAATCCTAAGTTGGAACTGTAGGGGGTTTGGGGAGCCCCGTGTAGTTCGAGGCCTTGTGAGGCTTCTCCGGATTGAAAGTCCCGAGATGGTCTTTCTGATGGAAACAAGACTCAAGTCTGATGAAATCATAAAGAACAATCAGAAAATAAAATTTAAGCATGTTTTTATCATGGACTGTAGAGGGTCTAGAAAGGATAAAGTGGGGTTTTTAAGCCTGTTGTGGAATCAGTCTGTGTATGTTCTTATCTCGTCGCACTCTCTCAATCACATTGGTGGCAATGTCGGCAAAAAGGCGATGGATTCCCTTGGTCTTTTGCTTGTGTGTATGGCTTTCCTGATGAAGCTAATAAGAAGGATACTTGAAAATTGGTTAAAGCTTTGGTTGAGGATGGAGGGGATAATATGTTGTTCTTTTGTAACTTCAGCGACACGACTCGAGATTCTTACAAGAAGGGAGGTCTGTGTAGATCTTTAAGTCAGCAACAATGGAGTAGATAACCCCTTGAGATGTGTGGTTTGATTGAATTAAGTTATGAGGGTTATCCCTTTATCCGGACTAACGGGAGACATGGTGAAGCTAATATACAGTACAGGCTGGAAAAAAGACTTTACTCCTTAGCTTTTAGTAGATGTTTCTCTCTCACAAAAGTGGTTCATCTTGTGAGGTATGTTTATGATCATGTGTCTCTCCGTATTCTGATTCAAAAAGAGGGTACAAGTGAAAAGAGGATTCACCTTTTCAGATTCGAGGATGTTTGGTTGAAGGATGATAAGTGTGAATATATGGTTAGGAATTTGTGGAATGGTGCTTCAACTACATTCCAACAAAAAACTCTTTCTGTTCAGGCCCTCCAACGTTCGTTCTGTGAATTCAGAACTAGTGATATTATGAAGGAGTTAAAGAGAGTGGAAGCGCTTCTTAAGGAATATAGAGGATGGTATAGATAACCTAAGAAAATCCAACACTTCAAAGCTTAAGAAAAACGAAGAGATGGGCTACTTCGGATTGAAGAAACCATGTGGAGGCAAAGGATTCACATGTTCTGGCTTAAAGATGGAGATAAGAACACTAATTTCTTTCACAGTAAAGCAGCCCATAGGCGGATGACTAATTCAATTAAGAGATTGAAAGATGTTAATGGAAGATGGAAAATTGGTCATAATAATTGTGAAAGGATCCTGCTCAACTACATCTCTGAGATTTTCTCTTCTTCCCATTTATTTTTTGTGGATGATAATTTGATGTTTTCCAGGGAGAATAAGGAGGAAGTTGGGTGTATAAAGTTAATTATGGACAAGTACCAAAAAGCTTCAGGATAGTTGGTAAACGTTGATTAGTTTGAAGTTTCCTTTAGTGGAAATGTTAAGGAATGAATGCAAGAGAGGATTCAGTAAAAACTTGGTTTCAGGGGTGTCATTAGCCACACTCGATACCTTGGTCTCCCTATTTTTTTTGTAGATCAAAGAAATAGGTATTTAAGTTGGTTATTCAACGCGTGTGGAAGAAAGTCAAGTGTTGGAAAGAAGGTTTTCTATCTAGAACTGGCAAAGAGGTCCTCCTTAAGGTTGTGGCGCAATCAACTCCCACATATATAATGAGTTGCTACCGAAGTCATGATCAATGTTGTAAAGAAATTGAAGCTATGTTGACCATGTTTTTGTGGGGCTCAAAAGAGGGTGAATGGAAAATTCATTGGATGAGTTGAGATCGTCTGTCCCAAAGAAAAGTTGAAGGTGGCTTAGGGTTCAATGGCGTCCATGACTTTAACTCTAGCCTACTGGGGAAAGTTTTTTGGAGACTTATGCAAGCTGATGGTTTGTTATTTAAGAAAAATTTCTAAGGGAGGTATTTTCCTAGGTACAACATTATTGAGGCTCCGTTAGGTTTCAAACCATGTTATGTCTGGCGCAACATTATAAATTCTAAAGAGGTGGTGGTTGGAGGATCTAGGTGGAGAATATGAAATGGAGAAAATGTGCATATATGCAAAGACAATTGGATTCTTATTTCCTACTACCCCTGATTTTAAATGTGTATGCAGGCTCGTGATTTGGATCCTAATAACAAGGTTTGTCAACTTATTGACTGTGATTTTGGCTGATGGGATTTGCAGGTATTAAGGGCCAATTTCAATGCTCTGGATGCAACTCATATTTTCAACATTCCTCTATCCAACAAAATTCCTGATGATAGGTTAATTTGGCACTTAGAGAAGGATGAAGATTAATCAGTTAAATCGTCTGACCATTGGCTGGGGGAGAAAATAAAGGCAAGTAATCCAAGTACTTCTACTGGTGGAAGGCACAAAGTTTGGGAGAACCTTTGGAAGGTTGTTATGAATCCACGGGTCAATAACTTTGAGTGGATATTGACTATGGATATCCTCCCAACCAAGAGTAATCTGCGGGGAAAAAAGGTATATCCCTCGATGACATTTGTCCCTTTTGTCCTGTTCATTCTAAAACGTCATTTCACCTCTTTCTTCGCTGCGATTTTGTTAAGAAAGTATTATTTGAATCTCCCTTAGGTGTGTGTATTCCTGCTAAAGGGGATGTTATTTACTGGTTATCTGACGTCCTATCTAGCAAAGAAGTGTTTGTCACCAAAACGGTGGCTATTGGCTTGTGGAAGGTTTAGAAGGCAATAAACAATTTGGTTTTTAACTTTATTGTTCCTAGTCAGTGCATTGTGGCTGGTGATATTTGGGACTCAATGGAGGAATCCACCGTGGTGTTTAGGAATGTTGCTAACAAGGGTTGTAATGTTGGTTTGCTACAATAAGCTTCGAATTCATGGGTAGTCCAATCAGATGCATAGTATTTTGGAGATGGCATTGTGACTTTTGGTTGTGTGGTTAGTGATCCATCGAATAATTTTTTATTGGCAACCTCCAAACGCATTTCCAGTCATGTTGATCCGGCAACGGCAGAATTGTTGGTCATTCAATGGTGTTTACGGCTGACGAAGGATTTCAAGCTAGATAACTTTATATTACAATCGGATGCTCTTGTTGTTGTGAATTGTATAAATGGCTATGATTTTAGGGCTGCCTTAGATCATGTTGTGCTTGATTGTAAAGCTCTTATTAATAAATTATATAATGCTACTTTGGTTTTCATCAATAGGATCTATAATTAGGATGCCCATTACACGGTAGGAATTGATAAATCCTTGGGTTCTCCTACCTAGAATGGTCATATTCCCAACTTGGATGGTCCCCTTGTATTGCCTATTTGGCTCTCTTTTAATCAATATAGTATGTTTGGTATAAAAAAAACCTAGGCCTCACCATTTTGCAATTCTAATATTCAAGAATTAAAATAAAATTCAACCAAATGTTTTTATGATTATATAAAAAATAAATGGACATGAATTTAATTTTTTTTAATAACAAAATAAAAGTACTACAAAATATAGAATAAAATTTGATATTAGCAAGTGAAAACAAATTATTTATTCTTAAATATATATGATCCAAAACATCTCAAAGTGTTTTCATTCAAGAGGGAGTGAGTAGCAGGAAAAAACGCATTTCATCTATTTCTTGTAAATGTGTTATATTTAACCTCCTAACCAAATTAATCAATCTAATGTACCAAATACAGTACATAATTTCTTTAATAAAACAAAACAAAAATACAGTTACATAATTTAACCAAATAATTTATCGATAATTAATATTTAATAATAATAATCAATTAATTATTTTAATTTATATTTATATTTAATTAATTAAATAATTATTTTAAAGTCAATTGTATATAATCATATCAAATTGTAATTTCTTTCTCCATTCAATCAACCGATCCAAACCAGTTTGTAAATAAAGATTATATTAGTGACAAGGAAAATATTGAAGTCTTTATATAAAATTTTATTTTATTAGCAATTCATGAATATCCACGAAATCCGTCTCATGTTACTTGTTTCAACATACAGAAGCAAAATAAAATCTTACCACTATAATTAGTGATCTTCAATTTTGAATTGCGTAACCGGCTCTTTAGGCTTTTTGCTAATTTTTGTCAAGCAATTCATTTCATTCAACTTTTCCTTTTTTGACAATACAATACAATTCTTTGAAATTCAAATGCCAAAGAGTTGAAATCGTGTGATTATAGCAACTTTTGGATTTTAGTCAAATAAATAAAGGAGCTTTTAGATTTGATTAAAAAGAGGAAGAAGGAACTTTTGGATTTAGACTGTTTTAGGAGCGTTTGTTCATAAGAATATAACTTCTTAAATATAATTTAAATTCAAATTATTAGTTTGTAGGTTTAAATGCATTTTTTTTCTCTTTGTTTGAAAAAATTAAACCATTAGTCATTTATTATAAAATCAGTGAATTTAATCCCTTCTTTATGATGGATTTTGAATTTGTATCGTTACCTATCCATTTTTGTTTATATAACAGTTTTATTTATGAGGTGGCCGACACTATTTGAATTCATGACAACAATTTTTAATATTTTAATTTTAAGTTGAATATTTTAGGGTATGTTTGGATTGGTGGGATGTGATGGAATGGAATGGAATGGAGTGGTAACTAATGTGATTCCATTGTTTGGATTTGCAAATAATTGATGGAATGGAATGGAACATGATGGAATCCATTCCATCACATTCCATCCAAATCCTCATTTTTTGTTCCATCCAATTTGGGGTGTATGTGATGGAATGTGATATTTTTAATAAGATATCCAAACAATGGAGTGGGATCTATATTCCATTCCGCTCCATTCCGCTTCGCTATGTTCCACTCCGCTCCGTTATGTTCCATCAATCCAAACATAGCCTTAATTTCGAACAAGAACAACTCGAGCTTGTATATTATTTACATAGGAATGACAGGTAAAAGGTTGAAAATGATAATGTTCTTTAAATTAAAACATGTCAATAAAATGTTCAAGAATTAAAAAATTAATATCTAAAAGATTCAATATTATTTTGATTTGAATTTTATATATATATATATGATCTCACCTGATCAGAAGGGCCTTCCAGTAGCTTGATGTAATGGCCAGAGAATAAGAGGAGAAAAGGGGGGTGTACCTGCAAGGCACTCCAATGCTTAAGTGAGAAGGGGTACAGTATAGTATGGTTAATTGAAATGAGTGAGAATACCTGACCCTTTACTGAAAAAATGGTATTTATAATGTGCCCCCAGCGCTGGGTCAAGGTCCCTCTATGGGCTTAGACCAACTAGGCCCAAGGAGGAACTGCCAAGGAATGTGTAAGAAGCGTGAAGACCTAGCTAAAAGGTCTGGTCCTTGGTCTAACTGCCCTTATCTTTCAGGTGATAATAAAGGGCAGTTGGATGACGTGGTAAGTGAGCTGGCAGATATGCTCTTCGCCCGTCCTTAGTGTATGCTCGTCGCATAAGCAGCTGGTTTGACCAAGAGGTGCCCCTGCTCGAGTATATGGGCCCCTGCTCGACATGTTGGGTCGTGGCCCTATACATTCTTGAGGCCCAGTCCAGAACAGGATCCCCCCAATTCGAGTCTC
The DNA here is from genome assembly GCA_963966055.1 of Lathyrus aphaca. Classification (NCBI taxonomy): domain Eukaryota; kingdom Viridiplantae; phylum Streptophyta; class Magnoliopsida; order Fabales; family Fabaceae; genus Lathyrus; species Lathyrus aphaca. The sequence goes on along the minus strand of OZ014521.1, from coordinate 27,096,513 downwards.
CGGGTCAGAGTGATGACTTGTAATTTAGTCGGGCACAGGCGTCAAGGACAAAGTAGCGGGCATATGGTCGGGTCAACATGATGTTTACAGAGTTGACTGTAGTATCCTTTTCCACCTGGCACGCGATGCTCCAACAGTGTCGAGGATGAAAGTCCTCGACGGGTACGTGATGTTTTCAAGGAAGTCGAGGACGCCTTACGGGGTCAAGGACGTTTCGTAGAGTCGGGGAGGCGTATAGTTGCCCGGCGTCGTTCCAAATTCTTTATGGATTGACGTGTTTCAGCATTAATGGTGCGTCACTTCGTTTAGTGTGCAAACGGCGGCGTAGGCAGTAGGCAATGATGACCTAGCGCGTCAATCCACGCGCCTGTGACTATAAAAAGGGGTTGAGTGATTTCATTTGAACTTTTTCGCTCAGACGTTCACCGGAAGCTCTGAAGAAATTTCTCATCTCCGCCCGTCTCACCACCTGAACCACCGCTGCTGCTCGAGCGTCGTCGTCTCTTTTTTACTTTCACTATGTCAGGTACTGTTTTTGCCTTTTAATCCTCTATTTTCCATGTTTTTCTGCGTTTAATAGCTATGAATGCATGTTTTATCTGTATAGAATGGGTAGATTTAACTTAGAAACGGTTAAATAGGTTGTATATGTGAGAAAATAGAGTTAGGGTTGGACTGTCTCGGGCAGAAATTTCATGTGTAAATGAATGTACCGAGCAAAAATTTCATAAGCATGTATGAAATTTTTGCCCGGGGCAGAAGAACATTCACGTGCATATGACTGTTGCGAGCATGTGTGGAATTTCCCAACTGGGCCTGGTGGCAGTGGGTAGAATCTGCGCCGGTGTCGCTTCGCGGACCAGGGTTTCATTTGCCCGCGAAGGTCGCCCCTATGCCCTTTCACTTGACCTGCGGTGGAAGGGTGGATTTGATACGATGTCGAATTCACTCTTTCTGTCTGCGTTTCAGGTGCAACCGGGCGTCTTCGACCGAGAGGAGAAGAAACTGAACCGCGGGTCGTGGATGCGGATATCACGCGCTTATCTATCGAGGAAGGAAATGCCAGGGGTGGCATCAAGCACGCCTCCTCATCCGGGCAAAATGACCTCTCTTGGGTTGCGGACGAACCCTTGGATGAGGAATCTTACTTTTGCGACGAGTCGACCCACGCTTATGTCGTGGTGGAAAATCGAAGTCGTGAGGATCCTGAAAACTGGCAGTGTCGGGCTCCCAAAGAGGCGGACATGATATGTCACCGTTTCCCGGGGAAGCAATTCGTCATGTACGAGTTCGCTTTCCGAGAGGCGGGGGTTAGGCTGCCCTTCAACTCCTTCCAGATGTCTATCTTCAAGTGGCTTCGGTTGGCGCCGTCACAGTTACACCCTAATGCCATTGATTTTATGCGGGCGTATGAGCTGGTCTGCCGCTTCCTCGGTATTGGGTGTACTCGGGCCCTCTTCTTCCACATTTTCCATCTCCAGCGGTCTGGTCTTCGGGGGTGTCATAGTTGGGTCTCCTTCAAGCATCCGGTGAGACTGTTCAAGACGTACGTGGATTATGCCCGTCACTTCAAAGGGCGATGGTACGTAGTGAGGCCGATCACCCGTGTCGCCCTGCATTCTCTTTATTACTACAAGCGGGATGCGGACGGGGAAGAGAAGCTCATGTCAAAGATACCGTTGAGGTGGCAGCCCGACCACTTCGACCTCTCCACCAGTCATTACCGGGTCAAGTTCTCGAGCCTAGGTGTCGAGGATAGGCTCGCTTATAAGAGACTGGTGGAGTACGTGCAAAGTTTCAACCTGGCGGTCTGGGTTGACCGAAAGGGCGTGCCTTATCTTGATGAGGTCGGGATGCCGCTCTGCGAGCCTCGTCTTATTAATACAAAGGCTTTGCTTGAGTGTAATACCGAGGACCAGGCCATGGAATTATTGAGTAGGTGTTTCTTTAATTCTTATGCTGTTTTGTTTTATGTTTCCGCCCGATGATGTTTGTGTCTCCGTTTTGTAGGTGCTATGCCTTCTGCTCGCGACCGGGTTCTCAAGCTGGCTAACCAGGCAGGTGCTCCGGACATGGTCCCAAAAAAGAAGAAGAAGACCGCTCCTCGTGTCCAGAAGGTAGCTGGTGACTCAAAGGCTGGGACCTCGAACACAGCGAGTCCAGTGCCCTCTTCCCCTCCGCATGCTTCTATGATCGACATCCCGGATAGTCTGCCTCCATAAACCTCCCCTCTCCACAAGCGGAAGCGCCCGGATGGGACACCCTCCAGGTCAACTCTAGCGGGGAGCGGAAGTCTAGGTGGCCCCAGAAGTTATTTACTTCCCCCCTGCTACATAAAGCAGGATTTTTTCAAGACTGAGGACGCCATAGCTGTGCCAGCGCCTGAGGCGAAGGCTATTCTGAACCGGGAGGCTGGTGTCCGGCGCAAAGAATTGGCTAAGGATCTGGCCGCTGTCATCAGGGTGATGGAAACAGCCATGGTTCTGACCAACACCTCTGTGTCCACGGCCTCTCAGGAGGACGCCCTTCTGTAGGTCCGGTCTGAAAAAGACAAGTTGTCCAAGGACCTGTCGGATTACAAGGAGGAGCACCAGCTACAGGAGAGGATGAAGAAAGAGTTAGACGAGGCCAAAGAGGAGCGAGACATGCTGAAGGCGGCAAAGGCGAGTCTGGAGGAGCAAGCCGTTGAGCATCAGAAGGTGGCTGAGGAGAATGCTGAACTGCGTGTTCGTCTTGCTCTGCTCGAGGACAATGTCCATCCTTTGGCTGACGAGACTGAAGAGGAGCTCGCTCTCGGTTCCCGGGGTGAGCTTGTAGGACACATTCGCTCCCTCAACCAGGACCTTGTAGCTGTATTCAAGAAGGGTTTTGACAATGTTGTCGAGCAACTGAGGATATTAAATCCTGAGTTGGTGACGGAGGGGTCGGCCCATCACTATTGCGTCCGAGATGGGGAGATCGTGTGCCCTTTCGAGGCCGAAGAGGAGCTGGGAGAGGACGAAGAAGAGGAAGTGTAACTCCGGGCGGAGTCTTAGAATTTTATTTTGTTTATTTGTATGGCCTGCGTGCCTAACTTGTATGGCCTGTGTGCCCAGCTTGTACGAATATTGGCCTTCGGGCACACTTGTCTTTTTCTTTTGGCCGTCAATGAATGAATATTTTGTTTTTAACTGTTCACTTTGCTCGGTTTTTATTTAGTTCATATCTTGCATTTTTATGAACTGTTGTGCTTGACCATGTTTGTCTCGTCGGTTTAGGGAACCGACGAGGTAGCGGGCGTTGTGTCCGTCTAAGATCGAAGTCGAGTTCGTGATCTGGAACTCTGGCCCCGGGGCTTGGGTTTTCCCATCGCGAGCTGGGTGCCCTGCTGATCTTGGTACTGCGACGTTAGGGCTCGATCGAGGTCCCAACTGTCGGGGAGGGTTGTGTTCGCTGGAGGGGGCGTGTTCGTCCCCGGGTCACGTGGTTCCTCCCTGTAGTTTTGGAGGTGAAGAGCATGGTCGTACCTCCCACGTCTTCCCGTGACATATTCAGCTGTAATATTGTCTAAGTTTCTCTGCGTTCCATGCTCGAGCAAGTTCTTCGCCTTGTAGGTTTTCTAGATAGTAGGCCTCATTGCTCGTCTTGTCGCGGACACGGTAGGGGCCTTCCCAGTTGGCAGCCAGTTTACCCTCTCTTGGGTTTTTTTGGATTCTTCTGAGGACCAGGCTGCCCACCTGGAATTCTCTTTTTATGACCTTCGCGTTGTGGCGCAAGGCTATTTTTTGTTTGAGAGATATTTCTCTAAGGGCTGCTTCGGAGCGGATCTCGTCGACGAGGTCCAGCTCGGCTCTAAGTGCCTCGTCGTTCATTTCCTCATCTAGGGGTTCCTCTATGCGTCTCGTCGGTTCCCGTATTTCTACTGGAATGACTGCTTCGGTGCCGTATGTTAGTCGGAATGGGGTTTCCCCGGTTGTGGAGTGAGGTGTTGTGCGGTAAGCCCACAGGACGCTATGTAATTCCTCGACCCACGCTCTTTTCGCCTCGCCGAGTCTGCGTTTTAGTCCGCGCAGGATTACCCTGTTGGCCGCTTCTGCTTGCCCGTTGGTTTGAGGGTGCTCGACGGATGTGAAGTGTTGTTTAGTACCTAAGCCAGCCACGAAGTCTTGGAATCCCCCGTCCGTGAATTGTGTCCTGTTGTCCGTGATGAGGATCTAAGGTACGCCGAACCGGGCGAGGATATTTCTTTTAAAGAATCAAAGAATGTTTTGTGTTGTTATTTTAGCCAGCGCCTCTGCTTCGATCCATTTGGTAAAATAATCTACCCTACGATGAGGTATTTATTCTGGTATGATCTGATTACGAAGGGCCCGAGGATGTCCATGCCCTACCATGCGAAGGGCCAAGGAGAGGAGAGTGTTTTTAGTTCGTTCGGGGGTGCGAGGTGCATGTCGGCGTGCCATTGGCACTTGTCGCATTTTTTGACGTGTTCTTTGGAGTCGTGTTGCATAGTCGGCCAATAATAACCTGCTCGAAGAGCCTTTCGTGCAAGTGATCATTCACCGGGATGTTGGGCGTTGATTCCTCGGTGCATTTCCCCCAATATGTCGGAGACTTTCTCTTCCTCAACGCATTTGAGTAATGGGATGGAAAATCCCCTACAGTAGAGTTTCCCTTCGAGGAGAACGTACGAGCACGCCCTACGTTTGGTGACGGCCGCCTCTTTGGGGTCGGCGGGGAGTTCGCGCTTCGTGAGGTAATTATAGATGGGCGTCATCCAACAATGAGTATCCTCGATCACGTTGATCTCCAGTGAAGGAGGTGGCTTTTCGATACTAGGTCGAGGAAGGATTTCTTGGATTACTGATTTGTTTCCGCCCTTCTTTCTCGTGCTAGCTAGCTTTGACAAAATGTCAGCCCGTGTATTGTGCTCGCGAGGCACGTGTTGAACTTCCCACTTCTCGAATTTTGCGAGTCTTTCTTTAACTAAAGCTAAGTACTCGATAAGGTGGTCGTTCTTGGTCTGGTATTCTCCCCGTACTTGTGATGCCATGAGCTGGGAGTCCATCGATATTTTTACTTCCTTTGCTCCTAGGTCTTCGGCCAATCTCAGACCGGTGATGAAAGCCTCGTATTCGGCTTGGTTGTTTGATGTCGGGAAAGCCAGTGCTAGAGAGACCTCAATCAAGATCCCGTCCTCATTCTCGAGGATGATTCCGGCTCCGCTTCCCGTCGTACTAGAGGCGCCGTCAACGAAGATCGTCCATTTATGGGCGCCGTCCGTCGGTGTCGGGTTGTGGGTCATTTCCGCGACAAAGTCGGCCAATGCTTGAGCCTTCAGGGCCTTCTTGTTATCATATTGTATATCGAATTTGGAAAGCTCCAGTGACCATTTTAGCATTCTGCCGGCCATATCTGGTCGCCCGAGGAGTTATTTGATCGGTTGATCGGTTCTCACCTTGACCGTATGGGCGAGAAAGTAGTGACGTAGTCTCCTTGCTACATTTATGAGAGCCAGGGCGACCTTTTTGATTTGTTGGTATCTGAGTTCGGGGCCTTGGAGCGCTTTGCTCGTGAAATAGATGGGTTTTTGTCCTTCGTCAGTTTCTCTTATTAGGACGACACTGACGGCTTCGGTTGCCACGGACAGATACAGGTATAAGGTCTATCTTTCCAACGGTCGTGATAGGACCGGGGACTCGGAGAGGACCTTCTTCAAATGGAGTAGTGCCCGTTCACATTCGTCGGTCCATTCGAAGCTGGCCTCTTTACGAAGGAGTCTGAAGAAAGGTAACGCGTGCTGGGCAGATTTGGCGATGAAACGGGAGAGTGAGGCGAGCACCCCATTGAGGGATTGGATGGATTTTTTGGTCTTCGGGGTCGGAAACTCCGAGAATGCCCGACATTTGTCGGGGTTGGCCTCGATTCCCCTCTCAATAAGGTAAAAACCTAGGAATTTTCCTGCCCGGACGCCGAACGTGCATTTTTCAGGGTTAAACCTCATTTTGCACTGTCTCGCCTGTTCGAAGACTTTGTAGAGGTGTCGAGCATGGTTGACCTCCTCGTGTGATTTGATGATCATGTTGTCCATGTATACCTCGAGCATATCCCCTATCTCTCCCCTTAAGACTTTGTTCATCATGCGCTGGTATGTGGCCCCGACATTCTTGAGTCCGAAGGGCATTATGTTGTAGTAATAATTGCCGGTCGGGGTCATGAAGGTTGTATGTCTCTTGTCCGTGTCCGACATAGGGATTTGATTATATCCGCTATATGCATCCATGAAGGACAAGAGTCTGAAACCTGCAGAATTGTCAACGAGTTTATCTATGTTAGGGAGAGGGAAAGCATCTTTGGGACAAGCCCTATTAAGATCAGTATAATCAACACACATGCGCCATTTTCCATTATTTTTCTTAACGAGGACTACATTAGAGAGCCAGGTTGTGTACTGGGCTTCAGAAATAAAATTTTCCTATAAGAGGTCTTTTACAGCTCGCTCGGCAGCCTCCGCTTTCTCGGGGGACTGCTTGCGCCTACGCTGTGCAATGGGCTTGATTGTTCGGTCCAAAGCTAGTTGGTGGCACGCGACCTTAGGATCTAGACCGGGAATTTCTGCGGCGTTCCATGCGAAGAGATCGGAGTTCTCCTTGAGGCACGTCGCGAGCTGCTCCCTCGTTTCCTCGGGCAATCCTTTGCCTATTCTTACTGTTCTTCCAGGGTCGTCGCCCAGAGGGATGAGCTCGAACTCTCCGTCTGGGATTGGCCGGAATGGGTGTTTGGGAGTCTGTTCCTCGGTGGGCTTCCATTCTTCAGTTTCGTCCTGGCCAATGCGGCAATCGAGGTCGATGGCGTTGATTCCCTGGAGGGGAGGATCTTCGGTCTTGGGTTTTTTGTTGCTCTTTGTATTGATCGTAGGTTGTCCTTTCATTGCAGCGTCGTAACAGCGTCGGGAAGCTTCGATGTCGTCGTGGATGGTGACTACGCGGCCTAATTTGGTGTAGTACTTCATCTTCAGATGAACGGTAGACGGGACCGCGGTCAGCTCGGCTAATGTCGGGCGGCCGAAGATGCAGTTGTAAAGAGAGGGACAGTCTAAGACCAGGAACTGGATTTTGATTTCTCTGGTCGTCTCCTGCTCTCCGAAGGTGACGAGGAGCTCGACGTAGCCCCACGGCTTTGTCGTGGCTCCGTTGAATCCTTGGAGGTCGGACCCGACATAGGGAGATAGGTTGGTTTTGTCTAATTTCAGAGTCTTGAAAAGGTGGACGTACATGATGTCCACCGAGCTGCCTTGATCGACCAGAATGCGTCTGACGTCGAACTGAGCCATCTTGGCTCTAATCAATAGTGGGATGCCCGAATTTGGGGATTTGCCCCGGTACTTTGTCAGCGTCGCCTTTTGCTTGGGTGCGGTCAGAAGGAGCTCTTCGAACTTGCGTTTTACTGAAAGGGTGGCGGCTTCGCCGTTCATCCCTCCGCCCGATATGAAGAGGGCAGTCGGAAAATCTTCCCAGGGGCTTAGTGCAGCGATCTGCCCTTCGGGCAATGTCTTGGGGAAGCTGAAATCCTCTGGTCGTGATACGCAAAGGGCCACTTGATAAGGAGACTCGTTGGGGGGCGTGTCCTCCCGAGGTCTCTTCTTCTCCGGCTCTTCGTGTTTGGAAGTTTCGTTCCTCCTAGTGTATTTCTTGAGATGCCCTTCTTGGATTAAGATCTCTATTGCGTCTTTCAAGTGAACGCAGTCTTCGATCACATGCCCGTGGCTTCTGTGGAATCTGCAGTATTTGGACTTGTCGGTGTGAGGCTTGGGTGCAGATGGTTTTGGGAACCTTACTCTGCCCTGTTTGAACTCGGAGTTGATGCATTCGGCGAGGATGCGCTCGCGGGGAGCTGTCAGTAAAGTATACTTGTTGTATCGGCCCGCGGGGCCTCTTCTTTCCCGAGGTTCGCGGGGTTTCTCTTCCCTTCGTCTATCTCCGTTGCGACGGGGAATGTTCGGATCTTCGCGCTTTGGGTGATCGGTATCCCCGTACGGCTGCTGCGAGCGTTGTGGGCCACCTGCTTTTCCTCGTATCCGATGTAAGCCTGGGCTTTATGCATGAGGTCATTCAGGGTGCAGGGAGGTTCTATCCCAACGGCTCGGCTGAGTTCGCTACCGGGCAAGAGTCCCCTCATGAGGAGATATTTCTTCATGTGTTCAGTGGTGTCCACCTCGACGGCCTCTTGGTTGAATCGTTCGATGTACGAGCGCAATGTTTCATTTTTCTTTTGTACTATGGCTTCAAGGGTCGCCTCTGTCTTGGGATGGCGTCGGGAGGCTGTGAAGTGCCTCGTAAACATGGATTTCATCACTCTCCAGGATGTGATGGATTTCGGGGCCAAGCTTTTGTACCAGGCCATGGGCCCTTTCCTGAGGGTCGTTGAGAACAACCTGCACTTGAGATGTCTGGTGATGTCATTGCGGTAGTCAAGCATTGCATTGACGTTGTCGACGTGATCGTCGGGGTCGGTAGTCCCGTCGTATACGGCCAGATTAGGAGGTTTCTCCATGCCTTTGGGGAGTGGAGCTTCCATTATTGCCCGTGACAGGGGGCAATGCAGGTCTTCTTCGTCGCTCCTTTGTGGGGAGAGCTCGTTAAGGTCGGGACTTCGATCGCGCCTTGGTGAGGTTCCCGATCGACCGGAGTCACGGCGGGCACGTGCCCTACTGACGTTAGGCTCTGGGGAGCGACGTCCCCGTTTCTTTGTTGCGTCTGGACGTTGTTGCGTCCTCCTCTCTTGCTGAGGTCGGACCTCCCGCCGATCAGCTTCTAGGGCCATGATTCTCTCATGCTGTTGGTAGAGCATGGAGCTGGCCTGGTTGAGGGAATTCACCATAGCAATCATGGTGACGTCTCCCTCGACGGGAACGGGGATGGGCTGAAACGCCTTTGTCCCCTGGTTTTGAACTTGAGGTGGGTCCCCATTGTTCTGGGGTTCAAGAGATGGGGTGGCTGGACGACCATCTCGGGCGTCTGCTTCATGGTACTGCAGGCTGTCTTTCATCGTGTAGTTGACGAGGGGACGGCTGCGCTCGTTGAGTTGTTTTCCGGACATGCTGGAAGGACGGTGTTTGAGCTTTGATCTTCTGTTGTGGAAGAAGGGGAAACTAGTTTCCCACAGACGGCGCCATTGATCTCACCTGATCAGAAGGGCCTTCCAGTAGCTTGATGTAAGGGCCAGAGAATAAGAGGAGAAAAGGGGGTGTACCTGCAAGGCACTCCAATGCTTAAGTGATAAGAGGTACAATATAGTATGGTTAATTGAAATGAGTGAGAATACCTGACCCTTTACTGAAAAAGGGTATTTATAATGTGCCCCCAGCGCTGGGCCAAGGTCCCTCTATGGGCTTAGACCAGCTAGGCCCAAGGAGCAACTGCTAAGGAATGCGTAAGAAGCGTGAAGACCTAGCTAAAAGGTCTGGTCCTTGGTCCAATTGCCCCTATCTTTCAGGAGATAATAAAGGGCAGTTGGGTGACGTGGTAAGTGAGTTAGCAGATATGCTCTTCGCCCGTCCTTAGTGTATGCCCGTCGCATAAGCAGCTGGTTTGACCAAGAGGTGCCCCTGCTCGAGTATATGGGCCCCTGCTCGACATGTTGGGCCGTGGCCCTATACATTCTTGAGGCCCAGTCCAGAACAATATATATATATATATATATATATATATATATATATATATATATATATATATATATATATATATATATATGAGATGAATAAACCATAACCATTAGATCATGTTATCAAGAGAGAAATTATTCATTAATGTGACTACTAATTTTTCTCTCTTGATAACTTAATATAATGTTTGTTATGCCCCATATATATCATCTTGTACTTCATCTTGTACTTCTCCTTCATCCTTTTTCTTCAACTTCTTTTATCCTCTTCTGCAAAAATATGTTTCTTCATCTGTATTTCATTCCAGAACTAAAATAAAAAATCGTTTGAAATTGAAAGAAAAATTTAACAACCATAATCTAAAATCCGCAAGAAACTTCAACAACCATGATTTAAAAACCAGTCATAAAACAACCTAACTACAAAAGCATAACACAAAACATTCAAACACATATCAAAGAAAAACTTAGCAACTTAAATACTCATTATATAAAAAACGAAAAAACTCGATAAAAACTATAGCATTCGAAAAGCGTAACAACCTTAGCCATCAAAAATAACCCCAACAACCAATAACTTGTGGTTCGATTTTTGTTTTGATTTCGTGATGGTTGGGTTGATTCGAATGCGTGTTGTGATATGAGGTTTGTTTTGTGTCAATCGAGTTTGTCTATGAGGGTGTCTTGGGTTTGTTTTATGAAAATCAAGATGAGTATCTGAATGCTGAAGGAATAAGAAATCGGAGCAAAATTGAACAATGGCAAAAATGTACTGATTAAGGATGTGAGGATGTTCCTGGCATGAATAACAATCTGATGTTAGTAAAAATGTTATTACATATGAATGACATTATCTTGAAGTTGTATGACTATAATAAGAAATTGATTATGCATTCTGAAATGGGAAGAAACTATAATTAAAGGTGAATGTTGCAATAACAGACACTTACTGCCTTAGTACGAGAAGTATTGACGGGGAAAATGAGTTGTGGCACAAGAGTTTTGGACATCTGAATTGTAGAAGCTTCAGGCATCTGAGTTCAAATAATCCGGTACATGGAATTCCAAATATCATGGCACCAGAGAAATCATGTGATATATGCATGAGAGGCATGCAATCGAGATTGTCATTCTCGTCAGAAATGTCTCTAAGAGCAACTCATGCTTTGGGTGTGGTGCATTCTGATGTATGTGGGCCATTTGAGGTGCCTTCAATTGGAGGAAATAAGTACTTTTGTCATTTTTGGATGAGTTCGCAAGAATGACATGGGTAACACTCATAAAGTTCAAACACGAGGTGTTTGTTGAGTTTAAGAAGTTCAAAGTGAAGGTTGAAAATCAAAGTGGACAAAGGTTGAAATCCTCATAACCGATCGTACAGGTGAGTTCAATTCAACAACGTTCAAGAAGTTATGCGAAGAGCATGGAATTACGCATGAGGTGACTGCTTCATACACTCCACAACACGATGGCCTTACTGAAAGGAGAAAAAGAACTCCGCTTGACATGACAAAGAGCATGTTGAAAAAAAAAAAGTTTACCTCACTCATTGTGGGGTGAAACAATTGTAATGTCAACATATGTGCTTAACAGATGCTCAACAAAGAAGTTAAAAGAAGTAGTTCTTTTTTATAAGTGAACTAGAAGAGAGAAAAATTCAAGCCATTTCAAGGTGTTTCGTTTTGTATGTTATAAACATATACCATTGTGCCTCTGAAGAGTTTGTCTCTAAAGGTGACTCTGGCTCTGAAGATGACTTTGACTCCGAAGGACAGTCTGGCTCTAAAGATGACTCTGACTCCGAAGGTGATTTTGGCTTTAATGATGACTCTAACTCTGAAGCTGATTTTGGATATAAAGATTACTCTGACTCCGAATGGGAGTCTGACTCTGAGGATGACTTTGAATCTAAATCTAGATCTTAAGATGACTCTAACTTTGAAGGTGAGTCTGGATCTGAAGGTGACTTTGAATCTGATGGTGGACCTACTCTAAAGGTGATCTAACCTCTAAAGGCGATCCTTACTATAAAGGTGGAACCTATGAAGGTGGAGCCTCTAAAGGTGGATCTTCTGAAGGTTGAACTTATGATGGCAGTCCTTCTCTTAAAGGTGAACTTGCGTAGTTCTAGAGGCTACAAAGAATTAGACAAATACCAAGGAGACTTGCAGACTTCGAGTTGCTTCAAGATACTAAGATTGACATTTAAGGGGAAATCATACAGTGTGCCATGATGGTAGAATCTGAACCTATCAACATTAATGAGGCACCCAAGAAGAATATGTGGGTGAATGACATGATGGAAGAACTTAAGGAAATCGAAAGAAACAATATATGGGAAGTAAATGTTCTACCAGAGAACAAGAAATCCATCAATGTGAGATGGGTTTTCATGATAAAGCTTAAGCCATATGGGTAAATTTCCAAGCATAAAGCAATGTTAGTAGCTAAAAGATTCCTACAAATGTCTGGTTTATACTATTTTAAAGTGTTTACACTTGTAGTTAGACATGAAACCGTACGATTGGTTATTACTATAACTGCAAATATTAATTGGCCTTTGATACATTTAGATGTAAAATAAGTTTTTCTTAATGGTCTGTTTCAAGAAGAAGCTTATGTGTTACAACCTACTGGACTTGTGATAGAGAACAAAGAATAGATGGTGTAGAAGCTACATAAATCCTTATACGGGATGAAACAAACTACAAAGGCTTAGAATCTAAAAATTGATACATTTTTCAAGTATATAGGAATCAAAAAATGTGAAATAAAATATGGTGTGTATGTGCAATATACTTTTAATGTCAATGTGATTCTGGTGTGTCTTTGTGTAGATGACATACTTCTTACTGGAAGTTGTACTTCTGAGATAAACAAGTTAAAAAAGGTGTTAATGAATGAATTTGATATGACTAACCTTGAAAATATGGTATAGTCAACAATCAGTGTGCACCAACTAAAGTATGAACTTAAGTTGCTAAAGAGATTTGAGAGGATAAATTGTAAGTCAACAATCACACCCGCTGAGATGATGATGGAAAGGATGTAGATGTTAGAACCTTCAAACAGTTAGTTGGATCTTTGAGATATCTGTGTAACACCAAACCTAAGATATGTTATGTAGTTGAAATGGTAAGTAGGTCTATGAGTAAGCCAAAGTGGTCACATTACCAAGTTGCAGTCAAAATACTAAGGTATGTAAAAATGACTATAAGGCATGGAAATTTGTTTCCATCTGGTGTGTTAGATGATGCTGAGCTGATATTCTATTCAAACTCAAACTGGTGCAAGGAAAAGCAGATACAAGAAACACTATAGGATACATGTTTATGTATATAGAAGCTTACATTTCATGGTGTTCTAAGAAGAAACCGGTAGTTGCAGTGTCAATTTGTAAAGCAAAGTACATAGTTGGTGCTTTATCGGCGTATCAGGTTGTTTGGCTGATGAATTTTCCGTAGGAACTGAAGTTCAAGGTGAACAAACCATTCAGGTTGATGATATACAACATATTAGGTATAAGTCTTGCCAAGAATTAAATGTTGCATGGAAGAAGTAATCACATTGATACTAAGTAACATTTTATGCACAATCAAGTTCAGAATGGAGTGTTTAAGGTTGTTCGCATTAGCACTCATAAGCAACTTGTATATGTGGTAACCAATGAAATCAAAATTGAACGTTTCATCAATTTGAGGGATGTAAGTGTTGTTGACTTTTAATCTTGAATATGAATTAAGGGATGATTTTAAATATAATTCAAATTCAGGTTGTTACTTTGCATTTCATTTAACATTCGGTTTGCATTTGAATTTGGGTTGATGTATATAAACCCAAAGTTAGTTACATTTGTAATAAAATCGTGAATTTGAGAAATTGAATTAATAAGTTAGTTACAATTACATTTTCTCTCTCTCTCTCTCTCTCTCTGTAAATTCTACAAATTCTCTCATCTTCTTATTCTTCTTGTGCAACAATGGAGTTTTGTTGTTAACTCCAACAGAATTGAGTTGTTTTATATTTATTTTTCTGTTAAAATCTGAAATTAAAAGAAGATTTTAGATTAATGCTTTTGTTTTAAACCTAATCACCACTGGTCCACCACCAATGGTCTATCAATTCAACCATCTTTTTTACTACCATTAACCATGATTTTCATCAATATCATTCTGATGAGATTCAACCATCTCTTCAGTTACCATTAACCATCATTATGATCACATTCAATCATTATTTTATCTACTTAAGATCTTTAATTTAAGCACCAATGACTATTGTTATGACTACTATCAACTATCACTTTGATAATCGCCAACAACCATTCTTACTATCACTAACTACCATTATACTACTGCCGACCACATCACTAATCACCAATAATCACCATGTTGACCAACACCATTTACCACATTAATCAACAACCATTTCCATCCACCACATTAATCACCAAGAATCATTGACCACCACCATCTACCACATTAATCACCAATAATCACCATGTTGACCACCATCATCCACTACAACAATCACGATGTTGACCAAAACCATCCACTACATTAATCACCAATAATAACCATGTTTCTAATTTTTTTTACTTAACATTGCTTTTACATCTTATGTTGTTGCTTAGTTCTGCGAGTTTGTTTCTCTAGGATTTGTTAATCTCCTAAGTTGCACGCAAAAGCATTTGGACATCTCTAGGGATTATGACCGACAAAAGATCGGTACCCCATCCCTCCATTCCCCTAAGTTTGAGCTTGGTTTCAAGGTTGATGTAGTTGGGACTCACATCTTCCTCTGGACTAGATAGCTACCAAAAGGGTGTGAGCTCGAATTACCACTTTATGATCCATTGTTTTTATCCATTTTACTTTCACTACAAGGTTTTGATTTCTTTGTTAGTACGCTCGTGGTGGTTTGTGAAAACACCCTTGATTTGTTTTTTGTGGGGTTTTGATTGTTTTGATCGTACGCTTGTGGAATTTGCGACAACACACTTGATGCGTTCATTTTCATTTACAATCATAAAGGAGATAATTCAATGAAACTTTATTCATCCATTTTGAAAAAGATAGTATTACATGCACATACGATAAAAGACATGTTAACAAAGTGTCATGGTCGTTGTTTATTCTCTTCTAGTTATGCTAATATGAAACTGTACAATGGGCCTTACTAGGTTTAATCCTCCCCATTTGTCAATTTGGAAACATTTGAATTATGTTAGTCAAGATGCATGGTAATCTCTTTCAAGGGTTTGATCACCAATCTTTTTAGCTGCTTGGTGAGAGAGAGTCCGCATTGATTTCCATTTACTTATCCATGTCTTTTCACTTTTGGTTGTGTAGTAGGGCTTTATGTATCCTTTGTATTTTGGAAAGGCCAGAAAAATTTGTTACCGTCTTGTCATGAACATTGTGATACTTTAACTTGAGGTGGACCATAGAGGGCACCACACCTAACATTATTGCAAAGGGTCTTCCCAGGATGCAGTTATAGACGCTCTTATAGAGAATTACCAGGAATTGTAGATAAATTGTCCTAGTGTCTTTTCTTTTTCCCAAGATGACCATGAGCTCAATATACCCCCATGGTGTCTTTTCCTTCTCCAAAAAAATATATAATAAAGTGATGTGGATAAGCTTTAGTGCGATGGAACAAACTTTCAAAACGATAGAGAAAGGTTGACATGCAAGATTAACACTGCAACATCCAAGTCAATCAATAAATAAAAACTAGTATGAGAGTGAGAATGAATTGAATACTTAAAATGACACAATTTGATCTTTATATATAATATGAGCGATTAAAACCACACGTGCGGCGTTGACGCCTTTTGCGGATGAATGTTCGATTGAGTACCAATGATGAAAGATATGACATATGATATAATTGTATTTTCTCAACAGGGATGAGAGTCTGGCTATTAGATATTTGTTCTCTTTCAACTTTTGGTATCCAACATTCTTTTAAATTTCAAACGGTCCAAAACAATTGTGTTTTTATTCAACTTATTATCCTATTATATCTATGTCTTATCCTATGTATAAAATAAATTCATAAAATTTATTAATTTATAATAGTAACCACTCAACTAAACTACAACAAACAAGAGAGAGTGTATCTGTCATAACCATGTTTTTTGATTACCCAATCATTAATCCAAAACATTTTCTAAAAAAAAACACTCATCAAAATATTCATCAATCATACACTTACATAGTCTCAAGACAAAAATATGCACCAAAAGAGAAATTATAGCAATTATTACAATTAGAAAATACTCCCCAATAACTGCCGTGGAAAGAATAAGAAAACCCAAAGACTAAAAACACTGGAAATCCACATGGATGACCTGTCCCATTCCTTTTTCCCTTGCAAAATGATCTGTAACATTCAACAATGAACAAAACAAAAAAAATCATTAAAAAAAAATAAAAAATACGCCACGAAGAATCCGCAAAAGTAATAAATAAAATAAAATAAAAACGTAATGGCGCGTAAAAAACTCTCGCTTTTTTTCTATAAAACATATAACCCCTACTTTTTCTCCCTCAAATCTATCTCTCTATCGTTACATTTTCAGTATTCATATTTTTTCTCCCTCGATTCTCTCTCTATCGTCAAAACCCTTTCTATTATGTCCTCTACCAAAACCATTCTTGTCACCGGCGGTGCCGGTTACATCGGTACCCACACCGTTCTTCAGCTTCTTCTCGCCGGTTACAAAGTCGTCGTTATAGATAATCTCGATAATTCATCGGCGAAATCCATCGACAGAGTCAAGACTCTCGCCGGTAAATTCGCCGGTAACCTTTCATTTCATAAGGTAAGAAGCATACATTACCGTTGTTTAGCCTTTTTCAATTCTATCTTTTTTTTATTTTTATGATTCGGTTGTAGTGTCCTTTATGATTTGATTGCTATTTTTTATTTTATTTTTTCTGAATATGGTGATTTTGAATTCATAGCGTTGAATTTTAGTGATTTTAGTAGTTTTAGTGGTTTAGTAATTTTTTCCGGTGGACCCAACCAGAGAGGTAAAAGTGAAAGGTTTATATATATTTCCATAGTGTGGTAAATAAATAGACGGTGGAAGATTCAGTTATGTATGTGTGGGTTTCACAATTGGCCCGACAAGTACATAACATACTTTATGATTTGATGTTTGTTTTGTTGCTAGATCCAATCTGGTTTTTTTTTGCTGTCTAACTTTGTTTCTAGTTTGATTTACAAACCTTATGCAAATTTAGATTTAGATGAGTTTACTAGAATTACCTTTGTGTAGCGAATGTATCACAAAATTTGTGTCAGTAGATAAACTTAAGCTAACAACTTCATAGTAAGTACTTATGGTAAAAATGAATATAAACCAACCAAATAGTGAGTGTAGTTGAATTATTTTGCAAGCTACTTTTATAAACAACCGTGAGTAGTTTGGTTGACTTCAAGTCCATGCACGCCATTCGGCTACGAGATATTGTCTGTTTTGGGTGTGAGAATTATCACGACGGCTTTGTTCTTTAGAAAAGGTGTCTTGTTGGGTTGTGGGACTATTTTGGGCAGCCTGAAACAGTTTACTTAGTTAAGGTTTTATCTGATTTTATCTGCAATAGACTTTGATAAAGTATTTCACCTTACATAGTGTTTCAATTGGTTGTCCTATGTGAAATTGGTGTTTGATAATGTAGATAATTATGTTATTGTGATGTTGACAGGCGTTTTTCATTTTATTTTTTCATGCTGCAGTTAGACCTACGGAACCGAGCTGAACTGGAGAAGATTTTTTCTTCCAGAAAGTAAGGATTGTGCAGAAGCATCTGTAGTTTTTCTTTCTGTACAATAGATTGCACATTTGTTAATGTTTCAAGTTCTCTTATAATTTCACTTGATCGCTGGTTTATTAATGTTTCATATATATGTTCATCTTTTCCTCCAGGTTTGATGCGGTCATACATTTTGCCGGCCTAAAAGCAGTTGGTGAAAGTGTGCAGAAACCAATGGTGTACTATAACAACAACTTGATTGGGACAATTGTTCTATTTGAAGTCATGGCCGCCCACGGATGCAAGAAGGTAACTTCATTTTAGTATCAAGTCCTGAATCTTTAATGATTTGGGTCATTGTAAATTAAGTAATTGTAGTGGTAAATTTTCAAGCCATCAGTTTGCAATTGTTTGTTGAAAACATTCAATAGAAGCTTTATCATAAGATATAAGATATAATCTAGACATTTCTTCTTGTAGTACCGTGATAATACTGTTACCTGAAAGTGTATTATGAGATTGGTTGCTGTAATCTGATTATTTAACACGATTCTATATTTCTTGAATGTTTTCAGCTTGTGTTCTCCTCTTCAGCCACTGTATATGGTTGGCCAAAAAAAGTCCCTTGTACTGAAGAGTTTCCTTTATCAGCTGTTAACCCATATGGACGAACCAAGGTATGAGTATGAAACTGTTTAGGGTCGGAAACTTGTTTATATTTGTTGTCAATTACATATAGTAGTGTTGATGTCTCTTATTGGAATCTAGCAATGATATCTAACAAGAGTTTTTTTTTCCAGCTTTACGTCGAAGAAATTTGTCATGATATCTACCATGCAGATTCAGAATGGAAAATAACACTGTTGAGATACTTCAACCCAGTTGGTGCTCATCCTAGTGGTCATATTGGTGAGGATCCTCGCGGAATTCCTAACAACCTCATGCCTTTTGTTCAGCAAGTTGCAGTTGGCAGACGCCCTGCATTGACAGTTTTTGGAACAGATTATAGTACAATTGATGGAACTGGAGTATGTTCTCTTTGTTTTTGACTTGTTTTACTTGGAAAATTGCATCCTAAGCTCACACTCTATTCGCTATATCCCTTCAATTTGGATTAATTTGATGATGATGTATGTATGCGACATTGCGAGGAACCACAATCACAGTTAGTCCATTCATACATGCATAATTCCCCATCAAACCAACCCCTGTTTCCCTCATTGGATCTATTTTCTCTTTCCCCATTTCTTAAGATATGCCTTTGATTTCTTTTGAGGATCTTACATGATAAGTCTTTTCTTTTTCTCAGGTTCGTGATTATATTCATGTTGTTGATTTAGCAGATGGGCACATTGCTGCATTGCGTAAACTAGACAATCCTAAAACAGGTACTATTCAGCCTATTCATTTTGGTAGGCTCTGTGGGAATAGCAACTGGTTGTGAATTGACATTGGATTCTTATAATCACTGATATTTTTTTCTTCTTTGACACATTTTTAGATTTTCTGTATAATATGTTGTTTTGTTAAAGTTTTCATGTCTACCTATACAGGTTGTGAGGTTTACAATTTGGGAACAGGAAAGGGAACATCCGTCTTCGAGATGATTACAGCTTTTGAAAAGGCCTCTGGAAAGGTAACTACTTATGATCCCTTATCATGTGCTATCCTTTGCTTATCAAAAAACGCATAAGCTAGTAAAAAAAACTATAAGTTTGTGGTAAAAAAATTGTTAATAAACATGTTTATTTTAGTCATATGAGTTTATAAAGCTATCTTCTATAAGATCAAAAGTTTTGTTTGGCCAAACAAAGCCTATGATATCCAAGTTGTTGTCTGCTTATTTTCATTAAGTGATTGTCTTAAGCTATTTTTAGCTCCCATAGAGTTCATCATCAAACTTCAATTGAAAAAACACTTTATACCTTTGTACCAAAAAAAAGAACATATAATTCATAAGCTCTTTTATGGTAGATGCCTAATTAAGCTGTAAAAATCTTTCACTTTGGTCTCTAAGATACAAGGAAATGGATGTGAAACATGCTCATTGACACAACATGAAAGTGGGCACAAAATATGTTTATAAACAAACATATTCCTTCTCTTTGCAACAGTCATTCATTTTATGGCTTTTTAAATTCCTATAACATATTGATCAAGCTCATTTATATAATTATATTATATTCAAATTAAGCTATTTGTACATGACCAATTAATCAATACATTTTTTTTTCTGTTTAGAAAATTCCAATTGTAAAAGCTGGTCGGAGACCCGGAGATGCCGAAACTGTTTATGGATCAACATCAAAAGCAGAAAAAGAACTAAACTGGAAGTAAGTATGATTTGGTCAAACCAATAATTTTGTGATATTTAACTATTCTTAAAGCACTCCTCTCTGTTATTTTTTGGTTTCTTCAAATTTGGCAGATACTATATTCGGAATATTTTCTTCTTTTGACAAGAAATTTGTGCGAGTTTTCACAAATTTATTCTCCTTTTGCAGAGCTAAATATGGTATCGATGATATGTGCCGTGATCAATGGAATTGGGCTAGCAAAAACCCTTATGGCTATGGTGAATCTACAGACTGAAAATTCTTTCAAATCAATCCATTTGACATTGATCATTTATTTATATTTATACAAAATAAGTGCTACTACAAGTTTAGTTTTCTCTAGAGTTTTTCTTGAGCGATTCTAAGATGAAATAACTTTGGTAATTATGAATTTTAATTATAATTACAAGGCAAATAAGTAGTAGTAGTAGTAGTACTACTATAAGTGATGATTTTTTAGGTTCCAATTTACATGTTATCAAATGGATTCTCTCATTTTAGAGATAGATGAATTACAGATATAATTTTACTCTACTTTATATGTTTTGTTTTGCTTCGAGTTGCAAGTATATACAATATCTTTAACTTTTCAATAATTAATTATGTTGTTTAAAAATCATTAATAATGTTTAAACTCTCGTTAGCAAGACAAGGCAATAGTTTGAACTATAGTTAATTTGAAACCCAGCATCGAAATGCAATACTAATATTATTGATCAATTCACCACTTATTCTAAACACATGATTTGTTAATTGCTTCTAGCCGATGGATTCAATTCCATCCAACATTTATTCATATATCCCTACATATTAAATTTTTGAACGTTATACTCCGGATATAAAGAATATGCTAGTTCCGATTTTAAATTTATTTATTTTTTATTTTACACCGAATTTAAATATGTTACTACTTTCAGTTTGTATTGGATTTGTTTTTTTACACCGGAAATAACATCACTATTCTGGTTCTTTACCGGGTAATATTTTCCAAGTTCCGGATATACAGAATATGCTAGTTCCGATTTTAAATTTATTTATTTTTTATTTTACACCGAATTTAAATATGTTACTAGTTTCAGTTTGTATTGGATTTGTTTTTTTACACCGGAAATAACATCACTATTTATGGTTCTTTACCGGGTAATATTTTCCAAGTTCTTAGAGCTATAAAAAAACACATGCTCACAAAATGAGAAAAAAAAAACAGAACCAACACAACACCGTTCATGAGCTCTGCAATATTGGAGCGGCAAAGTTTGAAACTTGGTCGGAAATGATCGGAATCAAGTGTAGTTCACAATGATGTGTTCAATTTCGTGTAAAAGTGCATCGGTAGCTCGAATTTGACAAAAATCCTCCAATTACCTTCAACTCATGGTGAGAAACACTTCAATTCTTCCTCTTTGTGTGTTGTTGTGAATGTGTTGTGGTTGTTGATATAGATTGAGTTTATGTGATTTGAATAGTTGGTGTTGTTTGAAGCTGGAAAAATATTTGTAGGTTAGTGGTGAATTGAGGCTTTTAATGGAGGTTGAGATTTAGTGAAGAGGGCCTTACCTTGAAAAGTTTTGATGAACCATAACCTGTCTCTATTTTTTTGGTAAGATCATGGACATTGTATTGTAATTTAAAATGAAATGGTAACAATAACAAGTACTAACATTGTTATTTTCGGGGTGAAAAATAAATAAAGTTTAAGTTGAAACTAGTTTATTTTGTACTTCCGAAATATAAATTTGTTAAACCGGATCTAGAGACTAGAGGTATTTCGAAAGAGAAATTTTTACAGAAAAAAATAATTACCGTTCGTAAAAAATGAAGAGGAAAAAAATATTTTTTTTGAAATATACACTATTTATATGGGGTATTTTAGTCTAAAAATTTGATACGTAGAAGTATGAGAATAAATATAAAGATATAGAGTAAAAAAGAAATTCTAATATTCTCATAAAATAAAATTACTTCCATCAGGATGGAACCATGTGACATGAAAAAAGTGTTATGGGAACTTGGCATAGAAGGTAGATAACTTAAAATTAATATTAAAAACTACTACTATTTTTAATGACATTAATAAATAGGATATAAATGGACCAATGAATTGTTAATAGCTTAATTATACCCAACTTTTTTTAATGAGTAGATAAGAGTGTACCTTCATTCTTAGTGTTTTAAAGTTTTTTATTTTAGATTTGATGTTTCATCTTGTAAAATTCTTTAAATCGAATGGATTGTACCGAAGTTTAGAATCGTGAACAAAATCACTTTTTTTAATAGTATTTCAAGTATTCTCTAAATGTCTTAGAGTTGGAACGCTAGAATATCCAAGATAATTCAACATTTTATTGAGTCTGCGCAAGACCGACAAAAACTCGATTATGTAGCGAAGAGTATTTGGAATTTTGTATAACAAAATATTTGGTTTTTGTGTTCTATTTCCTGAATTTCAGAATGAGGTATTATAGACATGCATGTGTTGTTTCACAAGGTTGCGATCCTTGATGAAACAATATCTTTTAACCAAAAGTTGTCATGTTTCCAACCATTACATATTTTCTTTCCGCATCAACACTTCACGGAGTGTTGTTTCTCTTCCATTTTTCTTGTCATTTTGGAACACACCAATTGGACATTTAATTCTCATAAATTATAACAATTCCCCACTTGTTCTAATAATGACAAGACCAATTCCAAAAAAGAGAAACAAAGAATGTTAATACAGTTAAGTATCTTTCGATTTGAACTTAACCTTAGTAAGAATAATGCAAAGTCTAATCGGAACGTTAGGTAGCTATGCTTTGAGCCGTTATCCCATGTGATTAGACCGACATTACCACACACACACTATTTAATGGTTCTTCGCCTACATCTCTCGTCTAGCACTATTTATGGCCATGTGCATTTCCTATTTTCATGAATTTTCCATGAGAGAAACTCCAACTCTCACTTTGAGACGACACCATCTCGAAATTCACATAGGTGAAGTTCATTTTTGTATCCATTTCCTTGGAACGCGTATCCTTGATATTGAACTTCATTAAAAGTTTCAAAAACTCAACCATCGATATATAATAGTCAACATTATCACAAAATATTATACAATCATCCAAATCAATGACTTGTTGTTACCCATTGAATATTAGGTTAAGATTTATTAACTTCAGACTGGGTTGCTATCATTGTTGGAACTCTTACTCAAGGAGTTTCAACCTCATGTCTCTCGAGGTTGTTTTTACTAAGTCATTGGCCAGTGGCTTAGTAAATGGATTAAGAAAATTATAGCTCGATCGTATATATGTGGATGGTTACATCCTTAATTAATTTTCTCACGAAAGAATGTATAAATATTACTTGACTAGACCTTTTGTCATACATATTTGTATGTTTTAGTTAAAGTGGTTTGACTACCACAATGTCTCAACACCTTTGAAACATTTTCTTTAGCCAATGGAACTTTCAACAGAAGATCCCTCAACCATTCAACTTCTTCACTAGCGGAAGTAAGACCCTTGAACTCTAATTCAATGGTTTAGAGAGTGATCCGCATTTATTTCTAGCTCTTCCAAGAAGTTTCATCCTTGACTATATACATATCCATCCAAATGTAGATTTATGATATTCAACACTTGATATCCAACTCGCATCTGCATATCCTTCAAATATGAAAAATATCTACCATAATGGAGACCGATATTTTTTGTTTTCATAAAATATTTGAAATTCCTAATGATGGCATTCCAGTGCTCACCATTTGTCTTGATAGTAAAATCTACTCATTTTACTAATTTCAAATGTTATGTCAGTTCTAGTACATTGCATGCACTTGCATATTCCAATTGAACCACAACTCTTCCATCATTCTTTTGATGTTTGACACTAGAATCAAATAAAGTGGTCAGTTTTTTAAAGCGTAAGTGTTTGAACTTATCAAGTACTTTTCTTAACTAAGTTCATAACCCCCCACTATTTCTCTTTACTTTGATTCCGAAAAGTGTGTCAACTAGTCCAAGATCATTCATCTTGAATGTGGAAGGCAGAAATCTCTTTGTTTCTACAATTCCATTCATCTCATTGCTAATGATCAATCATATAATTAAAATGGAGACAAGTGAGTAGCACAATATTCTCACACAATATTATGTAAAAACACATGTAACAAGAATCAGATGAAGAATATTTTTAGATAATCATGTTTGATGATGCAAGAAGGTTTTAGATGAAGTGAGAGATGAAATTATGAGCAATTTAAAGTAGTATAATATAAATTGCAATGTGCACCTTAGTTATGTTAATTTGACTCAAATATTCACTTGAATTTATATCATCAACCTTCTTAATCAACTTCATCATTGATATGCATGGCACTTTTGATCCCTTTTCTTCTTTGATTATCTTTGTCTTCATCAAAACTGAACTAGATATAAAACATATTCTTCACACTTTTTGTTCATTTCCACATAACATTCTAGTTGTTCCATGTAAATATCCACATCAAGATCTCTATTTTGTAATGTCGTTTTTGAAATCCATTTCAGGAATTATAAGGCCATACAATAAAGCTAATGCAAATGAAACTCTAATGTTTTTGTTGTGCTTGCTACTTGTGCATGTGTGTCAAAATAATACACACCTTCTTTTGTTTAAAAACTATTGATCATTAATATATACTTGTAGGTGTTTAATGTACCATCATACTATGATACTTTATTTTAAACAACCATTTGCATCCAATGGGTCTTAATTCTTTAGGTAGATTGACAAATTTCCAAGTTTGGTATGACATTGCTGAATCCATTTGTCTTGGATAACATCCTTCTAAAAGAAGGAGTCATTTGAAGCTTTTGTTTCCTTATAAGTCTTAGGATTGTCTTCCACTTGAAGATTAGGAACCTTACGAGCAACATTCTCATTATTTCCTTCTACCAGATAAAAGAAATAAATCAATTATCAATTTTGTTTGGTCCTTGATCCTTAGTCTTTCAGTCTCTCTTGCCTATTCTAAGTTCGATTTATTTTTCAACAATCCATAAAGAATATTTCTCACGAGATTCTTCATTAGTAAATAACTCTTGTGTTTCAACAATCCATGGAGAACCTTCCTCACAAGGTTCTTCATTTAAGGAAAACTCGAATTTCTTATCCTCCGTAATGAAATTCAATTTCATGTTTTTATGTTCAATAGAAAAAATTCTGAGTAATCGTTGCCCCGAAAAAATGTTAAACATTACTATTGTTACTATTACGGTGTATAACCTGCAAAAACATATTTGATTCTTCGAGGACCCAACATATTCCTTTTAATATCCATTAATTCCAGCCATGAACCTCTTTCAACGTGGGGGGAATACAAGCAGTGAGCTCCCATTTCAACCATAGTCTAATAAAATAATAGATTTATTCATCTATCAATCAATTTAGAATTCCATAAAATGATATATGGATTTCAAAATTAATTAGACCTCACTTATCATGTTTGAGCAAGCTTAATATACTCCCTGCATATACACACAGTCCAACTAACCAATAACATGTGAGTGAATGTAAACATGTAAAAGTGCACTCCGTGCATAAATTTGGTTTGCATAACTAAAGACTAGAGTAAATACCTTTTACACTTGCATGTTTAATTATTAGTTTATTATTTTATAAATCTATAGATACAATACTGCAATGCAAATATGTTAATATAACCTTAGTTTGGAAGAAACATAACTTTTTAACAAATCATATCAACACATTAGCATATAAATTAATTCCCTGTTACGTTGCCACTAAATCAATAAAGAATTAATATGACAAAACTATAAGGTAAATATTGATGAAAATGTGTCATGTTTAACAACCTTTTTATTTTCATCTTTTTAAAGCCAAAGTAAAATATGCATTACCAGTTTGTTGTAAATTGGAGGGTGGCTTTCCATCTAGTGTTCCATTTCCACTTTCACCTTTTGAGCCTTTTTATCATAAACGTTAAATATAAAACTATGGAGAAGCATATTAAACATTGATGCGATACAATTTTCTTATATTTAGAATGTGTCTACGACACGACAGTTTATCCTTTGATACTAGCAACAAATGTATTGATTGTCATTATAAATACTTTTAAGATTGTTGGAAAATTCTTTAAATCAAATGGATTGTACCAAGGCTTAGAATCGTGAAGGAAATCACTTTCCTTAAAAGTATTTCAAGTACTCTCCAAAATGTCTTAGAGTTGGAACGCAGGAATACCCAGGATAATTTAGCCTTTTATCGAGTCTGTGCAAGACCAATGAAATCTCGATTATGTAGCGAAGAGTGTTTGGAATTTTGTATAAGAGAATATTTGGTTTTTGTGTTCTATTTCCTAAATTCCGGAATGGGGTATTTATATACATGCATGTGTTGTTTCACAAGGTTGCGACCCTTGATGAAACAATACATTTTAACCAAAAGTTGTCATGTTTCTAACCATTACCTATTTTCATTCCGCAACAACACTTCACGAAGTGTTGCTTCTTTTCCACTTTTCTTGTCATTTTGGAACACACCAATTGGACATTTAACTCTCATAAATTAAATTTCCATGTCTCTTTTCTTTCACCATATTGAAAGGATTGGGGGTTTTATTCTTATATAGGATATAAAAGATCTATCATTGCACCACAGAAAGTAAAAACTTTGTATTTGTATTGTTACTAGTAAACAAAATTTCTTATCTCACCCCTTAGGTCTTTTAGGTATCTAGTGTATTTTCGAAAATACCTCTCGTTTTTAGAGATGTATTTCCGGAATCGCTTTTCTTATTCAACGTTGATTTTTTCTGTAGATACATCTTCGGAAGTAGCATAAACACATTTTTATTCGTTTTTGAGCTATACCCTAAAACTTGCAAATAAATTGTTTCCGAAGATATATCTACGAAAACAATTTTGTTAGTTTTTCACATGTAAGAAGCTAACAAAATTATTTCCGTAGATATATCTACAGAAACAATTTATTTGCAAGTTTGAGGGTCTGACTAAAAAATGAATAAAAATGCGTTTATGGTGCTTCCGGAGATGTTTCTACAGGAAAAAAAAATCAACGTTGAGTAAAAAAAAGAGTGTGTCTAAAGATATATCTTCGGAAGCAGGGTGCATAAAAGAAAATGCGCTAGGTAGCTAAGAGTATCAAGGGGTGGATTAAAAAATCCTCCTAGTAAACACTTGGTAAACAAATATCTTGATATAAACTTAATCTTTCGGGAAACGCTCTTTCCATTGTTAGGAGTACGTTTCATACTTTTGGAAACTCGATATTGTCCTTACTGCGTCTGAAGATGAATCTTCAAATGCATTTATAATCACATAAATATTTATCATATTTATCTTTTTCATATTCACTCCATTTTGAATAAAATATGGTCTATATATACCTTTTCGTATGATATTTGGATGTATCCGAAAATGTATCTTCGAAATACCTTTGTACTTAATTGTTTTGTTTTCATTCACTAAATATGATTTTAGACACACATATTTTAGGACATTTTAGACCAACACATTTTATACTATTTTAGACCATGAATTAGAAGAAAAATGAATACATTAATTGATTCAAACATAGTACACAATTATGAAAAAGGACATACAGTTATCAAAATGTACCCACCATATATAAGTTGTTCAAAAAAATACAAAATAATACAACTAAACAAAATCCTATTGGATATGTCTAACCAAACAAAAATGTGACCAAGTTTTGCCTTTTATACCTAAAATCTGGACTTTTTATTGACTTTTGATTATGATGTAAATGAATGAATGATGTATGATTATATGATGATGCAAATGCATGAATTACCGAGAGAATATATAAATTAAAATGCATTTTCTTTTGTTTTTGTTTTATGAGAAAATTAGAGACTTGATGAAAGAGTCAAATGAGTGCACATGTTCATGGTCATCCTTAATTAGAGACCAATATTTTTTGTTTTCATAAAATATTTGAAATTCCTAATGATGGCATTCCAGTGCTCACCATTTGTCTTGATAGTAAAATCTACTTATTTTACTAATTTCAAATGCTATGTCAGTTCTAGTCCATTGCATGCACTTGCATATTCCAATTGAACCACAACTCTTCCATCATTCTTTTGATGTTTGACACTAGAATCAAATAAAGTGGTCATTTTTTTAAAACGTAAGTGTTTGAACTTATCAAGTACTTTTCTTAACTAAGTTCATAACCCCCACTATTTCTCTTTACTTTGATTCCGAAAAGTGTGTCAACTAGTCCAAGATCATTCA
The DNA here is from genome assembly GCA_963966055.1 of Lathyrus aphaca. Taxonomy (NCBI): domain Eukaryota; kingdom Viridiplantae; phylum Streptophyta; class Magnoliopsida; order Fabales; family Fabaceae; genus Lathyrus; species Lathyrus aphaca. The sequence goes on along the minus strand of OZ014521.1, from coordinate 27,068,493 downwards.
TCTTGAATGTGGAAGGCAGAAATCTCTTTGTTTCTACAATTTCATCCATCTCATTGCTAATGATCAATCATATAATTAAAATGGAGACAAGTGAGTAGCACAATATTCTCACACAATATTATGTAAAAACACATGTAACAAGAATCAGATGAAGAATATTTTTAGATAATCATGTTTGATGATGCAAGAAGGTTTTAGATGAAGTGAGAGATGCAATTATGAGCAATTTAAAGTAGTATAGTATAAATTTCAATGTGCACCTTAGTTATGTTAATTTGACTCAAATCTTCACTTGAATTTATATCATCAACCTTCTTAATCAACTTCATCATTGATATGCATGGTACTTTTGATCCCTTTTCTTCTTTGATTATCTTTGTCTTCATCAAAACTGAACTAGATATAAAACATATTCTTCACACTTTTTGTTCATTTCCACATAACCTTCTAGTTGTTCCATGTAAATATCCACATCAAGATCTCTATTTTGTAATGTCGTTTTTGAAATCCATTTCAGGAATTATAAGGCCATGCAATAAAGCTAATGCAAATGAAACTCTAATGTTTTTGTTGTGCTTGCTACTAGTGCATGTGTGTCAAAATGATACACACCTTCTTTTGTTTAAAAACTATTGATCGTTAATCTATACTTGTAGGTGTTTAATGTACCATCATACTATGATACTTTATTTTAAACAACCATTTGCATCCAATGGGTCTTAATTCTTTAGGTAGATTGACAAATTTCCAAGTTTGGTATGACATTGCTGAATCCATTTGTCTTGGACAACATCCTTCTAAAAGAAGGAGTCATTTGAAGCTTTTGTTTCCTTATAAGTCTTAGGATTGTCTTCCACTTGAAGATTAGGAACCTTACGAGCAACATTCTCATTATTTCCTTCTACCAGATAAAAGAAATAAATCGATTATCAATTTTGTTTGGTCCTTGATCCTTAGTCTTTCAGTCTCTCTTGCCTGTTCTAAGTTCGATTTATTTTTCAACAATCCATAAAGAATATTTCTCACGAGATTCTTCATTAGTAAAGAACTCTTGTGTTTCAACAATCCGTGGAGAACCTTACTCACAAGGTTCTTCATTTAAGGAAAACTCGAATTTCTTATCCTCCGTAATGAAATTCAATTTCATGTTTTTATGTTCAATAGAAAAAATTCTGAGTAATCGTTGCCCCGAAAAATGTTAAACATTACTATTGTTACTATTACGGTGTATAACCTGCAAAAACATATTTGATTCTTCAAGGACCCAACATATTCCTTTTAAGATCCATTAATTCCAGCCATGAACCTCTTTCAACATGGGGGGAATACAAGCAGTGAGCTCCCATTCCAACCATGGTCTAATAAAATAATAGATTTATTCATCTATCAATCAATTTAGAATTCCATAAAATGATATATGGATTTCAAAACTAATTAAACCTCACTTTATCATGTTTGAGCAAGCTTAATATACTCCCTGCATATACACACAGTCCAACTAACCAATAACATGTGAGTGAATGTAAACATGTAAAAGTGCACTCCGTGCATAAATTTGGTTTGCATAACTAAAGACTAGAGTAAATACCTTTTACACTTGCATGTTTAATTATTAGTTTATTATTTTATAAATCTATAGATACAATACTGCAGTGCAAAAATGTTAATATAACCTTAGTTTGGAAGAAACATAACTTTTTAACAAATCCTATCATCACATTAGCATATAAATTAATTCTATGTTACGTTGCCACTAAATCAATAAAGAATTAATATGACAAAACTATAAGGTAAATATTGACGAAAATGTGTCATGTTTAACAACCTTTTTATTTTCATCTTTTTAAAGCCAAAGTAAAATATGCATTACCAGTTTGTTGTAAATTGGAGGGTGACTTTCCATCTCGTGTTCCATTTCCACTTTCACCTTTTGAGCCTTTTTTTTATCATAAACGCTAAATATAACACTATGGAGAAGCATATTAAACATTGATGCGATACAATTTTCTTATATTTAGAATGTGTCTACGACACGACAGTTTATCCTTTGATACTAGCAACAATTGTATTGATTGTCATTATAAATACTTTTAAGATTGCAGGAAAATTCTTTAAATCGAATGGAGGATCAAGCTGCGTGGCGTAAGGCACAAAAAATAGCCTTACGCCACTTGGAACTTTTTTTTTTACCTTCGCATCGTGGCGTAAGGCTATTTTTTGTTTGAGGGATGTTTCCCTAAGGGCTGCTTCGGAGCGGATCTCGTCGACGAGATCCAGCTCGGCTATAAGTGCCTCGTCGTTCATCTCTTCGTCGAGGGGATCCTCTACGCGTCTCGTTGGCTCTCGTATTTCCATCGGGATGACTGCTTTTGTGCCGTATGTTAGTCTGAACGGGGTCTCCCCGATCGTGGAGTGTGGCGTTGTGCGGTGTGCCCACAGGACGCTATGTAGTTCCTCGACCCATGCCCTCTTTGCCTCGCCGAGTCTGCGCTTTAGTCCGGGTATGATTACCCTGTTAGCCGCCTCCGCTTGTTTGTTGGTTTGAGGGTTCTTGACGGACGTGAAGTGTTGTTTAGTTCCTAGGCTGGCCACTAAGTCCTGAAATCCTTCGTCCGTGAATTGCGTTTCGTTGTCCTTGATGAGGACCTGGGGTATGCCGAACTGAGCGAGGATGTTTCGTTTGAAAAATCGAAGAATGTTCTGCACCATTATTTTGGCCAGTGCTTCTGCTTCGATCCACTTAGAGAAGTAGTCTACCCCTACAATGAGGTAGTTGTTTTGGTAAGAACCAGTTACAAATGGTTCGAGGATGTCCATGCCCCACCATGCGAAGGGCCAAGGGGAGGAGAGCGTTTTTAGCTCGTTGGGAGGTGTGAGATGCATGTTGGTGTGTCGTTGGCATTTGTCGCATTTTATGAGGTGCTCTTTGGAGTCGTGTTGCATAGTCGGCCAATAGTAGCTTGCTCGAAGAGCCTTGCGTGCCAACGACCTTCCGCCGGGATGTTGGGCGTTGATTCCTCGGTGCATTTCCCCTAATATGCCGGAGACTTTATCCTCCTCGACGCATTTGAGCAACGGGATGGAGAGTCCCCTACGGTAGAGTTTCCCTTCGAGGAGGACGTATGAGCACGCCCTCCGCTTGGTTGTGGCTGCCTCTTTGGGGTCCGTGGGGAGTTCATCCTTTGTGAGATAGTCGTAGATGAGTGTCATCCAACAATGAGCGTCTCCGATCACGTTTACCTCGAGCGGGGTCGGCGGCCTTTCAGTGCTAGGCCGAGGAAGGATTTTCTGGATTACTGATTTGTTTCCGCCTTTCTTCCTCGTGCTGGCGAGTTTCAACAGGACGTCCGCCCGCGTGTTATGTTCGCGGGGCACGTGTTGGACCTCCCACTTCTCGAATTTTTCGAGTCTTTCCTTGACCAATGCCATATATTCGACGAGGTTGTCATCCTTGGTTTGGTATTCTCCCCGTACTTGTGATGCCACGAGTTGGGAGTCTGTCGATATTTTTACGTTCTTTGCTCCTAGGTCTTCGGCTAATCTTAGACCGGCGATGAAAGCTTCGTACTCGGCTTGGTTGTTGGAGGTTGGGAAGGCTGATGCCAATGAGACCTCGATCAGGATTCCGTCCTTGTTTTCGAGGATGATTCCTGCACCGCTTCCGGTTGAGCTAGAGGCACCGTCGACGAAGATCATCCATTTGTGGGCGTCGTCCGCTGGCTTCGGGTTGTGCGTCATTTCTGCGACGAAGTCGGCCAGGGCCTGGGCCTTTAGAGCTTTCCTGTTCTCATATTGGATGTCGAATTCAGAAAGTTCCAGCGACCATTTCAACATTTTGTCGGCCATGTCTGGTCGACCAAGGAGTTGTTTTATTGGTTGATCGGTTCTCACCTTGACCGTGTGGGCGAGGAAGTAGTGACGTAATTTTCTCGCGGCGTTTATGAGGGCTAGTGCGACCTTTTCAATTTGTTGGTATCTGAGCTCGGGGCCTTGGAGTGCTTTGCTCGTGAAGTATATAGGCTTTTTCCCCTCGTCGGTTTCTCTGATGAGAGCGGAACTGATGACCACAGTTGCTACAGACATATATAGGTATAGGGTCTCCCTTTCCAGTGGTCGGGATAGGACTGGGGGTTCAGAGAGTGCCTTCTTCAGATGGAGCAGTGTCCGTTCGCATTCGTCGGTCCACTCAAACGTGGCCTCTTTTCGGAGGAGTTTAAAGAAAGGTAAAACGTGTTGAGCGGATTTGGCGATGAAACGGGAGAGTGAAGCGAGCACCCCGTTGAAGGATTGAATGAATTTTTTAGACTTCGGGGTCGGGAACTCCGAGAATCCCCGACATTTGTTGGGATTGGCTTCGATTCCCCGTTCAGTGAGGTAGAAGCCTAGGAATTTTCCTGCCCGGACGCCGAACGTGCATTTCTCAGGGTTAAACCTCATCTTTCATTGCCTCGCCTGCTCGAAAACCTTGCGGAGGTGTCGTGCATGGTCGGTCTCCTCGTGTGATTTGACGATCATGTCGTCCATGTATACTTCGAGCATGTCCCTGATTTCTCCTCAGAAGACTTTGTTCATCATGCGCTGGTACGTGGCCCCGACATTCTTTAGCCCGAAGGGCATTACGCTGTAATAGTAATTGTCGGTCGGGGTCATGAATGTCGTGTGTCTCTTGTCCATGTCTGACATAGGGATTTGATTGTATCCACTGTATGCGTCCATGAAGGACAAGAGTTTGAAACCTGCAGAATTGTCGACGAGTTTATCTATGTTAGGGAGAGGAAAAACATATTTGGGGCAAACCCTATTAAGATCGGTATAATCAACATACATACACCATTTTCCATTATTTTTCTTAACGAGGACTACATTAGAGAGCCAGGTTGTGTATTGGGCTTCAGAAATAAAATTTGCCTCTAGGAGGTCTTTTACAGCTTGCTCGGCAACCTCCACTTTCTCGGGGGACTGCTTGCGCCTACACTGTGCTACGGGCTTGATCGCCCGATCTAAAGCTAATTGGTGACATGCGACTTCAGGGTCTAGGTCAGGCATCTCTGCGGCGTTCCATGCGAAGAGGTCAACATTCTCCCTGAGGCATATCGCGAGTTACTTCCTTGTTTCCTCGGGCAGGCCCGTGCCTATCTTCACTGCCATGTCGGGGTCCTCGCCCAGCGGGACGAGCTCGAACTCTCCGTCCGGGACTGAGCGGAACGGGTGAGTGGGAGCTTGCCCCTCAACGGGTCTCTGTTCTTCAGCTTCGCCCTTGCCGATGCGGAAATCGAGGTCGATGGCGTTGATTCCCTGGGGGGAGGCTCTTCGATCCTGGGTTTCTTGTTGTTTTTTGTGTTGATTGTGGCTTGTCCTTTTACTGCGACATTGTAACACCTTCGGGCGACCTAGATGTCACCGTGGATTGTGACCACGCGGCCCAGTTTGGTGTAGTACTTCATCTTCAGGTGAACGGTGGATGGGATCGCTGTTAGCTCAGCTAGAGTCGGGCGACCGAGGATGCAGTTGTAAAAAGAGGGGCATTCTATGACCAGGAACTGGATCTTGATTTCTCTGGCCGTCTCTTGCTCTCTGAAGGTGACGAGGAGCTCGGCTTAACCCCACGGCTTTGTCGTGGCCCCGTTGAACCCTTGGAGGTCGGATCCGACGTAGGGAGATAGGTTGGTCTTGTCCAGCTTTAGGGTTTTGAATAAGTGGACGTACATGATATCCACCGAACTTCCTTGTCGATCAGGATGCGTCGGACGTCGAAGTGAGCCATCTTGGGTCTGATCAGCAGCGGGATGCTCGAGTTGGGGGAACCGCCCAGAAGCTCCTATAAGAAAAAGGATATCGGATTGGACTTGCCTCGGTATTTTGTCAATGTTGCCTTTTGCTCGGGCGCCGTCAGCAGAAGTTCATTGAACTTGCGTTTTACTGAAAGGGCAGCGCTTTCGTCGTTCATCCCTCCCCCCGATATGACAAGGGAGGTTGGGAAGTCTTCCCAGGGGCTGAAAGCAGTGATCCGCCCTTCTAGTGGCGAATCGGGGAAGATGAAGTCCTTTGGTCGTGATATTCATAGGGCCACTTTATAAGAAGAGTCGTCGGGGGGAGTGTCCTCGCGGGGTCTCTTCTTTTCTTGCTCTTCGTGTTTGAAAGCTTCGTTCTTCCTGGTGTATTGTTTGAGATGGCCCTCTTGGATCAAAATTTCTATTGCGTCCTTCAAGTGGACACAGTCTTCAGTCACGTGCCCATGGCTTCTGTGGAACCTGCAGTACTTGGATTTGTCAGTGTGGGGCTTAGGTGCAGAAAGTTTGGGGAACCTCACCCTGCCCTGCTTGAAATTGGAGTTGATGCATTCGGCGAGGATGCGCTCGCGGGGAGCTGTCAGTAATGTGTATTCGATGTATTGGCTCGCGGGTCCTCTTCCTTCACGAGGCTCGCGAGGTTTCTCCTCCCTTCGCCTGTCCCCGTTGCGACGGGGAATGTTCGGGTCCTCGCGCTTGGGATGGTCGGTTTCCCCGGCGTTACAATTGCTGCGAGCATTGTGGGCGACCTGTTTTTCTTCATATCTAATGTAAGCCTGGGCTTTATGCAGGAGGTCATTCAGGGTGCAGGGAGGTTCTATCCCGACTGCCCTGCTAAGTTCACTTACGGGCAAGAGTCCCCTCTCAAGGAGGTATTTCTTCATGTGTTCCGTGGTGTCCACCTCGACAGCCTCTTGGTTGAATCGCTCGATATACGAGCACAATGTTTCCTTCTTCCTTTGCACTATTGCTTCGAGGGTCGCCTCGGTCTTGGGATGGTGCCGGGAGGCCGTAAAATGCCTTGTGAACATGGATCTCATGACTCTCCAGGATGTGATGGATTCTGGGGCTAAGCTTTTGTACCAGGCCATGGCTCCCTTTTTGAAAGTTGTCGAGAACAACCTGCATTTGAGGTGCCCGGAGATGTCATTGCGGTGGTCGAGCATCGCATTAACGTTGTCGACGTGATCGTCGGGGTCAGTGGTCCCGTCGCAGATGGCCAAATTTGGGGATTTCTCCATGCCCTTGGGGAGTGGAGCCTCCATTATCGCCCGCGAGAGGGGGAAATGCGGGTCTTCTTCGTCGCTCCTCAGTGGGGAGAGCTCATTATTACCAGGGCCCTGGTCGTGCCTTGGCGAGATCCCTAATCGGCCGGTATCACGGCATGCTCGTGACCTACTCTTGTTGGGTTCCGGGGAGCGTCATCCCCGCTTCTTCGCTGCTTCTGGACGTTGTTGCGTCCTTCTTTCTTGCTGAGGTCGGCTCTCCTGCCGGTTAGCCTTCAGGGCCATGATTCTTTCATGCTGCTGGTAGAGCATGGAGCTAGCCTGATTAAGGGCGTTCACCATAGCAATCATGTGGCATCCCCCTCGACGGGCACAAGGATGGGTTGGAATGTGGTGACCGCCTGGTCCTGAATTTGAAGTTGGTTCCCATTGTCCTCGGGTTCAGGGGAGGGGGTGGAAGGGCGCCCATCTCGGGCGTCAAATTCATGGTAGTTCAAATTGTCCTCCATCGTGTAGTCGACGGGGGGACAGTTACGGTCGTTGGGCTGTTCTCCGGCCATGCTGAAAGGATGAAGTAGTTGAGCTTTGATCTTCTACTGTGGAAGAAGGGGAAGCTAGATTCCCATAGACGGTGCCACTGATCTTACCTGATCAAGAGGCCTTCCAGCAATGGGGTGCAACAACAGCAAGTGAATGGAATGGAGGGGGTGTACCTGCAAGGCACTCCGATGCCAAAGTTAATAGAGGTACAACAAATAGGTAAGTTAGAAGAATGGATTCAGAATACCTGACCCTTTAGTGAAAAAGGGTATTTATAGAGAGCCCATAGCGCTGGGCCAAGGTCCTTCCTTGGGCTGGATTAGCTAGGCCCAAGAAAGAACTGCCAAGGAACGCGTGAGAAGCATGAAGACCTAGCTAAGTGGTTAAGTCATTGGTTCAACTGCTCCTATCTTTCAGGAGATAATGGGGGACAGTTGGGTGAGGTGGCAAGTGAACTGGCTGACATGTTCTCTGCCCGTTCTAAATGCGTGCTCGACATCTAGGATATATGCCCGACCGTTAAGCGCCCTTGCCCGTCTCTCAGACGTGCCTGATCGAGCACATGAGCCTCTACTCGACATACTGGGCCGTAGCCCAATACAGTCCGGAGGCCCAGTCCGGAACAGTACATACATCAATAACAAGGACTTAAAATAAAACCTAACACACTAAAATCTTCAATGTATTACTTGACTTCCAATGTAGGTTTTGAGTTCCTTATATAACATAGTAATTCTGATTTTCTCTTCATAGATTTGAGATTTGATTTCGACCAGAATTAAGGCAGAATCGATTGGATATTATATGTTCCATAAATATCTCCAACAAGATATGATTTGTTTCAATTTAAATTTAAATTTAAATCTTCATTTAAATCAGAATCAATCTTCATCCAATTGTCAAACTAAAGACTTTATCATATTGATAAGCCAATTAGCAGTAAAATATAACTGAATTTTCTTAAAAGATTAATTCAAAACGCAAAAATTTGGCACCTGTTCAGCAAGGTCCAAATGTCGTACCAACATGCTGGAGCACCGCGTCCAACATGTATCCCTTATACAACTTAAGAAAGTTAGACCAATCTTGAACACTTGGACACTTCTCCATATTATTATTTTGCAAAATGCAACAAATTCAAAGGGCCAATCCAATAGGAACTACAATACAATCAAATTTTGGGGGAGGATTTAGGTCTTTTACCGAATATATGTCTGAATTAGGCATCTCATATAGGCTAACATGTTGTAATGATATATTTGTAAATACCCACAAGGGACGACAAGATGACACCCCCACATCCCAAATGTGTCGTGCCCTGGTAAAAAATGCTGCATAGAAAGATTATGGGGAATAAATCACGTCCCTATAGGAAATAGGGATTCAACAACCATTTCATATTACTAGCGGTTACTACGTGTGAAGAACCCTAAATCCAGACCCACAAGTTTCTATAAATACCCCAACCATAGGGTTGAGGAAGTACATTCTCATTTTCACATAAAACATCCCTAAAATGGAGCTTCTCATCCTCGTGACCTTGCTCTAGCCCCACAAAAATACCAAATCCTCTGGAAATCTTTACCATGTAAGGGTTTCTACGCATATGTACTTTTTTATAGCACACATGTACTCATACCTCTCACTGAAAATACCAAAGCCTTTGAAAATCTTTACCATGTAAGGATTTCTATGCATATTCTATCTCATTCATCTATACTGCTAGGGACCATAGTGTCGCCACATTTGTGCATACAATCAATAGACTTCCAACAGTTGGTTTAGCCAAGTTTCATTTTTCTTTTCATTCTTTGTATCATAAGTTACCTAGTCGTGAGTTTATTAAGGTGTTTAGTCGTGATTTCTTTCCCTTCATAAGACCTTACAACAAACACAAACTTAAATATATGAGTCAAGAATGTGTGTATCTATGAGTATCTTTTAATCATAAAGGCTTTAAGTGTCTCAATAAGTTTGATAAAGTATTCATCTCCAAGAAAGTTGTGTCTAATGAACATAATGTTTTCTTCCCAACTTTATTTCAATCCAATACTACTTGTGAAAACCAACACACATGTGATCATGTCTCGTTCAGTTTTCCTAAATTACTTAGTCATGACACTTATAACATATTCGCCACAATACACGTGGTAACAAATACCATCCTACAAATAATGCAAGATAGTTTTTCACATATTGACTCCCAAGTTGACACGTCAAACTCTATTGCAATTCTTATACAAGCTCTTGGTCATAGTCTGACACAAAGTTCTCTAAGTAGTCCTACTCAAATGTCCCAATCATGTACTCGATCTAGCCATATGTTTATTTATTCCGTAGTTGTTCCATAAATTGTCCTTGGTCTTGAGCATAATGACCCTTTCCTAGGAAGGACATCTTACCAACCTACAACCAGAGGTTAAGAACCAAAGGTCACTATTTATACCCGTTGGTCTGACATGTCTCTATCACATTCCATACACAACATTGCACACCACGACCTTTGCATTAATAATCCTCCCATTTTAACAAAAGCTAAGAATTTCAACTAAAATCCAAAAACTTTCCTCTCTCATGTTGAACCTCAAAGTGTCAGGAAAGAACTATCTAAACATGAGTGGTACCAAGCTTTAAAAGTAGATTGTGATGGTCTTTTAGCCAACCAGCCTTGGAAACTAACCAAACTCTCACCTCATAGAAAAAAACTTCGGTATAAATGAGTATTCAAAGTGAAGGAGAACCCTGATGAGAATATTAACAAGTACAAAGCTCAACTTGCAGCCAAAGGCTTCCACCAATAGTTTGGTTATGATTTTAATGAAACTTTTTCTCCAATTGTGAAGCCAACTACTATCAAAATTATATTACACTAGCTATGAATTACAAGTGGTATCTCTAACAAATTAGCATCAATAATGCCTTTATTAATGACTATATTCAAGAAAATGTTTACATATTTTGACCACATAACTTTGTGAATAAAAATCCAACCTTAATATGCAAACTGAATACAATTCTTTATGGCCTAAAGCAAGCCTCGCAAGCATAGTATAATCAACTCAATAAAGCACTAATCTAGTTTGGTTTTTGTCACTGCATGTGTGACCAATCCTTGTTAATTTACTTTCATCAAGGCTTAACCATTTATGCACTGATTTATATAGATGACAATCTCATCAAAGGTCCTCATCCATTATGATTCACAAACTAATTGATTCTCTTCATTGCATATTTGGATTAAAAAGGCTAGGTACTTATTAGGCATTAAGGTCAAGTGTAATGCCCCAGACTGCTTTCAGGATTACCGATTGACCCTACAAACCAACACAGGTCTTTTCGCATGCTTTGTCCTTACTCCCACATTTTTCAAGAAACTTTCCAGAAGGACACCTATCCTAAAATTGCTCCAAGTAAAGCATGCTTAGCTGTGGAGTTATTTATGGACAAGCTACCAAAAATAAGATACATATTCTTGGTATAGCTAGTACCAATTAATCCTTATAAGCCTTCCTTCAACCATGCAGTCTCATACCTTCACAGCCTCAGGATCCCTTTCATTCCGATGTGAATTCAATTTTTTCCCTAGAAGATGCTAGGAATGTCTCATTGTCATGCCCTGTGCACCAACAAACACTCCCTCGCCAAGATGCTAAGAGTGTCTCACTGTCAACCACTCTCTCACCCTCAGGTGTTACATGTAACCTCTTTCCACCCTCTTCGGCCTCAGGTGTTACATCAAGCACTAGACAATTGGTTGCATGCTCATCACATAGTCCAAGTACATTAGATATCTTCTTGCTCGAGCTAAGATGAACAATGAAAATGGTGTATCCATCCACATGTCGAGCATCTGGAAACTGAGCAGACACGTCTCACATCCTTTCTCAAATCCTCACTTGTACAGGTCCATCATGGGTGCACTTCAATATGTCATTATTATTATGTCAGAATTAACTTCAGTTTGAAAAAGCGTATGATTGAACAATATCATATGGACTAACAAGACATGCACTTAAATTTTACTGACTTGGAGATCGCACACGATAAAGTACATATATAGATTTTGTGGAAATACCTAAAGAAGAAATGAGTTAGAATTGCATATATTCGAGCTATCCAAGATATATATGAAGGGGTATTGACTAGTGTGCATACACAAGGTGGAGAGACATACAATATTACCATTATAATTGATTTGCATCAATGTTCAACCCTAAACCCTTACCTTTTTACCTTAATTTTGGATGTACTCATGAAAAATATCCAAGAGCTAACACCAAGATGCATGCATTTTACAAATGATATAGTTCTTGCAGAGGATTCGAAGGAGGATTTAAATAAGAAGTTGGAAACTTGGAGACGAGTTTTAGAAATACATGGTTTCCGCCTAAGTAAAAGTAAGACGGAGTATATGAAATGTACGTTCAACAAAAGAATAAGCGTTTTTAACCTAGATGTGAAAGTTGAAGACCATATTATCCCTCAAGTAACACGACTTAAATATCTTGGGTCCATAATACAAAATGATGGAGAAATAGAAGATGATGTGAACTATCGAATTCAAGTTGAGTGGTTGAAATAGAAAAGAGCATCAAATGTTTTATGTGATGCAAAAGTACCACTCAAGTGGAAGAGAACGTTTTATCAGACTAGGGTAAGACCTACAATTTTGTACGAGACAACATGTTGGGCAGTTAAAAATCAACATGAGAATAATGTAAATGTAGCAGGGATAGGTATGATACGGTGGATGTGTAGTAAGACTCGACTTGATAAAATTAGAAATGAAAATATTAGGAAGTGTCGGGGTAGCACCTATAGTGGAGAAGATGGTGGAAAATAGACTTAAGTGGTTTGTACATGTAGAGAGAAAAACAATATATTATGTAGTAATGAGTGTATACTGAATGGAGATAAGGAAAACAATCAGATGAAATGGAAGACCTAGATAGACTATTAGAGAAGTTATTAAGAAAGATCTCAAGATTAATTATTTGCATAGAAACATGGTCTTAGATAGAAAATTATGGCAAACATTGATCCATGTAGCCGACCCCACTTAGTGGGATAAGGTTTAGTCGTTGTTTGTTTTGAATAAAGTTTGCCAATTTATGCCTCCCCCTTTTGAATCATAGTGGTTCATGGTAAAGAAAATACTAAGATATCTCAGTGGCAAATTAATCATAACTTGTTACTTTTTCCCTCTTCCTTGGTACATAAGTTTTCTTTATGGGCTTACGATGACTTGAATTGGGCAAGTGATCCAAATGATTGTAAGTCAATCTCTGGATCTTTCATCTAATTTAGACACAATCTTATCTCTTGGAGCTAAAAAAAGCAGCCTCAAAGTTACTTCGGTTAAAATCTCTCCTCATTAAACTTGCATTTCCTTTCTTGCTCGCGTAATTATTTGTGTCAACCTCAATGTTGTACGTCTTTCTCACAATCCATTCTCCATGCTCGTACGAAACACATCGAGCTTGATATACACTTTGTGAGGGGAAAAGTCATAGCTAAGAAAATGAAAATTCATCATGTTCCAAGCAATGCCCAGGTTGCAAATATACTTATAAAACCTATTGGCAATGCGACATTCAACGACCTTTGTTCCAAACTCCAAGTTGCATCTTCCGTCCTTTCCTGACCTTGTGTGGGAGTATTAAAAGAAGTATAATGTACTAAACATTAGAGTAATACATGTAAACTAAGTCACTGTATATCAATATGTACTGGTATAATACTAGATAAAAACAACATGTATGCACCTATAAAAATACAACTGCCATGCCATTTGTATACACTTGATCAATGAATGCAAAAATGAAATTAAGTAAAACTTCCATTATTAAAACATATTATGGGTTTTGGGGGGCATATTATAGGTTTTGAGAAATAAATTATTTTTATCAAACAATTGATTTCACTGCAGGGATGTGACACGAAACAAAGATACTTGAACCCGTTTGATACGAGTTTAAGGTTTAATTTTTCATCCCCACAAAAGACTAAGGCAGGGATAACTAAGTCGTTTGAGATGAGTTTGAGGTTTAATTCTCCATCTCCACCGAAGACCAGAACAGAGAATACCGATTTATTACAGTTTAAGTATGGGAAAGATAACAATCGTCTCTGTCCCATTCTATTGTCATTCCTACTCTATGCTGAACTCACTTTTAGCAAAAATAAAATTTGAAAAATAATTTTTTTCTACCACAAAATCTAACACAATGAATCATTAATTTCTAATTTCTTCTGATTTTCTAAATTTCTTCTTGATTTAATTACAATATGAATTCCCTATCTTATGGAGTGAACATTTATCTAATTTTTGATCAAACTTATCCCTTTAATCCAATTTTGATTAACTTGAGATGAAAAACATAAAATGAGTCTCAATAATCAAACATTTCTAATAGATATAGATAAGAAAAAAAGTTCAATCATTTTTCTATAAAAAATAAATAAAATAAAAATCACTTTAAAATTCAAATTCAAATTCAAAAATTAGAAAACAACAAAATTATTATTAAAAAAAAAAAAAAATCCATGGAAGAAAAGACACGGTAACGAAAATCTAGCGATAATCTCATTTAGCTGTAGTCCCGTTGGGTGAGAGAGTTGCTTTAACTCACACATCAACTTTTTTTCAAACCAAGTCCTCACACACTCCTCCATACAAACGCGCTTTACCTTCAAACTTCACCATAATCCACACACCACCGAATCCACCTTTCCCTCTCCGTAACCGTCACCGGAGATCCAACAGATCGCGGCGATAACTTTCACCGATACTGATCCATCGAATAGATCCGATCTGAGAAATCAAAATGGAGAACCTAATCTCTCTAGTCAACAAAATCCAGAGAGCTTGCACCGCCTTAGGTGATTACGGTGAAGCGAGTGCTCTTCCTACTCTATGGGATTCTCTTCCGGCTATCGCCGTTGTCGGTGGCCAGGTCATCTTTCTCTCCGATCCTTCCATTTTCTTCTCTCGTTTTTCTCTTATAACGAATTTTGTTCTTTCTTTCAGAGTTCTGGAAAGTCCTCCGTCTTAGAAAGCGTCGTCGGCAAAGATTTCTTACCTCGTGGATCGGGTAATTATCGATTTTATACTTTTGGAGTTAGGATCGCTGGTTGTGATTTGAAATTTGTTGATAATTGATGCATGGTAAACGTTTTTGTAGGGATCGTTACTAGGAGACCGCTGGTTTTGCAGCTTCACAAGAGTGACGAAGGAACTAGAGAGTATGCAGAGTTTCTTCACCTTCCGAGGAAAAGATTCACTGATTTTGGTACTTTTTCTTTTCTCACTCTTATTTTCTCGTTTCATTTGTCAATGCTCTTACACGAATGATTAGGTTTGACTGATTTGAATGTTATTGACTCTATTGACTGCTTTCAAAATGTTTCCATGTATGTATAATATACCTATGGATGTTAATGATGATGATCTAATTTGTGTAGCTGCTGTGAGGAAAGAGATTCAAGATGAAACTGATAGAGAGACCGGGCGGAGCAAACAAATTTCAACTGTACCTATTCAGCTTAGCATATATTCTCCCAATGGTTCGATTGAACTTTTTTATTGTTTATTTATTTTTATGATCTACTGTTGTATCCCACATTTCTGTTGTATCCCACATTCTATTATAGTGTTCAAGCATTGTTGACCTCTTGTGACTGTTGCAGTTGTTAACTTGACACTCATTGATCTTCCTGGGCTTACGAAGGTAGCTGTAGGTAGGCAACAAATTGACTTGTCTTTCTTGTTCATCAATTTTTAAGGATGTTTAGTGATTTTTCTTTTTAAATGATGTATGAGATGCTAATAGATATTTTTGTATTACTACAGAGGGCCAACCTGACAGTATTGTGCATGACATTGAGAATATGGTTCGCTCCTACATTGAGAAGGTAGTGTTCATTCAAATGCTAAAGCTTCTAATAGGAAATAAAGTGTTTAAGGATCAAATTGTATGATTTCATTTTTAAAAAATCATATATAACTATGCTAGAAAGTTTATCTTGCCTAGTTCTCTGATGTGCAAAAAACTTCGCCCTTCTCAACTTTTATGTACATAATTTTTTTCAACAACTGAGGCAAGTTCTTGGTAGAATATTTTGAAAATATTATGCCAATGTACCAATATGTAGTATGCTGAATTTGATGTTGTTTTGCAGCCAAACTGTATAATTCTGGCCATTTCACCGGCTAATCAAGATATTGCAACGTCGGATGCAATTAAAATTTCCCGCGAAGTGGACCCTACCGGTACTTCCGATATTTCCTTTTCTTTTGACTTTAAATTAAAGCTCCCTCATTTAAATTTATTTAATGAATCTTTTTTTTATGGTTTGTAGAGAATCAATGATTCAATTTGTTGTATGCTTACAATTAAAATTAAAATGCTTAACCATATTCTATCTTTTTGCATTATTGACTTTTTTTAAGAACAAGCTGACTGTATTGGACTACTTAAAGTAAATAGTTAGTTAGTTTTCTAATGTTGGTTTATTTGTTTCAACTGTTAGGGGAAAGGACCATTGGAGTTTTGACAAAGATTGATTTAATGGACAAAGGTACCGATGCTGTCGATGTAAGTCAAATTATGATTTTGTTATACTATAATAATAAGATGCAAAAACATGGTAATAATTCTTTACAAGGTGAAAGATACTCTAAACAATGGAAAAGAGTCAAAGATCTTTCAATATCTATAATTATTTTTGTCAATGAACTCTAAATCTTAAGTGTTGGAGTACTTGGTATCAGGTCCATAAGCCCATTTATGTATATGTATATAATCTTGTAAACACTCATTCTTTGCAAATAATGAAATTTAATACATACAATTTTGCACGATATCAGAGCCATAGTTCATCCGCCTCCACCAACTCAGGCTCATTGGTAGACCTAGTGCTGATGTTGGGTATTATTCTATGGCGTTGGTCTCAATTCTCACGTGAGTGTATCTGGATCAAGCAACTAATTGATGCGTACAAATTTACAGATCTCTCAAATGAAGTTGCTTTGTGATAATTATTAGTTGCTCTTCTATCTGGTTGTGTATTGTCACTAGTTACATTAATTCCAATTATCAACTAGCTGATATTCTCACCAAGCCTCTCAAATGCTCTAGATTGAGTTTATTTGATTGGTGCTTATTTTCTATATGCTCCAGCTTGAGGGTGATGTTAGTTCTAGGGATTAGGCCTATAAGCCCATTTGTGAATATAGCATTTCAAACACTCACTCTTTATAAGTAATGAAATCCAATACCTTCCTCATATAGCCTCCACTAGTTTTCCCATTTCTTTAGACTGGTCTTTATTACATGTAGTGGATACTAAAAAGATAAGCGAGAATACCAATGACTCCTTCTGTTCCTTAACTATTGATGTTGTAGCCTTTTCTTATTGTTTCAAACTATTGATATTGATGTTTTAGAATCTAAATGTTTATTATTGTTTGGGTTCCAACTATGCCCTTAACTAGAGGTGGAACTCGGAAATCTGTAATACAATTAATGAGAAATATTATTGTATTACATGAAGATATTTTAGCCTAAATATATATTATTACTTCTAATACGTGCATTAACCAAATCAACAAAAGTTTAGAAATGGAAGGAGTATCAATCTCCAAAATTAACTTTTAGCCTTCCATATTGAGGATATGATCATATAAGCTTGATTTCAATGGAAGCAGTATTCTTATTTATTCGCATGAGAATTACTTGCTTAAAGACGTACTCTAGACATATTTTCATATTTACAAGAACTAAGGAGTTTGATAAATTTCTCATAAAGCTCACAATTTCTCATGTTAAAGTATCTTGCTGCAGAATTGACCAAAGCCTCAAACTGAATATTGTTTGCTCCCCCTCCCACCTCTTAAGTTTATAGCATAACCCTGAATAATAATAATAATAAGCTGGTTTATTCCTAGAACGATAGAAGTATATACTTGATTCTGTATTGATGCATGAGATATGCTTCTGCTTGCTCAGATGTTGGAAGGGAGAGCATATAGGTTAAAGTTCCCCTGGATTGGTGTTGTGAATAGATCACAAGCAGACATAAACAAGAATGTTGACATGATTGCTGCAAGGCGTAGAGAACGCGAATACTTTAATAGTACTCCTGAATATAAACACCTGGCCAACAGAATGGGATCTGAGCATCTTGCGAAGATGCTCTCAAAGGTACATCAGAAACAATTTGTAGCATCATTTGAATGAAATGTTGGGATTTTAATTTTATGTAAATCTTGTTTTAGTAGCTTCCAACGACTAAAGTCACATTGCTTTTTATCTCAGCATTTGGAGACAGTAATCAAGTCCAAAATTCCAGGCATTCAGTCTCTTATCAACAAAACAATTAATGAAATTGAATCTGAACTGGCTCGTTTGGGAAGGCCTGTTGCAGCTGATGCTGGGGTAAGTTTGCGCTTATTTTCTTAACCAGTTTAAATTCCCAGTTCCAAATTTATTGGTTACTGATACAAGTAATTGCTCATAAGTCTTTGTTTTCCTCTAGACTTTTGTCATTTGTGCGAATGTGTGTTTGTATACATTCAGGATCCACATTATGTCCATTTATTTGATTAACTGAAATAATTTATGGTAATGGGGCGATGAATGTATAATAGGCACCATTTCAGGGATCCTTATTAAGTGTTTTATGTTGGAATTTTCTAATGACTGATTTCGCATCACATGCAGGGAAAGTTGTACGCAATAATGGAAATTTGTCGCTCATTTGATCAAATATTCAAAGACCATCTTGATGGCGTGTATGTGTTTTACTTTTTTTTGATCCAAGCTACAAATAGTGTGCAATTTAATTATTTATTTGTGCTGTTTTTTTTTTTTTTTTTTTATAAATTTATAAATTTTTTTTTTATGCTAACTTCATTAACGTGTCAATCTCCTACAGGCGACCTGGTGGTGATAAAATTTATAATGTCTTTGACAATCAGCTCCCTGCTGCTTTAAAAAGATTGCAGTTTGACAAGCAACTTTCAATGGAAAATATAAGGAAACTTATTACAGAAGCTGATGGGTACCAGCCTCATCTTATAGCTCCAGAACAAGGATACCGCCGTCTCATTGAATCCACTCTAGTTACTATCAGGGGCCCTGCTGAGGCAGCAGTTGACGCGGTATAATTTTCATAAGAGAATCATCAATAGCAATTGAAATTTTGCCACTCTTCTCAATTGAAACTTTATACCCAATTTTTTTGAGACCATATGTGGTATGGTTGTGCGAGACTGCGAGTGTGTTAAAAAATACTTGATTAAAGAGAACCCCTGTTTTTTATATTTCTGAGTTGATTTAGTTTCTTTATTAGCAAGCAATTTGAAAAATACCTCATACGAATGTTTCAAAAAGATCTGTAAATAGACAAATGTTTTAAATTTGACACTTTTTATGTTTCTTATGTTTTTGTCATAGTTGATTTATCTGTTCATACTCATTGAAATATCGTTTTGGATTGAATTCTTCCAGGTTCATTCCCTGTTAAAGGACCTGGTTCACAAAGCTGTCAGTGAGACTCTGGTTTGTTCCTGGAACTTCTCATTTAATGTTCCTGTTGTATTTCCTGCTGCTATATTTGTGCTCAATAGATTGTATAACTTCTGGTGCTCTCATTTTGTCGGGGCATTTTTTTGACAAGGTTCATTTTGCAACATCATTTGAATGAATGATTTCAATTTTAGAAGTTGAAACTGTTCAGAGGAGACGTTTGGGGTGTTCTTTGTCTGAGTGTTCTAAGTTCTAACTATCCCTTTGCATTTGCTTTGAGAATTCTAGAAGTGCATGAGAAAGAGGGATTCTTAATGCTTTGCCATAAATTTTGAAAAACAAAATACTGATGTGATATATGGTCTTATACTCTTATTTTTTTCTGAAAATAGGAACCTTCCGTTTTTTAGATGTGTTACTTATGGTTAGGGTGTTCACAAACAAATAAAAATCCAAAGAAAACCAGAAAAAATAAATAAAAAAATTGAAAAACTGAAGTGAAAGAAGCTAATTTTTACTTTATTCTATTTTAATTTTAAAATTTGATCCAATCTACTATGAACATGTTCATTATTGGGTTAAGACGAATAAAATATGAAATTGGATTAGTATTGTAGATTATCTTTTTATAATGCTATGGGCACTGAGAATGCTAATCTATCTATTGTTGGGATTTCAAGTTAATGTATATTAGTCTTAAATGTTGGGCCAAATTACTATCAGCCTCTCTGGTCTTTCATTGCTACTCTTGCTGCTACTGCATAGGCTAGCGTGCTCTCATTGTAATGATTACTTATGATTAAACTAATAAGGTTGGAATTTTTCTGCCTTTTCATAGTCTCACAATTTTGTCTTAAATTCTATGGCATTGGTTTTGTTGATTCACAGGACTTGAAGCAATATCCCGGTTTACGGGCTGAGGTTGGGGCTGCAGCTATTGATTCGCTAGATAGAATGAGAGATGAAAGCAAAAAGGCAACCCTACAACTGGTTGATATGGAGTCGGGATATCTTACGGTTGATTTCTTTCGAAAGCTTCCTCAGGATGTGGATAAGGGAGGCAACCCAACACATTCAATTTTTGATAGATATAATGATTCTTATCTAAGGCGAATTGGTAGGTCTTATTAAGCATAGTCTCAATCTTGGACTAATAACATATTGTTCTGATAGTTTAATATGTCTTCTATCATCTGTGTTAAATTGAATTTTACCACTGACCGTTCAATCTCACTCTGTATATGCAGGAACTACAATTTTGTCCTACGTCAATATGGTCTGTGCCACTCTGAGACATTCTATTCCTAAGTCAATTGTTTATTGTCAAGTAAGGGAGGCAAAACGAAGCCTACTTGATCACTTTTTCACCGATCTAGGAAAAATGGAGGTGAGAATAAATTTGCAAGTCCAGTTTTCCTGATTAAGCTTATCAATTATTCAAAAAATTTATTGAGCTGCTTTTAATTTGGTTTTGATAGTTGCATAACTTAAACATTCACTGCCTGCATTTTCAGACCAAGCGTTTGTCCTCGTTACTGAATGAGGATCCTGCAATTATGGAACGTCGAACTGGCCTTGCTAAGAGACTAGAGTTGTACCGAAGTGCACAAGCTGAAATAGACGCAGTTGCGTGGTCTAAGTAGATGCATATACATATCAAGTTTATTCTAGAGGGAGTAGTATCACAATTTATTTTCATTCTTCTTACTAATTTTCTATATTGCAAGTATCTAAAACTAAACTTTGTATTTTCGTCTTAACCAGATATGTCTGTAATTCTAAAAGGTGAAAGTGATTTTTTGCGTGAGATGATTGAATGCTTTTTACCCCTAGACGGGTTTGTCATCTTTCAATTCTTCCAATTTTTAAAGTTTCATACACCTAGTTGCGAACAAACATTTAAAGATTATACATAAAGATGGTTTAAAATTCTGCTAATTTCATTTAAGTTGTTTTGAGAAGGACGGGTTCATTTGAGAAGTCCAATGTATTTCTGTTTTAAACAACCATGCAGCACGAGAATTAATACTGCATTAGCTATTAAATTATCTACCTTGTAACTACTCCCTTAGTTGTTATTTGTTTCCGCTTCATTTGACAACACCATTGACATCGCCAACACAAGCTTTTCTAAATTCATCTTCAAATCCAACTCCAATTTAGTTTTAACCTAGAGAAAATGGGATATGCATTGATAGAGTAAAGATATTTATACTGTCAGTCACCATCATATTCTTTTGTGAAATTTTTACCCATAAACCCTACTTTTTGGAAAAAAAATCTCCAAATATCCTAGTTTTTAAACTATTTCTCAAAGTACTTCAGTTTTTGAAAATTTGAGAGGAGTCGTCAATTCAATTGACGACTATGCCTTAAAATTTGGGAAGCCTCGCCATTTGAATTGACGACAAAGTACAACAAAATACTACATGGTCGCCAATTGGATTGACAACTCCTCTCAAATTTTCAAAAACTGGGGTATTTTGGAAAATAGTTTAAAAACTAGGGTATTTGGGGATTTTTTTCTAAAAAGTGGAGTACATGGGTAAAAATTTCATCTCTTGTTTGATCACCATCATATTCTCTTGTTTGATAATTGGAGAAATTCTATATATCATTTCAGAGTATCTAACATTTCTTGGGCGATTTTACATCAATGAATATAATAAAGTTCACTATCATCTAGAAACATTATTATAAAGTTCTTAGTTTTAAAATTTATTTCAAATTTTCTCTTTCCATCTTCGGTCCAAAGAGAATCAAATTTATCTACTATTTCATCATTTACTTATTAAGTAGGGATAATCAGACCATTGACTATTGTTTCTAAAAACTCACGATTTATGTTTTATAAAAACATTATAAACCTAGTTTGTCAAATATCAAATATACTATTATTAAAGTAGTAGCCACGACCAGTGACAAATGCTCTTATTAGATACATGCATGAATGACATCATGTCTATGCATTTACCAAGTAGCCATTGCCAGTGGCACATGCTCCTATTAGATACATGCATGCGCCACTTGAGTGACATCGTGTCTATGCATTCATCACTTGAGTGGCATGCATGCGTCACTTGAATGACATCATGTCTATGCATTTATCAAGTAGTCACTGCCAGTGGCACATGCTCCTATTAAATATTTGAATGACATCATATTTATGCATTTATCAAGTAGTCATTGCCAGTGACACATGCTCCTATTAGATACATGCATGCGCCACTTGAGTGGCATCGTGTCTATGCATGCACCACTTGAGTGACATGCATGCACCACTTGAATGACATCATGTCTATGCATTTATCAAGTAGCCACTGTTCCACTGCCAGTGACACATGTTCCTATTAGATACATGCATGTGTCACTTGAGTGGCATCGTGTCTATGCATTCACCACTTGAGTGATGTCTTAGTTCAATTGATCAAAGTATCTGCCATCTTGTGTGAGTGTGACTACTTCTCTTGTCTCAATTCAATTGATCAAATCAAATTATATGGGTGCGACTATTTATTTATTTTTAAAGTGGTTAATTTGACTAATAATTTGAAAAAAAATGATTATTTTGATATTTAATTTAAAAATAATGGTTACTTTAAAAAAAATCTATTCGTTACAATACACTACTTTTAAACATATTATTGGTTATTTTAAAAAATCTATTCAGTACAATAAACTACTTTTAAACATATAATGGTTATTTAAAAAAAAATCTATTCATTACAATAAATTACTTTTAAACATATTTAAAAAGTTGATGAATAGAATAAGAAGAACAAAAATTTATTGAACTACTCTTATTAAATATTGGGCTTAATGGTCATGCACTGTCAGTATAAATTCTTTGACACAATCAATTCATCACAACCATTCATAAAACATTACTTTAAATATATTTAAAATAAAAGTTAGATGTATTTTAAAATCTGACAGTTATTATTCATCCGACGGATTAAATCCTTAAATATTAGTGTTGTCTTACGATAAAAATTAGTAATTTATTTATTTAAATTTTGAATAAAACTAAAAAATATTAATTTATTTGTCCATTTTATATAACTTGTCATTTATTCTATAAAAAGAAAAAAAAATGTTAAACAAATTTTGTCTTAAAACAAAGTAAAACCTATGAAGAGTTTACCATATACCCTTACATTTTGACCAATACCCATACAAAATTTTTAAAATGCCAAATATAACCCTGATGTCAGACCGTCAGAGTTTCGAAAAATTTACCTAAAAAATCATGTTCTGGAAGACTTTTGATATGACTTCCGGTATGTTTTTTTCCAAACCGGAAGACTTATGGAAAGTGTCCCGGTTTAGTAATTTTTGATCACCGTAAGACTTAGGAAAAGTATCCCGGTTTGGAACAGAACCAATAAGACTTCCGGTTGTCAAGTTTTCATGTACCGGAACACTTCAAGTAAGAGTTCCGGTTTGTTCCAAATACACTACCGGAAGACTTACTTGAAGTGTTCCAGTTTATTTTTTTTTTAATTTTTTAATTTTTTAATTTTCTTTATAATTTGTTAATATACAATTAAGGAAGAAAAAAATATTTAATTTAACAACATAAAAAATATTTATTACAAATTAAAATATTTGACATTAACAATTAAATACACAATTAAGGAAGAAAAAAAATTATTTGACATTAACAACATAACAAACTAGTATGATACTCGTGCGTTCGCACGCATTTGTTCTTAGAATGTATTTGTTTTAAGAATGTATTTGTTTATATTTAAAATTTTAAAATAAAAAGTTTCTAATTAATAAAAATAAGTAAATAAAAAAATATAATATATATTTAAAATGAATTATAAAATATAATATATATTTAAAATGAATTAATAAAAATATGTAAATAATAAAATATAAAATATAATTTATTTAAATTGTATGCTTATTTTAATATAAATTTTGATACTAATTAAAATGAATTAAATGAACTTTAATAAAAATACGAATAGAATGAAACATAAGTAATGTATGAATAAATAGTATCAAAATTGTATAATATTTTTTATTAATCATACAATCTATTTGTCATTTATAAAGGAAGAAAACCTAGATACAATTCTTTATGTGTATTTTATACTTAAAATATGACAAGTGTATAATTTTCTCCTACATGTATGCAATTTATTTTTCCTATTTTTACTCCATAAATAATATTTAAATATACTTGTCATATTTTAATTGAAAATAGTATAAACCACACCTAAGAAATTGTATCTAAGTATTTTCCTTTATAAAATTTAAAATTTTAAGCGCACAAGTTCATCAATGATCAATATATATTTATCTATATATAATATAAAGTAATTAAAATATTAAAATTAAAATTTTATTGGGGTCAATTTCACTCAAATATGAAATAATATAGTACATATACTCACGGGTACATATATGGTATTGATATTAACACATTTAATTAAATATTGAATAATAACAAGAATAAATTTACTATTGACTTAAATATTTTTATAAATAATTCCAAAACAAAATTATTTATATATAGAAATAATTATACCGTTGATTCAAATATTTTTATTTATTAAATAATATATTTTATTTGTAAATTGATTTTAATCAATAATATATTAAATTATTATTATTAATTGAATTATATAATTTGATTGAATATATCTTCACCATATTTTTTTGTCAATTTAAGATTTTTATTATTATAAAATATTTTATTATCATCAAATATTTTTAAACAATGTCATTTTTATAAATGAGACTAAGTTTACTATTGATTCATATATTTTTATAATTAATGTCAAAACAAAAATAATATTTATCATTCTTATAAACGGGAAAAAATATTAGTAATTCAAATCTTTAATTATTATTTTTTTAAACACAGGTACTAATTAAAATATTGAATATTACGTGTTCATACGAGTTACTAATTAAAATATTGAATATTAATGGAAATTAAAAATATTAAATATTAACGGAAACATTAAATTACTGATATAAATATTAAACAATAATAGAAACATAAATTTACTAATTAAAATATTGGTACCCTAGGGAATTGATTCTATTTATTTTTAAATATATATTATATTTTTTTATTTACATATTTTTATTAATTAGATACTTTTTATTTTCAAATTTTAAATATAAACAAATAAATTCTTAAAACAAATACATTCTAAGAACAAATACGTGCGAACGCACGGATATCATACTAGTTTGTTATGTTGTTAATGTCAAATAATTTTTTTCTTCCTTAATTGTTAATGTGCGTTATGTTGTTAAATCAAATATTTTTTCTTTTTTAATTGTATATTAACAAATTATAAAGAAAATTAAAAAATTAAAAAATTAAAAATAAATCGGAGCACAGGTACATGGAAACTTGACTATCGGAACACTTTTCCTAAGTCTTCCGGTAATCAAAAATTACTAAACCGGAATACTTTTCCTAAATCTTTCGGTTTATAGGATTATTTTTGATATTTTGAAAATTTTGTAAGGATATAGGTCAAAATGTAGGGGTCTAGGTAAACTCTTCAAAACCTATATTAGAGGAAATAAGTGATTTGGTGTTGTGGTGCGTTAGATTCCATTAGAACAACCGGAGCATACGACGTTGTATTGTACCTTCACAGATCCGAAACAACCGACGTTTTCTGTTTCCCTTCATTTCATCCTCTTCGATTCCAACGTAAGATTCATCTTTCCATTTTCTTATGCTTAAACAAATGTAATCCAGATCACACATTGCAGTTCCTGTTTCGTTTCTTCATTCACCTATTGCATCGTTATCATATTCTGAGAATGTTCTATGAATATTGCTTTCCTTGATTCAACTGTTTACTATTGGATTTGACCATTACATGAAATGTGTTTCAAAATCTTCTTTTTGTGATTCTAAATCTGATACCTTAAAAATCAAATTTTGATCTGTTTCCTTTCCTTTTTGAATTGTTTTGCAATCTCAGAAGAAAGGCCAGAAGCGTGTGCTGTAGAGAGTTCCATGGCCTCTGAGAGGGAAAGCTTTGACCTCTCGGGACCTTTGCATTTGACTTATGTTTTATGGTAAGATCTTCAAATCAATCTTCAACTTTCAAATTTCTTCTTCCTAATTTCGATACTTCGATAACAAAATGAGTAGTTTTTTTATAAAACTGATTTGTAAGACGAGGATTGTCCCTGCTCATATATCGTCTCTTGTGAGACACATGCACTCTCACGGTCCAGCACTATTGAGTTTCGTGCGTGGATATAAATGATGATAGTTTGTGAGCGGAAATCTGATAGCAATGACCTATAACGTCTAACTAATCTTGAATTAGACTCTGCTACCATCTTGGATATGAATATCTAACAAGTATAATGTATAATGAACTTTTACATTTGATATATGATTCAGGGATAATCCATATCATCGAATGTCAGTTGCTGCTTGTTTGGTTCAAGGTGTTTACATTCTAGAAAGGGACCGGCAAGAAAACCGCCAAGGTTCTGATGCTCTTGCACCTCCTTGGTGGACATTTTTCCATTTTCAACTACTTCGTCCACTTGTAGATGATGTTGATTCTTCCATCTTTGGTGCAATCTATGAGTTCAAGCCTCCGTCATCTCAATCTAATGACACATTATATCGAAGTCCACGTTATGTGATCGCCTTTCGAGGGACCCTAACGAAAGCACACTCGGTTTCGCGTGATGTTGAGTTAGATATCCACTTCATCAAACAGGGGCTTCATCAAACTACACGCTCTAACATAGCTGTTCAAGCTGTTCGAAACACAGTAGCAACTGTAGGTGATTCAAATGTTTGGTTGGCCGGACATTCCCTAGGATCAGCAATGGCGATGCTTACCGGGAAAACCATGGCTAAAGATGGAAATTTTATCGAATCTTTTCTTTTCAACCCTCCATTTGTATCTGCCCCACTTGAGAAGATTAAGGACGAGAGAGTAAAACACGGGATTCGATTCGCTGGCAGTGTGATAACAGCCGGACTCACCTTGGCTATGAAAGCCAAGCAGCCGAAGGATTTCTCTTTCGATCCATTTACCGCTTTGTCTGCGTGGGTTCCATGTTTATTTGTGAATCCATCTGATCATTTATGTTCGGAGTATATTGGATATTTTGAACACAGGAGAAACATGGAGGACATTGGCGCGGGCGTGATTGAAAGGCTAGCAACTCAAAACTCGCTTGGGGGACTATTGATGGGCGCGTTCGGGAAGGAATATTCTGAACCGCTGCACCTCATTCCTTCGGCTTCTTTAACAGTTAATGTTGCACCTGCATCTGATTTCAAAGAAGCTCATGGGATTCATCAGTGGTGGAAACCTGACTTGAGCCTTGAGTACAAGCTCTACAATTACAAATAGTTGATGTAGTTATTGTAATTTATTGGAGTTGATTTATTAGGGGCTGATAATTCTGATTTTCGTGTGAAGACTGAGAAAATTCATTGAAACATGGCCTTGGACGGAACATTATAGCAGAATTTGATTCATGTAACAGAATATATTTAATGGAATAAGGCTAATTGATTGTTGTTGTAGAGTATGTTTGTATTGTAATTTTGTTACATAAATTAATTAAGTGTTAGAACTAGTTTAATTATTTGATGTTCTCTTAGGTAACAAACAATTTCTCCATCTGTTGTGAATTTGTCAAGGATGATGTCTGATATCAGCATTTTCAATGGCAAACATGATCGTCTTGAGTTATGCACAAACATGATGGTCTTGAGTTATGCAAACAGAGAGTTTTGAATGACATAATCTTGAGGATTTTATTTTTATTCAGTTGTTAAAAAGTTGACAAATATTATATATCAAGTCTGTTTTAAAACGAGGGTCGTTTTAAGTTTTTGCATACAAATTAAGAAATGAAATAATATTATTTTACTAAAGAGATTAATTGTTATGTATTGACAGTGTAATTTTTACACTGTCAATGCACTGTCATCATCTGTTTGTATTATTTTATTTATTTTTAAAATAAAAGCCAAAGTTGTTCTAACATCCAACGACTGTTTAACACAGTCAGTGCATTCAAATTAAATTCTTTAACAAATTAATCTTATTAATGTGTGGAAATAATATACAAAATAAGAGTAATTAGATAGTAACATAATTGAAAAAATAGCAATCATTTCAATATTGAAATGTGAGAATAATATCGAAGTATTAATTATTGTTTTATCGATAATAATTTGAACTATTTATTTTAAAGTCAGAAATATGTAAAATAAGATAAAGGAAATAAAAAATTTAAGATATTAAAATAGAAAAATAAATAATTATAAAAATAATAATTTTATTATTATTTTTAATGTGTAAATAATTTTAAGGTAAAAACTAAAGAAACACGTGGAACATTCATTTTTCTATTCTCCATTACCTAGGGGTGTTTGTTTCACGATTAAGAATTATATGTTTCAAGAATAAATAACTAAAACATAGTTATACTTATGTTTGTTAAAAGGTTATTAACAAATTATTGCTAAGTTTAAATTTTTTTGAAAAAGTAAATATAACTATCGATTTTTCTAGTAACATGTTAAACACTTAAAAAAAAAAAAATAGTCGATGTTCGGTACTAGACACTAATAATGTGATGAAGGACTCTGTATATAGTGATGTGAATCTCCAATGGGGTGGTATAAAGGTGGATCTACAATATTAATGCAGTAATATAAGGATGGATTTACAAGATTAACATTCCACATTCTAAGATTCTAAGATAATTATATAGTACAAAATGAGTAAAGTGTAAATTTGAAAAGATAATGTGTACTTATGCTTTTTATATATATATATATATATATATATATATATATATATATATATATATATATATATATATATATATATATATATATATATATATATATATATATATATATATATATATATATATATATATCACTGGGCTTAGAGATTGCATCTTATATGTATTAAGCCTTCGATTGGTCCATAACAGTTGTCCTTAAGGTTTGTCGGGTGTTTGAGAGTCAGAAAGTATTTTGAAGTTGATGTCGGCATCTCATCATCAATGTTAACCATCAGTGGATTTGGGAAAGCCATAAAGCAGTTGCAAAAGTAGTGGAAAACAATTGCATTAAATGTATTTTCCATTATCGAGACGTTTTGTCGATTTTTGGGCATGTGGCCTTAAGCTCACAAGTTAGAGCTGATGCTCTTTCCTATGGCATTCAAGTGCACTTGATTTTGCTTGTATTCTCAAGGTAAAATCTTGTCGTTGATTTTAACTTTATATATTCTCCTTGATCTGACCCGTTGTTCGCTTCCTCTAAATAAAGGTTTCCTAGTTCCTTGGGTTAATTATTCGCTACTCCTTCAGACCCGAAATAAGCTTCATCTCCGTGAGAGCAATTTTTTCTTCTTTTTCAGAAGTCTTTTCCTGAGTGTTTTCTTTCTCTTTGGAGCGAACCGCTCTTCACTTTTAAACTCAACTTTCTTCGCACGCTTTCATCCCTTCCAGGTACCGTCCTTACCTCAAACTTATTTTCCTATTTTCAATCTTTATTTTTCGCCATGGCTCATATACGTGGCCACTCTATCAACTTGTCTAGTGACTTTAACGATAATGGTTCTTCTTCCTTCATTACAATAGAAATCCCTACTAGTTCATACTTTAACCTTTCAGTTATCAATCATTTTGCTCCTGTTATAATAAATGTGTCTGATAATTATGATTCATTGAGGTTTTCTAGCGATTTACTTGATTGAGAAACTTCTCCTATTGAATCTTTATTTGAAACACTTTCTTTAGACGAAAGTGTTAGAAACGGTCTCACACTCAGTTCTATGCATGCTTCCTCCATAGTTGTCGGGGATCATTCTCTTTCTTTTTGGCTTCATCGGAGGTGAAAGTCACTGCTTTGAACAGGGAAAAAGCTCGCTCATTCATCATAACTTACTAGTCTACTTTTGGATAGGATCCAAGTGACGTGAATATTAGGGATCACCTCAAGCTTGGGACTTAGTTTACTATTATTGATGGGATCTTGACGTCAATGGTCGTTCGGTCTGATGAAGCGCGTTGAAGGAGTATCGGTCTTGTGGAGCCGACTGATGCGAGTAGATAAAATTGTGTGGATTCTAAAATATTGGGAACTGTCTCATCTTTAGATAAAACCGTAGTCGTGGAGGAGGCTAATATAGAAGTGGGTTGTTTTTCTAATTGGTTGGTTCTTGAAGTCGAGTAAGGAAAAATGATTTGTAGCATCTTCGAGGAATGTTTTATTCCTTTCTTTGAGTGTCATTTTACTCGGATAAATTTGCAGCTGCCCTTGGCTAGATTTGAAAAGGAGGTATTAAGGTTCTTAAAGGTTTCCTCTTCGCAACATCATCCAAGTGCTTAGATTATAATAAAGGTATATCAATTCTAGGTTGATTACGAGGTTTGGAAGCCCTTAGCCAACTATATTCCACATTTTCGCCATATTGCATACCTCACTGGATAATCTTTAAGATCATTGGTTGATCTCATTAAGATATGATATTCCTCAGTTAAGTGCTTATACAAAGAACTATGATGACTTCATCCTTGGCAACTCACTCGCCTTCTGCCAGGTTCCTAATGACTTACCTCTAAGTAAGTCTACAAATAGAATTTACAGTTGTTGGGCCTGAGTTCATTTTATACAGGAGCCTCATAAGTATGTTGTCTCCTTGGATTCTCTTACCCTGGAGATATTAAGATGAAGGAATGTCTGATGCTTTCTACGAGGGCCTCAGTTATAAAGAGGGATTTAGGCCTTTCGAGGTAAGGCCCTCAATGCAGAGGAAGTGGTTGATTGATACCCTTGCTATTGTCGAGGTAACCAATAGTCTTTAAAAGAAAATGATCTTTGGTATAAGCAAAATGTCATCACCCCACTGCCTCCCCCCCGCCTTTTTGACATGGATTATTATTGTACTTACATATAAGATGGTTTCTCTGAGGAAAATCTTTGGTTTAATAAAAAATGATAGGCTAGGGTCATTATTACTTCCCATTCAATTTTTCTCTAAGTGAGGCCAGTCTTCTACTGGAATTGCCGAAAAATGGGTTGAAGATCGAGTTTCTCCTCCTCATACTAATAACAAAAATGATTGGGATCAAGGCTAACAACCCTATTCAAGGAGAAAGTTCCGACAGGCGAACTTGTTGTAGCAACTGTCAAATCATATTCTTCTATGCTCAAACTGATAATCATTCTTTCGTCTCAGATTCTTCGTACCTCTTAAAAGGCACTTGAAAATGCGATACAAACCCTAAATTTGTTGCAGTGGATGGCTGAAATGCCCAGAATCGCGCCGATTGCGACCACGATTCATACTCTAAAACATATCTCTTTTAAAAGTCTGATGTCATACTTCTACTTGCAAAACTCTGATTTTTGAAGAATTCAAACCCCCTATAGATTATTCTACATCCATATTCCTCCAACAAAGACACAATCGTGAGTATCAAAATCTATACTCTAGTGATGACATTCAACTTATTAATATCAACTTTTATCAATTGAATTAAGATTTCAAATGTGTTATTATCAAATATATGAGCTGAGCCTAATGTTATTGTCCAAGAAATTTCATATTCGATCATCTAAATCCAAATTTTTAATAGGATGTTTGCAATGCAATTTAAATTAATTTTTAGAAAAAAGATTATTTGATCCAAAAGACAAAATCTCTTGCCGTTCAAAATTGATTCCATTAGATCCAATTTAGTAGAGATTAATCTTTTTTAAAATCCAAATTACAAATTGTAATTTCTATTAATATTAATATGTAAAAACACTAAAAATTAACTATAAACTCTAAAAATCAAATGACATGTTTTTTCAATTTAAAAAAAAAAATGTACAAGAGGTTTCAAGTATTGGAAAAAGAAAAATCCAAAATTTTATAGTCATCTTTATAGATAGAAAAGGAAACTTGACATAACTAGATAGTTCCATACAATGGCAATCAACTTCCTTAAAGAGAGCCGCTTTTCACTCTTCTCTCTCTAAGATTTGATTCCCATATATTCAAACCTATGTGCAAAAAGTGTTGTCAATTAGTAGTACCACTCTTAACAAGTAATGTTTGTTCAAAAAGTCATAGCATCCAACTTTGCTTAACCTACAATTAATTAGTAATAGTACCTACCTAGCTCATAAAAAAAGTGCTTGGAGTTCCATCTTCTCTTCATACTCATCACCCACTCCACTCCCTTTAACTTGTATCAATAAAGCAACACAACACTTTCACTTCATTTCCCTATCTGTCCCCACTTTCCCATTCACATAAATTTACTTGTAATAATTAGAAACAAACAAAAAAAATTGATTTTCTACAACTTACAAAACACCTTTCATCTAGTTCCAAATTAGCAAGGGATCCCTAATGGTATAATATCAAAAACAAACAAACAATGCCAAAATCTGCCTTCAAAATTTATAATCTAAAAAATCCATTTTTACAATTTTGTTTTCCATACTTTCCTTACTAAATGGATCGATTAATCCGATTCAGAGTCAATGTTGACATCAAGTGATTCCAGACCCATCCCGATCTTAATTGCAGACGATCAAACCTTGATGAAAGGCCCAACTAACTATTAACTTTGATATATATAATATTTAGAGTTACCACTAAAGACTTAGCAATGAAAACCTAACACAGAACCGTCACTAACGGCAATGGCGACTCTGCAACCGGTTCTAACCTTCACTTCATGACTGAAGAAATGCAAAACCCTAACACGCCCCGCCATTTCCAGCTTCGACTCAATCTCCATCGTCGGTTGAACTCTCAACCCGAAGTTAAACCCTACACCATCACCGTTCGCCAGTGTGGGGCCCATATTCGGCGGTGCCGACAACGGGAAAGACTGGACAGAAAACGTGGCGGCCATGTACTGTGTTCTCCCGGCGTCGATCTGACCGGCGGGGATGAACATGAAGCCGACCTGGCTACCGTAATAGAGGATTTGAAGAGAGCTGTCGTAGTGAGAGAACGCAGCTCGGTTAGGGTTTCTAACGGAGGCGTATTGTGCGAAGGTGAAGTTAACGGTGCCGTTGATGACGGAGAAGGATGGAAGCTGAACGGCGTTGACGGCGATCTTGGGGTCTTGGGGTTTGAAAACTGTGTAGTAGACTATGAGGATGACGATGATGATGAAAATTAAGAAGATTGTGGCGACGACGCATGAGGCTAGGTTGGTGCGTCCTGATGGTGGTCGTGGTCTTTTTGGTCTGGTGGAGGTGGTGGTGATTATGGGTCCATCCGCCATGGGCTCCGGTGGTGGAGTGGTGGTGGATCTTATGTTGAGAGGAAAATGTGAATGGGAATGAAGAAAATTATAAGGTTAGATAAAAGGTAAAGAAGCATTTGATTAAATCAAACCCCACATGTTGTCATAAAAAGTACACAAAATTGCCTTATCAAACTAACAAGAGTAAGAAATTGAGAAAAACCAAACACTGTGTGAATGATGGTGAACTTTGATAATTTGTTTTAACCTTTTCTTTTTTGATTTTGGTTTATTTATTGGTGATATTGGAAACAGTGTTTTTTTGAGACTAGAATTGAGGTATTTTTGTTTTATTGTTAAATTTTGAATAGATAATTGTGTTTTTAAATAGTGGAAATGGCCATGTTTGTCTTGGAGTGGGCATTTTGTTGACTATATCTGAAGTTTGAACTAAATTGAGTGAGAAAGGAGAGTGTGTTTCATCGTTGGATTAATCTGACAAAGCAAAGTTGCCATGTGACACAGTCTTGCCTTGCCCTCTAACAAAAAGTAAATTCATCGATTATCAACTATATAACTATTAGAAAAATACATGCACACCTTCAATATTGATGTTTTCTACTAAAAAATATTTACATTACAAAAAATAATAATTTAATAAACAACAAATGAATCACAATTTTTGCCCCTCATTCATCTCAACTTCAAACACATGTCATTCATTTTTCCTTTCCATACAAATATTCAATTTTTCTCTCTTTTTCCTTTCCATACAAATATTCAATTTTTCTCTCCTAGTTTTCAAAATTCATATTCTCCTAAAACATTTTCTCTTTCTCCCCCATTAATATCAAAGTGTTCTGATTTCTCGTAATAAAGGGCTGAGCGTAAGTCTTCGTCAAGCACATATCCAATTCGTCGGACACGATCCACGACCCAATACTGAAGTGTGGGGACAGTATCTCCCCCACGTGGACCAAGTCACTCAGCTACCCACGTACCTCCTGGTATATAGGGACGATTGGACCAAGAGCAAAACCAAGTACTAGGTCTTACTTGCTCTTACGCTTTCCTTAGCGGTTCTTCCTTGGGCCTAGCTAACCCAACCCAGGGAAGAACCTTGACCCAACACTGGGAGTACACTATAAATACTCTCTTTCATTAGAGGGTCAGGTATTCTGAACTATTAATCTCTTCTACCTTTTCTGTACCAGTATTCTCACTTTGGCATCAAAGTGTCTTGCAGGTACACCCCCACCTTTTCCAACCTCTCATTGCACTTGTTGTTCAACATCTGGAGGGTTCCTTCTGATCAAGTAAGATCAATGACGCCGTCTATGAGAAACTAAAAGTTTTCCCCGTCTTCCACAACAGAAGACCAAAACTTCGATCTATCCTCTTCAACCATCCAGCATGACCAGCGAGCACAACGACAACCGTACCTTCGGTCTCGTCGACTACACCACCGGCACAGAGGATAACCTGAATGTCACACATGAGCCCGATGTGCGAGACAGACAACCTTCCACCCCGTCTCCTGAGCCTGAGGACAATGGCGTTCCTCAACCTCAGTCAACAGCTCCCTTTCAGTCCATCCCGGTATCAGTCGAAGGGGACCCCACCATGATAGCCATGGTGAACGCACTCAACCAGTCCAACATCATGCTCTTTCAATAGTAGGAGCGGATCATGGCACTGGAGACTGAACGTCAGACTGATCCTCCTCGATATGGACGCAAGTCTCAACCCGAGAGACGCTAGCCAGAGGCAACCAAGAAGCGAGGACGCTCACCTCCTCGCCGAGGACAACGCTCTCCCGAACCAAAGAAAAACAAATACAGGGGGCGTCCCGAGCGATCGAATGACTAGCCGAGGACTTCTCCTCGACGTGATCGGAGTCCCAAGAACGAAGACTACTCTCCTTTGAGGAGTGATGAAGATGACCCTCGCTACCTACTTTCGCGGGCCATCATGGAAACTCCACTCCCAACGGGCATGGAAAAGCCCCCAAAACTTGCGACATACGATGGGACAACTGATCCCATGACCACCTCAACAACATCAATGCTATGCTCGACTACCGCAACGACGTTGGTGGTAACGTCAAATGCAGATTGTTTTCAACAACTCTCCGGAAGGGAGCCATGGCATGGTACAAAATCCTGGCCCCCCCGAGTCCATCACGTCCTGGAGAGCATGAGGTCAGCATTCATGAGGCACTTCACTGCCTCCCGACATCATCCAAAAATAGAGGCCACCCTTGAGGCCATCATACAAGGAAAGAATGAAACGTGCACTCATACATTGGACGATTCAACCAAGAAGCTGCCGAGGTAGATATAACTGACTACATGAAAAAGTATCTCCTCGATAAAGGGCTCTTCTCCAGAAGCAAACTCAACCGGACAGTCGGGATCGAACCTCCTCGCACCCTCGACGAGCTTCTCCACAAAGCTCAAGTGTACACCAGGTACGAGGAGAAGCAATTCGCCCATAGTGTCCGGAACAATCACGGTCAGGACGATGCCAAAAGTTCCAAACACGAAGACTACACCGCCCATCACTGCACCAGGGAGAAGCGAAGAGATGACAAACCTCGCGTTGTCCGCAAAGGAAGGGGGCCAACGGGGAGCTTCTTCGAATATACGTTGCTGACTACTCCCCGCGAGCGCATCTTCGCCGAATGCATCAACTCTAAGTTCAAATAGGGCAGGGTAAGGTTCCCCAAACCTACAACACCCAAGCCCCACACCGACAAGTCCAAGTACTGCCGCTTCCACAGGAGTCACATGCACGTGACTAAGGATTGCGTTCATCTGAAAGACGCGATCGAGATCCTGATTAAGGAAGGCCACCTCAAGCACTATACCAAAAGAAATGATGCTCCCCGACACGAGGACCAAACTATGAAGAGGAACCGCGAGGACACTCCGTCCGACGGGTCCCCCTTCCAAGTGGCCTTGTGCGTATCACGCCCTGAAGATTTCCACCTCCCCGATGTCTACATGGGATGACATCTTGCTGTACATAGTCCGTAGGAGAACTTCCACGCGGCCTTAGTCATCTTTGGAGGAGGGGTAAACAACGAGAACGCTGCCATTTTTGTGAAACGGAAGTTCGACGAACTTCTGCTAACCACGCTTGATCAATTGACAACATTGACGAAGTCTCGGGGAAAATTCAACCCTATATCCTTTTTCCTCGAGGAACTACCGAGCGGTTCACCTAACTCGAACATCCCCTTGCTGATAAGGGCAAAAATGGCACGTTTTGACGTCCGACACATTCGGGTCGACCAAGGCAGCTCAGTAGACATTATGTACGCCCACTTGTTCAAGACTCTCAAGCTGGACAAAACAAACTTGTCCCCATATGTTGGATTCGACCTCCAAGGGTTTAACGGGGCCACCACAAGGCGATGGGGGTACGTAGAGCTCCTCGTTCTGTTCGGGGAGAATGAGACATTAGAGAAGTCAAAGTCCAATTCCTGGTGATCGAGTGCCCTTCGCTCTACAACTGTATCCTTGGCCGACCCACATTGGCCGAATTGACAGCAGTCCCATCCACCGTTCACTTAAAAATGAAGTATTACACGAAGTTGGGTCGCGTAGTCACGATTTACGGCGACATCGAAGCTGCCCGAAGATGTTACGATGCGACGGTCAAAGGACAAGCCATAATCAACACCTCCAAGAGCAACAAGAAGCCTAGAGCCGAAGAGCATCCACATTCCCTGCGAGTTAACTCCATTGACTTCGACAGTCATCTCGGCGAAGACGACGCTGAAGCACAGGGTCCCATCAACGGGCATATTCCAACTCACCCGGTACGCGCAATCCCCGACGACGAGTTCGAGCTTATTCCTCTGGGCGATAACCCCGACATAACTGTGAAGATAGGCACTGGACTACCATCAACGACAAGGGAACAACTTGCGACCTGCCTAAGGGAGAACGCCGACCTGTTCGCATGGAGCGCTGCCGAGTTGCCCGGGCTCGATCTCGAAGTCGTCTTCCATCATTTAGCCATAGATCCGACCATTAGGCCCGTAGCACAGCGTAGGTGCAAGCAGTCTCCCGAGAAAGCGGAGGTTGCCGAGTAGGCTCTAAAAGACATCTTAGAGGCAAATTTTGTTTCTGAAGCCCAGTACACAACATGACTCTCTAATGTAGTTCTTGTCAAGAAAAATAATGGAAAATGACGAATGTGTGTAGATTATACCGATTTCAATAGGGCATGTCCCAAATATTCTTTCCATTTACCTAACATAGATAAATTGGCAGCCAACTCTGCAGGTTTTAAACTCTTGTCTTTCATGGACGCATACATCGAATATAACCAAATCCCCATGTCAGACGCGAACAGGCGGCACACGAACCTCATGACCCCGACATGCTTATCCTAGAAAGAAAAATAAAGCAAGTTACAACTCACTTCAAGGAATTGAAGATGAGTTCAACTTCAAAGGGAATGAAAAAAGTGAAATGTCGAAGAAACAACTAAGGCTTATCGAAAACACAAGTTGAAATGTAAAAGGATAAGGAAGAAGGTGTATGTAGGATACCCTGCCACACATATGGCTTACCATAATCCCCTACAAAACAAAGGTTAGTAAAATACATCCAAAGTGATAAAAGGAAAGTGGTAATCAAATACCAAACATATCCTATCACCATTATGACCTAAACTAGACTCAATCCTAAATTTAAGAATACTTAAAAGCTAAGCAAAGCCTAAAGTCAGCAGTTACTACAACTCTAACACACGATTAACAACTAAATGCAAGTAACAATGCAAACAACCTATTACCGCTGCCAAACAACATGAAAAAGGGTGTAAAAAGACCAAAACAGAATAATACAATATGTCTTTTACAACTTTGTCGTACCTCGAAAAATACGATCCTCGCGATGGGACGCGGAAAGAAAACAACAGAGTCGCCACCTAATTCTATTTATTCTACGAGAGAAAATGGAGATATAGATACAACCTAAAGGAAGGATAAGAAATGGTTTACGAAACCAAATTCTAATTTCGGGAGTCGGTTACGCGAGGGGAATGTATTAACACCCCTCACGTCCGTTGTACTCAACGGGAACCTCTTAGTCTAACTATGCGATTAAATGTTGATTATTGTCTTTGTCTTCTAAATGTTTGTTAATATGTTTGTTAAAGAAAAAGTATTTTAATTATTATTTGTTATTATTAAGATGACGAAGAAAAGATTACATTTTTTTTATTATTGTGCTCGCGAAGGATTAAAATCCCTGTGCCTACGTATTCCCTTGTGCAATGGGAAAGTCAGAGCTTCGTAGTTCATGCAACTATGATTTGTGGTTTTTAGTGAACAATTATTTAAAACGCTTTCTAACTGCTAAGCGTTGGCTTTTACTCGTGGTGGAAGCTGAAGCGCTAGCTTGTTTGCGAGATAGAAAGATTTAAACAATGTTCGTTTAGAGAAAGATATTTGATCTTTACTTAAGGTGTTTTAAAATGAAAGGGCGAATGGACCACAACGCATGGGGCTAGCCTATGAGTGATTTCATTCAAGAACTCGTGGAGTGCTAGACTCCAGAATTCAGTTATTCGTTGATTACTTATAAAGGGATTTGTATTTGTTGGATATGTTTTAAGTTGTATTCTTTTAGTGTGAAAGGGCGAATGAAGCACAACTCGAGGGCTAGCCTCAAGAGTAATTCAATTCAAAAACCCGAGGAATGCTAGATTCCCGAGTTTAGTTCTTTCACGATTTTAATTTGAGATTAGATGTTTTGATACGAAAGGGCGAATAAATTACAGCTCGAGGGCTAGCCTCAAGAGTAATTCAATTCAAAAACCCGAGGAATGCTGGATTCCCGAGTTTAGTTCTTTCGCGATTTTAATTTGAGATTTAGACGTTTTGTGATTGTTTTGGATGAATTAGGGTTTAAAGTTTTAGAAACGAAGGAGTAAATGGAACACAACTCGAAGGCTAGCCTCAAGAGTGGTTAATTAAAGAACTCGCGGAATGCTAGATTCCGAAGTTCAGTTCCTCATTAATTAATTAAGACGCGTAAGGTCGTGCGGCTGGCGATCATATAGTTGATCGAATTACGTGTGTGTAAAATGTAGGTGCAGATGTTTTAATTGATTAAGTGAATCGAATTCTAGTTCCTATGGGTATTCCTAGCAATGCGAAACTGTAAAATAAAGGCAGAAAAATAAATTGCGTTCAAAATAAACGGGAGAGGGATACATGATGATTTACACTAGATTGCGAAGAAATAAAGGGTATCGTTGTAATTTTCCCAAGAGAAAGCGTGTGTGCAGTGTATGAATTATTCGGAACCGTTAAAATTTAATATTGTACAAAAATGTAAAAATAAAATAAAATAAATAAATAGACTAAATAACATAAAATAATCCATGAAATAAAATAAATTAAGCTTGTGGAATAAAAGAATGACCTCATATTGGCCACGATTCATCGAAATCAATTTATCGTGGCTTTTTATCATATCATCGGCCCCCCCAAAAGGGAAATATACAATTAAATAAATAAAGATCAAAAAGAGAAAAAAATGTGTAACAACAAAATAAAATGTGATTGACTTAAACAAAATTCATCTAAATTATAAAACCAAAAGTTAGTAATAATTAAAATAATAAAAGAGAACAAATGATAAAGAAAATAATAATAATAATAATAATAATAATAATAGCAATAATAATAATAATAATAATAATAATAATAATAATTAAATGGAGAAACTAAAATTATT
Organism: Lathyrus aphaca; assembly: GCA_963966055.1. Taxonomy (NCBI): domain Eukaryota; kingdom Viridiplantae; phylum Streptophyta; class Magnoliopsida; order Fabales; family Fabaceae; genus Lathyrus; species Lathyrus aphaca. The sequence goes on along the minus strand of OZ014521.1, from coordinate 27,028,402 downwards.
AAAAAAAAACAGAGATAAGGGTTTGTGTGATTCGGAAAGACCAAGATGGGCGTAAAGCCCAAGACCCACATAAGAAACATAGAAAGTTTAATAATAAAAAAAAGAGTAAAACCTCTGCAGCTTATTCAAAAAAAGAAGAAAACGAGAAAACACCTTTTCCTTTCTTTTCACCGCCGGCCACCAACAACTTTCGTCCTCACCTTCCAATTTCTATGCGTCTCTCAACCTCAGAATCTCAGACCTTCATCTCGCGATCTCATGGCCTCTATTCGCTCGGTTTAATTATCTCACCGTTTCAGTTTTTGGACCTCGCGGTTTCGTTCGGCTTTGACGGTGGTTTTGCAATCTGAGCGGTGGCGGAGGGTTTATGATGATGGCGATGAAAAACGGTGGCCGGAGACTCGCGGCGGTGGTTGGTGGTTAAGCAGTTTGAAGGGGTCGAAGATGGTATGTTTCTGGGTTTTGTGGTTGATGGATTTCACTCGGTTTTACGATTCTGTTTTGGTGAGTTTTTCAATCCTTACAGTTTTGACTCAAGGCTTCTCTTTCGCCTCTTTTCTCTGTGTTTATGGTTTGAAACTCGATTTGGTTTCAGATGATTCTTTTTGGTTTTGCAGTGATGGTTGCACGATTTTCGACTGGTTTCGTGCGGTGGTGGTTTATGGATGTTTTCGGTGGATGGGATTCCGACGAGCTTTGGTGCTAAGCTGACACTGAAAGTTAGGGAGAAAACGAAGGATTGTAGAGGAGACGCCGTATAACGCGGCAGAGAGACCGGCGGTGGGGAAATAATGGTGGTTGCTGCGGAGGTTTTCGGTGGAGTCGTGTTGGCGGATTAGATGACCTGTGTGTAGCGGTAAAATCATGAGTGTAAGCTATTGATTAACTTAACTCGATATACACAGAGTCGCCACCACGCTTTTATTTATTTCCAAATGGAAAAAGGTAAAAAGAACGAAGAAAGCCTTAAAGATTGAAGAGATGAGAAGAAGAATGTTTTTTTAAGTTTTTGGTGTTTGAAGAGACGAACGTCTCATGCCTACGTACCCACAAAGTGCAATGCGAGATCAAAACCCCGTAGTTCGTGGTACAAATTGTGAAAAGGAAAAGTGAGTTAAGTTGATTTTAAAATGTAAAGATAAGTCGTCATTCTTTAGCGAATAATTCCGCTAGAAAGAATGAATCATATCTAAACATAAAAAAGGTTAAAGGAAAACGTGCACGAGGGCACAAAAGCAATTGAATGAGTTTGAATGCTTTTTAAAGTTTTGAGAAGAAAAGTTTTGATATGCTTATGTGGTTTAGCATTTATTAAGAAATGAAATGAAAAGATAAAAGCACATGACCGAAGTCAAGGTTTGATTGCAAAAATGTTTGAAGTTAGAAAACAAAGAAAGTTTTGAAAAGAGGAAGGAGATTTGAAAATTGAAGAAGATAGGAAGAGATGAAGAGACTATCCTAAAACTTGAAAATAAAAGCTAAGGGAAGAAATGATCAAACCAAATGGCAAGCATCTTTGAAACAAATGGATTTCCATCTTCATAATCAAGTGAACTTAACCGGAGCCAAAATCTTCAATCCATAATAACTCGAGCAAGGGAATGGTCCTAGAATCTAAGTCCGAAACTCCAAGTCTCAAGCTAAGGATAGTAACCATAGTCCGAAATTAAAAGTCACCAATTTTTTAGATATTTAATCCGTTATTAGTGTTTTTGTGTCCAAATAGACAAAGGAAAAATAACAAGCAACAATATAAACAATAAGCAAAATGATATATGATATAGAAGCATAATAAGAGAGATAGGGAACAAGAGATTGAAATAAAAGAGGATAAGGTGCGAGAGATTAAAATTAAATGTTAGTATATTCACATTATTATAATATTTACAATATAAAGTGGTATGATGAACTTAATCAAGCACAACCACGAAAAGAAAAAATAAAATCGAGGCAACCGGATCCAAGTGGATCGCATTCCGAATCGGGACAACTTTAGGTCTATGTTAAGCAATCGCCGAGTAATTTACGGAGTAATTACCCTACAAATGAGGCCGGCCACCACTAATTAAAGTGGAAAATATTCGTGTTAATACATGTTAGAGAAACAATATTATAGATCTTTCTCCGAAAACATGCCACACTAAAAGAAAGAGAACGGTCTAATCTTAATCGAGATTTTCGTTAAATTTCTCGAAGGCAACCTATCACGATCTCAAAGTATGGAGAATGATCCAAATGATCATTCATCCATAGATTTGAAATAATGAAGATTAAACCGATCGGAAATCAACAATCGCGAATCGGAGATTGTCATCGACCAAAAATAAAAGATGAAGAAAATGGATCTAAAAGTAGATCCAAAAAAAAGAAATAGAAATAGAAATATTTTTAAATTCTTTTCTAAAATTTCTTTTCTAAAAATCTTTCTAAAATGCTTTTTTCTAAAATATAATTCCTAAAAACCTTTTTCTAAAGATATATTCTAAAATATTTTTATAAGATTCTTTCTAAAAACAAAATTAAACTAAACTATTAAAAAAAGAAATAAACTAAACAAATGAAAAGAAATAATGGAGAGGGGAGAGGGAAGGAAAGTTGCGGGTTGGTTGGATCAGCAAGGATCCAATTGCTTTAAAGGCCCAAACCAATACATTCATGTTCTTTTTTTAAAATTAAAATGGAAAAACAAAAAAACAAATTAACCAAAGAAGTAACAGAGGCTTCGTCTTCATCAAAGGAAACGGAACAGGGTGATAAAACGTGAACGCGGCGGCCATAGTTCAAGGCTCACCTTCACGAAATCAAGCACAATAGATCAAATCTCTCTTTCTACTTCCAATCGGCACTTCTTCTTCTTCTCAAAAACGCAAACCTCTCTCTTTCTTCTTCCTTCTTTCAATTTAATTTTCTGATTGAAAGGGGATTGATGAAGGGTTTAGGGTTGATGAAGGATTTTGAAGATAGGGAAAATCAAGGTTCTGAGATGAAATTGAAGGTTGAATTGAAGTAGATTGAAGGAAAAGGTGGTTGTTGAAGATTGGGGGAAACGGAAAAATTGAAGCTAGGAGTTTATTTTGGCAGAGATTTGGTGAGCTCTCCAAGCTTAGAATTGAAGGAGGGAAGTGTTTAATTTATAGAGGGTGAGTGAAATTTTGAACTGAAGAATGAATTCAATTTCGTTGCCGTTTTGGGTTTAATTGAGATGCGTTTTGTGTTGAGTGTTGTTTTGAATTTCAGGTGTTTGATCGCGTGTCGTATGCGTGCTATGAGAGTGGTTTACGCGTTGGCTGGAGTTTGGATGATTTGAAGTGAAGCTGGCTTTTGCTTGCCGTTTCGAAGCTGGTACAGCTTGTTGTTGCATACGGCTTGGGGAAACGAAGTGTGGGCCTTGCGAAGTTGCTGGAAGCTTGCGCGTGGGTTTGTTGTTTTGGCTTGTATACGGCTTTGTGAAGCTGTTGCTGCGTATTGATTTGTTGTGAGATGGCTTGAAAGTGTTGCTTCGGCGAAGGCTGGCTCGAGGGAGTGAGATGTTGCTGACTGTGTTGATGCTGTGCGGCGTAAAGTTGATTTGGCTGATAAAGTGTGAGGCTGCAAGTTGGGCTTGTCATGCACGTGCGGCATATTGGATGCTGCTTTTTGCTTGCGCGTGGGATAAGTGTTGGCTGAGGTGAAGCTGAGGTTGGGAATGCTTTGCTAGCTACTTGCAGGCTTGGGAGATATTGGCCTGGCTGTTGTGGGAAAAGGTTGTGACGGCTTGTTGTTTTTGTTCCACATGAAGCTTGTTACGTGAAATGGGCATTTTATTTGTGACTTTGTGAATTTAATAATAATATGGCTAAAAAAAGATATCTAATTAAAAAAAACTTAAAAAAATTGGACATGATTGGGTCAAAACAAATATGGGCTTGGGATTTTTATTTGGTAGAAAGATGATATAAGTGAAAGATGATTGGTAATGGGCTATAAAAATGGGCTCAAGTTGTAAGAAAAAGAAATAGAATAAAATGGAAATGATATTAAAAATAAAAAATGGTATAATAAATTTTGGAATTGGAAAAATAAGAAGATAGTTGAAAATGGTATATGAGCATTAAATGGATAAAATCGAAACATGATTAAAAAATAGTAATTTGGGTAAAAGAGTGAATCGGGTAATCGAGAAAAAATGGAAAAAATGGTCATTTAATAAAATGGATAATAGAAAGTTGAAAAATGAAAAATGGTTTAATCGAAAATGGATATGAAATGGTCCTAAGCCCACAACCAATTTCTGATTTTTCACAACCCTCTGATAACATGAAACAAGCCATTACTGAACCACTGAGCAAATTATCGATTCAACCACAATCACTGAAATCGTCTGAAAATTGCCCTGATAAATTTGAGGAAAATAAATCCACAACCGCATCACTGATGAACTGATGGACAACCTTGAAGATTCAAACCAAACTTCGCACAAAACATTGTCTGATAACTGATGACTTCGCACATAACACAGTCCTGAACTTTGAATACGCACTGTCTGAAAAATGAACCACTGGCACAAGTATCTTGCAACTGAACAATCTATTTGATAGTTTGACCAAGATCAGGTCAAACGTCCATCTGAATCGAATCATAATTGAACAACCACATCTGAATTGAGAATCACAGCCATGTCTTTGAAATCCTGCAACACAGAGAAGAAGAAGAAGAAGCGGACTGCACCATATTTTTTGATATTTTGGTTAGAAGTTAGTAAATATAAACAAATAACAGAGATTAAATGCAGTGATCCTCTGTGAAACAAAAACCTGCAACTAAGAAGGATACACGAACCAGTACGTGATCTTGTTTGTATGCGAAATGCAGATGAGATGCGAAAAATCTTAGGTCAAAAATTAGGGTCTGACACTGTGTTGTTGTTTTTTCCACAGTAAGTTGAGAAAGTTAAGATTGATGAAGGATTTTCAGGTTTTTTTTTATGATTTTTCTTTTGTGTGTGAAGCAGAATAAGGTTTTCATGAAGCATAACAAAGTTTTTTATTTTATTTTCTGTCCCCCCGTCAAAAGTCCCCCCTCTTCTGTCTTTATATTTTCTCTTTTAAACTAATCAAAACTTGTCTTCTAATTTTTGATTTTGTCTTCTTGTTCTGACCTATTACTATCATGGCTTAATTGTTGTTGTTTTTATGCAGGTGGTTTGGAGGTTTGTGATATGATGAAAAAGCTATGTTGCAGCTAGTGTAAAGTGTAGTTGTCAATGTTTGTGTAACTTCTGAGACAGAGTTTTGATGGTTGTTGGGGACTAAAGTCAGTTATTGTAACCGACTTTCCCTTAAAACAAATTAAGAAATAAATAAAAGGAATTTTGGAGTTTATTTTTAAAAAAAATTGAGACTAATTAATAACTAAATATAAAAGAAATAATTAAAATAATCTAATAAAACTATTTAGCATAAATTAATTTAAACTCCAACTAAATTAAAAAAATATAAACTTACAAATTAAGAACTAATTGAAAATAAAATTTAAATTAATTAGAATAAACAACAATAAAAGTTAAATTGAAATAAATTTAAACAAACTAAAATAACATTTAACTATATATATATAACATGATTTTAAAAAGAAACGGATATTCTAAAAATAAAAATAAAAATCTAAATTAAATTAAAAAAGAATGAATTGAAATGATAAAATCGACTAAAAATGCATGATGTCTAACTATGATATTGCGATGACAAATACGTCAGACGAAAGAAAACATTGAGAAAAATTAGGTCAAAAATTAGGGTGTGACAGTTGTCCCTATTTAATCATCTTGAACATGAATGTATGAATAACAAAGTTGTTGGACATTCGAGGTGAAAGAGGATTAAATATTAAAATACCTAATATTTTGACCGAATGCAGATGAAATGCAATGTTATGACTCTATGAGAGACTTTTTGTTTTGCTGAGGGTATGAGGTATGAGATGCCATGAACCCTAGCATGCTGACTTTTAACGATGAATATGTTGTATATGGTATGCGGAAAATCATGAAGATATATGGTAATAGTAATCCACCCGACAAAAGTGAGGGTGAAGACTCAATGGGGATAACAATATGCTGGGGATGACAAATCAACTCGGGGTTGAAAGGATAATCAATTCAGGGATCGAAAACATAAAGACATGAATAATGACTCAGGGGTCAAACTGAAATAGAAATCAAACCGGGGGTTGAGGAAAAAACCAAAACCATTGACTCGGGGGGTCAAACGGGGACAAATATCAATTTGGGGGTTGAGAAAGAAAATAACAGTGACTCGGGGGTCAAGAATAAAGACAAAATCAACTTAGGGATCGAAAACATAAAGGTAACAATGACTCGGGGATCACACAACACATCAACTCGGGGGTTGAGAACAAATACGACAACATTGACTCGGGGGTCAAGGAAAAGATGACAACATTGGCTCGGGGGTCAAAAAAACACATCAACTCGGGGGTTGAGAAACTGAAGGCGAACACATTGATTCAGGGACAAAACAACTCGGGGGTTGGGAAAGCAAGTCAACTCGGCGATTGAGGAAAATGAAATATTCAAAGTATCTGAAGTGATCAATCAACAGGTTCAAGTGTGACTGTTGGGGATCCCAATATAGCAACTCGGCGGTTGAGAAAGGTAGTTAAAATAACATTGACCCGACGGTTGGGAGAAAAAAACCCAACTCGGCGATTGAGGTAAATAATGAAAACGACATCGACACGGCGGTCGGGAACACAAAACTCAACACGGCGGTTAAAGAAATCAAATTCAACACGGAGGTTGAGGAAATAAATAACAGACATCGACACGGCGGTCGAGAAAACAAATTCAACACGGCGGTTGAGGAAATAAATAACAGACATCGACACGACGATCGGGAAAATAATTCAACACGACGGTTGAGGAAATAAATAACAGACATCGACGCGGCGGTCGGGAAAATAATTCAACATGGCGGTTGAGGAAATAAATAACAGACATTGAAGTGGCGGTCGGGAAAATAATTCACTTGTTGACCAATCATAGTCTTCAACTCAGCATTAGTTTCATCTTGTTTATCTGACCTCTGCTTAACCATCTCATTCTCTTTCTTCAGCTCTTCTAGATTCTTCAACACAAGAGAAGTTGGTAGCGAATCTTCAACAGTTGCAGCATCTTGAGTAGTTGGTTCTTCAAAAGTTTCTTCAGCAGAAGGTACTTCAACAAATTCATTTCCCTTTACTTCCTCAGAAGGAACTAAAACCATCTGAAGATTAGAATTTGATTCCTTAGGTTCTGGTTCACTCCAAGGCTTATCATCCAGAAGATGAGTCTTCTTCTTTTCAATACTTGTGACCACTTGTTTGAAGTTCTCGCAGAAGTTCTGATGAGTGATATCATAGCAGATATCTTTCAGCTTTTTGGTCTCAGTATTGAACCATTTTCTGAATGAGGCCCGGAGGAAATTAGAAGTTGGAGGATCAGGAAGTTCTGAGCAAGCAACCTTCAGATTCTCCAACCTGATTTTCATGTCTGCCTCAAATGCTAACAATAGTGAGTCAACATCTGATTTTGTTGGTTTTAGTTTTGGTACATGGATAGCTGTTTTGTTGGTTACAGAGGATAGTTCGTGTAGAGCATTTATGTCTATGGATGTTCATAGAGGATCTTATGGTTCAGAGTTTGAAGTGGGAGTGTCTGGTATAGTGATATAGGCAGGGTGTTTGGTGGAGTAGATTCATAAGATGATAGGGAATTTTCACGAATAAGAGATAAATCAAAAACAACTCTATGAAAATAAAAGTTAAGAGGATTGTAGGTGCTAGGTGGTTAGAGTTCAGATGATTGAGGTGGGTTATTTTGTTGAGATACAAAGGGTGGAAATGCGTCAATATCAGACAGAACATGTTGAAGTTCTAAATGAGTTTCAACAAAAGTGGATGTATTCAAATCAGATGGTGGTGTAGGGTCTATTGGAATGTCAAAGTCATCCAGAGTTTGAGGTGTGTGATGATCAGATCTTCGTGGTTGAGTGAATGTATTTTCTGGTTAAGTGAATGGGGGTGGTATATCAAAAGGCACATCAGAAGTTATGGGTATGACAGAGGGAATGGTTTCAGATGTAGGAATGGCAGAAGGAGTGGTTTCAACAGGGATTTCAGACGTGACCATTGTTACATATTCTACCACAAAAACGAATTCAGATTGAGAAGATGAAGAATTACCTTTCTTTCTGATTAGTTTAGGAGCCTTCTGAGAAGTTCCTTCAGCAGCCTTTCTCTTCTTGTTCTTCTTCAAAGTAACTTTTGGTGCTGGTTTTCTGAGTTCTTCAGGATTAAACATGGGATCCACACCATCCAGCTTGCAAAATTCTAAATATCTGACAACAACCTCTGGAGGTGTATCAGAAGAAAATAGAGGGAAATCCTGCAGAGGCATTTTCCTTGTTGTTATAACTTCTCTAGAATGAAGAATAGGATCCTTCTTGATTGAATCAATAAACTTCATCTTCTTGAGGTTCTTGGCATTTAAGGGTTTTCCAACATCTGTTTCCAAAGTTTCAATCTGTTGTGCCTCAATCAGATGATCCATCAGCTTGTTTTCAGTAAGAATATCAGAAATTAACCTACCCAAAGGTATCTAGTCCCTATTTGTCTTCTCCCCCTCTCTTGTTTCCTTGACGTTGTTCTTCAGATGATTGAACAAGGAGTGGGCAAGGTTGACCTTCTTGTTCTTAGAGATGAAGTACAGAAGAAACTGCTGATCCATGTTGATGTAGTCAGGAGAGTTTGTAGCTTTTCTATGGTTGATACTTACCAGAATGATCTTGGCTCATATTCTTAAGTGATCCTTCAGATCCTTGATCTTATTAGAGGGTTGCCCATGTGAGAAGATTTCTCTAGCCACTAGCTTATTATCTGAGAGCTTGTCTGTTCCGGACTGGGCCGTAATGTTATGCAGGGCACGACCCAATACACGTCGGGCAAAGGCCCATGTGTTCGAGCAGGTGAACCTCTGCCGCAATATTATATAGGGCACGCCCCAATACATGTCGGGCAAAGGCCCATGTGTTTGAGCAGGTGAACCTCTTTGATAAATCACCTGCTCATACGACGGGCGTACACCTGATGACGGTCATGTCTGCCAGCTCATCTGCCACGCCGCTCATCTGCCCTTCATTGTCTCCTGAAAGATAGGGGCAGTTGGACCAGGGGGCAGACCTTTGGTCTAGGTCTTCACGCTTCTTACGCGTCCCTTGGCAGCTCCTCCTTGGGCCTAGCCAGATTAAGCCCATTGAGGGGCCTTGGCCCAGCGCTGGGGGCACATTATAAATACCCTTTCTTGGCAAAGGGTCAGGTATTCTAACACACCCTGAATTAACCTTAACATTCTGTACCTCTTCTGACTTAAGCATTGGAGTGCTTTGCAGGTACACCCCCTTTCTCATTCCATTCTCTGGCCCACTCATCAAGTCCTTGGAAGGCCCTTCTGATCAGGTAAGATCAGTGGCGCCGTCTGTGGGAACTAGCTATCCCTATCTTCACCAACAGAAGATCAAATCTCATTCACTTCTGTCCTTCCAACATGGCCTAAGAACAACCTAGCGAGCGCAGCCGTCCCCTCGTCGACTACACCATGGACGACGGCCCGCAGTTCCATGAAGCAGACGCCCGAGACGGCCGTCCAGCCACTCCGTCTCCGGAGCCCCAAAATAACGGGGATCCCCCTCACGTTCAAAACCAAGGGACCGAGGCATTTCACCCCATCCCCGTTCCTGTCGAAGGAGATGCCACCATGATTGCTATGGTGAACGCCCTCAACCAGGACGGCTCTATGCTCTACCAGCAGCACGAGAGAATCATGGCCCCAGAAGCTGAACGACAGGAGGTCCGACCTCAACTGGAGAGGAGGACACAACAACGTTCAGAAGCAATGAAGAAACGAGGACGTCGCTCCCCAGAACCTCATGTCAGCAGGGCACGCGCCCGCCGCGATAACGGTCGATCGGGAACCTCACCGAGGCGCGAGCGTAGTCCCGACCGCAACGAGCTCTCTCCACTAAGGAGCGACGAAGAAGACCTGCATTGTCCCCTGTCACGGGCAATAATGGAAGCTCCGCTCCCCAAAGTCATGGAGAAACCTCCTAATCTAGCTGTGTACGACGGGACTACCGACCCCGACGACCACGTCGACAACGTTAACGCGATGCTCGACTACCGCAATGACATCACCGGGCACCTCAAATGCAGGCTGTTTTCAACAACCCTCAGAAAATGGGCCATGGCCTGGTACAAGAGCTTGGCCCCCGAATCCATCACGTCTTGGAGAGTCATGAGATTCATGTTCACGAGACATTTCACAGCCTCCCGGCGTCACCCCAAGACAGAGGCGACCCTCGAGGCCATAGTACAAAAAAAGAATGAAACATTACGCTCGTACATCGAGCGGTTCAATCAGGAAGCTGTCGAGGTAGATACTACTGAACACATGAAGAAATACCTCCTCGAGAGGGGGCTCCTCCCCGGCAGTGAACTCAGCAGAGTCGTCGGGATCGAGCCTCCCCGCACCTTGAATGAACTTCTGCACAAGGCCCAGGCCTATATCAGATATGAGGAGAAGCAGGTAGCTCACAACGCCCGCAGCGGCCGTAATAGCGGAGATACCGATCACCCCAAGCGAAAAGATTCAAATATTCCCCGTCGCAATGGGGACAAGCGAAGGGAAGAAAGTCACCGCGAGCCTCGAGAAGGAAGAGGCCCCGCGGGCCGATACAACGAGTATACCTTACTGACAGCTCCCCGAGAGCGCATCCTCGCGGAGTGCATTAACTCCTGTAACACGGTGGGAGAACTGACTTTAGTTATGTTGCGGATAGCAAGAGTCGCCACCGACTTTTATTTTATCCAAAGGAAAGGCATAAAAGAACAGGAAAGACCTTTTAAAAGAGTTTTGGGTCCGGGGGGTAGGTTATGTAAAGGGAAGGTGTTAGCACCCTTTACATCCATGGTTATCCATGGGCTCTTAGTTACTTAGCTCACTTTAAATTTTTTTTGAAATGTGAAGTGTGTGAATAGAAATTTTCTTAAGAGTTTTATAATGATCCATGTACGGATGCGTAAAAAACCTTTGTTTTGAAAATTGTTTGAAGTATGAAGTGTTTGTAATGTTTTAAAGAGTGAGCAAGTATCTTAAGAGGAACCTCCCCCTAAGTTTTAAGTCTTTTCTTGTTCTTGAATCCTTTGAATGGTAAGACTATCCCTATTATTAAGGAATAGGCAGTCATTACCTTGGATGTGAGGGACATATGAAGGGACATCTGTTTATTTAGGCAACTGTGGGGTGTATAAGCAATTTTGAAGGGACTATCATCTTTATTCGAGAGGGACAAGATCATTACGAAGGAAACATTTTAAAGGGACTTGATCTTTGATTTGTTAAGGGACTAGATGATGTGAATTGGAGGGACTTTGCTTTATACACCCTACTTGACCTTTTTATAATAGGCAACATGAGAGGTATCCTTAAGGAAGTGAGATGGCGATCAAAGATCGACTTACGTGTGTGAGTGTACAATTTCAATATTTATCTTTAAATTAAATGACCTAATTCCAATTTTTAAAATACAAACATGTTTTTGCACTCCCTATTTACTAACCATAGCATAAAATATGAACAATAAACATTATTACTAAATATTACACCAAGGAACAATTACATAATAATAATAAAAGCAAATTAAATAAATAAGCAAAATATTAAATAATAATTGGGTTAGTAAAATAATAATAATAATAATAAATCACAATGGGGTTAGTAATAATGAAATAAATATAAAAAAATAAACATAGTTAATAATATAAGCAAAAAAATATTAAAAGATTAATGAGCAATTATTTTTTAAGATTTAGAATAAAATAAAAACAATTATACTAATTATTATGAAATTTTAAGTTATATGCAAATTATAAAAATTAAATTAATTTTAAACATATTATGAAAATAAAATTATAATCACAAAAATTAAATTAGCAATTTTTAACTATTTTTAAACATATAATAAAAATTATTTACATACTAAATTAAATTCTAAACAATTTATAGAATATTTACATATTATAAAAACAGGGTTAATTATAATTATATTTACAAGATTTAATTATATTAAATAAAATATGTACATGATTAAATAAAATATGATCATACTATTATATTTACAAATTTAAGAATTATAATAAAATTATATTTTTAATAGAAGCAAATTATGGTTTGATTTAAAAAATATTAAGATTTTATTAAAATATATGCAAGAATTAAAATAAATAAATAAATAATATTTACAATTAGGGTTTTAGAAAAGAAAATATTTTTAGGGTTAATATTGATTCATGAAAATATATTAGGATTAATTGAATTAGAATTATAGTTTTAATTAATATTAATAATAAACAAGCAAAACAAATAATAAAAAGAAAAAAAAAGAAAAAGAGAACTTACCTTGGCTGGGAATTGAACCCGGCCCCTCTTGCTTTCAAGAACTCAAGCCAGCAAGACTAGCCACTGGGCCAGCGCGCGCAGGTGACAAAGAAACAGCCTCCTTTGGTTTTATTGTATAACCTGAAAAATCATGTAAAAAAGAAACAAAACAAAAGGCCTGGGGGGATCGAACCCAGGACCTTCACATTGCACACAAACACACATACCATTCCAGTCGGGAGGGCGCTTCTGTTGATATAATAGCTTTAATTCATTATATATTAAACCTAATAGTTAAACTGAAAAATAAGAAAAATTTGTGGAAGCCAGGATTCGATCCCTGGACATAGACATCACACGCGCGTTCTTTGGCCAACTGAGCTACCACTACAACTGTAACACAAAACCATAAACAATTCTAAAAATAATATGGATAATTTTTGAATTATGAAATACGCGCGCAGGGTTCTTCTTCTTCCTTGGTACCTGCGAAATTTCCTATGAATTTTGCTACAATGTTTCCTGCGAAATTTTAAAACCAGAAACCTACGAAATTGGGAGAGCATTAAAACAGTGAAATTTCTTGAAAATAATTGGTGCATTGTGATCCCCAAGGTCCATAGAATTGTTCTATGTTCTTAGAACTTATTTATGTTAGGTTTAACGTAAAGCCCCAATCTCATGGCCGAAACCCTAGCCATGGTGATTCTTTGGTCCTGCATCAAAAATCGAATTGAATTGCCCAGAAACAATGTATGGAACACAACAAACATCATACAATCAACAAAATCCAATGAAAGGTCAGAAATCTATGAGTTCGAAAAAATCAAAAACACACAACAAACATGATTCGGTTCATGCATATGGGCCTGTTTCTGATGGTGATAATGATTGGGATGCATTCAGTGATGATCAAGGAAACGATTGAAGCACTTATTTCACCTGAAAAGTCACAAAATGTCAAAATCCGAATTTGAAAAATATTGATGAATTTGAAAATTTGAGAGTTGTCTTTGAGGCAGAAAAATCGTGTCTATTGGATAGGGTTGTGTTATGTACTTATAGTATAATGATTTTAGGTCAAAACAATTGATGGTTGTGTGAAGAAATTGATTGAAAAAGATCAAGCTTTAAACTTCAAATATTTGAGAATTAAGCCTTTCTATTTCAAGCCAATCACCATGATTCTCATACCAATTTGATCCAAATCACTTTTATGAATTTCTAGAAGCTCAATCTCTTTTAAATATTTGACTTTTCTATTTTATTTTAATTTAAAATGATTTTAAATGAATTAAATCAAAATAAATAAAATAAAATGATGAAAAAATCTGATTTTTAGAGACTTGGGTCGTGCATGAAGTATTGGTATGGATTGGATCATCATATGGCAAGCCCATTTAGAAAAAATTGGTTTTAAACCTCCCTTTTCTTCATAAACCAACCAAAAATTTCCCAACTTTGCAAGGGCACACATACTTCAATTTTAATGCTATGAGGGTGTTCTTGGACATTTTGGAAAGCTTGAAGAGTCCTCTAACCAACCCCACTGGTTTCATGTCCATATCATTTACCATTCTCAAGTTATGCCCTTTTGAAGTTGTTGACGTTTTGTTGACTTTCAAAAGGACCTATAATGTCTTAGCCCATACCTTCCAAATGAAGCATTTTTGGGCTTGGCTTGTGAGACACAAAGTTGTAGAGAATTCAATTTACTTCAAAATGAGATTTGGATGGAAAATTGGTGATGAAGCATGTGAAAGTTATGGCTGGTCAAAGTTCAGTTGACTTTTCCTAAGGAAACCCTAATTTAGAAACTCCTGATTCTTGATGATCTGAAATCTCCTTGATGAATCATGATCAACCCTTGATCAAATGATGAATTTTACCTCATATACTTGATGTTTGCAAAAAATCATGAAGTTTGACTTTGGTTTGACCACAGTTGACCTCAGTTTGACTTTTTAACTACTTTGACTGATTTTGACTTATCTGATCATCTGACTGAGCAAACTTTTGAGAAAAGTCTTGAAACTTGTCATGGGGATTATTAGACACATATAAGATGTTATGAAGCTCACTTGAAGTCTTGGAAGTCCATTTAGCCTGGTTAAAGTCAAAACCCTAGTTTTGGATGCACTGCTTAGGAGGATGCATTGTCTGAGGGACTTGTCAAACTTTCTGACTATTTGTGAACTTTGTGAACCTTGTGAACTTCATAAGATGTCTTGTGAACCTTGTGAACCTCATGGGAGGTCTTGTGAACCTTGTGAACCTCATAAAGTGTCTTGTAGACTTCATGAACCTCATGAAAGGTCTTGTAAGTATTGTGAACCTTGTGAACCTCATAAAGTGTCTTGTAAACTTCATGAACCTCATGAAAGGTCTTGTAAGTATTGTGAACCTTGTGAACCTCATAAAGTGTCTTGTAAACTTCATGAACCTCATGAAAGGTCTTGTAAGTATTGTGAATCTTGTGAACCTTGTGAACCTCATAAAGTGTCTTGTAAACTTCATGAACCTCATGAAAGGTCTTGTGAACCTTGTGAACCTTCTTAGCACACAAAGTCTTGTATTGTGAGGGCAAATTTTGGGGTGCAACAACTGCCCCTGTTCAATTTTCTGAAACCTGAGGGGTTAGATTGGTATATTTGCCAGTCGTGACCTGGAAGGTTGAAGGGGATTGAACACAAAAGCCCAAAAATTTGCACTCACCGGTGCGTAGAGTGATACTGATGGCTGGTTGAATATGCTTGAGTGGGCTTAAAGATGCCACTTGGAGAAAAGGTTCTTCAGATACATTTCTTGGAGGATAAAGCAGTCCAAAATATGAAGATATGATGATAGCTTTCAGGAAGATAAACAACGTCCTGAGGAAATGATATGCTTTCAGAAGGATAAACAACGTTCTGAGGTATAAGTATAACTTTTGGGAGGATAAACAACGGCCCAATAGTCATGATATGCTTTCAGGAGGATAAACAACGTCCTGAGGAAATGGTAACCTTTGGGAAGATAAACAACGGCCCAAGATCATGATAGCTTTCAGGAGGATAAACAACGTCCTGAGGGAATGATATGCTTTCAGGAAGATAAACAACATCCTGAGGAAGTGGTAACCTTTGGGAAGATAAACAACGGCCCAAGGTAATAATATGCTTTCAGGAGGATAAACAACGTCCTGAGGGATGATAGCTTTCAGGAGGATAACAACGTCCTGAGGGAATAATGTAACCTTTGGGAAGATAAACAACGGCCCAAGGTAATAATATGCTTTCAGGAGGATAAACAACGTCCTGAGGTGATGATGTAACCTTTGGGAAGATAAACAACGGCCCAAGGTCATGATATGCTTTCAGGAAGATAAACAACGTCCTGAGGTATAAGAAGCTTTCAGGAGGATAAACAACGTCCTGAGGGATTATAACTTTTGGGAAGATAAACAACGGTCCAATAGTCACAATTTGTTGATGAAATTTGTCTGCTGGAGAATTAACCTGAAAACAAGGTAGCATTCTGTATGATAATATTAGTTTATGTATTATGTATGCATGTATGATATGATGCACTTAAGTAATGTATTATATATTTATGTGTATGTATATTATGGTATGATGTAAATGATGTATGTATGAATCATGCAGTCTGAAGCGTCTGGATATCTTCGTATAACAACTGCTGGCCAGGGAAAATAAATCCCGATTCGTTGCTGAAGAATATGAGGAACTCGTTCCCGTCTTGTCTTGATAATATAGTATATATAACCTCCCGTCTTCGTTCGATAGTAAGGTATACATAACCTCCCATCTTCGTTCGTCGTACTCCTATTGGAAGAGTAAATTCCCGACTATCCGTATGAGGATAAAAGAGATGGATATAAATTCCAGGGGAGATGTGACTTGAAGTATTTATGAAGATGGATTTGTCCTACTGGGGATTTGTAACTGTCTTGTGAGGATGAACCGGCGAAGCTTCGTTGAAATCCTTCCCTCGTTCGTCCTTAGTAAATACTATTACTGCATTTTCATGCATTTCTGGTAAACATCAATCATATTAAGCATACATGCATTTCTGGTAAACATCAATCATATTCAAAAGCATACATACATTCAAACACAACCAATGGACGTTTCGCTTATGTAAATAGGGTAAAAGTAAATCTGGATTCAAAGATGGAATTTTATTTATATCAAAAAGTGACCTATACATAGGTAGGTTTATACAAGGAGACAGAAATCCTAGTAAGAGGAATTTGTCATAAAAGCTTTACAAAACAAAGAAAGTCAGCTATGTGAGAAATAATCCTATTGAATTTCAATTCTACTATTGCCATTATCTTCAAGTATCTCGTCTTCTTCTGTTGAGACGGAAACGATTGGATTGAGCTTTATCTGTTCGAGCATTGAGTAAGTAACACAACTGGTTGCAGTTTCATGGGTGATCCAAACGAGACATAGTCATACGCTTTAATCCCTAACTTTTGCCTGGATTGCCCTTTCAGGTTTTCAATCCACCGGGATACCCTTTTTTGCCCAAGCCGCCTTTTCAGGTTTTCGACTTGCCGGGTGTACATCTTTTATATATATCCCTAATTTTTGCCCAAACCCTTTTGGTTTGCCGGGATGCCCTTATTTTTGCCTAGGCCTGTCAACCTAGCGGGTCTCTTTTCATGCGTAGTATTTTTTAACTATGTCTGCGTTTACAGGCTGTGGGAAGTCTTCACCATCCATAGTAGTAAGTATCATGGCACCTCCTGAGAATATTGTCTTGACTACAAATGGTCCTTCATATGTTGGAGTCCATTTGCCCCTAGGATCACCCTGTGGTAATATGATATGCTTGATTACCAAGTCACCAGACTGATATACCTTTGGCTTAACCTTTTTGTTAAAAGCTTTGATCATCCGTTTCTGGTACATCTGGCCATGACAAACTGCTGCTAACCTCTTCTCATCAATCAAATTTATCTGGTCAAGTCGAGTCTGAATCCACTCATCTTCATCCAAACATGCATCCTTCATAATTCTTAAGGAGGGGATCTGAACTTCAATGGGCAAAACTGCTTCCATACCATAGACTAAGGAGAATGGGGTTGCCCCTGTTGAAGTACGTATTGTAGTACAATAACCATGAAGAGCAAATGGTAACATCTCATGCCAATCCTTGTAAGTAACAGTCATCTTCTGTACAATCTTCTTGATGTTCTTATTAGCAGCTTCAACTGCCCCATTCATCTTTGGGCGATACAGAGAAGAGTTGTGATGCTTAATCTTGAACTGCGTGCAGAGATCAGTAATCATAGTGTTGTTCAGATTAGAGCCATTGTCAGTAATAATCCTTTCAGGGATGCCATACCTACATATGAGATTATTCTTAATGAATCGAGCCACAACATTCTTGGTAACAGATGCAAATGAAGCTGCCTCTACCCACTTTGTGAAATAATCAATAGCGACCAGGATGAAACGATGTCCATTAGAGGCAGTGGGCTTGATCTCACCAATCATATCAATGCCCCACATGGCAAAAGGCCAAGGAGCAGTCAACACATTCAATGGTGATGGAGGTATATGGACTTTATCAGCATAGATTTGACACTTGTGACATGTTCTGGAGTGTTGATAGCAATCAGCTTCCAGGGTAGACCAATAGTAACCTGCTCTCAATATCTTCTTTGCCATAGTATGACCACTAGAATGAGTGCCAAAGATCCCATCGTGCATGTCTTCCATAATCTCTGTTGCTTCCTTCTTATCCACACAACGAAGCATAGTTGAATCATGATTGCGCTTGTACAAAATCCCATTACTCAAAAAGAACTTAGCAGAAAACCTTCTCAGAAACTTCCTATCTTTGACAGATGCCCCTTCAGGGAACTCCTGAGCTTCAAGATATCTTTTCACTTCATAGAACCAAGGCTTCACCTCTGCCCCTTCAGTGTCAATCTCATTGCAGTATGCAGGCTTTTCAAATCTATCAATAGTAATCTTGGGAGCTTCATCATCCCAACTGATCTCAAACATGGATGCCATGGTGGCTAAAGCATCTGCCAATTGATTCTCTCTTCGTGGAATATGTCCAAAGGTAATCTCTTTGAAATGTGGGATCAAAGACAACACATGCTCTCTGTAAGGAATGAGGTTATCATGTTTGGTATCCCAATCTCCTTTAATCTGACTTACTACCAGGGCTGAATCTCCATACACGTCTAGGAACTGAATCTTCATATCAATGGCAGCTTTGATACCCAGGATACATGCCTCATACTCAGCCATGTTATTGGTACAATAGAAACAAAGTATGGCATTAATCGGGGTATGACAACCTTCAGGGGAACTAATCACAACACCAACACCATTACCAAGTGCATTAGAGGCACCATCAAAAACCATAGTCCATCGGGATTCTTGTTCAGGTCCGTCATATTGTCCAGGTTCTTTGGTAATAATCATAATGTCTTCATCGGGGAACTCAAAACTCATTGACTGGTAATCATCCACTGCTTGATGAGCCAAATGATCAGCTACCACACTTCCTTTAATGGCCTTCTGAGTAGTATACTGTATATCATATTCTGTCAATATCATTTGCCATCTTGCAATTCTTCCGGAGAGAGCAGGTTTCTCAAATATGTACTTGATTGGATCCATCTTTGAAATCAACAAGGTAGTATGGGTCAACATATACTGTCTTAGTCGGCGAACAGCCCATGCTAAAGCGCAACAAGTTTTCTCGAGCAGTGAGTATCTTGTTTCACAGTCGGTAAACTTTTTGCTAAGGTAGTATATTGCCTGCTCTTTTCGACCAGACTCGTCATGTTGCCCCAATACACACCCCATTGAGTTCTCTAACACTGTTAAGTACATAATCAAGGGTCTTCCATCAACTGGTGGCATCAAAATTGGAGGTTCTAGCAAATATTTCTTGATTTCATCAAAGGCAGTCTAGCACTCATCATTCCATTCCATTACCTGATCTTTCTTCAACAATTTGAAGATTGGCTCACAGGTGGCAGTTAATTGGGAAATAAATCTTGCAATGTAATTCAATCGTCCCAAGAAACCTCTAACTTCCTTCTCAGTACGGGGAGCTGGCATCTCTCGTATAGCTTTCACTTTTGCAGGATCCACTTCAATACCTTTTCCACTGACAATGAAACCCAGGAGCTTACCAGATCTAACTCCAAAAGTACACTTGTTTGGGTTCAATCTCAACTTGTATTTCTTCAACCTCTCAAACAATTTATGCAAATGGTCAAGATGTTGCTCTTCATTTTGGGACCTGGCTATCATATCATCCACATATACCTCTATCTCATGATGGATCATATCATGAAACAAAGCTACCATAGCACGCTGATATGTTGCCCCTGCATTCTTCAAACCAAATGGCATCACCTTATAGAAAAAGGTGCCCCACTGTGTAACAAATGTTGTCTTCTCCATATCTTCAGGTGCCATCTTGATTTGATTGTAACCAGAGAAACCATCCATAAAAGAGAAAACCTTATGCTGGGCAGTGTTGTCTACCAGAACATCAATATGAGGAAGTGGAAATTCATCTTTGGGGCTAGCCTTGTTCAGATCTCTGTAGTCTACACACATACGTACCTTACCATCTTTCTTAGGTACCGGCACCACATTTGCAACCCATTGAGGATAAGAAGTCACAGCTAAGAACCCTGCATTGAACTGTTTCATTACCTCTGCCTTAATCTTCTCTGACATCTCAGGACGCATACGACGAACCTTCTGCTTCTTTGGACGATAATCTTCTTTCACTGGTAAACAGTGAACCACAATGTCTGTATCCAACCCTGGCATATCTTCATAGGACCAAGCAAAGATCTCCACATAGTCACGTAGCATCTGAATCAATCTGCTCTTGACACTATCCTCTAATTCAGCCCCTATCTTGACTTCTTTCCTGTTTTCTTCAGTTCACAGATTCACAACTTCGACTGGCTCTTCATGTGGCTGTATAGCTTTCTCTTCTTGTTGTAACAACCTAGCAAGCTCTACAGGTACTTCACAATCGTCCTCATTTCCGTCTTCAGTTTGATAGATCGGATTCTCGAAATTATAATTGGCAATAGTAGAACTGTTATCAACAGGATCCAGAGTGGATGAGGATCTGCATTTTAGTGATGTGGGTGTGTGTAAGAACACATAGCTGATAAAACAAAAATAAAAGAAAAGAAAGACAAGGAACACAATATTTACGAAAACGAAACGTCCACTGATTTTTATTGAATGAAGTATGCAAATGAAATGACAGCCCGTAACAAACATACCATTGTGCCCCGGGTAAGTCACAAGGCTTGAAAGTTTAATTGTTCAAGAAATAACAAACTTAAAAAGCAACAACACAGTAATAGTATTTACTCCTGACTAAAGGAGATAGGAATAACATCTTCAGCCTTCCAGTTATTGAGCCCAGCACCCACAGTAGGAAAAATCCAAGCATCCAAGTTGTAGTCTTCATCATAGTCACCCACAGCATTGATCTGATTCTTCATAATCCCCTGATTGGTGATACGAACAGCACGAGCACGACGAACAACCTTCTGGGACTCTGCAGTGAAGCCCAAACCAAATTTGTCAGACTTGTAAGGGATATCAGGAAGCTGACCCCAAATAGTACAACCACCTTCATCCACCACAGCTCTAGCATCTTTGAGGGAGGCCATTGTTGGAGGTACTCTGGTGACCACAGGAACTTTCTTGACAACAGGAGGAGCTTCATAATCATTAACGATCCAAGGAACCACTTCAAATGTCTGACACGGAGTTTCAACATATTCACCCTCCACCTCAAGATACTTAAAGGTGTTCACATGGCTAATCATATATCCTTCCTCTCCGTAGACATTAACAACTTTTCCTTCCACCGGATATCTCAGCTTCTGATGTAATGTAGAGGTTACAGCACCTGCCCCATGGATCCAGGGACGTCCCAGCAAACAAGAATATGACGGACGAATATCCATAACATAAAAGGTAGCATTGAAGACCTGAGAACCCACTTTGATTGGGAGATCAATTTCCCCATGCACCACTCTTCTCGAACCATCAAAAGCTTTCACCACTATGTTACTGGGTTTCAACACAGCATCTTCAGGACTTAGCTTATTCAGGACTTCTTTGGGCAACACATTCAGAGAGGAGCCATTGTCTATCAGTACATGTGACAGGGTAGTGCCCCTGCATTCAATGGAGATATGCAGAGCCCTGTTATGATCCCTCTTGGCAGGAGTCAAATCAGCATCGGAGAAACCTAACCCATTATCGTAGGTCAAGTGTGCAACACAATTTTCAAACTGGTCAACAGAAATCTCATTGGGTACATGAGCAGTCTTCAGAAACTTGATCAGAGCTTTGGCATGAGCCTCAGAACACAATAACAAAGACAGCATGGAAATCTTGGAGGGAGTATGCCCCAACTGATCAACAATGTCATAATCACTCTTGCGAATGATTTTCAATACTTCTTCCATCTGCTTAGCAAGATCATCAACAGCTGGTACATCAGTAGGTATAGGTTCAATAACAGGACCTTTGCCCCGAGCATCAGTGGTGGAGGTAGCAGCTGGAGTAACTGCATTCTTGGAGGTCACTGGAGGAGAGAAAACTCTTCCACTTCGTGTGATCTTACTAGATCCAGCAATATTATCAACATCAACAGGCATATTAGCTAAGGGTTCCTGCTTAACACCATGGATATAAACATCAGATCCGTAATGCCAAGGCACAGCTTTATCAGACGTATACGGAATAGGACCAGGAGTGGTAATGACCATAGGAGCCACTCTAGCTTCAGCAACAATCTTCACAGGGCCTTCAGCAGTAATCTTAATTGGACCCTTATGAGTGATTTTGACAGGACCCTTAGAAGTAATCCTTACCGGCACCCTATCAACCATATCTACCTCTTCAATCTTCTTACCTTTAGTAATATGATCCACCATACTCTCTACAGAAGATGGAGTCCTCTCAAACACTATGGTATATTTATCCATGAGACGTTGAATTCCATCTCTCAACCTCCAGCAACTATCCGGCTTATAGGTACAATAAAAACAATCTTCACGACATCCTGGAAAGAATCCAGCTTGTACTAGCTTCTTCTTAATGACAGACAATGGTGTGGTCAACTCTGAAACTGAATAAATATGTGAATCTTCTTCAATGGCATTGACAGTCTTCTCATGATTTGGCATGGGAGCAGTAATCACATTTGGAGTACCCGGAGGGTCAAACTCAATCTCTCCCGCATCAATCATATCTTGAATTTTGTTCTTCAATACCCAGCAACTATTGGTATCATGTCCTTGACAGTTCGAATGATATGCACATCGTGCATTAGGATTGTACCTAGGAGAGGTAACATTAGGATTCCGAGGAGCATCTTTCAGAGTGATAAGTTCAGCCTTCAACAAGTGTTGCAATGCTTGGGCCATTGACATGTTGATCTTAGTGAACTGCCTTCTAGCCCTCTGTTGGTTACCCTGTGGCTGCTCTGGTGTTGTAGGAGTTGGATTAGAGATATGGACTGCACTCACAGACTGATGTCTTCTGTTACGATCAGGTTGACCATAGACAGCATTTGACTCTTTCTTTCCACTGGGAGGCTTCTTTGCAGCACCTGATGAAGAAGTACCCACTTGAATCTTGCCACTCCTGATACCACTTTCTACGCGCTCTCCTGTCATTATCAACTCAGTGAAGCCAGATGATGAGCTTCCAATGAGATGACTGTAAAATGGACCATTCAACGTACACATGAACATATCAACCAACTCCCTGTCAGTTAAAGGGGGTTGTACTCTTCCAGCTAAATCTCTCCACTTCTGAGCATACTCCTTGAAACTTTCTTTAGCACCCATAGACATGCTTTGCAGTTGCATACGAGTGGGAGCTAAATCAGCATTGTATTGATACTGCTTATAGAAGGCTTCAGCAAGATCATTCCAATCCCGGATGTTGACACTCTCCAACTGGTAGTACCATTCCAATTGAGCTCCAGATAAGCTCTCTTGGAAGAAATGGATCCACAACTTTTTATCAGCAGTATGAGGTTGGATTCTCCTGACATAAGACCTCAGATGCAGCTTGGGACAAGAGACCCCATCATAAACAACAAAAGTAGGAACCCTGAAACCAATGGGTATGACTACCCCAGATATCAGACTCAAATCTTCAAAATCTAGCCCAGAAGACTTCTGCAACTCCATAGCATCCATTCTATCTACCAGAATCTTGAATTTGTCTTCATTAGGCTCATGGTAGTAATTAGCCTCAGAATCAGAATCCCCCATTGTGTTGTGGAGACTGCCTCCCTCTTTCTCAGACTCTTCAGACTCATAGTCTTCAACCTGTTCTTTAGTCTTGACAGGACCTCTGAACCTTCTTCCCATGTTGATCAGGCCACCTGACCTTCTAGTCTTCTTGGCCAGCAGTGTCTTCAATTCATCCTGCCCCCTGGACAAGTTCAGGATCAGCTCTTGGAACTGTGCATTTTGTGCCTGGAGATCCTTAACTGTTTGTTCAAGAGCCATTGCTGAAATAAACAGCGAGAAGATAAGAAACCTGTGCACAATAAACCTGTGATGCAATGATATGATGTATTAATGCGTATGCAATGTTTTCAAGGACCGCAGGATTTAAATTTGCTTAAACAAACAAGAAGGTAAACTTTTATTAGTAATAAACTTGTTTTGCCTCTTGGGCTTACAAAAAATGAAATGAAATAAATACAAGAGATGGGGTTTTAAGTCTCCCATGGACGTTTCCTCTTTGTGTTGAGGTATGAGTTGAGATTCCGTTCCTCGTGAAGTTGCTTTGTTAGTTCCAGGATTCTTTCTTGGCTTGCTTTGTAATGAGCCTCGAAAATATCCCTTTGCTCATTCAACTGGATCCAAGATCTCTGCAAGTCTTCCATGTCAGTAGGTATGTCTGGGTGAAGGATGGTATAAGCAGTATCTCCTTCAGCAACAGGTTCCATGGTAACTGGCAGGATAGCAGGATATGGCATCATGAGGGTCTGAGCACGAGATCGCACCCATCTGAGGTAAGCCTCCATAGGAATAGTGTACTTAGGCTCCAGAGTCTTGCTGTCAACCTTGTTCGCCTTTCCCCATGCTCTTATGAATCTCTGACGGTAACCTTGAAGATCGTTGTCGTAGTCAAACACAATACCCTTAATAAGCATGTCATGAGGACCATTGCTCCGAGCATAACCAAACTGTCGTAAAGCTAGAGAGGGATTGTAGGTGATGCCTCCTCTTATGCCTAGAAGTGGCACATTAGGAAATTCTCCACAACGGTCAATGATGGTGACATTCTCCATAGATCTGGAGCACCAATGAATATCTGAATGCGAGAGTGACATGATCCTTTTGGACCACCTGAACCCTTGCTCATTCTTCATTACTGAGCGAGGAAGGTTAGAAATAAACCACCTAGAAAGCAAAGGTATGCAGCACATCAATGTTCCTCTTGCCCTTGTAGTACGGGTGTGAAGAGAATGTAGAATGGCTCCAAGTAGGGTAGGCACTGGATTGTGACTCAGGAATATGTTGATGGCATGAACGTCTATGAACTGATCTGGATTGGGGAACAATACTAAGCCATAAATCAGCAAGGCTAAGATCTCCTCAAAAGCATCATAGCTCATGGCCTTCAAGAATACTTGAGCCTTATCCATTAACACCTTAGCAAGAATACCCTTAACTCCGCTTCTCGTTTCTAGAACAATGTCAGACTTCTTCAGATGTAGAGCTGCAGCAATAACCTCAGGTTTAGGCTCTTTTTCCAAGCCTGTGAATGGTTTCTGATCAAGTACAGGTATACCCAGAAGTTTAGATAACTCTTCCATTGTAGGAACCAGCTGGTAGTCGGGGAATGTGAAGCAATGGTGCTTAGGATCAAAGAACTGAAACAGAACACTCATCATGTCTTCATTGAACCCTGAGGTGACTAGATCCAATAGGTAACCATGTCTCTTGATGAACTGGGAGTGATCAGACACTTGAGAAACCAACTCTTTAAGCTTAACAGGTATGCCCACAAAGTTGATCCTGATGGTGTTTCTACGAGCAGAAGCCATGACCTGCAACAAAGAACAAAGATAAATCCCTTGGTCCTTGAAATGGTTAGTGAGAATGCTATGCGTATGATGCATGATGATGTCATGATTTTATGTTCAATCACAAACATGTGGCACACACAAACAAATCACACAATAGCCCTAGGTTTGAAGGCTTGCATGAGGTTTAAAGGTAAGTACCCTCCCCTGAAGTTAGTTGGTTCATCCTGTCCTACAAAATAACCAGGTTCTAAGGGATCTCAATATCATTGATCCTTCACAAGGGTGGTTGTTCAGTAGGCAACTTACTTGCCAACCAAAACCCTCCAAGTTTAGAATCTCAATGAGCGTAGCATCGAGTATCAACCAACTTCAGTCTTCACCAAAGCCGGTTATCTCACTTCTTTTCTAAGGGCCAAGATGGGATAACTAGGGTTCTAAAAGTTAGTTAGTGTATTGACAACATATGGCAGCCTCATATTATCCTCAACTTGACTTAAGGAACATAAGCACCAACCAAGAAGTCACACTAACTATGGCCACCAGATCAACCATATCGGTATACGCCGTACAGTTTCCTTGGTCTATTGCCATTTACCTAAGGTACACTAGATCCGGGTTAGGATCTTTCACACATAAGAGCACCCAACAAGTAAGTATAAAGCAAACAAGGCAAACAATTTTAAAGTGATCTAATTCCTAAGGGTACCCCTCTTTTATTAAATTCCCAACAGAGTCGCCAGTTCTGTAACACGGTGGGAGAACTGACTTTAGTTATGTTGCGGATAGCAAGAGTCGCCACCGACTTTTATTTTATCCAAAGGAAAGGCATAAAAGAACAGGAAAGACCTTTTAAAAGATTTTTGGGTCCGGGGGGTAGGTTATGTAAAGGGAAGGTGTTAGCACCCTTTACATCCATGGTTATCCATGGGCTCTTAGTTACTTAGCTCACTTTAAAATGTTTTTGAAATGTGAAGTGTGTGAATAGAAATTTTCTTAAGAGTTTTATAATGATCCATGTACGGATGCGTAAAAAACCTTTGTTTTGAAAATTGTTTGAAGTATGAAGTGTTTGTAATGTTTTAAAGAGTGAGCAAGTATCTTAAGAGGAACCTACCCTAAGTTTTAAGTCTTTTCTTGTTCTTGAATCCTTTGAATGGTAAGACTATCCCTATTATTAAGGAATAGGTAGTCATTACCTTGGATGTGAGGGACATATGAAGGGACATCTGTTTATTTAGGCAACTGTGGGGTGTATAAGCAATTTTGAAGGGACTATCATCTTTATTCGAGAGGGACAAGATCATTACGAAGGCAACATTCGAAAGGGACTTGATCTTTGATTTGTTAAGGGACTAGATGATGTGAATTGGAGGGACTTTGCTTTATACACCCTACTTGACCTTTTTATAATAGGCAACATGAGAGGTATCCTTAAGGAAGTGAGATGGCGATCAAAGATCGACTTACGTGTGTGAGTGTACAATTTCAATATTTATCTTTAAATTAAATGACCTAATTCCAATTTTTAAAATACAAACATGTTTTTGCACTCCCTATTTACTAACCATAGCATAAAATATGAACAATAAACATTATTACTAAATATTACACCAAAGAACAATTACATAATAATAATAAAAGCAAATTAAATAAATAAGCAAAATATTAAATAATAATTGGGTTAGTAAAATAATAATAATAATAATAAATCACAATGGGGTTAGTAATAATGAAATAAATATAAAAAAATAAACATAGTTAATAATATAAGCAAAAAAATATTAAAAGATTAATGAACAATTATTTTTTAAGATTTAGAATAAAATAAAAACAATTATACTAATTATTATGAAATTTTAAGTTATATGCAAATTATAAAAATTAAATTAATTTTAAACATATTATGAAAATAAAATTATAATCACAAAAATTAAATTAGCAATTTTTAACTATTTTTAAACATATAATAAAAATTATTTACATACTAAATTAAATTCTAAACAATTTATAGAATATTTACATATTATAAAAACAGGGTTAATTATAATTATATTTACAAGATTTAATTATATTAAATAAAATATGTACATGATTAAATAAAATATGATCATACTATTATATTTACAAATTTAAGAATTATAATAAAATTATATTTTTAATAGAAGCAAATTATGGTTTGATTTAAAAAATATTAAGATTTTATTAAAATATATGCAAGAATTAAAATAAATAAATAAATAATATTTACAATTAGGGTTTTAGAAAAGAAAATATTTTTAGGGTTAATATTGATTCATGAAAATATATTAGGATTAATTGAATTAGAATTATAGTTTTAATTAATATTAATAATAAACAAGCAAAACAAATAATAAAAAGAAAAAAAAAGAAAAAGAGAACTTACCTTGGCTGGGAATTGAACCCGGCCCCTCTTGCTTTCAAGAACTCAAGCCAGCAAGACTAGCCACTGGGCCAGCGCGCGCAGGTGACAAAGAAACAGCCTCCTTTGGTTTTATTGTATAACCTGAAAAATCATGTAAAAAAGAAACAAAACAAAAGGCCTGGGGGGATCGAACCCAGGACCTTCACATTGCACACAAACACACATACCATTCCAGCCGGGAGGGCGCTTCTGTTGATATAATAGCTTTAATTCATTATATATTAAACCTAATAGTTAAACTGAAAAATAAGAAAAATTTGTGGAAGCCGGGATTCGATCCCTGGACATAGACATCACACGCGCGTTCTTTGGCCAACTGAGCTACCACTACAACTGTAACACAAAACCATAAACAATTCTAAAAATAATATGGATAATTTTTGAATTATGAAATACGCGCGCAGGGTTCTTCTTCTTCCTTGGTACCTGCGAAATTTCCTATGAATTTTGCTACAATGTTTCCTGCGAAATTTTAAAACCAGAAACCTACGAAATTGGGAGAGCATTAAAACAGTGAAATTTCTTGAAAATAATTGGTGCATTGTGATCCCCAAGGTCCATAGAATTGTTCTATGTTCTTAGAACTTATTTATGTTAGGTTTAACGTAAAGCCCCAATCTCATGGCCGAAACCCTAGCCATGGTGATTCTTTGGTCCTGCATCAAAAATCGAATTGAATTGCCCAGAAACAATGTATGGAACACAACAAACATCATACAATCAACAAAATCCAATGAAAGGTCAGAAATCTATGAGTTCGAAAAAATCAAAAACACACAACAAACATGATTCGGTTCATGCATATGGGCCTGTTTCTAATGGTGATAATGATTGGGATGCATTCAGTGATGATCAAGGAAACGATTGAAGCACTTATTTCACCTGAAAAGTCACAAAATGTCAAAATCCGAATTTGAAAAATATTGATGAATTTGAAAATTTGAGAGTTGTCTTTGAGGCAGAAAAATCGTGTCTATTGGATAGGGTTGTGTTATGTACTTATAGTATAATGATTTTAGGTCAAAACAATTGATGGTTGTGTGAAGAAATTGATTGAAAAAGATTGAAAAAGATCAAGCTTTAAACTTCAAATATTTGAGAATTAAGCCTTTCTATTTCAAGCCAATCACCATGATTCTCATACCAATTTGATCCAAATCACTTTTATGAATTTCTAGAAGCTCAATCTCTTTTAAATATTTGACTTTTCTATTTTATTTTAATTTAAAATGATTTTAAATGAATTAAATCAAAATAAATAAAATAAAATGATTAAAGTTCACAAGACCTTTCATGAGGTTCATGAAGTTTACAAGACACTTTATGAGGTTCACAAGGTTCACAAGATTCACAATACTTACAAGACCTTTCATGAGGTTCATGAAGTTTACAAGACACTTTATGAGGTTCACAAGGTTCACAATACTTACAAGACCTTTCATGAGGTTCATGAAGTTTACAAGACACTTTATGAGGTTCACAAGGTTCACAATACTTACAAGACCTTTCATGAGGTTCATGAAGTCTACAAGACACTTTATGAGGTTCACAAGGTTCACAAGACCTCCCATGAGGTTCACAAGGTTCACAAGACATCTTATGAAGTTCACAAGGTTCACAAAGTTCACAAATAGTCAGAAAGTTTGACAAGTCCCTCAGACAATGCATCCTCCTAAGCAGTGCATCCAAAACTAGGGTTTTGACTTTAACCAGGATAAATGGACTTCCAAGACTTCAAGTGAGGTTCATAACATCTTATATGTGTCTAAGAATCCCCATGACAAGTTTCAAGACTTTTCTCAAAAGTTTGCTCAGTCAGATGATCAGATAAGTCAAAATCAGTCAAAGCAGTTAAAAAGTCAAACTGAGGTCAACTGTGGTCAAACCAAAGTCAAACTTCATGATTTTTTGCCAACATCAAGTATATGAGGTAAAATTCATCATTTGATCAAGGGTTGATCATGATTCATCAAGGAGATTTCAGATCATCAAGAATCAGGAGTTTCTAAATTAGGGTTTCCTCAGGAAAAGTCAACTGAACTTTGACCAGCCATAACTTTCACATGCTTCATCACCAATTTTCCATCCAAAGCTCATTTTGAAGGAAATTGAATTCTCTACAACTTTGTGTCTCACAAGCCAAGCCCAAAAATGCTTCATTTGGAAGGTATGAGCTAAGACATTATAGGTCCTTTTGAAAGTCAACAAAAAGTCAACAACTTCAAAAGGGCATAACTTGAGAATGGTAAATGATATGGACATGAAACCAGTGGGGTTGGTTATAGGACTCTTCAAGCTTTCCAAAATGTCCAAGAACACCCTCATAGCATTAAAATTGAAGGATGTGTGCCCTTGCAAAGTTGGGAAATTTTTGGTTGATTTATGAAGAAAATGGAGGTTTAAAACCAAATTTTTCTAAATGGGCTTGCCATGTGATGATCCAATCTATACAAACACTTCATGCACGACCCAACCCTCAATTATTAAGATTTTTTATTATTTTATTTTATTTATTTTGATTTTATTCATTTAAAATCATTTTAAATTAAAATAAAATAGAAAAATCAAATATTTAAATGGGATATTGCTTCTAGAAAGTCATAAAGATGATTTGGATTGGATTGATTCAACATTGATGAAGATTGGCTTGAAATAGAAAGGACTTATTCAAGAATATTTGATTTTTAAGCTTGAATCTTTTTCAATCTTCAAAATCCAAAAAGTCCATGCAATGATCAAGTTTCTTAACCTAATTTGATTCTACTATAAGTAGACAACATAACCTAATGCACAAGAGACGAATTTTCTGCCTAAAAGACAAATTTCAAAGTTTCAAATTTCATCAAAAAATCAAGTTTCGGATTTTACATTGCAAGAAGTTATAAGGTATTTTAAGGACACCAAGAGGTTCCCTGGACATCACTGAGTCTATACCAATCCTCAAATGCATCAGAACCATGCTCATATCCATAACCCGAAGCATTTTTTTCTCTTGAATTATTTTTTTCGATTCCATATATTCACTGCGTTTTAATGTATTTTGTTTGTTCAATCATGTTTATAGTGATGTGTAGAACGTTTCTGGATGCTTAGATCAAAGCTTCATGGCCGACATAAGATAACGCCATTGTTAGGGTTTTATGTTCCAAATTAGGGCTTCCTAATTTAGCAAATATAAATGAATTATAAGTACATAATTGAACTGGGCTGGTTATGGGGAGTACAATGGTACTCCTATTTTGTTAAAATTTTACAGGTTTGATGATCTTTGAGCAAAGCTAGGAAATCCTACGAAACCAGGTTCGTAGGTAAATTCGCAGGAAAAAGCACAGTTAATTTCGCAGGAAAATTGAAGAAGATGACCTCTTGGCGCCGTCTGGAAATTCAAATACTTGATATAATATTTTATGTAATTGTTTCTATTTTGTTTCACAGTTGCAATGTTAGCTCAGTTGGTAAAGGGATGCGCGTGTGAGGCCAAGGTCCAGGGATCGAATCCTGGGCTCAGCAATTTTTCATATTTTTTCCTCTAATTATTAAACTTAATATATTATGTATTGTGATGAATATACTAACAGATGCGCCCTCCCGGCTGGAATGGTAAATGCGTTTGTGTAATGTTTAAAGGTCCTGGGTTCGAATCCCCCCAGGCCTTTTGTGTATTTGTTTTGCTTTCTTTTTCATGATTTTTTTTCAGGTTATGAACAAAAGGGATTACTCCCCTGCTTCTAACGCCAGCGCGCGCATGGCCTAGTGGATGGATTGCTGGTCCTGGAGTTTGAAAGCTTAGGGACTGGGTTCAAATCCCATCCCAAGCAGGTTTTATTTTTTTCATTCTTTTCTTTAATTTTTGGTTATTTAATTAATTTTCTATTAAAACAAATCCAAATAATAAAATAATTAGAATGTTTATATTTTTTATTTAGAACTCAATTTCTCTTTTTTAATTAAACCTTGTGAGAAAAATTATTTATGTTTAGTATTGTAAAATTTTGTATAATAATTTAATTAACCCTAATTTTCTAAAACCTAAAATATTTTGTAAAAAACCTAATTAATTTTTAAAAACCCTAATACTTTTTACAAACCCTAATTTTCTTCTATTTAAAATTTAATTTTATTATAATTTTTAATTTATTATTTAATCATGTATGTATATATTATATAATTTGTTTATAATTTAATTCTTGTATGTAAATATGCTTAAAATAATGAAAATTCTTAATTTAATTTTGTAATTATAATTTATAATTAACTTGATTTTTATAATTTGCACATAATTTAAAATTTTATAATAATTAGTATACAATTGTTTATATTTTCTTCTTAATCTTAAAATATAATTGTTTATATAAAAATTTGATCTTTTAATTATTATGCTAATATTTTTGTTTATATTATTAATTATGTTTATTTTCCTATGATATTTATTTATTACTAACCCCATTTAACTTTGTATTATTTTTATTATTATTTTTTACTAACCCAATTATTATTATTTATTATTTTGCTTATTTATTTAATTTGCTTTAATTATTATTATTATGTAATTGCTTCCTTTATGTAATATTGTAATAGTAATATTTAATATTTATTTTAAATGCTATGGTTAGTAAAATAAGGAGTGTAACATGTTTGTATGTTTAAAATTGATTTAGATCACTAATTTAAAAGATAAATATTTAAAATTGTACACTCACACACGTAAGTCGATCTTTGATCGCCATCTCACTTCCTTAAGGATACCTCTCATGTTGCCTAAAACAAAAGGTCAAGTAGGGTGTATAAAGCAAAGTCCCTAATCTCACATCATCTAGTCCCTTTAACAAATAAAAAGATCAAGTCCCTTCAGATGTTGCCTTCATAATGATCTTGTCCCTTTCGAATAAAGATGATAAGTCCCTTCGAATTGCTTATACACCCCACAGTTGCCTAAATAACAGATGTCCCTTCACTTGTCCCACACATCCAAGGTAATGACTACCTATTCCTTAATAATAGGGATAGTCTTACCATTTAAAGGATTCAAGAACAGAAAAGACTTAAACTTAGGGTAGGTTCCTCTTAGATACTTGCTCACTCTTCAAAACATTTCAAATACTTCACATTTTCAAACAAAATTTTCAAAACAAAGGTTTTATACGCATCCATACATGGATCATTATAAACACTTAAGAAAATTTTTATTCACACACTTCACATTTCAAAAACATTTTAAAGTGAGCTAAGTAACTAAGAGCCCGTGGATAACCATGGATGTAAAGAGTGCTAACACCTTCCCTTTACATAACCTACCCCCCGGACCCAAAAATCTTTTAAAAGGTCTTTCCTGTTCTTTTATGCCTTTCCTTTGGATAAAATAAAAGTCGGTGGCGACTCTTGCTATCCGCAACATAACTAAAGTCAGTTCTCCCACCGTGTTACAGAACTGGCGACTCTGCTGGGGATTTAAATTAAAGAGGGGTACCCTTAGGAATTAGATCACTTTAAAATTGTTTGCCTTGTTTGCTTTATACTTACTTGTTGGGCTCTTATGTGTGAAAGATCCTAACCCGGATCTAGTGTACCTTAGGTAAATGGAAATAGACCAAGGAAACTGTACGGCGTATACCGATATGGTTGATCTGGTGGCCATAGTTAGTGTGACTTCTTGGTTGGTGCTTATGTTCCTTAAGTCAAGTTGAGGATAATTTGAGGCTGCCATATGTTGTCAATGCACTAACTAACTTTTAGAACCCTAGTTATCCCATCTTGGCCTTTAGAAAAGTAGTGAGATAACCGGCTTTGGTGCAGACTGAAGTTGGTTGATACTCGATGCTACGCTCATTGAGATTCTAAACTTGGAGGGTTTTGGTTGGCAAGTAAGTTGCCTAC
This sequence comes from Lathyrus aphaca, assembly GCA_963966055.1. Classification (NCBI taxonomy): domain Eukaryota; kingdom Viridiplantae; phylum Streptophyta; class Magnoliopsida; order Fabales; family Fabaceae; genus Lathyrus; species Lathyrus aphaca. The sequence goes on along the minus strand of OZ014521.1, from coordinate 26,994,527 downwards.
TGAACAAACACCCTTGTGAAGGATCAATGATATTGAGATCCCTTAGAACCTGGTTACTTTATAGGACAGGATGAACCAACTAACTTCAGGGGAGGGTACTTACCTTTAAAACTCATGCAAGCCTTCAAACTTAGGGCTATTGTGTGACTTGTTTGTGTGTGCCACATGTTTGTGATTGAGCATAACATCATGACATCGTCATGCATCATAAGCATAACATTTTCACTAACCATTTCAAGGACCAAAGGATTTATCTTTGTTCTTTGTTGCAGGTCATGGCTTCTGCTCGTAGAAACACTATCAGGATCAACTTTGTGGGCATACCTGCTAAGCTTAAAGAGTTGGTTTCTCAAGTGTCTGATCATTCCCAGTTCATCAAGAGACATGGTCACTTATTGGATCTAGTCACCTCAGGGTTCAATGAAGACATGATGAGTGTTCTGTTTCAGTTCTTTGATCCTAAGCACCATTGCTTTACATTCCCCGACTATCAGCTGGTTCCTACAATGGAAGAGTTCTCTAAACTTCTGGGTATACCTGTTCTTGATCAAAGACCCTTCACAGGCTTGGAAAAAGAACTTAAACCAGAGGTTATTGCTGCAGCTCTACATCTGAAGAAGTCTGACATTGTTCTAGAAATGAGAAGCGGAGTTAAAGGTATTCTTGCTAAGGTGTTGATAGAGAAGGCTCAAATGTTCCTGAAGGCTATGAGCTATGATGCTTTTGCGGAGATCTTAGCCTTGTTGATTTATGGCTTGGTGTTGTTCCCCAATCCTGATCAGTTCATAGATTTTCATGCCATCAACATATTTCTTAGTCACAATCTAGTGCCTACATTGCTTGGAGACATTCTGCACTCTCTTCATACTCGTACTACGAAAGCCCGAGGAACTCTGATGTGTTGCATACCTTTGCTATCTAGGTGGTTTATTTCTCACCTTCCTCGCTCAGTGATGAAGAATGAACAAGGGTTCAGGTGGTCCAAGAGAATCATGTCACTCTCGCATTCAGATATTCATTGGTGCTCCAGATCTATGGAGAATGTCACCATCATTGACCGTTGTGGGGAGTTTCCTAATGTGCCACTTCTAGGCATAAGAGGAGGCATTACCTACAACCCTTCTCTAGCTTTACGACAGTTTGGTTACGCTCGGAGCAATGGTCCTCATGACATGTTGATTCAGGGTATTGTGTTTGATTACGACAACGATCTGCAAGGTTACCGTCAGAGGTTCATACGAGCATGGGGAAAAGTGAACAAGGTTGACAGCAAGACTCTGGAGCCTAAGTACACCATTCCTATGGAGGCTTATCTCAGATGGGTGCGATCTCGTGCTCAGACTCTTATGATGCCATATCCTGCTATCCTGCCAGTTACCATGGAACCTGTTGCTGAAGGAGATACTTCTTATACCATCCTTCACCCAGACATGCCTACTGACATGGAAGACTTACAGAGATCTTGGGTCCAGTTGAAGGAGCAAAGGGATACTTTCGAGGCTCATTACAAAGCAAGCCAAGAAAGAATCCTAGAACTAACAAAGCAACTTCACGAAGAACGGAATCTCAACTCATACCTTAACACAAAGAGGAAACGTCCATGGGAGACTTAAAACCCCATCTCTTGTATTTATTTCATTTCATTTTCTGTAAGCCCAAGAGGCAAAACAAATTTATTACTAATAAAAGTTTACCTTCTTGTTTGTTTAAGCAAATTTAAATCCTGCGGTCCTTGAAAACATTGCATATGCATTCACATACCATATCATTGCATCACAGGTTTATTGTGCACAGGTTTCTCACCTTCTCGCTGTTTATTTCAGCAATGGCTCTTGAACAAACAATTAAGGATCTCCAGGCACAAAATGCACAGTTCCAAGAGCTGATCCTAAACTTGTCCAAGGGGCAGGATGAATTGAAGACACTGCTGGTCAAGAAGACTAAGAAGACTAGAAGGTCAGGAGGCCTGATCAACATGGGGAGAAGGTTCAGAGGTCCTGTCAAGACCAAAGAACAGGTTGAAGATTATGAGTCTGAAGAGTCTGAGAAGGAGGGAGGCAGTCTCCATAACACAATGGGGGACTCTGATTCTGAAGCTAACTACTATCATGAGCCTAATGAGGACAAGTTCAAAATGCTGGTGGATAGAATGGATGCTATGGAATTACAAAAGTCTTCTGGGCTGGATTTTGAAGACCTGAGTTTGATATCTGGGGTGGTTATACCCATTGGTTTCAAGGTTCCTACTTTTGTTGTTTATGATGGTGTCTCTTGTCCCAAGCTGCATTTAAGGTCTTATGTCAGGAGAATCCAACCCCATACTGCTGATAAGAAGTTATGGATCCATTTCTTCCAAGAGAGCTTATCTGGAGCTCAATTGGAATGGTACTATCAGTTGGAGAGTGTCAACATCCGTGATTGGAATGATCTTGCTGAAGCCTTCTATAAGCAGTATCAATACAATGCTGATTTAGCCCCTACTCGCATGCAGCTTCAGAGCATGTCTATGGGTCCTAAAGAAAGCTTCAAGGAGTATGCTCAGAAGTGGAGAGATTTAGCTGGAAGAGTACAACCCCCTTTAACTGACAGGGAGTTGGTTGATATGTTCATGTGTACGTTGAATGGTCCTTTTTACAGTCATCTCATTGGAAGCTCATCATCTGGCTTCACTGAGTTGATAATGACAGGAGAGCGCGTAGAAAGTGGTATAAGGAGTGGCAAGATTCAAGTGGGTGCTTCTTCATCAGGTGCTGCAAAGAAGCCTCCCAGTGGGAAGAAAGAGTCAAATGTTGTTTATGGTCAACCTGATCGTAATAGAAGGCATCAGTCTGTGAGTGCAGTTCATATCTCCAATCCAACTCCTACAACACCAGAGCAGCCACAAGGAACTCAACAGAGGGCTAGAAGGCAGTTCACTAAGATCAACATGTCAATGGCCCAAGCATTGCAACACTTGTTGAAGGCTGAACTTATCACTCTGAAAGATGCTCCTCAGAATCCTAATGTTACCTCGCCCATGTACAATCCTAATGCACGATGTGCATATCATTCAAATTGTCAGGGACACGATACCAATAGCTGTTGGGTGTTGAAGAACAAAATTCAAGATATGATTGAGGCTGGAGAGATTGAGTTTGACCCTCCGGGTACTCCAAATGTGATTACTGCTCCCATGCCAAATCATGAGAAGACTGTCAATGCAATTGATGAAGATTCACATATTTCTTCAGTTGCAGAGTTGACTACACCATTGTCTGTTATCAAGAAGAAGCTAGTACAAGCTGGGTTCTTTCCAGGTTGTCGTGAAGATTGTCTATATTGTACCTATAAGCCAGATAGCTGCTGGAGGTTGAGAGATGGAATTCAACGTCTCATGAATAATTATACCATAATGTTTGAAAGAACTCCATCTTCTGTAGAGAGTATGGTGGATCATATTACTAAAGGTAAGAAGATTGAAGAGGTGGATATGGTTGATAAAGTGCCGGTAAGGATTACTTCTAAGGGTCCTGTCAAGATCACTCATAAGGGTCCAATTAAGATTACTGCTGAAGGCCCTGTGAAGATTGTTGCTGAAGCTAGAGTGGCTCCTATGGTCATTACCACTCCTGGTCCTATTCCGTATACTTCTGATAGAGTTGTGCCTTGGCATTATGGGTCTGATGTTTATATCCATGGTGTTAAGCAGGAACCCTTAGCTGATATGCCTGTTGATGTTGATAATATTGCTGGGTCTAGTAAGATCACACGAAGCGGAAGAGTTTTCTCTCCTCCAATTACTTCCAAGAATGCAATTACTCCAGCTGCTACCTCTACCACTGATGCTCGGGGCAAAGGTCCTGTTATTGAACCTATACCTACTGATGTGCCAGCTGCTGATGATCTCTCTAAGCAGATGGAAGAAGTATTGAAAATCATTCGCAAGAGTGATTATGACATTGTTGATCAGTTGGGGCATACTCCCTCCAAGATTTCTATGCTGTCTTTGTTGTTATGTTCTGAGGCTCATGCCAAGGCCTTGATTAAGTTTCTGAAGACTGCCCATGTACCCAATGAAATTTCTGTTGACCAGTTTGAAGATTGTGTTGCACACTTGACCTATGATAATGGGTTAGGTTTCTCTGATGCTAATTTGACTCCAGCCAAGAGGGATCATAACAGGGCTCTGCATATCTCAATTGAATGCAGGGGCACTACCCTGTCACATGTATTGATAGACAATGGTTCCTCTCTGAATGTGTTGCCCAAAGAAGTCCTGAATAAGCTTATTCCAGAAGATGCTGTGTTGAAACCCAGTAATATAGTGGTAAAGGCTTTTGATGGTTCGAGAAGGGTGGTGCATGGAGAAATTGATCTCCCAATCAAAGTTGGTTCTCAGGTTTTTAATGCTACCTTTTATGTCATGGATATTCGTCCGTCATATTCTTGTTTGCTTGGGCGTCCCTGGATCCATGGGGCAAGTGCTGTAACCTCTACATTACATCAGAAGCTGAGATATCCGGTAGAAAGAAAGGTTGTTACTGTCTACGGGGAGGAAGGATATGTTGTTAGCCATGTGAACACCTTTAAGTATCTTGAAGTGGAAGGTGAATACGTTGAAACTCCATGTCAGACATTTGAAGTGGTTCCTTGGATTGTTAATGATTATGAAGCTCCTCCTGTTGTCAAGAAAGTTCCTGTGGTCACCAGAGTATCTCCTACAATGGCCTCCCTTAAAGATGCTAGAGCTGTGGTGGATGAAGGTGGTTGTACTATTTGGGGTCAGCTTCCTGATATCCCTTACAAGTCTGACAAATTTGGTTTGGGTTTCACTGCAGAGTCCCAGAAGGCTGTTCGTCGTGCTCGTGCTGTTCGTATCACCAATCAGGGGATTATGAAGGACCAGATCAATGATGTGGGTGACTATGATGAAGACTACAACTTGGATGCCTGGATTTTTCCTACTGTGGGTGCTGGGCTCAATAACTGGAAGGCTGAAGATGTTATTCCTATCTCCTTTAGTCAGGAGTAAATACTATTACTGTGTTATTGCTTTTAAAGTTTGTAATTTTTGAACAATTAAACTCTCAAGCCTTGTGCCTTACCCGGGGCACAATGGTGTGCTTGTTACGGGATGTCATTTCATTTGCATACTTCATTCAATAAAAATCAGTAGACGTTTCGTTTTCGTAAATATTGTGTTCCTTGTCTTTCTTTTTCTTTTAGTTTTGTTTTATCAGCTATGTGTTCTTACACACACCCACATCACTAAAATGCAGATTCTCATCCACTCTAGATCATGTTGATAACAGTTCTACTATTGCCAATTATAATTTCGAGAATCCGATCTATCAAACTGAAGACAGAAATGAGGACGATTGTGAAGTACCTATAGAGCTAGCTAGGTTGTTACAACAAGAAGAGAAAGCCATACAGCCACATGAAGAGCCGGTCGAAGTTGTGAATCTGGGAACTGAAGAAAACAGGAAAGAAGTTAAGATAGGGGCTGATTTAGAGGATAGTGTTAAGAGCAGATTGATTCAGATGTTACGTGACTATGTGGAGATCTTTGCTTGGTCCTACGAAGATATGCCAGGGTTGGATACGGACATTGTGGTTCACCGTTTACCAGTGAAAGAAGATTGTCGTCCAAAGAAGCAAAGGGTTCGTCGCATGCGTCCCGAAATGTCAGAAAAGATCAAATCAGAGGTAATGAAACAGTTTGATGCAGGGTTCTTAGTTGTGACTTCTTATCCTCAGTGGGTTGCAAATGTGGTGTCGGTACCTAAGAAAGATGGTAAGGTGCGTATGTGTGTAGACTACAGGGATTTGAACAAGGCCAGCCCCAAATATGACTTTCCACTTCCTCATATTGATGTTCTGGTAGACAACACTGCTCAGCATAAGGTATTCTCTTTTATGGATGGTTTCTCTGGTTACAATCAAATCAAGATGGCTCCTGAAGATATGGAGAAGACAACATTTGTTACACAGTGGGGCACTTTTTGCTATAAGGTGATGCCATTTGGTTTAAAGAATGCAGGGGCAACATATCAACGTGCTATGGTGGCTTTGTTTAATGATATGATTCATCATGAGATAGAGGTATATGTGGATGATATGATAGCCAGGTCCCAGAATGAAGAGCAACATCTTGATCATCTGCATAAGTTGTTTGGGAGGTTGAAGAAATACAAGTTGAGATTGAACCCAAACAAATGTACTTTTGGAGTTAGATCTGGTAAGCTCCTGGGTTTTATTGTCAGTGGAAAAGGTATTGAAGTAGATCCTGCAAAAGTGAAAGCTATACGAGAGATGCCAGCTCCCCGTACTGAGAAGGAAGTTAGAGGTTTCTTGGGACGATTGAATTACATTGCAAGATTTATTTCCCAATTGACTACTACCTGTGAGCCAATCTTCAAGTTGCTGAAGAAAGATCAGGTGATGGAATGGAATGATGAGTGCCAGACTGCCTTTGATGAAATCAAGAAATATCTGCTAGAACCTCCAATTTTGATGCCACCAGTTGATGGAAGACCCTTGATTATGTACTTAACAGTGTTAGACAACTCAATGGGGTGTGTATTGGGGCAACATGACGAGTCTGGTCGAAAAGAGCATGCAATATACTACCTTAGCAAAAAGTTTACCGACTGTGAAACAAGATACTCACTGCTCGAGAAAACTTGTTGCGCTTTGGCATGGGCTGCTCGCCGACTAAGACAGTATATGTTGACCCATACTACCTTGTTGATTTCGAAGATGGATCCAATCAAGTACATATTTGAGCAACCTGCTCTCTCCGGAAGAATTGCAAGATGGCAAATGATATTGACAGAATATGATATACAGTATACCACTCAGAAGGCCATTAAAGGAAGTGTTGTAGCTGATCACTTGTCTCATCAAGCAGTGGATGATTACCAGTCAATGAGTTTTGAGTTCCCCGATGAAGACATTATGATTATTACCAAAGAACCTGGACAATATGACGGACCTGAACAAGGATCCCGATGGACTATGGTTTTTGATGGTGCTTCCAATGCACTTGGTAATGGTGTTGGTGTTGTGATTAGTTCCCCTGAAGTTTGTCATACCCCGATTACTGCCAGACTTTGTTTCTATTGCACCAATAACATGGCTGAGTATGAGGCATGTATCCTGGGTATTAAAGCTGCTATTGATATGAAGATTCAGTTCCTTGATGTGTATGGAGATTCAGCCCTGGTAGTAAGTCAGATTAAAGGAGATTGGGATACCAAGCATGATAATCTCATTCCTTACAGAGAGCATGTGTTGTCTTTAATCCCACATTTCAAAGAGATTACCTTTGGACATATTCCACGAAGAGAGAATCAGTTGGCAGATGCGTTAGCCACCATGGCATCCATGTTTGAGATCAGTTGGGATGATGAAGCTCCCAAGATTACTATTGATAGATTTGAAAAGCCTGCATACTGCAATGAGATTGGCACTGTAGTAGCAGAGGAAAAACCTTGGTTCTATGAAGTGAAAAGATATCTTGAGACTCAGGAGTTCCCTGAAGGGGCATCTGTCAAAGATAGGAAGTTCTTGAGAAGGTTTTCTGCTAAGTTCTTTTTGAGTAATGGGATTTTGTACAAGCGCAATCATGACTCAACTATGCTTCGTTGTGTGGATAAGAAGGAAGCAACAGAGATTATGGAAGATATGCATGATGGGCTTTTTGGCACTCATTCTAGTGGACATACCATGGCAAAGAAGATATTGAGAGCAGGTTACTATTGGTCTACCATGGAAGCTGATTGCTATCAACATTCCAGAACATGTCACAAGTGTCAAATCTATGCTGATAAAGTACATATACCTCCATCACCATTGAATGTGTTGACTGCTCCTTGGCCTTTTGCCATGTGGGGCATTGATATGATTGGTGAGATCAAGCCTACTGCTTCTAATGGGCATCGTTTTATCTTGGTTGCTATTGATTACTTCACAAAGTGGGTGGAGGCAGCTTCATTTGCATCTGTTACTAAGAATGTGGTGGCTCGATTCATTAAGAATAATCTTATATGTAGGTATGGCATCCCTGAAAGGATTATTACTGACAATGGCTCTAATCTGAACAACACTATGATTACTGATCTCTGCACGCAGTTCAAGATTAAGCATCACAACTCTTTTCCGTATCGTCCGAAGATGAATGGGGCAGTTGAATCTGCTAACAAGAATATTAAGAAGATTATACAGAAGATGACTGTTACCTATAAGGATTGGCATGAGATGTTACCATTTGCTCTTCATGGTTATCGTACTACAATACGCACTTCAACAGGGGCAACCCCATTCTCCTTAGTCTATGGTATGGAAGCAGTTCTGCCCATTGAAGTTCAGATTCCCTCATTAAGAATTATGAAGGATGCGGGCTTGGATGAAGATGAGTGGATTCAGACTCGGCTTGACCAGATAAATTTAATTGATGAGAAGAGGCTAGCAGCAGTTTGTCATGGCCAGATGTACCAGAAACGAATGATCAAAGCTTTCAACAAAAAGGTTAAGCCAAAGGTATATCAGGCTGGTGACTTGGTAATCAAGCGTATCATATTACCACAGGGTGATCCTAGGGGAAAATGGACTCCTACATATGAAGGACCATTTGTAGTCAAAACAGTATTCTCAGGAGGTGCCATGATACTTACTACTATGGATGGTGAAGACTTCCCACAGCCTGTAAACGCAGACATAGTTAAAAAAGACTACGCATAAAAAGAGACCCGTTAGGTTGACTAGCCTAGGCAAAAATAAGGGCATCCCGGCGAACCAAAAGGGTTCGGGCAAAAATTAGGGATATATATAAAAAAAATGTACACCCGGCAAGTCGAAAACCTGAAAAGGCGGCTTGGGCAAAAAAGGGTATCCCGGTGGATTGAAAACCTGAAAGGGCAATCCAGGCAAAAGTTAGGGATTAAAGCGTATGACTATGTCTCGTTTGGATCACCCATGAAACTACGACCAGTTGTGCTACTTACTCAAGTTCGAACAGATAAAGCTCAATTCAATTGTTTCCGTCTCGACAGTAGAAGATGAGATGCTTGAAGATAATGGCAATAGTAGAATTGAAACTCAATAGGATTATTTCCCACATAGCTGATTTTCTTTGTTTTGTAAAATTTTTACGACAAATTCCTCTTACTAGGATTTCTGTCTCCTTGTACAAACTTGCCTATGTATAGGTAACTTTGTGATATAAATAAAATTCCATCTTTGAATCCAGATTTACTTTTACCCTATTTACATAAGCGAAACGTCCATTGGTTGTGTTTGAATGTATGTATGCTTTTGAATATGATTGATGTTTACCAGAAATGCATAGATGCTTAATATGATTGATGTTTACCAGAAATGCATGAAAATGCAGTAATAGTATTTACTAAGGACGAACGAGGGAAGGATTTCAACGAAGCTTCACCGGTTCATCCCCACAAGACAGCTACAAGTCCCCCAGTAGGGCAAATCCATCTTCATAAGTACTTCAAGTCACAAATCCCCTGGAATTTATATCCATCTCTTTTATCCTCATACGGATAGTTGGGAATCTATTTTTCCAATAGGAGTACGACGAACGAAGACGGGAGGTTATGTATACCCTACTATCGAACGAAGGCGGGAGGTTATGTGTACCCTTATTATCCAACGAAGACGGGAGGTTATATATACTATATTATCAAACAAGACGGGAACGAGTTCCTCATATCCTTCAACAACGAATCGGGATTTATTTTCCCTGGCCAGCAGTTGTTATACGAAGATATCCAGACGCTTCAAGATGCATGATGCATACATACATCATTTACATCATACCATAACATACACATACATAGATACATAATACATTACTTAAGTGCATCATATTATACATGCATACATAATGCATAAACAAATATTATCATGCAGAATGTTATAATCTTGCTTTTTAGATTAATTCTCCAGCAGACAAACTTCATCAACAATTTGTGACCTTGGGCCGTTGTTTATCTTCCCAAAGGTTACTCCATTTCCTCAGGACGTTGTTTATCCTCCTGAAAGCTACCATTTCCTCAGGATGTTGTTTATCCTCCTAAAAGCATACCATGAATTTGGGCCGTTGTTTATCTTCCCAAAAGTTATACTCATACCTCAGGACGTTGTTTATCCTCCTGAAAGCTATCATGACCTTGGGCCGTTGTTTATCTTCCCAAAGGTTACCTCATTATCATGGGACGTCGTTTATCTTCCCGAAGGCTATCTTGAGACGTCGTTTATCTTCTCAAAAGCCATGTCATGACTATTGGGCCGTTGTTTATCCTCCCAAAAGTTATACTTATACCTCAGGACGTTGTTTATCCTTCTGAAAGCATACCACTACCTCGGGACGTTGTTTATCCTCCTGAAAGCATATCATGACTTTGGGCCGTTGTTTATCTTCCCAAAGGTTACCTCATTATCATGGGACGTCGTTTATCTTCCCGAAGGCTATCTTGAGACGTCGTTTATCTTCTCAAAAGCCATATCATGACTATTGGGCCGTTGTTTATCCTCCCAAAAGTTATACTTATACCTCAGGACGTTGTTTATCCTTCTGAAAGCATACCACTACCTCGGGACGTTGTTTATCCTCCTGAAAGCATATCATGACTTTGGGCCGTTGTTTATCTTCTCAAAAGTTATACCACTACCTCGGGACGTTGTTTATCCTCCTGAAAGCTATCATTTCCTCAGGACGTTGTTTATCCTCCTGAAAGCATATCATGACTATTGGGTCGTTGTTTATCCTCCCAAAAGTTATACTTATACCTCAGGACGTTGGTTATCCTTCTGAAAGCATACCACTACCTCGGGACGTTGTTTATCCTCCTGAAAGCATATCATGACTATTGGGCCGTTGTTTATCCTCCCAAAAGTTATACTTATACCTCAGGACGTTGTTTATCCTCCTGAAAGCTACCATTTCCTCAGGACGTTGTTTATCCTCCTGAAAGCATATCATGGGATGTTGTTTATCCTCCCAGAAAGTTATATCTTCATATCTTGGACTGCTTTATCCTCCAAGAGACATACTTTGAAGAACTTTTATCCAAGTGGCATCTTTAAGCCCACTCAAGCATCTACAACAAGTCATCAGTATCACTCTACGCACCGGTGAGTGCAAATTTTTGGGCTTTTATGTTCAATCCCCTTCAACCTTCCAGGTCACGACTGGCACATATACCAATCTAACCCCTCAGGTTTCATAAAATTGAACAGGGGCAGCTGTTGCACCCCAAAATTTGCCCTCACAATACAAGAATTTGTGTGCTAAGAAGGTTCACAAGGTTCACAAGACCTTTCATGAGGTTCATGAAGTTTACAAGACACTTTATGAGGTTCACAAGGTTCACAAGACCTTTCATGAGGTTCATGAAGTTTACAAGACACTTTATGAGGTTCACAAGGTTCACAAGACCTTTCATGAGGTTCCCAAAACAGGGCAAATTTTGGGGTGCAACAACTCCAAGTTCAAACAGGGCAGAGTAAGGTTCCCAAAACCATCTGCACCAAAGCCTCACACCGACAAGTCCAAGTACTGCAGGTTCCACAGGAGCCACGGGCATGTGACCGAAGACTGCGTCCACCTAAAAGATGCAATAGAGATTTTAATCCAAGAAGGGCATCTTAAACAGTATACGAGGAGGAACGAAGCTCCCAAGCATGAAGAGTCGGAGAAGAAGAGACCTCGGGAAGGTACACCCCCCGACAACTCTCCTTATCAAGTGGCCCTCTACGTGTCACGTCCAGAGGATTTCATCCTCCCTGAGCCATTGCCCGAAGGTCAGATCACTGCACTCAGCCCCTGGGAAGATTTCTCGACCGCCCTGGTCATATCGGGCGGAGGGATTAACGGCCAGGCCGCCGCCCTCTCAGTAAAACGCAAGTTCGACGAGCTCCTTCTGACCGCGCCCGAACAAAAGGCAACGCTGACAAAATATCGGGGTAAATCCAACCCAATATCCTTCTTTTTAGAAGAGCTTCCGGGCGGGTCCCCGAATTCGGGCATTCCACTATTGATCAGGGCAAGGATGGCCCAGTTCGACGTCAGGCGCATTCTGGTCGATCAAGGCAGCTCGGTAGATATCATGTACGTCCACCTCTTCAAGACTCTAAAATTAGACAAGACCAACCTAGCCCCCTACGTCGGATCCGACCTCCAGGGATTCAATGGAGCCACGACAAGACCGTGGGGATATGTCGAGCTCCTCGTCACCTTCGGGGAGCAGGAAACGACCATGGAAATCAAAATCCAGTTCCTGGTCGTAGACTGTCCATCCCTCTACAATTGCATCTTCGGCCGCCCGACATTAGCCGAACTCACCGCGGTCCCATCTACCGTCCATCTAAAGATGAAATACTACACCAAACTAGGCCGCGTAGTCACCATCCACGGCGACATCGAGGCTGCCCGACGGTGCTACGACGCCGCAGTAAAAGGACAGGCCACGGTCAATACAAAGAGCAACAAAAAACTCAAGATCGAAGACCCTCCCCTCCAGGGAATCAACGCCATCGACCTCGACTACCGCATTGGCCACGACGAAACTGAAGAATGGAAACCCACCGAGGAACAGTCTCCCGAACACCCGTTCTGACCGATCCCCGACGGAGAGTTCGAGCTCGTCACTCTGGGTGACGATCCTGGAAGAACAGTGAAGATAGGCAAGAGATTGCCCGAGGAAACGAGGGAGAAGCTCGTGACATGCTGTTGCACCCCAAAATTTGCCCTCACAATACAAGACTTTGTGTGCTAAGAAGGTTCACAAGGTTCACAAGACCTTTCATGAGGTTCATGAAGTTTACAAGACACTTTATGAGGTTCACAAGGTTCACAAGACCTTTCATGAGGTTCGTGAAGTTTACAAGACACTTTATGAGGTTCACAAGGTTCACAAGACCTTTCATGAGGTTCATGAAGTTTACAAGACACTTTATGAGGTTCACAAGGTTCATAAGACATATGACAAGGTTCACAAGACCTCCCAGGAGGATCACAAGGTTCACAAAGTTCACAATTGGTCAGAAGTTTGACAATTCTCTCAGACAATGCCTCCTCCTAAGCAGGGCATCCAAAACTAGGGTTTTGACTTTAATCAGGCTAAATGGACTTCCAAGACTTCAAGTGAGCTTCATAACATCTTATATGTGTTTAAGAATCCCCATGACAAGTTTCAAGACTTTTCCCAAAGGTTTGCTCAGTCAGATGATCAGATAAGTCAAAATCAGTCAAAGCAGTTAAAAAGTCAAACTGAGGTCAACTGTGGTCAAACCAAAGTCAAACTTCATGATTTTTTGCCAACATCAAGTATATGAAGTAAAATTCATCATTCGATCAAGGGTTGATCATGATTCATCAAGGATAGTTCAGATCATCAAGAATCAAAGGTTTCTAAATTAGGGTTTCCTCAGGAAAAGTCAACTGAACTTTGACCAGCCATAAATTTCACATGCTTCATCACATTTTTCCCATCCAAAGCTCATTTTGAAGGAAATTGAATTCTCTACAACTTTGTGTCTCACAAGCCAAGCCCAAAAATGCTTCATTTGGAAGGTATGAGCTAAGACATTATAGGTCCATTTGAAAGTCAACAAAAAGTCAACAACTTCAAAAGGGCATAACTTGAGAATGGTAAATGATATGGACATGAAACCAATGGGGTTGGTTATAGGACTCTTCAAGCTTTCCAAAATGTCCAAGAACACCCTCATAGCATTAAAATTTAAGGATGTGTGCCCTTGCAAAGTTGGGAAATTTTTGGTTGATTTATGAAGAAAATGGAGGTTTAAAACCAAATTTTTCTAAATGGGCTTGCCATGTGATGATCCAATCCATACAAACACTTCATGCACGACCCAACCCTCAATTATTCAGATTTTTTATTATTTTATTTTATTTATTTTGATTTTATTCATTTAAAATCATTTTAAATTAAAATAAAATAGAAAAATCAAATATTTAAATGGGATATTGCTTCTAGAAAGTCATAAAGATGATTTGGATTGGATTGATTCAACATTGATGAAGATTGGCTTGAAATAGAAAGGTCTTATTCAAGAATATTTGATTTTTAAGCTTGAATCTTTTTCAATCTTCAAAATCCAAAAAGTCCATGCAATGATCAAGTTTCTTAACCTAATTTGATTCTACTATAAGTAGACAACATAACCTAATGCACAAGAGACGGATTTTCTGCCTAAAAGACAAGTTTCAAAGTTTCAAATTTCATCAAAAAATCAAGTTTCGGATTTTACATTGCAAGAGGTTATAAGGTATTTTAAGGACACCAAGAGGTTCCCTGGACATCACTGAGTCTATACCAATCCTCAAATGCATCAGAACCATGCTCATATCCATAACCCGAAGCATTTTTTTCTCTTGAATTATTTTTTTCGATTCCATATATTCACTGCGTTTTAATGTATTTTGTTTGTTCAATCATGTTTATAGTGATGTGTAGAACGTTTCTGGATGCTTAGATCAAAGCTTCATGGTCGGCATAAGATAACGCCATTGTTAGGGTTTTATGTTCCAAATTAGGGCTTCCTAATTTAGCAAATATAAATGAATTATAAGTACATAATTGAATTGGGCTGGTTATGGGGAGTACAATGGTACTCCTATTTTGTTAAAATTTTACAGGTTTGATAATCTTTGAGCAAAGCTAGGAAATCCTATGAAACCAGGTTCGTAGGTAAATTCGCAGGAAAAAGCACAGTTAATTTCGCAGGAAAATTGAAGAAGATGACCTCTTGGCACCGTCTGGAAATTCAAATACTTGATATAATATTTTATGTAATTGTTTCTATTTTGTTTCACAGTTGCAGTGTTAGCTCAGTTGGTAAAGGGATGCGCGTGTGAGGCCAAGGTCCAGGGATCGAATCCTGGGCTCAGCAATTTTTCATATTTTTTCCCTCTAATTATTAAACTTAATATATTATGTATTGTGATGAATATACTAACAGATGCGCCCTCCCGGCTGGAATGGTAAATGCGTTTGTGTAATGTTTAAAGGTCCTGGGTTCGAATCCCCCCAGGCCTTTTGTGTATTTGTTTTGCTTTCTTTTTCATGATTTTTTTTCAGGTTATGAACAAAAGGGATTAGTCCCCTGCTTCTAACGCCAGCGCGCGCATGGCCTAGTGGATGGATTGCTGGTCCTGGAGTTTGAAAGCTTAGGGACTGGGTTCAAATCCCATCCCAAGCAGGTTTTATTTTTTTCATTCTTTTCTTTAATTTTTGGTTATTTAATTAATTTTCTATTAAAACAAATCCAAATAATAAAATAATTAGAATGTTTATATTTTTTATTTAGAACTCAATTTCTCTTTTTTAATTAAACCTTGTGAGAAAAATTATTTATGTTTAGTATTGTAAAATTTTGTATAATAATTTAATTAACCCTAATTTTCTAAAACCTAAAATATTTTGTAAAAAACCTAATTAATTTTTAAAAACCCTAATACTTTTTACAAACCCTAATTTTCTTCTATTTAAAATTTAATTTTATTATAATTTTTAATTTATTATTTAATCATGTATGTATATATTATATAATTTGTTTATAATTTAATTCTTGTATGTAAATATGCTTAAAATAATGAAAATTCTTAATTTAATTTTGTAATTATAATTTATAATTAACTTGATTTTTATAATTTGCACATAATTTAAAATTTTATAATAATTAGTATACAATTGTTTATATTTTCTTCTTAATCTTAAAATATAATTGTTTATATAAAAATTTGATCTTTTAATTATTATGCTAATATTTTTGTTTATATTATTAATTATGTTTATTTTCCTATGATATTTATTTATTACTAACCCCATTTAACTTTGTATTATTTTTATTATTATTTTTTACTAACCCAATTATTATTATTTATTATTTTGCTTATTTATTTAATTTGCTTTAATTATTATTATTATGTAATTGCTTCCTTTATGTAATATTGTAATAGTAATATTTAATATTTATTTTAAATGCTATGGTTAGTAAAATAAGGACTGTAACATGTTTGTATGTTTAAAATTGATTTAGATCACTAATTTAAAAGATAAATATTTAAAATTGTACACTCACACACGTAAGTCGATCTTTGATCGCCATCTCACTTCCTTAAGGATACCTCTCATGTTGCCTAAAACAAAAGGTCAAGTAGGGTGTATAAAGCAAAGTCCCTAATCTCACATCATCTAGTCCCTTTAACAGATAAAAAGATCAAGTCCCTTCAGATGTTGCCTTCATAATGATCTTGTCCCTTTCGAATAAAGATGATAAGTCCCTTCGAATTGCTTATACACCCCACAGTTGCCTAAATAACAGATGTCCCTTCACTTGTCCCACATATCCAAGGTAATGACTACCTATTCCTTAATAATAGGGATAGTCTTACCATTTAAAGGATTCAAGAACAGAAAAGACTTAAACTTAGGGTAGGTTCCTCTTAGATACTTGCTCACTCTTCAAAACATTTCAAATACTTCACATTTTCAAACAAAATTTTCAAAACAAAGGTTTTATACGCATCCATACATGGATCATTATAAACACTTAAGAAAATTTTTATTCACACACTTCACATTTCAAAAACATTTTAAAGTGAGCTAAGTAACTAAGAGCCTATGGATAACCATGGATGTAAAGGGTGCTAACACCTTCCCTTTACATAACCTACCCCCCGGACCCAAAAATCTTTTAAAAGGTCTTTCCTGTTCTTTTATGCCTTTCCTTTGGATAAAATAAAAGTCGGTGGCGACTCTTGCTATCCGCAACATAACTAAAGTCAGTTCTCCCACCGTGTTACACATGCCTCAAGGAGAAATCCGACCTCTTCGCATGGAACGCCGTAGAGATGCCCGGCCTGGATCCTGAGATCGCGTGTCACCAGCTAGCTTTAGATCGGGCAGTCAAGCCCATAGCACAGCGTAGGCGCAAGCAGTCCCCCGAGAAGGCAGAGGCTGCCGAACGAGCTGTAAAAGACCTCTTAGAGGCAAAATTTATTTCTGAAGCCCAGTACACAACCTGGCTCTCTAATGTAGTCCTCATTAAGAAAAATAATGGAAAATGGAGCATGTGTGTTGATTATACTGATCTTAATAGGGCTTTCCCCAAAGATGATTTCCCTCTCCCTAACATAGATAAGCTCGTTGACAATTCTGCAGGTTTTAGACTCCTGTCCTTCATGGACGCATACAGTGGATATAATCAAATCCCTATGTCGGACACGGACAAGAGACACACGGCGTTCATGACCCCGACCGGAAATTACTATTACAACGTAATGCCGTTCGGACTCAAGAACGCCGGGGCCACATACCAGCGCATGATGAACAAAGTCTTCAAGGAAGAAATAGGGGATATGCTCGAGGTATACATGGACGACATGATCATCAAGTCACACGAGGAAGTCGACCATGTTCGACACCTATACAAAGTCTTCGAGCAGGCAAGACAGTGCAAAATGAGGTTTAACCCTGAAAAATGCACGTTCTGAGTACGGGCAGGAAAATTCCTGGGTTTCTACCTCACCGAAAGGGGTATCGAGGCCAACCCCGACAAATGCCGGGCGTTCTCGGAATTTCCAACCCCGAGGACCAAAAAATCAATCCAATCCCTCAACGGAATGCTCGCCTCACTCTCCCGTTTCATTGCCAAATCAGCCCAACATGCACTGCCATTCTTCAGACTCCTCCGTAAGGAAGCCAGCTTCGAGTGGACCGACGAATGTGAACAAGCACTACTCCATTTAAAGAAGGTTCTCTCTGAACCCCCGGTCCTATCATGACCATTAGAAAAAGAGACCTTATACTTGTATCTGTCCGTGGCAACCGAGGCCGTCAGCGCCGTCCTAATAAGGGAAACCGACGAAGGACAAAAACCCATCTATTTCACGAGCAAAGCGCTCCAAGGCCCCAAACTTAGGTACCAACAAATTGAAAAAGTCGCCCTAGCTCTCATAAATGCGGCAAGGAGACTACGCCATTACTTCCTCGCGCACACGATCAAAGTAAGAACCGACCAGCCAATCAAACAGCTTCTCGGACGGCCAGATATGGCCGGAAGAATGCTCAAATGGTCGTTGGAACTCTCCGAATTCGACATACAATACAAAAATAGAAAGGCCTTGAAAGCCCAAGCATTGGTCGACTTCGTCACGGAAATGACCCACAGCTCGACTCCGACGGACGGCGCTCATAAATGGACGATCTTCGTCGACGGCGCCTCCAGCACGACAGGCAGTGGAGCTGGGATCATCCTCGAGAATGAGGATGGGATCCTGATCGAGGTCTCACTAGCACTAGCCTTCCCGACGTCGAACAACCAAGCCGAATACGAAGCTTTCATCGCCGGTCTAAGATTAGCCGAAGACCTAGGAGCAAAGGAAGTAAAAATATCGACGGACTCCCAGCTCGTGGCATCACAAGTACGAGGAGAGTACCAGACCAAGAACGACAACCTTGTCGAGTACCTGGCCTTGGTCAAAGAAAGACTCGAAAAATTCGAGAAGTGGGAAGTACAACACGTACCTCGCGAGCATAACACACGGGCCGACATCTTATCAAAACTAGCTAGCACGAGAAAGAAAGGCGGGAACAAATCCGTAATTCAAGAAATCCTTCCTCGACCTAGTATCGAAAAACCACCACCTCCACTCGAGGTCAACGCGATCGGGGATACTCACTGCTGGATGACACCTATCTATAATTACCTAACAAAGGACGAGCTCCCCGTTGACCCAAAAGAGGCGACCACCACCAAACGGAGGGCGTGCTCATACGTCCTCCTCGAAAGGAAACTCTACCGCAGGGGATTTTCCATCCCACTACTCAAGTGCGTCGAGGAAGAGAAATTCCCCGACATACTGGGAGAAATACACCGAGGAATAAACGCCCAACATCCCGGCGGGCGATCACTTGCACGAAAAGCCCTTCGAGCAGGCTACTACTGGCCGACCATGCAACATGACTCCAGGGAACACGTAAAAAAATGCGACAAATGCCAACGGCATGCCGACATACACCTCGCACCCCCGAACGAACTAAAAACACTCTCTTCTCCATGGCCCTTTGCGTGGTGGGGCATGGACATCCTCAGACCTTTCGTGACCGGATCGTACCAGAATAAATACCTCATCGTAGGGGTAGATTATTTTACCAAATGGATCGAAGCAGAGGCATTGGCTAAAATAACAGCGCAGAACATTCTTCGATTCTTTAAACACAATATCCTCGCTCGGTTCGGCGTGCCCCAAGTCCTCATCACGGACAACGAAACACAATTCACGGACGGGGGATTCCAAGACTTCGTCGCGAGCTTAGGTACTAAGCAACACTTCACATCCGTCGAGCATCCTCAGACAAACGGGCAAGCGGAGGCAGCCAACAGAGTAATCCTGCGCAGGCTCAAACGTAGGCTCGGTGAGGCGAAGAGGGCGTGGGTCGAGGAGCTACATAGCGTCCTATGGGCTTACCGTACGACACCACACTCCACGACCGGGGAGACCCCATTCCGACTAACTTACGGCATCGAAGCAATCATCCCGATAGAAATACGGGAGCCGACGAGACGCGTAGAGGAACCCCTAGACGAGGAAATGAACGACGAGGCACTTAGAGCCGAGCTGGACCTCGTCGACGAGATCCGCTCCGAAGCAGCCCTTAGAGAAATATCCCTCAAACAAAAAATAGCATTGCGCCACGACGCGAAGGTCATAAAAAGAGAGTTCCAGGTGGGCACCCTGGTCCTCAGAAGAAACCAAAAAAACCCAAGGGAAGATAAACTGGCCGCCAACTGGGAAGGCCCCTACCACGTCCGCGACAAGATGGGTAACGGGGCCTATTATCTAGAAAACCTGCAAGGCGAAGGACTCGCTCGACCATAGAACGCAGAGAAACTTAGACAATATTACAGCTAAATATGTCACGGGGAGAAGTGGGAGGTACGACCACGCTCTTCGTCTCCAAAACAATAGGGAGGAAACACACGACCCGGGGACGAACTGACCCCTCCAGCGAATACAACCCTCCCCAACGGTTGGAATCTCGATCGAGCACCAACGTCGAAGTACCGAGACCGGCAGGGCGCCCAGCTCGCGATGGGAAAGCCCAAACCTCGGAGCCGGTGTTCCAAACACCGAACCCGGTTTTCGATCCAAACGGGCACGACGCCCGACACCTCGTCGGTTCCCTAAACCGAGGAGACTACAACATGGTCGAGTAGAAAAACAGTTCATGAATATAAAACATGGTATATAAAACATGGTAAATAATCGAGCAAGAAGAATAATAAAAAACAACATTCATATATTAAGCAAACGGCCAAAGCCAAGTACGCCCGAAGGCCAAAATACATACGCCCGAAGGCCAAAGTACATAAAAAAAGGCACGCAGGCCATACATAAAAAAGGCACACAGGCCATATAGATAAAACGAATCAAAAAACTCTTTAAGACTCCGCCCGAAGCTCCTCCTCAACATTCTCCACCTCTTTCTCTCCCTCATCGTCCCCCAGCTCTTCCTCGGCTTCAAAAGGGCACACTATCTCCCCCTCCTGGACACAGTAGTTATGGGCCGACCCCTCCGTCACCAATTTAGGATTTAAAACCCTCAGTTGTTCGACGGCGTTGTCAAAACCCTCCTTAAACACAGCCACGAGGTCCTGATTGAGAGAGCGAATGTGCCCCAGCAGCTCACCACGGGAACCAAGAGAGAGCTCCTCCTCGGTCTCATCAGCTAACGGACGGACCTTATCCTCGAGCGAAGCGAGCTGAGTACGCAATCCAGCATTATCCTCAGCCACCTTCTGATGCCCGGCTATCTGTTCCTCCAAATTCACCTTGGCCGCCCTCAGCTGATCCCGCTCCTTCTCAACCTCCTCCAGCTCCTTTTTCAGCCCCTCCTGAAGCTGGTGCTCCTCCTTGTAATCCGACAAGTCCTTAGACAGCTTGTCCTTCTCAGACCGGACCTGCAGGAGAGCGTCCTCCAGTGAGGCAGTAGAAACCGAAGTATCAGTTAAGACCATGGCCGTTTCCATCACCCGGATGACAGCGGCCAGATCCCTTGCCAGCTCCTTACGCCGGACACCAGCCTCTTGGTTCAGAATAGCCCTTGCTTCGGGCGCTGGCACCGCGATCGCATCCTCGGCCTTGAAGAAGGACCGCTCCACGTAACAAGGGGGCAATAGGTAGCTGCCAGGTCCGCCAGGTCCGCCCGGACTCCCGCTCCCCCCCAAGGTCGACCTCGAAAGAGTCCCCTCCGGACGCTTCCGCTTGTGGAGAAGGGAGGAGGATAGAGGCGGGCTGTCGGGTATGTTGATTGTAGACGCCCGAGGAGGAGAGGAGGGCACTGGACTCGCTGTGTTCGAGGTCTCAACCCCAGAGTCCCCAGCTGCCACCTGAGCACGAGGCACAATTTTCTTCTTCTTCTTGGGAGCCCTGTCCGGCGCACCAACCTGGTTGGCCAGCTTGAGGACCCGACCACGCGCAGTGGGCATAGCACCTGCAAAACAAAGCACATAAACATTAGCGGGCGAAGACATAGACAAAAATAAAAACAAGTAAAACACCTACTCAATAATTCCAAGGCCTTCTCCTCGGTCCTACACTCGAGCAAAGCCTTTGTGTTAATGATACGGGCCTCGGTGATCGGCATTCCGGCCTCGTCAAGGTAAGGCACGCCCTGTTGATCCGTCCAGACCGCCAGATTGAAGCTCTGGACATACTCAACCAACTTCTTATATGCGAGCCTATCCTCGACACCGAGCATTGCAAACTTAATCCTATAATGGGTGGTGGTGAGGTCGAAATGATCGCGCTGCCACCTCAGCGGTACCTTTGACATCAATTTCTCCTCCCCATTTGCTTCCCGTTTGTAGTAATAAAGGGAATTCAGGGCAGCACGGGTGATCGGTCTCACCACATACCACCAACCCTTAAAATGACGGGCATAATCCACATATGTCTTGAACAGACGCACGGGCTGCTTAAAGGAAACCCAGCTGTGACACCCACGAAGACCGGACCGCTGGAGGTGGAAGACGTGGAAGAAAAGGGCTCGAGTGCACCCAATGCCGAGGAAGTGGCAGACCAACTCAAACGCCCGCATGAAAGCAAGGGCGTTAGGGTGTAACTGAGACGGCGCCAGCCGAAGCCAGTTGAAGATGGACATTTGAAAAGAATTGAAGGGCAGCCTGATCCCCGCCTCCCGAAAAGCGAACTCGTACATCGCGAACTGCTTCCCCGAGAAATGATGACATATCCGGTCTGCCTCTTTGGGAGCGTGGCACTGCCAGTTCTCAGGATCTTCCCGGCTTCTATCCTCCACCACGGCATAAGCAGGAATCGCCTCGTCACAAAAGTAGGACTCCTCGTCCAAGGGTTCATCCGCAACCCAGGAGAGGTCATTCTGCCCGGATGATGAGGCATGTTCAGTGCCATCCCTGGCGCTCTCATCCCTGACGGGTAAACGCGTGATGACCGCATCTTCGGACTGTGGCCCGGAGTCTTCTCTCCTCGGTCGTAAACGCCCGGTTGCACCTGAAACGCAGACAGAAAGAGTGAATTCGACGTCATATCAAATCCACCCTTCCACCGCAGGTCAAGTGAAAAGGCGTAGAAGCAACGGTCACAGGCACTGGTGTGAAACTCCACCCACTGCCTCCAGGCCCGGTGGCGAAGTTTCGCACGTGTTCCGCGCAGGAATACACACGTTCTTATGCACCGGGCAAAAATCTCATATGTACTTATGCAAATTTTGCCCGACGCATGAAATTCCTGCCCGGGACAGTCTAACCCTAACCCTATTTTTTCCATCTACAGTCTATTTCACTATTCCTAAGTCAAATCTAACCAACCTATCACAAATACAACATACATTCGCAGACGTTTAACACAAAAAAGTGGAAAATAGAGGATTAAGGAAGCAAAAATGGCACCTGACATATTGAGAATCAAGAGAGAGACGGTGGCGCATGAGCAGCGGCGGTGGTTCAGGCAGCGAGACGGGCAGAGACAGGGAAATTCTTCAGAGCTTCCGGTGAACGTATGAGCGAAAAAGTGAAAATGAAGTCACTCAACTTCCTTTTATAGTCCCAAGCGCGTGGATCAACGCGCTAGGTCATCATTACCTACTGCCTACGCCGCCGTTTGCACGCTAAACGAAGCGACACCATTAATATTGAAACACGTCAATCCATAAGGAAACTGAAGCGACGTCGGGCAGCTATCCACCTCCCCGACTCCACGGAACGTCCCGTCCCCGTACGAAGTCCTCGACCTCTACAGAAACAACACGTATCCGTCGATGACCTTCATCCTCGACACTTTCCAGAGCGTAAAGTTCCCAAAGAGAAGGGACGTTGCGAGCAGTTCTACTGGAATCTTCCCTGCCATACGCCCGCTGTCGTATCCTCGACACGAGTACCCCGGTTGCAATACAAGTCATCACTCTGACTCAGAGACTCGACTTGGGGGGCTCCTGTTCCGGACTGGGCCGTAATGTTATGCAGGGCACGGCCCAATACACGTCGGGCAAAGGCCCATGTGTTCGAGCAGGTGAACCTCTACCGCAATATTATACAGGGCACGCCCCAATACATGTCGGGCAAAGGCCCATGTGTTCGAGCAGGTGAACCTCTTTGATAAATCACCTGCTCATACGACGGGCGTACACCTAATGACAGGCAGAGATCATGTCTGCCAGCTCATCTGCCACGCCACCCAACTGCCCTTCATTGTCTCCTGAAAGATAGGGGCAGTTGGACCAGGGGGCAGACCTTTGGTCTAGGTCTTCACGCTTCTTACGCGTCCCTTGGCAGCTCCTCCTTGGTCCTAGCCAGATTAAGCTCATTGAGGGGCCTTGGCCCAGCGCTGGGGGCACATTATAAATATCCTTTCTTGGCAAAGGGTCAGGTATTCTAACTCACCCTGAATTAACCTTAACATTTTGTACCTCTTCTGACTTAAGCATTGGAGTGCTTTGTAGGTACACCCCCTTTCTCATTCCATTCTCTGGCCCACTCATCAAGTCCTTGGAAGGCCCTTCTGATCAGGTAAGATCTGTCCATCTCACTGCATTTTATCCCATTGCCATCAGATTGAATTAGTTTAGCAATGTGATCTTCAGAAATTATGATCCTTTTTCCCAGAACATAAGAGGTCACATGAGAATTTGATGCGTTTGCAAAAACCCAGAATTCCTTGACAAGTTTAGGGAAAACTGGTCCCATTAAGAGATCAAAGTATTTCTCCCAACCTTGAGCTTTAACAGCAGGTAGTAAATCAAACCCATTTTCTCTTAAGCTGTCAAAATCCACAAAACGTTCACATAAAACTTCTAACTTGTCTGCTAGAGTGAGGAGAGTTATGACTGGTGAGATGTGAAACACTTCTGAAGATTGATCATTTGATGGTTGAGAAGAAGAAGCCATAGTTACCAAGATAGAAAGGGTTTAGGGTTTTAAGAAATTGTAGAGAAACAAATGAAGGTGAAAGAAGAGAGTGAAGAGTGAAAACGTGAAAAGTGAAAAGTGAAAACAAGAGTTTATATAGAAATTAAGAGCATTAAAAGAAAAAACACAATTAATGGAAATATTTAATGCACAAAACATCATGATTAAAATTCATTAAATGAGATCTGACAGGGGGATGACGTAAAGATCTTGGAACAGTTACCAAAGAGATTTGCGCCTCAATTGCATCTATTCAGCCGTTTTAGTTTCCTAAAACTTGAACGCATGTCCTTCTGCAGAGGACAATTGTTTGATTGCATGTTCTGTCCTGCTTCAGAGTTTGAACACGTATTCTGATTATGTTAGGATTCCTCAGAGCTTTATTGACATGTGTTGATGTTAAGATCTGCATGTTATTCTTTTGATACAAAAGTTCTTAGAAGTAAACAGTCAGATCATAAAAATAACTTCTGAACAAATAAAATAAAAGGTTCAGAACTTCTGAGAGTTAAAATCATATAACTAAACATTTTCATTCTGGACATAATTTCATACTAAGATTGGTCAGAATGAAAATAAATCTATCTTCAGCAAGGGGTTTTGTAAAAATATCAGCCCATTGGTGATCTGTATCTATGAATTTTAAAAATAAAATCCCCTTCTGAGTATAGTCCCTAATGAAATGATGTTTGACTTCTATGTGTTAAGCTCTAGAATATAAAATAGGATTTTTAGAAAGAAAAATAGTTGAAGTATTATCAAAGAGGATGGGAATGTTACTCTCATAAATATTGAAGTCCTCAAGCTGATTTTTCATCCATAGCATCTGAGTATTGCATCCAGCTGCTGCAATGTATTCAACTTCTGCAGTAGATAATGTCATGGTTGATTGCCTTTTGCTAGACCAAGAAATTAAATTTTCTCCCAAAAATTGACAACTTCCAGAAGTACTTTTTCTTTTTGTTCTGTCTCCAGCAAAATCAGCATCATAATATACTACAAGCTTGTAATTTTTGGACTTTTTGTAGCATAGACTAAGATTAGTAGTACCTTTCAAATATCTAAAGATTCTCTTAATTGCTGTTAAGTGAGTTTCTCTAGGATCTGATTGGAATCTGGCACATAAACATACGATGTATAGAATATATGGTCTAGATACAGTTAGATAGAAGAGAGAGTCAATCATACCTCTATAGATCTTCTGATCTACTTTCTTACTTACCTCTTCCTTCTCCAGAATACAAGTGGGATGCATAGGAGTCTTAGAGATCTTACTATCTGACATGTCAAATTTCTTCAGAAGTTCTTTGACATATTTTCTTTGATGTATGTATGTTCCTTCTGATGTTTGATTAATTTGGATTCCCAGAAAGAACTTTAATTCTCCCATCAGGCTCATCTTAAATTATGCCTGCATAGACTCAGCAAATTCCTTTCCCAAGGCACTTTTAATAGAACAAAATATAATATCATCTACATAGATTTGGCAAATCAGAATATCATTTTTTATGGTTTTACTAAATAGAGTTGTATCTACTTTCCCTTTGATAAAATTATTTTCCAAAAGAAAATTGCTTAGTCTTTCATACCAAGCTCTGGGAGCTTGTTTCAAACCATATAAAGATTTTTTAAGTTTAAAAAGATGTTCGTGAAATTTTGTATTTTCAAAACCAGGGGGTTGATGCACATACACTTCTTCATCAATATAATCATTTAAAATGCACTCTTGACATCCATTTGATGGAGAGTGATGTCATGATTAACATCAAATGAGATTAAAATTCTAATTGATTCTAACCTGGCGATTGGTGCAAAGGTTTATATATAGTTTATTCCTTCTTGTTGACTATAACCATGTGCCACCAGTCGTGCCTTGTTTCTGACAATTTCTCCTTGTTCATTTAGCTTGTTTCTGAATACCCACTTGGTGCCAATAATGTTGAATCCTTTAGTTCTAAGCACTAAGTCTCACACGTCATTTCTGGTGAATTGATTGAGTTCATCTTGCATTGCAAGTATCCAATCATTTTCTGAGAGTGCTTCTTCTACAGAAGTTGGTTTAATCAGAGAAACTAGTCTCATTAGAGATTCTTCAGAATTTCTAAATGATGATTTTGTTTTGATTGGATCATCTTTCTTTCCCAAAATCTTATCTTCTGGATGATTCAACGTGCTTCTGGATTGTTTCTTATGAGTGGGTTCTTCAGAACTTGTTGAGGTGGTTGTCTTGTCTTGTTCTGTAGATGATTGATCTTCAGATGTTCTGTCTTTAGTGATTTCAATTTCTATATCTGCAAGAGATTCATTCTGCTTTGGTTGTTCAGACCCAAGCTTATCATCAAATCTGACATAGATAGCTTTTATCACAATTCGTGTTTCTGTATTGTATACTTTGTATACTTTTGAACGTTCAGAGTATCCTAACATGTAACACTTTTGTGCTTTAGAATCAAACTTGTTCAGAGGATCATTAGTATTAAGAATAAAACAAATACATCCAAATGGATGAAAATATGAAATGTTGGGCTTTCTGTTTTTCCACAATTCATAAGGAGTCTTCTCCAGAATAGGTCTTATAGAGATTTTATTTTGAATATAACATGTTGTATTTACTGCTTCTGCTCAAAAATGTTTAGCCATGTTAGTCTCATTGATCATGGTTCTGGCCATCTCTTGCAATGTTTTGTTCTTACGTTCTACAACCCCATTTTGTTGTGGAGTTCTAGGACAAGAGAAATTGTGAGAGATGTCATTTTCATTAAACAATGATTCCAATTTTTTGTTTTCAAATTCCCCACCAAGATCACTTCTGACTTTAACAATTCTAAACTATTTTTCATTTTGAACTTGTTTGTAGAAGTTAGAAAATACAGCAATTGACTCATCCTTGTGTCTAAGAAACTTTACCCATGTCCATCTGTTATAGTCATCTATGATCACTAATCCATACTTCTTGTCACTGACTGAAGCAGTTTTCATTGGTCCAAACAAGTCAATGTGTAGAAGTTCTAATGGTCTAGAGGAAGATACAACATATTTAGATTTAAAAGCATGTTTTGAAAATTTGCATTTCTGACATGCTTCACACAGAGCTTCTGAGTTGAACTTCAGGTTAGGAAGTCCTCTGACCAAATTGAGTTTGTTAATTTTAGACAATCTTCTCATATTAACATATCTCAATCTTTTGTGTCAGACCCATTGCTCAGTGTTGCACCCCAAAATTTGCCCTCACAATACAAGACTTTGTGTTCTAAGAAGGTTCACAAGGTTCACAAGTTTCTCAACATTTACAAGACCTTTCATGAGGTTCATGAAGTCTACAAGTCACTTCTTGAAGGTTCACAAGGTTCACAAGTTTCCCAATGCTTTCAAAACCTTTCATGAGGTTCATGAAGTCTACAAGTCACTTCTTGAAGGTTCACAAGGTTCACAAGATTCACAATGTTTACATGACCTTTCATGAGGTTCATGAAGTCTACAAGTCACTTCATGAAGGTTCACAAGGTTCACAAGGTTCACAATACCTCCCATGAGGTTCATAAGACATTTTATGATGGTTCACAAGGTTTACAAGGTTCACAATTGGCCAGAAGAGTTGACAATTCCCTCAGACAATGCACCTCCTAAGCAGTGCATCCAAAACTAGGGTTTTGACTTTAATCAGGCTAAATGGACTTCCAAGAATTCAAATGAGCTTCATAACATCTTATATATGTTCAAGAACCCCCATGACAAGTTTCAAGACTTTTCTCAGAAGTTTGCTCAGTCAGATGATCAGATAAGTCAAAATCAGTCAATGTAGTTAAAAAGTCAAACTGAGGTCAACTGTGGTCAAACCAAAGTCAAACTTCATGATTTTTTGCCAACATCAAGTATATGAAGTAAAATTCATCATTTGATCAAGGGTTGATCATGATTCATCAAGGAGATTTCAGATCATCAAGAATCAGGAGTTTCTAAATTAGGGTTTCCTCAGTAAAAGTCAACTGAACTTTGACCAGCCATAACTTTCACATGCTTCATCAACAAGTCTCCACTCAAAGCTCATTTTTAAGGAAATTGAATTCTCTACAACTTTGTGTCTCACAAGCCAAGCCCAAAAATGCTTCATTTGGAAGGTATGAGCTAAGACATTATAGGTCCTTTTGAAAGTCAACAAAAAGTCAACAACTTCAAAAGGGCATAACTTGAGATTGGTAAGTGATATGGACATGAAACCAGTGGGGTTGGTTAGAGGACTCTTCAAGCTTTCCAAAATGTCCAAGAACACCCTCATAGCATTAAAATTGAAGGATATGCGCCCTTGCAAAGTTGGGAAATTTTGAGTTGGTTTATGATGAAAAAGGAGGTCTAAAACCAATTTCTTCCAAATGGGCTTGCCAAATAATGACCCAACCCATACATTGACTTCATGCACGACCCAAACCATTAAAAATCAGAATTTTTATTATTTTATTTTTATTTATTTTGATTTAATTCATTAAAAATCATTTTAAATAAAAATAAAATATGAAAATGTAAGATTTGATGGAGATTAAACTTCTAGAAAGTCTTAAATATTGATTTAAGTTGAAGAGGAAAGAAATCATGAGATTTGTCCAAAAATAGCAAGCATTCACACATGAATATTGGATTTTTAAGGCATGATCAATATGGATCTTTTCATATCAAATTCTTCACATGATCAATCAATTTTATTGACCTAATTCAATCACCTATAAGTACTAAACATAACCCTATTGCAAAGCCACGAATTTTCTGCCCTAAGAGTAAGTTCACAAAATCAAAAATCCCTTCCAAAACTCATATTCGGTTTTCAATTTGCAGGACCTTTGAAGGTAAAATAAGAACATAACAATGTTCCTTGGACCTCACTGAAGCATTATCATCACTCATATGCATCAATACCATGCACATATGAACAACCCGAATGCATTTTATTCTTCTTTTAATTTTTTTCGATTTGAACTAATTATGCAATAACAATGAAATCTAATTGTATATTTGTGTTAGTGATGATGCATAGATGCTTTCTGGACAAAGAGATTGAAGAATGAGTGTATAAACCGCAAACGGCCATGATTAGGGTTCTTGAATGACATTTAGGGTTCTTCGATTTAGGACGAATAAATTGATTTTAAGACCATAGATTGATTGTGTGAGATGTGGTGATCATAACCCTGTGCTTAATTTAACAAATAATTGCATATTCATGATGATTGAAGATTTGCAGGTTTCAAACGTAGAAAAATTCGCAGGAAAAATCCCAGTAGTTTTCGCAGGTAAATTCGCAGCATTAGAGGTTGAAGATGAAGTTTTCGCGCGTCCTGGAAAATTCAAATATTGTTTAAAATATTTTTTGTTTTAATGTTGGTTGGTTGTCACAAGCGCGCGCTTGTCCCAGTGGTTGGCTGCTTGGTCTTGGACATTCGAAGCAAAGGGCAGGGGTTCGAACCCTGGCTTTGGTTCCTTTTTATTTCTTTTTTCCAGGAATTAAGTTGTTATAATATATTATGTATTGTTCTCATTCCAATATCAGATGTGCTCACCTAGCAGGGATGGTTATGCGTGTATGTGTTTGTTCAAGAGGTCCTGGGTTCAATCCTCCCCCAGGCCTTTTTGCTTTATTGTTTTTTTTCTGATTTTTCAGGTTTCAAAGAACAAAACTAATTAAACTCATTCTACTATCACCAATACTTGGCTGGCCTGGTGGTACGTTTTGTTGCTGGTAGGCAGGGTGTCATGGGTTCAAACCCAGCCAAGGTAAGTTTCTTCTTTTTACCATTTTTTTGTTTTAATTTATTTAACTTGCTTAATTGTTTTCTTATTTATTAATTTAAAAATAAATCATGTATGTATATATATTTAATAAATACCTAAGACAACACTTATATTTTCTAAAATTCTAAACTTTTATTTTTCTCAATTTAAATTATTTTCTTTATTATGTAATTAAATTGTAATATATGTGTATTTATTTATTAATTTTGTATATTATATTATAAACCCTAAAAAATATTTTTCCTAAAATCTAACTTTATAAAACCCTAATTTATTTTTCTCTAAACAAATGTTAAAACCTAATTTTATTTCTCTAACTTTATTTTTGAAAATATAATATTTAATATAATTAATCTTAGTAAATATAATTATAATCAAATTTTTTATAATAGGTAATCGTTTCTATAATTTGTTCATAATTTAAATTTTATTCTTTTATTTCATATATGTTTAAAAATAATTAAATTTTATAATTATGATTTCTTATGTTTAGAATTAATAAGTTGTATATAATTTTATAATTAAATTGTTCATATTTCTTAATAGTTTCTAATTTTTATTTTGTTTATTATTACTAATCATATTATTACTAATCCATTTATTTTTATTATTATGCTTATTATTATTATTTCACTAACCTTATTTAATTATTTTTATTATTATTATTACTAACCTCTATTATATTTATTGCCTATTTATTTATTTTTGCTTATTATTTATTTGCTATTTATTTTTAATTGCTTATTATAATTATTGTAATTGCTCCTTGGTGTAATTTTTGTAAATATTTAATTTATTCAATTTTTTATGCTATGGTTAGTAATTTAGGGAGTGTAAACATGTATTTATATTTAAAATCAAATTTAGATCATTTTAATTAAAGATAAATAAAATTAAACACTCACACACGTAAGTCGATTTTTAATCGCCATCTCACTTTCTAGGGTTACCTCTTATTGTTGCCTATTCAAAAAGGTCAAGTGGGGTGTATAAAGCAAGTCCCTCAAAATAAAGTCATCAAGTCCCTAATGGTTGCCTTTCATAAAGATCAAGTCCCTTTTCGAATAATGATGACAGTCCCTCCTAAGTGCTTAATACACCCCACAGTTGCCTTCATAAAATAGATGTCCCTCATATGTCCCTTACATCCAAGGTAATGACTACCTATTCCTTAATAATAGGGATAGTCTTACCACTTAAAGGATAAAGAACAGAAAGACTTAAACTTTAGGGTAGGTACCTCATAGTTGCTTGCTCACTTCATTCAAAACTTTTCAAACACTTTACAAATTTCAAACAAATTTTCAAACACAAGTTTTTTACGCATCCGTACATGGATCATTATTAACTCTTATGAAAATTTTCTATTCACACACTTCACATTTTCAAAAACAATTCAAAGTGAGCTAAGTAACTAAGAGCCCATGGATAACCATGGATGTAAAGGGTGCTAACACCTTCCCTTTACATAACCTACCCCCCGAACCCAAAAATCTTTTAAAGGTCTTTCCTGTTCTTTTATGCCTTTCCTTTGGATAAAATAAAAGTCGGTGGCGACTCTTGCTATCCGCAACATAACTAAAGTCAGTTCTCCCACCGTGTTACAGAACTGGCGACTCTGCTGGGGATTTAATATTAAAGAGGGGTACCCTTAGGAATTAGATCACTTTAAATTGTTTGCCTTGTTTGCTTTATATTATCTTGTTGGGGTGCTCTTATGTGTGAAAGGTCCTAACCCGGATCTAGTGTACCTTAGGTAAATGGCAATAGACCAAGGAAACTGTACGACGTATATCGATACGGTTGATCTGGTGGCCATAGTTAGTGCGACCTCTTGGTTGGTGCTTATGTTCCTTAAGTCAAGTTGAGGATAATATGAGGCTGCCATATGTTGTCAATGCACTAACTAACTTTTAGAACCCTAGTTAACTCATCTTGGCCTTTAGAAAGTAGTGAGGTAACCGGCTTTGGTGCAGACTGAAGTTGGTTGACACTCGATGCTACGCTCATTGAGATCTTAAACTTGGAGGGTTTTGGTTGGCAAGTAAGTTGCCTTCTGATCAACCACCCTTGTGAAGGATCAATGATATTGAGATCCCTTAGAACCTGGTTACTTTTGTAGGACAGGATGAACCATCTAACTTCAGGGGAGGGTACTTACCTTTGAACCTCATGCAAGCCTTTAAACCTAGGGCTATGGTGTGACTTGTTTGTGTGTGCCACATGTTTGTGATTGAGCATAACATCATGACATCATCATGCATCATAAGCATAACATTTTCACTAACCATTTCAAGGACCAAGGGATTTATCTTTGTTCTTTGTTGCAGGTCATGGCTACTGCTCGTAGAAACACCATCAGGATCAACTTTGTGGGCATACCTGCTAAGCTTAAGGAATTGGTCTCTCAAGTTTCTGAAAACTCCCAGTTCATCAAGAGACATGGTCACCTACTGGATCTAGTCACTTCAGGGTTCAATGAAGACATGATGAGTGTCCTGTTTCAGTTCTTTGATCCTAAACATCATTGTTTCACATTCCCCGATTATTAACTGGTTCCTACAATGGAAGAATTCTCTAAACTACTGGGTATACCTATACTTGATCAGAAACCCTTCACAGGCTTAGAAAAAGAGCCTAAACCTGAAGTCATTGCTGCAGCTCTACATCTGGAGAAATCAGACATTGTCCTAGAAACGAGAAGCGTAGTTAAGGGTATTCTTGCTAAGGTATTGATGGAGAAAGCTCAAGTGTTCCTGAAGGCTATGATTTATGATGCTTTTGAGGAGATCTTGGCCTTATTAATCTATGGCTTAGTGTTGTTCCCCAATCCAGATCAGTTCATAGACGAACACGCCATCAACATATTCCTGAGTCACAACCCAGTGCCTACATTGCTTGGAGACATCCTGCATTCTCTTCATACCCGTACTACAAGGGCAAGAGGAACTTTGATGTGCTGCATACCTTTATTTTCTAGGTGGTTTATTTCTCACCTTACTCGCTCAGTAATGAAGAATGAACAAGGGTTCAGATGGTCCAAGAGGATCATGTCACTTTCTCACTCAGATATCCATTGGTGCTCCAGATCTATGGAGAATGTCACCATCATTGACCGTTGTGGGGAGTTTCCTAATGTGCCACTTCTAGGCATAAGAGGAGGCATCACCTACAACCCCTCTCTAGCTTTACGACAGTTTGGTTACGCTCGGAGTGATGGTCCTCATGACATGTTGATTCAGGGCATTGTATTTGACTACGACAACGATCTTCAAGGTTACCGTCAGAGATTCATACGAGCCTGGGGAAAAGTAAACAGGGTTGACAGCAAGACACTGGAGCCTAAGTACACTATTCCTATGGAGGCTTATCTCAGATGGGTGCGATCTCGTGCTCAGACTCTCATGATGCCATATCCTGCCGTCCTACCAGTTACCATGGAACCTGTTGCTGAAGGAGACACAGCTTATACCATCCTTCACCCAGACATGCCTACTGATATGGAAGACTTGCAGAGATCATGGATCCAACTGAAGGAGCAAAGGGATACTTTCGAGGCTCATTACAAAGCAAGCCAAGAAAGGATCCTGGAACTAACAAAGCAACTTCACGAGGAACAGAATCTCAATTCATACCTCAACACAAAGAGGAAACGTCCATGGGAGACTTAAAACCCCATCTTTTGTACTTATCTCATTTTCATTTTTGTAAGCCTAAAAGGCAAAACAAATTTATTACTAATAAAAGTTTACTTTCGTGTTTGTTTAAGCAAATTTAAATCCTGCGGTCCTTGAAAACATTGCATATGCATTCACATATCATTTTATCGCATCACAGGTTTACAATTGTGCACAGGTTTCTCATCTTCTCGCTGTTTATTTCAGCAATGGCTCTTGAACAATCAGTTAAGGATCTCCAGGCACAAAATGCACAGTTCCAAGAGCTGATCCTGAACCTATCCAAGGGGCAGGATGAATTGAAGACACTGCTGGCCAAGAAGATTAAGAAGACTAGAAGGTCAGGTGGCCTGCTCAACATGGGAAGAAGGTTCAAAGGTCCTGTCAAGACCAAAGAGCAGGTTGAAGACTATGAATCTGAGGAATCTGAGAAAGAGGGAGGCAGTCTCCACAACACTATGGGGGACTCTGATTCTGAGGCTAATTACTACCATGAGCCTAATGAAGACAAATTCAAGATGCTGGTGGATAGAATGGATGCCATGGAGTTGCAGAAATCATCTGGGCTGGATTTTGAGGATTTGAGTCTGATATCTGGGGTTGTTATACCCATTGGTTTCAAGGTTCCTACCTTTGTTGTTTATGATGGGGTCTCTTGTCCCAAACTGCATTTGAGGTCTTATGTCAGAAGGATCCAACCTCACACTGCTGACAAGAAGTTGTGGATCCACTTTTTTCAAGAGAGCTTATCTGGAGCTCAGTTGGAGTGGTATTATCAGTTGGAGAGTGTCAACATCAGAGACTGGAATGATCTTGCTGAAGCTTTCTATAAGCAGTATCAATACAATGCTGACTTAGCCCCCACTCGCATGCAGCTTCAGAGCATGTCTATGGGTGCCAAAGAAAGTTTTAAAGAGTATGCTCAGAAGTGGAGAGATTTAGCTGGAAGAGTTCAACCCCCTTTGACTGACAGGGAATTGGTTGATATGTTCATGTGTACGCTGAATGGTCCGTTTTACAGTCATCTCATTGGAAGCTCATCATCTGGCTTCACTGAGTTGATCATGACAGGAGAGCGAGTAGAGAATGGTATAAAGAATGGTAAGATCCAAGTGGGTACTTCCTCACCAGGTGCTGCAAAGAAGCCTCCCACTGGGAAGAAAGAATCCAATGCTGTTTATGGTCAGCCTGATCGTAACATAAGGCATCAGTCTGTTAGTGCAGTTCATATTTCAAATCCAACTCCTGCAACAACAGAGCAGCCACAGGGCAACCAACAGAGGGCTAGAAGGCAGTTCACAAAGATCAACATGTCACTGGCTCAGGCATTGCAACATTTGTTGAAAGCTGAACTCATTACTTTGAAGGAGGCTCCTCAGAATCCTAATGTTACCTCACCCAGGTACAATCCCAATGCA
Source organism: Lathyrus aphaca (assembly GCA_963966055.1). NCBI lineage: Eukaryota > Viridiplantae > Streptophyta > Magnoliopsida > Fabales > Fabaceae > Lathyrus > Lathyrus aphaca. The sequence continues at coordinate 26,959,174 of OZ014521.1, read as the reverse complement.
CGATGTGCATATCATTCAAACTGTCAGGGACATGATACTAATAACTGCTGGGTCTTGAAGAACAAAATTCAAGATATGATTGAGGCTGGAGAGATTGAGTTTGACCCTCCGGGTACTCCAAATGTGATTACTGCTCCAATGCCAAATCACGAGAAGACTGTCAATGCCATTGATGAAGATCAACATGTCTATTCAGTTATGGAGTTGACCACACCATTGTCTGTTATCAAAAAGAGGTTAGTACAAGCTGGGATCTTTCCAGGTTGTCGTGAAGATTGTTTGTATTGTACCTATAAGCCGGATAGTTGCTTCATATTGAGAGATGGAATTCAACGTCTCATGGATAAGTATACTATAGTGTTTGAGAGGACTCCGTCGTCTGTAGAAAGTATGGTGGATCATCTGACTCAAGGTAGGAAGATTGAAGAGGTTGATATGGTTGACAAAGTACCGGTAAGAATCACTTCAAAGAAACCTATTAAAATCACTCATCAGGGTCCAATCAAGATTACTGCTGAAGGTCCTGTGAAAGTTGTTGCTGAAGCCAGAGTGGCTCCTATGGTTATTACTACTCCTGGTCCTATTCCGTATACGTCTGACAAAGCTGTGCCTTGGCACTATGGGTCTGATGTTTACATCCATGGTGTTAAGCAAGAACCCTTAGCTGATGTGCCTGTTGATGTTGATAATATTGCTGGATCTAGTAAGATCACTCGTAGTGGATGAGTCTTCTCTCCTCCAGTTGCTTCTAAGAATGCAGTTACTCCTGCTGCCACTTCCACCACTGATGCTCGGGGCAAAGGTCCTGTTATTGAGCCTGTATCTACTGATGTGCCAGCTGCTGATGATCTCTCTAAGCAGATGGAAGAAGTATTGAAAATCATTTGCAAGAGTGATTATGACATTGTTGATCAATTGGGGCATACTCCCTCAAAGATTTCTATGTTGTCCTTGTTGCTGTGTTCTGAGGCTCATGCCAAGTCCTTGATCAAGTTTCTGAAAACTGCACATGTACCCAATGTTATTTCTGTTGACCAGTTTGAGAATTGTGTTGCCCACCTGACCTATGATAATGGGTTAGGATTTTCTGATGCTGATTTGACCCCTGCCAAGAGGGATCATAACAGGGCCTTGCATATTTCAATTGAATGTAGGGGCACTACCCTGTCACATGTGCTGATAGACAATGGTTCCTCTCTAAATGTGTTGCCTAAGGAAGTCCTGAACAAGCTGAGTCCTGAAGATGCTGTGCTGAAGCCCAGTAATATTGTGGTAAAGGCTTTTGATGGTTCTAGAAGAGTAGTGCATGGGGAAATTGATCTTCCAATCAAAGTTGGCTCCCAGGTTTTTACTGCTACATTTTATGTGATGGATATTCGTCCTTCGTACTCTTGTCTGCTTGGTCGTCCCTGGATCCATGGGGCAGGTGCTGTAACCTCTACATTACACCAAAAGTTGAGATATCCGGTGGAAGGAAAGGTTGTTACTATCTATGGAGAAGAAGAATACTTTGTCAGTCATGTAAACACTTTCAAGTATCTGGAAATGGAAGGTGAATACATTGAAACTCCGTGTCAGACATTTGAAGTGGTTCCCTGGGTTGTTAATGATTATGTAGCTCCTCCTGTTGCGAAGAAAGTTCCTGTGGTCACCAGAAAACCTCCAACAATGGCAATGGCCTCCCTCAATGATGCTAGGGCTGTGGTAGATGAAGGTGGTTGTACTATTTGGGGTCAGCTTCCTGATATCCCATACAAGTCTGACAAGTTTGGTTTGGGTTTCACTGCAGAGTCCCAGAAGGCTGTTCGTCGTGCTCGTGCTGTTCGTATCACCAATCAAGGGGTTATTAAGAACCAGATCAATGCTGTGGGTGACTATGATGAAGACTACAACTTGGATGCTTGGATTTTTCCTACTGTGGGTGCTGGACTCAATAATTGGAAAGCTGAAGATGTTATCCCTATCTCCTTTAGTCAGGAGTAAATACTATTACTGTGTTGTTATATTTTAAATTTGTAATTTCTTGAACAATAAAACTTTCAAGCCATGTGCCTTACCCGGGGCACAATGGTGTGCTTGTTACGGGCTGTCATTTCATTTGCATACTTCATTCAATAAAATCAGTGGACGTTTCGTTTTCGTAAATATTGTGTTTCTTGTCTTTCTTTTCTTTTATTTTTGTTTTATCAGCTATGTGTTCTTACACACACACCCACATCACTAAAATGCAGATCCTCATCCACTCTGGATCCTGTTGATAACAGTTCTACTATTGCCAATTATAATTTCGAGAATCCGATCTATCAAACTGAAGACGGAAATGAGGACGATTGTGAAATACCTGTAGAGCTTGCTAGGTTGTTACAACAAGAAGAGAAAGCTATACAGCCACATGAAGAGCCAGTCGAAGTTGTGAATTTGGGAACTGAAGAAAACAGAAAAGAGGTCAAGATAGGGGCTGATTTAGAGGACAGTGTCAAGAGCAGATTGATTCAGATGTTACGTGACTATGTGGAGATCTTTGCTTGGTCTTATGAAGATATGCCAGGGTTGGATACAGACATTGTGGTTCACCGTTTACCAGTGAAAGAAGATTGTCGTCCAAAGAAGCAGAAGGTTCGTCGTATGCGTCCTGAAATGTCAGAAAAGATCAAGGCAGAGGTAATGAAACAGTTCAATGCAGGGTTCTTAGCAGTGACTTCTTATCCTCAGTGGGTTGCAAATGTGGTACCAGTTCCTAAGAAAGATGGTAAGGTACGTATGTGTGTGGACTACAGAGATTTGAACAAGGCTAGCCCCAAAGATGACTTTCCACTTCCTCATATTGATATTCTGGTAGACAACACTGCTCAGCATAAGGTATTCTCTTTTATGGATGGTTTCTCTGGTTACAATCAAATCAAGATGGCTCCTGAAGACATGGAGAAGACAACATTTGTGACACAGTGGGGCACTTTTTGCTATAAGGTGATGCCATTTGGTTTGAAGAATGCAGGGGCAACATATCAGCGTGCTATGGTGGCTTTGTTTCACGATATGATTCATCATGAGATAGAGGTATATGTGGATGATATGATAGCCAGGTCTCAGAATGAAGAACAACATCTTGATCATTTGCATAAATTGTTTGAGAGGTTGAAGAAATACAAGCTGAGATTGAATCCAAACAAGTGTACTTTTGGAGTTAGATCTGGAAAGCTCTTGGGTTTTATTGTCAGTGGAAAAGGTATTGAAGTGGATCCTGCAAAAGTGAAAGCTATACGAGAGATGCCAGCTCCCCGTACTGAGAAGGAGGTTAGAGGTTTCTTGGGACGATTGAACTACATTGCAAGATTTATTTCCCAATTAACTGCCATCTGTGAGCCAATCTTCAAGTTGTTGAAGAAAGATCAGGTGATGGAATGGAATGATGAATGCCAGACTGCCTTTGATGAAATCAAGAGATATCTGCTAGAACCTCCAATTTTGATGCCACCAGTTGATGGAAGACCCTTGATCATGTACTTAACAGTATTAGACAATTCAATGGGGTGTGTGTTGGGGCAACATGACGAGTCTGGTCGAAAAGAGCAGGCAATATACTACCTTAGCAAAAAGTTTACCGACTGTGAAACAAGATACTCACTGCTCGAGAAAACTTGCTGCGCTTTGGCATGGGCTGCTCGCCGACTAAGACAGTATATGTTGACTCATACTACCTTATTGATTTCGAAAATGGATCCAATCAAGTACATATTTGAGAAACCTGCTCTCTCCGGAAGAATTGCAAGATGGCAAATGATCTTGACAGAATATGACATACAGTATACTACTCAGAAGGCCATTAAGGGAAGTGTTGTTGCTGATCATTTGGCTCATCAAGCAGTGGACGATTACCAGTCAATGAGTTTTGAGTTCCCTGATGAAGACATTATGATTATTACCAAAGAACCTGGACAATATGACGGACCTGAACAAGGATCCCGATGGACTATGGTTTTTGATGGTGCTTCTAATGCACTTGGTAATGGTGTTGGTGTTGTGATTAGTTCCCCTGAAGGTTGTCATACCCCGATTACTGCCAGACTTTGTTTCTATTGTACCAATAACATGGCTGAGTATGAGGCATGTATCCTGGGTATTAAAGCTGCTATTGATATGAAGATTCAGTTCCTTGATGTGTATGGAGATTCAGCCCTGGTAGTAAGTCAGATTAAAGGAGATTGGGATACCAAACATGATAACCTCATTCCTTACAGAGAGCATGTGTTGTCTTTGATCCCACATTTCAAAAAGATTACCTTTGGACATATTCCACGAAGAGAGAATCAGTTGGCAGATGCATTGGCCACCATGGCATCCATGTTTGAGATCAGTTGGGATGATGAAGCTCCCAAGATTACTATTGATAGATTTGAAAAGCCTGCATACTGCAATGAGATTGACACTGAAGGGGCAGAGGAGAAGCCTTGGTTCTATGAAGTAAAAAGATATCTTGAAGCTCAGGAGTTCCCTGAAGGGGCATCTGTCAAAGATAGGAAATTTCTGAGAAGGTTCTCTGCTAAGTTCTTTTTGAGTAATGGCATTCTGTATAAGCGCAATCATGATTCAACTTTGCTTCGTTGTGTGGATAAGAAGGAAGCAATTGAGATTATGGAAGATATGCATGATGGGATCTTTGGCACTCATTCTAGTGGACATACTATGGCAAAGAAGATTTTGAGAGCAGGTTACTATTGGTCTACCATGGAAGCTGATTGCTATCAACACTCCAGAACGTGTCACAAATGTCAAATTTATGCTGATAAAGTACATATACCTCCATCACCATTGAATGTGTTGACTGCTCCTTGGCCCTTTGCCATGTGGGGCATTGATATGATTGGTGAGATCAAGCCTACTGCTTCTAATGGGCATCGTTTCATCCTGGTTGCTATTGATTACTTTACAAAGTGGGTAGAGGCAGCTTCATTTGCATCTGTTACCAAGAATGTTGTGGCTCGGTTCATTAAGAATAATCTCATATGTAGGTATGGTATCCCCGAAAGGATTATTACTGACAATGGCTCTAATCTGAACAACATTATGATTACTGATCTCTGCACACAGTTCAAGATTAAGCATCACAACTCTTCTCCGTATCGTCCAAAGATGAATGGGGCAGTTGAAGCTGCTAATAAGAACATTAAGAAGATTGTACAGAAGATGACTGTTACTTACAAGGATTGGCATGAGATGTTACCATTTGCTCTTCATGGTTATCGCACTACAATACGTACTTCAACAGGGGCAACCCCATTCTCCTTAGTCTATGGTATGGAAGCAGTTCTGCCCATTGAAGTTCAGATTCCCTCCTTGAGAATTATGAAGGATGCAGGCTTGGATGAAGATGAGTGGATTCAGACTCGACTGGACCAGATAAATTTGATTGATGAGAAGAGGTTAGCAGCAGTTTGTCATGGCCAGATGTACCAGAAGCGAATGATCAAAGCTTTTAACAAGAAGGTTAAGCCAAAGGTATATCAGGCTGGTGACTTGGTAATCAAGCGTATTATATTACCACAGGGTGATCCTAGGGGCAAGTGGACTCCAACATATGAAGGACCATTTGTGGTCAAAACAGTATTCTCAGGAGGTGCCATGATACTCACTACTATGGATGGTGAAGACTTCCCGCAACCTGTAAACGCAGACATAGTTAAAAAATACTACGCATAAAAAGAGACCCGCTAGGTTGACAGGCCTAGGCAAAAATAAGGGCATCCCGGCAAACCAAAAGGGTTTGGGCAAAAATTAGGGATATATATAAAAAGATGTACACCCGGCAAGTCGAAAACCTGAAAAGGCGGCTTGGGCAAAAAAGGGTATCCCGGTGGATTGAAAACCTGAAAGGGCAATCCAGGCAAAAGTTAGGGATTAAAGCGTATGACTATGTCTCGTTGGGATCACCCATGAAACTGCAACCAGTTGTGTTACTTACTCAAGTTCAAACAGATAAAACTCAATCCAATCGTTTCCGTCTCAACAGTAGAAGATGAGATACTTGAAGATAATGGCAATAGTAGAATTGAAACTCAATAGGATTGTTTCCCACATAGCTGATTTTCTTTGTTTTGTAAAAACTTTATGACAAAATCCTCTTACTAGGGTTTATGTCTCCTTGTATAAACTTACCCGTGTATGGGTCACTTTTTGATATGAATAAATTCCATCTTTTGAATCCATATTTACTTTTACCCTATTTACATAAGCGAAACGTCCATTGGTTGTGTTTGAATGTATGTATGCTTTTGAATATGATTGATGTTTACCAAAAATGCATGAATGCTTTTAATATGATTGATGTTTACCAGAAATGCATGAAAATGCAGTAATAGTATTTACTAAGGACGAACGAGGGAAGGATTTCAACGAAGCTTCGCCGGTTCATCTCTACAAGACATTCACAAAACCCTCAGTAGGACGAATCTATCTTCATAAAGTCTCATCTCCCCTGGAATTTATATCCATCTCTTTTATCCTCATACGGATATACGGGAAATTACTTTCCAATAAAGGTACGACGAACGAAGACGGGTGTTATATCTACTCTACTATCAAACGAAGACGAAGGTTATATATACCTTGCTATCCCCAGCAAACGGGAGGTTATATATACCTTACTATTCCCAGAAGACGGGAGGTTATATATACCTTGATATCCCCAGCAGACGGAAGGTTATGTATAATATATTATCAAACAAGACGGGAACGAGTTCTTCATATTCTTCAACAACGAATCGGGATTTATTTTCCCTGGCCAGCAGTTGTTATACGAAGATATCCAGACGCTTCCAGCAGCATCATATCATACATACATCATTTACATCATACCATAGCATACATAATGCATAAACTAATATTGTTATACAAATGCTACCTTGTTTTCAGGTTAATTATCCAGCAAACAAACTTATGATTATCAGGATTGCTTTATCCCCCTGAAAGCATATCATCCATCAGGACTGCTTTATCCTCCTGAAAACTTATCATCTCTCAAGACTGCTTCATCCTCTAGGGAACATATTACTACACCAGGACTGCTTCATCCTCCTGACAATTATCATCATTACTTCAGGATTGCTCTATCCTCCTGAAAATTCCTATTACATCAGGATTGCTTTATCCTCCTGAAATCACATTACTACCTCAGGATTGCTTTATCCTCCTGACAGCTTATTACTACCTCAGGATTGCTTCATCCTCCTGACAGCTTTTTATTACCTCAGGACTGCTCCATCCTCCTGACAGCTATCATTATACCTCCATATTTTGGACTGCTTTATCCTCCAAGACATGTATCTGAAGAACTTTCCTCCAAGTGGCATCTTTAAGCCCACTCAATCATATTCAACTAGCCATCTGTACCACTTTATGCACTGGTGAGTGCAAATTTTTGGGCTTTTGTGTTCAATCCCCTTCAACCTTCCAGGTCACGACTGGCAAACATACCAATCTAACCCCTCAGGTTTCAGAAAATTGAACAGGGGCAGCTGTTGCACCCCAAAATTTGCCCTCACAATACAAGACTTTGTGTTCTAAGAAGGTTCACAAGGTTCACAAGTTTCTCAACATTTACAAGACCTTTCATGAGGTTCATGAAGTCTACAAGTCACTTCTTAAAGGTTCACAAGGTTCACAAGTTTCCCAATGCTTTCAAAACCTTTCATGAGGTTCATGAAGTCTACAAGTCACTTCTTGAAGGTTCACAAGGTTCACAAGATTCACAATGTTTACATGACCTTTCATGAGGTTCATGAAGTCTACAAGTCACTTCATGAAGGTTCACAAGGTTCACAAGGTTCACAATACCTCCCATGAGGTTCACAAGACATTTTATGATGGTTCACAAGGTTCACAAGGTTCACAATTGGCCAGAAGAGTTGACAATTCCCTCAGACAATGCACCTCCTAAGCAGTGCATCCAAAACTAGGGTTTTGACTTTAATCAGGCTAAATGGACTTCCAAGACTTCAAATGAGCTTCATAAAATCTTATATATGTTCAAGAACCCCCATGACAAGTTTCAAGACTTTTCTCAGAAGTTTGCTCAGTCAGATGATCAGATAAGTCAAAATCAGTCAATGCAGTTAAAAAGTCAAACTGAGGTCAACTGTGGTCAAACCAAAGTCAAACTTCATGATTTTTTGCCAACATCAATTATATGAAGTAAAATTCATCATTTGATCAAGGGTTGATCATGATTCATCAAGGAGATTTCAGATCATCAAGAATCAGGAGTTTCTAAATTAGGGTTTCCTCAGTAAAAGTCAACTGAACTTTGACCAGCCATAACTTTCACATGCTTCATCACCAAGTCTCCACTCAAATCTCATTTTGAAGGAAATTGAATTCTCTACAACTTTGTGTCTCACAAGCCAAGCCCAAAAATGCTTCATTTGGAAGGTATGAGCTAAGACATTATAGGTCCTTTTGAAAGTCAACAAAAAGTCAACAACTTCAAAAGGGCATAACTTGAGATTGGTAAGTGATATGGACATGAAACCAGTGGGGTTGGTTAGAGGACTCTTCAAGATTTCCAAAATGTCCAATAACACCCTCATAGCATTAAAATTGAAGGATATGCGCCCTTGCAAAGTTGGGAAATTTTGAGTTGGTTTATGATGAAAAAGGAGGTCTAAAACCAATTTCTTCCAAATGGGCTTGCCAAATAATGACCCAACCCATACATTGACTTCATGCACGACCCAAACCATTAAAAATCAGAATTTTTATTATTTTATTTTTATTTATTTTGATTTAATTCATTAAAAATCATTTTAAATAAAAATAAAATATGAAAATGTAAGATTTGATGGAGATTAAACTTCTAGAAAGTCTTAAATATTGATTTAAGTTGAAGAGGAAAGAAATCATGAGATTTGTCCAAAAATAGCAAGCATTCACACATGAATATTGGATTTTTAAGGCATGATCAATATGGATCTTTTCATATCAAATTCTTCACATGATCAATCAATTTTATTGACCTAATTCAATCACCTATAAGTACTAAACATAACCCTATTGCAAAGCCACGAATTTTCTGCCCTAAGAGTAAGTTCACAAAATCAAAAATCCCTTCCAAAACTCATATTCGGTTTTCAATTTGCAGGACCTTTGAAGGTAAAATAAGAACATAGCAATGTTCCTTGGACCTCACTGAAGCATTATCATCACTCATATGCATCAATACCATGCACATATGAACAACCCGAATGCATTTTATTCTTCTTTTAATTTTTTTCGATTTGAACTAATTATGCAATAACAATGAAATCTAATTGTATATTTGTGTTAGTGATGATGCATAGATGCTTTCTGGACAAAGAGATTGAAGAATGAGTGTATAAACCGCAAACGGCCATGATTAGGGTTCTTGAATGACATTTAGGGTTCTTCGATTTAGGACGAATAAATTGATTTTAAGACCATAGATTGATTGTGTGAGATGTGGTGATCATAACCCTGTGCTTAATTTAACAAATAATTGCATATTCATGATGATTGAAGATTTGCAGGTTTCAAACGTAGAAAAATTCGCAGGAAAAATCCCAGTAGTTTTCGCAGGTAAATTCGCAGCATCAGAGGTTGAAGATGAAGTTTTCGCGCGTCCTGGAAAATTCAAATATTGTTTAAAATATTTTTTGTTTTAATGTTGGTTGGTTGTCACAAGCGCGCGCTTGTCCCAGTGGTTGGCTGCTTGGTCTTGGACATTCGAAGCAAAGGGCAGGGGTTCGAACCCTGGCTTTGGTTCCTTTTTATTTCTTTTTTCCAGGAATTAAGTTGTTATAATATATTATGTATTGTTCTCATTCCAATATCAGATGTGCTCACCTAGCAGGGATGGTTATGCGTGTATGTGTTTGTTCAAGAGGTCCTGGGTTCAATCCTCCCCCAGGCCTTTTTGCTTTATTGTTTTTTTCTGATTTTTCAGGTTTCAAAGAACAAAACTAATTCAACTCATTCTACTATCACCAATACTTGGCTGGCCTGGTGGTACGTTTTGTTGCTGGTAGGCAGGGTGTCATGGGTTCAAACCCAACCAAGGTAAGTTTCTTCTTTTTACCATTTTTTTGTTTTAATTTATTTAACTTGCTTAATTGTTTTCTTATTTATTAATTTAAAAATAAATCATGTATGTATATATATTTAATAAATACCTAACACAACACTTATATTTTCTAAAATTCTAAACTTTTATTTTTCTCAATTTAAATTATTTTCTTTATTATGTAATTAAATTGTAATATATGTGTATTTATTTATTAATTTTGTATATTATATTATAAACCCTAAAAAATATTTTTCCTAAAATCTAACTTTATAAAACCCTAATTTATTTTTCTCTAAACAAATGTTAAAACCTAATTTTATTTCTCTAACTTTATTTTTGAAAATATAATATTTAATATAATTAATCTTAGTAAATATAATTATAATCAAATTTTTTATAATAGGTAATCGTTTCTATAATTTGTTCATAATTTAAATTTTATTCTTTTATTTCATATATGTTTAAAAATAATTAAATTTTATAATTATGATTTCTTATGTTTAGAATTAATAAGTTGTATATAATTTTATAATTAAATTGTTCGTATTTCTTAATAGTTTCTAATTTTTATTTTGTTTATTATTACTAATCCATTTATTTTTATTATTATGCTTATTATTATTATTTCACTAACTTTATTTAATTATTTTTATTATTATTATTACTAACCTCTATTATATTTATTGCCTATTTATTTATTTTTGCTTATTATTTATTTGCTATTTATTTTTAATTGCTTATTATAATTATTGTAATTGCTCCTTGGTGTAATTTTTGTAAATATTTAATTTATTCAATTTTTTATGCTATGGTTAGTAATTTAGGGAGTGTAAACATGTATTTATATTTAAAATCAAATTTAGATCATTTTAATTAAAGATAAATAAAATTAAACACTCACACACGTAAGTCGATTTTTAATCGTCATCTCACTTTCTAGGGTTACCTCTTATTGTTGCCTATTCAAAAAGGTCAAGTGGGGTGTATAAAGCAAGTCCCTCAAAATAAAGTCATCAAGTCCCTAATGGTTGTCTTTCATAAAGATCAAGTCCCTTTTCGAATAATGATGACAGTCCCTCCTAAGTGCTTAATACACCCCACAGTTGCCTTCATAAAACAGATGTCCCTCATATGTCCCTTACATCCAAGGTAATGACTACCTATTCCTTAATAATAGGGATAGTCTTACCACTTAAAGGATAAAGAACAGAAAGACTTAAACTTTAGGGTAGGTACCTCATAGTTGCTTGCTCACTTCATTCAAAACTTTTCAAACACTTTACAAATTTCAAACAAATTTTCAAACACAAGTTTTTTACGCATCCGTACATGGATCATTATTAACTCTTATGAAAATTTTCTATTCACACACTTCACATTTTCAAAAACAATTCAAAGTGAGCTAAGTAACTAAGAGCCCATGGATAACCATGGATGTAAAGGGTGCTAACACCTTCCCTTTACATAACCTACCCCCCGAACCCAAAAATCTTTTAAAGGTCTTTCCTGTTCTTTTATGCCTTTCCTTTGGATAAAATAAAAATCGGTGGCGACTCTTGTTATCCGCAACATAACTAAAGTCAGTTCTCCCACCGTGTTACACTCAGTTTCCACAGACATTAGGCATTTTACGTCCTGACATTTCAGTTTCGAGAGTTTTATTTTATATATGTTGTTCTTTCTCTTTCCACTAAATAAGATTGTTCCATCTTTCTAACTAACATTTTTACAGAACTTTTGATTGAAGATTATGTCATAACCATTATCACTTAATTGACTTATAGATAACATATTATGCATTAATCTTTCCACTAACAGAACATTAGAGATAGAGGGAAGTGTGTCATTACCAATAGTCCCAAAGCCAATAACCTTTCCTTTTTGATTGCCTCCGAAACCTACGTAGCCTCCAGCTTTCAGCTCAAGACTTTGGAACATATGTTTTCTTCTCGTCATGTATCGTGAGCATCCAGAGTCCAGGTACCAAGATTGGTGTTTGAGTTTGGCTGTTAAAGACATCTGCAACATACACAATTTTATCTTTGGGTACCCATATCATTCTGGGTCCTTGTTTGTTAGTTTTTACAAACTTCAGGTTGATTTGAGTTTCACATCAGAACTTCTAGAACAAGATGACTCACTAGTATATTTTAGATCATGATTATGACCATAGGTAAAATGAGAACTTAGAGGAGTATCAACTTTTATGACTATGTCATCAACCTTTTTAAACTTCAGAGTTTCCTCTCCTTTAGTTTTCACATAGCTTATACCTCTTCTACCATTTCTGCTAACTCCGTAGATCATAGAGGCGATTTTTCTTCTGTCTATGTTTTTAGCTAGAAATTTTTGAAAACTGTAATCATATTACTTTATGATACTATCAGAACTAGGTTGAACTTCTGATTCAGATTCCTTCTGAGCTTTATGTTTTTCAAAAGAATTTTTGCATTTTCAAAAATATTTTCTTTTAGCTCAGAGTTTTCAGACTTAAGTTTTCTAACTTCCTCCAATTCAGATACTAGACTCTGTTTTATGTCCTTGTATTTGAATTGAAGCTTCTGATATTTTTCAAGAATTTCTGAGAGGTTATCTTCTAATTGAGATCTAGAAAGTTTAGAGAATACCTCTTCTGTGTCAGAATCTAACTCCGATTCTGATGAGTGAACATCTTCTGGTATTTTTGCCATTAATGCAATGTTGGCATGTTCATCTTCTGAGTCTGAATCTGCTTCAGATAATTCTGAATCATCCCATGTTGCCATGAGACTCTTTTTCTTTTCTATGTTGAATTTCTTTCTAGGTTTCTCTTTCTGGAGTTTTGGACAATCACTCTTGTAGTGCCTAGGTTCTTTGTATTCGTAGCACACTACTTATTTGCTTCTGGGTTTCCTGTGACCATAGGATGCTTCAGAGTGATTGCTTGACCTTCTGGGATTTCTGAACTTCTTCTGACGATGATTCCAGAGTTATTGAACTCTTCTGGATAGAAGAGATAGTTCTTCTTCTTCTGATGAGCCTCCAGAGCTTTCTTCTTCTTCTGCCTGCAAAGCTTTAGAATCAGATTTATTATATTTAAGAGCAACAGACTTACCTTTCTTCTAGGGTTCATCTTCTTCTAGTTTTATCTCATGACTTCTCAGAGAGCTGATCAGTTCTTCCAGAGATGTCTTGTTCAGATTCTTTGATAGCTTCAAATCAGTGACCATGGGTCTCCAAGCCTTTGGCAAGCTTCTGATGATCTTCTTCACCTGATCTGTTGTTGAGTAGCCTTTGTCCAGAACTCTCAGTCCAACAACCAGAATTTGAAAGCTTGAGAACATCTTCTCAATTGTTTCATCTTCTTCCATCTTGAATGCTTCATACTTTTGGATAAGAGCCAGAGCTTTTGTCTCCTTGACTTGAGTGTTGCCTTCATGTGTCATCCTTAGGGGGTCAAACATGTGTTTGGTTGATTCTCTGTTTGTGATCTTCTCATATTCTGTATAGGAAATAACACTCAGAAGTATGGTTTTGGCCTTGTGATGGTTTCTGAATTCCTTCTTCTGTTGAGTTGTCATGTTCTTTCTTTCAATCTTCTGACCGTCTGCTCCAACAGGATGAGTGTATCTATCTGTCACCATATCCCAAAGATCTTCATCCAGAGCCAGAAAGAAACTTTCCAGAACATCCCTCCAGTAGTCAAAGTTGTCACCATTGAACACTGGAGGTTTTCCGTTGATCTTGTCATTTTGATAGTCATTGTTGTTGTTGACTGCATCTGCCATTATGTTTTATCTTCTGGATCTTTTACTGACACAGTTAAGTGTATATCTCAGAACCTAGAGCTCTAATGCCAATTAAAAGAGCGTAAAAACACAAGGAAGGGAGGTTGGAATTGGGTTTTCAAAAACAAAATGACATTAAAGGACACTTTAATTTATCCTGGTTCGTTTGAACTCAAACTACATTCAGTCCACCCGCCAAGGTGATTTTGCCTCTCTCAACGAGGTCTTAATCCACTATTCAAAAATGAATACAATCACAATGACCTACTGTCAAAGTCTTCTTGAGTCTACTGACTAAACTAGTCACTCAAGGAAAAATCAATTATCTCTTACAAAGATTAAAAATTTGTAACTAAACAATGCTTCTAAAAAGCTATATCACAAAGTGATCTGTTACAATATTGAGAGCAAGATAATTTGAGCGTGTAATAGAGCGTGAAAGCGAGAGCTTCAAATCTTCAGGTTGATTTCTTTAAATAATGATTTGAAGTAGATATTCGTTGGGAACATCTGGAGCTTGGTTTGGATAGTTGTTAATTTCCATAAAATCCTTCCAAATAAAGAGATTCTTGTTCCCAGCCATTATTCTGATTTTCTTTAAATGGTCCTTAATTGAGGGAATCGAAATATTCTAAACGTAAATCAGAGTTTCATAAATGAATACGCATCAATAAAAACGTCTTTAATGAGAACTTCTCTTTGACAACATATTTTCTATAAATGAGCGCTAGGTTGTTCCTTTTAGAATATGCTTGACTAGAGTCAGATTATCCTTCCTCATGAGAACTTCTACAACTTCTATTTTGCACATTAAACAAAGGTTAGTACAACATAAATTAGAATTTCTATATTCTTAGAAAAAATATTGTTATCATCAAAACTTTAATGGAAGATTAGAATCAAAATTGTTCTAACACTCTTCATCTGTCTGAGTGCGTCATATGACAATTCAGCTACACTCAGACCATTCCTAGACACATTGTTGTCTCTACTCCTCTTGCCTTGTCACCTAGACAGATAGATAACATGTTTGATGATTATGAGAGTCATCTGATACCAGAGGAGGAACGAACTACTATAGCTGAGAGCGACTAGAGCTACGACGAATGTTACGTCAAATGGTTCTTCAGGATGTCACATTCGTACATGTTGCTGCTCTAGGAGATCCGCTGAGACCGACTCATCATGAGATACTAGAGGAGAAGCATGCACAGCTAGATCATATTGATTATATCTTGCCTAGGTGTCATCGTATATTGGAGATTGCGTAGGCAAACATTGAGTTAGGTATCTTCCCTGATGGTCTGATGTTAGGTGAGTCTTATATGCCAATCATGACAAAGGCACATGTAATATTGTTGTACCAGAGACATCACCGGAGGACATGAGGGATTGATGGTCGAGAAGGTAGACGAGACAAAGGAGATAGATGAGGTTGTGAGACACACACATTAGTCTCTTATTATATAGTTGTAGTACTATGATATGTACTTTATTTTGAAGGTCTTACTACTTTATTGATCTTGATTGTACGACATTTTCAATATTTATTGATATTTTATTTTTGTATGACATTGTTGCCTATCAGGAATTATGTACGTCTATTTTTTTTTCTTCTGATTGTGCAGTATATTTCATTTGAACACAAATAAACAACTTATAGCATGAAACACTTGTTATGATACATTTCAGAGGTATATCTACGAAATATTCATGCATCTCTGATACAATTTAAAAATGACTTCTGAATAAGATATATTGAATGTTTTAAATTATTTCGGAGATGCATCTCCGAAATATTTCAATGTTTATTAAAAAATAAGTGTGTCAAGAGATGCATCTCCAAAAAATTCTCTATAAAAAATACATCTATATGATTATATCATGTCATTGTATATTTCAATATTTCAATGTTTACTCCGAGGAAATCATTTTCGTTTTTACAACCCTTAATGTAAGGCCTTTGTGAGTATGCAATTGCTTGTGATGTGATGTGATGTGTATCAAGTAGCTATTCAAAGCAAGACAAATAGTGACCATACATGATACATAAATTGGCTCTTTACTTGATATAATGCACTTAGCGTGTGCTTAGTTGATGAGGATATCGTCTCAAGGTAATCTGACCAACATAGAGTATGTCTGGGTATTGACATAAGTTGTACTAGTCGGAGCTAGTGGAGAACTATTAATGTTCAAACCAAAGGTGATAACAACAAATTTCTTGCATTAGGACACAACAGTGTAGCTGAAGGGAAAATTTGACATGACTCTAATGATCTACCTATCCAATGCAACTGATTATTTGGGGTGGCAAACATTATCCAATGCAGCTGATTATTTGGATTAGGCAGAATGAGAATCATCTCTCCCTCCAGGGACATTTGCTTTGGAAACATTCCTATAAAAGTCCATTTTTGGCTGCAAGCAGAATAAATTTCATTCAAGGAGAAAAGCTAACTAACATGTTGCAATTTTTCGAGAGAAAATCTAACATGGCATTTATTATGTACAAATGACAAATTCAGTTTTTTTGTCAAGCTTCTACAATCAATCCTATAATACATAAAATCTCATCTTAGTATAAGACAACTTATTCAGACCTTTTAATTTCTGTTGAACATGACAATACAATCCTGATAACAGTTCAGAGAAGCCAGAAATAAACAAAGAGCTTCAGGCCTTATGTCCAGATCACATCAAGCCATATGACATTTTTGTTGGTGAAACCTGCACTTTGCAGTCCATCCAAAAATGGACTAGAGTCATTCACCGAATTACATTGCATATAAATATTATCTTACCAAATATATATATATCAGAAAAGGAAAATTTTCTATTGCGCAAGCTTATCGAGACGGGAATCCATGATTTGGGAGACAGATTCAAGAAATGCTGATTCTTCCATGCCAGGAAGCAAGGAATCTTCTGCTTTGCTTATAATTTCCTCAATTATAGATTCCTTGTTCAAATTTTCCCGACACATGATGCTTCCAATTGCATAGGGAGTAAAACCTCTCTCAACCCCTTTCTTGAGCAGCATTGTAGAAATGCGAAGTGTCCGCGCGCACTCAAGTGGAATATCCCATCCATAATATTTCAAAATTTCAATGTCTTTTTCGGCATCCAGAGAATTGATATAATCAACTGTCTCAGGTGAGTAAGGCTGGAGTGCTTGCGGCCAGTAAAGCCAATCAAATGTGCAGTCTTCAAACTGCAGAGAAATATACTATATGAGCCCGAATAAAAGAACATTACGCTGTAATTACAACAAGTGTTCATCAACTCTTAAGATATCAAACAGAAAATGAAACATGTAATACAAAAGAGGAATTAAGGAAAAATCTTACTTTATCTGGTAGACAATAACCATGATCAATGGGAATGAGCTTAATCTGGCCAGATGCCTCCTTTCTGAACAAAATATTCCCAGCATGTCTGTCTGCATTAGCCATTCTTATATCAAGCACAGTTATCTTATGCACTTCCTCCACGGGAAAGACCCCGGGTCCAATGTCCTCACAGTTTCCATCGTTATTCACAAATTTCTGTAATGATCCAATCTTGATGTGTTTTGATGAGCAAGCATACCCATTTGGGTGGTGAAATTCTTGGTGTAAGCACTGCACCATAACAGTAGGAGGAACACCAGAGAACCCGATTTCTTCACCTGACACCAAGCGCGGCCCGCTCCTTGGATGATCTAACACATAAGCTGCAACCTCCCTTAAAGCTCCTTCTCCCACCCTTGTTCCTCTTTTTAAACCTTCGCCGTTTAATGAACACGGTAAGCCTCTTGGGTTGTTCAAAGCCATTGGTTCCTCATCCAAGGGCTTGAAAACCGAAACACGCTCCTGGCCAGTCGAATTTTGCATAAAATAAGTCCCTCCTGTTCCTTCCGAGGACCTAATAGGACGATTTCCATTCTTCAAACCCTCATATGTGGAGTTAATCATGTCCCAAAGGAAAGGCAAAAAACTGATCTTGGGATTCACAGCAATAGGTTCCAACCAGAAACCAACACCGGGCGGTAACTTTGCTATCTGAATCGGTATGCTCCTATTCTTATTCTCTTCTACTTGTAACTGTAACCCTGTTTGATCACTTCTCTCACGCGGTATCAAAGCCTCAAGAGAAAGATTCAAATCATTACGAATAGGTGTCGCCCTAACCTTAACCGATTTCTTAATAATCAAATGAACTACACCATCACCCTCTTTACATATATCATGAAATAGTATCTGATCATCAAGCTTCTCTTCATTACAAAAAAGCTCTTGCTCCTCAAGATCAATAAAACCTTCCCCTTTTTTCCTAATACTTTGTTTAAGATACCCCACATTCCTATGCCTATCCACATGAAACTCAAACTCCTTGCCAGAAACAGTCCTAACAACAATGAAAAGAAGATCCGAAAGGCGCAAAACCAAATGAAGAACATTGCCTTCAGCAACACCATACTCCTTAATAAGTGTATCATTCCGAGCAAGCTCTCTGCCACCAAAAACAAGCTTCTGTTTCTTCACCACAAAACCTTTACATTGCTGAATCCTCAATTTCACAGAAGCAATCGAATCCGACTCCAAAACCCGCATCGGCATAACAACACTATCAACAGTAAGGTAAATCAGGATTGGATCAACAGAACAATGTTCTGCTTGACCCTCCCAATATACCCTCTCTTTCGAAATTGAACTCAAAGCAACCGACATATTTCAATGTCGAAACCCTAATTTTAATTTTTGTTCAATAACAATAAAAATAAAAATAAAAACTACTTTTTTTCCTTACTTGAAAAAAAAAAACAACAATACAGTTACAGAATGAAATACTACATTTAATTGAACAAGTAATATTTCAAAGTCGAAACCCTAATCTTGTTATGAAAAGTGAATAATCAAAAACGATAATAATGAGAAAGGAATAGTGAAAAAGTATGGTGTGAAAATGTTGGGACTCTCGAAAGGATGAAAGAAGGAATGAAAGCGAGCGAGAGGGGATTCTAACCGAAAGGAAAGAACCAAGGGGGAATGGAGGAGATAGAAAAGCTTAAGAATGGAAGCGATTCCGAGAAAGAAGTGATGAATCTATAATCTGTGAGGGTGAGATTTTTTCTCTTCCGAGAAAAGTGATTAAGTGTGTAAGATTTTTTTGGAGGAATGGGAATGGAAGAGAAAGCGTTATTGTAGCCGTTGTTGGTTTATATGGGTAAATGTTTGAGACCGAACCAAAGTTCGATTGCCATTTGCACTGTCTGTGTTTTTTTTTCTGTTGCATATGTCGTCGTTAACGGCGCTTCGTATGAAACGCTCTATGTTTAAATTTGTTGGAATATTAATATCAAAATTGTGACACGTAAAAAAAATTCATCAAAGGTTCTGTTCTGGAGGCTTCTTCATTTAATTTCAATCCAACATTATTATTACTAAATAAATGAAAATATTATTGCTAACCTTTTTAAATTTAATGTGAATAATCATCGTTTTAAATTATCACTATGATATGGTAGGATTTATTTCATTTATCGAATGATAATGCAAAATTATTATATATGGTTAATGTATCTTCAGTTTCTCTATTTTTTTTTTATTGTTTATTTTTCTAATTATTTTTTATATTTGTATTTAATGATTAATTTATTTAATTTTTGTAGAGTTGATATTAAATGTAATTTATTTAATTATCCATTTATCTAGTATTAGTTATCCATATAAATATGTGAGATTTTGATGAAATCTAGTCATCTAACTTTAAGATGTCAAAGAACAAGATTGTGATTAGAGAAGGTTTGAATTACAAGCAAGCAGTCGATTTAAGCAAAAACTTAGACTAATTGTTTTTAGAAGCAATTTCCACAGATCATTACTCCAAAGAATTCAGAAGAAAGAGCATTACCATTGCCAATGAAATTAAAGAAGGTGCTCACATGCTCACTTAATGAGTTGTGAAAGATTCCACCACAAGTAACAATAGAATGAGTCCCAAAAGCAATGTCATTCAAGTTTCCTTTTATCCATCCAAAAGTAGGAGATTGCCGAAACATATCAGCAATGGTAGAAGGATCAAAAGAGTGCAGTTTAATTGATGAGGCTTTGTTGATGGAGAATTCCAACATTGAGATGCTTGAGGTAGAAGGGAAAGTACTACTAGCCATGTTATGGATGATAAAGGCTCTTCAAGCAGTCAAAGAAGCTTTGATGTCCTGAAATTAGACTTGTTTCTAGCTAACCAAATGTCATAGATAATATGGATAGTGACAACAAAGACCACGACTTGACAGTACCTAAACCAAGGCATGTTGATTATGTTCCAACTGATGAGAAGCAATGCTACAACCAAACATTATATGATGAGTTATTTCATTATTATTGTAGAAAATATAACATATTGAAGAATGATTACAACCTATAGCAACTAAGTTTTCATCAGTTGGGAGTTTATTGTGAATACTTGGAAAAAAGGGATACTAGGATTCCAAAGTTATAATCTTCTTATGCTTAATGTCCCCACACCAAATGAAATTTCTCATCCATGTTTCAAAAGTTTTGATCAAACTAACAGGTCAATCATAAACTTGAATCAAGTAGATGAGCATGGGATGAATGATAGACTTAACTAGTTATACTCTACCAAATATGGATACAAGAGAAGCGTTCCAAGCACAAAGAATGTTTTTTTATTGTGTCCACAATGAATTGGAAATATTTGGTCTTTGGCTTACTTATAAAGATAGGAACTCCCAAATAGATAAAAGGAATAATGTCAATTGTGAAGCCAATAACTGAAGCAAATTGATATTTTCTTGAAATACTCATAGCCCCTGCATATATGATGGACTTGGAAGTTGCAGTGTTATATTTGTGAATATCCTAAACTAGGACACCCTCGCTCAAAGGGGGTATCGCCTAGGCGATATCTTAAAGACTCTCCCGAGAGTATTGATGACATGTACGAATGTTAGTCAAAGGAAATGGAATCATCCACTAACTTTGAAGGATAAATGGTCAATAATTTCTCCTAATTATGGGGAAGCGGTTGCCACCACTCGGGATACCCTATACCTAAAATGTCTATAAATTTTCCTCTCCCCTCAAGGGAGGAAAGACTATTTATGACACCCTAATCATAACGCTTATTCAAATCACAACACATATTGCTCATACACCTCACACACTTACTACAAGATGAGAGAGGCATTTACTCAAGACTTTTTCAACAGGCGAAAAAGGGGAGGTGAAGGGAACCACCATGTCGCATCCTTCTTTGGCACTTGAATAAACTTCTAAGTCCTCCATTATCCTTGTTCAGACTGAGAATGACACTTCATATTTTATCAATAGAATGGATGATGGTGAGAAAAGAGTTTATGTGTTCATCCATTAATTTGTGGATAGTCTCCTCGGTAATCAGTACTCTAATGCAAATTTTATTTCCTAAAAATATTAATCATTATGAGAAAAAGAAGTAATATTTTTTTGGCTTAATTCATCTTTTAGTCCCGTAACTTATTTTAGAGTTTCTATTTGGTCCCACAAATTTAAATCGTAACAATTTAGTCCTTTAACCCTACTCCGTTAGACCATTAAATTCATTCTGTTAAGTTTAAGTGGATAACTGTTAAGTAGTGCACGTATTTTTATTTAATTATTTGTCCACGTGGATTTAATTTTTTAGAATTATTATTTATGTGGCTTTAATTCCCTTCTATGCTAACTTTTGAATTTTCCTCTTTCTCTCTTCCCTTCTCCAAAACCCTAGTCACCTTTATCTCTCTTCACAACACAAAACCAAGGTAATTCATACACTCTCTTTCATCATTCATCTTTCTATTTTATTCATTTTTATATATTCACTCTTATTTCATAATTTGTTTCCGATTTGTCACTATTGTTTCAAATAGATCTTCAACTTCATCTTCTGTTTTAACTCAAGTTCCGACTATGAAGTCATATCTTGTTCCGTTCTACTCATCGTTATCATCATATGAAGTTTGAGGTTGGTTTTATTAATTTTATTTTCTTTTTTGTTTAATTTTTTTGTTCTGTTTTATTTCTTTTTTTCTGTTCATTATTTTTGTTTCGTTCTTTTTGTTTATGGTTTCATTGTTTTTGTTTTAGAAAAATTGGGTGTAACTTGAAAGTTAGAAAATTTTGTGAAGATTTTGTTTCTTTTTGTTCATGGTATCATTGTTTTGTTCGAATTTATTATGTGATGTTCTGGTAAAATTGAATCTACCTTCGTTATTATTTGGTATACAGATAGCTAGTGATAGTGATGATAATGGTGGGCATCTATATTCAATCTGATAGAGAGCATTTGAGATTCCTTCCAAAAAAAGATTTGTGTTCTATCTGCTGCCATTGAGATGATATATTGATCCTTCTAGAGTATAGCAGATTTGACGAAAAAGAGATTCGACAAAAAAGAGATGATGTTGTTCATGCCTTGTAATTTGATTGGAGATTTTTATGTAAATTAAAGATTTTTATTGTAGGATGATTCTCATGTAAATTAAAGATTTTTATGTAAGTTAATTAATTATGATTTTTTTATTAATAATTTTTACTCAAATTAATGATTTTTATGTAAATTAATTAATTATAATTTTTTTATTAATGGTTTTTATGTAAATCTGAATTGTAAATTAATTAATGGTTTTATTTGTAAATTATAATTTTTATGTAAATTAATTTTATGTAAATGAGTTAATTAATTAAGTTTTTTTATTTTTATTTTTTTGAGTTTAAAATTATTTGTGTGATTTTTTCTTGATTATAATTATTTATTATTATTTTTCTGAGTCATTGCATGGTTGGCACGCCATTTTGGCATTTATTAACATTTTAACATCTGAATTAACAGAATGAATTAAATATTAACGGGAGTAATATTACGGAACCAAAATGAAACGGTTTTTTATTGAATGAATTGCAATTCATAATTAATTTATGGGACTTGGAGATTAATTATATCTATTTTTATTTTAACGTATTTAAAACCAACACTAATTAAAAGTAGTGTCAATTTTGTAGTAATGAAGGGCTTACTATCACTACTCTTATTCAAACTTTGATTATTAACATTAACATTTTGTTCACCTTAATAAAATTTTGTGTAGTCAATGAGATTTTATGATCTGCAAAATGCTCTATGAATACATAGTTATGTTAAAATGTTAATCTACCATATATTTGATCGTCACTATAGCCTATTAGCCTTGAAAATCTGTTGTTTATTTCAAGTTTTAACATCTCATACATACATTAGGTTAAATAAGTGTGTGAGCATTCAAAATTTAAATTAAAAAAATAGTAGTCAATTCTCAAATGTAATTCATTACAATGGACTCAAATGATGTGTCAAAAAACATGTAGAAAAGAGTTTTATTGTCGATATTAGTAATAGGAAAGAATTTTTTATTATCGTGTTTATTAATATTCTATTCTTTAAGTTTTTTATTTATAAATAAATATAATGATTTAAATTTAGTAATAAACATTGAATAATGTAAATACTAATATTTAAGTTTATGTGATAGGATGACAAAAACTTACTTATGATAAAGGGGAACAATTACAGAAAAAAAGCGAGTACGGTGGACCAACTCTTTTTCACTTAAATCGTGACATGGAGATTTAATAAACCATCTTGTTGATATATTAAGTATGAGTAAGAGTGTCACATTAGTGAAACTTGAACAAATGAGGAGAACTGTAAATCTAATACCTTAAGTATTTGAGTTAAGATGTGGTGTCCAACTTAATTTATGTAATTCTTCAAAGTTGTGATGATCTTATAGTGCCCCTTATAACCTAACAATGATATCAAAGTCTAGTTCAGTTAGACTTCTTATATCCTAAGTTCTTTAAACCAAGGTCTTCAGGTGACGTGTTTCGTTAAGGGGAAGCAACGATAGACATGGATGAAGAAATTCCTATTTGAGGGGGAGCATGTTCATTAGAATGTTGGTATATCAAGTGTGAGTAAGAGTCTTTGAATGAAAAAGTGGTCATACATTACCTTAATATGTCATCTAGAAGCTTTGAAATTGTTCTATAAATAACATTGCACAAAAACATATGCCTTAAGTCTATCATGGACACTGGATCATCACATTTAGAAATAAGACAAATATTAAGTCTCCACTTAGCAACCACATACACATGAAACATTGGAAAAATGTTGGATGGAAACTATCATGATGCATATGAAATAGGCCACATTTTCTGTCTCACGGATTGCTGGTTGTGTTATCTTCATTATCTTCTGATATTACTTCAAAAAAACCATGAAACTGCATATTCAAATCCCTGCAAATTACATAACCAACTCTTACTTCTAAAATTTGCATAGTTTTTTTTAGTGCAAGAAAGGAAAAGTGAACAATACTTCAAATATGGAATTGTCATGTTCCTCAATAAGGATGGATTTTGAGCAACAAAACTTTCCCACTCCTCTCTATCAATCCTTCCATCTCCTTTTAAATCAGCTTCTTTAATGGCCTATGCAATGCCACATGGACTAGATATTAACATGCTCAAAATGGATAACTAATCCTTAGAGAAAATGTGAAGAAAAAATGAAAAATACCTTATCAATTATAAGCTCAATTATATCATGAGAAAGAACTAAATCAGACTCTCTTAGGAGTGCCAATATCATCTCTCTTACCTCGTCTCGTTCTATAAAGCCTCTTTGCCATATTTCGTATAATCGAAATGCAACTGCCATCAAACATATTATTATCAAATTTAATAACGCGTTTAATTTATATGCACTGACAGTATAAAGTGATTTTTATCTGATAGGAACTCTTACAAGCTGCTTTTTGTGTTTGAGGTGCTGCAGGGTGGAAAACGCTTAAAGCTTTAACAAACTCTCCAAAATCTATCATACCATCATTTTTCGAGTCAAACAAATCGAACACCTGCTTACAAATTTAGATAACAATAATGTATGATCAGGGCCGTCTTTGGGGGCGTGCAAGGGAGACTATCGCATATGGCCCAAAAATTGTCACAGTTAAACTGTGACTAAATAAGACCTCGTAAATCAGTATTAATATATACTATGTTCTAACCCTGTCGCCAAAGAGGTTCTGTTTCTTGCTGCTTCCAAATAAACCAAGCTGAAATTCTTCCTATGATTTGTTCAATATCTATTAATTACACTCCTAATAAGTTCTTGCACAATCTTAATTATAGTATTAACCTGAAATATATAGAGCTTACTTTGCTAATTAGCCCATCATTAACCATAGAGCTGCTTAATTTCTTGAAGAGATCATATAATGCTTCAATTTCAGAAATATTAACTGGAAAATTGTATGCATATAAACACAGAAAGAAAAAAGCTACAATGTTAATTTGTCCATCACTGAATTCCCATAATAAAAGAAATAAAAAAGCTTACAGTAAGTTTGTTTGGCAAGAATCGCAGGATCTTCATGCCGAACTCGTGGTTTCGTGCAAGAACAGCCCATCAAAAAAACTTGTTTATGTTTCCAAGACTTTAGGGATGATCTTAATTAACCATGTTTATATAGATATGCACATTGAATACATTAATCTAAGACCAGACAATTGGTGATTAGATTTGACTAGAAGAACATATGCCACTAGTTGTTTGATGCTCATTTGTATCCATCACTTTGAACTGGAATTTGTTCCATGCACATGGAGTCATACATTTTTTCCAAGTTCATGACTAGTAGTATTGAAACATCAGTTTTTTCTATCGACACCTCGTACATTCGGACCGAATCTAACTCCATTTCTTATGTTCCAATAATATCATTCTATGCTAATGCAATGAAAATGATGCTTAATGGTGCTTTCAACACATGATTATACAAAATTACAACTCATAATCTCTTATAACGAAATGGTTGATACTTAATGATGCTATCGACACATGATTATACTTATACACAATTACAATACATTCTACTCTATAGAGGCAATCCTTTTGGTGTGCATTCGTCGTCGATTATTTGCAGATAGTCAGTCTTCCACCTCGGTGTGCAAAACAAAGCTTGGAAATGCCATAGTTATATCCCTGTCAGGCAGAAAATTTTTGGTCGATCAATCAATGTAATGGTCTAATGTTTATCTGTTCGAAAAAATTTCAGTTTTTGCTAATCATGTTCAAATTTCACTGATTAGAACGGATACGTACTTTAGATATGGCAGAGTCATGATCTTAAGAAGAGAAGGATTCTTTGCCGCATATTCTTTCCACTCTTCCATATCAATCTTTCCGTCTCTTTTATAATCAACCTCATTCATTGTCTGAAAAAGATCAAACCAAGAAAAACAAGAGATAAGAACTAGATCGAAGAAAATATAGATATTGACGGAACACAACGGTTAATAACCTTTTCCACAATGGATTCAACAATATCATCTGAAATGGTAACTTCGGATTCATTCAAAGTAGCCAACACCATCTCCTTCAACTTCAATAAACCAACAAAAAAGCTTCATAAGATGCTCAAAACAGCATTACTGCAATTCTAAAGAGAAAATCGAAGACAACGGAAAGCTTAGAGGATACTCACCTCACTATGTTCAATGTATCCGGTCTTTCCAAGATCAAACAATTTAAACGCAACTGCAAGGGGAACAAAATTAGAATCTCGTAGAAATAAATGAATGTTTGATTTCTCTGATACAAAATTAGTCCTATCATACATTCAATTTTCTTGTCCTCGGATGCCCTTGGATGAAAGATGCTTAGTGAGCGAACGAACTCTCCAAATTCGATAACTCCATTACACTTAATATCAAACATATCAAATACCTGCATAATTAACCTTTCTTAGATTGCAACATCATCATACAAAACCGCAAATTTCAAGTTAGAGTATGTATAATGTACCCTGCTTGCAAGTAGATTCTGCTTGCTACTATTTCTAAAAAGTGCAAGTTGAAACTCCTCCTGCAGATAAATAAATGTCTCGCCGAATTTAGCAAGTTTAACGAATGTGATGAACCGAGTCGTGGTAAAATAAATATACCTTGTGAATGCAGCCATCATCAATAATTGAACTGCTTAGTTTCTTAAACAAGTCAAATAAAGCCTCAACCTCATTTACAGTAACTGTCATGAAAGTTTCAAGAAGAAGGATTCAATTCAAAATCAATTATGAAGCAATATCATTTTAGATTTAGATTGAGACGTTTCTGGTAAGGATATATTCAACTATACGTCCATTTTCTCAAGTTATTGTGGCGTTAACTGTCGTGTCTGGTGCCTGTGTCTTGTGTCTGGTGTTTGATAGTTGAAAACAACAAGAGTTGGAAGATGTTGACTTACATGATGTGTCCAAAGCAAGTATGGAAGATTGTTCGTGCTTAACTTTTGATCTATTTCTGGTGAGGCAAAAACAACTCATGGAAATGGACCTATAATAATCAGTTGAATTCCAAGACAATAGGATCTGCCACACCAAAGAGAAACACAAGATTGTATAAAAAGTCAACTCATGAATGATGAATTATTCAAATATATAATTAGTGAATGAAAATGGAAAGTTCCATGAATGTAGAGGAGACATACAGAAATGGGGAGAAGTTGTGACTCACTGCATCTTCTTACATTTATATGTTTCAACGTTGGCCTCTCGCTATACTCAAAAGCTACTTTTATCCATTAATCCATTAAATTAAACAAACAGATTTATACATGACAAAACTTTTCATTTTTTTTTTATAAAGCTGACGAAACAGAACTAACTACCACAACATTACCTTACACCATAAACTTCCCTTTATTGTTTTTTTTAAGACTCAAATTGTTATATTGGCCGTTATTTTTGGCATTTTTTTTCTTTTGTTGGCATTTTTTTTCTTTTTTCAAATTCTGATATATTGACTTCTGTAAGTTAGACTTATACTTCTTCAAGTATTTATCATTTTCTCGCATTATTCAATTGACAGGATTTAATTCTTCGATCTCATGCATATTATTTGAAAACACTTGGTTAATTTAATTCTTCTATAAGTTATGATGACATTAAGAAAATTGATGGCTTTCAACATGAGACATATAGAGAGGCATGCTTTGCTATGGGGTTTCTACAAGATGATAGGGAATTTATTGAGGCTATAAAAGAAGCGCATGTTTGGGGATCTGGTGTATTCTTAAGGAAGTTGTTTGTTACTATGTTGTGTTCCTCATCTATGAATAGACCTGAGCATGTTTGGAGTAAGACATGGAAATACTTATCTGATGGAATTCTTCATGAGAAACGTGTTTTGACCAGAAATCCAGGTACACTATATCTGACTATTTATTTGCATAAATAATGCTATTAAAATTTACATTTTATACTTTAAAGTTCTTTCCCTTTTCTATAATAGGATTAACACACACTGATGAGGAAATAAAGCAACTCACCCTCATTGCAATAGAAACTCAATTACAAAAGAACAATAAAAGTTTGAAAGACTTTAAACCTATGCCTTACCCTGATGATTTTGTACTTTCCTTTTTTGGAAATCGGTTGGTTTATGAAGAGAGGCATTATGATAAAGTAGCTCAGAACGAGATTTTCAATCAATTATACTCTTCACTAACAGGTAAATCTTCCATCCGATATACAAATTTATATTAATATTTGATTTTTGAACAATCTAAAGTTTTTTCATATGCCTTAAATCATAATGATCAATAAGATCATATGAGACTTCATTATAATTAGCTATTTGATGTCTTTATTTGTTTGTGGACGGTATTCATTATTTTGAAGAACAATACAATGCTAACTTCTTATTCACAACATTTGTGTGTAGGAGAACAAAAACACATTTATGTTGGAATCATGAATGTTGTAGAAAGACAAAACGGGGGAGTATTTTTTTTATATGGATACGGTGGAACATGTAAAACTTTTATGTGGAACACTTTGGCAGCTTCACTTCGTGCTCAAGGAAAAATTGTCTTGCCTGTTGCCTCAAGTGGTATTGCGAGTTTGTTGTTACCTGGTGGTCGAACAGCTCATTCAAGGTTTAAGATTCATGTCCCTACCTTAGAGTCTTCCATTTGCAACATTGACAAAAAGGACGATCTTGCCGAGCTTTTAAACTTGACACATCTTATTATATGGGACGAGGCTCCAATGGCTAACAAGTTTTGCTTTGAGGCTCTTGATAAGTCTTTGAAGGACATTATGAGTGGAACTCCACATGCAAAGGACAAACTTTTTGGAGGCAAGGTAGTAGTCTTTGGTGGTGATCTTAGACAAATTCTTCCTGTGGTACCAAGAGGTACTAGATCCGATATTATTCATGCCTCAATCAATGCTTCATATATTTGGGATGAGTGCAAAGTTCTTAGACTTACAAAAAACATGCGCCTACAAAGTAAAACAAACACTCTTAACCAAGAAGAGGTGCGCCTTTTTTCTGAATAGATCTTGAAAATTGGTGATGGTACCATGTCAGAGCCAAACGATGGTTATGTTGATCTTTCTATTCCTTATGAGTTCCTTATTAGGAATTTTACAAACCCTATTGAGGCTATTGTTCAAAGTACCTATCCCGATCTCATACATAACTACCTTAATCCTAATTATCTGCAAAGCCGAGCAATTTTGGCTTCAACAATTGAGGTGGTTGATGACATTAATCAATACATCACTAATCTTCTTCCAGGTACTTAACACATTTATTTCCTTTTTAATGAATGTATTATGGTTTTTAGTATACTTTGCATTATTTATGGTTGTAATTACCTTATTTTTTTAAATTTTTAGGAGAAGAAAAGGAATTCTTTAGTAGTGATTCTATTGATAGATCTGAAGCTACAGACTTTGATGCATTTGAGCACTTGACTCCTGAATTTTTTAATGCTCTAAAGACTTCCGGTTTACCTAATCATTCAATCAAGTTGAAGGTTGGTGCAACTATTATGTTGATGCGAAACTTGGATCATTCTGAAGGCTTATGCAATGGAACAAGACTTACGGTAACTAGGTTTGCTAATCATGTCATTGAAGCCAAAATCATTTCTGGAAAGAATTTAGGTAACACAATTTATATTCCTAGAATGTCTTTGTCACCGTCACAATCACCTTGGCCATTTAAGTTGGTTAGAAGACAATTCCCCATTATTGTTTCTTTTGCCATGACCATTAATAAATCTCAAGGACAATCTTTAGACAATGTCGGACTATATCTACCAAAGGATGTTTTTAGTCATGGCCAACTCTATGTCGCAATGTCAAGAGTAAAGTCTAAAGAAGGTCTTAAGATACTTATTCATGACAAAGACAACATTGCTAAAACAAGAACCACTAATGTTGTTTTCAAGGAGGTTTTTCACAATATTTAGTAGGTATACTTTACAGTTTGCTTAATAAGTAAAAGTTTGAAAGAATCTAAGTTGGTTCATTAATTGATTGATGTGCTATAATATTTGATATTTTGTTTGCAGGTGGAGTTTTTCCATCCATTTTCAAGATTTTTGATGCTTTTCTAGCATATTTTCGGACATCCTAATTTGGAGAATCAAGTTTCTTTTTCTAATTGGTTTTTTTGTGTGCAATACAATGTTGACAAGGCACTTTTCATTTCTTTGTTAATTCATTACATTGATACAATTAAAATGGGATTCATTAAGACTAAATCAATTTTCATATTGGAATAACTTATTATTCTACAAGGTCCTAATGGTATGTTTATGGAAATGATATGCAACACTTATGGTGGAAAATATGGCATATGCATACTATTTCCTTGATTTCCTATATATTATTAGACATTATTGTTCAATATCTATAAATGATATTGAAGTTTCTTTGCGAAGCACCAATGTTGCTACAATTGAATGGTGTTTGACAAAATATAAATTTACTCATGTTGTCAAATTTTCTTTCATTTATATTTATTTTATAATTATATCAGGTATTTTGAATTTAATTTTACATTTAATTATTGTATACCGTATAAAACGATTTTACCCGTGCGGAAGCACGGGTATGTTACTAGTATTATTTGAAAACACTTGGTTAATTTTAAATGGTCCTTTCCAGTTTGGTGATCACTTTCCTAAGGCCATATTCCTTCGATCCATAGATATTATTACCTTCCAAACGTAGTCATTGACCGAAAAGATCTTTGACTTAATCTTTTTATTTTAAGCCTTAGCCACTCGTTTCTTTTGTCTAATAAGAACGTCACTAGTACAAAACGTGCAAACAACAGCGGGTTTACGACACATCCATTTACATCGTTGTAATAGGCTAAAAATTTCGCGTCTAATCAATAATTAGATATATAAATAGTCATTAAATGACGATTGAATTAAATCACCGTTGTAATAAATAAAATGTAGCAAGCTTTGATTCTCTACAATTATATTTTTTTCAGCGTGTGTCACTTAGGGTATGTTTGGATTGGTGGGATGTGATGAAATGGAATGGAATGGAGTGGTAACTAATGTGATTCCATTGTTTGGATTTGCAAATAATTGATGGAATGGAATGGAACATGATGGAATCCATTCCATCCAAATCCTCATTTTTTGTTCCATCCAATTTGGGGTGTATGTGATGGAATGTGATATTTTTAATAAGATATCCAAACAATAGAGTGGGATCTATATTTCATTCCGCTCCGCTCCATTCCGCTTCTCTATGTTCCACTCCGCTCCGCTCCGTTACGTTCCATCAATCCAAACATAGCCTTAAGTTCACTATTTAAAAAATAAATTGTAAATGATTTTACAACGTTTAAATTAAACAACCCGTTGTTAGAGGATTTAAATTCCACTACGGTTGGTTTCTCGGTTTCCAATCGAGATTAAAAGCTTTACTGATAAATTAAAACAAAACTTATTCTTTATTTCTTTCATAAGACGCCATGATCGAACAAGCGAGTTAGAGACGACAGCGGTGGCGTAATATTTACCCTCTTCGTATCCATTCATTTGGAGCTCAAATATTCACCCTCTTCGTTCATTTGATTCTTCAGCTTCGAAGTACAATACTCTTCAACATCTTCATTCATTTTTTCTTGGTTTATGTTGTACATGCTCAAATTTTCACCGTCTTCGTTCATTTGATTTTTCAGCTTCGAAGTACGATACTCTTCAACGTCTTCGTTCCTTACGTTCATTCGATTACAACTTCAAGGTACGATATTCTTCAATATCTCCATTCTTTTTTTTTTGTTCATATTGTATATGCTCAAGTCAGTATGAAAGTACATGTTTCATATGCTTTAGGTTATGGTATGAGAGTACAACTTCATTCTTTTTTTCTTTGTTCATATTGTATATGCATATGCTTAAGTTTTTGAATTAGATTTTGGTGTATCATTCATATTATTATACATGATGTATAAATTTCAGAAGTTGTAATGGATCGTAGTTGGATGAAAGCCAATAGATTAGGTCCAGTTTATGAGAACGGAGTTTGTGAATTCTTTGAATGCGCTGATAAACATCTTCCCGACAATAATGATATCTTTTATTGTCCTTGTGTTATTTACGTGAATATCAAAAATGCTTCAAAGAAATAAATATATCATCACCTTTGTTGTGATGGTATATGTCAAAATTATATAATATGGATGTGGCATGGTGAGGTGGATAAAGAGGAAAGTCAGACGTCACAAAGTCAAAGAGTGGATGAAGATGAATATATGGAAGATCAACTAAAGGATATGTTTCGTGATATTGGGGAATCTTCTTTTAAGAATGCTCATATTTATGATACTTTATGTAGTGATAAAGACACCCATTTATATAAAGGATACACATATTTTACCCGATTGTCGGCGGTGTTAAAGTTATTTAATCTGAAGGAAAAAATGGATGGTCGGATAAAAACTCTACGGAATTACTTGAATTGCTACAACAAATGTTACCAGAAGATAACAAATTGTCGGATTGTTGTTATGAAGCCAAGAAGATATTTTGTCCAATGAGTCTGGAGAATATCAAAATACATGTTTGCCATAATGATTGCATATTATACCGGAAAGAGTATGAAGACTTGTATCAATGTCCAAAATGTGGTGTGTCATGTTACAAGCTTAAGGACAACAATGGTGATGAAAATGACTATGACAATGTTAGTAGGAAGCATTCTCCTGCTAAAGTGTTATGGTACTTGTCAATAATTTCACAATTAAAGAGACTTTTTGCTAATTAGAATGACGTAAAGAATCTTATATGGTATGCAGATGAAAGGACTCGTGATAGAAACATTTTCCATGTAGTTGATTCGTTGCAATGGAAGAAAACTGATTTGTTGTTTCCAGATTTTAGAGTTGAGCCAAGAAACCTTGGGCTTGGACTTGTCACCGATGGAATGAACCCCTTTGGTAATCTGAGCACTAATCATACTTCGTGGCCTGTTCTTCTCACTATTTACAACCTATCTCCTTGGTTTTGCATGAAGTGAAAGTATATATTGTTAAGTATGATGATTTCTGGACCACGACAGCCTGGTAACGACATAAATGTTTATATAAGTCCATTAATTGATGATTTACAACTCTTGTGGGATGAAGACATTGCATTTAGTGATGCATATTCTGTAGAAAAGTTTAAGATGCGTGCAATGTTATTTTGCACAATCAACGACTTTTCGGCTTACGGTAACTTAGCTGGATATAGTGTCAAAGGACATAGAGTGTGTCCTATATGTGAAGATGATACTTGTTATCACCAACTTGAGTTTGGAAAAAAGACTGTTTACCTTGGGCATCGAAAACTTATAAAATTGGGTCATCCTTATTGCAGATTGCAAAAGGCTTTTAATGTAGAGCAAACTTTTACTGAGGCTCCTAAACCTTTAACCGAGAATGAAGTTTATCAACGGTAGGAACACATTAATGTTGTATTTGGGAAGAGAGAAAAGAAAAAGGTGGGAAGATAGAAAAAGAAAAAGGGGCAGTTGCAAAAACAATATATGGAAAAAGAGGTATATCTTCTTTGATCTTCCATATTGTCAAGTCTTGATGTTAGACATTGTCTTGATGAGATGCACGTGAAGAAAAATGTGTGTGATAGTTTGTTTGGCACACTTCTAAACATTCCAGACAAGAATAAAGATAGTAAGACTTCTGTAAACACCACAAATTTGCCCTCACCCATTCACACCATGGCTTGTGATCTTTTCATTTGCATAAATTCAATCATAGCATCTCATACCACATTTTTGTTTCACTGCATTGATTCAAAGCCATTTGTATCTAGGGTTTGTGATCTGAGCCATCCCTGAGCCATTTGAGCCACTCCAAAGGTCTTCAATCATCTCAAAGGGGTCCATGTATGTTCAAGCATCATATTATATCCCCACAAGGTCAAGGAAGTCAAAGAATCACAAGAACTGAGAAAGGCATGGAAGCAGAGCCAGGTTTAACTGCACAGATGACCTAAAATTAGGGTTTTGGTTTCAGAGGCCCTAACTCCAATTTTTTTGGTCATTCTTGTTTCTATTGGTCTCTATAGGTTGTGAGGATCATGCATATCAACTTTCATGAAGAAATTCAATGGGGAAGGCATCTGATCAAGAGATGACTTCTTGAGCAAGTCAGTGCAAAATCAGGGCATTTGAGGCCCCCAATGACCCAACCAAAGGGGTTTCTCCATCCTTTTGAATGTGTGTGATCTTTATTTGATCATAGAAGATGTTAGAAGTTCACAAAATTGAAGAATTTCAAGCCATTTGCAAAGTTGCCTTTTTGGGAAAGTGACCTGTAATAAAACTTGCCATTTTGGGAAAGTTTTTCAACCTCCTCTTTTTGATTCAAAAATGCTTCAAATGAAAGAACTTTGGTCATGAAAGTTGTAGAATGGATCCTCCCATTTTCAAAAAGTACAAGAACTCATCCTAATTCATTTTAGATCAAAAGTTATGGCTTGGCAAAGTTGGATAAAATCACTAAAATTTTCACTTTTGCACAAAAGGGAAAACTTGCAAATTCTCATGACAAGCATCTATGTGACTTCAAATCAGCTTCTAACCAATACAAAAACATCATGTATGGCCCAAAATTCATATTTGCCCAAGAAGTTTCTCACTTTCATGCTTTGAACTCCAAGCTATCATAAGCCATTTTCCATAAAGTCCAAAAAGAGGAACTCTTGCAAAATTGATCCCCAAGGTTTTGTAGGGTCTCTAACTGATTTCAAGACATCACCATAACATCATGTAACCTATCATAACAAAACTTCAGCAAAGAGTGTCACATGTTTATGACCAAAAGTCACAAAATGTAACGAGTTGCCAAAATGCAAAATCACTTCAAACTTGTGATCCAAGCCATACAACTCACCACAATTGATCCAAGAGTCATCCTTGAACTCAGCTGATGCAGTACAAGCCAGGAAACCATCTCTGCACCTTGCCATACCTCAAGTACACCAAATCTTGACTTTTTGCAATTTCTCCCATGCTCTTGGAATAGTGATCAGCAGCCTCTACTAACCTGCTCCATAGCCTACTCAAACATTATGGGAGTGATATAGCAACTCATTTCAGCATTGAAACAAGACACAATCCAGCTTGCACAAAAACTGTCAAAAACTTCTCCTCTTCGAAACTCTTCACATAGCCATCAAACTTCCATTTTTCTTTCACCAACAAGTCACAAATCATCCACTGAACAAGAATCCACCATTGAAACAGCCTGAAACATCATATGCTTAACCCTCCATTTCTGCTACACCAGAACTGGAACTTGCAAACTAGCCAACATCAAGAGTTTTGAAGCATCCCACTAGCTTCAGGAGGGTCAGAGGAGGCTCTTTGCACGAAGGAGGAGCTTTGAAAGTCCACATTCACAGTTCATCACCTCAGGTAGCTTCAAACAACAAACTTTTCAGAGCTTGTATTTTTTGTTACAAAATGAAAGTATATGTTATGCTGATCATGCTGATATCTTCAGAATTAAAAATGGTGAAGAAATGACTATTTGGTTGCTCTCTGAAATTTCACCCGTGAATTTTGTTTGCTTCGATTCCCTCTGTTCTTGGGTTATAAATGTTGTTTGAGGGGTGATTTGAATGGGGTTTGGGTAGAGGATCATTTCCTTGTGTTCAATTTGATGAATGGTGGCCTGTAGCATGTTTTAGGGTTTTTGCTTCGCCGGAGAAGATGACCGGAGCTTCCCTCCGGTCACCTGAAAGTCATTAACCCTAATTAGGGTTTAAGTGCCAGATTAGATATGAACCCTTGGATGCGTGTTTTAATTAGTGGATGGATGGCTCAGATTTCACAATTAACTCTTAATTCATTTTAATTAGGTTAATTTAGGATTAATAAAATAATTTGACCAGAGTCAATCCTGACCCTCAGTTTGCGCGCGCAGTTAACCATTGACCCCCAAGTTTGAATACCAGCCCTAGGATCTGCATACTTTCTCTTTAATTTCATTTTATTTCTTTTTATTTGTATTTAACTTCCACGAATTTTTAAAAATAGCAAAACATATTAAAAAATTCTGAAATGTTTTGTCAAACCTTTTATTAATTTTCAGAACCCAAAAATATTTTTATTTTTATTTTTTGCATTAAAAATTATTTTTAAATCATCTAAATGTTTTTTTAATTAGTTAATGGAAATTAATTAATTAAAAATGCATTTAGGTATTTAAAAATCACCAAAAAATTCACATTGCATTTTAAAACATTTAGAAACATTACCAAACTCTCAAAACAAATTTCTTTTTGGTTCTTGATCTATTTTGATAATTTTCATTGGAATTAAAGTTGTTTAAAGACAATATTTTGATCCTAACTTGAAAAAATCCATTCTACCTAACCATGAAGAGTTTGATAATGGTTCTTCTTGCATTGCATCCTTCATAGCATGTAGTCTTTAGGGTAAAATTGGTTTGAATTCATCCTTCATTTTCAATTTAATGTGCATTTTTCCTTTTGAGGTACCTTGAAACCCTAGTTGACTTGAGAAATTCATAACTCCCATTAGGTTAAGAGTTAGATCCCCTCCTTTGGGCAATAAACTTGTGTAGGGTTAGGGTTCCTTTGATCCCATTTTCAATTTTTTATCATGTCATTTGCTTCTGATTTTGAATTTTGTGTTGTATGTTATGCATAAGCCCTAATTTGTGTCTTCATTTGTATCCATCTCTCATATGCTTGCATTCAAGAACTTGCCATGACATTTTGTGCATCCACATAATTCATAAGACATCTTAGGACATATTAGAATCATGTTTGATCATTGCATCATTCATTTGACATGTCATACCTTCATTGCATTTCATAAGCTTTCATGAACTTTCATGGTTCAAGGCATGCTCCATATGCATCCATTCTCTTGTATGCTCACATATATGCATATTGTATGACTTTGCACCATCTCTTGACATCATTTGCATCATGTGTATGTTTCTGACTTTGGACTTTGCCCATCCATATGCATTGTTTCATCTCATTTCTTCCCTTATGCATCCTGTACTAACTTTTCAGGTTAATGGTAAGTTTGTTTGGGAGGTGGATTTGCCTTCACCTCCTACCTCTTCTCACCTCATCATTTTACATCCTTGCTGAATTTTTACTTGTCTTGGAGTGAGCTTGCTCACTTGTGCCTCTCTTCCCTCTTTTCTCTTCTCATCTCATCCCTTTTCTATCTTGCTTCTCCTTGGTGGCTTCCTTGAAGATTTCTCCTCTTAAGCTTCACAAACCCTAGGACTTCCAAGCATGATAACATTTTAGGATTATTTAGTCCCCCTTAGACTCTTTCCTTTGAGTTTTCTTTGAGTCTTCTCTTCTCACCTCATAATCAAGGACTAAACCCCAAAGGTTTTAAGGCTTTGTGATTAAGCTTATGCCTACATCCTTCTATTAGGATGGAGTGTATAACTTTAATCCTAAGTGTTAAACCCTTAATATGTTTAAATCCTCTAATCAATTCACTTAATAATCACTAATACATCAAGCTTGTAACTTGGGCCTTGCATTAGGGTTCTAATTCTTCCTTAATTGGTTAAGAAGGACTAACCCTAGTGTTAATGGACAAGTCCCCCTCAAGTTGTCTTACAAACCATAAAAATCACTTCTTAATCTTACCATTAACTAAAATCCACTTTAATAAAGGCTTTGTTTTGTCATGAGGTTAATCCCTAATCATGGATTAAGTTGAGGAGCCTTCCTCAGCTTAAATGTTCTCATCTATTATCCTTCTATTAGGATGGTGTAATGGGTCCATTAAATCTCTGATTATGGCTTAATCTTATTACTTAACACTAAACAAAAATACCAAAAACATCTAAATAATCACAAGTAGGTTAATGATCTTAATCCTACATCATGGTGATTAAGTGTGAGGTGCTTACTTCACATTTAAGGTATTCTCATTACCCCTAATCCGAGGGAGGATGTGATGAGTTTACTAACCCTTGGTTTAGGCTTAAGCTCACTTTCTTATGACAAACCACAAAAAGCAATAAAAGATTGAAAACACAAAACAAACAATAATCGTCTCCTCCGGGATTCTTTTCTCATCTCATTCACTCATAAACGAGAACTCGCTCCTTCCGTCTAATGCAAGACAGTTTACACCTGAGCCAGACAGGTCATACACTTGA
The DNA here is from genome assembly GCA_963966055.1 of Lathyrus aphaca. Taxonomy (NCBI): domain Eukaryota; kingdom Viridiplantae; phylum Streptophyta; class Magnoliopsida; order Fabales; family Fabaceae; genus Lathyrus; species Lathyrus aphaca. The sequence continues at coordinate 26,920,766 of OZ014521.1, read as the reverse complement.
GCATAGACAAGCAAGCAGTTTACAAGTCAATTTTTCTTTCAGTCTCTTTGAGTCGAACTACGGTGTTCTGACTTCCTCATTGCACGAGAGGATACGTAGGCATAACTTAACAGTTATCGAACAAAAGTTTCTGTATATTCCCCCCTCTTCCAGCATTATTCTTTAAGCCTCAATATCTTGAGCTTTTCACTGACACTTCTCATATTCCACTTCACACTTCTTTTACACTGACACTTGCATTCTTTTCCAGCTTTGATACACAGATTGCAGTGACACTACCCCTTTAAAACACAAATCTTTTGAGCGTGGATCCCGTCGAGTACGGCGGACAATCTGGGTGCTAATACCTTCCCAGGTTGTAACCAACCCCCTTTCTCAGTTTCTCTGGTTCGCAACCGTTTTATCCATCTTTTCCCAGGTTTATGCAGCATTACCTTTCCTTCGGGATAAAAATGCCTAGCTGGCGACTCTTTTCTTTCTGAGTTCACCCTTGTGTGTTCTCTCTCCTTTCGCCGACCATTCGCGTCTGTACCCCTTCTGACCTCGGGTGTCATTTGGTGGGAGCGACAGCTTGGCGACTCTGCTGGGGACCCTTATACTGCAACCAGGGCTTATGGTTCTTTTTGTGGGTTCCTCCTAGCGCTTGTTTGATTTGTGTTTACTGGGGTGTTATGTGCTATTTGTGTTTATTTATTTGCTTTATTTACTGCTTTATGTACAACTTTATTTATTGCTTTCCTTTATAGATTTTCATACTTCATACTGTCATTATCATTGCTGGATCTGGTTTCTGTTTTGGTGGGTGGGGTTTCATTGAGAGTTTAAGGTCCTATACCTGGGACCTGAGTGACACCTAGGCTAGAGTGGTTCATGTTCTTTCCCATTCCATTTCGGTCTGGTGCGGGAATATGAAACACGATTCAGATGTGGGTTTCTTCTTGAGAACTTTGTGCTACAGATCTCCTGTAGTGCTAGGGCTATCTGGGAAGCCTGCTAAGTCTGGATGACCTTTATTATGACCTTCAGAAACTGAGGTGAATTAGAGGAGGATCTTTTATGGTTATTGTAAACACTGTACCTCCGGGTTAGAAGTGTTTACACTTCTCATAACTGATCCAAGTCTGGGGATCCTTGATTTAGAACACTACCTGTGAGGGGGTTGGGCTGTTTACAGGTTTGCAGGTACCTTTGGCCACATCATACCCTGTTACTTTTTTGGTTTAAGAGTATCTCATTTTGGACAGTTCTTGTGATTAACCCTGGACATGTGACTCTTTATTTGAGTCCTCCACCTTGGTTACTGGATTTCTGAGCCTCCATCTGGACTTCTTGAACATACATGGGCTTATATCAAGACAGATAATCAGATCCAGCTTGATCACAAACCCTTGCATATCATTTGCATATTCATCATTTGCATCATTTGACATTTGTTTATTTGTTTTTCAGGGTATCCACATTATATCTGGCTTGGTTTTGACCCCTTCTTCTACATAGACCTCTGCTTCATCAGTTGTCTGCTTCAGCTGTCTTCATCATCACCAGCATCAGCCTATCAGTGGCTCATCTCTAGTATCAGTTTTGATCTTCATCAGCAGCTATCTTCATCATCTTCAGCAGCATTCATGGCTACTCCCAGGAAGAGCAACATATCATACCATTTCTTAGAGCCTGTGTTGACTGGCATCAGGCAGGTCCAGTCACTTATCACACCTGACCATATCCCATTGTTTAGAGAGCATTATGGAGGTATCCTGGATATGGTTATGGACCTTGACCCTTCTCAGAGGGGCATGATCCACACATGCCTGCAGTTTTATGACCCTCCTTTGAGATGCTTCACTTTCCCAGATTTTCAGTTAGGGCCTCTGTTGGAGGAATTTTCATCATTGATTGGAGTACCTATCAGGGGTGGACTCCCTTTCAACCCAGAAATGACTTTTCCCAGCAATGGAGAAGTAGCAAAAGCACTGTACTTGGAGCCTGCTTTGATTGAGCAAAGCATGACAACAAAAGCTGGGATCCCTGGTTTGCACTTGGATTTCTTGATTTCTCAGGCCATCCTGAAGGCCTCCTTGGGAGAGTGGAGGGCAGTCTGTGCACTGTTAGCCCTCAGCATATATGGGGTTATATTGTTTGCAGATGAACCCAAATTTATCAGCAAGAATGCCATTCATCTTTTCCTTCTGAGGAACCCAGTACCCACATTGCTGGGAGATTTTTACTACTCCATTCATCAGAGGAATGAGAAACAAATAGGGAAGTTGGTGAGATGATGTACTCCTCTGTTTCACACCTGGCTGCTCAGACACCTACCTAAATCAGATGCCTTCTTGAACCTTCACCAACAGAAGAATTGGGCTAAGAGGCTCATTGCTTTGACTTCAGATGATATCAGATGGTGCACCCAGAGCACCAAAGGCAAAGACATTATCACCAGCTGTGGGCAATACCCAAATGTACCTCTAATAGGAGTAAAGGGTTGCATCAACTACAATCCTTTGCTGTTTAAGAGACAACTGGGCTATGCTTTGGTCCACCCTTCTAGAGTGCAAGATTTAGCTGAGACCTTGTATTATGAAGTAAAGCCTAATTCAGCTGTTGTCAGACAAGCATCCTGGGCTTGGGACAACATCCAGACAAAAGGGATGGCCATTCTTGGAAGGTATAATAATGTTGCTTCAGCTCAGTACTATGACGGGTCCCGTACTAGAGCTCAAATTACTGGAATGCCTTTCACCATTGAGGATATACCTGGACCATCTACACCACAGCCAGCAGCCACTGTCAGCCTGGAAGAATTTGAGAAACTGAAGGAAAGGAATGAGAATCTGTCTCAAGCTCTGAAGAAGACCCTTTGGGAAATGAGTGATGGTCGTTGTCGCTCCCGGGATTTTCATCCTAGTACAAACGCGAAAGTGGCGCGGAAAGGTTAGAGTCGCCAGCCAGACATTTTTATCCCGAATGAATGGGAAAGGTAATGTTGCACAAACCTGAGGAAGAAGGAAAGGACAAGGCCTTGCGAACCAAAGATCTGAGTTCGGGAGTCGGTTACGACCTGGGAAGGTATTAGCACCCCAGATCGTCCGTCGTACCCGACGGGATCCACGCTTGCAAAAGAAACTGTTTCAAAGGGTGAGAAATAAGATACTGCTGAATAAGAACTGCTAACTGGAAACTGGAACTGCAATGAGAAAGGGAATTGGAAAATAGAAAGAACAAAAGGGGGGAAATGTAGGGAAAATAAAGAATGTGCTCGAACGGGCCCTACCCCGCTGCCTACGTACCTCATCAGGATAATGAGGATCAGAGACACCGTAGTTCCCCTAACTAGGGGTACCAAAGGGAAATCGCTTGTGAATTAAGGCTTGAACTGCCTATGCCATTGCTCAGATGTTGCAGACTCGGACGACGAGTGCGTAACCGTCTTGCAAAGTGACAAGTAGGAGCAAGTTCGCGTACGGAGCGAAGGAGATGAGAAAAGAATTCCTGAAGGAAAGACGCTTATTGTTTGTTTGGTGTTTTTTAGAAGCTTTTATGAGTGAAAGTTTGCATAGGTAAGTGTACCTAAGTCTTACTCAATGGGATGTGTACATCTCACATCATCCCGAAATGGAATGCGCAAGAGGAACACCTATCTATGGAGGAAATCCCCAAAGCTAGTCCCACAAGTGAAGGCTTAAGAACACTGGCCTATTACCATTATTAAGTGTTTTTGTGGTTTTTTGGTTAAGAAGTGCTTTTTAGCTTTTCTTTGTGAGGTACTCATGCTAAGACCTATCCACCACGAGTGATGACTCACACCTCGCCCCGAAATGGAACGCATGTGAGCATATCATAGCAAAGTCTCATGTCACATGAAAGTACTCAACCTTTATTAAGTGGATTAAAATTAAGTTTGAAGATGAGAAGAGAGAGAACACCAAAGGATCTCAAAGGAAAAATTCTAAAGGGGACTAAAGCAATCCTAAGTGTTAACATGCATGGATATCCTAAGGGTTGGTGAGGTTTCTATCCTAATAAAGGAGGAAGAAGAAGATAGAAGAAGGGATGAGAAAGGCCTAGGCCCAACAAAAGAGGGTTAGTTCACATAAACATAAAAGGAAGAGATAAGGATTAGAGATGTGGAACTCAATTCCCACATCTCACACTTACCATAGCCCCTGCAAGGTTAGTATGCACAAGTGAACAAAAAAATGAGCAAATTAACATGAAATCATCCAACAATCAGAAGTGAAATGAAATGAATAATTGCCTAATCCCAATTCCACTCAAAGAAATGAAAATGAGAAACTTATGACTTAAAATGAGGCAACATGAATACATATGGAAACAAATGCGCACTTATGAAAGATGTAATACAAAACACACAAAATACAAGCACAAAGTTTAAAACCAGAATCAAAATGATATGAAGAATGGCCTAAGAGGCCAGCAAGATGAAGAGAGAAGTCACACAATACCAAACAATGTCAAAATAGAAGCAACGGAATCAAAAGATGGAATTTAAACACTTAAGGAAACAAATGACTTGAATAAGAAGCAAACCTAAAAAATTCAGAAGAAACAAGACCTATCCTAGGACCAGGAAGGTATCCATACCCCAAAGGAACCCCAAATAAGAAGAAGAAGTTGGCACAAGTGCCCTTCTAAGCCTATAAGAGATCTAATAAACCAAAAGAAGCAAAATGGGACAAGGTGAGAACAAAAATCCACAAATCATCAACCAGCCATCTAAAAATTCTACAACTGAAACTAAATGATCTTCAAACATATCATATTAACTTGCCAAAAGGATTTGCAAAAATTCAGAAAGGAACTAGGTCAAATGGAGGTACAAACACAAGTTAGGACAGAAAACTTACATCACAAGATACCAGACCAAAACTCAAGAAATAATTTTCTAAAAATTCTGAGAAAAATCACATGAAAACTATAAGATCTCAGGAACACAATGCAAAAAGAATGGGATCAAAACTCCAAATATTGAAAGCTATAGAAAATGGACAAGACACACTGATCAAGAAAAGAAGCAAAAGAAGCTATGCACATTGGTGAATTATTCCTGGCACGTGGATCAATGAAAAAAATAAAATAAAAATGTGATAAAAAACTAGAGACATAAAGGAAATGCCATGATTTATTTGAGAATTTTTAGATGAATAGAACTATTTTTAATGGATTAAAATCAAACTGAATTATATGAAAACAAAAATAGGAAAGAGAAATAAAAGAAATGGAGGGAGGTGTGATTGGCAAGTGTTTTGAACTGAATTCGGATTGGGCTTGGGGGGGAGGTGTGAATAACAATTATCTAGGCCCAGACGCGCTGCCACATGCGAGGAGGGAAGAAAATGACTATGGGGTGCGAACAGGGATCCCTGGATCCGAAACGGGCTAAGCCCAACTCAAGGTCCATGCTTGACCTAATACAAATCCTCTTAACAAAAAAAAATCAGAAAAAAAAACAAATTCTAATCCTCTTAGAAACCGAATCAACAACAGAAAACTTAACAAATCTTAATGACTCATAAAACCTCTTTATTAATCTTTTACTAAACTTTATTATATTTCTAATCTTATTATATTACCTAAACTTTCTATTATATTAATTAAACTTTATTATATTTATGTTCCAAATGACAAAACAAAAGAAACAAATACAAACACATACACAGCAAAACGCAAAAGCTTCCTCTCTCTCTCAAACACAGCTCAACCTCATCTTCTATGGAAACCCTAACCCGCCGCCATGCTTCTCATGCTTCAACCCGAAACGCCGCCGCACACTCATTTCCGTCCCCACAAAAAACTTCACGCGAAGCCCAAATGACTCTATCTCTCTCTCAAATCCGTCATCATGTTCTTCGACCTGGCCTCGCCGCCGCATCATATTCGTCACCTTCTTCTTCCTTTCTAAAATCAACCATCGCTGCTCACTGTTCAGCCTCCAACCGCCATGTTCATCACCTCCTACTCACCTTCTTCTCCTAGCTAACACTGACGCCGGCTCCTTTCTCGAACCCACAACAGCCACCACCACCATCTGTTCTAACCTAAATCCCTCTTAAACATTTCCTGCCTCATCTCAAAAAACCTAGCCCGCCGCCTCCAAGCTCTCACCGCCGAATCCTTCATCCTCTTCTATAACCTAAACCTAAACACATATGTCGCCGCCGTTCTCACCTTGACCTAAGCCTTGCCGCTCATACGAAATCTCCTACCACCTCCGCAACCTAAACCCGATCCGCTCTCTCCATTATCAATCGGACTCACTTCAAACAAATCTAACCTAACACTAATATGTTCTCTACCGGCTCAGACTGAGATAATCCAGCACATAAGCGTAGCAATCGCAATCACATTCAGACACACACAGTTCATCACACAGCTAGCAATTGTATCAAGCAAACGGATCGAGAAACGTACCTGCTATGTGACGATGCGATGAACAATATGCAAGTTAGATTCGGTAATGCTTCTTCTTCAAATTTTGCGAATTAGATTTTCTTCCTCTTTTTACAAATTCAGCTTGCTTCTCCGTGTTGAATTCACTTGCAGGTTTGTTGATGCTGCCGTGAAGAGTTTGGCCAAATTGAAGAGGCCGAAGTGGATCGTAATTTCAAGACTGGATCCTGATTCACTGCACGGATGAAGATGCTGCTTAACGGCGATTATGCGAAACCGGCGATGCAACAAGAATCATCAAATCTGAATCTGCAATGCTGTGAAGAACTCCTGCTACTGTGCTGAAAATTCCAGGAGTTGATGAAGATTAGAATCGGTTGAAGCTTGTGAAGAATTGGCGAGGATTCTCAAGAAGATTGATGAAGATTCAAGAGGATTGGTTGAAGTTTTGTGAAGAATTTTGTTGAAGATTTTAGAGAATTGGTGAGAGAAAATTGGTGAGAATCAGAATTCTGTTTTGTGCACTCTTGATTCTGTTATTGTGAGAGTTCCATTCTATTATGGTGAGGGGAATAATTTTTGTTATTGGTGAAACTTGTGATTCTGTTATTTCTGTTATCTGATCAAAGAGAGGAAACAAACGATTCAGTTATCTTTGCGCAGCCCCCAAGAATTCGGTTATGAATATCTTTTCCCTTTTTCTTCTGATTTTTTCTTTATTCTCTTTTTCTATTTTATTGTTATCTTTTTCAATTCTGTTACTCTTTTTCTTGTGAGCTATGCGTGTTCTTTTTTCAATCCTTGCCTTTCATTCACGATTTCGCTGCGTTTTAGCCTGTTGGCTGTTGCGTTTTGGGGTCATGGTTTATTCATGCTCTGCGTGTATGTGTCGTACCGTGCTTGTGGTTTTAGTGCGTAGTAAGGCGTGACCCTTTTTGTTGTGTGTAAAACAGACTTCAGGTGATACGTATCCACGTCATCACCTCATTTCCTCTCTCTTTTTTTTTCTTTTACTTTTTGTCTAATTGGTTTAATTGGATCAGGAAAAGAATAAGCAGCATGGGCTTAATGTAATGTTGCAGGGCCACTTTATTTAATGTCCAATAAAATTGATTGATGAGTTTATGAAAGAACCAAAAAAAATAAGAAAAATGAAACAAATGTCTCTACATATGATCTATGATATAAAATAAAATAAAGAATAAAGAATAAAGAAACTGACATTGAGTTAATTGACATATGGGTATTGGTTTTTGAATAGAATATGGCCTTGGAAATTAAAAATGTACTGGCTTGGATGAATGAGAACATGAATAAGGATGTAATGGATATATTAAAAATAATTGAAATTGAAAAATGGACAAACACGGAAACAATGACACTAGAAGAAAAATAAAACGAAATTGGTTTGGAAAGAACAAAAATGATTTATGAATCATTTTTATGAAATGAAACGACTACCACCCCATGCACACAACCATGAACTTCAATTTTCAGCTCAAAACCAAACTTGCTCTACTTCCACAAAGACCGCTGATTATTTTATGAGTCCTTGATCAGATGTTCTGAATCACTTTTAAAATTTAACGGAAATAGTCGTCTGGAGAACACCGCACAACACAACTTAACTCTGAATGCCCAATGCCTGATATATAAGTCACTAACAAACGTAACTTGCACTGGAAGAAATCTCCTGACGGTTTGACCATGATTAGGTCAAACGTCCATCTGAATCGAATCACCAATCGAACAACCACATCTGGAAGAAATCCATGCCAGCTTATGCTATGCTTCAACAATGAATGTCATGCTTCATTTTTCTATGCCAGTGATGCCACGCAAAAATATGAAAATGATATGAGTATGATGAACATGATGCGATATGATGCTTAAGAATAAGAGGGCAAATTTGGGGTGTTACAGCTGCCCCTATTCAATCACCAGTTAATCTAAAAGGGACGATAGTACGGGCTATCAACCGTTCAAGATAAACTGTGGTTGAATACCAAGAAGACCAAAAATTTGCACTCTGACGAAGAATGCAACACCGAGAAATAAACCCGGCCAAATTACGCTTTGGTGGCTGAAGGAGAGAAAAAAAACAGACGAGCTTTTTCCAAGTTAAAACTGATATCTGGAATAAGAACAAGTTGACAGACGAGTCTTCAAACCATCCTGTGACGCCAGGAGCTGGACATACGAGTCCTCAACATACCTCAATAACAATAACCGAGACAGACGAGTCTTCAAACCATCCTGTGACGCCAGGAGCTGGACATACGAGTCCTCAACACACTTCAATAACAATAATCGAGACAGACGAGTCTTCAAACCATCCTGTGACGCCAGGAGCTGGACATACGAGTCCTCAAAACAATGCATATAGCATGAGACAGACGAGTCTCCTTCGGATTTACCTGTTACGCCAGGACCGGTAATGCACTTAAGTCTGTGGGATAGACATGCAATCAAGGTAGACGAACCTTCTTCATATATTATCCGCGGATATATGGTATAAGACAGACGAGTCTTCTTAACAAACCTGTTACGCCAGGTGCAGCAACAACAATAATTGGTGCCTGAGACAGACGAGCCTCCTTCGGATTTACCTGTTACGCCAGGACCGGTAACCATTTCGACATTTAATTCTCACTGTCAGGATTCGAAACCTCTTCAATACAGACGAGTATTGGATGATCATCAAGATAACACAGACGAGTGCCATAAGTCAATGATACAGACGAGTATCAGATGATTATCTGAGAAACACAGACGAGCGTTTCAGGCAATGATACAGACGAGTATCAGCCACTGGTATAGACGAATACCAGAAAATTCAAACACAGACGAGCATTTGAAGTAGCCACAGAAATATCATGATAAACAACAAATCTTCACATTCAGATGTAAGCTAGCACAGACGAATGCTGAGGATGATACAGACGAGTATCCAAGCAAAGCAGACGAGCTTCAGAACACAAACGACTTCCGGGGGATAAAAGCAGACGAGCTTCAAACAAACACAGACGAGTGCTGGACAGTTGCAGACGAGCAACAATAGAGAATACATATCAAGGCACAGACGAGTGCAGCGAAGGATCCAATACCAAACACACACGAGTGTTGGGAGGTTGCAGACGAGCAACAACAAATATCATGCCAAAACACAGACGAGTGTTGAGGAATTGCGGACGAGCAACTATCATAACCAGACACAGACGAGTGCTGGAAATTGCAGACGAGCAATAACAGAGGTATCGTAACACAGACGAGTGTTGAGAATCAACAGCAAAATAATACATCTCAAAGCACGGACGAGTGCTGGAATTTGCAGACGAGCAATCAACAACTGATATAATCAAACACAGACGAGTGTTTGAAATTGCAGACAAGCTAAAATCGAAGTAATCAAGAACCACTGTAACACGGTGGGAGAACTGACTTTAGTTATGTTGCGGATAGCAAGAGTCGCCACCGACTTTTATTTTATCCAAAGGAAAGGCATAAAAGAACAGGAAAGACCTTTTTAAAGATTTTTGGGTCCGGGGGGTAGGTTATGTAAAGGGAAGGTGTTAGCACCCTTTACATCCATGGTTATCCATGGGCTCTTAGTTACTTAGCTCACTTTAAATTGTTTTGAGAAGTGTAGTGTGTGAATAGAAATTTTCATAAGAGTTAATAATGATCCATGTACGGATGCGTAAAAACTTGTGTTTGAAAATTTGTTTGAAATTTGTGAAGTGTTTGAATGAAGTGAGCAAGCAACTATGAGGAACCTACCCTAAAGTTTTAAGTCTTTCTGTTCTTTACCCTTTAAATGGTAAGACTATCCCTATTATTAAGGAATAGGTAGTCATTACCTTGGATGTGAGGGACATATGAGGGACATCTGTTAATGAAGGCAACTGTAGGGTGTATTAAGCAATTTTTGGAGGGACTTGTCATCATTATTCGAAAGGGACGAGATCTTTATGAAAGGCAACCATTAAGGGACTTGATGACTTTTCTTTTAAGGGACTTGCTTTATACACCCCACTTGACCCTTTTGAATAGGCAACATTGAGAGGCAACCCTAGAAAGTGAGATGGCGATTAAAAATCGACTTACGTGTGTGAGTGTTTAATGTAATTTATCTTTTAATTAAAATGATCTAAATTTAATTTTAAATATAATACATGTTTACACTCCCTATTTTACTAACCATGGCATGATAATTAAATAAATTAAATATTTACAAAAATTTACACCAAGGAGCAATTACAATAATAATTAATAAGCAATTAAAAATAAATAGTAAAAATAAATATAGAAGCAAAATATAAATAAATAAGTAAGAATAAATAAATAAGCAATAAATAAATATAATAGGGGTTAGTAATAATAATAATTAAGAATAAAATAAGGTTAGTGAAATAATAATAATAAGCATAATAATAAAATAAATAGATTAGTAATAATATGGTTAGTAATAATAATAAACAAAATAAGAATTAGAAACTATTAAGAAATATGAACAATTTAATTATAAAATTTAAAATTATATGCAACTTATTAATTCTAAACATAAAAAATTATAATTATAAAATTTAATTGTTTTTAAACATATATAAAATAAAAGAATAAAATTTAGATTATGAACAAATTATAGAAACAATTACCTATTATAAAAAATTTGATTATAATTATATTTACTAAGATTCAATTATATTAAATATTATATTTACAAAAAAAAATTAGAAAATAGAAATTAGATTTTTAACAATGGTTTAAAAAAATAAACTAGGGTTTCTAAAATTAGGGTTTTATTTAGAAAAGAAAAAAAAATATTTAAGGGTTTTTAATTTAATATACAAATCAATTAATTAAATAGTACATATATAAATTTTATAATTTAAATAAATTAATTTTTTTAGAATTTAGAAAACATATATACTTTATAATTTAGAAAATATAATGGTTGCATTTTATAATTTAGAAACATATTTTAATATAATATAGTAAATAGGAAATATAAAAGAAAATAAGAAAATCAAAAAAAATTGGACCTGGGATTTGAACCCAGGTCCCTAACCTGAATATTGGAGAGGCTTGCCAACTGGGCTGCGTGCTGCTGCTGCTGCAAGAAAGAGGAACTCCAAGTTGTTTTGTTCTTTAACTTTGAAAAATCAGGAAAAATAGTGAACAAGCAAAAAGGCCTGGGGGAGGATTGAACCCAGGACCTCTCAAACACACAAACGCACGCATGACCATCCGGCTGGGTGAGCCAATCTGTTAACATATCAACTACAATGCATAATATATAATAAAGGCTTAATATTTAGAAAAAACAAACAAAAAGAGTTGGAGCCAGGGTTCGAACCCCAGCCTTCCCCCTAACACGCGCGTCTGTTCACCAACTGAGCTGCGCAGCCATTGTGAAATAAAACCATAATCAATTCAAAAAATATTATATGTATTATTCAAATTCTGGAAGCGCGCCAACAGCCTTCTTCTTCTCCAAATTTCCTGCGAATCTTCATGCCCTTTTTCCTGCGAATTTTGCTGCGTGTTCTTCAATGTTTCAAACCTGCGAAAATGAAACTCCAACAAAACAGTACCAATTCATGAAATTAGTTAGTGTTTTATGATCCTTATGGTTCACACAACATCCCTATGTTCTTCAAATTCATTTATATTGAGTGAATTGAAGAACCCTAATTTGGAGGTCCAAACCCTAATCATGGCCGAATCCATTCTAGGCAGTGAAGCTTTGGTTTAATGATCCAGAAACGTTCTACATATCATCACAAACAAGATTATGCAAACAAAATTCAATGAAAAACCATAAATTAATGGAATCGAAAAAATATATTTTAAGAACAAGCAAGCTTCGGGTTGAGCAATATGGCACGATTTTGATGCATATGAATGATGATTCATGATCAGGGAAGTCCAAAGAGTCTTGCTATGTTCTTGTTTTACCTTCTAGAGCCCTGGAAATCAAAAACCGAATGTGAGTTTTATGGAGGATTTTTGAACAATGGAACTTACTCTTGAGGCTGCTGAATTTCGTGGCTTGCAATAGGGTTGTGTTTAGTACTTATAGGTGATTGATTTTAGGTCAAAAAATTGGTTGGTTGCATGAAGAATTTGATATGAAAAGATCCATAATGATCATGCCTTAAAAATCAAATATTCATGTGTGAATGCTTGCTATTTTTGGCCAAATCTCATGATTTCTTTCCTCTTCAATTCAAATCAATATTTAAGACTTTCTAGAAGCTTGATCCAAATCAAATCTTACATTTTCATATTTTATTTTTATTTAAAATGATTTTTAATGAATTAAATCAAAATAAATAAAAATAAAATAATAAAAAATCTTACTTTTAATGGTTTGGGTCGTGCATGAAGTTGTTGTATGGATTGGGTCATCATTTGACAAGCCCATTTGGAAGAAATTGGTTTTAGACCTCCTTTTTCATCATAAACCAACTCAAAATTTCCCAACTTTGCAAGGGCACATATCCTTCAATTTTAATGGTATGAGGGTGTTCTTGGACATTTTGGAAAGCTTGAAGAGTCCTCTAACCAACCCCACTGGTTTCATGTCCATATCATTTACCAATCTCAAGTTATGCCCTTTTGAAGTTGTTGACTTTTTGTTGACTTTCAAAAGGACCTATAATGTCTTAGCTCATACCTTCCAAATGAAGCATTTTTGGGCTTGGCTTGTGAGACACAAAGTTGTAGAGAATTCAATTTCCTTCAAAATGAGCTTTGGATGGAGACTTGGTGATGAAGTATGTGAAAGTTATGGCTGGTCAAAGTTCAGTTGACTTTTACTAAGAAAACCCTAATTTAGAAACTCCTGATTCTTGATGATCTGGAATCTCCTTGATGATTCATGATCAACCCTTGATCAAATGATGAATTTTACCTCATATACTTGATGTTGGCAAAAAATCATGAAGTTTGACTTTGGTTTGACCACAGTTGACCTCAGTTTGACTTTTTAACTGCATTGACTGATTTTGACTTATCTGATCATCTGACTGAGCAAACTTCTGAGAAAAGTCTTGAAACTTGTCATGGGTGTTCTTAAACACATATAAGATGTTATGAAGCTCACTTGAAGTCTTGGAAGTCCATTTAGCCTGATTAAAGTCAAAACCCTAGTTTTGGATGCACTGCTTAGGAGGTGCATTGTCTGAGGGAATTGTCAACTCTTCTGACCAATTGTGAACTTTGTGAACCTTGTGAACCATCATAAGATGTCTTGTGAACCTCATGGGAAGTATTGTGAACCTTGTGAACCTTGTGAACCTTCAAGAAGTGACTTGTAGACTTCATGAACCTCATGAAAGGTCTTGTAAGCATTGTGAATCTTGTGAACCTTGTGAACCTTCATAAAGTGACTTGTAGACTTCATGAACCTCATGAAAGGTCTTGAAAGTGTTGAGAAACTTGTGAACCTTGTGAACCTTCTTAGAACACAAAGTTTTGTATTGTGAGGGCAAATTTTGGGGTGCAACAGTTGCCCCTGTTCAATTTTCTGAAACCCGAGGGGTTAGATTGGTATGTTTGCCAGTCGTGACCTGGAAGGTTGAAGGGGATTGAACACAAAAGCCCAAAAATTTGCACTCACCAGTGCATAGAGTGATACAGATGGCTAGTTGAATATGATTGAGTGGGCTTAAAGATACCACTTGGAGGAAAATTCTTCAGATACATGTCTTGGAGGATGAAGCAGTCCAACATATGGAAGTATAATGATAGTTGTCAGGAGGATGGAGCAGTCCTGAGGTAATGATATGATTTCAGGAGGATGAAGCAATCCTGAAGTAAAGAAGCTGTCAGGAGGATAAAGCAGCCCTGAGATATTGATAATATGCTTTCAGGAAGATGAAGCAATCCTGATGTAATAAAAAGCTGTCGGGTAGTAATAAGCTGTCAGGAGGATAAAGCAATCCTGAGGTAGCAATGTGATTTCAGGAGGATAAAGCAATCCTGAAGTAAAGAAGTTGTCAGGAGGATAAAGCAATCCTGAGGTATTGATAATATGTTTTCAGGAGGATGAAGCAGTCCTGGTGTAATAAAGCTTTCAGGAGGATGAAGCAGTCTTGATGTAATAAAAAGCTGTCAGGAGGATAAAGCAATCCTGAGGTAGTACTGTGATTTCAGGAGGATAAAACAATCCTGATGTAGTAATGTGATTTCAGGAGGATAAAGCAATCCTGATGTAATAGGAATTTTCAGGAGGATAGAGAAATCCCGAAGTAATGATGATAGCTGTCAGGAGGATGAAGCAGTCCTGGTGTAGTAATATGTTCCCAAGAGGATGAAGCAGTCTTGAGAGATGATAAGTTTTCAGGAGGATAAAGCAGTCCTGATGGATGATATGCTTTCAGGAGGATAGAGCAATCCTGATAATCATAAGTTTGTCTGCTGGATAATTAACCTGAAAACAAGGTAACATTCTGTATAATAATATTAGTTTATGCTTTATGTATGCATGTATGATATGATGCACTTAGGTAATGTACCATGTATCTATGGATATGTATGTTATGGTATGATGTAAATGATGTATGTATGATATGATGCTGCCGGAAGCGTCTGGATATCTTCGTATAACAACTGCTGGCCAGGGAAAATAAATCCCGATTCGTTGCTGAAGAATATGAGGAACTCGTTCCCGTCTTGTTTGATAATATATTATACATAACCTTCCGTATGCTGGGGATAGCAAGGTATATATAACCTCCCGTCTGCTGGGGATAGCAAGGTATATATAACCTTCGTCTTCGTTTGATAGTAGGGCAGATATAACCTCCGTCTTCGTTCGTCGTACCATTATTAGAAAGTAATTTCCCATATATCCGTATGAGGATAAAAGAGATGGATATAAATTCCAGGGGAGATGTGACTTTATGAAGATGGATTTTGTCCTACTGAGGATTTTGTAGTTGTCTTTGTTAGAGATGAACCGGCGAAGCTTCGTTGAAATCCTTCCCTCGTTCGTCCTTAGTAAATACTATTACTGCATTTTCATGCATTTCTGGTAAACATCAATCATATTCAGCATTCATGCATTTTTGGTAAACATCAATCATATTCAAAAGCATACATACATTCAAACACAACCAATGGACGTTTCGCTTATGTAAATAGGGTAAAAGTAAATCTGGATTTAAAAGATGGAATTTATTTATATCAAAAAGTGACCCATACACGGGTAAGTTTGTACAAGGAGACATAAATCCTAATAAGAGGATTTTGTCATAAAACAAAGAAAATCAGCTATGTGGGAAACAATCCTATTGAGTTTCAATTCTACTATTGCCATTATCTTCAAGTATCTCATCTTCTGCTGTTGAGACGGAAACGATTGAATTGAGCTTTATCTGTTCGAGCTTGATTAAGTAGCACAACTGGTTGCAGTTTCATGGGTGATCCAAACGAGACATAGTCATACGCTTTAATCCCTAACTTTTGCCTGGATTGCCCTTTCAGGTTTTCAATCCACCGAGATACCCTTTTTTGCCCAAGCCGCCCTTTCAGGTTTTCGACTTGCCGGGTGTACATCTTTTATATATATATATATATATATCTCTAATTTTTGCCCAAACCCTTTTGGTTTGCCGGGATGCCCTTATTTTTGCCTAGGCATGTCAACCTAGCGGGTCTCTTTTCATGCGTAGTATTTTTTAACTATGTCTGCGTTTACAGGCTGTGGGAAGTCTTCACCATCCATTGTAGTGAGTATCATGGCACCTCCTGAGAACACTGTCTTGACTACAAATGGTCCTTCATATGTTGGAGTCCACTTGCCCCTAGGATTACCCTGTGGTAATATAATACGCTTGATTACCAAGTCACCAGCCTGATATACCTTTGGCTTAACCTTCTTGTTAAAAGCTTTGATCATTCGTTTCTGGTACATCTGGCCATGACAAACTGCTGCTAACCTTTTCTCATCAATCAAATTTATCTGGTCAAGTCGAGTCTGAATCCACTCATCTTCATCCAAGCCTGCATCCTTCATAATTCTCAAGGAGGGAATCTGAACTTCAATGGGCAGAACTGCTTCCATACCATAGACTAGGGAGAATGGGGTTGCCCCTGTTGAAGTACGTATTGTAGTACGATAACCATGAAGAGCAAATGGTAACATCTCATGCCAATCCTTATAAGTAACAATCATCTTCTGTACAATCTTCTTGATGTTCTTATTAGCAGCTTCAACTGCCCCATTCATCTTTGGACGATACGGAGAAGAGTTGTGATGCTTAATCTTGAACTGCGTGCAGAGATCAGTAATCATAGTGTTGTTCAGATTAGAGCCATTGTCAGTAATAATCCTTTCAGGGATGCCATACCTACATATGAGATTATTCTTAATGAATCGAGCCACAACATTCTTGGTAACAGATGCAAATGAAGCTGCCTCTACCCATTTTGTGAAGTAATCAATAGCAACCAGGATGAAACGATGCCCGTTAGAAGCAGTAGGCTTGATCTCACCAATCATATCAATGCCCCACATGGCAAAAGGCCAAGGTGCAGTCAATACATTCAGTGGTGATGGGGGTATGTGGACTTTATCAGCATAAATTTGACACTTGTGGCATGTTCTGGAGTGTTGATAGCAATCAGCTTCCATGGTAGACCAATAGTAACCTGCTCTCAATATCTTCTTTGCCATAGTATGACCACTAGAATGAGTGCCAAAGGTCCCATCATGCATCTCTTCCATAATTTCTGTAGCTTCCTTCTTATCCACACAACGAAGCATAGTTGAATCATGATTGCGCTTGTACAGAATCCCATTACTCAAAAAGAACTTAGCAGAGAACCTTCTCAGGAACTTCCTATCTTTGACAGATGCCCCTTCAGGGAACTCCTGAGCTTCAAGATATCTTTTCACTTTGTAGAACCAAGGCTTCTCCTCTGCCCCTTCTGTGTCAATCTCATTGCAGTATGCAGGCTTCTCAAATCTATCAATAGTAATCTTGGGAGCTTCATCATCCCAACTGATTTCAAACATAGATGCCATGGTAGCTAATGCATTTGCCAACTGATTCTCTCTTCGGGGAATATGTCCAAAGGTAATCTCTTTGAAATGTGGGATCAAAGACAACACATGCTCTCTGTAAGGAATGAGATTATCATGCTTGGTATCCCAATCTCCTTTAATCTGACTAACTACCAGGGCTGAATCTCCATACACATCAAGGAACTGAATCTTCATATCAATAGCAGCTTTAATACCCATGATACATGCCTCATACTCAGCCATGTTATTGGTACAATAAAAACAAAGTCTGGCAGTAATCGGGGTATGACAACCTTCAGGGGAACTAATCACAACACCAACACCATTACCAAGTGCATTAGAGGCACCATCAAAAACCATAGTCCATCGGGATCCTTGTTCAGGTCCGTCATATTGTCCAGGTTCTTTGGTAATAATCATAATGTCTTCATCGGGGAACTCAAAACTCATTGACTGGTAATCATCCACTGCTTGATGAGCCAAATGATCTGCCACAACACTTCCCTTAATGGCCTTCTGAGTAGTATACTGTATATCATATTCTGTCAAGATCATTTGCCATCTTGCAATTCTTCCGGAGAGAGCAGGTTTCTCAAATATGTACTTGATTGGATCCATCTTTGAAATCAACAAGGTAGTATGGGTCAACATATACTGTCTTAGTCGGCGAGCAGCCCATGCCAAAGCGCAGCAAGTTTTCTCGAGCAGTGAGTATCTTGTTTCACAGTCGGTAAACTTTTAGCTAAGGTAGTATATTGCCTGCTCTTTTCGACCAGACTCGTCATGTTGCCCCAACACACACCCCATTGAGTTGTCTAACACAGTTAAGTACATAATCAAGGGTCTTCCATCCACTGGTGGCATCAAAATTGGTGGTTCTAGCAAATATCTCTTGATTTCATTAAAGGCAGTCTGGCACTCATCATTCCATTCCATCACCTGATCTTTCTTCAACAACTTGAAGATTGGCTCACAGATGGCAGTTAACTGGGAAATAAATCTTGCAATGTAATTCAACCGTCCCAAGAAACCTCTAACCTCCTTCTTAGTACGGGGAGCTGGCATCTCTCGTATAGCTTTCACTTTTGCAGGATCCACTTCAATACCTTTTCCACTGACAATAAAACCCAGGAGCTTTCCAGATCTAACTCCAAAAGTACACTTGTTTGGATTCAATCTCAACTTGTATTTCTTCAACCTTTCAAACAACTTATGCAGATGATCAAGATGTTGTTCTTCATTCTGGGACCTGGCTATCATATCATCCACATATACCTCTATCTCATGATGAATCATATCATGAAACAAAGCCACCATAGCACGCTGATATGTTGCCCCTGCATTCTTCAAACCAAATGGCATCACCTTATAGCAAAAAGTGCCCCACTGTGTCACAAATGTTGTCTTCTCCATGTCTTCAGGAGCCATCTTGATTTGATTGTAACCAGAGAAACCATCCATAAAAGAGAATACCTTATGCTGAGCAGTGTTGTCTACCAGGATATCAATATGAGGAAGTGGAAAGTCATCTTTGGGGCTAGCTTTGTTCAAATCTCTGTAGTCTACACACATACGTACCTTACCATCTTTTTTAGGAACTGGCACCATATTTGCAACCCACTGAGGATAAGAAGTCACTGCTAAGAACCCTGCATTGAATTGTTTCATTACCTCTGCCTTGATCTTTTCTGACATTTCAGGACGCATACGACGAACCTTCTGCTTCTTTGGACGACAATCTTCTTTCACTGGTAAACGGTGAACCACAATGTCTGTATCCAACCCTGGCATATCTTCATAAGACCAAGCAAAGATCTCCACATAGTCACGTAACATCTGAATCAATCTGCTCTTGACACTGTCCTCTAAATCAGCCCCTATCTTGACCTCTTTTCTGTTTTCTTCAGTTCCCAGATTCACAATTTCGACTGGCTCTTCATGTGGCTGTATAGCTTTCTCTTCTTGTTGTAACAACCTAGCAAGCTCTACAGGTATTTCACAATCGTCCTCATTTCCGTCTTCAGTTTGATAGATCGGATTCTCGAAATTATAATTGGCAATAGTAGAACTGTTATCAACAGGATCCAGAGTGGATGAGGATCTGCATTTTAGTGATGTGGGTGTGTGTAAGAACACATAGCTAATAAAGCAAAAATAAAAGAAAAGAAAGACAAGGAACACAATATTTACTAAAACGAAACGTCCACTGATTTTATTGAATGAAGTATGCAAATGAAATGACAACCCATAACAAGCACACCATTGTGCCCCAGGTAAGGCACATGGCTTAAGAGTTCAATTATTCAAAAAAAATTACAAACTTAAAAAGCAACAACACAGTAATAGTATTTACTCCTGACTAAAGGAGATAGGGATAACATCTTCAGCTTTTCAATTATTGAGTCCAGCACCCACAGTAGGAAAAATCCAAGCGTCCAAGTTGTAGTCTTCATCATAGTCACCCACAACATTGATCTGATCTTTCATAACCCCTTGATTGGTGATACGAACAGCACGAGCACGACGAACAGCCTTCTGAGATTCTGCAGTGAAACCCAAACCAAACTTGTCAGACTTGTATGGAATATCAGGAAGCTGACCCCAAATAGTACAACCACCTTCATCCACCACAGCTCTAGCATCATTGAGGGAGGCCATTGCCATTGTTGGAGGTTTTCTGGTGACCACAGGAACTTTCTTCGCAACAGGAGGAGCTACATAATCATTAACAATCTAGGGAACCACTTCAAACGTCTGACACGGAGTTTCAATGTATTCACCTTCCATTTCCAGATACTTGAAGGTATTCACATGGCTGACAAAGTATTCTTCTTCTCCATAGACAGTAACAACCTTTCCTTCCACCGGATATCTCAACTTTTGGTGTAATGTAGAGGTTACAGCACCTGCCCCATGGATCCAAGGACGACCAAGCAGACAAGAGTACGAAGGACGAATATCCATCACATAAAATGTAGCAGTAAAAACCTGAGAGCCAACTTTGATTGGAAGATCAATTTCCCCATGTACTACTCTTCTAGAACTATCAAAAGCCTTCACCACAATATTACTGGGCTTCAGCACAGCATCTTCAGGACTCAGCTTATTCAGGACTTCCTTGGGCAACACATTTAGAGAGGAACCATTGTCTATCAGTACATGTGACAGGGTGGTGCCCCTGCATTCAATTGAAATATGCAAGGCCCTGTTATGATCCCTCTTGGCAGGGGTCAAATCAGCATCAGAAAACCCTAACCCATTATCATAAGTCAGGTGGGCAACACAATTCTCAAACTGGTCAACAGAAATGGCATTGGGCACATGAGCAGTCTTCAGAAACTTGATCAAGGACTTGGCATGAGCCTCAGAACACAACAACAAGGACAACATAGAAATCTTTGAGGGAGTATGCCCCAATTGATCAACAATGTCATAATCACTCTTGCGAATGATTTTCAATACTTCTTCCATCTGCTTAGAGAGATCATCAACAGCTGGCACATCAGTAGATACAGGCTCAATAACAGGACCTTTGCCCCGAGCATCAGTGGTGGAAGTAGCAGCAGGAGTAGCTGCATTCTTAGAAGCAACTGGAGGAGAGAAGACTCTTCCACTACGTGTGATCTTGCTAGATCCAGCAATATTGTCAACATCAACAGGAACATCAGCTAAGGGCTCTTGCTTAACACCATGGATGTAAACATCAGACCCATAGTGCCAAGGCACAGCTTTATCAGACGTATATGGAATAGGACCAGGAGTAGTAATGATCAGAGGAGCCACTCTGGCTTCAGCAACAACTTTCACAGGGCCTTCAGCAGTAATCTTGATTGGACCCTGATGGGTGATTTTAATAGGTCTCCTTGAAGTGATTCTTACCGGTACTTTGTCAACCATATCAACCTCTTCAATCTTCCTACCTTGAGTAAGATGATCCACCATACTTTCTACAGACGATGGGGTCCTCTCAAACACTATAGTATACTTATCCATGAGACGTTGAATTCCATCTCTCAATCTGAAGCAACTATCTGGCTTATAGGTACAATACAAACAATCTTCACGACAACCTGGAAAGAGCCCAGCCTGTACTAACTTCTTCTTGATAACAGACAATGGTGTGGTCAACTCCATAACTGAATAGACATGTAGATCTTCATCAATGGCATTGACAGTCTTCTCGTGATTTGGCATTGGAGCAGTAATCACATTTGGAGTACCTGGTGGGTCAAACTCAATCTCTCCAGCCTCAATCATATCTTGGATTTTGTTCTTCAAGACCCAGCAGTTATTAGTATCATGTCCCTAACAGTTCGAATGATATGCACATCGTGCATTGGGATTGTACCTGGGTGAGGTAACATTAGGATTCTGAGGAGCCTCCTTTAAAGTAATGAGCTCAGCCTTCAACAAATGTTGCAATGCCTGAGCCAGTGACATGTTGATCTTTGTGAACTGCCTTCTAGCCCTCTGTTGGTTGCCCTGTGGCTGCTCTGTTGTTGCAGGAGTTGGATTTGAAATATGAACTGCACTAACAGACTGATGCCTTCTGTTACGATCAGGCTGACCATAAACAGCATTGGATTCTTTCTTCCCAGTGGGAGGCTTCTTTGCAGCACCTGATGAAGAAGTACCCACTTGGATCTTACCATTCTTTATACCATTTTCTACTCGCTCTCCTGTCATGATCAACTCAGTGAAGCCAGATGATGAGCTTCCAATGAGATGACTGTAAAACGGACCATTCAGCGTACACATGAACATATCAACCAATTCCCTGTCAGTCAAAGGAGGTTGAACTCTTCCAGCTAAATCTCTCCACTTCTGAGCATACTCTTTAAAACTTTCTTTGGCACCCATAGACATGCTCTGAAGCTGCATGCGAGTGGGAGCTAAGTCAGCATAGTATTGATACTGCTTATAGAAAGCTTCAGCAAGATCATTCCAGTCTCTGATGATGACACTCTCCAATTGATAATACCACTCCAACAGAGCTCCAGATAAGCTCTCTTGAAAGAAATGGATCCACAACTTCTTGTCAGCAGTGTGAGGCTGAATTCTTCTAACATAAGACCTCAGATGCAGCTTGGGACAAGAGACCCCATCATAAACAACAAAGGTAGGAACCTTGAAACCAATGGGTATGACAACCCCAGATATCAGACTCAAATCTTCAAAATCTAGCCCAGAAGATTTCTGCAACTCCATGGCATCCATCCTATCCACCAGCATCTTGAATTTGTCTTCATTAGGCTCATGGTAATAATTAGCCTCAGAATCAGAGTCCCCCATAGTGTTGTGGAGACTACCTCCCTCTTTTTCAGATTCCTCAGATTCATAGTCTTCAACCTGTTCTTTGGTCTTGACAGGCCCTCTGAACCTTCTTCCCATGTTGAGCAGGCCACCTGGCCTTCTAGTCTTCTTAGTCTTCTTGGCCAGCAGTGTCTTCAATTCATCCTGCCCCTTGGATAGGTTCAGGATCAGCTCTTGGAACTGTGCATTTTGTGCCTGGAGATCCTTAATTGATTGTTCAAGAGCCATTGCTGAAATAAACAGCGAGAAGATGAGAAACATGTGCACAATGATAAACCTGTGATGCAATGAGATGCTATGTGAATGTATATGCAATGTTTTCAAGGACCGCAGGATTTAAATTTGTTTAAACAAACAGAAGTGGAAATTTTTATTAGTAATAACTTTGTTTTGCCTCTTGGGCTTACAAAACCATGAAATGAAATAAGTACAAAAGATGGGGTTTTAAGTCTCCCATGGACGTTTCCTCTTTGTATTGAGGTACGAGTTGAGATTTCGTTCCTCATGAAGTTGCTTTGTTAGTTCCAGGATTCTTTCTTGGCTTGCTTTGTAATGCGCCTCGAAAGTATCCCTTTGCTCCTTCAGTTGGATCCATGATCTCTGCAAGTCTTCCATGTCAGTAGGCATGTCTGGGTGAAGGATGGTATAAGCAGTGTCTCCTTCAGCAACAGGTTCCATGGTAACTGGCAGGATGGCAGGATATGGCATCATGAGAGTCTGAGCACGAGATCGCACCCATCTGAGATAAGCTTCCATAGGAATAGTGTACTTAGGCTCCAGTGTCTTGCTGTCAACCCTATTTACTTTTCCCCATGCTCGTATGAATCTCTGACGGTACCCTTGAAGATCGTTGTCGTAGTCAAACACAATGCCTTGAATCAACATGTCATGTGGGCCATCACTCCGAGCGTAACCAAACTGTCGTAAAGCTAGAGAGGGGTTGTAGGTGATGCCTCCTCTTATGCCCAGAAGTGGCACATTAGGGAACTCCCCACAACGATCAATGATAGTGACATTCTCCATAGATCTGGAGCACCAATGGATATCTGAGTGAGAAAGTGACATGATCCTCTTGGACCATCTGAACCCTTGCTCATTCTTCATTACTGAGCGAGGAAGGTGAGAAATAAACCACCTAGAAATCAAAGGCATGCAGCACATCAAAGTTCCTCTTGCCCTTGTAGTACGGGTGTGAAGAGAGTGCAGAATGTCTCCAAGCAATGTAGGCACTGGGTTATGACTCAAGAATATGTTGATGGCATGGACGTCTATAAACTGATCTGGATTGGGGAACAATACTAAGCCATAAATCAGTAAGGCTAAGATTTCCTCAAAAGCATCATAGCTCATGGCCTTCAAGAACATTTGAGCTTTCTCTATCAACACCTTAGCAAGAATACCCTTGACTCCACTTCTCGTTTCCAGAACAATGTCAACCTTCTTCAGATGTAGAGCTGCAGCAATAACCTCAGGTTTAGGCTCCCTCTCCAAGCCTGTGAATGGTTTCTGATCAAGAACAGGTATGCCCAGAAGTTTAGAGAACTCTTCCATTGTGGGAACCAGCTGGTAGTCGGGGAATGTGAAGCAATGGTGCTTAGGATCAAAGAACTGAAACAGGACACTCATCATGTCTTCATTGAACCCTGATGTGACTAGATCCAATAGGTGACCATGTCTCTTGTTGAACTGGGAATGATCAGACACTTGAGAAACCAACTCTTTAAGCTTGGGAGGTATCCCTACAAAGTTGATCCTGATGGTGTTTCTACGAGCAGAAGCCATGACCTGCAGCAAAGAACAAAGATAAATCCTTTGGTCCTTGAAATGGTTAGTGAAAATGCTATGCTTATGATGCATGATGATGTCATGATGTTATGTTCAATCACAAACATGTGGCACACACAAACAAGTCACACCATAGCCCTAGGTTTAAAGGCTTGCATGAAGTTCAAAGGTAAGTACCCTCCCCTGAAGTTAGTTGGTTCATCCTGTCCTACAAAAGTAACTAGGTTCTAAGGGATCTCAATATCATTGATCCTTCACAAGGGTGGTTGTTCAGAAGGCAACTTACTTGCCAACCAAAACCCTCCAAGTTTAAGATCTCAATGAGCGTAGCATCGAGTGTCAACCAACTTCAGTCTGCAACAAAGCCGGTTACCTCACTACTTTTCTAAAGGCCAAGATGGGATAACTAGGGTTCTAAAAGTTAGTTAGTGCATTGACAACATATGGCAGCCTCATATTATCCTCAACTTGACTTAAGGAACATAAGCACCAACCAAGAAGTCGCACTAACTATGGCCACCAGATCAACCGTATCGATATACGTCGTACAGTTTCCTTGGTCTATTGCCATTTACCTAAGGTACACTAGATCCGGGTTAGGACCTTTCACACATAAGAGCACCCCAACAAGATAATATAAAGCAAACAAGGCAAACAATTTAAAGTGATCTAATTCCTAAGGGTACCCCTCTTAAATTACTATCCCCAGCAGAGTCGTCAGTTCTGTAACACGGTGGGAGAACTGACTTTAGTTATGTTGCGGATAGCAAGAGTCGCCACCGACTTTTATTTTATCCAAAGGAAAGGCATAAAAGAACAGGAAAGACCTTTTTAAAGATTTTTGGGTCCGGGGGGTAGGTTATGTAAAGGGAAGGTGTTAGCACCCTTTACATCCATGGTTATCCATGGGCTCTTAGTTACTTAGCTCACTTTAAATTGTTTTGAGAAGTGTAGTGTGTGAATAGAAATTTTCATAAGAGTTAATAATGATCCATGTACGGATGCGTAAAAACTTGTGTTTGAAAATTTGTTTGAAATTTGTGAAGTGTTTGAATGAAGTGAGCAAGCAACTATGAGGAACCTACCCTAAAGTTTTAAGTCTTTCTGTTCTTTACCCTTTAAATGGTAAGACTATCCCTATTATTAAGGAATAGGTAGTCATTACCTTGGATGTGAGGGACATATGAGGGACATCTGTTAATGAAGGCAACTGTAGGGTGTATTAAGCAATTTTTGGAGGGACTTGTCATCATTATTCGAAAGGGACAAAATCTTTATGAAAGGCAACCATTAAGGGACTTGATGACTTTTCTTTTAAGGGACTTGCTTTATACACCCCACTTGACCCTTTTGAATAGGCAACATTGAGAGGCAACCCTAGAAAGTGAGATGGCGATTAAAAATCGACTTACGTGTGTGAGTGTTTAATGTAATTTATCTTTTAATTAAAATGATCTAAATTTAATTTTAAATATAATACATGTTTACACTCCCTATTTTACTAACCATGGCATGATAATTAAATAAATTAAATATTTACAAAAATTTACACCAAGGAGCAATTACAATAATAATTAATAAGCAATTAAAAATAAATAGTAAAAATAAATATAGAAGCAAAATATAAATAAATAAGTAAGAATAAATAAATAAGCAATAAATAAATATAATAGGGGTTAGTAATAATAATAATTAAGAATAAAATAAGGTTAGTGAAATAATAATAATAAGCATAATAATAAAATAAATAGATTAGTAATAATATGGTTAGTAATAATAATAAACAAAATAAGAATTAGAAACTATTAAGAAATATGAACAATTTAATTATAAAATTTAAAATTATATGCAACTTATTAATTCTAAACATAAAAAATTATAATTATAAAATTTAATTGTTTTTAAACATATATAAAATAAAAGAATAAAATTTAGATTATGAACAAATTATAGAAACAATTACCTATTATAAAAAATTTGATTATAATTATATTTACTAAGATTCAATTATATTAAATATTATATTTACAAAAAAAAATTAGAAAATAGAAATTAGATTTTTAACAATGGTTTAAAAAAATAAACTAGGGTTTCTAAAATTAGGGTTTTATTTAGAAAAGAAAAAAAAAATATTTAAGGGTTTTTAATTTAATATACAAATCAATTAATTAAATAGTACATATATAAATTTTATAATTTAAATAAATTAATTTTTTTAGAATTTAGAAAACATATATACTTTATAATTTAGAAAATATAATGGTTGCATTTTATAATTTAGAAACATATTTTAATATAATATAGTAAATAGGAAATATAAAAGAAAATAAGAAAATCAAAAAAAATTGGACATGGGATTTGAACCCAGGTCCCTAACCTGAATATTGGAGAGGCTTGCCAACTGGGCTGCGTGCTGCTGCTGCAAGAAAGAGGAACTCCAAGTTGTTTTGTTCTTTAACTTTGAAAAATCAGGAAAAATAGTGAACAAGCAAAAAGGCCTGGGGGAGGATTGAACCCAGGACCTCTCAAACACACAAACGCACGCATGACCATCCGGCTGGGTGAGCCAATCTGTTAACATATCAACTACAATGCATAATATATAATAAAGGCTTAATATTTAGAAAAAACAAACAAAAAGAGTTGGAGCCAGGGTTCGAACCCCAGCCTTCCCCCTAACACGCGCATCTGTTCACCAACTGAGCTGCGCAACCATTGTGAAATAAAACCATAATCAATTCAAAAAATATTATATGTATTATTCAAATTCTGGAAGCGCGCCAACAGCCTTCTTCTTCTCCAAATTTCCTACGAATCTTCATGCCCTTTTTCCTGCGAATCTTGCTGCGTGTTCTTCAATGTTTCAAACCTGCGAAAATGAAACTCCAACAAAACAGTACCAATTCATGAAATTAGTTAGTGTTTTATGATCCTTATGGTTCACACAACATCCCTATGTTCTTCAAATTCATTTATATTGAGTGAATTGAAGAACCCTAATTTGGAGGTCCAAACCCTAATCATGGCCGAATCCATTCTAGGCAGTGAAGCTTTGGTTTAATGATCCAGAAACGTTCTACATATCATCACAAACAAGATTATGCAAACAAAATTCAATGAAAAACCATAAATTAATGGAATCGAAAAAATATATTTTAAGAACAAGCAAGCTTCGGGTTGAGCAATATGGCACGATTTTGATGCATATGAATGATGATTCATGATCAGGGAAGTCCAAAGAGTCTTGCTATGTTCTTGTTTTACCTTCTAGAGCCCTGGAAATCAAAAACCGAATGTGAGTTTTATGGAGGATTTTTGAACAATGGAACTTACTCTTGAGGCTGCTGAATTTCGTGGCTTGCAATAGGGTTGTGTTTAGTACTTATAGGTGATTGATTTTAGGTCAAAAAATTGGTTGGTTGCATGAAGAATTTGATATGAAAAGATCCATAATGATCATGCCTTAAAAATCAAATATTCATGTGTGAATGCTTGCTATTTTTGGCCAAATCTCATGATTTCTTTCCTCTTCAATTCAAATCAATATTTAAGACTTTCTAGAAGCTTGATCCAAATCAAATCTTACATTTTCATATTTTATTTTTATTTAAAATGATTTTTAATGAATTAAATCAAAATAAATAAAAATAAAATAATAAAAAATCTGACTTTTAATGGTTTGGGTCGTGCATGAAGTTGTTGTATGGATTGGGTCATCATTTGACAAGCCCATTTGGAAGAAATTAGTTTTAGACCTCCTTTTTCATCATAAACCAACTCAAAATTTCCCAACTTTGCAAGGGAACATATCCTTCAATTTTAATGGTATGAGGGTGTTCTTGGACATTTTGGAAAGCTTGAAGAGTCCTCTAACCAACCCCACTGGTTTCATGTCCATATCATTTACCAATCTCAAGTTATGCCCTTTTGAAGTTGTTGACTTTTTGTTGACTTTCAAAAGGACCTATAATGTCTTAGCTCATACCTTCCAAATGAAGCATTTTTGGGCTTGGCTTGTGAGACACAAAGTTGTAGAGAATTCAATTTCCTTCAAAATGAGCTTTGGATGGAGACTTGGTGATGAAGTATGTGAAAGTTATGGCTGGTCAAAGTTCAGTTGACTTTTACTGAGAAAACCCTAATTTAGAAACTCCTGATTCTTGATGATCTGGAATCTCCTTGATGATTCATGATCAACCCTTGATCAAATGATGAATTTTACCTCATATACTTGATGTTGGCAAAAAATCATGAAGTTTGACTTTGGTTTGACCACAGTTGACCTCAGTTTGACTTTTTAACTGCATTGACTGATTTTGACTTATCTGATCATCTGACTGAGCAAACTTCTGAGAAAAGTCTTGAAACTTGTCATGGGGGTTCTTAAACACATATAAGATGTTATGAAGCTCACTTGAAGTCTTGGAAGTCCATTTAGCCTGATTAAAGTCAAAACCCTAGTTTTGGATGCACTGCTTAGGAGGTGCATTGTCTGAGGGAATTGTCAACTCTTCTGACCAATTGTGAACTTGGTGAACCTTGTGAACCATCATAAGATGTCTTGTGAACCTCATGGGAAGTATTGTGAACCTTATGAACCTTCAAGAAGTGACTTGTAGACTTCATGAACCTCATGAAAGGTCTTGTAAGCATTGTGAATCTTGTGAACCTTGTGAACCTTCATAAAGTGACTTGTAGACTTCATGAACCTCATGAAAGGTCTTGAAAGTGTTGAGAAACTTGTGAACCTTGTGAACCTTCTTAGAACACAAAGTTTTGTATTGTGAGGGCAAATTTTGGGGTGCAACAACCACTGCTGGAGAAAGCAAATGAGCAATACCAAAAGGCTAACACGGACGAGTGTTGAAAGATGTAGACGAGCAGCAATAAAGCAGTGATATGTCCCTGCTGGGGGAAAACTTGCTTAGGGATAACACCTACGAGTGTTGAAGATTGCAGACGAGCAACAAACGAATGCCTGATCGGCAACAAGAGATACAACTCCACAGGGGAAGACAAGTCAAGAGGTCTAGATACCCACTCTGACTGAGGTGATGAATACCTGGCTATATCATTATATACCCAAAAGTATGGCAACTTGGCTGAGAAAGATTTCACAGACGGAGGTGAAAATCAAATATGAACTCTGTGGGGACCGGATCATCTTCAGCCCTGGCTGGGGAAGCTTCTTGGGCAAATACTCTGGCTGGGGAGAGCATCTGTTGATTCAAGACTCTGAGGGAATATCAAGTTTTCAGTCACATCTGCTGGGGATAGGATTCTGATAATTCCAACTCTGGTGATGACATGCTCTCAGGTACCTGTGTAACACGGTGGGAGAACTGACTTTAGTTATGTTGCGGATAGCAAGAGTCGCCACCGACTTTTATTTTATCCAAAGGAAAGGCATAAAAGAACAGGAAAGACCTTTTTAAAAGATTTTTGGGTCCGGGGGGTAGGTTATGTAAAGGGAAGGTGTTAGCACCCTTTACATCCATGGTTATCCATGGGCTCTTAGTTACTTAGCTCACTTTGAATTGTTTTTGAAAAGGTGAAGTGTGTGAATAAAAATTTTCATAAGAGTTTAATAATGATCCATGTACGGATGCGTAAAAAACTTGTGTTTGAAAATTGTTTGAAATTTGTGAAGTGTTTGAAAAGTTTTTAAATGAAGTGAGCAAGCAACTATGAGGAACCTACCCTAAAGTTTTAAGTCTTTTCTGTTCTTTATCCTTTAAATGGTAAGACTATCCCTATTATTAAGGAATAGGTAGTCATTACCTTGGATGTGAGGGACATATGAGGGACATCTGTTAATGAAGGCAACTGTAGGGTGTATTAAGCAATTTTTGGAGGGAATGTCATCATTATTCGAAAGGGACAAGATCTTTATGAAAGGCAACCATTAAGGGACTTGATGACTTTTCTTTTAAGGGACTTGCTTTATACACCCCACTTGACCTTTTTGAATAGGCAACAATGAGAGGCAACCCTAGAAAGTGAGATGGCGATTAAAAATCGACTTACGTGTGTGAGTGTTTAATTTAATTTATCTTATAATTTAAATGACCTAAATTAATTTTAAATATAATACATGTTTACACTCCCTATTTTACTAACCATAGCAAGCAAATTAAATAATTTAAATATTTATAAAAATTTACACCAAGGAGCAATTACAATAATGATTAAGCAATTAAAAATAAATAGCAAGAATAAATAAGTAAAATATATAAATAATAAGCAAAAATAATTATAATAGGGGTTAGTAATAATAATCAAAAATAAAAGGGGTTAGTGAAATAATAATAAGTATAATTA
This sequence comes from Lathyrus aphaca, assembly GCA_963966055.1. Lineage (NCBI taxonomy): Eukaryota > Viridiplantae > Streptophyta > Magnoliopsida > Fabales > Fabaceae > Lathyrus > Lathyrus aphaca. The sequence goes on along the minus strand of OZ014521.1, from coordinate 26,889,901 downwards.
AAAAAATAAGTGGATTAGTAATAAGCATGATTAGTAATAACAATAAACAAAATAAAATAATAAATAAGAATTAGAAATTATTAAGGAAATATGAGCAATTTAACTATAAAATTTAAAATTATATGCAACTTATAAAATTTAAATTAATTATAAACATATAAAAAATTATAATTACAATATTAGCATAAATTTAATTATTTTTTAAACATATATATTTTTTAAAAGAATAAAATTTGGATTATGAACAAATTATAGAAACAATTACATATTATAAAAAAAAATTGATTATAAGCATATTTACAAGATTTAATTATATTAAATATTATATTTACAAAAATTAGAAATTTAAATCATAAAATAAAATTAGTTTTTTATTATTTAGAAAATAAATTAGGGTTTACAAAATTAAGGTTTGTTTAGAAAATATTTAAGAGTTTATAATATAATATACAAAATTATTTTAATTAATATACATATATTATAATAAAAGAAACAATTTTTGAATTAAAACAATATGATCTTTGAATATTAGAAACTATTGAATATATATTTATAAAATTATTTAATTATATATGTGTTTCTAAATCAATTAAATAAAATAAAAAATAAAAAATATAACAAAACATACCTGGCTGGATTTGAACCCAGGTCACCAGGTTTACCAGCAACAAGACATACCACCAGGCCAGCACATGCGCAGGCAGTAAGAAAGGGGATTCAATTAGTTTTGTTCTTTGTCTGGAAAAAATCAAGAAAAATCAAGAAGCAAAAGGCCTGGGGGAGAATCGACCCCAGGACCTCTCAATCGCACGCATATGCACATAACCAACCAAGCTAGATGAGCGAACCTGTTAATGAATCAACTACAATACATAATATATAATAATTGCCAATTATATGAAAAACTGGAAAAAAAGATGGTGAAGCCTGGACTCGAACTCAGGTCATCAGGCTACACGCGCATTCTTCTCACCACTGGGCCAAGCGTGTGCTTGTGATAACAAACCAATAACAAAACATAAAATATTTAAAATACAATTTGAATTTCCAAAACGCGCGCAAACAACTTCGTCTTCCCCAGATTTCCTACGAAAATTCATGCCACTTTTCCTGCGAAATTTGCTGCGTGTTCATCCATATTTCAAACCTGCGAAAACGAAACTCCAACAAAACAGTACCAATTCATGAAATTGATCAGTGTTTTATGATCCTTATGATTCACACAACATTCCTATGTTCTTCAAATTTATTTATATTTAGTGAATCGAAGAACCCTAATTTGGAGGTCAAAACCCTAATCATGGCCGAATCCATTCTAGGCAGTGAAGCTTTAATCAATTGGTCCAGAAAGCATCCCTAGGTCCTAACTAACACGAATCACACAACAAAATTAATTAATAGTGGTTAAATGTATGAAATCGAAAAACACAATATTGAAGAACAAAGTTGATTCGGTTAGCATGATATGGCATGGTTTCGATACATGTGGGTATTGGTTTTGCTTCAAGAAGGTCCAAGGAACATTGCTATGTTCTTATTTTACCTTCAAACACCTTGTATCAATGAATCCGAATGTGAGCTTTGAGAGGTTTTTTGTGATATGCAAACTTACACTTAGGGCTGTGGAATCCGTGAATTAATGTTAGGGTTGTGTTTAGTACTTATAGGAGAGTGAATTAGGTCAATAAGATTGAATGGTTGTGTGGAGAATTTGATATGAAAAGATCCAAAATGATCATGCCTTAAAAATCAAATATTCATGTATAAACCCTTGCTATTTTGGGAGGATTTTCATAATTCTTGTATCAATCAAACTTAAATGTGATTTAAGATTTTCTAGAAGCAAAATTAAAATTAATTTTCATGATTTTATATTTTATTTGAATTTAAAATGACTTTTTAATATAAAAATCATAATAAATAAAAACAAAATAAATTAAATTATGAATAAATTAAATTAATTTCGTGCAAGATGTTATGAAGTGGATTGGGTCATTATTTGGCAAGCCCATTTGGAAAAAATTGGTTTTAGACCTCCTTTTTCTTCATGAACCAATCCAAAATTTCCCAACTTTGCAAGGGCACATATCCTTCAATTTTAATGGTATGAGGGTTTTCTTGGACATTTTGGAAATCTTGAAGAGTCCTCTAAACAACCCCACTGGTTTCATGTCCATATAATTTACCAATCTCAAGTTATGCCCTTTTGAAGTTGTTGACTTTTTGTTGACTTTCAAAAGGACCTATAATGTCTTAGCTCATACCTTCCAAATGAAGCATTTTTGGGCTTGGCTTGTGAGACACAAAATTGTAGAGAATTCAATTTCCTTCAAAATGAGCTTTGGATGGAGACTTGGTGATGAAGTATGTGAAAGTTATGGCTGGTCAAAGTTCAGTTGACTTTTACTGAGGAAACCCTAATTTAGAAACTCCTGATTCTTGATGATCTGAAATATCCTTGATGAATCATGATCAACCTTTGATCAAATGATGAATTTTACTTCATATACTTGATGTTGGCAAAAAATCATGAAGTTTGACTTTGGTTTGACCACAGTTGACCTCAGTTTGACTTTTTAACTGCATTGACTGATTTTGACTTATCTGATCATCTGACTGAGCAAACCTTTGAGAAAAGTCTTGAAACTTGTCATGGGGGTTATTAAACACATATAAGATGTTATGAAGCTCACTTGAAGTCTTGAAAGTCCATTTAGCCTGATTAAAGTCAAAACCCTAGTTTTTGATGCATTGCTTAGGAGGATGCATTGTCTGAGGGAATTGTCAAATCTTCTGACCCATGATGAACTTTGTGAACCTTGTGATCCTCATAAGATGTCTTGTGAACCTTGTCAGATGTCTTGTGAACCTCATAAAGTGTCTTGTAAACTTCATGAACCTCATGAAAGGTCTCGTGAACCTCATAAAGTGTCTTGTAAACTTCATGAACCTCATGAAAGGTCTTGTGAACCTTGTGAACCTTCTTAGCACACAAAGTATTGTATTGTGAGGTCAAATTTTGGGGTGCAACAACCTGCTAGGCATACTCCGTTGGGGAATAATGGATTGCTACTTCACTGGGGAAGAAGAACCTGCTTGGGCTGCTGCCAAGGCTTGGTTGGAGGAAATCTCTGCTAGACAAGTCAGGCTTTCAGATACCTGCTGGGAGAAGAAATCTCTGCTTGGGGAGATACTCTACTGGGGACGAGTACATTGCTTGAGAGAATGTGACGCCATCCTGCAGCCTGCAACAACAGAAAACACACGTGTGTCCCGGGGATTTGCATGGAATGATCTGTTCATCCATCATCATCCGACACTCAAAGAGGATTACAGTTTCCCTGCATGTCAGTTTTCTTTTCAAAATTATCACCATGTTTAGATGCAATGCTATTTTTGCCAAAAATTCAGGACATTTTGCAAACAAAAATAAACACACACAACTTTTTGACTGAATATTATTTTATTGAATGGCCTCTGAATAGGCAAAGATTTTACATCAGGAAGCAACCACCTGGAAAGAGGTAGCCACTATAAAAATTGAGAAAAGAAACTATCCTAATGGCAATGTGCACGGCATTCCAAGGAGTTCCATTTCTGCTATGACCTGCATGTCTTCGAGACTCTCCATTCTGTTTTGGCTTTCTGAGAGGACGAGGGGACTATTTCTTATCCTTCTGACATTGTCAAGATGTACGAAACGATGACGTGGTTCAGATAACTTGGATCACAGTTGTTCGCTTATTCCCTTATTTTGCGTGGATCGCCCTCTCGGGTTTTCAATCCACCGGGATACCCCTTTTTGCCTGAGCTGTCCAATGTGGCTTTTCAACTCAGCGGGTGTACATTTTTTTGTATTTATTTCCCTAATTTTTGCCCGAGCTTTTTATTCTGTTTTTAGCTCGTCGGGATGCCCTTTTCTTGCCTGGACTTACATTCTGTTTTTGTGTCCAGCGGGTCTCTTTATGCGAAGTATTTTTTAACTGCGTCCGAATTAACAGGGGATGGGAAGTCGTCTCCATCCATAGTGGTGAGCATCAATGCTCCTCCTGAGAAGACTTTCTTCACTATGAATGGTCCTTCGTAGTTTGGGGTCCACTTGCCCCTGTTATCTGAACCTGGAGGAACGATTCTCTTCAACACAAGCTCTCCCACTCGATACTCTCGAGTACGTACTCGTTGGTCGAATGCCCGCTTCATTCTCCTCTGATAAAGCTGACCAGACAGATAGCCGCTAATCTCTTTTCCTCAATTAGACATAGCTGATTGTAACGAGCACGCACCCATTCAGCCTCATCTAGCCTGACGTCCATCATCACGCGCAGTGAAGGAATCTCTACTTCAACAGGCAGGACTGCTTCCATGCCATACACTAGAGAGAAGGGAGTTGCCCCTGTTGACGTCCTGACTGATGTCCGGTACCCATGTAAAGCAAACGGTAACATCTCATGCCAATCCTTGTAGGTGACAACCATTTTCTGCACAATCTTCTTGATATTCTTGTTAGCTGCCTCTACCGCACCATTCATCTTTGGTCGGTAAGGAGAAGAATTGTGATGCTGTATTTTGAAGTCCCGACATAAGTCTGCCATCATCTTGTTGTTGAGATTAGAACCATTATCAGTAATGATCCTTTCGGGCACTCCATATCTGCATATGATATCTCTTTTCAGAAATCTTGCCACCACTTGACGAGTGACGTTGGCATAAGACGTTGCTTCTACCCACTTGGTAAAGTAATCAATCGCGACCAGGATGAAGCGATGACCGTTCGAAGCCGTTGGCTCGATCTTCCCGATCATGTCAATGCCCCACATAGAAAAAGGCCAAGGAGATGACATGACGTTGAGCGGGTTAGGAGGAACATGCACTTTATCTGCATATATTTGGCACTTGTGGCACTTTCGAGCGAATGAACAACAGTCTGCATCCATTGTCATCCAGTAATACCCTGATCTCAGCAGTTTCTTTGCCATGGCATGCCCTCCTGCATGGGTACCAAAAGATCCTTCATGGACTTCCTGCATCAACAGACTTGCTTCGTGTCTATCCACGCATCTGAGCAAGACCATGTCGAAGTTCCTCTTGTACAAAACCCCGTCTGTGTTCAAGAAGAAACTAGCAGCAAGTCGTCTCAAGGTCTTTTTGTCCTTGGAAGATGCCCCTGTAGGATATTCTTGCTTTTCCAGGAATAACTTGATATCAAAATACCAAGGTTTCTCGTCAGACACGGCGTCTACAGAGAAAGCATAAGCTGGAGAGTCAAGCCTGGAGATGTCAATTCTGGGCACAAAATTCCAACGCAGGACTTTAATCGACGAAGAGAGAGTGGCCAAAGCATCGGCAAACTGATTTTCGTCACGTGGTATGTATTTGAGCTCAACTGTCGTGAAGAATGTCAACAGTTTTCTAGCATAATCCCTGTAGGGCACTAGATGCTCTTGATGTGTATACCATTTGCCGATAATTTGGTTAATGACGAGGGCTGAATCTCCGAATATGTCGAGGTTCTTAATCCGAAGATCAATTGCCTCCTCTATTCCCATTATACACGCCTCGTATTCCGCTTCATTGTTGGTGCAGCCAAAAGTAATTCTGGCAGCGAAGGGTAAGTGGACACCTTCAGGAGTAATGAGTACGGCACCAACTCCACGACCATTGATATTGATAGCCCCATCAAACATCAACTTCCATTTGGATTCAGGGTCAGGCCCCTCCTCCGGAAGTGGTTCCTCATAATCGTTTGTTTTGAGGTACATGATGTCCTCATCAGGGAAATCAAATCTCATTGGCTGATAGTCATCCTAAAGAGGTTGCTGAGCAAGGTATTCCGACAATACACTTCCTTTGATAGCTTTCTGAGAAGTGTACTGGATGTCGTATTCAGTTAAAATCATCTGCCATCTAGCAACCCTTCCGGTCAATGCTGGTTTCTCAAAGATGTACTTGACAGGATCCATCTTGGAAATGAGAAGTGTGGTATGAGTCAACATATACTGCCTCAGTCGGCGAGCAGCCCATACCAAAGCGCAGCAAGTTTTCTCGAGCAGTGAGTATCGGGATTCACAGTCGGTAAACTTTTTGCTAAGGTAATAAATGGCGTACTCTTTTCGACCAGACTCATCATGTTGGCCAAGCACACACCCCATCGACCCTTCTAGCACGGTCAAGTACATGATTAACGGTCTCCCCTCCACTGGAGGCATCAGAATTGGAGGTTCCTGTAAATATTCCTTTATTTTGTCGAAAGCTCTTTGGCAATCATCGTTCCACCTGACGGTTTGCTCTTTTCTTAGCAACTTGAATATCGGTTCGCACGTGGCAATTAGATGAGATATGAACCGAGAAATGTAGTTCAATCTACCTAAGAACCCGCGCACTTCCTTTTCTGTCCTCGGTGCAGGCATATCTTGAATAGCTTTCACTTTAGCAGGATCTACCTCAATTCCTCTTTGACTTACAATGAAACCCAGCAATTTTCCGGAACGCACTCCGAAAGTGCACTTGTTCGGATTCAACCTCAACTTGTACTTGATCAGTCTATCAAATAACTTCTTTAGGTTAACCAAATGCTCCTCTTCGTATTTAGACTTTGCAATCATATCATCCACAAAACATTCTATCTCCTTGTGGATCGTGTCATGGAACAATGAGACCATCGCCCGTTGATAAGTTGCCCCGGCGTTCTTCAAACCGAAGGGCATGACCTTATAGCAGAATGTTCCCCACGGGGTAATGAACGTTGTCTTCTCCATGTCTTCCGGCGCCATTTTTATCTGATTATAACCGGAGAATCCATCCATGAAGGAGAACACCGAGAATTGAGCAGTATTGTCGACCAACACGTCAATGTGTGGCAACGGAAAATCATCCTTTGGGCTTGCTCTGTTCAAATCTCGATAGTCAACGCACATCCGGACCTTGCCGTCCTTCTTAGGTACTGGTACGATGTTAGCTACCCAAGGTGGGTAACTAGTCACGGCAAGGAACCCGGCATCCCACTGCTTCTGAACCTCCTCTTTAATCTTCATCGCCATATCCGGGCGAGTTCTTCTCAATTTTTGCTTTACAGGAGGACAGTCTTCTCTCAGAGGTAGCTTATGCATCACGATGTCGGTATCTAAACCTGGTGTAACACGGTGGGAGAACTGACTTTAGTTATGTTGCGGATAGCAAGAGTCGCCACCGACTTTTATTTTATCCAAAGGAAAGGCATAAAAGAACAGGAAAGACCTTTTAAAAGATTTTTGGGTCCGGGGGGTAGGTTATGTAAAGGGAAGGTGTTAGCACCCTTTACATCCATGGTTATCCATGGGCTCTTAGTTACTTAGCTCACTTTAAAATGTTTTTGAAAATGTGAAGTGTGTGAATAGAAATTTTCATAAGAGTTTGATAATGATCCATGTACGGATGCGTAAAAAACTTGTGTTTGAAAATTGTTTGAAATTTGTAAAGTGTTTGAAAAGTTTGAATAGTGAGCAAGTAACTATGAGGAACCTACCCTAAAGTTTTAAGTCTTTCTGTTCTTTACCCTTTAAATGGTAAGACTATCCCTATTATTAAGGAATAGGTAGTCATTACCTTGGATGTGAGGGACATATGAGGGACATCTGTTAATGAAGGCAACTGTAGGGTGTATTAAGCAATTTTTGGAGGGACTTGTCATCATTATTCGAAAGGGACGAGATCTTTATGAAAGGCAATCATTAAGGGACTTGATGACTTTTCTTTTAAGGGACTTGCTTTATACACCCCACTTGACCCTTTTGAATAGACAACATTGAGAGGCAACCCTAGAAAGTGAGATGGCGATTAAAAATCGACTTACGTGTGTGAGTGTTTAATTTAATTTATCTTTTAATCAAAATGATCTAAATTTAATTTTAAATATAATACATGTTTTTCACTCCCTATTTTACTAACCATGGCATAATAATTAAATAAATTAAATATTTACAAAAATTTACATCCAGGAGCATTTACATAATAATTATTATAAACAATTAAAAATAAATAGCAAAAATAAATATAGAAGCAAAATATAAATAATAAGCAAAATAAATAAGCAATGATAATTATAATAGGGGTTAGTAATAATAATAAAAAATAAATGAAATAATAATAATAAGCATAATTAAAAAATAAATGGATTAGTAATAATATGGTTAGTAATAATAACAATAATTAAAATAAATGGAATTAACAAAAATATTATAAGAACATAATTAAAATAATAAACAAAAGATTAGATTTTTAATATAGACAATTATTTAAAAATAAGAGGAAATATGAACAATTAAATAATTATTAGAACATTTTAATTTATGTACAAATTATTAAATGATTTTTAAACATATTATAATTACAAAATAAAATTATCATAGATTCAATTATTTATAAACACATATTAAAAATTATTTATATATATAATTTAGATTATAAATAAAAATATTTACATATGTTATAATTATATTTACAAGACTTAATTATATTAAATAAATATGTACATAGTAAGTATATTTACAAAAATAAAGGAAAAATAAAATTAGGTTTTAACATTTGTTTAGAAAAGATAAACTAGGGTTTACAAAATTAGGGTTTATTTAGAAAATATTTTTTAGGGTTTATAATCTAATATACAAAATTATTTTAATAAATATATGTACATTATAATTTAATAATAAAAGAAATAATTTTTTGAAATAAGAAAATATGATTTTTAACATTAGAAACATTGAATAAACATTTTATAAAATTAATTTATTATATATCATTATTAGTAAAACCTAAATTAATTAAACAAAACAAAATAAAATAAAAAAATAAAAAAATAACAAAACAAACCTGGCTGGGATTTGAACCCAGGAGGCTTTGTTTACCAGCAGCAAGACACACCACCAAGCCATCAGCGCGCAGGTGAAAGGAAAGGGAGAGGAATTGGTTTTATGCTTTGCCTGGAAAAATCAGAAAAAATAAATAGAAGCAAAAGGCCTGGGGGAGGATTGAACCCAGGACCTATTAGACAAACAAACATGCGCATGACCAATCCTGCTGGGTGAGCTAACCTGATAGTATATGCATTATCAATCATTATATTTTAAGTGTAACATTTAAAAGGAAAAATATGAAAAAACGCTGCAGCCAGGTCTCGAACCAAGGTCCTCCCATGATACGCACGTACACTTTACCATCAGACCACTGCTGCATTTGTGAAATAAATTAGCATTAATATAATAAAATATTAAAACAATATTCAAATTTCAGATTGCGCGCCAAGCCCACTTCTTCTTCAACCTCGTGACCTGCAAAATTACTTGCGAATTTTGCTTCCATTTTTCCTGCGATTTCTAAACTGCAGCAATACCTACGAAAATCAATAACCAACAAAACCATACAATTTCATAAAATTGGGGATATCAATATGATCCAGGCATTCATACGAATCATTCTATGGTTTTAGAATCCATTTAAATTCCACAAATCAGAAAACCCTAATCTTTGGTCCAAACCCTAATAATGGCCGATTCTGATTTAGGTCACGAAACTCCAATTTCTTTGTCCAGAAACCTTCACAAGCTCAATACAAATATCATTAACCAAACAAAATTCATTGCAATGCAGTAAATAAATGAAACCGAAAAAATTATTTTCAAGAACAAGTAAGCTGCGGGTTAAGCATTATGGCGTGGTTTTGATGCATATGAATGATGATTCATGATCAGGGAAGTCCAAGGAGTCTTGCTATGTTCTTGTTTTACCTTCTAGAGCCCTGGAAATCCAAAACCGAATGTGAGTTTTTTGAGAGAATTTTTGAACAATGGAACTTACTCTTGAGGCTGCTGAATTTCGTGGCTTGCAATAGGGTTGTGTTTAGTACTTATAGGTGATTGATTTTAGGTCAAAAAATTGGTTGGTTGCATGAAGAATTTGATATGAAAAGATCCATAATGATCATGCCTTAAAAATAAAATATTCATGTGTGAATGCTTGCTATTTTTGGCCAAATCTCATGATTTCTTTCCTCTTCAATTCAAATCAATATTTAAGACTTTCTAGAAGCTTGATCCAAATCAAATCTTACATTTTCATATTTTATTTTTATTTAAAATGATTTTTAATGAATTAAATCAAAATAAATAAAAATAAAATAATAAAAAATCTGACTTTTAATGGTTTGGGTCGTGCATGAAGCTGTTGTATGGATTGGGTCATCATTTGACAAGCCCATTTGGAAGAAATTTGTTTTAGACCTCCTTTTTCATCATAAACCAACTCAAAATTTCCCAACTTTGCAAGGGCACATATCCTTCAATTTTAATGGTATGAGGGTGTTCTTGGACATTTTGGAAAGCTTGAAGAGTCCTCTAACCAACCCCACTGGTTTCATGTCCATATCATTTACCAATCTCAAGTTATGCCCTTTTGAAGTTGTTGACTTTTTGTTGACTTTCAAAAGGACCTATAATGTCTTAGCTCATACCTTCCAAATGAAGCATTTTTGGGCTTGGCTTGTGAGACACAAAGTTGTAGAGAATTCAATTTCCTTCAAAATGAGCTTTGGATGGAGACTTGGTGATGAAGTATGTGAAAGTTATGGCTGGTCAAAGTTCAGTTGACTTTTACTAAGAAAACCCTAATTTAGAAACTCCTGATTCTTGATGATCTGGAATCTCCTTGATGATTCATGATCAACCCTTGATCAAATGATGAATTTTACCTCATATAATTGATGTTGGCAAAAAATCATGAAGTTTGACCACAGTTGACCTCAGTTTGACTTTTTAACTGCATTGACTGATTTTGACTTATCTGATCATCTGACTGAGCAAACTTCTGAGAAAAGTCTTGAAACTTGTCATGGGGGTTCTTAAACACATATAAGATGTTATGAAGCTCACTTGAAGTCTTGTAAGTCCATTTAGCCTGATTAAAGTCAAAACCCTAGTTTTGGATGCACTGCTTAGGAGGTGCATTGTCTGAGGGAATTGTCAACTCTTCTGACCAATTGTGAACTTTGTGAACCTTGTGAACCATCATAAGATGTCTTGTGAACATCATGGGAAGTATTGTGAACCTTGTGAACCTTGTGAACCTTCAAGAAGTGACTTGTAGACTTCATGAACCTCATGAAAGGTCTTGAAAGTGTTGAGAAACTTGTGAACCTTGTGAACCTTCTTAGAACACAAAGTTTTGTATTGTGAGGGCAAATTTTGGGGTGCAACACCTGGCATATCTTGATATGACCAAGCAAAGATATCCACATACTCTCTCAGCATACTGATCAGCTCTTTCTTAACGTCGGCCTGCAGATTGGCCCCTATCTTGATTTCTTTCTTTGCATCTTCACTGCCAATGTTGATGGTCTCAATCTCCTCTTGATGAGGCTGAATAACTCGTTCCTCTTGTTTCAACAATCTGACCAACTCTTCAGGGAGGTCACAGTCTTCCTCAACCCCTTCATCAGCTTGGTAGACTGGATTATCAAAGTCATGCATAGTCATAGCAGGAACGTTATCTGTGGAATCCGGATGATCAACTCTGCACAAATGATGTGCTTATTCAGAATCTGCTTATTTTGAAAAAGAGACGCTAACACAAAACAAAAGGAAAACACATTGCCATTTTTATATATTTTTTGTGAAAAAGTTTAAAACAAAGACAGGGAACACAGTTTGTCTGAAAATGTCCTTTTATTTCATAGCAAAATAACGATGCGATACAAAACATGGTGGCCCAATACAATGGATCCAAGCATCTTGGGCATAATGCTGGATTTGACAATGCAGCATGCTAATAAAAGGAAACAAAGCAATTACTTTGAGAGCCAGGTGACTTGAACAATGTCTTCAGTAGACCAATTTCCTAGCTCCTCACCGGGTGCACACGGGCGGATCCAATTGTTGTCCCAGTCTCTATCACTATCCCCGTCTTGGCTTGCCATACAGATTTGATCGCGGTCGAGCAACCCAGCGCTTGTGAACGTGATGGGTTTACCACTCTGAGTAGACCCCCCAGGCTGATACCCTAAGCCGAATTTATCATCCTTCTTTTCCAGCTCCAACAACTTGCCCCAGCCCTGAGCACTACCTGATTGCAGAACCTCTTTTGCTTCTTGGTAGGAATGAATGGACGTGCCCTCGTTGTTTTTCTTCACCGGAGTCAAGATACTGACATCTGCTTCAAAAGCTTGGCACAAAGTCTCGTGGATTTCTCCATCCATTTCTACATATTTAAACGTTGACAGGTGGATGACGAATATATCTTCTTCCCCACAAACTGTGATGACCTGGCCGTCCACCACGTATTTGAGCTTCTGATGCAGGGTTGAGGTGACAGCTCCAGCAGCATGTATCCACGGCCTGCCCAACAAACAACTATATGCCGGCTGGATGTCCATAACATAGAAGACACTTTTGAAGACTTGAGAGCCTATCTTGACAGGCAACTCAACCTCTCCGAAAACGGATCTTCTTGAACCATCGAAAGCTTTAACCACCAGATCACTCGGCGTTAGGACAATCCCATCAATGTTAAGCTTCATCAACGCCTTCTTCGGAAGCACATTCAAGGAAGAGCCTGTGTCTACAAGAAAATGAGACAGCACAGCGCCCTTGCATTCCATCGTGATGTGTAGTGCTTTATTGTGATTCCTTCCCTCTGAAGTAAGGTCTCTGTCAGTGAAGCCTAAGCCATGGCTAGCATTGACACTTCCAACAACAGCCTCGAGTTGGTTGACCGTAATCTCCTGAGGAACGTAGGCCATTTGAAGTACTTTCAGTAAGGCTTCTCGGTGCGCGGGAGAGCACATCAGCAGTGACAAGATAGAAATCTTTGAAGGCGTCTGGTTTAATTGATCAACCACCTTGTAATCACTCCTTTTGATGATCCTCATGAACTCCTCTACTTCTTTTTCGAACGTCCCCTGCCCGGCCACAGGAGTAGTTGACTCGTCATTCGCAGTCTGCTTTCCTTTGTCTTTGGACGAAGCCTCGACCTCAGGATCCTTTCTCAGTGCAGGGGGAGCGAACAACCGACCACTTCGGGTAAAACCCCCAACACCTCCTACATTCTCAATAGTCAGGTCAGCAACAGGTCTACTCTCCATCCTCTGTCCACCTACATAAACCTCGGAGCCATAATGCCAAGGAATGGCTCTATCATCTGTGTACGGCACTGGCCCAGGTACAGTTATGGTCACGGGACTAATCTGAGGAGCGTAAATGGTAACCGGCTCTTGTCTGACGGGCATGTCAGCTTCATCGTAGAAGATAGTAATGGTTGACACATCATCAGCCTCTTCATCACTAACCTTACTGAACTGCAAGGACCCATCATCGATCAACCCTTGCAAACCCCTCTTCAATTTCTCACAGCCATTCACAGCACTTATACAGTCTTCACAATCAAAACAACAACCAGGAAATACTAGACCCTTCAACAATCTCTCTTTCACCACCCTCAATGGTGTCTTGACTTCATCAATACTCAGCACTAAACTCAATTTGTCATCACTTTCAACAGCATTGACTCTTGCCCCTCCATGATTAGGCATGGGGTTCGAGTTAACATTCGGCGGCGGCGCAAAGTTGATTGCCTTGGAATCTACAAGATCCTGAACTTTGTGATGCAGAGCCCTGCACTTCTCAGTTGAGTGCCCGGGTGCTCCTGAGTGAAAAGCGCATCGCGCGTTGACATCATAACCAGCTGGAAGCTCTCCAGGAGGTGGTGGTGCCAAAGTCCTCAGTTGGATGAGGTTCAAATCTATTAGTCTCGGCAACAAGGCAGCATACGTCATCGGAATAGCTTCAATCACCCTGTTAGCCGGGCGAGCCTGCCTCAGCTGATATGGTCTTTGCTGGTAGTTGGTTCGAGGTTGTTGTTGTTGCTGGTGTTGTTGTGGAGGAGGTAGCATCTGTTGTACGGGAACTGCAGGAATGGTGACAGCAGCCATATGTTCATAGGGTCTTCTGAAACCACGACCCTGGCTTCGGCCGAATACAACATTGGTCTCGCCTTCTCTCCTTCTCGGAGGTCCACTAAAAGCTTTCCTCGCTCTATTTGAGCTACTAGCACCGGGGTCTTGTATCTTCCCCATTTTCAACAGCGTTTCAACCCTTTCTCCCGCAATGACAATATCATTGAACTTAGTAGCAGAACTCGACGCCAGTCTCTCAAGAAATACACCTTGGAGGGTACCCATAAACATATCGGCCATTTCGTTCTCTAACAAGGGTGGTTGTACCCTGGAAGCTAGCTGGCGCCACCTCTGGGCATATTCTTTGAAGCCTTCTCTTGCGGTCTGAGCCATATGCTGCAACTGCGTGCGATTCGGAGTCATGTCCATGTTATATTGGTACTGCCTCACAAAGGCTTCAGCGAGATCCTTCCAGCTCTTGACATTGACCCTACTGAGCTTCATGTACCACTCAAGGGAAGCTCCCACCAAGCTGTCTTGAAAGTAATACATCCACAGTTTCTCATCGTCTGTATGAGCGGCAATTCTTCCAACAAATGATTGCAGATGGGTCTTCGGGTAAGCAGTGCCGTTATACTTCTCGAATGTTGGAACTTTGAACTTATACGGAATCCTGACTCCAGGAACCAAGCCCAAGTCGGTTATGTCGAACCCCAAAGAGCTCTGGGACTGAATAGCCTTGATTTGCTCGACCATCTCTTCGAACCTCTTGTTCATTTCTACCCCTTGACCTTCAGCTTCATCAAGTAGAGTGAACTGGTCATCATGATTGTCCATCTGAAGGTTATGCAACCCGCCGTTGACTATTGTTACTCCTGGTTGTGTAACTGGAGTTCCACCCTGACGTGCGCCCGCACCGGTATGATTATCAGCATTAGCAGCAGCAGCGTTCCTGTTCTGATTCTCAACCATCTCTCGCAGACGCTCTTGGTTCTGCCCCATGCCGGCCATTAACGTCATGAAGTTATCCATTCTCTGCCTCAAATCTGCCAAATCTGCCTGCATTTGGTCCATGGCTCGCTCTCTGTTAATCTTGGTTGGATATCTGTGCACTGCTGGTTGTTCCCGAACTTTACGGGGAGCTATAGTGCCTGTAACACAAAACACGTTAGTAACTGAGACACTACCTGCAAAACAACAAACAGGTTATATGGATGCAATGCAATTGTTTATGTTTCCAATCACAGGTCATTTATGCCCCGGTTCCGGTATTTAGCAAAGAAAACCAGATGGGCACTGATCCTCGACTTTCAGAAACCTTTGCGGAAACCACATTCAAACCATAATAGCGAGCAAACCAAGAAATGGTGAGAAACAGCATAACATAGATCAGCCCATTAGGCACAATAAAACAGAATTCCCCATAGGGTACAAGTTCTTACAGAGGAGAAACAAACAGCTAGGACTCCTACAACATGCCTGTAGGTAATCCAGATACAAAGAAAACAAACTAAGAAGCACCACCACCGCCTGAGGATCCTGAAACTCCATCATCAGGCCTGATCTTCTTGACTCCCGCCATCAACTTGAGGTCTTCAATCTCTTTAAGTGCTGCTTCGAGGGCTTGTTGACTGTCTGCGAGCTATTGGGTCTTCTCTCTGCGAATCTTGTGGGCCTGCTCCACCTCTTCTTTTTTGTAAGCCATCTGAACTTCAAAGAACTCTTCTTTTTCTTTATACTGCTTCAGCTCTTGCTCTCTTTGTCCCTTCAACCAGACAATAGACTGACGAGCATCTCTGAGGGTCTTTGACTTCTTCTTGTGCTCAACTTCTCTTTGGGCTTCCATCATCCCTAATCTGCGGAAATGTGCTTCTTTTCCTGCAAAGTCCTTCTCCTTAGCCTCCAAAGTCGTCTGTATCTTCAGCAACTTCTCCTCAGCTTCATTCTTGGCCCTGTTGGCTTGATGATACAGGCTTACCATCTCAGTATTTTCGACTCTAACTGCATGTAGCTGGGCTTCTAACTTCTTGAATTCCTCTAGAGGCACAGTATTAATGGACTCAGCAACTGAGGGAACCGGTGTTGAAAATGGCAACAAAACTCTTCTAGCTCTGTCTTTCAACCAAGCTTCGTACTCTGGGAATGTCTGATTGTTGCACTTTCCGAAACTAGCTATTCCTTCTCCTTTGATGCACTTCCAAGCCCCCGCAACCTTCCTCACTAAAGGCATATTATCTTTCACTGAGAAGTAGAAAATAGGGGTCAGCTTCAAATCTTCAGGCACATCTCTCAAAGCGTATCCTAATTGTCTTCTTAACAAGATTGGATTGTAATTAATCCCTCCAGTTATTCCCAACAAAGGCACACTATGATAACTCCCGCAGCTGGTGATGAAACGTGCACCTTGCAGCCTTTGAGTGAACCATCTAACATCCTGGGCCAGCAACTTTTCCAGCTTCTGAGCCCATATCAAACTATGGTCATTAAACACTCCCGTACTAGGCAAATTCCTCATGAACCACATGTGAAATAACGGAGCGCAGCAACGGACCAAACCTCCCCTCTTCTTCTCAGTTTTGTAATGAACTGAGTAATACAAATCCCCGAGTAAGGTAGGCACAGGATTCTTCAGCAAAAAGAGATGTATGGTGTTTATATCTATGAACTTCTCCATATCAGCAAACAATATGATGCCATAGATAGAAAGAGCCAAGATATCACAGACAGCATCCCATTCCTCTTCAACAGCCAATTCTTCTGCCTTCTTCACCAGAGCCTCCAAAGAAAACCCAGACACACCTCCTTTAATAATGGTCAAAGACTTCACAGTAGAAGGACTCAAATAAAGAGCCTCAGCAATAGCCTCAGGTGTCGGTCTACTCATCTCAGAATTGAAAGGAACTTGGTCTCGAACCGGCACACCCAGGATCAGAGCATACTCCTACAGCATAGGGCCCAACTGAAAATCAGGAAAGGTGAAGCAACGGAGCTAAGGGTCATAATACTGAAGCAATGTATGAATGGCACTCCGCTCGGAAGGATCTAGCTCTATCACCACATCAAGAATACTCCCGTAAGCTTTTCTGAATCTCTCTACCTGGTTGGGTGTAATCAGCTTTACCATCTTTTTCAACAAGCCAGCCTTGATATCAAAGAACTTGAAATGAATATTCTGCTTGCGAGGATCTTCCATCTTTGAAGAGAATACCAGAACCGGAAGCAGAGATATGATCCTGTGAATGAAAAACAAAACAATGATTAATGATGCAATGATGCAATGCAGATGCAAATGCAAGGACAATGGTCATCTGAGACTGTCTGGAGTCTGGCCACTGACAAGGTCCCTCTGAATAACTGACAAACTAAATGTCCACTGAGTCACACTCTCTGATAATCACAACCCTCTGAAGAAAATCTCAGGACCACAGTATCAAGAATACCAGAACCAGAAAACCAGATCTCCGGAACCAAAGTAACGGTATCATGACATGAACTGCACTGGTAACAAGGGTATGATGAGGTCAAGGGTTCCTGCAAACCTGTAAACCCATCCCCAATCTCACGGGTGTGATCCGGGTCAAACATCACGGACTCTCAAAGCCGAATAGCAATAATACTTTCACCATTTCCGAGAAATGGCTCATGACCAAATCAGGGAATCGGTTAGGCATTATGTACTACGCAGGGAGGCCTCAGCTGAGTCCGGGAAAAACAAGCATCCCTTATAAGTCCCCAGCTTCAAGCGCTGAAATCGAGAAACAATAGTACATTCAGCCCGTAGGATACAGTACTAATGTCATACGACCAGATGCTTTGACTGAGTTCTTATAAGAGAACCAGGCCATCCTATGCGAGTCCCCAGTGGACCCTCGGGTGCGAATGGGTTTGCCACAAAATGTGGTCTGCCACTGTCACCACTGGAGAAGGTTGTTTCCACAAAGGTTCTCAATGATCGGTCCCCAGATGCACATAACTATCAAGGTCCTATCCCGAAGTGGAGGAAATCCCCACACAAGATATTTCCAAGACAGTCGCAATCTGGGCGTGAAACACATCGCCACTCATCATGCCACATGCGATTACAATATGTCCACTCTAATCCTAGGGTGCACTCAAGCCGGGTACTTGGCTTATCTCTCAGAAACAGTATCACCCAAGCCCACCAAACAGAAAACCAGTCCAGACAGTCCAGTATGATATATATGATGCGGAAAATAAATACTGAAAACTGTAAATAAAGCTGTAAATAAAGCTGTAAACAAACAACAATACAATACAACAAGCCACAGCAAACAAACATCACCCAAAGAAATAGAAACAAACAAGCGCTAGGAGAGACTCACATGGGAACCAGAGACTCTGGGTGTCTTCCCCAGCAGAGTCGCCAGCTGTCGCTCCCGGGATTTTCATCCTAGTACAAACGCGAAAGTGGCGCGGAAAGGTTAGAGTCGCCAGCCAGACATTTTTATCCCGAATGAATGGGAAAGGTAATGTTGCACAAACCTGAGGAAGAAGGAAAGGACAAGGCCTTGCGAACCAAAGATCTGAGTTTGGGAGTCGGTTACGACCTGGGAAGGTATTAGCACCCCAGATCGTTCGTCGTACCCGACGGGATCCACGCTTGCAAAAGAAACTGTTTCAAAGGGTGAGAAATAAGATACTGCTGAATAAGAACTGCTAACTGGAAACTGGAACTGCAATGAGAAAGGGAATTGGAAAATAGAAAGAACAAAAGGGGGAAAATGTAGGGAAAATAAAGAATGTGCTCGAACGGGCCCTACCCCGCTGCCTACGTACCTCATCAGGATAATGAGGATCAGAGACACCGTAGTTCCCCTAACTAGGGGTACCAAAGGGAAATCGCTTGTGAATTAAGGCTTGAACTGCCTATGCCATTGCTCAGATGTTGCAGACTCGGACGACGAGTGCGTAACCGTCTTGCAAAGTGACAAGTAGGAGCAAGTTCGCGTACGGAGCGAAGGAGATGAGAAAAGAATTCCCGAAGGAAAGACGCTTATTGTTTGTTTGGTGTTTTTTAGAAGCTTTTATGAGTGAAAGTTTGCATAGGTAAGTGTACCTAAGTCTTACTCAATGGGATGTGTACATCTCACATCATCCCGAAATGGAATGCGCAAGAGGCACACCTATCTATGGAGGAAATCCCCAAAGCTAGTCCCACAAGTGAAGGCTTAAGCACACTAGCCTATTACCATTATTAAGTGTTTTTGTGGTTTTTTGGTTAAGAAGTGCTTTTTAGCTTTTCTTTGTGAGGTACTCATGCTAAGACCTATCCACCACGAGTGATGACTCACACCTCGCCCCGAAATGGAACGCATGTGAGCATCTCATAGCAAAGTCTCATGTCACATGAAAGTACTCAACCTTTATTAAGTGGATTAAAATTAAGTTTGAAGATGAGAAGAGAGAGAACGCCAAAGGATCTCAAAGGAAAAATTCTAAAGGGGACTAAAGCAATCCTAAGTGTTAACATGCATGGATATCCTAAGGGTTGGTGAGGTTTCTATCCTAATAAAGGAGGAAGAAGAAGATAGAAGAAGGGATGAGAAAGGCCTAGGCCCAACAAAAGAGGGTTAGTTCACATAAACATAAAAGGAAGAGATAAGGATTAGAGATGTGGAACTCAATTCCCACATCTCACACTTACCATAGCCCCTACAAGGTTAGTATGCACAAGTGAACAAAAAAATGAGCAAATTAACATGAAATCATCCAACAATCAGAAGTGAAATGAAATGAATAATTTCCTAATCCCAATTCCACTCAAAGAAATGAAAATGAGAAACTTATGACTTAAAATGAGGCAACATGAATACATATGGAAACAAATGCGCACTTATGAAAGATGTAATACAAAACACACAAAATACAAGCACAAAGTTTAAAACCAGAATCAAAATGATATGAAGAATGGCCTAAGAGGCCAGCAAGATGAAGAGAGAAGTCACACAATACCAAACAATGTCAAAATAGAAGCAACGGAATCAAAAGATGGAATTTAAACACTTAAGGAAACAAATGACTTGAATAAGAAGCAAACCTAAAAAATTCAGAAGAAACAAGACCTATCCTAGGACCAGGAAGGTATCCATACCCCAAAGGAACCCCAAATAAGAAGAAGAAGTTGGCACAAGTGCCCTTCTAAGCCTATAAGAGATCTAATAAACCAAAAGAAGCAAAATGGGACAAGGTGAGAACAAAAATCCACAAATCATCAACCAGCCATCTAAAAATTCTACAACTGAAACTAAATGATCTTCAAACATATCATATTAACTTGCCAAAAGGATTTGCAAAAATTCAGAAAGGAACTAGGTCAAATGGAGGTACAAACACAAGTTAGGACAGAAAACTTACATCACAAGATACCAGACCAAAACTCAAGAAATAATTTTCTAAAAATTCTGAGAAAAATCACATGAAAACTATAAGATCTCAGGAACACAATGCAAAAAGAATGGGATCAAAACTCCAAATATTGAAAGCTATAGAAAATGGACAAGACACACTGATCAAGAAAAGAAGCAAAAGAAGCTATGCACATTGGTGAATTATTCCTGGCACGTGGATCAATGAAAAAAATAAAATAAAAATGTGATAAAAAACTAGAGACATAAAGGAAATGCCATGATTTATTTGAGAATTTTTAGATGAATAGAACTATTTTTAATGGATTAAAATCAAACTGAATTATATGAAAACAAAAATAGGAAAGAGAAATAAAAGAAATGGAGGGAGGTGTGATTGGCAAGTGTTTTGAACTGAATTCGGATTGGGCTTGGGGGGGGAGGTGTGAATAACAATTATCTAGGCCCAGACGCGCTGCCACATGCGAGGAGGGAAGAAAATGACTATGGGGTGCGAACAGGGATCCCTGGATCCGAAACGGGCTAAGCCCAACTCAAGGTCCATGCTTGACCTAATACAAATCCTCTTAACAAAAAAAAATCAGAAAAAAAAACAAATTCTAATCCTCTTAGAAACCGAATCAACAGCAGAAAACTTAACAAATCTTAATGACTCATAAAACCTATTTATTAATCTTTTACTAAACTTTATTATATTTCTAATCTTATTATATTACCTAAACTTTCTATTATATTAATTAAACTTTATTATATTTATGTTCCAAATGACAAAACAAAAGAAACAAATACAAACACATACACAGCAAAATGCAAAAGCTTCCTCTCTCTCTCAAACACAGCTCAACCTCATCTTCTATGGAAACCCTAACCCGCCGCCATGCTTCTCCTGCTTCAACCCGAAACGCCGCCGCACACTCATCTCCGTCCCCACAAAAAACATCACGCGAAGCCCAAATGACTCTATCTCTCTCTCAAATCCGTCATCATGTTCTTCGACCTGGCCTCGCCGCCGCATCATATTCGTCACCTTCTTCTTCCTTTCTAAAATCAACCATCGTTGCTCACTGTTCAGCCTCCAACCGCCATGTTCATCACCTCCTACTCACCTTCTTCTCCTAGCTAACACCGACGCCGACTCCTTTCTCGAACCCACAACAGCCACCACCACCATCTGTTCTAACCTAAATCCCTCTTAAACATTTCCTGCCTCATCTCAAAAAACCTAGCCCGCCGCCTCCAAGCTCTCACCGCCGAATCCTTCATCCTCTTCTATAACCTAAACCTAAACACATATGCCGCCGCCGTTCTCACCTTGACCTAAGCCTTGCCGCTCATACGAAATCTCCTACCACCTCCGCAACCTAAACCCGATCCGCTCTCTCCATTATCAATCGGACTCACTTCAAACAAATCTAACCTAACACTAATATGTTCTCTACCGGCTCAGACTCAGATAATCCAGCACATAAGCGTAGCAATCGCAATCACATTCAGACACACACAGTTCATCACACAGCTAGCAATTGTATCAAGCAAACGGATCGAGAAACGTACCTGCTATGTGACGATGCGATGAACAATATGCAAGTTAGATTCGGTAATGCTTCTTCTTCAACTTTTGCGAATTAGATTTTCTTCCTCTTTTTACAAATTCAGCTTGCTTCTCCGTGTTGAATTCACTTGCAGGTTTGTTGATGCTGCCGTGAAGAGTTTGGCCAAATTGAAGAGGCCGAAGCGGATCGTAATTTCAAGACTGGATCCTGATTCACTGCACGGATGAAGATGCTGCTTAACGGCGATTATGCGAAACCGGCGATGCAACAAGAATCATCAAATCCGAATCTGCAATGCTGTGAAGAACTCCTGCTACTGTGCTGAAAATTCCAGGAGTTGATGAAGATTAGAATCGGTTGAAGCTTGTGAAGAATTGGCGAGGATTCTCAAGAAGATTGATGAAGATTCAAGAGGATTGGTTGATGTTTTGTGAAGAATTTTGTTGAAGATTTTAGAGAATTGGTGAGAGAAAATTGGTGAGAATCAGAATTCTGTTTTGTGCACTCTTGATTCTGTTATTATGAGAGTTCCATTCTGTTATGGTGAGGGGAATAATTTTTGTTATTGGTGAAACTTGTGATTCTGTTATTTCTGTTATCTGATCAAAGAGAGGAAACAAACGATTTTGTTATCTTTGCGCAGCCCCCAAGAATTCGGTTATGAATATCTTTTCCCTTTTTCTTCTGATTTTTTCTTTATTCTCTTTTTCTATTTTATTGTTATCTTTTTCAATTCTGTTACTCTTTTTCTTGTGAGCTATGCGTGTTCTTTTTTCAATCCTTGCCTTTCATTCACGATTTCGCTGCGTTTTAGCCTGTTGGCTGTTGCGTTCTGGGGTCATGGTTTATTCATGCTCTGCGTGTATGTGTCGTACCGTGCTTGTGGTTTTAGTGCGTAGTAAGGCGTGACCCTTTTTGTTGTGTGTAAAACAGACTTCAGGTGATACGTATCCACGTCATCACCTCATTTCCTCTCTCTTTTTTTTCTTTTACTTTTTGTCTAATTGGTTTAATTGGATCAGGAAAAGAATAAGCAGCATGGGCTTAATGTAATGTTGCAGGGCCACTTTATTTAATGTCCAATAAAATTGATTGATGAGTTTATGAAAGAACCAAAAAAAATAAGAAAAATGAAACAAATGTCTCTACATATGATCTATGATATAAAATAAAATAAAGAATAAAGAATAAAGAAACTGACATTGAGTTAATTGACATATGGGTATTGGTTTTTGAATAGAATATGGCCTTGGAAATTAAAAATGTACTGGCTTGGATGAATGAGAACATGAATAAGGATGTAATGGATATATTAAAAATAATTGAAATTGAAAAATGGACAAACACGGAAACAATGACACTAGAAGAAAAATAAAACGAAATTGGTTTGGAAAGAACAAAAATGATTTATGAATCATTTTTATGAAATGAAACGACTACCACCCCATGCACACAACCATGAACTTCAATTTTCAGCTCAAAACCAAACTTGCTCTACTTCCACAAAGACCGCTGATTATTTTATGAGTCCTTGATCAGATGTTCTGAATCACTTTTAAAATTTAACGGAAATAGTCGTCTGGAGAACACCGCACAACACAACTTAACTCTGAATGCCCAATGCCTGATATATAAGTCACTAACAAACGTAACTTGCACTGGAAGAAATCTCCTGACGGTTTGACCATGATTAGGTCAAACGTCCATCTGAATCAAATCACCAATCGAACAACCACATCTGGAAGAAATCCATGCCAGCTTATGCTATGCTTCAACAATGAATGTCATGCTTCATTTTTCTATGCCAGTGATGCCACGCAAAAATATGAAAATGATATGAGTATGATGAAAATGATGCGATATGATGCTTAAGAATAAGAGGGCAAATTTGGGGTGTTACAGTCGTCTGGACATTGAAAGGTTGGAGAAGCTTAGGGTGGAGCATCTGGCAAAAATGTAGAAGACAGAGGACTACATCAGGAAAGCAAGAGCTGGGGAGAGAATATTGAAGAATGCCTGTAAGGAGGCCAAGATTCAGAAGGCTAGGACTGAGCTCTATCTGCAAGAAAGTCAGGCTAGGTGGGTCAGGATCACTGAAGCCCGGACACAAGAAGATCAGAGAATTCAAGCCAAGATTGAACAGTTAGAGGCCAATGAAAAGAAGCAGCAAGAAGCTTTG
This sequence comes from Lathyrus aphaca, assembly GCA_963966055.1. Lineage (NCBI taxonomy): Eukaryota > Viridiplantae > Streptophyta > Magnoliopsida > Fabales > Fabaceae > Lathyrus > Lathyrus aphaca. Next base: position 26,865,868 of record OZ014521.1, on the reverse strand, counting down.
CTGGCAGCCCAGAAGGAGATTTCAGAGTTGAAGCTTAAAGCTGGATTAAAGAGATCAAAGGACCAGGACAGACACAAGAAGCTGACCACTGCCATTGCCACCAGAAACCTCCTCATCAGGACTATTACAGAGCATCCAACTGGTCCAGTAACTGAGGCACTTCTGAAGGAGGTTAAGGAGGATGAGTTTGGATTGGATGTTTGACTTCTTTGCTTGTTGTTCATTTCCATTTTATGTACTTTTCCTTTTGTTGTATTTTGACCCTCCAGGGGCATGTGTTATAAAACAAACTATGTATTTGTTCATCATTTGTAATATATTAGTTTGCTTTCATTGGGTTTCTTTTCTCAAGCAACATCAAGCATCTTCCTCGAGGTCTGGAAAGGTCAAAACCAAGAACCAAGTCGGATACCTTGGAAAAACAAATAAGCATACTGCATTGCATACTAACCTTGTTTTGTTTTGTAGGTTTTGTTATTATTTGTTTCTAACTCTGTTGTGACCTCAGGAAATATTGCTCGTCGCCGGGTGTTCCCTGTCAACCGTACGCACCGGTACCCTACTCGCAACAACCTTCCTGGTATCCAAATGGAGCAAGTACAGCAGGACCTGACTGAGGTCAGAACTCAGATGGCTAATGAAAGAGTGGAGATGAGGAACCAAATGACTCAATTCATGGCTGTGATGACTGGCCTGGCCCAGAGTCAAGAAAGGTTAAGGGCATTGGTGGAAAGACAAACTCCCGAGGAACCTCATCCTGGAACTGGAGGAACTAGCAACAATGAGCGGGGTCAACCTCATGTTAATCCACCAGTATTTGGACCCCATCTAGATCCGAAAGTCAACATCCCGGGAAATGTGCAAGGAAATACTGCTGGGGGGAGGATCTTACAAGAAGACCCCCAAGAAGAGCAATTTACTGTCATGGGAGCAGGAGACGAAGTCTATGATAGGAGGTTAGATGAAATTGCTGAGAAATTGAGATCTTTGGAGTCTCAGAACTCCTTGGGCTTCGATGTAATGGATATGGGGCTAGTGGACGGGGTAAGAATTCCCCACAAATTCAAACCCCCGTACTTTGAGAAATACAATGGAACATCTTGTCCACGAACTCACCTGCAGTCTTTCCTGGGAAGACTTAAAGCATACACCATGGATGAGAAGCTGTGGATGTTCTACTTTGAAAACAGTCTGACTGGGGCTTCAAGAGAGTGGTATTCACACCTAACCAGAGCTACTGTTAGATGCTGGAAGGACTTAGCTGAAGCCTTCATCAGACAATATCAATATAACTTGGACATGGCTCCTAACAGGACCCTCCTGATGGGAATGTCCCAGTCTTCTAGAGAAAGCTTCAGAGAATATGCCCAGAGGTAGAGACAGCTTGCTGCTGCTGTCCAACCACCCATGTCGGAAAGAGAAATGGCCGACATGTTCATGAATACTTTGCAAGGAACCTATATTGATAGATTGGCTGCCTTCTCCTCTACCAGCTTCGTAGACGTAGTTATAGCTGGGGAAAGGATTGAAAGCCTTTTAAAAATGGGCAAGATTTCTGATAATGGTGCAAGTTCATCCAGTAATCCCAGGAAGCCTTTCGTGGGACCCCGAAGGACCGGTGAGACAAATGCCATTCATGCAAGCAGAGGCAGACCTCAGTATGTTCACAGATCAGTAGCAGCTGTCACCATTCCAGCTCCGATTCCTCAGCAATCAGCATATCAACAACAACAACAACCACAGTATCAACAGCAAGTTCAGTACCTGCAACAGAGAACCTACAACAACAACAATAGCAATCAACAACAGCGACCCTTCCAACAAAGACCATCACAGGCAAACAGGGTGATTGACCCTATCCCTATGCCTTATGCTGCCTTATTGCCACAACTCCTGAAGCTTAACTTGGTTGAGTTAAGGACATTGGCACCACCAGATCCCCTCAACCTCCCGAAGAATTATGATGTCAACGCCAGGTGTGCCTTCCACTCCAATGCACCTGGTCACAATACTGAAAAATGCAGGGCCTTACAAATGAAAGTCCAAGATCTGGTGGATTCTAAAGCCCTCAACTTTGCACCTCCTCCAAATGTCAACAAAAATCCTATGCCTAATCATGGCGGGCCGAGGATTAATGCCATTGAGGAAGACAAACCATCTACCTTGATCACCAGTGTTGCACAAATTCGAACACCTTTGGTCGAAATTAAAGCTCAGCTTCTAGAGTGCCAAGTGTTCCCCGGGTGTGAGCTCGTTTGTGGGTATTGCAACATTGCAGTCAACGGGTGTGAAAAGTTGAGAAGCGGCATAGATTGTCTTATTAAGGATGGTATCCTTCAAATTTCAACCACGGTGCCTACAAATCCAGCAATTCCTTTAACAACAATTCCCGATTCTTCTACAACAGCAACAACAATCATTCCTACCGATTCATCAATATCATCAGCAGTTACCCCGTCCATCACTTCAACAAGTCAGATTTCAACAACCATTTCTTCTACAACATCAGCATCCATTTTATTAGCAGAATCTTCTACAACGCCAGCAAAGACTAATGAAGATGTCTCGACAGTCACAATCTACTATGACCCATCGAATGTTCCTCCCAGCAGCAATTTCCAACAACAAACAGTAGCGCCTCCTGCCAGATCACCAGTCACAATTTACTATGATCTGCATACTGTTACGGTACCCTCCTCTGCAGCAATCAGTCCGGTCACCATTACGGTGCCTGGACCAGTTCCTTATGAAAGCAGTAATGCCATACCTTGGCATTATGGCTCTGATCTCTACTGCAACAGGGAGAAAATCACTCTAGATTCATCAACCTCTTCTCCACAAATTGATAATGTTGGGGGAGGCGGAGGCTTCACCAGAAGCGGACGCCTTTTTGCCTCACAAACACAAAGACCTAATGTTGAAGCAGAAGCTGCTGCCAAAGCAAAAGGAAAGAGTGTGGTATCTGAAGAGCCGACTACCAAAAAAACTCAAAAGACATCTTTTGAACAAGATGTAGACGAGTTCATGAGAATCATAAAAAGGAGTGATTACAAGGTGGTGGATCAACTTCACCAAACTCCCTCAAAAATCTCCATATTATCACTGTTGATGTGTTCTGAAGCTCACAGGAACGCATTGTTGAAGGTCCTGCACGCAGCATACGTGCCAGAAGAGATTACTGTTAATCAGCTAGAAACTATGGTGGCAAATGTCAACACCAGTCATGGACTGGGCTTTACCAATGCTGACTTAACAACAGAGGGACGCAACCATAATAAGGCTTTGCATATCACCTTGGAATGCAAGGGCGCTGTTCTGTCTCATGTACTGGTGGACACTGGGTCATCACTCAATGTTCTACCAAAGAAAGCCTTAGTGAAGCTGGAGTATGATGGTTTGGCATTACGTCCGAGTAATTTGGTGGTGAGAGCATTTGATGGCTCTAAAAGATCAGTGCTTGGGGAGATTGATCTGCCTGTGATGATTGGCCCGCAGACCTTCAAAACTACCTTCTTTGTGATGGACATTCAGCCGGCCTACAGCTGTTTGTTGGATAGACCCTGGATCCACGCTGCTGGCGCTGTTACGTCTACCCTTCACCAGAAGCTGAAATTCGAGTGGGAAGGCCAGATCATCACCATCTGTGGGGAGGAAGACATCTTTGTTAGCCATCTGGCTACGTATAAGTACATAGAAATGGATGGAGAGATCCATGAAACCATGAGCCAGGGGTTTGAGGCCCTTGTTGCACCCCAAAATTTGCCCTCACAATACAAGACTTTGTGTTCTAAGAAGGTTCACAAGGTTCACAAGTTTTCCAACACTTGCATAACCTTTCATGAGGTTCAGGAGGTCTACAAGTCACTTCTTGAAGGTTCACAAGGTTCACAAGTTTCTCAATGCTTATATAACCTTTCATGAGGTTCATGAAGCCCACAAGTTGCTTTATGAAGGTTCACAAGGTTCACAAGTTCTTTAATGCTTTCTATAACCTTTCATGAGGTTCATAAAGTCTACAAGTTACTTTATGAAGGTTCACAAGGTTCACAAGCTTCTCAACATTTACAAGACCTTTCATGAAGTTCATGAAGTTCGCAAGTTACTTCTTGAAGGTTCACAAGGTTCACAAGTTTCACAATGATTACAAAGCTTTCCTGAGGGTCATGAGGTCTACAAAGCCACTTCATGAGGTTCACAAGGTTCACAAGCTTCACAATACCTCCCATGAGTATCACAAGACACTTTATGAAGATTCACAAGGTTCACAAAGTTCACAATTGGTCAAAGGAGTTGACAATTCCCTCAAGACAATGCACCTCCTAAGCAGTGCATCCAAAACTAGGGTTTTGACTTTAATCAGGCTAAATGGACTTCCAATACCTCAAGTGAGTTTCATAACATCTTATATGTATATAAGAACCCCCATGACAAGTTTCAAGACTTTTCTCAAAAGTTTGCTCAGTCAGATGATCAGATAAGACAAAATCAGTCAATGCAGTTAAAAAGTCAAACTGAGGTCAATTGTGGTCAAACCAAGGTCAAACTTCATGATTTTTTGCCAACATCAAGTATATGAAGTAAAATTCATCATTTGATCAAGGGTTGATCATGATTCATCAAGGAGATTCCAGATCATCAATAATCAGGAGTTTCTAAATTAGGGTTTCCTCAGTAAAAGTCAACTGAACTTTGACCAGGCATAACTTTCACATACTTCATCACCAAGTCTCCATCCAAAGCTCATTTTGAAGGAAATTGAATTCTCTACAACTTTGATGTTGAAGGTTAAGCCCAAAAATGCTTCATTTGAAAGATATGATCTAAGACATTATAGGTCATTTCAAAAGTCAACAAGAAGTCAACAACTTCAAAAGGGCATAACTTGAGATTGGTAAATAATATGGACCTGAAACCAATGGGGTTGTTTAGAGGACTCTTCAAGCTTTCCAAAAAGTCCAAGAACACCCTCATACCTTTAAAATTGAGGGAGATGTGCCCTTGCAAAGTTGGACAATTTTGTGATGGTTTATGTTGAAAATGGAGGTTTAAAATCATTTCTTTCCAAATGGGCTGGCCAAATTATGACCCAACCCATACAACAACATCATGCACGAAATTTCCATCATATTTTCATAATTTTTATTTTATTTAATTAATTTATTATGATTTTTTATTCTTAAAATCATTTTAAATTTAAATAAAATATTAAATGTGAAGATTCAATTGATTTATTGATTTTAAAATATCATAAAGTCAGCATGAAACAAATTGGTACAAGAAAGATATGGAATGGCTTGAAATAGAAGGCATTGATGCAAGAATATTGAACTTTCAAAGCATGATCTTTCTCAATCTAAAAAAAATCAAAACTTCCACATAATCAATCAAAGTTTTTGACCTAATTGAGTCTCCTATATATACTAAACTCATTGCCATTGATCATTCACGATTTTGAGCAGCCAAGAGGTAAGAACAAGAACACAAAAATCCTTGAAAAAATTGAAATTCGGATTCCCAAATACAAGCACTTTCAGGACGATTTGAAGGTTGATTCTTCTTCATTGAACTTCATTGGTCATGTTTGGATCATAAACGACATATGAGACATCCTCATTCGCATGAATCAAACCCGTGTTCATACCATATTCAATTTTTTTCGATTTCACGATTTTGTTGGTTTTCATTTGATTTTGATTGTTTAATTATGTTTGTTTCATTGTATTGAAGCTTCTTGGATATTTAGATTGGAGTTTCACAGCCGAATCCATGAATCACCATAGTTAGGGTTTACCAACTGTGAGTTTGGGGATTCCATCATACAACCAATTTCAGACCAAATTAATGACTTATTTGGAACCTACGGCTTGCATATAATTGATCTGGGCATTTAAAATAAATTTATTGCACGTATTGTTCATGATTTGAGATGCAGGGGTTCTAGTGACGGGAGAAAGCCGTCACTATAGGCTATTGCGACGGACCAAGGAAGAAGATGAACTTTGGCGCGTTTTCCAGAATTCAAAATTGAATTAAATATTTTATGAATTAGTTTTGGTTTATGTTCATAACAGATTGCTTGGCCCAGTGGTTGAAGCGTACGCGTATATGGCAATGGTCTGGGGTTCGATTCCCAGTTGGTGATATTTTGCTCGTTTATTTTGTTTGTTTTGCAGGACTAATATATTATCAATTATGGCCAACGAATTGATAGATTGGCACTTCCAGCCGGGTGGTGAGATGCGCGTTTGTGAATCTGAGGGTCCTGGGATCAAATCCTCCCCAGGCCCTTTTGCTCTTTTTATTTTCTATGGAATTTCCAAGGTCAATGCACAAAACAGAGTGAACCCATATTTCTATCACCAATGCACACGCAGCCCAGTGGTCTTGTTGTTGTTCTGGAACCAAGAGGTCTTGGGATCAAATCCCACCAGGTTCCTTTTCTCTTTTTTTCTTTGTTTTCTTTTATTTTCTATTTTAAATCCAATTAATTTAAAATAATTTATATTATGAAATATGTATATATATTATATAGTTTAATTAACCTTAAAGTAATTCTTTAAAATATCATAAAACCTTAGTTTTTATTTTAAATTTTATTTTATATAGGTTATATTAAAATAATACCATGTGATTATAAAAAATAAATTTTTTGTATAAATCCTAATTCTTAAATCTTAAAAAACTATAAAAACCTAATTTTCCAATCTTAAAATATTTTTTCTAAATAACATTTAATTCTGTTTTTTTTCCAATATAATTATAATTTGTCATAAAATTTTGTATTTATAATTTAAGTTAATTTTCTTTTAAAGTTTAGAAATATTTTAACTTATATATATTTTTGTATATGATTGAAAATAATTTGTAATTATAATGATTAATAGAATTAAACTTTAACATGATATCTTAAATAATATGTATATAAAATATGTGTTCATAATAATTAAAATGTTTGTGATTATAATAATTTAAATAATTATGTGAATTAAAAAAAGAAATATCAAATTATGTAGGCTAATTATTTACTATATTATTAATTAATTTTTTATAATTTCATTAATCTTTTAATTTTTATTACTAACCATGTTATTATTTATATTTTATTCTTATGTGTCTAACTTTATATATTATTTCTAATTACTAACCCATTTATAATTTTATTATGTTTACTATTATTATTATTATTTACTAACCCCCTTATTATTTTATTGCTTATTTTATATTTGGTTTACTTTTATTTAATTATTTTTGCTTATTATTTTCTATTATAATTTTGTAATTGTTCCTGGTTGTAAAGTTGTAATTATTTTAATTATTATTGTCATTATGGTTAGTAATTAGGGAGTGATAACATGTATGATATTTAAAATCAATTTAGAAAATTTTTAATAAAGATAATTAAAATAAACACTTCACACACGTAAGTCGATTTTAAATCGCCGTCTCACCTTCTAAGGATATCCCTCTTGTTGCCTACGAATAACTGGTTAAGTGGGGTGTATAAAGCAAGTCCCTCGAGTAAAAATCATCAAAGTCCCTTATGTTGCCTATACAAATCAAGTCCCTTCGGAAAAAAATGATGATAGTCCCTTAATATGCTTATTACATCCCACCATTGCCTTAAAAAATCAAGTTGTCCCTCACATGTCCCTTAACATCCAAAGTAAGGACTACCTACTCCATTATAGTAGGGATAGTCTTACTAAGGAAAGAATAAAAAGCAAGAAAGACCTTTAAACATTAGGGTAAGTTACTTTTAAGTACTTAAGCTCATTTCAAAACTTTCTCCACACTTAAACAATTTTCAAACAAATTTTCAAACATGTTTTTAACACATCCTTACATGGATTATTTATTAACTATTCTGAAAATTTTCTTATTCACACACTACACTTTCAAAACAATTCAAAAGTGAGCTTAAGTACCTAAGAGCCCATGGATAACCATGGATGAAAAGGGTGCTAACACCTTCCCTTTTCATAACCTACCCCCCGGACCCAAAACATTCTCTAAGGTCTTTCCTGTTCTTTTATAACCTTTCCTTATGGATAAAATAAAAGTCGGTGGCGACTCTTGCTATCCGCAACATTGTTTAAAGTCAGTTCACCGTGTTACAGAACTGGCGACTCTGCTGGGGATCTAAATTAAAGAGGGGTACCCTTAGGAATTAAGATCACTTTAAATTGTCTGCCTTGCTTGCTTTATATTACTTGTTGGGGCGCTCTTATGTGTGAAAGGTCCTAACCCGGATCTAGTGTACCTTAGGTAAATGGCAATAGACCAAGGAAACTGTACGACGTATATCGATACGGTTGATCTGGTGGCCATAGTTAGTGCGACTCATTGGTTGGTGCTTATATTCCTTAAGTCAAGTTGAGGATAATATTGAGGCTGCCATATGTTGTCAATGCACTAACTGACTTTTAGAACCCTAGTTAACTCATCTTGGCCTTTAGAAAGTAGTGAGGTAACCGGCTTTGGTGCAGACTAAAGTTGGTTGACACTCGATACTACGCTCATTGAGATCTTAAACTTGGAGGGTTTTGGTTGGCAAGTAAGTTGCCTTCTGATCAACCACCCTTGTGAAGGATCAATGATATTGAGATCCCTTAGGAACCTGGTTACTTTATAGGACAGGATGAACCATCTAACTTCAGGGGAGGGTACTTACCTTTGAACCTCATGCAAGCCTTTAAACCTAGGGCAATTGTGTGACTTGTTTGTGTGTGCCACATGTTTGTGATTGAGCATAACATCATGACATCATCATGCATCATGAGCATATCATTTTCCCTAACCATTTCAAAGACCAAGGGATTTATCTTTGTTCTTTGTTGCAGGTCATGGCTTCAGCTCGTAGAAACACCATCAGGATCAACTTTGTGGGGATACCTCCCAAGCTTAAGGAGTTGGTTTCTCAAGTGTCTGATCATTCTAGGTTCAACAAGAGACATGGTCACCTATTGGATTTAGTCACTTCAGGGTTCAGTGAAGACATGATGAGTGTGCTGTTTCAGTTCTTTGACCCTAAGCACCATTGCTTTACATTTCCAGATTATCAGTTAGTTCCAACCATGGAGGAGTTCTCTAAACTTCTGGATATCCCTGTTCTTGATCAGAAACCATTCACAGGTTTGGAGAAGGAACTTAAACCAGAGGTTATTGCTGCAGCTCTACATCTGAAGAAGTCTGACATTGTTCTAGAGACGAGAAGTGGAGTCAAGGGTATTCTTGCCAAGGTATTAGTGGATAAAGCTCAAATGTTCTTGAAGGCCATGAGCTATGATGCTTTTGAGGAGATCTTAGCCTTGCTGATATATGGCTTAGTATTGTTCCCCAATCCAGATCAGTTCATAGACGTTCATGCCATCAACATTTTCCTGAGTCACAATCCAGTGCCTACATTGCTTGGAGACATCCTGCATTCTCTTCACACCCGTACTACAAGGGCAAGAGGAACTTTGATGTGCTGCATACCTTTGCTTTCTAGGTGGTTTATTTCTCACCTTCCTCGCTCAGTAATGAAGAATGAGCAAGGGTTCAGATGGTCCAAGAGGATCATGTCACTTTCTCACTCAGACATCCACTGGTGCTCCAGATCTATGGAGAATGTCACCATCATTGACCGTTGTGGGGAATTTCCTAATGTGCCACTTCTAGGCATAAGAGGAGGCATCACCTACAACCCCTCTCTAGCTTTACGACAGTTTGGTTACGCTCGGAGCGATGGTCCACATGACATGTTGATTCAGGGCATTGTGTTTGATTACGACAACGATCTTCAAGGTTACCGTCAGAGATTTATACGAGCTTGGGGAAAGGTAAACAGGATTGACAGCAGGACACTGGAGCCTAAGTATACTATTCCTATGGAGGCTTATCTCAGATGGGTGCGATCTCGTGCTCAGACACTCATGATGCCATATCCTGCCGTCCTACCAGTTACCATGGAACCTGTTGCTGAAGGAGACACTGCTTATACCATCCTTCACCCAGACATGCCTACTGATATGGAAGACTTGCAGAGATCATGGATACAACTGAAGGAGCAAAGGGATACTTTCGAGGCTCATTACAAAGCAAGCCAAGAAAGAGTCCTAGAACTAACAAAGCAACTTCACGAGGAACGAAACCTCAACTCATACCTCAACACAAAGAGGAAACGTCCATGGGAGACTTAAAACCCCATCTTTTGTACTTATTTCACTTTCATTTTTTTTGTAAGCCTAAAAGGCAAAACAAGTTATTACTAATAAAAAGTTTACTTTCCGGTTGTTTAAACAAATTTAAATCCTGCGGTCCTTGAAAACATTGCATATACATTCCCATATCATTTCATTGCATCACAGGTTTCTTGTGCACAGGTTTCTCATCTTCTCGCTGTTTATTTCAGCAATGGCTCTTGAACAATCAGTTAAAGATCTTCAGGCACAGAATGCACAGTTCCAAGAGTTGATCCTGAACCTGACCAAGGGGCAGGATGAATTGAAGACACTGCTGGCTAAGAAGAAGAATCCTGAGGACAACAAGGACGATCAGCTGAAACAACTACAATCTGAGATAGCAGAAATGAGGATCCAGATGAATGGCCAGGTGGCTCTTATCCAAAGTTTAACTCAGGGGCAAGAAGAGCTGAGAACCTTTGTCCAAAAACTTCAAAGTGATAGAGTCAGGGATCTAATTGTCAGTCAACCTCCGTTAAAACAAGCTGATTTGGTTGAAAGGAAGATGAGGATAAAAGAAGGTAAGAAACAGGTTGCCATTGATTGTTCTTCAGTTGAAGAAAAAAGACCTGATAAGGTTGATCCACCTCAACACCAGAAAGGTAGAAGGCAGTTTATCAAGTTCAGCACTCCAATGTCACAAGTTTTGCAATGCCTGTTGGAGATGAAGCTGGTTTCCTTGGAAAAGTCTCCTAAAAATCCTAAAACTTCCTCTCCTCGTTATAATCCCAGGGCAAGGTGTGAGTACCATTCCAACAGTCCTGGACATGATACTAACAACTGCTGGATGTTGAGGGAAAAGATTCAAGACCTGATTGATGAAGGAATCCTAGAGGTTACTCCAGAAGGTCAAGTTGAGTTCTACTATCGTCCATCAAACACCGAAGCTGCAAGACAAGTTGCCCAAAGTAACAAGAAAGGAAGTCTACCTATTCCTGTTGAGATATGGGGCACCTTGGGGCATCCAAGTGGTAAATTTGATTTCATGGTGAAGTATACTGCTCCTCAAGGTTCACAGATTGCAATTGAAGACATTCAGCCAACTGGATGGGACAACATTTGAATTTTCATTTGTAATTTCTTTATTTGTTTGAACACTTGCTATTATGTTAAACTTTTGTTTTCATTAATGCATCGCATATGTTTGTCTTGAATTAGTCCATTCGTTCCACTATATTTTGAATTATGCTTCTTATTTCTATCTTGTGATATTTAACTCCTGATAAAGCTATAAGCCTGTAGAGGGAGGATGACGAAAACAATACCATAATATTAGGCAGTATGCTTTTGAACAGACTATGCTGACGATGTACAGGCATTGTTTCAATTCCTAAACAGTGGAGATATAAGGAAGTTAATCCTTTGTCAACCCCTTTGAGCCTTGAAGTTGGAGTTTCTTTCTATCCGAAAAAACCCTCAATTTTAACCCGGGGATGGGTAGTTCTCAATTGATTCAAATGTGCATTCAAGTACAAGAGAATCATTCAAGACACCTTTCAAATAAAGGTTGCAATCTCAAGCTTTCCTTCACACACATCAAGGAGTGTTGAAGATGTTTCTCAATTCAAAAGCCAATGATGGTTCATTGTAATCATTAAGCCATGCAGTCATTATCTTTTCAAAAAAAATGATATTGAAAAATTACTGACAAAAAATCAAAGCCCGCTAAGTCAAAACCTATGAAGGGGACTTAGACAAAAACTAGGGGCATCCCGCTGGCTGTAAGTTCAAATAACACAGTTCAGGCAAAAATTAGGGATAATAAAAGGAAATATTTGTCAAGAGGTCATCAAATTCCTCTGCAAAAATAAGTTGAGTTGACCAAGGTCCTCATTAGAAATAACAAGGAAGGAAGATGTGACTGCTATCTCAAAAACCTTTGGCTTGTGAACCATCTTCATCTGTGCAACCCTAAATATCTGGGAACTTGAATGCATAGGCTGAATTAATTGAGTGTAGGACTGGAGTTCATCACGAAGTTGGGTTGGGTATAAATAAACTTTGAGCCTTTATCCTTTGTTTCTTAAACCATGAACCAGGCCACGTTATAACCCTTTAAAAGTCCTAACTGAAGCATGGTTAGTTCGAAAGCGTACTGCTACAAAAGGTATCCTGACTCCTTTAGGGCTTGTCATAAAATTTGAGTTAATATCGCAGTTTTCAAAAAAAAAATAAAAAAATAAACAGTTTTTTCAAAAAAAAAAATTGTTTTCAAGACAGACATAAGCATTGCATTTTTGAATATATATTGTTTGCATATACCCGAGTGTTTGACAAATGAAGAAGCTTACAGGATGAATGTTCAATGAACCAAAGTCCTTCCGATAAACAAAGTTGCTTCCTGGATCAAAGTCCATGTATGCAAAGGGGCATAGTCATTATCTCCCAATCAAGGAGGCAGGCCATGATACTGCCTAACTCATTTGGGGCAATCAGGACAAGATTCAACCATGTTTAAGCAGCCAGAGGCAGATCTTCTCATCTATTTGAAGTGCCAAAGGTAACATTACAAAGTTCACAATGCCAGGGGCATATGCTTATGGGGCATTCTGCTGGTTTCTCTTGAGGTAGCTCATTACAGATACTTCCATTATAGGACAATTCATCCCCAACCAAGGGGCAATGCTTTCTTTTCAAATCTAGTATCCGGAGAGTATATGGTCCATCACAATTTGAAAACACATTCCTCTCATTGTGTTACCTTGATATTGGATTCTCAGCAGAAGCCATGGTGGAAATTGATTGTCTACGCCAGTAGTATCAGATGGTGTCAGTATCATGTCTTCAGATCCAACCATGAGGATTTATGGGAAAGTATTCAGGAAAGTTATGGATTTCAGGAGCTCAAAGTCCAACTGACTATACACTTTTGAGGTTGAAATGATTCTGTTTTCAAGTTTAGCTTTACTTTTCCCTCTGAATCCAGATTTACTTTTACCCTATTTTTCATAGGCGAAACGTCCATTGGTTGTGTTTGAATGTATGTATGCTTTTGAATATGATTAATGTTTACCAGAAATGCATGAAAATGCAGTAATAGTATTTACCAAGGACGAACGAGGGAAGGATTTCAACGAATCTTCGCCGGTTCATCTCTACAAAACAGCTACAAACCCTCAGTAGGACAAGTCCTTCTTCATAAAGTCACATCTCCCCTGGAATTTATATCCATCTCTTTTATCCTCATACGGATATTCGGGAATTACTTTCCAATAGGAGCACGACGAACGAAGACGGGATGTTATGTCTAAACTCCCTGGAATTTATATCCATCTCTTTTATCCTCATACGGATATACGGGAAATTACTTTCCAATAAGGGTACGACGAACAAAGACGGGATGTTATACTTATCCTACTATCAAACGAAGACGAAGGTTATATATACCCTATTATCCCCAGCATACGGGAGGTTATCTATACCCTATTATCCCCAGCATACGGGAGGTTATCTATACCCTGTTATCCCCAGCATACGGGAGGTTATCTATACCCTGTTATCCCCAGCATACGGAAGGGAACGAGTTCCTCATATCCTTCAACAACGAATCGGGATTTATTTTCCCTGGCCAGCAGTTGTTATACAAAGACATCCAGACGCTTCCGGCAGTATCATTTCATACATACATCATTTACATCATACCATAGCATATATATCCATAGATATATAGTACATTACTTAGATGCATCATATTATACATGCATACATAAAGCATAAACTAATATTGTTATACAGAATGCTACTTTGTCTTCAGGTTAATTATCCAACAAGCAAACTTATGATCTTTGGGACTGCTTTATTGTAACCTCAGGGTTATTTTATCCTCCTGATGAGCTCATCATTATTTCAAGACTGCATTGGAGTTGTCATTATTGATGTCTCCATCCTCCTGAAATCAGTACTTCAAGACTGCATTAGAGTTATCATTATTGATTGCTCTATCCTCCTGAAGACATATCACATTATTATTTCAAGACTGCATTGGAGTTGTCATTATTGATGTCTCCATCCTCCTGAAATCCGTACTTCAAGACTGCATTAGAGTTATCATTATTGATTGCTCTATCCTCCTGAAGACATATCACATTATTATTTCAAGACTGCATTGGAGTTGTCATTATTGATGTCTCCATCCTCCTGAAATCCGTACTTCAAGACTGCATTAGAGTTATCATTATTGATTGCTCTATCCTCCTGAAGACATATCACATTATTATTTCAAGACTGCATTGGAGTTGTCATTATTGATGTCTCCATCCTCCTGAAATCCGTACTTCAAGACTGCATTAGAGTTATCATTATTGATTGCTCTATCCTCCTGAAGACATATCACATTATTATTTCAAGACTGCATTGGAGTTGTCATTATTGATGTCTCCATCCTCCTGAAATCCGTACTTCAAGACTGCATTAGAGTTATCATTATTGATTGCTCTATCCTCCTGAAGACATATCACATTATTATTTCAAGACTGCATTGGAGTTGTCATTATTGATGTCTCCATCCTCCTGAAATCCGTACTTCAAGACTGCATTAGAGTTATCATTATTGATTGCTCTATCCTCCTGAAGACATATCACATTATTATTTCAAGACTGCATTGGAGTTGTCATTATTGATGTCTCCATCCTCCTGAAATCAGTACTTCAAGACTGCATTGGAGTTATCATTATTGATTGCTCTATCCTCCTGAAGACATATCACATCATTATTTCAGGACTGCATTGGAGTTGTCATTATTGATGTCTCCATCCTCCTGAAATCAGTACTTCAAGACTGCATTGGAGTTATCATTATTGATTGCTCTATCCTCCTGAAGACATATCACATCATTATTTCAAGACTGCATTGGAGTTGTCATTATTGATGTCTCCATCCTCCTGAAATCAGTACTTCAAGACTGCATTGGAGTTATCATTATTGATTGCTCTATCCTCCTGAAGACATATCACATCATTACTTCAAGACTGCATTGGAGTTATCATTATTGATTGCTCTATCCTCCTGAAGACATATCACATCATTATTTCAAGACTGCATTGGAGTTATCATTATTGATTGCTCTATCCTCCTGAAGACATATCACATCATTATTTCAAGACTGCATTGGAGTTGTCATTATTGATGTCTCCATCCTCCTGAAATCAGTACTTCAAGACTGCATTGGAGTTATCATTATTGATTGCTCTATCCTCCTGAAGACATATCACATCATTATTTCAAGACTGCATTGGAGTTGTCATTATTGATGTCTCCATCCTCCTGAAATCATTACTTCAAGACTGCTTTAGAGATTTCCATTGCTCTATCCTCATGAAGACATGCGGTTACATCAGTATTACTCCAGACTCCTGACAGCTTTCATTATACTACTAAAGAATTTTTCCCTAGTGGCATCTTTAAGCCCACTCGATCATGTTCAACCAGCCATCAATATCATTCTATGCACTGGTGAGTGCAAATTTTTGGGCTTTTGTGTTCAATCCCCTTCAACCTTCCAGGTTACGACTGGCAAATATACCAATCTAACCCCTCAGGTTTCAGAAAATTGAACAGGGGCAGCTGTTGCACCCCAAAATTTGCCCTCACAATACAAGACTTTGTGTTCTAAGAAGGTTCACAAGGTTCACAAGTTTTCCAACACTTGCATAACCTTTCATGAGGTTCAGGAGGTCTACAAGTCACTTCTTGAAGGTTCACAAGGTTCACAAGTTTCTCAATGCTTATATAACCTTTCATGAGGTTCATGAAGCCCACAAGTTGCTTTATGAAGGTTCACAAGGTTCACAAGTTCTTTAATGCTTTCTATAACCTTTCATGAGGTTCATAAAGTCTACAAGTTACTTTATGAAGGTTCACAAGGTTCACAAGCTTCTCAACATTTACAAGACCTTTCATGAAGTTCATGAAGTTCGCAAGTTACTTCTTGAAGGTTCACAAGGTTCACAAGTTTCACAATGATTACAAAGCTTTCCTGAGGGTCATGAGGTCTACAAAGCCACTTCATGAGGTTCACAAGGTTCACAAGCTTCACAATACCTCCCATGAGTATCACAAGACACTTTATGAAGATTCACAAGGTTCACAAAGTTCACAATTGGTCAAAGGAGTTGACAATTCCCTCAAGACAATGCACCTCCTAAGCAGTGCATCCAAAACTAGGGTTTTGACTTTAATCAGGCTAAATGGACTTCCAATACCTCAAGTGAGTTTCATAACATCTTATATGTATATAAGAACCCCCATGACAAGTTTCAAGACTTTTCTCAAAAGTTTGCTCAGTCAGATGATCAGATAAGACAAAATCAGTCAATGCAGTTAAAAAGTCAAACTGAGGTCAATTGTGGTCAAACCAAGGTCAAACTTCATGATTTTTTGCCAACATCAAGTATATGAAGTAAAATTCATCATTTGATCAAGGGTTGATCATGATTCATCAAGGAGATTCCAGATCATCAATAATCAGGAGTTTCTAAATTAGGGTTTCCTCAGTAAAAGTCAACTGAACTTTGACCAGGCATAACTTTCACATACTTCATCACCAAGTCTCCATCCAAAGCTCATTTTGAAGGAAATTGAATTCTCTACAACTTTGATGTTGAAGGTTAAGCCCAAAAATGCTTCATTTGAAAGATATGATCTAAGACATTATAGGTCATTTCAAAAGTCAACAAGAAGTCAACAACTTCAAAAGGGCATAACTTGAGATTGGTAAATAATATGGACCTGAAACCAATGGGGTTGTTTAGAGGACTCTTCAAGCTTTCCAAAAAGTCCAAGAACACCCTCATACCTTTAAAATTGAGGGAGATGTGCCCTTGCAAAGTTGGACAATTTTGTGATGGTTTATGTTGAAAATGGAGGTTTAAAATCATTTCTTTCCAAATGGGCTGGCCAAATTATGACCCAACCCATACAACAACATCATGCACGAAATTTCCATCATATTTTCATAATTTTTATTTTATTTAATTAATTTATTATGATTTTTTATTCTTAAAATCATTTTAAATTTAAATAAAATATTAAATGTGAAGATTCAATTGATTTATTGATTTTAAAATATCATAAAGTCAGCATGAAACAAATTGGTACAAGAAAGATATGGAATGGCTTGAAATAGAAGGCATTGATGCAAGAATATTGAACTTTCAAAGCATGATCTTTCTCAATCTAAAAAAAATCAAAACTTCCACATAATCAATCAAAGTTTTTGACCTAATTGAGTCTCCTATATATACTAAACTCATTGCCATTGATCATTCACGATTTTGAGCAGCCAAGAGGTAAGAACAAGAACACAAAAATCCTTGAAAAAATTGAAATTCGGATTCCCAAATACAAGCACTTTCAGGACGATTTGAAGGTTGATTCTTCTTCATTGAACTTCATTGGTCATGTTTGGATCATAAACGACATATGAGACATCCTCATTCGCATGAATCAAACCCGTGTTCATACCATATTCAATTTTTTTCGATTTCACGATTTTGTTGGTTTTCATTTGATTTTGATTGTTTAATTATGTTTGTTTCATTGTATTGAAGCTTCTTGGATATTTAGATTGGAGTTTCACAGCCGAATCCATGAATCACCATAGTTAGGGTTTACCAACTGTGAGTTTGGGGATTCCATCATACAACCAATTTCAGACCAAATTAATGACTTATTTGGAACCTACGGCTTGCATATAATTGATCTGGGCATTTAAAATAAATTTATTGCACGTATTGTTCATGATTTGAGATGCAGGGGTTCTAGTGACGGGAGAAAGCCGTCACTATAGGCTATTGCGACGGACCAAGGAAGAAGATGAACTTTGGCGCGTTTTCCAGAATTCAAAATTGAATTAAATATTTTATGAATTAGTTTTGGTTTATGTTCATAACAGATTGCTTGGCCCAGTGGTTGAAGCGTACGCGTATATGGCAATGGTCTGGGGTTCGATTCCCAGTTGGTGATATTTTGCTCGTTTATTTTGTTTGTTTTGCAGGACTAATATATTATCAATTATGGCCAACGAATTGATAGATTGGCACTTCCAGCCGGGTGGTGAGATGCGCGTTTGTGAATCTGAGGGTCCTGGGATCAAATCCTCCCCAGGCCCTTTTGCTCTTTTTATTTTCTATGGAATTTCCAAGGTCAATGCACAAAACAGAGTGAACCCATATTTCTATCACCAATGCACACGCAGCCCAGTGGTCTTGTTGTTGTTCTGGAACCAAGAGGTCTTGGGATCAAATCCCACCAGGTTCCTTTTCTCTTTTTTTCTTTGTTTTCTTTTATTTTCTATTTTAAATCCAATTAATTTAAAATAATTTATATTATGAAATATGTATATATATTATATAGTTTAATTAACCTTAAAGTAATTCTTTAAAATATCATAAAACCTTAGTTTTTATTTTAAATTTTATTTTATATAGGTTATATTAAAATAATACCATGTGATTATAAAAAATAAATTTTTTGTATAAATCCTAATTCTTAAATCTTAAAAAACTATAAAAACCTAATTTTCCAATCTTAAAATATTTTTTCTAAATAACATTTAATTCTGTTTTTTTTCCAATATAATTATAATTTGTCATAAAATTTTGTATTTATAATTTAAGTTAATTTTCTTTTAAAGTTTAGAAATATTTTAACTTATATATATTTTTGTATATGATTGAAAATAATTTGTAATTATAATGATTAATAGAATTAAACTTTAACATGATATCTTAAATAATATGTATATAAAATATGTGTTCATAATAATTAAAATGTTTGTGATTATAATAATTTAAATAATTATGTGAATTAAAAAAAGAAATATCAAATTATGTAGGCTAATTATTTACTATATTATTAATTAATTTTTTATAATTTCATTAATCTTTTAATTTTTATTACTAACCATGTTATTATTTATATTTTATTCTTATGTGTCTAACTTTATATATTATTTCTAATTACTAACCCATTTATAATTTTATTATGTTTACTATTATTATTATTATTTACTAACCCCCTTATTATTTTATTGCTTATTTTATATTTGGTTTACTTTTATTTAATTATTTTTGCTTATTATTTTCTATTATAATTTTGTAATTGTTCCTGGTTGTAAAGTTGTAATTATTTTAATTATTATTGTCATTATGGTTAGTAATTAGGGAGTGATAACATGTATGATATTTAAAATCAATTTAGAAAATTTTTAATAAAGATAATTAAAATAAACACTTCACACACGTAAGTCGATTTTAAATCGCCGTCTCACCTTCTAAGGATATCCCTCTTGTTGCCTACGAATAACTGGTTAAGTGGGGTGTATAAAGCAAGTCCCTCGAGTAAAAATCATCAAAGTCCCTTATGTTGCCTATACAAATCAAGTCCCTTCGGAAAAAAATGATGATAGTCCCTTAATATGCTTATTACATCCCACCATTGCCTTAAAAAATCAAGTTGTCCCTCACATGTCCCTTAACATCCAAAGTAAGGACTACCTACTCCATTATAGTAGGGATAGTCTTACTAAGGAAAGAATAAAAAGCAAGAAAGACCTTTAAACATTAGGGTAAGTTACTTTTAAGTACTTAAGCTCATTTCAAAACTTTCTCCACACTTAAACAATTTTCAAACAAATTTTCAAACATGTTTTTAACACATCCTTACATGGATTATTTATTAACTATTCTGAAAATTTTCTTATTCACACACTACACTTTCAAAACAATTCAAAAGTGAGCTTAAGTACCTAAGAGCCCATGGATAACCATGGATGAAAAGGGTGCTAACACCTTCCCTTTTCATAACCTACCCCCCGGACCCAAAACATTCTCTAAGGTCTTTCCTGTTCTTTTATAACCTTTCCTTATGGATAAAATAAAAGTCGGTGGCGACTCTTGCTATCCGCAACATTGTTTAAAGTCAGTTCACCGTGTTACAGCCCTGAACATTAATGAAGCATCTGCTGTACTGGGAACTTCCATAGCGTTATACCAGCAAGCCCGGAAGGTTGTTGAGGAAGGTACCGCCCAAGGCTGGGGCAAGCTGCTGCCCGTGGAGAAGAAAGAAGACAAATTTTGGTTGGGTTACAGACCAACTCAACAAGATCAATCAGAGGCTGCAAAGGAGCCCAAGTTTGTCAGCAGGGGAATGCTCACCCCGGATGCTGTAAACAATTTGGAAGACGAGGAGGAAAGCGACCGCAACCTGGAGAGCTGGATACGTCCAAGGATCCCGGAGAGCCAAGTCCTTAACTGGTCTTCCCAGGAAATTATAAGGGTTACTCCTGCAGAGTAATTATTATTTCCTGTATTTTAAAGCATGCATCAAGTCTTGCATCTTGCCCAAGATGTCAAGACTCATTTTGTAATCGGGTCATCTTGTATTTTGTGCAAAGATTAATTAATGAATATCAGGACATCTTTTGCAAACGAGTCTCTTTTTCGCTCACTGTTTTTTCATTTTTCTTTTTGTACAAAAATTAAAATGGCAATGTTTTTCAGAACAAAATAACTTCATTTTTCACTTTTTCTAAATAAGATAAAACTGATCACTAAAATAAACTGATCTGAACCCTTGCAGAAAGTGCCTTTCAGACTGCACCGACAACAACACTGCTATGACTTTGTATGACTTTGACAATCCAATCAATCAAGCTGATGAAGGGGTCGAAGAAGATTATGAGCTACCTGAAGAGCTAGCCAGGTTGTTAAGGCAGGAGGAGAAGGTTATCACTCCTCATCAGGAGGAGATTGAAACGGTTAATCTTGGTACGGAAGAAGACGTGAAAAAGGTTAAGATCGGGGCCTGCCTGCAAGATTCAGTAAAGGAGAAACTGATTGACATGCTCCGGGAATATGTAGATGTTTTTGCTTGGTCTTATCAGGATATGCCAGGGTTGGACACCGACATTGTCATGCACAAGCTACCTCTGAAAGAAGATTGCCCACCAGTAAAACAGAAGTTGCGCCGTACTCGCCCAGATATGGCAATGAAGATCAAAGAAGAGGTACAAAAACAGTGGGACGTCGGTTTCCTTGCTGTGACTAGCTATCCGCCGTGGGTTGCTAACATTGTACCTGTACCTAAGAAAGACGGCAAGGTGAGGATATGTGTGGATTACCGGGATCTGAACAGAGCCAGCCCGAAAGATGACTTCCCTTTACCTCACATTGATGTATTGGTTGATAATACGACTCAGTTCTCGGTGTTCTCCTTCATGGACGGATTTTCGGGATACAATCAGATCAAGATGTCACCTGAAGACATGGAGAAGACAACTTTCATCACACCCTGGGGCACATTCTGTTATAAGGTGATGCCATTCGGACTGAAGAATGTTGGTGCAACTTATCAACGGGCTATGGTAACATTATTTCATGACATGATCCACAAAGAAATTGAATGTTATGTGGATGACATGATTGCCAAGTCCCTCACAGAAGAAGACCACCTGGTAAATCTGTTGAAGTTATTCAAGCGTCTGAGGAAGTACCAGTTGAAGTTAAACCCCAACAAATGCACGTTCGGGGTGCGATCCGATAAGCTGCTGGGATTTATTGTAAGTGAGAAAGGGATTGAAGTTGACCCTGACAAAGTCAAAGCCATTCAGGAAATGCCTGCACCGAAGTCAGAAAAAGAAGTTCGGGGGTTTCTAGGAAGATTGAACTACATTTCACGGTTCATATCTCACCTTACAGCAACCTGTGAACCTTTGTTCAAGCTGTTAAGAAAAGAACAAACGGTTAGGTGGAATGAAGACTGCCAAGGGGCTTTTGATAAAATCAAGGAATACTTACAAGAGCCGTCAATCCTTATGCCTCCAGTTGAAGGAAGACCTCTAATCATGTACTTGGCAGTATTAGAAGAGTCAATGGGGTGTGTGTTGGGCCAGCATGACGAGTCTAGTCGAAAAGAGTATGCGATATACTACCTAAGCAAAAAGTTTACCGACTGTGAACAACATTATTCACTGCTCGAGAAAACTTGCTGTGTTTTAGCGTGGGCTGCTCGCCGACTAAGACAGTATATGTTGACCCACACTACTTTATTGATCTCAAAGATGGATCCAGTTAAGTACATTTTTGAGAAGCCAGCGCTTAACGGACGGGTTGCAAGATGGCAAATGATCCTCACAGAATATGACATCCAATACACATCCCAAAAGGCCATCAAAGGCAGTGTATTGTCTGATTATCTTGCTGAACAACCCATTGATGATTACCAGCCTATGAGATTTGACTTCCCTGATGAAGACATCATGTTCATAAAAGCAAAAGATCATGAAGAGCCAGTTCACACTAAAGGGCCTGACCCGGAATAAGAATGGACTATGATGTTTGATGGGGCTGTTAATATGAATGGTCGTGGTGTTGGTGCAGTACTCATTACACCTAAGGGAGTTCACATGCCTTTCTCGGAAAAACTCACCTTTAATTGCACCAATAACGAAGCTGAATACGAAGCTTGTATTATGGGTCTTGAGGAAGCCATCGACCTCAGGATCAAGACTTTGATTGTGTTCGGAGATTCAGCTTTGGTAATCAATCAAACCAACGGCAAATGGTACACCCACCAAGATCATATGATACCTTACCGGGACTATACAAGGAGGTTGTTGACTTTCTTCACAACGGTCAAGCTTGAGTATATCCCTCGAGATGAAAATCAGTTTGCAGATGCTCTGGCCACCATTTCATCCATGATCAAAGTTCAAGCTGCCAACTTTGTGCCTCGAATTGCAGTGTCCAGACTTGATAGACCAGCATATTGTAACACGGTGGGAGAACTGACTTTAGTTATGTTGCGGATAGCAAGAGTCGCCACTGACTTTTATTTTATCCAAAGGAAAGGCATAAAAGAACAGGAAAGACCTTTTAAAAGATTTTTTTGGATCCGGGGGGTAGGTTATGTAAAGGGAAGGTGTTAGCACCCTTTACATCCATGGTTATCCATGGGCTCTTAGTTACTTAGCTCACTTTGAATTGTTTTTGAAAAGGTGAAGTGTGTGATTAGAAATTTTCATAAGAGTTTGATAATGATCCATGTACGGATGCGTAAAAAACTTGTGTTTGAAAATTGTTTGAAGTTTGTGAAGTGTTTGAGAAATTTTTAAGTAGTGAGCAAGTAACTATGAGGAACCTACCCTAAAGTTTAAGTCTTTTCTGTTCTTTATCCTTTAAATGGTAAGACTATCCCTATTATTAAGGAATAGGTAGTCATTACCTTGGATGTAAGGGACATATGAGGGACATCTGTTTAATGAAGGCAACTGTGGGGTGTATTAAGCATTTAGGAGGGACTATCATCTTTATTCGAAAGGGACAAGATCATATTGAAAGGCAACCATTAAGGGACTTGATCTTTGATTATGAAGGGACTGGATGACTTTTCTTTTAAGGGACTTTGCTTTATACACCCCACTTGACCTTATGATTAGGCAACATTGAGAGGCAACCCTAGAAAGTGAGATGGCGATCAAAGATCGACTTACGTGTGTGAGTGTTTAATTTAATTTATCTTTTAATTACAATGATCTAAATTCAATTTCAAATATAATACATGTTTACACTCCCTATTTTACTAACCATAGCATGAAAATTAAATAATTTAAATATTTACAAAAATTACATCCAGGAGCATTTACATAATAATGAAGCAATTAAAAATAAATAGCAAAAATAAATAAATAAGCAAAATATAAATAATAAATAAATAAGCAATAATAATTATAATAGGGGTTAGTAATAATAATAATTAAAATAAATAAGGTTAGTGAAATAATAATAATAAGCATAATTTAAAAATAAATGGATTAGTAATAAGCATGATCAATAATAATAAACAAAAATAAAATTTTAATGTTAAATAGAAAAATAAGAACAATTATGTTAATTAATCATGAAATTTAAAATTATGAACAAATTAAATAAATTATAAACATATTATGAGAAATTATTAAATTTGCAAATTTTTAGAAATTATTTACATATATACTAAATTATAAACAATTATAGGGTATTTATAAAAAAAATAGATTAATCATAATTATATTTACAAAATTTAATAAATAAAATATGCACATGGTAATTATATTTTCAAAATTAAAGATTAGGTTTTTTAATAATTGTTTAGAGAAAAATAAACTAGGGTTTATAAAATTTGGGTTTGTTTAGAAAAAATTGATTTAATGAATATATACATATTATAATATCAATACATAATAATAATAAATAAAAAATATTTTTGAATTAAGAACAATGGTTTTAGAATTTAGAAAATATTGAATACATATATATTATCATGAAATTATTTAATTATATATTTATAATAATTTAGACAAAATCAATTAAATAAAATAAAAATAGAAAAAAATAACAAAACTTACCTGGCTGGGATTTGAACCCAGGAGGCTTTGTTTCACAATACCCATGCCCTACCACTGGGCTGCGCGCTGATGGTGCAAGAAGAATGAACTCCAAGTTGTTTTGTTCCTTCAAACCAACAATCAGGAAAATAATGAAAAAAACAAAAGGCCTGGGGGTAGAATCGAACCCAGGACCTCTTAAACGCGCAAACATACACATGACCAATCCTGCTGGGTGAGCGAGCCTGTTATTATGTTGGCCATAATACATAATATATTATGTTTCATGTTTAACCTGAAAAAATAAGAAAAAATGCACCAAGCCAGGACTCGAACCAGTGTCGTCACGCAATACACAAACCAGCCTTACCACTGAGACAAGTTGCACGCTTGTGATACTAAACCAACAATAAAACATAAAATATTTTAAATAAAATTTGAGTTTTTCAGGACGCGCCAACCAGCTTCATCTTCTTCAGTGTACCTGCGAAATTTGTTACAAATTTTCCTACCATCTTTCCTGCGAAAACACAATGGCAGCAAAACCTACGAAAGCCAATGATCAATAAAACTGTAAAATTTCACAAAATTGAATCTATCAATGTGATCCAAACATTCATGCAGTTCATTCTATGATTTTAGAATCCATTTATATTCCATAAATCAGAAAACCCTAAACCTTGGTTCAAACCCTAATAATGGTGTTTCACGGGTTTCTCATGCTTTCTTTGATTTCTTTGCCCAGAAACATTCTACATATCATCACAAACAAGATTAGGCAAACAAAATTCATTAATATGCAGTGAATTAGTGTAATCGAAAAAATCATATTCAAGAACAATCATGGTTCGGTTTATGCATTATGGCATGGTTTTGATGCATATGAGTATTGGTTCATGATCAGGGAGGTCCAAGGATCATAGCTGTGTCCTTATTTTACCTTCAAATGCCTTGGAAATTGAAAACCGAATGTGAGTTTTGAGAGGTTTTTTGAAATTGTGAACTTACTCTTGAGGCTGTGAAAATCCGTGAGTTCATGTTAGGGTTGCACTAAGTACTTATAGGAGAATGTATTAGGTCAAAAAGATTGATTACTTGTATGGAAAATTTGATATGAAAAGATTCAAAATGATCATGCCTTAAAAATCAAATATTCATGTATGAACACTTGCTATTTTTGGCTAATCTTCATGATTTCTTTCCTCTTCAATTCTAATCAAATTTATGATTTTCTAGAAGCTTGATCCAATTCAAATCTTACATTTTCATATTTTATTTTTATTTAAAATGATTTTTAATGAATTAAATCAAAATAAATAAAAATAAAATAATAAAAAATCTGATTTTTAATGGTTTGGGTCGTGCATGAAGTTATTGTATGGATTGGATCATCATTTGGCAAGCCCATTTGGAAGAAATTGGTTTTAGACCCCCATTTTCATCATAAACCAACTCAAAATTTCCCAACTTTGCAAGGGCACGTATCCTTCAATTTTAATGGTATGAGGGTGTTCTTGGACATTTTGGAAAGCTTGAAGAGTCCTCTAACCAACCCCACTGGTTTCATGTCCATATCATTTACCAATCTCAAGTTATGCCCTTTTGAAGTTGTTGACTTTTTGTTGACTTTCAAAAGGACCTATAATGTCTTAGCTCATACCTTCCAAATGAAGCATTTTTGGGCTTGGCTTGTGAGACACAAAGTTGTTGAGAATTCAATTTCCTTCAAAATGAGATTTGGATGGAGACTTGGTGATGAAGTATGTGAAAGTTATGGCTGGTCAAAGTTCAGTTGACTTTTACTGAGAAACCCTAATTTAGAAACTCCTGATTCTTGATGATCTGAAATCTCCTTGATGAATCATGATCAACCCTTGATCAAATGATGAATTTTACTTCATATACTTGATGTTGGCAAAAAATCATGAAGTTTGACTTTGGTTTGACCACAGTTGACCTCAGTTTGACTTTTTAACTGCTTTGACTGATTTTGACTTATTTGATCATCTGACTGAGCAAACTTTTGAGAAAAGTCTTGAAACTTGTCATGGGGATTCTTACACATATATAGGATATTATGAAGCTCACTTGAAGTCTTGGAAGTTCATTTAGCCTGATTAAAGTCAAAACCCTAGTTTTGGATGCACTGCTTAGGAGGTGCATTGTCTGAAGGAATTGTCAACTCTTCTGACCAATTGTGAACTTTGTGAACCTTGTGAACCATCATAAGCTGTCTTGTGAATCTCATGGGAGGTATTGTGGACCTTGTGAACCTTGTGAACCTCATAAAGTGACTTGTAGACTTCATGAACCTCATGAAAGGTCTTGTAAGCATTGTGAATCTTGTGAACCTTGTGAACCTTCATGAAGTGACTTGTAGACTTCATGAACCTCATGAAAGGTCTTGAAAACATTGTGAAACTTGTGAACCTTGTGAACCTTCATGAAGTGACTTGTATACTTCATGAACCTCATGAAAGTTCTTGAAAACATTGTGAAACTTGTGAACCTTGTGAACCTTCTTAGCACACAAAGTCTTGTATTGTGAGGGCAAATTTTGGGGTGCAACAGCTGCCCCTGTTCAATTTTCTGAAACCTGAGGGGTTAGATTGGTATATTTTCCAGTCGTGACCTGGAAGGTTGAAGGGGATTGAACACAAAAGCCCAAAAATTTGCACTCACCAGTGCATAGAGTGATATTGATGGTTGGTTGTATATGCTTGGGTGGGCTTAAAGATGCCACTTGGAGAAAAGTTCTTCAGATACATTTCTTGGAGGATAAAGCAGTCCAAAGTATGAAGGTATAATGATAGTTTTCAGGAAGATAAAGCAGTCCTGAAGTAATGATGATAGCTGTCAGGAGGATGGAGCAGTCCTGAGGTATTGATGTGTTTTCAGGAGGATAAAGCATTCCTGATGAGATAATAAACTTTCAGGAGGATGAAGCAGTCCTGATGTAGTGATATGTTTTCAAGAGGATAAAGCAATCTTGAGAGGTTTATAATATGCTTTCAGGAGGATGAAGTAATCCTGAGGTAATAATAAGCTGTCAGGATGATAAAGCAATCATGAGGTAATAATAAGCTGTCAGGAGGATGAAGCAGTCCTGAGGTAATAATCTTTCAGGAGGATGAAGCAATCCTGAAGTAATAATAAGCTTTCAGGAGGATAAAGCAATCCTGAGATGTTGATAATAGCTATCAGGAGGATGAAGCAATCCTGATGAGATAATAAGCTTTCAAGAGGATGAAGCAGTCTTGAGAGATTGATAATATGCTTTCAGGAGGATGAAGCAATCCTGAGGTAATGATGATAGTTGTCAGGAGGATAAAGCAATCCTGAGGTATAAGAAGCTGTCAGGAGGATAAAGCAATCCTGGAGTGATAGTATGCTTTCAGGAGGATAGAGCAATCCTGATGAGATAATAAACTTTCAGGAGGATGAAGCAATCCTGATGATCACGAATCTGTTCACTGGAGAATTAACCTGAAAACAAGGTAGCATTCTGTATGATAATATTAGTTTATGCATTATGTATGCATGTATGATATGATGCACTTAAGTAACGTATTATGTATCTATGGATATGTATGCTATGGTATGATGTAAATGATGTACGTATGATATGATGCTGCTGGAAACGTCTGGATATCTTCGTATAATAACTGCTGGCCAGGGAAAATAAATCCCGATTTGTTGTTGAAGCATATGAGGAACTTAGTCCCGTCTTATTTGATAATATAGTATATATAACCTCCCGTCTGCTGGGGATGGTAAGGTAGATATAGCCTCCCGTATGCTGGGGATAGCAAGGTATATATAACATCCCGTCTGCTGGGGATAGTAAGGTATACATAACCTTCGTCTTCGTTTGATAGTAGAATAGATATAACCTCCCGTCTTCGTTCGTCGTACCCTTATTGGAAAGTAAATTCCCGAATATCCGTATGAGGATAAAAGAGATGGATATAAATTCCAGGGGAGATGT
The DNA here is from genome assembly GCA_963966055.1 of Lathyrus aphaca. Lineage (NCBI taxonomy): Eukaryota > Viridiplantae > Streptophyta > Magnoliopsida > Fabales > Fabaceae > Lathyrus > Lathyrus aphaca. The sequence continues at coordinate 26,837,294 of OZ014521.1, read as the reverse complement.
GACTTTATGAAGATGGACTTATCCTACTGAGGGTTTTGTAACTGTCTTGTAAAGATGAACCGGCGAGGCTTCGTTGAATTCCTTCCCTCGTTCGTCCTTAGTAAATACTATTACTGCATTTTCATGCATTTCTGGTAAACATCAATCATATTAAAAGCATACATGCATTTTTGGTAAACATCAATCATATTCAAAAGCATACATACATTCAAACACAACCAATGGACGTTTCGCTTATGTAAATAGGGTAAAAGTAAATCTGGATTCAAAAGATGGAATTTATTTATATAAAAAAGTGACCCATACATGGGCAAGTTTGTACAAGGAAACATAAACCCTAGTAAGAGGATTTTGTCATAAAGTTTTTTTACAAAACAAGGAAAATCAGCTATGTGGGAAATAATCCTATTGAGTTTCAATTCTACTATTGCCATTATCTTCAAGCATCTCATCTTCTGCTGTTGAGACGGAAATGATTGGATTGAGCTTTATCTGTTTGAACTTGAGTAAGTAACACAACTGGTTGCAGTTTCATGGGTGATCCAAACGAGACATAGTCATACGCTTTAATCCCTAACTTTTGCCTGGATTGCCCTTTCAGGTTTTCAATCCACCGGGATACCCTTTTTTGCCCAAGCTGCCTTTTCAGGTTTTCAACTTGCCGGGTGTACATTTTTTTATATATATCCCTAATTTTTGCCCAAACCCTTTTGGTTTGCCGGGATGCCCTTATTTTTGCCTAGGCCTGTCAACCTAGCGGGTCTCTTTTTATGCGTAGTATTTTTTAACTATGTCTGCGTTTACAGGCTGTGGAAAGTCTTCACCATCCATAGTAGTAAGTATCATGGCACCTCCTGAGAACACTGTCTTGACTACAAATGGTCCTTCATATGTTGGAGTCCACTTGCCCCTAGGATCACCCTGTGGTAATATGATACGTTTGATTACCAAATCGCCAACCTGATATACCTTTGGCTTAACCTTCTTGTTAAAAGCTTTGATCATTCGCTTCTGGTACATCTGGCCGTGACAAACTGCTGCTAACCTCTTCTCATCAATCAAATTTATCTGGTCAAGTCGAGTCTGAATCCACTCATCCTCATCCAAGCCTGCATCCTTCATAATTCTTAAGGAGGGAATCTGAACTTCAATGGGCAGAACTGCTTCCATACCATAGACTAAAGAGAATGGGGTTGCCCCTGTTGAAGTACGTATTGTGGTACGATAACCATGAAGAGCAAACGGTAACATCTCATGCCAATCCTTTTAAGTAACAGTCATCTTCTGTACAATCTTCTTAATGTTCTTATTAGCAGCTTCAACTTCCCCATTCATCTTTGGACGATACGGAGAAGAGTTGTGATGCTTAATCTTGAACTGCGTGCAGAGATCAGTAATCATAGTATTGTTCAGATTAGAGCCATTGTCAGTAATAATCCTTTCAGGGATTCCATACCTACATATGAGATTGTTCCTAATGAATCGGGCCACCACATTCTTAGTAACAGATGCAAATGAAGCTGCCTCCACCCACTTCGTGAAGTAATCAATAGCAACCAGGATGAAACGATGCCCATTAGAAGCAGTAGGCTTGATCTCACCAATCATATCAATGCCCCACATGGCAAAAGGCCAAGGAGCAGTCAACACATTCAATGGTGATGGAGGTATATGGACTTTATCAGCATAGATTTGACATTTGTGACATGTTTTGGAGTGTTGATAGCAATCAGCTTCCATGGTAGACCAATAGTAACCTGCTCTCAATATTTTCTTTGCCATAGTATGACCACTAGAATGCGTGCCAAAGATCTCATCATGCATATCTTCCATAATCTCAACTGCTTCCTTCTTATCCACATAACGAAGTAAAGTTGAATCATGATTGCGCTTGTACAAAATGCCATTACTCAAGAAAAACTTAGCAGAAAACCTTCTCAGAAACTTCTTATCTTTGACAGATGCCCCTTCAGGGAACTCCTGAGCTTCAAGATATCTTTTCACTTCATAGAACCAAGGCTTCTCCTCTGCCCCTTCTGTGTCAATCTCATTGCAGTATGCAGGCTTTTCAAATCTATCAATAGTAATCTTGGGAGCTTCATCATCCCAGCTGATCTCAAACATGGATGCCATGGTGGCTAAAGCATCTGCCAACTGATTCTCTCTTCGTGGAATATGTCCAAAGGTAATCTCTTTAAAATGTGGGATCAAAGACAAAACATGCTCTCTGTAAGGAATGAGATTATCATGTTTGGTATCCCAATCTCCTTTAATCTGACTTACTACCAGGGCTGAATCTCCATACACGTCTAGGAACTGAATCTTCATATCAATAGCAGCTTTAATACCCAGGATACATGCCTCATACTCAGCCATGTTATTGGTATAATAGAAACACAATCTTGCAGTAATCGGGGTATGGCAACCTTCAGGGGAGCTAATCACAACACCAACACCATTACCAAGTGCATTAGAGGCACCATCAAAAACCATAGTCCATCGGGATCCTTGTTCAGGTCCGTCATATTGTCCAGGTTCTTTGGTAATAATCATAATGTCTTCATCAGGGAACTCAAAACTCATTGACTGGTAATCATCCACTGCTTGATGAGCCAAATGATCAGCCACAACACTTCCTTTAATGGCCTTCTGAGTAGTATACTGTATGTCATATTCTGTCAAGATCATTTGCCATCTTGCAATTCTTCCAGAGAGAGCAGGTTTCTCAAATATGTACTTGATTGGATCCATCTTTGAAATCAATAAGGTGGTATGAGTCAACATATACTGTCTTAGTCGGCGAGCAGCCCATGCCAAAGCGCAGCAAGTTTTCTCGAGCAGTGAGTATCTTGTTTCACAGTCGGTAAACTTTTTGCTAAGGTAGTATATTGCCTGCTCTTTTCGACCAGACTCGTCATGTTGCCCCAACACACACCCCATTGAGTTGTCTAACACTGTTAAGTACATAATCAAGGGTCTTCCATCCACTGGTGGCATCAAAATTGGTGGTTCTAGCAGGTATCTCTTGATTTCATCAAAGGCAGTCTGGCATTCATCATTCCATTCCATCACCTGATCTTTCTTCAACAACTTGAAGATTGGCTCACAGATGGCAGTTAATTGGGAAATAAACCTTGCAATGTAATTCAATCGTCCCAAGAAACCTCTAACCTCCTTCTCAGTACGGGGAGCTAGCATTTCTCGTATAGCTTTCACTTTTGCAGGATCCACTTCAATACCTTTTCCACTGACAATGAAACCCAGGAGCTTACCAGATCTAACTCCAAAAGTACACTTGTTTGGGTTCAATCTCAACTTGTATTTCTTCAACCTCTCAAACAACTTGTGCAGATGATCAAGATGTTGTTCTTCATTCTGGGATCTGGCTATCATATCATCCACATATACCTCTATCTCATGATGAATCATATCATGAAATAAAGCCACCATAGCACGCTGATATGTTGCCCCTGCATTCTTCAAACCAAATGGCATCACCTTATAGCAAAAGGTGCCCCACTGCGTAACAAATGTTGTCTTCTCCATATCTTCAGGTGCCATCTTGATCTGATTGTAACCAGAGAAACCATCCATAAAAGAGAATACCTTATGCTGAGCAGTGTTGTCTACCAGAACATCAATATGAGGAAGTGGAAAGTCATCTTTGGGGCTGGCCTTGTTCAAATCTCTGTAGTCCACACACATACGTACCTTACCATCTTTCTTAGGTACTGGCACCACATTTGCAACCCACTGAGGATAAGAAGTCACTGCTAAAAACCCTGCATTGAACTGTTTCATTACCTCTGCTTTGATCTTTTCTGACATTTTAGGACGCATACGACGAACTTTCTGCTTCTTTGGACGACAATCTTCTTTCATTGGTAAACGGTGAACCACAATGTCTGTATCCAACCCTGGCATATCTTCATAAGACCAAGCAAAGATCTCCACATAGTCACGTAACATCTGAATCAACCTGCTCTTGACACTGTCCTCTAATTCAGCCCCTATCTTGACCTCTTTCCTGTTTTCTTCAGTTCCCAAATTCACAACGTCGACTGGCTCTTCATGTGGCTGTATGGCTTTCTCTTCTTGTTGTAACAACCTAGCAAGCTCTACAGGTACTTCACAATCGTCCTCATTTCCGTCTTCAGTTTGATAGATCGGATTCTCGAAATTATAATTGGCAATAGTAGAACTGTTATCAACAGGATCCAGAGTGGATGAGGATCTGCATTTTAGTGATGTGGGTGTGTGTAAGAACACATAGCTGATAAAACAAAAATAAAAGAAAAGAAAGACAAGGAACACAATATTTACGAAAAACGAAACGTCCACTGATTTTTATTGAATGAAGTATGCAAATGAAATGACATCCCGTAACAAGCACACCATTGTGCCCCGGGTAAGGCACAAGGCTTAAGAGTTCAATTGTTTAAGAAATTACAAACTTAAAAGCAACAACACAGTAATAGTATTTACTCCTGACTAAAGGAGATAGGAATAACATCTTCAGTTTTCCAATTATTGAGTCCAGCACCCACAGTAGGAAAGATCCAAGCATCCAAATTGTAGTCTTCATCATAGTCTCCCACAACATTGATCTGATCTTTCATAACCCCTTGATTAGTGATACGAACAGCACGAGCACGACGAACAGCCTTCTGGGACTCTGCAGTGAAACCCAAACCAAATTTGTCAGACTTGTATGGGATATCAGGAAGCTGACCCCAAATAGTACAACCACCTTCGTCTACCACAACCCTAGCATCATTGAGGGAGGCCATTGCCATTGTTGGAGGTTTTCTGGTGACCATAGGAACTTTCTTCGCAACAGGAGGAGCTACATAATCATTAACAATCCAGGGAACCACTTCAAATGTCTGACACGGAGTTTCAATGTATTCACCTTCCATTTCCAGATACTTGAAAGTGTTTACATGGCTGACAAAGTATTCTTCTTCTCCATAGACGGTAACAACCTTTCCTTCCACCGGATATCTTAGCTTCTGATGTAATGTAGAGATTACAGCACCTGCCCCATGGATCCAGGGACGACCAAGCAGACAAGAGTACGAAGGACGAATATCCATCACAAAAAATGTAGCAGTAAAAACCTGAGAGCCAACTTTAATTGGAAGATCAATTTCCCCATGCACTACTCTTCTAGAACCATCAAAAGCCTTCACCACAATATTACTGGGCTTTAGCACAACATCTTCAGGACTCAGCTTATTCAGGACTTCCTTGGGCAACACATTTAGAGAGGAACCATTGTCTATCAATACATGTGACAGGGTAGTGCCACTGCATTCAATTGAAATATGCAAGGCCCTGTTATGATCTCTCTTGGCAGGGGTCAAATCAGCATCAGAAAATCCTAACCCATTATCATAAGTCAGGTGGGCAACACAATTCTCAAACTGGTCAACAGAAATGGCATTGGGCACATGAGCAGTCTTCAGAAACTTGATCAAGGACTTGGCATGAGCTTCAGAACACAACAACAAGGACAACATAGAAATCTTTGAGGGAGTATGCCCCAATTGATCAACAATGTCATAATCACTCTTGCGAATGATTTTCAATACTTCTTCCATCTGCTTAGAGAGATCATCAGCAGCTGGCATATCAGTAGATACAGGCTCAATAACAGGACCTTTGCCCCGAGCATCAGTGGTAGAGGTAGCAGCAGGAGTAACTGCATTCTTGGAAGTAACTGGAGGTGAGAAGACTCTTCCACTACGTGTGATCTTGCTAGATCCAGCAATATTATCAATATCAACAGGCACATCAGCTAAGGGCTCCTGCTTAACACCATGGATGTAAACATCAGACCCATAGTGCCAAGGCACAGCTTTATCAGATGTATATGGAATAGGACCAGGAGTAGTAATGATCAGAGGAGCCACTCTGGCTTCAGCAACAACTTTCACAGGGCCTTCAGCAGTAATCTTGATTGGACCCTGATGGGTGATTTTAATAGGTCTCTTTGAAGTGATTCTTACCGGTACTTTGTCAACCATATCAACCTCTTCAACCTTCTTACCTCTAGTAATATGCTCCACCATACTTTCCACAGAAGATGGTCTCCTTTCAAACACTATAGTGTAATTATTCATGAGACGCTGAATCCCATCCTTCAACCTCCAACACTTATCTGGATTATACTCACAATAAATACAATCTTCACGACAACCCGGAAAGAACCCAGCTTGCACTAACTTCTTCCTGATGACAGACAATGGTGTGGTCAACTCTGCAACTGAATGGATATGTAAATCTTCATCAATGGCATTGACAGTCTTCTCGTGATTTGGCATTGGAGCAGTAATCACATTTGGAGTACCTGGAGGGTCAAACTCAATCTCTCCAGCCTCAATCATATCTTGAATTTTGTTCTTCAAGACCCAGCAGTTATTAGTATCGTGACCCTGACAGTTTGAATGATATGCACATCGTGCATTGGGATTGTACCTGGGAGAGGTAACATTAGGATTCTGAGGAGCCTCTTTCAGAGTAATGAGTTCAGCCTTTAATAAGTGTTGCAATGCCTGAGCCAGTGACATGTTGATCTTCGTGAACTGCCTTCTAGCCCTCTGTTGATTGCCCTGTGGCTGCTCTGTTGTTGCAGGAGTTGGATTTGAAATATGAACTGCACTAACAGACTGATGCCTTCTGTTACGATCAGGCTGACCATAAACAGCATTGGATTCTTTCTTCCCAGTGGGAGGCTTCTTTGCAGCACCTGATGAAGAAGTACCCACATGGATCTTGCCATTCTTTATACCATTTTCCACTCGCTCTCCTGTCATGATCAACTCAGTGAAGCCAGATGATGAGCTTCCAATGAGATGACTGTAAAACGGGCCATTCAGTGTACACATGAACATATCAACCAATTCCCTGTCAGTCAAAGGGGGTTGAACTCTTCCAGCTAAGTCTCTCCATTTCTGAGCATACTCCTTAAAACTTTCTTTGGCACCCATGGACATGCTTTGCAACTTCATGCGAGTGGGAGCTAAGTCAGCATTGTATTGATACTGCTTATAGAAAGCTTCAGCAAGATCATTCCAATCCCTGATGTTGACACTCTCCAATTGATAATACCACTCCAACTGAGCTCCAGATAAGCTTTCTTGAAAGAAATGGATCCACAACTTCTTGTCAGCAGTGTAAGGCTGAATTCTTCTGACATAAGATCTCAGATGCAGCTTGGGACAAGAGACCCCATCATAAACAACAAAGGTAGGAACCTTGAAACCAATGGGTATGACAACCCCAGATATCAGACTCAAATCTTCAAAATCTAGCCCAGAAGATTTCTGCAACTCCATAGCATCCATCCTATCCACAAGCATCTTGAATTTGTCCTCATTAGGATCATGGTAATAATTAGCCTCAGAATCAGAGTCCCCCATAGTGTTGTGGAGACTGCCTCCCTCTTTTTCAGATTCTTCCGATTCATAGTCTTCAGCTGGTTCTTTGGTCTTGGCAAGACCTTTGAACCTTCTTCCCATGTTGATCAAACCAGCTGACCTTCTAGTCTTCTTAGTCTTCTTGGCCAGCAGTGCCTTCAATTCATCCTGCCCCTTGGACAGGTTCAAGATCAGCTCTTGGAACTGTGTATTTTGTGCCTGGAGATCCTTAACTGATTGTTCAAGAGCCATTGCTGAAATAAACAGCGAGAAGATGAGAAACCTGTGCACGATTATAAACCTGTGATGCAATGAAATGATATGTGAATGCATATGCAATGTTTTCAAGGACCGCAGGATTTAAATTTGCTTAAACAAACAAGAAGGTAAACTTTTATTAGTAATAAATTTGTTTTGCCTTTTAGGCTTACAAAAAATGAAATGAAATAAGTACAAAAGATGGGGTTTTAAGTCTCCCATTGACGTTTCCTCTTTGTGTTGAGGTATGAGTTGAGGTTCCGTTCCTCGTGAAGTTGCTTTGTTAGTTCTAAGACTCTTTCTTGGCTTGCTTTGTAATGAGCCTCGAAAGTATCCCTTTGCTCCTTCAACTGGATCCAGGATCTCTGTAAGTCTTCCATGTCAGTAGGCATGTCTGGGTGAAGGATGGTATAAGCAGTGTCTCCTTCAGCAACAGGTTCCATGGTAACTGGCGGGATAGCAGGATATGGCATCATGAGAGTCTGAGCACGAGATTGCACCCATCTGAGATAAGCTTCCATAGGAATAGTGTACTTAGGCTCCAGTGTCTTGCTGTCAACCCTGTTTACTTTTCCCCAAGCTCGTATGAATCTCTGACGGTAACCTTGAAGATCGTTGTCGTAATCAAACACAATGCCCTGAATCAACATATCATGTGGACCATCACTCCGAGCGTAACCAAACTGTCGTAAAGCTAGAGAGGGGTTGTAGGTGATGCCTCCTCTTATGCCTAGAAGTGGCACATTAGGAAACTCCCCACAACGGTCAATGATAGTGATATTCTCCATAGATCTGGAGCACCAATGAATGTCTGAGTGAGAAAGTGACATGATCCTCTTGGACCATCTGAACCCTTGCTCATTCTTCATCACTGAGCGAGGAAGGTGAGAAATAAACCACCTAGAAAGCAAAGGTATGCAGCACATCAAAGTTCCTCTTGCCCTTGTAGTACGAGTATGAAGAGAGTGCAGAATGTCTCCAAGCAATGTAGGTACTGGATTGTGACTCAGGAATATGTTGATGGCATGAACGTCTATGAACTGATCTGGATTGAGGAACAATACTAAGCCATAAATCAGCAAGGCTAAGATCTCCTCAAAAGCATCATAGCTCATAGCCTTCAAGAACATTTGAGCCTTCTCTATCAACACCTTGGCTAGGACACCCTTGACTCCGCTTCTCGTTTCTAGAACAATGTCAGACTTCTTCAGATGTAGAGCTGCAGCAATAACCTCTGGTTTAAGCTCTTTCTCCAAGCCTGTGAAGGGTCTTTGATCAAGAACAGGTATACCCAGAAGTTTAGAGAACTCTTCCATTGTAGGAACCAGCTGATAGTCAGGGAATGTAAAGCAATGGTGCTTAGGGTCAAAGAACTGAAACAGAACACTCATCATGTCTTCACTGAACCCTGAGGTGACTAGATCCAATAGGTGACCATGTCTCTTGATAAACTGGGAATGATCAGACACTTGAGAAACCAACTCTTTAAGCTTAGCAGGTATGCCCACAAAGTTGATCCTGATAGTGTTTCTGCGAGCAGAAGCCATGACCTGCAACAAAGAACAAAGATAAATCCTTTGGTCCTTGAAATGGTTAGTGAAAATGTTATGCTTATGATGCATGATGATGTCATGATGTTATGCTCAATCACAAACATGTGGCACACACAAACAAGTCACACCATAGCTCTAGGTTTAAAGGCTTGCATGAGGTTTAAAGGTCAGTACCCTCCCCTGAAGTTAGATGGTTCATCCTGTCCTACAAAAGTAACCATGTTCTAAGGGATCTCAATATCATTGATCCTTCACAAGGGTGGTTGATCAGAAGGCAACTTACTTGCCAACCAAAACCCTCCAAGTTTAAGATCTCAATGAGTGTAGTATCGAGTGTCAACCAACTTCAGTCTGCACCAAAGCCGGTTACCTCACTACTTTCTAAAGGCCAAGATGGGATAACTAGGGTTCTAAAAGTTAGTTAGTGCATTGACAACATATGGCAGCCTCATATTATCCTCAACTTGACTTAAGGAACATAAGCACCAACCAAGAAGTCACACTAACTATGGCCACCAGATCAACCATATCGATATACGTCGTACAGTTTCCTTGGTCTATTGCCATTTACCTAAGGTACACTAGATCCGGGTTAGGATCTTTCACACATAAGAGCACCCCAACAGATAAGTATAAAGCAAACAAGGCAAACAATTTTAAAGTGATCTAATTCCTAAGGGTACCCCTATTTTATTAAGTCCCCAGCAGAGTCGCCAGTTCTGTAACACGGTGGGAGAACTGACTTTAGTTATGTTGCGGATAGCAAGAGTCGCCACCGACTTTTATTTTATCCAAAGGAAAGGCATAAAAGAACAGGAAAGACCTTTTAAAATATTTTTTTGGGTCCGGGGGGTAGGTTATGTAAAGGGAAGGTGTTAGCACCCTTTACATCCATAGTTATCCATGGGCTCTTAGTTACATCCAGGAGCATTTACATAATAATGAAGCAATTAAAAATAAATAGCAAAAATAAATAAATAAGCAAAATATAAATAATAAATAAATAAGCAATAATAATTATAATAGGGGTTAGTAATAATAATAATTAAAATAAATAAGGTTAGTGAAATAATAATAATAAGCATAATTTAAAAATAAATGGATTAGTAATAAGCATGATCAATAATAATAAACAAAAATAAAATTTTAATGTTAAATAGAAAAATAAGAACAATTATGTTAATTAATCATGAAATTTAAAATTATGAACAAATTAAATAAATTATAAACATATTATGAGAAATTATTAAATTTGCAAATTTTTAGAAATTATTTACATATATACTAAATTATAAACAATTATAGGGTATTTATAAAAAAAATAGATTAATCATAATTATATTTACAAAATTTAATAAATAAAATATGCACATGGTAATTATATTTTCAAAATTAAAGATTAGGTTTTTTAATAATTGTTTAGAGAAAAATAAACTAGGGTTTATAAAATTTGGGTTTGTTTAGAAAAAATTGATTTAATGAATATATACATATTATAATATCAATACATAATAATAATAAAAAAAAAAAAAAATTTTGAATTAAGAACAATGGTTTTAGAATTTAGAAAATATTGAATACATATATATTATCATGAAATTATTTAATTATATATTTATAATAATTTAGACAAAATCAATTAAATAAAATAAAAATAGAAAAAAATAACAAAACTTACCTGGCTGGGATATGAACCCAGGAGGCTTTGTTTCACAATACCCATGCCCTACCACTGGGCTGCGCGCTGATGGTGCAAGAAGAATGAACTCCAAGTTGTTTTGTTCCTTCAAACCAACAATCAGGAAAATAATGAAAAAAACAAAAGGCCTGGGGGTAGAATCGAACCCAGGACCTCTTAAACGCGCAAACATACACATGACCAATCCTGCTGGGTGAGCGAGCCTGTTATTATGTTGGCCATAATACATAATATATTATGTTTCATGTTTAACCTGAAAAAATAAGAAAAAATGCACCAAGCCAGGACTCGAACCAGTGCCGTCACGCAATACACAAACCAGCCTTACCACTGAGACAAGCTGCACGCTTGTGATACTAAACCAACAATAAAACATAAAATATTTTAAATAAAATTTGAATTTTTCAGGACGCGCCAACCAGCTTCATCTTCTTCAGTGTACCTGCGAAATTTGTTACAAATTTTCCTACCATCTTTCCTGCGAAAACACAATGGCAGCAAAACCTACGAAAGCCAATGATCAATAAAACTGTAAAATTTCACAAAATTGAATCTATCAATGTGATCCAAACATTCATGCGGTTCATTCTATGATTTTAGAATCCATTTATATTCCATAAATCAGAAAACCCTAAACCTTGGTTCAAACCCTAATAATGGTGTTTCACGGGTTTCTCATGCTTTCTTTGATTTCTTTGCCCAGAAACGTTCTACATATCATCACAAACAAGATTAGGAAAACAAAATTCATTAATATGCAGTGAATTAGTGTAATCGAAAAAATCATATTCAAGAACAATCATGGTTCGGTTTATGCATTATGGCATGGTTTTGATGCATATGAGTATTGGTTCATGATCAGGGAGGTCCAAGGATCATAGCTGTGTCCTTATTTTACCTTCAAATGCCTTGGAAATTGAAAACCGAATGTGAGTTTTGAGAGGTTTTTTGAAATTGTGAACTTACTCTTGAGGCTGTGAAAATCCGTGAGTTCATGTTAGGGTTGCACTAAGTACTTATAGGAGAATGTATTAGGTCAAAAAGATTGATTACTTGTGTGGAAAATTTGATATGAAAAGATTCAAAATGATCATGCCTTAAAAATCAAATATTCATGTATGAACACTTGCTATTTTTGGCTAATCTTCATGATTTCTTTCCTCTTCAATTCTAATCAAATTTATGATTTTCTAGAAGCTTGATCCAATTCAAATCTTACATTTTCATATTTTATTTTTATTTAAAATGATTTTTAATGAATTAAATCAAAATAAATAAAAATAAAATAATAAAAAATCTGATTTTTAATGGTTTGGGTCGTGCATGAAGTTATTGTATGGATTGGATCATCATTTGGCAAGCCCATTTGGAAGAAATTGGTTTTAGACCCCCATTTTCATCATAAACCAACTCAAAATTTCCCAACTTTGCAAGGGCACATATCCTTCAATTTTAATGGTATGAGGGTGTTTTTGGACATTTTGGAAAGCTTGAAGAGTCCTCTAACCAACCCCACTGGTTTCATGTCCATATCATTTACCAATCTCAAGTTATGCCCTTTTGAAGTTGTTGACTTTTTGTTGACTTTCAAAAGGACCTATAATGTCTTAGCTCATACCTTCCAAATGAAGCATTTTTGGGCTTGGCTTGTGAGACACAAAGTTGTAGAGAATTCAATTTCCTTCAAAATGAGCTTTGAGTGGAGACTTGGTGATGAAGTATGTGAAAGTTATGGCTGGTCAAAGTTCAGTTGACTTTTACTGAGAAACCCTAATTTAGAAACTCCTGATTCTTGATGATCTGAAATCTCCTTGATGAATCATGATCAACCCTTGATCAAATGATGAATTTTACTTCATATACTTGATGTTGGCAAAAAATCATGAAGTTTGACTTTGGTTTGACCACAGTTGACCTCAGTTTGACTTTTTAACTACTTTGACTGATTTTGACTTATCTGATCATCTGACTGAGCAAACTTTTGAGAAAAGTCTTGAAACTTGTCATGGGGATTCTTACACATATATAGGATATTATGAAGCTCACTTGAAGTCTTGGAAGTTCATTTAGCCTGATTAAAGTCAAAACCCTAGTTTTGGATGCACTGCTTAGGAGGTGCATTGTCTGAAGGAATTGTCAACTCTTCTGACCAATTGTGAACTTTGTGAACCTTGTGAACCATCATAAGCTGTCTTGTGAATCTCATGGGAGGTATTGTGGACCTTGTGAACCTTGTGAACCTCATAAAGTGACTTGTAGACTTCATGAACCTCATGAAAGGTCTTGTAAGCATTGTGAATCTTGTGAACCTTGTGAACCTTCATGAAGTGACTTGTAGACTTCATGAACCTCATGAAAGGTATTGAAAACATTGTGAAACTTGTGAACCTTGTGAACCTTCATGAAGTGACTTGTAGACTTCATGAACCTCATGAAAGTTCTTGAAAACATTGTGAAACTTGTGAACCTTGTGAACCTTCTTAGCACACAAAGTCTTGTATTGTGAGGGCAAATTTTGGGGTGCAACACATATGTGTTATCAGCAGATGTTGTTAAAGATGATAAGCCTTGGTTCCATGATATCAAATGCTTCTTGGAAGATCAAACATACCCACCTGGGGCATCTTCCAATGATAAGAAGACATTAAGAAGGCTAGCTGGTAGTTTTTTCCTGAATACTGATGGTTCCCTGTATAAGAGAAACTTTGATATGGTACTCCTCAGATGCGTTGATAGAGCAGAAGCAGACTTGTTGATGCACGAAGTGCATGAAGGATCCTTTGGTACCCATGCTGGAGGGCATGCTATGGCTAAAAGGTTGCTAAGATCAGGCTACTACTAGATCACAATGGATGCAGACTGTTGTGCCTATGCTAGAAAATGCCATAAATGCCAGATTTATGCGGATAAAGTGCATGTGCCTCCCAACCCTTTGAATGTGATGTCTTCACCCTGGCCCTTTGCCATGTGGGGCATTGATATGATTGACAAGATTGAACCGACTGCTTCAAATGGCCACAGATTCATCCTGGTAGCCATTGACTATTTTACCAAGTGGGTTGAAGCAGCTTCTTATGCAAATGTTACAAGGCAAGTAGTAGCCCGATTTCTAAAGAGAGACATCATCTGTCGGTATGGAGTGCCCGAGCGAATCATTACTGATAATGGTTCCAACTTAAACAACAAAATGATGGCAGAACTATGTCGGGACTTCAAGATCCAACACCACAATTCTTCTCCTTACAGGCCAAAGATGAATGGCGCTGTTGAGGCAGCTAACAAGAATATCAAGAAGATTGTACAGAAGATGGTAGTTACCTACAAAGACTGGAATGAAATGCTATCATTTGCCTTGCATGGGTACCGTACGTCAATCAGAACATCCACTGGGGCAATACTGTATCAGCTTGTGTACGGTATGGAGGCAGTCCTACCTGTTGAAGTTGAATTACCCTCCTTGCGGGTACTAATGGATGTTAAGCTAAATGAAGCAGAGTGGGTCCGATCCCGATACGAACAACTGAATCTGATTGAAGAAAAGAGATTGGCTGCAATTTGTCATGGGCAGCTGTATCAGAAAAGAATGAAGAAAGCCTTCGATCAGAAAGTCAGGCTTCGAGAATACCAAGTAGGAGATCTTGTGCTGAAAAGATTCCTCCCTCCTCATACAGACCACAGGGGCAAGTGGACTCCGAATTATGATGGTCCGTTCATAGTAAAGAAAGTTTTCTTTGGTGGAGCACTGATGCTCAGTACTATGGATGGTGAAGACTTCTTGTCCCTTGTGAATTCAGATGCAGTTAAAAAATACTTCGCATAAGTGACCCGCTGGACATAAAAACAGAATGTAAGTCCAGGCAAAAATAGGGCATCCCGGCGAGTCAAAAACAGAATAAAAGACTCGGGTAAAAATAAGGGAAAATAAATAAGAAAAATGTACACCCGCTGAGCTGAAAAGCCGCATTGGACAGCTCAGGCAAAAAATGGGTACCCCGGTGGATTGAAAACCCGAAAGGGCGATCCACGCAAAATAAGGGAATAAGCGAACAACTGCATTCTGAATTCATCTGTATCACTTACAACATGGCAAGCTTTGAAAGGATAAAGCATTGGTCAGAATCAACCTTCTTCAGAAAGCAAGATGAGAAGAATGTCAAGTGTTATACAAGTCATAGAAAAAGGGAAGCTCCTTGAAGCGTCGTCAACATTGACACTGTCTTTTTGTTTCTCAATTTGTAACGATCTCCTCATTTCAAGGGATCCGTTTCTTTGACTGTATCTTGCCAATTCAGGGCGCATAAATTAATAAAATCAGATTTTCAGTCATATCTTGTCTCGTACATTTTATTTTTCATTTGCAAAATGTCCGATGTCCTTAAGATATTGATTGCATAAATACATATGCTTCCCTTCTAAAAATACGTGCTTATAGGAAATATATTTGCTCCCGGGAGTGTCTAAACTCCTATGACGGAATCCAGTAAGGGATACCTCGGGGAACTTGTACGTTTCTTTGTCATACAGGATTGCAGGTGTTCAAAGCACAACATGGGGCATGAAAGCTTCTCCCCAGTAGGCTGCCAAATCATTATTTCCTCAGCACACCTTCCAAACAGCACCAGAGATGCTTTCTCCCCAGAGTTGTCAGGCATCACTTCTCCAACATTTCCTTCAGAGCAGTACCAGAAGGTGCTCATATCCCCGGCTGAGTTGTCAAGTATCATCCTCAGCAAGATCCCCGCAAAAATCTCTGGGAGGATCTTTCAGTGATCTTTTTTCTTCCCCAGCCGAGTGCTAGACAGGGAACCACCCCCGCAGAGTTTCAACTTATATCCAGAAGAGCAACGCTTGAAGATCTCACGACAGGGTGACGAAAGCTTCTACAGACCCCAGCTGGGTCCCTCATTACCAAGATAGATTTATCAACGACCTACTTCCCCATGTAGAGTCATGTATGTCAAAACTACCAATGATCTCATCCCCAGCTGGGATACCCCTTTCAAGTAGATCAGCCAGAGATCTCCTCAGCAACAGGATCCGGATCCCGGATCGGTACCTTTGCATAATCATAGCATTCGCATCATATGTTCCCCACAAAGCGTAGCATTCCGTCTAATACGGAGCATTACGGCAAAAATCAAACATATCACATAAATCATAAGCCATGTGTCGAGCTGAACACTTGTAAATACCAAAATACCTCTCAAACTCCCCGGCAAAATACTAAAGCATTTCCTTTACACTCACAAATACAGTTGCATGCTCCTTTTGGCACTCGTCCGTGTCATCATTCCCCAATAATTTCCCGAGCAAGCAGATGCTTATACATTACGGATGCTTCTTGACACTCGTTTGTGTCATATTCCCAGTAGAAATCCAAAGCATCCCCTTTGCACTAACAATACTCATGTGTACATATATCTATACACTTTCTTCTCTGACACCCGTCCGTGTCACCTCCCCTAACATAGTTACCTAAAAACTTTGTAAACCAAATACTTGTTCATAATACTTCTTCCGGCACCCGTCCGTGTTGTACTCTCCCCAGCAAGTTGAGCACTCGTCTGTGTCTCACTCATACTTTTTACTCATACAAATACTTGTCCATATCTTGTATACACTTCTTAAATCCCCTCAGATTCGACACTCGTCTGTGTTCTTTGTTAACTAGTTGATACTCGCCGGTATCATCATCTCTGAACATGCGTCAAGCGTTTGTTTCTACTGATACTCGTCCGTATCATAGTCTTAAGGATGCTTGTCCGCATCTTTAATTTATACACCGTGTCAAACACTTATATTTAGACACTCGTCTCTGTCTACCATCCCCCAGAAGAATTCCCGGCAAATCTTGATAAACTATTTTCTTTCTATCTGACATTCGTCCTATGTCATGATATTTTCGGCAGCCGTACCCTGCCAGGTGATCGTCCTTCACCTTTTTGATGATTGTCCTTCATCATTCCCAGCGGAGTCTCTATTCATTAGAACCCCTTCCTATCCGACATTCGTCCTATGTCGGGATATTCTTAGCAGACGTACCCTGCTAGGTGATCGTCCTTCACCTCTTGATGATCGTCCTTCATCATTTTATCCGATGGTCGTCCCCATCGTTGATCTTGTTATCTGACCTTCGTCCTATGTCATGATAAACCCTCAGAGCAGCCGTACCCTGCTAGGTGATCGTCCTTCACCTCTCGATGATCGTCCTTCATCATGCTTATCTGATGGCCGTCCCCATCGTCGACCTTTTTATCCGGCATTCGTCCTATGTCGTGATACTTTTTGGCAGCCGTTCCCTGCCAGGTGATCGTCCTTCACCTTAGATGACTGTCCCTCATCTTATCCCCAACAGAGCAGTCGTCCCCTGCTAGGTGATCATCCTTCACCTTTGATGACCGTCCCTCATCAATTATTTCATTTGTGCTTTGAACCCGATGGTCGTCCCCATCATCTACCTTTCATCCCAGAAGAGTCTTATTTCTTTACTTGATGGTCGTCCCCATCATGATCCCTCTATTTTCCCAGCATGTCGGTCGTCCCCGTCATCGCTTTATCCCCAGCAGTCATCCTCTGCTTGACGGTCGTCCTCCGTCGCCCGCACTTTATAATTATACTTTACTTCCTTTAACAATCTATATCCCCTTTCTTCTTCATTCCGTGAGTGCAAATTTTGGACTGTCTTTGGTATTCAACCATAAGTTATCTTGTTTGCCTGTCAAGCCGTTGCTTACATTCTGCACAGCTAACTCATGCTTGAATAGGGGCAGCTGTAAACACCCCAAATTTGCCCTCACCCATTCACACCATGGCTTATGATCTTTTCATTTGCATAAATTCAATCATAGCATCTCATACCACATTTTTGATTCACTGCATTGATTCAAAGCCATTTGTATCTAGGGTTTGTGATCTGAGCCATCCCTGAGTCATTTGAGCCAGTCCAAAGGTCTTCAATCATCTCAAAGGGGTCCATGTATATTCAAGCATCATATTATATCCCCACAAGGTCAAGGAAGTCAAAGAATCACAAGAACTGAGAAAGGCATGGAAGCAGAGCCAGGTTTAACTGCACAGATGACCTAAAATTAGGGTTTTGGTTTCAGAGGCCATAACTCCAATTTTTTTGGTTATTCTTGTTTCTATTGGTCTCTATAGGTTGTGAGGATCATGCATATCAACTTTCATGAAGAAATTCAATGGGGAAGGCATCTGATCAAGAGATGACTTCTTGAGCAAGTCAGTGCAAAATCAGGGCATCTGAGGCCCCCAATGACCCAACCAAAGGGGTTTCTCCATCCTTTTGAATGTGTGTGATCTTTATTTGATCATAGAAGATGTTATAAGTTCACAAATTGAAGAATTTCAAGCCATTTGCAAAGTTGCCTTTTTGGGAAAGTGACCTGTAATAAAACTTGCCATTTTGGGAAAGTTTTTCAACCTCCTCTTTTTGATTCAAAAATGCTTCAAATGAAAGAACTTTGGTCATGAAAGTTGTAGAATGGATCCTCCCATTTTCAAAAAGTACAAGAACTCATCCTAATTCATTTTAGATCAAAAGTTATGGCTTGGCAAAGTTGGATAAAATCACTAAAATTTTCACTTTTGCACAAAAGGGAAAACTTGCAAATTCTCATGACAAGCATCTATGTGACTTCAAATCAGCTTCTAACCAATACACAAACATCATGTATGGCCCAAAATTCAGATTTGCCCAAGAAGTTTCTCACTTTCATGCTTTGAACTCCAAGCTATCATAAGCCATTTTCCATAAAGTCCAA
The DNA here is from genome assembly GCA_963966055.1 of Lathyrus aphaca. Taxonomy (NCBI): domain Eukaryota; kingdom Viridiplantae; phylum Streptophyta; class Magnoliopsida; order Fabales; family Fabaceae; genus Lathyrus; species Lathyrus aphaca. The sequence goes on along the minus strand of OZ014521.1, from coordinate 26,818,582 downwards.
AAGGAGGAACTCTTGCAAAATTGATCCCCAAGGTTTTGTAGGGTCTCTAACTGATTTCAAGACATCACCATAACATCATGTAACCTATCATAACAAAAATTCAGCAAAGAGTGTCACATGTTTATGACCAAAAGTCACAAAATGTAACGAGTTGCTAAAATGCAAAATCACTTCAAACTTGTGATCCAAGCCATACAGCTCACCACAATTGATCCAAGAGTCATCCTTGAACTCAGCTGATGCAGTACAAGCCAGGAAACCATCTCTGCACCTTGCCATACCTTAAGTACACCAAACCTTGACTTTTTGACATTTCTCCCATGCTCTTGGAATAGTGATCAGCAGCCTCTACTAACCTGCTCCATAGCCTACTCAAACATTATGGGAATGATATAGCAACTCATTTCAGCATTGAAACAAGACACAATCCAGCTTGCACAAAAACTGTCAAAAACTTCTCCTCTTCGAAACTCTTCACATAGCCATCAAACTTCCATTTTTCTTTCACCAACAAGTCACAAATCATCCACTGAACAAGAATCCACCATTGAAACAGCCTGAAACATCATATGCTTAACCCTCCATTTCTGCTACACTAGAACTGGAACTTGCAAACTAGCCAACATCAAGAGTTTTGAAGCATCCCACTAGCTTCAGGAGGATCAGAGGAGGCTCTTTGCATGAAGGAGGAGCTTTGAAAGTCCACATTCACAGTTCATCACCTGAGGTAGCTTCAAACATCAAACTTTTCAGAGCTTGTATTTTTTGTTACAAAATGAAAGTATATGTTATGCTGATCATGCTGATATCTTCAGAATTAAAAATGGTGAAGAAATGACTATTTGGTTGCTCTCTGAAATTTCACCTGTGAATTTTGTTTGCTTCGATTCCCTCTGTTCTTGGGTTATAAATGTTGTTTGAGGGGTGATTTGAATGGGGTTTGGGTAGAGGATCATTTCCCCGTGTTCAATTTGATGAATGGTGGCCTGTAGCATGTTTTAGGGTTTTTGCTTCGCCGGAGAAGATGACCGGAGCTTCCCTCCGGTCACCTGAAAGTCATTAACCCTAATTAGGGTTTAAGTGCCAGATTAGATATGAACCCTTGGATGCGTGTTTTAATTAGTGGATGGATGACTCAGATTTCACAATTAACTCTTAATTCATTTTAATTAGGTTAATTTAGGATTAATAAAATAATTTGATCAGAGTCAATCCTGACCCTCAGTTTGCGCACGCAGTCAATCATTGACCCCCAAGTTTGAATACCAGCCCTAGGATCTGCATACTTTCTCTTTAATTTCATTTTATTTCTTTTTATTTGTATTTAACTTCCACGAATTTTTAAAAATAGCAAAACATATTAAAAAATTCTGAAATTTTTTGTCAAACCTTTTATTAATTTTCAGAACCCAAAAATATTTTTATTTTTATTTTTTGCATTAAAAATTATTTTTAAATCATCTAAATGTTTTTTTTAATTAGTTAATGGAAATTAATTAATTAAAAATGCATTTAGGTATTTAAAAATCACCAAAAAATTCACATTGCATTTTAAAACATTTAGAAACATTACCAAACTCTCAAAACAAATTTCTTTTTGGTTCTTGATCTCTTTTGATAATTTTCATTGGAATTAAAGTTGTTTAAAGACAATATTTTGATCCTAACTTGAAAAAATCCATTCTGCCTAACCATGAAGAGTTTGATAATGGTTCTTCTTGCATTGCATCCTTCATAGCATGTAGTCTTTAGGGTAAAATTGGTTTGAATTCATCCTTCATTTTCAATTTAATGTGCATTTTTCCTTTTGAGGTACCTTGAAACCCTAGTTGACTTGAGAAATTCATAACTCCCATTAGGTTAAGAGTTAGGTCCCCTCCTTTGGGCAATAAACTTGTGTAGGGTTAGGGTTCCTTTGATCCCATTTTCAATTTTTTATCATGTCATTTGCTTCTGATTTTGAATGTTGTGTTGTATGTTATGCATAAGCCCTAATTTGTGCCTTCATTTGTATCCATCTCTCATATGCTTGCATTCAAGAACTTGCCATGACATTTTGTGCATCCAAATGATTCATAAGACATCTTAGGACATATTAGAATCATGTTTGATCATTGCATCATTCATTTGACATGTCATACCTTCATTGCATTTCATAAGCTTTCATGAACTTTCATGGTTCAAGGCAGGCTCCATATGCATCCATTCTCTTGTATGCTCACATATATGCATCTTGTATGACTTTGCACCATCTCTTGACATCATTTGCATCATGTTTATGTTTCTGACTTTGGCCTTTGCCCATCCATATGCATTGTTTCATCTCATTTCTTCCCTTATGCATCATGTACTAACTTTTCAGGTTAATGGTAAGTTTGTTTGGGAGATGGATTTGCCTTCACCTCCTACCTCTTCTCACCTCATCATTTTACATCCTTGCTGCATTTTTACTTGTCTTGGAGTGAGCTTGCTCACTTGTGCCTCTCTTCCCTCTTTTCTCTTCTCATCTCATCCCTTTTCTATCTTGCTTCTCCTTGGTGGCTTCCTTGAAGATTTCTCCTCTTAAGCCTCACAAACCCTAGGACTTCCAAGCATTATAACATTTTAGGATTGTTTAGTCCCCCTTAGACTCTTTCCTTTGAGTTTTCTTTGAGTCTTCTCTTCTCACCTCATAATCAAGGACTAAACCCCAAAGGTTTTAAGGCTTTGTGATTAAGCTTATGCCTGCACCCTTCTATTAGGATGGAGTGTATAACTTTAATCCTAAGTGTTAAACCCTTAATGTGTTTAAATCCTCTAATCAATTCACTTAATAATCACTAAGACATCAAGCTTGTAACTTGGGCCTTGCATTAGGGTTCTAATTCTTCCTTAATTGGTTAAGAAGGACTAACCCTAGTGTTAATGGACAAGTCCCCCTCAAGTTGTCTTACAAACCATAAAAATCACTTCTTAATCTTACCATTAACTAAAATCCACTTTAATAAAGGCTTTGTTTTGTCATGAGGTTAATCCATAATCATGGATTAAGTTGAGGAGCCTTCCTCAGGTTAAATGTTCTCATCTATTATCCTTCTATTAGGATGGTGTAATGGGTCCATTAAATCTCTGATTATGGCTTAATCTCATTACTTAACACTAAACAAAAATACCAAAAACATATAAATAATCACAAGTAGGTTAATGATCTTAATCCTACATCATGGTGATTAAGTGTGAGGTGCTTACTTCACATTTAAGATATTCTCATTACCCCTAATCTGAGGGAGGATGTGATGAGTTTACTAACCCTTGGTTTAGGCTTAAGCTCACTTTCTTATGACAAACCACAAAAAGCAATAAAAGATTGAAAACACAAAACAAACAATAATCGTCTCCTCCGGGATTCTTTTCTCATCTCATTCACTCATAAACGAGAACTCGCTCCTTCCGTCTAATGCAAGACAGTCTGCACCTGAGCCAAACAGGTCATACACTTGAGCATAGACAAGCAAACAGTTCACAAGTCAATTTTTCTTTCAGTCTCTTTGAGTCGAACTACGGTGTTCTGACTTCCTCATTGCACGAGAGGATACGTAGGCATAACTTAACAGTTATCGAACAAAAGTTTCTGTATATTCCCCACTCTTCCAGCATTATTCTTTAAGCCTCAATATCTTGAGCTTTTCACTGACACTTCTCATATTCCACTTCACACTTCTTTTACACTGACACTTGCATTCTTTTCCAGCTTTGATACACAGATTGCACTGACACTACCCCTTTAAAACACAAATCTTTTGAGCGTGGATCCCGTCGAGTACGGCGGACAATCTGGGTGCTAATACCTTCCCAGGTTGTAACCAACCCCCTTTCTCAGTTTCTCTGGTTCGCAACCGTCTTATCCATCTTTTCTCAGGTTTATGCAGCATTACCTTTCCTTCGGGATAAAAATACCTAGCTGGCGACTCTTTTCTTTCTGAGTTCACCCTTGTGTGTTCTCTCTCCTTTCGCCGACCGTTCGCGTCTGTACCCCTTCTGACCCTGGGTGTCATTTGGTGGGAGCGACAACTTCATGTCTTAATATGGAGAAGATGGGTATACGAAAACAGTTGGCTCCAATAGAGAAAGGAAAAAGAACTTATCTACCTCAAGCATGTCACACTCCATCTAAAAAGGAAAAAAAGATGTTTTGTGAGTGTTTGCAAGATATTAAAGTTCTGCAAGGTTACTCATTAAACATCAATAAACTTGTATCAATGAAAGATATCAAGTTAATTGGTTTAAAATCTCATGATTGTCATGTATTGATGCAACAACTTCTACCTGTGGCTATCCGTGGGATCCTTCCAAAAAATGTGAGAGTAACTATAACAAGATTGTGTTTATTCTTCATTGTCATATGTAATAAAGTTCTTGATTTCAAAAAATTATATGAATTAGAAGATGGGGCTGCCATAATCTTTTGTCAATTGGAGATGTATTTTCTTCCATCATTTTTTGACATTATGGTTCACTTACTTGTTCATCTCATCAAAGAAATCAGAATTGTGGTCCAGTTTATTTAAGGTGGATGTATCCAATAGAGCATATATGAAGATATTTAAAGGTTATACAAAGAATCATCACTGACCAGAAGCTTCGATTGTTGAAAGGTACATCACAGAAGAAGTTGTTGAGTTTTGTACAAATTATTTGTCAGATGCAGGTTCTATAGGAATTCCAAAGTCTCGTCATATTGACACAGACAAAAGAGGTATTCAAGGTCTAAATGTTAAATGTTAAGTCAATGGCTCAAGATGTAATTATTAAAGCATATTTCTATATATTGAATAATACAGATGAGGTTCAACCTTTCATGGATACTTACAAAATACTTTTGAAGAAAAAATATTCCCGAATGAGTGAAAAGTTGTTGTTGATATAACATAACAATAGATTCATGGATTGGTTTAATAAAAATGTATCTAATTATAGTAGTGCATCCGAGATACTCAAATGGTTTTCGTACGAGCCAAAATTATGTGTCATTACTTGGAATGCATACGACATTAGTCATTATACCTTTTATGCAAAATCAAAAGATGATTTTAGTACAATGCAAAATAGCGGGGTTATGGTTGAAGTCGAATCGATGTATTTATCGAGTTCGAAAGATAAGAATTCAATATTGGCAACTACCGCATTTTATGGTGTCATTGATAATATTTAGGAGATTGATTATGTTATTTTCAAAGTGGCTTTATTTAAATGCAAGTGGGTTCCTAATATAGTAATGGTGTACACATTGATGACTTAGGATTCATCAGGGCCGACCTTGGCAAGGCATCTTTTATGACCGAACCATTCATCATGTCTTCTCAAGCAAAACAATTTTTCTATGTTACCAATCCATGACGAACCATTCATCATGGTTTCTCAAGAAAAGCAAGTTTTCTATGTTACCGACCCATCAGACATATCGGAAAAATGATCAATCGTACTCCAAGGAAAACACATTCCTCTTAGTGATGAAAGTCTTGATATTTCGTCCACACCTTCTTACACAACACAAGTTCCTACCTCATATGATGAAGTTGATGGATATGTCGTGCATGTTATACGACTCGATCATGAAGAAGGCATATGGTAAAATTAACAAGTACATAATTTATTATTTATTCATAATATATTAATTGTATGTTATAATTTATATGTATTTTTACTAACAAGTATAATTATTTGAAATTATAGGTATTTAGAGCCAAGACACCAAGAGACAAAAAACCAATACACAAAGTTACAATCATGTGAAGTTATGTAATGTATGTAAATTGTAGGATGTTATTCTGATAAATTGTTGGATGTTGTTCTGATATAATTGAATATGATACAATTATGTGATATTATGAATATGATATAATTAATATTATTATGAAAACTTTATCACAAATGTGAGTTGTATTCTCTGTTGTATTATAATATGGAGAACAATAATACAGGTTAAAAAAATGGGATTAATTATAAAAGCGGATAATATTTGTTAATTTTTCAGAAAAATTAACAACAGTTATATTTCATAACCGTTATAATATCTTACACGATGTCCAGGAAAAAATAAATATCAAAATGGCGTAGTAGGGAATCGAACCTAGGACAATTATTTTATTACAATAGTGTATTGTAAAATTCGTTATGATAAGTAGCGCTCTTTCTAATTTATTATAATTCCTATTAGGTCGTGATTGTAAGTATCATATATATAACGACAATCTACATAACAACGCCCTCACCGCTTCATTATATGTCATTCTCAATCGTTGTTAAATGGGTTTTTCGTAGTAGTGCGTCTAGGGCAACTAACATTTCTTCATCCAAGTCGACTAACTCGTTCATCATCATTCTCCAGTAGTGGTTCGATGGGATCTCATTTTTCCTTTGGGTTCTTACTGATTGTATTATATCTCGGCAGGTAGTAAGTACTGCATCATGTCCAAATGTCAGTCGGAAATGTGTGGAGTTGGTTGCTTCCTTAGGGGATGTATGACAAGCCCAAAGTGTTTAATCTAAAGTCTTGTTCCTATTCTTTGGCTTTTGACCTATATGTTTTCCGATCAAACCAATTATGATTATATTTGCAGCCTTAACTTAACCATTTGGTTGGGTGTAATAAGGGGGTAAAGGTTAGAAGTCTGATCCCTGGTTCTAAAGCAAACTCAACCGTCTTTCGGCCAGTGAATATTGAACCTTGGTTTATGGTTATAGTCCCAGTCTCAGTAATCCCAAACCTACTAAGAATGTGACTTTGAATGAAATTGATCTAAGTATATTGGTCAACCTTCACCAAAGGCATTGTTTTGACCCATTTCGTGAAATAGTCGATGTTTACTAACACTTACCTATGCCCTTGAGATGATGTAGGTTTGACCTCACAAATAAAGTCTAACACCCAACATCTAAATGACCATATTTGACGATTGAATGTGGCTGACTAATAGGGACATGTTGGATCCCCGCATTCTTTGCACCCCTTGGCAAATTTTATGCAGTCCTTCAACATTGTGGGTCAGTATACCCCTTGTCAAAACAATAACCATTTCATCTTTTGGCCTGCTTAATGGGCCCCACATGAACCACTATGGGCACTAAATATTACCAAATAAGCTTCGCTTTCTCTAAGGCACATAAGTAAGACACCTTCATGCGTCTTTTTAAATACTTGTTTCCAACGATGATGGAACTTAAAGACTTTTACTTGATATTTTGATGTGTTTTTCCTGTCAGGGTTTTTTAGGAACTCTATAACTAGTCTTCGTGAATCATCGTTTCACACACTGTCAATGGCAAAAATTTTAAAAAAACAAGGATTTAAGTCTTCTAACTCTTATACTCCCACCAGTTTTGACTTTGATAACTCTGTAGAAAGTACACTAGTCGAAATCAATTTATCTTTGAATTTGATAAGCTCTTCTAATTTTTCTTTAGAGACTCTATATCCTTAAGCTATTTGGGCCAAGTCATTGGCCTCCTGATTTTCAATCTACGGTACATGTTTAATGTCGACTATGTCTAATCTTCTCAGCAATGAATTCACCCTGACAAAATACATCATTAAATTCTCGTCATACACTTGTAACCTTTTGTTAACAGTTTCACTACTAATTATGAATCCCTTTGATCTTGACTCTTGTTGCCCCTGGGTCTAACAAGATCATAAGTCTTTTTATTAAGGCTTTATATTCAGCCTCATTATTAGAGCAACAACCATTAATTTTGAATTTATACATAGTTGGAATTCCTTAGTGGATATAATCAAAATTCCAACGTTGATTCCTTTAGCGTGACTAGAACCGTCGAAGTACAACTTCCATGCTAATTGCTCGATATAGTTTTGTGATACTTCCGTTATTGTGTGATCTACTGTAAAATCACCAACGATTTGACCTTTCATGGTTTTTAATGGCACATAAGTCAGAGAATACTATGTTAAAGCTAGAGCACATTTTCTTATCCTACCATGCAGAATTGGTTTCAACAACATATCCTTGATAATATCAAAATGTGAATAGACAAACACATATGTTGAGTTGATATAATATTTTAATTTAATACAAGAGAAATACAAAGAAATGCACAACTTCTCTATTAAGCCATATGATAACTTAAGAAACTACCATATTTTCCATTTGATTCGCATGCGTATTTTGGTTTTTTCCATTTATTTTATGGTATTATGTTGGTATTTCTATGTACATTTCAGGTATAAATCACTTAGAGTCCTATGTGCGGGTAAACAATAAAAAATGACAAAAATAGGAGAAGTTAGGCATTTGCAGCTGTCATGGCGCCTACTGCAAGGTGATGGCGGACGCCATGACCCCCTGAAGCCTCTGGTGCCACCATAAAAATATAAAAAGGAGAAAAATCATGTTTTAGGTTCATGATGGCTAACTTGTCATGGTCATGGCGACCTTCATGGCTTCCTGACTCATGATGAGTAGGTCGTCATGGCTATGTTGCCCGCCTTGGACTTTGAAACAAAAAAAAACCACATTGCAACTCTCAGTCCAATTCTCCTCCACTTTTCTCTCCCACTTCCAGATTTTCCTCCGCTTTAAGGGACCTCTTTTATATGGAGAATGAAGGAAGTTTTTAAAGATTTAATTTTAGGCAAAAATTCAATACTTTGTAAAGCAATTATCTTCTCACGCAGAGAAATATTTGCACCTTAGTCTAAGTTTCTACAAATTTCCATATTATTATTGATTCATTTGCATTGTAATTATGTCGACATCAAATTTTTGGAGCTTAATTCAATTATCATTCAGTAAAGTTTCACTGCATTACAAGTTTTGATATTTACTATCTTTCTACTTGTTAATGATGGTAACTGAAACACAAGAAATAGGGGGAGTGAATTGGGTTTCTAGAATGAAAATATTTGGCTACCCAAAACAACAAGGATAAAACTTAGAATAAAAATAATGAACACAAATATTTTTATCCTCGTTCGTTGTTAACAAAGCTACTCCAGTCTACCCACCAAGGTGATTTCACCTTATCACAAGGACTTTATCCACTATAACCAAACTTGATTACAACAATAAAGACTAACTATCAATGTCTTCTTGAGTACTTCTTATTATACCCTAGTCACTCAAGAAAATACAACTCAAAAGTTGAGATATAAAGTGTGTTACAAAATGTTTCTAACTAATCAGAATACACAAATGAATTACAAAGAATTTCAGACAAAAATATTTTCCATAAAAGTGTATGAACAAAAGTTCCCTGTGTGATTGTGTCATATCTCGAAAAATATGATAATTCACAAGGCATTCACACGTTTACGAAAAATGATATCGAACAGAGTCGCCACCGAACTTTATTTATTAACAATAGGAAAAGAGAAAATATCGATAACACCCTTAAGAGAAAAAGAAATATGGTCGTCGCTACCAAATTCAAGTTCGAGAGTCGGTTATGCAAGGGGAAAGTATTAACACCCCTCACGTCTATTGTTCTCAATGAGAACCTTTTAGTTAGCTTGCGCTTGAATGTTAACTTACATTAATTGTATTTTCAAGTTATTTAAAAGAGAAATAAGAAATGAATGTTTTTTTTAGGTTTTTTTATTAATGTGTCTGACAAGATTTCAAAATCCTACTCCTACGTAATTCCAAGTGTGATGGAGAACTCAAGGCTATGTATTTCTTTATATAAAACTATGTGTTGGTTGATTACTTTTAAAGAGTGTTATTTTAGAAATTTAAAATGGTTAAACCTTTTCTTGTTGCTCGCTCTTGGAGATTAAATTCTTTGTTTGTTTCACGTCGAAATAGATAAAGCATACTCATTTATTGTTCTAGATTGGACCGTCAGGTGCCCCACAATTGGGAAAGGCTTGTGAAGTCAACCTTCCATATGATTAACTTTGTTTTGATGAAGACAAATCTCTTAGTAAGCAAATTGTGATAAGAAGGAAAAGATGATATAAAATCATAATGTTCAAATCATCATATTCTAGCAAAAGATATTTCATGGAGGTAAAATGGTAATGCTTATAAAAAACAAAGGTCTTAGATGCTCAATCCATAATACATCATTGCATACTTCTCCATGAATATAGTATATTAAATTTTAAGTATTTTTCAAAATTTTCTTAATGCAAATCGATTTGCATAAGGGTGCAATCAATTTTGCATATGTTAAAATGTGCTGATTTTTCATAAATTACCCTATGCAAATCGATTTGCATATTAGTGCAATCAATTGCATGCTGTAGGATTTTCAAAAATACATACGTTAAGCCATGTGGAATCTATTTGCACCTGGACAGAATTGAAAAATCATTATGTTTCATGACACCTCTTCATGCATTTCTTCATAGAACCTCTTCATTTCATCTAGGCATTTGCTCATGATAATTTCTCATACTTGGCCATGTTTCATAGAGGTGTTATGCACTTATAAATATATGGATTTTCAAATCATCAATTTACCTTTTTCAATCAAATTTTAGAATTCTCATAAATTCACATATTCAAGTTTTTAACTTTCGTTCAAGTAATTTTCTGCATATTTTCATATAATTCAATCCAGAAATTCTTAAGCATCTAACACACTTTTGTTTGTGAATAAGTATCATTGAAAGATAAGACCAATCCTTTTGATTAAGTTAAAGATAAATTTTAATCTATCACATAAAAAATTTCAGAATTATACATTATTGTCACATCTTATTCTTAGGATTTTTATGAATAAGAAGTGCGAGTTTGTAATCCTTGTTATCCAGATTGTGGAAACAAGAGGTTCATTGTGAGAGGTTTGTTCTCAATAGGACTTTAAATTTGTAAAATTCAAAAGGTTTTTATTGGTGGGTTGGTTGTTAGAATATTGTGGGAAAAGTCTTGGGTTTAGGATTGTACAAATATCTAACAATAGTGAAATCTCTTTCGTGTTGAAAGGGGACTGGAGTACTCTCGGACTGTGAAGGGAACCAGTATAAATTTCCTATATCGTTTACTTTGTTTTTATTGCTTTCATCACTTAGAAACTTTAGGAAAGTAAAAAGGCAAAAACCAGTAATATTTCGAAGAAAAAATTAATAAACCTAATTCACCCCCTCTTAGGCATACATTTGAGTTACAAGGCCCAATCCAGTTCAGCTTTGGGCAAGACCTATTAAGGTTCTTGAAGACAATATAGTTGTTGGGGAGGATATAGTCATCTGGGAGAATATAGTCATTAGATTTATAGTCGTTGGGGACCTCCCCCTCATGCATTTGACAGATCACGCGATCAACTGCCCCTCATAGAATCGTGGGCACAATTAGACCAGGCCGAAGAACACGTACTAGATCTTCACACCTGGTAAACTCCTAGTGGTCGACCAAATATTTCAGCCACATATGATTCTTATAAATACCCTCATCCTTTGGAGGGCCGTGTATTCAATTATACTCAATTCACTCTTACCTAAACGTTTTTGTAATTGTGCTCATCCCTCTGAAACTTACTTGAGCATCAGAGTATCTTGCAGGTATACCACTAACTCTCCCACAACTAATGTTGCTGCCCAACACTGAAGGCCATGAGGATCTGTTCAGAATCATCTAGAATAATGGCACCATTTGTGGGAAACTTGGCTTCCCCATCTTTCTTCAACCAAGATTCACCATCTTTTCAAACCAAAATCAAATATTTTCCTTTAAACCTTTTTTCATATATCAACAAAAAGGAACATTTGATAATGGAACATGTATGAGAATTCAAATATCACAAGTGGTTAAAGATGCAAGTAGACATATTAGGGTTTAATGATCACTGCAAACATTCTATGATGATGAAACTCAACTTGGATAAATCCCAAACCTCGTATCTAAGAAGATTCAAGCGAGTTTCTATATGGTTGGTTTACTTGACAAGTATTGAAGCTTCAAAGTGTGAAATAGAGGAAGTATGAAAGCTTACTCTGTCGCATCTTAGTGAACTATGTTTTGTAAAAATACAAGGGATTTTTCGTAAATTTATATGGATAAATTACAGACACAAACAAGTTTTAAGCCTCTATGTCTTAGAGAAAATATCCCTAAAAATGCTTTTGAGTTGTTCTAGTTGAATAAATAGTTATCTTATGTCTAGATAGTTTTGGACAAAAATTGTATTGTCCAATCGATTAATACTAATACTCAATCGATTAGATTATTGCAAAAACCATTCTTAAACATTTAGGACAGTACCTTAATGAACGAAAACATATATGTATCATTTCTTTCCTTTTTAAATATCCTAAATATTTATTTTGAGGCCTTCCAAACGATTGCATCAAAGTGCCAATCAATTGGAATAATAAATTTGGCCCAAGAAAATTTCCTTTTTTGTGCCACCCTCTAGCCTATCAATAGAGGCTTTTTCATTCATAATTTCACACCCAAAATTGTGAGCTTTCTATCTCATTACTACCTCTCTCTCAAAAATATTTTTGAACATTCTCACATATTTTTAGTTATAGCGCTTTGTGAAAGTCCTTTTGTTTAGTGTGATACTTTTGTATTCTTGAAAGGGCAATTCACCAACAAATTTTTCTCTTGGTTGAAACATTTATCCATAAGGGAATGTTTGTTTGGGTTCGAAACTAAACCCTTTCAAAGCTTTAGTTTGGAGATTTAGATTCCAAGTCACTATTTTGGTTCATAAGCTCATCCTGGTTAAAAGCTTACTTTGGTTCGAGATCAACACGATTCAAAATTTCAACTTGGTTTATTGTTATTCTGGTAAGAACCACTATTTGGATTGTAATCTCAGCTCGATCAAAAGCTTGCTTTGATTTGAGATAAGCTTGGTTGAAAATCTTAATGGTTCGTGTTCAACCTTTTTAAAACCCAAAATTGATTCTTGAGTTCAACCTTGTCAAAAGCTTACTTGGTTCTAGATAAGCCAGTACAAAATCTCAGTTTAGCTTGAGGAATAGACCTTTCAAGTTGTTATTTGAAAAGAATACTAAGCGCTTCAATCCTCTCTTTTGGAAGGAAGGCTAATTGCTTCTCTTTGCAAGTTTGTGCATGGAAGGAAGATTAATCGCTTCTCTTCATTGTTCGTTGTTTGGTTGAAAGTTAGCCTAAAATTTCATTTTCCTTGTATAAGGGGGTTCAAGAGTTTAACCCACTAAAAGCTTTTAAGCATTACTAGATAATCTCAGGATCAAAACTTGGGAATGGTATTAAATCTTCTTGATAAACTTGTATAAATTATGGTGTCTTTCTCTTTTCCTAAACCTTTTATTTTCCGCATTCTTAATTTCCACTGCTAATTTCTAAAATGTTTTTAAAATGCTTTTAAACTCTTAAAAGAATCATAAAAGTTTTTCAAATAAGTTTTTCTGAAACCCGCAATTCACCAATCTCTTATGTGGTCACATATTCAACAACTTTCCCTTTATTAGTGATTAATGGTAAACGATAGTTGATCTTAAACATCTTTTATTATTAGTATGGTGCAAAAGATTATCCATTTTAGATTTTAGAACATCAAAAGAGGTGTCATTTGTGAGCCTAAAATCAATTGGAGGTTTCACGTCGTTGAAGTACACAAACATGAGAGACCAATATTAAGACATTATGAGATGTTTTTTTAACAACATGTAATGCATATTTATATAAGTTTGAAATCATTTTAGACTACACAATATTGTCAATACAATCACAACTCTACAAAAGTGTCGACAGAATCCCAACCATTAAAAATTAACACCACTGGAATTTTCAGTGTTATAAGGAAAATTCGGTAATCACTGGAGTTTTACAAAAAAATGTAATCTCATAAGTTTTTTTTTTGTTGAAAAAACTGGTAAATTAACACTACCAAATTTTCAAGGTTATAGAAAAAATCTGACAATCTCGAGGAGTTTTGGAAAAGATCGATAAATTTTGACATACGCCATTTTTTTTGAAAAACATTAGTAAAAATACATATTGATTTCTTTATTAACCTATTAGGTTTTTTTTGTGCATACCACATTTTATATTGTTTAGAATAATCTTGTTCCTTTGGGTTAAATTTCACATTGAATAATATATGATCTGAATATAAATTTATAATTTAGGCCTACGACTTAGCATACATATGTGCATGCCAAACAAACTCTTTTTTAAATAGAAAAAGACCTAGGCTTTTCTATAAGCCTATTTAGTTTAAAAAACTAGGTCACAAGCCATACAATTTTTTTTAAGTCTATCAGACCGACATATTTGAATAAATATGAATAATTTGTTATTAATAATTTTATTTTGTACTTTGAAATAAAATACAAAAATAAAGTTTAGATATCTTGAAGAACTTATGAAAATAAGCTGAAAAAACTTTATGAACAACATCACAAGTTCTTCAAAACAAATAGTCTCACAAAACTTATGCTACCAGGTAAGATCAGATAAGTAATTGCAAACAAATATTTGGTCTCATTATTTGAATTTATTTATATATGTTAAACTGAAATATACTTTTAAGTATTACTTCTATTTCATATAAGCAAATTTTACTTTTTAAATACATTGAATAATTAATGTACCCGGTCTGACCAAATACATTAATTATTCAAGTATCTAAAAAGTAAAATTTACTTATAATATTGAACAAATGGAATAGACCAATAGACCAACCAAACCTTTGAAAAAGTCAATTTTAAGCTTAAAAATAAACCTTTGATTTGTGCGGAATGAAAAAATTTCCTTGTTCCATCCTAAATTTTCTAAACGATAGAATGAAATCTCCATTCCCTATGCTCCACTACTCTTTGCTCCGTTTTGCTACACTTCACTCCATTATGCTCCATTTTGTTATGCTTATCTCTATTCCGCTACATTTCACACTGCTCTAGAGTTTCTGCTCTATTCTTCCCAATTCCACTCAGTATATTTTATGATATCCAAAGATAGCCTTAGAAATAGAGAGTTTATTATTACACCCAAAGGTTTCTTAGATACCGCGCAAATTTCTGTTTTTGCCCCCAATTTTCGGATATGCATATCCGAACGCACCATTTATTTTAAAAACGTTGATTTGTTCTGGATGTGCATATCAGTAATATGTACGGATCTGTAAATCAGGAAAAATACCAGAACTTAATTTTAAAAAAATTAGTTTTGTTGGTTGGTCGCAGATGTTAATTCATTGTCGCAACTTAATATACATTCGAAAACGTCCATATATAAGATAAAATGATATATGTAGATAATAATACTTATGTCAGAATACAGTACATAAATATAATAAAAATAGAATACATCAAACAAAAAACTATTGTGTATGCCGAAGGATATCTCATAGCTCCCCTGCTCCTTTACTGATGCGTCCGCAAGCGCACAGATTTATCGAAGTAATATAAAAGATTGTCGAACCACAAAGATCAATATCAACCTATTGTTATCCATCGTTACTTTGTAAAGCTAAGGCTAATGATATTTGATTAGAACTAAAACTAAAATAGAACTAAGAAAATATAGAAGAACGAGGTCGGGATATGGTTTCCGCGCTCCTAAGGGACTCATAGAATGAGGTGCTAATTACGACTATACTCCTATTCCGTAGAATATACCAACTTAAAGACTTTGTCTCACGCTCTCGCGGTCTTAACTAAAATCATATTTCCTAATCCCAAGACTTTGCTCTCTCTCGCCCGGTAACTAGGAAACACTTTTTGAAAGCTAATAATATCCTAAACGTCTCTAAAGTGCTCTCGCTGTATTTAGAGAAGTTGCCTAATTTCTACTATCTGGTTCGCTCCTCACGCTCTCGCGGATCTTGGCTCAAACCTTTATATGCCTCTCACTCTCATGACAAAGCAATGTTAACTAACATCTCACTCTCATGACAATGCTAATTAAATTACGCATATAAATTATAACCAAAACATAATTGTAGTTATTAATTCACACCTATTATTTTCTACCGAGTCCCGTCGGTAACGACGATCCTCATACGTCGGACTCTAAACTAATTAGCAAGACATATAATTAAATGGAAACGACGTAAACATAAAGATTGAAATTAAGAACAACATACTTTAACAATTAAGAGATGCAGTAACAATAATAATAATAATAAAATGATAAAATAAAGAACCTGTAATAAACTTGAATTAAATGCTGGAAATAGAGAAATTGAAATGCAAGATTGTTGATCCAAGTGTTACATAGAACATAGGCCTAATACTAATGGTGTGGTAGTTCCTCAATGTGAGAAACTACCACTTTTACAATGATAATTTATGCCCAGCACTATGAAAGAATAAATTGCACAAAAACTTGGATGCCCCTTTAAAGCCAAGAGCAAAACTATATATAGAAGGAAATTTCGTTTTGTAACTTCCATGGAACATAAATGAGTGGTGGAGTAAGTGGGAGTAGTTGGAAGTTGGAGAAGTAGTGGAGTGAGTGGGAGTAGTGGGAAGTTGGAGAAGTAGTGGAGTGAGTGGGAGTAGTGGGAAGTTGGAGAAGTAGTGGAGTGAGTGGGAGTAGTGGGAAGTTGGAGAAGTAGTGGAGGAATAAAAGGGAAAGTGGAGATTTCTTCTCCCAAATTATAGGTGGTTGGCGCCACCTTCCAATGTGGCTTGCGCCACATTGTGTGAGAGTGGTGGGTCCCACCCCTTTTATTTTCTTTTCGTCCTTTTCTTTCCTTTTTATTCATAACTTCTCATTTTCTTCACATTTCTTCCTTTAATTCTTTTCTTTTCTTTCTTTTGTGAATTAATCCAAGTCACCTGAAAACATAGTAAATGATATATAAATCGAAGCATAAATCAAATAAAACAAAGGAAATCATAACTAAAATTCGTGTAAGTCAAGCCAATTAAACGATATAATTTAGCGTTATCAAACTCCCCCACACTTAAACCTTTTCTTGTCCTCAAGAAAACCATGACTCATAAGAAAAATAGTGCATACAAATACTCATCCTAGGCTACCAACTCTACTTCGATTAAGTTTGTGTCGATACGTACTTGCTCACACACTAAGGATATCGTAATAATACAATTCCTCTTTTGGGATCATCAACCTCCCTCCTATACAAACCAATATGAATCATGTTATTATACCTAAGTCTAATTCACTCATCCTTCTTTCATCCCTTTTCATTATGGTGCAATCACATTAAGCCCGTTATCCTTTCACACTCATGGTAGGATAGCCTGTAGTGACTATGATCTCATTTTCATCAATTTTTTTTCTTTTGCACATATCAATAAAATAAAGAATTTTACACCGTTGGGCTAAATGATCGGGTAAGGACCACCTAACTTAGAAGGAGAATTTCTTTTCATTCATTCATTTTTTCTCTTGATTTATTTTTTTAATTTTGAGATCATACACTTATTTGCATCGACTTCCTACTTAGTGTGTGCTTAGGATGGTGCTGACTGCTAATATAAGCTAATAAGGGACTACTAAAAGGGTGAGAACTTAAGGCTATGGCATAATAAGTACTCAAATCGATTTCCATAATTGGGAGCCTAATGGTGTTAAAATGATACCGATCTTGTGGGATTTTCTCAAGTCTCACAATCTAACCTTAATTTTGTCTGTAGCCTAAGATTTTCAAAAGAAACACTCTTTTTGTAATTCAGAATTTTTCAAATTATTTGGCTAAAAAATACGGGGAGATCGATAAACATAAAATCACGCATAAAGACTCGACAACACATGCAAAGACGCAACAAAATACTAAAATTGAAAAAAAAATTAAAATCATGCTGGAAAACATTAAATCTAACTAGAAAAATGGTAAAATGGAAGCGAGAGAGTTCCTCCCCCACACTTAAACCAAACATTGTCCTCAATGTTTTGATAAAAAGTGGAAAATGGATGATAAAACCTATATGGATGCCTTTGTTTGCTACTACAGCCGAATTCACTCTGATTCTTCCCTTGTTGTCCCTGTCTTTGTTGATCACTTCTTCTCCGGCGTCTTGTACTACGAGATATCTGAATTTGCTAAAACTTCACTTTCCTGAAGTCGCTCATCATATTGCCTATTTCCGAAGAATGTACCTGCAAAACATGTTAGGAAAATAATGTGCGGTGTGTGCAGGTGGAGCCAGACCATGCAAAGAACAAGGATAATGTGAGTGACCAACGAGAGAGACATGCCATCTCCTATCATATTCAACATTGGTGTCACCACCAGCAACGACATTCAAAGGAATGTGCCTGGGCACCAACTCTTCTTAAGGGATGACAAGCGATACATTTCTTTATTTTTCTGCAAACAAAAACAATAAAAGAAAAAAAATTAAATTAAAACTTGTGGGTTACCACCCACGCAGATTTTGTTTAATGTTGATAGCTCGACGGTTAAAAGTGTTACTCTTCGGTTTCCATGGCCATTTATCAAGCCATCTCACATATCCCTCACCTTTCCTTTTCTTCCTTCTGTGGGGTAGTTCATTATTTTGAACTTGTGGTGGTGGTTCTGGATCTATGCTAAGTATCAGCTTTTCTTGTTTTGGCTTTGTCATTTCATCCATCACCTTAAAGTCAAACCTTACCCTTTTTACACTAATGATTTCCTTAGTTTGGTCTTCAAATTTTCTCTTTTTATGTAAGACTTCAGACAAGGGTGCGTGGGTAATTTTCCATACATGCACATACGTTTTAGAGTCTGCAAACTTATACAGGAAAAGATATGGTGGGGTATATGGAGGGTGGTCAACAGTTCGTGCTTCATTCTCTACCTCTTCGACAACCTCGTTTGTGGATGGTGTTGGTGAATTTGTCTCAATCTCAACATTTTCCTCACCATAACTCTCATCAACCTCATTATCACTCTCCTCAGGAATTTCGATTTGGTTTTCATTGCTGGTTGTTATAACATAAGAATTCTCCTCAAGGGAGGGACCTACAGGTGTCAGTGCAAACAGTAAGGTTTGGGTCTCCAATGCCTCAGTGTGAGTCACGAGGGACTCGATCATCGTGTTCAGCCGCCTAAAGGTTTCATGATTATCGATATGTTGTCTTTTAAGTTCTTCATTCTGAATAGTTTGTGCGTCCACGAAGTGCTCCATCATAGATTTTATTCTAGCATTGGTCGATGTTTCAATGAAATCCTCCATAAATGTTTCGAGGTTAGACTGAACGGATTCTTGCGGTTCTTCAAAATATTGAGAGGTGTAATTTGGGCGGAAATGAGATAGTGTCATGTGGAAATCTTCCATTAGTATTTCAAGATTGGAATTATACGACTCTTGGGGTTCCTCGAAATATTGGGAATGGTAATCATCAGGAAGATTTGGGTGCGATTCCTCAAGGTATTGGGAGTCCTGCTGTTGGTAATTGTAGAAAGAATTAGGGTGCGGCTCCTCAAAATTTTGGAATTCATAGTTATATAGGTTATTTGGGTGAGAATGGGTGGACGAAGGATTGAAATTTTCCATATGTATTTTGAGGTTGGGATTATGGTATCCTTGAGATTCCTCGAAATATTGGGAATGGGGATTGTAGAAAGAGTTTGGGTGGAACATAATTAAAGAAATAAGAAAGAAAATGCCTTAGTCTATACGGTGCAACAACAAAATAATAATATTGACTGTTGGTCCCCGGCAACGGCGCCAAAAACTTGATGCGTCCACAAGCGCACGGATTTATCGAAGTAATATAAAAGATTGTCGAACCACGGAGACCAATATCAACCTATTGTTATCTATCGTTACTTTGTAAAGCTAAGGCTAATGATATTTGATTAGAACTAAAACTAAAATAGAACTAAGAAAATATAGAAGAACGAGGCCGGGATATGGTTTCCGCGCTCCTAAGGGACTCATAGAATGAGGTGCTAATTACGACTATACTCCTATTCCGTAGAATATACCAACTTAAAGACTTTGTCTCACGCTCTCGCAGTCTTAACTAAAATCATACTTCCTAATCCCAAGATTTTGCTCTCGCTCGCCCGGTAACTAGGAAACACTTTTTGAAAGCTAATAATATCCTAAACGTCTCTAAAGTGCTCTCGCTGTATTTAGATAAGTTGCCTAATTTCTACTATCTGGTTCGCTCCTCACGCTCTCGCGGATCTCGGCTCAAACCTTTATATGCCTCTCACTCTCATGACAAAGCAATGTTAACTAACATCTCACTCTCATGACAATGCTAATTAAATTACGCATAGAAATTATAACCAAAACATAATTGTAGTTATTAATTCGCACCTATTATTTTCTACCGAGTCCCGTCGGTAACGACGGTCCTCATACGTCAGACTCTAAACTAATTAGCAAGACATATAATTAAATGGAAACGACGTAAACATAAAGATTGAAATTAAGAACAACATACTTTAACAATTAAGAGATGCAGTAACAATAATAATAATAAAGCGATAAAATAAAGAACCTGTAATAAACTTGAATTAAATGCTGGAAATAGAGAAATTGAAATGCCAGATTGTTGATCCAAGCGTTACATAGAACATACGCCTAATACTAATGGTGTGGTAGTTCCTCAATGTGAGAAACTACCACTTTTACAATGATAATTTATGCCTAGAACTATGGAAGAATAAATTGCACAAAAACTTGGATGCCCCTTTAAAGCAAATAGCAAAACTATATATAGAAGGAAATTTCGTTTTGTAACTTCCATGGAACATAAATGAGTGGTGGAGTAAGTGGTAGTAGTTGGAAGTTGGAGAAGTAGTGGAGTGAGTGGGAGTAGTGGGAAGTTGGAGAAGTAGTGGAGTGAGTGGGAGTAGTGGGAAGTTGGAGAAGTAGTGGAGGAATAAAAGGGAATGTGGAGATTTCTTCTCCTAAATTATAGGTGGTTGGCGCCACCTTCCAATGTGGCTTGCGCCACATTGTGTGAGAGTGGTGGGTCCCACCCCTTTTATTTTCTTTCCGTCCTTTTCTTTTCTTTTTATTCATAATTTCTCATTTTCTTCACATTTCTTCCTTTAATTCTTTTCTTTTCTTTCTTTTGTGAATTAATCCAAGTCACCTGAAAACATAGTAAATGATATATAAATCGAAGCATAAATCAAATAAAACAAAGGAAATCATAACTAAATTCGTGTAAGTCAAGCCAATTAAACGATATAATTTAGCGTTATCATTTGCCCCTACCCGTCGTCTTGGCTCGATGTCTGTGATACTAAAGTTCTTCCGAGAAATCTCAATAATCCTATCCATGGCAAGTCTGCCACTAAAGCCCTCAGGGAGTGAGTCCGTAATGGCCTCTCACGCTATCTACTTTATCTTACGACAATGAGGTATGACATCTTGTGTATGGTCTAGTTGATACTGTTGCTACTCTAATATCTCCTGATGAGCAGGTTTGGGTGGCGATCCCTCAGCAGTGGACACCATGCATATGTGTGAGACGGTATAAAACCACATGATATACCCGACAACAACGCTCCAGTCTCTTGGGGCTCTGGTCGCCCGAGCTTCTTCCGGTACCAAATAGTTCTGAAAGTCAGCATATCTCTCACCTATCTGCATGCAGGTCAAACCTAGAGGAGCAAACTGATGAGGCATCCTAGGGATAATCTGCGTGTGACCAAACTGATGCAAAACGCGCTCCAGTAAGTATCGAGCAGTGATGGTCGAACTGCATGCCAACCATCCTGAGAACAGTGATGCCTCATCAAACGGGCACGTCACACGGTTAACGACATAGACGTCATAAAATATGTCCTCAGCAACCATCTGATCAAGATAAACTATGTAGGGCTCAGGCGCTTGATTCCCTCTGAGCAGGATAAAGGCAGCAACACAAGGCATATGCTCATTGTAATCCAAAACACTCTCCCAGCCAGTAATCTTAGGAAAATGTTGTAATATCCATGTCTGAAATGGAAAACATAACATCAGTGTCAAACATTATAATGAATATAGAAACAAAAGAAATGAAAAAAGACTTAGAATATAAGATTGTTACCATGTATAGTGTACAACTGCCTGCCACAATCTTTGTTGTCCATCGACAACCATTTGAGAGCCTATAATATGTGTATGAAAGTGTAGCTGCCCCCAGTTGTACCCATGTATCTCTGTGGAATCCAAAAGGTACCTTAGATAAACGATTTCAACGTAAGTGGAGTTGGTGTCAACAAACAATTGCATGCCGAGCAAAAACAAATAGTAGTATCTCAGGGCATGCTGCCTGTGGATCTCCACCTTAGTTGTATCACATGCTGCTCGTCCTGCCTCTGTAAGCTCCTCACGAAGGAACTGCCTCTGCACCAGAGCCCTCGGTTGTAGGCTGCGTCTGCTCACGTCGGACAGACGCAGTCACAACTGTCAGTCCATGTATCATACGATTTTCTCTGGCAACAATGTAATATGCAAAACATAATAAATAAATTAGATTTTTTAAATAATTAAAAAAAAAACAAGTTGCTTCCAGATTTGCACATCAGGAAAACTTTCGTCGATGCAAATCCGGAAGTACTCAGAATATTTAACGTTGGGGTTTTCCAGATGTGCACATCAAGAAAACAATCAACATTATAATTTTTTTTCTGATTTGTACATTTGATACGTATTTCTAATATAAAAAACTCAGTTATGGCTACTGTACCATAAAAAATGGCACTTTAATGTCCTAATCGTTCCTTTGAAACAACAAACAATACCTACATTGTCTCAAACCTATGTTATTCATACTACCTAACAATTTATACACCTGAATGTCTACTCTAAATCGATTACTCGCAAATAACTCTGAAACTCTAAAATTCGAAAACTTACCAATTAAATTGAGATACAGAGGATTTGGAGTGTATTGATCATTGTAGAAGATGCTCTGTGCCGAACTCGAGTGATTAAAATCGAGATTTAGAGTAATGAAAATTTGAGAGTTTGAGAGAGAATTTGAAATTTTGAGAATATGAAAAGTTAAGAATGAGGAGGGAGAAGACTCTGGTGCGAAGTTATAAGAATTTGTTCTGGATGTGCACATTAGAAAATATTCTACATATGTATCTTCAGGAGGGGTGTTCATTGGTTCGGGAAAATTCGAACCAAACCGGAATCCAAACCAAACCAATGTGTTTGGGTTGAGCATTTTCCAGTTCGGGCAAAAACCGAACCAAACAAATTAAAACCGATGTTAATTGGTTCGGGTAACAAATTTCTAATTTGCTACCCGTAAACCCAAACCAAACCAATAACAATCAACATAATTAATTCATATAATAAACTTTTAATTTTAATTGAGTTATACTTATTTATTTGAATGAGAATAATTGTTATAACAGTTATCAGATGCAAACCATAATGAAAGAAATAAAGAGACATAATCTCTAGACATTTCCAATGAAAAACGAAACGACATCTTTTAAATTATCACAAGCATATCAACCAATGATGAAATATAGAGAAATGAAACATTAAAAGTCACTGCCATTATAAATCAAACTCACAAATTGCAAACTACAAGTATATGTAAACCACAAACTTCTTCTCAAATCGCAAAACTTCAAATCACAAATATCTATAAACTACAAACCTTTAATTTTATATTATGAAATAGAATATGAATACACAATAAAATTATTTTAAGTTACTAAATATTTAAGTGAAATACAAAAATTATAAAACTATTGTCATCATAATATATTTAAAAATATATTTATTTTTCAAACAAAAACATATTCCATCAAAATAAAAAACCAAAGCATTGCTAATGCCTAATTTTCCAAATCGCTTTGTATTGCTCGTTTTCATTTCACCAAAACCCTTCTTCCACTTTCACAAATTCAATTACAAAGCACTTTCGTTCCCAAATTTCGTAACCGTTTCTTGAATCATCGATAGCATTCATCACAGCGGCGTCGTGTATTAGATAAACGTTTCTGTCTTCGAATTCGTTTCTCAATGGAATC
This sequence comes from Lathyrus aphaca, assembly GCA_963966055.1. Classification (NCBI taxonomy): domain Eukaryota; kingdom Viridiplantae; phylum Streptophyta; class Magnoliopsida; order Fabales; family Fabaceae; genus Lathyrus; species Lathyrus aphaca. The sequence goes on along the minus strand of OZ014521.1, from coordinate 26,794,747 downwards.
AGATTTCGAGACGAACGATATGCTCACACTCTCACAGGATCCATTTGATGCCAATGACAATGTAACCTCTTATCGCTCTCTCTTTTTCTTAATTCGTATTAGTTTTCACTTCTTAAACCCTTACTCATGCTTATGCTTGTTAATTGTTTAGTTTTAGCTAGTTCTAATTCTAGCTTCTGAATTTTTCATTGATGCTGTTTATGGATTGTTCGAATAATAGTTTAGTGTTGAAGCTTTGAATTTGAATTTGAATTATATGCCCGTGACATTGCTCAATTACGGTATTAATTTAATCTGAATCCTTATTATGTATGAATTAACAGGATAATTTGGATGCTGAAGGGGAAAGATGTGGAATATGTATGGATATGGTTATTGACAGGGGAGTGTTGGATTGCTGTCAACACTGGTATTTCCATTTTTCCCTTTTTCTTATTGAATATCGGAAGCTTAAATTATATGTTTTCTGTTTTTTATTTTCATCTTGATCTGGGATATACATTGTGGATTGTCATTGTGCCTTACATCTTAATAATAATAGACCTGAGATTTACATGTGTAAGTACAATTGTTGATGAAATGTGGTGCCAAAATCTTATTGTGTCGATATGTGGGCTCAAGCTATTGTTGGACTTGGTTTCAATTGAACTGTAAGGCCACTAAAATTTTATGTTGCAACAATAACAGAAGCCTTTTCACACTAGAGCGGAGAAGTTTCATGTTGAGAAAAAAAGATATTGATTACAAGGTGTGAATGAACAAAAAAAGGGCGTAGGGTTATGCTATATATTGGAGAATTGTATGGGTTTCTCTATATGTGACAGAGTGAAGAATTACCATTAATGGGGAAGAATGAAGATGATCTGCAGTGTGCACGGTGGGCTTTTCCATGGAGTATACTTAGGTGTAATACGCGAGTTTAACAGTATATTGTAGAAAGTTAGAGTTTCTGTGTGTGTGGCAGAGAGTGAATAAGTTACCAATGGCGGGTAGAATTAAGTTGATTCGTGGTTATATGGGGGGCTGTGCCCAGGTGTAATACCCCAAGGTAAAATGTGTACCCTTGGTGTATTAGATCATTTGCTTATGTGGGATTTGGGCGTACTATGGCATATTTGAGGATATAGGTTGAGAGGTCTGGTGGTTGTATTTGTCAGAGTTATCAAATATCAGCCATAGTGGATATCAGTGGGGTATTTCTTGGACTCGGCGCAATGATAAATATCGGCCAATATTGAGGGGATTTTCACCATATCCGCTATAACGGAGCCACAAAGCAGTCGGTACGGTGAGATTCTAGTTGTGTGTCTGTGAGGAGTAATGAACATAGGTAGTGTTGGCTGAATACCGTTGATTTCTTATGTGTTTTTCTTCTTGTGTAGTATTGTAGTGTGAAGAAACCTTACTGAAATAAGTTTCCTTATGAAAGGGATCTAGTAGATACAGAGGCATTCTTCCTATCATCTGGCAGAAGAAAATATTGTTTTCTGCTTTTCTATCCTACTTCCTGTGTTTATATATTTTCATTTGTATAGAATAGATGGCATGCCAGCTTCTGATTCTCGTTTATTATGTATTTGACCATTAAGGCTACTGTTGTTAGCCCCTTCAAATTACCCAGTGTAATTCTTTGTCATATTAGACTCTGGTATATGACCTTTATGAAGAAGTTTTTTCTGTTTATATTTAGGGAGATCTCTATTCCGCATGTATAAGGGACTCTAGTTGTATTTATATCCAGCCTGTTAAGTTTTCAATGTTTATCTACCATATGTTGATGATTCCCTTCCTTCATGTTTCAGTGTACATATTGAAATATAAACTTGATTTTCTTAGCACGGTTCATTTGTTTCACAGGTTCTGCTTTGTATGTATTGACAACTGGGCTACCATCACTAATCTCTGCCCACTTTGCCAGAATGAGTTTCAGTTGATCACCTGTGTTCCAGTGAGTGATATAAATTTGCGGAATGCTGCTTTATCTTCATTGCTTTATTATAGCTCTTCAGGTTACGATTGAATTTGCTCACATTATTTTCTGTTTTGGACCATGCGTTTTGTTGTTTTGCGTGTTATGATGAAACTTCTGTGTTATTTATGCATTTAGTATCTTGAAAATACTATTGAAATTTGGTGCATGGCTAACTGTATCAATTTATCAAACTCATAATTGTGAAGGTATATGATACCATAGGGAGCAATAAAGTCGAAGATGGCTCATTCTTCAGGTAAGTTTTCCACCATCATGTTTGTATGAATGACAACCAAATATTTAATATTTATTTATCCACATTTATTAAACTTTGTATTTTCAGAATTTGTGTTTTAAGTTTTTTTTTTTTACTAATGAATTTGTGTTAAGTTGAAAGCCCCAAATTTGAGAAATTTGCATACTTATTTCTAGACTGTACCAATTTACTCAATTTAAAGAATACTAGTTTAGAGTTTTATCATTTAATTTTGATTAATGCTTTACAGTTGTCATTTTTCTACGGCAAAAATAAATAAATATAACCTTTGAATTGTTTTCCTTAATGAGTGCAGAGATGATGACTGGTCGATTGACGGGAAGAATAACAGTTTGTCATTTCCCTCTTACTACATTGATGAAAATGTAATTTTTTTATTTTTTGTTTTTATTTTTTATGTATAATACAACTTCAAATACTAGGCAAAAAATGTTGACATCTGGTTACTTCAGATTGATGCAACCCAGCTACTAACATTTCTTGTGTTTTTTGCTGAGTGTATATTTTATATGCAAAGATCTTCTGATTCATATGTTCATTTCTAGTGTTTTATTGATGGTAATATTCTTTTCAGAATCATACATCACATCTCTTTCCAGAGTCGTACAGAAAGTTTATAATTGTGTGCAATATGCATCTAATATCTGACCATAAAACAAATATGAATCTGATGTGAAAAGCACGTGTCATAAATGATATGATTTTATTTATCATAATATGTTTATTTACATGGTATGGGAAGAGATAATGGGGAGACTGAGGAGGATTAAATGGCGATTATGAAAAATAAAGAATGCAAATATACTGATTGAAAATCTTTCACTTCATTGACCCCCTAAACTACTATTTGTACTACTGTTACTAAAACCTACATATTTACATGTACCTTTTCTTTGGGTGCACCGCAAGCAACTACTATTTTTCTAATTCTTTAACTTAGTTGTTTAATGCTTCTCTAACTTCATCGATATTTTTAAACAACAAAATCCTTGCTGCACTTGACTTTGTACAAGTCATTATTTGTAATTTTCGTTTTGAAAATTAATGTATAAGACTAATCTTTAGGTATTTCATCATTTTGTAGGCAGTTACTTGCTTGGATGGCGATGGATGCAAAATTCGAAATGGATTGGCAAGTATTGAAGAAGATTCTGGTCTTGATACATCAATTGCTTGTGATTCATGTGATCTATGGTAAGAGCAAGTGAATGGATTAGGTTAGGAAGTTTCAGATATGCATTTTTTAAAATCTTTTTTTGATTCAATATGTCTTTTGAATTGATTGGGTAAAATTTAAGTTGGTTGTCTTGTATATCTATGGTGTTGTTAGAGCTGATCCATAAGAGCCATATGGCAGAGTTTTGTTTTGTATTAGTCAGCTTATCACAAAAATTTGCAGATTACCTTGGTCATAAGTTCACAACAAACACTAAAAGATAGATAGTTAAGTCTAGAAGGAGGATCCGTAATTTGATGTAAGTCATGCATATAGTCAGAGATGTACTTGCATAGTTAAGAACTTAAGATGGCCCTGACCTTATTAAAGTGTGGCCAATGGTAATGGCTGACCAACTCATTCTAAATACATAGTAGATCATGAATGTAAGAGAGACGATGTTAGTAAAATAGTAGAAAACATCTTCTACATGTGTTTTTGTCACCCACTTTTATGGGCGGCCAGGGAATCCGTTAATGAAATTATCATAAGGATTTTTGGAGAAGTACCCCCTGATTGTTGCTTTACCTGCACTCTGACAGGTATCACGCCTTTTGTGTGGGATTTGATACTGAAGGTACATCTGAAAGTACATGGTTATGCCCACGGTAAGTTGAATTTGCCAGTTGTTCTGTTGGGTATTTTATGCTTCTAATTACTTCCTTTTCATTACGATCGTTATTATTTTTCTACAAAAATTTTATGCACAAATTTCGAAAAAAAATTAAGTCAATTACTCACAACATCTATAAAATATTAATCAAACAAAAAACGGCAGAAGAACAAGTATGATATTCATTTTGTACTATATATTATTTGTTATTTATGTTTTATTATTTATCTTTTATCTCAAATCTCCACTTATATATTTGTTAACATGTCAAATTCATATTGGCTACTAACAACACAACACATGATAAGTGCAAACTGTTAATCCGAAGTTTTTTATTGAGTATAGTATGGCCTATGGGTAATATTAAAAAAAAAATTGTTAGATAATTGATAATCTAATTCTAAGGGGTAAATTAGAAACTATTTGAGATGTGGTTAACTATCAAAAGAAAGAAAGAAAAAAAAGTCTTAGTTATCTGATTTGGTGATAAACATATTGCTGACCTGTATCTTATTGTCACCTACAAATTTACCAGGTAAATTTCTCTTTGTTTGAAACCTAAGCATATGAATTACTCTCTCTGTAACAAATTACAAGAAAAATTAACAACTTACGCACTTATTATAATAATTAGTTATTCACATTTACTTTTGTTAGTCTCATTTAAAACTTCAACCTCATTACCTAAATTTCTTCATCTCATTTAATTGCATCTGCTGACAGTTTGCTGTATCTTTGTTTTTTGTACTATAATATTCTAATTCAGGGTTTGTTTTAGATGCGAGGTTGATGAAGGTTCTAAAGAAACAGATACCAGTTCAATAAAGGAGGCTACCCTGGAGTGTAACCCAGATAATAATAACAGTGAATGTCATGCTGAGGATTCCTTTTCAGGAATAGTGTCTGTTTCCATTGCTGATACTGGAGAGACAGCTGTTGTTGTCTCAATGGTTGACCGAAACAAATGGGTTCCAGAAACAAACGAGAGAGGCCTTTGTCCTCCTGAAGTTGATGGGGATCGGTTGACTGAATCATGTAGTTTAATGTCTGATACTAATAATCAGCCGCAGGCAGCAGAGAAGACAACTTTGTCACCAATCATGAAGGTAGAAGAACTAGAGTTGTCCCTATCACACCCAACTTCTAAATCCTCCATGCATAATTTAAAGAAAAGAGATAATGGAACAAGTTGTGAGCTGAGTAGCTTTGACGGAACCAAGTTATTTGATGAGTCCCATGCCAAAACTAGTCCATGCAAAACTGAACCTGATATGGGTCTTCATCTGGGTTTATCGGTGGGCTCTTTTTTAACTGGTAAACTGTATTACACATCACTTCCTTTTTGTTAGCTTGAAAAACACATCATTTAAGTTTTTGTGTGTGTGCTCTACAATTGTAAGGTAGTCTGATTGTCATAATCTTATTGCACTTCTAGTTGATAATGTGGTCACGGGCGAAACAAAAGATCAAGCAACTGATGCCCTGTCCTCCAGTCCTGAAGATTTTCCTTTGAAAGGTAATGCACCGTTCTGAGAAATATGGTTCATTTTGCTTGCTTTATTTTTAGGCCACTCTTGGACTATGGGAATCATGGGTGGATCATATTGGGAGCTTAAGAGCATTTGAATTAGTTTTAAACCTTATAATCTTATTAATAAAATGTTCTCAGGAGATGAAATGGAAATCAATGCTTGTGAGGACAGTGCCAGAGTGGCTGGGAGAAAGAGGAAGCATTTTGATTACAGGTAGCAATTCATTTAAATCTAGTATCTTTTTAAGATAAGCCATGCTCCTTAGTCATTGGAACAGTTAAGAGGATTGTGCAGAGACAGATAATTGATAGGAATTGGTTTCTTTTTGCATGACAAGTAGGGACAAGCCACTGTTACAGAGACCATTATTTTTCACAACAATAAGATAAATGGTAGAAACAGCAGAATTTCGAGGATCTGCAAACCTTCCTGTCCGATGGCCTAACTCGATTGGATATCTCTCCTCTATATCCCCTACCCTCTACTTTTTGTTTCCGATAGTTTCCCCTTCATTTCTACCTCCATTCTCATGTATGGAAGGTTATTACAAGTTACGACCTCAAATATCTCTTCTCCTTATTACAAGTTACAACCTCAAACCTATAGGCTGAAGCACACTTTACTTTAGTCCTAATATTTTTTATACTAGATCGAAGGGTTCCAGGTACTCAATTTGTTATTAGTCAATCACCCTGCAATCAAAGTCAAACATACAATTAGTCATCCTTGATTTTAGGAGTTAATGTGTTCTTAATGATTTTCCATAATACTTCCTATTAACAGTACAAATATCAATTAGTTACAGTTTCTAATCACTACTTGTGGCTATTTATTTTTTGGCGAACCTATATATGCTGTTCCACAGAAATTTATATATTATTTTATAACCTAAGAGATCTAAACCTAATTCTTATATATAGTCTTTTGGCATCATGCCTGCTTTAGAAGTATGTGGTTATTCCATTATTGGCATAAATATCATTATGAAAGTTCTGCTTCTGGATGGAAATACAAAATAAAAATTCAGAGGCATTTTGAATCTTGGATTTTCGTGGTATTCACAACTCACGAGATAAAAAGGAAAAATGAACTGAAGGAACCAATGCCTAAATATTCACAACTCAAGAGATCTTTAAATGTATATTTTGTTGAAATAAATTTATTATGTTAGAATCCTGACTTTTTTCTAATTATTCGCCCCTCCAATTTCTTACTTGATATTACAGTCATGAGCAAGTTCCTAAAAAAGCTGATGATGAAGACGCCAAGCCCGAACTATTGGTTGAAGCTTCACAAAAGAAAATTAGAGCAGCCGATAGTCAAATTATTAGTGCTAATGACTTGGCAGACACTCAACTTTCTAACAATGCTAAGAAAACTCCTGCTCTAAATCATTCTCCAACAAAGGAGATTGCGGCATCCGATATAATGAATATAGTTAAAGGGACAAACCGTAGGCTTTCCAAGGGACTAGCTGACACTAATGCGAGTGAAAAGAAAGGAAACATGGCTGGATTGAGGGTTAAAAAGATTATGAAAAGAGTTTCTGATGATGGAGAATCATCCTCTGTTGTCCAAAATCTAAGGAAGGAAATTAGAGAAGCTGTCCGCAACAAATCCTCTATAAACTTTGAGGACAACCGTTTTGATAAAAATCTTCTTGAAGCTTTTAGAGCTGCTATAACAGGGCCTAAAACTGAACTTGTAAATAAGTTAACCCCTGCAGCTCTGAAGGCAAAGAAGACAATGTTGCAGAAAGGAAAAGTACGGGAAAATCTAACTAGGAAAATTTTTGCGACTTCCAATGGAAGGAGAAAGCGTGCATGGGATAGGGATTGTGAAATTGAGTTTTGGAAATATCGTTGCACGAGAGCTTCAAAGCCTGAAAAGATTGAAACTTTAAAATCAGTTCTCGATCTTTTAAGAAAAAGCTCGGAGAATCCTGAATCAGAGCAAACTCCCATCTGTCAGGCCAAGAATCCAATTCTTTCTAGATTGTATATAGCGGATACATCTGTTTTCCCACGGAAACAGGATGTCAAACCTTTCTCAGAGCAAACTAAACAAAATAATCCATCGGCAAAAGGAACACATCAATCTGTTGATAACAAGACTATTAAAGCAACAGAGGTAAAAAATCTCTTATCAAAGACCAGAGTTTGTTCATCTGAGAAAAAAGTGGATAAGAAGATTTTAAGTGGTCCAGTTGGTAAAGTACATTTAAGCAGTCACTCAGAAGGTGCCAAAGTTGGCTCAAAGGAGTCAGGCCTTAAATCTGATTCTGTGAAAGGTGATAAAAGAAAATGGGCTTTGGAGGTTCTTGCGAGGAAAACAGCTGTTGGAAGCAAGAGCACATCAAATGAAAATCAGGAAGACGATGCAATTTTTAAAGGAAATTATCCTTTGCTTGTATGTACTTTATTTAATTAGTTTTTATGCGATTGTTTATTTTATTACATTTATCGGTGGTGTCGGAAATTTATAACTTTTCACGTTTACTTCATTGTGAGTAGGCCCAGTTACCAACTAATATGAGACCGGAGTTGGCACCTTGTCGCCACAATAAAATTCCTGTATCTGTGAGGCAGGTATGTTGTAGCTTTGATTTCCAATTCTGCCCTTTCAAGTTACGTGTTATAGTTGGAGAAAAAAAACTTAGATTTGAAAATAGCTGAACACTTTTTTTTTGAAAATTTTTCATGAAAAATTTGTCTGAGTTCTATTCTTTTGGTGGATCCTTAGGACTTATATTCCTTCCTGCTGACTACGGAACTAAGTTAGCTTCTAGTTCTTTTCTGATATTTTCAAAACACAAAATATCTAAATGAAGCCACCTTCTTTCTCTATTAATGTTTATGTTTTCCGTATTTCTGCTCTCTTAAGAGTTTGTTACTTTTAATATATTGAGCAGGCACAGCTTTACCGCTTGACGGAACGCTTATTGAAGAATGCAAATCTGCCAATCATTCGCAGAACTGCAGAAACAGAATTGGCTGTTGCAGATGCAATTAATATTGAAAAGGAGGTTGCTGACAGATCAAACAGCAAGCCAGTGTATCTGAATCTTTGTTCACAAGAACTATTGCATCGCACAAATAAAACAAAATCGAATGTAGACACAGACACAACTCCACCAACCTCGTCTCCAGTGCACACTGATCAATCAGAACTAAATACTGATGATCTTTCGTCTGACCCTGACGTTCAAACAGCATTGAAAAATGCTGGTCTGTTTGATTCACCACCAAGCAGTCCACATAAGAACGACAAAATATGTAATGAAAATGAAGTGTCAGGGCCCAATGATATACTTGAACTAGATTCTCATCCTGAGCTGGATATTTATGGTGATTTTGAGTATGATTTGGAAGATGATGATTACATATGTGCTAGTGTTACAAAAGTCCCAAATCTGAAACAAGAGCAAAGTGAACCAAAAGTGAAACTTGTTTTCTCCACCACAAGCTTGAAGAAAACAAATAATGATTTGGATTGTCCAGACGGTAAGGGATCTGAAAACAATGAAGTGCCAGGAGATACCTCTTGCTCACCAAATTGTCAAAGTGATGCAGTCCACAGGGATTCTACCATTGATGCAGAGATTGGCCAGCCTTTGGTTTCTTCTGAGCTTCTACCATGTGAGGATACCGTTGAGCCAGCTGAGTCTGAATTTGAAGAATTATACGGCCCTGATAAAGAACCACTTATAAAAAAGTTTCCAGATAGTGAATTACGATCATTACTTGGAGAGAGCAAGACTGAATCACAAAGTGAGAATAATAATTGCCAAAACGACAAAGAGCATGTCTTAGACAAAGCAGTAAATAGTGCTGAATCAGGGAATGAAAATCTCACAGAAAATGTGTTTGTCCCTACCATCTCTGACAAATCTTCTAATATATCTGGGACTGATGAAAATATTCAAAGGAAGAAAGAGAAATCTGACATCCCTGCCCAGCAGTCTAACAATGAAAATCAAATAGCAAAGAAGGTATTAGATAATTAGGATAGGGTTAGTTAAGGAAAATATTATTTGTTTTTATTTTCTATTTTCACTTATAATTACAAATTTCGTTTGTTTTCTATTTTTAAAGATTTGCACAATCTATCTATAAAATAAAACAAGAGGCCACTGTTTTCTATACAAATATTTGAAAATAGGACACAATAAAAACAAGTTGGCAATTTTATTAATAAATCTAAACATAGATAATGGAAACATTATTTTTTCAAAGCTATCATGCTCTTATTAATTTCGCATATGATATTCAGTTTTGTTGTTTTTAAAAAAATATTCAATTTCTTTGGTTATATGTCTAATTGGCATATTTCGTTAATAGTGCTGGTCTTTTTTGTATAGGTAGAAGCTTACGTCAAGGAGCATATCAGGCCACTGTGCAAGAGTGGCGTGATCACGGCAGAGCAGTACAGGTGGGCTGTTGCAAAAACAACTGAAAAGGTTATGAAATATCATTGCAAATCAAAGAATGCTAATTTCCTCATAAAGGAAGGTGAGAAAGTAAAGAAACTTGCAGAGCAGTATGTTGAAACAGCCCAACAGAATAGAAAAAGTTGATTCCTACAGCATCATTTTATCCTCAACAAGTTTTCTCGAGCCATGTACTATGTTCACCTTTTTGTTAGGTGTGTCATTGCTCACCGTTTTTGAAACTTTGATCGGGTTGCTGTGCATATATGTTGGATTTTACACCATGAAAATGGTGCTACATTGCATACAATGGAGTTTGATTATGAGAAAGAGTACTCGGGAAAAGTGTACTATGGACTGGAGTGTGATTCTTCCGTACTTTCTTAGAAAAGAGAATTACTGTGCATATTATTTAGCCAAAAGGGGAAGAATTCAAAGTGAAAGGATGAAGATTGTTGACATTCCTCCTCATGAACTCGGTCGTCTCCTATTGGTGGATTCTATGGGGGTGGAGTTCCATCATTCATAGTTCTGTTTTCTTTGTAGTTGTTACAGTGTCTATGTAATGTAATAAAAAACTATAATAAGCACACCCAGCATGAAATGAAGTATTTATGTATTGCTGTAACTGATTTATACTATAATATTGCAATGGTACAAAAAAGTCTTATGTGTGCTGTACCAAGGAAAATAAGATGAATTAAAACAGGGACACTTCCAGAAAAATTAGAACATAGTAACTTGGATTCTGTAAACAACTAATGTGAATCACATAGTAACATAAGACATCAAGAGTGTCTTTTCCGAGCCAAGACTACATATTAATGTGTGATCATATCTCCAACTGTTCTTGTTCAGATTTTACGTATTAATTTGAATTATGAAACATACCATAACAAATCACTCAGTTATTTTAATATGTGAAGAGCCCGTCTAGGTACACACTTTTTAGCAGTTCCTTAGAGTAGATTATTGCATGTTAACACCTAAAACTATATATTTGGGTGTCAAATGAATTTAGTATACACCTCATTAAGCATCTTCTGACATTTTATCAGTTTAGAGAACTAATGCGGGAGGAGCAACGTCTGTTAATTCAAGGGGACATGTCAAATGAAAAATACTAATACGAATGTTCTTTCTGTTAATTCAAAGGACTATGTCAAATGAAAAATACTAATACGAATGTTCTTTATGTTAATTCAAGGGCTATGTCAAATGAAAATACTAATACGAATGTTCTTTCTGTGGCTTATTTTGCCCAAAATAAAGAGAAACATGTAATATAAAGTAAGTTTGGTGTTTCTTCATACAGTGAGTTTGAACATATTGTTCGTAAATACAATGAGTCTGTTAATTCATTGCAGAATGCTCGACCCGTCTAACAAAGAGAAGTCACTTGAAAAATCTCTTGACTCATTGATGAATTGAATCAACCTAACAGATGTGTTATGAAATCTAATAAATGGGAAACATGTGACTCTCTAATAAATTAAAGTTGAAGACTTGCATGAAATCTTGAGTAAGTTCACTATGGGCAATGATAACTTTGATATGATTGTGTCCAACCGAAGAGCTTCTTATAATAAAGCAGGATTATGTTATCATCCGAATAATAATGCTAAATCCTTATGAGTATTTTCCATGGTAAAAAGAAAACTAATCACCATGTTTATAAGTGCAATCACTCTCATAATCTTATCATCTTAAACTAACTGCTTTAGAAAAATGAATGATTTAAAGTGGTCTAAAGGATTCAAAGAGTGGAACCACCTTAAATTCATTAATGCTAAAGGAGAAAAAATATTGGGTACTTAAGTAAAAAAACCTAAATTATTTTTGCAAAAATGTTTTGCAGCATCAATATATCACTATCTAAGCATATGTCTAAAATCCTCTAAAAAAAACGATCTAATATATATAATGAATTATTTGGAAGTGAATTCTTGAGTAAAGATTTTTTTTGGATGGAATCTTACTGCAAAAGAAATAGAATTAAGTTTGAATCTCATTCATAAAAGAGTGGGAAGAAATCTCTCGAGGTACTTTTTAGTTGGCAAAAAATTACATGGATTCCATAACATTTGAAGATTTTTTCAATTTTGATCTTCGTCATATATAGTCATCGACCACTAAACCAATTTGTTTTTGTTAATATGTTATATCTTATCAAGTGAGAGGAGTTTTATTATGAGAGATAAGAGGAACAAATAACAACTATTACATCAATCATATTACTATTTAATAGTCACATTAATTATTTAATAAATAATTTAATCTTAAATTTGTGATTGATTTAATGGCGATAATTGTTTCACTCACCTCTCATAGTAAAATCTCTCTCACTTAATATATATATATATATATATATATATATATATATATATATATATATATATATATATATATATATATATATATATATATATATATATATATATATATATATATATATATATGAGATTTTTTTTAACTTTCTCCAAATCATAACCTATGAATTTAATTTAATCTAATATGATTAAATTAGCCTTTTACGCGATTAACTATTATACTAGATTCAATTCAAAGACTATGATTTAGGCTAAGTTAAAAAAAACTTACTCAAAAAAACCTACTATTGAAATAAGTTGATCCCAACGAATGTATTTAATATTTATTTTTAATAATATTAGTTTATTAAATTATTTTATATTAATATTAGTTTGTAAAACTTTAATGTAGCAAAACGTTATTGTAGTAAATATTAGTTTGTGTTAAATTTTATTTACGTAGTAAAAATTAGTTTAATTTCAATTTAATAATTTAATTTCAGTTTAATAATTTAATTAAACTATATTTTAGACTATTTTAATTTAGTTTATAAATTATAGATATAATAAATTGTAGAAAAAAATTGTTAAATGTTAGTCTTAGTTTTAACGTTAATTTAGTTTAGTTTAAAACGTTTAATATTTAGTTTTAGTTTTATTAAATATTTTTAGATAAACTGTAGTATATTTCCATTAAATATAAACGGCAGGATAGTATTATTAAATATTTTTAAATATTTTTATCATTATTACATATTTCCATTAAATATTTTTTAGTTTTTAATTTTAGGTTTAGTTTTAAATAATCTGTAGCATATAAAGTTCTAACTATTAACAATACTGCATACTAAATATTAAGTATAGTTTAATAATCGGTGGTTTTTCATCTCGTAGGCAAATATCGCGTTTATTTGTGTGGTATTTTGTTGGTGTATTTGGAATTATAAAAATAGTAAGTATTATTTTTAAGGATGTCATTTTTGATCTGGGAACCATTTTTTTATAGGATTGTTGTTTATTTCTGAATTTGGTTACCGAAGTTGTGTAAACAATTTCTAAATTGTTCGTTTTTTGATTTACTTCACCATCCTAGAGATTTTTTATAATGATCTATTGGATTAGGGGAATTGTTGGTGTATTTTGAATTTTGTTTATAGGTGAAGTAGCCTAAAGTACTTCTGTTAATTTATTTTGTTTGATTATAAAAAAAAGGTTTATAATATTATATATATTAAATATAATTATTAAAAATACAAAATATATTAGAAATAAAATATATAAATAAAAAATATGCATTAACATCAAAGGCTATATAATATTACAAATTGAATATTCTATCCTAATGGTAAGACATTAAAGCTTTGGAATAAAGAGTGTAGGTTCTACTCTCACCTATATCTAATTTTTTCGTACGATTAATTTTGAGATTGTGAAAGCGTATCTATCGAGACATTACTTTTGTTTTATAAAAGGTTTCTAAAGTTGTAACTCGTGTTGCAAAAGTAGATGTTTTGTGAGTTTTGAGGTCAGTTCTACTCTCACCTACATCAAAAAAAATTATAAGACTAATTTTGAGATTGTGAAAGCGTATCTGAAGTAATCGAGAGATTACTTTTATTTTGTAAAAAATCTCTTAAGTTGTAACTCGTGTTACAAAAGTAGTTGTTTTGTGAGTTTTGACGTCTAACGTCCTACTGACGCGCCAACAAAAGTGGACGTTATACCATTAGTTTTAGTATTTTTTATAAATAAAAAGAATGACAATTCGTATAAGTGAAATTGGAGTCTTGTTAAGAAAATAAAATATTTTACCTTTTTTGGCAAACATATTAATCTTTGGCAAAATATTCAAATTGGTCCCTTAAGTTTATCTCGGATCCAATTTGGTCCCTTAATTTTAAAAAGTTTTAAAATGATCCCTTAAGTTTTTAAATAGTATCACGTTAGTCCTTACCGTCAACACCATTAATCAAAATCAATGTGATTGTACAATTGGCCCACACATGTGACTGATGTGGAATCTCTTACCTTTACCTTGTGGAATTATGACATGTACATGTGTATCACACAAATTCATCAAAAATCCAAAATTTTACTCTTATCTAGAATTGAACACAAAACATCTAAATTGCAAGGCAAATGTAATTTCACTACCACCAAACCATTTCACATTTTATATTTACTAATTAAAAACTGAAACTATAATTACAAACTGAAACTATAATTAATAAATCATAGCAAAATAAATGCTATTTCAATTTCAATACAAGAAAACAAATACCAGCCACTAAAGTGTCATGGTGGTAATTAAATCTTAATATTATTAGGTGTTATGAAATTTTTAATTTATATATATATATATATATATATATATATATATATATATATATATATATATATATATATATATATATATATATATATATATATATGAACTTTGGTATTTTTTTTAATATTTTAACTATTGATTTTAGTAAATAAATGTTATGATTTTCTTTATGAAAAATTGTCTTCTTGAAAACTAAAATATATTTTTATTCGATTCGAGGACTTTTTCCTCAAAATATAAACTATTTAAATGAAAAGTATTTCTTATAAATTTATCTCTATTTAATGTCTTTTTTTTTTATAAAAAAAAATTCTATATTTTTAATTTTTTAAAGTTTATATTCGTTAAACCGGGGTTTTGAAAAGTAGTAACAAATTCTTTAAGTTGGATTTGTTAATATACAAAATTTCTATATAAATATATTTTAAGTTGAAATATTTTTTTCATTATAGATAACTAATAAAATCCTTCACATTGAAATAATAAAATCCTTCGCATGGAAATAACAAAATCGGTGACAATATTTTTTAAACTTGTTTTGAATTTATATTTTTTCATACATTTGTTTGGATATAATTTTTGTTTTCTAATTCAGTTTAAATTTATCTTCTTAATATTATAATAATATTAATATTAAATTTAATTGATTTCATCTATTTTTGTTTTTGAAAATTTATCTATATTAAAAGAAAAAAAATTGACTTGTTTTCATCTACAAGAAAAAGATATTTTTTTTTTACGAAAAAAATAAATATTTAAAAATATAGTAACAATTATTTAAGATTAGGTATCTTAAATTTTATATTGCAACTAATCTTTCCACAAATATTGACAATGGAAAACCATAAATGTATCTTATATGATTATGTCTCTTTTATATGTGCGTTTATTATAAATCTTTGCAGTGCTTATTATAATTATAATTGTAAATAAAACAAATAAATGCAACATGGCTTAATGGTTCAATGGTTTACCAAGCAACCAAATAGATGTGGGTTCAATACTGTGTGAAAGTAGAATTTTAGGATTTTTTTTTTTGAAATTTTGGTAACCTTGGTAATTAGCATATGCCATGTATGTCACGCGTATTAACATATGTCATGTCAGACGCCACGTCTGTAGCAATAGACGCCGTTTGTGAGAATCAAACGGAAAGGACCTAAATGACACTATTTGAAGACATAAGGGATTACATTGGCACTTTTTAAAATTAAGGGACAAAAATGGACCCCGAGGTAAAGTTAAGGGACTAAAATGAGTATTTTGCCTTAATCTTTTTATTACTTTGATTGGCAAACATATTAGTCTTTTTATTACTTTGATATATTCGTATATTTGTATCTATAAATTTTTTGGTGCCGTTGTCGAAGACCAATTTTCAATAACGTTAGTATGTTGCTTCACTGTTTAGACTAAGCCGACTTTCTGTTTTATTATTTTTGTTAATTTATTTCGTTTTTGACTGTATGCAAAGAGGTCGGAGTTTAAGGAACATCATTGAACCGATTAACGAAATCAAATGTTATTTCCACGAGAGATGCCGATTACTTGAAACGCAACAAGTGATGGTCGAAAACGATAATTGTCCGCATAAAGACTCATAGGCTAGGATAATGGATAATGGTATGAGTAATAAATCTAGCAAGTATAAAAGCAGTTTGGTAATGTTTAATAATTGGATGAAGAATAGGTTTTATTCTATTAGTAATGATCTTAAGAGTCACATTACAAAGAGAAATGGGGCGAAAATCAGAAGGGGTAGTAGGTTTGCTGACCTTAGGAATCAAGCAAATGAAAGTATCAATGAGTTTAAGGATGTTTAAAACAAGGTATGTAATATCATTACCAACATAGAAGCAAGCAGAGGAGAGGTTGTGCCCTTCTTTTATTTCTCTTTCGCTCAAGTCTCTCTGAAGATCAGTTTTCATATCACTATTAATTATGTTCTTTACCATTTCCAGGACAACCAAAACCGAACCCAAAGGGACATGTAAATGTTGTTACATCGTGTAAGAGAAAGTAGCTAGAAATCACTGCCGACAAGTGTGAAAAAGGAAAGGATAAAGAGAGTGGGTCTTTAACACCGAAAAGGAGAGTGAGCCATCACCACCTTTGAAGGAGGTAGTTGAGGAAGCAAAAGAAGATCCATATGTGCCTACTCTTTCATATAAGCCTCCAATCCTGTATCCACAGAGATTCGCGAAAGCGAAGATTGAGGAACAATTTAGGAAGTTTGTTGAGTTGCTCAATAAACTCCATATAAACATATCCTTCAATGGGGCTATAACTTAAATTCCCTCCTATGCCAAATTCTTGAAGGGAATTCTATCAAATAAGTGAAAGCTCGATGAAACTGGTATGGTGTCACTCACAGAAGAGTGCAGTGCTATCATTCAAAACAAGTTAACTCAAAAGCTGAAAGACCCAAAAAGTTTCTCGATTCCTTGTATCATTGGTAATACTATCATGTACCTTGATCATTGACCATCCAATGTTGCCCTTTCATTGGTGTTAATGTATTTAAGAAAATTACATTAGATATGCATTGATTTGATAGCATTCCCTGTGGTTATTTATTTATTTATGGCTTATGGATTCTACCTCTGCATTGATGGTCCTGAAACAGCTATGATGGACCAAGCTCTTATGTGTATTTTCTATTATAGTGGCTGTAGGTTCCAGACCTTGAATAAAATTAAAGCTAGTGATTAATACAAAATTGTAAGATAAAAATAAAGTGGTTGCTTCATATAATAAATTTTAGATGTCTTTCTCTTTTCTTCTCTTCGAGAGCCTCATAGTCCTAGGAATCTCTTTTACAAAGTATATATCACCAGCAATTATCCACCTGAGATATACCGATTGACCTTGCACTAGGCTAATCAAAGATTATTTGTTTTTAACCCACAGTTCATATAATGTAGCTATCACCTCTGAGATATTATAACAATTATGAAATATAACCGTTGTTAATTTTTCTTTAAAATTAACAAATATTATCTTGCTTTTATAATTAATCCCATTTTTTAATCTGTATTATTGTTCTCCATATCATAATACAACAGAGAATACAACTCACATTTGTGATAAAGTTTACATAATAATATTAATTATATCATATTCATAATATCACATAATTGTATCATATTCAATTATATTAGAACAACATCCTACAATTTATCAGAACAACATCCTACAATTTACATACATTACATAACTTCACATGATTGTAACTTTGTGTATTGATTTTTTGTCTCTTGGTGTCTTGACTCTAAATACCTATAATTTCAAATAATTATACTTGTTAGTAAAAATACTTATAAATTATAAAATACAATTAATATATTATGAATAAATAATAAATTACTTACTTGTTAATTTTACCATATGTCTTCTTCATGATCGAGTCGTATAGCATGCACGACATATCCATCAAGTTCATCATATGAGGTAGGAACTTGTGTTGTGTAAGAAGGTGTGGATGAAATATCAAGACTTTCATCACTAAGAGGAATATGTTTTCCTTGGAGAATGATTGACCATTTTCTCAATATGTCTGATGGGTCGGTAACATAGTGTCGCTCCCAAAGATTTGCATCCCGGTACAAACGCGAACGGTCGACTAAAAGAGAAATAAAAGTGAACTGAATAGAGTCTCCAGCTAGGCATTTTTATCCCGAAGGAAAGGTAATGCTGCATAAACCTGGAAAGAGATGGATAAGACGGTTGCGAACCAGAGAAACTGAGAAAGGGGGTTGGTTACAACCTGGGAAGGTATTAGCATCCAGATTGTTCGTCGTACTCGACGGGATCCACGCTTACAAGATTGTGTTTAAAGGGGTAGGTGTATGTGTTGTCTGTGTGCAAAAGCTAAGAAAAGAATATACTTGTGTCAGTGCAAAAAGGTGAATGCTCAGGAATTGAGGCTTAGAAAAGGATGCTGAAAGAGGGGGATGACAAAGAGAGTTTTGTTCGATAACAGTTAAGTTATGCCTACGTATCCTCTCGTGCAATTAGGAAGTCAGAACACCGTAGTTCGACTCAAAGATACTGGAAATAAATTTGATTGTGAACTACTTGCTTGTCTATGCTCAAGTGTATGACTCGTCTGGCTCGAGTGCTAACTGTCTTGCATTATACGGAAGAAGCAAGTTCTCATTTATAGAATGAGTGTGATGAGAAAAGAATCCCGGAGGAGTCGATTATTGTTTGTTTTTTGTGTTTTCAGTTTTTTATTTCTTTTTGGTGTTTTGCATAAGTTAATGAGCTTAAGCCTAAGTCAAGGGCTTGTAAACTCATTATATCCTCCCTGATTAGGGATAATGAATCTACTTAAGTGTGAGATAAACACCTCAACTTAATTACCATGATGATGTAAGATTAAGATCATTAACCTACTTATGATTATTATAAAATTTTTGGTTTTTTTTGTTTAGTGTTAAGTAATGAGTTTAATCACTAATCACAGATTAGTGAACTCATTACACCATCCTAATAGAAGGATAATAGATTTGAACACCTAAGCTGAGGAAGATACCTCAACTTAATCCATGGTTAGGGATTAAAT
Source organism: Lathyrus aphaca (assembly GCA_963966055.1). NCBI lineage: Eukaryota > Viridiplantae > Streptophyta > Magnoliopsida > Fabales > Fabaceae > Lathyrus > Lathyrus aphaca. Next base: position 26,775,503 of record OZ014521.1, on the reverse strand, counting down.
TCATTATATAACAAGTCTTTATTAAGTGGATTTTAATTAAGGGATGAGATTAAGAAGTGGATTTTAAGTTTGTAAGACAACTTGAGGGGGACTTGTCCATTAAACACTAGGGTTAGTCCCTCTTAACCATAAGGAAGAGATAAAACCCTAATGTAAGGCCCAAGTTATAAGATAAAGTCTTAGTGATTATTAATGTGATTTGATTAAGAGGTTTAAACAAATTAAAGGTTTAACACTTAAGATTAAAGTTATACACTCCATCCTAAGAGAAGGATGCAGGCATAACCCTAATTCGAAAGTCCTAAAACTTTAAGAGTTTAGTCTCTGATTATTGAGATGGGAAGAGAGACTCAAGGAGACTCAAAGGTAAAAGAATAAAGGGGACTATACACAACCCTAAAAGTTATCAAGCTTGGATATCCTATGGTTTTTTAGGCTTAAGAGGAAAGATCTTCAAGGCCACCAATGGAAGAAGCAGATGAAAAAAAAAAGAAGGAAGCAGAAGAATAAATTACTTACTTCCTAAAGAAGATAAGTAACTTAAAGAAATAAAGTGATAAGGATGGAACATAAGTGAACAAGTTCACTTCAAAGACATGTTAAAATGCATATGAATGAGATAAGAAAAGGTGAGAGGTGAAGGCAAATCCACCTCCCAAATAACTTACCAAAAGATCCTGAAAATGTTAGTATGAAGGCATAAGACATAAAGCATAAAGAAATGAATTGAAAAGAGGTGCAAAGACCAAAGTCAGAAGTGATTATGAAATGCAAATGACATATGAGATAATGCAAAGTCATACAATATGCATATGAATGATCATACAAAGATGTGATGTCATGAAAGCATGTTTAGAAGTGTGGAAACACATGGATGTTTATGGAATGTAATGAATGTAAGACATAGAAAATGAATGAAGAAATGATCAAACAATGTTCTAACATGTCCTAAGATGTCTAAGATGACATATGAATGCTTGAAATGTCATGGAAAGTCTACATGATGATGATATGCAAAGATGAATGCAAATGAACACGAGAAATTAGGGTTTTATGAATATGTGAGATGCAAATGACCAAAACAGAAGCATACATCATGATAAAAAATTGAAACCAAGCTCAATCAAACCCTAAACCTATACAAGGTCACACCCCAAAGGAGAAAGTCAGAAGCCTAACCTAGTGGAAGTTATGAATTTCCTAAGTTTGCTAGGTTTTTGGGTGATTCTTAAGAGAAAATGAAAATCAAATTGAAAATGAAAGATAAATTCATGATAAAAATAACCTAGAAACTACATGCAATATGTGAAACAATGCAAAAAGAACCAAGTTCAAACTTTTCATGGTTAGGCAGAAATGAATTTTTCAAATTAGGGTTAGAAAATGTGACTTTAAAGAACCCTAATTCAAAGAAAATTGTGAAATTATGACCAAACCTAAAAAGAAATTTGTATGAAGAGTTTGAAAATGTTTCTAAATGTATTGGAATGGTTCATGATTTTTTTGGCGATTTTTAGAAACCTAAATTTATTTTTAATTAATTAAAATCCATTAATTAATTAAAAATAACATTTAAATATTTTAAAAATACTTTTTAAATGCAAAAAATAAAATAAAAATCATTTTTGGGTTGAGAAAAATATTTGGATCAGAAATGCAAAAGGAAATATTTTTGTGATGAGTTTTACTATTTTAAATTAAATATGCGAAAGAAATGAATAAAAGTGAATTAAAAATGAAAATAAATGGAAGTCAGCGCATCCAATGGTCCAGATTTGAACAAAAAGGGAGGGAATTGACTGGCGCGCTAATGGGTGGCTGGGATTGAATCTGGTATTTTTTAAATTAAACCTAATTAATTAAACTAATTAATCTGATTAGGGTTTTAATGAACTAATCCTGGCCCTCCATTCACGCGCTAAACTTAATCCTATGGCCCACATTCAAACTGACCCCCTAAACCCTAATTAGAACCCTAATGATTTTCAGGTGACCTCTTCTCCGGCGAGACACTCAACCCAACTTCTTCCCTAGGTCAAATTAAACCCTCTAAAGCTCCAGAAATGATCCTCTAACATCCCTAAGCAAGAATCCATCATCAAGTAACATTTATATTGCATCAAAAACAAGAATCGAAGCAAACAAGATTTTAGGGCAAACTTTCAGAGAGTTCATACATTCTCAAATCTCAACCATTTTCAAAAGTAAAGACATCAGCATGATCAGGGAAGCATGTAGAACCATTTAAGAACTTAAAAGAAGGTTTCTGGAAAAATTGTTCTTGATGATACCCGAGGTGAAACTCTCTCAGTCTGAGCTTTTTGGACTTCTTCTTGATGCTAAACCACTCCTATGAACCCCTTGAAGCTTTTTAAATGCTTGAATGAGGCTTGTATGGCTTGGTTTTGGAAGTTCTGTTCTAATGAAGGAGGAATCGTGTTTTTGATTTAGGAGGTTTCAAGCCATTTTGAGGGTTGCTTTGTGTTCTATGAGTGGTGTTGAAATGATTGGTGAAGTTTGTTTTGTGGTTTGATGGCTGGTTTGTGCAATTCAAAGAAGGGAAGCTTCTTGGTGATTTTTGGGATTCTAAGTTGTGGGATGATTCAGGCTCCAAGATGTTATGAAATGAGGTCTATGAGGCATGTATGTGAAGTCTTGATTGGTCAAGAGAGTGGTTGTGGCTCAGCTTGATTGGTATGGGAGGTTTTGCCAAAAAGTCAAATTTGTGTACTTGGAGGTATTGGCCATGGAAGAGCTAGCTTTTTGGGGTGTCTGGCTTCAGCAGGATTCATGGAGAGCCATAGAATTGATTTGATGCAATTGGCACAAGTGGATGGAAGGATCCAAGGCATTTTGCAACTTTCCCTCTTTGAACTTTCTTGAGAAACAAGGCATGAAAACTATGCAATCTTGGGCCAATTCTGAATTTTGAAAGTTGCCTTGTGTTGCACCCCAAAATTTGCCCTCACAATACAAGACTTTGTGTGCTAAGAAGGTTCACAAGGTTCACAAGATTCACAATGCTTACAAGACCTTTCATGAGGTTCATGAAGTCTACAAGTCACTTTTTGAGGTTCACAAGTTTCACAATGTTTTCAAGACCTTTCATGAGGTTCATGAAGTCTACAAGTCACTTCATGAAGGTTCACAAGGTTCACAAGTTTCACAATGTTTTCAAGACCTTTCATGAGGTTCATGAAGTCTACAAGTCACTTCATGAAGGTTCACAAGGTTCACAAGATTCACAATGCTTACAAGACCTTTCATGAGGTTCATGAAGTCTACAAGTCACTTTATGAGGTTCACAAGGTTCACAAGGTCCACAATACCTCCCATGAGATTCACAAGACAGATTATGATGGTTCACAAGGTTCACAAAGTTCACAATTGGTCAGAAGAGTTAACAATTCCCTCAGACAATGCACCCCCTAAGCAGTGCATCCAAAACTAGGGTTTTGACTTTAATCAGGCTAAATGAACTTCCAAGACTTCAAGTGAGCTTCATAATATCCTATATATGTGTAAGAATCCCCATGACAAGTTTCAAGACTTTTCTCAAAAGTTTGCTCAGTCAGATGATCAGATAAGTCAAAATCAGTCAAAACAGTTAAAAAGTCAAACTGAGGTCAACTGTGGTCAAACCAAAGTCAAACTTCATGATTTTTTGCCAACATCAATTATATGAATTAAAATTCATCATTTGATCAAGGGTTGATCATGATTCATCAAGGAGATTCCAGATCATCAAGAATCAGGAGTTTCTAAATTAGGGTTTCCTTAGTAAAAGTCAACTGAACTTTGACCAGACATAACTTTCACATACTTCATCAACAAGTCTCCATCCAAAGCTCATTTTGAAGGAAATTGAATTCTCTACAACTTTGTGTCTCACAAGCCAAGCCCAAAAATGCTTCATTTGGAAGGTATGAGCTAAGACATTATAGGTCCTTTTGAAAGTCAACAAAAAGTCAACAACTTCAAAAGGGCATAACTTGAGATTGGTAAATGATATGGACATGAAACCAGTGGGGTTGTTTATAGGACTCTTCAAGCTTTCCAAAATGTCCAAGAACACCCTCATAACATTAAAATTGAAGGATATGTGCCCTTGCAAAGTTGGGAAATTTTGGGTTGGTTTATGATGAAAATGGAGGTCTAAAACCAATTTCTTCCAAATGGGCTTGCCAAATGATGACCCAATCCATACAATAACTTCATGCACGACCCAAACCATTAAAAATCAGATTTTTTATTATTTTATTTTTATTTATTTTGATTTAATTCATTAAAAATCATTTTAAATAAAAATAAAATATGAAAATGTAAGATTTGGTTTGGATCAAGCTTCTAGAAAATCATAAATTTGATTAGAAGTGAAGAGGAAAGAAATCATGAGGATTAGCCAAAAATAGCAAGTGTTCATACATGAATATTTGATTTTAAGGCATGATCATTTTGAATCTTTTCATATCAAATTTTCCACACAAGTGATTAATCTTTTTGACCTAATACATTCTCCTATAAGTACTTAGTGCAACCCTAACATGAACTCACGGATTCCACAACCCCAAGTGTAAGTTTGCATCTCACAAAAATCTCTCCAAACTCAAATTCGGATTCCTCAATACAAAGCTTTTTAAGGTATTTTAAGGATACAAGAAGAATCCTTGGACCTCACTGATCATGAATCATCACTCATACGCATCCCAAACCTCATAAATCACTCAACCCGAATCCATGTTCATGTTCATTCAGAATTTTTCGATTCTTAATATTTACTCATTATTAATTCTATTTGACTATTGATTTGTGCTTGCTATGATGATTAGAAACTTTCTGGATAATTTTGATTGAGTTTAGCCGCGGGAATTGGAAGATGCCATAGCTAGGGTTTGCAAACCTAATTTAGGGTTCTTCGATTCACTAAATATAAATGAATTTGAAGAACATAGGGATGTTGTGTGAACCATAAGGATCATAAAACACTGATCAATTGAAAGAAATTGTACTGTTTTGTGGGTGTTTGATTTTCGCAGGTTTTGAATATGGAAGAACACGCAGTAAATTTCGCAGGAAAAGTGGCATGAGTTTTCGCAGGTAATCTGGAGAAGACGAAGCTGGTTGGCGCGTCCTGGAAAATTCAAATTTTATTTAAAATATTTTATGTTTTAGTGTTGGTTTGTTATCACAAGCGTGCAACTTGTCTCAGTGGTAAGACTGGTTTGTGTATTGCGTGATGGCACTGGTTCGAGTCCTGGCTTGGTGCATTTTTTTTCTTATTTTTCAGGTTAAACATGAAACATTATATATTATGTTTTATTGCCATTACTTTGACAAATGTGCTCACCTAGCTGGGATGGTCATGTGTATGCTTGCGTGCTTGAGAGGTCCTGGGGTCGATTCTCCCCCAGACCTTTTATTTTCTTGTTATTTTTCATGATTTTCCAGGATATAACACAAAACTAATTGAAACCCCTTCTCTATCACACATGCGTGGCTGGTCTGGTGGTGTGTTTTGATGCTGGTAAACAAAGCTTCCTGGGTTCAAATCCCAGCCAGGTAAGTTTTGTTATTTTTTTTTTTTTTTTTGTTTAATTGATTTAGGTTTTATAAATAATCATATATATAATTAAATAATTCTATAAATGTTTATTCAATATTTTCTAATATTCAAAAATTATTTTTCTTAATTCAAATTTTTTTTTTATCATGTAATTAAATTATAATATATATATATATATTTATTAAAATAATTTTGTATATTAGATTATAAACTCTTAAATATTTTTCTAACAAAACCCTAATTTTAGAAACCCTAGTTTATCTTTTCTAAATAATTATTAAAAACCTAATTTTTATTTTCTAAATTTTGTAAATATAGTTATTATGTATATATTTTAGTTAATATAATTAAATTATAGTTAATCCCATTTTAATAATATTATATCATTGTTTATAATTAATTATATATGTAAATAATTTCTAAAATTGCAAATTTGATAATTTCTTATAACATGTTCATAATTTATTTAATTTGTTTATAATTTTAAATTTTATGATTAATTAATGTAATTGTTCTTATTTTTCTATTAAGCCATTAAAATTTTATTTTGTTTATTATTATTACTAATCATGCTTATTACTAATCCATTTATTTATTAATTATGCTTATTATTATTATTTCACTAACCTTATTTATTTTTAATTATTATTACTAACCCCTATTATAATTATTATTGCTTATTTATTTACTTATTTATTATTTATATTTTTGCTTATTTATTTATTTTGCTATTTATTATTAATTGCTTATTATTATTATGTATATGTTCCTGGATGTAATTTTTGTCAATATTTAAATTATTTAATTTTCATGCTATGGTTAGTAAAATAGGGAGTGTAAACATGTATTATATTTAAAAATTTAATTTAGAACATTTAAATTATAAGATAAATATTTGAAAATAAACACTCACACACGTAAGTCGATCTTTGATCGCCATCTCACTTTCTAGGGTTACCTCTCAATGTTGCCTAATCATAAGGTCAAGTGGGGTGTATAAAGCAAAGTCCTTTAAAAGAAAAGTCATCTAGTCCCTTCATAATCAGAGATCAAGTCCCTTAAAAGGTTGCCTTTCAATATGATCTAGTCCCTTCCGAATAATGATGACAGTCCCTCCTAAATGCTTAATACACCCTACAGTTGCCTTCATTAAACAGATGTCCCTCACTTGTCCCTCACACATCCAAGGTAATGACTACCTATTCCTTAATAATAGGGATAGTCTTACCATTTAAAGGATAAAGAACAGAAAGACTTAAACTTTAGGGTAGGTTCCTCATAGTTACTTGCTCACTACTTCAAAACAATTTCAAACATTTCACAATTTCAAATAATTTTCAAACACAAGTTTCTTACGCATCCGTACATGGATCATTATCAAACTCTTATGAAAATTCACACACTTCACATTTTAAAACAATTCAAAGTGAGCTAAGTAACTAAGAGCCCATGGATAACCATGGATGTAAAGGGTGCTAACACCTTCCCTTTACATAACCTACCCCCCGGACCCAAAAATCTTTTAAAAGGTCTTTCCTGTTCTTTTATGCCTTTCCTTTGGATAAAATAAAAGTCGGTGGCGACTCTTGCTATCCGCAACATAACTAAAGTCAGTTCTCCCACCGTGTTACAGAACTGGCGACTCTGCTGGGGACTTAATAAAAGAGGGGTACCCTTAGGAATTAGATCACTTTAAAATTGTTTGCCTTGTTTGCTTTATACTTATCTGTTGGGGTGCTCTTATGTGTGAAAGATCCTAACCCGGATCTAGTGTACCTTAGGTAAATGGCAATAGACCAAGGAAACTGTACGACGTATATCGATATGGTTGATCTGGTGGCCATAGTTAGTGTGACTTCTTGGTTGGTGCTTATGTTCCTTAAGTCAAGTTGAGGATAATATGAGGCTGCCATATGTTGTCAATGCACTAACTAACTTTTAGAACCCTAGTTATCCCATCTTGGCCTTTAGAAAGTAGTGAGGTAACCGGCTTTGGTGCAGACTGAAGTTGGTTGACACTCGATACTACACTCATTGAGATCTTAAACTTGGAGGGTTTTGGTTGGCAAGTAAGTTGCCTTCTGATCAACCACCCTTGTGAAGGATCAATGATATTGAGATCCCTTAGAACATGGTTACTTTTGTAGGACAGGATGAACCATCTAACTTCAGGGGAGGGTACTGACCTTTAAACCTCATGCAAGCCTTTAAACCTAGAGCTAAGGTGTGACTTGTTTGTGTGTGCCACATGTTTGTGATTGAGCATAACATCATGACATCATCATGCATCATAAGCATAGCATTTTCACTAACCATTTCAAGGACCAAAGGATTTATCTTTGTTCTTTGTTGCAGGTCATGGCTTCTGCTCGCAGAAACACTATCAGGATCAACTTTGTGGGCATACCTGCTAAGCTTAAAGAGTTGGTTTCTCAAGTGTCTGATCATTCCCAGTTTATCAAGAGACATGGTCACCTATTGGATCTAGTCACCTCAGGGTTCAGTGAAGACATGATGAGTGTTCTGTTTCAGTTCTTTGACCCTAAGCACCATTGCTTTACATTCCCTGACTATCAGCTGGTTCCTACAATGGAAGAGTTCTCTAAACTTCTGGGTATACCTGTTCTTGATCAAAGACCCTTCACAGGCTTGGAGAAAGAGCTTAAACCAGAGGTTATTGCTGCAGCTCTACATCTGAAGAAGTCTGACATTGTTCTAGAAACGAGAAGCGGAGTCAAGGGTGTCCTAGCCAAGGTGTTGATAGAGAAGGCTCAAATGTTCTTGAAGGCTATGAGCTATGATGCTTTTGAGGAGATCTTAGCCTTGCTGATTTATGGCTTAGTATTGTTCCCCAATCCAGATCAGTTCATAGACGTTCATGCCATCAACATATTCCTGAGTCACAATCCAATACCTACATTGCTTGGAGACATTCTGCACTCTCTTCATACTCGTACTACAAGGGTAAAAGGAACTTTGATGTGCTGCATACCTTTGCTTTCTAGGTGGTTTATTTCTCACCTTCCTCGCTCAGTGATGAAGAATGAGCAAGGGTTCAGATGGTCCAAGAGGATCATGTCACTTTCTCACTCAGACATTCATTGGTGCTCCAGATCTATGGAGAATATCACTATCATTGACCGTTGTGGGGAGTTTCCTAATGTTCCACTTCTAGGCATAAGAGGAGGCATCACCTACAACCCCTCTCTAGCTTTACGACAGTTTGGTTACGCTCGGAGTGATGGTCCACATGATATGTTGATTCAGGGCATTGTGTTTGATTACGACAACGATCTTCAAGGTTACCGTCAGAGATTCATACGAGCTTGGGGAAAAGTAAACAGGGTTGACAGCAAGACACTGGAGCCTAAGTACACTATTCCTATGGAAGCTTATCTCAGATGGGTGCGATCTCGTGCTCAGACTCTCATGATGCCATATCCTGCTATCCTGCCAGTTACCATGGAACCTGTTGCTGAAGGAGACACTGCTTATACCATCCTTCACCCAGACATGCCTACTGACATGGAAGACTTACAGAGATCCTGGATCCAGTTGAAGGAGCAAGGGGATACTTTCGAGGCTCATTACAAAGCAAGCCAAGAAAGAGTCTTAGAACTAACAAAGCAACTTCACGAGGAACGAAACCTCAACTCATACCTCAACACAAAGAGGAAACGTCCATGGGAGACTTAAAACCCCATCTTTTGTACTTATTTCATTTCATTTTTTGTAAGCCTAAAAGGCAAAACAAATTTATTACTAATAAAAGTTTACCTTCTTGTTTGTTTAAGCAAATTTAAATTCTACGGTCCTTGAAAACATTGCATATGCATTCACATATCATTTCATTGCATCACAGGTTTATAATCGTGCACAGGTTTCTCATCTTCTCGCTGTTTATTTCAGCAATGGCTCTTGAAAAATCAGTTAAGGATCTCCAGGCACAAAATGCACAGTTCCAAGAGCTGATCTTGAACCTGTCCAAGGGGCAGGATGAATTGAAGGCACTGCTGGCCAAGAAGACTAAGAAGACTAGAAGGTCAGCTGGTTTGATCAACATGGGAAGAAGGTTCAAAGGTCTTGCCAAGACCAAAGAACCAGCTGAAGACTATGAATCGGAAGAATCTGAAAAAGAGGGAGGCAGTCTCCACAACACTATGGGGGACTCTGATTCTGAGGCTAATTATTACCATGATCCTAATGAGGACAAATTCAAGATGCTGGTGGATAGTGTCGCGGTGAGAATCGGATACCAAGCTATTGAGTGAGCTTGAATCGCAAAACATTTAATGTTCACCACCGACTTTAATTTAATCCAAAAGGAAAAGGGAAAAAGATCGTAAAAACCCTAAATGAGGAGAAACTAGGTTCGGGGGTTGATTATACCTAGGGAAGGTGTTAGCATCCTAAGCATCCGCAGTATCCTACGGGAACCTCTTGTTAATATTTGTATTTTTGTTGTTTATTGCTTGCTAAAATTATGGGAACCTAAGGTTTTATTTCTAATGGTGCTCGCACAACATCGCATCGATGCCTACGTATCGGGTATAGAATCAGAGCACTCGTAGTTCTCCTAAGGATTAACGAACACTTGGTTACGCTCAAGGTTCGCGGGGGAGGGTAAGTGTTATGGCAAACACTCACGTGACTTTAAGAAAGTCACAAAAAGTTGTAAAATAAAAGGCTAAGGACCTAATGGCTAAGGACCTAAGGATGAGAGACCTAATTGCTAAGGTCAAAGAAAAAGAGAGGGACCTAATTGCTAAGGTCAAAATGGAACTAGGGATTGCTAAACTTCCTATGACATTGAGTCAACTGCAGGAGTCTTTCCCTTTTGGATTGAAATGCAACAACAAAAATAAATAAGGGTGCAAGCTCCTAAGACTAGGCAAAGGCTGCTACTTGCAAAAATAAATAAATTGAATAAAGTAAATGGAATACAAGGCAAAGGCTTAGTAACCGGGCTATGACTCGATATGTGGATCGAGAATGCAGGGGCGGAAAACAAGCGTGGTGCGATAATTTGTTTAAGTTAGAAAGCTGTAAAGTGCAAGGAATGTGCAGATGGCGATCGTAAACGACCGACTTACGTGTGTGAGTGTATGTGAAGTGAACTTCACTTGGCGTTGGACCAAGGAATTTTATTATTGAAAATGAAATTGGCATAGCGTAAAAACGCGAGAAATAAATAATGAATAATAAATAATAGTGAAATAAATTATGAAATGGGATAAAATAAATTAAATAAATAAATGAATTAAATAAATAAATGCATGGCCTCATATTGGTCACGATTAATCGGAAACGATTTATCGTGACATTTTGTAATATCATTGGCCCCAAAATAATAATAAATGATCAGAATGGAGTGAAAATAACCAAAACATGAAATAATAATAAGACAAGAATAATTTTGAGATTTTCGCTATGATTTCTTTTCATAAAGATATATTTTCTAAAATAAAAAAAACAAAGAGATGGTTAGAATAAAAAGAAAAAAACAAGTATGCATTAAAAAAAAACCAAATAAATAAAAAGTGGGGAGGCGCAGGCAGCTAGGGGGCGGTGAGTGTGATTTGGATTCGCATGGGCTTAAGGCCTGAAGACCCACAGCAATAATTAAATTCTCTTTTAAATAAAACATTAAAATAAATAAAACAATAAAAATAAATTTAACAATTAAAGAAATAAAAGGGTTTTATAAAACAAAAATTAAAATTAAGAGTTCAGAAGAAAACATGTTTATGACTCAAGAACACCCTCCCACCGATTTCTTAACTCAAAGAAAACCAGCCTCTTTCGCCGCCTCGCATCTGTCTCTCTCTCAATCGCATGCCTCTCATCTCTCACTCAATGGCTCTCTCACGGCCAGCTCTGTCTCTCTCAACTCGCGATGTCTCTCTCCTTCTCTCTCAATCGCCGGTTTTCTTACTCAGCTCGCGGATGCACCTCCCTCAGTCTCTCGGTTCTCTCGCCCACTCTCCCTATCTCAAATTTGTGTGACGGTGACGTTTGTCCTATGAAGGTGGAAGGGTTTTGCTCTGGTGGTCCGATTTCAGGTTACGGTGGTGATTTAATGGAGGTGAGGGTGGTTCATTTGCGTTTGGGATTGATGGTTCAAGGTTGAAAAGGGGTTTTGGCTGGTGAAATTCGCGGCGGTAACGGGGGTTAACGGTGGGTTGGCTTCGGTTTGTTTGAAAAAAAGGTTGAAGGTTGTCCACGGCTGTGTTGTTTTTGATAATGTGAAGGTTTGGTTAAAAACAAGGTTTTGTTTGTGAAAAGAGGCGATCTTGCAGTGAGTTTGACAGTTGTTGCGATTTGTGTTTTGCAGGTTTCTCGGCTGGAGGTTCAAGGTTGGTTGCTGGGATTTTGTTTCACTGTTTCTGGGTCGGTGGATGGTTTCGTTTGACGCGGCGGCTAGGTCTGTTTGTGTTGCAGGTCTGGAGGTTCCTTTTAGGAGATTTGACAGTAATGGTTCAATGGTTTTCGGTATCTCATGCTTTCTCTCTTAACTCAGTTCTGTGATTTGGCTTTTTTATTCTTCACAAATCTCTCTCTCTCAAACAGTGATGGCCTGCTTCGGTTTCAGGTCGGCTTGGTGATTTTGGACTGGGTACAGGTTTGTTGGAGTGAGATTGGCAATGCCGAGATGGGTTGAGGTTCTGTGTTGTGTTCGAGTTGCTGTCATTGTTTCAAGTTAGCAGTAGTTGGCTAACGGTCCTTTTCGGTTTTTGGTGGGTTTCGAAAGGTTTGATGTTTTTCTTTTTTCAGTTTTCTGTGATTGTTGATTGATGATGTTGAGTATGCAGGTTTCGGTCGATTCAAGATGAAGGGTGGTGAGTCAGAATGGGGGTTTGTTGTTGGTTTCATGGCTGAAGACGAAAGGGTGATTGTGTATTGTTGCTGACGGTTTAGAGGTAAAGGTGAGTTGTAAGAGGTGAGGAAGAAGACGTGTTTTTGTTATTGCCATAAAACTAAAAAAAATGCAGGAGTGTTTGAGGAATGCTTTTCTGTTAGTAAATTTGATGAAGTGTTTTGTGATGGTGCAGGATGAATGGCAGCTTGGGATTTGAAGGCTATGGTTTGAGTGTTTTGGTTGGTGAAGGCGGACGGCTTTGTTGAAGGTGATGGCCAGTGAACAAACTCTGTGATTGTTTCGGTTTATGGAGGTTTGACGGAAGTTCTGATTTGGAAACTTCGGTGAGTTATGGTTATGTTTGGTTCACTTCGTTTCTGTTTTTTTTTTTTCACGGTTTCGTTCAGTTTGTGTAGTTTCGGTGATGTGAAGGGGTTCTGTTTCAGGTTTAAACTATGAACACATGTGGTGTTTCAGTGTTTGTGATTTGATGGCGGCCGGTCTGGCTTAAGGTGATGAACATTCGCGGCGTTTCTGAGTTGAGAAAAAAAAAAAAGGAGTGGAAAGGTGCGGTTTGTGGATTTGTGTGATGATTTTTTGGTATGGTTATGATTTGTGAGTTAATGTTGAGTGAGGAGGAGTGTTTGTGGCTGGATTGAATGGTAGTTTGTGAAGGAGGTTTTGACGGAATGGTAACTTGCTTTAAAACGATGAAGTTTTTACGGTTGTGAATGGCTTTGTGTATTGTGTTTGAAGAAGGTGCGGACAGTGATAGCTTTGTTTGCGGTCTCAGTTTCGGAGAGGTTTGTTTCCTGGTGGTAGTTTATAACTTTGCTGTATGTTGGTTTTGGTAGTGATGATAGTGAAAACAATGATGTTTTTTCTTGAATTTTTGCAGGTTCTGGATTCGGTGAAGGTTTAGGTTGTTAATGGTGGCTGAGGCTTACGAGTTGGTGAAATGAAGCGATGGTTTCAGTTTGGACTGGAAGGAGGTTGTGGCTAGGCTTCTTTGGATTCTCGCAGTTTTTCGGAAGTGGTGGTTACGGTTGGCCAGAGGCAATGGCAGGGCTGATGGAGTTCTAGTGGGTTGATGATGAGTTTGTGGCAGTTGGTGAAGGCGGAGGTGATGAGGCGGATTGAAGATTGATTGGCTTTGGCAGTGGAGTTAAAGTTGATTCGGATTTTCATTCTCGCTTGGTTGTTGAGGGATGGCAGTGAGTTTTGTTTAGGTTTTGGTTTGCTGAGTTTGGACCCACTTTTTCTTCACATTCTTTTTACAGATTTGTTCTCATTAGCTTTGTAATTCTTGGTTTTGCAGCGGCTTGGATTGTGGGTTGCTGGTTTTGTCGGCTTTGGTTCAAGCGGGTCAGCGGCAAGTGTTGAAGGTGAGGATAGTTCTGAGTTTGGCCAGCGAGTGTTTGGGCCAGGAGTTGAAGGATATGGTGGGTTTTGATGCGGTGTGGTTTTTGAGAATGGTTTTTTGGTATGGTTATGATTTGTGAGTTAATGTTGAGTGAGGGTTGTTTGATGGGTTTACGGTTGTTGGGAGGTGAGAAAAAAAAGGTACAGTTTTGTGTGTGTTTCAGTTTTATGAGGTTATGAATGGATTTGTTTTTTTGGATCTGGGTTTGGTTGATGAAGGTGTGTTGGTCATAAGAAAAATGGTGAGGATGATTATATGGATTGAAGAGCAAAGTCAAAGGGAATATTTTTGGTAAATTCTGAGACTTGTTGTATCTTTATGCAGAGTGTCCTCTTTATTTACAAGTGTTATTTGTTGATTTGAAAGAAAGAAAAAAATGGTTTTAAGTATATTTTTCGAAGTTCTAACATGAAGTTGGTTTTGTATATGCAGATTTGAGATTGAACAATAAAGATGAGTAGAGAACTAAATATGGACAAAAGCTAAAAGAGGTGAAGGAGAGGAAGAAAAAGATATTACCGCCCGAACGTTATCGGGGTGACGAATCCACACGGTGAGCTTCCGATTCCTTTTTTGATGCACTACCTCTTGTTGTTGTTGCTGAGCTCTTTCTTCTTTTTTTCTTTTTCTTTGAGTTTAAGCTTGGCTGGATTTTTGGGACTGGTTTTGGGATGTAACAGTGTTGGGTTTTTTGGTGAGTTTGAGAGCTGAATTTTGGTGTTTTTGTATTGAATATAACAGTGGTTTTGTGTGATTTTGTGAGGCTGGGTTTGAGGGTTGTTTGAGGGCTGTTTTTGAGGTTGAAAATGGGGTGTTTTTGAGGTTGAAAATGGGGTGTTTTGGTGCTGTATTTTTTTGTTTGAATGCTGAGTTTTTTGTGTATGAATGAGAGTTGTTTGTGGTGTATTTAGAGGCTGAATTTTTTCTCTTGAATTTGTATGTTTGTGGCTGTTATGTAGTTGTAACAGGGCTGATTTTGTTGTCCTTGTTGCTTGCCAATGAAGGGTTGGAGGAAGGGAGACACATGCTGAATTTGCAGCAGTGGGTGGAGCAGGAAAATGCAGCTGTTGGTGGCTGCATGCTTGTTGTGGGGCTGATTTGGAGCAGGCTGCATTTGTATTGTAGTGCAGAATTTTTTGTACACTTTTTCTTGTAATTTTCTATGTATATGTAATTGTAACAAAACAAATATTATGGAATAAAGATTGATTATTTACACTAAGTTATTATTTATACTTGGCACTTAATATTGGAAATGAAAGTTTTAAATTAGAAGCTAAATATAATACTTAAATTAGAAATGAAATGAAAAAGAATTAAATTAAAAATTGAAAATAACTTATAAACTTAAATAAAAAAAACTTGGAATTAAAATTAATTATAAGAAAAGAAATTGGAATTAAGTTAAAAATGAAATCTTAAAAGAAAAGTAAATTAAAAATAACTTAGAAATTGAAAATTAAATTAGAATAAACTAAAAATAAATTGGAAATTGAAATTAGATTGGAAATAGAAACTTGAAAATGAGATAAAATTAAAAGTTGAAGAATAGAGAATAAATTTAGAAACTAAAATTCGAAAATGAAATAAAAATTAATTTAGGAATGAGGATTTGATAATGAAAAGAAAAAAACAAATAAGTTTAGAAAATTTTGAAAATTGAACTAAAAAAAATTAGAAATAGAAATTGAAATAAAACTTTAAAAATAGGAATTTACAAATAGAACGAAAATAGAAATTAAAATTAAAAAAAATACGAAAATGAATTAAAAAGTCATAAATAAATTAAATTAAAATGGAAGCTAGAAAATGAGAAGAAAACAACAGAAAATAAATCGGGAAAAATCCCTGCAAAAATGCGATAAAAGTATGATTATGATATGAGCGATTAGGGGTAAAATTTGGGGTGTGACAGTTGCCCCTATTTAAATAACTTTACCAGATGGCGTGAATGACGATAGGCACTCAAGAAATCATGGTGAAAGGTATTTAAATATAGAACTAACCGGAAATTTTGCCCCTAAACGCAATGTTATGCCGGACTACAAATCTATCTAATTCTGCAACTATTATGCAATGAAATGATGATTATGGTATGATTGATGAGAATGAGAATGTCGACGACCACAAGCCAAGACTCCTAGGGATGACAGACACTGGGGATGACAGACACTGGGGATGACAAACGAAAACGGGAAATATTCAGAGTGATAAATCGACAGGTTCAAGTGTAACTGTTGACACTAAGAATAACAAAAGACGGGAACAAAAGAGGAACCCCAAAGTATTGGATCACCGGACATAGACAAAACAAAATAAAATTCAAAATGACTGCACAGTGGCACGATGCGACCAACTGACGCCAGGAATACAAACAAGACAAGGAAATAAATCGAAGTGGTAGACCAATGGCTCTATGCGACCAAATGACTTCGAGAAATAAAAGCAGCAACATATTCAAAGTGAATGCGCAGCGGCACGATGCGACCAACTGACACCAAGAATACAACAAAATAAATACTCAAAAAGAATGTGCAGTGGCTCAATGCGACCAACTATCATTGGAAAATGGAAACGACACAATTTTCAAAGTGAATGCGCAGCGGCTCGATGCGACCAACTGACACTAAGAATACAACAAACTAACATCCAAAGAAAAAATGTGCAGTGGCTCAACGCGACCAGCTGTCACTGAGAATGACAACAAACCTATTCAAGGTGAATGCGCAGCGGCTCAATGCGACCAACTGACACCATGAATACAAACAAGATAAACATTCAAAGAGAAAATGCAGCGGCTCGATGCGACCAACTGACACTAAGAATAACAAAAGACTTATTCAAGGTGAATGCGCAGCGGCTCCATGCGACCAACTGACACCAAGAATAATCAACAAAAATAAACATTCAAAGTGAATGCACAGTGGCTCGATGCGACCAACTGTCACCGAGAATGACAACAAACTTATTCAAGGTGAATGCGCAGCGGCCCGATGCGACCAACTGACACCATGAATAACAACAAAAATAGGCATTCAAAGTGAATGCACAGCGGCTCGATGCGACCAACTGTCACTGAGAATGACAACAAATTTATTCAAGGTGAATGCGCAGCGGCTCGATGCGACCAACTGACACCATGAATAACAACAAAAATATTCGAAGTGAATGCGCAGCGGCTCGATGCGACCAACTGACACTAAGAATAATCAACAAAAATATTCGAAGCGGAAGCACAATAGGTTCGAAACCTATTGACACTACAGAAGAAAACCAAGATACACTCAAAGTGAATGCGCAACAAGCTAAAGAAACCGGTTGACACTAAGAATGATAAAAACCAAGTAGTCAAATTATTCAAAATGGTAAATTAGCAGGTTCAAATGTAACTGCCAACACTGAGGATAGGGAAAGAAATCACAGCGATTTAGTAGTGGCTCTATGCGACCAACTAGCAATGGGGATAGAATGGAGATCACCCAAAAATAGATCAACGGCTCTAAGCGACCGGCTAACGCAAAGAAATAACAGCAAAATATGTTGGAGTATTCAAATAAAATAAGACACCCAAACTCTGGAAATTCCTTCAGGAACCATCAGGATAAAGGGTACAATCAAATGGACTTGGATTTAAAACAAAGGTCTCAGGACCTGCTTAAAAGATTTGTGCCAATCAAATGGACTTGGATTTAAAACAAAGGTTTCAGGACCTGCTTAAAAGATTTGTGCCAATGACAATTGGACTTCAAGGAGACATGGTGGTCATAAAGACAAATACCAACCACAATTAGAATTCCACAGGGAACGCCAGCAATTACTGGGGACAAAAACAAATGGTAAACCACTTCGGGTACCAACAACAATGAATTCTCAAATTGAACACTAATGATATCTGGACTTGGAGTTAGACAGACGACAACTGGGGAAAAACAACTGCTAATGTCAAATGCGCATGATTGAGCATGATGCGAATGATCGTGATATGCAAATGTTGACTCTAAAGAGACAAAGAGTTTTGACAAGACTCAAAAAGGAGTAGGCTCTCAACACCAATACTCAGATGAGCAATATGAAAAAAACACTGGGGGGATGTCTTCGAACTTGGAAATCATGCTTGGTCCAAGGATCCATCCAAGAGTGTTATCAGTTTTGAACTTCTATGGAGATTTCTGTAACAGTAGTATAAAAGTGTTGTTGCAAACCAGGGCTTCTTGGGGAAACAGAAGGTTTTTCAATTTTCCCAAAGTCAAAGAAACTTAAAAGTTTTTCAGTGTGTTTTCAAAAACATTTCCTTTAAAAAAACTTGTCATTTTCAAAGTTAAATTGTAATCAAGTGATGGCATTTTGCATAACAAAAGAAAATAAGAAGCTGAACAACAAAATTCATAGGCAAAGTTTGTATTTTATTCAAGAATGGTAGCTTGCCAATGGCAAAAACTCCATGGAAAATTACAATTTGAAAATGGCAATGGGGAAAGGTCTACATTGAATCCAACGACCACTTCAATCCCTAATAACTAAGACTGCCCGACACCTTGCTTCCGACGAGAGCAAATGGATCGATCTTTCAGTATGATTCTTCAGTAATGGTAAACACCATCTGATACAGTCAAATGCCTTTGTCCCTAACTTTTGCCTGGACCGCCCTTTCGGGTTTTCAATCCACCGGGACGCTCTTTTTTGCCTAAGCCGCCCTTTCGGGTTTTCAACTTAGCGAGCTCTTATTTTTATTTTTATCCCTAACTTTTGCCTGGATCTCCTTCATAGGTTTTGATCCACCGGGATACCCATTTTTGCATAGGTCGCCATTTCTGGTTTTCGACCTATCGGGTTTTATTTAGGCATAATATTTTTTGACTGCATCAGAATTCACCGGGTGTTTCAGCTGTTCACCATCCATAGTTGTAAGGATTAAGGAACCTCCGGAGAATGCCATCTTCACAACATATGGACCTTCATAGTTAGGACTCCATTTTCCACGCATGTCTTTGTGAACTGGCAAGATTTTCTTGAGTACAAGATCTCCTTCTTTGAATTCTCGGATGCGGACTTTCTTGTCAAATGCTCTCTTGATGCGCTTCTGGTACATCTGGCCATGACACATGGCGGTCATTCTCTTCTCATCAATGAGGTTCAGTTGGTCAAACCTGCTCTGGACCCACTCAGCTTCCTTCAGTTTGGTTTCCATCAAGATTCTCAAAGATGGTATCTCTACTTCAATAGGGAGAACTGCATCCATCCCATACACCAGAGAGAAAGGGGTTGCCCCTGTTGAAGTGCGAACTGATGTTCTGTATCCATGTAAAGCATATGGCAACATCTCATGCCAATCTTTGTAAGTTTTTACCATCTTCTGCAGAATCTTTTTGATGTTCTTGTTTGCAGCTTCAACAGCTCCATTCATCTTCGGACGATACGGAGAAGAGTTATGATGTTCAATCTTGAATGTCTCACACAGCTCTTTCATTGTTTTGTTGTTCAAATTGGTCCCATTATCTGTGATGATTCGGCTTGGGATTCCATAACGGCAGATAATTTGGTTCTTGATGAAACGGGCAACCACTTGCTTTGTCACATTGGCGTAGGAAGCTGCTTCTACCCATTTGGTGAAGTAATCAATTGCGACCAAGATAAACCGATGACCGTTGGAAGCTTTAGGCTCAATTGCCCCTATCATGTCAATGCCCCACATTGAGAAAGGCCAAGGCGATGACAGAACATTCAAAAGTGTTGGAGGTACGTGCACCTTGTCGGCATAAATCTGGCATTTATGACACTTCCTGGCATACTTGAAACAATCTGATTCCATGGTCAACCAGAAGTATCCAGCTCTCAAAATCTTCCTGGACATGGCATGTCCATTGGCATGTGTTCCAAATGATCCTCCATGGATTTCCCTGATCAATAGGTCTGCTTCGCGCTTGTCCACACATCTGAGCAGAACCATATCATGATTTCTCTTGTAAAGCACATTGTTGCTGAGGAAAAATTTGGACGCCAATCTTCTCAGAGTCTTCTTATCCAGAGTTGTTGCATCAGCTGGGTACTCCTGATTCTGCAGATAGTTCTTGATGTCGTAGAACCACGGTTTCTCATCAGTTTCTTCTTCGACCAGTAGACAGTAGGCTGGTGCGGTTCTTCGCTCGATTGTAATGAGTGGAGCTTCATTAAGAAATCTGACTTGAAACATAGAGGCCAGCATAGCCAAGGCGTCTGCTATCTGATTTTCCGCCCTTGGAACATGATGGAAGGTGACTTCATCGAAGTATTTGATCAATTCCACAATGTGGGCACGGTATGGGATCAACTTCTCATCACGGGTCTCCCATTCACCTTTGACTTGGTAAATTACTAAGGCTGAGTCTCCATATACATCCAGAATCTTGATTCTAGTATCGATTGCAGCTTCGATACCTAAAACACACGCTTCATACTCAGCAATGTTGTTTGTACATTCAAAGCACAATCTAGCCGTGAAGGGAGTATAACCACCATCAGGATTCATCAAAACAACTCCTACACCATGCCCCATGTAGTTAGAGGAACCATCAAACATCATCTTCCAACGGGACCCTGGCTCGGGACCTTCATCTGGATCTGGAACTTCACAGTCCTTTATCAGCATAATGTCTTCGTCCGGGAAATCGAATTTCAAAGGTTCATAGTCCTCGACAGGATGATCAGCAAGGTATTCAGACAAAACACTGCCCTTGATAGACTTCTGGGTTACATATTGGATGTCGTATTCGGATAACAACATGTGCCAACGGGCGAGTCTTCCAGTCAAAGCAGGCTTCTCAAAGATGTACTTTATTGGATCCATTTTCGAGATCAACAAAGTAGTGTGACAAATCATGTACTGCCTGAGACGTCTGGCCGCCCATGCCAAAGCACAGCAAGTTTTCTCTAAAAGTGAGTATCTGCTCTCACAGTCTGTGAACTTCTTGCTTAAGTAATAGATGGCGTGCTCCTTACGACCAGTCTCATCTTGTTGGCCCAACACGCAACCCATAGATCCCTCGAGCACAGTCAGGTACATGAAAAGAGGCTTCCCTGGAGTAGGTGGGATCAAGATAGGAGGTTCCTGTAGATAAACCTTAATCTTCTCAAAAGCCAGTTGACAATCAGGACTCCACTCAATTGCTTGATTCTTCCGGAGTAACTTGAATAAAGGCTCACATGTAGCAGTCATGTTGGAGATGAATCTGGAGATGTAGTTCAGTCTTCCGAGGAAACCTCTGACTTGCTTTTCTGTCTTGGGAGCTGGCATTTCTTGAATTGCTCTGACCTTGTCCGGGTCTACTTCAATACCTTGCTGACTAACAATAAAACCAAGTAACTTCCCTGATCTGACACCAAAAGTACACTTAGCTGGATTCAGACGCAGTTGGAACTTTCTGAGACGCTCAAACAACTTCAAAAGATGATTCAAATGATCCTCCTCACTCTGTGATTTGGCAATCATATCATCCACATAAACTTCTATCTCTTTATGCATCATATCATGGAATAGGGTGACCATTGCCCTCTGATAGGTGGCTCCTGCATTCCTGAGACCAAATGGCATAACCTTGTAACAATAAGTGCCCCATGGTGTGATGAATGTAGTCTTTTCCATATCGTCAGGATCCATCTTGATCTGGTTGTATCCTGAAAACCCATCCATGAAGGAGAAAACAGCAAATTTAGCAGTGTTGTCGACCAAAGTATCAATATGCGGAAGAGGGAAATCGTCCTTCGGACTGGCCTTGTTCAAATCCCTATAGTCCACACACATTCTGACTTTGCCATCCTTTTTAGGGACTGGCACAATATTAGCTACCCACTCAGGGTACTTTGCAACTGCGAGGAATCCAGCGTCAAACTGTCTTTTGACCTCTTCTCGAATCTTCAGAGCCATGTCTGGTCTTGTTCTTCGAAGCTTTTGCTTTACAGGAGGACAATCTGGTCGAAGAGGTAACTTGTGGACCACTATGTCTGTGTCTAAACCGGGCATATCTTGATACGACCATGCGAACACATCTACATACTCTCTGAGAAGCTTAACCAATCTTTCTCTGACATCTGCCCCAAGTGTTGTACCAATCTTGACTTCCTTCATGTCTTCATCAGTGCCAAGATTTATGGTCTCTACCTGCTCCTTATGTGGCTGAAGATCTGTGTGCTCATTCTCAACCAATCTTGCCAGTTCTTCGGGAATGTCACAATCTTCCTCACTTTCATCTTCCGCTTGGTAGATGGGCGAATCAAAGTTAGGAGAGAATGTAGAGTCATTGGATTCAACAGGGTTTTCATTTATTCTGCATGTGAATATGATTTGCTTTTATTAAAAGTGGAAAATAGAGAAATGCAAGAGAAAAAGCTTTTTCTTGGTTTTGAAAGCTTGCCATTTTTCTTTTAAAAGTGAAAAGAGAGAAAAACAGTAAATGATCAAAATAAGAGTTTAACAAAATGCCTTCATTGATAATAACTTTAAAAATGAGAAGGGGCCCTACAAAATACTCCCATAGCCTTGGGCAGAGCTAGGGAACTTTTGAAAATACTTAAAAAACAACAAATTACTTTGACAAAGGAAAAAACTCTGGGATCTCAACTGCCTCCCAATTGTCCAAGGCTTCTTCACACTGATACACCAAGTGATTCACATCTTCATCTTCAGAAACTCTATCAATTGCGTTGATCTGATAACCAGCACTGGAAAACACTTCTTGGATGGTCTTCAGACGTCCTTTAGCGGAGGTTGATGCTCCTTCCTTCACATGAGTTGGTTTGTAACCCAACCCGCAGCGATCTAGCTTCTGCTTGACTTCGATGACATCACCCCAACCTTCATAGCTTCTTTCTTCAATGGTGGAAATGGTACTCTTCAGCGATGCGAAAGATGGGATACCCTTCCCTTTTGGTTCCTCTACTTCCAGAAGGACAGCATTGGCTATCTCAAGAGCTTGGAAAGAAGTTTCCAAAGCATCTTCATCAGCCTCAATATAACTGAAGGATGAAAGGTTGCTAACCATGAGGTCTTCTTCCCCAGATACGGTTACCAGCTTGTTATTGACTACAAACTTCATCTTTTGATGCAGGGTAGAAGTGACTGCCCCAGCCGCATGGATCCAAGGTCTTCCCAGCAAGCAACTGTAGTTAGGATTGATGTCCATAACCTGGAAAGTGATTTTGAAGACCTGTGGCCCGATCAGGATTGGTAGGTCTACTTCTCCAATAACAGTTCTTCTTGACCCATCAAATGCTTTCACAATCAGTGCGCTGGGTCTCATCTCTGCCCCTTGATAAGATAACTTTGCAAGTGTTCTTTTCGGCAAAACATTCAGTGAAGATCCTGTATCTACAAGAACTCTTGCTAAAGTATCCTCTTGACATTTCACTGATATGTGGAGCGCACGGTTGTGGTCCAAGCCCTCCTTCGGAAGATCCTCCGTGCTGAAACTGAGGTTGTTACACGCAGTGATATTGGCAATGACACCATCAAACTGGTTCACTGTTATATCATGCGTAACATGTGCTTGAGCTAGCAACTTTTGAAGCGCACTTCGATGAGCCGGAGAATGCATAAGCAGTGATAGGATAGATATTTTGGAAGGCGTTTGATGCAGCTGATCAATCACCTTATAATCACTCTTCTTTATGATTCTGAGAAATTCGGCATCTTCTTCCCCCAAGACTACCTCTTTATCTTTGTTGACAACAGCTGGAATGACTTCTTTAGGCGGAGCCATATTGGCTTGCTGGGTATAAACACGACCACTACGGGTCAAACGACCTGCACCCGCTATATCAGTACTTGCAACCTTTGAACCTTCCTTCTGATTAGCTTTATCGATCTTCTGATGAACTTTCCCTGTATCATACCTCCATGGAACTGCTTTAGTGTCTTCATAACGGAAAGAGTTACTCCTTTGTTCTAATCTTGGCTCAGGTATATTGAAGATTGGCACCACAGATTCTGGAGTATTGAAGATAGGTTGAGCTCCTGAAGGTTCGGGCAGGTTGAACACTGGCACCCAAGTAGAATTAGATTCCGGCAAGTTGAAAATTGGTTCAATTACTGCCACTTCATTTTTCTTCATATGACTGCTCACTTGTAAGACGCCTTCATCAATCAAATCTTGAACATCTTTTAAGACCGATTCACATCCCTTCGGACTATCAACACAACCTTCACAATTCTGATGACAACTCTTTAGTATACCCGCCTCTACTAACTTCGCATGGAAGTCTCTGAGCGGGGTCTTGATCTCGGTGGCATTGAAAATCAAACCTTCTTCGGACTCATCAACGATAGCATTTATAGACCCATGCTTGGGTAAAGGATTATCTTTGACATTCGGACCAGTATTCCCAAATGACAGAATGTTCTTCTCCATCAAATCTTTCACGATGTACTTCAAAGCATAACAACCCTCCAAATCGTGCCCCGGGGCACCTTCATGGAATAAACAGTGAGCATTTGGGTTGTAATTTGGCGGGAGCGGACTTGGTGGAGGACCCAAAGGCCTTGGAGTAACCAAACCTTTCTTCAGCAGTGAAGGATATAACTCAGTATAAGTTATAGGGATCCGAGGATTTGGAGGCCTTCCACCTGGTCTTCTATTCTGAAAATTGGGATTTGAATGAGGAGCTGGAGTCCTCTGCTGGTAGGCTGAAGCATTGGGTGCTTGTTGATAGCCCGGATTGTTGATCATTGGTTGATAAGGTTGAATCATTGGAGCCGCTTGTTGGTACATCGGCACTGCTTGAGTTGGCCGATACATGGGGACTTGTGGATTAAATGCTGGTTGAACCGCCGCTACATAAGGATGTTGGGCATACTGTTGTTGATGAGCATACTGCTGTTGACGAGCATACTGCTGTTGAGCCATAGGTGAAGGTCTCTGCCAAAGCGGACTCCTTCTTTGACCTGCCATTATCGCATTTGTCTCACCTTCCTTCTTCTTGTGGAAGTTATTGGTAAATTTCTTGCTAATATTTCCACTGCCAGTGCTGGAGCTGCCAGATGCACCTCTCATCTTTCCACTTTTCAAACCGAGTTCTACCTTGATTCCCACAGCCACTAAATCAGAGAAACTAGCAGTTATACTCCCCACCATTCTCTCATAGAATTCTGGTCGCACAGTGTCAACAAACCAGTCAGCTAATTCTTTTTCAGTCAATGGGGGCTCTACTTGAGAAGCGGTTCCTCTCCACCTTTGAGCATACTCTTTAAAGGATTCAGACTCTTTCTGGGACATGCTTAGCAATTGCCTCCTATCGGGAGCGAGGTCCATGTTGTATTTATATTGCTGGATGAAAGCATCGGCCAAGTCTTGGAAGCTGCGGATCTTTGACTGGTCAAGCGTCAAATACCATTTAGAGGAGATTCCCTTCAGGCTGTCTTGAAAGCAGTGGATCATTAACTTATCATTGTCAACCTGAGCAGCCATTCTTCGATAGTACATCAGGAGATGGTTCTTAGGACAAGTTGCACCCTCATACATATCAAAGGTGGGTATCTTGAACTTTGGAGGTATTACCAATCCAGACACCAGACACATCTCTCTGGCAGCAGCACCAAAGATCTGGTCACCTTCAATCGCTCTTAACCTTTTTTCAAGGGTATCAAAATTCTCTTGCATTTTCACATGTTTCTCATCTCCGTTTTCAGACATATCTGGCGCTTCATACCCCTGATGGTCATTAAAGTACGGTTGGGCACGGGTGTGCACAATGTCCTGTGTAAAATTAGCAACTGCATGATTTTCTTCATTAGTCACAGGAACAGTTTGTTGAGCAGCAAATCCCTGAGGAGGAGGCACAAAACCTTGGAAAGGAAATGCCATACCCTGAGAGGGAGGTGCGAAACTTTGAGAAGCTAAACCTTGGGACGAAGGAAAGAAACCCTGAGCAGCAAATCCTTGGGAAGGAGGAATAAAACTTTGAGTAGCAAAACCTTGAGAAGGAGGGAAGAAACCCTGAGCAGTAAACCCTTGTGAAGGAGGTATAAAACTCTGAGCAGTAAGTCCTTGGGAAGGAGGAATAAAACCTTGAGTAGCAAACCCTGAAGAAGAAGGAATAAAACTTTGAGAAGCAAAACCATGAGGAGGAGGGACGAATCCATGAGGAAGTCCAAATGGAGGCCAGGTCACAGGGGTAATGACTGATGATGTAGGCTGGGTCGTTGCAGTGACAACTTCAGTCGTTGCAGTAACAATTTCTGACACCACAGTCCGTTGGGTATCCATCTTCGCTCGAATGACTTGCAACATTTCCATCATCTGACCCATATCTCCACGAATATCAGAAAGCTCTTCGTTAACTCTGTCCATCTCTACGTCTCTTTCAGCCATCCTCTTTCTGGCTTGAGCTCGAGTGTAGTACTTGCGTGAGAGCCTCAGTGTGAAAGCTGGAGAGCAGATGACGGGAATGAGTTTTATGAAAAAAATGCAAATGCAATGCCAAATGTATGAGTGCAATGCAAAGATGAAAATTTATTCAAGGAACTTAAGAAACAATTTGCAAATACCAAGGAACACATAATAATCAAAAGGATATGATTTCATTAAATTCAAAAAGTGATACAAAGTCTTGAGTACACTTTCAAAAATCCCAAACAAAGCTTAATAAAGACAAAGACAAAGTCCTAAGGAGATTCTCCTAAAAGCCTCAAGTTGAGCTTCTCAATTTGTGCCTTCATCTGAGCCCTTTCAAGCATAAGCTGATCCACGATCGACTTCCAAGAAGTGTCCTCTTGAGTGCTGGAGGAAAATAAATCCTCTTGCGCTTTCTTTTTCTTGTTGGAGAGCTCTTCTTCTTCCTTCATCTTCAGTTGTCTTCTAAGTTCCTCATTCTCACTGCTGATGATCTGATGTCGATTCTTCCATGCATTCTTCTCTCGAATCTCTTTCTCCAAATCAATCTTCAGTTTCTCCGCATCATCCATAAAGATCAGAATGGGTTTCTTGAAGGTCATAGGATCCTGGCGAGGGTAAGGCATCTTCAGAATGATTGCCCTATCTCGTACCCATTGGAGATAGGGTTCCATAGAAACACAATTCGGCTTTCCCAAGCTACTCCTCCCCTTCCTATGGATGTACTTCCAAGCTTGCATAATCTGTTTCTTGAGCTCTGGTTCTTCGTCATCCTTAAAGAAAATTCCTTCCACTTCAACACTCTTAGGCTTGTCCTTTAACGGGTACCCGAGTTGACGGCGAGCCAAAACTGGATTATAGCTGATTCCTCCCTTAGTGCTAAGGAGAGGCACATTAGCAAAATCACCACAGCTATCAATAATCAATGCTCCGTCATAAGCACGATTGTACCAGCTAATGTCAGAGTGGGTAAGAGACATGATCCTTTGTGACCACCACAAACCATCCTTAAGGTTCCAAAATGAAGATGACTTAGGCAAGTGCGAAATAAACCACTCATACAGCAATGATACACAACAGGTAATCATCCCTCCCTTATGGTGATTCCTCAGATGGATGGAATAGTAGGTGTCTCCGAGCAAAGTAGGGACCGGGTTCTTCTTCAGAAAGATCTTGATGGCGTTCAGGTCGACAAAGTCTTCAAAGTTTGGGAAAAGCAGCACTCCATATATCAGCAGAATAAAAGTCGCCTCAAAAGCTTTCATATCCTTCACATCAACAAAATTCTTGGCCCTTTCTATCAGAAACTTTGTAGGGAATCCAAAAACCTTTCCTTTGTAGGTCATATTTGCCTTAACCTCAGGAACACTCAAATATGTCGCCTTTGCAATCTCCGCTTCTTCAGGGTCCTTCTCTAGAACAGGGAATGGAAACTCATCCTTAACACGTGATCCCACCAAAACTGAATACTCTTCCAAAGTAGGCGCCAATTGGTAATCAGGGAACGTAAAACAGTGGTAGAGAGGATCATAAAACTGGAGCATCACAGAGAGCAACCTTCCATCCCAATCAGTCTTAAGCAAAGCTAAAAGTCTCCTATGCTTCTCCATGAAGGCTTCTTGATCCAGAACCAAATCTCTTAATTTCCTTAGGTCTTCGAGTTTGGGAGTTTTGAATGTGTACTTGACAGTCTTTCTTCTTCCAAAGTCCATGATGATACCTATGATATTTGCAAAAATAGAGTTTCTGAGTTCCTTGAATAAATGGTAAAAATGATGCTTCATGATGCGTGAATGCAACAAACACAAACAAGGCTTAGGTTCAAAGCTTGCATGAGGTCAAAGGTTCAACCCTCCCAAAAGGTATGTACTATGGGTTTATTTGTACCTGTACAACGGGTTCTAAAAGTTCCCAGAATCACTGTCCCATCTATCGGATATTACCGACTTCCCAACTCGACTTGGTAATCAGTAATATTCTCAAGAGAGTCTCATCCGAGTGCAGTATCGCGTATCAACTATTTTGGATTTGCATCCTCATAGTCATCGCACTACATCCCTAAAAAGGCCAAGTGGGGGTAAATGTTCTAAGGTCCTCAGCATTAATGGCTCTCAAGTCGAATATAGTAATGTTTTCACGACTGAACTCGATCAACAAAACTACATCCGAGGAGGCCTCCGCCGAGTGGTGGTGTCTCAAGTCAACTTGGTCGGGACTCAACTCCCTACAAGCCTTCTTGAATATACCACCGTCCTAACTTATTTTGCACTCAAGTCCGGGTTAGGACTTATCTCACCACACATGGAACACCCAAAAATCCAAAAATAATAACAAGCAATACAACAACAAATATACAAATAAACAAGGTGGGCTTAACCCTCAAAAATATCTTTCCCCAGTGAAGTCGCCATTTCTGTCGCGGTGAGAATCGGATACCAAGCTATTGAGTGAGCTTGAATCGCAAAACATTTAATGTTCACCACCGACTTTAATTTAATCCAAAAGGAAAAGGGAAAAAGATCGTAAAAACCCTAAATGAGGAGAAACTAGGTTCGGGGGTTGATTATACCTAGGGAAGGTGTTAGCATCCTAAGCATCCGCAGTATCCTACGGGAACCTCTTGTTAATATTTGTATTTTTGTTGTTTATTGCTTGCTAAAATTATGGGAACCTAAGGTTTTATTTCTAATGGTGCTCGCACAACATCGCATCGATGCCTACGTATCGGGTATAGAATCAGAGCACTCATAGTTCTCCTAAGGATTAACGAACACTTGGTTACGCTCAAGGTTCGCGGGGGAGGGTAAGTGTTATGGCAAACACTCACGTGACTTTAAGAAAGTCACAAAAAGTTGTAAAATAAAAGGCTAAGGACCTAATGGCTAAGGACCTAAGGATGAGAGACCTAATTGCTAAGGTCAAAGAAAAAGAGAGGGACCTAATTGCTAAGGTCAAAATGGAACTAGGGATTGCTAAACTTCCTATGACATTGAGTCAACTGCAGGAGTCTTTCCCTTTTGGATTGAAATGCAACAACAAAAATAAATAAGGGTGCAAGCTCCTAAGACTAGGCAAAGGCTGCTACTTGCAAAAATAAATAAATTGAATAAAGTAAATGGAATACAAGGCAAAGGCTTAGTAACCGGGCTATGACTCGATATGTGGATCGAGAATGCAGGGGCGGAAAACAAGCGTGGTGCGATAATTTGTTTAAGTTAGAAAGCTGTAAAGTGCAAGGAATGTGCAGATGGCGATCGTAAACGACCGACTTACGTGTGTGAGTGTATGTGAAGTGAACTTCACTTGGCGTTGGACCAAGGAATTTTATTATTGAAAATGAAATTGGCATAGCGTAAAAACGCGAGAAATAAATAATGAATAATAAATAATAGTGAAATAAATTATGAAATGGGATAAAATAAATTAAATAAATAAATGAATTAAATAAATAAATGCATGGCCTCATATTGGTCACGATTAATCGGAAACGATTTATCGTGACATTTTGTAATATCATTGGCCCCAAAATAATAATAAATGATCAGAATGGAGTGAAAATAACCAAAACATGAAATAATAATAAGACAAGAATAATTTTGAGATTTTCGCTATGATTTCTTTTCATAAAGATATATTTTCTAAAATAAAAAAAACAAAGAGATGGTTAGAATAAAAAGAAAAAAACAAGTATGCATTAAAAAAAAACCAAATAAATAAAAAGTGGGGAGGCGCAGGCAGCTAGGGGGCGGTGAGTGTGATTTGGATTCGCATGGGCTTAAGGCCTGAAGACCCACAGCAATAATTAAATTCTCTTTTAAATAAAACATTAAAATAAATAAAACAATAAAAATAAATTTAACAATTAAAGAAATAAAAGGGTTTTATAAAACAAAAATTAAAATTAAGAGTTCAGAAGAAAACATGTTTATGACTCAAGAACACCCTCCCACCGATTTCTTAACTCAAAGAAAACCAGCCTCTTTCGCCGCCTCGCATCTGTCTCTCTCTCAATCGCATGCCTCTCATCTCTCACTCAATGGCTCTCTCACGGCCAGCTCTGTCTCTCTCAACTCGCGATGTCTCTCTCCTTCTCTCTCAATCGCCGGTTTTCTTACTCAGCTCGCGGATGCACCTCCCTCAGTCTCTCGGTTCTCTCGCCCACTCTCCCTATCTCAAATTTGTGTGACGGTGACGTTTGTCCTATGAAGGTGGAAGGGTTTTGCTCTGGTGGTCCGATTTCAGGTTACGGTGGTGATTTAATGGAGGTGAGGGTGGTTCATTTGCGTTTGGGATTGATGGTTCAAGGTTGAAAAGGGGTTTTGGCTGGTGAAATTCGCGGCGGTTAACGGTGGGTTGGCTTCGGTTTGTTTGAAAAAAAGGTTGAAGGTTGTCCACGGCTGTGTTGTTTTTGATAATGTGAAGGTTTGGTTAAAAACAAGGTTTTGTTTGTGAAAAGAGGCGATCTTGCAGTGAGTTTGACAGTTGTTGCGATTTGTGTTTTGCAGGTTTCTCGGCTGGAGGTTCAAGGTTGGTTGCTGGGATTTTGTTTCACTGTTTCTGGGTCGGTGGATGGTTTCGTTTGACGCGGCGGCTAGGTCTGTTTGTGTTGCAGGTCTGGAGGTTCCTTTTAGGAGATTTGACAGTAATGGTTCAATGGTTTTCGGTATCTCATGCTTTCTCTCTTAACTCAGTTCTGTGATTTGGCTTTTTTATTCTTCACAAATCTCTCTCTCTCAAACAGTGATGGCCTGCTTCGGTTTCAGGTCGGCTTGGTGATTTTGGACTGGGTACAGGTTTGTTGGAGTGAGATTGGCAATGCCGAGATGGGTTGAGGTTCTGTGTTGTGTTCGAGTTGCTGTCATTGTTTCAAGTTAGCAGTAGTTGGCTAACGGTCCTTTTCGGTTTTTGGTGGGTTTCGAAAGGTTTGATGTTTTTCTTTTTTCAGTTTTCTGTGATTGTTGATTGATGATGTTGAGTATGCAGGTTTCGGTCGATTCAAGATGAAGGGTGGTGAGTCAGAATGGGGGTTTGTTGTTGGTTTCATGGCTGAAGACGAAAGGGTGATTGTGTATTGTTGCTGACGGTTTAGAGGTAAAGGTGAGTTGTAAGAGGTGAGGAAGAAGACGTGTTTTTGTTATTGCCATAAAACTAAAAAAAATGCAGGAGTGTTTGAGGAATGCTTTTCTGTTAGTAAATTTGATGAAGTGTTTTGTGATGGTGCAGGATGAATGGCAGCTTGGGATTTGAAGGCTATGGTTTGAGTGTTTTGGTTGGTGAAGGCGGACGGCTTTGTTGAAGGTGATGGCCAGTGAACAAACTCTGTGATTGTTTCGGTTTATGGAGGTTTGACGGAAGTTCTGATTTGGAAACTTCGGTGAGTTATGGTTATGTTTGGTTCACTTCGTTTCTGTTTTTTTTTTTTCACGGTTTCGTTCAGTTTGTGTAGTTTCGGTGATGTGAAGGGGTTCTGTTTCAGGTTTAAACTATGAACACATGTGGTGTTTCAGTGTTTGTGATTTGATGGCGGCCGGTCTGGCTTAAGGTGATGAACATTCGCGGCGTTTCTGAGTTGAGAAAAAAAAAAAAGGAGTGGAAAGGTGCGGTTTGTGGATTTGTGTGATGATTTTTTGGTATGGTTATGATTTGTGAGTTAATGTTGAGTGAGGAGGAGTGTTTGTGGCTGGATTGAATGGTAGTTTGTGAAGGAGGTTTTGACGGAATGGTAACTTGCTTTAAAACGATGAAGTTTTTACGGTTGTGAATGGCTTTGTGTATTGTGTTTGAAGAAGGTGCGGACAGTGATAGCTTTGTTTGCGGTCTCAGTTTCGGAGAGGTTTGTTTCCTGGTGGTAGTTTATAACTTTGCTGTATGTTGGTTTTGGTAGTGATGATAGTGAAAACAATGATGTTTTTTCTTGAATTTTTGCAGGTTCTGGATTCGGTGAAGGTTTAGGTTGTTAATGGTGGCTGAGGCTTACGAGTTGGTGAAATGAAGCGATGGTTTCAGTTTGGACTGGAAGGAGGTTGTGGCTAGGCTTCTTTGGATTCTCGCAGTTTTTCGGAAGTGGTGGTTACGGTTGGCCAGAGGCAATGGCAGGGCTGATGGAGTTCTAGTGGGTTGATGATGAGTTTGTGGCAGTTGGTGAAGGCGGAGGTGATGAGGCGGATTGAAGATTGATTGGCTTTGGCAGTGGAGTTAAAGTTGATTCGGATTTTCATTCTCGCTTGGTTGTTGAGGGATGGCAGTGAGTTTTGTTTAGGTTTTGGTTTGCTGAGTTTGGACCCACTTTTTCTTCACATTCTTTTTACAGATTTGTTCTCATTAGCTTTGTAATTCTTGGTTTTGCAGCGGCTTGGATTGTGGGTTGCTGGTTTTGTCGGCTTTGGTTCAAGCGGGTCAGCGGCAAGTGTTGAAGGTGAGGATAGTTCTGAGTTTGGCCAGCGAGTGTTTGGGCCAGGAGTTGAAGGATATGGTGGGTTTTGATGCGGTGTGGTTTTTGAGAATGGTTTTTTGGTATGGTTATGATTTGTGAGTTAATGTTGAGTGAGGGTTGTTTGATGGGTTTACGGTTGTTGGGAGGTGAGAAAAAAAAGGTACAGTTTTGTGTGTGTTTCAGTTTTATGAGGTTATGAATGGATTTGTTTTTTTGGATCTGGGTTTGGTTGATGAAGGTGTGTTGGTCATAAGAAAAATGGTGAGGATGATTATATGGATTGAAGAGCAAAGTCAAAGGGAATATTTTTGGTAAATTCTGAGACTTGTTGTATCTTTATGCAGAGTGTCCTCTTTATTTACAAGTGTTATTTGTTGATTTGAAAGAAAGAAAAAAATGGTTTTAAGTATATTTTTCGAAGTTCTAACATGAAGTTGGTTTTGTATATGCAGATTTGAGATTGAACAATAAAGATGAGTAGAGAACTAAATATGGACAAAAGCTAAAAGAGGTGAAGGAGAGGAAGAAAAAGATATTACCGCCCGAACGTTATCGGGGTGACGAATCCACACGGTGAGCTTCCGATTCCTTTTTTGATGCACTACCTCTTGTTGTTGTTGCTGAGCTCTTTCTTCTTTTTTTCTTTTTCTTTGAGTTTAAGCTTGGCTGGATTTTTGGGACTGGTTTTGGGATGTAACAGTGTTGGGTTTTTTGGTGAGTTTGAGAGCTGAATTTTGGTGTTTTTGTATTGAATATAACAGTGGTTTTGTGTGATTTTGTGAGGCTGGGTTTGAGGGTTGTTTGAGGGCTGTTTTTGAGGTTGAAAATGGGGTGTTTTTGAGGTTGAAAATGGGGTGTTTTGGTGCTGTATTTTTTTGTTTGAATGCTGAGTTTTTTGTGTATGAATGAGAGTTGTTTGTGGTGTATTTAGAGGCTGAATTTTTTCTCTTGAATTTGTATGTTTGTGGCTGTTATGTAGTTGTAACAGGGCTGATTTTGTTGTCCTTGTTGCTTGCCAATGAAGGGTTGGAGGAAGGGAGACACATGCTGAATTTGCAGCAGTGGGTGGAGCAGGAAAATGCAGCTGTTGGTGGCTGCATGCTTGTTGTGGGGCTGATTTGGAGCAGGCTGCATTTGTATTGTAGTGCAGAATTTTTTGTACACTTTTTCTTGTAATTTTCTATGTATATGTAATTGTAACAAAACAAATATTATGGAATAAAGATTGATTATTTACACTAAGTTATTATTTATACTTGGCACTTAATATTGGAAATGAAAGTTTTAAATTAGAAGCTAAATATAATACTTAAATTAGAAATGAAATGAAAAAGAATTAAATTAAAAATTGAAAATAACTTATAAACTTAAATAAAAAAAACTTGGAATTAAAATTAATTATAAGAAAAGAAATTGGAATTAAGTTAAAAATGAAATCTTAAAAGAAAAGTAAATTAAAAATAACTTAGAAATTGAAAATTAAATTAGAATAAACTAAAAATAAATTGGAAATTGAAATTAGATTGGAAATAGAAACTTGAAAATGAGATAAAATTAAAAGTTGAAGAATAGAGAATAAATTTAGAAACTAAAATTCGAAAATGAAATAAAAATTAATTTAGGAATGAGGATTTGATAATGAAAAGAAAAAAACAAATAAGTTTAGAAAATTTTGAAAATTGAACTAAAAAAAATTAGAAATAGAAATTGAAATAAAACTTTAAAAATAGGAATTTACAAATAGAACGAAAATAGAAATTAAAATTAAAAAAAATACGAAAATGAATTAAAAAGTCATAAATAAATTAAATTAAAATGGAAGCTAGAAAATGAGAAGAAAACAACAGAAAATAAATCGGGAAAAATCCCTGCAAAAATGCGATAAAAGTATGATTATGATATGAGCGATTAGGGGTAAAATTTGGGGTGTGACAGATAGGATGGATGCTATGGAGTTGCAGAAATCTTCTGGGCTAGATTTTGAAGATTTGAGTCTGATATCTGGGGTTGTCATACCCATTGGTTTCAAGGTTCCTACCTTTGTTGTTTATGATGGGGTCTCTTGTCCCAAGCTGCATCTGAGATCTTATGTCAGAAGAATTCAGCCTCACACTGCTGACAAGAAGTTGTGGATCCATTTCTTTCAAGAAAGCTTATCTGGAGCTCAGTTGGAGTGGTATTATCAATTGGAGAGTGTCAACATCAGGGATTGGAATGATCTTGCTGAAGCTTTCTATAAGCAATATCAATACAATGCTGACTTAGCTCCCACTCGCATGCAGTTGCAAAGCATGTCCATGGGTGCCAAAGAAAGTTTTAAGGAGTATGCTCAGAAATGGAGAGACTTAGCTGGAAGAGTTCAACCCCCTTTGACTGACAGGGAATTGGTTGATATGTTCATGTGTACACTGAATGGCCCGTTTTACAGTCATCTCATTGGAAGCTCATCATCTGGCTTCACTGAGTTGATCATGACAGGAGAGCGAGTGGAAAATGGTATAAAGAATGGTAAGATCCATGTGGGTACTTCTTCATCAGGTGCTGCAAAGAAGCCTCCCACTGGGAAGAAAGAATCCAATGTTGTTTATGGTCAGCCTGATCGTAACAGAAGGCATCAGCCTGTTAGTGCAGTTCATATTTCAAATCCAACTCCTACAACAACAGAGCAGCCACAGGGCAATCAACAGAGGGCTAGAAGACAGTTCACGAAGATCAACATGTCACTGGCTCAGGCATTGCAACACTTATTAAAGGCTGAACTCATTACTCTGAAAGAGGCTCCTCAGAATCCTAATGTTACCTCTCCCAGGTACAATCCCAATGCACGATGTGCATATCATTCAAACTGTCAGGGTCACGATACTAATAACTTCTGGGTCTTGAAGAACAAAATTCAAGATATGATTGAGGATGAAGAGATTGAGTTTGACACTCCAGGTACTCCAAATGTGATTACTGCTCCAATGCCAAATCACGAGAAGACTGTCAATGCCATTGATGAAGATTTACATATCCATTCAGTTGCAGAGTTGACCACACCATTGTCTGTCATCAGGAAGAAGTTAGTGCAAGCTGGGTTCTTTCCGGGTTGTCGTGAAGATTGTATTTATTGTGAGTATAATCCAGATAAGTGTTGGAGGTTGAAGGATGGGATTCAGCGTCTCATGAATAATTACACTATAGTGTTTGAAAGGAGACCATCTTCTGTGGAAAGTATGGTGGAGCATATTACTAGAGGTAAGAAGGTTGAAGAGGTTGATATGGTTGACAAAGTACCGGTAAGAATCACTTCAAATAGACCTATTAAAATCACCCATCAGGGTCCAATCAAGATTACTGCTGAAGGCCCTGTGAAAGTTGTTGCTGAAGCCAGAGTGGCTCCTCTGATCATTACTACTCCTGGTCCTATTCCATATACATCTGATAAAGCTGTGCCTTGGCACTATGGGTCTGATGTTTACATCCATGGTGTTAAGCAGGAGCCCTTAGCTGATGTGCCTGTTGATATTGATAATATTGCTGGATCTAGCAAGACCACACGTAGTGGAAGAGTCTTCTCACCTCCAGTTACTTCCAAGAATGCAGTTACTCCTGCTGCTACCTCTACCACTGATGCTCGGGGCAAAGGTCCTGTTATTGAGCCTGTATCTACTGATATGCCAGCTGCTGATGATCTCTCTAAGCAGATGGAAGAAGTATTGAAAATCATTCGCAAGAGTGATTATGACATTGTTGATCAATTGGGGCATACTCCCTCAAAGATTTCTATGTTGTCCTTGTTGTTGTGTTCTGAAGCTCATGCCAAGTCCTTGATCAAGTTTCTGAAGACTGCTCATGTGCCCAATGCCATTTCTGTTGACCAGTTTGAGAATTGTGTTGCCCACCTGACTTATGATAATGGGTTAGGATTTTCTGATGCTGATTTGACCCCTGCCAAGAGAGATCATAACAGGGCCTTGCATATTTCAATTGAATGCAGGGGCACTACCCTGTCACATGTATTGATAGACAATGGTTCCTCTCTAAATGTGTTGCCCAAGGAAGTCCTGAATAAGCTGAGTCCTGAAGATGCTGTGCTAAAGCCAAGTAATATTGTGGTGAAGGCGTTTGATGGTTCTAGAAGAGTAGTGCATGGGGAAATTGATCTTCCAATTAAAGTTGGCTCTCAGGTTTTTACTGCTACATTTTTTGTGATGGATATTCGTCCTTCGTACTCTTGTCTGCTTGGTCGTCCCTGGATCCATGGGGCAGGTGCTGTAACCTCTACATTACATCAGAAGCTAAGATATCCGGTGGAAGGAAAGGTTGTTATCGTCTATGGAGAAGAAGAATACTTTGTCAGCCATGTAAACACTTTCAAGTATCTGGAAATGGAAGGTGAATACATTGAAACTCCGTGTCAGACATTTGAAGTGGTTCCCTGGATTGTTAATGATTATGTAGCTCCTCCTGTTGCGAAGAAAGTTCCTGTGGTCACCAGAAAACCTCCAACAATGGCAATGGCCTCCCTCAATGATGCTAGGGCTGTGGTAGACGAAGGTGGTTGTACTATTTGGGGTCAGCTTCCTGATATCCCATACAAGTCTGACAAATTTGGTTTGGGTTTCACTGCAGAGTCCCAGAAGGCTGTTCGTCGTGCTCGTGCTGTTCGTATCACTAATCAAGGGGTTATGAAAGATCAGATCAATGCTGTGGGAGACTATGATGAAGACTACAATTTGGATGCTTGGATCTTTCCTACTGTGGGTGCTGGACTCAATAATTGGAAAACTGAAGATGTTATTCCTATCTCCTTTAGTCAGGAGTAAATACTATTACTGTGTTGTTGCTTTTAAGTTTGTAATTTCTTAAACAATTGAACTCTTAAGCCTTGTGCCTTACCCGGGGCACAATGGTGTGCTTGTTACGGGATGTCATTTCATTTGCATACTTCATTCAATAAAAATCAGTGGACGTTTCGTTTTTCGTAAATATTGTGTTCCTTGTCTTTCTTTTCTTTTCTTTTTGTTTTATCAGCTATGTGTTCTTACACACACCCACATCACTAAAATGCAGATCCTCATCCACTCTGGATCCTGTTGATAACAGTTCTACTATTGCCAATTATAATTTCGAGAATCCGATCTATCAAACTGAAGACGGAAATGAGGACGATTGTGAAGTACCTGTAGAGCTTGCTAGGTTGTTACAACAAGAAGAGAAAGCCATACAGCCACATGAAGAGCCAGTCGACGTTGTGAATCTGGGAACTGAAGAAAACAGGAAAGAGGTCAAGATAGGGGCTGAATTAGAGGACAGTGTCAAGAGCAGGTTGATTCAGATGTTACGTGACTATGTGGAGATCTTTGCTTGGTCTTATGAAGATATGCCAGGGTTGGATACAGACATTGTGGTTCACCGTTTACCAGTGAAAGAAGATTGTCGTCCAAAAAAGCAGAAAGTTCGTCGTATGCGTCCTAAAATGTCAGAAAAGATCAAAGCAGAGGTAATGAAACAGTTCAATGCAGGATTTTTAGCAGTGACTTCTTATCCTCAGTGGGTTGCAAATGTGGTGCCAGTACCTAAAAAAGATGGTAAGGTACGTATGTGTGTGGACTACAGAGATTTGAACAAGGCCAGCCCCAAAGATGACTTTCCACTTCCTCATATTGATGTTCTGGTAGACAACACTGCTCAGCATAAGGTATTCTCTTTTATGGATGGTTTCTCTGGTTACAATCAGATCAAGATGGCACCTGAAGATATGGAGAAGACAACATTTGTTACGCAGTGGGGCACCTTTTGCTATAAGGTGATGCCATTTGGTTTGAAGAATGCAGGGGCAACATATCAGCGTGCTATGGTGACTTTATTTCATGATATGATTCATCATGAGATAGAGGTATATATGGATGATATGATAGCCAGATCCCAGAATGAAGAACAACATCTTGATAATCTGCACAAGTTGTTTGAGAGGTTGAAGAAATACAAGTTGAGATTGAACCCAAACAAGTGTACTTTTGGAGTTAGATCTGGTAAGCTCCTGGGTTTCATTGTCAGTGGAAAAGGTATTGAAGTGGATC
This sequence comes from Lathyrus aphaca, assembly GCA_963966055.1. Taxonomy (NCBI): domain Eukaryota; kingdom Viridiplantae; phylum Streptophyta; class Magnoliopsida; order Fabales; family Fabaceae; genus Lathyrus; species Lathyrus aphaca. Next base: position 26,736,801 of record OZ014521.1, on the reverse strand, counting down.
CTGCAAAAGTGAAAGCTATACGAGAAATGCCAGCTCCCCTTACTGAGAAGGAGGTTAGAGGTTTCTTGGGACGATTGAATTACATTGCAAGGTTTATTTCCCAATTAACTGCCATCTGTGAGCCAATCTTCAAGTTGTTGAAGAAAGATCAGGTGATGGAATGGAATGATGAATGCCAGACTGCCTTTGATGAAATCAAGAGATACCTGCTAGAACCACCAATTTTGATGCCACCAGTGGATGGAAGACCCTTGATTATGTACTTAACAGTGTTAGACAACTCAATGGGGTGTGTGTTGGGGCAACATGACGAGTCTGGTCGAAAAGAGCAGGCAATATACTACCTTAGCAAAAAGTTTACCGACTGTGAAACAAGATATTCACTGCTCGAGAAAACTTGCTGCGCTTTGGCATGGGCTGCTCGTCGACTAAGACAGTATATGTTGACCCATACTACCTTATTGATTTCAAAGATGGATCCAATCAAGTACATATTTGAGAAACCTGCTCTGTCTGGAAGAATTGCAAGATGGCAAATGATCTTGACAGAATATGACATACAGTATACTACTCAGAAGGCCATTAAAGGAAGTGTTGTGGCTGATCATTTGGCTCATCAAGCAGTGGATGATTACCAGTCAATGAGTTTTGAGTTCCCTGATGAAGACATTATGATTATTACCAAAGAACCTGGACAATATGACGAACCTGAACAAGGATCCCGATGGACTATGGTTTTTGATGGTGCCTCTAATGCACTTGGTAATGGTGTTGGTGTTGTGATTAGCTCCCCTGAAGGTTGCCATACCCCGATTACTGCAAGATTGTGTTTCTATTGTACCAATAACATGGCTGAGTATGAGGCATGTATCCTGGGTATTAAAGCTGCTATTGATATGAAGATTCAGTTCCTAGACGTGTATGGAGATTCAGCCCTGGTAGTAAGTCAGATTAAAGGAGATTGGGATGCCAAACATGATAATCTCATTCCTTACAGAGAGCATGTTTTGTCTTTGATCCCACATTTTAAAGAGATTACCTTTGGACATATTCCACGAAGAGAGAATCAGTTGGCAGATGCTTTAGCCACCATGGCATCCATGTTTGAGATCAGCTGGGATGATGAAGCTCCCAAGATTACTATTGATAGATTTGAAAAGCCTGCGTAATGCAATGAGATTGACACTGAAGAAGCAGGGGAGAAGCCTTGGTTCTATGAAGTGAAAAGATATCTTGAAGCTCAGGAGTTCCCTGAAGGGGCATCTGTCAAAGATAGGAAGTTTCTGAGAAGGTTTTCTGCTAAGTTCTTGTTGAGTAATGGAATTCTGTACAAACGCAACCATGATTCAACTATGCTTCGATGTGTGGATAAGAAGGAAGCAACAGAGATTATGGAAGACATGCATGATGGGATCTTTGGCACTCATTCTAGTGGTCATACTATGGCAAAGAAGATATTGAGAGCAGGTTACTATTGGTCTACCATGGAAGCTGACTGCTATCAACATTCCAAAACATGTCACAAGTGTCAAATCTATGCTGATAAAGTGCATATACCTCCATCACCATTGAATGTGTTGACTGCTCCTTGGCCCTTTGCCATGTGGGGCATTGATATGATTGGTGAGATCAAGCCTACTGCTTCTAATGGGCATCGTTTCATCCTGGTTGCTATTGATTACTTCACGAAGTGGGTGGAGGCAGCTTCATTTGCATCTGTTACCAAGAATGTTGTGGCTCGATTCATTAAGAACAATCTCATATGTAGGTATGGAATCCCTGAAAGGATTATTACTGACAATGGCTCTAATCTGAACAATACTATGATTACTGATCTCTGCACGCAGTTCAAGATTAAGCATCACAACTCTTCTCCGTATCGTCCAAAGATGAATGGGGCAGTTGAAGCTGCTAATAAGAACATTAAGAAGATTGTACAGAAGATGACTGTTACTTACAAGGATTGGCATGAGATGTTACCGTTTGCTCTTCATGGTTATCGTACCACAATACGTACTTCAACAGGGGCAACCCCATTCTCTTTAGTCTATGGTATGGAAGCAGTTCTGCCCATTGAAGTTCAGATTCCCTCCTTAAGAATTATGAAGGATGCAGGCTTGGATGAGGATGAGTGGATTCAGACTCGACTTGACCAGATAAATTTGATTGATGAGAAGAGGTTAGCAGCCGTTTGTCACGGCCAGATGTACCAAAAGTGAATGATCAAAGCTTTTAACAAGAAGGTTAAGCCAAAGGTATATCAGGCTGGCGATTTGGTAATCAAACGTATCATATTACCACAGGGTGATCCTAGGGGCAAGTGGACTCCAACATATGAAGGACCATTTGTAGTCAAGACAGTGTTCTCAGGAGGTGCCATGATACTTACTACTATGGATGGTGAAGACTTTCCACAGTCTGTAAACGCAGACATAGTTAAAAAATACTACGCATAAAAAGAGACCCGCTAGGTTGACAGGCCTAGGCAAAAATAAGGGCATCCCGGCAAACCAAAAGGGTTTGGGCAAAAATTAGGGATATATATAAAAAAATGTACACCCGGCAAGTTGAAAACCTGAAAAGGCAGCTTGGGCAAAAAAGGGTATCCCGGTGGATTGAAAACCTGAAAGGGCAATCCAGGCAAAAGTTAGGGATTAAAGCGTATGACTATGTCTCGTTTGGATCACCCATGAAACTGCAACCAGTTGTGTTACTTACTCAAGTTCAAACAGATAAAGCTCAATCCAATCATTTCCGTCTCAACAGCAGAAGATGAGATGCTTGAAGATAATGGCAATAGTAGAATTGAAACTCAATAGGATTATTTCCCACATAGCTGATTTTCCTTGTTTTGTAAAAAAACTTTATGACAAAATCCTCTTACTAGGGTTTATGTTTCCTTGTACAAACTTGCCCATGTATGGGTCACTTTTTGATATAAATAAATTCCATCTTTTGAATCCAGATTTACTTTTACCCTATTTACATAAGCGAAACGTCCATTGGTTGTGTTTGAATGTATGCATGCTTTTGAATATGATTGATGTTTACCAAAAATGCATGTATGCTTTTAATATGATTGATGTTTACCAGAAATGCATGAAAATGCAGTAATAGTATTTACTAAGGACAAACGAGGGAAGGAATTCAACGAAGCCTCGCCGGTTCATCTTTACAAGACAGTTACAAAACCCTCAGTAGGATAAGTCCATCTTCATAAAGTCACATCTCCCCTGGAATTTATATCCATCTCTTTTATCCTCATACGGATATTCGGGAATTTACTTTCCAATAAGGGTACGACGAACGAAGACGGGAGGTTATATCTATTCTACTATCAAACGAAGACGAAGGTTATGTATACCTTACTATCCCCAGCAGACGGGATGTTATATATACCTTGCTATCCCCAGCATACGGGATGCTATATCTACCTTACTATCCCCAGCAGACGGGAGGTTATATATACTATATTATCAAACAAGACGGGACTAAGTTCCTCATATGCTTCAACAACAAATCGGGATTTATTTTCCCTGGCCAGCAGTTATTATACGAAGATATCCAGACGTTTCCAGCAGCATCATATCATACATACATCATTTACATCATACCATAGCATACATATCCATAGATACATAATACGTTACTTAAGTGCATCATATCATACATGCATACATAATGCATAAACTAATATTATCATACATAATGCTACCTTGTTTTCAGGTTAATTCTCCAGTGAACAGATTCGTGATCATCAGGATTGCTTCATCCTCCTGAAAGTTTATTATCTCATCAGGATTGCTCTATCCTCCTGAAAGCATACTATCACTCCAGGATTGCTTTATCCTCCTGACAGCTTCTTATACCTCAGGATTGCTTTATCCTCCTGACAGCTATCATCATTACCTCAGGATTGCTTCATCCTCCTGAAAGCATATTATCAATCTCTCAAGACTGCTTCATCCTCTTGAAAGCTTATTATCTCATCAGGATTGCTTCATCCTCCTGATAGCTATTATCAACATCTCAGGATTGCTTTATCCTCCTGAAAGCTTATTATTACTTCAGGATTGCTTCATCCTCCTGAAATATTATTACCTCAGGACTGCTTCATCCTCCTGACAACTTATTATTACCTCAGGATTGCTTCATCCTCCTGACAGCTTATTATTACCTCAGGATTACTTCATCCTCCTGAAAGCATATTATCAACCTCTCAAGATTGCTTTATCCTCTTGAAAACATATCACTACATCAGGACTGCTTCATCCTCCTAAAAGTTTATTATCTCATCAGGAATGCTTTATCCTCCTGAAAACACATCAATACCTCAGGACTGCTCCATCCTCCTGACAGCTATCATCATTACTTCAGGACTGCTTTATCTTCCTGAAAGCTATCATTATACCTTCATACTTTGGACTGCTTTATCCTCCAAGAAATGTATCTGAAGAACTTTTCTCCAAGTGGCATCTTTAAGCCCACCCAAGCATATACAACCAACCATCAATATCACTCTATGCACTGGTGAGTGCAAATTTTTGGGCTTTTGTGTTCAATCCCCTTCAACCTTCCAGGTCACGACTGGCAAATATACCAATCTAACCCCTCAGGTTTCAGAAAATTGAACAGGGGCAGCTGTTGCACCCCAAAATTTGCCCTCACAATACAAGACTTTGTGTGCTAAGAAGGTTCACAAGGTTCACAAGATTCACAATGCTTACAAGACCTTTCATGAGGTTCATGAAGTCTACAAGTCACTTTTTGAGGTTCACAAGTTTCACAATGTTTTCAAGACCTTTCATGAGGTTCATGAAGTCTACAAGTCACTTCATGAAGGTTCACAAGGTTCACAAGTTTCACAATGTTTTCAAGACCTTTCATGAGGTTCATGAAGTCTACAAGTCACTTCATGAAGGTTCACAAGGTTCACAAGATTCACAATGCTTACAAGACCTTTCATGAGGTTCATGAAGTCTACAAGTCACTTTATGAGGTTCACAAGGTTCACAAGGTCCACAATACCTCCCATGAGATTCACAAGACAGCTTATGATGGTTCACAAGGTTCACAAAGTTCACAATTGGTCAGAAGAGTTGACAATTCCCTCAGACAATGCACCCCCTAAGCAGTGCATCCAAAACTAGGGTTTTGACTTTAATCAGGCTAAATGAACTTCCAAGACTTCAAGTGAGCTTCATAATATCCTATATATGTGTAAGAATCCCCATGACAAGTTTCAAGACTTTTCTCAAAAGTTTGCTCAGTCAGATGATCAGATAAGTCAAAATCAGTCAAAGCAGTTAAAAAGTCAAACTGAGGTCAACTGTGGTCAAACCAAAGTCAAACTTCATGATTTTTTGCCAACATCAAGTATATGAAGTAAAATTCATCATTTGATCAAGGGTTGATCATGATTCATCAAGGAGATTCCAGATCATCAAGAATCAGGAGTTTCTAAATTAGGGTTTCCTCAGTAAAAGTCAACTGAACTTTGACCATCCATAACTTTCACATACTTCATCACCAAGTCTCCATCCAAAGCTCATTTTGAAGGAAATTGAATTCTCTACAACTTTGTGTCTCACAAGCCAAGCCCAAAAATGCTTCATTTGGAAGGTATGAGCTAAGACATTATAGGTCCTTTTGAAAGTCAACAAAAAGTCAACAACTTCAAAAGGGCATAACTTGAGATTGGTAAATGATATGGACATGAAAACAGTGGGGTTGTTTAGAGGACTCTTCAAGATTTCCAAAATGTCCAAGAACACCCTCATAACATTAAAATTGAAGGATATGTGCCCTTGCAAAGTTGGGAAATTTTGGGTTGGTTTATGATGAAAATGGAGGTCTAAAACCAATTTCTTCCAAATGGGCTTGCCAAATGATGACCCAATCCATACAATAACTTCATGCATGACCCAAACCATTAAAAATCAGATTTTTTTATTATTTTATTTTTATTTATTTTGATTTAATTCATTAAAAATCATTTTAAATAAAAATAAAATATGAAAATGTAAGATTTGGTTTGGATCAAGCTTCTAGAAAATCATAAATTTGATTAGAAGTGAAGAGGAAAGAAATCATGAGGATTAGCCAAAAATAGCAAGTGTTCATACATGAATATTTGATTTTAAGGCATGATCATTTTGAATCTTTTCATATCAAATTTTCCACACAAGTGATTAATCTTTTTGACCTAATACATTCTCCTATAAGTACTTAGTGCAACCCTAACATGAACTCACGGATTCCACAGCTCCAAGTGTAAGTTTGCATCTCACAAAAATCTCTCCAAACTCAAATTAGGATTCCTCAATACAAAGCTTTTTAAGGTATTTTAAGGATACAAGAAGAATCCTTGGACCTCACTGATCATGAATCATCACTCATACGCATCCCAAACCTCATAAATCACTCAACCCGAATCCATGTTCATGTTCATTCAGAATTTTTCGATTCTTAATATTTACTCATTATTAATTCTATTTGACTATTGATTTGTGCTTGCTATGATGATTAGAAACTTTCTGGATAATTTTGATTGAGTTTAGCCGCGGGAATTGGAAGATGCCATAGCTAGGGTTTGCAAACCTAATTTAGGGTTCTTCGATTCACTAAATATAAATGAATTTGAAGAACATAGGGATGTTGTGTGAACCATAAGGATCATAAAACACTGATCAATTGAAAGAAATTGTACTGTTTTGTGGGTGTTTGATTTTCGCAGGTTTTGAATATGGAAGAACACGCAGTAAATTTCGCAGGAAAAGTGGCATGAGTTTTCGCAGGTAATCTGGAGAAGACGAAGCTGGTTGGCGCGTCCTGGAAAATTCAAATTTTATTTAAAATATTTTATGTTTTAGTGTTGGTTTGTTATCACAAGCGTGCAGCTTGTCTCAGTGGTAAGACTGGTTTGTGTATTGCGTGATGGCACTGGTTCGAGTCCTGGCTTGGTGCATTTTTTTTCTTATTTTTCAAGTTAAACATGAAACATTATATATTATGTTTTATTGCCATTACTTTGACAAATGTGCTCACCTAGCTGGGATGGTCATGTGTATGCTTGCGTGCTTGAGAGGTCCTGGGGTCGATTCTCCCCCAGGCCTTTTATTTTCTTGTTATTTTTCATGATTTTCCAGGATATAACACAAAACTAATTGAAACCCCTTCTCTATCACACATGCGTGGCTGGTCTGGTGGTGTGTTTTGATGCTGGTAAACAAAGCTTCCTGGGTTCAAATCCCAGCCAGGTAAGTTTTGTTATTTTTTTTTTTTATTTTGTTTAATTGATTTAGGTTTTATAAATAATCATATATATAATTAAATAATTCTATAAATGTTTATTCAATATTTTCTAATATTCAAAAATTATTTTTCTTAATTCAAAAATTATTTTTTTTTATCATGTAATTAAATTATAATATATATATATTTATTAAAATAATTTTGTATATTAGATTATAAACTCTTAAATATTTTTCTAACAAAACCCTAATTTTAGAAACCCTAGTTTATCTTTTCTAAATAATTATTAAAAACCTAATTTTTATTTTCTAAATTTTGTAAATATAGTTATTATGTATATATTTTAGTTAATATAATTAAATTATAGTTAATCCCATTTTAATAATATTATATCATTGTTTATAATTAATTATATATGTAAATAATTTCTAAAATTGCAAATTTGATAATTTCTTATAACATGTTCATAATTTATTTAATTTGTTTATAATTTTAAATTTTATGATTAATTAATGTAATTGTTCTTATTTTTCTATTAAGCCATTAAAATTTTATTTTGTTTATTATTATTACTAATCATGCTTATTACTAATCCATTTATTTATTAATTATGCTTATTATTATTATTTCACTAACCTTATTTATTTTTAATTATTATTACTAACCCCTATTATAATTATTATTGCTTATTTATTTACTTATTTATTATTTATATTTTTGCTTATTTATTTATTTTGCTATTTATTATTAATTGCTTATTATTATTATGTATATGTTCCTGGATGTAATTTTTGTCAATATTTAAATTATTTAATTTTCATGCTATGGTTAGTAAAATAGGGAGTGTAAACATGTATTATATTTAAAAATTTAATTTAGAACATTTAAATTATAAGATAAATATTTGAAAATAAACACTCACACACGTAAGTCGATCTTTGATCGCCATCTCACTTTCTAGGGTTACCTCTCAATGTTGCTTAATCATAAGGTCAAGTGGGGTGTATAAAGCAAAGTCCTTTAAAAGAAAAGTCATCTAGTCCCTTCATAATCAGAGATCAAGTCCCTTAAAAGGTTGCCTTTCAATATGATCTAGTCCCTTCCGAATAATGATGACAGTCCCTCCTAAATGCTTAATACACCCTACAGTTGCCTTCATTAAACAGATGTCCCTCACTTGTCCCTCACACATCCAAGGTAATGACTACCTATTCCTTAATAATAGGGATAGTCTTACCATTTAAAGGATAAAGAACAGAAAGACTTAAACTTTAGGGTAGGTTCCTCATAGTTACTTGCTCACTACTTCAAAACAATTTCAAACATTTCACAATTTCAAATAATTTTCAAACACAAGTTTCTTACGCATCCGTACATGGATCATTATCAAACTCTTATGAAAATTCACACACTTCACATTTTAAAACAATTCAAAGTGAGCTAAGTAACTAAGAGCCCATGGATAACCATGGATGTAAAGGGTGCTAACACCTTCCCTTTACATAACCTACCCCCCGGACCCAAAAATCTTTTAAAAGGTCTTTCCTGTTCTTTTATGCCTTTCCTTTGGATAAAATAAAAGTCGGTGGCGACTCTTGCTATCCGCAACATAACTAAAGTCAGTTCTCCCACCGTGTTACACCTTGACATGTTATGATGAATAGAAGTTGATTAGAGGTCATAAAAAGGATTGGCAAGTGAAATTGCAAAATTCCCTCTTTGGCATGAACTTGAAAATTATAGGATTTTTGCCAACTTTGAAAGGCCATATCTTGAGTTCTAGGATGAATCAAGACATGTTATAGTACTTTTTGAAAAGGGAAAGACCTAATATACAACTTTCATGTCCAAGAATTTTTCATTTGAAGCATTTTTGGTCATGAAAGAGGAGGTTGAAAATCTTTCCCAAAGCGGAAAGTTTCCATTACAAGTCATTTCCAAAAATGGCAAGTTTGCAATTGGCTCAAAATTCTTCAATCTTGTGAACTTCCAACCACTTATAAGATCAAATAAAGATCATAGAACCTCAATTTGATGAAAATGATCCTTTGGTTCCATTGTTGGGGGGCTCAGATGCCCTGATTTTGGCTTTACTTGCTCAGGAAGTTACCCAATGATCAGATGACTTCCACAATGAATTTCTTCATCAAAATTGGTACACATGATCCTTATAAAATATTAAGAACATTAGAAACAAGAATGACCAAAATTTTTGGAGTTAAGGCCTCTGAAACCAAAACCCTAATTTTAGGTCATCTGTGTAGGAAATCTTCAGTCTGCCTCTATGCCTTTGCCATTCTTTTTGATCCCTTGACTTTTATGAACTTTGGGGAGCATATTATGATCATGAAACACACATGGACCCTCTCGGAAAGCTTCAAGACTATTGGGATGGCTCAGATCACTTCTTGGATTGCTCAGATCACAAACCCTAGATGCAAATGAAATGAACCCATGCAGTGAAACAAGTATGCAATATGGGATGGTATGTCTATGCTTATGCAAAAATGAAAGATAACAAGCCATGGTGTGAGAAGAAGTGAGGGCAAATTTGGGGTGTTTACAGCTTCCCCTATTCAAGCATGAGTTAGCTGTGCAGGGTGTAAGCGCCTGGCTTAACAGACAAACAAGATAACTTGTGGTTGAATACCAAAGGCAGTCCGAAATTTGAACTCGCTGGGGATAAGAAGAAAAGGGATATAAATTGTAAAAGGTAGTATAGTATGTTTATCAAGTGAAAGACGATGGAGGACAACCATCGAGCAGAGGACGACTGCTGGGGATAAAAATGGTAAGTTAAGCAATGACGGGGCGACCGACAAGCTGGGGAAATAAAGAAACCGCGACGGGGATGACCATCGGGTAATAAAATAAGATTCTCTGGGGATTTAGACAAGCATAGATGGGGACGACCCTTAGGCTTTGAAATAAAAGTAAACAATGATGGGGACGACCATCGGGTTAAAGAATAAATGAAATATTTGATGAGGGACGGTCATCAGAGGTGAAGGACGATCACCTAGAAGGGGACGACTGCTAAAAATATCACGACATAGGACGAATGTCGGATAGAAAAGATCAACGATGAAGACGGCCATCAGATAAGTATGCTGAAGGACGATTATCAAGAGGTGAATGACGATCACCTAGCAGGGTACGACTGCTCTCGGGGATTATCACGACATAGGAAGAATGTCGGATAACAAGATCAACGACGGGGATGATCATCAGATAAATGATGAGGGACGGTCATCAAAAGGTGAAGGACGATCTCCTAGCAGGGGACGACTGCTAAAAATATCACGACATAAGACGAATGCCGAATATAATGTTCTAATAATGGGAATTTCACTGGGGAAAGGATGAGGGACGGTCATCCAAAGGTGAAGGAAGATCACCTGGCAGGGGACGGCTCGGCTGCCAAAAGTATCACGACATAGGACGAATGTCGGATAGGAGAAATTTGTTTTGTTGACGACTTACTGGGGAATGGTAAACACGAACGAGTGCTTACACTTTTAAAATAAAAGGTATAAGTGTTTGACAGTGTGTATAGATCAAAGATGCGTACGAGCATCCTTAGGACCATTATACGGACGAGTATCGGTAGAAACAACATGTTGACACATATTTAAGGATGATGATACAGACGAGTATCAAACGGTTAAGCGAGGAACACAGATGAGTGTTGACCTGCTGAGGAGTGATATATACAAGATGCGGATAAGTATCAAAGACTTATGTATAAGTATGTATAAGTATTGATCTGCTGGTGAAGTATGTGCAAAACACGGACGAGTGTCGAAAGATGGAGCAAGGGACACAAACGAGTGTTTTACTTTATGGGGAAGTATGACACGGCCGAGTGTCAAAAAGAATATGTACAAGTTGTGAACAAATATCTGTATTTGAGAGTGCAGAAGGTATCCTGGCGACCTGCGGGGGGATATGATGATACGAACGAGTGTCGAAAAGAGCATATATAAATATAAACAGGCATTTGTGTTTTGAGAGTGCAAAGGGGATGCTTTGGTTTTTATCTGCAGGGGATATGAGTTTCCTATGAAGTGACGATGGTATTTTCAGGTGACTGGCTCGAACCTGGCTTATGATCATGCAAATGTTTGATTTTTACCGTAATGCTCCGTATTAGATGGAATGCTACACTTATTTCGGTGAATATGATGTGAATGCTATGATCATGTAAATGAGAAACTTGATCCGAGATTCGGATCCTGCAGGGATAAAGATCTCTGGCTGATCTACTTGGAGGAATAACCCGACTGGGGAAGAGATCATTGATAGATCTTCCCGGAGGGAGAACTCTGCTTGGGGAAATAGATCATTGATAGATCTGTTCGGAGGGAAAACTCTCAATGAGGATGAGGAGGTTTTAGCAACTCCGTTAGGGATGTGTTTCAGGTGTTGCTCTTTTGGGGAGGCAACTCTGTGGGGGAATCAGTTCCACCCACTCTGCTGAGGATGAGAGAAATCTGGCATCTCCGGTGGGGAATAGAAAGTTCCTTGACCACTTTACTGTGGAAGAAGCTGTCAGACACTGCTCGAGAGGTCCTGCTCGGGGAGGAGATAACTTCTGAAAAGTAGTATGTTGGGGATTCAATGCTTGATATGCCCCATGTTGCGAAAGATTGTCTGCTTTGAGTACCTACAACCCGTTAAAACAAAGGAAAACGCACAGGTGTCCCGAGGTATCCTTAGCCGGATTCTATCATAGGAGTTAGATTTGCTGAGAGCGACATATTTCGTGCAAGCATTTATTAAAATAGCTCATATGCTTTATGCAAGTGTTGTATTATGAACATTGGACATTTTGCAAACGAAACAAAAATGTACAGAACAAAGTGTGACTGAAAACTATGGTTTTATTAATTTGCGTGCCCTGAATAGGAAAGTACAATCAAAAGAAGCAAATACCCTAGAAGGAGGAGATTGCTGTAAATTGAGAAAATAAAAGTGTTGGCAATGTTGAAGATGACGCTCCAGTGAGCTTCCTTTGCTATGATCTTGACATTCTTCTTATCTTGCTGTCTAGAGAAGGTTGACTCTGACCGACGCTTTGTCCTCTCGGAGCTTGCCACGTTGTGAGCGATACAGACGAATTCAGAATATAGTTGTTCGCTTATTCCCTGATTTTGCGTGGATCGCCCTTTTGGGTTTTCAATCCACCGGGATACCCATTTTTGCCTGAGCTGTCCAATGCGGCTTTTCAACTCAGCGGGTGTACATTTGTTTCCCCTATTTTTGCCCGAGTCTTTTATTCTGTTTTTGACTCGTCGGTATGCCCTATTTTTGCCTGGACTTACATTCTGTTTTTATGTCCAGCGGGTCATTTTATGCGAAGTATTTTTTAACTGCATCTGAATTCACAGGAGACGGGAAGTCTTCACCATCCATGGTTGTGAGCATCAGTGCTCCACCTGAGAAGACTTTGGTTATTACGTAGGGACCTTCATAGTTTGGTGTCCACTTTCCCCTGTGGTATGTATGAGGAGGAAAGATTCTCTTCAGAACAAGCTCTCCCACTTGGTATTCTTGAGGTCTGACTTTTTGATCGAAGGCTTTCTTCATTCGCTTTTGATATAACTGCCCATGACAGATGGCAGCTAACCTCTTCTCTTCAATCAGATTCAGTTGATTGTACCGAGCACGGACCCATTCTACTTCATCCAGTTTCACATCCATCATTACCCGTAAGGAGGGTAGCTCAACTTCAACAGGTAGGACAGCTTCCATACCATACACAAGCTGATAAGGCGTTGCCCCAGTAGATGTTCTGATAGAGGTTCGGTACCCATGTAAGGCAAATGGTAGCATTTCATGCCAGTCTTTGTAGGTAACTGCCATCTTCTGCACAATCTTCTTGATGTTTTTGTTAGCGGCCTCAACAACGCCATTCATCTTTGGCCTGTAAGGAGAGTAGTTGTGATGTTGAATTTTGAAGTCCCAACATAGATTTTCCATCATGTTGTTGTTCAAATTGGAACCGTTGTCAGTAATGATTCGCTCGGGAACTCCATATCGGTAGATGGTGTCTCTTTTCAGAAATTTGGCTACCACTTGTCTGGTGACGTTTGCGTATGAAGCTGCTTTGACCCATTTCGTGAAGTAATCAATGGCTACCAGGATGAATCTGTGACCATTTGAAGAAGTCGGTTCGATCTTTCCAATCATATCAATGCCCCACCTGGCGAAGGGCCAAGGTGAAGACATTACATTCAAAGGATTCGGAGGCACATGCACTTTATCTGCGTAGATCTGGCATTTGTGGCATTTTCTGGCATAGGAAAACAGTTTGTATCCATTGTGATCCAGTAGTAACCCGATCTTAATAACTTCTTTGCCATTGCATGTCCTCTGGCATGGGTGCCGAAAGAACCTTCATGTACCTCGTGCATCAGTAGGTCTGCTTCCTTCTTGTCAACACATCTGAGCAGGACCTTGTCAAAGTTTCGCTTGTATAATGAACCATCAGTATTGAGGAAGAAACTGCCGGCCAACCTTCTTAATGTCTTCATATCATTTGAAGATGCCCCAGGTGGGTATGCCTGATTCTCCAAGAAGCATTTGATGTCGTGGAACCAAGGCTTGTCATCAGCGACAGTGTCCACAGAAGAATACATATGCCGGCTGGTCCAGTCTGGATACCAAAATTCGGGGTACATAATTAGCAGCTTGTACTTTGATCATGGATGAAATGGTGGCTAAAGCGTCTGCAAACTGATTCTCATCTCGAGGGATGTATTCAAGTTTGACTGTCGTGAAGAAAGTCAATAATCTCCTCGTATAGTCACGGTATGGAATCAGATGCTCCTGATGAGTGTACCATTTGCCGTTGGTCTGGTTGATTACCAAAGCTGAATCTCCAAATACCTTCAAAGTTTTGATCCTAAGGTCAATGGATTCCTCAAGACCCATGATACAAGCTTCGTATTCTGCCTCATTGTTAGTGTAGGCAAAGGTGAGTTTTTCCGAGAAAGGCATATGGACTCCTTTAGGTGTAATGAGCACTGCATCAACTCCACGAACGTTCATATTGACAACCCCATAAAACATCATAGTCCATGCCTCTTCTGGATCAGGCCCTTCAGTGTGAACTGGCTCTTCATAATCTTTTGCTTTTAAGAACATGATGTCTTCATCAGGGAAGTCTAATCTCATAGGCTGGTAATCATCAATGGGTTGCTCAGCCAGATAATCAGACAGTACACTGCCCTTGATGGCTTTCTGCGAAGTGTACTAAATGTCCTACTCTGTTAGGATCATTTTCCATCTTGCAACCCTTCCGGTAAGTGTTGGCTTCTCAAATATGTACTTGACGGGGTCCAATTTTGAGATCAACAAAGTAGTGTGAGTCAACATATACTGTCTTAGTCGGCGAGCAGCCCACGCTAAAGCACAACAAGTTTTCTCGAGCAGTGAATAACGTTGTTCACAGTCGGTAAACTTTTTGCTTAGGTAGTATATTGCATACTCTTTTCGACCAGACTCGTCATGCTGGCCTAGCACACACCCCATTGACCCTTCTAATATTGTCAGGTACATTATCAGAGGTCTTCCTTCAATTGGAGGCATGAGAATTGGAGGTCTTGCATGTACTCCTTGATCTTGTCAAAAGCATTCTGACAATCATCATTCCACCTGGCTGTTTGTTCCTTTCTTAACAGTTTGAACAAGGGTTCACAGGTTGCAGTCAGATGAGATATGAACCTCGAGATGTAGTTCAATCTACCTAAGAACCCTTGAACTTCTTTCTCAGTCCTAGGTGCAGGCATTTCCTGAATGGCTTTGATTTTGTCGGGATCAACCTCAATTCCCTTTTCACTTACGATAAAACCCAGCAGCTTACCAGAACGTACCCCGAATGTGAATTTGTTGGGATTCAACTTCAGCTGATACTTCCTCAGACGCTTAAACAACTTCAGCAGATTCACCAAATGGTCTTCTTCAGTAAGGGACTTGGCAATCATATCATCCACATAGCATTCGATTTCTTTGTGGATCATATCGTGGAATAATGTCACCATAGCCCGTTGATATGTTGCACCAGCGTTCTTTAGTCCAAACGGCATTACCTTGTAACAAAATGTGCCCCAAGGTGTAATGAAGGTTGTTTTCTCCATGTCTTCGGGTGACATCTTAATCTGATTGTACCCAGAAAATCCATCCATGAAAGAAAATACCGAGAACTGAGCTGTGTTGTCGACCAATACATCAATGTGAGGTAATGGGAAGTCATCCTTCGGGCTAGCTCTGTTTAGATCCCGGTAATCCACACACATACGCACCTTTCCATCCTTCTTAGGCACGGGTACAATATTAGCAACCCACAACGGGTAACTAGTTACAGCAAGGAAACCGACGTCCCACTGCTTTTGTACTTCCTCCTTAATCTTCATGGCCATATCCGAGCGAGTGCGACACAACTTCTGTTTAACCGGTGGGCAATCTTCTTTCAATGGTAGCCTGTGCATGACAATATCCGTATCTAGACCTGGCATGTCTTGATAGGACCAAGCAAAGACGTCGACATATTCCCGAAGCATGCTGATAAGCTGTTTTCGTATGTTCTTTCAATGGTAAGACTAAGAGGTACCTACCCTAGATTAAGTCTTTCATGTTCTCGTATGTTCTTTTAATGGTAAGACTATCCTTATTATTAAGGAATAGGTAGTCATTACCTTGGATGTGTTTAAGGGACAAACGTAGGGTCATCGTATGGTCATAAAAAGCAACTTAAGGGATGTCTTTAGCAATTCGTAGGGACTATCATCATTTATTCGAAGGGACACGATCATTATTGTAAGCAACCTCGAAGGGACTTGATCTTTTAAACTGTAGGGACTATGATGATTTTATAAGTGGAGGGACCTTGCTTAAGATACCCCTATATTCGAGGGACTTGACCATTTTATTTTAAGGCAACCAAGAGGAATACCCTAAGAAGTGCAAGATGGCGATCAAAGATCGACTTACGTGTGTGAGTGTTTATTTTCAAATATTTATCTTTTTTAAATTAATTATCTAAATTAAATTAAATACAAATAAGTTTCCACACCCTATTTACTAACCACACAATAAAATATTTATAATAAAATAAAGACGGAAAATAAATCTAGAATTATTACATGGCTTTGGGATAGATACAATATAAATCGAGCGGAAAAAAATTACAAACAAATTTAACCTATACATTTTTCTCTAATAAAAATAAGCAATACTATATAAATAATAAAGCAAAATAAAGGAAACAAAATAAATTTAAGATTTAAAAAAAATTAAATTAAAGTTTTAATTAAAAAAGAATTAAGTTTAGGTTAAGAAAATTAATTAAGTTAATTTTTTAATGTTAATGAGGAAAATTAGGGTTTTAGAAAATAATTAAAGTTTTAAATAATTAAGGTTTTAAATATTTATTTACAAAATATATATAATAAAAATTAATAATAGAATAAAATTTTAGAAAAAAAATTAACATTTATTTACAAAGATATATAAAAATTAATTATAGGATAAAATTCTAGAAAAAAAATTAACATTTATTTATAAAATATTTTATAATATAATATACTTAAGTTAAAATTTGAGTTATTTAATTAGTTAATTAATTAGTAAGATAATTAATTAATATAATATAATAATATAATAATTAAATCATGAAAATAAAGAAAAAGAAAAGAAAAGCATTCAAAATAGAATATGGTGGTGGCTGAGAATCGAACCCACCACCTTTACCTCACAAACTGAACTCTTTACCACCAGGCTAGACGCGTGTCTGTGTCTTTTGAATGGCAAGATTAAATTATAAAAACAATCCAAATTTCAAATTCCAGTTTCTCGCCAGGGTCGTCTTCTTCACGCATCCGTCTAATTAGCCTATAGCTACGATTTCGTCTGTAGCAAAAGGCTTTAGTGACGACTCGTCCGTCACTATAGGACCTGCGTTTTTACGAAAAATGATTAAAGCAATATAAATTAATTCTACCAATGCAAATCGATTAAATAATATCATAGGAGTCTTATTAAGGCATCAATTGGTTCTTAAATTGCTTTTTTATGGAGTTCCCAATTTAGAGCTTTGAAACCCTAACAATGGTGGAACCTTAAACCTGCATCGAATCTCAAAATAACTTGTCCATAAATCATCTACATCATCAACCAAACAATGTTATATACTCAAAATCAATTAATCATGCTTTAAATGTATAAATCGAAGAAAAAAAAACAAGAATGATATGAAAACCAATTCGGTTTAGAGGTTATGCAATGCTTTGGACAATGGTGATGATCGAATCATGTTGAAAACACTTCAAGGAAGTTGTTGCAATGCTCATTTGGCCTTGAAAGTACCTGGAATTCACAAACCGAATATGATTTTTTTTCAAAATTTTGAAGTTATAATGGTGTCTTTGGAGGCAGCAAATTCGTCCCTTATGCTATGGTTGTCTTGTGCTTATGTAGTAGAGTGAAATTAGGTCAACAAAACATATAACTTTGTGGGCTTATGGATACCTTGAGTGTAAAGAAATCTCCTTGCCAAATTGGTCAAAAATCAAATATATTCATGCCATAATGCCTTAGCACGAAATTGGAACTTCTCAATCAAGTTTAAATGACCTTTAAGAGTTTCTAGAAGAAGGATCCAATCAAATAATTGTATTTTTATATTTTATTTTGATTTAAAATGAGTTTTAATGAGTAAAATCCAAATAAATATAAAATAAATTATAAAAATCTGAAAAAATAAGCATTGGGTCGTGCATGATGTCATTGTAAGGATTGGATTACAAAATTGCAAGCCCATTTGAAAACTTTTGGTTTTAAGACTTCATTTGCTCAATATACCCCTCAAAAATTTCCCAACTTTGCAAAGGCACAAATCCCTCAATTTTAAGGCTATGAAGGTGTTCTTGAACATTTTGGAAACCTTAAAGAGTACTCTAACCAAAATCTTTGGTCTCATGTCCATATCTTTTACCATTTTCAAATTATGCCCTTTGGAAGATGTTGACTTTTTGTTGACTTTTGAAATGACCTATAATGTTTTAGCTCATACCTTCTAAATGAAGCATTTTTAGGATTGTCTTGTGAGACACAAAGTTGTAGAGAATTCAATTTACTTCAAAATGAGCTTTGGATGGGAATATTTTGATGAAGCATGTGAAAGTTATGGCTGGTCAAAGTTTAGTTGACTTTCCTTAAGAAAACCCTAATTTAGAAACTCTTGATTCTTGATGATCTGAAACTTCCTTGATGAATCATGATCAACCCTTGATCAAATTATGAATTTTACTTCACAAACTTGATGTTGGCAAAAAATCTTGAAGTTTGACCACAGTTGACCTCAGTTTGACTTTTTAACTGTTTTGACTGATTTTTGCATATCTGATCATCTGACTGGGCAAACTTATTGGGAAAGCCTTGAAACTTGACATGGGGATTCTTGAATACACGTGGGATGTTATGAAGCTCTTTTGAGGTCTTGAAAATCATTTTAACCTGAAGAAACACAAAACCCTAGTTTTGGACACTTTGCTTAGGAGGAGGCATTGTCTGAGGAAACTTCCACACTTCTTGACTAATTGGGAGTCTTAAGGATCTTATGATAATTTAGAAGTATTTAGAGAGGCTGTCTTGATTGTAGGAGGGTAAATTTTGGGGTACAACAAGGAGTAATCACTTTCTCTTCTTGCCTCAATAACCTGGCTAACTCTTCAGGCAACTCACAGTCTTCATCAACCCCTTCATCTGCTTGATTAATTGGATTGTCGAAGTCATACAAGGTCATAACAGTGTTGTTGTCAGTGCAATCTAGAGGATTATCTCTGCAAGGGTTGAGATTTGTTCTTTTTAGTGATTAATTTTAATCTTGTTCAGAAAAAATGGAGTTATTTATTTTGAAAACATTGCCATTTTATTTTTGTGCGAAAAATAACAAAAATGAAAAGACAGTGAGCGAAAAAGAAAATTGTTTGCAAAAGATGTCCATTGTTCATTGATATTCCATTTGCACGAAATAAAAATATGCCCCTATTACAAAATGAGTCCTGACACCCTGGGCAAGATGTAGGACTTGATGCATGCTAAAGCAGGAAATAATAATTACTCTGCATGAGTAACTCTTATAATTTCCTGGGAAGACCAGTTAAGGACTTGTTGGCCCGGGATCCTTGGACGAATCCAGCTTTCCAGGTTGAGGTCGCTTTCAGCCTCATCTTCCACGTTATTGATAGCATCTGGGGTCAACATTCCCCCACTCACGAACTTGAGCTCCTTGGCAGCCTCTGCTTGATCTTGTCGGAATGATTTATAACCTAAACCGAATTTGTCCTCCTTCTTCTCCACTTGTAGCAGCTTGCCCCAGCCTTGGGCATTTCCATCTTCAACAACCTTCCGAGCTTGTTGGTAGGAGACAATTGAAGTACCCATCCTATCCTCTTAGGATGCAGCAAATACTTCAGTCGTCGCCTCGTTGACATTTAGCGCTTTGAAACCTTGGCTCATGGTCTCATGGATTTCACCGTCCATCTCAATGTATTTGTAGGTAGCCAGATAGCTAACAAAAATGTCCTCTTCACCACAAATTGTGATAATTTGCCCTTCCCACTCGTATTTTAATTTCTGGTGAAGGGTCGACGTAACTGCGCCAGCGTGTGAATCCATGGTCGACCTAATAAACAGCTGTAGGCCGGTTGAATGTCCATCACGTAGAAAGTAGTTTGAAAGACATGCAGGCCAATTATTATAGGCAGCTCCACTTCTCCAAGAACAGACCTCTTGGAACCATCAAAAGCTCGGACCACCAGATTGCTTGGTCAAAGAGCTATACCATTATATTCAAGCTTAACAAGGGCTTTCTTTGGCAAGACATTGAGTGAAGACCCAATGTCAACTAGAACATGTGAAAGCACATCCCCTTTACACTCTAGAGTGATGTGTAAAGCTTTGTTATGATGATGACCTTCCGTAGTCAAATCAGCATTGGTGAAGCCTAGTCCATGACTAGTATTAACATTAGAAACCACTGTCTCTAGCTGATTTACCGTGATCTCCTCAGGCACGTAGGCTGCATGCAGGACTTTAAGTAATGCATCCCGATGAGCTTCGAAACACAACAGCAATGATAAAATGGAGATCTTGGAAGGAGTCTGGTGGAGCTGATCCACAACCTTATAGTCGCTTCTCTTGATTATCCTCATAAATTCGTCCACATCTTGATCAAAGGACGTTTTTTGAGCTTCTTTCAAAACTGGTTCTTCCAAAAATGAGATAACCTGCGGGAAGAATAAACAACGGCCCGAGGTAGCAGGATAACCATTGGGAAGAATAAACGACGACCCAAGGTAAGTTGATTTCTGGGAAGAATAAACAACGGCCCAAAAATGACATAACCAGCGGGAAGAATGAACGACGGCCCGAGGTAACAAGATAACTACTGGGAAAAATAAACGACGGCCCAAGGTAAGTTGACTTTTGGGAAGAATAAACGACGGCCCAAAAATGAGATAACATGCGGGAAGAATAAATGACGGCCCGAGGTAACAGGGTAACCATTGGGAAGAATAAACGACGGCCCAAGGTAAGTTGTCTTTCTGGGAAGAATAAACGACGACCCAAAAATGAGATAACCTGCGGGAAGAATGAACGACGGCCCGAGGTAACAAGATAACCATTGGGAAGAATAAATGACGGCCCAAGGTAAGTTGATTTCTGGGAAGAATAAACGACGACCCAAAAATGAGATAACCTGCGGGAAGAATGAACGACGGCCCGAGGTAACAAGATAACCATTGGGAAGAATAAACGACGACCCAAGGTAAGTTGTTGATGAAGTTTGTCTGCTAGAGAATTTACCTGAAAAACAAGGTTAGTTGGGTGCAAGTATAATGATATATATATAACAACTTGCAAAATAATATTTTATGAGGATGCGTATGATATGATATGATGTATGTACGAATGAATTATGATATGATGTGATATGATATGATGTGATGTGAATTATGTAGCTGAAGCGTATAAGTAGCTTTGTAGAACAACTGCTGACTGGGGAAAATAAATCCCGATTTGTTGCTGAGGAGCATGAAAACTTCTTTCCCGTTTTGTTTAAGAATATCGTACTTAGAACCTTCTTGTTTTCGTTCGTCGTACTTTTTATTGAAGGAACAAGTTCCTAAATATCCTGACTGAGGATAAAAGAGATGGACATAGATCCGGGAGACTTATTCGGTTAAGTATCAATTCTTCAGAGGATATGAAGTTGCTTGGAGACTTTGTAGAGTGGGAAGCGTAAGATATTACTTGAAGTATTCTGTATGGATATCCGTAAAGATTACCTTATGGGGATGAACCGACGAAGCTTCATTGAATTCCTACCTCCGTTCGTTCTTAGTAAATGTTATTATTGTATTTTATGCATTTCTGGTAAACATCAATCATATTCAAAAGCATATATTCATTCAAACATAATCAATGGACATTTTTCGCTTTAGTAAAAGGGGAAAAGTAAAGCTGAATAAAGAGGGAAAAGTAAAGCTGAATATAAAAAATGAAATTTTTCTTATTCTTAGAAATAGACCTATAACTAGACATATTTTAATACGGAGACGAAAATCCTAGTAAGAGGAATTCGTCAAAGAAACTTTTACAAGGAAAAATAGTTATGTGTACATGACCCTATTGAGTTTCAACTTTGCTATTGTCATTATCTTCAATTATCTCATCTTCAGCTGTTGGAGAGGAAACGATTGGATTGATCGGTATCTGTTGAACTTGACAATGATAATACAACTAGTAGAGGCTGTATGGGTGATACAACGAGACATAGTCATACGCTTTAATCCCTAACTTTTTCCTGGATTTCCCTTTCAGGTTTTCAATCCACCGGGATACCCTTTTTTGCCCAAGCCGCCTTTTCAGGTTTTCGACTTGCCGGGTGTACATTTTTTTATATATATCCCTAATTTTTTCCCGAACCCTTTTGGTTCGCCGGGATGCCCTTATTTTTGCCTAGGCCTGTCAACCTAGCAGGTCTCTTTTCATGCGTAGTATTTTTTAATTATGTTTGCGTTCACAGGCTGTGGGAAATATTCACCATCCATAGTGGTAAGCATCATGGCACCTCCAGAAAATATTCTCTTAACAACAAATGGCCCTTCATAGGTGGGAGTCCATTTGCCCCTGGGATCACCCTGTGGTAATATAATACGCTTGATTGCCAAATCACCAGCCTGATACACTTGTTGCCTAACTTTCTTATTGAAGGCTTTAATCATACATTTCTGATACATCTGACCATGACATACAACTGCTAGTCTTTTTTCATCAATCAAGTTTATCTGGTCAAGTCGAGTCTGAATCCATTCATCTTCATCCAAGCCTGCATCTTTCATAATTCTCAAAGAGGGAATCTGAACTTCAATGGGTAAAACTGCTTCCATACCATAGACAAGGGAGAATGGGGTTGCCCCTGTTGAAGTACGCATGGTGGTACGATAACCGTGAAGAGCAAATGGTAACATCTCATGCCAATCCTTATATGTAACTATCATCTTTTGCAAGATCTTCTTAATATTCTTGTTGGCGGCTTCCACTGCGTCATTCATCTTTGGACGATATGAAGAAGAATTGTGATGTTTAATCTTGAACTGCATGCAGAGATCAGTAATCATAGTGTTGTTCAAATTAGTACCATTATCTGTGATAATCCTTTCAGAGATGTCATATCTGCATATAAGATTATATTTGATGAATCGAGCCACAACATTCTTAGTAACAGAAGCAAATGAAGCTGCCTCTACCCATTTTGTGAAGTAATCAATAGCTACAAGGATGAAACGATGTCCATTAGAGGCAGTATGTTTGATTTCACCAATCATATCAATGTCCCACATGACAAAAGGCCATGGAGCAGTTAGAACATTCAACGGAACTGGAGGCACGTGAACCTTATCAGCATAAATCTGGCATTTGTGACAAGTTTTGGAGTGTTGATAGAAGTCAGCTTCCATGGTAGACCAATAATAACCTGCTCTCAGAATCTTCTTAGCCATTGTATGCCCACTAGAGTGAGTACCAAATATTCCATCATGCATGTCTTCCATAATCTCTACAGCTTCTTTCTTATCCACACAACAAAGCAAAGTCGAATCGTGGTTGCGCTTGTACAGAACTCCATTACCCAGGAAGAATTTAGCTGAAAAACCTCCTCAGAAACTTCTTATCATTGAGAGATGCCCCTTCAGGGAACTCCTGAGCTTCAAGATACCTCTTCACTTCATGGAACCAAGGCTTTTCTTCTACTCCTTCAGTACCCACTTCATTGCAGTATGCGTGTTTATCAAATTGATCAATAGTAATTCTCGGAGCTTCATCCTCCCAACTGATTTCAAACATAGATGCCATGGTAGCTAATACATCTACCAACTGATTCTCTTCTCGTGGAATATGTCCAAATGTAATATCTTCAAAGTACGGGATCAAAGACAAAACATGCTCTTTGTAAGGGATAAGATTAGGATGCCTGGTGTCCCAATCTCCTTTAACTTGACTGACTACTAAGGCTGAATCTCCATACACATCCAAGAATTGGATCTTCATTTCAATAGCAACCTTGATACCCATGATGCACACTTCATACTCAGCCATATTATTGGTACATTTAAAACAAAGCTTTGCAGTAACTGGTGTATAACAACCTTTAGGAGAGATAATCACAACACCAACACCATTACCAAGCGCATTAGAAGCTCCATCAAAAACCATAGTCCATCGGGATCCTTGTCCAGGTCCTTCATATTGTCTAGGTTCTTTAGTAACAATCATAATATCCTCATCTGGAAACTCAAAATTCATAGATTGGTAGTCATTCACTGCTTGATGAGCCAAATGGTCAGCTACTACACTTCCCTTGATTGCTTTTTGAGTAGTATATTGTATGTCATATTCTGTCAAGATCATTTGCCATCTTACTATTCGTCCGGAGAGAGCAGGTTTCTCAAATATATACTTGATTGGACCACTTTTGAAATAAATAAAGTGGTATGAGTAAACATATACTGTCTTAGTCAGAGAGCAGCCCATGCCAAAGCGCAACAAGTTTTCTCGAGCAGTGAGTATCTTATTTCACAGTCGGTAAACTTTTTGCTAAGGTAGTATATTGCCTGCTCTTTTTGACCAGACTCGTCATGTTTCCCCAGCACACACCCCATTGAGTTATCCAATACTGTCAAGTACATAATCAAGGGTCTTCCTTCAACTAGTGGCATCAATATGGGAGGTTCCTGTAAGTACCTTTTAATTTCATCAAAAGTTGTCTGGCATTCATCATTCCATTCCAATACTTGATTTTTCTTCAACAACCTGAAGATTGGTTCACAAGTAGCAGTCAAATGGAAAATAAATCTTGCAATGTAATTCAGTCATCCCAGGAAACCTCTAACTTCTTTCTCGGTACGAGGAGCAGGCATCTCTTGTATAGCTTTTACATTTGCAGGATCTACTTCAATACCTTTATCACTGACAATAAAACCCAGAAGTTTACCAGATCTAACTCCAAAAGTACATTTGTTTGGATTTAACCTCAACTTTTATTTCTTCAACCTCTCAAACAACTTGTGCAGGTGATCAAGGTGCTCTTCTTCATTCTTAGATATGGCTATCATATCATCCACATATACCTCTATCTATGGTGAATCATATCATGGAACAAAGCTACCATATCACACTGATATGTTGTTCCAACATTCTTCAAACCAAATGGCATTACCTTATAGCAGAAAGTGCCCCATTATGTAACAAATGTAGTCTTCTCCATATCTTCAGGTGCCATCTTGATCTGATTATACCCAGAGAAACCATCCATAAAAGAGAATACCTTATGTTGAGAAGTGTTGTCTACCAGAACATCAATATGTGGAAGTGGAAAATTATCTTTTGGGCTGGCTCTATTCAAATCCCTGTAATCTACACACATGCATACATTACCATCTTTATTAGGCATTGGCACCACGTTTGCAACCCCTTATGGATAAGAAGTAAAAGCTAGAAATCCGGCATTGAATTGTTTCATCACCTCTGCCTTAATCTTTTCTGACATATCTGGACGCATACGACGAACTTTCTGTTTTATCGGACGACAATCCTCTTTCACTGGTAGACGGTGAACCACAATATCTGTATCCAACTCTGGCATATCTTTATAAGACCAAGCAAAAACTTCCACATAGTCATGTAACATCTGAGTCAATCTGTCCTTGATACCATCCTCTAGTTCAGCACCTATCTTGATTTCTTTCCTATTTTCCTTGGTTCCCAAGTTCACGACTTCAATTGGTTCCTCATGTGGTTGTATAGTTTTCTCTTCTTGTTGTAGTAATCTAGCCAACTCTATAGGTACTTCAACATCTTCTTCCTTTCCATCCTCGGCTTGACAGATCGAATTTTCGAAGTCATAATTGGCAATAGCAGAATTGTTATTAATAGGATCCAGAGTGGATGAATATCTGCATTTAGTGATGTGGGTGTGTGTAAGAACACATAGCTTTTTTTGATAAAAGAAAAAAATTAAAATAAAAGAAAGACAGAGCACAATATTTACGAAAACGAGAAACGTCCATTGATTTTATTGAATGAAAATATGCAAATGAAATGACAACCCTAACAAGCATATCATTGTGCCCCGGGCAAGGCACAAGACTTGAAAGTATTTAATTGTTCAAAGTTACAAAAATAAATTTAGAAAAATGAAATAGCATTTACTTCTGAGTAAAGGAGATAGGAATAACGTCTTCAGCCTTCCAATTGTTGAGTCCATCCCCCATGGTAGGAAAAATCCAATCATCCAGGTTGTAACCTTCATCATAATCTTCCACAGCATTTACTTGGTCCTTTATGATTCCTCCATGAGTGATACGAGCAGCACGAGCATGACGAACAACCTTCTGAGATTCTGCAGTAAAACCCAAACCAAACTTGTCAGACTTGTAAGGAATGTCAGGAAAATGACCCCAAATAGTACAACCACCTTCTTCAACCACAACTCTAGCATCTTTGAGGGAGGCCATTGTAGGAGGCACTCTAGTAATCACAAGAACTCTTTTGACAACAGGGGGAGCTTCAGTAGCAAGAACGACCCAAGGAACTACTTCAAATATCTGGCAAGGAGTCTCAACAAATTCACCCTCCATCTCAACATATTTAAAGGTATTCACATGACTGACCATGTATTCTTCTTCACCATAGATAATGACAATCTTTCCTTTCACTGAATATCTCAACTTCTGATGTAAAGTGGAAGTCACAACACCTGCCCCATGGATCCAGGGGCGCCCAAGCAAACAGGAGTACGCAGGACGAATATCCATCACATAGAAAGTGGAATCAAAAACTTGAGAGCCTACTTTGACTGGAAGATCCACCTCTCCATGCACCATTCTTCTTGAACCATCAAAGGCCTTCACCACCACATTACTTGGTCTTAACACTACATTATTCAAATTGAGTTTGTCTAGAACCTCCTTAGGTAATACATTTAACAAAGAACCATTATCCACCAATACATGGGACAAAGTAGTGCCCCTACACTCTACGGAGACGTGCAGAGCTCTATTATGGTTTCTGTCGGCAGGAGTCAGCTCAACATCATTAAAACCCAAGCCATTATCACTAGTTAGATGAGCAACACAATTTCCAAATTGGTCCACAGAGATTTCATGTGGCACATGAGCAGTCTTCAGGAATTTGATTAAAGCCTTGGCGTAGGCTTCAAAACATAATAGCAAAGATAGCATGGAGATTTTGGAGGGAGTATGCCCCAACTGGTCAACAACATCATAATCACTCTTGTGGATAATCTTCAGTACTTCTTCCATATGCTTAGAGAGATCTTCATTAACTGGTGCCTCAGCTTGAATAGGTTCAATCAATGGTCCTTTGCCCCGAACCTCAGTACTTGGCCCAGAGTTAGAGATATGAACTAGAGTAGCAGCAACTTTTGAGGTGTCTTCTGGAGAGAAAATTCTTCCACTC
Organism: Lathyrus aphaca; assembly: GCA_963966055.1. NCBI lineage: Eukaryota > Viridiplantae > Streptophyta > Magnoliopsida > Fabales > Fabaceae > Lathyrus > Lathyrus aphaca. The sequence continues at coordinate 26,709,501 of OZ014521.1, read as the reverse complement.
CTGGTAATCTTACTGGATCCAGCAATATTGTCCACATCAAGATTAACATCAGTAACAGGTGCATCAGTCAAAGGTTCTTTTTTGACACCATGGATATAAACATCAGAACCATAATTACAAGGTATAGCTTTGTCATAAGTGTATGGGATAGGACCAGGAGTAGTAATAATCATTGGAGCCACCTTTGGCTCAGCAGTAATCTTCACAGGACCTTTAGAAGTGATCCTCACTGGACCATTGGAAGTAATCTTCACAGGAATCTTGTTAACCATAGCCACATCTTCAATTTTCAAATCTTGAGCCAAACATCCATATAGACTCTCTATAGAAGGGGTTCTTTCAAATAGTATAGTATAATTATCTATCAGGCGTTGAATACCTGACCTTAACCTCCAACAACTATCAGGTTTATAGGCACAGTAAAAACAATCTTCCATGCAACCCGGAAATAAACCGGCTTGCACAAGTTTCTTCTTGACAATAGCTAGAGGAGTAGTTATTTCAGCCACAGTACAAACATAAACAACCTCATCAACAACATTAACAGTCTTCTCATGTTTAGGCATAGGAGCAGTAATCACATTAGGAGTTTCCAGAGGGTCAAACTCAATTTCTCCATTCTCAATCATATCCTGAATTTTGTTCTTCAACGACCAGAAACTGTTAGTATCATGGCTAGGGCTATTAGAATGGTATGCACACCTTGCATTGGGATTGTAACGAGAAGAGGAAGTATTGATATTCTGTGGTGGGTCCTTCAAAGTAATTAATTCTCCTTTCAATATATGTTGCAAAGCCTGAGCCAATGATATATTGAGCTTGGTGAACTGCCTCTTAGGCTTGGGATGATTATTCTGTTGTTGCTCTTGTGGTGGAGGTGTGGGATCAGAAATCCAAACAGCTCCCACAGATTGGTTACGATCATTACGGCCACGCTGGCTATACACAACATTGGATTCTTTCTTCCCAGGAGGGGGTTTCTTGATGATACTTGAAGAAGAAGCTATCTAAATATTTCCACTTTGTATCCCACTTTCCACACGTTCTCCAGTCATTATCAGTTCAATGAAACCAGATGATGAGCTTCCAATGAGATGACTATAGAAAAGACCAGTCAACGTACTCATGAACATATCAACTAATTCCCTATCAGTCAAAGGGGGTTGAACTCTACTTGCCAGATCTCTCCATTTCTGAGCATACTCCTTGAAACTTTCTTTGGCATCCATGGACATGATTTGGAGTTGCATGCGAGTTGGTGCTAAATCAGAATTGTATTGGTACTGCTTATAGAAAGCTTCAGCAAGATCATCCCAGTTGCGAATGTTGGTACTCTCCAGTTGATAATACCATTCTAGTTGGGATCCAGACAAACTCTCTTGAAAGAAATGTATCCATAACTTCTTATCAGGGGTATGGGGTTGAATTCTTCTGACATAAGATCTTAAATGCAGCTTTGGGCAAGACACACCATCATACACCACGAAAGTAGGAACTTTGAAACCTATAGGGATGGAGACTCCAGAAATCAAACTCAAATCTTCAAAGTCAAACCCAAAATTCTTTTGTAGTTCCATAGAATTCATTATGTCTACCAGCATCTTATACTTCTCCTCACTAGCAGGATCATGATAATAGTTCTCCTCAAAATCAGAATCTTCCACAGTGTCATGAAGACTACCTCCTTCTCCCTCAGAATTTTCAGACTCAAGATTCTCAACCTCTTCCTCTGTCTTGACAGGACCTCTGAATCTTCTACCCAGGTTGATGAGGCCCACTGATTTTCTAGTCTTCTTCTTTTTCTTAGTCAGAAGTGTCTTCAGCTCATCTTGTCCCTTGGACAAGTTCAGGATTATTTTTTGAAATTGTGCATTCTGGGTCTGGAGATCCTTAACAGTTTGTTCGAGAGTCATTTCTGCTAAAATAAACAGTGAGAAGATAAGATACTTGTTCATAAGAAACCTGTGATGCAATGATATGGTATGTAGACGCATATGCAATGTTTTCAAGGACCGCAGGTTTTAAATTTGTTTAAACGAAAAATAAAAACAAAATTTTATTAGTAAATACCTAGTATAAGTTTTGCCCCTTGGGCTTACAAAGAAATAACAATAAGATACAAAAGATAAATGTATGGGGTTTTAAGTCTCCCATGGACGCTTCCTCTTTGCATGGAGGTACTTGTTGAGGTTTTTCTCCTCGTGAAGTTGCCTTGTTAGCTCTAGAATTCTTTCTTGACCAGCACTGAAATGAGTCTCAAAAGTATCCCTTTGCTCCTTCAATTGAATCCAGGACTTTTGCAATTCTTCCAAATCAGTGGGCATGTCTGGATGAAGGATGGTATAAGGAACGTCTCCTTCAGCCACATGCTCCATAGTGACTGGTAGAACAGAAGGATATGGCATCATAAGAGTCTGAGCATGAGATCGAACCCATTTGAGATAAGGTTCCATAGGAATGGAGTACTTTGGTTCCAAAGTCTTGCTCTCAACTTTATTCACCTTGCTCCAAGCTCGTATAAACCTTTGATGGTAACCCTGAAGATTGTTGTCGTAGTCGAACACAATACCCTGAATAAGCATGTCATGAGGACCATTACTCCGAGCAAAACCAAATTGACGTAGTGCTAAAGAAGGGTTGTAGGTAATGCCCCCTCTTATGCCTAGAAGTGGAACATTAGGGAATTCCCCACAACGGTCAATTATAGTAACATTCTCCATAGATCGAGAGCACCAACGAATGTCTGAATGAGAAAGTGACATGATCCTCTTGGACCACCTGAACCCTTGTTCATTCTTCATCACTGATTGAGGAAGGTGAGAAACAAACCACCTAGACAATAAAGGTATGCAACACATCAGAGTTCCTTTCGCCTTCGTAGTACGAGTGTGAAGAGAATGTAATATGTCTCCAAGTAATATAGGCACTGGATTGCGAGTCAAAAATATGTTGATGGCGTGTATGTCTATGAACTGGTCTGGATTTGGGAACAATACTAAGCCATAAATCAATAGGGCTAGGATCTCCTCAAAAGCATCATAACTCATAGCCTTCAAGAACACTTGAGCTTTCTCCATCATTACCTTAGCAAGAATACCCTTAACTCCGCTTCTCGTTTCTAGGACAATGTCTGATTTCTTCAGATGTAGGGCTGCAGCAATGACTTCGGGTTTAGGCTCTTTTTCTAAGCCTGTGAAGAGTCCCTGATCAAGGATAGGTATACCCGTTAGTTTGGAGAACTCCTCCATTGTAGGAACCAGCTGATAGCCGGGGAATGTGAAGCAATGATGTTTAGGATCAAAGAACTGAAACAAGACACTCATCATGTCTTCATTGAACCCTGAAGTGACTAGATCCAGTAGGTGACCATGCTTCTTGATGAATTGGGAGTTTTCAGAAACTTGAGAGACCAATTCCTTAAGCTTAGGAGGTATTCCTACAAAGTTGATTCTAATAGTATTCCTAAGAGCAGAAGCCATGACCTGCAACAAAGAACAAAGATAAATCCGTTGGTCCTTGAAATGGTTAGTGAAAATGCTATGCTTATGATGCATGAGGATGTTAAGATGTTATGCTCAATCACAAACATGTGGCACACACAAACAAGTCACACAATAGCCCTAGGTTTGAAGACTTGCATGTGGTTTAAAGGTAAGTACCCTCCCCTGAAGTTTAGTTGGTTCATCCTGTCCTACAAAAGTAACCAGGTTCTAAGGGATCTCAATATCACTGATCCTTCCCAAGGGTGGTTGTTCAGTAGGCAACTTACTTGCCAACCAAAACCCTCCAAGTTTAGGATCTCAATGAGTGTAGTATCGAGTATCAACCAACTTTAAACTTCTCCAAAGCCGGCTATCTCACTACTTTCTAAAGGCCAAGATGGGATAACTAGGGTTCTAAAAGTTAATTAGTGCATTGACAACATATGGCAGCCCCATATTATCCTCAACTTACTTAAGGAATATAAGCACCAACCAAGAAGTCACACTAACTATGGCCACCAGATCAACCATATCGGTATACGCCGTACAGTTTCCTTGGTCTATTGCCATTTACCTAGGGTACAGTAGATCCAGGTTAGGATCTTTCACACATAAATCCCAACAAGTAATATAAAGCAAACAAAGCAAACAATTTAAAGTGATCTAATTCCTAAGGGTACCCCTCTTTTACTAAGTAACTCCCCAACAGAGTTGCCAGTTCTGTAACACGTTGGGAGAACTGACTTTTAGTCATGTTGAGGATAGCAAGAGTCGCCACCGACTTTTATTTTATCCAAGTGGAAAGGACATAAAAGAACAGGAAAGACCTATTTTTAAAAGACTTAAGTTCGGGGGGTAGGTTATATAAAGGGAAGGTGTTAGCACCCTTTATATCCATGGTTATCCATGGGCTCTTAGTTACTTAGCTCACTTAGATTGTTTTTGAAGAGTGTAGTGTGTGATTAGAAATTTTTCTAAGTACTTTGTAATGATCCTCGTGTGGATGTATACAAAGCCTTGTTTTGAAAAAATGTTTATGAAAGTGAGGTGTAAAAAGTAATTTTAAATGTGAGCAAGTGTTGCACCCAAAAATTTGCCCTCCACAAGACAAGACATTGTGTACTAAGAGGTTCACAAGGTTCACAAAGTTCACAAGACATCTCATGAGGTTCACAAGGTTCACAATTGGTTGACAAGTTTGACAATTCCCTCAGACAATGCATCCTCCTAAGCAATGCATCTTAAACTAGGGTTTTGACTTTCATCAGGCTAAGTAGACTTCCAAGACTTAAAGTGAGCTTCATAACATCCTATATGTGTTCAAGAATCCCCATGTCAAGTTTCAAGACTTTCCCAAAATATTTGCTCAGTCAGATGATCAGATAGGTTAAAATCAGGCAAGGCAGTTAAAAAGTCAAACTGAGGTCAACTGTGGTCAAACCAAAGTCAAACTTCATGATTTTTTGCCAACATCAAGTATATGAAGTAAAATTCATCATTTGATCAAGTTTTGATCATGATTCATCAAGGAGATTTCAGATCATCAAGAATCAGGAGTTTCTAAATTAGGGATTTCACAGGAAAAGTCAACTGAACTTTGACCAGCCATAACTTTCACATGCTTCATCAAAAAATTTCCATCCAAAGCTCATTTTGAAGGAAATTGAATTCTCTACAACTTTGTGTCTCACAAGCCAAGCCCAAAAATGCTTCATTTGGAAGATATGAGCTAAGACATTATAGGTCCTTTTAAAAGTCAACAAAAAGTCAACAAATTCCAAAGAGCATAACTTGAGAATGGTAAAAGATATGGACATGAGACCAATGAGGTTGGTTAGAGGACTCTTTAAGCTTTCCAAAATGTCCAAGAACACCTTCATAGCATTAAAATTGAAGGATTTGTTCCCTTGCAAAGTTGGGAAATTTTTGGGAAGTTTATGAAGCAAATAAGGCCTTAAAACCAATTTTTGCTAAATGAGCCCACCAAATTGCCATCCAAACTTTACAATATCATTAAGCACGACCTAGCCCATACATTTTATGATTTTTTATATTTTATTTGATATTTATTTGAATTTTATTCATTAAAATACAAATTAAATTAAAATAAAATATGAAAATCATATATTTGGAAGAGATTGTGATTCTAGAAGGTCATAAACACCATTCAAGACCAATTATTCATATCCAAATTCGTGCTAGACCAAGATAGTAAGGATATATTGGATTTTTTTGATATTTTTGGATGAGAGATTTCTTCATAATCAAGTAATCAATTTTCATGATACAAAGCCCATTCTTTTTTACCTAATTCAATCCTTATATATACTTGAAGACACTGCAAGCAGAAGACGACGATTTTTCCAGCCTCCACACATATCATTCAAACTTCAAAATATCAAGAAAAAGTCACATTTGGTTTTGGACTTAGAGGGACTCTCAAGACAAAATAAAGATTGCAAATCGTTCCTTGAAGGTCACTGAGTGTTTCTGGATCATAAAATCGTCCATCCATGCACTAAATCATGAAAACCGAATTCATGTTCTTCATCTTTTTTTCAATTTTCGATTTCATTTATTTAGCTATTATAAATTGTTTTTGTGTTGTTAATCTTGTTTGTTGTGATGTTTAGATGATTTATGGGCAAGAACATTGAGGAATCGTGCCCTAAACCGAAAACCACCATTGTTAGGGTTAGAGTTCTCAAGTTGGGAATTCACGATTTAATTAAGATAAATGAATTCTAAGAACATGGCCATAACATATAAACTTCATGTGATTGATCTGGGCTGTTAATTTACATTAATATTGTGGTTTGCTTGATGATTCAAAAACATAGGTTTTTGGTTCAAGAACACGCAAGAAAATTCGCAGGAAACTTTGAAGGAGAATTCGCAGGAAATTGGATGAAGAAGATGAAGTTTTGGCGCTGAAATCAAATTCAAATATGTGTTTTAAAATATATAGTTTGATTGTTGGTTTAATTTCAAACGCGCGCAGTTAGCTCAGTTGGTTGGTGTATTGGTCTGTGAACGAATGGTCCTGGGTTCGAATCCCCCCAGGCCATTTTGATTTGTTTTATTTTTTGGTGTTTTTGCAGGTTAATAATAAATGAATTGTTGCCCCAAACATTACCACATGCGCGCGTTTGGCCTGGTGGTAGTAGTATCTGTCCAGGAGAGGCAAGGCCTAGGGCACGGGTTCAATCCCTGCCCCAGGTAAGTTTTTTTATTTCATTTTTCTAATTATTTTGTTTTATTACTTTGTTTTATAATTAATTCTAGTTATATTTCTTATAATAAAAATATATTTAAATAATCATATGTAAATATATATTAACTTCATATTTGCTAAAAGAAAAATCTCTAATTTATTTTCTAAACTTTAATTTTAGTTTATATTTAATTTGTTTAAATTATTATTGTATTTTTTTTATAATTTAATTAGTTAATTATTAAAATATTCAAACCCTAATTTCATCTTTAAAATTTCTAAACCCTAATTTTTATATTAAACTTAATTAATTTTTCTAATATATAATTAAATAATTAATTTTGTTTTGTAAATAATTATTATATTGTTTATTATCATTATTTTAATTCCTTTATTATTTTCTTCTTAAATATTCTTTAAAATTGCTTATTTAATTTAAAAATGTTCTTTTAAGCTCTATATATTTTGTATATTTGTGCTAATCTTTTCTTCTTATATTTATTTTTATCACTAACCTTTTTTTTAAATTGCTTATTTTATTATATAGTCATTATTTAATTATTTTTATCATAATGTAACTGCAAAAGCGTTGTAATAGTCGTAGTTTATTATTGTTTTATCGTTTATAAATATTCTTGCCATGGTTAGTAATTATAGGGAGTGATAATATGTTTGTAAATTAAAATTAATTTAGAATCATTAATTTAATAAGATAAATATACGAATATGGACACGCACACACGTAAGTTGATCTTTGATCGCCATCTCACTTTCTAAGGTTATTCCTCATGTTGCCTAAATCAAAAGGTCAAGTAAGGTGTCTAAAAAGCAAAGTCCCTTCTCATGAAATATCATCAAGTCCCTTTAAAGATTATAAGATCAAGTCCCTTCAAGGTTGCCTTCGTAAATGATCTTGTCCCTTTCGAATAAAAGATGATAAGTCCCTTCGAATTGCTAAGACACCTTACAGTTGCCTGATCATAGATGACCCTTCACATGTCCCATACAACATCCAAGGTAATGACTACCTATTCCTTAATAATAGGGATAGTCTTACCATTGAAAGAACATTTAAGAACATAAAAGATTCAAATTAGGGTAGGTTCCTCTTAAGTACTTGCTCACTCATTCAAAAACATTTCATAAACACTTCACATTTTCAAACAATTTTCAAAACAAAGTCTTTATATATATCCGTACAAGGATTATTATAAAGTACTTAAGAAAATTTTTAATCACACACTACACTTCTCAAAACAATTTAAAGTGAGCTAAGTAACTAAGAGCCCATGGATAACCATGGATGTAAAGGGTGCTAACACCTTCCCTTTACATAACCTACCCCCCGAACCCAAATATCTTTTAAGGTCTTTCCTGTTCTTTTATGCCCTTTCCTTTGGATAAAATAAAAGTCGGTGGCGACTCTTGCTATCCGCAACATTCAACTAAAGTCAGTTCTCCCACAGTGTTACAGAACTGACGACTCTGCTGGGGATTTATTAAAAGAGGGGTACCCTTAGGAATTAAATCACTTTAAAATTGTTTGCCTTGTTTGCTTTATACTTATCTGTTGGGTGCTCTTATGTGTGAAAGATCCTAACCCGGATCTACTGTACCTTAGGTAAATGGCAATAGACCAAGGAAACTGTACGGCGTATACCAATATGGTTGATCTGGTGGCCATAGTTAGTGTGACTTCTTGGTTGGTGCTTATGTTTCTTAAGTCAAGTTGAGGATAATATGAGGCTGCCATATGTTGTCAATACACTAACTAACTTTTAGAACCCTAGTTATCCCATCTTGGCCTTTAGAAAGTAGTGAGATAGCCGACTTTAGTGAAGACTAAAGTTGGTTGATACTCGATGCTACACTCATTGAGATCCTAAACTTGGAGGGTTTTGGTTGGCAAGTAAGTTGCCTACTGAACAACCACCCTTGTGAAGGATCAATGATATTGAGATCCCTTAGAACCTGGTTACTTTATAGGACAGGATGAACCAACTAAACTTCAGGGGAGGGTATTTACCTTTAAACCTCATGCAAGCCTTCAAACCTAGGGCTATTGTGTGACTTGTTTGTGTGTTCCACATGTTTGTGATTGAGCATAACATCATAGCATCATCATGCATCATAAGCATAGCATTTTCACTAACCATTTCAAGGACCAAAGGATTTATCTTTGTTCTTTGTTGCAGGTCATGGCTTCTATTCGTAGGAATACTATCAAGATCAACTTTGTAGGAATACCTCCTAAGCTTAAAGAATAGGTCTCTCAAGTTTCTGAAAACTCTCAATTCATCAAGAGGCATGGTCACGTATTGGATCTAGTCACTTCAGGGTTCAATGAAGACATGATGAGTGTTCTGTTTCAGTTCTTTGATCCTAAACATCATTGCTTCACATTTCCCGACTATCAGCTGGTTCCTACAATGGAAGAGTTCTCTAAGCTTCTGGGTATACCTATTCTTGATCAGAAACCCTTCACAGGCTTAGAGAAAGAGCCTAAACCTGAAGTCATTGCTGCAGCCTTACATTTGAAGAAATCAGACATTGTCCTAGAAACGAGGAGTGGAGTTAAGGGTATTCTTGCTAAGGTATTGATAGAGAAGGCTCAAGTGTTCTTGAAGAATGTCACAAGAGTCTTATTAAGGAATCAATTGGTTCTTAAATTGCTTTTTTATGGAGTTCCCAATTTAGAGCTTTGAAACCCTAACAATGGTGGAACCTTAAACCTGCATCGAATCTCAAAATAACTTGTCCAGAAATCATCTACATCATCAACCAAACAATGTTCACTACAACAAACAAGACCTTAGACAACGCTTTTTTTAGCCTTAGACAGCGCTTTAAAGCGCTGTCTAAACCTCCGCTGCTAAAGGTTTAGACAGCGCTTTTTTAAATCTTAAAAGCGCTGTCTAAGCCCCCCCCCCCTTAGATAGCGCTTTGGCCAAAAGCGCTTTATAAGACCCTCTTATTTTAAATTTTTTAGGTATACCTTAGACAACGCTTTTGAAAAGCGCTGTCTAAGCCCCCCCCCCTAGACAGCGCTTTGGCCAAAAGCGCTTTCTAAGCCCCTCCTATTTTAATTTTTTTAGGTATACCTTAGACAGCGCTTTTCAAAAAGCGCTGTCTAAGCCCCCCCCCCCTTAGACAGCGCTTTTGCCTAAAGCGCTTTCTAATCCCCCCCTTAGACAGCGCTTTTTACAAAAGCGCTGTCTAAGGTATACGAAATTTTTTGAAGGTTTTGTTTGAAACCACATTTTTTCCAGGTTTATAAACCAGAATTTCTACCTGTTTTCAACCAGATTTTGGCAGACAATTATCACATTTTATATATGCCATTTTGGCCTTTTTTCTACCAATTTTTGGCTAACAATTATATATATATACCAATTCAAACCAATTTTGCCTTAAATGTATCAAAATATATACAAATTTATGTACACATTTACAAGTCATTACATATACTACAAATGTACACATTAATTACACAAATTTATGAACAAACTTTGAGCTCTATCATGAATTGACATCACTCCTCTTTGATTTCGTCCACTTGATCCTTTGTATAAAATGCACACTTGAATTCATCAAAGTACTACATAATAATATAACATATTTTGAATTAATTCCAACTATTTAATTATATGAGATATGTGTAAATATAAAAATAACTCATAAGTTAGAAATACATACATCGGTGGGAATCTCTAATCGGCCCAAAACAAGAGTATCTCGCATAAACCTCAACATGAAATACCCGCAATCTATTTGATTACGTTGACGAGGACACTACATATGAAAAAAAATATGGATTATAAATCCTAAGTTTTATCAAGTGTCATCACTAATATAATAAAAAACGTGGTAATTAAAAATATACCGCCACTTTAATCCATGTAATGGAGTTGGCGCCCCTCCTTGAGGTTTGGATATCTCGTTGGGCCCGAAAAGCTTGTAGGACGCTAATAAAATAAAAATGAAGCAATTAGAACAATTCAAATAAACTAAGAAAAATTTTGAACATTCTCACTTACGTGTCAATTAGGACCTTCATATCCGGGTATGTTGTCCAATCATTTCCTAACGAGTCAAGATAATACACAATTTCTCGGATAGGATTGATTGCGAGCAACAACCAATGTCCACTGTAATGATTAGGCAAATGTTAAATGGTAACTTGGAAAATAATTATAATAGATGAATTTAGAATGAAATTCTAACCCGGTATTAAACGGTATAAAAAACAACTTCTCCGCATCTTTATTGTCCATGAGGATCCGAAGAACGTACTCCGTCACGGTATCCAGTCTACTTAAGATTAAACCTAAGTTGACGGTCGCGGGTGCTAAGAATCTGAATGACACGTCCAAACCATTGGGGCGCATCAATTTGTCATACAAAAACCTAATATAAAAACATCATTAACATAAAGTAAACATCATTAACATAAGTTGTTTAATTAATAAAACAAAGTAGTCCGGATTTACCTAACATATGTATTGACAACGGTGACGCCGATTTCTTCACGACCAAAAACTTGCATGAAGTCCTCATTACCAATCATTTGGTCGTAATCAAAGCCGAAAATCCCTACCTCCATATGTACAGTCCGAAAACCTCCGGTCGGTATATCGGTCATCTCTAGAAATGTCCTGAGGCACGACCTATACTTGGTGGTAGGTTTTTTCCTAGCTACGGTCTTCTTAGCACCAGAACTTTTTACCCGTGCGGAGGCGTTGCTAACCTCCTTTTTTTGTTGTGCGGAGGCATTGCTAACCTCATTTTCTTGAAGCTACATGTCATATAAATAGTTAGATCAAATTAAGAATGTAACAACTTCCATGAATATATGTCATATAATTGTATATTACCTCTTTTCTTGAAACCGTGGACTCGGTATGCCGTGGAATCGCATTATCTTTTGATTTGGATTTTGTGGGAGTCTATTTAACATAACCAAGGAAAATATGTAAGTAAAATTTTAAGCATAAATTTTAAACTTTGAATATACCAAGGAAGTTAACATAAGTTTTAAGCATACCTCATATCCTACGCATATGAGGTTTGTCGGCCATGCAACAAACGAACCTACTGCTTCGTGCACCGTTGTTGCATCCGAATCATCGCTAGGATATGGTAATGCTGCATTCGGCTCAACTGCAATATCAACTGATACCTTCAAACATCCAGCAGGGAGCTCTCTAGTGTGGAGTAATACTCCGCTAACGTTATGCACTTTTCCCTTGCCAACCATCCGATAGTATGGTGACGACAAATACAGCTGACAATGGGAAATGCCCTAAAACCAATAATAACAAGAAATCATTAATGTGTATATATGTCAAATACATAATTTAAGCAAATAGTTCAATTTAAGACAATTATATGTAATTACCTCTGGAATGTTCGGCTGAAAGGTACAGTTGATACTGTCTTTGTCCGAAGCATCTCTGTATACTGTTGAGGCGCTAGCCTCTCTTTCTCTCCTCAATGCATCAAGCTCAGCTTGCATGGCTTCCATTCTTGCATGAAGCTCCCGATTACTAGGAGCCTTTCCTTTTTTAATACTCAGGGAGGTCGGAGTGACTCCAAATCCCTTACCCCTCACCCGACCAGAATACTCAGGTGTTGCACCCCAAAATTTGCCCTCACAATACAAGGCTTTGTGTACTAAGAGGTTCACAGGGTTCACAAGACCTTTCATGAGGTTCATGAAGTTTACAAGACACTTTATGAGATTCACAAGGTTCACAAGACCTTTCATGAGGTTCATGAAGTTTACAAGACACTTTATGAGATTCACAAGGTTCACAAGACCTTTCCTGAGGTTCATGAAGTTTACAAGACATCTTATGATGGTTCACAAGGTTCACAAGACATCTTATGATGGTTCACAAGGTTCACAAAGTTCACAATTGGTCAGAAGTTTGACAATTCCCTCAGACAAGGCATTCTCCTAAGCAGTGCATCCAAAACTAGGGTTTTGACTTTAATCAGGCTAAATGGATTTCTAAGACTTCAAGTGAGCTTCATAACATCTTATATGTGTTCAAGAATCCCCATGTCAAATTTCAGAACTTTTCTCAAAGGTTTGCTCAGTCAGATGATCAGATAAGTCAAAATCAGTCAAAGTAGTTAAAAAGTCAAACTGAGGTCAACTGTGGTCAAACCAAAGTCAAACTTCATGATTTTTTGCCAACATCAAGTATATGAAGTAAAATTCATCATTTGATCAAGGTTTGATCATGATTCATCAAGGATAGTTCAGATCATCAAGAATCAAAGGTTTCTAAATTAGGGTTTCCTCAGGAAAAGTCAACTGAACTTTGACCACCCATAACTTTCACATGCTTCATCACCAATTTTCCATACAAAGCTCATTTTGAAGGAAATTTAATTCTCTACAACTTTGTGTCTCACAAGCCAAGCCCAAAAATGCTTCATTTGGAAGGTATGAGCTAAGACATTATAGGTCCTTTTGAAAGTCAACAAAAAGTCAACAACTTCAAAAGGGCATAACTTGAGAATGGTAAATGATATGGACATGAAACCAGTGGGGTTAGTTATAGGACTCTTTAAGCTTTCCAAAATGTCCAAGAACACCCTCATAGCATTAAAATTGAAGGATATGTGCCCTTGCAAAGTTGGTAAATTTTTGGTTGGTTTATGAAGAAAATAGAGGTTTAAAACCAATTTTTTCTAAATGGGCTTTCCATATGATGATCCAATCCATACCAATACTTCATGCACAACCCAAATCTCAATTATTCAGATTTTTTATCATTTTATTTTATTTATTTTGATTTTATTCATTTAAAATCATTTTAAATTAAAATAAAATAGAAAGATCAAATATTTAAATGAGATTGTGCTTCTAGAAAGTCATAAAGATTGCTTGGATCAAATTGATACAAATATTATGGTGATTGGCTTGAAATAGAAAGGTCTAATTCACAAATATTTGAAGTTTAAGACTTAATCTTTTTCAATCTTTTTCAATCAAATTTTCCACACAATGATCCATTCTTTTGACCTAAATCCATTGTACTATAAGTAGACAACACAAACCTAATGCAAGCACACGAAATTCTGGCCTCCAAGAGTAAGTTCAAGTTTTTCAAAATTCATCAAAAATCCAATTTTCGGTTTCTTCCTTACAAGGAGTTCTAAGGTATTTTAAAGACACAAGAAGATTCCTTGGACATCCCTGAGTCGAAACCAATCTTCCATTCCATCAAAATCATGACATATCATGCTAACCGAATCCCTTTTTCTTCATTTTTTTTGGTTTATCGTTTTCATATGTTTGCTGGTTAAAACTTGAAACTAACCATTTATTTATGTTCCTTGTGAAATAGTGAAGCTTTCTGGGCAATTTGTTGTGAGTTTCATGGACCAAACAGGATTATGCCATAGTTAGGGTTTATACCTCTAGATTAGGGTTTTATGGTATAAGTAATTTAAATGGTTTTTATGGACATATTTGTATTGTATGAGATGTAAGGATCACATTGATGTGATCAATTTGAAAAAATGCTTTGTGAATCATGCTGTATGGTATTCGTAGGTTTTCCTGCAAATAAAATTCGTAGGTAAATGCCTAGAAATTTTCGCAGCAAAATTCATAGGTCCAGAGGTAGAAGACGAGTCCATTGGCGCGAATTCCTGGAATTCAAAATTCAAATTGTTTTTATAATATATATGTGCTGTTTATATGTCACAGCGTGCAGGTTGGCCTGGTGGTAAGGCGTTTTGCTTGGTAGGCGAAGGTGCTTGGTTCGAAACCAGCGAAGATGAAAATTTTTTGTTGAATTTCTTTTATTTTCATGGAGTAGCAACAAAACCAAGGGAAGTTGGATCCATACCAGCTGCGCACGCTGGCCCAGTGGATGGAGACAGAGCTTGGGAGTGAAGGGACCAGGGTTCAAACCCTGCCCTCAACATTTTGGTATTTTTTGCATTTTTTTCTTATTTTAATTTGTTTTATTATATTAATTCTATTTTTTAAAAACTAGTAAATTAGTAAAAATAATTTCCAAATAACATCATAATATTTTCCTCATATCTTAAAAAATTATAATTCATGTTTCTTAAAACTCTAAATTATTTATAAATAAGTATGTATATATAGGTATTATATTATTTGTAAATAATTGGATTTGTTTTTGTATAAATAAATTAACCCTAAAATTTTTAGAAAACCTAGTTTTTATATAAACCCTAATAATACTTCTTAAACCCTAATTTTCTTCTATTTTAAAACTTAATCATATTTTATTTAATCATGTACATATTTTATAATTTGTTTAAACCTTGTTTAAAATAATTAAAATTTTGTAAATATAATTATAATTAATCCTATTTTCATAATATGTAAATATTCTATAAATTGTTTATAATTTAATTTTGTATGCAAATAATTTTTATTATATGTTTAAAAATAGTTAAAAATTGTTAATTTAATTTTGTAATTATAATTTTGTTTTCATAATATGTTTATAATTAACTTAATTTTTATAATTTGCATATAACATAAAATTTTATAATAATTAGTATATAATTGTTTATATTTTATTCTTAAATCTTAAAAAAATAACTGTTCATTGATCTTTTAATATTTTTGTTTATATTATTAATTATGTTTATTTTCTTTATGATATTTATTTATTACTAACCCCATTTAACTTTGTATTATTTTTATTATTATTATTTCACTAACCCAATTATTATTGTTATTTGTTATTTTGCTTATTTATTCAATTTGCTTTAATTATTATTATCATGTAATTGTTCCTTGGATGTAATATTTAGTAGTAATGTTTAAATATTTATTTTATGCTATGGTTAGTAAAAATAGGGAGTGTAACATGTTTGTATGTTTAAAATTAATTTAGCTCATTAAATTAAAAGATAAATATTTAAATTGTACACTCACACACGTAAGTCGATCTTTGATCGCCATCTCACTTCCATAAGGATACCTCTCATGTTGCCTAATCAAAAGGTCAAGTAGGGTGTATAAAGCAAAGTCCCTCCAATTCACATCATCTAGTCCCTTAACAGATAAAAAATCAAGTCCCTTTCGAATGTTGCCTTCGTAATGATCTTGTCCCTTTCGAATAAAGATGATAAGTCCCTTCGAATTGCTTATACACCCCACAGTTGCCTAACAGATGTCCCTTCACTTGTCCCACACATCCAAGGTAATGACTACCTATTCCTTAATAATAGGGATAGTCTTACCATTTAAAGGATTCAAGAACAGAAAAGACTTAAACTTAGGGTAGGTTCCTCTTAGATACTTGCTCACTTTTCAAAAACATTTCAAACACCTCACACATTTCAAACAATTTTCAAAACAAAGGTTTTATATACATCCGTACATGGATCATTATAAAATACTTAAGAAAATTTCTAAACACACACTTCACATTTCAAAAACATTTTAAAGTGAGCTAAGTAACTAAGAGCCCATGGATAACCATGGATGTAAAGGGTGCTAACACCTTCCCTTTACATAACCTACCCCCTGAACCCAAAAATCTTTTAAAAGGTCTTTCCTGTTCTTTTATGCCTTTCCTTTGGATAAAATAAAAGTCGGTGGCGACTCTTGCTATCCGCAACATAACTAAAGTCAGTTCTCCCACCGTGTTACAAAACTGGCGACTCTGCTGGGGAATTAATATTAAAGAGGGGTACCCTTAGGAATTAGATCACTTTAAAATTGTTTGCCTTGTTTGCTTTATACTTACTTGGGGTGCTCTTATGTGTGAAAGATCCTAACCCGGATCTAGTGTACCTTAGGTAAATGGCAATAGACCAAGGAAACTGTATGACGTATACCGATATGGTTGATCTGGTGGCCATAGTTAGTGTGACTTCTTGGTTGGTGCTTATGTTCCTTAAGTCAAGTTGAGAATAATATGAGGCTGCCATATGTTGTCAATGCACTAACTAACTTTTAGAACCCTAGTTATCCCATCTTGGCCTTTAGAAAAGTAGTGAGATAACCGGCTTTGGTGCAGACTGAAGTTGGTTGATACTCGATGCTACACTCATTGAGATTCTAAACTTGGAGGGTTTTGGTTGGCAAGTAAGTTGCCTACTGAACAACCACCCTTATGAAGGATCAATGATATTGAGATCCCTTAGAACATGGTTACTTTTGTAGGACAGGATGAACCAACTAACTTCAGGGGAGGGTACTCACCTTTGAACCTCATGCAAGCCTTTAAACCTAGGACTATTGTGTGACTTGCTTGTGTGTGCCACATGTTTTTGATTGAGCATAACATCATAGCATCATCATGCATCATAAGCATAGCATTTTCTCTAACCATTTCAAGGACCAAAGGATTTATCTTTGTTCTTTGTTGCAGGTCATGGCTTCTGCTCGTAGAAACACCATCAGGATCAACTTTGTGGGCATACCTGCTAAGCTTAAAGAGTTGGTTTCTCAAGTGTCTGATCACTCCCAGTTCATCAAGAGACATGGTCACCTACTGGATCTAGTCACCTCAGGGTTCAATGAAGACATGATGAGTGTTCTGTTTCAGTTCTTTGATCCTAAGCACCATTGCTTCACATTCCCCGATTACCAGCTGGTTCCTACAATGGAAGAGTTCTCTAAACTTCTGGGTATACCTGTTCTTGATCAGAAACCATTCACAGGCTTGGAAAAAGAGCCTAAACCTGAGGTTATTGCTGCAGCTCTACATCTGAAGAAGTCTGACATTGTTCTAGAAACAAGAAGCGGGGTTAAAGGTATTCTTGCTAAGGTGTTGATAGAGAAGGCTCAAGTGTTCTTGAAAGCTATGAGCTATGATGATTTTGAGGAGATCTTAGCCTTGTTTATCTATGGCTTAGTATTGTTCCCCAATCCAGATCAGTTCATAGACGTTCATGCCATCAACATATTCCTGAGTCACAATCCAGTGCCTACATTGCTTGGAGACATCCTGCATTCTCTTCATACTCGTACTACCCGGGCAAGAGGAACTCTGATGTGCTGCATACCTTTGCTTTCTAGGTGGTTTATTTCTCACCTTCCTCGCTCAGTGATGAAGAATGAGCAAGGGTTCAGGTGGTCCAAGAGGATCATGTCACTCTCGCATTCAGATATTCATTGGTGCTCCAGATCTATGGAGAATGTTACTATTATTGATTGTTGTGGGGAGTTTCCTAATGTGCCACTTCTAGGCATAAGAGGAGGCATTACTTACAACCCTTCTTTGGCTTTACGACAGTTTGGTTACGCTCGGAGTGATGGTCCACATGACATGTTAATTCAAGGTATTGTGTTTGATTACGACAACGATCTACAAGGTTACCGTCAGAGATTCATACGAGCATGGGGAAAAGTGAATAAGGTTGACCGCAAGACTCTGGAGCCTAAGTACACTATTCCTATGGAGGCTTATCTCAGATGGGTGCGATCTCGTGCTCAGACACTCATGATGCCATATCCTGCTATCCTGCCAGTTACCATGGAACCTGTTGCTGAAGAAGATACTGCTTATACTATCCTTCACCCAGACATGCCTACTGACATGGAAGACTTACAGAGGTCCTGGATCCAGTTGAAGGAGAAAAGGGATACTTTCGAGGCTCATTACAAAGCAAGCCAAGAAAGAATCCTGGAACTAACAAAGCAACTTCACGAGGAGCGGAATCTCAACTCATACCTCAACACAAAGAGGAAACGTCCATGGGAGACTTAAAACCCCATCTCTTGTATTTATTGCATTTCATTTTCTGTAAGCCCAAGAGGCAAAACAAATTTATTACTAATAAAAGTTTACCTTCTTGTTTGTTTAAGCAAATTTAAATCCTGTGGTCCTTAAAAACATTGCATATACATTTACATTCCATATCATTGCATCACAGGTTTATTGTGCACAGGTTTCTCATCTTCTCGCTGTTTATTTCAGCAATGGCTCTGGAACAAACAGTTAAGGATCTCCAAGCACAGAATGCACAGTTCCAAGAGCTGATCCTGAACTTATCCAAGGGGCAGGATGAATTGAAGACACTGCTGGCCAAGAAGACTAAGAAGACTAGGAGGTCAGGTGGCCTGATCAACATGGGAAGAAGGTTCAGAGGTCCTGTCAAGACCAAAGAACATGTTGAAGATTATGAGTCTGAGGAGTCTGAGAAAGAGGGAGGCAGTCTCCACAACACAATGAGGGACTCTAATTCTGAAGCTAACTACTATCATGAGCCTAATGAGGATAATTTCAAGATGCTGGTGGATAGAATGGATGCTATGGAATTACAAAAATCTTCTGGGCTGGATTTTGAAGATTTGAGTTTGATATCTGGGGTAGTTATACCCATTGGTTTCAAGGTTCCTACTTTTGTTGTTTATGATGGTGTCTCTTGTCCCAAGCTGCATCTGAGGTCTTATGTCAGGAGGATCCAACCCCATACTGCTGATAAAAAGTTATGGATCCATTTCTTCCAAGAGAGCTTATCTGGAGCTCAATTGGAATGGTACTACCAGTTGGAGAGTGTCAACATCCGGGATTGGAATGATCTTGCTGAAGCCTTCTATAAGCAGTATTAATACAATGCTGACTTAGCTCCTACTCGCATGCAACTTCAGAACATGTCTATGGGTGCTAAAGAAAGTTTCAAGGAGTATGCTCAGAAGTGGAGAGACTTGGCTGGAAGAGTGCAACCACCTCTAACTGACAGGGAGTTAGTTGATATGTTCATGTGTACGTTGAATGGTCCCTTTTACAGTCATCTCATTGGAAGCTCATCATCTGGCTTCACTGAGTTGATAATGACAGGAGAGCGTGTAGAAAGTGGTATCAGGAGTGGCAAGATCCAAGTGGGTGCTTCTTCATCAGGTGTTGCAAAGAAGCCTCCCACTGGGAAGAAAGAGTCAAATCCTGTTTATGGTCAACCTGATCGTAATAGAAGGCATCAGTCTGTGAGTGCAGTTCATATTTCAAATCCAACTCCTACAACATCAGAGCAGCCACAGGGGAATCAACAGAGGGCTAGAAGGCAGTTCACTAAGATCAACATGTCAATGGCTCAAGCATTGCAACACTTGTTGAAGGCTGAACTTATCACTCTGAAAGATGCTCCTCAGAATCCTAATGTTACCTCTCCCAGGTACAATCCCAATGCACGATGTGCATATCATTCGAACTGTCAGGGACATGATACCAATAGTTGCTGGGTACTGAAGAACAAAATTCAAGATATGATTGAAGCTGGAGAGATTGAGTTTGACCCTCCGGGTACTCCAAATGTGATCACTGCTCCCATGCCAAATCATGAGAAGACTGTCAATGCCATTGATGAAGATTCACATATTTATTCAGTTGCAGAGTTGACCACACCATTGTCTGTCATTAAGAAGAAGCTAGTACAAGCTGGGTTCTTTCCAGGATGTCGTGAAGATTGTCTGTATTGTACCTATAAGCCAGATAGCTGCTGGAGGTTGAGAGATGGAATTCAACGTCTCATGGATAAATATACCATAGTGTTTGAGAGGACTCCACCTTCCGTAGAGAGTATGGTTGATCATATAACTAAAGGTAAGAAGATTGAAGAGGTTGATATGGTTGATAAAGTACCGGTAAGGATCACTTCCAAGGGACCTATTAAAATCACTCATAAGGGTCCAATTAAGATTACTGCTGAAGGCCCTATGAAGATTGTTGCTGAAGCTAGAGTAGCTCCTATGGTCATTACCACTCCTGGTCCTATTCCGTATTCTTCTGATTAAGTTGTACCTTGGCATTATGGGTCTGATGTTTATATCCATGGTGTTAAGCAGGAACCCTTAGCTGATATGCCTGTTGATGTTGATAATATTGCTGGATCTAGTAAGATCACACGAAGCGGAAGAGTTTTCTCTCCTCCAGTTACTTCCAAGAATGCAATTACACCAGCTGCTACCTCCACCACTGATGCTCGGGGCAAAGGTCCTGTTATTGAACCTATACCTACTAATGTGCCAGCTGCTGATGATCTCTCTAAGCAGATGGAAGAAGTATTGAAAATCATTCGCAAGAGTGATTATGACATTGTTGATCAGTTGGGGCATACTCCCTCCAAGATTTATATGTTGTCTTTGTTGTTATGTTCTGAGGCTCATGCCAAGGCTTTGATTAAGTTTCTGAAGACTGCCCATGTACCCAATGAAATTTCTGTTGACCAGTTTGAAAATTGTGTTGCACACTTGACCTATGATAATGGGTTAGGTTTTTCTGATGCTGATTTGACTCCTACCAAGAGGGATCATAACAGGGCCCTACATATCTCAATTGAATGCAGGGGCACTACCCTGTCACATGTATTGATAGACAATGGTTCCTCTCTGAATGTGTTGCCCAAAGAAGTTCTGAATAAGCTGAGTCCTGAAGATGCTGTGCTGAAGCCCAGTAATATAGTGGTGAAGGCTTTTGATGGTTCGAGAAGAGTGGTGCATGGAGAAATTGATCTCCCAATCAAAGTTGGTTCTCAGGTTTTCAATGCTACCTTTTATGTCATGGATATTCGTCCGTCGTATTCTTGTTTGCTTCGGCGTCCCTGGATCCATGGGGCAGGTGCTGTAACCTCCACTTTACATCAGAAGCTGAGATATCCGGTAGAAGGAAAGGTTGTTACTGTCTACGGGGAGGAAGGATATGTTGTCAGCCATGTGAATACCTTTAAGTATCTTGAGGTGGAAGGTGAATATGTTGAAACTCCGTGTCAGACATTTGAAGTGGTTCCTTGGATTGTTAATGATTATGAAGCTCCTCCTGTTGTCAAGAAAGTTCCTGTGGTCACCAGAGTACCTCCAACAATGGCCTCCCTCAAAGATGCTAGAGCTGTGGTGGATGAAGGTGGTTGTACTATTTGGGGTCAGCTTCCTGATATCCCATACAAGTCTGACAAATTTGGTTTGGGTTTCACTGCAGAATCCCAGAAGGCT
Source organism: Lathyrus aphaca (assembly GCA_963966055.1). NCBI lineage: Eukaryota > Viridiplantae > Streptophyta > Magnoliopsida > Fabales > Fabaceae > Lathyrus > Lathyrus aphaca. Next base: position 26,687,864 of record OZ014521.1, on the reverse strand, counting down.
GTTCGTCGTGCTTGTGCTGTTCGTATCACCAATCAGGGGATTATGAAGAATCAAATCAATGTTGTGGGTGACTATGATGAAGACTACAACTTGGATGCTTGGATTTTTCCTACTGTGGGTGCTGGGCTCAATAACTGGAAAGCTGAAGATGTTATTCCTATCTCCTTTAGTCAGGAGTAAATACTATTACTGTGTTGTTGCTTTTTAAGTTTGTAATTTCTTGAACAATTGAACTCTTTAAGCCTTGTGCCTTACCCGGGGCACAATGGTGTGCTTGTTACGGGATGTCATTTCATTTGCATACTTCATTCAATAAAAATCAGTGGACGTTTCGTTTTCGTAAATATTGTTTTCCTTGTCTTACTTTTATTTTATTTTTGTTTTATCAGCTATGTGTTCTTACACACACCCACATCACTAAAATGCAGATCTTCATCCACGCTGGATCCTGTTGATAACAGTTTTACTATTGCCAATTATAATTTAGAGAATCCGATCTATCAAGATGAAGACGGAAATGAGGACGATTGTGAAGTACCTGTAGAGCTAGCTAGGTTGTTACAACAAGAAGAGAAAGCTATACATCCACATGAAGAGCCAGTCGAAGTTGTGAATCTGGGAACTGAAGAAAACAGGAAAGAGGTCAAGATAGGGGCTGATTTAGAAGATAGTGTCAAGAGCAGATTGATTCAGATGTTACATGATTATGTGGAGATCTTTGCTTGGTCTTATGAAGATATGCCAGGGTTGGATACAGACATTGTGGTTCACCGTTTACCAGTAAAAGAAGATTGTCGTCCAAAGAAACAAAAGGTTCGTCGCATGCGTCCTGAGATGTCAGAAAAGATCAAAGCAGAGGTAATGAAGCAGTTTGATGCAGGGTTCTTAGCTGTGACTTCTTATCCTCAGTGGGTTGCAAATGTGGTACCGGTACCTAAGAAAGATGGTAAGGTACGTATGTGTGTGGACTACAGGGATTTGAACAAGTCTAGCCCCAAAGATGACTTTCCACTTCCTCATATTGATGTTCTGGTAGACAATACTGCTCAACATAAGGTATTCTCTTTTATGGATGGTTTCTCTGGTTACAATCAGATCAAGATGGCACCTGAAGATATGGAGAAGACAACATTTGTTACACAGTGGGGCACTTTTTGTTATAAGGTGATGCCATTTGGTTTGAAGAATGCAGGGGCAACATATCAGCGTGCTATGGTGGCTTTGTTTCATGATATGATTCATCATGAGATAGAGGTGTATGTGGATGATATGATAGCTAGGTCCCAGAATGAAGAGCAATATCTTGATCATCTGCACAAGTTGTTTGAGAGATTGAAGAAATACAAGTTGAGATTGAACCCAAACAAGTGTACTTTTGGAGTTAGATCTGGTAAGCTCCTGGGTTTCATTGTCAGTGGAAAAGGTATTGAAGTGGATCCTACAAAAGTGAAAGCTATACGAGAAATGCCAGCTCCTCGTACTGAGAAGGAGGTTAGAGGTTTCTTGGGACGATTGAATTACATTGCAAGATTTATTTCCCAATTAACAGCTACCTGTGAGCCAATCTTCAAATTGTTGAAGAAAGATCAGGTGATGGAATGGAATGATGAGTGCCAGACAGCCTTTGATGAAATCAAGAAATATTTGCTAGAACCTCCAATTTTGATGCCACCAGTTGATGGAAGACCCTTGATTATGTACTTAACAGTGTTAGACAACTCAATGGGGTGTGTCTTGGGGCAACATGACGAGTCTGGTCGAAAAGAGCAGGCAATATACTACCTTAGCAAAAAGTTTACCGACTGTGAAACAAGATACTCACTGCTCGAGAAAACTTGCTGCGCTTTGGCATGGGCTGCTCGCCGACTAAGACAGTATATGTTGACCCATACTACCTTGTTGATTTCGAAGATGGATCCAATCAAGTATATATTCGAGAAACCTGCTCTCTCCGGAAGAATTGCAAGATGGCAAATGATCTTGACAGAATATGACATACAATATACTACTCAGAAGGCTATTAAAGGAAGTGTTGTGGCTGATCATTTGGCCCATCAAGCAGTGGATGATTACCAGTCAATGAATTTTGAGTTCCCCGATGAAGACATTATGATTATTACCAAAGAACCTGGACAATATGACGGACCTGAACAAGGATCCCGATGGACTATGGTTTTTGATGGTGCTTCCAATGCACTTGGTAATGGTGTTGGTGTTGTGATCAGTTCCCCTGAAGGTTGTCATACCCCGATTACTGCCAGACTTTGTTTCTATTGTACCAATAACATGGCTGAGTATGAGGCATGTATCCTGGGTATCAAAGCTGCCATTGATATGAAGATTCAGTTCCTAGACGTGTATGGAGATTCAGCCCTGGTAGTAAGTCAGATTAAAGGAGATTGGGATACCAAGCATGATAATCTCATCCCTTACAGAGAGCATGTGTTGTCTTTGATCCCACATTTCAAAGAAATTACCTTTGGACATATTCCCCGAAAAGAGAATCAATTGGCAGATGCTTTAGCCACCATGGCATCCATGTTTGAGATCAGTTGGGATGATGAAGCTCCCAAGATTACTATTGATAGATTTGAAAAGCCTGCATACTGCAATGAGATTGACACTGAAGGGGCAGAGGAGAAGCCTTGGTTCTATGAAGTAAAAAGATATCTTGAAGCTCATGAGTTCCCTGAAGGGGCATCTGTCAAAGATAGGAAGTTTCTGAGAAGGTTTTCTGCTAAGTTCTTTTTGAGTAATGGGATTTTGTACAACCACAATCATGATTCAACTATGCTTCGTTGTGTGGACAAGAAGGAAGCAATAGAGATTATGGAAGATATGCATGATGGGATCTTTGGCACTCATTCTAGTGGTCATACTATGGCAAAGAAGATATTGAGAGCAGGTTATTATTGGTCTACCATGGAAGCTGATTGCTATCAACACTCCAGAACTTGTCACAAGTGTCAAATCTATGCTGATAAAGTACATATACCTCCATCACCATTGAATGTGTTGACTGCTCCTTGGCCTTTTGCCATGTGGGGCATTGATATGATTGGTGAGATCAAACCTACTGCTTCTAATGGGCATCGTTTCATCCTGGTTGCTATTGATTACTTCACGAAGTGGGTAGAGGCAACTTCATTTGCATCTGTTACTAAGAATGTGGTGGCTCGATTCATTAAGAATAATCTCATATGTAGGTATGGCATCCCTGAAAGGATTATCACTGACAATGGCTCTAATATGAACAATACTATGATTACTGATCTCTGCACGCAGTTCAAGATTAAGCATCACAACTCTTCTCCGTATCGTCCGAAGATGAATGGGGCAGTTGAAGCTGCTAATAAGAACATTAAGAAGATTGTACAGAAGATGACTGTTACTTATAAGGATTGGCATGAGATGTTACCATTTACTCTTCATGGTTATCGTACCACAATACGTACTTCAACAGGGGCAACCCCATTCTCCTTAGTCTATGGTATGGAAGCAGTTCTGCCCATTGAAGTTCAGATTCCCTCCTTAAGAATTATGAAGGATGCAGGCTTGGATGAAGATGAGTGGATTCAGACTCGACTTGACCAGATAAATTTGATTGATGAGAAGAGGCTAGCAGCAGTTTGTCATGGCCAGATGTACCAGAAACGGATGATCAAAGCTTTTAACAAGAAGGTTAAGCCAAAGGTATATCAGGCTGGTGACTTGGTAATCAAGCGTATCATATTACCACAGGGTGATCCCAGGGGCAAGTGGACTCCTACATATGAAGGACCATTTATAGTCAAGACAGTATTCTCAGGAGGTGCCATGATACTTACTACTATGGATGGTGAAGACTTCCCACAGCCAGTAAACGCAGACATAGTTAAAAAATACTACGCATAAAAAGAGACCCGCTAGGTTGACTGGCCTAGGCAAAAATAAGGGCATCCTGGCAAACCAAAAGGGTTTGGGCAAAAATTAGGGATATATATGAAAAATGTACACCCGGCAAGTCGAAAACCTGAAAAGGCGGCTTGGGCAAAAAAGGGTATCCCGGTGGATTGAAAACCTGAAAGGGCAATCCAGGCAAAAGTTAGGGATTAAAGCGTATGACTATGTCTCGTTTGGATCACCCATGAAACTGCAACCAGTTGTGTTACTTACTCAAGCTCGAACAGATAAAGCTCAATCCAATCGTTTCCATCTCAACAACAGAAGATGATATACTTGAAGATAATGGCAATAGTAGAATTGGAACTCAATAGGATTATTTCCCACATAGCTGATTTTCTTTGTTTTGTAAAAACTTTTATGACAAATTCCTCTTACTAGGATTTCTGTCTCCTTGTACAAACTAACCTATGTATAGGCCACTTTTTGATATAAATAAAATTCCATCTTTGAATCCAGATTTACTTTTACCCTATTTACATAAGCGAAACGTCCATTGGTTGTGTTTGAATGTATGTATGCTTTTATATATGATTGATGTTCACCAGAAATGCATGTATGCTTAATATGATTGATGTTTACCAGAAATGCATGAAAATGCAGTAATAGTATTTACTAAGGACGAACGAGGGAAGGATTTCAATGAAGCTTCGCCGGTTCATCTCTACAAGACAGTTACAAATCCCCAGTATGACAAATCCATCTTCATAAGTACTTCAAGTCACATCTCCCCTGGAATTTATATCCATCTCTTTTATCCTCATACGGATAGTCGGGAATTTACTCTTCCAATAGGAGTACGACGAACGAAGACGGGAGGCTATGTATACCTTACTATCGAACGAAGACGGGAGGTTATGTATACCCTACTATCAAACAAAGACGGGAGGTTATATATACTATATTATCAGACAAGATGGGAACGAGTTCCTCATATTCTCCGGCAACAAATCGGGATTTATTTTCCTTGGCCAGCAGTTGTTATACAAAGATTTCCAGACGCTTCAGGCTACATGATTCATACATACATCATTTACATCATAACATACATATACATAGATACATAATACATTACTTAGATGCATCATATCATACATGCATACATAATGCATAAACTAATATTATCATACAAAATGCTACCTTGTTTTCAGGTTAATTCTCCAGCAGACAAATTTCATCAACTAATTGTGACTATTGGGCCGTTGTTTATCCTCCCAAAAGTTATACTTATACCTCGGGACGTTGTTTATCCTCCTGAAAGCATATCATGACTATTGGGCCGTTGTTTATCCTCCCAAAAGTTATACTTATACCTCAGGACGTTGTTTATCCTCCTGAAAGCATATCATTTCCTCAGAATGTTGTTTATCCTTCTGAAAGCATACTATCACCTCAGGACGTTGTTTATCTTCCTGAAAGCTATCACTACTACCTCAGGACGTTGTTTATCCTCCTGAAAGCATATCATGACTATTGGGCCGTTGTTTATCCTCCCAAAAGTTATACTTATACCTCAGAATGTTGTTTATCCTTCTGAAAGCTATCACTACTACCTCGGGACGTTGTTTATCCTCCTGAAAGCATATCATTTCCTCAGAATGTTGTTTATCCTTCTGAAAGCATACTACTACCTCGGGACGTTGTTTATCTTCCTGAAAGCTATCACTACTACCTCGGGACGTTGTTTATCCTCCTGAAAGCTATCATTATATCTTCATATTTTGGACTGCTTTATCCTCCAAGAAAGGTACCTGAAGAATTTTTCTCCAAGTGGCATCTTTAAGCCCACTCAAGCATATTCAACTAGTCATCAGTATCACTCTACACACCGGTGAGTGCAAATTTTTGGGCTTTTGTGTTCAATCCCCTTCAACCTTCTAGGTCACGACTGACACATATACCAATCTAACCCCTCAGGTTTCAGAAAATTGAACAGGGGCAGCTGTTGCACCCCAAAATTTGCCCTCACAATACAAGGCTTTGTGTACTAAGAGGTTCACAGGGTTCACAAGACCTTTCATGAGGTTCATGAAGTTTACAAGACACTTTATGAGATTCACAAGGTTCACAAGACCTTTCATGTGGTTCATGAAGTTTACAAGACACTTTATGAGATTCACAAGGTTCACAAGACCTTTCCTGAGGTTCATGAAGTTTACAAAACATCTTATGATGGTTCACAAGGTTCACAAGACATCTTATGATGGTTCACAAGGTTCACAAAGTTCACAATTGGTCAGAAGTTTGACAATTCCCTCAGACAAGGCATTCTCCTAAGCAGTGCATCCAAAACTAGGGTTTTGACTTTAATCAGGCTAAATGGATTTCCAAGACTTCAAGTGAGCTTCATAACATCTTATATGTGTTCAAGAATCCCCATGTCAAATTTCAGAACTTTTCTCAAAGGTTTGCTCAGTCAGATGATCACATAAGTCAAAATCAGTCAAAGCAGTTAAAAAGTCAAACTGAGGTCAACTGTGGTCAAACCAAAGTCAAACTTCATGATTTTTTGCCAACATCAAGTATATGAAGTAAAATTCATCATTTGATCAAGGGTTGATCATGATTCATCAAGGATAGTTCAGATCATCAAGAATCAAAGGTTTCTAAATTAGGGTTTCCTCAGGAAAAGTCAGCTGAACTTTGACCAGCCATAACTTTCACATGCTTCATCACCAATTTTCCATGCAAAGCTCATTTTGAAGGAAATTGAATTCTCTACAACTTTTTGTCTCACAAGCCAAGCCCAAAATGCTTCATTTGGAAGGTATGAGCTAAGACATTATAGGTCCTTTTGAAAGTCAACAAAAAGTCAACAACTTCAAAAGGGCATAACTTGATAATGGTAAATGATATGGACATGAAACCAGTGGGGTTGGTTAGAGGACTCTTCAAGCTTTCGAAAATGTCCAAGAACACCCTCATAGCATTAAAATTGAAGGATATGTGCCCTTGCAAAGTTGGTAAAATTTTGGTTGGTTTATGAAGAAAATGGAGGTTTAAAACCAATTTTTTCTAAATGGGCTTGCCATATGATGATCCAATCCATACCAATACTTCATGCACGACCCAAATATCAATTATTCAGATTTTTTATCATTTTATTTTATTTATTTTGATTTTATTCATTTAAAATCATTTTAAATTAAAATAAAATAGAAAGATCAAATATTTAAATGAGATTGTGCTTCTAGAAAGTCATAAAGATTGCTTGGATCAAATTGATACAAATATTATGGTGATTGGCTTGAAATAGAAAGGTCTAATTCACAAATATTTGAAGTTTAAAACTTAATCTTTTTCAATCTTTTTCAATCAAATTTTCCACACAATGATCCATTCTTTTGACCTAAATTCATTGTACTATAAGTAGACAACACAAGGAGTTCTAAGGTATTTTAAAGACACAAGAAGATTCCTTGGACATCCCTGAGTCGAAACCAATCTTCCATTCCATCAAAATCATGACATATCATGCTAACCGAATCCCTTTTTCTTCATTTTTTTGGTTTATCGTTTTCATATGTTTGCTGGTTAAAACTTGAAACTAACCATTTATTTATGTTCCTTGTGAAATAGTGAAGCTTTCTGGGCAATTTGTTGTGAGTTTCGTGGACCAAACAGGATTATGCCATAGTTAGGGTTTATACCTCTAGATTAGGGTTTTATGGTATAAGTAATTTAAATGGTTTTTATGGACATATTTGTATTGTATGAGATGTAAGGATCACATTGATGTGATCAATTTGAAAAAATGCTTTGTGAATCATGCTGTATGGTATTCGCAGGTTTTCCTGCAAATAAAATTCGCAGGTAAATGCCTAGAAATTTTCGCAGCAAAATTCATAGGTCCAGAGGTAGAAGACGAGTCCATTGGCGCGAATTCCTGGAATTCAAAATTCAAACTGTTTTTATAATATATATGTGCTGTTTATATGTCACAGCGTGCAGGTTGGCATGGTGGTAAGGCGTTTTGCTTGGTAGGCGAAGGTGCTTGGTTCGAAACCAGTCAAGATGCAAATTTTTTGTTGAATTTCTTTTATTTTCATGGAGTAGCAACAAAACCAAGGGAAGTTGGATCCATACCAGCTGCGCACGCTGGCCCAGTGGATGGAGACAGAGCTTGGGAGTGAAGGGACCAGGGTTCAAACCCTGCCCTCAACATTTTGGTATTTTTTGCATTTTTTTCTTATTTTAATTTGTTTTATTATATTAATTCTATTTTTTTAAAACTAGTAAATTAATAAAAATAATTTCCAAATAACATCATAATATTTTCCTCATATCTTAAAAAATTATAATTCATGTTTCTTAAAACTCTAAATTATTTATAAATAAGTATATATATAGGTATTATATTATTTGTAAATAATTGGATTTGTTTTTGTATAAATAAATTAACCCTAAAAATTTTAGAAAACCTAGTTTTTATATAAACCCTAATAATACTTCTTAAACCCTAATTTTCTTCTGTTTTAAAACTTAATCATATTTTATTTAATCATGTACATATTTTATAATTTGTTTAAACCTTGTTTAAAATAATTAAAATTTTGTAAATATAATTATAATTAATCCTATTTTCATAATATGTAAATATTCTATAAATTGTTTATAATTTAATTTTGTATGCAAATAATTTTTATTATATGTTTAAAAATAGTTAAAAATAGTTAATTTAATTTTGTAATTATAATTTTGTTTTCATAATATGTTTATAATTAACTTAATTTTTATAATTTGCATATAACTTAAAATTTTATAATAATTAGTATATAATTGTTTATATTTTATTCTTAAATCTTAAAAAAATAATTGTTCATTGATCTTTTAATATTTTTGTTTATATTATTAATTATGTTTATTTTCTTTATGATATTTACTTATTACTAACCCCATTTAACTTTGTATTATTTTTATTATTATTATTTCACTAACCCAATTATTATTGTTATTTGTTATTTTGCTTATTTATTCAATTTGCTTTAATTATTATTATCATGTAATTGTTCCTTGGATGTAATATTTAGTAGTAATGTTTAAATATTTATTTTATGCTATGGTTAGTAAAAATAGGGAGTGTAACATGTTTGTATGTTTAAAATTAATTTAGCTCATTAAATTAAAAGATAAATATTTAAATTGTACACTCACACACGTAAGTCGATCTTTGATCGCCATCTCACTTCCATAAGGATACCTCTCATGTTGCCCAATCAAAAGGTCAAGTAGGGTGTATAAAGCAAAGTCCCTCCAATTCACATCATCTAGTCCCTTAACAGATAAAAAATCAAGTCCCTTTCGAATGTTGCCTTCGTAATGATCTTGTCCCTTTCGAATAAAGATGATAAGTCCCTTCGAATTGCTTATACACCCTACAGTTGCCTAACAGATGTCCCTTCACTTGTCCCACACATCCAAGGTAATGACTACCTATTCCTTAATAATAGGGATAGTCTTACCATTTAAAGGATTCAAGAACAGAAAATACTTAAACTTAGGGTAGGTTCCTCTTAGATACTTGCTCACTTTTCAAAAACATTTCAAACACCTCACACATTTCAAACAATTTTCAAAACAAAGGTTTTATATACATCCGTACATGGATCATTATAAAATACTTAAGAAAATTTCTAAACACACACTTCACATTTCAAAAACATTTTAAAGTGAGCTAAGTAACTAAGAGCCCATGGATAACCATGGATGTAAAGGGTGCTAACACCTTCCCTTTACATAACCTACCCCCCGAACCCAAAAATCTTTTAAAAGGTCTTTCCTGTTCTTTTATGCCTTTCCTTTGGATAAAATAAAAGTCGGTGGCGACTCTTGCTATCCGCAACATAACTAAAGTCAGTTCTCCCACCGTGTTACATCAGGGACATCTAATGCCCGACTAAGTATGCTCCTAGTATCATCGGGAGATAAAGACTGAGATAGCTCCTCCTGAAAAATCAGATGAATACCGTATACTTGTCAAATATTTGTGTATAAAAATGTTATTCAATTAATGAAAAAATGTTATACTTACACATTTCTGGTATACATGTAAAACTTCTTCTTGAGGAACTCCAGATTTGCCCACACGGGCTTCCTTCCACAAAACATGTGCAGGAAGAGATGTTTCTGAACTTTCCTCCTTCTGCAGCTACACATTAAGTCATACAATTTGATCAGATAAAACTAATATATGATGAACAAATTTGTTATCGCAATTTATAAATACTTACCATGGATTGTTCTAAGCGTCCATATCCGACACGTCCTTTTCGGTACGGATATGCGGGACTTGATGCTCTTTCCCGATTTGTAGCACTTATTCTTTGAAAAACTGGGTCTTGTCTTTTGGATTTGAAAGCTTCCAATTCTTCAGCCGATATCAAACTTTCATATTTTTTAGGAAGCTCCGCATCCACAAAATTACCATCCGGATCCTTAAGGAACTTGGATGATAAAAATGTCCGAAACCCTCTTAGAAGCTTTCCGGCCAATTTCATACAAAAACCTCTTCTTTCTTCTTCGATGTTAAAACATCGCTAAGAAAAACATACAGATTGATAGTTAGTATCGGTAATTGAAAAAACATAATTGATACCGTATAATTAAGGGCCAAATGATTGTACCTTTATCTCACTCCAAATTTTTTCTTTGGACTCATTCAGCTCTTTGTTTCTCCAATCATCACATGTAATGGGAATTTCATTCCTTACTAGTGCACCGATAAAACTAGTTAAGGTATGCCCATTAGGTTCTATAAGCTGTCCCTGGTTGCTCCAATAGACATCTAGTATGATGCCTCGAGATCTTCCTTGGACCACCCTTCTCATTACTGTGATGCCTCTTCGAATTTCTTCTTCCGCAGATACTTTTTTACTAACTTCCTCATGTTGGTCATCAGCCATGTCTAACCTGTAATAAACCAAGGAAACCATCAAATATCAAATATAACTTATAATCAAAGCAATTGAAAACAAAAAAAATAAAGAAATCATGCATTATCAGATATAAATTATAATCAAAGCAATTGAAAACAAAAATATAACGAAATCATGCATTATCAGATATAACTTATAATCAAAGCAATTGAAAACAAAAAAATAAAGAAATCATGCATTATCAGATATAACTTATAATCAAAGCAATTGAAAACAAAAATATAATGAAATCATGCATTATCACATATAACTTATAATCAAAACAATTGAAAAAAAAAATAAAGAAACCATGGATAATTTACCTAAGTCACTAACATCTCTTTCTTTTCTTTGTTGGAATATTAATCACTTGTTTCTTAGCAATGCGTACGGATGAATTGATCCAAATTCCCTCATTATGATCGTTTCTTATATATGACTCATCCGGTATAAGATCCTCAACTTCATCATTTCTATTCAACTCATTCCGTCTAATGCATGACTCATTCTCAACATCAATATCACATTGATCGACACCGCTATCATCAGTCACTTTGTTAGAGAAAAGCACTATAGACCATTTTGTACTCTTCGGGTCATTCACATAGAACACTTGTTTAGCTTGAAATGCTAGAATAAAAGGTTCATCTTTGTACCCCACCCTAGTAAGATCAACTTGCAAAAATCCAGACTTATCCATTCGTATGCCACTACTATTCACCCACTTGCAACCAAAGATGGGAATCTGAAACTTCTCGTAATCAAACACCCATATGTGCTCAATAACTCCAAAATATGACAAATTTGCATATTTGGGGTTTAAGTCCTTCATACTTGATATATGCATTGCTTCAGCTAGCACGGTGACACCACTATTTTGCATAGTACTCTTATCATCTTGTTCTTTGGTATAAAATGTGTATCCATTAATTGAATATGCGCTATGAGAAAACACATGCAAACTTGGACCATATGCCAAACATCTCAACCTTTCTGTTACCGAAGAAGGATCTGAAGAGCGCTTCAAATAAATATGATCCTTCAACCATTGTATGAAACTTTGATTGTGCTCTATAACTATCCAATTTTCATTTCTGTTCGGATTTAACCTTCGGAGTACATCCTTGTGCATTTCAACATATGGCTCAACCTCATTATTATTGTACAGAACATACAAATGAACTTGATCCCATTCATCCCTTGATATTGTCACAATTTTATTCCCAATTAATTTTTTACCTTCCATTTTGTCGAAAATCTGAGCTCTGGGGAGTCCAATCGATTGAACGTTAGACAAATATTCAGTACAAAACTCAACAGCTTCTTCAACAATGTATCGTTCAACAATACAACCCTCTGGTCAACTTCGGGATTTCACGTACCCTTTTAATATTTTCATATACCGTTCAGCAGGGTACATCCATCTCATATAAGCTGGTCCACACAACTGTGTCTCTTTCACAAGATGAACAACTAAATGAACCATTATGTCAAAAAAAGACGGAGGAAAATACATTTCAAGCTCACACAAGGTAATTACAATCTCTTTTTGTAGTGTTGGTAAGATCTCGGGATCGATCACCTTACTACAAATTGACCTAAAGAAAAAACACAATTTAGTTATGGAACTTCTTACTTTTTCTGGAAAAATAGAACGTATACCTATCGGTAGAAAATGTTCCATTATAACATGGCAATCATGTGTCTTCAAATTCTTCAACTTGAGGTCTTTCATAGAAACAAGTCTTCTGATATCAGATGAGTATCCTTCTGGAACCTTAACTTCACTCAGAGACTTACACAATTTTTTTTTCTCCTTTCTAGATAAAGTAAAAGCATCAGGTGGTAGATATGTTCGTCTTCCTTTCTTCACGGGTGCTAATTCAGTTCTCATTCCCATTTTTAACATGTCCTCCCTTGCTTTAAGGCCATCCTTAGACTTGCCTTTTATATTGAGTAATGTACCGATAACACTTTCAAATACGTTTTTTTCAATATGCATAACATCGAGAAAATGTCTCACGTACAAAGACTTCCAATATGGCAATTCAAAAAATATCGACCTTTTCTTCCACCCACCTTTCACAATCTTATGTGCAAAAGGCTTGCCAAACTCAGTACGCACATCTTTCACCTTTTCAAAAACTTGTTCACCTGACAATGCGGGTGGAGCTCTACGATGTTCGGTGTCTCCATTGAATGCTTTTCTCCACCACGGTAGTGATGTTTAGAATGTAAGAATCTACGATGACCGAGAAACACATTCTTCTGGCAAAGTTCCAATCGAATCGTATCGGTTCCGTCTTCACAAACATGACACGCACGTTGACCTTTAATGCTATACCCAGATAGATTCCCGTATGCTAGAAAATCATTAATTGTGCCAAACAACATCGCCCTCAAATTGAAACTTTCTTTCCTATATCCATCATAAACCTCCACACCGTTCTCCCACAAAATCTTTAAATCTTCGATCAGAGGTGTCAAGTATACGTCTATGTCATTACCTGGTTGTTTAGGCCCAGAGATTAACATAGATAACATCATGTACTTACGCTTCATACATAGCCACGGAGGTAGGTTATAAATCATAAGAATCACAGGCCATGTGGTATGTGAAATACTTTGAAGACCATATGGGTTCATTCCATCAGTAGATAATGCCAATCGAAGGTTTCTTGCTTCTGATCCAAACTCAGGATAATCATTATCAATCTTCGACCACTGTGGTGAATTAGCCGGATGCCGATACTTTCCATCAATAATTCTTTCATCTGCATGCCAAGTAAGATGTCTTGCATCGGTTTCACTACGAAACATGCGCCTAAATCTCGGAATTATCGGAAAATACCATAAGACTTTTGCGGGAGATAATCTTTTCTTATATCGAGACAAACCGCATTTAGGGCACTCAGTTAACATTGCATATTCGTTACGAAACAAAATGCAATCGTTAGGACAAGCATGTATCTTATCATAGCTCATGCCAATAGAGCACAACATTTTTTTTGCCTCATAGGTTCGATTAGGAAGAATATTATCATCCGATAGCATTTCTCTCATAAGGGCCAACAACTCTGTGAAACTTTTATCCGACCATCCATTGCCCGCCTTTAAGTTGTACAACTTTAATACCGCAGAAAGTCTTGAGAATTTAGTGCAACCTTTGTACAACGGTTTCTCTGCATCGCTTACCATCCTCTCAAACATTTCAGGACAATCATGAAGATCTTCTTCCAGTGCTTCTACAATCTCTTCAACTCGATCACAATCATATGTTTCCGTGTCTTTGTCGTATGAAGCATAGGTCGTATTACTTTTTCCACTCGATTCAACATTCTCGTTAATTTTCTCACCATGAAATATCCAACACTGATAACTTTGATCAATTCCATGCCTCAGCAAATGCGATTTAAATCCATGTGCGTCAACCTTACCAATATAACAACAACGCAAGCAAGGACAATGCATTCGTCTGGGGTTTTCAGCGTGTTGAACAGCATACTTAACGAATTCCGCAACCCCACTCTCGTACTCTTTGGTCATTCGATCGGCACAGATCCATGTTTTATCCATGGTTTTCCTACTTATTAAAGTAAACAATCAATCCAGACGAAAATACATAACTAAGGTAGTATCATTTTCATAACTAAAGTAAACAATAAAATATCACTATTTTCCATCTCATATTATCTCACTCGAATCTTTTCATCAATTCAAAGAAAAACTAAATTAATGAAGTCTTTCCACCAAATTGAAGCATTTCTCATTCCCTTCCATCCATGAGGAACTACTTTAATATATATATATATATATATATATATATATATATATATATATATATATATATATATATATATATCATCCATATTTTCTCACGAAAACCTACTTTCACATATTGGCCTAATCTTATTTAGAGATGAGTCTATGTTAATTCAATTTCAAATTTTCTTTTTAAAATGGTGGTAAACAATTAGAACAAATTTAAGTGGGATTTTGCCTTAAATGTTGAGCATATCTTAGGGATTCCCCCTCTATGTATTCTATCTCTCTGCACAAAAGAATGTTACTACATTGGAGAGTATATATGTGGGTGTGTGTTGTTTCTTTTCTTTTTCCTTTCTTGAACCACTCAAGATTCATCCTAATCCCACTTTACCTCTATGTCCCTTTCTTGGATTTCGAATGTTCTTTTTTAATATTCCACTCCACAATTCCATTATATATTTAATTACACAAATTACATCTTAAACCAAACTCGTCACGTGAACCTAGCTACACAATTCAATTTAATTAGTCTTAATAATACTAATCTACATGTTCACTTTATCATGCCACCTTCACTCCATTCCTAAGAACATCAAACAAGACTCAAGACACCAACAACTCTCATAGAAACAAAAATGTTTGGTAATGGTAACTGTGATGTTGATAATGAGAAAACCACTGTGTAAACCAAAAACATCAAAACTTAAACCAAAAACATAGCATGAAAAATACTGATATTTCCCTAAAAACATCAAAACTGATATTTCCCTAAAAACATCAAAACTGAAACACATACCGCAATGAACGATTCTTCAAACACTTTCAGAAATGAACGATTCTTCAAACACTTGCAATGCCTAAAACCGAATGAATGAAAAAGTGAAGAAATTAAGAACTGAAACCGAATGAATTAATGAATGAAGAACTGAAACCGAATGAATGAAAAAGTGAAGAAATGAAGAACATACCACAATGAAGAACAGTAGAACGAACGATTCAAACACTTTCAATGACTGAAACAATGTATTCGATTTCGCTGTTAGGGTTCGCTGGAGTTCGCAGGAGGGAAAACAAAAAGAACAGAGAACGAAAATAGAAGTCTGAAATTTAATTTTAATAAGACCTTAGACAGCGCTTTTGGGAAAAGCGCTTTCTAAGGTATGCCTTAGACAGCGCTTTCCAAAAGCGCTTTCTAAACCCCCCCTTAGACAGCGCTTATGGTTTTATTTTTTTTTAATTTAAAAACTTTAAACAGCGCTTTATCAAAAGCGCTGACTAAGGTATATATTTAAAAGCGCTTTCTATAAGCGTTGTCTAAGGGGGGGTCTTAGACAGCGCTTTTAGAAAGCGCTGTCTAAGACCCCCCCTTAGACAGCGCTTTCATTATTTTTTTGGAACATTTTCCGTGTTTTATTTAAATTTTAACCTTAGACAGCGCTTTCTTTTAAAAGCGCTGTCTAAGATGCGCTGTTAAAAAACATTTTTGGCGTAGTGGTTATATACTCAAAATCAATTAATCATGCTTTAAACGTATAAATCGGAGAAAAAAACAAGAATGATATGAAAACCAATTCGGTTTAGAGGTTATGCAATGCTTTGGACAATGGTGATGATCGAATCATGTTGAAAACACTTCAAGGAAGTTGTTGCAATGCTCATTTGGCCTTGAAAGTACCTGGAATTCACAAACCGAATACGATTTTTTTCTTCAAAATTTTGAAGTTAGAATGGTGTCATTGGAGGCAGCAAATTCGTCCCTTATGCTATGGTTGTCTTGTGCTTATGTAGTAGAGTGAAATTAGGTCAACAAAACATATAAGTTTGTGGGCTTATGGGTACCTTGAGTGTAAAGAAATCTCCTTGCCAAATTGGTCAAAAAGTCAAATATATTCATGCATAATGCCTTAGCACGAAATTGGAACTTCTCAATCAACTTTAAATGACCCTTAAGAGTTTCTAGAAGAAGGATCCAATAAAATAATTGTATTTTTATATTTTATTTTGATTTAAAATGAATTTTAATGAATAAAATCCAAATAAATATAAAATAAATTATAAAAATCTGAAAAAATAAGCATTAGGTCGTGCATGATGTCATTGTAAGGATTGGATTACAAAATTGCAAGCCCATTTGAAAAAATTTGGTTTTAAGACTTCATTTGCTCAATATACCCCTAAAATATTTCCCAACTTTGCAAAGGCACAAATCCCTCAATTTTAAGGCTATGAAGGTGTTCTTGGACATTTTGGAAAGCTTAAATAGTCCTATAACCAACCTCTTTGTTCTCATGTCCATATCTTTTACCATTTTCAAATTATGCCCTTTGGAAGATGTTGACTTTTTGTTGACTTTTGAAATGACCTATAATGTTTTAGCTCATACCTTCTAAATGAAACATTTTTAGGCTTGGCTTGTGATATATTCATGCATAATGCCTTAGCACGAAATTGGAACTTCTCAATCAACTTTAGAAATGACCTATAATGTTTTAGCTCAACTTTAAACTTTTTGATGAAGCATGTGAAAGTTATGGCTGGTCAAAGTTCAGTTGACTTTCCTTAAGAAAACCCTAATTTAGAAACTCTTGATTCTTGATGATCTGAAACTTCCTTGATGAATCATGATCAACCCTTGATAAAATGATGAATTTTACTTCACAAACTTGATGTTGGCAAAAAATCTTGAAGTTTGACTTTAGTTTGACCACAGTTGACCTCAGTTTGACTTTTTAACTGTTTTGACTGATTTTTGCATATCTGATCATCTGACTGGGCAAACTTTTTGGGAAAACCTTGAAACTTGACATGGGGATTCTTGAATACATATGGGATGTTATTAAGCTCTTTTGAGGTCTTGAAAATCATTTAAACCTGAAGAAACACAAAATCCTAGTTTTGGACACTTTGCTTAGGAGGAGGCATTGTCTGAGGAAACTTCCACACTTCTTGACTAATTGGGAGTCTTGAGGATCTTATGATAATTTAGAAGTATTGAGAGAGGCTGTCTTGATTGTAGGAAGGAAAATTTTGGGGTACAACAAGGAGTAATCACTTTCTCTTCTTGCCTCAATAACCTGGCTAACTCTTCAGGCAACTCATAGTCTTCATCAACCCCTTCATCTGCTTGATTAATTGGATTGTCGAAGTCATACAAGGTCATAACAGTGCTATTGTCGGTGCAATCTAGAGGATTATCTCTGCAAGGGTTGAGATTTGTTCTTTTTAGTGATTAATTTTAATCCTGTTCAGAAAAAATGGAGTTATTTATTTTGAAAACATTGCCATTTTATTTTTGTGCGAAAAATAACAAAAATGAAAAGACAGTGAGCGAAAAAGAAAATTGTTTGCAAAAGATGTCCATTGTTCATTGATATTCCATTTGCACAAAATACAAATATGGCCCTATTACAAAATGAGTCCTGACACCTTGGGCAAGATGCAGGACTTGATGCATGCTAAAGCAGGAAATAATAATTACTCTGCAGGAGTAACTCTTATAATTTCCTGGGAAGACCAGTTAAGGACTTGTTGGCCCAGAATCATTGGACGAATCCAACTTTCCAGGTTGAGGTCGCTTTCAGCCTCATCTTCCACGTTATTGACAACATCTGGGGTCAGCATTCCCCCACTCACGAACTTGGGCTCCTTAGCAGCCTCTGCTTGATCTTGTCAGAATGGTTTGTAACCCAAACCGAATTTGTCCTCCTTCTTCTCCACTGGTAGCAGCTTGCCCCAGCCTTGGGCATTTCCATCTTCAACAACCTTCCGAGCTTGTTGGTAGGAGACAATTGAAGTACCCATCCTATCCTCTTGGGATGCAGCAAATACTTCAGTCGTCGCCTCGTTGACGTTTAGCGCTTTGAAACCTTGGCTCATGGTCTCGTGGATTTCACCGTCCATCTCAATGTATTTGTAGGTAGCCAGATGACTAACAAAAATGTCCTCTTCACCACAAATTGTGATAATTTGCACTTCCCACTTGTATTTTAATTTCTGGTGAAGGGTCGACGTAACTGCGCCAGCGGCGTGAATCCATGGTCGACCTAACAAACAACTGTAGGCTGGATGAATGTCCATCACGTAGAAAGTAGTATGAAAGACCTGCGGGCCAATTATCACATGCAGCTCCATTTCTCCAAGAACAGACCTCTTGGAACCATCAAAAGCTCGGACCACCAGATTGCTTGGTCAGAGAGCTATACCATCATATTCAAGCTTAACAAGGGCTTTCTTTGGCAAGACATTGAGTGAAGACCCAGTGTCAACTAGAACATGTGAAAGCACAACCCCTTTACACTCCAGAGTGATGTGTAAAGCTTTGTTATGATGATGACCTTCCGTAGTCAAATCAGCATTGGTGAAGCCTAGTCCATGACTAGTATTAACATTAGAAACCACTGTCTTTAGCTGATTTACCGTGATCTCCTCAGGCACGTAGGCTGCGTTCAAGACTTTAAGTAATGCATCCCGATGAGCTTCTAAACACAACAACAATGATAGAATGGATATCTTGGAAGGAGTCTGGTGGAGCTGATCCACAACCTTATAGTCGTTTCTCTTGATTATCCTCATAAATTCGTCCACATCTTGATCAAAGGACGTTTTCTGAGCTTCTTTCAAAACTGTTTCTTCAGGCACCACATTTTTGCCTTTAGCCTTGGCAGTAGCCTCTACCTCAGCATTAACTCTCGGAATTTGTGACGCGAAGAGACGTCCGCTTCTAGTGAAGCCTCCGCCTCCCCCGACATTATCGACTTGTGGTGTATGAGTTGAAGAATCAAGAACGAATCTCTCCCTGTTGCAGTAGAGGTCTGAACCATAGTGCCATGGTACAACATTATATTTTTCATATGGAATGGGTCCAGGTACCGTGATGGTGACTGGACTAACTACAGCGGAAGTAGGAACTGCTATTATCTGCGGATCATAATATATGGTAATAGGACTTCTGACTGATGGTGGTGGTGAAAGACTGAAGTTGGGTTGTTGTTGAGATTGTTGTTGAAAATTGTTGGAATTAGGGACCTTTGTTGGGTCGTAGTATATGGTGACTGTGGAGATGTCATTATTAATGGTTGTTGTAGTTGTAGAAGCGGATGCGGTTGAACTAATTTTTGTTGAAGTGGTAGAGGAGATGATTGTTGACTTTGTAGACGAGTCTATCGGAACAATTGTTTTTGAAGTTGTAGGAGGATTGTTTGTTGTTGTTGTTGTAGGAATTGTTGATGTTGTAGAAACTGTTGATGTTATCTGTAGGATACCTTCTTTGATAAGGCCATTGATGCCATTTCTTAAACTTGCACAACCATTGGCGGAAACTTTACAAGATTCACAACAGGCCTTACAACCTGGGAACACCTGGCATTTTAAAAGCTGAGCTTTAACCTCTATCAGAGGTGTTTGAATGCTTGCAGTATCTTCAATTAAGTTCATAGGTTGATCCTTCTCAATTGCATTTATCCTGGGCCCACCGTGGCTAGGCATAAGATTCTTTTTGACGTTAGGAGGTGGTGCAAAATTTAAAGCCTTTGAATCAACTAGATCCTGGACCTTCATGTGCAAAGCTCTGCACTTTTCTGTGGTATGGCCAGGTGCATTAGAATGGAAGGCACATCTGGCATTGACGTCATAATTCCGTGGAAGGTTATGAGGATCTGGTGGAGCCAGAGTCCTTAATTCAACAAGATTAAGCTTCAAAAGTTGTGGTAACAAAGTGGCATAGGGCATTGGTATAGGATCGATTACCCTGTTGACTTGAGATGGTCGTTGATGGAAAGGACGTTGTTGTTTGTTGTTGTTATTGTAGGACCTTTGTTGAGGAAAATGTTACTGCTGAGGGAAATGTTGTGGTTACGGAGTGTATTGTTGTTGAGGAGGTGGAGTAGGAATTGTGACAGCGGCAATTGATCTTGGCATATATTGGGGCCTTCCTCTGCCCATGTGTATTGAGTTAGTTTCACCCGACCTTCGTGGCCCCGCAAAAGGTTTCCTTGTGCTGCTAGAGATGATGCCATTATCAGAAATCTTACCCATTTTTAACAAACTCTCAATCCTTTCTCCTGCTATAACTACGTTAGCAAAGCTAGTGGAAGAAAAAGCTGCTAGCCTATCAATGTATGTCCCCTGTAAGGTTTTCATAAACATATCTTCCATTTCTCTTTCCGACATTGGAGGTAGAACAGAAGTAGCTAATTGCCTCCATCTCTGAGCATACTCTTTGAAGCTTTCCCTGGAGGATTGTGACATACCCATTAGAAGAGTTCTGTTAGGAGCCGTGTCTAGATTGTATTAATATTGGCGAATGAAAGCCTCGGTCAAATCTTTCCAATTTCTGATTATTGCCCTAGTCAGATGAGAGTACCACTCATGAGATGCCCCGGTCAAGCTATCTTCAAAATAGAACATCTATAGCTTTTCATCCATAGTGTAAGCCTTCAATCTTCCCAGAAAGGATTGAAGATGGGTGCGAGGGCAAGATGTTCCATTATACCTTTCAAAGCAGGGAGGTTTGAATTTGTGAGGAATTCTAACTCCCTCTACTAGCCCCATATCCATAACATCAAACCCTAAGGAGTTTTGAGACTCCAGAGATCTCAACTTTTCTGCTATCTCGTCCAGGCGACGGTCATAGACTTCATCTCCTACTCCAACTACAGTGAATTGTTCCTCCTAAGGGTCCTCTTATAAGGCACGCCCTCCAGTATTACCCCGGGTATTCCTGATAACATTAATGTCATGGTTGAGATGAGGCTCAAACTCTGGGGGGTCAGTACGAGGTTGTACATGATCATTGTTGCTGGTACCCCCTGTACCTAGGTGATTTTCTTCAGGAGTTTACCGCTCGACCAACTCTCTTAATCTTTCTTGGCCTTGGGCCAAACTAGTCATTACTGCCATGAATTGGTTCATCTGAGCCCTCATTTCATTTCTTTCATTAGCCATCTGGGTTCTCATGTCAGTCAGATCTTTCTGAACCTGGTCCATCTGTAAGCCCGAAAGGTTGTTTCTTGTAGGATACCGATGAACTCTGTTGATGGGGAAGACTCTCCTACGAGTAATGTTTCCTGAAACCACAAGAAAGTGAGAAACGACAACAAAAATACCTACAAAATAAAGAATGAGGTTAGTATGCAATGCAGTATGTCTATTTGTCTTCCAAGGGTATCCGGTTTGGTTCTTTGGTTTTGACCTTCCAGACCTCGAGGAATGATGATATTGAAGAGAAATGAAGCCCAAAGGATAACACATAAACCATATATTACACATGCAAAGGTACATAGTTTTGTGATTACAAACAAGTCCCCATGGTGGGTCAAAATACAATAACATCAACAAAAGTACAAACAAAATGCAATACAAATATAAATAAATCTAACATCCAACCCATAGTCATCCTCTTTGACTTCCTTCAGGAGAGCATCAGTCACTGGTCCAACTGGATGCTCTGTGATGGTCCTGATAAGAAGGTTCCTGGTGGCAATAGCATTTGTCAACTTCTTATACTTGTCTTGGTCTTTTGTCTCTTCAACCCCGCCCGGAGTTTCAATTCATAGATTTCCTTCTGTGCTGCTAACAAGGTTTCATGACTCTTCTTCTCATTAGCTTCCAGCTGCTCTATCCTAGCCCGTGTCTTCTGATCTTCCTATGAACGAGCCTCGGTAATTCTGATCCATCTAACTTGACTCTCTTCCAAGTAGTGCTCAGCTCTGGCCTTCTGAATCTTGGCTTCTTTGCAAGCATTCTTCAATACCAACTCCCTTGCCTGGGCTCTTCTGATGCAATCCTTTGTCTTCTCAATCTTGGTCATATGCTCGATCTGGAGCTTCTCCAACCTCTCATTATCCAGACGACTATCATTCCTCTCCCAGAGAGTCTTCTTTAGAGCTTCAGAAAGCTGAGCATTCCTCTCTTTCAACTTCTCAAACTCCTCTAAACTGATTGTAGCTACAGGCTCTACTGCTGATGGTTCAGGCACATCTTCCAGGGTGAATGACATGCGGGTGATCTGTCCTCTGATGCGAGACCAATCAATATACTGAGCTGAAGCTATGTTGTTGCACTTGCCAAGAATGGCAGTCCCTTTTGTCTGGATGTTATCCCAAGACCAGGCTGCTTGTCGGACTATAGCAAGATTATGTTGAATGTCACAATAAAGGGTTTTTGACAAGTTCTGCTCTCCTTGTGGATGTACCAAGGCATACCCTAGTTGGCTTTTGAATATCAAAGGATTGTAGTTGATGCAACCCTTCACTCCAATCAGAGGTACATTGGGATACTACCCACAACTGGTGATTATGTCTCTGCCCTTGGTGCTCTGAGTGCACCACCTGATGTCTTCTGAAGTGAGAGCAATCATTCTCTTAGCCCAATTTCTTGACTGATGAGGATTCAAGAAAGCTTCTGACTTTGGCTAGTGCCTCAATAACCAGCAGTAGAAGAGAGGTGCACAATGTCTGACTAATCTTCCCCTCTGCTTCTCATTCCTTTGATGCACTGAGTAGTAGAAATCCCCAAGCAAGGTAGGAACTGGATTCTTCAACAGGAAGAGATGGATAACACTTTTTCTTACAAACTTAGGCTCGTCTTCAAACATGATGATACCATATATGCTTAGGGCCAAGAGAGCACAAACAATTTCCCACTTCCCTGCTGTAGCATGAATGGTGGCCTGAGTAATCAAGAAGTCCAAATGGAGGCCTGAGATTCCAGCCTTAGTGGTCATATTCTGATCAATGATGGTGGTCTCCAAATACAGAGCCTTAGCTATATCTTCATTCCTAGGAGCAGTTATCTCAAGGTTGAAAGGAATCCCCCTCCTGATGGGGACACCTAACAACATGGAAAACTCCTCTAACAAAGGGCCCAACTGAAAATATGGAAAGGTAAAACATCTGAGAGGAGGGTCATAGAACTGAAAGCAAGTGTGGATCATACTCCTCTGTGATGCATCCTGTTGCACGCCAAAATTTGCCCTCACAATACAAGGCTTTGTGTACTAAGAGGTTCACAAGGTTCACAAGACCTTTCATGAGGTTCATGAAGTTTACAAGACACTTTATGAGGTTCACAAGGTTCACAATACTTACAAGACCTTTCATGAGGTTCATGAAGTCTACAAGACACTTTATGAGGTTCACAAGGTTCACAAGACCTTTCATGAGGTTCATGAAGTTTACAAGACACTTTATGAGGTTCACAAGGTTCACAAGACCTTTCATGAGGTTCATGAAGTTTACAAGACACTTTATGAGGTTCACAAGGTTCACAAGATTCACAATACATACAAGACCTTTCAGGAGGTTCATGAAGTCTACAAGACACTTTATGAGGTTCACAAGGTTCACAAGACCTTCCATGAGGTTCACAAGGTTCACAAGACATCTTATGATGGTTCACAAGGTTCACAAGACATCTTATGATGGTTCACAAGGTTCACAAAGTTCACAAATAGTCAGAAGAGTTGACAATTCCCTCAGACAATGCACCTCTTAAGTAGTGCATCCAAAACTAGGGTTTTGACTTTAATCAGGCTAAATGAACTTCCAAGACTTCAAGTGAGCTTCATAACATCTTATATGTGTGTAAGAACCCCCATTACAAGTTTCAATACTTTTCTCAAAAGTTTGCTCAGTCAGATGATCAGATAAGTCAAAATCAGTCAAAGCAGTTAAAAAGTCAAACTGAGGTCAACTGTGGTCAAACCAAAGTCAAACTTCATGATTTTTTGCCAACATCAATTGTATGAAGTAAAATTCATCATTTTATCAAGAGTTGATCATGATTCATCAAGGATAGCTCAGATCATCAAGAATCAAAAGTTTCTAAATTAGGGTTTCCTCAGGAAAAGTCAACTGAACTTTGACCAGCCATAACTTTCACATGCTTCATCACCGAGTCTCCATCCAAAGCTCATTTTGAAGGAAATTTAATTCTCTACAACTTTGTGTCTCATAAGCCAAGCCCAAAAATGCTTCATTTGGAAGGTATGAGCTAGGACATTATAGGTCCTTTTGAAAGTCAACAAAAAGTCAACAACTTCAAAAGGGCATAACTTGAGAATGGTAAATGATATGGACATGAAACCAGTGGGGTTGGTTAGAGTACTCTTCAAGCTTTCCAAAATGTACAAGAACACCCTCATACCATTAAAATTGAAGGATATGTGCCCTTGCAAAGTTGGGAAATTTTTGGTTGGTTTATGAAGAAAATGGAGGTCTAAAACCAATTTCTTCCAAATGGGCTTGCCATATGATGACCCAATCCATACTATAACCTCATGCACGACCCAAGACAACAAAAATCAGATTTTTTATCATTTTATTTTTATTTATTTTGATTTAATTCATTAAAAATCATTTTAAATTAAAATAAAATATAAAAGTCTAAGATTTAAAATGGATTAAGCTTATAGAAAATCATAAAAGTGATTGGTATCAAAGTGAAGATTTAAAATGAATTCCACCATTATTAGGGTTTCGGCCCCCATTTAGGGTTTTAGCATTTGACAAACATAAATAAATTCTAAAGACACAGGACGATTGCAAATGTTGTAAGGAACTCAATGATGTTCTTAATTTCATGAAATTTTGCTGTTTTGTTGGTGTTTGAATTTCATAGGTATTGCTGCAGTTTGAAAATCGCAGGAAAACTCGTAATACTTTTCGCAGCAAAATTCGTATGGCCAGAGGAAGGAGATGAAGACCCTGCGGGCGCGTTTCTGGAATTTGAATTTGATTTTAATATTTTTATGTTTTGTTTCAGTTTAATATCACAAACTTGCGTTTGTCCCAGTGGTATGAATGCGTGCGTGTGTAGCCTGATGACCTGCGTTCGAGTCCTGGCTTCACCATTTTTTCTTGTTTTTTCACATAATTAGCAATTTTAATATATTATGAATTGTGGTGATTATATGAACAGATTCGCTCACCCAGTTGGAATGATAATGTACTTGTGTGTTTGCTTGTAAGGTCCTGGGTTCGATTCCCCCAGGCCTTTTGTTTTTCTTCTTTTTTGTGATTTTTCAGGAATGATACAACAAAACCAATTCAACCCATCCTTGTACTGCCTGCGCGCGCTGGCCTGGTGGTATGTGTTGTTGGCCTGGGCATTTGCAATCAAAGTGTCCTGGGTTCAATTCCCAGCCAGGTAAGTTCCAATTTTTATTTTATTTAATTTGTTTTGTTAATTATATTAATATTAATTAGATATAATCATGTTTAGTATATAATTAAATAATTCTAGGAAATATGTAAATATTTTGTAATTTGTTTTTAATTCTAAAACTAGTTTATTATTATATATTAAAAATTAAGAATATGTATATAATAATTAGATTAATATTTGATATTTTTGTATATAAAACTCAATTTATTTTTATAAACCCTAAAAATATATTTTTCTACAAACCCTAATTTAATCATAATAACTTCTAAAACCCTAATTTCTTTTCTTCTATTCTTGTTTAATATTATTAAGTACATAAATTGTTTATAATTTAAAAATTTTGTATATATATTATATTTTCCAATTTCTATTAAATGTATAAATTGCTTATAATTTAAATTTTTGTATGTAAATATAATTAAAAATTAAAATGCTTACTTTATTGTTTATAATTTAATTTTGCACGAAAATAATTTCTATTATATGTTTTAAAATTGCTAATTTAATAATTATAATTTATTTCTCATAATATGTTCATAATTGATTTAATTTTTAATATGATTGTTTATATTTTCTTATTAACTCTTAAATTTTGTTTATTATAATATTTTGCTTATTTCATTATTATTATTATTAATTATGTTTATATGATTATTACTAACCCCATTTATTTTTAAATTGTTATTATTATTATTATTTTCACTAACCCAATTATAATTGCTTATTTATTTTGTTTATTGCTTATTTATTTATTTTGATTATTTATTTAAATTGCTTTTATTATTATTATTGTAATTGCTCCTGGATGTAATATTTTTATAATGTTTAAATTATTTATTTTATGCCATGGTTAGTAAAAAATAGGGAGTGTAACATGTATGTCATTTAAAATTAATTTAGATCACTTAATTTAAAAGATAAATATTTAAAATTGAACACTCACACACGTAAGTCGATCTTTGATCGCCATCTCACTTTCTAGGGTTACCTCTCATTGTTGCCTAATCAAAAGGTCAAGTAGGGTGTATAAAGCAAAAAAGTCCCTCAAAGTAAAGTCATCTAGTCCCTTAACAATAAAAGATCAAGTCCCTTTCGAATGTTGCCTTTGTAATGATCTTGTCCCTTTTGAATGAAGATGGCAGTCCCTCCAAAATTGCTTAATACACCCTACAGTTGCCTATATAAACAGATGTCCCTTACTTGTCCCACACATCCTAGGTAATGACTACCTATTCCTTAATAATAGGGATAGTCTTACCATTTAAAGGATTCAAGAACAGAAAGACTTAAACTTTAGGGTAGGTTCCTCATAATTACTTGCTCACTATTCAAAAACTTTTCAAAACACTTCACAATTTCAAACAATTTTCAAACACAAGTTTTTTATGCATCCGTACATGGATCATTATCAAACTCTTATGAAAATTTCTATTCGCACACTTTACATTTTCAAAAACATTTTAAAGTGAGCTAAGTAACTAAGAGCCCATGGATAACCATGGATGTGAAGGGTGCTAACACCTTCCCTTTACATAACCTACCCCCCGGACCCAAAAATCTTTTAAAAGGTCTTTCCTGTTCTTTTATGCCTTTCCTTTGGATAAAATAAAAGTCGGTGGCGACTCTTGCTATCCACAACATAACTAAAGTCAGTTCTCCCACCGTGTTACACATCCAAGTACATGGTCATGTCCATGATACCACCATAGTGTTCCCTGAATAAAGGGACATGATCAGGAGTGATGAGTGTCTGAATCTGCCTGATGCCTGCTAGGGAGGGCTCAAAGAATGGTATGTGATGTTGCTCTTCCTGGATGTGTCTATACTGATAATGGATGCTGATGAAGATAAGTGAGGAGAAACACTAATGAAGGTAACTGATGAAGATGCTGAAGAAAAAAAATCTCTGATGAAGATGTCTGAGCAGAAGAACAGTCAAAACCAAACCAAATAAGATGTGGATACCCTGTAAAACAAATAGACAAATGTTAAAATGATGCAAAATGATGTATGCAGAATGATATGCAAGGGTGTAACACCCTAATTTTTGCCCTAAGATTTCTTCGCATATCATCTGCATTTTGCATACAAGCAAGATCGCACTGGTTTTCGAGTTTCTCCTCAGATGTAGGGTCTATGCTTCGCAGGGGATCACCATTGTTTTACTTCTTTATATTTGTTTATATTTACTAATCACTAACCAAAATACAAAAAAATATGTTGCAGTGTTCTTCTTTTTCTCTGTGTTGCAGGTTTGCGAAGATAAGACAGTAATTTCATTCAGATGCATTTGTTCAGTCACAATTCGATTCAAATGGATGTTTGACCTAATATTGGTCAAACTATTAGAAGATTGTTTCGACTGCAAATTATGTGTGCCAGGGGTTTATTCCTCAGATAGCGGGTTTTCAAAAGTTCAGGTTGCGTTGTGTGTGAAAGGCTATCAGACAGTGTTTTGTGGTTTGAATCTTCAGTGTTTATCAGTTCATCAGTTCATCAGCGATTCATCTGAGGATTTATTTTCCTCAGTTTGGTTTCGAATCATCAGGGCATGGGTCAGACAATTTTAAGATGACAGTTGGCTTGAGTTGTGAAATATCCAGTGGGTTTGTGTTGGCTGTATTCACTTTCATCAGAGGCTTGTGAAAGAGAAATCGGGAGTTGGTCGTGAAACCTAAAAAAAATCATCATCATCCATTTTCTAATTTTTTTTAGTTCGATTATCCATTATCCATTTTTTTTCTTTTTGTTTCTTCCAATTCATTTTCAAAGATCATGTCTAAATAAACCATTTCTTTCTAATTGCACATCAAAATTCACCTTTTATTCATATTATCCATTATCCATTTACGATCATTACCCAAATTTTCCGTCCCATTTTTTTTAGCCTATTGTTCATTAAAAAAAAATCAATCAATTTCCATAAGTCATTTTCCAAGTTTTATTCTCATTTTTTATTTCCATTTTTTTTATTATTCCAATTTTTGTTCTTATTTTCTTTCATTATAATACCAAAATTCCAAAAAAAAAGCAATTTTATCATAAAGCCATTTTTTTTATATAACCTTTTTATTTATTTATGTCTCATAAAAAGGGCCTTTGGCCCATCCATTTCCTCACAATTTTTCCTCAGCCTTTTCCAAGTCCTTCCCAGCCGTACCAGGTGACTTCACAAGCCACATATTTCAAAGTCACACACGTGAAAACAATATGCCACAGCTTCATGCTAGCCCATCTACACGCCCTCATGCAAGTATCACAGGCCCGTACAGCAAGCTGACCCCACAAACCTTCATACTTTCCGCAATCCACAATCCAAGCAAAACACGCAACAAGCCTAGCCAAACTTCATCAGCTTATATCAGCAACAAAAACAAGTCCAAGCCAACACCCTCAACCAAAGCAACACAATCCAAGCCGAAGCATCAGTCACAACCTCCTCACGCGCAAGCTTCATCAAAGCAAAACAGCAGGCCCAAAATACAAACACTCACCAAGCATCAAGCCACGCCGACCTGCAAACAAACACCAGCCGAAAGCCTTCTCCCGCGTGAACAAACAGAAACAAAACACAATCACTCTCAGCACAAAACGCAAAACTTCCAGCCAACGCTTCTCGCACGCACCAAGTATCACGCATCCTGTAAAATCAAAACGCAACATTCAAAATCAAAACGCAAAACATCAATTCAAAACGCAGCTTATCAAAAGGAAAATGCAAAGCACACGAGAATCTCACCGTGAACCAAAACGCTCTCAATCCATCACAAAACGACATCACTTTCACCTTCCTCATTCTATAAATTGGACCCTTTCCTTCACAATTTTCTAAGCTCTCTAGCCCCCATAAATTCTGCCAAAATCAAACTTCAAAATCCGAAACTCACCTTCAACCTTCAATTTAATCTTCATTCTCAAATCACCTTCAACTCTAAAAACCTAATTGAATCCGAAGAGAGAGGAAGAAGATTTGCAAGTGAGAAGAAGAAAGAAGACTTCGCGTGATTTCGAGAAAGAAGAAGCGTTTCTGTTTGGTGTGATTTTTGAAGGTGAGGAAGAGACCTGTTTCCACCGCCGCGATTTGTGAATTTTCCCCTATTTTATGTTTTTAAGCGCAAGGAGAAAATGAATTTGTTCTCTGTCTCTCTGTTTGCGTGAAAGGGAGAAGAAGAGTAGTTTTTTTTTTCTTTTATTTTTTAATTATTAAAGTTGTTTTGTTTTGTTTAAAGAATATGTAGGAATGTGGGCCTAGATCCATGGATCTTATTTTCTATCCATCATCCCTGCCATGCGTGTCCCCCTCCCATTTCTCTTCTTTTTTTTTTCTTTTTTTAATTCTTTAGTTCTTTTCTTTTTTTTCATTAATGCTTTGGTTTCAATTTATTTTTAATATAAGAGTCTTATAGAATATGTTTTAGGAAAATATTTTGAAAAATATTTTAAAAAGATGTTAGGAAAAGAATTTTTAAGAAAAGAATTTAAGAAGTATTTTGATTTCTTTTATGGATCTACTTTTAGATCCATTTTTCTTCATCTTTTATTTTTGGTCGATGACAATCTCCGATTCGTGATTGTTGAATTTCGAATAGATTTAATCTTCATTATTTCAAATCTATGGATGAATGATCATTTGGATCATTATCCATACTTTGAGATCGTGATAGGTTGCTTTTCGATAAATTCAACGAAAATCTCGATTAAGATTAGACCATTCTTTTTTCTTTTAGTGTGGCATGTTTTCAGAGAACGATTCATAATATCGTTTCTCTAACATGTATTAACACGAATATTTTCCACTTTAATTAGTGGTGGCCGGCCTCATTTGTAAGGTAATTACTTCATAAATTACTCGGCGATTGCTTAACATAGACCTAAAGTTGTCCCGACTCAGAATGAGATCCACTTGGATCCGGTTGCCTCGATTTTTTTTTTCGTGGTTGTGCTTGATTAAGTTCATCATACCACTTTTATTGTAAATATTATAATAATGTGAATATAATAATCCATTTAAATTTAATCTCTCGCACCCTATACTTTTATTTCAATTCCTCGCTCCTTATCTCTTTATTATGCTTTATCATATTATATCATATATCATTTTGTTTATGTTTATATTGTTGCTTGTGATTTTTATTTTGTCCATTTGGATACCAAAACACTAATAAAGGATTAAACATTAAAAATATTGGTGACTTTAATTTCAGACTATGGTTACTATCCTTAGCTTTGGAGTATGGACTTAGATTTTAGGATCTCTACCCTCGCTCAAGTTGTGATGGATTGGAAACTTTGGCCTCAAGTTATTTCATTAGTCTTTGAAGATGGAATTTAGGTTACTTTGAAGAAGTATTCGTAATATAGTTTGATCACTTTTCTCTTAACTTTTAATTCAAGTATTAGGATAGTCATTTCATCTCCTCCCCATTCTTAAATTTTCAAAACTTCTCCCTATTTCAAAATCTTCTTTGTTTTCAAACTTCAAATGCTTTCATAATCAAACCTTGACTTAGGTCAAGCGATTTTTAATCTTTTCATTTTGTTTTCTTAAATAAATGTTAATCCATGTAAATATATCTAAATTCTTTTCTTACATACTTTAAAAAATCCAAAACTCACTCAATTGTTTTTGTGCCTTTGTGCACTTTTCTTTTCATATGTTTAGATATGATTCATCTTTTCTAGCGGAATTATTCGCTAAAGGATGACGACTTATCTCTACATTCTAAAATAAATGCAACTCATTGTTTCTTTTCAAATTTTGTACCACGAACTAAGAGGTTTTGATCTCGCATTGCACTTTGTGGGTACGTAGGCATGAGGCGTTAAAACCTCATCAAACACAAAATCTTAAAAAACATTCTTCTTCTCATCTCTTCAATCATTTTCAAGCAATCCAATTTCAAACCAAAAAGCAATAAATATTTCAAAGGGCTCCCGTGGAGTACCACGGACGAGTCGGGTGCCTAAAACCTTCCCGGTTCGTAACCAATCCCCTTACCCGTTCTATGTTTGTTTCTTTTAGCTTTTGCTTTTAGATCCTTAGGTTTTTATTCGTTCTTTTACCTTTTTCATTCTGGAAATAAATAAAAGCGCGGTGGCGACTCTGTGTACATCGAGTGAAGTTAATCAATAGCTTACACTCATGATTTTACCGCTACAGAAAAGTGGCGACTCTGCTGGGGAGTAATCTCTAAGCGGATTCAGCCTACTTTGATTTATTTACTGCTTTGGTTTGAATTGTTTGTTATTTGGTTGTTCTGTTTTGGTTTTGGTGATCCTCTGTGTGAGATAGATTCTAACCCGGATCTGAGTGGAACTTATGATAGGACGACGATATTCGAAGCGATATGCGATGGAGTAGTCCAAAGCAATATCAATTTGATAATCTCCACTCGGTTAGGCTCTCTTGGACTATCAATGTCATGACGAGTAATCGTACGTGGCATTATTTTCCGACCTTGAGCTGATCATACTGAGGACCGTAGAACCCTTAACCCATCTAAGCCAATTTAGGAACGTAGTGCGGAAACTATCTGGGTGTAAACCTAAGGCGGTTGTCACGCGATACTACACTCGGACGAGGTCTATTTTAAGGATGTTATTGGTTAGGGAGTAATCCAACGTACCGATGATATTCTAAAGATGGCTGTTAACTCCGGGCACCTCTATTAGCACCCTTTTGGTTTTCTGCAGGTACAATGAACACAAAACCTTAGTACCTACCTGTGTGGGTTGGTGTTTTGTTACCTTGACTTCATGCTCGTGACTTGGAACCTAAGCCCGTGTGCCTTGTGGGATCTTGTTTGTGGTTGTTGCATACATGCCATCATGCATTCATGAGCATTGTGTTTAAGATTTCAAGGGACTTATAAGGAACTTTTGCAAAATTTCAGATGTCCATGGCTATGACTTTTGAAAGGAGGAACACAAAGAAGTACACCTTCAAAAATCCTAATGTAGTAGAGTTGAGAAAGCTAGGAGCATTGGTTGTTGATACCCAAGAGTTCCGGAGATGTCATGGGAAGCTTTTGTATATGTTGGATACCGATGTACTTGAGGGGATTCTCCCTACTTTAGCTCAGTTCTACGATCCGTTGCATCATTGTTTCACTTTCCCGGATTATCAGCTTGTGCCGACTTTGGAAGAGTATTCTCACTGGTTAGGTTTGCCTATTCTGGACAAGGAGTTTCTTTTCAGTGGTCTAGAGAAGGAGCTTACTATCAAGGTCATCGCCAAAGCGCTTTTTCTTAAGGAATCCGATCTTAATGGGAAATTTCTTCCAAAGGGAAGTGTTCGTGGTATTAATGCTAAGTTCTTGATGGGAAAGGCTTCTACTTCACTTACTTTGGGTCATAAGGATGCATTTGAGGCTATTCTTGCTTTGCTCATTTATGGGATTGTCTTGTTTCCGAACTTGGATGGTATTGTGGATGAGAATGTTATTCAGATCTTCTTGAAGAAGAACCCGGTGCCTACTTTGCTTGGAGATATGTATCATGCTTTTCACTACAGGACCTCCAAAGGTGACGGAGAGATTGTATGTTGTGCGCCTCTTCTTTATAGGTGGTTTATTTTGCACCTACCCAAGTCGGATGTCTTCAAGGACAATAGAGAGAATCGAAGATGGTCTCAAAGGTTGATGTCACTTTCTCATAAGGACATGACATGGTATTGTTCTCATTATGACACTGGAGTGCTTATTGATAGTTGTGGAGAATTTCCTAATGTACCTCTTCTTGGTACACGTGGGGGAATTAGCTACAACCCCATTTTGGCTAGACGACAGTTCGGATATTGTTTGAAGGACATACCAAACAATCTTTCCTTATCCCGTTTCTTCTTTCTTAATGGTGTTGATCATGTGGAAATGAAGAAAAGGATTGCTCATTCTTGGCATGCTGTTCATCGGAAAGAGAAAGGTCAATTGGGAAGACAACACCTTCCTCCTTCCGAATGTTATATTCAGTGGGTTCGATCTAGGGCTTCCAAGCTCAAGATGCCTTATCCACCTGAGGAGCCTCTGTTTCCCATATTGCCTTTGTCTGCTTTTCTTCCTCCCGTTGATGAGAAGGTGGCTCTTCAAGAAGAGTTGGACAAGATGAAGAAAGAGAAAGAAGAATGGCTACTTGAGAGGACTACGATGCAGGAGCAGCTGAAGGAGAAGGATGATCTCATTGAGCTACTTGAGCGGCGTGTCACGAAGAGGCCAAAAGAGGATTTACTTTCCTCTAGTACTCCATCTACTATTCCTCCTACTTCCGGTGCTTGGAAGGCCATTGTCAACAAGTTGGTGAAGGATAAGGAAGATATGGAAGATCGGTACAAGAATGAGATCAAGAGGATTCGCATGAAGTATCAGCCAGGATTCGGGACTTCTTCGGATATGATTCCCTAGGCCTAGTTTAATTTTGCTCTCTTGTATTAGGATTATTGATGTTTGTACTTCACTTGTAATCCTCACTTTGATCTTAATGAGAATGAGTTTTTAAGTATTTCAAAAATGTCTCTTTTTTAAATATTGCAAGTTATCTTATAGTCCTTTGAAATCTTTGCATTTGCATACGCATACCATGCATCATACTCGCATTTGTCTTGCTTTTTGAGTGTTCTCTAGGGATCTTATTGTTGTTTCTTGGTCTTCATTCAGTTCTCCTGTCAAGCTGATTCACCGATTTGATACTCGAGCTAATCGGAGAAGGGTGATGGAAACTTTACAACAAGAGAATCGCGAGCTGCGCGAAGAGGTTACTTATTTGTTCGGAAAAGATGCTTACGACCTTTGTCTGGTCCCAAATGTTAAAGTTCCTTACAAATTCAAATTTCCTGAGTTTGAGAAGTACAAAGGCAACACTTGTCCGTTGAGTCATTTGACGATGTATGCCAGAAAGATGTCTGCTCAGACAGACAATGATAAGCTGCTGATTCACTATTTTCAAGATAGTTTGACCGGTGCACCCATGAGGTGGTATATGATCTTGGATAATAGCCAAATCAAGACCTTCAACGATTTGGGAGAAGCTTTTGTGAGGCAATATAAGTACAACGTTGATATGGCGCCAGATAGAGATCAACTTCGTGTTATGTCCCAGAAGGACAAAGAGACTTTCAAAGAATATGCGCAGAGATGGCGCGAGCTGGCAGCCCAGATTGTTCCTCCGCTGGAAGAAAAAGAAATGACAAAAATCTTCTTGAAGACTTTAGGTTCTTTTTATTATGAGAGGATGATAGCAAGCGCTCCTTCTGATTTCACTGAAATGGTGAGTATGGGGATGCGTTTAGAAGAAGGTGTCCGTGAGGGATGGTTGAGTCAAGAAAATAGCAATGGTTCAAGCTCTAGAAGGTTCAACTTTGGAAAAAAGAAAGAAAATGAGACTAATGCAGTATCCCGTGAAAGTTATAGAAGACCTCACAGTCGTGGGAATCACCATTCGCAGCATGTAGCTTCTGTAACACCGATGATTAATGTGGATCCAACTGTGCCAGCAGTTCCAAAGTATCAACCTCGTTATCAACAACCTTTTGTGCAACAAGGTGGTAATCAACAGGTTCGGGCTAAGCCGAGTTTTGATCCTATTCCGATGTCGTATGCGGACTTGCTTCCGTCTTTGATTGCAAAGAATCTTGTGCAAACCCGTCCTCCACCTCCAGTTCCAGAGACTATCCCATGGTGGTATAAGCCAGAGGCTCGTTGTGCTTTTCATCAAGGTGCCTCGGGGCACGATCTTGAGAATTGTTATCCATTGAAGTTTGAAGTACAGAAATTGATGAGGAACAATGTTCTGTATTTCAATGATGTTAATCCAAATGTGCAGAAAAATCCGTTGCCGAAGCATGGTAATGCGTCTGTGAATATGGTTGATGGTTGTCCTGGTTTGTTCAAGATCTATGAGGTCCTTCATATTCGAAGGTCTTTGGTGGAGATGCATGCTTTCTTAAGTGAATATCACGATATTGATCACGATTATGCTGGATGTTGTATTTGCTCGGTGAATCCTCGTGGTTGCGTGATTGTTAAGAGAGATATTCAAAAGATGATGGACGATAAGTTGATCGAAGTGACAGTAAAAAGAGATGAATATGAAAATGAAGTGAATGTTATTATGCCTCAGTTCAATCTTCCTGAGAGAGTTGTTCCTGAGAGGGTGGTTATTTCTTTTGATAGTCGCAAAACTGTTGTTACTCCATTGGTGATTAATGTGCCTGGTCCAATGCCATATGAATCTGATAAAGTTGTTTTGTACCGGTATAATGCTACGATGATAGAGAATGGTAGGGAAGTTCCTATTCCTACTCCAAAGTCTGTGGTTAGCATTGCTGATGTAACAAAAGTCACTCGAAGTGGTAGAGTGTATGCTTCAGATCCTCCGAAGAGAGTTGAAGATACAAGTGCAAGTAAACAGATTATGGATGTTGTTGCCCAATCAGGACAATCTGGTAATAGTGAAGATGAGGTGTTAAAAATGATAAAGAAGAGTGAGTACAACATTACTGAGCAGTTGTTGCATACTCCATCGAAGATATCAGTTTTATCACTCTTGATGTGCTCTGAGGCTCATAGGCAGTCTTTGCAGAAGATTCTTGATCAAGCTTATGTTGACCATGATGTGACTGTTGATCAGTTTGATAGTATTGTGGCTAATATCACATCATGCAACAATCTAAGTTTCTGTGATGACGATTTGCCTGAAGAAGGAAGGAATCATAACTTGGCTTTGCATATTTCAGTAAATTGTCAGGAAGATGCTATGTCCAAGGTGCTAGTTGATACTGGATCTTCTCTGAACGTTATGCCAAAATCGACTTTGTCAAAGCTTGCGTTTCAAGGTGCTCCCATGAGGCACAGTGGGATTATTGTAAAAGCTTTCGATGGGTCGAAGAAGACAGTGATTGGTGAAGTGGATCTTCCTATTCTTATTGGATCGTTTATATTCAAAATTAATTTTCAAGTAATGGATATACGTTCCGCTTACAGTTGTCTCCTCGGAAGACCCTGGATCCATGAGGCAGGAGCTGTGACATCCACTCTTCATCAGAAGTTGAAGTTTGTGAGAGAGGGGAAATTGGTGACCATTGAAGGTGAAAGGGCGATGCTTGTGAGCAATTTGTCTTCTTTCTCCTATATTGATGCCGAAGAAGAGGTAGGAACTTCGTTTCAAGCTCTTTCTGTCGTGGATAATGCTGCTAAGAAGAATGCCATGCCCATGTCTTCTTTCAAGGATGCTTTGCGAGTGCTGGAAGCTGGTCAGTCTGATGGTTGGGGGCGAGTTATTGATGATGTCGACAACAAGGAAGGTTTTGGTATCGGCTTTGCACCAGGTGCAGTTCTTAATGACCCAAAGACTATTCAAGAAGGTTTCCGAAGTGCTGGATTTATCAACGATCATTCCGCTGCTGCCATCATTGAAGATGATGAAGATGAAGAAGTTCCTGACTTTGTTACGCATGGAAAGATTTTCCAGAACTGGATTGTTGTTGATGTTCCTTTTATTGTTCATTCTTCAAAGTAATTTGTTTTATTTTCTTTCAAAAAATCCTTTCACTCTGCCCAAGGTGAAAGTGATGTTTGTCGGGCTTTGTTTCAAATTTTATCATCATCAATAAAATGTTATTTTGTTATTTCCATATGTGTTTTTCCTTTTTGCTTTATTCTGAAAAAATGGTAACATAAAAAACCCAAAATAATAATGTTTGTTTATCTGCATAATGTTTGCATTTTTGTTCATACTCTAAAATAAAAATAAATCATTGTGCAGATTGATTGATAAACCCATTGAAAACAATGATCCTATGCCCTCTCCCAACTTTGAATTCCCTGTGTTTGAAGCTGAGGAAGAGGATGTTGAAGAGATTCCTGATGAGATTTCTCGGTTGCTTGAGCACGAGGAGAAAGTTATTCATCCTCATGGAGAGTCTATAGAGATGGTCAACTTTGGTTCTGAAGATGAAAAGAAAGAAGTCAAAGTTGGAGCATTGCTTGGTCCTGATGTTAAGAAGAGGATTGTAGAGCTTCTCAGAGAGTATGTTGACGTATTTGCTTGGTCTTATCAAGACATGCCAGGTCTTGATACTGATATTGTGGAGCATAGATTGCCGTTGAAGCCTGAATGTCTACCTGTAAAGTCGAAGCTAAGAAGAACTCATCCTGATATGGCAGTAAAGATCAAAGAGGAGGTTCAAAAGCAGATTGATGCAGGTTTTCTTGTGACGTCAACTTATCCTGAATGGGTGGCCAATATTGTTCCTGTTCCGAAGAAAGACAGAAAAGTCCGAATGTGCGTTGATTACAGAGATTTGAACAAAGCCAGTCCGAAAGATGATTTTCCATTGCCACACATTGATATGTTGGTAGATAATACGGCTAAGTTTGATGTGTTCTCTTTTATGGACGGATTTTCCGGTTATAATCAAATAAAGATGGCACCCGAGGACATGGAAAAGACCACATTTATTACACCACGGGAAACATTCTGCTACAGAGTGATGCCCTTTGGATTGAAGAATGCTGGTGAGACGTACCAAAGAGCTATGACCACACTTTTCCATGATATGATACATAAAGAAATCGAGGTATATGTTGATGATATGATCGCTAAGTCGAAGACTAAAGAGGATCATGTTGAACATTTGCTGAAGTTGTTTCAGAGGTTAAGGAAGTTTAAGCTTCGCTTGAATCCGAACAAGTGCACATTTGATGTACGTTCTGGAAAGTTGTTAGGTTTCATTGTCATCCAAAGAGGCATTGAAGTTGATCCTGATAAAGTGAAAGCTATTCAGGAAATGCCTGCTCCAAGAACCGAAAAGCAAGTGAGAGGATTCTTGGGCCGTTTGAATTATATTTCGAGGTTTATTTCTCACATGACTGCCACATGTGCTCCGATCTTCAAGCTGCTTCGAAAAGATAAAGGTTGTGTCTGGACAGATGATTGTCAGAAGGCGTTTGAAAGTATCAAAGAATATCTGCTTGAACCTCCTATTTTGTCTCCTCCGGTGGAAGGTAGACCGATGATCATGTACTTGACTGTGTTGGAAGATTCAATGGGTTGTGTGCTTGGTCAGCAAAATGAATCTGGAAGAAAAGAATATGCAATTTACTACTTGAGTAAGAAATTCACTGATTGTGAGTCTCGGTACTCCATGCTTGAAAAAACTTGTTGTGCCTTAGCTTGGGCTGCAAAGCGTCTTCGCCAGTATATGCTAAATCATACAACTTGGTTGATCTCTAAAATGGATCCAATCAAGTATATCTTTGAAAAGCATGCTTTGACTGGGAGGATTGCTCGTTGGCAAATGTTGTTATCAGAATATGATAT
Organism: Lathyrus aphaca; assembly: GCA_963966055.1. Taxonomy (NCBI): domain Eukaryota; kingdom Viridiplantae; phylum Streptophyta; class Magnoliopsida; order Fabales; family Fabaceae; genus Lathyrus; species Lathyrus aphaca. The sequence goes on along the minus strand of OZ014521.1, from coordinate 26,648,766 downwards.
TGAGTACCGAGCTCAAAAAGCTATAAAAGGTAGTATCTTGGCTGACCATTTGGCACATCAACCGATTGATGATTACCAACCAATCAAGTTTGATTTTCCAGATGAGGATGTGATGTTTTTGAAAGTGAAAGATTGTGATGAACCTTTGATTGAGGAAGGGCCGGAGCCTGGATCTCGATGGGGTTTAGTTTTTGATGGTGCTGTGAATGCACGCGGAAGAGGAATTGGGGCAATGATCATTACTCCCCATGGTTCACATATTCCTTTTGCCGCAAGGTTGACTTTTCCTTGTACCAATAATGAAGCTGAGTATGAAGCCTGCATTATGGGTCTTGAGGAAGCTATTGATCTGAGGATTAAGCATCTTGATGTGTATGGATATTCTGCCTTGGTAATTAATCAGATCCAGGGTACGTGGGTGACTCATCAACCCCACTTGATCCCTTATAGAGATTATGCCAGGAAGATATCAACTTTCTTCACTAAAGTTGAGTTTCATTATGTTCCTCGTGATGAGAATCAGATGGCAGATGCTTTAGCAACTATAGCTTCTATGATAAAAGTGCACCAGTGGAACGATGTTCCCATGATCAGTGTGATGCGACTTGAAAGACCAGTCCATGTGTTTGCTGTTGAAGAGGTCCATGATGACAAGCCTTGGTATCATGATATTAAATGTTTTCTCCAGAGTCAAGAATACCCACTTGGGGCATCCGATAAAGACAAGAGGACTTTGAGGAGATTGGCAGGCAATTTCTTCTTGAATGGAAATGTGCTTTATAAGAGAAATTTTGACATGGTCTTGCTCAGATGCGTGGATAGACACGAAGCAGACATGTTAATGAAAGAAATTCATGAAGGATCTTTTGGCACTCATGCTAATGGGCATGCAATAGCTAAAAAGATGTTGAGAGCAGGTTACTATTGGCTGACAATGGAATCTGATTGTTGCAAGTATGTGAAAAAGTGCCATAAGTGTCAAGTGTATGCTGATAAGATTCACGTGCCACCAGCTTATCTCAATGTGATTTCTTCCCCATGGCCTTTCTCTATGTGGGGAATTGATATGATTGGCATGATTGAACCCAAGGCTTCGAATGGACATCGTTTTATTCTTGTGGCAATTGACTACTTCACCAAGTGGGTGGAAGCGGCATCGTATGTTAATGTGACCAAGCAAGTTGTGGTTCGGTTTATCAAGAATAACATTATCTGCAGATATGGTGTTCCGAATAGAATCATTACTGATAATGGTTCGAACTTGAATAATAAGATGATGAAAGAGCTTTGTGAAGAATTCAAGATTCAACACCATAATTCTTCTCCTTATAGACCGAAGATGAATGGGGCTGTTGAAGCTGCGAACAAGAATATTAAGAAGATCATTCAGAAGATGGTTGTGACATACAAGGATGTAAACACCCCAAATTTGCCCTCACCCATTCACACCATGGCTTGTGATCATTTCATATGCATAAACTCAATCATAGCATCTCATAACACATTTTTGATTCATTGCATTGGTTCAAAGTCACTTGCATCTAGGGTTTGTGATTCGAGCAATCCAAGAGCTTCTTGAGCAACTCCAAAGGTCATCAGTCACTTCAAAGGGGTCCACGTATGTTCAAGCATCATGATATATCCTCTCAAAGTCAAGAATGTCAAAGAATCACAAGAACTGAAAATGGCATGGAAACAGGGCCAGGTTATGAGGATCACGCGTATCAAGTTTCTTGAAGAAATTCCATGGGGAAGGCATCTAATCAAGAGATGACTTCTTGAACAAGTCAGTACAGAATCAGGGTATCTGAGGCTCCCAATGACCCGACCAAGGGGTGTTCTTCGTCATTTTGATTGCGTATGATCTTTATTTGATCATAGAGGATGCCAGAAGTTCACAAGACTGAAGAATTTCGAGCCACTTTGCAAAATTGCCTTGAATTGGAGAACTTGCAAATTCTCAAGGCAAGCCTTTATGTGACTTCATTGCGACTTCCAATCATCACCATGGCCTTAAATCCTGAATGCCGCAAAGAATCTCCAAGTTTCACGACTTATGCTTCGAGAATCCACAACGGGGTCAGGCTTGTACCAATTTGCAAAAGCCCATGTGGCCATGCCTCTACTCATTGCAATTCCCCAAGATCTGATCCATAGGCCTGAGCCACACCAGTTATTCTTACTCATCAAAGGCCTTACAAATACGTTTCCCGCGAAACATTCCAATCAATTGGAGTCTCATTGATGTTTAAGCGTCACTAAAATTTCAAAGTGGTTTTGAGTTTATTTTGAATATTTAATTTGATAGGCCGTGGGTTAACTTGTTGCAAGTATGGTTTCTTTGTTTCATTGTTTTCGAGCCTAAGGAGGATGGCCGGTTGGAATTGATTCTTTGATTTCAAAAAGGGAAAGGAGGAAAGGAATCTCATGGTATCGTATTGGATTCAAATTCAAACGGCATTTCATGGGCCTTTTGTGGTGTTATGTGTAATTGGGAGTATGTTGGATTTGGACTAAGTTGGATTTGGATGCACATATGTTTGGAGTTATGGTTCATTTTTTTGTTGCTATGTGTTACTCAAGGTACATTGTTTTCAAGCATGTTAATGTTGATATTGTCCAAGTTTTGCAAGATATTGAAATCTTGATTGGTGCATTGTCAAAATAAATGAAAATGAAAACCGAAGACAACAAGATTGAAGAATATAAATGCATAACATTTTGTGTTAATTGTTGAAGGCTCAAGGCCATGCTCCAAAAAGTCCCATCTACACTTCAAACATCCATTGCTATCCTAATATTTGTTCATGTTACAAATTCTGATTCTATTTGTTACAAACTCATGGCAGTGCAAATTAAAATTAATTTTTGTTCATGTTACAAATTCGGATTCTGTTTGTTACAAGCTTACGGAAGTACAAATTAAAAGGATAATTCCAAAATCCAATCCTATGAAGGGCAATGAAAGTCAATTCATGATGACAAACAAGGTTGAAGTTGTTACAATTACATTGTTACAAAGTCAATGGCATCCAATGCTTCTTTGGTTATTCTCCTACCACTATGAGATGTTCTCGCTGCAAAAGAAATTGGATACTGTTCGGGCTGCCAAGGATTTAATCCTCACTATGACAGCATCACCAGCTAGTCAGAATCTTTCTACACACTTTCATCTCCATCCTATAAAATAACACAGCCAAACCATTGGTGTCTTGATTAGTGTTGAGAATGTAGCCTATCCTGCAAGAAAGATGGGATCACTTCTCAAATCCAACAAGTAGAGATCAACTCATTTTATCCAGGAAACAGAAATTATGCAATCAGAATGAAGGACAAAAGTTCAAAGTAATATTTGTTTGAGTTTCACATGTTTTGGTCGACCAGTTTCCCCCACGATTGCTTCGGTTATCTGTTGCGGATGGAGAGGTCGTGAAAATCCACCAAGAGTAACACATGTCTGCCAGCTTCCGTGTTCATTTACGTAGCCCGCCACCTTCTGAAAGTTCCTGCAAGATAACACAGTCATTTTAGCAAATCCAATTGGAACCACAGATGTCTAATTCAGTAGTGTCTGAAGCATTCTAATGGAGGTAATGGACGACGATATAATTACCAGGAAATGTCGAATTCCTCGCTCTGCTATGAATGTTCCTAACCCTGGTCAGAATGCTTCGTTGTGACGGCAAGGGCGAAGCCCGTAGTGTTTTCACAATAGAAATTGGTGATTGCTAGCTGTTACCTTCATTTCAGCCCAAAGGCATTGTTGAATATACTCTTAGCCCAAGTTCCTGAATTCTTTGCCAAGGCTCCACGACTATTAGAAATTCGAGTCAAGCCCCAAAATCCGTCACCCGCAGCCTCTGCACCATCAAGTCAAGCCTGGCAACACCTACTGGTTATGTATTAGTGAAGTTTATGGAGTCTCAAGGATCAAAGCATATTGAAAATTCAGAAATGTGAAAAAATACAACAAACGCAGCTAAGTTAAAACCTGTTTGAACTTTCCATTTCAAGAAGCTTACATGAGAATGGGAAAGAGCCCTTTGGAACAGTAGGAATCCCCTGCGGTAGCATCCCCGTCTAGGAAGGCTCTTCTATACGCTTCTATCTCCACTCTGCAAAACAATCCAGCCGAACCGACGGTAAGCCTCAAGGGTTAGCAACTTTTTCTTTTCTAACTTAAAAAAAAGAGGACAATGGCAGCGACATATCTCCGTATCCGCAGTTTGACTCCGTTAATCATGGAGAAGGAGAGGATCGAATCTGTGAGATTCCAATCATTCGTACAAAAAACACAGCCATGACAACTGCTGCCGAGATAATACCCAATCCATCAGCTTTCGTAGCCAATTACGCGGTCCACCATCTCGTGAAATTGCAAGAACGGAAGCTGAACAACAAGAGCAAGAAACAACATCAACAGCAATAGTCGTAGGAGTGGTTACTATCAAGTTTTCTAGCAATAATAATAACAAAAATACCTTGCTAGTGTGTTGGCCACGAAAATGTGTGAAGAGCGAATGAAACACCCCCACTTAATGGATTCAGAGACATCTCCAGCTTTTATTGATGCATATAGGATGGCTCCTCTTCAAATCAGCAACAAATCATCAAGGCAGTGCAGGACTAAATTAAGGAGTTGCAGGTCTCCCGTTGAAGGGATGGCCGCTAACTGGAATTGATCAACTAAGGCCTGGTTTGGGTGCACAAGTTCAGAAGCCTAATTTGACAGCACAAAACCAATATCTTTTGGCATCACAACAATCATTATCTCAGCAGCAAGAGCAATTGCAGCAGCAACATCAACTGCAGCAGAGTAACAGAAAACGTAAGCAAGCTTCTTCCTCTGGAGCTGCCAATAGCACCGGTACTGGAAATACAGCTGAACCTTCACCTGCGAAAACGAGTTCAAGCCAAAGCCAGAATGAGGTAACAAGCGGTAAAAGGGATAATTTCGCCACAGTAAAAAAGATAAAGAAACGTTGTTAGTTTCAGGATGAAAAAGAAAAGCAAATCCTGTAAAAGCTAGCGACATGTCAGCTGACTTAGATGAATCAGAGGAAACTAATGGGAAAGTAGATCATGAAGATGTAAATATGATTTCTAATGTATGTGTGATTGGGGGTGAGTCTAACCTGGACACTGATGGTAATGTAGGTGTCTTGTATGATTCTGACAGGTCTGGCTCCGAGCGGGCTCAAGATGAACCAAGTGAAGGGAGAGTTGCAGTTACAGAACTGGTGTCAGGGAAATGAATTGGAGGGTTCACCATGTCTTGTTGATAGAGATGAAGCTGATATAGATGTTGTAGTTCAATTGAAAGACAACATCCATGATACAAGCACTTTGGTGAATACTTCACTACCATCTGTGGAAGTCTCTTGTTCAAGATTGGCGGTTGATGCTGGAAATGAGCCCCAACCACGCCTTGGAAAACCTCCATTCTCAGGATCATCAGAGGGTCCTCTTTCAAATGCAAATCTTGGCTACCAGCTTTGTAATCCTGGTAATTCATTGAATCATGAGGCTGCTAGAGTCCTTCAAGGCTATAATTTGCAAGTGCATTATGAGAAGGAATTGAATATGAATAAGAGCTGCAGCAGTTGGTTTCTAAGTATGAGGAGTTGGAAGCTTCTCAAAGTTTAGGAGAACGACAAACACAAAATGCTGACGCTGCCAAGCATGATGCTGAAGCTGTTCAAAACCTCAAATGAAAGAAGTGAAGGTGACAAATCTGAAGAGTCAGAAGCTGCTCAGAATCTTGATCGAAACCTGCCCCAAAAGTCACAAACTCCTGAAGCCGATGTCAATGCAACCGAGGGGCATAGTCATGTTGAAACCACACTTATGGGTAGCACAAAAAAGGAAGAATGTCAGAATAATGTTTGAATGATATTACAATGATTCATACCAAGGATGAGTATTCAGAAGAGAGTTAAGCAAATACAAAAGCAAGGGATTATAGGTTACTTGCCCTTCAAGTTTGTTCAAATCTTTCAAACATTACGGTTCACACGATATCCTCAAGTGTGCTGACATTACTGAGCGTGTCCTTGCTGCAACATACAAGGCTTTGAGTGATCATCATGTCATCCTCGAAGGAACTCTCTTGAAACCAAACATGATGAGCCTCGTGAAAATCTCCTGAAACGAAATTGCCACAATGGTTAACACATAACAAGCAGTGAAAATAAGTTTACGACAGTAAAAAAGAGAAACTAATCCAATCCAAAGCCAACTATCTCAGTTCATTTCGAAGTCAAGTTCAACAAAGAGGCATAAACAGACAAAAACCAGAGCAGAAGCATCAGCAGGATTGCAGGGTCAAAATTTCACAAAAAAGGAAAGAACAGTTTCTGTTACGAAAAAGAAGAAGAAAACATAGCCAGAATGAAATTGCTTCAGTTTAAACCTAAATTTTTGAAACCCTAATTCTCACTATAAAAACCAGGATGAATTCATGAATCAATCTCTACAATACACAGCCGCAACTAAAGACTCAGATACAATTTTCGCAGAAAACCCTAGAACCCTAATCACAATACGCAAAAATCAGCAACAGAACCCCAGATTACAGCGAAGTTAACAAAGAAGGAAGATTTTTTCAAGCAACGGGAGGAGCGTATACCTCTTGACTCAGCCTTCGTGACATCCAATTGCGGTATAATCTCTTGACTCCATTTTTGTTGCATTTTTTCGCTCTGCTTGTGTGTTGTAGTTGAGTGAGCGTATCGAATTCAAGAGGTATTGGGGTTCGCGATTTGGGGAGAAAGAGTACCAAATGACTGTTGTTGTTTAGGTTTGATTTTGATGTAGGTTTTGGTTGTTTCGTTTTGCCATGATTGGTAAGGTTTCAAACCTTTGGGGAATGAGGGAGAGCGGAGATTGAGAGATGAGGGTGGATTCATGAGAGGCCGTTCGCCACTGTTTTTCCTCTTTCTTTTCGTTCGGCCGTTGAAAGAAGAATGAGAACAGCTTCAAAAGCTGCGTCAACCCTAAGTTCTTTCCCCCTTTTGGAAGACAACCGGGCCGGGTCTGGGTCGGCTTGACCCGACCGGCGTTCACCCAGGTCCAGCGCCCTTCTTGGGCCTCACTTGTTGGGTCTTCCCAACTTTTGTTTTGTTTTCTGGTGTTTTTTTAGATTCACACCCCTTCTTTTTTTTAATGCACTCTATTGTTTTTTCTAGCACTCCTATTTCTCTTTTTTTAAAAAAGGAAAATAATAATTAGCATTCTAAAATATTCATAGTTAATTAGTTTGTTTTAATAGTTTTGTTAGTTAAATTAAGGCAATAATTATATATAAAAAATATTAAAAAAAGAGGTGTCATGTTTTAGGTAGTTATATAAGGTGAAATTGTTTTAGTTAATTTGTTAATTTTTTTTTTCCATTAAATAATTTTATTTTAATTTAGTTGGTTATCTGTTGCTTATTTTCACTTGCACAATCATTCATATCATCTTGTAACTCTCCTTGTATCATGAACATGTTTCTATTTTCAGCTTGCATCCTAATATCAATTTCACTTTCACTTTATTTCTTTCTTTCGTGCTAACTTTTCAGGTGGTAAGTGCTCCGAGAAGTGAATTTGCCTTCACTTCTCGCATTTCCTTTTCATCCCCTTTGTGCATTATTGTTACATTTTTTGTATGTGTATTGGAGTGAGCTTGCTCCTCCCTGTTTATTATACCTTCTTTCTTCGAGCAACTTGACTTCTTGAATGAAGCAAGTTGCTTTGCTTCTCCTTGCTCCTTTCATCTGCTTCCTGGTGGTTCCTCTGAAGATTTCTTTCTTGAACCTCACAAACTTTAGGAACAACCAAGCATGACAATAATTAAGGTTTTGATTAGTCCCCCATTTAGATTTTACCTTTGTGTCTCATTGAATCTTCTCTTCTCATCTCATAATCAAGGATTAAACCCTAAAGGCTTTAAGGCTTTATGATTAAGCTTATGCCTGCATCCTTCTATTAGGATGGAGTGTATAACTTTAATCCTAAGTGTTAAACCCTTAATGTGTTTAAATCCTTTAATCAATCCATCTAATAATCATCAAGACATCAAGCTTGTAACTTGGGCCTTGCATTAGGGTTCTAATTCTTCCTTAATTGGTTAAGAAGGACTAACCCTAGTGTTAATGGACAAGTCCCCCTCAAGTTGTCTTACAAACCCTAAAACACACTTCATCATCATACCATTAAATAAAATCCACTTAACAAAGGCTTTGTTTTGTCATGAGTTTAATTCCTAATCATGGATTAAGTTGAGGAGCTTTCCTCAGCTTAAACATTCTCATCTATTATCCTTCTATTAGGATGGTGTAATGAGTCTGTTTAATCCCTGATTATGGCTTAACCTCATTACTTAACACTAAACAAAAACCACAAAAACATCTAAATAATCACAAGTAGGAAAATGATCTTAATCCTACATCATGGTGATTAAGTGTGAGAAGCTGACTTCACACTTAAGGTATTCTCATTACCCCTAATCAGAGGGAAGATGTGATGAGTTTACTAAATTCATTGGTTTAGGCTTAAGCTCATTAATCTATGACAAACTTTCAAAGGCAATAAAAGATTGAAAACTCAAAAACAAACAATAATCGTCTCCTCCGGGATTCTTTTCTCATCATCTTCACTCATAAACGAGAACTTGCTTCTTCCGTCTAATGCAAGACAGTTAGCACCTGAGCCAGACAGGTCATACACTTGAGCATAGACAAGTAAGCAGTTCATCAGTCAATTCATTTTCAGTCTCTTTGGGTCGAACTACGGTGTTCTGACTTCCTCATTGCACGAGAGGATACGTAGGCATAACTTAACAGTTATCGAACAAAAGTCTCTGTATATTCCCCCTCTTTCCAACATTATTCTTTTAGCCTCATAGTCTTGAGCATTTCATTCTTATTCATACACTGACACTTCCCTTATACACTTCACACTTCTTTTACACTGACACTTGCATTCTTTTCCAGCTTTGATACACAGATAGCACTGACACTACCCCTTTAAAACACAAATCTTTTAAGCGTGGATCCCGTCGAGTTCGACGGACAATCTGGGTGCTAATACCTTCCCAGGTTGTAACCAACCCCCTTTCTCAGTCTCTCTGGTTCGCAACCGTCTTATCCATCTTTTCTTAGGTTTATGCAGCATTACCTTTCCTTCGGGATAAAAATGCCTAGCTGGCGACTCTTTTCATTCCTTCCCTTTCGCCGACCGTTCGCGTCTGTACCCCTTCTGACCAGGTGTCATTTTGGTGGGAGCGACAGCTTGGCGACTCTGCTGGGGATCCTTATACTGTAACCAGGGCTTCTGGTTCTTTTTGTGGGTTCCTCCTAGCGCTTGATTGATTTGTGTTTACCGGGGTGTTATGTGCTATTTGTGCTTGTATTTGTATTTATTTTTGTTTTATGTACAGTTTGTTTTATCGCTTTCTTTATAGCTTTACATATATCATGCTATCATACTGTGCTGGCTGGATCTGTTTTGTTGTTTTGGTGGGTGGGTGTTCCATTGAGAGTTGAGGTCCTATACCTGGGACCTGAGTGACACCTAGGCTAGAGTGGTTCATGTTCTTTCCCATTCCATTTCGGTCTGGTGCGGGAATATGAAACACGGTTCAGATATGGGTTTCTTCTTGAGAACTCTGTGCTGCAGATTTCCTGTAGTGCTAGGGCTATCTGGGAAGCCTGCTAAGTCTGGATGACCTTTAGTATTGACCTTCAGAAACTGAGGTGAATTAGAGGAGGATCTTTTATGGTTATTGTAAACATTGTACCTCCGGGTTAGAAGTGTTTACACTTCTCATAAGTGATCCAAGTCTGAGGATCCTTGTTTTAGAACACCACCTGTGAGGGGGTTTGGGCTGTTTACAGGTTTGCAGGTACCCTTGACCTCAGCATACCCTGTTACTTTGTTTGATTAAGAGTACTCCATGTTGGAACAGTTCTTATGATTTTTAACCCTGGACATGTGACTCTTTATTTGAGTCCCCCACCTTGGTTACTGGACTTATGGACCTCCATCTGGATTTCTTGAACATACCTGGACTTATAGCAGAGCACTTGATCAGATCCAGCTCGGTCACAAACCCTTGCATATCATTTGCATACATCATCATTGCATCATTTAACATTTGCTTATTTGTTTTTCAGGGTATCCATACTATATTTTGGCTTGGTTTTGACCCCTTCATCTGCATAGACCTGTCTGCTTCAGCTATCCTCATCAGCTCCAGCTACTGTTATCACCAGCATCAGCCTGTCAGAGGCCCATCTTCAGTATTATTCTCCATCATCAGCATCTGTCTCAGCTTTTCTTCAGCAACATGGCACCTAAGAAAAGCAACATCTCCTATCATTTCTTTGAGCCTGAGTTGGCTAGCATCAGGAAGATTCAAACCCTGATTACTCCAGACCATATACCACTATTTAGAGAACATTATGGAGGAATCCTTGATGTGGTTATGGATTTGGACCCTTCACAGAGGAGCTTGATTCATACTTGCTTGCAGTTCTATGATCCCCCTCTGAGGTGCTTCACCTTCTAGAATTTTCAGTTGGGACCCTTGTTGGAAGAGTATTCATCACTGATTGGTGTACCTATCAGGGGTAGAGTCCCCTTCAACCCTGAGATGGCTTTCCCTAGTATTGAAGAGGTGGCAAAAGACTTGTATCTGGAACCAGTTCTGATTGGGCAGAATATGACTACCAAAGCAGGAATCCCTGGTATACATCTGGATTTCTTGACCTCTCAGGCTACCCTGAAGGCTTCTTTGGGGGAGTGGAAGGCAGTCTGTGCTTTGTTGGCCCTTAGTATATATGGGGTCATACTTTTTGCAGATGAGCCTAAGTTTGTTAGCAAGAATGCAATCCATATTTTCATCCTGAGGAACCCAGTGCCCACCTTACTGGGGGATCTCTACTACTCTGTTCACCAAAGGAATGAAAAGCAAAGGGGAAGATTAGTGAGATGCTGTGCTCCTTTGTTCCATACTTGGTTGCTCAGGCATTTTCCAAAGACTGATGCATTCTTGAACCCTCACCAGCAGAAGAACTGGGCTAGAAGGCTTGTTGCTTTAGCCTCAGATGATATCAGGTGGTGCACTCAGAGCACCAAAGGCAGAGACATCATTACTAGTTGTGGGCAATTTCCCAATGTGCCTCTGATAGGAGTGAAGGGTTGCATCAACTACAACCCTCTGTTATTCAAAAGACAACTGGGCTATGCATTAGTCCACCCTCCTAAAGCACAAGACCTAGCTGAGACCCTTTATTGTGAGAACAAGCCTAATCTGGCTATTGTCAGGCAAGCATCCTGGGCTTGGGACAATGTCCAGACTAAAGGGGTAACCATTCTGGGGAGATGCAACAACGTGGCCTCAGCTCAGTACTATGAGTGGTCCCATACCAGGGCTCAAATTACTGGAATGCCCTTCATTATTGAAGATGTGCCTGGACCTTTCACAGCACCACCTCCAGCAACTGTCAGCTTAGAGGAGTTTGAGAAATTGAAAGAAAGAAATGAGAAGTTGACTCAGGCTCTACAGAAGACCCTCTGGGAGAGGAGTGATGGTCGGCTGGACATTGAGAGGTTAGAAAAGCTAAGGGTGGAGCATCTAGCCAAGATTGAGAAGTCAGAGGATTACATTAAGAAGTCTAGGGCTGGAGAGCAGATCTTGAAGAATGCCTGCAAAGAAGCCCAATTCCAGAGAGCTAGGACTGATTTGTATTTGAAGGAGAGTCAGGCTAGGTGGGTCAGGATCACCGAAGCCCGTACTCAGGAGGATAAAAGGACTCAGGATAAGATTGAGCAGTTGGAAGCTAGTGCAAGAGAGCAACAGGAAGCCCTGGCGGTAGCCCAGAGGGAGATCTCAGAATTGAAGATTAGAGCTGGAGTGAAGAGGTCAAAGGACCAGAGTCAACACAAGAGGCTAACTGCAGCTGTTACTACCAGGAATCTTCTTATCAGGAATCTCACAGAGCGTCCAGCTGATCTTGTGACTGAAGCACTTCTAAAGGAAGTTCAGGAGGATGAGTTTGGTCTTGGTGTCTGACTTTTGCTTGTTGTTGCTTTCATTTCATTGTACTTTTCCTTTGTATTTTGACCCCTTAGAGGGCGTGAATTGTAAAAAAACAAACTATGTACCATTCACTTTTTGTAAAATATGTATTGGTTTGTTTTATCTGAGTTCTTTCAAAAGCATCTTCCTCAGGGGTCTGGAAAGGTCAAAACCAAGTGCCAAGCCGGATACCTTGGAAACAAATAAGCATACTGCATTGCATACTAACCTTTTGTTTTGTTTTGTAGGTTTTGTTTGTTTTTTGTTACTAACTCTGTTGTGATTCAGGAACTATTGCTCGGCGTCGGGTTTTCCCACTCAACCGTCCACACAGATATCCTACCCGCAACAACCTTCCGGGTATACAGATGGACCAGGTACAACAGGATCTTACAGAGGTCAGGAACCAAATGGCCAATGAGAGACTGGAAATGAGGAATCAGATGACACAATTTATGGAAGTGATGAATGGATTGGCACAGAGCCAAGAGAGATTAAGAGCCTTGGTAGAGAGGCAGACTCAGGAAGACCCCCATCTAGGGACTGGTGGAACAAGCAACAATGAGAGGGCTCAGCCTCATGTCAACCCACCTGTATTTGGGCCCCACCTTCATCCAGAGATCAATATCCCTGCTAATGTACAAGGGAATGCTGCTACAGGAAGGGTACTCCAAGAAGACGCCCAAGAAGATCAGTTCACAGTGATGGGAGCTGGGGATGAGGCCTATGACAGAAGGCTAGATGAAATTGCTGAGAAATTAAGATCCTTGGAGTCTCAAAACTCCTTGGGTTTTGATGTTATGGACATGGGCTTAGTGGACGGGGTCAGGATTCCCCACAAGTTTAAACCTTCGTGCTTTGAGAAGTACAACGGAACCTCCTGTCCACGGACCCACTTGCAATCTTTTCTGGGGAGGCTGAAGGCATATACCATGGACGAAAAGCTATGGATGTTTTATTTTGAGGATAGCTTAACAGGAGCTTCAAAGGAATGGTACTCTCATTTGACTAGAGCAACTATCAGGTGCTGGAAGGACTTGGCTGAGGCCTTCATTAGACAATACCAGTACAACTTGGATATAGCTCCCAACAGGACTCTCCTGATGGGAATGTCACAATCATCCAAAGAAAGCTTCCGGGAGTACGCCCAGAGGTGGAGACAGCTGGCTGCTGCTGTCCAGCCACCCATGTCGGAGAGAGAGATGGCCGACATGTTTATGAACACCCTCCAAGGAACATACATTGACAGGCTAGCTGCCTTTTCTCCTACCAGCTTCGCTGATGTGGTTATAGCCGGAGAGAGAATTGAGAGCCTGTTAAAGATGGGCAAAATTTCTAACAACGGTGCTAGCTCGTCCAGCAACCCAAAAAAGCCTTTTGTGGGACCTAGAAGGACTGGTGAGACTAATGTTATCCATACCAACAGGGGCGGACCCTAGTATGATCATAGGTTTGTGGCAGCAGTCACCATTCCCGCTCCGATTCATCCACAACCAGCGTACCAACCACAGCAACAACCCCACTACCAGCAACAAGCTCAATATCCACCTCAGAGAAATTATAACAACAACAACACCAGCAACAACAATCAGCAAAGACCGTATCAACAGAGACCATCTCAGGCCAATAGGGTGATTGATCCGATCCCTATGCCTTATGCAACATTATTGCCACAACTCCTAAAACTCAACCTGGTTGAGCTAAGAACGTTGGCACCTCCAGATCCTGCCAGTCTACCCAGAAATTACGACGCCAGCGCCAGATGTGCTTTTCACTCAAATGCACCTGGCCACAGTACGGAGAAGTGCAGAGCTTTGCACATGAAAGTACAGGATCTGGTAGACTCCAAAGCTCTAAACTTTGCACCACCACCAAATGTTAACAAGAACCCTATGCCAAACCACGGAGGACCCAGAATCAATGCTATTGAAGAAGACAAGCCGTCTTACTTAATAACCCGTGTGGGTCAGATTCGGACACCTTTGGTAGAGATTAAAGCTCAACTCCTTGAATGTCAAATATTCCCGGGAAGTGAGCTAGGGTGTGCTTATTGCAACATTTCAGTGATTGTTGTGATAACTTGAGAGATGGCTGTCGCTCCCGAAGATTTGCATCCTGGTACAAGCGCGAACGGTCGGCGAAGGGAACAGTGAGAACACACAGCCGTGAACTCACTGGAGATGAATAGAGTCGCCAGCTAGGCATTTTTATCCCGGAGGAAAGGCAATGCTGCATAGACCTAGAAAGATACGGATAAGACGGTTGCGAACCAGAGAGACTGAGAAAGGGGGTTGGTTACAACCTGGGAAGGTATTAGCACCCAGATTGTCCGCCGTACTCGACGGGATCCACGCTTAAAAGATTTGTGTTTTAAAGGGGTAGTGTCAGTGCAATTTGTGTATAAAATAGCTGGAAAAGATGTACAGGTGTCAGTGTAAAGTGTATAAGTGATGTGAAGTATGAAAGTGCCAGTGAAAGAATGAGAATGAATTGCTCATGATAATGAGGCTAAGAGAATGAGGCTGGAAGGAGGGGGGATGGACAGAGACTTTTGTTCGATAACTGTTAAGTTATGCCTACGTATCCTCTCGTGCAATGAGGAAGTCAGAACACCGTAGTTCGACCCAAAGAGACTGAAAGGTGAATTGACTTGTGAACTGCTTACTTGCCTATGCTCAAGTGTATGATCTGTCTGGCACAGATGCAAACTGTCTTGCATTAGACGGAAGAAGCAAGTTCTCGTTTGTGAGTGAAGATGATGAGGAAAGAATCCCGAAGGAGACGATTATTGTTTGTTTTTGAGTTTTCAGTCTTTTATTGCTTTTGAAAGTTTGTCATAAGTTAATGAGCTTAAGCCTAAACCAATGGATTTAGTAAACTCATCACATCTTCCCTCTGATTAGGGGTAATGAGAATACCTTAAGTGTGAAGTCAGATTCTCACACTTAATCACCTTTGGTGTAGGATTAAGATCATTAACCTACTTGTGATTATTTAGATGTTTTTGGTGTTTTTGTTTAGTGTTGAGTAATGAGGTTAAGCCATAATCAGGGATTAAACAGACTCATTACACCATCCTAAAAGAAGGATGATAGATGAGAATGTTTAAGCTGAGGAAAGCTCCTCAACTTAATCCATGATTAGGGATTAAACTCATGACAAAACAAAGCCTTTATTAAGTGGATTTTAGTTAATGATATGATGATGAAGTGTTTTTTATGATTTGTAAGACAACTTGAGGGGGACTTGTCCATTAACACTAGGGTTAGTCCTTCTTAACCACTTAAGGAAGAATTAGAACCCTAATGCAAGGCCCAAGTTACAAGTGTGATGTCTTGATGATTATTAAGTGAATTGATTAAGAGATTTAAACACCTTAAGGGTTTAATACTTAGGATTAAAGTTATACACTCCATCCTAAGAGAAGGATGCAGGCATAACCCTAATCACAAAGTCTTAAAGCCTTTAGGGTTTAGTCCCTGATTATGAGATGAGAAGAGAAGACTCAAAGAGAGACACAAAGGCAAAACTATGAGGGGAGACTAATCAAAACCCTAATTCATTGTCATGCTTGGTTGATCCTAAGGTTTGTGAGGTTTCCAAGAACAATCTTCAAAGAGAACCACCAGGATGCAGATGAACAAGATCAAGAGAAGCAAAGTGACTTGCTTCATTCAAGAAGTCAAGTCACTTGAAGAAAGAAAGTGGGAGGAACAAGAATGAGCAAGCTCAAACTCAAACACAAACATAAATGCAGCAATGGATGCAAGAGAGATGAAAAGAAAAGTTATGAGAAGTGAAGGCAAATTCACTTCCCAAGTTTACTTACCACCTGAAATGTTAGAAAGAAATGCAATGCAATGCTAAATGAAATGAAATGGTATGATGATAGACCAAACCAGAAGCATGTTGATGATGAAAATGATGCTATGAGATGCTGCAAATATGAGGCAAGGCATGGGGATGCTCATACAAGATTATGAATGCACATGATGCAAGTTAAGGAGCATGAACAAGCATGGAAAGTTATGAATCATACAAGACAAATGACATGGCAAACATGTAATGCAATGGTCAAACATGCTTTCTATATGTCTTAAGATGTCAAATGAAACACAAGAATGTATAAAATGCAAAGACAAGTCATGTTATGCAAGGAAATGCAAGAAGGATGCAAGAGAAGGCCCAAATTAGGGTTCATGAATCAAACATCAAACAAAAACCCCAAAACAGAAGCAAACCTTAAGATAAAAAAAAGGAAAATGCTACCCAAAGAAACCCTAAACCTATAATGAACCACTGCCCAAAGGGGAACTCTCAACTCTCAACCAAACTCAAGTTATGATTTTTACAAGTTATTAGGGTTTTTAGGGTTCTTAGACAAAAGAAATGTCAAACAATTGGAAAATGCAAGATCAAATCATGGCTATTTTACCCTAGAAACTACATGCCAAACACAAAACAATGCAAGAAGAATCAATGTCTCAACCTTCTCCAATAGGCAGAAATGAATTTTTGAATCCATGATCAAAATAATGCATAAAAAATGATTTAATTCAATGAAAAATTCTTAAAATGCATCAAGATCAAAAAAGAAATTTGGTTTGAAGGTTGGACAATGTTTCTAAATGTCTTAGAACATTTCATGAATTTTTTTGTAATTTTTAAATACCTAAAAGTATTTTTAATTAATTAATTTCCATTAATCAATTAAAAATAATCTTTTAAATATTTAAAAATACTTTTTTAATGATAAAAAATATAATAAAAATATTTTTGGGTCTTAAAAATTAATAAAACCTTAAAGAAAAAGTTTCATAATTTTTAAGATATTTTTGCTATTTTAAAATAAATATGCAAATTAAATGAAAGAAAATGAAATAAAAAATTAAATAAAATGAAAGTATGCAGCATGGAAGGCCAGGATTCAATCTGGAAATGAGAGGGTTGACTGCGCGCCAGATCCAATGGGCCACATTCAAACTGGGCTAAACTTAATTAATTAAATAAATTAAACCTAATTAAGTTAATGACAAGATCTGGGCCATTGGATGCGCGCGGGAAAAGACCTGGTCAACTCATCCAACGCCTGAAATTCAAACCTGAAGCCCTAACCCTAATTACCCATTAATGACTTTCAGGTCACCGGAGACGAGCTCCGGTCGTCTTCTCCGGTGACCTTCTCCCCTGAAAACTTCCAAATCCTTCCCTAGGTCACTAAAATGAAATCTAAAACCATGGAAATGTTCCTCAACCTCTCACGAATCAAACCCCTCTCTCAAAACAAATTTATTCTTCCTAAACAAACTGAATCGAAGAAAATGAGTTCTAGGGCACGCAGGTTTCAGATACAAATTAAATGCTCAAAACAAAGCCATTTTCAAAACCAATGATACCAGGATGATCAGGACAACACAAAGAACAAGTTTGTAACAAGAAAAATGATTTCTGGAAAAATAATTTTCAAGCTACCTGAGATTTGAAGCTTTCAGTTTGAAGACTTTCTGGCCACCTCCTTCAGTGCAAACTTCTCCACTTGGTCCCCAGAAGATGTTTGAATGCTCAAAAGGAGTTTAAGTTGGCTGGTTGATGAGTTTCGATAGCTTCTGCTCAAGCTCAGTCAAAAATGGCAATGGAGCTTTAGGCAGTTTCAGGTCATGGTGATGGGTTCTATGTGATCCTGAGGATGAATGGAGAAGGTCTGGAGTGTTTGTTGGTGTGTTTGTGGTTTGTGGAAGGAGATTCGATTGAAACTGCAAAATGAAGTGAGAAATGGCAGTGAGATGTTCAGGCTGTTTCAGGCTTGTGTTCTTGGTGCTGGGTGGTCTATGGAGCAAGGTGAGTTGAATGATGAAGAGGGTTTTTGTGTTTGTATGCTGTGGAGAGAAATTCGAAGGCTTATGCAAATGGGAGTGTTTTTGTGAATGTGTTCAATGAGAGAGCTTCAGCCTTGCTTAGTACATGGAATGGCTTGCAAAATGATATGTTATTTTAATCCAAGTGGCCAGAGGATGTGACATGGCCTGTGGTGATAGGTAAGTTTACTTTTGCCAAAAGTCAAAAATCTTGTAAGAGAGGCATGGGCTTGATACTAGCTTGGTACAAAGGCTAGGGATGGCGCAGCATGGTGTGGTGAGAGAGCCAGCAAGGTTCAAAGGCCAAGGCAGCAAGTTGAGGAAAGTGTCATGAGTGTTTTGCAACTTGGTTACCTTTTTGAAATCTCATGAAAAATGCCTTGTTACATGAACTAAACACATGTGATCTTTGGTTCAAATCTGATTTTGGGACTTAAAGAATGTTTATGTGCTAGTTTGAAATGAATTAGAGGCTGCAATTTGACTTAGCACATGATTTTGCAATTTTCACACTTGGTGCATATCTTGAAAATAAGTGATTTTTGCCAACTTTGCAATGCCATAACTTTTGATCCAAGAAGAGTTTGATCATGTTCTTGTACTTTTTGAAAAGGGAAAAATGAGATCTACAACTTTCATGACCAAAGTTTTTCCATTTGAAGCCTTTTTGGATCAAGAATCATGGCTTGAAAAATGACCTAAAATGATGCATTCTTGAAAAGTCAACTATGCCCAAAAAGTCAACATTTGCAAAAACCCTAAATTCTTGATTTTTATGAACTTCAACCTTCTTCCATGATCAAATAAAGATCATATACACTCAAAAATGATGAAGATCACCCATTGGTTGGGTCATTGGGGGCCTCAGATGCCCTGATTTTACACTGACTTGTCTGAAAAGTCAACCCTTGATCAGATGACTTCCCCATGGAATTTCTTCATGAAAATTGATATGCATACTCCCTATACCATATAGAGATCAATGGAAACAAGAATGACCAAAAAATTTGGAGTTATGGCCTCTGAAACCAAAACCCTAATTTTCAGTCAACTGTGCAGTTCAACCTGGCTCTGCATCCACTCAAAACCCTAGTTCTTGTGATTCCTCTGCAATTTTGACTTTGAGGAGATGAAATATGACATAAGAACACACATGGACCACTTTGAGTTGATTGGTGGCCTTTGGAGTGGCCCAAGATGCTTTGGGATTGCCCAGATCACAAACCCTAGGTGCAGATGACTTAGAAACTATGCAGTGAATCAAAAATGAGATGTGAGATGATATGATTGTGCTTATGCATATGAGGATGATCACAAGCCATGGTGTAATGGGTGAGGGCAAATTTGGGGTGTTTACAGCTGCCCCTATTCAAACATGAGTTAGCTGTGCAGGATGTAAGCAACGGCTTAACAGGCAAACAAGATAACTTGTGGTTGAATATCAAAGACAGTCCAAAATTTGCACTCACAGAAACGAAGAAGAAAAGGGATATAGATTGTAAAAGCAAATAAAGTATATTGTAAAGTGTGGGCGACAGAGGACGACCGTCGAGCAGAGGACGACTGCTGGGTAAATAGCAATGACGGGGACGGCCGACATGCTGGGGGAAAGTGCAGAAAATAAAGCAATGACGGGGACGGCCGACATGCTGGGGATAAAAAGTAAAGCCAAGACGGGGACGGACGACTAGCTGGGGAAAGTGATAATATGATGGGGACGGCCATCAAGATAAAGTTGTAAAATTCTCTGGGGATTAATGAAACATGACGGGGACGGCTATCAAGTTCATAAAGCAAAGTAACCAAACGATGGGGACGGCCATCGGGCTAAAAAAGGAAAAGGGACCACGACGGGGACGGCCATCGGGTTAAAGAATAAATGAAAAGAACAGATGATGGGGTACGGCCATCAAAGGTGAAGGACGATCACCTAGCAGGGGACGGCTGCTCTGTTGGGAATAAAAGAAATATGATGGGGACGGCCATCAAAGGTGGAGGACGACCACCTGGCAGGGTACGGCTGCCGAAGATATCAACGATGGGGACGGCCATCGGATAGAAAAGGTCAACGATGGGGACGGCCATCGGACGAGCATGATGGAGGACGACCATCAAGAAGTGGAGGACGACCACTCAGCAGGGTACGGCTGCTCTCAAGGTTTGTCATGACATAGGACGAATGTCAGATAACCACAATCAACAATGGGGACGGCCATTGGATAAAGTGATGAAGGACGATCATCAAAAGGTGGAGGACGACCACCTAGCAGGGGACGGCTGCTAAAATCGACGATGGGGACGGCCATCGGATGAGCATGATGGAGGACGACCATCAAGAAGTGGAGGACGACCACTCAGCAGGGTACGGCTGCTCTCAAAGGTATCATAACACAGGACGAGTGTTAGATAAAAAGAAAATTGGTTGGTGATCTACTGGGGAACAGTAAACACGGACGAGTATTTACATCCAAGAAAACAAAAGGTATAAGTGTTTAGATGTTTGTGTATAGATTAAAGATGCGGACGAGCATCCTTAAGACTACGATACGGACGAGTATCGAGTAGAAACAAATACTGACACGTGTTCAGAGATGATGATACGGACGAGTATCATCTGGTTAACAAGGAACACGGACGAGTGTTGAATCTGAAGGGACTCTTCTGGGGAATAGTAGACACAGACGAGTATCCATATTCAAGAAAACATAAGTGTTTGACACGGTGTATGGATTAAAGATGCGGACGAGCATCCTTAAGACTATGATACGGACGAGTATCATGTAGAAACAAACACTAGACGCAATGTTCTGAGATGATGGTACGGACGAGTACCAACTGGTTAACAAAGAACAAGGACTACCGTCGAATCTGTGGGGATATGAGTGATGGTGTATACAAGATACGGACGAGTATCTGTATAAGTGTACCATGAGTAGTGAGTATTGTATTGTAAGATGAGTGTTTTAACTGCTGGGGAGAGTGACACGGACGAGTGTCAAAAGGGAAAAGTATGATATTAACAAGTGTATGGGTTGATGAAAGTGTACGCGACTGCGCTGGGGATATGACACGGACGGGTGCCAAGAAGGTGTATATACAGGTATATGTGAGTGCAAAGAGGACGTCTTTGGCTTTCTGCTGGTGATATGACACGGACGGGCGTCAGGAGGCATCTGTAATGCGGGTGATCTTGTTTGTAGAGTGTATTCAGGCGACCTGTTTGGGGAAGTGATGACACGGACGGGTGCCAAAAGGTGTATATATTGGTGTTTGTGATTGGAGAGGCAACTGCTTTTGCTGGGACTCTGGTGGGGATGTTTGTATAATGATGATGAACGGTTATTATTCACAAGTGTTACTTCAAAACATGGCTTATGATTATGCTATGCATTTGATTTTTGCCGTAATGCTCCGTATTAGACGGAATGCTACGCTCTGAGGGGATAGTATGATGCAAATGCCATGATTATGCAAAGAGGCACCGATCCGGAATTCGGATCCTGCCGCTGCGAAGATCTCTGATTGATCTGCTTGAAGTGAACATCCCAGCTGGGGATGAGATCATTGGTAGATCTAATGATGTATCTGTTTGGGGATATAGGTCACTGATTGACATATCCCTATAATATGAGAGGCCCAGCTGGGGTTTGTAGAAGCTTTCTGTACTCTGTTGTGACTTCTTCGCGCGTTGCTCTTCTGAATAGAGGCTGGGGATTCTGTGGGGAGATGATCCCCTGACTCCTGTACTCAGCTGAGGATGAAATGGCAACTCGGCTGGGGAATTGTGAGAGGCAACTCAGCTGGGGATAGTGCATTTCGGATGCCGAGATTGAGTGTATGTCGATTTGGCAACTTTGCTGGGGAAGTGGGCACCTTCCAGTGCCACGTGGAAGATAGACCGAGTTGATAATGATTTTCCAGTTTGCCAAGACGTGACTTGCATGCCCCAGGTTGCGTTCTGGATACCTGCAATCCTGCAAAGGTAAGGAAACGTACAAAAGGTCCCGAGGTATCCCTTACTGGATTCCGTCATAGGAGTTAAGTACTTTCGAGAATAATCACATTTCCTGTAAGCATGTGTTTTTATTTTTAGAGAAAGGCATATGTACTTATGCAATTGTATTTTTAGAGATATCAGACAACTCTTTGCAAAACGTAAATGTAAAAACGAAACATGACCGAAAATCTGATTTTATTAATTCATGTGCCCTGAATTGGCAAGATACAGTCAAGGAAACATATCTCCTGAAATGAAGAGATTGTTACAAATTGAGAAACAAAATGCTGGCGATGCTGACGACGCTTTCAAGGAGCTTACTCTTCTGCTATGACTCGTATGACAATGACGTTCTTCTCGTCTTGCTTTCTGGAGAGAGTTGATTTTGATTGAAGCTTGATTCCGTCGAAGCTTTCTAAGTTGTAAGCGATAAAGACGAATTCAGAATGCAGTTGTTCGCTTATTCCCTTATTTTGCATGGATCGCCCTTTCGGGTTTTCAATCCATCGGGATACCCATTTTTGCCTGAGTTGTCCAATGCGGCTTTTCAACTCAGCGGGTGTACATTTTTTTTGTTTATTTCCCTTATTTTTGCCCGAGTCTTTTATTCTGTTTTTGACTCGCCGGGATGCCCTATTTTTGCCTGGACTTACATTCTGTTTTTATGTCCAGCGGGTCATTTTATGCGAAGTATTTTTTAACTGCATCTGAATTCACAGGGGACGGGAAATCTTCACCATCCATGGTGCTGAGCATCAGCGCTCCGCCAGAGAAAACTTTCTTTACAACGAATGGTCCTTCATAATTTGGAGTCCATTTTCCCCTGTAGTCTGTATGAGGAGGGAGGATTCTTTTCAACACAAGATCCCCTACTTGGTACTCTCGGTGCCTGACTTTCTGATCGAAGGCCCTCTTCATTCTCTTCTGATATAACTGCCCATGGCAGATTGCAGCCAATCTTTTCTCTTCGATCAGACCTAGTTGTTCGAATCGGGACCGAACCCATTCTGCTTCACTCAGTTTAACATCCATTAATACCCGTAACGAGGGTAGTTCAACTTCAACAGGTAGGACCGCTTCCATACCATATACAAGCTGATAAGGTGTTGCCCCAGTGGACGTTCTGATTGACGTGCGGTACCCATGCAAGGCAAACGGTAGCATTTCATGCCAGTCTTTGTAGGTGATTACCATCTTCTGCACAATCTTCTTGATATTCTTGTTAGCTGCCTCAACAGCGCCATTCATCTTTGGCCTGTAAGGAGAAGAATTGTGATGTTGGATCTTGAAGTCCCGGCACAGCTCTGCCATCATTTTGTTGTTTAAATTGGAACCATTATCAGTAATGATTCGCTCGGGCACTCCATACCGACAGATGATGTCTCTCTTCAGGAATCGGGCTACCACTTGCCTAGTAACATTTGCATATGAGGCTGCTTCAACCCACTTGGTGAAATAGTCAATGGCGACCAGGATGAATCTGTGACCATTTGAAGCAGTCGGCTCAATCTTGCCAATCATATCAATACCCCACATAGCAAAGGGCCACGGTGAAGACATGATGTTCAAAGGATTGGGAGGCACATGCACCTTATCTGCATAGATCTGGCATTTATGGCATTTTCTGGCGTAAGCACAACAGTCTGCATCCATTGTGATCCAGTAATAGCCTGATCTTAGCAATTTCTTAGCCATGGCATGCCCTCCTGCGTGGGTACCAAAAGATCCTTTGTGCACTTCATGCATCAACAAATCTGCTTCCGTCTTGTCAACACATCTGAGGAGTACCATGTCAAAGTTCCTTTTGTATAAAGACCCATCAGTGTTCAGAAAGAAACTACCAGCAAGCCTTCTCAAAGTCTTCTTATCATTGGAAGATGCCCCAGGTGGGTATGTCTGATCCTCCAAGAAGCACTTAATGTCATGGAACCAAGGCTTATCATCTTTTACAACATCCGCTGCAAATACATATGCTGGTCTGTTGAGTCTGGACACTGAAATCTGAGGTATAAAGTTAGCGGCTTGAACTTTGATCATGGATGAAATGGTAGCAAGAGCATCCGCAAACTGATTCTCGTCCCGAGGGATATACTCAAGCTTGACTATTGTGAAGAAAGTCAATAACCTCCTTGTATAATCCCTGTAAGGTATCAGATGATCTTGGTGGGTGTACCATTTCCCGTTGGTTTGATTGACTACCAAAGCTGAATCTCCGAATACGGTCAATGTCTTGATCCTGAGGTCAATGGCTTCCTCAAGACCCATAATGCAAGCTTCGTATTCAGCTTCGTTGTTAGTGCAGTTGAAAGTGAGTTTTGCCGAGAAAGGCATGCGAACTCCTTTTGGTGTAATGAGTACTGCACCAACACCACGGCCATTCATGTTAACAGCCCCATCAAACATCATAGTCCATTCTTCCTCCGGGTCAGGCCCTTCGGTGTGAATAGGCTCCTCGTGATCTTTTGCTTTAATGAACATGATGTCCTCATCAGGGAAGTCAAACCTCATAGGCTGGTAGTCATCAATGGGTTGCTCAGCAAGATATTCAGATAGTACACTGCCCTTGATGGCTTTCTGAGAGGTGTACCGTATGTCGTATTCTGTGAGAATCATCTGCCATCTTGCAACCCGTCCGGTAAGAGCTGGCTTCTCGAAAATGTACTTAACTGGATCCATTTTTGAGATTAATAAGGTGGTGTGGGTCAGCATATACTGTCTCAGTCGGCGAGCAGCCCACGCTAAAGCACAGCAAGTTTTCTCGAGCAGCGAATAACGTTGTTCACAGTCGGTAAACTTTTTGCTTAGGTAGTATATTGCATACTCTTTTCGACCAGACTCGTCATGCTGGCCCAGCACACACCCCATTGACTCTTCTAGCACTGTCAAGTACATAATCAGAGGTCTTCCTTCCACTGGCGGCATAAGGATTGGAGGTTCTTGCAGATATTCCTTGATCTTGTCAAAAGCCTTCTGGCAATCTTCGTTCCACCTGACCGTTTGTTCCTTTCTTAACAGCTTGAACAAAGGTTCACAGGTTGCCGTGAGGTGAGATATGAACCGTGAAATGTAGTTCAATCGACCTAAGAACCCTCGAACTTCTTTCTCAGTTTTCGGCGCAGGCATTTCTTGAATAGCCTTGACTTTATCAGGGTCAACCTCAATCCCTTTCTCGCTTACAATAAAGCCCAGCAATTTACCGGATCGCACCCCGAATGTGCATTTGTTGGGGTTCAGCTTTAGTTGGTACTTCCTCAGACGCTTGAACAACTTCAGCAGATTCACCAGGTGATCTTCCTCTGTAAGGGACTTGGCGATCATATCATCCACATAACATTCTATTTCCTTGTGGATCATATCGTGGAACAATGTCACCATAGCCCGCTGATAGGTTGCACCAGCATTCTTCAACCCGAATGGCATCACTTTGTAACAGAACGTGCCCCAAGGTGTAATGAATGTTGTCTTCTCCATGTCTTCAGGTGACATCTTGATCTGATTATATCCTGAAAATCCATCCATGAAGGAGAATACCGAGAACTGAGCCGTATTATCCACCAATACATCAATGTGAGGTAATGGGAAGTCATCTTTCGGGCTGGCTCTGTTCAGATCCCGGTAGTCAACACACATTCTTACTTTGCCGTCCTTCTTAGGCACAGGTACTATGTTAGCAACCCACGGCGGATAGCTAGTCACAGCAAGGAACCCGGCGTCCCATTGCTTTTGTACCTCTTCCTTGATTTTCATAGCCATGTCTGGGCGAGTTCGGCGCAACTTCTGTTTGACCGGTGGGCATTCTTCCCTCAAAGGCAGCTTATGCACGACTATATCGGTGTCCAACCCTGGCATATCTTGATACGACCAAGCAAACACATCAACATACTCCTGAAGCAGATCTACCAGTTGCCTCTTCACTGAGTCTTGCAGGCAGGCCCCGATTTTAACTTCTTTCACGTCTTCGTCAGTACCAAGATTAATCACTTCAATCTCCTCCTGATGAGGAGCAATAACCTTTTCCTCCTGTCTCAACAACCTGGCTAGCTCTTCAGGAAGCTCATATTCTTCATCAACCCCTTCATCAGCTTGATTGATCGGATTGTCAAAGTCATACGATGTCATAGCCGTGCTGTTGTCGGTGCTGTCAGGAAGGCACTCTCTGCAAGGGTTAAGTTTGTTCATTTTAGTGATTGATTTTAATCTTGCTTTAGAAAAAGTGAAATGAAGTTATCATTTTGAAAACACCGCCATTTATTTTTGTACAAAAAGAAAAATGGAAAAACAGTGAGCATAAAAGAAAAAGACTCGTTTGCAAAAAGATGTCTGATATTTCATTAATTTAATCTTGTTTGCACAAAAGTACAGATGGCCCTGATCACAAAATGAGTCTTGTCATCTTGGGCAAGATGCAAGACTTGGATGCATGCTTATAAAAATGCAGGAAATAATAATTACTCTGCACGAGTAACTCTTATAATTTCCTGGGAAGACCAGTTCGAGACACTGCTCCCCGGGATCTTTGGACGAATCCAATTCTCCAGATTGCGCTCCTCTTCCAGCTCGTCTTCCAGACAGTTGATAGCATCGGGGGTAAGCATCCCCCCACTGACAAAACCAGGCTCTGCAGCAGCCTTTGCTTGATGTTGAGTTGGTCTGTAACCCAACCCAAATTTGTCCTTCTTCTCCTCCACAGCTAAAACCTTGCCCCAGCCTAGGGCAGTTCCTTCTTCAACAACCTTCCGGGCTTGTTGGTAAGATGACATGGAGATCCCTGACACAGCAAATGCTTCATTGACGTTCAAGGCTTCAAAACCTTGGCTCATTGTTTCATGGATCTCCCCATCCATCTCAATGTATTTGTAAGTAGCCAGATGGCTAACGAAAATATCCTCTTCCCCACAGATTGTGACAACTTGACCTTCCCACTCAAATTTTAACTTTTGGTGAAGGGTAGACGTTACTGCGCCGGCGGCGTGAATCCAGGGCCTACCCAACAAACAGCTGTAGGCGGGCTGAATGTCCATCACATAAAAGATAGTTTTAAAGGTCTGTGGGCCAATTGTCACAGGCAGCTCAATCTCTCCCAGAACCGATCTCTTCGAACCATCAAAGGCTCTTACCACCAGGTTGCTGGGTCTCAATGCCAATCCATCATATTCTAACTTCACCAGAGCCTTCTTTGGTAAGACATTCAGGGAAGAACCTGTGTCCACCAGCACATGAGAAAGGACAGCTCCTTTGCATTCCAGGGTTATGTGCAAGGCTTTGTTGTGGTTGCGGCCATCCGCTGTCAAGTCAGAATTGGTAAACCCTAGCCCATTGCTAGCAGTAACATTTCCAACCACGGTTTCCAATTGGTTGACAGTAATCTCCTCAGGCACGTAAGCTGCGTGCAAGACTTTAAGTAGTGCATTCCGATGGGCTTCGGAGCATATAAGCAGTGAGAGGATAGAGATTTTGGATGGCGTCTGGTGAAGCTGATCCACAATTTTATAATCACTCTTTTTGATGATTCGCATAAACTCATCAACTTCCTGATCAAATGGAGTTTTCAGGGCTTCTTTGGCAACTTGGTCTTCCTGCACCGGGCCTTTTCCTTTTGCCTTGGCAGCAGCTTCTGCTTCGGCAGTAGGTCTTTGAACTTGTGAAGCAAAGAGACGTCCGCTTCGAGTGAAGCCTCCGCCTCCCCCCACATTATCTACTTGTGGTGCAGGTGTTGATGTTTCCAGAGTGATTCTTTTTCCTTCGCAATACAAGTCAGAGCCATAGTGCCAGGGGATGGCCCTATTGCTTTCATATGGTACTGGTCCAGGCACCGTGACAGTGACCGGACTGATTGCTGCTGCTGAAGGGACTGTTATTGTTTGTGGATCATAAAAGATTGTAACTGGTGCTCTGGCGGGAGCAGCACCTTCTGAATGGTAGGCAGAATTATTTTCAGGATCGTAGAATATGGTGACGGTAGAGACATCTTCATGATTGATTGCTGGTGTTGTAGGAGGTACTGTTGGAAGGACTGTTGTTGTTGCTGACGGAGATTCGAAATGGAATGAAGCTGAAGTTGTAGCAGGAGAAACTGTTGAAAACTGATCATTTGGGAGGACAGATGAAGTACTGGTTGATGTTGCTGGTGAGTTGTCGGGAACAATAGTTGCTGTAGTTGTAGGAGGTTCTGAAACCGTTGTTGATGAAGTTGCCGGATTTGTTGGGAATGATGTAGTGATCTGTAGCAGGCCACTCTGAATAAGGCTGTCAATGCCATTCCTCAGGTCCTCGCACCCATTCCATGAAATATTGCAATAGGGACACCCTAGTTCACATCCCGGAAATATTTGGTTTTCACGGAGTTGAGCTTTGATTTCCACCAATGGCGTCCGGATCTGATCCACACTTGTTATTAAATAAGACGGTTGGTCTTCTTCAATAGCGTTAATTCGGGGACCACCATGATTTGGCATTGGGTTTTTATTGACATTGGGCGGAGGTGCAAAATTCAGAGCCTTGGAGTCTACCAAGTCTTGTACCTTCATATGCAGAGCTCTGCATTTTTCTGTACTGTGACCAGGTGCGTTCGAGTGAAAAGCACACCTAGCATTGGAGTCATAGTTCCTTGGTAGACTGTTGGGATCCGGAGGTGCCAACGTTCTTAGCTCAACCAGGTTGAGTTTCAGAAGTTGTGGCAGCAAGGCAGCATACGGCATTGGGATCGGGTCGATCACTCGGTTAGCTTGGGATGGTCTTTGTTGGAATGGCCTTTGTTGATTGTTGTTGTTGGAGTTGTTGTTGAAGTTCCTTGGAGGATACTGATTCTGCTGATACTGAGGTTGTTGTTGGAAGTTTTGTTGAGGAGGTTGATAGACTGGCTGAGGATGAGCTGGAGCAGGGATAGTGACTGCTGCTATTGACCTCTGAGCATATTGGGGCCTACCCCTGTTGGTGTGGATGACATTAGTCTCGCCAGCTCTTCTCGGGCCTGCAAAAGGCTTTCTTGTACTGCTGGACGAACTGGCACCATTATCAGAGATCTTACCCATTTTCAACAGGCTTTCAATTCTCTCCCCAGCTATGACAACATCTGCGAAGCTGGTGGAAGAGAAAGCAGCCAACCTGTCAATATACGTTCCCTGAAGAGTGTTCATAAACATGTCTGCCATTTCTCTCTCAGACATAGGGGGTTGAACGGCAGCAGCCAATTGCCTCCATCTCTGGGCATATTCCCGGAAACTTTCCCTTGACGACTGTGACATTCCCATTAGGAGAGTCCTGTTGGGTGCCATGTCTAGATTATACTGATACTGTCTAATGAAGGCCTCTGCCAGGTCCTTCCAGCATCTTACAGTTGCCCTTGTCAAATGGGAATACCATTCCCTAGAAGCTCCAGTCAAGCTATCTTCGAAGTAGAACATCCAAAGTTTCTCATCCATTGTATAGGCCTTCAGCCTTCCCAGAAATGATTGCAAATGAGTCCGGGGGCATGAAGTCCCATTATACTTTTCGAAACAAGGAGGCTTGAACTTATGGGGGATCCTGACCCATGTCCATGACGTCGAAACCCAACGAATTTTGAGATTCTAAGGACCTCAACTTCTCAGCTATTTCTTCCAATCGTCTATCATAAGTTTCCTCTCCAGCACCCATTACTGTGAATTGGTCCTCCTGAGGATCTTCTTGAAGTACTCTGGCTGCAGTAGCTGTTCCTTGAATGTTTGCAGGAATATTAATCTCAGGATGTAGATGTGGGCCAAACACAGGGGGGTTAACATGTGGTTGCACCCTTTCATTGTTACTTGTGCCAGCAGTTCCCACATGGGGCTCATCTTGATTCCTCCCTTCTACCAAGGTTCTGAGCCTCTCCTGGCTTTGAGCTAAGTTGTTCATCACTTCCATGAACTGTGTTATCTGGGTTCTCATCTCCAGCCTTTCGTTGGCCATCTGGTTTCTGACCTCCGTAAGGTCCTGCTGCATCTGATCCATCTGGATTCCCGGAAGGTTGTTTCTAGTTGGGTACCTGTGTGGCCTGTTGAGAGGAAATACCCGGCGGCGAGCAATAATTCCTGAACATCACAACAGAGGTTAGCAACAACAAAACAAAAACCTACAAAACAAACAAAAGGGTTAGCATGCAATGCAGTTATGCTTATTTGTTCTCAAGGTATCCGGTTTGGCCTTCAGTTTTGACCCTTCCAGACCCTTGAAGATGCTGCTGTTGAAGTTGCTTTTGATGTGAACCCAGATAGAAACCAACACAAATATATTACAAAGGTGAAATAATACAATTTGTTCATTTTACAACACCGGCCCCCTAAGGGGTCAAAATACATCACAAAAAACAAAAGTACATGGAAAAGGAACAACAACAAGCAAATGATCAAACTCCAAGGCCAAACTCATCCTCACGAACTTCCTTGAGAAGTGCTTCGGTCACAGGATCAGCCGGATGCTCCGTAAGATTTCTGATGAGAAGGTTTTTTGTTGCAACAGCTGCAGTCAACTTCCTGTTCTGACTTTGGTCCTTAGACCTCTTCACTCCAGCTCTGATTTCTAGCTCTGATATTTCCTTCTGGGCTGCTGCCAGGGCTTTTTCCATCTGCTCCATCTTGTCTTGAACTCTCTTGTCTTCTAGAGTACGGGCCTCAGTGATCCGGACCCACCTGGCCTGACTCTCTTTCAGGTACAAGTCTGTTCTTGCTCTCTGGAACTGGGCTTCTTTACAAGCATTCTTCAGAATCTGCTCACCAGCTTTAGACTTGTTGATATAATCTCCAGACTTCTCAATTTTGGTCAAGTGTTCCACTCTCAACTTCTCCAATCTTTCAATCTCTCTCATACCTTCACTCCTCTCCCGGAGGGTCTTCTGCAATGCTTGGGTTAGCTTCCCATTTCTTTCCTTCAAGCTCTCAAACTCCTCCAAACTGATAGTGGCAGGGGGTGGTGCTGAAGATGACTCAGGCATGTCTTCTATGGTAAAGGGCATTCCAGAGAATTGGGCCCTAGCATGGGACCACTCATAATATTGGACTGATGCCACATTATTGCACTTCCCCAGAATGGTGATTCCCTTGGTTTGAACATGATCCCAGGCCCAGGCAGCCTGCCTAACAACAGCCAAACTAATCTTGTTCTCACAGTAGAGGGTCTCAACCAAGTCTTGTTCCCTAGGAGTATGAACCAGTGCATAGCCTAATTGCCTTCTGAACAGCAGAGGGTTGTAATTGATACTTCCCTTAACTCCTATTAAGGGCACATTGGGAAAGTGCCCACAGCTTGTGATGATATCTCTGCCCTTGGTGCTCTGAGTACACCATCTGATGTCTGCTGAAGTGAGAGTAGTGAGCCTCTTAGCCCAGTTGCTTTGCTGATGAGGATTTAGGAATGCATCTGTCCTGGGTAGATGCCTGAGAAGCCAAGCATGAAATAATGGAGCACAACACCTCACTAGCCTCCCCCTCTGCTTCTCATTCTTCTGATGTACTGAGTAATAGAGATCACCCAATAGGGTTGGCACTGGGTTCTTCAGGATGAACAAATGGATTGCATTCTTGCTGATGAATCGAGGCTCATCTGCAAACAACACAATTCCATATACACTTAAGGCCAACAAAGCACAAACAGCTTTCCACTCTCCCAAGGAGGCCTTCAGACTAGCTTGAGAAATCAAGAAGTCCAGATGAAATCCAGGGATCCCAGCTTTAGAGGTCATATGCTGCTCAATCAAAGCAGGTTCCAGGTGCAAAGCTTTTGCTACCTCTCCATTGCTGGGAAAGACCATTTCAGGGTTGAAAGGGGTCTCTCTCTTGATAGGCAAACAAATCAAAGATGAGTATTCTTCTAATAGAGGCCCCAACTGAAAGTCTTGAAAGGTGAAACATCTCAATGGGGGGTCATAAAACTGAATACAGGTATGGATCAGGCTCCTCTGAGATGGGTCCAAATCCATAACCAAGTCAAGTATATCCCCATAATGATCCCTGAACAAAGGTACGTGATCTGGAGTGATCAAGGTTTGGATCCTCCTGATGTCTGATAAGTCTGGTTGGAAGAAATGATAGGTGATGTTGCTTTTCTTTGGAGCCATAAGTGCTGAGACTGAGTAGAGTAAGTGCTGATGAAGATGCTGAGGAATGGGCCACTGGCTGGCTAGTGCTAGTAACTGAAGTATATGGCTGACAGGCTGAAGCAAGTGCTGGTGGAGATAGGTCAAAACTGCAGATGGGGTCAAAACCAAAACCAAAGATGAAGGTGGATACCCTGAAACACAAATAAGCAAATGTTAAAATGATGCAATGGGTATGTATGCAAATGAAATGCAAGGGTTTGTGACTGAGCTGGATCTGATTAACTGCCTTGGTGTAAGTCCATGTGTGTTCAAGAATCCCAGATGGAGGTCTATAAATCCAGTAACCAGGGTGGGGGGCTCAAATAAAGAACCACAAGTCCAGGGTTTTAGAATCACAAGAACTATCCAACATGGAGCATTCTTAACAATAGTCAAAGTAACAGGGTATTCTGAGGTCAAGGTACCTGCAAACCTGTAAACAGCCCAACCCCCTCACAGGTGGTGTTCTAAAACAAGGATCCTCAGACTTGGATCAGTTATGAGAAGTGTAAACACTTCTAACCCGGAGGTACAGTGTTTACAATAACCATAAAAGTTCCTCCTCTAATTCACCTCAGTTTCTGAAGGTCAATACTAAAAGGTCATCCAGACTTAGCAGGCTTCCCAGATAGCCCTAGCATTGCAGGAAATCTGCAACACAGAGTTCTCAAGAAGAAACCCATATCTGAACCGTGTTTCATATTCCCGCACCAGACCGAAATGGAATGGGAAAGAATATGATTCACTCTAGCCTAGGTGTCACTCAGGTCCCAGGTATAGGACCTTAACTCTCAATGAATCACCCACCCACCAAGGCAAACAACAGATCCAGCCAGCAACAATGACAATATGATATATAAATGCAGTAAAGAAAGCAGTAAAGTAACTGTACATAAAGCAATAAACAAAAATAAATACAAGCACAAACAAGCACATAACACCCCAGTAAACACAAATCAAACAAGCGCTAGGAGGAACCCACAAAAAGAACCAGAAGCCCTGGTTGCAATATAAGGTTCCCCAGCAGAGTCGCCAAGCTGTCGCTCCCGAAGATTTGCATCCTGGTACAAGCGCGAACGGTCGGCGAAGGGAACAGTGAGAACACACAGCCGTGAACTCACTGGAGATGAATAGAGTCGCCAGCTAGGCATTTTTATCCCGGAGGAAAGGCAATGCTGCATAGACCTAGAAAGATACGGATAAGACGGTTGCGAACCAGAGAGACTGAGAAAGGGGGTTGGTTACAACCTGGGAAGGTATTAGCACCCAGATTGTCCGCCGTACTCGACGGGATCCACGCTTAAAAGATTTGTGTTTTAAAGGGGTAGTGTCAGTGCAATTTGTGTATAAAATAGCTGGAAAAGATGTACAGGTGTCAGTGTAAAGTGTATAAGTGATGTGAAGTATGAAAGTGCCAGTGAAAGAATGAGAATGAATTGCTCATGATAATGAGGCTAAGAGAATGAGGCTGGAAGGAGGGGGGATGGACAGAGACTTTTGTTCGATAACTGTTAAGTTATGCCTACGTATCCTCTCGTGCAATGAGGAAGTCAGAACACCGTAGTTCGACCCAAAGAGACTGAAAGGTGAATTGACTTGTGAACTGCTTACTTGCCTATGCTCAAGTGTATGATCTGTCTGGCACAGATGCAAACTGTCTTGCATTAGACGGAAGAAGCAAGTTCTCGTTTGTGAGTGAAGATGATGAGGAAAGAATCCCGAAGGAGACGATTATTGTTTGTTTTTGAGTTTTCAGTCTTTTATTGCTTTTGAAAGTTTGTCATAAGTTAATGAGCTTAAGCCTAAACCAATGGATTTAGTAAACTCATCACATCTTCCCTCTGATTAGGGGTAATGAGAATACCTTAAGTGTGAAGTCAGATTCTCACACTTAATCACCTTTGGTGTAGGATTAAGATCATTAACCTACTTGTGATTATTTAGATGTTTTTGGTGTTTTTGTTTAGTGTTGAGTAATGAGGTTAAGCCATAATCAGGGATTAAACAGACTCATTACACCATCCTAAAAGAAGGATGATAGATGAGAATGTTTAAGCTGAGGAAAGCTCCTCAACTTAATCCATGATTAGGGATTAAACTCATGACAAAACAAAGCCTTTATTAAGTGGATTTTAGTTAATGATATGATGATGAAGTGTTTTTTATGATTTGTAAGACAACTTGAGGGGGACTTGTCCATTAACACTAGGGTTAGTCCTTCTTAACCACTTAAGGAAGAATTAGAACCCTAATGCAAGGCCCAAGTTACAAGTGTGATGTCTTGATGATTATTAAGTGAATTGATTAAGAGATTTAAACACCTTAAGGGTTTAATACTTAGGATTAAAGTTATACACTCCATCCTAAGAGAAGGATGCAGGCATAACCCTAATCACAAAGTCTTAAAGCCTTTAGGGTTTAGTCCCTGATTATGAGATGAGAAGAGAAGACTCAAAGAGAGACACAAAGGCAAAACTATGAGGGGAGACTAATCAAAACCCTAATTCATTGTCATGCTTGGTTGATCCTAAGGTTTGTGAGGTTTCCAAGAACAATCTTCAAAGAGAACCACCAGGATGCAGATGAACAAGATCAAGAGAAGCAAAGTGACTTGCTTCATTCAAGAAGTCAAGTCACTTGAAGAAAGAAAGTGGGAGGAACAAGAATGAGCAAGCTCAAACTCAAACACAAACATAAATGCAGCAATGGATGCAAGAGAGATGAAAAGAAAAGTTATGAGAAGTGAAGGCAAATTCACTTCCCAAGTTTACTTACCACCTGAAATGTTAGAAAGAAATGCAATGCAATGCTAAATGAAATGAAATGGTATGATGATAGACCAAACCAGAAGCATGTTGATGATGAAAATGATGCTATGAGATGCTGCAAATATGAGGCAAGGCATGGGGATGCTCATACAAGATTATGAATGCACATGATGCAAGTTAAGGAGCATGAACAAGCATGGAAAGTTATGAATCATACAAGACAAATGACATGGCAAACATGTAATGCAATGGTCAAACATGCTTTCTATATGTCTTAATATGTCAAATGAAACACAAGAATGTATAAAATGCAAAGACAAGTCATGTTATGCAAGGAAATGCAAGAAGGATGCAAGAGAAGGCCCAAATTAGGGTTCATGAATCAAACATCAAACAAAAACCCCAAAACAGAAGCAAACCTTAAGATAAAAAAAAGGAAAATGCTACCCAAAGAAACCCTAAACCTATAATGAACCACTGCCCAAAGGGGAACTCTCAACTCTCAACCAAACTCAAGTTATGATT
Source organism: Lathyrus aphaca (assembly GCA_963966055.1). Lineage (NCBI taxonomy): Eukaryota > Viridiplantae > Streptophyta > Magnoliopsida > Fabales > Fabaceae > Lathyrus > Lathyrus aphaca. Next base: position 26,613,462 of record OZ014521.1, on the reverse strand, counting down.
TTTACAAGTTATTAGGGTTTTTAGGGTTCTTAGACAAAAGAAATGTCAAACAATTGGAAAATGCAAGATCAAATCATGGCTATTTTACCCTAGAAACTACATGCCAAACACAAAACAATGCAAGAAGAATCAATGTCTCAACCTTCTCCAATAGGCAGAAATGAATTTTTGAATCCATGATCAAAATAATGCATAAAAAATGATTTAATTCAATGAAAAATTCTTAAAATGCATCAAGATCAAAAAAGAAATTTGTTTTGAAGGTTGGACAATGTTTCTAAATGTCTTAGAACATTTCATGAATTTTTTTGTAATTTTTAAATACCTAAAAGTATTTTTAATTAATTAATTTCCATTAATCAATTAAAAATAATCTTTTAAATATTTAAAAATACTTTTTTAATGATAAAAAATATAATAAAAATATTTTTGGGTCTTAAAAATTAATAAAACCTTAAAGAAAAAGTTTCATAATTTTTAAGATATTTTTGCTATTTTAAAATAAATATGCAAATTAAATGAAAGAAAATGAAATAAAAAATGAAATAAAATGAAAGTATGCAGCATGGAAGGCCAGGATTCAATCTGGAAATGAGAGGGTTGACTGCGCGCCAGATCCAATGGGCCACATTCAAACTGGGCTAAACTTAATTAATTAAATAAATTAAACCTAATTAAGTTAATGACAAGATCTGGGCCATTGGATGCGCGCGGGAAAAGACCTGGTCAACTCATCCAACGCCTGAAATTCAAACCTGAAGCCCTAACCCTAATTACCCATTAATGACTTTCAGGTCACCGGAGACGAGCTCCGGTCGTCTTCTCCGGTGACCTTCTCCCCTGAAAACTTCCAAATCCTTCCCTAGGTCACTAAAATGAAATCTAAAACCATGGAAATGTTCCTCAACCTCTCACGAATCAAACCCCTCTCTCAAAACAAATTTATTCTTCCTAAACAAACTGAATCGAAGAAAATGAGTTCTAGGGCACGCAGGTTTCAGATACAAATTAAATGCTCAAAACAAAGCCATTTTCAAAACCAATGATACCAGGATGATCAGGACAACACAAAGAACAAGTTTGTAACAAGAAAAATGATTTCTGGAAAAATAATTTTCAAGCTACCTGAGATTTGAAGCTTTCAGTTTGAAGACTTTCTGGCCACCTCCTTCAGTGCAAACTTCTCCACTTGGTCCCCAGAAGATGTTTGAATGCTCAAAAGGAGTTTAAGTTGGCTGGTTGATGAGTTTCGATAGCTTCTGCTCAAGCTCAGTCAAAAATGGCAATGGAGCTTTAGGCAGTTTCAGGTCATGGTGATGGGTTCTATGTGATCCTGAGGATGAATGGAGAAGGTCTGGAGTGTTTGTTGGTGTGTTTGTGGTTTGTGGAAGGAGATTCGATTGAAACTGCAAAATGAAGTGAGAAATGGCAGTGAGATGTTCAGGCTGTTTCAGGCTTGTGTTCTTGGTGCTGGGTGGTCTATGGAGCAAGGTGAGTTGAATGATGAAGAGGGTTTTTGTGTTTGTATGCTGTGGAGAGAAATTCGAAGGCTTATGCAAATGGGAGTGTTTTTGTGAATGTGTTCAATGAGAGAGCTTCAGCCTTGCTTAGTACATGGAATGGCTTGCAAAATGATATGTTATTTTAATCCAAGTGGCCAGAGGATGTGACATGGCCTGTGGTGATAGGTAAGTTTACTTTTGCCAAAAGTCAAAAATCTTGTAAGAGAGGCATGGGCTTGATACTAGCTTGGTACAAAGGCTAGGGCTGGCGCAGCATGGTGTGGTGAGAGAGCCAGCAAGGTTCAAAGGCCAAGGCAGCAAGTTGAGGAAAGTGTCATGAGTGTTTTGCAACTTGGTTACCTTTTTGAAATCTCATGAAAAATGCCTTGTTACATGAACTAAACACATGTGATCTTTGGTTCAAATCTGATTTTGGGACTTAAAGAATGTTTATGTGCTAGTTTGAAATGAATTAGAGGCTGCAATTTGACTTAGCACATGATTTTGCAATTTTCACACTTGGTGCATATCTTGAAAATAAGTGATTTTTGCCAACTTTGCAATGCCATAACTTTTGATCCAAGAAGAGTTTGATCATGTTCTTGTACTTTTTGAAAAGGGAAAAATGAGATCTACAACTTTCATGACCAAACTTTTTCCATTTGAAGCCTTTTTGGATCAAGAATCATGGCTTGAAAAATGACCTAAAATGATGCATTCTTGAAAAGTCAACTATGCCCAAAAAGTCAACATTTGCAAAAACCCTAAATTCTTGATTTTTATGAACTTCAACCTTCTTCCATGATCAAATAAAGATCATATACACTAAAAAATCATGAAGATCACCCATTGGTTGGGTCATTGGGGGCCTCAGATGCCCTGATTTTACACTGACTTGTCTGAAAAGTCAACCCTTGATCAGATGACTTCCCCATGGAATTTCTTCATGAAAATTGATATGCATACTCCCTATACCATATAGAGATCAATGGAAACAAGAATGACCAAAAAATTTGGAGTTATGGCCTCTGAAACCAAAACCCTAATTTTCAGTCAACTGTGCAGTTCAACCTGGCTCTGCATCCACTCAAAACCCTAGTTCTTGTGATTCCTCTGCAATTTTGACTTTGAGGAGATGAAATATGACATAAGAACACACATGGACCACTTTGAGTTGATTGGTGGCCTTTGGAGTGGCCCAAGATGCTTTGGGATTGCCCAGATCACAAACCCTAGGTGCAGATGACTTAGAAACTATGCAGTGAATCAAAAATGAGATGTGAGATGATATGATTGTGCTTATGCATATGAGGATGATCACAAGCCATGGTGTAATGGGTGAGGGCAAATTTGGGGTGTTTACAATGGCATAAATGGTCTCATCCAGAGTGGCCTGCTTCAAATCACAACATCAATACCTGCCAATCCAGCAATCTCTTTAACAACAGTTCCCGAGTCTTCTACAACTGCAACAACCGTTGTTCCAAGCAACTCTTCAATCTCATCAACAAATGTTTCATCTGTTACTTCAACGAACCAGATATCAACGAACATCCCTTCTACAACTTCAGCACCCCTTCATTCAGAATCTCCTACAACAACAACACCCATCCATTCAACAATGTCTCCTACAACTTCAACAACAAATGTCTCAACGGTTACAATTTATTATGATCCTGAAAATGATTCTGCCTACAACTCACAAAATGCCACTCCTATCAGAGCACCAGTCACAATATACTATGATCCACAGACTATCATGGTCCCTTCTGCAGCTGCCATCAGTCCAGTCACTATCACAGTGCCTGGGCCAGTACCTTATGAAAGCAGTAATGCCATCCCTTGGCATTACGGCTCTGACCTATACTGCGAAGGACAGAAAATCACTCTTGAATCGTCAACCTCTTCACCACAAATAGACAATGTGGGAGGAGGCGGAGGCTTCACTCGAAGCGGACGTCTCTTTGCCCCACAGATTCAAAGACCCACTGCCGAAGCAGAAGCTGCTGCCAAGGCAAAAGGGAAGAGCACGGTGCAAGAAGAGCAAGCTGTTAAGGAAGCTTTGAAAACACCTTTTGATCAAGAAGTTGATGAATTCATGAGAATTATCAAGAAAAGTGATTACAAGATAGTGGACCAGCTTCACCAGACGCCTTCCAAGATCTCCATTCTATCATTGCTTATGTGCTCCGAGGCTCATCGGGAGGCACTACTAAAAGTCTTGCACACAGCTTATGTGCCAGAAGAGATCACCGTCAATCAGTTGGAGGCTGTAGTTGGAAATGTTAATGCTAGTCATGGACTAGGATTTACCAACACTGATTTGACTACGGAAGGACGCAATCATAACAAGGCTTTGCACATTACCATGGAATGTAAGGGAGCAGTTCTTTCCCATGTGCTGGTAGACACAGGATCATCCCTCAATGTCTTACCCAAAAAGGCCCTTGTAAAGTTGGAATATGAAGGATTGGCATTAAGTCCCCGTAACTTGGTAGTGAGAGCCTTTGACGGCTCTAAGAGATCAGTTCTGGGAGAAATTGAGTTGCCTGTAACGATTGGCCCACAAACTTTCAAAACGACCTTCTACGTGATGGACATTCAGCCTGCCTACAGCTGTTTGTTGGGTAGACCATGGATTCATGCCGCTGGCGCAGTTACGTCTACCCTTCACCAGAAGTTAAAATTCGAGTGGGAGGGCCAAGTCGTTACTATTTGTGGAGAGGAAGATATTTTTGTTAGCCATCTGGCTACCTACAAATACATTGAGATGGATGGGGAGATCCATGAAACGATGAGTCAGGGGTTTGAGGCCTTGAACATAAATGAAACATCTGCTGTACCTGGGACCTCGATGACATCTTACCAACAAGCCCGGAAGGTTGTTGAAGAAGGGACTGCCCAAGGCTGGGGCAAGCTGCTACCTGTGGAGAAGAAAGAGGATAGATTTGGGTTGGGTTACAAACCAACTCAACAAGATCAAGCAGAGGCTGCTAAAGAGCCCAATTTTGTCAGTGGGGGGATGCTCACCCCCGATGCTGTGAATAACTTGGAAGATGAGTCGGAAGATGACCGCAACCTGGAGAGTTGGATACGTCCAAAGATCCCGGGGAGCCGTATCTCAAACTGGTCTTCCCAGGAAATTATAAGAGTTACTCCTGCAGAGTAATTATTATTTCCTATATATTTTAAGCATGCATCAAGTCTTGCATCTTGCCCAAGATGACAAGACTCATTTTGTAATCGGGCCATCTGTAATTTTTGTGCAACAAGATTAATCAATGAAATATCAGACATCTTTTGCAAATGAGTCTTTTTATTTTCCGCTCACTGTTTTTTCCATTTTTCTTTTTGTACAAAAATAAATGGCAATGTTTTCAAAATGACGACTTTATTTCACTCTTTTAAACAAGATTAAAATCAAATCACTAAAATGAACAAACTGAACCCTTGCAGAGAGTGCTTTCCAGACCGCACTGACAACAGCACGGCTATGACTTCGTATGACTTTGACAATCCAATCAATCAAGCTGATGAAGGGGTTGAAAAAGAGTATGAGCTTCCTGAAGAGCTATCCAGGTTGTTGAGACAAGAGGAGAGGATTATCACTCCTCATCAGGAGGAGGTCGAAACGATTAATCTTGGTACGGATGAAGATGAGAAAGAGGTTAAGATCGGGGCCTGCTTACAAGACTCAGTGAAGAGACAACTGATTGACTTGCTTCATGAGTATGTGGATGTGTTTGCTTGGTCTTATCAAGATATGCCAGGGTTGGACACCGATATCGTCATGCACAAGCTGCCTTTAAGAGAAGATTGCCCGCCGGTTAAACAGAAGTTGCGCCGTACTCGCCCAGACATGGCAATGAAAATCAAAGAAGAGGTACAAAAGCAGTGGGACGCCGGGTTCCTTGCTGTGACTAGCTATCCGCCGTGGGTTGCTAATATAGTACCTGTGCCTAAGAAAGATGGCAAGGTGAGGATGTGTGTGGATTACCGGGACCTGAACAGAGCCAGCCCGAAAGATGATTTCCCTTTACCTCACATTGATGTATTAGTCGACAATACGGCTCAGTTCTCGGTGTTCTCCTTCATGGATGGATTTTCAGGATACAATCAGATCAAAATGTCACCTGAAGACATGGAGAAGACAACTTTCATCACACCCTGGGGCACGTTCTGTTACAAGGTGATGCCATTCGGACTGAAGAATGCTGGTGCAACATATCAACGGGCTATGGTGACATTATTCCACGATATGATCCATAAAGAAATCGAATGCTATGTGGATGACATGATTGCCAAGTCCCTTACAGAGGAAGACCACCTGGTGAATCTGTTGAAGTTATTCAAGCGTCTGAGGAAGTATCAACTGAAGCTGAACCCTAACAAGTGCACATTCGGGGTGCGATCTGGTAAGCTGCTGGGATTTATTGTAAGTGAGAAAGGGATTGAAGTTGACCCTGATAAAGTCAAAGCCATTCAAGAAATGCCTGCACCGAAAACTGAGAAAGAAGTTCGGAGGTTTTTAGGTAGGTTGAACTACATTTCACGGTTCATATCTCACCTTACGGCAACCTGTGAACCCTTGTTCAAACTGTTAAGAAAAGAACAGACGGTCAGGTGGAACGAAGACTGCTAGAGGGCTTTTGACAAGATCAAGGAGTATTTACAAGAGCCTCCAATCCTTATGCCTCCAGTTGAAGGAAGACCTCTGATAATGTACTTGACAGTATTAGAAGAGTCAATGGGGTGTGTGCTGGGCCAGCATGACGAGTCTGGTCGAAAAGAGTATGCAATATACTACCTGAGCAAAAAGTTTACCGACTGTGAACAACGTTATTCACTGCTCGAGAAAACTTGCTGTGCTTTAGCGTGGGCTGCTCGCCGACTGAGACAGTATATGTTGACCCACACCACTTTGTTGATATCAAAGATGGATCCAGTTAAGTACATTTTTGGGAAGCCAGCTCTTACCGGACGGGTTGCAAGATGGCAAATGATTCTCACGGAATATGACATCCAGTACACATCTCAGAAAGCCATCAAGGGCAGTGTATTGTCTGAATATCTTGCTGAGCAACCTATTGATGATTACCAGCCTATGAGATTTGACTTCCCTGATGAAGACATCATGTTCATAAAAGCGAAAGATCATGAAGAGCCTATTCACACCGAAGGGCCTGACCCGGAAGAAGAATGGACTATGATGTTTGATGGGGCTGTAAACATGAACGGTCGTGGTGTTGGTGCAGTACTCATTACACCTAAGGGAGTCCACATGCCTTTCTCGGCAAAGCTCACCTTCAACTGCACTAACAAAGAAGCTGAATACGAAGCTTGCATTATGGGTCTTGAGGAAGCCATTGACCTCAGGATCAAAACATTGACTGTATTCGGAGATTCAGCTCTGGTAGTTAATCAAACCAACGGCAAATGGTACACCCACCAGGATCATCTGATACCTTACAGGGATTATACAAGGAGGTTATTAACTTTCTTCACAACAGTCAAACTTGAGTATATCCCTCGGGACGAGAATCAGTTTGCAGATGCTCTGGCTACCATTTCATCCATGATCAAAGTTCAAGCTGCCAACTTTGTGCCTCAGATTTCAGTGTCCAGACTTGACAGACCAGCCTATGTGTTCGCAGCAGATATTGTCAAAGATGATAAGCCTTGGTTCCATGACATTAAGTGCTTCTTGGAGGATCAAACATACCCATCTGGGGCATCTTCCAATGATAAGAAGACTTTGAGAAGGCTTGCTGGTAGTTTCTTCCTGAACACTGATGGTTCCCTGTACAAGAGAAACTTTGATATGGTACTCCTCAGATGCGTTGATAGAACAGAAGCAGACTTGTTGATGCACGAAGTGCACGAAGGATCCTTTGGTACCCATGCAGGAGGGCATGCCATGGCTAAGAAATTGCTAAGATCAGGTTATTACTGGATCACAATGGATGCCGACTGTTGCGCCTATGCCAGAAAATGCCATAAATGCCAGATTTATGCGGATAAGGTGCATGTGCCTCCCAATCCTTTGAATATAATGTCTTCACCCTGGCCCTTTGCCATGTGGGGCATTGATATGATTGGCAAAATTGAGCCAACTGCTTCAAATGGCCACAGGTTCATCCTGGTCGCCATTGACTATTTCACCAAGTGGGTTGAAGCAGCCTCATATGCAAATGTTACAAGGCAAGTGGTAGCCAGATTCCTGAAGAGAGATATCATCTGTCGATACGGAGTTCCCGAGCGAATCATTACTGATAATGGTTCCAACTTGAACAACAAAATGATGGCAGAACTATGCCGGGACTTCAAGATCCAACACCACAATTCTTCTCCTTACAGGCCAAAGATGAACGGCGCTGTTGAGGCGGCTAATAAGAATATCAAGAAGATTGTGCAGAAGATGGTAGTTACGTACAAAGACTGGCATGAGATGCTACCGTTTGCCTTGCATGGGTACCGCACGTCAATCAGAACATCCACTGGGGCAACACCGTATCAGCTTGTATATGGCATGGAGGTAGTCCTACCTGTTGAAGTTGAATTACCCTCCTTGCGAGTACTGATGGATGTTAAGCTGAACGAAGCAGAATGGGTTCGATCCCGATACGAACAACTGAGTCTGATTGAAGAGAAAAGATTGGCTGCAATCTGTCATGGGCAGTTGTATCAGAAGAGAATGAAGAGAGCCTTCGATCAGAAAGTCAGGCACCGAGAGTACCAAGTAGGAGATCTTGTGCTGAAAAGAATCCTTCCTCCGCATACAGACCACAGGGGCAAGTGGACTCCAAACTATGAAGGACCATTTGTAGTCAAGAAAGTTTTCTCTGGTGGAGCACTGATGCTCAGCACCATGGATGGTGAAGATTTCCCGTCCCCTGTGAATTCGGATGCAGTCAGAAAATACTTCGCATAAAAATGACCCGCTGGACATAAAAACAAAATGTAAGTCCAGGCAAAAATAGGGCATCCCGGCAAGTCAAAAACAGAATAAAAGACTAGGGCAAAAATAAGGGAAAAGAACAAAATTTTTTTACACCCGCTGAGTTGAGAAGCCGCATTGGACAACTCAGGCAAAAATGGGTATCCTGATGGATTGAAAACCCGAAAGGGCGATCCATGCAAAATAAGGGAATAAGCGAACAATTGCATTCTGAATTCATCTGTATCACTTACAACTTGGTAGGCTTCGAAAGGATCAAGCTTCTATCAGAATCAGCCTTCTTCAGAAAGCAAGACGAGAAGAACGTCAAAAGTCATACGAGTCATAGCAAGGGGGAAGCTCCTTGAAGCGTCGTCAACATTGCCAGCATTTTGTTTCTCAATTTGTAACAATCTCCTCATTTCAGGAGATATGTTTCTTTGACTGTATCTTGCCAATTCAGGGCACATGAATTAATAAAATCAGATTTTCAGTCATGTTTTCGTCTTGTACATTTCATTTGCAAAAATGTCTGATGTCTTAAAGAAAATTGATTGCATGAATGCAGATGTTTATCTTCAAGAAAAAAATCAAAACCACGTGCTTGCAGGGAATATACTTACTCTCAGAAGTGTCTAACTCCTATGACGGAATCCAGTAAAGGATACCTCGGGATTACTTGTGCGTCTCTTGTCTTTGCAGGATTGCAGGCACTCAAAGCGCGGCATGGGGCATGTAAGCTTCATCCCAGCAAGCTGGCAGATCAACACTCACTCAGTCTTAGCACCCAAGTGCTTGCTCCCTAGCTGAGTTACCACTTGTTACCTCCCCAGCCGAGTTGCCACTTATTGCTCCCCCAGCCGAGTTGCCGATCATTCTTCCGCAACCGAGCACTAAAGCCAGGGAACTGCTTCCCCACAGAGTCTCAGCCTCTATCCAGAAGAGCAACACACGAAGGAATCACAACAGAGTGCAAAAAGCTTCTACAAACCCCAGCTGGGTCCCCTCATTTCCAAGGATGGGTCTATCTGTGACTTATCTCCCCAAGCAAATACATCTTACCAGATCTACCAATGATCTCATCCCCAGCTGGGATGATCACTTCAGACAGATCGACCAGAGATCTTCGCAGCAATGGGATCCGAATCCCGGATCAGTATCTTTGTATAATCATAGCATTCGCATCATATTCACCAAACAAAGCGTAGCATTCCGTCTTAATACGGAGCATTACGGCAAAAATCAAACATGTTGCATAATCATAAGTCATGGTCTGAATCAAGCACCTGTGAATATTATCAACCCATCAACAATATACCGAATTCCCCCCCCCAGATTCCCCAGCAAAAGCAGTTGCCTCACATTCCCCAATACGAATACACCCTCCTTGTGGCACTCGTCCGTGTCATCATTCCCCAGTAAGGTCGCCCGAACTTTTCTTTACAAACAAACACTTGTATATTACAGATACTTCTCGACACCCGTCCGTGTCTCATCCCCAGCAGAAACAGATACAGATATATATATATATAACTTTCCTGACATTCGTCCATGTCATTTTCCCAGCACAGTAACATAAACACTTTGAATACCAGATATTTGTTTATACCTTACTCTTTTCCTTTCGACACTCGTCTGTGTCACTTCCCCGACAGATTGAACACTCATCTATACACCACTCATACTTATTTTACTTATACAGATACTCGTCCGTATCTTGTATACACCATTTATATCCCCGCAGATTCGACACTCGTCCGTGTTCTTTGTTAACCAGTTGGTACTCGTCCGTACCATCATCTCAGAACATGCGTCAAGCGTTTGTTTCTACTTGATACTCGTCCGTATCATAGTCTTAAGGATGCTCGTCCGCATCTTTAATCCATACACTCATGTCTTCTTGAATATAGACACTCGTCTGTGTCTACTATTCCCCAGAAGAGTCCCCTCAGATTCAACACTCGTTCGTGTTCCTTGTCAACCAGTTGATACTCGTCCGTATCATCATCTCTGAACACGTGTCAGTATTTGTTTCTACCTGATACTCGTCCGTATCATAGTCTTAAGGATGCTCGTCCGCATCTTTAATCTATATACAGTCGAACACTTATACCTTTTATTTCTTGGATGTAAGCACTCGTCCGTGTTTACTACTCCCCAGTAAAGCAAATTCTTTTTTATCTGACATTCGTCCTATGTCATGATAAACCCTGAGAGCAGTCGTCCCCTGCTAGGTGGTCGTCCTCCACCTCTTGATGGTCGTCCTCCATCATGCTCATCCGATGGCCGTCCCCATCGTTGACCTTTTATCCGACATTCGTCCTATGTCGTGATATTTTAGCAGCCGTCCCCTGCTAGGTGATCGTCCTTCACCTTTTGATGATCTTCCTTCATCATTTTATCCAATGGCCGTCCCCATTGTTGATTTTTTTGGTGATCTGACGTTCGTCCTATGTCATGATAAACCTTGAGAGCAGCCGTCCCCTGCTAGGTGGTCGTCCTCCACCTCTTGATGGTCGTCCTCCATCGTGCTCATCCGATGGCCGTCCCCATCGTTGACCTTTTATCCGGCATTCGTCCTATGTCGCGATATTTTCGGCAGCCGTACCCTGCCAGGTGGTCGTCCTCCACCTTAGATGACCGTCCCTCATCTTAACCCAACAGAGCAGCCGTCCCCTGCTAGGTGATCGTCCTTCACCTTTGATGACCATACCTCATCATCTGTTTATTTCATTTATTCTTTAACCCGATGGCCGTCCCCGTCGTGGTCCCTTTTCTTTTTTAGCCCGATGGTCGTCCCCATCATTGGTTACCTTATGAACTTGATGGCCGTCCCCATCATTTTTCATTAATCCCCAGAGAATCTTACAGCTTTATCTTGATGGCCGTCCCCATTATAATCCCTTTTATCCCGAGCATGTCGGCCGTCCCCGTCATTGCTTTATTTTCCGCACTTCTCCAGCATGTCGGCCGTCCCCGTCATTGCTCCTTACCCAGCAGTCGTCCTCTGCTCGACAGTCGTCCTCCGTCGCCCATACTTTACAATATACTTTATTTTCCTTTACAATCTATATCCCTTTTCTTCTTCATTTTGTGAGTGCAAATTTTGGACTGTCTTTGGTATTCAACCACAAGTTATCTTGTTTGCCTGATAAGCCGTCGCTTACATCCTGCACAACTAACTCATGTTTGAATAGGGGCAGCTGTAAACACCCCAAATTTGCCCTCACCCATTCACACCATGGCTTGTGATCATTTCATATGCATAAACTCAATCATAGCATCTCATAACACATTTTTGATTCATTGCATTGGTTCAAAGTCACTTGCATCTAGGGTTTGTGATTCGAGCAATCCAAGAGCTTCTTGAGCCACTCCAAAGGTCATCAGTCACTTCAAAGGGGTCCACGTATGTTCAAGCATCATGATATATCCTCTCAAAGTCAAGAATGTCAAAGAATCACAAGAACTAAAAATGGCATGGAAACAGGGCCAGGTTATGAGGATCACGCGTATCAAGTTTCTTGAAGAAATTCCATGGGGAAGGCATCTAATCAAGAGATGACTTCTTGAACAAGTCAGTACAGAATCAGGGTATCTGAGGCTCCCAATGACCCGACCAAGGGGTGTTCTTCGTCATTTTGATTGCGTATGATCTTTATTTGATCATAGAGGATGCCAGAAGTTCACAAGACTGAAGAATTTCGAGCCACTTTGCAAAATTGCCTTGAATTGGAGAACTTGCAAATTCTCAAGGCAAGCCTTTATGTGACTTCATTGCGACTTCCAATCATCACCATGGCCTTAAATCCTGAATGCCGCAAAGAATCTCCAAGTTTCACGACTTATGCTTCGAGAATCCACAACGGGGTCAGGCTTGTACCAATTTGCAAAAGCCCATGTGGCCATGCCTCTACTCATTGCAATTCCCCAAGATCTGATCCATAGGCCTGAGCCACACCAGTTATTCTTACTCATCAAAGGCCTTACAAATACGTTTCCCGCGAAACATTCCAATCAATTGGAGTCTCATTGATGTTTAAGCGTCACTAAAATTTCAAAGTGGTTTTGAGTTTATTTTGAATATTTAATTTGATAGGCCGTGGGTTAACTTGTTGCAAGTATGGTTTCTTTGTTTCATTGTTTTCGAGCCTAAGGAGGATGGCCGGTTGGAATTGATTCTTTGATTTCAAAAAGGGAAAGGAGGAAAGGAATCTCATGGTATCGTATTGGATTCAAATTCAAACGGCATTTCATGGGCCTTTTGTGGTGTTATGTGTAATTGGGAGTATGTTGGATTTGGACTAAGTTGGATTTGGATGCACATATGTTTGGAGTTATGGTTCATTTTTTTGTTGCTATGTGTTACTCAAGGTACATTGTTTTCAAGCATGTTAATGTTGATATTGTCCAAGTTTTGCAAGATATTGAAATCTTGATTGGTGCATTGTCAAAATAAATGAAAATGAAAACCGAAGACAACAAGATTGAAGAATATAAATGCATAACATTTTGTGTTAATTGTTGAAGGCTCAAGGCCATGCTCCAAAAAGTCCCATCTACACTTCAAACATCCATTGCTATCCCAATATTTGTTCATGTTACAAATTCTGATTCTATTTGTTACAAACTCATGGCAGTGCAAATTAAAATTAATTTTTGTTCATGTTACAAATTCGGATTCTGTTTGTTACAAGCTTACGGAAGTACAAATTAAAAGGATAATTCCAAAATCCAATCCTATGAAGGGCAATGAAAGTCAATTCATGATGACAAACAAGGTTGAAGTTGTTACAATTACATTGTTACAAAGTCAATGGCATCCAATGCTTCTTTGGTTATTCTCCTACCACTATGAGATGTTCTCGCTGCAAAAGAAATTGGATACTGTTCGGGCTGCCAAGGATTTAATCCTCACTATGACAGCATCACCAGCTAGTCAGAATCTTTCTACACACTTTCATCTCCATCCTATAAAATAACACAGCCAAACCATTGGTGTCTTGATTAGTGTTGAGAATGTAGCCTATCCTGCAAGAAAGATGGGATCACTTCTCAAATCCAACAAGTAGAGATCAACTCATTTTATCCAGGAAACAGAAATTATGCAATCAGAATGAAGGACAAAAGTTCAAAGTAATATTTGTTTGAGTTTCACATGTTTTGGTCGACCAGTTTCCCCCACGATTGCTTCGGTTATCTGTTGCGGATGGAGAGGTCGTGAAAATCCACCAAGAGTAACACATGTCTGCCAGCTTCCGTGTTCATTTACGTAGCCCGCCACCTTCTGAAAGTTCCTGCAAGATAACACAGTCATTTTAGCAAATCCAATTGGAACCACAGATGTCTAATTCAGTAGTGTCTGAAGCATTCTAATGGAGGTAATGGACGACGATATAATTACCAGGAAATGTCGAATTCCTCGCTCTGCTATGAATGTTCCTAACCCTGGTCAGAATGCTTCGTTGTGACGGCAAGGGCGAAGCCCGTAGTGTTTTCACAATAGAAATTGGTGATTGCTAGCTGTTACCTTCATTTCAGCCCAAAGGCATTGTTGAATATACTCTTAGCCCAAGTTCCTGAATTCTTTGCCAAGGCTCCACGACTATTAGAAATTCGAGTCAAGCCCCAAAATCCGTCACCCGCAGCCTCTGCACCATCAAGTCAAGCCTGGCAACACCTACTGGTTATGTATTAGTGAAGTTTATGGAGTCTCAAGGATCAAAGCATATTGAAAATTCAGAAATGTGAAAAAATACAACAAACGCAGCTAAGTTAAAACCTGTTTGAACTTTCCATTTCAAGAAGCTTACATGAGAATGGGAAAGAGCCCTTTGGAACAGTAGGAATCCCCTGCGGTAGCATCCCCGTCTAGGAAGGCTCTTCTATACGCTTCTATCTCCACTCTGCAAAACAATCCAGCCGAACCGACGGTAAGCCTCAAGGGTTAGCAACTTTTTCTTTTCTAACTTAAAAAAAAGAGGACAATGGCAGCGACATATCTCCGTATCCGCAGTTTGACTCCGTTAATCATGGAGAAGGAGAGGATCGAATCTGTGAGATTCCAATCATTCGTACAAAAAACACAGCCATGACAACTGCTGCCGAGATAATACCCAATCCATCAGCTTTCGTAGCCAATTACGCGGTCCACCATCTCGTGAAATTGCAAGAACGGAAGCTGAACAACAAGAGCAAGAAACAACATCAACAGCAATAGTCGTAGGAGTGGTTACTATCAAGTTTTCTAGCAATAATAATAACAAAAATACCTTGCTAGTGTGTTGGCCACGAAAATGTGTGAAGAGCGAATGAAACACCCCCACTTAATGGATTCAGAGACATCTCCAGCTTTTATTGATGCATATAGGATGGCTCCTCTTCAAATCAGCAACAAATCATCAAGGCAGTGCAGGACTAAATTAAGGAGTTGCAGGTCTCCCGTTGAAGGGATGGCCGCTAACTGGAATTGATCAACTAAGGCCTGGTTTGGGTGCACAAGTTCAGAAGCCTAATTTGACAGCACAAAACCAATATCTTTTGGCATCACAACAATCATTATCTCAGCAGCAAGAGCAATTGCAGCAGCAACATCAACTGCAGCAGAGTAACAGAAAACGTAAGCAAGCTTCTTCCTCTGGAGCTGCCAATAGCACCGGTACTGGAAATACAGCTGAACCTTCACCTGCGAAAACGAGTTCAAGCCAAAGCCAAAATGAGGTAACAAGCGGTAAAAGGGATAATTTCGCCACAGTAAAAAAGATAAAGAAACGTTGTTAGTTTCAGGATGAAAAAGAAAAGCAAATCCTGTAAAAGCTAGCGACATGTCAGCTGACTTAGATGAATCAGAGGAAACTAATGGGAAAGTAGATCATGAAGATGTAAATATGATTTCTAATGTATGTGTGATTGGGGGTGAGTCTAACCTGGACACTGATGGTAATGTAGGTGTCTTGTATGATTCTGACAGGTCTGGCTCCGAGCGGGCTCAAGATGAACCAAGTGAAGGGAGAGTTGCAGTTACAGAACTGGTGTCAGGGAAATGAATTGGAGGGTTCACCATGTCTTGTTGATAGAGATGAAGCTGATATAGATGTTGTAGTTCAATTGAAAGACAACATCCATGATACAAGCACTTTGGTGAATACTTCACTACCATCTGTGGAAGTCTCTTGTTCAAGATTGGCGGTTGATGCTGGAAATGAGCCCCAACCACGCCTTGGAAAACCTCCATTCTCAGGATCATCAGAGGGTCCTCTTTCAAATGCAAATCTTGGCTACCAGCTTTGTAATCCTGGTAATTCATTGAATCATGAGGCTGCTAGAGTCCTTCAAGGCTATAATTTGCAAGTGCATTATGAGAAGGAATTGAATATGAATAAGAGCTGCAGCAGTTGGTTTCTAAGTATGAGGAGTTGGAAGCTTCTCAAAGTTTAGGAGAACGACAAACACAAAATGCTGACGCTGCCAAGCATGATGCTGAAGCTGTTCAAAACCTCAAATGAAAGAAGTGAAGGTGACAAATCTGAAGAGTCAGAAGCTGCTCAGAATCTTGATCGAAACCTGCCCCAAAAGTCACAAACTCCTGAAGCCGATGTCAATGCAACCGAGGGGCATAGTCATGTTGAAACCACACTTATGGGTAGCACAAAAAAGGAAGAATGTCAGAATAATGTTTGAATGATATTACAATGATTCATACCAAGGATGAGTATTCAGAAGAGAGTTAAGCAAATACAAAAGCAAGGGATTATAGGTTACTTGCCCTTCAAGTTTGTTCAAATCTTTCAAACATTACGGTTCACACGATATCCTCAAGTGTGCTGACATTACTGAGCGTGTCCTTGCTGCAACATACAAGGCTTTGAGTGATCATCATGTCATCCTCGAAGGAACTCTCTTGAAACCAAACATGATGAGCCTCATGAAAATCTCCTGAAACGAAATTGCCACAATGGTTAACACATAACAAGCAGTGAAAATAAGTTTACGACAGTAAAAAAGAGAAACTAATCCAATCCAAAGCCAACTATCTCAGTTCATTTCGAAGTCAAGTTCAACAAAGAGGCGTAAACAGACAAAAACCAGAGCAGAAGCATCAGCAGGATTGCAGGGTCAAAATTTCACAAAAAAGGAAAGAACAGTTTCTGTTACGAAAAAGAAGAAGAAAACATAGCCAGAATGAAATTGCTTCAGTTTAAACCTAAATTTTTGAAACCCTAATTCTCACTATAAAAACCAGGATGAATTCATGAATCAATCTCTACAATACACAGCCGCAACTAAAGACTCAGATACAATTTTCGCAGAAAACCCTAGAACCCTAATCACAATACGCAAAAATCAGCAACAGAATCCCAGATTACAGCGAAGTTAACAAAGAAGGAAGATTTTTTCAAGCAACGGGAGGAGCGTATACCTCTTGACTCAGCCTTCGTGACATCCAATTGCGGTATAATCTCTTGACTCCATTTTTGTTGCATTTTTTCGCTCTGCTTGTGTGTTGTAGTTGAGTGAGCGTATCGAATTCAAGAGGTATTGGGGTTCGCGATTTGGGGAGAAAGAGTACCAAATGACTGTTGTTGTTTAGGTTTGATTTTGATGTAGGTTTTGGTTGTTTCGTTTTGCCATGATTGGTAAGGTTTCAAACCTTTGGGGAATGAGGGAGAGCGGAGATTGAGAGATGAGGGTGGATTCATGAGAGGCCGTTCGCCACTGTTTTTCCTCTTTCTTTTCGTTCGGCCGTTGAAAGAAGAATGAGAACAGCTTCAAAAGCTGCGTCAACCCTAAGTTCTTTCCCCCTTTTGGAAGACAACCGGGCCGGGTCTGGGTCGGCTTGACCCGACCGGCGTTCACCCAGGTCCAGCGCCCTTCTTGGGCCTCACTTGTTGGGTCTTCCCAACTTTTGTTTTGTTTTCTGGTGTTTTTTTAGATTCACACCCCTTCTTTTTTTTAATGCACTCTATTGTTTTTTCTAGCACTCCTATTTCTCTTTTTTTTAAAAAGGAAAATAATAATTAGCATTCTAAAATATTCATAGTTAATTAGTTTGTTTTAATAGTTTTGTTAGTTAAATTAAGGCAATAATTATATAAAAAAAATATTAAAAAAAGAGGTGTCATGTTTTAGGTAGTTATATAAGGTGAAATTGTTTTAGTTAATTTGTTAATTTTTTTTTTCCATTAAATAATTTCATTTTAATTTAGTTGGTTATCTGTTGCTTATTTTCACTTGCACAATCATTCATATCATCTTGTAACTCTCCTTGTATCATGAACATGTTTCTATTTTCGGCTTGCATCCTAATATCAATTTCACTTTCACTTTATTTCTTTCTTTCGTGCTAACTTTTCAGGTGGTAAGTGCTCCGAGAAGTGAATTTGCCTTCACTTCTCGCATTTCCTTTTCATCCCCTTTGTGCATTATTGTTACATTTTTTGTATGTGTATTGGAGTGAGCTTGCTCCTCCCTGTTTATTATACCTTATTTCTTCGAGTAACTTGACTTCTTGAATGAAGCAAGTTGCTTTGCTTCTCCTTGCTCCTTTCATCTGCTTCCTGGTGGTTCCTCTGAAGATTTCTTTCTTGAACCTCACAAACTTTAGGAACAACCAAGCATGACAATAATTAAGGTTTTGATTAGTCCCCCATTTAGATTTTACCTTTGTGTCTCATTGAATCTTCTCTTCTCATCTCATAATCAAGGACTAAACCCTAAAGGCTTTAAGGCTTTGTGATTAAGCTTATGCCTGCATCCTTCTATTAGGATGGAGTGTATAACTTTAATCCTAAGTGTTAAACCCTTAATGTGTTTAAATCCTTTAATCAATCCATCTAATAATCATCAAGACATCAAGCTTGTAACTTGGGCCTTGCATTAGGGTTCTAATTCTTCCTTAACTGGTTAAGAAGGACTAACCCTAGTGTTAATGGACAAGTCCCCCTCAAGTTGTCTTACAAACCCTAAAACACACTTCATCATCATACCATTAAATAAAATCCACTTAACAAAGGCTTTGTTTTGTCATGAGTTTAATTCCTAATCATGGATTAAGTTGAGGAGCTTTCCTCAGCTTAAACATTCTCATCTATTATCCTTCTATTAGGATGGTGTAATGAGTCTGTTTAATCCCTGATTATGGCTTAACCTCATTACTTAACACTAAACAAAAACCACAAAAACATCTAAATAATCACAAGTAGGAAAATGATCTTAATCCTACATCATGGTGATTAAGTGTGAGAAGCTGACTTCACACTTAAGGTATTCTCATTACCCCTAATCAGAGGGAAGATGTGATGAGTTTACTAAATTCATTGGTTTAGGCTTAAGCTCATTAATCTATGACAAACTTTCAAAGGCAATAAAAGATTGAAAACTCAAAAACAAACAATAATCGTCTCCTCCGGGATTCTTTTCTCATCATCTTCACTCATAAACGAGAACTTGCTTCTTCCGTCTAATGCAAGACAGTTAGCACCTGAGCCAGACAGGTCATACACTTGAGCATAGACAAGTAAGTAGTTCATCAGTCAATTCATTTTCAGTCTCTTTGGGTCGAACTACGGTGTTCTGACTTCCTCATTGCACGAGAGGATACGTAGGCATAACTTAACAGTTATCGAACAAAAGTCTCTGTATATTCCCCCTCTTTCCAACATTATTCTTTTAGCCTCATAGTCTTGAGCATTTCATTCTTATTCATACACTGACACTTCCCTTATACACTTCACACTTCTTTTACACTGACACTTGCATTCTTTTCCAGCTTTGATACACAGATAGCACTGACACTACCCCTTTAAAACACAAATCTTTTAAGCGTGGATCCCGTCGAGTACGACGGACAATCTGGGTGCTAATACCTTCCCAGGTTGTAACCAACCCCCTTTCTCAGTCTCTCTGGTTCGCAACCGTCTTATCCATCTTTTCTTAGGTTTATGCAGCATTACCTTTCCTTCGGGATAAAAATGCCTAGCTGGCGACTCTTTTCATTCCTTCCCTTTCGCCGACCGTTCGCGTCTGTACCCCTTCTGACCAGGTGTCATTTTGGTGGGAGCGACAAAGGACTGGCATGAGATGCTCCCTTTTGCTTTGCATGGGTATCGTACATCTATCCGCACTTCAACAGGGGCAACCCCTTTCTCACTTTTTTATGGTACAGAAGCAGTGCTCCCCGTCGAAGTTGAGATCCCATCAATGAGAGTTCTGATGGAAGCCAAGTTGACTGAGGCTGAATGGTGTCATAGTAGATTTGATCAGTTGAATTTGATTGAGGAAAAAAGAATAACAGCTTTGTGTCATGGTCGGTTGTACCAGCAAAGAATGAAGAAAGCTTTTGACAAAAAGGTCAAACCTCGTGTATTCAGAGAAGGCGACCTCGTGCTCAAAAAGATTCAGTCTTTCCTTAAAGATTCTCGGGGCAAGTGGACTCCGAACTATGATGGCCCATATGTTGTTAAGAAAGCCTTCTCTGGCGGTTCATTAATTCTTACAACTATGGATGGTGAGGAGATCAATCGCCCTGTGAATGCGGATGCAGTCAAGAAATACTTCGCCTAAAAAATAAAAAAAGAACAGCTCGCTAAATTGAAAACCCGAAATGGCGGCTTAGGCAAAAATGAGCGTCTCGGTGGATTGAAAACCCGAAAGGGCGGTCCAGGAAAAAATTAGAGACAAAACAGAAATAATTATCCCGGTAGATTGAAAACCCGAAAGGGCAATCTAGGCAAAAATTAGGGATCATGGCAAGTAACTGCGTCGACAGACTGAATCACTTGAAGTAATCGAGGATTTCAGATTCTATCCCTCAGAAGAATTTCCCATCAAAGATTCTTATTCACTCATCCTTGACTGAAGTTTCGGACACAGTGGAGTTCAAAGTTGATAGGGAGAATAGTGATCATTGTATTTCAATTTAGCCCTTTTCCATATATTTACCATTTTTCAAACTTGTAATGATCCATGGAGTCATGCCATTTGCTGACTACCATTCTATCAATAAATTTAAGCTTTTATCCAATTGTTTGCAATTCTTTATATTGTTCCTGTTTACAAAATTTCAATTTATTGTTGATGATTATTTTTGAAACAAATTTAATAAATTTAATTTTTGAAGATTTTAAAAACATTTTTCTTTTGATATATGAACAAAGAAAGGATATCGATAGTGATTCCAAGAATGGTAAAGTCTGGATATCTGTAACTCGTCTCTCCCAAAGTAGGGTTTGATTCGGTTGTGTCCATGTGAAGTTCCTGGATAGTCTTGACAAGTTGATGATAATAATGTTTTGTTCCCCAACAATAAGCATGAACGGAGATTGTATGTATTCCCCAGAAGAGTTGTTGGAAGAATATTTTTAAGAATCCCTAGCTGAGTGTTGTTTTCTTCCTCAGCAAGTTTTCTTTAAATTGAGAAGCATTGGGAATCCCCAGCTGAGCTCTTGTTCCTCAGCTTGATTTGTTTGCATCCTTGAATATAGAAGTATTGATATAGCAGTCAGTTTAGAGGTTTTCTTTTACCTGATGGTGGGTATAGATTTAAAATCCCTCATAACTGTATTTTGGCTATGATGTTAACTTCTGATATCCCCATATGGATCCCCAATAGGTCTGCATGTGTTGATTTCCAGCAGGTTCCTATTTGATTTTTAACAGATCTTGCACTCTATCCCCAAGTGGAGCAGGAGTGGTATGACAGTTATTCCTTGTGAAGTTTGACTTTTATCAAGAATATTTCCATCCTCAGCAGATTATTACCTTTCCTCAGCAGGATGATATCCCTAGCAGACACTGTCTCATCATGATTTAAGCCTTGTAGTAGGATTTTATTCCTTTGATGGCTTATGAAGTCCCCTGCAAGATTTCAAGTTGAATCTCCAGCATGTTTCCCTGCACTGTTGCCTGGGATTAGCCGAGTATCTGGTTGTTGTGGCGTTCATGTCACCTTTTTCTTATCTTTATGTCTGTTTTGTCAGCATATTCATAAGCATATTCATAAGCATATTCATATGCATAAGCATAGCATCGTTTGCTTGCATTTTTGCGTTTATCATTGTTATCTGCTCTTTGGTGTGGACTTTCCCCACAGAGTGTGTGTGTTGTCTTCCTCTCAAGTTTAGAGTGTCGACCATTAAGCAGAAAGAGTTAATCCTTTCTAATTCCCCACTGAATTTGTTTCTCGTGGATGATTTTGATTTAGCTTCCTCCCCAGTTTATTATCTGGATGGAATTTTCCCCAGTTGAGATATTTCCTCCTCGGGATGAGTCTTGTTTGACCGTTTCTCTCCAAATTGTTCTTGGATTGAACTTTGGTCCCCTTTTGTGAATATATTGCTTTGAAATTAAGCTATCAGTAATCGATAGTGGGTAATATTACCAAATTGATCAAGTTCTTTTACTTGTACTCCTACCCAGTAAACCCGGTAGTCGAGATTTCTTTCCTCTTACCCAGTAAAAAGGTAATAGAGTTTGTTTTCCTTTGATTGAGCTCCTACCCAGTAAATCAGGTAGTTGAGAATTTTTCTACCCAGTAAATCCGGTAGTCGAGATTTCTTCTTCTTACCCAATAAAAAGGTAATAGAAGCTGTTTCCCTTTGATTGAGTTCCTACCCAGTAAATCAGGTAGTTGATCATGCTCCTATCCAGTAAATCGATAGTCGAGTCCTTTATTTCTTACCCAGTAAAAAGGTAATTGAGGATATCCCTCTGTATTTTGCTCCTACCCAGTAAATCAGGTAGTTGAGAATTTGTTCTGCCCAGTAAAAAGGTAGTGGAGGTTATCCCTCTGTATTTCGCTCCTATCCAGTAAATCGATAGTCGAGTCTGTTATATTTCCTACCCAGTAAACAGGTAGTTGATGATTCTTTTCCAACTCAGTATTTCTCCATTGTTGGACCTGAATATTTTGTTTGTTTGATAGTTCCTGGTAGGGTGTTTACTTTCCCTGGTTGAATCTGTTCCCCGATTATATCATATCTTTTCCCAAGTGGAGTCAGTTATCCAGCGATTTATTTTCCTGGACTTTGTGTTTGTCTGTTGTTGTTTCCCCAGCGGGATATTTCTTCTGTGTCCCCAAGTTTTTGCTTTTCTCTGGTGGTCATATTTTCCCCATGGAGATCTTGGGTTTGCATATCATATTCATATCATATTTTGTTCTCTTAGGACAAAAATTGGGTATTCTGTATTTAAGTCTCTCCCATCTTGTAGAGACGAAGATGTCAATCTTCATATCTCCGGATTGAAGAAACTTAAATAGGGGCAGCTGTAACACCCTAATTTTTGCCCTAAGATTTCTTCGCATATCATCTGCATTTTGCATACAAGCAAGATCGCACTGGTTTTCGAGTTTCTGCTCAGATGTAGGGTCTATGCTTCGCAGGGGATCACCATTGTTTTACTTCTTTATATTTGTTTATATTTACTGATCACTAACAAAAATACAAAAAAATATGTTGCAGTGTTCTTCTTTTTCTCTGTGTTGCAGGTTTGCGAAGATAAGACAGTAATTTCATTCAGATGCGTTTGTTCAGTCACAATTCGATTCAAATGGATGTTTGACCTAATATTGGTCAAACTATTAGAAGATTGTTTCGACTGCAAATTATGTGTGCCAGGGGTTTATTCCTCAGATAGTGGGTTTTCAAAAGTCCAGGTTGCGTTGTGTGTGAAAGGCTATCAGACAGTGTTTTGTGGTTTGAATCTTCAGTGTTTATCAGTTCATCGGTTCATCAGTTCATCAGCGATTCATCTGAGGATTTATTTTCCTCAGTTTGGTTTCGAATCATCAGGGCATGGGTCAGACAATTTTCAGATGACAGTTGGCTTGAGTTGTGAAATATCCAGTGGGTTTGTGTTGGCTGTATTCACTTTCATCAGAGGCTTGTAAAAGAGAAATCGGGAGTTGGTCGTGAAACCTAAAAAAAATCATCATCATCCAATTTCTAATTTTTTTTAGTTCGATTATCCATTATCCATTTTTTTTCTTTTTTTTCTTCCGATTCATTTTCAAAGATCATGTCTAAATAAACCATTTCTTTCTAATTGCACATCAAAATTCACCTTTTATTCATATTATCCATTATCCATTTACGATCATTATCCAAATTTTCCGTCCCATTTTTTTTAGCCTATTGTTCATTAAAAAAAATCAATCAATTTCCATAAGTCATTTTCCAAGTTTTATTCTCATTTTTTATTTCCATTTTTTTTATTATTCCAATTTTTGTTCTTATTTTCTTTCATTATAATACCAAAATTCCAAAAAAAAAGCAATTTTATCATAAAGCCATTTTTTTATATAACCTTTTTTTTATTTATGTCTCATAAAAAGGGCCTTTGGCCCATCCATTTCCTCACAATTTTTCCTCAGCCTTTTCCAAGTCCTTCCCAGCCGTACCAGGTGACTTCACAAGCCACATATTTCAAAGTCACACACATGAAAACAATATGCCACAGCTTCATGCTAGCCCATCAACACTCCCTCACGCAAGTATCACAGGCCCATATAGCAAGCTGACCTCACAAACCTTCATACTTTCCACAGTCCACAATCCAAGCAAAACACGCAACAAGCCTAGCCAAACTTCATCAGCTTATATCAGCAACAAAAACAAGTCCAAGCCAACACCCTCGGCCAAAGCAACACAATCCAAGCCGAATCATCAGTCACAACCTCCTCACGTGCAAGCTTCATCAAAGCAAAACAGCAGGCCCAAAATACAAACACTCACCAAGCATCAAGCCACGCCGACCTGCAAACAAACACCAGCCGAAAGCCTTCTCCCGCGTGAACAAACAGAAACAAAACGCAAAACTTCCAGCCAACGTTTCTCGCACGCACCAAGTATCACGCATCCTGTAAAATCAAAACGCAACATTCAAAATCAAAACGCAAAACATCAATTCAAAACGCAGCTTATCAAAAGGAAAACGCAAAGCACACGAGAATCTCACCGTGAACCAAAACACTCTCAATCCATCACAAAACGGCATCACTTTCACCTTCCTCATTCTATAAATTGGACCCTTTCCTTCACAATTTTCTAAGCTCTCTAGCCCCCATAAATTCTGCCAAAATCAAACTTCAAAATCCAAAACTCACCTTCAACCTTCAATTTAATCTTCATTCTCAAATCACCTTCAACTCTAAAAACCTAATTGAATCCGAAGAGAGAGGAAGAAGATTTGCAAGTGAGAAGAAGAAAGAAGACTTCGCGTGATTTCGAGAAAGAAGAAGCGTTTCTGTTTGGTGTGATTTTGGAAGGTGAGGAAGAGACCTGTTTCCACCGCCGTGATTTGTGAATTTTCCCCTGTTTTATGTTTTTAAGCGCAAGGAGAAAAGGAATTTGTTCTCTGTCTCTCTGTTTGCGTGAAAGGGAGAAGAAGAGTAGTTTTTTTTTCTTTTATTTTTTAATTATTAAAGTTGTTTTGTTTTGTTTAAAGAATATGTAGGAATGTGGGCCTAGATCCATGGATCTTATTTTCTATCCATCATCCCTGCCATGCGTGTCCCCCTCCCATTTCTCTTCTTTTTTTTCTTTTTTTAATTCTTTAGTTCTTTTCTTTTTTTTCATTAATGCTTTGGTTTCAATTTATTTTTAATATAAGAGTCTTATAGAATATGTTTTAGGAAAATATTTTGAAAAATATTTTAAAAAGATGTTAGGAAAAGAATTTTTAAGAAAAGAATTTAAGAAGTATTTTGATTTCTTTTATGGATCTACTTTTAGATCCATTTTTCTTCATCTTTATTTTTGGTCGATGACAATCTCCGATTCGTGATTGTTGAATTTCGAATAGGTTTAATCTTCATTATTTCAAATCTATGGATGAATGATCATTTGGATCATTCTCCATACTTTGAGATCGTGATAGGTTGCTTTTCGATAAATTCAACGAAAATCTCGATTAAGATTAGACCATTCTTTTTTCTTTTAGTGTGGCATGTTTTCGGAGAACGATTCATAATATCGTTTCTCTAACATGTATTAACACGAATATTTTCCACTTTAATTAGTGGTGGCCGGCCTCATTTGTAGGGTAATTACTTCGTAAATTACTCGGCGATTGCTTAACATAGACCTAAAGTTGTCCCGACTCGGAATGAGATCCACTTGGATCCGGTTGCCTCGATTTTTTTTTCTTTTCGTGGTTGTGCTTGATTAAGTTCATCATACCACTTTTATTGTAAATATTATAATAATGTGAATATAATAATCCATTTAAATTTAATCTCTCGCACCCTATACTTTTATTTCAATTCCTCGCTCCTTATCTCTTTATTATGCTTTATCATATTATATCATATATCATTTTGTTTATGTTTATATTGTTGCTTGTGATTTTTATTTTGTTTATGCACACTAATAAATGATTAAACATTAAAAAGATTGGTGACTTTAATTTCGGACTATGGTTACTATCCTTAGCTTTGGAGTATGGACTTAGATTTTAGGATCTCTACCCTTGCTCAAGTTGTGATGGATTGGAAACTTTGGCCTCAAGTTATTTCATTAGTCTTTGAAGATGGAATTTCGGTTACTTTGAAGAAGTATTCGTAATATGGTTTGATCACTTTTCTCTTAACTTTTAATTCAAGTATTAGGATAGTCATTTCATCTCCTCCCCATTCTTAAATTTTCAAAACTTCTCCCTATTTCAAAATCTTCTTTGTTTTCAAACTTCAAATGCTTTCATAATCAAACCTTGACTTAGGTCAAGCGATTTTTAATCTTTTCATTTTGTTTTCTTAAATAAATGTTAATCCATGTAAATATATCGAAATTCTTTTCTTACATACTTTAAAAAATCCAAAACTCACTCAATTGTTTTTGTGCCTTTGTGCACTTTTCTTTTCATATGTTTAGATATGATTCATCTTTTCTAGCGGAATTATTTGCTAAAGGATGACGACTTATCTCTACATTCTAAAATAAATGCAACTCATTGTTTCTTTTCAAATTTTGTACCACGAACTACGAGGTTTTGATCTCGCATTGCACTTTGTGGGTACGTAGGCATGAGGCGTTAAAACCTCATCAAACACAAAATCTTAAAAAACATTCTTCTTCTCATCTCTTCAATCATTTTCAAGCAATCCAATTTCAAACCAAAAAGCAATAAATATTTCAAAGGGCTCCCGTGGAGTACCACGGACGAGTCGGGTGCCTAAAACCTTCCCGGTTCGTAACCAATCCCCTTACCCGTTCTCTGTTTGTTTCTTTTAGCTTTTGCTTTTAGATCCTTAGGTTTTTATTCGTTCTTTTACCTTTTTCCTTTTGGAAATAAATAAAAGCGCGGTGGCGACTCTGTGTACATCGAGTGAAGTTAATCAATAGCTTACACTCACGATTTTACCGCTACAAAGGGTTTGTGATCAAGTGTTGGATCTGTTATCTGCCTTGATAAGGTCCATGTGTGTTCATAAGTCCCGATGAAGGCTTAGAGAACCAGTAACCAGGTGGAGGACTCAAATAAAGAGTCACAAGTCCAGGGTTTCATAGGATCAGTCCAAAATAGTGTAACCTTAACAATATCAGTAACAGGGTATGTTGAGGCCAAAGGTTCCTGCAAACCTGTAAACATCCCAACCCCCTCACAGGTATTGTTCTAGAACAAGGATCCTCAGACTTGGATCAGTTATGAGAAGTGTAAACACTTCTAACCCAGAGGTATAATGTTTACATTAATCATAAAGGATCCTCCTCTAATTCTCCTCAGATGCGGAAGGTCATCTAAAAAGGTCATCCAAACTTAGCAGGCTTCCCAGATAGCCCTAGTACTACAGGAAATCCGTAGCACAGAGTTCTCAAGAAGAAACCCATGTCTGAACTGTGTTTCATATTCCCGCACCAGACCGAAATGGAATAGGAAAGAATATGAAGCCATTCTAATCCTATGTGTCACTTAGGCTCCCGGTATGGAACCTTACTCACTGAATATCCCTCCCACCAAGGCAAACAAAAGATCCAGCACATGATATGATGACAATAATATGAAATGCATAGAAATAGTAAACGAAAGCAATAAATAAAGTTGTACAGAAAGCAATAAATAAAGCAATAAAAAAAAGCACACACATCACATAACACCCCCATAAACACAAATCAAATAAGTGCTAGGAGAAACCCACAAAAAGAACCAGAAGCCTTGGTTGCAAGAGAAGGTCCCCAGCAGAGTCGCCAAGCTGTCGCTCCCAAAGATTTGCATCCCGGTACAAGCGCGAGCGGTCGGCGAAAAAGAGAAATGAAAGTGAACTGAATAGAGTCGTCAGCTAGGCATTTTTATCCCGAAGGAAAGGTAATGCTGCATAAACCTGGAAAGAGATGGATAAGATGGTTGCGAACTAGAGAAACTAAGAAAGGGGGTTGGTTACAACCTGGGAAGGTATTAGTACCCAGATTATCCGTCGTACTCGACGGGATCCACGCTTACAAGATTGTGTTTAAAGGGCTAGGTGTATGTGATGTCTGTGTGCAAAAGCTAAGTAAAGAATATACAGGTGTCAGTGTAAAAGGGTGAATGCTCAGGAACTGAGGCTTAGAAAAGGATGCTGAAAGAGGGGGATGACAAAGAAACTTTTGTTCGATAACAGTTAAGTTATGCCTATGTATCTGTCGCTCCCGGGATTTTCATCCTAGTACAAACGGGAAAGTGGCGCGAAAAAGGTAGAGTCGCCAGCCATGCAATTTTATCCCGAAGGAAAGGGAAAGGTAATGCTGCACAAACCTAAGGAAGAAGGAAAAGGGCGAGGCCTTGCGAACCAAAGATCTGGGTCCGGAAGTCGGTTACGAATTGGGAAGGTATTAGCACCCCAATCCGTCCGCCGTACCCGACGGGATCCACGCTTGTTAGTCTGTTTCAAAGGGTGAGAAATAAGATGATGTTTGAATGAAAGAATTGTTAACTGGAACTTGGAACTGAAATGAGAAAAGGATCAAGAAAAGAAAATGGAACGAAGAGGAAAAATATAGAGAAAATAAAGAATATGCTCGAATGGGCCTTACCCCACTGCCTACGTACCTCATCTAACTAAGGCGGGAATTTTTTTATGTTTTTTAGGATGACGTTGCCATAGCTCTAGCTCAGGTGTTACCGGCTCTGACTCGAGGGTGTTTACCGTGTCGCTGTTTTAACTATCGAGGCAAGTCGCATTCGTCCGCAAAGAGTATGAGATGAGAAGAAAAGACGCGATGTATTGGTTTATTGTCTTTTAGAAGAAGTGTTTTGAGTTTGTGTTTATTGTATGTACAACACTAAAGACTATGATACATGAGCGAATACTTTCCAAGATTGCCCCCAATGGAACGTTTGTAAAGTACCCTAGAAGAGTGGAGGAGACCTCCACTGATCATTTCCCATATAGCTTAAGGCTCGTGGCGTATTGTACCTATTTTCCTTTTAAATGTTTTTGATTTTCTGTAAAGGTGAGAAGTGAGACTCAAATTGCAAAAGGAAAAATCTAAGGGAGACTATGACTCGAACCCTAAGTTAGTTGAGTTTAAAGGTGATCTATGGTTAGTGAGGTTTGAAAGATTAAAGCTACCTAAGCGGATGATAGACTAGAAATGCGAGTACAAAAATGAATAATAGGGTCCTCATACGTCATGGTGGGTGAAAACGGACGTAAATCGTAAATGAGATGAAATGATGGATCAGGTGGGTCGGTTGCGTGGTGCTGAGATGCACGACTTATGGTGTGCAACATACAAGGCTTGTTTTTGGTATAATGGAGTGGAACAATGGTAAACGAGGAATCCTAAAGTCACATGAAACTTTATTTATTTATTTGAAAATTTACTTGATGTTGGATCGAGTATTTCTTTATTTTATTTTTGAGATTTGGTTTTTTATCGATTTGTTTTATCTTTTCTATTCTAATTATAGGAACTATACAAGCATAAGAGTTCTAAACTATTACATCACAAAGTACAAACCAACAAAAATATAATCGAGGCATAATAAAAATAATCCAAGTCCATAAGCGAATCTTCGAAAAATACCTTGCACAAAAAGAAAAGATTAGTAAATGAAATGAAGATGAATATGCAACAATATGTCGAAAATGAATTAAGATAACAAAAAGTTGCAAGAGTTTCCAAAGCATATAAGGCATAAAACCAAAATAATGGCTAATCGCTTCATGGAAACGCACTTGAACGGTTTCTAAGCCTAAGTCCTAAAACTAAAGGATTTCGCATGATATCAACATTCTAAAATCAGTGGCTAAACCAAACTAAGGCTTTCTAATATCCTAAGATCAAGCCCAATTAATTTATGTCCTAATGCACCATAAAATCCTAAGCTAAACTAGATGGATTTACAATGGAAAAGTTGAATGAGATCAAGGCACTAAAAATAGAAAAAGTCCTGGAAAAAATGTGAAATTAATTCGATAGGGTCATTAACCTGACTATAACATTGTGTTAAAAAATCTCCTAAAAATTCATAACCTAACTATGTCAAATGGTCACTTAAATCTACCTAATATTCAATCACAATTTTACACAAACAACAATATAAAAACAATAGATAAAATGGCCTAAAAAATGGAACAAAATTTATTCCATGTTCTATTATAAGTCCTCTAATCATAGCAAAAAGAATGAGACAAAAATATTATAGGAAGTGGGAGAAATAAAATGTACAAAATAAAGTGTTCATGTAAGAATTCAATAGAAAAGAAATTAAATGGAAAATCTAAATAAAATTGAAAAATGACAAAATCCCGAAAGTAAAAATTTAGAAAAGTTCTAAAATGAGTTATAAACCTCCTATAGTTTTTGTAGAATTTTATTAGGCTTTTTGATATTTTTTACGGATTTAAATTGAAAGGACATGAAACAGAAATTAAAATAGAAGAGAGAAATTAGAATGGGGTGTAGGTGAAGTAATTATCTTAGTTAATAATCAAAACTGGGCCATGTCGCTCCCACCAAATGAGGCTAGGTCAAATGGGGTACAGACGCGAACTGTCGGCAAAAGGAGAGAACACACAAGGGTGAACTGAAAAGGAAAGAGTCGCCAGCTAGGCATTTTTATCCCGAAGGAAAGGTAATGCTGCATAAACCTGAGAAAGGATATGGATAAGACGGTCGTGAACCAGAGAAACTGAGAAAGGGGGTTGGTTACAACCTTGGAAGGTATTAGCACCCAGAATGTACGCCGTACTCGACAGGATCCACGCTTGAAAGATTTGTGCTTTAAAGGGGTAGTGTTAGTGCTATTTTGTGTACAAAAGCTGGAAAAGAATGCAAGTGTCAGTGTGAAGTGAGATGAAAAAGTGTCAGTGTAAGAAATGAATGAAGCTCAAGACTATGAGGCTTAAAGAATAATGCTGGAAGGAGGGGGAATATACAGAGACTTTTGTTCGATAACTGTTAAGTTATGCCTACGTATCCTCTCGTGCAATGAGGAAGTCAGAACACCGTAGTTCGACTCAAAGAGACTGAAAGGTAAATTGACTGATGAACTGCTTACTTGTCTGTGCTCAAGTGTATGACCTGTCTGGCTCAGGTGTAAACTGTCTTGCATTAGACGGAAGAAGCAAGTTCTCGGTTAAGAGTGAATGAGGTGAGAAAAGAATCCCGGAGGAGACGATTATTGTTTGTTTTTTGTGTTTTCAATATTTTATTGCTTTTTTGGATTTGTCATAAGAAAATGAGCTTAAGCCTAAACCAAGGGTTAGTAAACTCATCACATCCTCCCTCTGATTAGGGGTAATGAGAATACCTTAAGTATGAAGTAAGCACCTCACACTTAATCACCATGATGTAGGATTAAGATCATTAACCTACTTGTGATTATCTATATGTTTTTAGAGTTTTTGTTTGGTGTTGAGTAATGAGTTTAAGCCATAATCAAAGATTTAATTGACCCATTACACCACCCTAATAGAAGGATAATAGATGGGAACATTTAAGCTGAGAAAGGCTCTTCAACTTAATCCATGATTAGGGATTAACCTCATGATAAAACAAAGCCTTTATAAAAATGGATTTTAGATAATGATATGGTTAAGAAGTGAATTTTATGGTTTGTAAGACAACTTAAGGGGGGACTTGTCCATTAACACTAGGGTTAGTCCTTCTTAACCAATTAAGGAAGAATTAGAACCCTAATGCAAGGCCCAAGTTACCAGCTTGATGTCTTTGTGATTATTAAATGGATTGATTAAAGGATTTAAACACATTAAGGGTTTAACACTTAGGATTAAAGTTATACACTCCATCCTAATAGAAGGATGCAGGCATAACCTTAATCACAAAGCCTTAAAACCTTTAAGGTTTAGTCCTTGATTGAGAGATGAGAAAAGAAGACTCAAAGATGACACAAAGGTAAAACTAATGGGGGGAACTAAATAAACCCTAATTGTGATCATGCTTGGGTATTCCTAAGGTTTATGAAGCTTGCAAGAGATCTTCAAGGAAAAGCCACCAAGGAAGAAACATGAAAGGAGGAGAAGCAAGAAGCAAGACAACTTACTTCACTTAAGAAGATAAGTTGTCTGAAGAAAGAAAGTGAGGAGAGAACATGAATGAGCAAGCTCATTCTAATACAAAAGTAAAATGCAGCAAGGATGCATAAAGAGAGATGAGAAAAGATTATGAGAAGTGAAGGCAAATTCACTTCTCAACACTTACCACCTGAAAAGTTAGCAAAGGAAGTGAAATGTAAATGAAAATGAGATGAATGCAAAGGTGCAAACCAAAACCAGAAGCACATTTATGATGTTAATGATACTAAGAGGTAATGCAAACACAAGACAAGGGTTGTGGATGATCATGCAAGGATAAGGATGCAAATGAAGCATGTTTTGAACCATGAAAGTTCATGAAAGTTTATGAAATGCAATGGAGGTATAACATGGCAAATGAAAGATGAAATGGTCAAGCATGATTCTAATATGTCCTAGGATGTCTTAGAAGTCATGTGAATGCACAAAATGTCATGGCAAGTTCATGTATGCAAGCATATGAGAGATGAATGCAAATGAAGGCAAAAATTAGGGTTTATGCACAAGACATAAAGCAAAATTCAAAATCAGAAGAAAATGACAAGATAACAAATTGAAAATGGGATCAAAGGAACCGTAATCCTACACAAGTTCACTGACCAAAGGAGGGGACCTAATTCTTAACCTAATGGGAGTTATGATTTTCTCAAGTTTGCTAGGGTTTGAAGGCACTTCAAAAGGAAAAAATGCACAATAAAATGAAAATGAAAGATAAATTCAAACCAATTTTACCCTAGAAACTACATGATATGAAGAATGCAATGCAAAAAGAACCATCATCAAACTCTTCAAGGTTAGGCAGAATGAATTTTTCTAAGTTAGGGCAAAAATATTGACTTTTAAGAACTTTAATTCCAAAGAAAAATGTCAAAATAGGTCAAGGACCAAAAATAAATTTGTTTGAGGAGTTTGATAATGTTTCTAAATGTATCAAAATGCAATGTGAATTTTTTTTGGAATTTTTAGATACCTAAATGTATTTTCAATTAATTAATTCTCATTAACTAATTAAAAATAATCATTTAAATGATTTAAAAATAATTTTTAATGCAAAAAATAAAAATAAAAATATTTTTGGGTTCTGAAAATTATTAAAAGATTTAATAAAAAATTTCAGAATTTTTTGATGTATTTTACTATTTTTAAAAATTCGTAGAAATTAAATGTAAAACAAATGAAATAAATATGAAATTAAATGAGAAAATAAGAAAGTCAGCCAATCCAAGGGCCCAGGTTCAAACTCATGATGGAGGGAATTGACTTCGTGCGTCATCCAAGGGCCAGAATTCAAACTACGCTAATTATGATTAAACCCTAATTTGCTGCCCTAATTACTTTCAGGTGACCGGAACAGTGTTCCGGTCATCTTCTCCGGCCATCCATTTCTTCAATCTCACTCAATTCGCAACCCTAAGCTCTCTAACTCTCCAGAAATGATCCCTAACTCATTCTAAACAAGATTCAGCCAACAAAAATCATTTATTTCACATGAACATCAAGATTCGAAGCAAAACGGAAAATTACTCAGAAATTTCAGAAGCTTCATACATGCTTAATATTCAATCATTTTCAAAACCAAAAGGTGCAGTGTGATCAGTGAAGCATGGAGAACAATCTAAGAACTTAAAATCAAGTTTCTGGAAAAAAAGTTCTTGATGATACCTGAACTGAAGCTTTCGAAAATGGTGCTTTCTGGCAAGTTCCTTGCTTCAAACAAGCTCCAATGATCCTCCTCAAGTGTTTGTGATGCTTAGCTGGAGTTTATATGGTCCCAAAATGAAAATGGCAGAAGTTCAGTTTGTGAAATGTGAAAATCGTATTTTTGATTGTGAAGGTTTTAGGGCCAAATGAAAGGTGGGAAATGATCAGTGGATCATGGTGAGTTGAATGGTGAAAAAAAAAACTTGAAGGTTTGATGGTTGAATCAAGAGATTCAAAGGCTTTTGCAAATTTGGGGATTTTTGAGTGTGTTGAGTTCTTGGAGTTTCAGGCTTGCTTGTTGTGTGTTATGGCTTGCTTGAGGTCCACATATGAGGTTCTGATTGGGCAGAGGGTTGGTAGTGGCACAGTTTGATTGGTATGGGCAAAATGCAATAAAGTCATGACTTTGTGTACTTGAGATATGGCTCGGGTCAGAGGGAGATTAGGGGCATGGCTGGGCTCAGCATGGATCAAGGAAGGCCCTTAGATTGCTTTTGTGCAGCTGTAATAGCTAGGGCAAGTGGTAGCATGGTTCTTGCAACTTTTCCCCCTTTGGAAGTCTTTGTGAATCAAGGCCAAGAAACCTCTAAACTCTTGGGCAAATTGCAGCCAAATGGGCCATATGGAGTTTTCATGATGTCTTGTGCTCACTTAGCAACCAATTCAAACATTAAAAGTCCCTTTTGCAAAAAAATCCATTCTTGAAGATTCATGAGAAAATGCCTTATGTAACTTGTAATTCAAGGCATAGAAATGAGAAATCCTTTGGGCAATTCTGAATTATGGATCATGAATTATGTTTGTGTGATGGTTAGAAGTTGATTTGAGGTCACATTTGGCTTTGTCAAGTATTTTGCAAGTTTCCTCTTTGGCACAAAAGTGAAAATTAAGTGATTTTTCTCAACTTTGCAAGGCCATAACTTTAGTTCTAAAATGAATTAGATCAAGTTCTTGTACTTTTTGAAAATGGGAGGATCCAATCTACAACTTTCATGACCAAGAATTTTTCATTTGAAGCATTTTTGAATCAAAAAGAGGAGGTTGAAAAACTTTCCCAAAATGGCAAGTTTGCATTACAAGTCACTTTCCCAAAATGGAAACTTTGCAAATGGCTTGAAATTCTTCAATTTTGTGAACTTCAAACTTCTTCCAAGATCAAATAAAGATCATACACATTCAAAATGATGGAGGAAACCCTTTGATTGGATGATTGGGGGCCCTAGATGCCCTGATTTTGCACTGACTTGCTCAAGAAGTCATCTATTGATCAGATGCCTTCCCCATTGAATTTCTTCATGAAAATTGGTATGTATGATCCTCATATCATATAGAGACCAATAGAAACAAGAATGACCAAAAAATTTGGAGTTATGGCCTCTGAAACCAAAACCCTAATTTTAGGTCATCTGTGCAGTTAAGCTTGGCTCTGCATCCATGCCTTTCCTCAGTTCTTGTGATTTTTGACTTTCCTGATCTTAGGATGATGTAATATGATGATTGAACATACATGGGCCCTTTTGAAATGATTTAAGACCTTTGGGGTGGCTCAGATAGCTCAGGGATTGCTCAAGTCACAAACCCTAGATGCAGATGACTTAGAACCAATGCAGTGAAGCAAAAATGCACTATGAGATGATATGATTGAACTTATGCAAATGAAAAGAATCAAAAGCCATGGTGAAATGAGTGAGGGCAAATTTGGGGTGTTTACAGCTGCCCCTATTCAAACATGAGTTAGCTGTGCAGGATGTAAGCAGCGGCTTAACAGACAAACAAGATAACTTGTGGTTGAATACCAAAGACAGTCCAAAATTTGCACTCACTGAATGAAGAAGAAAAGGGATATAGATTGTAAAAGAAAATATAATATGATTATAAAGTGCGGGTGACGGAGGACGACCGTCGAGCAGAGGACGACCGCTGGGGATGACGTCAGGACGGGGATGACCGACATGCTGGGAAATAAAGGATCATGATGGGGATGGCCATCAAGCAAAGAAATAAGATTCTCCGGGGATTAAAGGTAGAGGCAATGATGGGGACGACCATCAGGTTTAGAAAAATGATGAGGGATGGTCATCAGAGGTGAAGGACGATCACCTAGCAGGGGACGGCTGCTCTGTTGGGGATAAGATGAGGGACGGTCATCTATTGGTGAAGGACGATCACCTGGCAAGGTACGGTTGCCGAAAATATCACGACATAGGACGAATGTCGGATAGAAAGAGTCGACGATGGGGACGGCCATCGGATAAACATGATGAAGGACGATCATCAAGAGGTGAAGGACAATCACCTAGCAGGGTGCGGCTGCTCTCGGGGTTTATCATGACATAGGACGAATGTCAGATAAAGATCAACGATGGGGACGACCATCGAATAGAATGATGAAGGACAATCATCAGAAGGTGAAGGACGATCACCTAGCAGGGTACGGCTGCTCAAGTATCACGACATAGGACGAATGCTGGATAAGAAGGTTCCAATAGTGGAGACTCCGCTGGAGGAATGATGAAGGGCGATCATCAAAAGGTGAAGGACGATCACTTGGAAGGGTACGACTGCCGAGAGTATCATGACACAGGACGAATGTCAGATAGACAAGATATTTTCTTTTTACTGGCGATTTGCTGAGAACTCTTCTGGGGAATGGTAGGCACAGACGAGTGTCTAAATGTAAGAAAGGGTATAAGTGTTTGACGTCGTGTGTAGGTTAAAGATGCGGACGAGCATCCTTAAGACTCTGATACGGACGAGTATCGGTAGAAACAAACGCTGACGCATGTTTAGAGATGATGATACGGACGAGTATCAACTGGTTAACAAGGAACAAGGACGAGTGTTGAATCTTGAGAAAGATGAGTGGTGTGCACAAGATACGGACGGGTATCTGTAATAAGTAAACATGAGTGAGACACATACGAGTGTTTAACTTGCTGGGGAGAGCATGACACGGACGGGTGTCGGAAGAAGTGTATTATAAACAAGTATTTGGTTCACAAAGTGTTTAGGCCACTATGTTGGGGAGGGTGACACGGACGAGTGTCAGGGAAGTGTATATAAGTGTATCTGTCGGTGGAGAACGTTCGGGCGACTTCACTGGGGAATGATGACACGGACGAGTGCAAAAAGGAGCATGTATCTGTATTTGTGAGTGCAAAGAGGATGCTTTGGCTTTCTGCCGGGGAATTTTGGGAAGTATTTTGTATATTGTTGATGGAATGTCAGTATTTACGAGTGTTTGCTTCGACACATGGCTTATGATTATGTTTGATTTTTTTGCCGTAATGCTCCGTATTAGACGGAATGCTACGCTCTGGGGGAAAATATGATGTGAATGATATGATTATGCCAAGGTACTGATCCGGGATTCGGATCCCGCTGCTGTGAAGATCTCTGGATGATCTGCTTGAAGTGATATCCCAGCTGGGAGAAAAATCATTGGTAGATCTGATACAACATATGTGGATCTGCTTGGGGAATTAGATCACTGATAGATCTATCCTTGTGATGAGGAGCCCAGCTGGGGTCCGTGGAAGCTTTCGTCACTTTGTTGTGTAATCTTCAGACATTGCTCTTCTGGATAGAGGCTGAACCTCTGTGGGGAGGTGATTCCCTGCCTGACACTTGGCTGGGGAGGAATGATCACTGAACGATCCTCCTAGAGATTTTTGTGGGGATCCTGCTGAGGATGATGCTGTTTGGGAGACATAATGATTTGACAGCTTGCTGAGGAGAGACTCTCATGCCCCATGTTGCTCTCTGAATTCCTGCAATCCTGTTATGACAAAGAAACGTACAAGTATCTCGAGGTATCCCTTACTGGATTCCATCATAGGAGTTTAGACATTCCCGGGAGTAAGTAAGAAACATTTCCTGCAAGCATGAATTTTAGAAAAGACGCATCTGTATTTATGTAACCATTATATCAGGGACATTGGACATTTTCGCAAATGAAAATAGAATGTACGAGACGAAATGTGACTGAAAATCTGATTTTATTAATTTGCGTGCCCTGAATTGGCAAAATACAGTCAAAGAAACAGATCCCCTGAAATGAAGAGATTGTTACAAAATTGAGAAACAAAAAGGATGCTGGCAATGTTGACGACACTTCAGTAAGCTTCCCTTTTGCTATGACTTGTATGACATTGATGTTTTTCTCATCTTGCTTTTGAAGAAGGCTGATTCTGACTGATGCTTTATATTTTCGAAGCTTGCCATGTTGTAAGTGATACAGACGAATTCAGAATGCAGTTGTTCGCTTATTCCCTTGTTTTGCGTGGATCGCCCTTTCGGGTTTTCAATCCACCGGGATACCTATTTTTTCCTGAGTTGTCCAATGCAGATTTTCAACTCAGCGGGTGTACATTTTTTACATTTTATTTTCCCTTATTTTTGCCTGAGTCTTTTATTCTGTTTTTGACTCGCCGGGGTGCCCTATTTTTGCCTGGACTTACATTCTGTTTTTATGTCCAGCGGGTCATTTTATGCGAAGTATTTTTTAACTGCATCTGAATTCACAGGGAACAGGAAGTCTTCACCATCCATAGTACTGAGCATCAGTGCTCCACCAGAGAAAACTTTCTTTACTATGAATGGACCATCATAATTCGGCGTCTACTTGCCCCTGTGGTCTGTATGAGGAGGAAGGAGTCTTTTCAGCACAAGATCTCTTACTTGGTACTCTCGAAGTCTGACTTTCTGATCAAAGGCTTTCTTCATTCTCTTCTGATACAGCTGTCCATGACAAATTGCAGCCAATCTCTTTTCTTCAATCAAACTCAGTTGTTCGTATCGGGATCGGACCCATTCTACTTCGTTTAGTTTGACATCCATTAGTACCCGCAAGGAGGGTAATTCAACTTCAACAGGTAGGACTGCCTCCATACCATAAACAAGCTGATACGGTGTTGCCCCAGTGGAAGTTCTGATTGACGTACGGTATCCATGTAAGGCAAATGGTAACATTTCATGCCAGTCTTTATAGGTAACCACCATCTTCTACACAATCTTCTTGATATTCTTGTTAGCTGCCTCCACAACGCCATTCATCTTTGGCATGTAAGGTGAAGAATTATGGTGTTGGATCTTGAAGTCCCAGCATAGTTCTGTCATCATTTTGTTGTTTAAATTGGAACCATTATCAGTAATGATCCTCTCGGGAACCCCATACCGACAGATGATGTCTCTCTTCAGGAATCGGGCTACCACTTGCCTGGTGACATTTGCATAGGAAGCTGCTTCAACCCACTTGGTGAAATAATCAATGGCTACCAGGATGAATCTGTGGCCATTTGAAGCAGTCGGTTCAATCTTGCCAATCATATCAATGCCCCACATGGCAAAGGGCTAGGGTGAAGACATCACATTCAGGGGGTTTGGAGGCACATGCACTTTATCTGCATAAATCTGGCATTTATGGCATTTTCTGGCATAGGCACAACAGTCTGCATCCATTTTGATCTAATAATAGCCTGATCTCAACAACTTTTTAGCCATAGCATGCCCTCCAGCATGGGTACCAAAAGATCCTTCGTGCACCTCGTGCATTAACAAGTCCGCTTCTGCCTTATCAACACATCTAAGAAGTACCATATCAAAGTTCCTCTTATACAGGGAGCCATCAGCATTCAGGAAGAAACTACTAGCAAGCCTTCTTAATGTCTTCTTATCATTGGAAGATGCCCCAGGTGGGTATGTTTGATCCTCCAAGAAGCATTTGATGTCGTGAAACCAAGGCTTATCATCTTTAACAACATCTGCTGAGAATACGTATGCTGGCCTGTCAAGTCTGGATACTAAAATCCGAGGCACAAAGTTGGCAGCTTGAACTTTGATCATGGATGAAATGGTAGCCAGAGCATCTGCAAACTGATTTTCATCTCGGGGGATATACTCAAGCTTGACTGCAGTGAAGAAAGTCAATAACCTCCTTGTATAATCCCGGTAGGGTATCAGATGATCCTGATGGGTGTACCATTTGCCGTTGGTTTGATTAATTACCATAGCTGAATCTCCAAATACAGTCAAAGTCTTGATCCTGAGGTCAATGGCTTCCTCAAGACCCATAATGCAAGCTTCGTATTCAGCTTCGTTGTTAGTGCAGTTAAAGGTGAGTTTTGCCGAGAAAGGCATGCAAACTCCCTTAGGTGTGATGAGTACTGCACCAACACCCCGACCATTCATATTAACAGCCCCATCAAACATCATAGTCCATTCTTCTTCTGGGTCAGGCCTTTCAGTGTGAACAGGCTCTTCATGATCTTTTTCCTTTATGAACATGATGTCTTCATCGGGAAAGTCAAATCTCATCGGCTGGTAATCATCAATAGGTTGCTCAGCGAGATAATCCGACAATACACTGCCTTTGATGGCCTTTTGAGATGTGTATTGAATGTCATATTCTGTGAGGATCATTTGCCATCTTGCAATCCGTCCGGTAAGCGCTGGCTTCTCAAAAATGTACTTAACTGGATCCATCTTGGAGATCAATAAGGTAGTGTGGGTCAACATATACTGTCTCAGTCGGCGAGCAGCCCACGCTAAAGCATAGCAAGTTTTCTCGAGCAGTGAATAACGTTGTTCACAGTCGGTAAACTTTTTGCTTAGGTAGTATATTGCATACTCTTTTCGACCAGACTCGGCATGCTGGCCCAGCACACACCCCATTGACTCTTCTAATACTGTTAAGTACATTATTAGGGGTCTTCCTTCAACTGGAGGCATAAGGATTGAAGGCTCTTGTAAGTATTCCTTGACTTTGTCAAAAGCCTTCTGGCAGTCTTCGTTCCACCTGACCGTTTGTTCTTTTCTCAACAACTTGAACAAAGGTTCACAGGTTGCAGTAAGGTGAGATATGAACCGTGAAATGTAGTTCAATCTACCTAAGAACCCCCGAACTTCTTTTTCTGTCTTCGGTGCAGGCATTTCTTGAATGGATTTAACTTTGTCAGGGTCAACTTCAATTCCCTTCTCACTTACAATAAAACCCAGCAGCTTACCGAATCGCACCCCGAATGTGCACTTGTTGGGGTTTAACTTTAGTTGGTACTTCCTCAGACGCTTGAATAGCTTTAACAGATTCACCAGGTGGTCTTCTTCTGTGAGGGACTTGGCAATCATGTCATCCACATAACATTCAATTTCTTTATGGATCATGTCATGGAATAACGTTACCATAGCCCGTTGATAAGTGGCACCAGCATTCTTCAGTCCGAATGGCATCACCTTATAACAGAATGTTCCCCAGGGTGTGATGAAAGTTGTCTTTTCCATGTCTTCAGGTGACATCTTGATCTGATTATATCCTGAAAATCCATCCATAAAGGAGAACACCGAGAACTGAGCCGTATTATCAACCAATACATCAATGTGAGGTAATGGGAAGTCATCTTTCGGGCTAGCTCTGTTCAGATCTCGGTAATACACACACATCCTTACTTTGCCATCCTTCTTAGGAACAGGTACAATGTTAGCAACGCACTGTTTTTGTACCTCTTCTTTTATCTTCATTGCCATATCCGGGCGAGTACGGCGCATTTTCTGTTTTACTGGCGGACAATCTTCTTTCAAAGGCCGCTTGTGCATGACAATGTCGGTGTCCAACCCTGGCATATCCTGATAAGACCAAGCAAAAACATCCACATACTCCCAAAGCATGTCAATCAATTGCTCTTTTACTGCATCTTGTAGGCAGGCCCCGATTTTAACTTCTTTCAAGTCTTCTTCTGTACCAAGATTAACTGTTTCAACTTCCTCCTGATGAGGAGTGATAACCTTCTCCTCTTGTCTCAACAACCAGGCTAGCTCTTCAGGTATCTCATAATCTTCTTCAACCCCTTCATCAGCTTGATTAATTGGATTGTCAAATTCATACGAAGTCATAGCGGTGCCGTTGTCGGTGCAGTCTGGAGGGTATTCTCTGCAATGGTTTAGATTTGTTCATTTTAGTGATCAGTTTTATCTTGTTTAGAAAGAGTGAAAATGAAGTTATTATTTTAAAAAACATTGCCATTTTATTTTTGTACAAAAAATGAAAAATGAAAAACAGTGAGCGGAAAAGAAAAGACTCATTTGCAAAAGATGTCCTGATATTCATTAATTGATCTTTGCATAAAATACAAGATGGCCCAATTACAAAATGAGTCCTGACATCTTGGGCAAGATGCAGGACTTGATGCATGCTTTAAAACACAGGAAATAATAATTACTCTGCAGGAGTAACTCTTATAATTTCCTGGGAAGACCAGTTTGAGACATGGTTCCCCGAGATCCTTGGACATATCCAGCTTTCCAGGTTGCGCTCGTCTTCTGACTCATCTTCCAAGCTATTCACAGCATCCGGGGTGAGCATCCCCCCGCTAACAAATTTGGGCCCCGTTGCAGCCTCTGGTTGATCTTGCCGAGTTGGTCTGTAACCCAACCCGAATCGGTCTTCTTTCTTCTCGACCGGCAGCAGCTTGCCCCAGCCTTGAGCAGTACCCTCTTCAACAACCTTTCGGGCTTGTTGGTAAGAGGTAATGGAAGTTCCCAGCACAGCAGATGTCTCATTAATATTAAGGGCCTCAAACCCTTGGCTCATGGTTTCATGGATCTCCCCATCCATCTCAATGTATTTAAAGGTAGCCAGCTGGCTGACAAAAATATCCTCTTCCCCACAAATAGTAATGAGTTGGCCCTCCCACTCGAATTTTAACTTCTGGTGAAGGGTTGATGTCACGGCGCTAGCGGCGTGTATCCATGGTCTACCCAATAGACAGTTGTAGGCAGGCTGAATATCCATCACAAAGAAGGTCGTTTTGAACACTTGTGGGCCAATCATTATTGGTAACTCTATCTCTCCCAGAACTGATCTTTTAGAACCGTCAAAGGCTCTCACTACCAAGTTACTTGGGCGTAGTGCCAATTCTTCATACTCCAGCTTCACAAGGGCTTTCTTGGGTAGGACATTGAGGGATGACCATGTGTCTACCAGTACGTGAGAAATTACTGCACCCTTACACTCCAAGGTGTGTGCAAAGCCTTGTTGTGATTGTGACCTTCCACCGTCAAATCAGTGTTGGTAAAACCTAGTCCATGACTAGCGTTGACATTTCCCACCAAAGCTTCTAACTGATTGACGGTAATCTCCTCCGGCACATAAGCTGCGTGCAGGACCTTTAATAGTGCATTCCGGTGAGCCTCAGAGCATATTAGCAATGATAGTATGGAGATCTTGGAAGGCGTTTGGTGAAGCTGGTCTACCACCTTGTAATCACTCTTCTTGATGATTGTCATGAATTCATCAACCTCTTGATCAAAAGGAGTCTTCACAGTTTCTTTGACAACTTGTTCTTCTTGCACCATGCTCTTCCCTTTTGCCTTGGCAGCAGCTTCTGCTTCGGCAATGGGTCTTGGAACTTGCGAGGCAAAGAGACGTCCGCTTCTAGTGAAGCCTCTGCCTCCCCCCACATTGTCTATCTGCGGTGAAGAAGTTGATGATTCCAAAGTGATTTTCTACCCCTCACAGTATAGATCTGAGCCATAATGCCAAGGGATGGCATTATTGCTTTCGTAAGGAACTGGCCCAGGCACTATGATAGTAACTGGACTGATAGCAGCTGCAGAGGGGACCACAATGGTGTGTGGATCATAGTATATGGTAACTGGTGCTCTGACAGGAGTAGCATTTTATTGTGAATTGTTGGAAGGAACATTTGCAGGATCATACTAAATTGTAACCGTTGAGATGCTTTCATTAACTGTTGCTGATGTTGTAGAAGGTACCGCTGACTGAATGGGTGTTGCAGTTGTAGCAGGAATGGTAACTGAACTTGCATCCGTTGAAGTGATTGATTGAGCAGTTGTTGGAGTTATAGTAGAATTCGTTGGAACAATGGTTGCTGACGTTGTAGGAGTATCTGGGATTGTTGATGAAGGAATTGTTGAAGTTGTAGGCGTTTTTGTCGTAATCTGAAGAATACCATCCTTAATAAGACCATATGTGGTTTCTCAGCCTTTCACACCCATTGACTGCAATATTGCAATACCCACAGCCGAGCTCACACCCGGGGAACATTTGGCATTCTAAAAGCTGGGCTTTGATTTCAACCAAAGGTGTTCGAATTTGTGTAACACTGGTGATTAAGGTGGATGGTTTTCCTCCCTCAATAGCATTAATCCTAGGCCCGTTGTGACTAGGCATTGGATTTCTTGTGACATTCGGAGGAGGTGCAAAGTTGAGAGCTTTCGAGTCCACCAGATCTTGGACTTTCATCTGTAAAGCCCTACATTTTTCAGTATTATGCCCCGGTGCGTTCGAATGAAATGCACACCTGGCATTTGCGTCATAATTCTTTGGCATATTGGTGGGATCTGGAGGTGCCAACGTCCTTAATTCAACTAGGTTGAGTTTCAGGAGTTGTGGCAAGAGTGCAGCATACGGCATTGGGATTGGGTCAATCACCCTATTTGCCTGTGATGGCCTTTGTTGG
The DNA here is from genome assembly GCA_963966055.1 of Lathyrus aphaca. Taxonomy (NCBI): domain Eukaryota; kingdom Viridiplantae; phylum Streptophyta; class Magnoliopsida; order Fabales; family Fabaceae; genus Lathyrus; species Lathyrus aphaca. The sequence continues at coordinate 26,569,332 of OZ014521.1, read as the reverse complement.
AAAGGACGTTGTTGCTGATTATTATTGCTATTGTTGTAGGTTCTCTGTTGCGGATAATGAACTTGTTGTTGATACTGTGGTTGTTGTTGTTGAGGATATGATGATTGCTGTGGCATTGGAGCTGGAATGGTAACAGCTGCTACTGATCGGTGTGCATACTGAGGTCTGCCCTTGCTTGCATGAATGGAATTTGTCTCACCGGCTCTTCGGGGTCCCAAAAAAGGCTTTCTGGGATTGCTGGATGAACTTGCACCACTATCGGAAATTTTGCCCATCTTTAATAGACTTTCAATCCTTTCACCGGCTATGACCACATCAGCAAAACTGGTAGAGGAGAAGGCAGCCAGTCTATCAATGTAGGTCCCTTGCAATGTATTCATGAACATGTCAGCCATTTCTCTCTCTAACATGGGTGGTTGGACAGCAGCAGTAAGCTGTCTCCACCTTTGGGCATATTCCCTGAAGCTTTCTCTAGAAGACTGAGACATTCCTATTAGGAGGGTCCTATTGGGATCCATGTCCAGGTTGTATTGATATTGTCGGACGAAAGCCTCTGCCAAATCCTTCTAGAATCTTATGGTGGCTCTAGACAAGTGTGAATACCATTCTCTTAAGGCCCCAGTCAGACTGTCTTCAAAGTAGAACATCCACAGCTTTTCATCCATAGTATAAGCTTTAAGTCTTCCCAGGAAAGACTGCAGATGAGTGCGAGGACAGGAGGTACCATTGTACTTTTCAAAGCATGGGGGTTTGAATTTGTGGGGAATTCTCACCCATCTACTAGCCCCATATCCATCACATCAAAGCCCAAAGAATTCTGAGACTCCAAAGATCTTAATTTCTCAGCAATATCGTCCAATCTCCGGTCATATACCTCATCTCCCGTCCCCATAACAGTAAATTGTTCTTCTTGGGGATCCTCCTGCAAGATTCTTCCCCCAGCAGTATTACCTTGCACATTTCTTGGGATTTTAACCTCTGGATCCAGATGAGGCCCAAATACTGGTGGGTCAATACGAGGCTGGCCCCGTTCATTGTTACTAGTTCCTCCTGTTCCAAGGTGAGGCTCCTCAGGAGTTTGCCTCTCCACCAGCTCCCTCAACCTCTCTTGACTCTGTGCTAGGCCAGTCATTACTGCCATGAATTGAGACATCTGATTTCTCATCTCCAACCTCTCATTGGTCATCTGATTCCTGACCTCAGTCAGATCCTGCTGTACTTGTTCCATTTGAATACCAGGAAGGTTGTTGCGATTCGGGTACCGGTGCGTGCGGTTGACAGGGATCACTCGGCGACGAGCAATGTTTCCTGAAGTCACAACAAAGTTAGAAACAAAGATAATAACAAAACCTACAAAAACAAACACAAAGGTTAGTATGCAATGCAGTATGCTTATTTGTTTTCCAAGGTATCCGGTTTGGTTCTTGGTTTTGACCTTTCCAGACCTCGAGGAAGATGCTTGATGTTGTTGAGAGAAAAGCCCAAATGGAAACAAACTAAAATATATTACAAATGGTGAACAATACATAGTTTGTTTTTACAACACATGCCCATGGAGGGTCAAAATACAATAAAAGGAAAAGTACATCAAATGGAAATAACAACAAACAAACAATCAAACATCCAATCCAAACTCATCCTCTCTGACCTCCTTCAAGAGTGCCTCAGTCACTGGACCAGCTGGGTGCTCTGTAATGGTCCTAATGAGGAGGTTCCTGGTAGCAATGGCAGTGGTCAGTTTCTTATGCCTGTCCTGGTCCTTTGATCTCTTCAATCCTGCTCTAAGCTTCAACTCTGAAATCTCTTTCTGGGCTGCCATCAAAGCTTCTTGCTGCTTCTTCTCATTGGCCTCTATTTGTTCAATCTTGGCTTGAGTCTTCTGGTCTTCTCGTGTACGGGCTTCGGTGATCCTGACCCACCTAGCCTGACTCTCCTGCAGATAGTGCTCAGCCCTAGCTTTCTGAATCTTATCCTCCTTACAAGCATTCTTCAATATCTGTTCTCCCGCTCTTGCTTTCCTGATATAGTCCTTTGTCTTCTCAATTTTGGTGAGATGCTCCACCCTAAGCTTCTACAACCTCTCAATATCCAGACGACCATCACTTCTTTCCCAGAGAGTCTTCTTCAAGGCTTGAGATAGGTTCTCATTCCTCTCCTTCAGCTTCTCAAATTCTTCTAGGCTGATAGTTGTTGTTGGCTACACTGTGGATGGCCCAGGTATGTCTTCCAAGATAAAAGGCATTCCAGTAATTTGAGCTCTAGTACGGGACCAATCATAGTATTGAGCTGAAGCAACATTATTACACCTTCCAAGGATAACTGCCCCCTTTGTCTGGATGTTGTCCCAAGCCCATGATGCCTGTCTGACAACAGCTGAATTAGGTTTCACTTCACAATACAAGGTCTCAGCTAAATCTTGCCCTCTGGGAGGGTGAACCAAAGCATAGCCCAATTGTCTCTTAAACAACAAAGGATTGTAGTTGATGCAACCCTTTACTCCTATCAGAGGCACATTTGGATATTGTCCACAGCTGGTAATAATGTCCTTGCCTTTGGTGCTCTGGGTGCACCATTTAATATCATCTGAGGTCAAGGCAATGAGCCTCTTGGCCCAATTCTTCTATTGGTGGGGATTCAGGAAGGCATCTGACTTAGTCAGATGTTTGAGCAGCCAGGTGTAAAATAAAGGAGCACAACATCTTACCAACTTCCCCCTTTGTTTCTCATTCCTCTGATGAATGGAGTAGTAAAAATCTCCTAGCAAAGTGGGCACTGGGTTCTTCAAAAGAAACAAATGGATGGAATTCTTGCTGACAAATTTAGGCTCATCTGCAAATAGTATAACCCCATATATGCTGAGGGCTAACAGTGCACATACTGCCCTCCACTCTCCCAATGAAGCCTTCAGGATGGCCTGAGAAATCAAGAAGTCCAATGCAAACCAGGGATCCCAGCTTTTGTTGTCATACTTTGCTCAATCAAGGCAGGCTCCAGGTATAATGCCTTTGCTATTTCTTCATTTCTGGGAGCTGGCATTTCTAGGTTGAAAGGAATTCCACCTCTGATAGGTACTCCAATCAATAAAGAAAACTCTTCCAGTAGAGGCCCTAACTGGAAGTCTGGAAATGTGAAGCATCTCAAAGGAGGGTCATAAAACTGCAAGCATGTGTGGATCATGCTCCTCTGAGAAGGATCGAGGCCCATAACCATGTCCAGGATACCTCCATAATGCTCCCTGAACAGTGGGATGTGATCTGGTGTGATAAGTGACTGGACCTGCCTGATACCAGTCAACACAGGCTCAAAGAAATGGTAGGATATGTTGCTCTTCCTGGGAGTAGTCATGAGTACTGCTGAAGAAACTGAAAGTAAGTGTTGATGAAGGTCACAGACTGATGCTGGAGATGAGCCACTGACAGACTGATGCTGGTGAGGATGGAGATAGCTGAAGCAGATAACTGATGAAGACAACTGAAGCAGAGGTCTATGCAGAAGAAGGGGTCAAAACCAAAACCAAGATACAGTGAAATGGATACCCTGAAAAGCAAATAAACAAATGTTAAATGATGCAGTGATGATATATGCAAATGATATGCAAGGATTTGTGATCAAGCTGGATCTGATTATCTGTCTTGATATAGGCCCATGTATGTTCAAAAGTCCAGATGAAGGCTTATAAATCCAGTAACCAGGGTGGGGGACTCAAATAAAGAGTCACATATCCAGGGTTAATCACAAGAACTGTCCAAAATGAGGTACTCTTAAACAAAATAGTAACAGGGTATGATGTGGCCAAGGGTGTCGCTCCCAAAAGATGAGACCGGGCTCAAATATGGTACAGACGCGAACGGTCGGCGAGAGGAGGGTGTGAGAACACACAGGAGTGAACTCACAGGGAATGAATAGAGTCGCCAGCTAGGCATTTTTATCCCGGAGGAAAGGCAATGCTGCATAGACCTAGAAAGATATGGATAAGACGGTTGCGAACCAGAGAGACTGAGAAAGGGGGTTGGTTACAACCTGGGAAGGTATTAGCACCCAGATTGTCCGCCGTACTCGACGGGATCCACGCTTAAAAGATTTGTGTTTTAAAGGGGTAGTGTCAGTGCAATTTGTGTATAAAGAGCTGGAAAAGGATGTACAGGTGTCAGTGCAAAGAAAAGTGAGGTGAAATATATGAAGTGTCAGTGTGAGAACAAAAATGAAATGCTCAAGACTATGAGGCTTAAAAACAATGCTGGAAGAGGGGGAATATACAGAGACTTTTGTTCGATAACAGTTAAGTTATGCCTACATATCCTCTCGTACAATGAGGAAGTCAGAACACCGTAGTTCGACCCAAAGAGACTGAAAGATGAATTGACTTGTGAACTGCTCACTTGTCTATGCTCAAGTGTATGACATGTCTGGCTCAGGTGCAAACTGTCTTGCATTTAGACGGAAGAAGCAAGTTCTCGTTTATGAGTGAATGAGATGAGAAAAGAATCCCGGAGGAGACGATTATTGTTTGTTTTTGTGTTTTCAGTCTTTTATTGCTTTTGAAAATTTGTCATAAGTTAATGAGCTTAAGTCTAAACCAATGGATTTAGTAAACTCATCACATCTTCCCTCTGATTAGGGGTAATGAGAATACCTTAAGTGTGAAGTCAGCTTCTCACACTTAAACACCATGGTGTAGGATTAAGATCATTAACCTACTTGTGATTATTTAGATGTTTTTTTTGAGTTTTTGTCTAGTGTTGAGTAATGAGATTAAGCCCTAATCAAGGATTAAACAGACTCATTACACCATCCTAATAGAAGGATAATAGATGCGAATGTTTAAGCTGAGGAAATCTCCTCAACTTAATCCATGATTAGGGATTAAACTCATGACAAAACAAGCCTTTGATTAAGTGGATTTTATTTAATGATATGATGATGAAGTGAGTTTTATGGTTTGTAAGACAACTTGAGGGGGACTTGTCCATTAACACTAGGGTTAGTCCTTCTTAACCAATTAAAGGAAGAATTAGAACCCTAATGCAAGGCCCAAGTTACAAGTGTGATGTCTTAGTGATTATTAAATGGATTGATTAAAGGATTTAAACACATTAAGGGTTTAACACTTAGGATTAAAGTTATACACTCCATCCTAATAGAAGGATGCAGGCATAAGCTTAATCACAAAGCCTTAAAGCCTTTAGGGTTTAGTCCCTGATTATGAGATGAGAAAAGAAGACCCAAGGAGACACAAAGGTAAAACTAAGTGGGGGGACTAATCAAAACCCTAATCATTGTCATGCTTGGTTGTTCCTAAGGTTTGTGAGGTTTAAGAAAGAAATCTTCAATGGAACCACCAGGAAACAGATGAAAAGATCAAGAGAAGCAAAGTAACTTGCTTCATTTAAGAAGACAAGTCACTTGAAGAAGGAAAGTAGGAGGAAGAAGAAAGAGCAAGCTCAATCTCAAACACTTAACAAAATGCATCATGGATGCATAAAAGAGATGAAGAGAAGTTATGAGAAGTGAAGGCAAATTCACTTCTCAAAGTTACTTACCACCTGAAAAGTTAGTGAAAGAAATGCAATGCAATGCAAAATGAAATGAAATGGCATGATGTAAATCAAAACCAGAAGCACATATGAGATTATAATGATGCTATGAGATGCTACAAACATGAAACAACACATGGGGATGATCATACAAGCTCATGGATGCAAATGGAGCAAGTTGAGAAACATGAACATACATGAAAAGTTATGAAATGCACATGGCATACAACATGGAAAATACAAGATGCAATGATCAAACATGCTTTCAATATGTCTTAAGATATCTCATGAATCAAATGGATGCACAAAATGCTATGGCAAGTCAAAGTATGAATGCAAATGCAAGATGGATGCATATGGAAGCTCAAATTAGGGTTTATGATCAAAGCATCAAACAAAAACCAAAATCAGAAGAAAACATCAAGATAAAAAATTGAAAATGCACTCAAGGGATCCCTAAACCTATACTAACTCACTGCCCAAAGGAGAAGTTCCAACTCTTAACCCAATAAAAGTTATGAATTTCCTAAAATTTCTAGGGTTTTAGGGTTCCTTACCAAGAAAAATGTCAAACAAATGAAAAATGAAAGATCAAATCATGCCCATTTAATCTCACAAACTACATGCTAAACACAATGCAATGCAAAAAGAATCAAGGTCCAACTCTCAATGGTTAGGCAGAAATGATTTTTTGAAGTTTGGATCAAAATAATGCCTTAAAATGATTTTAATTCCATGAAAAATTCTCATAATACATCAAGATCAAAAAAGAAATTTGGTTTGAGGGTTGGACAATGTTTCTAAATGATTATGAAGGTTTCATGAATTTTTTTGTGATTTTTAAATACCTAAAAGTATTTTTAATTAATTAATTCTCATTAATTAATTAAAAATAAACTTTTAAATGATTTAAAAATATTTTTGAATGCAAAAAATGAAAATAAAAATATTTTTGGTTTCTGAAATTAAATAGAAGTTTGTACAAAAAATTTCAGAATTTTTAAAATGATTTTGCTATTTTTAATAAAATGTACAAATTAAATGAAATAATATGAAAAATAAAATGAAATAAAGCTGAAAAAAGGAAAGTCAACACATCTAATGGTCCAGATTCAAACTCACACGCGCGGGAGTGGACCTGGCGCGCATCTGGACGGCCCAAATTCAAATTCTACTAATTAATGATTAAGCCCTAATCCAGCCCTAATGACTTTCAGATGACCGGAACAGTGGTTCCGGTCATCTTCTCCGGCGAGTCCAAAATGCTAAATCACTCTACACGCAATGAAAATGAAAACTAACTATCCAGAACTCATCCCCATTCAAAAACGAATCAAACCCCTCACTCAAACATCATTTATCATTCATAAACAGAGAGAATCGAATCAAACAATTTTTAGGGCAAAAATTTCAGACACAGCATACAACCTGGTTTCTCAACCATTTTCAAAAGTAAGCACATATTCATGATCAGGGGAATGTATAGAAGCTATTTAGAACTTAAAATCATGCTTCTGGAAAAAAAGTTCATGAAGCTACCTGAGTTTGAAGCTTTTCAGTTTGCAACTTTCTGACCTCTTCTCTTTGTGCAATCCACTCCTTTTAGGCCCCTGATGAAGTCTTGATGCTTAGAGAGAGTTTGTGATGGCTGGTTTGAGAGTTTGCAGCAGTTCTGTTCAAGGTCAAGTGAGAATCGTGTTTGTGATTCTATGGCTTTCAGACTGTTTTGAAGGTTGGTTTGTGTTCAGTGAAGCATGGTGAGAAGGTTTGTGAAGTTTGTTTATGAGTTTATGGCATGTATGATGAGTTTCGAATGCTTTTGCTTTTGAGGGTGAAAATTAGAATGTTGTGTTGTGGCTGGTTTCAGGCTTGCTTGTTCTTATGTTTAGCTTGCATTTGATTAACATAAACAATTCCCATTGGTCAGATGACATGACATGTGCTTTATTGATTGGTATGGGTGCTTTTGCTAAAAGGTCAAGTTTGTGTAAGAGAAGCATGGGCAACTTGCTAGCCTAGTACAAGGAGGGTGTGCTGCGCAGCATGATGAGGGAAAAGGCCTAGGAGGGTTCAACATACTAGCCAGCAAGTGGAGGAGAAGCTATCATGACTTTTGCAACTTGCCTTGCCTTTGGTTCTTATGAAAGAAACTTGATCCATAAACCATGAAACATGTGATTCCTTGGCCCATTCTGATTTTTGAATGTTGTGTGATCATGTTGTGTGGATTAGAAGTGCATTTGATGACTTAATTGGCCTTGAGAAGTGAATTTGCAACTTTGCCTCTTTGGTGCATGACTTGAAATTTAGTGATTTTTGCCAACTTTGACAAGCCATAACTTTTGATCCAAAATGAATTAGGTCATGTTCTTGTACTTTTTGAAAAGGGAAAGATCTATTCTACAACTTTCATGACCAAAGTTTTTTCATTTGAAGCTTTCTTGAATCAAAAAGTAAGGGTTGAAAAAGTTGCCTAAAATGACATTTCCATTAAAAGTCAACCTTGTCCAAAAAGTCAACTTTGCAAAAGACTTGAAATTCTTCAATTTTGTGAACTTCCAATGTCTTCCATGATCAAATAAAGATCATATGCAATCAAAATGATGAAGAACACCCTTTGGTTGGGTCATTGGGGGACTCAGATGCCCTGATTTTACACTGACTTGTCCAGAAAGTCAACTCTTGATCAGATGACTTCCCCATGGAATTTCTTCATGAAAATTGATATGCATACTCCCTATACCATATAGAGATCAATAGAAATAAGAATGACCAAAAAATTTGGAGTTATGGCCTTTGAAACCAAAACCCTAATTCTAGGTCATCTGTGCAGTCAAACCTGGCTCTGCTTCCATGCCATTTTCAGTTCTTGTGATTCTTTGGCATTCTTGACTTTGAGAGGATATAATATGATACTTGAACACACATGGACCTCTTTGATGACCTTTGGAGTGGCTCAAGAAGTTCTTGGATTGCTCAGATCACAAACCCTAGATGCAGATGACTTTGAATCTATGCAGTGTATTAAAAATGTGACATGAGATGCTATGATTGAACTCATGTATATGAAATGATCACAAGCCATGGTGTGAATGGGTGAGGGCAAATTTGGGGTGTTTACAGCTGCCCCTATTCAAACATGAGTTAGCTGTGCAGGATGTAAGCGACAGCTTAACAGGCAAACAAGATAACTTGTGGTTGAATACCAATGACAGTCCAAAATTTGCACTCACAGAATGAAGAAGAAAAGGGATATAGATTGTAAAGGAAAATAAAGTATATTATAAAGTGGGCGACGGAGGACGACTGTCGAGCAGAGGATGACTGCCGAGCAGAGGACGACTGCTGGGTAAAGAGCAATGACGGGGACGGCCGACATGCTGGGAAAAGTGCGGAAAATAAAGCAATGACGGGGACGGCCGACATGCTGGGAAAAGTGCGGAAAATAAAGCAATGACGGGGACGACCGACATGCTGGGGATAAACGGTATTATGATGGGGACGGCAATCAAGTAAAGCTATAAGATTCTCTGGGGATTGATGAAACATGACGGGGACGGCCATCAAGTTCATAAAATAAAGTAACCAACGATGGGGACGGCCATCGGGCTAAAAAGAAAAGGGACCACGACGGGGACGGCCATCGGGTTAAAGAATAAATGAAATAAACAGATGATGAGGTACGGTCATCAAAGGTGAAGGACGATCACCTAGCAGGGGACGGCTGCTCTGTAAGGGTTAAGATGAGGGACGGTCATCTAAGGTGGAGGACGACCACCTGGAAGGGTACGGCTGCCGAAAATATCGCGACATAGGACGAATGCCGGATAAAAGGTCAACGATGGGGACGGCCATCGGATGAGCATGATGGAGGACGACCATCAAGAGGTGGAGGAAGACCACCTAGCAGGGGACGGCTGCTCTCAAGGTTTATTATGACATAGGATGAATGTCTGATAACCAAAATCAACAATGGGGACGGCCATTGGATAAAATGATGAAGGACGATCATCAAGAGGTGGAGGACGACCACCTAGCAGGGGACGGCTGCTAAATATCACGACATAGGACGAATGTCGGATAAAAGGTTAATGATGGGGACGGCCATCGGATGAGCATGATGAAGGACGATCATCAAGAGGTGGAGGACGACCACCTAGCAGGGGACGGCTGCTCTCAAGGTTTATCATGACATAGGACGAATGTCTGATAAAAAGAAAATTGTTTTTACTGGGGAATAGTAAACACGGACGAGCGTTTTTAATTCAAGAAATAAAAAGGTGTAAGTGTTTAGATATGTATGGATTAAAGACGCGGACGAGCATCCTTAAGACCATGATACGGACGGGTATCAGGTAGAAACAAGCGCTGACACGTGTTCAGAGATGATGACGGACGAGTATCAACTAGTTAACAAAGAACACGGACGAGTGTCGAATCTGAAAGGACTCTTCTGAGGAGTAGTGGACACAAACAAGTATCTATATTCAAGAAGACAAGAGTGTTTGACACAGTGTACGGATTAAAGATGCGGACGAGCATCCTTAAGACTATGATACGGACGAGTATCAGGTAGAAACAAACGCTTGACGCATGCTCTGAGATGATGATACGGACGAGTATCAACTGGTTAACAAAGAACACGGACGAGTGTCGAATCTGTGGGGATATACCAATGGTGTATATAAGATACGGACGAGTATCTATATATGAGCGGTGTATAGACGAGTATTCAAACTGCTGGGGAAAGTGACACGGACGAGTGTCAAGGAAATGTATATATGAGTATTATGCAAAGAGGATGTCTTTGGCTTTTTGCTGGGGATATGACACGGACGAGTGCCACATGGAGTATATACTGATGTTTGTGAATGGGAGGCAACTGCTTTCGCTTTAGCTCTCCGCTGGGGATTTTGTGGGAGTTTCTGTATGATGATGGATTGTTATTATTCACAGGTGTTTGATTCAGAACATGACTTATGATTATGCTACATGTTGATTTTTTGCCGTAATGCTCCGTATTAGACGGAATGCTACGCTTTGTGGGGTGAATATGATGCGAATGCCATGATTACGCAAAGATACCGATCCGGGATGCGGATCCCGTTGTTGCGAAGATCCCTGGTCGATCTGTTTGAAGTGGACATCCCAGCTGGGGATGAGATCATTGGTAGATCTGACAAAATGTATCTGCTTGGGGAAATGGGTCAAATGATAGACCTTTTCCAGTAAATGAAGGACCCAGCTGGGGTTTGTAGGAGCTTTCTCTACTCTGTTATGATTCCTTCATGCGTTGCTCTTCTGGATAGAGGCTGAAGCTTTGTGGGGAGATGGTCCCCTGGCTTTTGTACTTGGCTGAGGAGGAAGCTTATGGCAACTCAGCTGGGGAGAAATAATGAATGGCAACTCAGCTGGGGAGACAGCATTTTGAGTGCTTAAGAATGAGTGTTGATTTGCCAGCTCGCTGGGATGAAGCTTACATGCCTCATGCTGCGCTTCGGATACCTGCAATCCTGTAAAGATAAGAGACACACAAGTAATTCTGAGGTATCCCTTACTGGATTCCGTCATAGGAGTTAGACACTCCCAGGAATAAGTATATTTCCTGCAAGCACGTAGTTTTTTATTTTTGAAAATAAGCATCTGTATTTATGCAATCAGTATTTTAAAGATATCAGACATTCTTTGCAAATAAAATGAAGTGTACGAGGTGAAACTTGACTGAAAATCTGTTTTTATTAATTCATATGCCCTGAATTGGCAAGATACAGTCAAAGAAACATATCTCCTGAAATGAGGAGATTGTTACAAATTGAGAAACAAAATGCTGGCAATGTTGACGACGCTGTCAAGGAGCTTCCCCTCTTGCTATGACCCGTATGACTATTGACGCTCTTCTCGTCTTGCTTTCTGAAGAAGGCTGATTCTGACAGAAGCTCGATCCTTTTGAAGCTTAACCGGTCGTAAGTGATACAGACGAATTTAGAATGCAGTTGTTCGCTTATTCCCTTATTTTGCATGGATCGCCCTTTCGGGTTTTCAATCCATCGGGATACCCATTTTTGCCCGAGTTGTCCAATGCGGCTTTTCAACTCAGCGGGTGTACATTTTTGTTTATTTTCCCTTATTTTTTCCCGAGTCTTTTATTCTGTTTTTGACTCGCCGGGGTGCCCTATTTTTGCCTGGACTTACATTCTGTTTTTGTATCCAGTGGGTCATTTTTATGCGAAGTATTTTTTAACTGCATCTGAATTCACAGGGGACGGGAAATCTTCACCATCCATGGTGCTGAGCATCAGTGCTCCACCAGAGAAAACTTTCTTTACCACGAATGGTCCTTCATAGTTCGGAGTCCATTTGCCCCTGTGGTCTGTATGAGGAGGGAGGATCCTTTTCAACACAAGATCTCCCACTTGGTACTCTCGGTGCCTGACTTTCTGATCGAAGGCTCTCTTCATTCTTTTTTGATACAACTGCCCGTGACAGATTGCAGCTAATCTCTTCTCTTCAATCAGACTCAGTTGTTCGTATCGGGACCGGACCCATTCTGCTTCGTTCAGCTTAACATCCATCAACACCCTCAGAGAGGGTAACTCAACTTCAACTGGTAGGACTGCTTCCATACCATATACAAGCTGATACGGTGTTGCCCCAGTGGATGTCCTGATTGACGTGCGGTACCCATGCAAGGCAAATGGTAGCATCTCATGCCAATCTTTGTAGGTGACTACCATCTTTTGCACAATCTTCTTGATATTCTTATTAGCTGCCTCAACAGCGCCGTTCATCTTTGGCCTGTAAGGAGAAGAATTGTGGTGTTGGATCTTGAAGTCCCGGCATAGTTCTGCCATCATTTTGTTGTTCAAGTTGGAACCATTATCAGTAATGATTCGCTCGGGCACTCCATACCGACAGATGATGTCTCTCTTCAGAAATCTGGCTACCACTTTCCTCGTAACATTTGCATATGAGGCTGCTTCAACCCACTTGGTAAAATAGTCAATGGCGACCAGGATGAATCTGTGGCCATTTGAAGCAGTTGGCTCAATCTTGCCGATCATATCAATGCCCCACATGGCGAAGGGCCAGGGTGAAGATATTATATTCAAAGGATTGGGAGGCACATGCACCTTATCCGCATAAATCTGGCATTTATGGCATTTTCTGGCATAGGCGCAACAGTCGGCATCCATTGTGATCCAGTAATAACCTGATCTTAGCAATTTCTTAGCCATGGCATGCCCTCCTGCATGGGTACAAAAGGATCCTTTGTGCACTTCGTGCATCAACAAGTCTGCTTCTGTTCTATCGACGCATCTGAGGAGTACCATATCAAAGTTTCTCTTGTACAGGGAACCATCAGTGTTCAGAAAGAAACTGCCAGCAAGCCTTCTCAAAGTCTTCTTATCATTGGATGATGCCCCGGATGGGTATGTTTGATCTTCCAAGAAGCATTTAATGTCGTGGAACCAAGGCTTATCATCTTTGACAATATCTGCTGCAAATACATATGCTGGTCTGTCAAGTCTGGACACTGAAATCTGCGGTACAAAGTTGGCGGCTTGAACTTTGATCATAGATGAAATGGTAGCCAGAGCATCTGCAAATTGATTCTCGTCCCGAGGGATATACTCAAGCTTGACCGTTGTGAAGAAAGTCAATAACCTCCTTGTATAATCCCTGTAAGGTATCAGACGATCCTGGTGTGTGTACCATTTGCCGTTGGTTTGATTAACTACCAGAGCTGAATCTCCGAATACAGTCAATGTCTTGATCCTGAGGTCAATGGCTTCCTCAAGACCCATAATGCAAGCTTCGTATTCAGCTTCGTTGTTAGTGCAGTTGAAGGTGAGTTTGGCCGAGAAAGGCATGTGAACTCCCTTAGGTGTAATGAGTACTGCACCAACACCACGACCATTCATATTAACAGCCCCATCAAACATCATGGTCCATTCTTCCTCTGGGTCAGGCCCTTCAGTGTGAACAGGCTCTTCATGATCTTTTGCTTTTATGAACATGATGTCTTCATCAGGGAAGTCAAATCTCATAGGCTGGTAATCATCAATAGGTTGCTCAGCAAGATATTCAGACAGTACACTGCCCTTGATGGCTTTCTGAGAAGTGTACTGGATGTCATATTCCGTGAGAATCATTTGCCATCTTGCAACCCGTCCGGTAAGAGCTGGCTTCTCGAAAATGTACTTAACTGGATCCATCTTTGAAATCAATAGAGTAGTGTGGGTCAACATATACTGTCTCAGTCGGCGAGCAGCCCACGCTAAAGCACAGCAAGTTTTCTCGAGCAGTGAATAACGTTGTTCACAGTCGGTAAACTTTTTGCTTAGGTAGTATATTGCATACTCTTTTCGACCAGACTCGTCATGCTGGCCCAACACACACCCCATTGACTCTTCTAATACTGTCAAGTACATAATTAGAGGTCTTCCTTCAACTGGAGGCATAAGGATTGGAGGCTCTTGTAAGTATTCCTTGATCTTGTCAAAAGCCTTCTGGCAGTCTTCGTTCCACCTGACCGTCTGTTCTTTTCTCAACAATTTGAACAAGGGTTCACAGGTCGCTGTGAGGTGAGATATGAACCGTGAAATGTAGTTCAATCTACCTAGAAACCCTTGAACTTCTTTCTCAGTTTTCGGTGCAGGCATTTCTTGAATGGCTTTGACTTTATCTGGGTCAACCTCAATCCCTTTCTCGCTTACAATGAATCCCAGCAGCTTACCAGATCGCACCCCGAATGTGCACTTGTTGGGGTTCAGCTTCAGCTGATACTTCCTCAGACGCTTGAATAACTTCAGCAGATTTACCAGGTGGTCTTCTTCTGTGAGAGACTTGGCAATCATGTCATCCACATAACACTCAATTTCTTTATGGATCATATCGTGGAATAATGTTACCATAGCCCGTTGATATGTTGCACCAGCATTCTTCAGTCCGAATGGCATCACCTTGTAACAGAACGTGCCCCAAGGTGTGATGAAGGTTGTCTTCTCCATGTCTTCAGGTGACATTTTGATTTGGTTGTATCCTGAAAATCCGTCCATGAAGGAGAATACCGAGAACTGAGCCGTATTATCCACCAATACATCAATGTGAGGTAATGGGAAATCATCCTTTGGGCTTGCTCTGTTCAGATCCCGGTAGTCAACACACATTCTTACTTTGCCGTCTTTCTTAGGCACAGGCACAATATTAGCAACCCACGGTGGATAGCTAGTTACAGCAAGGAACCCGGCGTCCCATTGCTTTTGTACCTCTTCTTTGATTTTCATTGCCATGTCTGGGCGAGTACGGCGCAATTTCTGTTTAACCGGCGGGCAATCTTCTCTTAAAGGCAGCTTGTGCATAACAATGTCGGTGTCCAACCCTGGCATATCCTGATAAGACCAAGCAAACACATCCATATATTCCTGAAGCAGGTCAATCAGATGTTTCTTCACTGAGTCTTGTAAGCAGGCCCCGATTTTAACTTCTTTCACATCTTTATCTGTACCAAGATTGATCGTTTCGACCTCCTCCTGATGAGGAGTGATAACCTTCTCCTCTTGCCTCAACAATCTGGCTAGCTCTTCAGGGAGCTCGTAATCTTCTTCAACCCCTTCATCAGCTTGATTGATTGGATTGTCAAAGTCATACGAAGTCATAGCTGTGTTGTTGTCGGTGCGGTCTGGAAGGCACTCTCTGCAAGGGTTCAGTTTGTTCTTTTTAGTGATTGATTTTAATCTTGTTTAGAAAAGTGAAATAAAGTTGTCATTTTGAAAACATTGCCATTTATTTTTTTGTACAAAAAGAAAAATGGAAAAAAACAGTGAGCGGAAAAGAAAAAGACTCATTTGCAAAAGATGTCTGATATTTCATTGATTAATCTTGTTGCACAAAAAATTACAGATGGCCCGATTACAAAATGAGTCTTGTCATCTTGGGCAAGATGCAAGACTTGATGCATGCTATAAAAATACAGGAAATAATAATTACTCTGCAGGAGTAACTCTTATAATTTCCTGGGAAGACCAGTTTGAGATACTGCTCCCTGGGATCCTTGGACGAATCCAGCTCTCCAGGTTGCGGTCATCTTCCGACTCATCTTCCAAATTGTTGACAACATCGGGGGTGAGCATCCCCCCACTAACAAAGTTGGGCTCCTTAGCAGCCTCTGCTTGATCTTGTTGAGTTGGTTTGTAACCCAACCCAAATCTATCTTCTTTCTTCTCCACAGGCAACAGTTTGCCCCAGCCTTGGGCAGTTCCTTCTTCAACAACCTTCCGGGCTTGTTGATAAGATGTTATTGAGGTTCCAGGTACAACAGATGTTTCATTTATGTTCAAGGCCTCAAACCCTTGACTCATCGTTTCGTGGATCTCCCCATCCATCTCAATATATTTGTAGGTAGCCAGATGGCTAACAAAAATATCTTCCTCTCCACAGATTGTAACGACTTGGCCCTCCCACTCGAATTTTAACTTCTGGTGAAGGGTAGACGTAACTGCGCCAGCGGCATGAATCCATGGTCTACCCAACAAAAAGCTGTAGGCAGGCTGAATGTCCATCACGTAGAAGGTTGTTTTGAAAGTTTGTGGGCCAATCGTTACAGGCAACTCAATTTCTCCCAGGACTGATCTCTTAGAACTGTCAAAGGCTCTCACTACTAAGTTGCTTGGACGTAATGCCAATCCTTCATACTCCAGCTTCACAAGGGCTTTTTTAGGTAAGACATTGAGGGATGATCCTGTGTCTACCAGCACATGGGAAAGAACTGCACCCTTACACTCCATGGTAATGTGCAAAGCCTTGTTGTGATTGCGGCCTTCCGTAGTCAAATCAGTGTTGGTGAATCCTAGCCCATGACTAGCATTAACATTTCCAACCACAGCTTCCAACTGATTGACGGTAATCTCTTCTGGCACATAAGCTGCGTGCAAGACTTTTAGTAGTGCGTTCCGATGAGCCTCGGAGCATATAAGCAATGATAGAATGGAGATCTTGGAAGGCGTCTGGTGAAGCTGGTCCACTATTCTGTAATCATTTTTCTTGATGATTCTCATGAATTCATCAACCTCTTGATCAAACGGGGTTTTCAGAGCTTCTTTAACAACTTGATCTTCTTGCACCATGCTCTTCCCTTTTGCCTTGGCAGCAGCTTCTGCTTGAGCAGCGGGTCTTTGAATTTGCGGGGCAAAGAGACGTCCGCTTCGGGTGAAGCCTCCGCCTCCCCCCACATTGTCTATTTGTGGTGCAGAAGTTGATGAATCAAGAGTGATTTTTTGTCCTTCGCAGTATAGATCAGAGCCGTAATGCCAAGGGATGGCATTACTGCTTTCATAAGGTACTGGTCCAGGCACTATGACAGTGACTGGACTGATGGCAGCTGCAGAAGGGACCATGATAGTCTGTGGATCATAATATATTGTGACTGGTGCTCTGGTAGGAGTAACATTTTGTGAGTTGTAGGCAGAGTCATTTTCAGGATCATAATAAATCGTAACTGTTGAGACATTTGCTGCTGAAGTTGTAGGAGTCATTGTTGGAAAGATGGGTGTTGTTGTTGTAGGAGATTCTGAATGAAGGGGTGCTGAAGTTGTAGAAGGGATGTTTACTGATATCTGGTCCGTTGAAGTAACACATGAAGCATTTGTTGACGAGATTGAAGAGTTGTTTGGAACAATGGTTGTTGCAGTTGTAGAAGACTCTGGGATTGTTGCTGATGAGATTGCTGGATTGGTAGGAATTGATGTTGTGATTTGAAGCAGGCCACTCTGGATGAGACCATCTATTCCATCTCTCAAGTTATCACAACCATTCACTGAAATGTTGCAATAAGCACACCCTAGCTCACATCCCGGGAATATTTGACATTCAAGGAGTTGAGCTTTAATCTCCACCAAGGGTGTCCGAATCTGACCCACACTGGTTATCAAATAAGATGGCTTGTCTTCTTCAATAGCATTGATTCGGGGGCCACCATGGTGTGGCATAGGGTTTTTGTTAACATTTGGTGGTGGTGCAAAATTTAGAGCTTTGGAATCTACCAAGTTTTGTACCTTCATGTGCAAAGCTCTGCACTTCTCTGTACTATGGCCAGGTGCATTTGAGTGAAAAGCACATCTGGCGCTGGCGTCATAATTTTTGGGTAGACTGGCAGGATCCGGAGGTGCCAACGTCCTTAGCTCAACCAGGGTGAGTTTTAGGAGTTGTGGCAGTAATGTGGCATAGGGCATAGGGATCGGATCGATCGCCCTATTGGCCTGAGAAGGTCTCTGTTGGAATGGTCTTTGCTGATTGTTGTTGTTGGTGTTGGTGTTGTTATAATTTCTCTGAAGAGGATACTGAGTTTGTTGCTGGTAATTTTGTTGCTGAGGTTGATAAGCTGGTTGAGGATGAATTGGAGCGGGAATGGTGACTGCTGCCACAGACCTATGAACATATTGGGGTCTGCCCCTGTTGGTATGGATAGCATTGGCCTCGCCAGTTCTTCTTGGGCCTACAAAAGGCTTTCTTGGGTTGCTGGATGAGCTGGCACCGTTGTCAGAAATCTTACCCATCTTTAATAGGCTTTCAATTCTTTCCCCGGCTATGACCACATCAGCAAAGCTAGTGGAGGAAAAGGCAGCTAGCCTGTCAATGTATGTTCCTTGGAGGGTGTTCATAAACATATCGGCCATCTCCCTCTCTGACATGGGTGGCTGGACAGCAGCAGCAAGCTGTCTCCACCTTTGAGCGTACTCTCGGAAGCTTTCCCTGGATGACTGTGACATTCCCATCAGAAGGGTTCTATTGGGTGCCATATCCAAATTATACTGGTATTGTCTAATGAAAGCCTCTGCCAAGTCCTTCCAACATCTGATGGTTGCTCTGGTCAGATGAGAGTACCATTCCCTCGAAGCTCCCGTTAAGCTATCCTCAAAATAAAACATCCATAGCTTTTCGTCCATGGTATATGCCTTCAGCCTCCCCAGAAAGGATTGTAAATGGGTCCGGGGACAGGAAGTTCCGTTATATTTTTCAAAGCACGGTGGTTTAAATTTGTGGGGAATCCTGACCCCGTCCACTAAACCCATGTCCATAACATCAAAGCCCAAAGAATTTTGGGACTCCAGTGATCTCAGTTTCTCAGCAATCTCATCTAGCCTTCTGTCATAGGCTTCCTCCCCGGCTCCCATCACTGTGAACTGATCTTCCTGGGGGTCTTCTTGCAGCACTCTACCTGCAGTGGCAGTCCCTTGCACATTAACAGGGATGTTGATCTCTGGATGCAGGTGGGGTCCATAGACTGGGGGATTAACATGAGGTTGGACTCTCTCATTGTTGCTTGTCCCAGCAGTCCCTGGATGAGGGTCTTCCTGATTCCTCCCCTCTACCAGTGCTCTTAACCTCTCTTGGCTTTGAGCCATATTATTCATCACCTCCATAAATTGTGTCATCTGATTCCTCATTTCCAACCTCTCGTTGGCCATTTGAGTCCTGACCTCTGTAAGGTCCTGCTGTACTTGGTCCATCTGTATGCCCGGAAGATTGTTGCGGGTGGGATATCTGTGTGGACGGTTGAGTGGAAACACCCGACGTCGAGCAATAGTTCCTGAAGTCACAATAGAGTTAGTAACAATAAAACAAAAACCTACAAAACAAAACAAAAGGTTAGTATGCAATGCAGTATGCTTATTTGTTTCCAAGGTATCCGGCTTGGCACTTGGTTTTGACCTTTCCAGACCCTTGAGGAAGATGCTTGAGATGTTGCTTGAAGAATTCAGATAAGACAAACCAACACATATATTACAAAAAGGTAACTGATACATAGTTTGTTTCTTTTTACAATACAAGCCCTCTGAGGGGTCAAAATACAACATAAGAAAATAAAAGTACATGAAATGAAAGCAACAACAAGCAAAAGTCAAACACCAAGACCAAACTCATCCTCCTGAACTTCCTTTAGAAGTGCTTCAGTCACAGGATCAGCTGGACGCTCTGTAAGATTCCTGATAAGGAGATTCCTGGTAGTAACAGCTGCAGCTAGCTTCTTGTGTTGACTCTGGTCCTTTGACCTCTTCACACCAGCTTTAATCTTCAACTCTGAGATCTCTCTCTGGGCTGCTGCCAGGGCTTCCTGTTGCTCTTTTGCACTAGCTTCCAGCTGCTCAATCTTGTCCTGAGTCCTCTTATCTTCCAGAGTACGAGCTTCGGTGATCCTGACCCACCTAGCTTGACTCTCCTTCAGGTACAAATCAGTCCTGGCCTTTTGGAACTGAGCTTCCTTGCAGGCATTCTTCAAGATCTGCTCTCCGGCCCTAGACTTCTTAATGTAATCCTCTGACTTCTCAATTCTGGCTAGATGCTCCAATTTTAGCTTTTCCAACCTCTCAATGTCCAGCCGACCATCACTCCTCTCCCAGAGGGTCTTCTGTAGAGCCTGAGTCAGTTTCTCATTTCTCTCTTTCAATTTCTCAAACTCTTCTAAGCTGACAGTTGCTGGAGGTGGTGTTGTGGAAGGTCCAGGCACATCTTCAATGGTAAAGGGCATCCCAGTAATTTGAGCCCTGGCATGAGACCACTCATAGTACTGAGCTGAGGCCACATTGTTGCATCTCCCCAAAATGGTTACCCCTTTAGTCTGGACATTGTCCCAAGCTCAGGATGCTTGCCTTACAATGGCCAGATTAGGCTTGATCTCACAATAAAGGGTCTCAGTCAGGTCTTGTGCTCTAGGAGGGTGGACTAATGCATAGCCCAGTTGTCTTTTGAATAGCAGAGGGTTGTAGTTGATGCAACCCTTCACTCCTATCAGAGGCACATTGGGAAACTGCCCACAACTAGTAATGATGACCCTGCCCTTAGTGCTTTGAGTGCACCACCTGATATCATCTGAGGTTAGAGCAACAAGTCTCCTAGCCCAGTTCTTCTGTTGGTGAGGGTTCAAGAATGCATCTGTCTTTGGCAAATGTTTGAGCAGCCAAGTATGGAACAAAGGAGCACAGCATCTCACTAATCTTCCCCTTTGCTTTTCATTCCTTTGATGGACAGAGTAGTAGAAGTCTCCCAGTAAGGTGGGCACTGGGTTCCTCAGAATGAAAAGATGGATTGCACTCTTGCTAACAAACTTAGGCTCATCTGCAAAAAGTATGACCCCATATATGCTAAGGGCCAACAAAGCACAGACTGCCTTCCACTCTCCCAAAGAAGCCTTCAGGGTAGCCTGAGAGGTCAAGAAATCCAGATGCAGACCAGAGACTCCAGCCTTGGCAGTCATGTTCTGCCCAATCAGAGCTGGTTCCAGATATAATGCCTTTGCCACTTCTTCATTACTAGGAAAAGCCATCTCAGGGTTGAAGGGGACTCCACCCCTGATAGGTATACCAACCAATGATGAATACTCCTCTAATAAAGGCCCCAACTGAAAATCCTGGAAGGTGAAGCACCTCAAAGGAGGATCATAGAACTGCAGGCAAGTATGAATCAAGCTCCTTTGTGAAGGGTCCAAATCCATAACCATATCAAGTATTCCTCCATAATGTTCTCTAAATAGTGGTATATGGTCTGGAGTAATCAGGGTTTGAATCTTCCTGATGCTAGCCAACTCAGGCTCAAAAAAATGATAGGAGATGTTACTCTTCTTAGGTGCCATATTGCTGAAGAAGAGTTGAGTCAGATGCTGAGAATAACACTGAAGATGGGCCACTGACAGGCTGAGACTGGTGATGCAGATGACTGAAGCAGGTAGCTGATAACTGAAGCAAGCACTGATGAAAATAGGTCTATGCTGAAGAAGAGGTCAAAACCAAACCAAAATGTATGATGGATACCCTGAAAAACAAATAAACACATGTTAAAATGATGCAATGAGGATGTATGCAAATGATATGCAAGGGTTTGTGACTGAGCTGGATCTGATCAAGTGCTCTGATATAAGTCCAGGTGTGTTCAAGAAATCCAGATGGAGGTTCATACGTCCAGTGACCAAGGTGGGGGACTCAAATAAAGAGTCACGTGTCCAGGGTTTAAAATCACAAGAACTGTTCCAACATGGAGTACTCTTAATCAAAACAAAGTAACAGGGTATGCTGAGGCCAAGGGTACCTGCAAACCTGTAAACAGCCCAACCCCCTCACAGGTGATGCTCTAAAACAAGGATCCTCAGACTTGGATCAGTTATGAGAAGTGTAAACACTTCCAACCCGGAGGTACAGTGTTTACAATAACCATAAAAGATCCTCCTCTAATTCACCTCAGTTTCTGAAGGTCAATACTAAAGGTCATCCAGACTTAGCAGGCTTCCCAGATAGCCCTAGCACTACAGGAAATCTGTAGCACAGAGTTCTCAAGAAGAAACCCATATCTGAACCGTGTTTCATATTCCCGCACCAGACCGAAATGGAATGGGAAAGAACATGAACCACTCTAGCCTAGGTGTCACTCAGGTCCCAGGTATAGGACCCCAACTCTCAGTAGAACCCCACCCACCAAAGCAACAAAACAGATCCAGCCAGCACAGTATGACAGTATGATATATGTAAAGCTATAAAGAAAGCAATAAAACACCTGTACATAAAGCAAAAATAAATACAAATACAAGCACAGATAACACATACACCCCAGTAAACACAAATCAATCAAGCGCTAGGAGGAACCCACAAAAAGAACCAGAAGCCCTGGTTACAGTATAAGGATCCCCAGCAGAGTCGCCAAGCTGTCGCTCCCAAAAGATGAGACCGGGCTCAAATATGGTACAGACGCGAACGGTCGGCGAGAGGAGGGTGTGAGAACACACAGGAGTGAACTCACAGGGAATGAATAGAGTCGCCAGCTAGGCATTTTTATCCCGGAGGAAAGGCAATGCTGCATAGACCTAGAAAGATATGGATAAGACGGTTGCGAACCAGAGAGACTGAGAAAGGGCGTTGGTTACAACCTGGGAAGGTATTAGCACCCAGATTGTCCGCCGTACTCGACGGGATCCACGCTTAAAAGATTTGTGTTTTAAAGGGGTAGTGTCAGTGCAATTTGTGTATAAAGAGCTGGAAAAGGATGTACAGGTGTCAGTGCAAAGAAAAGTGAGGTGAAATATATGAAGTGTCAGTGTGAGAACAAAAATGAAATTCTCAAGACTATGAGGCTTAAAAACAATGCTGGAAGAGGGGGAATATACAGAGACTTTTGTTCGATAACAGTTAAGTTATGCCTACGTATCCTCTCGTACAATGAGGAAGTCAGAACACCGTAGTTCGACCCAAAGAGACTGAAAGATGAATTGACTTGTGAACTGCTCACTTGTCTATGCTCAAGTGTATGACCTGTCTGGCTCAGGTGCAAACTGTCTTGCATTTAGACGGAAGAAGCAAGTTCTCGTTTATGAGTGAATGAGATGAGAAAAGAATCCCGGAGGAGACGATTATTGTTTGTTTTTGTGTTTTCAGTCTTTTATTGCTTTTGAAAATTTGTCATAAGTTAATGAGCTTAAGTCTAAACCAATGGATTTAGTAAACTCATCACATCTTTCCTCTGATTAGGGGTAATGAGAATACCTTAAGTGTGAAGTCAGCTTCTCACACTTAAACACCATGGTGTAGGATTAAGATCATTAACCTACTTGTGATTATTTAGATGTTTTTTTTTAGTTTTGTCTAGTGTTGAGTAATGAGATTAAGCCCTAATCAAGGATTAAACAGACTCATTACACCATCCTAATAGAAGGATAATAGATGAGAATGTTTAAGCTGAGGAAATCTCCTCAACTTAATCCATGATTAGGGATTAAACTCATGACAAAATAAGCCTTTGATTAAGTGGATTTTATTTAATGATATGATGATGAAGTGAGTTTTATGGTTTGTAAGACAACTTGAGGGGTACTTGTCCATTAACACTAGGGTTAGTCCTTCTTAACCAATTAAAGGAAGAATTAGAACCCTAATGCAAGGCCCAAGTTACAAGTGTGATGTCTTAGTGATTATTAAATGGATTGATTAAAGGATTTAAACACATTAAGGGTTTAACACTTAGGATTAAAGTTATACACTCCATCCTAATAGAAGGATGCAGGCATAAGCTTAATCACAAAGCCTTAAAGCCTTTAGGGTTTAGTCCCTGATTATGAGATGAGAAAAGAAGACCCAAGGAGACACAAAGGTAAAACTAAGTGGGGGGACTAATCAAAACCCTAATCATTGTCATGCTTGGTTGTTCCTAAGGTTTGTGAGGTTTAAGAAAGAAATCTTCAATGGAACCACCAGGAAACAGATGAAAAGATCAAGAGAAGCAAAGTAACTTGCTTCATTTAAGAAGACAAGTCACTTGAAGAAGGAAAGTAGGAGGAAGAAGAAAGAGCAAGCTCAATCTCAAACACTTAACAAAATGCAGCATGGATGCATAAAAGAGATGAAGAGAAGTTATGAGAAGTGAAGGCAAATTCACTTCTCAAAGTTACTTACCACCTGAAAAGTTAGTGAAAGAAATGCAATGCAATGCAAAATGAAATGAAATGGCATGATGTAAATCAAAACCAGAAGCACATATGAGATGATAATGATGCTATGAGATGCTACAAATATTAAACAACACATGGGGATGATCATACAAGCTCATGGATGCAAATGGAGCAAGTTGAGAAACATGAACATACATGAAAAGTTATGAAATGCACATGGCATACAACATGGCAAATACAAGATGCAATGATCAAACATGCTTTCAATATGTCTTAAGATATCTCATGAATCAAATGGATGCACAAAATGCTATGGCAAGTCAAAGTATGAATGCAAATGCAAGATGGATGCATATGGAAGCTCAAATTAGGGTTTATGATCAAAGCATCAAACAAAAACCATAATCAGAAGCAAACATCAAGATAAAAAATTGAAAATGCACTCAAGGGATCCCTAAACCTATACTAACTCACTGCCCAAAGGAGAAGTTCCAACTCTTAACCCAATAAAAGTTATGAATTTCCTAAAATTTCTAGGGTTTTAGGGTTCCTTACCAAGAAAAATGTCAAACAAATGAAAAATGAAAGATCAAATCATTCCCATTTAATCTCACAAACTACATGCTAAACACAATGCAATGCAAAAAGAATCAAGGTCCAACTCTCAATGGTTAGGCAGAAATGATTTTTTGAAGTTTGGATCAAAATAATGCCTTAAAATGATTTTAATTCCATGAAAAATTCTCATAATACATCAAGATCAAAAAAGAAATTTGGTTTGAGGGTTGGACAATGTTTCTAAATGATTATGAAGGTTTCATGAATTTTTTGGTGATTTTTAAATACCTAAAAGTATTTTTAATTAATTAATTCTCATTAATTAATTAAAAATAAACTTTTAAATGATTTAAAAATATTTTTGAATGCAAAAAATGAAAATAAAAATATTTTTGGTTTCTGAAATTAAATAGAAGTTTGTACAAAAAATTTCAGAATTTTTAAAATGATTTTGCTATTTTTAATAAAATGTACAAATTAAATGAAATAATATGAAAAATAAAATGAAATAAAGCTGAAAAAAGGAAAGTCAACACATCTAATGGTCCAGATTCAAACTCACACGCGCGGGAGTGGACCTGGCGCGCATCTGGACGGCCCAAATTCAAATTCCACTAATTAATGATTAAGCCCTAATCCAGCCCTAATGACTTTCAGATGACCGGAACAGTGGTTCCGGTCATCTTCTCCGGCGAGTCCAAAATGCTAAATCACTCTACACGCAATGAAAATGAAAACTAACTATCCAGAACTCATCCTCATTCAAAAACGAATCAAACCCCTCACTCAAACATCATTTATCATTCATAAACAGAGAGAATCGAATCAAACAATTTTTAGGGCAAAAATTTCAGACACAGCATACATCCTGGTTTCTCAACCATTTTCAAAAGTAAGCACATATTCATGATCAGGGGAATGTATAGAAGCTATTTAGAACTTAAAATCATGCTTCTGGAAAAAAAGTTCATGAAGCTACCTGAGTTTGAAGCTTTTCAGTTTGCAACTTTCTGACCTCTTCTCTTTGTGCAATCCACTCCTTTTAGGCCCCTGATGAAGTCTTGATGCTTAGAGAGAGTTTGTGATGGCTGGTTTGAGAGCTTGCAGCAGTTCTGTTCAAGGTCAAGTGAGAATCGTGTTTGTGATTCTATGGCTTTCAGACTGTTTTGAAGGTTGGTTTGTGTTCAGTGAAGCATGGTGAAAAGGTTTGTGAAGTTTGTTTATGAGTTTATGGCATGTATGATGAGTTTCGAATGCTTTTGCTTTTGAGGGTGAAAATTAGAATGTTGTGTTGTGGCTGGTTTCAGGCTTGCTTGTTCTTATGTTTAGCTTGCATTTGATTAACATAAACAATTCCCATTGGTCAGATGACATGACATGTGCTTTATTGATTGGTATGGGTGCTTTTGCTAAAAGGTCAAGTTTGTGTAAGAGAAGCATGGGCAACTTGCTAGCCTAGTACAAGGAGGGTGTGCTGCGCAGCATGATGAGGGAAAAGGCCTAGGAGGGTTCAACATACTAGCCAGCAAGTGGAGGAGAAGCTATCATGACTTTTGCAACTTGCCTTGCCTTTGGTTCTTATGAAAGAAACTTGATCCATAAACCATGAAACATGTGATTCCTTGGCCCATTCTGATTTTTGAATGTTGTGTGATCATGTTGTGTGGATTAGAAGTGCATTTGATGACTTAATTGGCCTTGAGAAGTGAATTTGCAACTTTGCCTCTTTGGTGCATGACTTGAAATTTAGTGATTTTTGCCAACTTTGACAAGCCATAACTTTTGATCCAAAATGAATTAGGTCATGTTCTTGTACTTTTTGAAAAGGGAAAGATCTATTCTACAACTTTCATGACCAAAGTTTTTTCATTTGAAGCTTTCTTGAATCAAAAAGTAAGGGTTGAAAAAGTTGCCTAAAATGACATTTCCATTAAAAGTCAACCTTGTCCAAAAAGTCAACTTTGCAAAAGACTTGAAATTCTTCAATTTTGTGAACTTCCAATGTCTTCCATGATCAAATAAAGATCATATGCAATCAAAATGATGAAGAACACCCTTTGGTTGGGTCATTGGGGGCCTCAGATGCCCTGATTTTACACTGACTTGTCCAGAAAGTCAACTCTTGATCAGATGACTTCCCCATGGAATTTCTTCATGAAAATTGATATGCATACTCCCTATACCATATAGAGATCAATAGAAACAAGAATGACCAAAAAATTTGGAGTTATGGCCTTTGAAACCAAAACCCTAATTCTAGGTCATCTGTGCAGTCAAACCTGGCTCTGCTTCCATGCCATTTTTAGTTCTTGTGATTCTTTGGCATTCTTGACTTTGAGAGGATATACTATGATACTTGAACACACATGGACCTCTTTGATGACCTTTGGAGTGGCTCAAGAAGTTCTTGGATTTCTCAGATCACAAACCCTAGATGCAGATGACTTTGAATCTATGCAGTGTATTAAAAATGTGACATGAGATGCTATGATTGAACTCATGTATATGAAATGATCACAAGCCATGGTGTGAATGGGTGAGGGCAAATTTGGGGTGTTTACAGCTGCCCCTATTCAAACATGAGTTAGCTGTGTAGGATGTAAGCGACGGCTTAACAGGCAAACAAGATAACTTGTGGTTGAATACCAATGACAGTCCAAAATTTGCACTCACAGAATGAAGAAGAAAAGGGATATAGATTGTAAAGGAAAATAAAGTATATTATAAAGTGGGCGACGGAGGACGACCGTCGAGCAGAGGACGACTGCTGGGTAAAGAGCAATGGCGGGGACGACCGACATGCTGGGAAAAGTGCGGAAAATAAAGCAATGACGGGGACGGCCGACATGCTGGGAAAAGTGCGGAAAATAAAGAAATGACGGGGACGGCCGACATGCTGGGGATAAACGGTATTATGATGGGGACGGCAATCAAGTAAAGCTATAAGATTCTCTGGGGATTGATGAAACATGACGGGGACGGCCATCAAGTTCATAAAATAAAGTAACCAACGATGGGGACGGCCATCGGGCTAAAACGAAAAGGGACCACGACGGGGACGACCATCGGGTTAAAGAATAAATGAAATAAACAGATGATGAGGTACGGTCATCAAAGGTGAAGGACGATCACCTAGCAGGGGACGGCTGCTCTGTAAGGGTTAAGATGAGGGACGGTCATCTAAGGTGGAGGACGACCACCTGGAAGGGTACGGCTGCCGAAAATATCGCGACATAGGACGAATGCCGGATAAAAGGTCAACGATGGGGACGGCCATCGGATGAGCATGATGGAGGACGACCATCAAGAGGTGGAGGACGACCACCTAGCAGGGGACGGCTGCTCTCAAGGTTTATTATGACATAGGATGAATGTCTGATAACCAAAATCAACAATGGGGACGGCCATTGGATAAAATGATGAAGGACGATCATCAAGAGGTGGAGGACGACCACCTGGAAGGGGACGGCTGCTAAATATCACGACATAGGACGAATGTCGGATAAAAGGTTAACGATGGGGACGGACATCGGATGAGCATGATGAAGGACGATCATCAAGAGGTGGAGGACGACCACCTAGCAGGGGACGGCTGCTCTCAAGGTTTATCATGACATAGGACGAATGTCTGATAAAAAGAAAATTGTTTTTACTGGGGAATAATAAACACGGACGAGCGTTTTTAATTCAAGAAATAAAAAGGTGTAAGTGTTTAGATATGTATGGATTAAAGACGCGGACGAGCATCCTTAAGACCATGATACGGACGGGTATCAGGTAGAAACAAGCGCTGACACGTGTTCAGAGATGATGACGGACGAGTATCAACTGGTTAACAAAGAACACGGACGAGTGTCGAATCTGAAAGGACTCTTCTGAGGAGTAGTGGACACAAACAAGTATCTATATTCAAGAAGACAAGAGTGTTTGACACAATGTACGGATTAAAGATGCGGACGAGCATCCTTAAGACTATGATACGGACGAGTATCAGGTAGAAACAAACGCTTGACGCATGCTCTGAGATGATGATACGGACGAGTATCAACTGGTTAACAAAGAACACGGACGAGTGTCGAATCTGTGGGGATATACCAATGGTGTATATAAGATACGGACGAGTATCTATATATGAGCGGTGTATAGACGAGTATTCAAACTGCTGGGGAAAGTGACACGGACGAGTGTCAAGGAAATGTATATATGAGTATTATGCAAAGAGGATGTCTTTGGCTTTCTGCTGGGGATATGACACGGACGGGTGCCACATGGAGTATATACTGATGTTTGTGAATGGGAGGCAACTGCTTTCGCTTTAGCTCTCCGCTGGGGATTTTGTGGGAGTTTTTGTATGATGATGGATTGTTATTATTCACAGGTGTTTGATTCAGAACATGACTTATGATTATGCTACATGTTGATTTTTTGCCGTAATGCTCCGTATTAGACGGAATGCTACGCTTTGTGGGGTGAATATGATGCGAATGCCATGATTACGCAAAGATACCGATCCGGGATGCGGATCCCGTTGTTGCGAAGATCCCTGGTCGATCTGTTTGAAGTGGACATCCCAGCTGGGGATGAGATCATTGGTAGATCTGACAAAATGTATCTGCTTGGGGAAATGGGTCAAATGATAGACCTTTTCCAGTAAATGAAGGACCCAGCTGGGGTTTGTAGGAGCTTTCTCTACTCTGTTATGATTCCTTCATGCGTTGCTCTTCTGGATAGAGGCTGAAGCTTTGTGGGGAGATGGTCCCCTGGCTTTTGTACTTGGCTGAGGAGGAAGCTTATGGCAACTCAGCTGGGGAGAAATAATGAATGGCAACTCAGCTGGGGAGACAGCATTTTGAGTGCTTAAGAATGAGTGTTGATTTTCCAGCTCGCTGGGATGAAGCTTACATGCCTCATGCTG
This sequence comes from Lathyrus aphaca, assembly GCA_963966055.1. Taxonomy (NCBI): domain Eukaryota; kingdom Viridiplantae; phylum Streptophyta; class Magnoliopsida; order Fabales; family Fabaceae; genus Lathyrus; species Lathyrus aphaca. Next base: position 26,539,898 of record OZ014521.1, on the reverse strand, counting down.
CGCTTCGGATACCTGCAATCCTGTAAAGATAAGAGACACACAAGTAATTCTGAGGTATCCCTTACTGGATTCCGTCATAGGAGTTAGACACTCCCAGGAATAAGTATATTTCCTGCAAGCACGTAGTTTTTTATTTTTGAAAATAAGCATCTGTATTTATGCAATCAGTATTTTAAAGATATCAGACATTCTTTGCAAATAAAATGAAGTGTACGAGGTGAAACTTGACTGAAAATCTGTTTTTATTAATTGATATGCCCTGAATTGGCAAGATACAGTCAAAGAAACATATCTCCTGAAATGAGGAGATTGTTACAAATTGAGAAACAAAATGCTGGCAATGTTGACGACGCTGTCAAGGAGCTTCCCCTCTTGCTATGACCCGTATGACTATTGACGCTCTTCTCGTCTTGCTTTCTGAAGAAGGCTGATTCTGACAGAAGCTCGATCCTTTTGAAGCTTAACCGGTCGTAAGTGATACAGACGAATTTAGAATGCAGTTGTTCGCTTATTCCCTTATTTTGCATGGATCGCCCTTTCGGGTTTTCAATCCATCGGGATACCCATTTTTGCCCGAGTTGTCCAATGCGGCTTTTCAACTCAGCGGGTGTACATTTTTGTTTATTTTCCCTTATTTTTTCCCGAGTCTTTTATTCTGTTTTTGACTCGCCGGGGTGCCCTATTTTTGCCTGGACTTACATTCTGTTTTTGTATCCAGTGGGTCATTTTTATGCGAAGTATTTTTTAACTGCATCTGAATTCACAGGGGACGGGAAATCTTCACCATCCATGGTGCTGAGCATCAGTGCTCCACCAGAGAAAACTTTCTTTACCACGAATGGTCCTTCATAGTTCGGAGTCCATTTGCCCCTGTGGTCTGTATGAGGAGGGAGGATCCTTTTCAACACAAGATCTCCCACTTGGTACTCTCGGTGCCTGACTTTCTGATCGAAGGCTCTCTTCATTCTTTTTTGATACAACTGCCCGTGACAGATTGCAGCTAATCTCTTCTCTTCAATCAGACTCAGTTGTTCGTATCGGGACCGGACCCATTCTGCTTCGTTCAGCTTAACATCCATCAACACCCTCAGAGAGGGTAACTCAACTTCAACAGGTAGGACTGCTTCCATACCATATACAAGCTGATACGGTGTTGCCCCAGTGGATGTCCTGATTGACGTGCGGTACCCATGCAAGGCAAATGGTAGCATCTCATGCCAGTCTTTGTAGGTGACTACCATCTTTTGCACAATCTTCTTGATATTCTTATTAGCTGCCTCAACAGCGCCGTTCATCTTTGGCCTGTAAGGAGAAGAATTGTGGTGTTGGATCTTGAAGTCCCGGCATAGTTCTGCCATCATTTTGTTGTTCAAGTTGGAACCATTATCAGTAATGATTCGCTCGGGCACTCCATACCGACAGATGATGTCTCTCTTCAGAAATCTGGCTACCACTTGCCTCGTAACATTTGCATATGAGGCTGCTTCAACCCACTTGGTAAAATAGTCAATGGCGACCAGGATGAATCTGTGGCCATTTGAAGCAGTTGGCTCAATCTTGCCGATCATATCAATGCCCCACATGGCGAAGGGCCAGGGTGAAGACATTATATTCAAAGGATTGGGAGGCACATGCACCTTATCCGCATAAATCTGGCATTTATGGCATTTTCTAGCATAGGCGCAACAGTCGGCATCCATTGTGATCCAGTAATAACCTGATCTTAGCAATTTCTTAGCCATGGCATGCCCTCCTGCATGGGTACCAAAGGATCCTTCGTGCACTTCGTGCATCAACAAGTCTGCTTCTGTTCTATCGACGCATCTGAGGAGTACCATATCAAAGTTTCTCTTGTACAGGGAACCATCAGTGTTCAGAAAGAAACTGCCAGCAAGCCTTCTCAAAGTCTTCTTATCATTGGATGCATAAACCTGAGAAAGGATATGGATAAGACGGTCGCGAACCAGAGAAACTGAGAAAGGGGGTTGGTTACAACCTGGGAAGGTATTAGCACCCAGATTGTCTGCCGTATTCGAAGGGATCCATGCTTGAAAGATTTGTGCTTTAAAGGGGTAGTGTTAGTGCTATTTTGTGTACAAAAGCTGGAAAAGAATGCAAGTGTTAGTGTGAAGTGAGATGAAAAAGTGTTAGTGTAAGAAATGAATGAAGCTCAAGACTATGAGGCTTAAAGAATAATGCTGGAAGGAGGGGGAATATACTGAGACTTTTGTTCGATAACTGTTAAGTTATGCCTACGTATCCTCTCGTGCAATGAGGAAGTCAGAACACCGTAGTTCGACTCAAAGAGACTGAAAGGTAAATTGACTGATGAACTGCTTACTTGTCTGTGCTCAAGTGTATGACCTGTCTGGCTCAGGTGCAAACTGTCTTGCATTAGACGGAAGAAGCAAGTTCTCGGTTAAGAGTGAATGAGGTGAGAAAAGAATCCCGGAGGAGACGATTATTGTTTGTTTTTTGTGTTTTCAATCTTTTATTGCTTTTTTGGATTTGTCATAAGAAAATGAGCTTAAGCCTAAACCAAGGGTTAGTAAACTCATCACATCCTCCCTCTGATTAGGGGTAATGAGAATACCTTAAGTATGAAGTAAGCACCTCACACTTAATCACCATGATGTAGGATTAAGATCATTAACCTACTTGTGATTATCTATATGTTTTTGGAGTTTTTTTTTGGTGTTGAGTAATGAGTTTAAGCCATAATCAAAGATTTAATGGACCCATTACACCATCCTAATAGAAGGATAATAGATGGGAACATTTAAGCTGAGAAAGGCTCTTCAACTTAATCCATGATTAGGGATTAACCTCATGACAAAACAAAGCCTTTATAAAAATGGATTTTAGATAATGATATGGTTAAGAAGTGAATTTTATGGTTTGTAAGACAACTTGAGGGGGGACTTGTCCATTAACACTAGGGTTAGTCCTTCTTAACCAATTAAGGAAGAATTAGAACCCTAATGCAAGGCCCAAGTTACAAGCTTGATGTCTTAGTGATTATTAGATGGATTGATTAAAGGATTTAAACACATTAAAGGTTTAACACTTAGGATTAAAGTTATACACTCCATCCTAATAGAAGGATGCAGGCATAACCTTAATCACAAAGCCTTAAAACCTTTAAGGTTTAGTCCTTGATTGAGAGATGAGAAAAGAAGACTCAAAGATGACACAAAGGTAAAACTAATGGGGGGGAACTAAATAAACCCTAATTGTGATCATGCTTGGGTATTCCTAAGGTTTATGAAGCTTGCAACAGATCTTCAAGGAAAAGCCACCAAGGAAGAAACATGAAAGGAGGAGAAGCAAGAAGCAAGACAACTTACTTCACTTAAGAAGATAAGTTGTCTGAAGAAAGAAAGTGAGGAGAGAACATGAATGAGCAAGCTCATTCTAATACAAAAGTAAAATGCAGCAAGGATGCATAAAGAGATATGAGAAAAGATTATGAGAAGTGAAGGCAAATTCACTTCTCAACACTTACCACCTGAAAAGTTAGCAAAGGAAGTGAAATGTAAATTAAAATGAGATGAATGCAAAGGTGAAAACCAAAACCAGAAGCACATTTATGATGTTAATGATACTAAGAGGTAATGCAAACACAAGACAAGGGTTGTGGATGATCATGCAAGGATAAGGATGCAAATGAAGCATATTTTGAACCATGAAAGTTCATGAAAGTTTATGAAATGCAATGGAGGTATAACATGGCAAATGAAAGATGCAATGGTCAAGCATGATTCTAATATGTCCTAGGATGTCTTAGAAGTCATGTGAATGCACAAAATGTCATGGCAAGTTCATGTATGCAAGCATATGAGAGATGAATGCAAATGAAGGCAAAAATTAGGGTTTATGCACAAGACATAAAGCAAAATTCAAAATCAGAAGCAAATGACAAGATAAAAAATTGAAAATGGGATCAAAGGAACCCTAATCCTACACAAGTTCACTTCCCAAAGGAGGGGACCTAATTCTTAACCTAATGGGAGTTATGATTTTCTCAAGTTTGCTAGGGTTTGAAGGCACTTCAAAAGGAAAAAATGCACAATAAAATGAAAATGAAAGATAAATTCAAACCAATTTTACCCTAGAAACTACATGATATGAAGAATGCAATGCAAAAAGAACCATCATCAAACTCTTCAAGGTTAGGCAGAATGAATTTTTCTAAGTTAGGGCAAAAATATTGACTTTTAAGAACTTTAATTCCAAAGAAAAATGTCAAAATAGGTCAAGGAACAAAAATAAATTTGTTTGAGGAGTTTGATAATGTTTCTAAATGTATCAAAATGAAATGTGAATTTTTTTTGGAATTTTTAGATACCTAAATGTATTTTTAATTAATTAATTCTCATTAACTAATTAAAAATAATCATTTAAATGATTTAAAAATAATTTTTAATGCAAAAAATAAAAATAAAAATATTTTTGGTTTCTGAAAATTATTAAAAGATTTAATAAAAATTTTCAGAATTTTTTGATGTATTTTACTATTTTTAAAAATTCGTAGAAATTAAATGTAAAACAAATGAAATAAATATGAAATTAAATGAGAAAATAAGAAAGTCAGCCAATCCAAGGGCCCAGGTTCAAACTCAGGATGGAGGGAATTGACTTCGCGCGTCATCCAAGGGCCAGAATTCAAACTACGCTAATTATGATTAAACCCTAATCTGCTGCCCTAATTACTTTCAGGTGACCGGAACAGTGTTCCGGTCATCTTCTCCGGCCATCCATTTCTTCAATCTCACTCAATTCGCAACCCTAAGCTCTCTAACTCTCCAGAAATGATCCCTAACTCATTCTAAACAAGATTCAGCCAGCAAAAATCATTTATTTTACATGAACATCAAGATTCGAAGCAAAACGGAAAATTACTCAGAAATTTCAGAAGCTTCATACATGCTTAATATTCAATCATTTTCAAAACCAAAAGGTGCAGTGTGATCAGTGAAGCATGGAGAACAATCTAAGAACTTAAAATCAAGTTTCTGGAAAAAAAGTTCTTGATGATACCTGAACTGAAGCTTTCGAAAATGGTGCTTTTTTGGCCAGTTCCTTGCTTCAAACAAGCTCCAATGATCCACCTCAAGTGTTTGTGATGCTTAGCTGGAGTTTATATGGTCCCAAAATGAAAATGGCAGAAGTTCAGTTTGTGAAATGTGAAAATCGTATTTTTGATTGTGAAGGTTTTAGGGCCAAATGAAAGGTGGGAAATGATCAGTGGATCATGGTGAGTTGAATGGTGAAAAAAAAACTTGAAGGTTTGATGGTTGAATCAAGAGATTCGAAGGCTTTTGCAAATTTGGGGATTTTTAATGTGCTGAGTTCTTGGAGTTTCAGGCTTGCTTGTTGTGTGTTATGGCTTGCTTGAGGTCCACATATGAGGTTCTGATTGGGCAGAGGGTTGGTAGTGGCACAGTTTGATTGGTATGGGCAAAATGCAAGAAAGTCATGACTTTGTGTACTTGAGGTATGGCTCGGGTCAGAGGGAGATTAGGGGCATAGCTGGGCTCAGCATGGATCAAGGAAGGCCCTTAGATTGCTTTTGTGCAGCTGTAATAGCTAGGGCAAGTGGTAGCATGGTTCTTGCAACTTTTCCCCCTTTGGAAGTCTTTGTGAATCAAGGCCAAGAAACCTCTAAACTCTTGGGCAAATTGCATCCAAATGGGCCATATGGAGTTGTCATGATGTCTTGTGCTCACTTAGCAACCAATTCAAACATTAAAAGTCCCTTTTGCAAAAAATCCATTCTTGAAGATTCATGAGAAAATGCCTTATGTAACTTGTAATTCAAGGCATAGAAATGAGAAATCCTTTGGGCAATTCTGAATTATGGATCATGAATGATGTTTGTGTGATGGTTAGAAGTTGATTTGAGGTCACATTTGGCTTTGGCAAGTATTTTGCAAGTTTCCTCTTTGGCACAAAAGTGAAAATTAAGTGATTTTTCTCAACTTTGCAAGGCCATAACTTTAGTTCTAAAATGAATTAGATCAAGTTCTTGTACTTTTTTAAAATGGGAGGATCCAATCTACAACTTTCATGACCAAGAATTTTTCATTTGAAGCATTTTTGAATCAAAAAGAGGAGGTTGAAAAACTTTCCCAAAATGGCAAGTTTGCATTACAAGTCACTTTCTCAAAATGGCAACTTTGCAAATGGCTTGAAATTCTTCAATTTTGTGAACTTATAACTTCTTCCAAGATCAAATAAAGATCATACACATTCAAAATGATGGAGGAAACCCTTTGGTTGGATGATTGGGGGCCCTAGATGCCCTGATTTTGCACTGACTTGCTCAAGAAGTCATCTATTGATCAGATGCCTTCCCCATTGAATTTCTTCATGAAAATTGGTATGCATGATCCTCATATCATATAGAGACCAATAGAAACAAGAATGACCAAAAAAATTGGAGTTATGGCCTCTGAAACCAAAACCCTAATTTTAGGTCATCTGTGCAGTTAAGCTTGGCTCTGCTTCCATGTCTTTCCTCAGTTCTTGTGATTTTTGACTTTCTTGATCTTGGGATGATGTAATATGATGATTGAACATACATGGGCCCTTTTGAAATGATTGAAGACCTCTGGGGTGGCTCATATAGCTCAGGGATTACTCAAGTCACAAACCCTAGATGCAGATGACTTAGAACCAATGCAGTGAAGCAAAAATGCACTATGAGATGATATGATTGAACTTATGCAAATGAAAAGAATCACAAGCCATGGTGAAATGAGTGAGGGCAAATTTGGGGTGTTTACAGGCCCAAATGGGGGTGCAAATAGCATCTGGATTTAGGCCCACACGCAACAGGAAACTGAAGGTGTATGGTGTGTTCCATAGTCAACTTTTTGACTTGATACCGGCCCTACGATCTCAGTCTTCCCCTAGTATTCTTATCCTATGTCTAACAATTAAAGGTGCACAATAAGAACCATGGAATAGCGCGCTTGGAAATGAAAGCTGGTGGTCCAACCGGACGGTGACAAGTGTCACCGCCGGAGTGGACCACCCACCAAGAATCTTATCTCTAATCTTGACATTTACGGTGGAGGTTAATGGGTGTTAATGAGTTTTTTTGATTTTAATGTAATTAAACAGTGAAATTAATTAGTTTTTATGAACTTTTAATCTTTATCCGTTATAACATTCTGATTAACCTAAAAAAACACAAAGAAATAAAAAACCCTAAGACATTTCTCTCACTCTCACCGCCGCAACTCTTTCTTCCCCAACCCTAAACCTATCGTCGCTGCCACGGATCCTCTCCGGCTAGTCTCTTTCTCTCAGTCGTGCAAGCACCCTGAGCTGGCCTCTATTCACTTTCCTCCTTCAACTCAAATCCCCAAACAATTTATCCTAAACCTCACGCAAATCCCTAGATCGAACCACCTCATAAATTGAAATTGAAAAGGAATCACGAACGTACCTTCAACCGCAACGGGGAAGCTCTTGAAATGGCTTGCTTGTTATGATGCAGATGAAGACATCTCTCAACACTTTGCGATAGCGAAGAATGAAGAAGCACTTGAGTGAAGAAGTTTATCAAATTCAGCACTCCAATGTCGCAAGTTCTGCAATGCTTGTTGGAGATGAAGCTAATTTCCTTGAAAAATCCTCCTCAAAATCCTAATACTTCCTCTCCTGACTATAATTCTAAGGCAAGGTGTGGGTATCACTCTAACTGTCCCGGACATGATACTAATAGTTGTTGGACATTGAATAAAAATATTCAAGACCTGATTGACGAAAGAATCCTCGAGGTTACGCTAGAAGGCCAAATTGAATTCTACTATCGTCCATCAAACATCGAAGCTGCAAGACAAGTTGCCCAAAGTAGCAAGAAAGAAAGCCTACCTATTCCTGTTGAGATATGGGGCACCTTAGGACATCCAAGTGGCAAATTTGATTTCATGGTGAAATATACTGCTCCTGAAAGTTCACAGATTGCAATTGAAGACATTCAGCCAACTGGATGGGACAACATTTGAACTTTCATTTGTAATTTCTTTTATTTTGTTAAACACTTACTATTATGTTAAACTTTTGTTTTCATTAATGCATTGTATATGTTTGTCTTGAATTAATCCATTTGTTTCACTATATTTTGAACTATGCTTCATATTTATATTTTGTGATAATTAACTCCTGATAAAGCTATAAGCCTGTAGAGGGAGGATGACGAAAACAATACCATAATCTTATGCAGTATGCTTTTGAACAGACTATGCTGACGATGTACAGGCATTGTTTCAATTCCTAAACAGTGGAGATATAAGGAAGTTAATCCCTAGTCAACCCTTTTGAGCCTATGAAGTAGGAGTTTTCATTCTCATGCAAATTAAAACCCTTATTCATAACCTGGGGCAGGGTAGTTACTCGGTTAACTCAATTATGCCCATTGTTTGTGTTGTACACAACTAATGATGTTTCCATGTAATCACTAAAGTCTGCAAGTCAATATCTAGCAAAAGAAAGGCTCACTAAGTCAAAACCTATGAAGGAGACTTAGTAAAAAATTAAGACATCCCGCTGACTGTAACCTTGAAATAAACAGTTCAGACAAAAAAGAAGGGATAACAAAGTCAAAAAGAAAAAAGGAGGTCACTATAGATCCTAGACAAAGAAAGATGACTGAATGTTCAAATAATTTTTTGGTTTTTGAACCATCACAAATGACATTGTTACAATTCTAAATTCCTTTGAAGCTTCAATGCATAAGTTAACCGAACATAGGACTGAAGAACATCATGGAGATTGGGTTGGGTACAAATAAAATTTGAGCCTTTATCCTTTGTTTCTTAAACCGTGAACCAGGCCACGTTATAACCCTCTAAAAGTCCTAACTGAAGCATGGTTAGTTTGAAAGCATATTGCCACAAAAAGGTATCCTGACTCCTTTAGGGCTTATTATAAAACTTGAATTAATATCACAGTTTTCATAAAAATTGTTTTTCTAAAATAACTCTTTCTCAAAACTTCAAGACAAACATAAGCATTGCATTTTTTAATATATTTGTTTGCATATACATGAGTGTTTGACAAACAGAGAAACTTACAGGATGAATGTTCAATGAGCCAAAGTCCTTCCGATAAACAAAGTTGCTTCCTGGATCAAAGCCCATGTATAAAAAGGGGCATAGTCAATATTTCCCAGTCAAGGGGGCATGCCATGATACTGCCTAATTCATTTGGGGCAATCAAGTCAAGATTCAACAATGATTAATGGTAGCCAGGGGCAGATCTCCTCATCTATCTGAATTACCAAGGGTAACATTACAAAGTTCATGATGCCATGGGCATATTATTGTAGGGCATTTTGTTTGAGGTAGCTCCATTCAGATACTTCCATTATAGGACAATTCATCCTCTACCAAGGGGCAATGCTCTCTTTCCAAATCTAATACTCGGAGCGTATATGGTCCATCACAATTTGAAGACACGTTCCTCTCATTGTATTACCTTGACATTGGATTCTTAGCAGAAGCCATTGTGAAAATCAACTGTTTATGCCAGTAGTATCAGATGGTGTCAGTATCATCTCTTTGGAGCCAGCCATGAGAATTTTTGGGAAATTATTCAAGAAAATTAAGAACCTCAGAAGCTCTAAATCCAATTGATTATACCTTCTCAAAGTTGAAACGACAGTTTTCGAGTTCAACTTTACTTTTACCTCTTTATTCAAGTAGGAAATGCTTTCCAAATTCAGCTTTACTTTTCCCTTTTTACTAAAGCGAGAAATGTTCGTTGGTTATGCTTGATATGCCTTTGAATATGATTGATGTTTACCAGAAATGCATAAAATACAATAATAGCATTTACTAAGAACGAACGGAGGTAGGAATTAAACGAGGCTTCGCCGGTTCATCCCTATAGGGTAATCTTTACGAATATCTGTAACACGGTGGGAGAACTGACTTTAGTTATGTTGCAGATAGCAAGAGTCGCCACCGACTTTTATTTTATCCAAAGGAAAGGCATAAAAGAACAGGAAAGACCTTTTTAAAATATTTTTGGGTCCGGGGGGTAGGTTATATAAAGGGAAGGTGTTAGCACCCTTTACATCCATGGTTATCCATGGACTCTTAGTTACTTAGCTCACTTTAAATTGTTTTGAGAAGTGTAGTGTGTGATTAAAAATTTTCTTAAGTACTTTATAATGATCCATGTACGGATATATATAAAGACTTTGTTTTGAAAATTTGTTTGAAAATGCGAAGTGTTTTGAAATTTTTTGGAAAGTGAGCAAGTACATAAGAGGAACCTACCCTAAGTTAAGTCTTTTCTGTTCTTAAATATCCTTTAAATGGTAAGACTATCCCTATTATTAAGGAATAGGTAGTCATTACCTTGGATGTGAGGGACAAGTAAGGGACATCTGTTTATGTAGGCAACTGTGGGGTGTATAAGCAATTTTGGAGGGACTATCATCTTTATTCGAAAGGGACAAGATCATTACGAAGGCAACATTCGAAAGGGACTTGATCTTTTATTTGTTAAGGGACTAGATGACTTTATTTAGAGGGACTTTGCTTTATACACCCTACTTGACCTTTTGATTAAGCAACAATGAGAGGTACCCCTAAGGAAGTGAGATGGCGATCAAAGATCGACTTACGTGTGTGAGTGTACAATTTAATATTTATCTTTATATTTAAATGATCTAAATTAATTTTATATTACAAGTATGTTTACACTCCCTATTTACTAACCATAGCATAAAATATAAATAATAAACATTATAAATAAATATTACACCAAGGAGCAATTACATAATAATAATTAAGCAAAATTAAATATGATAAGCAAAATAAATAATAATAATAAATTGGGTTAGTGAAATAATAATAATAACATAATCACAATGTGGTTAGTAATAATAAAATATCATAAGAACATAATTAATAATAATAGCAAAAATAATATAATAATTAAAAGATTAAATTTTGATAAATGATTATTTAAAGTTAATAAGAAAATATGAACAATTAATTATTAAATTATTTGCAAATTATAAAAAATTAAATTAATTAGTTATAAACATATTATGAAAATAAATTATGATTACAAAATTAAATTAGAAATTATTTTTAAACATATAATAAAATTATTTACATGCAAAATTAAATTCTAAACAAATAAGGTCATATTATTATATTAAGAATTTTAACTTTTAATTATATTTACATACAAGAATTTAAGTTATAAATAATTAATACATTAACAAAAATTAAGAATTTTAATGAAGTTATAAATATAAATAATAGAAGAAGAAAATTAGGGTTTGAAAAAAAACATGTTTTTAGGGTTTTAAAAAATAAATTAGGTTTTATATACAAAAATTCTAAATATTAAATATTAATTCAATTATACAAATAAGTTATATATAATATATACATATTAATAATTTATAAAATAAAGTATCAATACAAAATATATATATATATATATATATATATATATATATATATATATATATATATATATATATATATATATGATTTATTTTATAAAAAAACATAATAATTAATTAAAATTTAAAAGAATAAGATAAGAAAAAGGAAAATATAAAGAAAATTGCTTGGTTTTAAAAAAATTGGGAGGCCTGGATTTGAACCCAGGACCTCCCTGGAACCTGAATGAAGAGTTGCCACTGGGTCAGCCTGCGCGCAGGTGATGAAAGAGGGGATCCATTTGGTTTTGTGCCTTATGCCTGAAAATCAGAGAAAAAGAAAGAAAAACAAAAGGCCTGGGGGGATCGAACCCAGGACCTTCACAATACACACAAACACCTTAACCAATCCAGCTGGGAGAGCGCACCTGATATTAATCCCATTACAACATATAATATATTATGTTTAACAAATTAAAATGGAAAAACAATAAAAACTGGTTGGAGCCAGGATTCGAACACCAGCCCTTAAGGAATACACGCGCATACACAACCAACTGAGCCAGCCAACCAACTGTGAAACAAAACAGCAATTAATTCATAAAATAATATGCATAATATTTGAATTCTGGAATACGCGCGCAGGGCATCATCTTCTTCCTTGGTTCCTGCGAAATTTCATACAAATTTTGCTGCAATGTTTCCTGCGAGTTTCAAAGTACAAAAACCTACGAATTTGGACAAGCATCAAAACAGTAAAATTTATCAATAATGATCATTGTTTCATAATCCCCAAGGTCCATAGAATTGTTCTATGTTCTTAGAACTTATTTATATTAGGTTTAAACCAAAGCCCCAAATCCATGGCCGAAACCCTAGCAATGGTGGTTTTTTACTCCTGCATCGAAAGTCAAATTAAATTGCCCAGAAACGTTCACAAGCTTAACACAAACACAAATCCAGCATCAAAATCAATTTATATTACATGTATGTATGAAAACAAAAAAAACTTAAAGAGGTCAATGTTTTGATTCGGTTTGATGTGTTCATGTGGTTATGGATGCAAATGAGTATTGGTACATGATCAGGGAAGTCCAGGGATCGTTCTCATGTCCTTAAAATACCTTCGAATGCCTTGTGGAGTTGAAACCGAATTTGAGTTTTGTGAGGTTTTTGAAAATATGAAACTTACACTTTGGAGGCTGCAAATCGTGTCCAATGAGTAGGGTTTTGTCATGTACTTATAGTGTGATCAATTAGGTCAGAAAAAATTGATGTTTGTGTGAAAAATTTGATCCAAAAAGATTGAAAAAGATAAGCTTTGAAATTCAAATATTTTTGCATAAACACTTTCTATTTCAAGCCAATCAACATTATCTTTGTATCAATTTGATCCATGCTGAATTCATGACCTTCTAGAATCAAAAATAATTTTAAATCTTCACATTTAATATTATATTTAAATTTAAAATGATTTTTAGTATAAAAAATCATAATAAATTAATTAAATAAAATAAAAATTATGAAAATATCAAAGAATTTTCGTGCATGATGTCATGGATTGCTTTGGGTCATTAAAAGTTCAGCCCACTTAGCAAAATTTGGTTTTAAACCTCCATTTGCTTCATAAACTTCCCTAAAATTTCCCAACTTTGCAAGGGCACACATCCTTCAATTTTAATGCTATGAGGGTGTTCTTGGACATTTTGGAAAGCTTGGAGATTCCTCTAACCAACCCCATTGGTTTCATGTCCATATCATTTACCATTCTCAAGTTATGCCCTTTTGAAGTTGTTGACTTTTTGTTGACTTTCAAAAGGACCTATAATGTCTCAGCTCATACCTTCCAAATGAAGCATTTTTGGGCTTGGCTTGTGAGACACAAAGTTGTAGAGAATTCAATTTCCTTCAAAATGAGCTTTGGATGGAGACTTGGTGATGAAGCATGTGAAAGTTATGGCTGGTCAAAGTTCAGTTGACTTTTACTAAGGAAACCCTAATTTAGAAACTCCTGATTCTTGATGATCTGAAATATCCTTGATGAATCATGATCAACCCTTGATCAAATGATGAATTTTACTTCATATACTTGATGTTGGCAAAAAATCATGAAGATTGACTTTGGTTTGACCACAGTTGACCTCAGTTTGACTTTTTAACTGCTTTGACTGATTTTGACTCATCTGATCATTTGACTGAGCAAACCTTTGAGAAAAGTTCTGAAATTTGTCATGGGGGTTCTTAGACACATATAAGATGTTATGAAGCTTACTTGAAGTTTTGGAAGTTCATTTAGCCTGATTAAAGTCAAAACCCTAGTTTTGGATGCACTGCTTAGGAGGTGCATTGTCTGAGGGAATTGTCAACTCTTCTGACTATTTGTGAACTTTGTGAACCTTGTGAATCATCATAAGATGTTTTGTGAACCTTGTGAACCTCATGGGAGGTCTTGTGAACCTTGTGAACCTCATAAAGTGTCTTGTAGACTTCATGAACCTCATGAAAGGTCTTGTAAGTATTGTGAACCTTGTGAACCTCATAAAGTGTTTTGTAAACTTCATGAACCTCATGAAATGTCTTGTGAACCTTGTGAACCTTCTTAGCACACAAAGTCTTGTATTGTGAGGGAAAATTTTGGGGTGCAACAATATCCATACAGAATACTTCAAGTAATATCTTATACTTCCCCCTCGATGAAGTCTTCAAGCAGTTTCATATCCTCCGAAGAATTAAGTCTCCCGGATCTATGTCCATCTCTTTTATCCTCAGTCAGGATATTCAGAAACTTAATCCTTCAATAAGAAGTACGACGAACGAAAACGGGAGTTTCTAAGTACGATATTCTTAAACAAGACAAGAAAGAAGTCTTCATACTCCTCAGCAACAAATCGGGATTTATTTTCCCCAGCCAGCAGTTGTTATATGAAGCTACTGATCAACTTCCCGACATAATTCATTCGTACATACATCATATCATATCATATCATAGCATATGCATTCTCATAAAATATTATCTTGCAAGTTGTTATATATATCATTATATTTGCATCAAACATACCTTGTTTTTCAGGTTAATTCTCCAGCAGACAAACTTCATCATCAACTTACCTTGGGTCGTCGTTTATTCTTCCCAATGGTTACCTTGTTACCTCGGGCCGTCGTTTATTCTTCCCGCAGGTTATCTCATTTTTGGGTCGTCGTTTATTCTTCCCAGAAATCAACTTACCTTGGGTCGTCGTTCATTCTTCCCAATGGTTATCTTGTTACCTCGGGTCGTCGTTTATTCTTCCCGCAGGTTATCTCATTTTTGGGCCGTCGTTTATTCTTCCCAGAAATCAACTTACCTTGGGTCGTCGTTCATTCTTCCCAATGGTTATCCTATTACCTCGGGCCGTCGTTTATTCTTCCCGCAGGGTATCTCAATTTTTGGGCCGTCGTTTATTCTTCCCAAAAATCAACTTACCTTGGGTCGTCGTTCATTCTTCCCAATGGTTATCCTGTTACCTCGGGCCGTCGTTTATTCTTCCCGTAGGTTATCTTAATTTTTGGGCCGTCGTTAATTCTTCCCAAAAATAAACTTACCTTAGGCCGTCGTTCATTCTTCCCAATGGTTATCCTGTTACCTCGGGTCGTCGTTTATTCTTCTCGTAGGTTATCTCAATTTTTGGGCCGTCGTTTATTCTTCCCAGAAATCAACTTACCTTGGGTCGTCGTTCATTCTTCCCAATGGTTACCCTGTTACCTTGGGCCGTCGTTTATTCTTCCCGCAGGTTATCTCAATTTTTGGGTCGTTGTTTATTCTTCCGAGAAATCAACTTACCTTGGGCCGTCGTTCATTCTTCCCAATGGTTATCCTGTTACCTCGGGCCTTCGTTTATTCTTCCCGCAGGTTATCTCAATTTTTGGGCCGTCGTTTATTCTTCCCAGAAATCAACTTACCTTGGGCCGTCGTTCATTCTTCCCAATGGTTATCCTGTTACCTCGGGCCGTCGTTTATTCTTCCCGCAGTTTATCTCAATTTTTGGGCCTTCGTTTATTCTTCCCAGAAATAGACTTACCTTGGGCCCTCGTTCTTTCTTCCCAATGGTTATCTTGTTACCTCGGGTCGTCGTTTATTCTTCTCAAAAATGTCATATCCATGTTTAAGAAGCATATCAGAAGACTCTTTATTCAAATGGCATATTTAAGCCCATTCAAGCATTACAGTCAACCAACAGTATCATTCTACACACCAGCAAGTGCAAATTTTTGTATTTTTGTGTTCAATCCATCTTCAAGTCACGAATGGCGTACATGCCAATCTAACTCCTCAGATTCTAGAAAATTGAACAAGGGGCAGCTGTTGCACCCAAAAATTTTCCCTCCCACAATCAAGACAATCTCTCTCAAGATTTCTAAATGATCATAAGGTCCCCAAGACTCCCAATTGGTCATGAAGTGTGGAAGTTTCCTCAGACAATGCCTCATCCTAAGCAAGGTGTCCAAAACTAGGGTTTTGTGATTCTTCAGGTTAAAATGGGTTTCAAGACCTCAAGTGAGCTTCATAACATCCCACATGTACTCAAGAATCCCCATGTCAAGTTTCAAGTCTTTCCCAATAAGTTTGCCCAGTCAGATGATCAAATATGCAAAAATCATTCAAAGTAGTCAAAAAGTCAAACTGAGGTCAACTGTGGTCAAATCATAGTCAAACTTCAAGATTTTTTGCCAACATCAAGTTTATGAAGTAAAATTCATCATTTGATCAAGGGTTGATCATGATTCATCAAGGAAGTTTCAGATCATCAAGAATCAAGAGTTTCTAAATTAGGGTTTTCTTAAAGAAAGTCAAATGAACTTTGACCAGCCATAACTTTCACATGATTCATCAAAAAATTTCCATCCAAAGCTCATTTTGAAGGAAATTGAATTATCTACCACTTTGTGTCTCACAAGATAAGTCTGAAAATGCTTCATTTGAAAGGTATGAGCTAAAACATTATAGGTCATTTTAAAAGTCAACAAAAAGTCAACATCTTCCAAAGGGCATAATTTGAAAATGGTAAAGGATATGGACATGAGACCAAAGAGGTTGGTTAGAGGACTCTCTAAGCTTTCCAAAATGTCCAAGAACACCTTCATAGCCTTAAAATTGAGGGATTTGTGCCTTTGCAAAGTTGGGAAATTTTTGAGAGGTATATTGAGCAAATGGGGTCTTAAAACCAATTCTTACCACACGGGCTTGCAATTTTGTGATCCAATCTTTACAATGACATCATGCACGACCCAATTCTTATTTATTCAGATTTTTATAATTTATTTTATATTTATTTTGATTTTATTCATAAAAATTCAATTTAAATCAAAATAAAATATGAAAACTCAAATATTTGATGTGATTCTTCTTCTAGAAGCTCTTAAAGACCATTCAAGTTGATTTGATCACATACAAATTCGTGCACACCCTTTAGAGTATGAAAAGAT
Source organism: Lathyrus aphaca (assembly GCA_963966055.1). Classification (NCBI taxonomy): domain Eukaryota; kingdom Viridiplantae; phylum Streptophyta; class Magnoliopsida; order Fabales; family Fabaceae; genus Lathyrus; species Lathyrus aphaca. The sequence goes on along the minus strand of OZ014521.1, from coordinate 26,523,016 downwards.
ATGATTTTTCATCAAATTTATGATTGATCTTTCTTCACACTCAAGGTATCCATAAGCCCACAAAGTAATAGGTTTTTCTGACCTAATTTGATTCTCCTATAACTAGACAACAAGAACACAAAGTCAAGGGACGAAAATTGGCACAAGAGAGGCATTATCCAAACTCAAAATTTGTAAAGAAAATTCAAATTCGGTTTGATACTTCCAGCCACTCTCAAGGGATTTTGAAGGTTGCATTGTGTTCCTTAGGACTTGTAGAACATGAATACATCATCATCATCCTCAAACATACGCAGAATCGCATAAACCGCATTCATATTGTTGCTTGTTTTGAATTTTTTGATTTCCCTTGTTTACGCGTTATAAATGCCAATTGATCATATATCCTTGTTTGTATTAACCTTTTGAATGTTTCTGGGTGATTTGATTTAAGTTTTGATTTAGGAATGAGGTTTTGCCATGTTTAGGGTTTGAGAGCTCCAATTCGGGAATACCAGATAGAGACAGTTTCGCATGAAATTGATGGCCTATTTGGACTTAGGAACCTCACATTAATCAATCTGAACCCTTAAAAACAATTTATCCATCGTGTTTTCAATGTTTGATTATGCAGGGTTTATAGTGACGAATAAAATCCGTCACTACAAGTTTTACTGACGGATGACTGTAGCTAAAGGCTAACCAGACGGTCCAATGAAGAAGATGACCCTGTGCGCGAAATCTAATTTTTCAAATGTTGGATTATTATTTAATTAATAGTTTGTATATTAATTCTCAGAAGCGCAGGTGGTCCAGTGGTTATGATGTGCATATGGAAGCAATTGAACCTGGGTTCGATTCCCAGGTTTTGCATTTTGTTGTTTTATTTCATCATATTTGCTAGGTTTAATATTTATTGATTAGTGTTCATCCATTGTTCACTAGCGCACGCTAGCCCAGTGGCAGGGTTTTGTTCTGGTAAGGGGGAGGTCCTGGGATCAAAACCAGGCCTCCCCACTTTTATTTTGGTTATTTGTTTTACTTCTTTTTTATATTTTTATAATTATTAATAATTAATTAATTTGTTTAATATTAAAACCATTAATTCTTTTTAAAAAATAATTAAACTTTATACTTTTTGTTAATTTCATAATTTTTCTTAATTATTTGTTTTAATTAATTTTATAATATTTTGGTACATAATTTTTATTATATATATATTTTATAAATAAATATCTAATTATGATTAAAAAACCCTAATTTTTTCTATTAACCCTAAAAAAACTTGATCTATTTTTCTAAACCCTAATTAAAATATTTTTTTTATTATTTTTGTATAAATTTTTAATACTTTATCCCTTTATTATTATATTAAATCTTATAAACTTATATTATTTTGAAAACTATATAATCCTAACTTATTTATTTTCTTTAAAAAATTCTAAACTTCTCTTTTTATTTCTTCATTATTATTTCTTTTTCTAAAATTTATTATTATTGCTTTATTTATTATTGTTTGTTTTGTTTATTACTTATTTATATTTGCTTTGTTATTTATTATTTATCATTCCGATTATATTGTAATTATCCCAAAGCTATGTAATAATGTGTAAGTTTATTTTTCCGTCTTTATTTTATTATAAATATTTTATTGTGTGGTTAGTAATGATAGGGAGTGGAAACGTTATTGTAATTAATTTAAATTAGATAATTAACTTTAAATAAGATAAATATTCGAAACAAAACACTCACACACGTAAGCCGATCCTTGATCGCCATCTTGCACTTCCTAGGGTATTCCTCTTGGTTGCCTTAAAATAATATGGTCAAGTCCCTCGAAAAGGGATTGTATTAAGCAAAGTCCCTCCATAAATAAATCATCTAGTCCCTCCCAGATTTAAAAAGATCAAGTCCCTACGATAATGATCTTGTCCCTTCGATAAAAGATGATAGTCCCTCCCAGGTTGCTAAAGACACCCCATAAAAGTTGCTTTCTATGACCCTACGCCCGTCCCTTAACACATCCAAGGTAATGACTACCTATTCCTTAATAATAGGGACAGTCTTACCATTGAAAGAACATACGAGAACATGTAAAACTTAATCTAGGGTAGGTACCTCTTAGTTGCTTGCTCATATTTCAAAATACTTTTAACACCTCACTTTCCTAAACATTTTTCAAAACAAGGCTTTGTATACATCCATACGAGGATCTTTACAAAGTACTTAGAAAAATTTCTAATCACACACTACACTTTTTAAAAACAATTTAAGTGAGCTAAGTAACTAAGAGTCCATGGATAACCATGGATATAAAGGTGCTAACATCTTCCCTTTATATAACCTACCCCCGAACTAAAGTCTTTTAAAATAGGTCTTTCCAGTTCTTTTATGTCCTTTCCTTAAGGATAAAATAAAAGTCGGTGGCGACTCTTGCTCTCCGCAACATGACTAAAAGTGAGTTCTCCCACCGTGTTACACAAGCCAAACGTAATTTTCTGATCGTCATTTTCAGAAGCTTCAAAGGAAGCGCTTCTTTTGATAATCAATTATATCTTATGCACGACAAAAATACCACAACACACATCAAATTATGCTTTCCTGCTCATATTTTTAGGCTATTCATTTTCAGGTTCGACTTGTTCAGAGTTTCTTCTATTTATGCTTGGTTTTGGATTTTAGATTCCACAGTTCAGAACTTAGTTTGAATTTGTTTCATGTTTTGGATTCAGTTTCAGTTTGAGTTCATAATTGGTTCAACTCAGTTTATGTTTGTCTTATGTATGGCTTGGAATTGCTTGCATTTTGGTTCAAGCTTTGACTCTAACCTAAGTTATGGTGGGCATACAGTATAATGAAGTTTAATTGGAAGAGAATTTACTCGTAAAAATGCAGAAAATACAGCTTTTAGTTTGCCTACAAGGTGTTTGATAGAATGCTTTGACCAATTTGTCGCTTCTTTTCTCTTCAATTCTTTCACATTCATGATGTTGAATTGTTGTTGTTGTTGATGATTCTTGTTTTGTAGGTCGTGGTTTATGAATCGACATTAAATTGTTGATGTTACCACCATTATACAACTTACGCACCAAGTGTTTGGTAAATTGCCTCAACTAAATTTCTCTCCTTTTTTCGCTTCTGTTTTGATGTGAATTGTAATGCTGGATTTTCTGTTATTGTTTGTTGAATTTGTTGTGATGAATTCTTGTAGGTGATGATGGTAGTGAATTCAAGTTGCACTTCTTGCACTATAAGCATGTAACACGAATCTTACTTGTAACTTAATACCTCTCTAAGGGAATTCTTGCTAGTGACTGACTTAGACAGAAAGTTTAAACATTTATGCAGTGGATATCATTGCTTAGAGTTATTCGATAGTGGTTTACATTTTTGCTTGCCAAACATGTTATAATACACTATGCTCGTTCTTGTCATAATTTTTTGTTAATATTTTGTTTGCTTTATTAATCTAGTATCTTGTTGCAGGGAATTAGGTCAAACTGGTGGAAGGACAGGTACAATATATAACCCCTCATTCTCTTGATTTTTTATCATTCACATCGTTTGCTTTTATGTTGTTGTTTTGATATTTCATTGGCTATTCAAATTGATTAACTATATCTTAAGATTATCCATCCATGTGAGAGCTTAAATATTTTTCAAGGGAATTGGTTTTTATGTTATTCATTTGTATTAGTACTTTGATAACTCTATTATCACTGATTTGGTAGGTGAAGGGACATGAAATTAGCTGTTAAATCCCAAATGCTCGAACGTGGTTTGAACCACTAATAGTTCAAGTCTGGCCATGTTACTTTGAATTAATCTATTGATTATATTTATTTATTATTGGTATTTCTATTATGTAGTTCAGTCTTCCACCCATTAAATAATTTTATCCATCATTCTTTAGCAGTTGAATATTTTGGTTTATTTGCAGGTTTTGATACAGACCCGTTGCGAGAAGACGCGAACTAGAATATTCTACAGGAAATAAAGTCTGTGAGTGGGGAGAGCCTTCAAAAATACTTATGATCTTAGAGTAGGAAGGTAGTTTTCATGGTAAATGGGACTACTATTTGTTTTCTTAGATTAGGAAGATAATAAATCACTAGTCTTGTGTGGCTGTCAGTGAAGCATCTTGATAATGGAAAGTGAAACCCCATTGCATCCATCTTGAATTGCTTTGCATGTCCTTTTTAGTTTATTCTATTAGGATCACCTTTCAAATAACTCCAACTTTACTATTTTATTAATTGTTACAATTAGGAAAAACTTCTTAGTTACTTAAATATATTAACAATTAGATAGTAGCTAAAAGTTGTAGCTTCCATATTTAAGAGCTTAAAATTTGACTTGAAGTACAACGCAAATAAGAAAAGGAAAATGTTGTTAGCTTTTAGCATGACTTGTAAACTTCTATGAAGATATCTATAAAGAACAAAACTTATGTACTATTCTTTATATCATCTTCATTTTGTACCTTTCAAAATATAATAAAATGTATGCATTATGTAACTATCTTATTATATTAGCTAATTTTCTTATAAGTTTTTTGGCTTGGTTTTATTACAGGTGTTTTGTCCCTCCATAGTAATATGAAAAAATGGTTGAATATAATGCAAGAGGTGTACAAATTTAAAGAAGTATAAAGTCTCTTTTCCTTTTTTTGTGTTCTATGCTTGATCCAAAAGTCTAGACTCGTACTCCATTATAATGAAGCTTTTTCAGTTACATTTCTCCTACAAGTTGTATCACTGCTGAAGTTTGTGTTAGATGCACATAAAGGTATACATTTATGGACTGGGATATCCTCTGCTATTACAATTTTGGTTGAAGCACTGACTTCCTATATTGCTAAATGTCACTGAAATGTTGTCATATTTATTTTATAAGATTAGGTTTTGTAATAGGATCAACATTTACCTTGATTTTTAGTTAAATAGTCTTGATCTTTATCAATGAATTAATTTTGTTGACATCTTTATCTTGTCTTAGTCTATATTGATAGATGGAAACTTGTGAAAATTTGGTGGCTAACTATAATAAAATGAGAGTTAGTTAGAATTACTCATATATTCACTGTGATGTGTATGCAGTATGTGTTTTCATTTTATATAATTGACTTTTTTCAACCACCAAATGGATTTCGCTATTTGTTCGTAGTTTTGTTGCTATTTCACATGATGGAATTTTTATTTTCCACAATTATCCGTTGAAAATATACTATTCATATGCTTACATATTGGAATATGCATTAATATTCTTTTCTTCTTTCTCAGGTATGGTGGGATCTATCTAGACTCTGATATTATAGTTCTGAAGCCAATATATTTTCTTAATAACTTTGTTAGAATAGAGGATCATGTTGCTGGAAGTTCTTTGAATGGTGTTATGATGGCTTTTGGAAGGCACATGTATTGTTAGTGTGGTTCCTATCGTGCCAATTTTTTTTTTATTTTTTTGTATATGTGATTTCCATGGAAGCTATTAAAATGAAAATTGCAATATTTATATTCATGATGCTATAACAAATTGATCATTAAAGACAATTGCTTTTGTCCTCTTTGTTTTCTCTGATGCGTTTATATAACATGCAATTGCACATGTAACAAGTATAAAGCCATGTAATTCTATGTTTTTTTATAACATTAAGGAAGCCATGTAATTATTTGTTTTCTCTGATCATTAAGGAAGAATAAAAATATCAGCGAGATTCGATTCTATGGTTAGAAACATGAATAATTATGATGTTCTAATATTTACTAAAGTCCATGCTTGCTCTCTATATTATTTTCTTAACATGTAAATGCTCTTTTCAATTTTTCCTATTCAACTTGTTTAAATAAAGGTTCAGTAAACCAACATTGTCTATTCATCCAACTAAGCATGTAAATTCCAAGTCAGTACATATCACAACTTTATAAAACATGTTTTTTGTATTTAAAAACAATTAAAAACATTAAAATACTAAAGAGTAGGGACTCAAAAGTCCATTTGAACTCTAGACTCAATCATCTCGCGGAGGTACTCATTAGACATTGAAAACTGACCAAAGCTTTCACAAATTACATTGATCGACTTCCCTGTTTCCTCAACCAGATGATTCAGGTGTTAAATCAGATTTTCTCCTGTTCTAAGGTTCTCTACCTCTTCAAGTGTGTTGTTTCCAAAGAAAAACTTCATTCTTCCCTCCTCAAGTATGATACCTTTCCCAGTATTTTTTGAAATGAAATTTTGAATCTCCTGCACAGTATCGTTGAATTCACTAATGACAAAACCCATATTCTTTAGAAACTCATATGCTTCTTTAAATATAACATGTAGTTTAGCAACAATAATACTTAAATTCATGTCCAATTCCATCTCTCTTGTCTTTGGTAGGAGAGGTTCAGAGTGGAATGTTTCATTTTGTTTCGCTAAACAAAGCAACTCTTCAACTCTACAGAGTTTTTCTTCCACGGAAGAATTCAGTTGCATTTTCTTTGCATTTACACCAAAAATCAACATTGGAGAAAACTTAGTATTGCCATTCAAATTAAGTTTTCCACGGAGCAATCTTAATTTTTTGATACTAACCCTTATGCACTCTTCATCATGGTGAAACATGCCACGGATCGGGCTAAACTGATTGTTATCATCAAGTTGATTCTTTATTTCTCTTTCATTTAACTTGAGCTTGGTTACATCTATCCCTTTCACAATTTCATTCTGTGAATAAGCAATATGGTATTGTTGGTACAAAAACTCAACAAATTCAGCCAAGGTACCCTTGTTTATAATTTCATGTGGGGCACCATCCTCATCAGCATCTTCTTTAGTTACTTCACCCGATGGTTCCCGCAAAAATTGTTCGCCGGATGCACCATGGAAATCTCTACTGAGTGTCAGAATCATGTTGACCTTTTCTTCGATATCTATAATAATTAATTAAAAAAAATTAATACACATCATGATAATCCATAAAAAAACTTTTACAATTTACCTTTTCTTGCTTCAAGAATGAGTGTTTCGAATGACCTGCTATAATCTTCTTTCACCATCTTGTCCACTAAAATTAAAAAATGCACATTAACATTCTTCCCAATACACTAATCTACAATTACATTATACAAATGATTAATATTATACCTTATGGATTCTTCTCTCTCTTCTTAGTCAGTTGATAAAGAAACCCTTAAAGAAAGCTGCATTTTGCATAAAGAACATCGTGAGTGGTTTTCTTGCAATCTCGTTGATGATCAAATGAAACAAAAAAAAACGATGAAAAACTAATTCATAGCTGGAGTTAAAGAGAATATTACCAGATATAGATATAACTTGTGATTCAAAGGGGAAACCGAAATGGTTCTTCAAATTATGCAATAGTATCAAAGGCTTAGAGAGAGTGAGAAATAGAAAGAGAGTGGGGGGTTATTTAAGGAGGATTTTATTGTATAGTGTACCGATGGGTCATTTAACCAACTGAATATTTTTTTTTTGTTTTGGCGCTTTTATGTGAAATATTTATAATCCATTTGTTTTGATTTTTTCAGGCTGCTTAGAGTGTAGTATTTGTGGTTGTGGAAAAGAGGATAATATTCCAAATTTATTCGTTGAGTGGGAGCTTTATTGAAAGATTTAGATGTATTATTCAACAGTTTAAATAAAACAATTTCAAAAATATTTTAGGTCTCATAAATAAAATCAGAAATTTTTAGAAGCGTGGAAGTAAAAAACAAAGACAAGAGAGTTTGGAAGCATCTTAATGAATTATACCAAATGAAACAATACATAATGCTACTAAATACTTGATTGCTTCTAAGGCAAGTCAATCACAAGACAATCAAAACCACTCTAAACAAAACTATTTAAAAACTCTTCACATAGATATTCTATCAAACCATAATTGGATTCATGATAATTCTATAAAATTGATACACCACAAACTTAGGTTTATACATTAAATCTCTATAAGCATACACTCCTACGTAAAAACCATTTCACCACGGTTTGAAAATGGATACCATCACGCTTGACCAACCGTGATGAGGTGGGGTGTGATTGTAAGTGTGTAGTTTACAACCACGCTATATGGCCCGTTGTGGTAAACTGAAAATCCCGCTACCTATAAACCATAATTATATTAAACAAACGTTGTGAAATTATTTATAGTTCTCGGGTTTGATTATTTTGGATAGCGCTCTACCTATAACAACTGTCATATTAAACAACCGTTGTTAAATTATTTGTTTTTTAAATATATGATTTCTCATTTTACAGAATTTCCAAATTTTTAACCTGAATTTTTCTAAATCGTATCAGACCAAAAACAACAAATGTGGATTTGCTGCATTTTAGAAAACCAACAACTTGGAAAAATGTCAAAGTGTTCAAAATTAGTCTAGCTTGCTAAATTTGCATGAAGATGTAGAAAAGAAACATGATGAGTGCGATGCTCCAGCATGTTGGTACAACATCTTGGCCTTGTGCAACATGCGCTAGAATGTCGCATTTTGGAGCGTGTTATGCAGAAGATTTGTTAAAGATTTTAGTGTTATTGATTTAACAATATGATTAAATGATATATTTGACAACTGGATGAAGTTTAATGCAGATTTAAATAAATATTTGAATTTGAATTTAAATTTAAATCAATCATATTATGTTAGATATATTCAAGGAGAAAATCAAATATCCAATAGATTATGCATAATTCTAGACAAATTCAAAGGTATTATCCAAGGAGAAAAGCCTAGAGTTACTTTGTTATATAAGGAGCTCAAACCTAAATTGGAAAACAAGCTTATCAGCTCTTTTTAAGCGAGTATACAACCTAGCTGCAAGTGCACAACACATCATGTATTTTTAAAAGATATTGATCCCACAGAGACCAATAGTCAAACTTATCGTTATTGATTGCTACAATGTTTATTTAAGGCTAACACTATGGAAGTTGAATGCAATAATAATAAAAGTTCACTAAAATAAGAAGTAACAAATAAAATTGGACATACATTGCTGAAATGTGGGGTTCTATTAATTATTTGTACTCTTATTGTTTCCAAAGGATTCCGATGGGGCAATGTTTTCTATTTCGAAAAGAATCAATTTAACGGGAATTGTAGTTTTCACATACATAACCAAATTTACTCTCTAATTTATACCCTCCATCGTCACTCATGGTGGACGCTTGATGCATTAAAGTAGTAAAACTATTTTTAAGAAATTAAACCCTTTACTAAATGGAAAAGTGTTTTTTATTGGAAAGTTTAATTTAAAAAAGGGTTCTTAAGCTTTCTCACCAGTACCAGATCCTAAACCTATAAACGCTCTCGTTCGTAAATAATTTTAAAACCAACTTGCTAGAATCATTATACTTTCCCAATTAATTTATAAAAGGTTTTCGCGAAATTTATTAACAAAGAACTTAATAATTTAAATCATTTGTACCAGACGAATTTCGATCTTACCCGATGTTTTCACTGTCCTACTTTTGTAGGAACATATTAAAATAAGACAAAGTAAAATTGTTTAAAAACAAAAAAATTATCAAAGGTAATTTTACAAGAACAATAGTAAGAACATGTTTAATTAATAAACCTCATATCTCAACACTTATAAAATTAGTTTGACATAATTATTACGTAAGTAAAAGTGGTCAATTTGATAACGAAATAAAACATAGCAAGTGTAATTAAAGAAGTGCAGTTTAAATGAAAGAAAAAAGACGAACGAGAAATTAAATAAAAGCGACAAAAATAAGTAAAGCAATTAAATAAAAACCTGCTCCGTGGAGACTTTTGTCTAGTTTTGAAACAAAAATGGAAATAAAAGTTGATAATATTCAAGGAGATAAAGTAACGGCGAGAAATAAAACTTGTACAGGGGTTGCTCCAAGCTTGATACAAACTCAATCAACGATGCAATAACCCTTTGGTGTGAAGTGTTAAAGATTACATATGGGCAATATATGGCTTAAGTATTGCACTAAGCTTGGATACTATAGCTCGGTTTTCGTGACGCGACAACTACCACATTGGTGCTACTTTCTGATTTCTAATATTTATCATATGATGCTGAAAAGGAAGGGGAAGATATCTCAAACTAACCCTGTGCGCAAGTGTTTTCCCTATAAATGTGAAGAGATATGGAATCAGAGGTTGGTTATACCTAGGGAAGCTATTAAAACCCTAGATATCTATAATACTCTATATCCTAAGCAATGCCATATTTTCCTTTATGGAAAAATTAATATACTATGAAGGAAGAAGCTTTAAACTTGGATGTTTAATATCCAGAGAAATGCCACATCTTTCTTCATGAGTATAAAGGGAAGAAGCTTAAAACTTGGATGTTAAATATCCAAGCAATGCTACATTTTCCTTTTGTGGAAAAGTTTGATTTGGATTGTGATGTATAGAAGAGATATCCTCCTACAGAGATGACTCAGTGTCTCATATGTGGGGGAAATTGAATTTAGTGCATTAATCCAAGCCCAAGGTTGAAGCTAAAAAAGTTGAAAACTGACTCAACTGGAGAATTTTATATGTATTGTACAATGCCCAAGATTGAGGCTGATTAATTGGGGGAATATATTTATATGAACCCTAAGAGGAGGTTGAGGTATTTTATGAGAGGAATGTCTTAATGATGAGGATTTTAGATAGTTAAAATACTTGAATGATTGTGATTGAATTGATTCCTTTGAGTATTGATTATATTTGTGAGGTGACTAAGACTTGACTTATGCTTTTAAGAAGACCAAGGGTCATTGTATGAAGCCCAAGAGGAGGATGTGGATCTTTTGAAAAGCCTGTGGGTCCTTGTAAGCAGCCAAAGAGGAGGCTGGAGATAAGACTTTCCAAGTCTCCTTGTATAAAGCCTAAGAGGAGGTTGTGGTGCTTGGATAAAGTCCAAGAGGAGGCTGACTATCTTGGGGGAAAATTCCTTTGTATAAGAGGAAACTAGTTGTTTTAACTAAGTTGTATGAAAGGATCCTATTGTTTGACCTAGGTCTAAACTAAGGATTGTTATATCGTAAATGCCAAGAGAAACTTAATATGAATAAATATAGACAAACATATATAAAAGGTGATGGGTCTTACACTGATAGAGGCCCATGTGTTAAGTGAATGAATTGATTGAGATTGAATGCGTGATTATATGTGAGAAATTGAAGAAAGTATTAAGGGGAGGAGAGAAAAGGTGTTGGGTCTTACACTTTGAATAGAGACCCATGATTATTTGAATTGAATTTGAAAATAAAGGTGGGACCACTCTAGATAGAGGCCCAAAGAATATTGAAGATTATTGATTAAAACAAATTTTAAAAGATATGGGACTTATACTCAGATGGAGGCCCAAAAGATGTGAAAATATTGATTAAAAACAAAGTGATGGTTCTTACACTCTATAAGAGGCTCAAAGATATTGATGATTTGAAAATAAATGGAGGGACTTACACTCTATCAAAGGACTAAGTGTAATTAAAGATTATGTACAAAAGGGTTGAGTCTTACGCTCTATTTGAGGCCCAAGGATATTGATAATTGAAATTGAAATATTGACAAATTTGTTATTTGAAAAGATTGGAGTTTTGAAAACAAGAAGAAGATTTTATAATGAAATAGAAGAGAAAGAGGGATGCAACTTACACTCTATTAGAGGCCCAGGTGTATTGAAAATATTTTGAAAAAATTGACAAAAGGTTGAAGCCCTAGTTTTATATTTAAGGATATTTTCAAAGAAAATGAATTATTAAATATGATATAATTTAACAAATGAGTCAAGTAATCATGTTATGAACAATGATCATTGTTCCTACCAAAAATGGTTAGAACACCAGAGGTACTAGACTCCTCTTTTGAAGAAGGAAATCTGTATAAAATGTGCTACTTTGAATATCTTTGGTGATTTCTGGAGCAATACAAGTGTATATCTTCCCAAGAATGAATGTCTTGCTTATTCCTCTTGCAGGAGCCCCTTTTATAGTTTTCATCCTCTCTATCATCAATGATCTGCCATCAATAGAAGCCCTTTGGCCTTCTACCGTTACTAGCCATCATTATTTGTAACTTATACTCATGAATGCACCTTATCATCATTCTATAACTCCTGCATTGATGCACCGCCAACCGTTATAAATTGTTGATGTTCTGGTCGAGCTTGTACCCAACATAGTAGTTGTGCTTATCCTTAGTCCATTGACGCCTTCCACCAGTTCTCAGCTAAGGTATTTCCGAATTGGGCATTCTTGGATACAAGCTTAAATACTCAGACCATATATACATACCCGAACCATACCATGAATGTTTTGTATGCATGATTTCCTCTGTATTCTCTGATCCGACTATACAACCTGACTAGAAATATATTTGGTATGTACATAAGCCCCCAATTCTTTTTCTGAAGTAAGAAGTAAGTGTTCAGTCACCTGGAAATTCCGAGTATATTTCCTGACAACCGTGTTGTAACCCAAACTTTAATACAATATTGACGCGGCATAAAGAGTATGAAAAGTCGCGTATTTTAACCTTCTATAGATTAATGATGACTTTTAAAATATAGAATTAATGACTATCCCTAGCCTATTTCCTTGAGCATTGAACCCTATTAAAGACTCCTTCCTTCCCTTTCCCCTCATTCTCGCATTTCCCTTCATATCAAGACTTCTTTTCTCTCAACGTTACACTTTCCTCCGGTATTTTCTTTCTTGCCTTACTCTGATTTCCATTGTTCTTCTTTTTTCTGTTTTAGATAGAATGGCAGTTATTAGAGAGTGTAATGATAGTGGGAATGTTAAACATAAGAGTGATAAAAAGAGACAAGAACTTCGGGAGGAATGCATGCGTGAGATGGAGGATGCCCTAGGGGTATAAGAGTATAGAAGAGTCATGAACAAATTTTATAATGAAGTTCTCACTTCCTAAAGTGATTTTGACTCTGAATCTTCTTCCTTAGGTTATGTAGAAGTATTAATGGCGACCGCTACACCATTTGATCTTGAAATTATGACTCACAAAAATAATACAGTGGATGACCAGGCGATTGCCAAGATCCGATCACTGAGGGCCGTGCCCTCAACTTTGTCTGAAGATGACGTGGTCCTCGAAGCATGATTACCCAGAGAACACATTTGTATCATCAAACCTGAAAGCTCTGCTGAAGAATTTTTCTTCTTTTACCCTAGAATTTTGGAAGACTTCAACATCCAAATTCCTTTTTCCGACTTTGAAGTCAACCTTTTGAAAACCGTGAACATAGCTCCATCCCAACTCTGTCCTAATAGATGTTGCTTCATAAATGCCTTAGAGAGAATATGTGAGGTTTTGAACATAATTCCGACCATAGGTCTCTTCTTTTCCTTTTTTTGAAGTTAAGAACATTGACAATATTAGTTGGGTTTAGATTAGTGGCATACATAATTAGAGCTTTTTACAAGCTTACACTTCCAACTATAAAAACTACAAGAACCATTTTCTCAAAGTTAAATATGGTCTGAGATGTCCACAAGTTTTGTATGCTCTGGATGGACATCCTCGGTTTCTTCATTACTGGACAAAGGACCCGATGTATATTACCGACTTCAATCATGACAAACTTAGTGAGATATAAACCAAATCTCTAGCCATTCTCGATTCATTCTGTATGATGAGGGTTAATGAATTATTTACCTTGGACAATGAGCAACTCCTCACTTACCTGGGTAACTGTTATTTTTATATAAAGTATTTTGCATGTTCTCAATTTTATACTCAAAACGATTGATTTTTCCATTTTATAGACAAAATGACTGATCTTTCTGTAAGAGGACAAAAAACGTAGATGCGAGAAGGCCGGGCAGCCCAGAAGAATATTGTGGTACCTTCAACTACAAAGTCGAACTTGGGAGGATTGGAGATCCGAGGATCCAAGCAGAATATGGTTGCAATCTCTAAGGTGATCTTGGAGAAAAGCGAGCCCTAACCTCAACTTCAACTTCGGTCCTCGACTGCTCCAGTCCCGAAAGAGGCTTCTCAAGGCCTGTCAAATAAGCTCAAAACATTAATGAGTGATGATGTTTGTCAAGCTGACATGGAGGTCACTTCTCTTATGTGTCAGGCTAGAGAGAGCTCAGCAACCGGTGAATTCAAATTCTGGTCTAATAATTTTGACGGTTTAAAATTATTTTATGATCATCTCAATGTTGATGAGGACGTGAAAAAGGTGAATTCAACTGGTTGACAAAAGATTACCTAGAACATTAGTTCTTATCTGATGAGGTGTGATGTGCTAGCTCGGGGCCTGTTTGAATCTGGCGACGATTATGAGAAGACGAAGACAAAGATGAAGGAAGAGATTTCTCGACTACAGGCGACTCAGAAAACTCAATATGAGAAGCTTATTAATATGGAAAAAGACTTGGCTGATGAGGAAAATAAGAAGGATACTCTGATATTTGAGCACAAATTGGCATTGGCTGAGGCTACCGAGAAGTTGAAATCGGCTGAAAAATCTAATGGCAAGCACTTATCTTCCAACAATGAAGTCAAAGAGTCACTCAAGAAGGCTCAAATTGAAATTCTTTCTGTCGGTGATGAAGCCATTGACCAGGCTAAATAACAAGTTTTGTGCCTTCATCCCAGTTTGGATATGTCTGAGGTTGACTAATTCAAGGTGGTGTAGGATGGCCGCCTTGTCGACCTTGAGGACCCGGAGAAAGAAAACCAAGATGGCTTTCCTGTTGTGAACAATGTCGAGGACATGAACCCAGATGATAACGTTGACACCAATGATACTTCAACTTGAACGCTTTTTTTTGTTTATGCTTCTGTTAGTCATCCATTGAGATGAAAATTATGTAATTTTTTGTAAGGGAGTGTGGTCATGTCCCCCCTTTTTGTTTATGACTTTGTTTCCTCCAAGCATATATAAAGCATAATGTTCGGCCCTTCTGTGGCCTTTTGATAATATCATTTTGTTTTTTATTTAAAAAATAATTTTGCATATGTAACATATAACCCCTCAAATACTTAAGTCACAAAGGCTTAAGTGTTCAATTATAATATGTCGGTCATTATTTTTTCATTTGCCACTATTGTTCTGTCTTATCCCACATGAGGCCATTGTATATAACAAGTTCACACAATGGGCTATGATATTATTATGCCTGATTAATCCTCTAGCTATTTTGTGCGCAAAATTTTTGTTAGAGCCATGTCACAACGCGAAAAACAACCGGCGAAAAAATGAACATAAGAGTAGTGAAGCATAGGGAATGAAGTGTAGCGAAACGGAGCAAAGAGTAGTGGAGCATAGGGAATGAAGATTTCATTCTATCGTTTAGAAAATTTAGGATGGAACAAGGTAATTTTTTCATTTCACACAAATCAAAGGTTTATATTTAAGCTTAAATTTGACTTTTTCAAAGGTTTGGTTGGTCTATTGGTCTATTCCATTCGTACAATATTATAAGTAAAATTTACTTTTTAGATACTTGAATAATTAATGTATCTGGTCAGACCAGGTACATTAATTATTCAATGTATTTAAAAAGTAAAATTTGCTTATAATATAAAACAGATGTAATACTTAAAAGTATATTTCAGTTTAACATATATAAATAAATTCAAATAATATTTAAATAGACTAAAAGATTAATGAGACCAAATATTTGTTTGCAATTACTTATATGATCTTACCTAGTAGCATAAGTTTTGTGAGGCTATTTGTTTTGAAGAACTTATGATGTTGTTCATAAAGTTTTTTCAGCTTATTTTCATAAGTTCTTCAAGATATCTAAACTTTATTTTTGTATTTTATTTCAAAGTACAAAATACAATTATTAATAACAACTTATTCATATTTATTCAAATATGTCGGTATGATAGACTTAAAAAAAATTGTATGGCTTGTGACCTAGTTTTTAAACTAAATAGGCTTATAGAAAAGCCTAGGTCTTTTTCTATTTAAAAAAAGAGTTTGTTTGACATGAACACGTGTAGGCTAAGCCGTAGGCCTAAATTATAAATTTATATTCAGATCATATATTATTCAATGTGAAATTTAACCCAAAGGAACAAGATTATTCTAAACAATATAAAATGTGGTATGCACACAACAAAATCTAATAGGTTAATAAAGAAATTGATATGTATTTTTACTAATGTTTTTCAAAAAATTTGGCGTATGTCAAAATTTATCGATCTTTTCCAAAACTCCTAGAGATTATCAAATTTTTTCTATAACCTTGAAAATTTGGTAGTGCTAATTTACCAGTTTTTTCAACAAAAAAAAAAACTTATGAGATTACATCTTTTTTGTAAAACTCCGGTGATTACAGAATTTTCCTTATAACTGAAAATTCCAGTGGTGTTAATTTTCAATGGTTGGGATTTTGTCGACATTTTTGTAGGGTTGTGATTGTATTGACAATATTGTGTGGTCCTAAATGATTTCAAACTTGTATAAATATGCATTACATGTTGTTAAAAAAACATCTCATAATGTCTTAATATTGGTCTCTCATGTTTGTGTACTTCAACGACATGAAACCTCCAATTGATTTTAGGCTCACAAATGACACCTCTTTTGATGTTCTAAAATCTAAAATGGATAATATTTTGCACCATACTAATAATAGAAGATGTTTAAGATCAACTATCGTTTACCATTAATCAATAATAAAGGGGATATTGTTGAATATGTGACCACACATGAGATTGGTGAATTGCGGGTTTCAGAAAAACTGATTTGAAAAACTTTTATGATTATTTTAAGAGTTTAAAACATTTTTAAAACATTTTAGAAACTAGCAGTGGAAATTAAGAATGCAGAAAATAAAAGGTTTAGGAAAAGAGAAATACACCATATCCTCAGAGTATCTAGTAATGCTTAAAAGCTTTTAGTGGGTTAAACTCTTGTGCACAAACTTTCAACCAAACAACGAACAATGAAGAGAAGCGATTAATCTTCCTTCTATGTACAAACTTGCAAAGAGAAGCAATTAGCCTTCCTTCCAAAAGAGAGGATTGAAGCGCTTAGTCTTCTTTCCAAACAACAACTTGAAAGGTTTATTCCTCAAGCTAAACCGAGATTTTGTACAGGCTTATCTAAAACCAAGTAAGCTTTTGACAAGGTTGAACTCACGAAACAATTTTGGGTTTTAAAAAGGTTGAACACGAACCATTAAGATTTTCAACCAAGCTTATCTCAAATCAAAGCAAGCTTTTGATCGAGCTTACAATCCAAATAGTGGTTTTTACCAGGATAACAATAAACCAAGTTGAAATTTTGAATTGTGTTGATCTCGAACCAAAGTAAGCTTTTAACCATGAAATTCTGTGATCAGGTATGAGATGTCCTATGAGATGTTCCAACATTTGACAGATTTAACCAAAACTTAAAGTGCAAGAAAATTAAACAACACAGTAGTTTGTTAACCCAGTTCAGTGTATAACCACACTTACATCTGGAGGCTACCAAGCCAGGAGGAAATCCACTATAAGTAATATTAATTCTAGACTTAAACCACCCAGTTTAATCTTTCACTTAATATCTACCCAATGCAATTTCTACCTAAGACACAACTTAGATATGAGTACCAACTCACTCCCCCTCAATCACACAGTGATCTTGTTTACAAGTTTAATAAAATTGAAGTCATCCTTCAAACAAAACAGCTTGATCTTACTTCACAATTTCAATCAAAACACAAATACACTTTTGCTTAAAAGCTCATAAAGTGGTACAATAAAACAACCTGCTATTAAAACTCAAAACACCCTATTTTGTCTTCTGAAATTCGTACTCAATTCTGAGATATTCTGTTACTTAAATAGGTGTATGGATTTTGGGCTTTCTGTAGGTTAATCCAGTCCTAAAACGCATGCAGCTTCCACCTTGAATTAGGGTTTGTTACTTCCTAGATTCTAGGTGATTTAGTTCTTCTGATTATGCTGAAGTCTCATAACAACACTCCCTACAGATGCGCCTTATTCTGTTTTTGTCCATCCATAATTAATTCCAGATAACTTTCCTTAAATTACTCAGGTCAGTTATTCATTAATTAAATCTGGTAGCAGGTTTGAGATGTCACAACACCTGTTGGGACATCCTGAAAAACTGAACTTAAATCATTTACACAATGTCCCAACATCTGGTGTAACATCCTGAATTAAGTTCTTATACTCTGTTTGATAATGTTCCAACATCTGATAGGACATTCTGAACTGAATTTAACATTTCTTGTTGGTCAAAAATTCTGCCAATTCTAAACATCTACAAACTCCCCCTTTGGCTAATTTTTGGCTAACATTCTATTCTGATTTTCAGAGTGCAACAGAAGTTCTTTTATCAGAGTATAGCAGTTCTTTTCTGTTGAGTCATGTGTGAGTTTACTCCCCCTCAAACATACATGTATTTAGATTTGTTGCAACAGAAATTTTCATTAAAACACACTGATTCAGTTCAGAGCCAAATAGAAGTTTTTCATTAATAGCTAAACAGCATCATACATTGTTGTTGTTGTTGTTCTCCCCCTTGTTAGACATAAATTTGGGGCCAAAGTTACTAATTCAAAATTACAATGCAGCAGT
This sequence comes from Lathyrus aphaca, assembly GCA_963966055.1. Classification (NCBI taxonomy): domain Eukaryota; kingdom Viridiplantae; phylum Streptophyta; class Magnoliopsida; order Fabales; family Fabaceae; genus Lathyrus; species Lathyrus aphaca. The sequence continues at coordinate 26,504,480 of OZ014521.1, read as the reverse complement.
CATTACATTTTTCCTCACATACAGTTTTTTCACTCAGACTCCTCATATTCAGTTTCTTCATCTTCCTCAGTCTCCTCATCAGAAGTAGCAGCTTTCAATGCATCCAGTTCTTTGCAAGTGCTCTTCAGTTCAGCAATCAATGCAGCTTTGGAAATTGGAGACTTTGCCTTTGAAAGACCAGCAGATGTCCCAGAGGGTGCTTCAACATCAGCTGCATGATGACTCAGGAACAGCTTGTAATGGAAGGCCAGAGGGCTTTCTCTTTTGCAAATTGTGTCCTTCTCATTGAGGATACCAGGGTACTGACTCAACACTATTCCACACAGCAAGGAAGGGACGGCAATTGGCAGCTTTGTTGCAGATGATCCAGCATGCTTCAATGTCTGATCAAATATATAAGCTCCATAATCCAGTTTTGTTTGGGTGCCCACAGCAAATATGAACCTGCCCAATCCAGTAGATATTGAGGATGTATGGTTGGTAGGGACCCAGTTTGTTGTACCAATCTTGTTCAGCATGGCATATTTCCTTGTCAGCATGCTAACTGAGAGCTTCCCTTTAACTGGCCAAGCCTTGACCTGATTAGCAGTGATAGCCTTGCAAACCTGGTTATCAATCTTCCCTAACTCATTTGGACCATCTGATTCTCTTCCAAGGTATTGGTTGATAACCCTAGGAGAGAATTCTACACACCTGCCTCTTACATATACTTTTCTAAAGTCAGCAGACTTACCATTGGCACAATCTTCTTGGAGGTTGACTATGAATTCCTTGACAAGCAGCTCATAGCAGGGAGAGAAGTTGGAGACAGTTTTGAAGAGGCCAGCAGAAGAGATGAGATCAATTAACTCTGTGCACTCAAGTGCATTACTGCTCAGCTCTCTTTCAAGTGCTACCCTTCTTTGATAAACAAACTTCCATCTATTCACACTTGAAACATGATGAAAGGAGATGTTGTCCAAGGGAGCTTCTGGAACAGCAGTTGATGACCTTGAGGGTGCTGATTTCTTCTTTGGAGGAGATGTTGGGACATCTTCTTCAACATCTAAATCTGGAGGAGTGACAGCTTTCCTCTTTTGTGTTTGCACCTTGCTCCATTATTTTGTAGGACCAAAGACAACTTTAGCTTTGTCCTTCTTAAGTGTAGCTTGCTTCTTCTCAGGAATTGCATGTCCTGCATTCATCTTTTCTTTCCTAGTCCTAAGCCTTTTGGCTATGCTAGGTTTTACAGAAGCAATGATTTCTGTATCAGAATCATGCTCTAGGTTCACAACAGGAGGAGGTTGAGCAGTCTCCTCTTTAGCTGGTTGATCAACAGAGATGTGCTCTTCAGTGGAGGCCTTGTGCTGGTCCTCAGATGCTTCTTCATCACTATCTGTGGAGGCCTTTTTCTGGTCCTCAGATATATCATCAGCAGTATCAGATGAGACCTTTTGCTGGTCTTTAGATGCTTCAACATCTATTGGGACATCCTGTTGAGCAGGAGTGTCCTTTTCAGCCTGAGTTTGTTGATCTTCTTGTGGAGCTGGCATGGTGTTCAGAGGGATAGATATGCCACTTACCACTCTTTGCTCAGATAGGATCTTGGTTACTAACTCCTTTATGGAATCATCCACGTATTCAGAAGCTTTTAGAGTGTTGTATAATGATGAAGGTATGCCTTTGGTCTTGCTGAAAACTTGATCTTTTGTTCTTTTTGGAGTTCTTGGCTTTTTAGCAAGAGGAACACTTCCTCTGATTTCGTCCATTGGAGTTGAATCCATGGGTACCACAGAAATGGGGGTTGCATGCACCACATCTTCCTTGTTGAGGATTTCTTCAGAAATGTTAGGGTTTTGAGACATTTTCGAAGGAGGTGGATGAAGAGTTTTAGGGTTGATGAGTTCTGAAAAACAGTTAGAGAATGCAATTCGTTTTTGAGAGAATGATGAGAAGATGGATAGCTGAACACAAGCTGATATTTTATAAGTAGCCGTTACTTTGAGAATTTTTAGGAGTGGAATACCCAAGGTGCTTGACCAGACTGGTGTTGCCATCTGGTGCTTATGCCACACAATGTCATATGACATGTTGGCACATCTCCATAACTGCTAAATTTCATATAAGCAGATTCCCAATTTACCCCTTAAGTTTTCAAATTGAGTAGCATCCAAGGCTTTGGTAAATATATCAGCCAACTGCAGATTTGTAGTTACATGTTCCAATGAAATCACTTTCTCTTCTACAAGATCTCTGATGAAATGATGTCTGATATCAATATGCTTGGTCCTGCTATGTTGGATAGGATTCTTTGATATGTTAATTGCACTTAAGTTGTCACAGTACAATGTCATGACATCTTGTGGGACATTGTACTCAGTGAGCATTTGCTTCATCCAAACCAACTGTGAACAACTGCTTCCAGTTGCTATATATTCAGCTTCAGCTGTAGATAAGGATACACAATTTTGTTTCTTACTGAACCAAGAAATCAAATTGTTTCCTAGAAATAAGCATCCTCCTGAAGTGCTTTTTCTGTCATCAGCACTTCCAGCCCAATCAGCATCACAGAAGCCAGTGAGAATTGGTTTGCATCCATGAAAGTACATTATGCCATAGTCACAAGTACCATTAACATATTTCAGAATTCTCTTGACTTGATTAAGATGACTAACTTTTGGATCAGCTTGATATCTTGCACATACACCTACTGCAAATGCTATGTCTGGTCTGCTAGCAGTCAGATATAACAAGCTTCCAATCATACTTCTGTATAGGCTTTGATCTACATTCTCACCCTTGTCATCTTTAGTTAGCTTTAAATGGTGTGGGGGCAGGAGTTCTCTTATGAGTAGCACTGTCCATCACAAATTTCTTGACTATGTTCTTAGCATACTTGCTTTGGGAAATCAACATGGAGTCCTCCATTTGCTTTATTTGCAGTCCAAGAAAGTAGGTTAATTCTCCTACTAGACTCATTTCAAATTCAGATTCCATCTGGTTGACACAATGTTTAACCATCCTGTCTGACATCCCACCAAAAACAATGTCATCTACATATATTTGAGCAATCATTACATTTCCTTCTTCATCTTTAACAAACAAGGTTTTGTCAATTCCACCTTTCATGTATCCTTGCTTGATAAGAAAAGTAGTCAGCCTTTCATACCATGCTCTTGGAGCTTGCTTCAGACCATAAAGAGCCTTCTTTAGTTTGTATACATGATTTGGACAGCTTGGATCAACAAATCCTTTAGGCTGTTCTACATATACCTCTTCATTAAGATATCCATTTAAAAAGGCACTTTTCACATCCATTTGAAATAGCTTGAACTTTAAGATACAAGCAATTCCCAAAAGTAATCTGATTGATTCAAGCCTTGCTACTGGTGCAAAGGTTTCATCAAAGTCTACTCCTTCAATTTGTGTGTATCCTTGAGCTACAAGTCTAGCTTTGTTCTTTGTAACAACTCCTTGCTCATTTGACTTGTTCTTATACACCCATTTAGTTCCAATCACATTTATGTCATCAGGTCTAAGAACAAGGTTCCACACTTCATTCCTTGTGAATTGACCTAATTCCTCTTGCATAGCACAAATCCAGTATTCATCAGTAAGAGCTTCCTTGATGTTTTTAGGTTCTATTTTAGAAACAAAACAGGAAGCTGAAATTACTTCTCTTGATCTAGTGCTTACACCTCTGTTGGGATCACCAATTATCAAATCTTTGGGATGATCCTTCTGGATTCTGATGGAGGGAGGTTTGCTGGATTGTTCTGTCCTTGTATCAGTTTGAGTGAAGTCAGAATGATCACTCTTTTCTTCAGCTTCAGTTTTGATATCAGCAGATGTTCCAACATCTTCTGGAACATCTGTAGGAGCATCATCAATTATCACATTTATGGATTCCATGATAACCTTGGTTCTATAATTAAATACTCTATATGCTCTGCTGTTTATAGAGTATCAAAGAAAGATCCCTTCATCACTTTTAGGATCCATTTTTCTTCTTTGCTCCCTATCTGCCAGAATATAACAGTTACTTCCAAACACATGGAAGTACTTAACTGTAGGTTTTCTGCCCTTCCAGACTTCATAGATTGTGGACAAAGTTCCTTTCCTTAGAGTAACTCTGTTATGGATGTAACAAGCTGTGTTCATAGCTTCAGCCCAGAAGTACAAAGGTAACTTTTTAGCATGGATCATAGCTCTTGCTGATTCTTGAATAGTTCTATTCTTCCTCTCAACAATCCCATTCTGTTGAGGAGTGATTGGTGAAGAGTATTCATGATTGATTCCTTCTGAAGAACAGAAATCTAAGAATTTTTGATTCTCAAATTCTTTTCCATGATCACTTCTTATTCTGATCACACAACTGGCTTTTTCCCTTTGTATTCTTTGGCATAAGTCTTTGAATACATCAAATACATCAGACTTTTCTTTGATGAAATTTATCCATGTATACCTTGAAAAATCATCAACCACCACATAGGCATACCTCTTACCACCAAGGCTCTCAACCTGCATAGGTCCCATAAGATCCATATGCAATAGTTCCAAAACTTTGGAAGTTGTCAGATGTTGGAGCTTTGGATGGGACATCTTGGTTTGCTTGCCTATTTGACATTCACCACATATTTTGCCATCATCAATCTTCAGTTTAGGAATACCTCTCACAGCATCCATAGATATGATTTTCTTTATGCCTCTGAAATGAAGATGACCTAGTCTTTGGTGCCATAGTTTCACTTCTTCTTCTTTAGCTAAAGAGCAAGTTGAAGTGAGACTGGAGTCTTGAGGTTCCCACATGTAACAGTTGTCTTTAGATCTGGCTCCTTTCATGACAACCTTTTGTTCTTTGTTAGACACTATGCATTCAGTTTTGGTAAAGTTTACACTGTACCCTTGATCACATAATTGACTTATGCTGATCAGGTTAGCAGTTAAACCTTTAACCAGCAGCACATCATCTAGTCTTGGTACATCTGGACAGTCCAAGGTCCCAACTCCCTTGATTTCTCCTTTAGCTCCATCTCCAAAGGTTACATATCTGGATGAATATGATTTTAAGTCTACTAGCAGATTCTTCAATCCAGTCATGTGTCTTGAACATCCACTGTCAAAGTACCAGTCTTCTTTAGCTGATACTCTTAGTGATGTATGAGCTATATATGCAACACCTTTCTTTGACCATTTGAGTTGAGATTTCTTTAGATACCTCTGCCCTGTGTATTGTTCATTAGTAGAGCTCCAAGGTTGTTTGTTGATCTTGTTCTTGGGCATGTAGCTTTGATCAGCATGAAGACTAGCTTTTGGTCTCCATACCTTCTTGATGACCTCTGTCTTCTGCTTAGGGGGCTGCTGATCTCTTTGATGTCTATGCAGCAATTTCTTGATGACTTCTATCTTCTGCTTAGGAGGTTGCTGTTACATCTGATTTGGATATCCATGCAACTTGTAGCAATGAGGTTTGATATGTCCAAATCTTCCACAATGATGACATCTCCATCTTTGATACTTCTTCTTCATTATGTTCTTTTCAGAATGTTGAGACATCTGTTGGAACATTATGTTTGACTTTGTGTTCTTATGATGTTGAGACATCTGTTGGGACATTTTGTTTGACTGTATGGACTTTGGAGTAGTTTTGCTAGAGCTAGCTTCATCCTTATGAACTCTGTTAAATCCCAGTCCACTTTTATCCCATGAATGCTTATTGTTGTTGAGAATAACATCCAGTGTACTTGAGCTACTGTTCAGCATTCTAACAGATTTGGACATGTGTTCCAACTTGGAGTTGAGAAGACTTACTTCACTTTTCAAGGTGTCAATGATCTCTAGATCACTTGCTTTTTCAACCTTTAGTGCCTTAATCTGCTTCTTTAGCTTTATACTCTCACTGCATATTTCAGTGCTTCTTTTGAATAGTTCTCTGTATGATTGCTCAAGTTCTTCAAAAGTAAGCTCCCCATCACTGGATTCACTTTCAGATTCACATAATCCAAGTAGAGCAGTGATATGCTTAGCTGATTCTTCTTCAGAATCACCTCCTGAGTCTTCATCAGACCAGGTTACAGAGAGTCCTTTCTTTTGCCTTTTTAAGTAGGTAGGACATTCATTCCTGATGTGTCCATATCCTTCACATCCATGGCATTTAATTCCTTTTTCTTGACTGGTCTTTTCATCATAATTTGACCTTCTATTAGCATCATAAGGTCTTTTGTTCTCAGAAGAGTTTGTGTATCTTCCACTTGGTTTGGATTTGTCTTCCATCCTTCTGAGAATCTTTTTGAATTGTCTTCCAAGCATAGCAATGTTGTCTGATAAGCTTTCACCAGTTTCTGATTCATCATCTTCTTCTTCATCAGTATTTATCACCAAGGCTATGCTTTTGTTCTTCTTAACATCTATGTCATTCATTCCCATCTCAAATGTTTGAAGGGAACCAATGAGCTCTTCAACTTTCATTGTGCATATGTCTTGAGCTTCTTCTATTGCTGTGACTTTCATGTCAAATCTTTTTGGCAAAGATCTGAGAATCTTTCTTACAAGCTTTTCATCAGTCATCTTTTCTCCCAAGGCTCCAGAAGTATTGGCTATTTCTAAGATGTTCATGTAGAATTCATGAATTGTCTTATCTTCCTTCATTCTCAAGTTTTCAAACTTGGTGGTGAGAAGTTGAAGTCTTGACATCTTTACCTTTGATGTTCCTTCATGAGTTGTTTTGAGAGTGTCCCAAACATCTTTGGCCAGCTCACAGTGATGCACGAGTCTAAAGATGTTCCTATCAATGCCATTGAATAAAGCATTTAAGGCCTTGGAGTTGCCTAGTGCTGAATCTTCTTCCTCCTTACTCCATTCTTCTTCAGGTTTCAACACTTTTGATCCATCTTTGGTGTCTTGGACAGGATGTTCCCATCCAATGTTGACTGCTCTCCAGGCCCTGTTGTCAAGTGATCTTAAGAATGCAATCATTCTTGGTTTCCAGTAGTCATAATTAGATCCATCCAGTATAGGTGGTCTATTTACTGATCCTATATCTCTGTCCATGTTTCCAGAATTTGTATTCCCTAGATCTCACCCAGTATAAATAGGCAGGGTGCCTGCTCTGATGCCAATTGAAATTCTGTGATCAGGTATGAGATGTCCTATGATATGTTCCAACACTTGACAGATTTAACCAAAACTTAAAGTGCAAGAAAATTAAACAACACAGTAGTTTGTTAACCCAGTTCAGTGTATAACCACACTTACATCTAGAGGCTACCAAGCCAGGAGGAAATCCACTATAAGTAATATTAATTCTAGACTTAAACCACCCAGTTTAATCTTTCACTTAATATCTACCCAATGCAATTTCTACCTAAGACACAACTTAGATATGAGTACCAACTCACTCCCCCTCAATCACACAGTGATCTTGTTTACAAGTTTAATAAAATTGAAGTCATCCTTCAAACAAAACAGCTTGATCTTACTTCACAGTTTCAATCAAGACACAAATACACTTTTGCTTAAAAGCTCATAAAGTGGTACAATAAAACAACCTGCTATTAAAACTCAAAACACCCTATTTTGTCTTCTGAAATTCGTACTCAATTCTGAGATATTCTGTTACTTAAATAGGTGTATGGATTTTGGGCTTTCTGTAGGTTAATCCAGTCCTAAAACGCATGCATCTTCCACCTTGAATTAGGGTTTGTTACTTCCTAGATTCTAGGTGATTTAGTTCTTCTGATTATGCTGAAGTCTCATAATAACACTCCCTACAGATGCGCCTTATTCTGTTTTTGTCCATCCATAATTAATTCCAGATAACTTTCCTTAAATTACTCAGATCAGTTATTCATTAATTAAATCTGGTAGCAGGTTTGAGATGTCACAACATCTGTTGGGACATCCTGAAAAACTGAACTTAAATCATTTACACAATGTCCCAACATCTGGTGTAACATCCTGAATTAAGTTCTTATACTCTGTTTGATAATGTCCCAACATCTGATAGGACATTCTGAACTGAATTTAACATTTCTTGTTGGTCAAAAATTCTGCCAATTCTAAACATCTACAAACCAGGATGAGCTTATGAACCAAAATAGTGATTTGGAATCTAAATCTCCAAACAAAAGGTTTTAAAGGGTTTAGTTTCGAACCTAAACAAACATTCCCTTATGGATAAATGTTTCAACCAAGAGAAAAACTAGTTGGTGAATTTCCCTTTCAAGAATACAAAAGTATCACACTAATCAAAAGGACTTTCACGAAGCGCTACAACTAAAAATATGTGAGAGCATTCAAAAATATTTTTGAGAGAGCGATAGTAATGAGATAGAAAGCTCACAATTTTGGGTGTGAAATTGTGAATGAAAAAACCTCTATTGATAGGCTGAATGGTGGCACAAAAAAGGAATTTTTCTTGGGGGAAATTTATTATTCCAATTGATTGGAACTTTGATGCAATCGTTTGGAAGGCCTCAAAATAAATATTTAGGATATTTAAAAAGGAAAGAAATGATACATACATGTTTTCGTTCATTAAGGCGTTGTCCTAAATGTTTAAGAATGGTTTTTGCAATAATCTAATCGATTGAGTATGAGTATTAATCAATTGGACAATACAATTTTTGTCCAAAACTATCTAGACATAAGATAACTATTTATTCAACTAGCACAACTCCAAAACATTTTTAGGGATAAAATGACCGGAACACTGTTCCGGTCACCTGGAAGTAATTAGGGCATAATCCTGTAATTAGGCTAAGTTTGAATTTTGGTCTTTGGATCTTAAGTTACCCGCGCGTATGGATGCCCCAGATCACTTGATTAAACCATAATCCATCATTTAATTAATTAACTAGGTTTAATTAGTCAGGACAAATCCCAGCCATCCAAAAACGCGCCAGTCAACCCTGGAACCTCAGCTTTGAATCTGGACCTCAGGATCTTCATACTTTTCCATTTAATTAATTTTATTTCATTTTCTTTCTATTTAATTTGTGCATTTTATAAAAAATAGTAAAACACATCAAAAAATTCTGAAATTTTTTATTAAATTTTTTATTAATTTTCAGAACCCAAAAATATTTTTATTTTTATTTTTTGCATTAAAAATTATTTTTAAATCATTTAAATGATTATTTTTAATTAGTTAATGAGAATTAATTAATTAAAAATACATTTAGGTATTTAAAAATCCCAAAAAAATTCAGAGAGCATTTTCAAACACTTAGAAACATTTACAAACTCACAACACAAATTTCTTTTTGGTTTTGATCATACTTTGGCAATTTTTATTTGAATTAGGGTTCTTTAATTTGAATATTTTTAACCCTAACTTCAAAAATTCATAACTTTTGATCCAAGTTGAGTTTGTGAATGATTCTTTTTGCATTGTGTTATTTATGGTTTCAAGCATCCAAAAACATTTTTGTTTCATTTGTATATTTCATTTTCAATTTGTTTGGCATTTTCCCTTTAGGATCACCCTTAAAACCCTAGAAACTTAGAAAAATCATAAGTCCTTTAGGGTTTAGCTTCTGACTTCCCCCTTTGGGCAGTGAGCTTATATAGGTGTAGGGCCCCATTGATCCCATTTTCAATTTTTTATCTCATGCTGTGCTTCTGATTTTGAATTTTGCATCTCATGTTGTGCATAAACCCTAATTTGCATCTTCCTTTGCATCCATCTTACATAAGCTTGCATACATGAGCTTGCCATGACATTTTGTGCATCCACATGGCATATAAGACATCTTAGGACATATTGAAATCATGTTTGATCATTGCATCATACATTTGCCATGCTTTTGCTTTCATTTCATGTCATATGCATTCATGAACTTTCATGCTTCTTACATGTCTTCATTTGCATCCTCATCTCTTGTATCAACATTCATACCACTTGGCATGCCTTCATACCATCTATTTACATCATTTGCATCATAAATATGCTTCTGACTTTGGTTTTCATCTTTGCATTCCATCTCATTTTCATTTCATTTCATTTCCTTTTGCTAACTTTTCAGGTGGTAAGTGTTTGAGAAGTGAATTTGCCTTCACTTCTCATAATCTCTTCTCATCTCTTTTATGCATTCATTGCTGCATTTTACTTGTGGATTAGAGTGAGCTTGCTCATTCATGCTCCTTCTCCTCTTTATTTCTTCAAGCAACTTATCTTCTTAAGTGAAGTAAGTTGACTTGCTTCTTTCTACTTCTTCTCCTTCATCCTGTTTCTTCCTTGGTGGCTTTTCTCTTGAAGATCTCTTGCAAGCCTCATAAGCCCTAGGAATACCCAAGAATGATCACAATTAGGGTTTGATTAGTCCCCCATTAGTTTTACCTTTATGTCATCTTTGTGTCTTCTCTTCTCATCTCTTACTCAAGGAATAAACCCTTAAGGTTTTAAAACTTTGTGATTAGGGTTATGCCTGTATCCTTCTATTAGGATAGAGTGTATAACTTTAATCCTAAGTTTTAAACCCTTAATGTGTTTAAATCATTTAATCAATCCACTTTAATAATCACTAAGACATCAAGCTTGTAACTTGGGCCTTGCATTAGGGTTCTAATTCTTCCTTAATTGGTTAAGAAGGACTAACCCTAGTGTTAATGGACAAGTCCCCCTCAAGTTGTCTTACAAATCATAAAATCCACTTCTTAATCTTATCATTAACCAAAATCCACTCTAATAAGGCTTTGTTTTGTCATGAGGTTAATCCCTAATCATGGATTAAGTTGAGGAGCCTTTCTCAGCTTAAATGTTCTCATCTATTATCCTTCTATTAGGATGGTGTAATGGGTCCATTAAATCCTTGATTATGGCTTAAACTCATTACTTAACACTAAACAAAAACTCCAAAAACATCTAAATAAATGCAAGTAGGTTAATGATCTTAACCCTACATAATGGTGATTAAGTGTGAGGTGTTTACTTCACACTTAAGGTATTCTCATTACCCCTAATCAGAGGGAAGATGTGATGAGTTTACTAACCCTTGGTTTAGGCTCAAGCTCATTCACTTCACACTTTCTTCCAGCACTGACATTTGCATTCTTTCCAGCTTTTGCACATAAAATAGCACTGACACTACCCCTTTAAACACAAACTTTCAAGAGTGGGTCCCGTCGAGTACGACGGACAATCTGGGTGCTAATACCTTCCCAGGTTGTAACCAACCCCCTTTCTCAGTTTCTCTGGTTCGCAACCGTCTTATCCATATTTTCTTAGGTCCATGCAGCATTACCTTTCCTTCGGGATAAAAATTCCTAGTTGGCGACTCTTTTTCATTTTTCTCCTTCGCCGACCGTTCGCGCTTGTACCGGGATGCAAATCTTTGGGAGCGACAGCTTGGCGACTCTGTTGGGGACCCTTATACTGCAACCAGGGCTTCTGGTTCTTTTTGTGGGTTCCTTCTAGCGCTTGTTTGATTTGTGTTTACTGGGGTGTTATGTGCTATGTGTGTTTATTTATTTTGCTTCATTTATTGCTTTATGTATAGCTTTATTTATTGCTTTCTTTACAGTTTTATATACATCATACTGTCATTATCATTGCTGGAGCTGGTTTTCTGTTTTGGTGGGTGGGGTTCCATTTAGTGATTAAGGTCCTATACCTGGGACCTGAGTGACACCTAGGCTAGAGTGGTTCATGTTATTTCCCATTCCATTTCGATCTGGTGCGGGAATATGAAACACGGTTCAGATGTAAGTTTCTTCTTGAGAACTCTGTGCTACAGATTTCCTGTAGTGCTAGGGTTATCTGGGAAGCCTGCTAAGTCTGGATGACCTTTACTATGAACTTCAGAATCTGAGGTGAATTAGAGGAGGATCTTTTATGGTTATTGTAAACAGTGTACCTCCGGGTTAGAAGTGTTTACACTTCTCATAACTGATCAAAGTTTGAGGATCCTTGTTCTAGAACACTACATGTGAGGGGGTTGGGTTGTTTACAGGTTTGCAGGAGCCCTTGACCACAACATACCCTGTTACTGTTTTGTTTAAGAATACTCCACTTTTGATAGTTCTTGTGATTAACCCTGGACATGTGACTCTTTATTTGAGCCCCCCACCCTGATTACTGGATTTCTGAGCCTTCATCTGGACTTTTGAACCTATATGGACCTTATATCAGGACAGAGAATCAGATCCAGCTCTTGATCATAAACCCTTGCATATCATTTGCATACATCATCATTGCATCATTTATCATTTGTTTATTTGCTTTTCAGGGTATCCACTTCATTGTATCTTGGTTTTGGTTTTGACCCCTTCTTCTGTTTAGACCTCTACTTCAGCTGCCTTCATCAGTTATCTGCTTCAGTTATCTCCATCACCACCAGCATCAGCCTTTCAGAATTTTATTTCCAGCTTTAGTCTGTAATCTTCATCAGCACTTATCTTCAGCTTCTTCAGCAACACTCGTGACTACTCCCAGGAAGAGCAACATATCCTACCACTTTTTTGAGCCTGTGCTGACTGGTATCAGGCAGGTCCAGTCACTCATCACCCCTGACCACATCCCACTATTTAGAGAGAACTATGAGGGTATCTTGGATATGGTTATGGACCTTGATCCTTCTCAGAGGAGCATGATCCACACATGCTTGCAGTTTTATGACCCACCACTGAGATGCTTCACCTTTCTAGACTTTCAGATGGGACCTCTGTTGGAAGAATTCTCTTTGTTGATTGGAGTGCTTATCAGAGGGGGAATCCCCTTCAACCCAGAGATGACTGCTCCTAGGAATGAAGAGATAGCAAGGGCATTGTACTTGGAGCCTGCCCTTATTGGGCAAAGTATGACAACAAAAGCTGGGATTCCTGGTTTGCATTTGGACTTCTTGATTTCTCAGGCCATCCTGAAGGTTTCATTGGGAGAGTGGAGGACGGTCTGTGCACTGTTAGCCCTCAGCATATATGGGGCTATACTATTTGCAGATGAGCCTAAATTTGTCATCAAGAATGCCATCCATTTGTTTCTTCTGAGGAACCCAGTGCCTACACTGCTAGGAGACTTTTATTACTCCATCCATCAGAGGAATGAGAAACAAAGAGGGAAGTTGGTGAGATGTTGTGCTCCTTTGTTTTATTCTTGGCTACTTAGACACCTGCCTAAATCAGATACCTTCTTAAACCCACATCAACAGAAGAATTAGGCTAAGAGGTTCATCTCCTTGACTTCAGATGATATCAGATGGTGTACCCAGAGCACCAAAGGCAAGGACATTATCACAGCTGTGGACAATACCCAAATGTGCCTATGATAGGAGTAAAGGGTTGCATCAACTACAATCCTTTACTGTTTAAGAGACAGTTGGGTTATGCCTTAGTTCACCCTCCCAGAGGACAGGATTTAGCTGAAACCCTATATTGTGAAGTGCAACCTGATTCAGCTGTTGTCAGACAAGCATCTTGGGCTTGGGACAACATCCAGACAAAAGGGGTAGCTATTCTTGGAAGATGTAACAATGTTGCTTTAGCTCAGTACACAGACTGGTCCTGTACTAGAGCTTAGATTACCAGAATGCCTTTCACCTTGGAAGACATACCTGGACCATCTACAGTACAGCCTGCAGCAACAGTTAGCCTGGAGGAATTTGAAAAGTTGAAGGAAAGGAATGAGCAACTATCTCAGGCCTTAAAGAAGACTCTCTGGAAAAGGAGTGATGGTCGTCTGGACATTGAGAGATTGGAAAAGCTCAAGGTTGAGCACCTTTCCAAAATTGAAAAGACAGAAGACTACATAAGGAAAGCAAGGGCTGGGGAACAGGTATTGAAGAATGCCTGCAAAGAGGCCAAGATTCAGAAAGCTAGGGTTGAACACTATCTGCAAGAGAGCCAGGCTAGGTGGGTCAGGATCACTGAGGCCCGTGCACAAGAAGACCAGAGGACTTAAGCCAGGATTGAACAGTTGGAGGCCAATGAGAAGAAGCAGCAAGAAGCTTTGTTGGCAGCTCAGAAGGAGATATCAGAATTGAAGCTCAGAGCAGGGTTGAAGAGATCAAAAGACTAGGACAAGCATAAGAAGCTGACCACTGCCATTTCTACCAGGAACCTCCTCATTAGGACCATTACAGAGCACCCAGCTGGTCCGGTGACTGAGGCACTCCTGAAGGAGGTCAGGGAAGATGAGTTTGGACTAGATGTCTGATTCTTTCCTTGTTGTTCTTTCCTTTTGATGTAATTTTCCTTTTGTTGTATTTTTGACCTTCCATGGGCATTGCATTGTAAAACAGACTATGTATGTTTCAACATTTGTAATATATTTTGGTTTGTTTTCATTTGGGTTTTTCTCTCAACAACATCAAGCATCTTCCTCGAGGTCTGGAAAGGTCAAAACCAAGAACCAAACCCGGATACCTTGGAAAACAAATAAGCATACTGCATTGCATACTAACATCTTCTTTGTTTTGTAGGGTTTTGTTACTATTTTTGTTTCTAACTCTGTTGTGATCCCAGGAAACATTGCTCGTCGCCGAGTGTTCCCTGTCAACCGCACACACCGGTACCCTCACCGTAACAACCTTCCAGGCATTCAGATGAAGTGGGTACAACAGGACCTGACTGAAGTGAGAAATCAGATGGAAAACGAAAGGGTCGAAATGAGAAACCAGATGACCCAGTTTATGGCAGTAATGATTGGCTTAGCCCAGAGTCAAGAGAGGCTAAGAGAGCTGGTGGAAGGACAGACACCTGGAGAGCCTCACCCTGGCACAGGAGGAACTAGCAATAATGAATGCGGACAGCCCCGCATTAACCCACCAGAATTTGGCCCCCATTTGAACCCTGATGTTAATGGGAATGTTCCAGGAAATACGGCTGCAGGCAGGATCTTACAGGAAGACCCCCAAGAGGAACAATTCACAGTTGTCGGAGCTGGGGATGAAGTATATGATAGAAGACTGGATGAGATTACTGAAAAGCTAAGATCTTTGGAATCTCAAAACTCCTTAGGTTTTGACGTAATGGATATGGGGTTGGTGTCGCTCCCAAAGATTTGCATCCCGGTACAAGCGCGAACGGTCGGCGAAAAGAACAATGAGAACACACAGCAGTGAACTCACTGGAAAAGAAAAGAGTCGCCAGCTAGGCATTTTTATCCCGGAGGAAAGGCAATGCTGCATAGACCTAGAAAAGATGGTATGATTGAGTTTATGCATATGAAATGATCACAAGCCATGGTGTGAATGGGTGAGGGCAAATTTGGGGTGTTTACAGCTGCCCCTATTCAATCATGAGTTAGCTGTGCAGGATGTAAGCAACGGCTTAACAGGCAAACAAGATAACTTGTGGTTGAATATCAAAGACAGTCCAAAATTTGCACTCACAGAATGAAGAAGAAAAGGGATATAGATTGTAAAGGAAAATAAAGTATATTGTAAAGTGTAGGCGACGGAGGACGACCGTCGAGCAGAGGACGACTGCTGGGTAAAGAGCAATGACGGGGACGGCCGACATGCTGGGGAGAGTGGAAATAAAGCAATGACGGGGATGGCCGACATGCTGGGGGTAAAAGGGTTATGATGGGGACGGTCATTAAGCAAAGCTGTAAGATTCTCTGGGGATTAATGAAAAATGATGGGGACGACCATCAAGTTCATAAAGCAAAGTAACCAACGATGGGGA
The DNA here is from genome assembly GCA_963966055.1 of Lathyrus aphaca. NCBI lineage: Eukaryota > Viridiplantae > Streptophyta > Magnoliopsida > Fabales > Fabaceae > Lathyrus > Lathyrus aphaca. The sequence goes on along the minus strand of OZ014521.1, from coordinate 26,488,877 downwards.
CGGCCATCGGGCTAAAAAGGAAAAGGGACCACGACGGGGACGGCCATCGGGTTAAAGAATAAATGAAATAAACAGATGATGAGGTACGGTCATCAAAGGTGAAGGACGATCACCTAGCAGGGGACGGCTGCTCTGTTGGGTTAAGATGAGGGACGATCATCTAAGGTGGAGGACGACCACCTGGCAGGGTACGGCTACCAAAAATATCGCGACATAGGACGAATGCCGGATCAAAGGTCAATGATGGGGACGGCCATCGGATGAGCATGATGGAGGACGACCATCAAGAGGTGGAGGACGACCACCTAGCAGGGGACGGCTGCTCTCAGGGTATAACATGACATAGGACGAATGTCAGATAACCAAAAATCAACAATGGGGACGGCCATTGGATAAAATGATGAAGGACGATCATCAAGAGGTGGAGGACGACCACCTAGCAGGGGACGGCTGCTAAATATCACGACATAGGACGAATGTCGGATAGAAAATCAACGATGGGGACGGCCATCAGATGAGCATGATGGAGGACGACCATCAAGAGGTGGAGGACGACCACCTAGCAGGGTACGGCTGCTCTCAGGGTTTATCATGACGAATGTCAGATAAAAAAGAAATTTGTTTTGCCGGGGAATAGTAAACACGGGCAAGTGTTTATATCCAAGAAAATAAAGGTATAAGTGTTTGGTATTGTGTATAGATTGAAGATGCGGACGAGCATCCTCAAGACTATGATACGGACGAGTATCAGGTAGAAACAAGTACTGACACGTGTTCAGCGATGATGATACGGACGAGTATCAACTGGTTAACAAGGAACACGGACGAGTGTTGAATCTGAGGGGACTCTTCTGGGGAATAGTAGACACAGACGAATATCTATATTCAAGAAGACACGGTGTATGGATTAAAGATGCGGACGAGCATCTTCATGATACGGACGAGTATCAAGTAGAAACAAACGCTTGACGCATGCTCTGAGATGATGGTACGGACGAGTACCAACGGGTTAACAAAGAACACGGACTAGTGTCGAATCTGCGGGGATATAAATGGTGCATACAAGATACGGACGAGTATCTGTATGAGTATGATTGGTATATATTTGAGTGCTCCACCTGCTGGGGAGGGTGACACTGACGAGTGTCGAAAGGAGAAAAGTATAGTATAAAAAAGTAGTATCTGATATACAAAATGTTTAAGTTACTGTGCCGGGGAGAGTGATATGGACGGATGTCAAGAAAGTTATATATATAAGTATCTGTGAGTGCAAAGAGGATGTCTGTGGCTTTCTGTTGGGGATATGACACGGACGGGCGCCACAAGGAGTGTGTATTTGTATTGGTGAATGGGAGGCAACTACTTTTGCTGGGGACTCTGGGGGAAAAGCTTTCTGTATACTGATGGATTTTTATTATTCACGAGTGTTCGATTCAAAACATGGCTTATGATTATGCTATATGTTTGATTTTTGCCGTAATGCTCCGTACTTAAGACGGAATGCTACGCTTTGTTTGGTGAATATGATGCGAATGCCATGATTATGCAAAGATACCAAACCAGGATTCGGATCCCGTCGCGGCGAAGATCTCTGGCCGATCTGCTCAAAATGGACATCCCAGCTGGGGATGAGATCATTGGTAGCTCTGATGAAATGTATCTGCTTTGGGGAATAAGTCACTGATTGACATATCCTTGTAATAAGGGACCCAGCTGGGGTTTGTAGAAGCTTTTCTTTTACTCTGTTATGACTCCTTCATGCGTTGCTCTTCTGGATAGAGACTGAAACTCGGTGGGGAGATGATTCCCTGGCTTTCGTATTCTGCTGAGGATGAACGATTGGCAACTCGGTTGGGAGAAGCACCAGGCGGCAATCCAGCTGGGGAGAAAACATCTGGGGTGCTAAGACTGAGTGTTGATTTGTCAGCCTGTTGGAATGAAACTTTCATGCCCCGAGTTGCGTTTTGGATGCCTGCAATCCTGCAAAGATAGAGAAACGCACAAGTGATCCCGAGGTATCCTTTACTGGATTCCGTCATAGGAGTTAGACACTTTTGAGAGTAAATACATTTTCCTGCAAGCACGCATTTTTTTGAAGATAAGCATCTGTACTTATGCAATCAGTTTTTTAGAGACATCAGACATTTTTTTTTTTGCAAATAAAAATGTACAAGACGAAACGTGACTGAAAAATCTGATTTTATTAATTCAAAATGCCCTGAATTGGCAAGATACAGTCAAGGAAACATATCTCCTAAAATGAGGAGACTGTTACAAATTGAGAAACAAAGTGCTGGCGATGTTGACGACGCTTTCGAAGGAGCTTCCTTTCTTGCTATGACCCGTATGACCGTTGACGCCCTTCTCGTCTTGCTTTCTGAAGAAGGCTGATTCTGACAGAAGCTTGATCCTTTCGAAGCTTACCAAGTTGTAGGTGACACAGACGAATTCAGAGTGCAGTTGTTCGCTTATTCCCTTATTTTGCATGGATCGCCCTTTCGGGTTTTCAATCCATCGGGATACCCATTTTTGCCCGAGTTGTCCAATGCGGCTTTCCAACTCAGCGGGTGTACACATTTTTTATTTTTCCCTTATTTTTGCCCGAGTCTTTTATTCTGTTTTTGACTCGCCGGGATGCCCTATTTTTGCCTGGACTTACATTCTGTTTTTATGTCCAGCGGGTCATTTTATGCGAAATATTTTTTAACTGCATCTGAATTCACAGGGGACGGGAAGTCTTCACCATCCATGGTGCTGAGCATCAGTGCTCCACCGGAGAAAACTTTCTTCACCACGAATGGTCCTTCATAATTTGGAGTCCATTTGCCCCTGTGGTCTGTATGAGGAGGGAGGATTCTTTTCAACACAAGATCTCCCACTTGGTACTCTCGGTGCCTGACTTTCTGATCGAAGGCTCTCTTCATTCTTTTCTGATATAGCTGCCCATGGCAGATTGCAGCCAATCTCTTCTCTTCAATCAGACTTAGTTGTTCGAACCGGGACCGAACCCATTCTGCTTCGTTCAGCTTAACATCCATCAGTACTCGTAGAGAGGGTAATTCAACCTCGACAGGTAGGACCGCTTCCATACCATACACAAGTTGATACGGCGTTGCCCCAGTGGATGTTCTGATTGACGTGCGGTACCCATGCAAGGCAAATGGTAGCATTTCATGCCAGTCTTTGTAGGTGACTACCATCTTCTGCACAATCTTCTTGATATTCTTATTAGCTGCCTCAACAGCACCATTCATCTTTGGCCTGTAAGGAGAAGAATTGTGGTGTTGGATCTTGAAGTCCCGGCACAGCTCAGCCATCATTTTGTTGTTTAAGTTGGAACCATTGTCAGTAATGATTCGCTCGGGTACTCCATACCGACAGATGATATCTCTCTTCAGAAATCTGGCTACCACTTGTCTTGTAACATTTGCATATGAAGCTGCTTCGACCCACTTGGTGAAATAGTCAATGGCGACCAGGATGAATCTATGGCCATTTGAAGCAGTTGGCTCAATCTTGCCAATCATATCAATGCCCCACATAGCAAAGGGCCATGGTGAAGACATTAGGTTCAAAGGATTGGGAGGCACATGCACCTTGTCTGCATAAATCTGGCATTTATGGCATTTTCTGGCGTAAGCACAACAGTCGGCATCCATTGTGATCCAGTAATAACCTGATCTTAGCAGTTTCTTAGCCATGACATGCCCTCCAGCATGGGTACCAAAGGATCCTTCATGCACTTCATGCATCAACAAATCTGCTTCTGCCTTATCAACGCATCTGAGGAGTATCATATCAAAGTTCCTTTTGTATAAAGACCCATCAGTGTTTAGGAAGAAACTACCAGCAAGCCTTCTCGAAGTCTTCTTATCATTGGAAGATGCCCCAGATGGGTATGTTTGATCCTCCAAGAAGCACTTAATGTCATGGAACCAAGGCTTATCATCTTTGACAACGTCGGCTGCAAATACATATGCTGGTCTGTCGAGTCTGGACACTGAAATCCGAGGCACAAGGTTGGCAGCTTGAACTTTGATCATTGATGAAATGGTAGCCAGAGCATCTGCAAACTGATTCTCGTCCCGAGGGATATACTCAAGCTTGACCGTTGTGAAGAAAGTCAATAACCTCCTTGTATAATCCCTGTAAGGTATCAGATGATCCTGGTGGGTGTACCATTTGCCATTGGTTTGATTAACTACCAAAGCTGAATCTCCGAATACAGTCAATGTTTTGATCCTGAGGTCAATGGCTTCCTCAAGACCCATAATGCAAGCTTCGTATTCAGCTTCGTTGTTAGTGCAGTTGAAAGTGAGTTTTGCCGAGAAAGGCATGTGAACTCCCTTAGTTGTAATGAGCACTGAACCAACACCACGACCATTCATATTAACAGCCTCATCAAACATCATAGTCCATTCTTCTTCCGGGTCAGGCCCTTCAGTATGAACAGGCTCTTCATGATCTTTCGCTTTTATGAACATGATGTCTTCATCAGGGAAGTCAAACCTCATAGGCTGGTAATCATCAATAGGTTGCTCAGCAAGATATTCAGATAGTATACTGCCCTTGATGGCTTTCTGAGAGGTGTACTGGATGTCATATTCTGTGAGAATCATTTGCCATCTTGCAACCCGTCCGGTAAGAGCTGGCTTCTCAAAAATGTACTTAACTGGGTCCATTTTGGATATCAACAAAGTAGTGTGGGTCAACATATACTGTCTCAGTCGGCGAGCAGCCCACGCTAAAGCACAACAAGTTTTCTCGAGCAGTGAATAACGTTGTTCACAGTCGGTAAACTTTTTGCTCAGGTAGTATATTGCATACTCTTTTCGACCAGACTCGTCATGCTGGCCCAACACACACCCCATCGACTTTTCTAATACTGTTAGGTACATTATCAGAGGTCTTCCTTCAACTGGAGGCATAAGGATTGGTGGTTCTTGCAGGTATTCTTTGATCTTGTCAAAAGCCCTCTGGCAGTCTTCATTCCACCTGACCGTCTGTTCTTTTCTTAACAGTTTGAACAAAGGTTCACAGGTTGCAGTAAGGTGAGATATGAACCTTGAAATGTAGTTCAATTTACCTAGAAAACCTCGAACCTCTTTCTCAGTTTTCGGTGCAGGCATTTCTTGAATGGCTTTGACTTTATCAGGGTCCACTTCAATCCCTTTCTCGCTTACGATAAAGCCCAGCAGCTTACCAGACCGTACCCCGAATGTGCATTTGTTGGGGTTCAGCTTCAATTGGTACTTCCTCAGACGCTTGAATAGCTTCAGCAGATTTACCAGGTGGTCTTCTTCCGTAAGGGACTTGGCAATCATGTCATCCACATAACACTCGATTTCTTTATGGATCATATCGTGGAATAATGTTACCATAACCCGTTGATATGTTGCACCAGCATTCTTCAGTCCGAATGGCATCACTTTGTAACAGAACGTGCCCCAGGGTGTGATGAAGGTTGTCTTCTCCATGTCTTCAGGTGACATTTTGATCTGATTGTATCCTGAAAATCCGTCCATGAAGGAGAATACCGAGAACTGAGCCGTATTATCCACCAATACATCAATGTGAGGTAATGGGAAATCATCTTTCGGGCTGGCTCTGTTCAGATCCCGGTAGTCAACACACATCCTTACTTTGCCGTCTTTCTTAGGCACAGGTACTATATTAGCAACCCACGGCGGGTAGCTAGTTACAACAAGGAACCCGGCGTCCCACTGCTTTTGTACCTCTTCTTTGATCTTCATTGCCATGTCTGGGCGAGTACGGCGCAGTTTCTGTTTGACCGGTGGGCACTCTTCTCTTAAAGGCAACTTGTGCATGACAATATCGGTGTCCAACCCTGGCATATCCTGATAAGACCATGCAAACACATCCACATATTCCTGAAGCAGGTCAATCAGTTGTCTCTTCACTGAGTCTTGTAAACAGGCCCCGATTTTAACTTCTTTCACGTCTTCATCTGTACCAAGATTAATCGTCTCTACCTCCTCCTGATGAGGAGTAATAACCTTCTCTTCTTGTCTCAACAATCTGGCTAGCTCTTCAGGAAGCTCGTAATCTTCTTCAACCCCTTCATCAGCTTGATTGATCGGATTGTCAAAGTCATACGAAGTCATAGCCGTGCTGTTGTCGGTGCGGTCTGGAAGGCACTCTCTGCAAGGGTTCAGTTGGTTCATTTTAGTGATTGATTTTAATCTTGTTTAGAAAAGTGAAATAAAGTTGTGATTTTGAAAACATCGCCATTTATTTTTTGTACAAAAAGAAAAATGGAAAAACAGTGAGCGGAAAAGAAAAAGACTCATTTGCAAAAAGATGTCTGATATTTCATTGATTAATCTTGTTGCACAAAAAGTACAGATGGCCCGATTACAAAATGAGTCCTGTCATCTTGGGCAAGATGCAAGACTTTGATGCATGCTATAAAAATACAGGAAATAATAATTACTCTGCATGAGTAACTCTTATAATTTCCTGGGAAGACCAGTTTGAGATACTGCTCCCCGGGATCTTTGGACGTATCCAATTCTCCAGATTGCGTTCTTCTTCCGACTCATCTTCCAGATTGTTGACAGCATCGGGGGTAAGCATCCCCCCACTAACAAAGTTGGGCTTCTTAGCAGCCTCTGCTTGATCTTCTTGAGTTGGTTTGTAACCCAACCCAAATCTATCTTCTTTCTTCTCCATAGGCAACAACTTGCCCCAGCCTTGTGCGTTTCCTTCTTCCACCACCCTCCGGGCTTGTTGGTAGGACGTCATGGAAGTCCCAAGTACAGCAGAGGTTTCATTAATATTCAGGGCCTCAAACCCTTGACTCATCGTCTCGTGGATCTCCCCATCCATCTCAATATACTTATAAGTAGCCAGATGGCTAACAAATATATCCTCCTCTCCACAGATAGTAACAACTTGACCTTCCCACTCAAATTTTAACTTCTGGTGAAGGGTAGACGTTACTGCGCCAGCGGCATGAATCCATGGTCTACCCAACAAACAGCTGTAGGCAGGCTGAATGTCCATCACGTAGAAAGTCGTTTTGAAAGTTTGTGGGCCAATCGTTATAGGCAACTCAATTTCTCCCAGAACCGATCTTTTAGAACCATCAAAGGCTCTTACTACCAGGTTGCTGGGGCGCAATGCCAATCCTTCATATTCTAGCTTTACAAGGGCCTTTTTAGGTAAGACATTGAGGGATGATCCTGTGTCTACCAGCACATGGGAAAGGACTGCACCGTTACATTCCATGGTAATGTGCAAGGCCTTGTTGTGATTGCGGCCCTCCGAAGTCAAATCAGTGTTGGTGAACCCTAGTCCATTACTAGCATTAACATTTCCAACCACAGCTTCCAACTGATTGACTGTGATCTCTTCTGGCACATAAGCTGCGTGCAAGACTTTGAGTAGTGCGTTCCGATGAGCTTCGGAGCACATAAGCAATGATAGAATGGAGATCTTGGAAGGCGTCTGGTGAAGCTGGTCCACTATTTTGTAATCACTTTTCTTGATGATTCTCATGAACTCATCAACTTCTTGATCAAAAGGTGTTTTTAAAGCTTCTCTAACAACCTGCTCCTCTTGCACCATGCTCTTCCCTTTTGCCTTGGCAGCAGCTTCTGCTTCGGCAGTGGGTCTTTGAATTTGCGGGGCAAAGAGACGTCCGCTTCGAGTGAAGCCTCCGCCTCCTCCCACATTGTCTACTTGTGGTGAAGAAGTTGATGATTCAAAAGTGATTTTCTGTCCTTCGCAGTATAAATCAGAGCCGTAATGCCAAGGGATGGCATTACTGCTTTCATAAGGTACTGGCCCAGGCACTGTGACAGTGACTGGACTGATGGCAGTTGCAGAAGGGACTGTGATAGTCTGTGGATCATAATATATTGTGACTGGTGCTCTGGTAGGAGTGGCACTTTGTGAGTTGTAGGCAGAGTCATTTTCAGGATCATAATAAATCGTAACCGTTGAGACATCTTCATGGTTTGCTGCTGATGTTGTAGGAGACATTGTCGGAAGAATGGACGTTGTTGTTGTAGGAGATTCAAAATGAAGTGGTGCTGAAGTTGTAGAAGGGATGTTTGCTGATGCCTGGTCAGTTGAAATGACAGATGAAGCATTTGTTGATGAAGCTGAAGAGTTGTTTAGAACAATGGCTGTTGCAGTTGTAGGAGGTTCTGGAACCGTAGTTAAGGAGATTGCTGGATTTGTTGGAATTGATGTTGTAATCTGAAGCAGGCCACTCTGGATGAGACCATCTATGCCATCCCTCAAGTTATCACAACCATTCACTGAAATATTGCAGTAAGCACACCCTAGCTCACATCCCGGGAACATTTGACATTCGAGGAGTTGAGCCTTAATCTCTACCAACGGTGTCCGAATCTGACCCACACTGGTTATCAAATAAGACGGCTTGTCTTCTTCAATAGCATTGATTCGGGGACCACCATGGTGTGGCATAGGGTTTTTGTTAACATTTGGTGGTGGTGCAAAGTTCAGAGCTTTGGAGTCTACCAGGTCTTGTACCTTCATGTGCAAGGCTCTGCACTTTTCCGTACTATGGCCAGGTGCATTTGAATGGAAAGCACATCTGGAATTGGAGTCGTAGTTTCTGGGTAGACTGTTAGGATCTGGAGGGGCCAATGTCCTTAGCTCAACTAGGTTGAGTTTCAGGAGTTGTGGCAGTAATGTTGCATAGGGCATAGGGATCGGATCGATCACCCTGTTGGCCTGAGAGGGCCTCTGTTGGAATGGTCTCTGCTGATTGTTGTTGTTGGTGTTGCTGTTGTTGTAATTTCTCGGGGGATACTGAGTTTGTTGCTGGTACTGAGGTTGTTGCTGATAATTTTGTTGCGGTGGTTGATAAGCTGGTTGTGGATGAGCTGAAGCGGGAATGGTGACTGCTGCCACAGACCTATGAACATATTGGGGCCTGCCCCTGGTGGTGTGGATAGCATTGGTTTCACCAGTTCTTCTTGGGCCTACAAAAGGCTTTCTTGAATTGCTGGATGAGCTGGCACCGTTGTCAGAAATTTTGCCCATTTTTAACAAGCTCTCAATTCTCTCCCCGGCTATGACTACATCTGTAAAGCTGGTAGATGAGAAGGCAGTTAGCCTATCAATGTAAGTCCCCTGGAGGGTGTTCATGAACATATCAGCCATCTCTCTCTCTGACATAGGTGGCTGGACAGCAGCAGCAAGCTGTCTCCACCTTTGAGCGTACTCTCGGAAACTTTCCCTGGATGATTGTGACATCCCCATTATGAGGGTCCTGTTGGGTGCCATATCTAAGTTGTACTGATACTGTCTGATAAAGGCCTCTGCCAGGTCCTTCCAGCATCTAATGGTTGCTCTGGTCAGATGAGAGTACCATTCCCTCGAAGCTCCAGTTAAGCTATCCTCAAAATAAAACATCCATAGCTTTTCGTCCATGGTATAGGCCTTCAGCCTCCCCAGAAAGGATTGTAAATGGGTCCGGGGGTAGGAAGTCCCGTTATACTTCTCAAAGCAAGGAGGCTTGAACTTGTGGGGAATCCTGACCCCGTCTACCAAGCCCATGTCCATAACATCAAAACCCAAAGAATTTTGAGACTCTAAGGATCTTAATTTCTCAGCTATCTCATCCAGCCTTCTGTCATAGGCTTCCTCCCCAGCTCCCATCACTGTGAACTGATCTTCCTGGGGGTCTTCTTGCAACACCCTGCCTGCAGTGGCAGTCCCTTGAACATTTGCAGGAATGTTGATCTTTGGATGTTGGTGGGGTCCAAAGACTGGGGGATTAACATGAGGTTGGACTCTCTCATTGTTGCTTGTCCCAGCAGTCCCTGGATGATGGTCTTCCTGGTTCCTCCCCTCTACCAGTGCTCTCAACCTCTCCTGGCTTTGAGTCATATTGTTCATCACTTCCATAAATTGTGTCATCTGATTTCTCATTTCCAACCTCTCGTTGGTCATTTGATTCCTGACCTCTGTAAGGTCCTGCTGCATTTGGTCCATCTGTATGCCCGGAAGATTGTTGCGGGTGGGGTATCTGTGTGGACGGTTGAGTGGAAACCCTCGACGTCGAGCAATAGTTCCTGAAGTCACAACAGAGTTAGTAACAATAAAACAAAACCTACAAAACAAAACAAAAGGTTAGTATGCAATGCATGTGTGTCTATTTGTTTCCAAGGTATCCGGCTTGGTACTTGGTTTTGACCTTTCCAGACCCCTTGAAGAAGATGCTTGTGATGTTGCTTTGAAAGAACTCAGATAAAACAAACCAACACAATACATTACAAAAGGGTAAATGATACATAGTTTGTTCTTCCTTACAACATATGCCCTCTGAGGGGTCAAAAATACAACATAAAGAAAAAGTACATGAAATGAAAGCAACAACAAGCAAAAAGTCAAACACCAAGGCCAAATTCATCCTCCTGAACTTCCTTGAGAAGTGCTTCAGTCACAGGATCAGCTGGACGCTCTGTAAGATTCCTAATAAGGAGATTCCTTGTGGCAACAGCTGCAGTTAGCTTCTTGTGTTGACTCTGGGCTTTCCCTCTGGGCTGCTGCCAGGGGTTCCTGTTGCTCTTTTGCACTAGCTTCCATCTGCTCAATCTTATCCTGAGTCCTTTTATCCTCTTGAGTACGGGCTTCGGTGATCCTGACCCACCTAGCCTGACTCTCCTTCAAATACAAATCAGTCCTGGCCTTCTGGAACTGAGCTTCCTTGCAGGCATTCTTCAAGATCTGTTCTCCAGCCCTAGACTTCTTAATGTAATCCTCAGACTTCTCAATTCTAGCCAAATGCTCCACTTTCAACTTTTCCAACCTTTCAATATCCAACCTACCATCACTCCTCTCCCAGAGGGTCTTCTGTAGAGCCTGAGTCAACTTCTCATTTCTCTCTTTCAATTTCTCAAACTCCTCTAAGCTGACAGTTGCTGGAGGTGGTGCTATGGAAGGTCCAGGCATATCTTCAATAGTGAAAGGCATTCCAGAAATCTGAGCCCTGGCATGAGACCACTCATAGTACTGAGCTGAGGCTACATTGTTGCATCTCCCAAGAATGGTTACCCCCTTAGTCTGCACATTGTCCCAGGCCCAGGATGCTTGCCTGACAATAGCCAGATTAGGCTTGATTTCACAATAAAGGGTCTCAGTCAGATCTTGTGCTCTAGGAGGATGGACCAATGCATAGCCCAGTTGTCTTTTGAATAGCAGAGGGTTGTAGTTGATGCAACCCTTCACTCCAATCAGAGGCACATTGGGAAATTGCCCACAACTTGTAATGATGTCTCTGCCCTTGGTGCTCTGAGTGCACCACCTGATGTCATCTGAGGTTAGAGCAACAAGCCTCCTAGCCCAGTTCTTCTGCTGGTGAGGGTTCAAGAATGCATCAGTCTTTGGCAAATGCTTGAGCAGCCAGGTATGGAACAAAGGAGCACAGCATCTCACTAATCTTCCCCTCTGCTTTTCATTCCTTTGATGAACAGAATAGTAAAGATCCCCTAGTAAAGTGGGCACTAGGTTTCTCAGGATGAAAAGATGGATTGCACTCTTGCTAACAAACTTAGGCTCATCTGCAAACAAAATGACCCCATATATGCTGAGGGCCAACAGAGCACAGACTGCCTTCCATTCCCCCAAGGAGGCCTTCAGACTAGCCTGAGAAGTCAAGAAATCCAGATGAAAACCAGAGATTCCAGCTTTAGATGTCAAATTCTGCCCAATCAGAACTGGTTCCAGATGCAAGGCCTTTGCCATCTCCTCATTACTTGGGAAAGCCATCTCAGGGTTGAAGGGGACTCCACCCCTGATAGGTACACCAACCAATGATGAATATTCTTCCAACAAGGGTCCCAACTGAAAATTCTGGAAGGTGAAGCACCTCAGAGGGGGATCATAGAACTGCAAGCAAGTATGTATCAAGCTCCTCTGTGAAGGGTCCAAATCCATAACCACATCCAGGATTCCTCCATAATGTTCTCTAAAAAGTGGTATATGGTCTGGAGTAATCAGGGTCTGAATCCTCCTGATGCTAGCTAGCTCAGGCTCAAAGAAGTGATAGGAGATGTTACTTTTCTTAGGTGCCATGTTGCTGAAGAATGGGTGCTGATGAACACTGAAGATGGGCCACTGATAGGCTAAGACTGAGGATGCAAGTGACTGAAGCAAGTGGCTGATTGCTGAAGCAAGTGCTGATGAAGATAAGTCTAAGCTGAAGAAGGGGTCAAAACCAAGCCAAAATGATAGGATGGATACCCTGAAAAACAAATAAACACATGTTAGAATGATGCAATGAGGATGTATGCAAATGATATGCAAGGGTTTGTGACTGAGCTGGATCTGATCAAGTGCTCTGATATGAGTCCATATATGTTCAAGAAATCCAGATGGAGGTTCATAAGTCCAGTAACCAAGGTGGGGGGGCTCAAATAAAGAGTCACGTGTCCATGGTTTAGAATCACAAGAACTGTTCCAAAATGGAGTACTCTTAAACAAAACAAAGTAACAGGGTATGCTGAGGTCAAGGGTACCTGCAAACCTGTAAACAGCCCAACCCCCTCACAGGTGATGTTCTAAAACAAGGATCCTCAGACTTGGATTAGTTATGAGAAGTGTAAACACTTCTAACCCGGAGGTACAGTGTTTACAATAACCATAAAAGTTCCTCCTCTAATTCACCTCAGTTTCTGAAGGTCAATACTAAAGGTCATCCAGACTTAGCAGGCTTCCCAGATAGCCCTAGTATTGCAGGAAATCTGCAACACAGAGTTCTCAAGAAGAAACCCATATCTGAACCGTGTTTCATATTCCCGCACCAGACCGAGATGGAATGGGAAAGAATATTAACCACTCTAGCCTAGGTGTCACTCAGGTCCCAGGTATAGGACCTTAACTCTCAGTAGAACCCCACCCACCAAAGCAACAAACAGATCCAGCCAGCACAGTATGACAATATGATATATGCAAAGTCATAAAGAAAGCAATAAAGCAACTGTACATAAAGCAATAAACAAAAATAAATATACAAGCATAGATGGCACATAACACCCCAGTAAACACAAATCAAACAAGCGCTAGGAGGAACCCACAAAAAGAACCAGAAGCCATGGTTGCAATATAAGCATTCCCCAGCAGAGTCGCCAAGCTGTCGCTCCCAAAGATTTGCATCCCGGTACAAGCGCGAACGGTCGGCGAAAAGAACAATGAGAACACACAGCAGTGAACTCACTGGAAAAGAAAAGAGTCGCCAGCTAGGCATTTTTATCCCGAAGGAAAGGCAATGCTGCATAGACCTAGAAAAGATGGTATGATTGAGTTTATGCATATGAAATGATCACAAGCCATGGTGTGAATGGGTGAGGGCAAATTTGGGGTGTTTACAGTTGGTAGACGGGGTGAGAATTCCCCACAAATTCAAACCCCCTTGCTTTGAGAAATATAATGGTACCTCCTGTCCGCATACTCATCTGCAGTCCTTCTTAGGGAGACTCAAGGCTTATACCATGGATGAGAAGTTATGGATGTTCTACTTTGAGGACAGCTTGACTGGAGCTTCAAGAGAATGGTACTCACACTTGACAAGAGCCACTATAAGATGTTGGAAAGAATTGGCTGAGGCCTTTATCCGTCAGTGCCAGTACAACCTAGACATGGCTCCCAATAGAACTCTTCTAATGGGCATGTCTCAATCTTCAATGGAGAGCTTTCGGGATTATACTCAGAGGTGGAGACAGCTTGCTGCTGCTGTCCAGCCACCCATGTCAGAATGGGAGATGGCTGACATGTTCATGAACACCTTGCAAGGGACTTATATTGATAGACTTGCTGCTTTCTCCTCTACAAGTTTTGCTGATGTAGTCATAGCTGGTGGGAGAATAGAGAGTCTCTTGAAGATGGGCAAGATCTCCGACAATGGTGCAAGTTCCTCCAGCAACCCTAGAAAGCCCTTTGCAGGACCCCGAAGGGCGGGTGAAACAAATGATATTCATGCCGGCCGAGGCAGACCTCAATACTCTCACAGATCAGTGGCAACCGTTACTATCCCGGCTCCGGCTCCACAGCAACCATCATATCAACAACAACAACATCACTATCAACAGCAACAATCTCATTTTCCGCAACAAAGAGCCTACAACAATAACGGCAGCCAACAGCAGCGTCCCTTCCAACAAAGGTCATCTCAGGAAAATAGGGTAATTGACCTTATCCCTATGCCTTATGTTGTTTTATTGCCGCAACTCCTGAAGCTCAACCTGGTTGAGTTAAGGACGTTGGCACCACCAGATCCTCTTAATCTCCCAAAGAATTATGATGTCAACGCTAGGTGTGCCTTCCACTCCAATGCACCTGGTCACAATACTGAGAAATGCAGAGCATTACAAATGAAGGTTCAGGACTTGGTTGATTCTAAAGCCCTCAACTTCGCACCTCCTCCGAACGTTAACAGAAATCCTATGCCTAATCATGGTGGACCTAGAATTAATGCCATTGAGGAGGACCAACCATCAACATTAATTGATAATGTTGCACAGATTCAAACACCATTGGTTGAAGTCAAGGTTCAACTTTTAAGATGCCAAGTGTTCCCAGGCTGTGGGGCCTGCAGTGAACTGTGTAAGACAGCTAGCAATGGTTGTGAAAAGCTAAGGATTGGCATAGATGGCCTTATCCAAGATGGGATTTTGAAAATTACTTCAACAGTCCTTCAACAACTTTTGTTCCAGTAGCAATGGATTCTCCTACAACATCAACAATCATTCCTTCAGCAACAGATTCTCCTACAACAGCAACAACAATCATTCCTACCGATTCATCAGCATCACCAGCAATTACTCCATCCATCACTTCAACAAGTCAAAATTCAACAATTGTTTCTTCTACAACATCAGCACCCATTTTACCAACGAAATCTTCTACAACGCCAACAAACATTGATGAAGATGTCTCAACGGTCACAATCTACTATGACCCATCAAATGTTCATAACACCAATGATTTCCAACAACAAACTGTGGCACCTCCTGCCAGATCTCCAGTCACTATTTACTATGATCCTCACACCATTACAGTACCTTCATCTGCAGCAATCAGTCCAGTCACCATTACGGTACCTGGGCCTATTCCTTATGAAAGCAGTAATGCCATACCTTGGCACTACGACTCTGACCTTTACTGCAATGGGGAGAAAATCACCTTGGATTCATCAACCTCTTCGCCACAGATTGATAATGTTGGGGGAGGCGGAGGCTTCACCAGAAGCGGACGCCTTTTTGCCTCACAAACACCGAGGCCCAATGCTGAAGCAGAAGCTGTTGCCAAGACAAAAGGAAAGAATGTGGTATCCGAAGAGCCATCTGCCAAAGAAACTCAGAAGACATCTTTTGAACAATATGTAGACGAGTTCATGGGAATCATAAAAAAGAGCAATTACAAAGTGGTGGACCAGCTTCATCAGACACCCTCTAAAATCTCCATATTATCACTGTTAATGTGTTCCGAAGCCCACAGGAATGCATTATTGAAGGTCTTGCACGCAGCATACGTGCCGGAGGAGATTATTGTTAATCAGTTAGAAACCGTGGTTGCAAATGTCAACACCAGTCACGGACTGGGCTTTACAAATGCTGATTTAACAACGGAGGGGCGCAACCATAATAAGGCTTTACATATCACCTTGGAATGCAAAGGTGTTGTTCTGTCTCATGTGTTGGTAGACACAGGGTCTTCCCTCAATGTCCTACCAAAGAAAGCCTTAGTGAAGCTGGAGTATGATGGCTTGGCATTGCGCCCGAGTAACTTGGTGGTAAGAGCATTTGATGGCTCTAAAAGATCAGTGCTTGGGGAGATTGATCTGCCTGTGTTGATTGGCCCACAGACCTTCAAAACTACCTTCTTTGTGATGGACATACAGCCGACCTACATCTATCTGTTGGGTAGACCCTGGATCCACGCCGCTGGCGCTGTTACATCTACCCTTCACCAGAAGTTAAAATTCGAGTGGGAAGGCCAAATCATCGCCATCTGTGGGGAGGAGGACATCTTTGTTAGCCAACTGGCTACTTATAAGTACATAGAAATGGATGGGGAGATCCATGAGACCATGAGTCAGGGGTTTGAGGCCCTTAACATCAATGAAGCATCTGCTGTGTCTGGGACTTCTATCACATCATATCAACAAGCCCGGAAGGTTGTTGAGGAGGGTACCGCTCAAGGCTGGGGCAAGCTGCTGCCAGTTGAAAAGAAAGAAGACAGATTTGGGTTGGGTTACAGACCAACTCGACAAGATCAACTAGAGGCTGCAACGGAGCCCAAGTTTGTCAGCGGGGGAATGCTAACCCCGGATGCTGTAAACAGTTTGGAAGATGAGGAAGAAGATGGGCGCAACCTGGAAAACTGGATACGTCCAAGGATCCTGGGGAACCAAGTCTCAAACTGGTTTTCCCAGGAAATTATAAGAGTTACTCCGGCAGAGTAATTATTATTTCCTGTCTTTAAGCATGCATCAAGTCCCGCATCTTGCCCAAGATGTCAGGGCTCATTTTGTAATCGGGCCATCTTGTATTTTGTGCAAACGATCAATTAATGAATATCAGGACATCTTTTGCAAATGAGTCTTTTCTTTCACTGTTTTTCATTTTTCATTTTTTGTACAAAAATAAAATGGCAATGTTTTTCAAATAATAACTTCATTTTCACTTTTTCTAAACAAGATAAAACTGATCACTAAAATGAACAAATCTAAACCCTTACAGAGAGTGCCCTCCAGACTGCACCGACAACGACACATCTATGATTTCCTATGACTTTGAGAATCCGATTAATCAAGCCGATGAAGGGGTTGAAGAAGATTATGATCTACCTGAAGAACTAGCCAGGTTGTTAAGGCAAGAGGAGAAGGTTATCACTCCTCATCAGGAGGAAGTGGAAACGGTTAATCTTGGTACAGAAGAAGACTTAAAAGAAGTTAAGATCGGGGCCCGTCTGCAAGATTCAGTGAAAGAGCAACTTATTGATACGCTCCGAGAGTATTTCGATGTTTTTGCTTATTCTTATCAAGACATGCCAGGTTTGGATACCGACATCGTTGTGCACAAGCTGCCTCTAAAGGAAGACTGTCCGCCAGTAAAACAGAAGTTGCGTCGTACTCGCCCAGATATGGCAATGAAGATAAAAGAAGAGGTACAAAAACAGTGGGACGCCGGTTTCCTTGCTGTAACCAGTTACCCGCCGTGGGTTGCTAACATTGTACCAGTGCCTAAGAAAGACGGCAAGGTGAGGATGTGTGTGGATTACCGGGATCTGAACAGAGCCAGCCCGAAAGATGACTTCCCATTACCTCACATTGATGTATTGGTCAACAATACGGCTCAGTTCTCGGTATTCTCCTTCATGGATGAATTTTCAGGATATAACCAGATCAAGATGTCACCTGGAGACATGGAGAAGACAACTTTCATCACACCCTGGGGCACGTTCTGCTATAATGTGATGCCATTCGGACTGAAGAATGTTGGTGCTACTTATCAGCGGGCTATGGTAACATTATTCCACGACATGATCCATAAAGAAATTGAATGTTATGTGGATGACATGATTTCCAAGTCCCTCACAGAAGAAGACCACCTGGTGAATTTGTTGAAGCTTTTCAAGCGTCTGAGGAAGTATCAGTTGAAGCTAAACCCCAACAAATGCACATTCGGGGTGCGATCCGGTAAATTGCTGGGATTTATTGTGAGTGAAAAGGGAATTGAAGTTGACCCTGACAAAGTCAAAGCCATTCAAGAGATGCCTACACCAAAGACTGAAAAAGAAGTTCGGGGGTTTCTAGGTAGATTGAACTACATTTCAAGGTTCATATCTCACCTTACTGCAACCTGTGAGCCCCTGTTCAAGTTATTGAGAAAAGAACAAACAGTCAGGTGGAATGAAGACTGCCAAAGGGATTTTGACAAAATCAAGGAGTACTTACAAGAACCTCCAATCCTTATGCCTCCAGTCAAAGGAAGACCTCTGATAATGTACTTGACAGTATTAGAAGAGTCAATGGGGTGTGTGCTGGGCCAGCATGACGAGTCTGGTCGAAAAGAGTATGCAATATACTACCTAAGAAAAAAGTTTACCGACTGTGAACAACTTTATTCACTGCTCGAGAAAATTTGTTGTGCTTTAGTGTGGGCTGCTCGCCGACTAAGGCAGTATATGTTGACCCACACTACCTTACTGATCTCAAAGATGGACCCAATCAAGTACATATTTGAGAAGCCATCACTTACCGGACGGGTTGCAAGATGGCAAATGATTTTCACAGAATATGACATCCAATACACATCTCAAAAATCCATCAAAGGCAGTGTATTGTCTGATTATCTTGTTGAGCAACCCATTGATGATTACCAGCCAATGAGATTTGACTTCCCTGATGAAGACATCATGTTCATTAAAGCAAAAGATCATGAAGAGCCTGTTCACACTGAAGGGCCTGACCCAGAAGAAGAATGGACAATGATGTTTGATGGGGCTGTTAATATGAATGGTCGTGGTCTTGGTGCAGTACTTATTACACCTAAAGGAGTTCACCTGCCTTTCTCGGCAAAACTCACCTTTAACTGCACTAACAACGAAGCTGAATACGAGGCTTGTATCATGGGTCTTGAGGAAGCCATTGACCTCAGGATCAAGACTTTAACTGTATTCGGAGATTCAGCTATGGTAGTCAATCAAACCAATGGCAAATGGTACACTCACCAGGAGCATCTGATACCTTACCGGGATTATACAAGGAGGTTACTCACGTTCTTCACAACAGTCAAGCTTGAGTATATCCCTCGAGATGAAAATCAGTTTGCAGATGCTCTGGCTACCATTTCATCCATGATCAAAGTTCAAGTTGCCAACTTTGTGCCTCGGATTTCAGTATCCAGACTTGACAGACCAGCATACGTATTCTCTGCAGACCTTGCTAAAGATGATAAGCCTTGGTTCTATGACATTAAATGCTTCTTGGAGGATCAAACATACCCACCTGGGGCATCATCCAATGACAAGAAGACATTAAGAAGGCTAGCTGGTAGTTTCTTCCTGAATGCTGACGGTTCCTTATACAAGAGAAACTTTGATATGGTACTTCTCAGATGTGTTGATAAGACAGAGATAGACTTGTTGATACACGAGGTGCATGAAGGATCTTTCGGTACCCATGCTGGAGGACATGCAATGGCTAAAAAGTTGTTAAGATCAGGCTACTATTGGATCACAATGGATGCAGATTGATGTGCCTATGCCAGAAAGTGCCACAAATGTCAGATCTATGCAGATAAGGTGCATGTGCCTCCAAATCCTTTGAATGTGATGTCTTAACCTTGGCCCTTTGCCATGTGGGGCATTGATATGATTGGAAAGATTGAACCGACTGCTTCAAATGGCCACAGATTCATCCTGGTAGCCATTGACTATTTTACTAAGTGGGTTGAAGCAGCCTCGTATGCAAACGTCACTAGGCAAGTGGTAGCCCGATTCCTGAAGAGAGACATCATTTGTCGTTATGGAGTGCTCGAGCGAATCATTACTGATAATGGTTCCAACTTAAACAACAAAATGATGGCAGAACTGTGTCGGGACTTCAAGATCCAACACCACAATTCTTCTCCTTACAGGCCAAAGATGAATGGAGTTGTAGAAGCAGCTAACAAGAATATCAAGAAGATTGTGCAGAAGATGGTGATCACCTACAAAGACTGGCATGAAATGTTACCATTTGCTTTGCATGGGTACCGTACCTCAATTAGAACATCCACTGGGGCAACACCGTATTAGCTCGTGTATGGTATGGAGGTAGTCCTACCTGTTGAAGTTGAATTACCCTCCCTGCGAGTACTAATGGATGTTAAGCTGAATGAAGCAGAATGGGTCCTATCCCGGTACTAACAACTGAATCTAATCGAAGAGAAGAGGTTAGCTGCAATCTGTCATGGGCAGCTGTATCAGAAGAGAATGAAGAAAGCCTTCGATCAGAAAGTCAGGCTTCGGGAATATCAAGTGGGAGATCTTGTGCTGAAAAGACTCCTTCCTCCTCATACAGACCACAGGGGCAAGTGGACTCCGAATTATGATGGTCCATTCATAGTAAAGAAAGTCTTCTCTGGTGGAGCACTGATGCTCAGTACTATGGATGGTGAAGACTTCCCGTCCCTTGTGAATTCAGATGTAGTTAAAAAATACTTCGCATAAAATGACCCGCTGGACATAAAAACAGAATGTACGTCCAAGCAAAAATAGGGCATCCCGGCGAGTCAAAAACAGAATAAAAGACTCGGGCAAAAATAAGGGAAAATAAAGAAAAATGTACACCCGCTGGGTTGAAAAGCCGCATTGGACAGCTCAGGCAAAAATGGGTATCCCGGTGGATTGAAAACCCGAAAGGGCGATCCACGCAAGATAAGGGAATAAGCGAACAACTGCATTATAAATTCGTCTGTATCGCTCTCAACATGGCAAGCTTCGAAGGGTTAAAGCATCGGTCAGAACCAGCCTTCTTCAGAAAGCAAGATGAGAAGAACGTCAATGTCATGCGAGTCATAGCAAAAGGGAAGCTCACTGAAGCATCACCAACATTGCCAGCACCCTTTTGTTTCTCAATTTTGTAACAACCTCCTCATTTCAGGGGATTTGTTTCTTTGACTTTATTTGCCAATTCAGGGCACACAAATCAATAAAATCAGATTTTCAGTCACATTTCGTCGTGTACATTTTTATCTCATTTGCAAAGATGTCTGATATCTCTGATATAATGTATGCATAAAAAACAGTTGTGCCTTTCTAAAAATATATGCGTGCAGGAAATATATTTCTCACTCCCAGGAGTCTCTAAAACTCCCATGACGGAATCCAGTAAGGGATACCTTGAGGTATTTGTACGTTTCTTTGTCATAACAAGATTGCAGGTATTCAAAGCACAGCGTGGGGCATGAACTTTTTCCCCAACAACATTGCCAGATCATTATTTCCTCAGCACATCTTCTAGACAGTATTTGGAATGTTTTCCCCAGCGAAGTTGCCAAAGCATCGTTTCCCCAACACATCTTCTTCAAACAGCATCAAAAAATGCTCATTCCCCAGCTGAGTTGTCAAGTCTCCTCATCCTCAAAAGGATCCTCATAGAGATCTCTAAGAAGATCGGTCAGTGATCATTCCTCCCCAGCCAAGTGCTAGACAGGGGACCATCTCCCCACAGAGTTCCAGCCTCTCCAGTAGAGCAATGTCTGAAGATCTCACAACAAAGTGACAGAAGCTTCCACAGACCCCAATTGGGCTCCTCATCACCAAAGATAGGTCTATCAGTGACTTATTTCCCCAAGCAGAGCTATACATCATATCTACCAGTGATCTCATCCCCAGCTGGGATGTCCTTTCAAGCAAGATCAGTCAGAGATCTCTACAGCAACGGGATCCGAATCCCGGATCGGTATCTTTTGCATAATCATAGCATTCGCATCATATTTCCCCCAGAGCGTAGCATTCCGTCTAATACGGAGCAGTACGGCAAAAATCAAACATATTGCATAATCACAAGTCATGTTTTGAATCAGCCACCTGTAAATATCAACACCCTATCAAGATACATCTCAAATTCCCCAGCAGAATGCCAAAACGTCCCCTTTGCACTCACAAATACATGTTTACATATATTTATACACTTTCCTGACACCTGTCCGTGTCATCCATCCCCAGCATGGTCGCCTAAACACTTATGGTAAACCAAACGCTTGTTTATAATACACTTCCTCCGACGCCCATCCGTGTCATCTTATCCCCACAGATCATCAGATATTTTTACACTTAAGTTCATAACTTATACCTTTTCTTTTATGATACTCGTCTGTGTCATATTCTTCCCAGCAAGGTTGAACACTCGTCTGTGTCTCACTCATACTTTTACTCATACAGATACTCGTCTGTATCTTGTATACACCCCATATCTCTCCTCAGATTCAACACTCGTTCGTGTTCTTTGTTAACCAGTTGATACTCGTCCGTATCATCATCTCTGAACATGCATCAGCGTTTGTTTCTACCGATACTCGTTCGTATCATAGTCTTAAGGATGCTCGTCCGCATCTTTGATATATACACAACGTCAAACACTTATATCTTTCCTTTCTTGAATGTAGACATTCGTCTGTGTCTACCATTCCCCAGAAGAGTCCCCAGCAAATTCTTAGCAAAACTTCTTTTCTATCTGACATTCGTCCTATGTCATGATGCTTTCGGCAGTCGTACCCTGCCAGGTGATCGTCCTTCACCTTTGGATGACCGTCCCTCATCCATATCCCCGGTGATGTCTCCATTATTGGAACCCTTTCCTATCCGGCATTTGTCCTATGTCGTGATATTTTAACAGCCGTCCCCTGCTAGGTGATCGTCCTTCGCCTTTTTGATGATCGTCCTTCATCACTTTTATACGATAGCCGTCCCCGTCGTTGATCTTGTTATCTGACATTCGTCCTATGTCATGATAAACCCCGAGAGCAGCCGTCCCCTACTAGGTGATCGTCCTTCACCTCTTGATGATCGTCCTTCATCATGCTTATCCGATGGCCGTCCCCATCGTCGACCTTTTCTATCCGACATTCGTCTTATGTCGCGATATTTTCGGCAGCCGTACCCTGCCAGGTGATCGTCCTTCACCTTTGGATGACCGTCCCTCATCTTATCCCCAACGAAGCAGTCGTACCCTGCTAGGTGATCGTCCTTCACCTTTTGATGACCGTACCTTATCATTTATTCCATTTATACTTTGCAAACCTGATGGTCGTCCCCATCATTAACTTTCCCCTTAAATTTCACTTACCGTTTTATTTCCTCAGCTTGTCGGCTGTCCCCGGCATTGCTTTAGCCCCAGCAGTCGTCCTCTGCTTGATGGTCGTCCTCCATCGCCCTCACTTTATAATCATACTTTACTTCCTTTCACAATCTATATCCCTTTTCTTCTTCATACAGTGAGTGCAAATTTTGGACTTTCTTTGGTATTCAGCCACAAGTTATCTTATTTGCCTGTTAAGCCCGATGCTTACATCCTGCACAGCTAACTCATGCCTGAATAGGGTCAGCTGTAAACACCCCAAATGTTCCCTCACTAAGATCATACCATGGCTTGTGATCTTTTCATTTGCATAAGTTCAATCATATCATCTCATATTGCATTTTTGCTTCACCACATTGGCTCAGATTCATCTGCATCTAGGGTTTGTGATCTGAGCAAACCAAGGGTTATCTGAGCCACTCCAAAGGTCTTAAATCATCTCAAGAGGGTCCATATATGTTCAAGTATCATATTATATCCTCCCAAGATCAAGGAATTCAAAAAATCACAAGGACTTGCAAGGCATGGAAGTAGAGCCAAGTTTAACTGCACAAATGACCTAAAATTAGGGTTTTGGTTTCAAAGGCCATAACTCCATTTTTTTGGTCATTCTTGTTTCTATTGGTCTCTATATGTTATAAGGATCCTACACACCAATTTTCATGAAGAAATTCAATGGAGAAGGCATTTGATCAATAGATGACTTCTTGAGCAAGTCAGTGCAAAATCAGGGCATCTGAGGCCCCCAATTATCCAACCAAAGGGTTTTCTCCATCATTTCGGGTGTATATGATCTTTATTTGATCTTAGAAGAGATTAGAAGTTCACAATATTGGAGAATTTCAAGCCATTTGCAAAGTTGCCATTTTGGGAAAGTGACTTGTAATGCAAAATTGCCATTTTGGGAAAGTTTTTCAACTTCCTCTTTCTTAATCAAAAATGCTTCAAATGAAAAATTCTTGGTCATGAAAGTTGTAGATTGAATCATTCCCTTTTCAAAAAGTACAAGAACTTGATCTAATTCATCATAGAACTCAAGTTATGGCCTTGCAAAGTTGGGAAAAATCACTAAATTTTCACTTATGCACCAAAGAGGGAAACTTGCAAAAACTCATGCCAAGGCAAAATGTGACCTCTAATTGACTTCTAACCATTACACAAACATGATACATGACCTAAAATTCAGAATTGCCCAAAGAATCACTCATTTTCATGCCTTGATCATCAAGTATTTCAAAAGGGGCCAAAACTTTCACAAATTGCAAAATACCCCAAATCTTGATATCCACTTATGCCAGCTCTTCAAATCAGTTTCCATGGACCTCCCTAAAGCCAACTGACTCGAGCCATGCCTCACAACCAGCCTGTCATGAGCCCATACCTCAAAGGACAACTTTCTTGACTTTATGCAATTTGAGCCATACCAATCAACATAGGCCACCAACAACTCTCTGACCTATCAAGACATGGTACATGGACCAAAAGCAACTCAACACATACAACAAGCAAGGCTGAATCCTCCCACGAGTCAGCACACACCAAAACTACCTCTTATTCATTTTTCTTCGAAACTCAGCACATAAGCTTCAAACATCAAAACAAACTCCATAGAACAACTCACCATCAACCTCTGATCATTTCCCACCCATCATTTTGACCTGAAAAGAGCCATATCAAAAACACGATTTTGGCCCCTCCTTGAACTGAACTTCAGCAAACTTCCAAAAGAGTCCACAAAAGCTTCAGCTAAGCATCCCAGAAGCAAGAGAGAGTCAAAAGAAGGAGAAAAACACCAAGAAAAGGTCCAGACAGTGCCATTTTCGAAAGCTCCATTTCAGGTAACATCAAGAACAAATTTTCCAGAAATGATTTCTTAAGTTGTTAGATTGTTCTCCATGCTTCACTGATCACACTGCACCTTTTGGTTTTGAAAATGATTCAGTTTTAAGCATGTATGAAGCTTCTGAAATTTCTGAATAATTTTCCGTTTTGCTTCGAATCATGTTGTTCATGTGAAATAAATGATGTTTGATGGCTGAATCTTGCTTAGAATGGGGTAGGGATCATTTCTGGAGAGTTTGGTGGTTTGATTTTACGGATTGAGTGAGATAGCAAGAGTGGATGGCCGAAGAAGATGACCGGAACACTGTTCCGGTCACCTAGAAGTAATTAGGGCATAATCCTGTAATTAGGCTAAGTTTGAATTTTGGCCTTTGGATCTTAAGTTACCCGCGCGTATGGACGTCCCAGATCACTTGATTAAACCCTAATTCATCATTTAATTAATTAACTAGGTTTAATTAGTCAGGACAAATCCCAGCCATCCAAAAACGCGCCAGTCAACCCTGGAACCTCGGCTTTGAATCTGGACCTCAGGATCTTCATACTTTTCCATTTAATTAATTTTATTTCATTTTCTTTCTATTTAATTTGTGCATTTTATAAAAAATAGTAAAACACATCAAAACATTTTGAAATTTTTTATTAAATCTTTTATTAATTTTCAGAACCCAAAAATATTTTTATTTTTATTTTTTGCATTAAAAATTATTTTTAAATCATTTAAATGATTATTTTTAATTAGTTAATGAGAATTAATTAATTAAAAATACATTTAGGTATTTAAAAATCCCAAAAAAATTCAGAGAGCATTTTCAAACATTTAGAAACATTTACAAACTCACAACACAAATTTCTTTTTGGTTTTGATCATACTTTGGCAATTTTCATTTGAATTAGGGTTCTTTAATTTGAATATTTTTAACCCTAACTTCAAAAATTCATAACTTTTGATCCAAGTTGAGTTTGTGAATGATTCTTTTTGCATTGTGTTATTCATGGTTTCAAGCATCCAAAAACATTTTTGTTTAATTTTTATATTTCATTTTCAATTTGTTTGACATTTTCCCTTTAGTATCACCCTTAAAACCCTAGAAACTTAGAAAAATCATAAGTCCTTTAGGGTTTAGCTTCTGACTTCCCCTTTTGGTCAGTGAGCTTGTATAGGTGTAGGGCCCCATTGATCCCATTTTAAATTTTTTATCTCATGCTTTGCTTCTGATTTTGAATTTTGCATCTCATGTTGTGCATAAACCCTAATTTGCATCTTCCTTTGCATCCATCTTACATAAGCTTGCATACATGAGCTTGCCATGACATTTTGTGCATCCACATGGCATATAAGACATCTTAGGACATATTGAAATCATGTTTGATTATTCCATCATCCATTTTCCATGCTTTTGCATTCATTTCATGTCATATGCATTCATGAACTTTCATGCTTCTTACATGTCTTCATTTGCATCCTCATCTCTTGTATCAACATTCATACCACTTGGCATGCCTTCATACCATCTATTTACATCATTTGCATCATAAATATGCTTCTGACTTTGGTTTTCATCTTTGCATTCCATCTCATTTTCATTTCATTTCATTTCCTTTTGCTAACTTTTCAGGTGGTAAGTGTTTGAGAAGTGAATTTGCCTTCACTTCTCATAATCTCTTCTCATCTCTTTTATGAATTCATTGCTGCATTTTACTTGTGGATTAGAGTGAGCTTGCTCATTCATGCTCCTTCTCCTCTTTCTTTCTTCAAGCAACTTATCTTCTTAAGTGAAGTAAGTTGACTTGCTTCTTTCTGCTTCTTCTCCTTCATCATGTTTCTTCCTTGGTGGCTTTTCTCTTGAAGATCTCTTGCAAGCCTCATAAGCCCTAGGAATACCCAAGCATGATCACAATTAGGGTTTGATTAGTCCCCCATTAGTTTTACCTTTGTGTCATCTTTGTGTCTTCTCTTCTCATCTCTTACTCAAGGACTAAACCCTTAAGGTTTTAAAACTTTGTGATTAGGGTTATGCCTATATCCTTCTATTAGGATAGAGTGTATAACTTTAATCCTAAGTGTTAAACCCTTAATGTGTTTAAATCCTTTAATCAATCCACTTTAATAATCACTAAGACATCAAGCTTGTAACTTAGGCCTTGCATTAGGGTTCTAATTCTTCCTTAATTGGTTAAGAAGGACTAACCCTAGTGTTAATGGACAAGTCCCCCTCAAGTTGTCTTACAAATCATAAAATCCACTTCTTAATCTTATCATTAACCAAAATCCACTCTAATAAGGCTTTGTTTTGTCATGAGGTTAATCCCTAATCATGGATTAAGTTGAGGAGCCTTTCTCAGCTTAAATGTTCTCATCTATTATCCTTCTATTAGGATGGTGTAATGGGTCTATTAAATCCTTGATTATGGCTTAAACTCATTACTTAACACTAAACAAAAACTCCAAAAACATCTAAATAAATGCAAGTAGGTTAATTATCTTAACCCTACATCATGGTGATTAAGTGTGAGGTGTTTACTTCACACTTAAGGTATTCTCATTACCCCTAATCAGAGGGAAGATGTGATGAGTTTACTAACCCTTGGTTTAGGCTCAAGCTCATTAACTTATGAAAAACTCCAAAAAAGCAATAAAAGATTGAAAACACCAAAAACAAACAATAATCGTCTCCTCCGGGATTCTTTTCTCATCATCTTCACTCACAAACGAGAACTTGCTTCTTCCATCTAATGCAAGACAGTTAGCACCTGAGCCAGACAGGTCATACACATGAGCATAGGCAAGCAAGCAGTTCACAAGTCAATTTCATCTTTCAGTCTCTTTGAGTCGAACTATGGTGTTCTGACTTCCTCATTGCACGAGAGGATACGTAGGCATAACTTAACTGTTATCGAACAAAAGTCTATGTATATTCCCCCTCTTCCAGTATTATTCTTTAAGCCTCATAGTCTTGAGCTTCACACTCTTTCCTTGCACTGACACTTCTTTATTTCACTTCACACTTTCTTCCAGCACTGACATTTGCATTCTTTCCAGCTTTTGCACATAAAATAACACCGACACTACCCCTTTAAACACAAACTTTCAAGCGTGGATCTCGTCGAGTACGACGGACAATCTGGGTGCTAATACCTTCCCAGGTTATAACCAACCCCCTTTCTCAGTTTCTCTGGTTCGCAACCGTCTTATCCATATTTTCTTAGGTCTATGCAGCATTACCTTTCCTTCGGGATAAAAATGCCTAGCTGGCGACTCTTTTTCATTCTTCTCCTTCGTCGACCGTTCGCGTTTGTACCGGGATGCAAATCTTTGGGAGCGACAACATGTCTACTTGCATCTTTAACCACTTGTGATATTTGAATTCTCATACATGTTCCATTGTCAAATGTTCCTTTTTGTTGATATATGAAAAAAGGTTTAAAGGAAAAGATTTGGTTTTTGGTTGAAAAGATGGTGAATCTTGGTTCAAGAAAGATGGGGAAGCCAAGTTTCCCACAGACGGCGCCATTGTTCTAGATGATTCCAAACAGATCCTCCAGGCCTTCGGCGTAGGGCAACAACAACAGTTGCGGGAGATTTAATGGTGTACCTGCAAGGTACTCCGACGATCAAGTAAGTTTCAGAGGGAGAATAAGCACAATTACAAAAGCGTTTAGGCAATAATGAATTGAGTATAATTGAATACATGATCCTCCAGAGGATGAGGGTATTTATAAGAATCCTATGTGGCTGAAATATCTGGTCGACCACTGGGAGTTTACCAGGTGTGAAGATCTAGTACGTGATCTTAGACCTGGTCTAACTGTGCCCACGATTCTATGAGGGGCAGTTGATCGCGTGATCTGTCAAATGCGTGAGGGGGAGGTCCCCAACGACTATAATTCTAACGACTATATTCTCCCAGATGACTATATCCTCCCCAACAACTATATTGTCTTCAAGAACCTTAATAGGTCTTGCCCAAAGTTGGACTGGATTGGGCCTTGTAACTCAAAATTATGCCTAAGAGGGGGTGAATTAGGCTAATTAATTTTTTCTTCGAAATATTACTAGTTTTTTCCTTTTTACTTTCCTAAAGTTTCTAAGTGATGAAATCAATAAAAACTAAAATTAAACGATACAATAAATTTATACCGGTTCCCCTCACAGTCCGAGAGTACTCCAGTCCCCTTTCAACACGAAAGAGATTTCACTATTGTTAGATATTTGTACAATCCTAAACCCAATACTTTTCCTACAATATTCTAACAACCAACCCACCAAGAAAAACCTTTTGGATTTTACAAATTTAAAGTCCTATTGAGAACAAACCTCTCACAACGGACCTCTTGTATCCACAATTCAATAACAAGGATTACAAACTCACACTTCTTATTCATAACAATCCTAAGAATAAGATGTGACAATAATGTATAATTCTGATTTTTTTATGTGATGGATGAAAATTTATCTTTAACTTATATCAATAAAAAAGATTGATCTTATATTTCAATGATACTTATTCACAAACACAAGTATGTTAGATGCTTAAGAATTTTTTGGATTGAATTATTTGACAATATGCAGAAAATTACTTGAACGAAAGTTAAAAACTTGAATATGTGAATTTATGAGAATTTTAAAATTTGATTTAAAGAGGTGAATTAATAATTTGAAAATCCATATATTTATAAGTGCATACCTCTATGAAACATGGCCAAGTATGAGAAATTATCATGAACAAATGCCAAGATGAAATGAAGAGGTCCCATGAAGAAATTCATGAAGAGGTGTCATGAAACATAATGATTTTTCAATTCTGTCCAGGTGAAAATCGATTGCACATGGCTTAACGTATGTATTTTTGAAAATCCTACAATATGCAATCGATTGCACTAATATGCAAATCGATTTGCATAGGATAATTTTTGAAAAATCAGCACATTTTAACATATGCAAATTGATTGCACCCTTATGCAAATCGATTTGTATTAAGAAAATTTTGAAAAATACTTAAAATTTAATATACTATGTTCATGAAGAAGTATGCAATGATGTATTATGGATTGAGCATCTAAGACCTTTGTTTTTGATAAGCATTACCATTTTACCTCCATGAAATATCTTTTGCTAGAATATGATGATTTGAACATTATGCTTTTATATCATCTTTGCCTTCTTATCACAATTTGCTTACTAAGATATTTGTCTTCATCAAAAAAATGTTAAACATAAGGAAGGTTGACTTCACAAGCCTTTCCCAACTGTGGGGCACCTGACGGTCCAATCCAAAACAATAAACGAGTATGCTTTATCTATTTCGACGTGAAACAAATAAAGACTTTAATCTCCAAGAGCGAGCAACAAGCAAGGGCTTAACCATTTTAAATTTCTAAAACAACACTCTTTAAAAGTAATCAACCAACACAGTTTTCTATAAAGAAATACATAGCCTTGAGTTCTCCATCATACCTGGAATTACGTAGGAGTAGGATTTTGAAATCTTGTCAGACACATTAATAAAAAAACCTAAAAAAAACATTCATTTCAAATTTCTCTTTTAAATAACTTGAAAATACAATTAATTTAAGTTAACATTCAAGCGCAAGCTAACTAAAAGGTTCTCGTTGAGAACAATAGACGTGAGGGGTGTTAATACTTTCCCCTTGCATAATCGACTCTCGAACCGGAATTTGGTAGCGACGACCATATTTCTTTTTCTCTTAAGGGATTTATCGATATTTTCCCTTTTCCTATTGTGTAATAAATAAAGTTCAGTGACGACTCTGTTCGATATCATTTTCCACGAGCATGCAAATGCCTCGTGAATTATCATATTTTTTGAGATATGACACAATCACACAAGGAACTTTTGTTCATACACTTTTATAGAAAATATTTTTGTCTGAAATTCTTTGTAATTCATTTGTGTATTTTGATTTGTTAGAAACATTTTGTAACACACTTTATATCTCAACTTTTGAGTTATATTTTCTTGAGTGACTAGGGTATAATAAGAAGTACTCAAGAAGAAATTGATAATTAGTCTTTACTGTTGTAATCAAGTTTGGTTATAGTGGATAAAGTCCTTGTGATAAGGTGAAATCACCTTGGTGGGTGGACTGGTGGTAGCTTTGTTAACAACGAACGAGGATAAAAATATTTGTGTTCATTATTTTTATTCTAAGTTTTATCCTTGTTGTTTTGGGTAGCAAAATATTTTCATTCTAGAAACCCAATTCACTCCCCATATTTCTTGTGTTTCCGTTACCATCATTAACAAGTAGAAAGATAATAAATATCAAAACTTGTAATACAATGAACCTTTACTGGATGATAATTGAATTAAGCTCCAGAAAGCTGATGTCGACATAATTACAATGCAAATGAATCATTAATAATATGGAAATTTGTAGAAACTTAGACTAAGGTGCAAATATTTCTCTTTGTGAGAAGATAATTGCTTTACAAAGTATTGAATTTTTGCCTAAAATTAAATATTTAAAAACTTCCTTCTTTCTCCATATAAAAGAGGTCCCTTAAAGTGGAGGAAAATCTGGAAGTGGGAGAGAAAAGTGGAAGAGAATTGGACTGAGAGTTGCAATGTGTTTTTTTTTGCTTCAAAGTCCAACGCGGGCGACATAGCCATGACGGCCTACCCATCATGAGTCAGGAAGCCATGAAGGACACCATGGCCGTGACAAGTTACCCGTCATAAACCTAAAACATGATTTTGCTTCTTTTTTGTATTTTTATGGTGTCACCATGGGCTTCAGGGGGTCATGGCGCCCGCCATCACCTTGCAGTAGGCGCCGTGACAGCTGCAAATGCCCAACTTCTCCTATTTTTGTCATTTTTTATTGTTTACCCGCACATAGGACTCTAAGTGATTTATACCTGAAATGTTCATAGAAATACCAACATAATACCATAAAATAAATGGAAAAAACCAAAATACGCATGCGAATCAAATGGAAAATATGGTAGTTTCTTAAGTTATCATATGGCTTAATTGAGAAGTTGTGCATTTCTTTGTATTTCTCTTGTATTAACTTAAAATATTATATCAACTCAACATATGTGTTTGTCTATTCACATTTTGATATTATCAAGCATATGTTGTTGAAACCAATTATGCACGGTAGGATAAGAAAATGTGCTCTGGCTTTAACAAAGTATTCTCTGACTTATGTGCCGTTAAAAACCATGAAAGGTCAAATCGTTGGTGATTTTACAGTAGATCACACAATAATGGAAGTAGCACAAAACTATATCAAGCAATTAGCATGGAAGTTGTACTTCAACGGTTCTAGTCACGCTAAAGGAACCGGCGTTGGAATTTTGATTATATCCACTAAGGAATTCCAACTATGTATAAATTCAAAATTAATGGTTGTTGCTCTAATAACGAGGTGAATATAAAGCCTTAATAAAAGGACATATGATATTGTTAGACCTAGGGGCAACAAGAGTCAAGATCAAAATGATTCATAATTAGTAGTGAAACTGTTAACAAAAGGTTACAGGTGTATGACGAGAATTTAATGATGTATTTTGTCAAGGTGAATTCATTGCTGAGAAGATTAGACATAGTCGACATTAAACATGTACCGTAGATTGAAAATCAGGAGGTCAATGACTTAGCCCAAATAGCTTAAAGATATAGAGTCTCTAAAGAAAAATTATAAGAGCTTATCAAAGTCAAAGATAAATTTATTTCGACCAGTGTACTTTCTACAGAGTTATCAAAGTCAAAATTGGTGGGAGTAGAAGAGTTAGAAGACTTAAATCCTTTTTTTGTTTGAAATTTTTGCCATTGACAGTTTGTGAAATGATGATTCACGAAGACTAGTTATAGAGTTCGTAAAAAACCCTGACAGGAAATACAAATCAAAATATAAAGCACAAGGCTTTAAGTTTCATCATCGTTGGAAACAAGTTGTTTAAGAAGATGCCTGAAGGAGTCTTACTTAAGTGCCTTAGCGAAACTGAAGCTTATTCGGTAATATTTAGTGCCCATAGTGGTTCATGTGGGGCCCATTAAGCATGCAAAAAGATGAAATGGTTGTTGTTTTGACAAGGGGTATACTGACCCACAATGTTGAAGGACTGCATAAAATTTGCCAAGGGGTGCAAAGAATGCCAGAAGAATGTGGGGATCCAACATGTCCCTATTAGTGAGCCACATTCAATCATCAAATATGGTCGTTTAGAGGTTGGGTGTTAGACTTGATTGGTGAGGTCAAACCTACATCATCTCAAGGGCATAAGTAAGTGTTAGTAGACATCGACTATTTCATGAAATGGGTCAAAACAATGCCTTTGGTGAAGTTGACCAATATACTTAGATCAATTTCATTCAAAGTCACATTCTTAGTAGGTTTGGGATTACTGAGACTAGGACTATAACCATAAACTAAGGTTTAATATTCACTGGCCAAAAGACGGTTGAGTTTGCTTTAGAACCAGGGATCAGACTTCTAACCTTTACCCCCTTATTACACCCAACCAAATGGTTAAGTTAAGGCTGCAAATAAAATCATAATTGGTTTGATCGAAAAACATATAGGTCAAAAGCTAAAGAATTGGGACAAGACTTTATATTAAACACTTTTGGCTTGTCGTACGTCCCCTAAGGAAGCAACCAACTCCACACATTTTCGACTGACATTTGGACATGATGCAGTACTTAGTACCTGCCGAGATATACATATAATCAATAAGAACTCAAAGGAAAAATGAGATCCCATCGAACCACTACTAGAGAATGATGATGGACGAGTTAGTCGACTTGGATGAAGAAATGTTAGTTGCCCTAGACGCACTACTACGAAAAACCCATTTAACAACGATTGGGAATGACATATAATGAAGCAGGTGAGCGCGTTGTTATGTAGATTGTCGTTATATATATGATACTTACAATCATGACCTAATAAGCATGATAATAAACTAGAAAACACGCTACTTATCACAACGAATTTTACAATACACTATTGTAATAAAATAATTGTCCTGGGTTCGATTCCCTACTACGCCATTTTGATATTTATTTTTTCCTATAGAATCTATAATGTTCACTTCACATATAATAGGATCAATGAGAATATTATATCAAGCAGTTGAGGCAGCATAAAACTTTGAATATAAGACAGACGCTTGAAAATCTAGAAATAACACCGAATAGACAAAGTTAGCACTCGCAGTGTTGAGCATTAATAGAGTATGTTGAGGCTGAAGAGTGAAGGCATCTGAATAATAGTTGCAACAATATGAGAGAGTAGCCAAAACTGAAGTAGAATCCACCATCATCAGTGACAGTTGAAATTGAACAATTCCTCGATGGAAAGTAGAACGTCGTCCCTGCTCCATTTCCCTTGCCCGGTACGGTTTTCCCTTCCGAACCATTAGACACCAGCCCTGTTTAATCACATGTTATCGCCAATTTTACTGTTAAATAATTTTACACTGTCAGCCAACGATCATCGAATATTCTGCTAAATCACACAGATATTTTTAATTTAGTGAACGATGAATTCCTATCGGATAAATCTAGTAACTTTTTATATTTTTTATTTATTTGCAGAAGCTCCTTCATAACTAACTTAGGTGATTATGATAATTTTTAAACAAAAAATGAAAGCAGAAAATAAACAAAGCACCTATTACCAAAGAATCATTGGGATTCGCCAAAATATCAACGCTACTGAGAGGTGGAAGAGTCGACGACTCTGTAATAATGTGAATCAAATAACAAATTTCAGCTTTGATGCTATCAATATCTCTAGTTAATTATGTACTATGGATCTAAATTCATGGAAAAGGAAGAAGAAAAAGAAAGAACCTCCAGAGATAAAATTGAGAGAAGAGATGGTTGGTGGAGGCGAAAGACAGAGGGAGGAAAGTGAAAGAAGCCTTGTGGAGTTAAGAGGGAAGTCGAGGATGTGATTGTCACGGAGGAGATAGCAGAATCAGAGGGAGTTAGGTGCGAACGACGATGCAAAAGAGTCGCAACATTTGGTTGAAGGTGTCTCCGTTTGGTTGTTCGGAAGAGACAGAACGTAAGAAAGACACCGAGAGAATTGAATTAGTTGATCGGTGCATGCTCCTCTAGATAAAGGTGGCGGCACTGCCGCTTCTGTGACAGCAAAGATACTCAGACTCAGCATGAGGAGGAGTTGGAAGAAAAAGGCGTTTCCCATGCCGGTAGCAGTAACAAAAACATAACGATGAAATGGTTACGAGTTTTGGCGGGAGAAAAATAACTGATTCATAGGAATTCTCATAAGTACCCTTTTATCTCTATGAAATTTTGTACTAGTAAGTACTTAAGTAACTCTAGTAGTTGATTAATTGAGCGCCTAATTAATTGCTTTTTCTTTAATTATTATTTATCACAAAATATCCTATTATTGTTAATTGCTTTCAAAGTTTCTATTAGGTTAAGGCTTAATATCAATATAAAATAAAATTTGAAAAGTACTTTGTATCTTTTATGAGTGACGTTTAATCAATTGAAAATTCGAGTTTTTTCTTGAAAGATGATAGAAATTCATGTTTGGACGCATTAAAAATCACACAAAAGACGTTGTAAGTGAGTCTCGCTCCATTTTTGCCAAAATGTAATCTAAGATGCATCTTTGTAAACACATTTTCTTAAAAAGTTAGAGCGGTTTCGAAGATGCATCTCTAGAATATCCCATGGCACAAGATTGAAATTCTAAGGTCCAAATTGATCTAAAAATTGTATGAATTAACAGGGGTTTCACATCTTATGTTATTTACAAAAACACATCACACCAGAATGAATACATATCCACAATCTACTTCAATGGCACGAAGCCCCCACTTCAATTCAGGGTCACCGAAAACACTCATCTCGTCGATTTGAGATCCAAATTGAATAATCTCTTGCGATATCCACAAATTAAAGAGTTGTCAAGTTCGAGTATTGTTTACCCTCAATTGACGACAAAGGGAGGATACGGTTCTTCACAAGTGTTTTTAGCCAATAATAACGAGTTTAGTTTACTTGTAAGATTAACTCAAAAAATATCTGAAGCAATTTATGCAAAATGAATATACAAGGAGAAATGTTTGTGAATGTATGTATGAAGACAAAGTGGGCGCAAACTTTAATAGTAAAAAAAAACTTGAATCAATGTAATAAATGAAAAGTGCAATAAATGATATTAAACAAAATTCCAATATATGATGTTAAAGCAAAGTGTTTCAATTAATGAAACATAAACATAATGAAAGAAAGGGACAAATACTCATATATGTTCCTCAAAAACAATTCCGCTCTTTGACCCAGATATTCCAGTTCTATAGAGAAATATATAAAAGTTGTTACCTTGATTATAATGTATGAGTCTGCTAGTTATACTAATCTACAAATAAGCGACTTTGATAGTTTATTCCTAGAAAATGGACACGTATCAACGACATGCACTTCAGTTTTCTGAAACATATCAATGGTGTGAGAACTTGTAAACTGCTGAAAACCATTACCACCTGTTCTTAACTGCTATAAATATATAATTGCTTGCTTGTCAAAGGTAGTTAGTGAGAACCCCTAGTGCTGGGGCAACTCTCTCAAGTTTTTGGTTTCCAAAATCTTATAAGTTTTTGATGTCTGTCGAATGATTCGACCTCGACATGGTGTCGAATGTTTAATTAGATATGTTCTTAAGATTCTTCAAAAACATGTTCAACATGTTAGTCGAAACGCTCCAGACGACGTTTTAGTTCTTGTCGAAGCTTGTCAATAAATGTTAAATCTAGCATTTTCCCAATATAGCATTTTGAAATTTTGTTCCTTATGGGACAAATGTCGAACATGAAACCAGTTGATGAAACTACACTTACGTCTAGGGGGTTGAGTCCACAATCCGAGAAAGAAATTTCACTATTAGTAGTTTAGTAAAACTAGACTTACAAGTAACAACATACATTATGTTTTTCAACGCCTCTCATAACATTACCCAATGACTTTCTATTTAGAGCCTCCCCATAAATATGAGAACCGACTCACTTTCTTCTCTGTCATAAAACCAATGACATGGGAAAACAACCACTAAACCCTATTGGTCAACTTCAATCTTAACAAGATGAAGGAATGTTGAATATTATAACTCAACTAGATAAACCTTCTATGTCAAGTTACTGAAACATATAGGCGTACATAAACAATGTTGATTACAACTCAACTAGACAAACCATTTATGCAAAGTTATTGAAACATGGGGGTATACATAAAGATTATGCACTAATCATATTAGGGTATTAGCGTGAATACACGACACACAACCTAACACTCTAAGATCTTCAATGTGAGTGTTTTCTTTCCAATGTAGGTTTTGATCTCCTTATATAGCAAATAACTTTGGGCTTTTTCCTTGTGGATCTACAGTTATTTTTTCCAAAATTTTTGCACAATTTGTTGGATATTTGATTTACTCTTTGAATATTTGCAACAAAAAAATATGATATGGTTTGTTACAAATTCAAATTTAAATCTCTTTTAAATACAATTTGATCTTCCAGTTGTCTACAAATCATATAATCCTATTGCTAAAACAAATAGCAATAAAACATAACTGAATCTTCTTAAAAGTTTCGATTAAAATGCAGCAATCTGGCGCTTGTTGGACAAGGCCCAGATGTCGAACCCACATGCTATAACATTGCACCTAGCATGTGATCTTCATACAACTTTAGCAAACTAGACCAATATGAATGTGCATGAAACACAAGAAAATGAGGTTGAATTGGGTTTCCAATTTGATAATTGTTCGCTCCCAAAACAACCACAAGAATAACAATAATAATAATAATAATAATAATAATAATAAAAGACACAAGCATTTTATCCTGGTTCACCATACTAGGCTACCTCCAGTCCACGCATCAGGTGATTTGTCTTAGAAAATGACTTAATCCAATAATCAAATCATGATTACAAAGCAATGACAACCTTTTGTTGATTATCTCAAGAGCCTGGCCTACTTGGTCGCTTGAGAAACCCCAACGATCACTGGCTCCTTAAGACCTAACTTACTTGGTTGCTTAATAAGATTTCTCAACGACTTCATGTCACTAACATCTTAAGAGCCTGACCAACATGGTCACCTGAGGAACATGACCAGAATGTGTTAACACAATTATGTTTATAAGTGTGCTTCTTAGATAAACATATTACACAAGATGAAGTTCAGATGTTTACACTTAAAAAATATACAATGAAAGTTCTAAGTATTGCTCTCTTTGATATGTTATAATGTTATGGCTTTAGTAGTTGCTAATATTCACACACATCCACTCGCATGCTTGCTTCACTCGCTATTTCTTCCTTTCTTTATTTTCTCTTTTATGCCCACTTTCTCTCAGGCATCCTCGACATTTTTAACCTTCCATATTCTTCAGAATATATAGAGGATGAATAGATCCGTTGAAGGATAAATCCGTTGAAAGACATAATATGAATTGATCTTTGAAGTATTTGTTGTATGAAGGTCGCTTCATGTATAACAGTTGAACAACATTTGCAGCAGAAAGTTGTTTGATGATGGGACGTGAGACGTCTTATTTACTTCAAAAGTAGATTTTATTTTTGAACTTTTGTCGCATCAAACAATAAAGACCTTTAATTCATATATTCTAGTTAGTGGCTTCTTATGAAAGTGGTTTGAAGCTTAAGTAAAGATTATAATCTGTCTTTATAAGGAAATCTCTTTTTAGTTGTACTTTCCTTGAGTATCTTACTCGTCATAACCAGAGGCTTCATATAATAGATGAAGTGAAGCTTGATCAAAGTCCATATCCTATATGATATAGACTATAAAGTCTATTCAGTGTGAGTCTTGAAAGTACGACAATCACGAGTGAGTATTGACTATAAGAGAATATTTCCTTTGCTTACCAACTTCTAATCAGAGATTTCTAATATAACTTGATGAAGCTTGAGTAGAGTTCAAAAGTTATCTTCAAAATATTAAAAGACTTCAAAGTCCTTTGAGTATTGGATTCTGAGACTTGCACACACTTATAGTCGGAGTTTTATCTGAGTTTGTCTGGATGGTTTCTTTTCAGAAACATTGACTTGATAATCTTGAAGCTTAACTTGCTAAAAACACAACTTTGTATTTTTCCTTTGTTAAACATGTGTTTTTTCTTTCTTCAATCAACTTTCTGATTTCTTCATACTTCGTTTACATTCATATTGATTTCTTTAATGGCATAATTATCTTTAGAGTTTGGCTTATATGATTGATTTTGTTCATACCTTGCTTCAAACTTAGCTTGATTTGAAGTTTACATTACATTTGCCTTTGTTGTCTTCTGAGTTGACAATCATAGTTGGCTTATTTCAGAGTCTTCAACTACCAGAGTTGTCTCCAGACAAACAATTGATGTTCCTGGACCAGAATCTGCTTTAATCAACAATTGCTCTTTCCATTTAGATTTTGTTCTGATATTTGAGTATCTACACACTTAACAAATAGTTAGTGTACCAAATTGTTCTTCTACACTTTGTTATCATCAAAATATAAAAGGAATGTAGATGTATAACCAAACTTATACTTACAATCTCCCCATTTTTTATGATAACAAACAAATGTATTTTGATGATTCTGTTTATAAAATTCCAGATTTAGGTTTGTAAGCTCCCCCTGAATTTTATACTTTCAAAATTATTTTTCTTCAGCTCAAATCTATAGAGTGAGGTTTGCAAGTTCTCCTTGAGTTTAAGATTCAAAATAATTTTGGTTCAACTGAAACTTCATATCAAATACATATCCATGCATTTGGATACACATATTTATAAAAATGTCAAAGATAGGTTTGTAAGCTTCCTATGAGTTCTATACTTTCAAAATTATATCTTCAACTTAAATCTGGAGACTGAGGTTTGCAAGCTCCTCATGAGTTTAAGATTCGAAATGGTTTTGGTTTCAATGAAGGTACGATTCAGGTAAATATGTTAAAAACTTAATAATAAGGTTTGTAAGCTTTTTCTGAGTATCTTAGACTATAAAAAATTATTTATCTTAAAGTATCGAGTGAGGTATGCAAGCTCCCTCTGAGTACAAGACTCTGAATTTTTTATTCCATGAAGTTCATTTGAAAATAATTATTTTTCGCTTTAAGGTTGTTAGATTAAATTCTTCAAAGTCATTATCATCGACCTCTTCAAAATGTTAATATTAACATGCTCTTTAGATCATTTTTCTACTCCCTTATGTTCAATGTATGGAATATTATTCACAGAATAAAAATAATAAAAATCATTACTTTTCTCCCCCTCCGTTGTCATAAAAAAGAATCTTAGAATGATACAATCGAAGGAAAATTAAAATGAGGACAAAGAGTATTAAAGAGGGAATGTCATACAATAGAGAGAAAAAAAACACAGAGGATGTGATTGTCATGGAGGAGATATCCGAAACAAATGGAGTTAGGTGCGAACGATGATGAGAAAATGTCACATCATTTGGTTGAAGGTGTCTCCGTTAGGTTGTTTGGAAGAGACAAGACCTAAGAGAGAGACAAAGAGAAATATAATTAGTTGACCAGTGCATCCTTCTCTGGATGAAGGTGGTGGCGCTTCCGCTTCTATAACAAAAAAGATATTCAAACTCATCATGAGGAGGATGAGGTGGTGGAAAAAGGTGTTTCCCATGTCAGTAACAGTTACAAAACAGAACGATAAAACAATTACGAGTTTTGGTGGGAGAGAAACTAATTGATTAAAAGGATCCTCATAATTTCCCTTTTATCTCTCTATGAAGACTAACGTCCAAACAGGCACTCTCGTATCCGTTTGTTCGCTTTTTTAAGTGTGCATCGCGTCAAAATATAACTGAATATTTTGTATTTAATTATGGTTTTAATTTATCTTTAGATTTCATATTTATTTGTTTGTTTTTTTAATGTGTATACGCAAAAAAAAAATATAAAATATTATTTTTCTTTAATTTTGCTTTTAAGTTAAATTATTTATTTAGTTAAATTAGGATGGAGTATAAATATTTTATTTGTATTTAAAAGTAGTTTATCATTAAATTTAAATTTAAATATTGAAATTTAATACATGAATATGATTTTACTCATATGCTTTGATTGCAATTGAGAAAATAAGGAAGAATATTTATAACTATATATAAAGGGGATATGA
The DNA here is from genome assembly GCA_963966055.1 of Lathyrus aphaca. Lineage (NCBI taxonomy): Eukaryota > Viridiplantae > Streptophyta > Magnoliopsida > Fabales > Fabaceae > Lathyrus > Lathyrus aphaca. Next base: position 26,448,020 of record OZ014521.1, on the reverse strand, counting down.
GAGTTGGACTGACATATCTTTTTTCTTCCAAAATTGTCCCTTAAATAACTTCTTATCCCATAAATGAATAACTTCTCAACATTTTTCAAATAAATAATTGAAATAAATAACTTCTCAACCTAAACCCATCTTTTGATCATGTTTTTCTGTTTTAATTTCATTAACTTTTAATTTTATAGAGCCATCGTTAAAGCACTAGGATTCAAATATGTCTTATTGATCGACTTTAGTCAAATAACGACTACTTTTTTAAATGCATTCAGACAAATTTTCCAAGACAAATATAACACAGTTTGCTAGATGAAAGGAAATAAAACTTACTCGTGTAGAACAAGTTCCATATGAATCTATAGAATTTGATATTGCTTCCTGCAACATAGACAATTAATCAAGCAATAACGGTGGGGTAAAAAAGATATATAGCAGATGTAAAGTTCCAAACTCAGATTATTGAATTTTGCTTTGGCAACGAGTCCATTTCAACGAAGACACAAACGATATAGGATTAAATTGTGAGGCGAATCTGGTAGATGAGCTACGAGAAACCGCCCACGTCCAAGAGTTTGCTGTCAAACATAGAACCTCTAAAAGATACAACTCCACGACGGATCTGGTCGACCAAGAACATAAATCTTAAATTTAGTTAAGGGACCAAAATTTAAGGCTATGTTTGGATTGATGGAACGTATCGGAGCGGAGCGGAGTGGAACATAGCGAAGCGGAATGGAGCGGAGCAGAATGAAATATAGATCCCACTCCATTGTTTGGATATCTTATTAAAAATATCACATTCCATCACATACACCCCAAATTGGATGGAACAAAAAATGAGGATTTGGATGGAATGGGATGGAATGGATTTCATCATGTTCCATTCCATTCCATCAATTATTTGCAAATCCAAACAATAAAATGAATTAATATTTCATTGTTTAGATCATTTAAAATTACATGGAGCAAGGCAAAATAAAATGATATAAATTCTATTCCATTTTATCACTTACTACCGTATTTCTTTCCTTTAGATTTCGACAAAATGAAGAGTTTGCATTGTTCCGCTCTAAAATTAACAAACGATTGCATGGAATTTTTATTTCGCTCAACTTCATTCAATTACATTTCTTTACAATTCGTTTATTTTATGATATGAAAATAAAATTTTTGTTTATTTATTTATTTATTGTTTCCTTCTCTCTCGGCACAAAATGGGTTATACGTTCAGGGTACCCGTCTACCCGACCCGGTTAGACAAACCATGCGAGATGAGGTTTATCGGATTGGGTGGGAAATGAAACCAGTTGCAGATTAGATTTCTTACAATCTCTTCTTCTTCTTCTTCTTGCATTTGCGTTCTTCATCTTTCTCAAAACCCTAACTCAATGAACCCTTTCAGCACCCCATGTCAATTCACCCTCTCATGAATTTGCGATAATAACAAGATGAACACTCTCTGCTACCCCAACAACAATTCCTATCACATTCACACTCACCGCCACACAACCCTTCATTCCAATCGCACCAGAACACGCCAACTTCTTCTTCGGAGACCATTCACATTTCTCTGCAAATCCTCTTCCTCATCCACCTCGAGTGATTTCGTGCAGCGTGTCTTGCAGGAAAATCCAAGCCAAGTCCCACCCAAGTATTTAATCGGTAAAAAGCTATATACTTCACAACAAAAAGAGAATTTGGAAAAAAAATCAAACGAGGGTATTTTTGATACGTTGCTGAAGAGGTTGAGGAGTTCTCAGAGGAAGAGTGAGAGTGATGAGGTTAGTGAGAAAGATTCTGTGTATTTGAATGAATTGCTTAAGAAGCATAAAGGGAAACTGTATGTGCCGGAGCAAATTTTGGTTAAGACTTTGTCTGAAGAGGAAGAGTTCAATGAAAATTTGAAAACTTTACCTATAATGAGTGTTGAGGATTTTAGTAAAGCATTGAGTAAGGATAAAATCAAGTTGGTAACTTCAACGGAAGATTATGGAATTGAGTATAGGGATTACATTGTGGAATTGAAGGAAATTCCTGGTGATAAAAGATTGCAAGCGAACAAATGGTAAAAGATGAAAAAATTAAAAGTTTATGTATATATGGTTTTATATAATTTATTCTGTGTTCATTGTGGTGCTCTGATAGATTATGTGTATGTGAAATGTTGTAGGGTTCTAAGGGTGGATAGCAGTGAAGCTCAAGCGGTTTTGGAGGAATATTCTGGACCACGATATGAGATAGAGAGTCAGCGCATTACGGTTGTTGATCTAGTTATTTTTTAACATTCTTGAAATGATTTAATATACGATGCATTGACATTGACATTGTTGGTGCTAATAGAGGAAATTCAATTAGCTTTGCTGTTTAAAGTTTCATTTTCTTTTTCCAAGGTTATGCCTAGCTTATGAAAATGTTTTCTGTTTCTATTTCATATTTTCACTTTTAATTGCGAAACTTGCTACTTGTTTTGATGTTTTTATTGTTTCATGTACATATCGTTGAAAATAGGAAATGGACTGAAAAAAGGTTACAGTAAAAATGTTATAGTTTTGTAATTAAAAGTGAAAACAGAAAGCATGTTTTCCATGGTAGTTAAAGATCTGATTTGAATCGTAAAATCCCACGATTTTGCAATTTTGCAATTTTGCTTATCCTTAGCGATTAAGAGTATACATTTTGAAACCATATAAACCGCATGTTACTATATATTTTCTTGCATAGTTTGTAGTTATAAACTCAGAGCTTAAGTCATTCAGCGCAGGGATGCAATCCTTTTTTGGATGATCATATATTATAATTGTTCTTTTAACTCTGAAATTATATTGTTGCAGTCTTGGGTGGGAAAAGCGTCAGATTACCCTCATCCAGTAGCATCTTCCATATCTAGCAGAGTGGTGGCCGAGCTTGGAGCGGTGACAGTAGTAGTGGCTTCAGCAGCAATTCTAGTTGGTGGTTTCCTTTCAGCGGCAGTATTTGCTGTTACCAGTTTTATATTTGCTGCAACTAGCTATACTGTGTGGCCTCTAGCCAAACCAATTCTCAAGACTTTTCATGGAAATGCTCTTTCAATGAAGGATAGGGTTTGGGATAGAGTTCAGGACATTTTCATGTACGGTGGCCTTCTGTCTAAGACGTATGAGGTTTTCACTACTGGCGGTTTATCTTCCAGTGTCATCCTCCTGAGTATAGCCCTGCCTATAGTTGTGGGTATGGTCCTTCTTGTTCGCTTCACTCTTTCAAGAAAACCCAAAAATTTCAGGAAGTGGGTAGGTGATGTGACTAAGTGATTGACTCAAAGTTATGCATGAATTTCTGAGCCAATTTTGTTCAATGGACTTGGCTGATAAGTACACTCATTCTTCAATATGCAGGATCTATGGCAGGGAATGAACTTCTCTTTATCAAAAGCTGAAGCTCGTGTTGATGTGTGTTAACGCCTATCTTTACATTAATCTCTCCATTCTTAAAATCTTTTAATTTTTATTTTTCTAGTCAAAGTCTTTTAATGTCATTCTTAGTTGCTGGTTTGGAATAACATTCTTTCAGGGTTCAACTGGAGTAATGTTTTCTGACGTGGCTGGAATTGATGATGCTGTAAATGAACTTCAAGAGGTGATTCTTTTATACAAGACTGTAGAGAAACTCTTGACCTTTTGTAGGGTGCAGATATGTTTCAGTTTGATGATAACATATTATTCTCTTTTTTATATTTTAAGTATTCTTGAAGGTTGTTGTTTGACCAATGCTACATGTTAGTCTCTTCTGCTGTCAAAATAGTTTCCACCACACATAGATAAATGGGAGGAGAGAGATTTGGGGGTGCTGGTTTCCCCAATTTAAAAAATCTTTTAAATAAGTTTAATGGAGATGCATTGTTGGTGTAAAATAATTTTTACCCGGATATCCAATGAGAACTTAATGTGTGGCTGTGAATGATTATATACAGTCTATAACACTTAATTACATAAGCAACTGCATAAAGAAAACATTGAAGAAGCCATAACTTATATAAACATTTTAGCGATTTTATTTAATTATTTTGAATAATACAACTTTACTCCCCTCACTAGTTATTTCCCTGATTTTCCCACCTTTTTTTCTTTTATCCCTCGTTTTAGTAGTCTCTTACTGTTTATTCTAATGGATGAAAACTTATGAAGGTTATGTATTATTCTCTTTAGTTGGTGAGGTACCTAAAAAACCCCGAGCTATTTGATAAAATGGGGATCAAACCCCCACACGGTGTTCTTTTGGAGGGCCCACCTGGATGTGGCAAGGTTAGATAGCTATTCCCAAGTTATGTTGGAGGTATGAATTTGTTTTGTCAATGTGTTTAAGTTTTTTCCTTCTTTTGCAGACTTTGGTAGCCAAGGCTATAGCTGGAGAAGCTGGTGTTCCATTTTACCAAATGGCTGGATCAGAATTTGTGGAATTTTTAGTTGGTGTGGGTTCTGCGCGTATTAGGGATTTATTTAAAAGAGCCAAGGTGATTCTGCTACTTCTTTTTCTGGATTTTTTTAAGTGGAGTGCTAGGATTACTTTTCTTTTCTTTCAACACTCACTCTCTTATTGCGAGAAATTCATGTGGCTCCCACCATTTTGAATACGGGGCTCACATAAAGTTGTGGGACCCACATGATTTCACCCAATAAAAAAGTGAGTGCTGGAAGGAGAGTGGTAAAGTGGGTGTTCCTAGCATTACTATTTTTTAAGCAATGTATTGATGCTTAAGTGCTAATGTGGTCACATTCGGGAATCATGTCTTATTGTTTCTCCAAGCTATGTACAGTTAACTTATAAAGCATTGCATGCATTGTTCTGGTCAAAGTCGTTTAGTTCTCGTGAATGGTTAGGTAACCATTTAAGGGTATTGATCACTTATAGAAACAATATAAGTCCATGTTCTTTGCTTTGTTTATTCAAATATCAAATATTGAACATTTTCAATAACCTTTTATTCATGTAGTAATTTTCTACTGTTCATTCCTCAATGAATTGTTATTTGTTTAATCAACATAATAATAATCCTTCAGTTCCTCACTCTTTAGAAGGAGAAATGATATTAAGGATATTCATTAAGTTTGCTTCTTCCTCTGTTTTCTTGTTGATAAGTTCATTACCTCTGCTTCACGTGTTGCTAAAAATGGGTGGATGGTTGTGGTATAAGGACAGGTGGTGCTGAACATGTGATATAGCTGAGTATAAAGTGTTTTTCCGTTTGATTTTTTGAAACTGGTGTACATTGTAAAGTTTCAGGTTTGTATGTTAGTGATTGATGGGTACTCAAATATTTGTTTCTCTTTGCAGGTAAACAAACCATCAGTCGTATTTGTAGATGAAATTGATGCATTGGCTACTAGGTATGACTGTATGATTTTATATTATGAACAGTGTGCATTGTTTGTCTTTTTTTAATGGCAAATTGTTAGGGAATAATAACAATGGTTAATTGTTAGTATATATTTTGTGAACATGCATTGTTTGTGTGTCCAGGCATGTTCACTTGTTTAGTGGAAATAATGAATTTACAACATCCACACAACTCAACCTTAAGCCAAATGAAGTGATGAGTGAGGAACTTAGCAAACCCCGAGTCCTTACCGAACATTGACCTTAAGCAAAATGAAGTGGCGGTTGAGTCACTTAGCAAACTCTGAATCCTAATTGAACATCGAGTTTTATTTTAAAACCATTAGACACCTAAATTTTCCCAATAGGTTGGTAAGCTTTGTATACAAAGTAATTGCAAGGACTGTCGGGTTACTTGCAATGTTAATGTATTGGTTAGTCTAGTCTAGGTATTGGTTGTCACATATGCCGTTTTTACAAACGAGAAAGGAAAGGCAATTGGACTTGTGCAAAAATAGTTTTTACTTTTTACTTTAGTTCATGGTAGTTGATTGTTTTACTTCAGTTCTTGAATTATGAAAGTTCATTATGGGAAACTAAAAATTATCAAAACCATTGCCAAGCTAGATATGCTGCATGTTTTACACCTGCTGTGAATTTACTTGCTAAGCCCCCTAAGCAATCTCCCCACCTGATTGTGAACTCGTGTGATCAGGCGACAGGGTACTTTCAAGGAGTCATCAGAAAAGTATAACGCAGCAACCCAGGAAAGAGAAACTACATTGAATCAATTGTTGATTGAGCTTGATGGTTTTGATACTGGAAAGGGCATCATATTTCTAGCCGCCACCAATCGTAGGGATTTGTTAGATCCTGCACTTCTTCGACCAGGTCGCCTTGATAGAAAGGTTTCTTTCTGTGGCGGAGTTACTGATTTCTTTCTCACTTTTAGTGGTAATACACTGTTAATGGTCATTTAGTTTTTTCTTCCTGTAGATCAAGATTCTCCCTCCAAGTGCAAAAGGAAGATTTGATATTTTGAAAATTCATGCTACCAAAGTAAAACTGTCAGATTCTGTTGATTTGTTCAGCTATGCTAAGAACCTACCTGGTACAGGCTCTTTGTCTTATCTTTGAAATTTTCATTTCAATCTCTGAACAAATTTATTAATTCCAGGATGGACTGGAGCAAGATTAGCACAATTGGTCCAAGAGGCAGCTCTTGTGGCTGTCAGGAACCGACATAACTCAATTCTTCGGTCAGATATGGATGAAGCAGTTGATAGACTTACCGTGGGACCTAAATTTCTTGGAATAGAATTAGGTTATCAAGGACAGTGTCGTAGAGCAACTACGGAAGTGGGGGTTGCAATAACTTCTCATCTTCTCCGGCGATATGAGAATGCAAAAGTTGAATACTGCGAACGCATCTCAATAGTACCCCGTGGTCAGGTCCTTGTTCAGCTTCCTTCACTATATGTTATCGTCAACTATCTCCTATGTGCATTTTTGTCAATCTTTCCTATGCTAATGTTTGAGAAATTGCCAATGCCTACATGGCATATTAATAAAGGACATTCATCTGATACTGATAAGTTGGAGAATCTGGGATGAAATAGTATGATAATCCAAATGTGAATTAGAAAGCAGAGGAGAAAAGACCAGGAATGTAGGGTATACTGTCGAATTGGAAATTATATTGGAAATATATGGCAATTGACAGTTTTAGTAAAAATCAAAGCTCTGTATAGTAATGAATAGGAAGAAAAGCCCGTTAGGAGCCAATCTGAAATACTATCTAGTTAAGGTTGTTTGATTTCTATATAGATAAGGCTATTCATTATTATTTACTAACGGAAAAAGATACCATCTGGCAGACATTATCTCAATTGATTTTCCAGAGGCTGGATGATGAATTGTATATGTTTGAACGCCGGCCTCAATTGTTGCATCGTCTTCAGGCATGTAAATTACTGAGTATATGAAGTTGCTTCCTAATTTTTCGCCCTTAAAGTTACTTATTTCAGTTTGAATCTGTCTTGATTTACAGGTTCTGCTTGGAGGTAGAGCTGCTGAGGAGGTCATCTATGGACGCGACACATCAAAAGCCTCCGTTGAATACCTTGCACATGCATCCTGGCTTGCTCGCAAAATACTAACCATGTTAGCAAAACCACTTGTAATTTTTGTAATTACTTCTGTGCTTAGTGTCAAGTGTCATATACGCTCCTTTCTCCCTTTCTACTTGCAGTTGGAATTTGGAGGATCCAATGGTCGTACACGGAGAAGCACCCCCTTGGAGGCAGCCGGCTAAATTTGTCGGACCAAGGCTGGATTTTGAAGGGTCTCTTTATGATCATCACGACCTGATTGGCCTTCCCATAAATTTTAATCTTGATGCTCAAGTTGCACAAAGATCTGAAGAATTGATACGTGACATGTACCGAAAGACAGTGTCTCTCCTAAGAGGGCACCATGCAGCTTTGCTCCAAACTATTAAGGTAAATTTAGAGTGAGATCTGAGTTATGTTGTTCGTGATTTATGAGTGAATTCAAACATATTTCAGTTACTTAATTGTAGTATAATCTCTGCAGATATTATACCGGCTTCATACCACTGGTGAAAACTGAAAATAATTCAACTAACATTCTGTGTTGTGCTCTTTTTCTTGTTTAAATTTGCATTGTAGGTTCTTCTCAATCAGAAGGAAATGATTGGTGAGGAAATAGACTTCATTTTGAACACATACCCTCCTCAAACACCTTTACATCTTTTGGAGGAGGAAATTCCTAGCAACCTTCCTTTCATGAAAGAACAAGCGCGCGATAAGGAGTACGCCATACAAACTCAATCGAAGGAAGAAACCGTGTGAGATCTTTATCAATTCTGTTTTAAAAACAAGATTTGGTTACTGGATTTTTTGGCCAATCAGTGCTTCAGGATTGGAAATTGCACCGGGGGAAGATTCTTTCAAGGATTGTGCATGAAAGGCTGCATTAAAAGCTTTTCAATGAGAAAAGAAGTATATGTATTTTGTCCATAGCATATGTATTATGCCGTGTTTGTATACCACAGGCATGTCTCTGTTGTATTAAAAAATTAGTTTTTTTTTACTAGATTTTTAAAGAGTAGTTGAATAAATTGTATCAAGATATTGGCATAATTTATACAATATCCTGATCATACTTTCAAAGGATGTTTCAATCATTTACCTGAAAATTTGAAGAGTCTCGTGTTAAAAAGAAAGATAAAAATTGAAGGGTCTTACGAATTGCCAAATCTGTAAAATCATATGACATTACATTTTTATTAAATTAAATTTATAATAGTAACAATTAAAGGATATAATTAAAAAAAATAACAGTTACTTCTTCATTAGAAAATAAAAATGATATTAATTTTAAAACAAATTTTATTTGTTAAAACGACGGTCTTTTTGAATCGGAGGTAGTGATGTTGAATTTGCAAAGATTGAATTCATTTAAATAATGTTTTCGTCCTTGTAAGGTAGTTAGTTTTTGGTTTTCGTCTCTGTAATCTTTTTTGTTTTATTTTTGTCCTTATATTTTATTTTTTGTTTGCGGTTTAGTCCCTAAAGTTAAAATCTGCATGTTTCTTACGGATTTTTATGTGGAATTTGATTTTAAGGATTAAAACGAACGCGAATGTGAAATATATGGACGAAAACCAAAATAAATAAATTACAGGAATAAAAATAAAAAATCCGTTAACTATGGACAATAATACTGTTTAAACCTATAAAATATATATAAAGTGGACGAAGCTTATTTGAAAACAAAAGGACAAATATGTTAATATTAATTATTTATAACACTCTTCTTTCGATGTTAGTTGAGAATATCGTTAAAATCTTACAAGAAAAATCCAGTCGAAAACAATCTAATGAAGGAAAAATGGTAATATATCCTTTGAAGATGTTAGAACAAAAGCACCGAAGAACACAATGAATGCGCAATAAAATTGTAATTGCAAGATACTCACTAATTGTTAGAAAACTTAGTAGAGAAGAAAGAGAGAGAATAAAGATGATTCTCATTGATTGTATTTATATTTTATGTGTTACAGAATTGTTTGCTAAGCAAGTTATCCACATAAAGGTAATTAATTAACAACCTATTTGTAACACACTTGTTAACTAAATGGTAAAATGCAGTTATGAATTAATCTAAACAGAACATAAATTTATTTTTTTCTCAACTGAATGATTATTTTTTAGACGATGAAGACCAATCTTTTGTATTTTATTTGGGAGTGACTTTGTCAAAAAAACTGTAAGATTATCACATAGACAAAATCATTAGTGAAAAGAGAATTTGGAGAAATGTGTTTTGTTTGGCTCCTTTAATATAACAATATTTCAACCGAGCGATGCATGTAATATTATCTCCATATTTGATTGTTGTATTTATTTTTCGAATAGAAAACCACAAGTCTCTTGTATGTGTTGAATTAGAGATCTCAACCAAATACATTCTTGATTTGCCTCATGTAGTGTTACAAATTATCCATGAGTTGAAGAAGCAGCTGTTATGGTTTGTTTAAAAAAAACCCATCAAATATCATCACAAGTAAACAAGTAATTTGTAAAGATTTGATAAGTAACCTGCAACTCTAAAGTAACAAAGTATATGTCTGACTCAATTCCAATGTCTTTATGTATGTGAAGAACTATATATTTATACTAGATTGACGTCAATTGATATCATAACGTTTACAATTACCAAAATACATAATTTCTTGAATTTTACTAAGATATGATACTTCAAGATCAAATAGTTTTTCACCATCTTCTCAAGGCTTGGAAGGATTTTCTCCATATCTAGTGATCTAATAATCATTGGGATAGACAACATATGACATCTATAATATAAGAAAATTTGATGTTCTGGAAAAGTCTTTTCTGTCATTCCTTCTAATTTTGACCCCTAAAATGGGGGCAATTTTGGTCCTAAAATTACTTTTTGCAACTGATGATGTCAAGTTGTTGAATTTTGTTCATGATTGGCTCAATGACTAGGCATGAACCAATCCACTCCCACATCCCGGACGACCCAATAATCCAAATCCAACCCATTAAGGCCAAAGAGGACCAGCTTTCCCCTACTCCTCAGCCGAGGAGAGATGACCAACCAACCTCGAACATGGTCATCCATCTCTGCCTCCTCAAGAATTCTGCTCGATATCCGGGAAAAGTCACCCAGAAACAATCCATGTTCGCCCCTGCTCGATATCACATCCTGACCAACGCAAGCCTCTGATTCGAGCAAGATTGTCCATTCTAACGACTAGTTTCTAGTAGTTACCTATTTTCGGGGAATCTATGATCTAGGCCCAAAATAGGGACCAATGGTCAAGCGTTGGGGGAATTATATAAACCCTCTCATATGAGAGGGCCATGTATCCAATATTCACTCTAAGAATACTTTCTCTCTCTCTCTCTCTCGTACTTGCTCATTCTTCTGCCCATTCTTACTTTGGCATCAGAGTGTCTTGCAGGTACACCCCTTCTCTCCTCGACAATCCTGCACCGACGATGTAGTCCATGGCCCATTCAAGGTTCTGATCAACCAGAAAAATCAGTGACGCCGCCTGTGGGAAACAGGTTTCCCCGTCGTTTCTCCCCGAAACTCAAAGACTAAAGCAACCAATCAAGATTCCTCTCATGGATAACCGCAACAATGTTACCGATGCTCAAATCACCACCACTTTCCCCATCAAGCAGACGAAAAATGGCAGAACTCATCCCCTCCTAGGGGTAAACAATCACCATCAACGAGACGAAGCTACAACCTCCTCGTCTCCCGATTCCATTATTGAACCAGAGCTCGCTCCTAAATACCTTTGACTTCTCCCAGTGCCGCATGGCACCGATTTGACCATCACTTCCCTGGTCGAACCCTTGAACTAGACCAACATCCTGATCCTCCGACACAGCGAGAGGGGCTCTGGAGGATTCCCACCATTCCAAGTCTCCTCCCCTAACTCGCGAGCATAGTAAGTCACAAAGCCTTTTTCTCAGTCGAAGAAAGAATCGTCAAAGGCCAGCTGAGTCAGGATCCATCAAAAAATGTGACTGCATGTCTCCCCGAAGACAACGCTCCCCCGGAGCCAAGAAGACAAGAAGAGAGCTCCAGACAGAAGTCCAATGCTCTCCTCTAGCCATACCCAAGACTCGCTCGAGAACCCCTTCTCCCCGATGTCCGAAAATCAATTGTCCCCGTTCTCCCTCGTATAGCTCTAGTGACGAGGATGAACATCGAGGCCCCCTCTCCTAGGAGATCATGTCTACAAGATTGCCTAAGGGTCTAGAGAAGCCTCATCCTCTAGGCACCTACGATGGGACAACTAATCTAGACGAACACATTGAGAATATTGGCGTTTTTCTCGAATACCGCGGAGTTTGGGGCGCGATAAAATGTAGATTATTCCCGACCATGCTCAGAAAATGGGCGATGGCCTAGTACAAAATTATTTCCTACAAGTCGATCACCTCCTGGAGACAATTGGGGAAGATGTTTTCTAGGAACTTTACTGCCTCTCGTCGACATCCCAAGACTGAGGCCTCCCTCGAACCAATTATACAGGGAAGAGGAATCTTAGCGAGCATACACCGAAAGATTCAACAAAGAATTTGTCCAAATATCAACGACCGACGATATGAAGAAATACCTACTATAGCACGGGCTCCGTCCCACAATAATTTTGCCAAAGCCATCGACATTGAAACATCGGTCACGTTTGACGTCTTCCTTCCTTAAGGCCCAAGCATATATACAACATGAGGAGTAAGAAACAGACAACACTACGTGTGACTCCATGCATCAGGAGGATGTCAAATCGGCAAGAAACAATGAGCCATCGAAATCTCGTCGGGAAGGAGACAAAAGAAAGGAAAACCATTCGCGAGAGCAGCGAGATCACAAGGGACCATATAGGCAGTTCCATGAATAGACCTCTCTTCGTGTCACGAGAAAAGATCATATCAGAGTGCGCCAATTATGAATTCTGTCAGGATGGTGTCTGGTTCCCCAAGCAGCTCTCGGTCAAAGCAAACACAGACAAAACAAAGTATTATAGGTTCCACAAAAGCCACATACACAACACGGATGACTGCATCCATCTGAAGGATGCCATTGAAATACTGATAAGGAATGACCACCTGAAAAAGTTCACTAAAGGGAAGAAAGTTCCCCGTCCAGAGGTCCAAGAATCCAAAAAATTCGAGGAAGTTGCTCCCGCGCCCACATATGCAAACCTCTAGGTCACTCTGAGCATCACACGACCTGAAGAATTTTATGTGTCCGAAGAGCTGGGGAGCCTCCTAAATTTCGCAGCATGTAACTCATGTGGGTGATTTCCCTCCGCTATGGTGTACTATGGGGGAGGTTTCAACAAAGTGACTGTAGGTTTGGTGAAGCGTAAATTCAACCACCTTATTAGCAAATGCTCGAATCAAAACTCTACCCTCGATCATCCTCTAGGAAGCTCTGTTCCCATTTCCTTCTACCGCAAGGAGCTCCTCGGTGGGGCTCGAACTCCAACATCCCTCTGCTCGTCATGGCCAAGATGTCAAACTTCGATGTACGACGAATCTTGGTCGACTAGGGAAGTTCTATGGACATTATGTACTCCCAATTATATTATACTTTACGACTAGATGAAACACACCTCACCCCGTATGTGGGTTCCTACCTGTAGGGATTCAATGACTCCATGACCAGACCATGAGGTTACATATATTTGATCGTGACATTCGGGGCTGGAGAGACGACCAAATCCGTCAAGGTGCAATTCCTTGTAGTAGACTGCACATCGCTATACTAGTGCATCTTTGGTCGACCAACTCTGGTTGAACTCATAGTGGTACCGTCCACAGTGTACCTGAAGATGAAGTATTACACTTTCACAGGACATGCAGTTACCTTGGAAGGAGATATAGAAGCTTCCCGAAGATGTTTTGAAGCCCCCTCAAAGGGTTTTAACTACATCAACACCTAATCAAAGACTACGACTAAGCTAACTTTTCCCAGAAGCTCCGAGGATCCAAAGCCGCTCCCCGCGTTGATTATGTCGACCTGGACAACCGGTTCGCCGCGGAAGAAAAGGAGGCGCAGACACTGTCGAGCAGTTCCTCCATACTACGACCCATTTTAGATGGAGACACTGTATTTTTTAACTTAATTGTGCTGATTTTTACACTGTGCAATCGATTCTGAGCAGTTCCTCCATACTACAGCCCAAAATTTATATTTTAGCCTATTTTTGGGACTGTTTTGGTTTTTCTTCCCCTTTCTTGTTGTTTAGGCCTTGAAGTACATTGTTTAGACTAGTTTCTCTTCAATTTCAATGGACTTTTAATATGATTAAAGTAGATAATATTCATTAGTTCAAATCTATCTTTAAATGAATTATTAAATTCATTTTAGGTGCTTTGAATTATTGACATGTTTTCACACTTAAATATATCAATTAAAAGTGATTGAACTTGAAGATGAAAGGATCTTGAAAGTGTAATTCAATTTGGCTTTTCTCTTCACCTCTCTCCCTCTAATTCTCTTTTATTTTGATCGATGAAAGTCTTATAAATCTTAAAATTTCTTTATTGAATTCTTGATCAAGACGAGATCGTTACCTATTTTCTTTTCATGCAGTATTGCTTCCGGATGACGATCTATATATGGTTCATCTCGCACTAACATCGTTTTGACTGACCTCATTCTAGGGTAACATCTATATAAGTTACTTGGCGTTTTCTTAACGTAGCACTACATTTGTCCCTTTCCAAATCGAAACCTAAACTTTTATGGCCCAAGGTGACACTTGACAAGCCCAATGATGATTTATTTTTTGCATTAAGTTCAACATCTATGAAGCTTATTGCATAGAGGTTTTGATCCTATCAATCTTCTAACAAGTCTTCATTAACCTTGACTTAAGTGCATTGGTCAATTGTTATAGTTTAGGACGCGAGACAAAATATTCGAATCGGTTGCTTTTTGAGGTTTATAGCATTTTTATCTTTGTGGATGATTAAGTTTACCACATTATTATGATATATTGTTTATGTTTCTTTCTTGCTCCCTGTATCTTTTTATTTTCCTTCTCTCTCCCTTTTCTTTATTTCTTATGCTTTAATCATCCATTATCATGTTTATGTTTATGTCATTTTCCTTGTGTACACTTGGACCTTATTATCTTGCTTATGCTTTTTCTCTTGTCCATTTGGACACAAAACATTAATAAAGGCCTAAACACTTTAAAAGACTTATGCTCTTATTTGTGGATTGTGGTTACTATCTCTTGCATTGGAAGATCTCTTCATTTGGACTTCTTGGCTTGATTGTGGACTTATGGACTTAGTACTAGGATCTATCCCTTTGCTTGATTATCATGGAGTTGTTATTCTAGCCTTTATTTGGCTCATCATTTGCTCAAGAGGATGAAATTCTTATATTGCTTATACTTTGAAGTTGTCATACCCCAAATTCGTCCTACCTTTTTTGGTTAAAAATCCAAAATTTGTCATTTTAGTTCTCTGTCTAACCACCATTTAAAAAAAAATCAAAAATGTATTTCTCTCTTTTCGTATTATTATAAGTTTTATTTTTTGTTTAATTCATTATCAAAAAATTAAAAAAAAAAATCTATTTCTTATCATCTTTTATTATTAATATTTTATTACCATTATCGTTATTATTATTATTATTATTTTTATTTGATTTATTAGTAATTTTATCAATTCTTTTTTTATTATAACCTTTTAATTTCTTTTTATAATCCACTTTTTATTAAAAGTTTCCTAAAAATACATCCCATGTTTCTCTTTTATTTTTATTCTAAATAATTATTCAATTCTTCATTCAAATTTTATTTCTAAAAGCCCATTATCATTTTCATTCTTAAAATCCTTCATTTGTACAAAACTACATAATTTCATTTGTTATTATTTTTATTACCATGTTTATTTTTATTATTATTATAGTTATTTTTACTATTATTCTTATCATTTTCTTTTTTTTATTATTTTATTTTCTTTTAGTTACTATCACCATTTGTTATTGTTATTATTATTAAACCTATATTAGTATTATATCATTTTACTGTTGTTATTTTAATTACTATTAATTTCTATTATCAGTTATTATTATTATTATTATTATTATTATTATTATTATTATTATTATTATTTGTTTGGTTATTCATAAAAATTCCAACCTTTGTTTGCAACGTTTTAAAAGAAAAAGTCTGATCCCACACTTTTATTTTCTTTCTCAGCAAACAAAAAAAGTATAATATTCCAACCCCACAACATTCCAACCAATTTCTTGCCTTTCCCCAACGTCATTCTTTTTTTCCACAATCCCACTTTCTCTACACAACAGATAATCCGCAGCTTCCACTCACATCTCAAAACGGCCCTAATGCACAATTTACAGCTCATTGAATCTTTCATCCCTCTTCCCAAAATACCCTCTAAATCCCTTCTATATAAGGAGTGTCATGTCACAAAGAAGAGAGGAGAAAACCAGAAAAAATTCTACAAACATATAAAACAAAAACGAAATTACCATTCTCTCACGAGCACTCACCTTTCTGATACTCACCATTCAAAACTTGCAACATCACCATTAAAACGAGAACCAATCTGCCATGCTATACACTCACAAATAACGTCCAAATAACCTTCATAAATCACCACCTCCGTTTACCTTCATCACATAGCAAAAACCCCAATCCGCAACCACTCACCGCCATAAACACGAATACGTAACCACATAAATCGCAAAACCTTTGCCAAAACAACATCAAGAAAACTCAGGAACCGAAAACTCCCAAACTTGTGAAACCAACGAACCAAAAAATCCACGAAACCAAAACACCACCCTTCAACCTGTTAAAACATGTTCACGCATCCCACCCTCTACCGCCATCTGAACCACTTGAACCAACACCCAAACCGTATCATACTCACCGTGAAACACAAACGAAATCCAGAAATCGAGAGAGAGTAGAAACCGAAACCAAAATCGCAGCAAGAGAGATCCGAGTGAAGCCTTCACTACTTCCTCTTTCAACCGAATATGACCCATCGCGAATCAACCCTCACCACACAAACCACAACCATAAACGAAACCGTGACCATAAACCACCGGCGGTGTTTTTGCATGAGAGAAGCTGAGAGGTGAGCGGTGAGCCGCGAGGAGGGAGAGGCGAGAGAGAAAGAGTCTGCGAGTGAGAAAATTCGAGATCGCCGGCGGAGAGAGACTTGAGGGTAAGTCTGTGTTTGCTTTGATGCGTGAGGAGGAATGCTTTTCTTTCTTTTTTTTTCCTGCTGATATTGTTTGATAAATACCTCTTATCTGTTTTAAAACTTTTTTATTTTAATTTAATTTTCTGTTTTTTATAGAAATCTAGGGTCATCATTATGGACGAAATGGGCTTGGGCCCATCTGTCTCTACATCCAGTATGTACACACCACACACCCTACCTGTCTTCTTTTTTTTTTTTTAATTTTATTTTACATTTTATTGTTTTAATTTGTATTATTATTATTATTATTATCATTATTATTATTATTATTATTATTTGTTTATACTTTATACTTTAATTAAGAAAAATCTAAGAAAAAGTGTTATTTTAATTATGTTTTCTTATATATTATTTTCTAGTTGATTTTCCCTTTTAGGGGCCAATGATATTAACACATTAAATTTTTTTCAATATTTTAATTGGAGAGTTTAATTAATATGAGGCCATTTTTTTTTTATTATTTACTTAATTTATTCAATTATAACAAAACAAGTTTAATTTAGTTTTTTTATTTTTTATCATATCATTTCAATTATTAAATGTATTATTAAGTTTATTGTCAATTTAATTCAATTATTTGTATCTTGCAACTTCATTATAATTTAATTTATTTTTACATTGCAATTTGATTTATTTATTTATGATTATTATAATTTTTTAATTTAATTGAATCACGAATTAATGTAAGCCGAGCATCGTGCCTCGCCATCTTTTTTCCGAACGCAAATCATTCAAATATTTTTATAATTAAAATATCGGATAAACCGAATTCTGGAGTCGCGCATTCCTCGAATTCTTGAATGAACACTCCCGAGGCTCACCCCGCGGGACGTCGTTCATTCGACTTTCCGTAATTAAAACATTTAATCGAAATATCAAATAATGAAAGAATTGAATTTTGGAATCTCGCATTCCTCGAATTCTCGAATAAATTCTCCTGAGGCCCGCCCCTCAAGACGCAGTTTATTTATCCTTTCATTCTTAAAAAACCCTAATCGAATCAAACATTTTTTTCTTAAGTGAACATTATTTAAGTCCTTTCTATCTCAAACAAGCTAGCGCTTCAGCCTCCTATCGCGAGAAGACAAGCCAACGCTTAGCAGTTAGAATACGATTCAAATAACTGTTCATTAAAACAAATCGATCAACCTTAGTACCACGAACTACGAAGCTCTGACTTTCCCATTGCACAAGGGAATACGTAGGCACACGGATATTACTCCTTGTCGAGCACCCTAGGAACAAAATAACCCATTTCCCCTATTAAGCTTAGATTTAGAATCGTTCGCATTTATTTTATTCGAAGAAAACAAAAAGCATAAGTCAACATTAGATCGCAAGTTAAACTAAGAGGTTCCCGTTGAGTACAACGGACGTAAGGGGTGCTAATACCTTCCCCTTACGGAATCGACTCCCGAACCTAGAATTTGGTTTCAAAGACCTTGTTCTATTCATTTTTCTAAAAAGGGTTTCTCGATATTTTCCCTTTCCTTAATTGGAATAAAATAAGTTCGGTGGCGACTCAGTTGTTTTAATTTTTATCCGCGGTATTTTTTTATATCGCAAGGTCGTATTTTTCGAGGTGCGACAGAAGTGTATTCAAGTGGTTACATTTTTCCTACCTTAGCTTTTATTTTGTGTTTTAGGATAGTCACTTCATCTCATCCTCTTCTTTAATTTTCAAAATCTTCTCCCTTTTTTAAAGGATTCTTGTTTTAAAACTCTCACCACTTTCATAAATTTAAACCTTGACTTTTGTCAAGTGGTTTTACTTCTTCTTTCCTTTTAATAAATGCTAATGAACTTAAACATATTGACATTAATGTTCAAAAATTAAAAAGAACCAAACCCACTCAAGTTGTTTAGTGCCTTTGTTACACAATGTCTCTTTTTAAGTTTAGACACGAGTCATTCTCATAGTCGGGTGTAAGTCTCCTAATCACCATGGTTGTAGTTTGATGTAATTGAGCCTCTTGTCATTTGTGGGGGTTTAGTTGGCATACTCTTATATTTAATCTGAGTTGGAGGCCTCCCTATAATGATGTATGATTCCATGCCCTCATTCTCATGGTTGATTAGTGGAGTTATCCACTTAAAATGATAAATTGTCTTTACTTCTTAAAAATAACCAAAACCAACAATCTTTGTTATTTTTACCACGAACTACGAGGTTTTGATATTACATAGAACTTTGTGGGTACGTAGGCATGAGACAATAAGTCTTTCCAAACACAAAAATATAAAAATGAATTCTCTTCTCATCCCATCAATCTCATTTAACAAACATTTTCAAACCAAGAGTTTTGAATAAATCAAAGAGGTTCCTGTGGAGTACCATGAACATTTTGGGTGCTAACACCTTTCTGTTGGTGTAAGCCCTAGAGGTCAATACTTTTGGTACTTGTATCAAATTATTTATTAATAATAAAAGACATTTATTTATTATGTTTACTTTTCCAAAATGATAAAGTCCCTATAATATCTAGTTTGTTTAATGAAATATTAAGTGTGTTAATCATGAGATTCCATTAAACATAAGGACATTATTCTTAAAGTATCCATAGTCGAGCTTAATGTGAAATGGGATATCCTTAAAGAATTAAGACTATTATGTATATAGAATGATGATCACATCTCATGGATCATGGAAAAAGAGTTATTAAGTCTTAACATAAGTATGAATATTAAGAGTAACATTTATACTGGATTGACCCACTATGAGAGTACTACATAGAATGTTATGCGAAGTGTCATAAGTTACTCTCATGGTGATAGTGGTGTATACCACCCTTTGACCTGAAACTACTAAGGACCCTAGATATAAAGTCAAGTACGTTATTGCTGATCAAACATTGTCCGTAACTGGATGATCATAAAGACAGTTGATGGGTACTTCACAAAGCATGTTGAGGGACATCAGTAACCTAGATGGAATTTGCTTATCCTGCATAATAGGAGAAATGTCTAAGGGCCCAATATTGAACTGGAAAAGGATGACACGGTATATGCCTTGTGTTCAATATAGACATAAGGGCAAAAGGGTAATTATACACACAAGTACTATCACAAAAAGGTTTTGTAAGATCACATGACAATTTTGTGACTTGGATAACAGTGATGTATTGCTAGATACCACTCACTATTTATTATGTTAAATACATGATTTAATATAATTTTCAACGTCATGAAATCCTATAGGGTCACACACATAAGGACATTTAGAGAAAAGGTAGAGTAAATAAGGAACACCGTAAGGTACAATGCACTTAAGTAGAATACAGAACACAGTAATGTACAATGCACTTAGGTGGAATACATAATATGGTAAGGTTCCACATGCTTAAGTGATAAACGATACATCATAAGATATAATGTACATACACTTAAATGGGCTTTCTTTTAGCTTGTAGCCTGCACAAGTAGTAGTTCTATAAATATAACCCTTGTGAAGAAGCAAAAGAGTTGTTGAAAACCATAGCCGTATTCTATTTTTCTCTCCCTCACTCAAAACCTCCAATCGTAATCAGCTAGCACTATGATTGAAGGAAGTTGTTCGTGTGGACTGAGTTGAGGCGTTTTTCATTGTACAATGCTCATGATTATTCCATCGATTCAAAATCAAAGGTTTCATCGCCACAAGAGGTAACCTTTCTATCACAGGTCATGATCTTTCGTAAGGATCGCTAAAGGGAAATTTTATTTTTCGCTGCGTTTAGATCGCAAATTTCCCTTCGTGGTATCAAAGCCACTTATGAAACCATGAGTATGGTAATTGTTTACTTTCTGTTATTTTTGTTTTAATTGGATTAAAACACGTAAAAATTAAATCAAATCCATATATTGAATTTTGGCACCAGGTTATGTACGTTTTGGATGATTGATATTGATTATGCTTCAGAATTTTAGCATACTCGTCGATTTAATATGAGTTTGAGGCCTCCCCATAATGATGTATGATTTCATGCTCTCATTCTCATGGTTGATTAGTGGAGTTATCCTCTTAAAATAATAAATTGTCTTTACTTCTTAAAATCAACCAAAACCAACAATCTTTGTTATTTTTACCACGAACTACGAGGTTTTGATCTTACATAGCACTTTGTGGGTACGTAGGCATGAGACGATAAGTCTTTCCAAACACAAAAATATAAAAATGAATTCTCTTCTCATCCCCTCAATCTCATTTAACAAACCTTTTCAAACCAAAAGTTTTAAATAAATCAAAGAGGTTCTCGTGGAGTACCACAAACGTTTTAGGTGCTAATACATTCCCTCTTCGTAACCAACCCCCTTATCCTTGTCTCTGTTTGGTTTCTTTTAGCTTTTTTCTTTTAAATTCATTTAGGTTTTGTTAGCTCTTTTCCCTATTTCATTGTGGAAGAAATAAAAAGTGTGGTGGCGAATCTTGTTCCTTGAGTTAAGTTAATCAATAGCTTACACTCACGATTTTTACCGTTACACTATACCTTAGGACTCACGAGCAAAATATCTCATATTACCGCTTATTGTGGTTGCACCCTTATTGATTTGAACCATTGTTTAGACCGCGACCTAATAAGGAGAGTTTACTTTAGTGGAAAATATTACAAGCTATTGTTCAACAATGAAACCATCCTCTACTTCTCTTTACCACACCCAACCAGACCCAATGTCCATAATAAAGAAAGTTGGACATATCCTTTAGAAGCCCACAATGAGACACCTGCTAGACCCACTACACTTCCTGTTCCTGAATACCACCATACACCACCCTCAGATAGGACCACTTTGTTTTCCTCTAATGTAAATTTGCAAAGGTGCGGTGTTTACTCTGAGCTAGACACCATGCGCCAAGAGATGGCTTCCCTTCGATAAGGCCTTAATGACCTCATTTTCCAGATGGAGATATCTGATGCTACACACGCCACAAAGACAGACTCTATCATTAATGAGATTTATCCTCTTCGACACCATCTTGAAGAGGTCTGGTCATCTTGTCCATATCATAATCAGGATGACTGACGCAAACCGCTTTACTGGAGACACTTGTCGTATTGACGACACTGATCACATTATGTGTGGGGGAGGATTTACCACTTTATCACTATTATTTGATTCACCATCATTAGACTTATTTCTATTACCATGATTAGATTTAAATTTTCCATATATTAGATTTAATTATTTCCGCAACTTAGATTTAATTTCCCGCATTTAATTTCCATCCACTAGACTTATTTTTCCATCCAGTGATCATATATATATTTATTATGAAATTTTTCAGTATTATGCATTTTTCGATAAAAATTCAAAATTTTCCTTGTGATTCAAAATTCTTTTTATTATCATTACTCATTTCGAATATAATTATTATTGTGTAAAGATATTATTTATATTTCATACAAGTACCATAACAAAGAAAATCTCCAAATGATGATACATGCA
This sequence comes from Lathyrus aphaca, assembly GCA_963966055.1. Taxonomy (NCBI): domain Eukaryota; kingdom Viridiplantae; phylum Streptophyta; class Magnoliopsida; order Fabales; family Fabaceae; genus Lathyrus; species Lathyrus aphaca. The sequence continues at coordinate 26,425,923 of OZ014521.1, read as the reverse complement.
CCCCTAAAAATGCATCCGAGCCACCCTGAAGCCCAAAATCCATAAGTAAAAAAAGGCCCAATATCCATTTATCGAAGATGGCGAATGCCATGGGGTCTGAACATTAAGTTCGTGGAATAATTGAAAAAATGCACTTATTCCCCAATTCAACTTATCTTCAACCTTCCAAAACCCCATTTTCTCCACCATTGACCAACATCCTAACCTACTCAACCTCATTTACACACAATAAATCACAAACCCATTATCTTTTCCACTACCCAACTCACCCTCCAACCATAAAACACCATTTTCTCACCAAAAATCTACAAAGCCCTCATTTCACCATTATTCACCAAAACCTTCAAATTTTCATCAATAACACCAACAATGGAAGAAATGGGAGAAGGAGCAATTATCTTTCGTGGAGGCAAAGCTGGAAATAAGCAGAGGGAAAAGTTCAAAATCTTAGAGACACGCGAAGTCTTCTCTACGAGGTACATTGATGAAAACTTCTTATATAGCTTAGGCATTTATCATAGTGTTTTCTATAGGCTAGATAATTTGGGTTTGTATGATATATATTTTCCGAGAGATCCCACCTATGAGAGGTTGACTTTGGAATTCTTAAGTTCCCTAATTTATAATGTCAATCGAACACAGCTAGTATCATCAACATGATTAAATTATGCATGTTCAATGTGGAATATAAATACATGATTGATTATCTTGCATGCCTGTTAGGATTTCTCCATGGGGAAGGTGTTACTTGTGAAGCACCCCTAGAAACCAATTGGTCGATTGAGGCATTCCAATTATGGAGAAATTTGACAGGGCACACAATTGATTCTTTTGAAGGAAACTTGGACTCTGATATACATAATCCGACCATTCGTGTTTTCCATTATCTGTTGGCAATACTATTTTTAGCCGAGAAAATTCCAACAAATTGAATGCCAAGGAGTTTCGATATTTATAGGAAGCACCTATGGACCGAAAGCTGAATTCGGTCCCATTCATGATAGCTCATATGTGGGCCGTTGTGAAAAAAGGGAACCATATCTTTTGGAGGATTGATTACCTCCATTGTTCGAGCGTTATAGTTAGACATTGAGCTAGATACATTAAAACCCTTACCACCTCGCACAATTGATTTAAATTTTTTAAGAAGTATGAGATTGTGAAAAGTGAGGAAAGAATGAGGCTACTACCTCATGGTTCATAATGTAGATATCCTAAGTGTTGTTTTACCTTGTTCTAGTCGTACATATGTGCGACATCAAAGAAACTGGACATATAATTTGTAGGCTCCACCTTTTTCGGTTTGTTATCGCCAAACATCCTGCAAGATGAGGGTGACATAACCAATGATGAATACGAGCGACGAAACATGTCTCCCGTTCAAAATTCTCCTCCACCACATGCATCACCCGCACACACCACACCTTTTTTTTCTCGCCCTTTTGCAGATACATCCTCTGGCTACTATTTTGATGAAAAAATGCTAAGAGAGTAGAGAGCCCGCAATGAGGATCGTGATGATATGATCTATGACATGTATGAGCATCATCAAGACATGATAGACCTCATGCGAGAATCTCAAAGACATACCGATCATTCTATACGGTCCATTTTAGAAGCTCAACAAACTATAACAACCTAACAACAATGCTAATAAGCTTACCTAACACGTCATTGTAATCTTATGGAGGCTACTTAAGGATCCATACTTGGAAACATTAGAAGACTCCATGATTCTAACGCCTCGCTATCAATGAGAATTGAGAGGCTTGAGCTTTCACAGAGAGCCTGTCATCGTAATAGGAGTCGTCATTAGAGAGACCCTGATCAGGGAAGAAAGGGCACTAGTGGCCAGCAGTAGCATCATCTAGATTTCACCTATCTTTTCTCACATTTTATCTAAATATTTGGGAGAATGTTTGGTTTAAGTGTGGGAGAGGATATTTATCGCTTTTCATGTTTTTAATGTTTTCCCGTCTTTATTGCTTTCTAGTTAGTTTCATTTCTGTTTTTAGTTTATTTTTAGTTTAAAATTTTATAATTACATGTGCTTGAAGATTCATATGTGTAGTTTGTTAATTCCCCCCATTTTTTGAGTCATACCAAATTTTTTGAATAAGAAAACAATTTTTAATTTGAAAATTTAGGTTGTTAGACAAGTTGAGGATAAGTTGTAGAGACTTGGGAAAACTTTTGAAAAATCGGTGTCGTCTTAACACCATAAGTTTCCCAATTATAGAGATTAATCTGAATACTTATTATGTTGCGGCCTTGAAATATCACCATTGAATTAATCCTTAAGTAGTTTATTTTAACAAAGAATTTGAAAAAGAATCAGCCTTTTAAGTTAGGTAGCCCTCACCCGGTTACTTAGCCTAACAGTAGCGAGACTTCTAAAAATTATACTTGTGTGTCTACGTTAAATAGCAAAATTATTGAATGTTGACACAATTTGGATTAGGATCACCAACAGGTTTGTTGACCACGTGATTAGAGATAGCGGACTTAATGTGATTGCGCCTGAATGAAAAAGGATAAGAAAATGATGAGTAAGTTAGGCCTATGTATAACAACATGATGCAAATTGGTCTGTATAGGAAGGAAACTTATGACCTCGAACTGTAGAAATTGTTATTACGATATCCTTGGTTCACGAGTTAGTACCTATCAACGCAACCTTGATCGAACTAAAGTCTTTAGCCTAGATATAATACTCGTGTGTTGCTGATTTCCTTTTTATGCTCATAGAATTTTTCTTGAGGGAAAGTAAAGGTTTAAATGTGGGAGAATTTGATAACAGCGAAACACATTGCATATTTGGCTCGACTTGCACATGTTTATTATAGTTTTATTTCTAATTTCCTGCATTATGTTTGCGTTTTATCTTATTTTCAGGTGCATTACCTAATAAGAGCCTTTCACGAAGAAATGAAGCGAAAAGAGCGAGAAACAAAGATTTTTGGTGTTAATTACACACATGGAGTTGGCCATAGGGGTAGCCATGAGGTGTAGTTTCCCCCACATCTCAATGGTCACAAGACCGAGTCCCCCCACTTTCTTCACATGGCGGATGCCACCATGAGACGGTGGGTGCCATCTTCCTTTTTCTTGACCAGTTAAGGACGATTGGGAGAATGAAGCTATGACTAAAGATTTTTTCTCCCATGATTCTTGAAGGCTCAACTTGACTTCCAAGGCAATGTTTCACTATAAACAGGATTTAGTTTTTAATTTTCTAGCATTCAAACTTAGTTGTATCATAGACCATATATTCACATTGTTAAAGAAATAATTCTTCACATCAGAGGATTATGACACAATTGTTGTAATCGGGTTTGGAGCACTGTAGAGTTAGAGTTTAATCTTGTCGTTATTTTCATTCCAGTTGTACCAGATTCAAGTCTCCGATTGGAGCAGGTTTTTAATACAATTCCACATTTATATTATTTTATTTATTCACACCACTTTTATCTTATTTATTTTCCTGCATCACTTTAATTTGTTTACTTTCCTTGCACTGCCTTACCTTCATTTATTTCATTGCACTGTCGTACTTTGCTTACTTTCCTCGCATGATTACTTACTTTATTTTGTTATCACAAAAGATTCGTTTTCAAAACCATACTTTAGTGTATCATTATCATTGTTTACTCTTAAAACCAATTTCACACTTAGAACTTTATTTCCCAAAATGTCTTATTCCGATTATCAATTATATATTATGTAGTTTACCATAATCATGTCCAGCTAAATCTTTAGTGCTGGAATGTGAGGACTGTCGATTAAACGATACTCCATATATTGTATCTGTAGGGATACTTTTGGGGTTGTTTTGACTTTAATTCATTTTTTTGTGTGGTTTATTTGATCGATTACTACGAAAGTAGATCCGTGATTAAGTCTGGTAAGAACGAAAGTCGTCTGAAACTTAAGATAAAATTTGGTTAGTTTTTTTATTAGGAAAAACAACGAAAGCACTTTGTTAATCAATTCGGAAAATTTAATATTATTCGAAAGTGTATTTAATATAGGTTCAAGATCTGGTTGGCCGAGCATATGTCGAAAACCCTTTTATGTTAAAAGTTTCCAATCAAAAACACTTTTCATTTGAGTCTTAAAGGTACTTACATAAAAAAGATTTTCCACTTTAACGCAATACGCGATCGGTGCAACGTGAGCGTCTGGTATAAATTAGAGGTTAAGTCCGGTTCCGATTTAAGCTAACACGATGGTTCATTTTTCATTAACTTTTTTTCAAGGAAAAAATATCGCCCCGTAAGTGGTTCTATTTAGAAACAATAGGAGTACTATTTGATCGATGCAAATTACATTCCAGTATCATTTCTCCGAATTTATGTCATCTTTATTTTAATTCTGTGCATTTTCCAATGCTTTTGTTTTCGCCTTAGAGTAGGCACCATAACAATAACACACGATAGATTGGCATTCATCTACGTGAGATCCATAATCTTTTATATTACTTTGAATTATTCCGTATACTTGCGGAAATCACGCATCAATGATAATAATTAAATAGTTTCAATAAATAAAATAAAATACATTCTTACTACTAACATTTGACGGAGGGAAATACCAATGCAACAATGGTGAACAGTTGGGTTCATACTATCACTGATTGAGAGAGCAAGAGAGTATCGTCAACTCTCTCCAATTACAATTTCAACTCCACTCTTTTTCTTTCTTCTCTTTTCCTTCTTCTTCTTCTTATTATTATTAATATTACCCTTTTCCATTCCCCTTCATTTTCCTCTTCAATTTTAGGTTTTCCAATTCCACAAATATAAGGTTTTTATGTTCTTCGATTCTCAATTTTTCATGTCTTATGAATCAATATGTTTTCCCTTTTCTCCGGACCCTTCCTCATCGTCCTCGCACTAACCACCCTCTGTTTCTTTCTCTTTCTTCTAATCGTTTTCCTTTCGGTTTTCACTCACCAGATTCACGTCGTCGTACAACCACTGCAATTGTGCCTCCTCTGATTCTCAAGATTTTGTGCCTTACTTGAACGAAAGTGTTGTGGAAATGATGAAGACCAGTCCTTCTCCTGCGCCGACTGTGTTGGCGGATCGTCGAAGTGGTTGTTCTATGATAGAAAAGCTTGTTCTGGAGATTAGGACGCACACGCTTAGTTATTTGAATTATCTGAGTTTGTATCAGTTTTCAATGACTAATTATTTAACGCAGAAGGCTGTTAATGATGATAATGCCTGAAAAGCCCTATATCACAAGGTGAATTCATTGCCCTTCATGTTATCTTTTTTCCTTTTTCAATTCTTTGTGTGCAACCTTTTCTTCACCTGTCGTGTTTCCTGAAAGTGGTGTAACTCCCTCCTTCACAAGATCCCAAATATCTTGATAATAGAAAACAACCTTCATTTATTTACACCGATTCTCATAATTCCGACCCTTCAGAATTGAGAGACTCATAAAAAAAGTCTATTCGGATAATTCATCGCCATCAAATTTTGCTCCCACGAATCGCTCAGCTAGTGACTTAGATACATGATGTTGGAAATATGCTTGATCCCCGTTCAAGAATTTCACCACAACTTGATAAATTTCGAACCAAGTCTTGATGAACAAGAATCAATCTTCTTGATTGATTATCCTCTTATTTTTCACTCTTCACTCAAGTGAACCACCATTGATTGTAAGATTATATCTCTGCTACACAATGATAATGGAAGAAGAAAAACAAAATTGGGAGAGAAAAAGTTAGGGCTTATGAAGTGAAGGAAGAAGAAGAACTTTTTTCTACAGAGTTTCTCTTTGCTCTCAAACTGCGAATTTTATTCAATAGTGCAACTGCATTTCTGTTGTGTTTCCAGTTACAATCAATAATAGGATTACTCCCTATTTATAGGTTAAGTTTGCTTACACACCAAACGAGCCTAACTAAATTAACTAACTCAACTCAACTCAACAAACAAAATAAAACTAAGTCATAATTCTGTCGAGACACTCTTCGACATTTCAACACATAACATTTCAACGACAACAAATTTTATCGAAAATACTACTTTGACACAAAGAATTATACTTTCAACAGTAAGAAGGATGACTCATATTTCAATAGGCAAAAAGAAGACAATGAAAACAATGGTCGAGACTCACCTGAATGAGCTCATCACACCATGTTATATTTGAAGGGCTAATTCGGTAATTTACAAAAATGATATTATAATCTTAAATATTAAAATATTTGAAAAATATTATAAAATGATCATTAAAATTATTTTAATACACTTTTTTTTTTACGGTTACGAAAATAATGAAATAGTTTCAATAAAATAAAAAAAAAAATACATTGTTACTACTAACATTTGACGGAGAGGGCAATATGAACGCAGCAGTGGTGAACGGTTGGGTTCATACTATCAGTGATTGAGAGAGCAAGCGAGTAGCATCCACTCTCTCTCCAATTACAATTTCAACTCCTCTCTTTTTCTTTCTTCTCCTTTCCTTCTTTTTCATTTCCCCCTTCATTTCCCTCTTCAAATTTAGGGTTTCCAATTCCACCAATCTAGGGTTTTCATGTTCTTCGATTCTCAATCTTTCATGTCTTATGAATCGATATGTTCTCTCTTTTCTCCGAACCCTTCCTCCTCGCCGTCGCTGTAACCGCCCTCTGTTTCTTCCTCGCGCTCTTCTCTCTCTTCCGACCCTTTTCCTTTCGGTTTTCGTTCACCAGATTCACGCCGCCGTTCCACCACTGCAACTGTGCTTCATCCGATTCTCAAGATTCCGTGCCTTACTTGAACGGAAGTGTTGCAGAAATGATGGAGATCACTCCTTCTCCTGCGCCGGTTGTGTTGGCTGATCGGAGAAGTGGTTGTTCTATGATGGAGGAGCTTGTTCCTGAGATTACGACGCATGCGCTTAGTTATTTGGATTATCCCAGTTTGTGTCGGCTTTCGATGACTAATTCTTTGATGCGGAAGGCTGCTAATGATGATAATGCTTGGAAAGCCCTCTATCACAAGGTGAATTCATTGCTCTTCATGTTGTATTTTTGCCCTTTTCAATTTCTAGGTTTAGAAAACAATAGACGATACTGAAATTTTTATATTCGGTTTTGTTTGGAACAATTGCTATTAGAAAAACATTTAAACTGGAATACATGTTAATCCTAGAATGTTCAATGAAGGTGTTTCTTGGTTAAACTTAAACCTTTTGTGGTGAGGTGAAGAGGGATAATTGACTCATTTGGGCTTCAACTTGCTTCCTGTATTCTCCTGTTTTCAAATTGCTATTGCCCTTAAAATGCGGGGTTTAGGTTGTAGAGAAAAGTGGATTTGTGTGGCGTTGTTTCTTGGTTGTTCCCTCGTGGATAACTATGTAAATAGTCCAAACGTTCACGCCGGTTATGTTGCGTATCTTGCTTGAACTTCTAGTTTTTGAGTCCAAAAAGTCATTGAGTTGAATTACTACTGGTGAAATACAGTAGTCAATAGTTGCCAATAGCTGTGCTATCCCTCTATAGTGGAGCGGAGGCTGACCGCTATTGGAAGATCCTTAGCGGTGCAGAACACTATACAGCCGCTATAGGGTAAATAGTGGGATAGAGGAGCAGAGCAGTTCCTGGGCCAGAGCATTTTCTGGCCCACCATCCTTTTCCCCTCTAAAAAACTGAAATTACCCCTTAAATTTACAATGTTTTAAGGGTAATTTTGGGTTTTTTAATCAAATTTTAGTTGAGACTCAACCTTAACATTCCTGCACTTCAAGAGTCATGTGTGCATTGATATATGAATATTTTATTTGTTGAGTTATTTGTTTAATTTTACATTAAATATATATTTATAATTATTATATGTAATTTGTCCAAACAATGATCAAATCTCGGTCATCCTGCGATACGTCATCCCACTTTTGGTGAAATGATCATTATGTTCTTGGATGAAGTCATATAGCAAATTGGCACAAACCTAAACATCCTCTAATTTGTCCATTTTAACTGAGAGTTTCTGTGATTACTTAGGCTGAAATTTTTAGATAATTTTTGTGATTCTCATTTTGCAATGTGTATCTAATCTTTTTAAAATATTTCTTTAGGACTTCACATTGGAACAAAGTAGCGTCATACCAAGAAATGGGTGGAAGGCTTACTATGCTGCTACAAGAGCAATTGTGATTGTTAATACAGAATTTTTCAATATTGTAAGAGACAAGTCCATTCCGGCGATGCGTCGTTTTTGGCTCAATGCAGATTATGTGAAATGCATCCATGCCTCAGGAGAACTTTTTTCGGGGTATGTTTCTTTCATGAGTAAATGTTCTCTTTTTCTGTTATCAAATTATCCATTTTGCATAGACATGATATATCTTTTTTATATTTTTATTTAAGTTGTCGTGCATTGGTTTTTTGGTTATGGCATTTATATGATATACCCTGTATTACTTGAAAGAGATTGTTAGGTCCCAGGTATATAAAATTGACTTAGGCCACTGATTTTTGTAACCGGTACTCAATCTGAACTTGTCTTAATTTTTGTAATCGTTTTTTTTTTTGGTAATATAAATTTGGAATTCATTAAAAATGACACCAAACACACCGGTTACTTTCCCTGTATTACTTTACCTAGAATTTTGAATTCCTTAAAAATTCTCAATTACTTCATCCAAACACACTCTTAGAAAAAAAAGGTAGTATGACATGGTCCCTAGTAGTTATCTACTTGACCTCTTCCTTGCTAACTCTCTATTAGGCAGGGGTTTTTCTCGTGCTAGAGACATCTAATCAAGAGTACTAGCAATATGAGTGGTTCAAATTTTTTACTGTTTTTCTAGCTTAGATATTTTGACTGAACTCTCAAGTATTAGCTTCAAGTCAATAAAACTGGGTTTTGGTACCTTAGGGACTTGATACTCTAAGGTATTGGAGAATAAATCCTATATATTTGATAAATAGTTTTTTTAGAGATCTTGCATGTTTGTGAAATTATATGAACAATTCTTTGCACTTCATTGTAATTTGTCATTCTGCTCTGAATAAACACTGTTAAATAACTCAATATTCCATGCTACAGGTATAATGGAGTTATGCGGGGCTGGCAACTCGTTTTCAACTGGGAGCAAGGATTGAACTTTCAGGTTCGGGATGTACGAGCTCGGGTCTTGGCTGACATGGCTTGGGTTACCATGAAAACATATGTTGACATGGATACCGGGCCGTTCAATGTAACAAATGTGTTTGAGTTCCATAATGGACGGTGGTATATGGTTCATCATCACAGTTCTGTGATGAATGGGGATGTAGAGCAACAAATTATGCATGGATAATAACACTAAGAGAGATGATATGTTGTTATGTCTGATACTGGTTTCAGAAAAGGTTTATTTGCAGAAGCAAGATGCTTGAAATTATTTTAGTAATTGGAAGTTTTGTTGAGTTTTGAATCTTTTGTTTTCATACTGTATATAATACAGGAAATTGGGACTGCAAAAGAGTTAAAAATAGAGTAAATTGATTAGTAAACACAAAAGATCAATGGAAAAGATTCCCTGCGAATCAAAGGCGGATACCGATGGTGAGACTCGTGAAAAACCAAGACCGTGCATTTGCGGGAGCTAATGCAAAAGGATACTCTAACTTTGGCGTGCATTTTAGTAGGGTGTACATTTTTTGCTTAGAATTTTCCAAACTTGTGCTAACAAATGATGATTTTGTTGTAGAAAGCGTATCGCTCATTCAACTTTAAAAAGTCAATATTGTTTTTTTAAGTAGTAATTTTTCACTCTTTATTTTTTAAATTTCTTTAACTGTGTTTTTAAGATCACAAATTTGCAGTTCCTTGCAAATTAAACCCCGTACAACAATTCTGTCATTCTAATTGTCAAACTGTTTAAGAAATATTGTAGGAATGTTACTACTGCACGGAAAACTTGCCCATTTAAAATGGGATTAGTTGATTTTTTGACGATTAAATGGATATTTATAGCTGAAAATCTATTTTATTTGGTAATATTATTATTAATGAAGCAATTTATATGAATGAGAAATTTGGACTTTCTTTCGGAATTGGATTGAATTGTGCCTTAATTTCTTTTAAGAAAAGAAGAGGATCTTAACTCTTCTTTAACATCCTCACGCTGAAAAATACTTGGAATTTAGGATAAGTAGAATTAAAAGAGTGGCTCACATTAATCTGTCCCAAATAGAGAGAGAGAGGGAGTGAGGGAGAGAGAGAAAGAATGACAATAGCTTTCCTTTCAGCTCCAACTCCTCAACATTATCATCAAGTTCAATTGCGCAAGCCAAAATATCCATGGTCAGCTACAACTTCCCCTTGTTTTTCTAAGATTCTTGTTCCTCCGTCACAGTGTTCTCCTTCTTCTACTCCAACTTCTCTCATTTCTTCTTCACCAGAAGAACAACTTGCTGTTACCAATCAATCAAAATCCTCAATCCAACAAAGGTATCATCCATCCATTTTCCCATTTTTATCAAAACTCTTCAAATTATCATCTATTAACAATAAACTTGCTATATAGAGTGTCTCTGTCTTGCTGAAAGACATCAATATATTTTAAGGTATATAGTTTCTGAACATGTTTTAACAGTGGTTGTAAAGCATGTGGGAAACAAGAAATAGAGAGAGGATGCAATGGCGAAGGAAGGATGCAAGGTGGGATAGCAACTGTGCCTGGCTTTGGATGGTGGCCCATTAAGGCTTACAGACCATGCCCTGGATTTGTTGCTTCTGGTGGTAGATACAGACGACAGGGACAAAGCATGGACGAGGTTGTCTCCGGTAGTGGTAAAGTTAAAACACCCTCTCCTACAACTGCAACTGATTCAAAGCCGGTATGCATCGTCTTTCTCATATATATGGACTACCCATTTAATCATTCATGAAGCTGCAACAAGTTCAATTATTTTGTATGATAGATCTAAGATGTCTAAATTTTGTGACTAATGATAATATATGAAGCTGCAAAAAAGATCAATTATCATGATTTGCTAACCCTCTTTAGCTTCTAATCAGAAAAATATATCATGATGCTAAATTTTGCAGCAACAAAAAGAAGGTTCGAAGAAGTTAAAGCGGTGAGTTTTTGCAAAGAATATACCAGCCATGAAGGTGAAACAAAACTAAGGGCCTTAAGGAAGAGGGCGGTGTCATGTTTTCCCGTCTATATTCTGTAAGAATTTTGGACATGTATACGACTTATCAATGCATTTGTAAAATAGGGCCATGCAATGTAATCATCTAAATATTTAAATTTTGACAGATTTTTCTCTTTTTCATTGATCACCAGTTCCTTAGCATTACTAATACTTTTCTGATACATGAATTTACGTTAAAAGACATATTTATGTTGCTATAATACGCGCTAGGAGCGAACTAGTTTGGATATCAATGACATTATTCTACCTTATGTACGGAGAAACTGTATGGACGAAGAGACATTTACATATGATGGTGTCTACTGAGATAGAGACTTGTAACGGGATTAAAATTAATTCACGGTGAATCTTTGCTCATGTCTGAAGAAGCCTCTGCTTGATGGGGTTTTGTATAGGTAAACCGGCAGGTTTAGAACTTTCGGATTGAGATGAATGAATGAGTGTTTCCATAACAGCCGACACAATGATCAGGAAAACCACTGTTAACAAAATTCCTTGCCATGTCGATAGGAGCGAAGACCACTTGAAGAATTTGTAAAGAAGGAAGCCAAGGAGACAAAACCAACTTAGCACAACCTGTTAATAATTAGCATCAGTAATTCTCCGTGTTTGGTAAACCTTTACTCAAAACCAAACATGTCGATTTACCATTATAGATCTTTTATGCCGGTGACTTTCTTGAAGTTCGAATTCGCTGAATATGTCGGTAGTATTGTATTGCTCCAGTAAAGCATCCTGATTGGTGAGAAAGTGTTATAAGTTTCGCATTCTCTTTAGGAACTTAACATTTACGTTACTCGTAATACCTTGACGACAAAAAGATCTTTGCACCACTGTGCAATGCCATCGGCTGTTTCCGGAAGTTCCTCCATTTTGTGCCGCTTAGCTTGAACCTTCACCTGAAGAAAAAAATAAAAGCAGAGGAATAGTCAATCCAGATATCATTAATTGCATTGATAACTTCTGTCAATGTTTTCACTGCCTTACTGTACAAGGAATGCCTTGAAATATTCTCAACATTGTAGGCGAAGGCTCAGTCTTCGAAGCTATAAACGTGCAATCGTAAATGACTGGAACGAATGTCCGCGTATGCATTACAGCTGTGACGAAACCCTGGAGAAAGATTATATCAGTACTGAAAGATGTTTATCAGCTTCAACAAAATCAAAATGTGTAAGTAATCAATTTTGTTCACCTTAGTACGAGGAACCAAAATGTTTTTCGGTATATGCATTCCTCTAGATCTAGCGAATTCCTGAGCTTCTATAAGTTTTGTCTGCGTAAAGCGAGTTCCTTCGGGCAAAAGAGCCAACAAAAAAGGCACCGGATTGCGCACTTGCTGCTCAAAACCTGTCTGCCAACAAAAATCAAGAGAGATATAAATAAAATAAAATTCTGCTAAAAACATTCTATTAAACACATGTATATTTGGATGACTTATTTTGATTTACCTTCAGTGTTTGTTCATCTTTAGCCCAATTTCTTGCTAGAAATAAAAAATCAGCAAACCACATTGACCAACCTAGTATCTGCATAGATCAGTTGAGATCAAATTTTCATAGCAGAAGATTAATATCCGTATCAGTTGGTGCGGTTTGCATAGGATTCGATCTAGAAAACCCTATCAGAAACCTTATCAGTTGTGTTACGAAGAGATGATTACAAATACTTACAGGAAGATATTTGATTTCATTCTTCATAATGGCGACAATGCTACCGAGGCAACCCATACGCTGTCACATGAAGCCGTATGATATAAAAAAAAAGATCAAAACAAAGATGTAATTTAAGTCATTATATTAGAACATGAAAGAATTTACCTCAGCTAGAACCCATCCAATAAGCCAATCAATGTCACTCCTGTGATTACAGATTAGAAGTGCATTTTCTTGACCTAAAATTCTCTCAAATGCAAATTTGTGAGATCTTGCAGCAACAGAATGTTAAAGAAAAAAGAAGATATAAGAACTTACCTAACAATTTAAAAGTTTCTGAATCTGCATATAGTTCAATCTGCAACATCAAGATCATTCAACTAGTTAGATTTTTCTTCCTGCCTACCAATATTCTTAAGCTAATAGTAATACATAGCTAGCAATCGACATGCAGTCGACTACATTATAAAGTCGGCACGCATCTATATATAAGGTGAGATATATCAAATGGAAAGTATCGATGGAGATACGACAATCGATCAAACAAACCTTAACGCCTGCCCACCAATCAACTAGCCATATGAGCTCTAACCAAAGTACTTCTGTGAGCACTTTGTTTAATTTTTTGTAATAATATCTTGATATTGGACGAAAAACAACATAGACGACAACCTGCAAATTAGTATTATTGTATCTTTGTGATATGATTAAGTAAAATAACAATCAACTAACTATAAGTTAACCTAGGGATCCTTTGTACATGAACAATTACAAGACATTTAGCGTTGATCAAGATTATGATTCGTGGAAATTCAACCGATTTTTTAGTGTAAATAATGTAACTCTGTATAACTATGGAGATTAATCTTTCTAGTCTTGTGGGACGTCAATAGATGGTAAACATCGTTGTGTGTCTATATAGTTGAACTAGACTTTCTTCCTACTTGTATGAGTGGGGTTCGAGCTATAAATTTAAGTAATTAATTGGCCAACCGCGCCTAAGATGACTGAGAAGAGGAACGACCCAATCAAAGAGTCTTCCTTCCCTTAAGATGAGAACAAGAGGGATGAGCTTCATCTGAAATCATTTCCTCGACTTCTTATGAGATTTCATCTTACACCATTGTTGAAATTTTCACGACCTCTACCTTTTCTTATTTGACTGGTTGTTCAAAGATTTTTCTTTTACTGTCTTTTCCAATGTTCTGCTGACATGACTTTCAATACTGCCTTGCATATTTGCTATTAGCACATTTCATACCCACTATTCTTTAGAAATCTTTGCATTTTTTATTTTTTCAAATATTGAGTAATCAATTCCTTAATAAATTTGTAGAAGTGCAGCTAGTCCTTTTGATGAGTGACATCATCAGCTCCTTGTTGTAAATTAGGATTCAAAAAGCTCTAAATATTGTGAAATTTTAAATACATTGTCACCAAAAGTTCCTAGTAACAAAAATTTATTTGTTCATTTAATTTGGGACCGAACCAGAAAGAATTGTAAAATTTTGTCATATTTCTGACATTTTTGACAATAAGAATTCTTAAGAACTTCTTTGTTCCTCGAATACTTAAAATATTATACCAATTCTAAATGGAATATGGAACTGAATACAATTTGCACACAAATTGCTTTAGAGAGATAAAGAAAGGAGATAATGTAATACCTAACAATTCTATTCAGAAAACTTAAATACATAATGAGACATAAGTAATGCTCCATTGCAAATGTGCAAACATACTAAAAGAATTAATAGGTGTTTACTTGGTGACTAAGCTAAATGCTTATGCTAATTTATTTAATTGAGAAAAGTTCTATGTTACTTAATGGATAAGGTGTTATGATTCAAATCAGAGAAAAGTCATGTCATCAAAGTGAGTCATTAAAGTGGCTAGAGAAAAGAGATAAGTGTCACTTTATCCAACAATTAAGGGAATAAAGATTAACAATCATTCTATAAAAGGGAGCATTGATTTGCAACAAAGGCATGGAAGAAAATGAATGAAGTCTCTCCTCCTTCCTTTGGTACTCTCTTGTGGAGTAATATTGTGGAGAAATAGCTTAAGTCTTAGCTTTCTTCTATCTTACTTTAAATTCAGATTTTAATTGTAATCTCATACTCTTGAATCAAAACTATATAGTATTCATCCATTTATTATTATAATTGTTCTTTTTTGGGTTGTTGCTAAAATCACAACCATTACATTGGTGCTTTCATTGTCACCATGGTTGAGAATGCATGGGTTCTTGCTAGAGAAGATCAATATGTCCATATGGAAGCAGAGCATAATGCTCGATGATCACAATTGACATATTTAGACGGATCTGGTTACACAGTTTGTGATCGAATTGAAGCTAAATTGGATATGCGAAGACAATATTTCTCAAAAATCTCTTCCCCTGGTGTTCAGAAGTCGCCTAATACATCCCCAGGACAACCATTTGCACGCTCTTTCCATGGTGTTGAGAACTCAAGTCAAGACAATATCATATCTTCTATGGTTGAATCGAACCGACAATCCAAGTTACGTATGGATGAATATGCACGACAAATCCAAGAGTCATGTTCAAGAATTATCGAGTTGTTGCAAGAGGAGATTGACACTACCGAATCAACAAATGATGTGCCTCCAACTTCAGACAAAACTCTTCTGTCCATGGAACCAATCGTTGCTTTGGATTCGTTAATGGAATCTTTGAAAGACTCAATTTCAGCCCCAATTGATGTAGCAGTTACAAGACATATGGACATGGAACGCAATGTCTCTGGTATAACTTTTCTCAGTGATATGACTCACTCCTTCATCACAGGTGCGTCACTCTTACACACCTATCCATACGATCCTAGACCAGTAGATTCCCCGCCATTAACCAATGTAAGTTACCCTCATTATTGTTTCAAATTTGTACGTGAGGGATTAATACCAAATATTGATTCACTATTAATTTCCATGTTGATGAAAAACACCATTCGAATTGCAAAATTTTCTACTTGTGTGTTTTATTTCCTAATTCCTGTGTGTTCTATATTGCTTCCTTTATTTAGTGTTGGAGTATACTTTGGGTTTGAAATATGTGCATCAGATGCATTTTCCAACATGAAGTTCTTCTATGATGCCCACCAACTGTTTGTTAAAAGGCCCCTCAAAACCACATTCTCTTGTATCTTGACTATCTTTCAAGACATGAAAACAATTTGGTTTCAAACTTCTATACAAATGATCAAGCTAACATTGGGTGGTGTTCTATTTGCCTCAAATTCATCAAAGAAAAAGTGGATCCCTATTGAGTTCTTATGCTTTCATTTTGAAAACGAAATTCATCCGATTATTTACCGGGATGATCCCAATCCGGAATATGAACCATAAAAGAAAATAGCCATTAAACCGATCACAACAATACCTGCGACAATACCTATTATCCAAAGAGGAATTCTTCCGGTCGTATTGGCCATTTATCCCACTTTCCTCCACATTTTATGAAGTAGTCAGTTAGTCATACTAGAGACCTAAACAATCATCGATAATTATGAAATGATATCCTTCCGAATAGGATAAGAGAATTCCTAATATATATTACTCTCTTTTCTTCTATTAATGGAATTAATTGAAGAAATAATTTGAAAATAAAACGGCAAGTACAAAAATCAATAATAAACCCCAGTAAAGACTGGTACGATTCAATTCAACATTTTGTTCGTTTGGGTTTGATTGTGTCATAGCTCTATAATTCATATTAGGTTTATCGTTGGATGAACTACATTGCTGATATTGAACTGCATAGCTGATAGTCCATGAACAACCAACCATCGTATTGTAAAAATGAGATAGGTCTTATCTATGGTCATTGGAGCCTCCTACAAAGATATACTAAATTCATCGAGTTGTTCCAAAGAATCAAAACGACATGTTATTAAAGGAATTCCTTGTCGGGTTTCTGTAAAATACTCGTTTGGACGGGGGCTTCCAAATACATCATAAAAGATCAGTAAATAGAAATTGACTAAAATTTTAGTTTTGGTTACGATCGGCAATAAAGTACCAATGGTCTCTTTCGAATCGACACAATAAGCATAGTTATCCTTCTTCTAACACAACAACAAAATTTCACAATCAGTGACGAGATCAAGTACTACCAAATAATTTTTTTTCTAGTTGTTTGTTTCGATGTACTGAATCGAAAATTCCTCAAAGTTTAAGAAGATAATATACTCTTGAGGTTTCTTTACATTGATTCTTAGCTTCGGACTATAAACTGAGGATCAAATTAAAATGTGAATAGGATAAATTTATTTATAATAATAGAATTAATGAAGGAAATAAGACTATTTCTAGAATTCAATTCGATAGGAAATATATAAATATACTTTTTGGGGGGTTGTCGAAGATCTTTCTGTGTTCTGGGTAACTTCACACCAAACTCAAAGGCTGGTGACAGATAACTTCATAATTTTTTTTTGTCTATTGGTGTTCCAAAGGTAGCCTATGAAGTTCCTGGAGAGGATGAAGCTACTTGGATTGACTTATACCATCCATATTTTTACGACAAACTACTTTTTTTAGGTCAAGAGGTTACATAGTGAAATATCAATATCAAATCAAGTTACTGTTATGATGATATATCTCAGTTTAGACAACCAGAACAAGAAATTAATATGAGATACAAAGAAATAGATAGGAAGAAACACAAAATCAAATCAAGTTACTGATAAGATGATATATCTTAGTTTAGACAACCAGAACAAGAAATAGATATTACATAAAAAGAAATCAATATGAGATACAAAAAAATAGATAGGAAGAAACACAAAATCAAATCAAGTTACTGATATGATGATATATCTCAGTTTAGACAACCAAAACAAGAAATATATATTACATAAAAAGAAATCAATATGAGATACAAAGAAATAGATAGGAAGAAACACAAAATCAAATCAAGTTACTGCTATGATGATATATCTCAGTTTAGACAACCAGAATAAGAAATAGATATTACATAAAAAGAAATCAATATGAGATACAAAGAAATAGATTGGAAGAAACACAAAATCAAATCAAGTTACTTATATGATGTTATATCTCAGTTTAGACAACCAGAACAAGAAATAGATATTACATAAAAAGAAGTCAATATGAGATACAAAGAAATAGATAAGAAGAAACACAAAATCAAATCAAGTTACTGATATGATGATATATCTCAGTTTAGACAACCAGAACAAGAAATAGATATTACATAAAAAGAAATCAAGTTATGCCATGGGTTTGATAGAAGTGTGGATTGTTAATCAAGTTATGGAGAAAATTGGGAGCCTCCTTGTTGGGTGCTGCAAATTAATTATGCAGTATCAACAAATGTTTTTCTCTGCTTGTGTGTTACCTTCTGTTTTAATATGGGATTGCTTGTCTACAAATCGACAAATGACGTTGAGTGAGAAAGTAGTGCACAACTCTTCTATGGAAAAATATTATTTGAGCTACACACATGATATTTCTCATGATGGTTCTATGGAAGTTATGGGTTTGATTTATTTTTCTGATATAAATTTTGTTGATGCTGCTACTGAAGGTTTGCATTTAGCAATGACATTGAGCCTTCTAATTTACTTGAAAAAGATTAAGCAAGATAAGGCACTTATTGCAAAGGCTTTCACATGTGGATAGATCAAAGAGATAAACAAGTCTACCATATTGTGTGCTTTCTTTTATGGTCAGTTTGAATCACTCATTCATCACACTATAGGTGAAATTCTCAAAATTAAATGTGTTGCCATTATGGAATCACCAACGCAAACAATGGCATTTATAATGTATAACAAATTCAACTTTTACATCTTCAATGGTTTAATGTGGCTTGAGTTAACTTTACAATTAGCCACAACCAGGAGCAAAGCCAATAATGCTCTACAGCCATACTCCAATGCAGTAGTGAAAAATTATGATCAAGAAAACATTCACACTTACTTTGAGAATTTTGAGAGCAATCCCCTTGATGTTATTATATTGAACATGGGCAATTTTCTCCATAAAAAGGGATCCTCGCAATTCAATCAATGGGATCCAGGTGGATGTTCAATTGCATTGGAAGCCGTTTGAGTAAATACTACTATTTTCCAATATTTCCTTAGCTTCAACCTTGAGGACAAGGTTGATTTTTAATGGGGGAGGTAATGTTATGATTCAAATTAGAGAAAAGTCATGTCATCAAAGTGAGTCATTAAAGTGGCTAGAGAAAAGAGACACGTGTCACTTGATCCAACAATTATGGGAACAAATATTCACAATCATTCTATAAAAGGGAGAATTGATTTGCAACAAAGGCATGGAAGAAAATGAATGAAGTCTCTCCTCCTCTCTTTGGTACTCTCTTGTGGAGTAATAACTTAAGTCTTAGCTTTCTTCTATCTTACTTTAAATTCTGATTTTAATTGTAATCTCATACTCTTGAATCAAAACTATATAGTATTCATCCATTTATTATTATAATTGTTCTTTTTTGGGTTGCTGCTAAAATCACAACCCTTACATAAGGATGTTAGGTTACTGAATGTACAAAATCCTAAGTTATTTAATGGATAAGAATTTTAAAGTATATATGATGATTCATATATTTTGGTTTGCTTCTACTCATTCTATAGAAGACACTTTGATTTTATTTCAACAGATCCAAATGTACAAATTAAATGAAAAATGCATGTATATGCAAAAAATTATTACATAAAATAAACGATAGTGATTGAATTTGACCTC
The DNA here is from genome assembly GCA_963966055.1 of Lathyrus aphaca. Lineage (NCBI taxonomy): Eukaryota > Viridiplantae > Streptophyta > Magnoliopsida > Fabales > Fabaceae > Lathyrus > Lathyrus aphaca. Next base: position 26,406,363 of record OZ014521.1, on the reverse strand, counting down.
AGTTACATTAGCAATGATGCCTAAAAGACGACACTACGTGGAATTGGCATGTAGAGTGACATATGTTTTTAAAATAGTATGAAACTTATTATATGTATTTAGGGTCTGTTTGGTTTGAGAGTAAATGAAGAGGAACGAAGGAAGGGATATAATATTTAATAATTTTTGTGTTTGATTCAAACTTTAAGATGGGAAGGAAAGGTAGATGGAGAAAATCAAAATCCCTCGTGATCCATTTTTTGATTCCCCCAATTTGGGGGAATTTAGAGGGGAGGGGAGGTATTTATTTTTAATCATAATTATATTTACATATTTATCTTTATTTATTTATTTAAATATAAATTTAATTTATTAAAATATTAAAATTTATATTTTGAACAAAATTTATCTTTCTTTTATATTTTATATTTATTTTTATATATTATTATTATTATTATTATTATTAATATGTATTTAAGTTTTTATTTTAATTTTTATATTAAAATGTTACTTTTTAATTATTGTAATATTTTCTTTTATAATAATTTTTGTTAGATTTTATTGTATCCAATAATATTTTTAAAATTATATATTATAATCGTTATGTTTTTATAAAATCTTATGATAAAATTATAAACGGTAAATATATCGTTAATGAATTTCTATTTAAATTATAAATGGTAAATATAATGAGTCTTATGATAAAATTAGAAGGATAAAAAAGTAAATTAGTTTTAAAATACATTTCCTCCCCTTGTGAGCAAAACATATTTGTAAATAAAATGTTTCACCTCTCCTCCTCTTTAACCAAACATATATATTCTCCCCTCCCTTCCCTTTGATAAAAATCCCTCCTCTCCCCTCCCCTCGATTAAACCAAACAGATCCTTAATGTGCATGCATATATAGTTTACCTGATAACTTTTCAATATTTTCAATATTAGGGAAATTGTGCATTAAAAAGAATATTGATTTCTTTTATGAACAAGTTACAATATACAACCCAAAAACAACAACTAAATTTTATCAAACTAAGTAAAATTGACCACATGAATTAACTTTTATTGTATTTTTCTATCAAAGACTATATTTTTATCCAAATAATTAATCTCAATATATTTTTTAAATAATTTTTTTATAGTCATTCTAGATCTTTCCATTTCCCTAATAATTTTCTTCTCTTCATCGATCTACTCTTCTTACTACATAATCTATCAGTCTTGTTTCTACATGCCTGAACTACCTAACTCTATTTTTTGTTATATTCTCTACTATAGACGCTATCCCAACACACTATCTAATATTTTTATTTCTAATTTTATCTCATTGAGTCTTATCACGCATCCACCACAACATCCTCATCTTTGATACACTTACTTTATTCTTGTATTGATTCTTAACCGTCCAATATTTTGTTTCGTACAAAATCACAGGTCTTACAACTATCCGATAAAACTTCCTATTCAACTTGAGTGGTACCTCAACATCACATAAAACACATGATGTCCTTCTCCATTTCAACTACACAACTTGAATTTGATGGTTTACTTCGTCTTCTATTTCTCCAACATTTTGTATTATGGACCCAAGATATTTAAACCGTGTGACTTGAAGGATAATATGGTCTTCAACTTTCACGTCTAAGTTAACTTACATTCCATATACTTTGTCTTACTTCTGTGTATACGAAAATCATGTGTCTATAAAGCTCGTCTTAAAGTTTTCAGCCTCTCATTTAAATCATCATTCAACTCTCTAAGAAGAACTATATCATCTGTAAAAAAACATGTATCTCAATGCTAGCTCTCGGATGTGTTCCGTGAGTACATCTAAAATTAAGGTAAAAAAGGAAGAGGCTTAGGGTTGAACCTTGAAGGAAATTAATTGTAATGAGAAAATCACTCGTCTCTCTACCTTGTATTTGTGCACTAGTCGACACCTTTTCATACATATTTTAGATATTTCGAATATGAGCAATCATAACCCCTTTCTTTTCAAGGGCTTTCCACAAAATTTCTCTAGGCACTCTATCATATTCCTTTTCCAAGTCAATAAAAATTAAGTGCAGGTCTTGTTGGTCCATCCGATATTGCTCTATCACACGTCATAATAGATAAATCACTTCCATGGTCAATCTTTCAGACATGAAACAAAATTGATTCTCGGTGACTTAAGTCTCTTTTTGTTAATCTTCGTTCAACCACTATTTACCATAACTTCATGGTATGAATCATAAAATCAATCTCCCTATAATTTTCACAATTTTGTATATCTCATTATTCTTATAGATTGAAATTAAAGTGCTTCTTCTTCATTCATCCGACACGCGCTTTAACCTCATAATTTCATTAAAGAGTTTGGTGAGCCACTCAATACCTCTATCTCCAAGAATTTTTCACATTTCAATAAGTATGTTGTCTGGTCCAATCACCTTACTATTAATCATTCTTTTCAATGCTTTCTTTACCTCCTATTTTCGAATCCGATGATAGTAATTATAGTTTTGATATGCTTCTCTAATGTTAAGCCTACTAGAGTTCTGTGAGATATAATATCCTTCATTAACTAGGTTGTAGAAATACGTCTTCCACCTATTCTTTAGTATCTTTTTTTTTTCTGAATCAAAAATTTGTCTTCTTCATCTTTAACACACTTTACTTGATCCAATCTTTCTTTCTCTTTCCTTAGCTAGCCTATATATAGATTTTTCTTTCTTCTTGGTTCCTAGAGATTGGTATAATTCGTCAAAATCTTGGGTTCTTTCTTCACTCGCCATCTTCTTGGTCTTATTCTTACCTTTCTTATACTTTTTCCATGTTTCAACATTTTTATACCTAGACAAATTTTTAAAACAATGATTTTTTACTCTAACTTTACTCTGAACATTTTTATTCCACCAATATGATTCTTTACCCTTTGGTCCAAAACCTCTTGATTCACCCACGTCTCCTTAACCACTTTTCTAATCTCTTTATCCATCTTATACCACATATCATTTTCACTTTATTGTAGTCCAAACCCTCCCTCCAAGATCTTGTGTTGAAAAATTATTTGTTTTTCACCCTTTAAATGCCACACTTGATCCTTGACGCTACCACATGACTTCTTCTTTTTTCTCTCCCTTAAATTTTTGTATCCATAATCAAAACTCATTATTGGGTAGGCAAACTCTCTCCCTAAATAACTTTACAATCCAAGCAAATATTTTTATTAGAATTCATGATAAGAAAGAAATCTATCTGAGAACATGTCACCCGACTTTTATATGTGATAAGATGTTTATCTTTTTTCCTAAACCATGTATTTGCTATAGTAAGATCCTAAACAGATAAAAACTCCAAGATAGATTTACTCTCCGCATTCACCTCTCCTAGACCAAACCCTTCATGCATGCTCTCAAAACCTATTGCTATGTTACCTACATGTCCATTAAGATCCCTTCTTAGGAAAAAATTCTCTCATTGGGATATATCCTAAAGTAAACCTTCTAAGTCCTCCAAAAATATTACCTTAAGGTGCTCTGTTAACCTAATCTGAGGTGCATAAACACTAATAACATTAAAGGTGTCTTATTCCACTACAAATTTCAAGGTTATGATTCGATATCCAACTCTTTTCACATCCACATTATCATTCTTTTACTCGTTATCCACTATAATCTCCACCCCATTTTATGATCTAACTTCCGATGTACCAAAGTTTAAATCCTGAGTTTTCTAATTCTTTCTCTTTTTAACTTATCAACTTAGTTTCTTATAGGCACATAAAATTGATCTTCCTCTTAACCATAATGTCTATTATTTCCATAGTTTTTCGGTAAGTGTGCTTATATTCCATTATCCAAAACAAAACCTCCTCTTATTCTTTACCCGGCACACGTTCACAAAAAATGTGAAAACTCTTACTCATTTTATCTAAACTTGAGACAACAAAGTTAACTAGGGAGGATTGCAAAATAAAATCCTTAATCTACTAATTTAGTTTGAGATTTTTGAAGTAATAAAACTGATAGAATCAAATAAAAAGTGAGAGTAATTTGAGTGAGAGACTTTATTTATTTATTTATTTAATTTTTGTGATCAAGAAATATAGATAAGGACAAATTTAGGATTGGTTAAACAACATTAAATATAGAAATCACTGTGTGGAATTGCCATGTAGAGTGACTTAAGTTTTTTAAATAATATCAAACCTACATGTATTTAATATGTATGCATATGACATCTCTTGTCAATATATATCATAATAGCTAAATCAATTTCATTTTATTATTTTACTTTGTTAAAGTTCCTTAATTGAGGAGTAATTACTAGATCCGGATGTACAAGAAGTTAAATGAAAAATGCATGTGCATGCAAAAATCCTTACGTAAAATAATATAAATGAAATATAATGAATGACTGTGGATTGAAATTTACCTGAATTACATTAACAATGAGGCCAGAAAGAATGAAAAGAGTGCCTAAAGGAAGAACAACAATTGTAGCCGGAAATGCCATATAGTACGAGAGAGAATCAAATAAAAGAATACAGAGAGAGTAATTTGTGAGAGCGAGAGATTTTGATCATTGTGATTAAGGAATGACTAATTCATATCTAACTAACTCTACATAGAGTGATGATCTTTCTTTGACTAATTCATATCTAACTAAGAGGTGTTGTTTCATTGGTTACAACTTGACTTTATAATTTTAAAGAATATAATTTTAATTTTATTTAAAATAATAGCATAAAAAGATATTGAAAAAGTAATACTACTATATTTGTAAAAAAATAAATGATAGAATGATGTTCTTTTGAAGTCATCTTCTATTAAAGTTTCACCGAAGTCTCCGACTATTTCTCTTCCTGACAATTTGGTTTTTTTTTTTCATAAGCAAGAAATATATTGATAATAGAGAACAACAAGTTCTCACACAAACTTACAAAAGAAAGACATGAAGCCCTAAGAAAATTACTATTCAATTGCTAATTATGAAAGATACAAAATTTGGTCTTTAACAAACTCATAAAAATTACAATTGGGATAAATAATTTTCCCGATGAACGACCATCTTCAAAGAAGAGCTTTAATGTTCCACACCGCGTCAAAAACATTCCAAGAAACATTCTTAAGAACTATGTAATTTCTTAGAATCCATATGTGCCAACACGTTGTCAACCACACAATGTCTTATTTACCTCGCTTCAACCTCAACCTCTTTCCTTCCTTACACCAAACTAAGAAACTCTCCTTTAAATTAGAACAAACCCGGATAGTAAAACTCAACCACTCCGCAACTTCCCTCCAAATAATTTTGGTCACTTTACAACCCAAAAATAAGTGCTCAACAATTCGGGAGTGCAATGGTAAAGAACACAATCATTATCGGAGTTGCCGAAAATGCACCCTCTAATGGAAATATTAACCTTCGAAGGAAGCATATTCAAGAAACCACGTCATCCTAAACATCGCACTTTGAACGGAACCTCCATCCTCCAGATTTTGGAAAACACATCCTCAAAAGCATTACTAGGCCCCAACGAAATCCGAAAAGAGTTGGTTAAGGAATATAAGCTAGCAACTGAAAACATACAAGAATTATCCGCCTTCCACACCACCCGATCAATTCCCCCATCGACCAGCCCCGAACCCCCCAGCCCCACCGAAAGCCCAGCAGCTTGTTGCAAGAAGGCTGCTTCTGTCAAGACAGCAACATATTGGTGCTCTTCATCCGATACCTGATGAGTGACCAACGACAACACTACACTGGACCCATCAGCCGACCGAACCAGGTTCATTGAGCTCCCCGCATTGGAATCCGCAAACCCTCAAGGAGAAACATATCCACCGCCGCTGGAGCTATGCTGTCAACCGCACCCCTCTCAGCTGCTTTCTTCCGAAACAGACTGTTGTTTTCCTCCAGAAAATCAAAATTGCGCTTTCCAGAATCTGAACCAATGCTGGTTGAAGCCATACCCACAGTAGAATCTACAACCTCTCCATCAAATGATAACTCGGCTTCCCTCCCGCTGTTGTGATCAATTAAACCAGAGAACACAACACATGTTTACTTGTTAAGAAAACAGTAAAAGAAGTTTATTGTATTAGTAAATTATTATCACTATTGCAATCACCTAATGACTATCATTATTGTGAGGTGGATATATGGATGAGAACAAAAGTAGAGCTAACAACATAGTTCAACTGAGTCGCAATAGAAAATGACCTTGTTGTGAAACATATTATATATAAAAAATAATGTTGTAATAGTAATATAGTATTAAAAATAATTTGTATTAAGTATTAGATTGATTTAGGTTTTATTTCATATTTAGTTAGTGGTCTTACCTGATCAGGAGGACCTTTCAGGTATTGGACTGCGAATGTGACAGTTAATAGAAATAAGGTGGAGGGTGTACCTGCAAGACACTCCTACGCTTAAGTGAGTATGGGTACGATATAATAATAGTAATAGATTCAGAATACCTATTCCTCTAATGAAATATGGTATTTATAGTGTGCCCCCAGTGCTGGGCCAAAATCCTTCCTTGGGCTGGATCAGCTAGGCCCAAGGAAGAACTGCCAAGGGACGCGTAGGAGTGTGTAAGACCTAGCACGTGGTCTTGCCCTTGGTCAACTGCCCCTATATCTAAGGAGATAATAGTGAGCAGTTAGATGACGTGTCAAACGTGGGGGAAACGTAGTCTCCCCAACTACCAACTAATGGGTCGTGGGTGTGCCCGACGATATAAACCTTCTGCCCGTCAGGTTGGGCCTCTGTCCGACGTAGTCTTAGAGGCTCAGTCCAGAACAGGATCCCCCCAAGTCGAAACTCTGGGGCAGAGCGAGGACTTAAGAACGTGTCAGGCATAATTCTTGATGTCGGGGGAACCCTCAAGCTCCTGAGTGGCGAGGAGCCGAGCGTATTATGTGACCCCGAGCTACTTTGTCGCGGATATCGTGAATCTTATTTTATTGCGTCCGACGACGTAATTCGAGGGGTGTGAAAGTGGAAAGTTAAGAAACGTCTAATTAGCATCAGGGATTTAGGAGTATCTGTCTTTATCGAGGAAAATCTCCTAGTGCCCGGACTCTTTAGGTGTGAGGAAACAGCAGATGCTCGCCGTCCTTTGGAATTCTTCAGGGTTACGTGTCCACTGTCTTCAATACGTGTCGCTTCGTCTTCCGCGCATTAAATGTAGGCCGTCCTAGGGAATCTAGGTAGTGATTACCTAGGGCGCGTCCTTCCATGTGACGTATATAAAAGGAGGAGTGGGGGAACCATTTCACTTTTCCCTTTTCTCTCCTCTGACGTCTTACCGAATATCCACTTTCTCTCCCGCAAGTGCAACCGCCATCGTCACCGCCATTATCACAACTCCAGAATTATGTCAGGTAACCCTCTCGACCCCCTTTTTTCTGGAAATTCTAGGCTTGATTAGTTTATACTAGTGGATTATCTGTCGTCGTGGGTAGAATACACGTTTTTAGGCAGTTTTCTTTAGGGTTTTGTATGAATGTCCCGGGCGTAATATGCATGTGCCGGGAAAAAAAAGGAAATTTAGATAAAGGTCTCGGGAATCTTTTGAACGCCCCAAGCAGAATCCTTATGAACTCTTTGAATGTATCGGACATTGCTTGAATGTCTCGGGAAAAACCTTCATGGTTTCTTGGGGTTTACGAGCATTCTTGGAATGCTTTGGATAATTTAGTATGTGTTCGTCGGGTATTGATCTCCTCTCCCTTTCACTTAAACTGCGGTGGAAGGGTGGATTTGATGGGATGTCGAATTCACTTGTCCCTTCTGCTTTTCGGGTAATACGGGCCAAGAACGTCCTGAAGGAGGGAGCGCGTTATCTTCGTCTGAGAGTGAAAATCTCTTGTGGGTTGAAGATGAGCCAATGGAGACAGAGTCTTTCTTTATAGACGGCCACACTACTGCGCATACGATAGTCAAGGACGTGGATCTCGACGAACCTCCGAACTGGTAGTGTTACGCTCCCCTCGCCGAGCAGCGGATCTGCTCTCACTTTCGTGGGAAGCGGTTTGCAATGTACGAGTTCTTTTTTCGAGAAGCGAGGATGCGACTCTTCTTCAACGACTTCCAGATGAGGGTTTTCAGGTGGCTTATATTGACGCCCTCGCAACTCCATCCCAACGTCGTCTCATTCATCAGGGTGTTCGAACTGGTCTGCCAGCACCTTGGGATAGGTTGTACCCTCCCACTATTTTTTAGAGTTTTTCATTTACAACGGCCAGGCAGTGAAAGTCGACATAGTTAGGTCTCTTTCAAGCAGCCTTCGAGGCTATTCAAGACCTACCACGATTATGTCCGAAACTTCAAGGACATGTGGTATGTTGTGAAGCCGATCACCGAGTAGGCCCTCGACAGTCTATACGTCATGCGACAGAAACCGGATGGCTCGGAACTCTTAGTGTCAAAGATTGCTCTTGAGTGGAGGACAAACCATTTTGATCTATCGACCAACCATTACAGGGTAAAACATGAGAACTTGGGGGTCAAGGACAAGCTGATCTACAAAACGTTGGCGGCCTATGTTCGGAGTTTTAGGCCCGCAACTTAGGTAGATCGACTAGATAACCCAATATTGGGTGACGACAGATTTCCCGTCTTAGAACCTCGTCTAATTAAAACTAGTGATGTGCTCGAGTGTAAATCGGACGAGGAAGCCCTCCGAATTCTAGGTAGTTTATCCCTAACTGTCTCTTTCCTTTTTGGTTTTTATCTGCCTTACTGACTAGTTCATTTCGCAGGTGACATGCCCAAACTCCAGGAGTGAGCATTGAAGTTGGCCAATTAAGTTGGGGTCCCAAACAAACAAAAGAAGAAGAGTAAAGGTCGCGTCCAACAGGTGGCCACTGAGCATGTGGCCGGTGGTTCTGGGAGTGCCAGCCCTGCTCCGCATTCACCCCGCCCGGAATCTCCGCCTGTAACTGCCATGCCGAATAATACTATTGTTCTAGAAGATTATCCCCGCCCCAAACCTCCCCGTCCAAAGGGTCTGTTGGGTCGATCAGCTGCTGTGCCAAGAGGTCTACCTGAAGATCAAGGGGTTTACCTTCTTCCTCCCTGCTATACAGAGGCAGAAGCTTTCAACTCAGAAGGCTGTTTTGTGGTGATGTCCGTTGAGACCAAGGTTATCCTCGACCAGGAGGTAGCGAGCAAACGTGTCATCGTAGCTCAAGACGTCGCTGCAGTGATTAGGGTTATGGAGACGGCCCTGGTCCTGTCCGATAACTCCTGTCCGCTGTCTGCATTAAGGGGTGCAGAGAAGGCACTTCGAGTTGTTACTGCTGAAAGAAATATGCTCTCCATGAACTTGGCAAATTATAAGGATGAATACAAGCTCCGAGAGAATTATTGATAAAATCAGAGTAATTTTAACTTCATGAAAACATTTAAGTGTCACAATTCTACAAAAATTACACGTGGCTCAATAATACGTTTTATAAGAAAATATTCAACTCGCAGCGAAAATTCAAAATAACTAGTAATAATCCTATTACAAAAATCATTTTATTAAAAACAAAATAAAAATTTCAACGTCGTCCCGACACCCAAAGTGATGTATCATAGCCACCATCCTAAAGACGAGAAGTACACCGACTTCATTGACCACCACTCAACTTATCCTGCTCACCTGCATGTTACCAACAGGAGGGTAACATTCAAATAGAAGGGGTGAGATACTTACGTCATAAAGATCATATAATAATAATTAAGCAAGTATTTTAAAATACACCATTTCTCAACAAATATTATTCAACAACTTATACAACAACTACACATACTCACACATCATATACAACAACTACAACAATCATATAATGAGACTCGACTTGACTTTATGCATGTGATACCATAATCCGATCTCTATTTCAAGATCCAGTTCTCGTCGGAACTCTCGACCCCTCTTTCGTGGTCCGGTATGATCCCTATTTCATGATCACACCCTCGGCCCCTATTTCATGGCCACGTATGATCCCTATTTCATGACCTCACCAACATCACAATAATGACATACCCCACCTTGGTATGTGTAACAAGGTGGGAGAACTAACTTGGGTGTTTTTGTTTGACAATAACATGTGCGGATAACAAGAGTCGCCACCGACTTTTATTTTATCCAATTTAGAAAAGGGTATAAAAGAACAGGAAAAACCTTAAAAATATTTTGAGTTTGGGAGGTAGGTTATATAAAGGGAAGGTGTTAACATCCTTTATATCCATGGTTATCCATGGGCTCTTAATTACTTAGCTCACTTTAACTGGTTTGAAAAATGTGTAGTGTGTGTTTAGAAAATTTTCATAAGTCTTTGTAATGATCCTCGTATGGATGTATACAAAGCATTGGGTTTGAACAATTTTTAAAAGTGGTGTGTGAAAAGAATTTTGAAAGAGTGAGCAAGTAATTAAGTGCTACCTACCCTAAGTTGGTCTTTCATGTTTCTTTATTTCCTTTCAAGGGTAAGACTATCCTTACTATTAGTGAGTAAGTAGTCTTTACCTTGGATGTTTAAAGGGACGAGCGGAGGGTCATCGTATGGTCATAGAAGGAAACCTTGTAGGGGTATCTTAGTAATTCGAAGGAACGATCATCATTTTTCCGTAGGTTCATCGATGGACAAGATCATTTATTCGTAGGGACTTGAAGGGACAACGAGGGACTATGATCTTTATATCGAAGGGACTTGATGATTTTATTCGTAGGCAACTTTACTAAGATACCCCCCATGTTCGAGGGACTTGACCATGTTTTGAAGGCAACCAAGAGGGGAAATCCTAGGAGGTGCAGATGGCGATCGTAGAACGATCGACTTACGCGTGTGAATATCAGTTTCAGTTATTTATCTTGTACTTAGTGGTCTAAGTCCAATTTAATTTATCATACATTCTTTGCACTTCCTAAATTACTAACCACGCAGTTATATTTGCAGAAATTAAAAGCGAAAATTAAAGTCATACGTTATTACATTAGGGGAGGGGGTACATTGGTCTTTTAGGGGATTGCAGAAAATTAAAATGCAGAAAATTAAAACCTAATTTAACTATTACAATCCGGTAGCAGTTACATAATTAAAAAATGCGAGAAAATAAATTTACATGAATCGTAAATCCTATACAATTTTTTCTACGGAACTTAAATAGGATGATAAGTAAATAAAAGATATAAAAAAAAAAAGAGTTTTGCTAATCAATAAAAAAATTGGAAGAAAATTGGTTAATTGATTTAATTAAAAAAAGTTTGTTCTTTATGATTTTCTTCATTAATTAAATATAACTATTAATCTAATTAAATTAAAAGAAAAAGGTTTTAAGTTTATTTATTATTTACAAAAACAAAAATAATTGAATTTACTAATTTAATGATTTGTAAAAAAAAATATTTAGTTCTTAATATTAATAAAAATTAAAAATAAAACAATGACGTTGCTAGCGCAAATTTGCGATCATCACAACTGGATCGGATCAACACAAGTGTCACGCTTCATACGCACAGGTGCGAAAACGGCGTATCAACACGATCTGATCCGAATAATCTAAATAGTTATAAAACATAACAAGAAAATTTATTTAACAAAATTTATTAAAAAAAAGGTATTTTTATAAATTAACAAGTATAATTAAATATATGTATTAACAATGATGGATGAGTTTATAAAGATACGTATAAACTAACACAAATTACTATTTGTTTTGACTAATTATACATTTCTTTAGTATGATTAGACTAATAAGAATAGCATATTTTTCTGTGTAATCAAAACTTTACTCCATTGCAGACAATCATGATTTATATAATAAGATAGAATATTAAACAAAAAAAAAACAAGAGTCAGTATTATAGGCAAAATGTATATAGTATAGTTAGAATAGAATAAATAGGATTAGCCTACGAGAGAGACAAAATTGCGTATGTAGCAAATTGAAATCGCCTCTTGCAGTCGTTTCTCTTTTCGTTTTCAATTCTTTTCTCTTCTTTTTTTCCGGTTTTGTTTCTCCCTGAGGCAAGAATTCTTCTGTCCTTGAGGTTGGTGAAGGTCATGAGTTTATATAGAAGAAGGAAATAGGTTAAAAGAGTTGGGCCTTGTTGATGGATTTGAGGTTGCTTGAGGATGAAGTTAGAAAGTTTCTATTTTGGTCAAAATTTGGTATTAAGACATACTCTTTTGGTTTTGAACGAAATTGGATCCTTATAATGATCATAAACATCAAATATTTGATCCTAAAATAGTCCTAAGATCAAATATTTGATTTTCCAATATTTATCTTAATTAAAATTGAATTTAAATGAATTAAATCCAATATAATATAAAATAAATATAAAAAATCAGATATTATGATCTATGGGTCGTGCATGATCTTATAATTAATTTTGGGTTAGAAAAATATGGGCCCATTTGGAAGAAACTTGAGTTTTGGTCATTTTTGCTTCATACACCTCCTCAAAATTGCTCAACTTCAACAATGCATAACTCTCTCAAGTTTTATCTCATGTATGTGTTCTAGGACTTTTTAGAAATCTTAGAGTGTCCTATAACTTCTCCTTTTGGTCTCATGTCCATATCATTTCCATTTTTAAGTTATGAGCTCTTGAAAAAGTTGACTTTTTGTTGACTTTTAAAAGGACCTGTAATGTTTTGACTCATATCTTTCAAATGAAACATTTTTGGACTTGGCTTGTGAGACTCAAAGTTGTAGAGAATTGAATTTTCTTCAAAGTTAGCTTTGGATGGGAAATTCTTGATGAAGTATGTGAAAGTTATGGCTGGTCAAAGTCAGTTGACTTTTTCTGCACAAAACCCTAAATTAGCAATTCTTGATTCTTGATGATTATGAGGTTTACTTGATGAATCATGATCAACCATTGATTCAATGATGAATTTAATCTCATAATCTTGATATTGACCAAAAATCTTGAAGTTTGACTTTGTGTTGACCACATTTAACTTTTTGACCAAGTTAACTGTTTTTTGAGTATCTGAGCATCTGACTGACCAAACTTGTAGGGAAAGCCTTGAAACTTGACATGAGGATTATTTGAGGTATATGGGATATCATGGAGTCTACTTGAGGCTTTAGAAGTTCAATTTTCCTTGAGAAAATCAAAACCATAGTTTAAGATCCATTGCTTAGGAGGAGGCTTGTTTGATGAAATCTTGAATCCTTGTGAGCAATTGTGAATCTTGTGACTATTAGGAGACCTCTTGAGGCATACTATCTTGAATATGGGAGGGTAAATTTTGGGGTACAACAATATGTTATACAACTATGTGACATGTAATGCAACACCAATGACATACATGCATACTCACTACAACTACATCATACAACATCAACAACAACAGTCACATATCATAACATCTATCAAGTACTACTAATCATCATCAATACAATTATCATGCGTTTCATAACTTATAATCATATAATTAAGTTCATTTCACAACAATGCAACATAACATATACAACATATCACGTACTCATATACCATCACTTAAACGTATAAAACATACCAACACAACACTACTCAACAATTCAACAACATCAACATCCACAAATATGTATATTATGTTTAGCTCAATTACACTAATTAACCCTACAATTAGGTGTATAACTCTCCTCTCGCTACTTCTAGCTACCCCATATCACTTCCTAAGCATTACTAATGAATTAAAATATTTTTCTATAATTTTTCGAAATTTAAAAATCAACATTTTCCGCTCCAATTCTCGCTCAGCGAGGGGCTTGCTCGCTAAGTGAGCAACTCACTGACTCTTGCTCATTAAGCAAGCTCTGTGATTTCTCAAATCGCTCTTCTGTGCTCAACACCCAAACCTGCTACAAATTTCTCATGTATCCAGCACCAAAAACAACCATAAACCACAATATTCATCAAACTCACCATTTAATTCATACAATTAACATCTAGCAACAATCAACAACACATAATCCAACCTAATCCCTCATTGATTCACCACAATCTCAATCCTTAATTCTCAACCTACCCAATTCCCATTATAAAACCCTTAAGATGGAAGAATCCCACCCCTACCTTAAATTCGTTTGAGGAATTATTCTCCTTCACGAACTCTTCTTCCCGATTAAACCTTTTCCTCTTCTTCTCCTCTTCACACCTTTCACGGTCGTTCTTGCTCTTTTCCAAATATGATTATGATTTTCCCTTTTCCTTGTTTCCAACATAACCCTTAAGACCCAACTTATGATCTTCCCCTTTTACCCTTATTACTTTCACCAGTTGACCACCTTGTCCTTATCTCCTATTTATTCCATTTATTTTATTTAATCTCTAATAATACAATTATCCACCAAAAATATAATTTAATATCACAATTATATTCGATAATATATATTATTCTTCACACATCACAATACAACATTTTCAATAAAATATTTAAATAAATTCGGAGCGTTACAACTCTCCCCCACTTAAAAGGTTTCCGTCCTCGAAAACTTACCTTAGACAAAAAGATTCAGATATGACTCTCGCATCCTGCTCTCCAATTCCCAAGTCATATGCCCTCCGACAGCTCTTCCCCAAACAACTCGCACAAGGACAATCTCATTTCCCCTCAACTGTTTTACCTCTCGATCATTGATTCGTTTCGGTAATGCTTCAACCGTAAGATTATCTCTTACTTCAACTTCGTCCATCGGTATTACATGTGACAGATTCAGAAAATACTTCTGAAGTTGTGACACATGAAATATGTAACAGCCCGGGCCCCTCGCAAGGCAATCCCGGCACTGCCACCTCACGATCTTCTCTACCCCCCTCACTAGTAGAGTTTTTGCCTTCCGTGGGAATCGAACCATGTACCCTGGGGTTCAAGTACATGCTCAATTCATTCTCACTACCTGTTACACCCCAAAATTTGCCCTTTTCTTTTTATGTTATTGTTGTTGTTCTTTGCCTCTCGCATGACACATTGCATTAGGACATGTTCACATCATACATATCATTTGTCTTCTAACTTCAAATGCATAGTGGTTTGTTTCTAGGCAGAAGACCAGTTTGTCTGTGATTAGTTGATACATATTCAAAGATGTTTAGGGGGCTACCCTTTATGGAGGTTTTTCTTTATTTTTTTATTTGTTTATTTGTTTTTTATTTTTTTAATCACTCGTTTAGAGGTTTATGGTTTAAATTACTAAGATATTGAGTCCTACTTTAAGATATGATTCGAGAGTTCGTATCAAGTTCAAATCATTAGAGCTAAATGTTATTTCAAGATGTCATTGTGAAGAGTGATTTAAAATCTAAAGCAAAAATAAGGCTTGTTTATTTAAGTTTTATTGTTGTTACTTTTATTTCAAATAACCAATATGGATCCAACTTTTCTTGCAACAAAAAAAGGAACATTTTGCCAAATCTTGGCAAATCAGTCTGTGGGCCTGCGGGGTCTTTATTTTTTTTCTGGTCAACATTTCAATTGCTTATCTGACTCACCTAGTTGGTTTATAATGTAAACCGGGTGGCAAAGTTGGTTAAGAGGGGAGCCCGATGCAAAGTTTGCTTCAACTGTTATCAAATTGAGCTGGACGGGTCTTTTTTTTTTCCATTAAGGTCAAAAATGAAGAAAACTGCTTTCCTTGGCCATTATAGAACAAATAGTTTTTATTGAATATCACACCACTAAGGGTGACAAGCTTTCAAGAGGAATAGCTTTTTCTCGAGGGAAAAGTTTTGTCTTTTTCAAGATATTCACAAAGTCACATATATACATATACCGGGTTTGAATATTATAGAAGTATAGGATATCTGTTGGACCAAAATTACAAAAAGCTCAAGGAAAATTCCAAGTCTATCCTATTGTTGGGTTCCATTTAGTTGTACACCCACAAGGCTAGTCACGATCAAAACAACCACCTGCAAACTTGTATCCCAACGACTGCACCCTGCTACCCTCAGCATTGACTTGCAGGCTGATGCGACTCTTTCGTTTACCTACACAAGCATATGAAAATTATCAATAAAAAGGGGATTCAATGTTGACATATCCGAAGGACCTTTCACTCACCAAGAAAACTTGCTGCAGCAGTCAAACTAATTCAAATTCAACATAAGGAGGCTATGTTGTATCAACTATAATCATGCCAAATAAAAGCAGAACACAGCAGTTGACAGACGAAGGCAGATACACCATTTTGGAAAGACATGCTTAAGCATCTAAAAAGGCAACATCAAACATGTTATGGAAAAGGATACCTGCGAAAGGCATTTATCACAAAAATAGGCATTAAAGTAGAATCGCTTTATGTTTCAGACTTGCATCAGGAAGATAATCTAAGCAAACAGGTTGTTTTGAGTATTAAGGAAGTAGAGAGTTTCGAGAATGCAGAAAGCTATCAGAAAATGCAGACATAAATTATGGCCTAGAGAAAGCTTCACAAGAAAGTTCAATCCAAGACAAACGATTTCAGTCAAGACTCAACTAGTTCAATTCGTTTTTAAAAAAAGGGATCTTTCAATTTTACTAACCCTATTGTCTCTCCTATAAAAGCCAAGAGTTATGTTCATAGAGAGGAGGGAATTTTTTTTCAGAAAAAAACACAGAAACCAAATTTCTGAAGAGGATTTAACACAGTTAACAGAAATAATTGGGAGGAGTTTGTTTGATCTTACCATAACCGTAAACAACTTCTTTTCCGATAATAAACACTTTCCCATCCTTGTTTATCTTCGCCATTTTCAGTTGAACATTGGCCACAGCTTGAGACGAGTAGAACAGAACGTGACAGAGATTCGGAACAGAGAGAGCCAAGGCTAGTCTTCGAACTTTTCGTCATTTCGTAAGTCTTTCCTTAATATTCAACAACAATCTCACAGTGTCAAGCTTTTCGCGCAGCCATCCACCTTCATCAACCTGAAACAAACCTTTCCTCAGCCAAACCCTTGTCTCTGTCACAGCCGCGCCATCACCGCTCGAACACCGAATCGTAACCACCGTCCAAACAACAAAACCAAACTCACACTTCTTAAAACATGGCCCCATAATCCTTCAATCAATCTTTCAAAAATGCCTTTGATTTTTTCCAACCTGGAACAGATTGAAATTAGGCTTAGACAGAGCAAGTAAAGTGAATTACGGTTCGTAAAACGACGCGAAGAAAACAAGAGCGAAGCGAGAAAAGACGAGTTATTCGTATTCACCTTCGTAGCTGCATTGGAGTCTTCAGTTCAATAAAACGCAAGCCAAATCCTTTCAAGACACGCCTGTATTCGACACGCCAAAACAATGCAATATCAGTGGCAAAGAAAGGAAAAAGAATAAGCAGATCTAAAAACAAGTAAGAATAAAGAGATACATGTGCGGAATCATCCCTCTGAGAACATTCAGAGTACGTAAGAAATCTTCTCGCCCTTTAACGTTTCTTTCTCTTTGTCTTTGAGTGTCTTCTGATTCATACTATTTTCCGTTGCCTTCATTTGTTTGATGATGGTGTTTAAGTTATTGATTTAGTATGTTGTGAGTAATCCGAGCTCGTTGATTCACTGATGAAGGTTGAAATTAGGTCTTCTCAATTTGGGGTTAGGGTTTATTCGGCTTTGTCTTGGATTTGTTCTTTTCCGTGCGAAAATAGGGACGATACCACAAGGTTTTTTGTTTGTTTCCTTAGAAAAGCATAGAACCTAATGTAAGGTCGAGGGAGAAACGCGTTTGAGAGACGGAGGGAGGATGAGCGCTGAGTTCATGTCGTCTCCTTCTTTCCTTGTTTTCCTCTTTTGGGTCTAAAGAGGGATGATTTGCATTCACAGCTGGAAACCCTAACCCTTTCCTCTTTAGAACCAACCCATTGGGTCACGGGTCTGCATTGACCCGTCCGCACCACAAGGACTCTACTGGTCCGCCTTGTTTTGGCCCAATTCATCTTCCCCATTACCTGCTTTTCACGCAAAAAACCCCTTCCCCAAATTTCATGTTTTTCTTTTATTTATTATTCATTATTTATTTTTATTTATTATCATTAGTTCTAAGTTTTATTTTCTATATTCCTAAAAAGAGAAACAAATTCACAAACATATTTCTTAATAAACTAGTTATTATAAATAATCTTTGTTTTAATGATTAGTTAACTTATTAGATATTTTAATAATCCTATTTAATTGATTTAGTAATCTTGTTTATCCGTCGATTGATTTTGTTTGAAGCATGCTTACGCCATCGTGCTTTATGAAATTGTATGATTATGTGTTTGCCTCGTGAGGATTTTGTATGGATTTATTCATCGCATTTCAACTTTTATTTTGTCAAGTAAATAATAATTAATTTGTTAAAAGAATAATACAGTAAATCTCTTGGTCCAATTCCAAGTAATCATTCACGCCTACACTTTCACATACGTAAGTCGGTCACCAAGTGACCGCCATCTGCACGACTTTATTGCGTACTTTAATTCATTTTAGCGAGGAATAGAATTCCGGAGTCTAGCACTTCGCACGTTCTAGAACGAACTACAACTGGGCTAGCCCCACGCGTATTGTTCGTTCAATCCTTCGTTATTAATCATATCGATTCTAAAACGTCTATACTAAAATATTCAAATTACCTTATTAAAATTACGAAAAAAAGGAACTCCGGAGTCTAGCATTCCGCACGTTCTGGATTGGACCGCAACTGGGCTAGCCTCACGCGATGGTTCAATCATCATTCGTATATCAAAATATTCAAATCATTCATTTAAATTAAATTACGAAAAAAGGAACTCCGGAGTCTAGCATTCCGCACATTCTGGATTGGACCGCAACTGGGCTAGCCTCACGCGATGGTTCAATCATCATTCGTATATCAAAATATTCAAATCATTCATTTAAATTAAATTACGAAAAAAAGGAACTCCGGAGTCTAGCATTCCGCACGTTCTGGATTGGACCGCAACTGGACTAGCCTCACGCGATGGTTCAATCATCATTCGTATATCAAAATATTCAAATCATTCATTTAAATTAAATTACGAAAAAAGGAACTCCGGAGTCTAGCATTCCGCACGTTCTGGATTGGACCGCAACTGGGCTAGCCTCACGCGATGGTTCAATCATCATTCGTATATCAAAATATTCAAATCATTCATTTAAATTAAATCACGAAAGACAGAACTCCGGAGTCTAGCATTCCGCACCTTCTGGATTGGACCGCAATTGGGCTAGCCCCACGCGATGGTTCATTCGCCCTTTCGTTTAAAATATCTTAACAAAATTCAAACATCTTTTCTCAAAACGAACGTTGTTTAAATCTTTCTATCTCGCAAGCAAGCTAGCGCTTCAGCCTCCCATCGTGAGCAGATAAGCCAACGCTTAGCAGTAGAATGCATTTCCAAACAATCGTTCAATAAAAATCACAAATCGTAGTAGCACGAACTACGATGCTCTGACTTTCCCATTGCACAAGGGAATACGTAGGCACGGGGATTTTAATCCTTCGCGAGCACAATAATAAAAAACTTAATCATTCTCCGTAATAAATAATAATTTTCTTTTCCCTTTAATAAGCAATCTTAAGTATCTTTAATCAGCAAAAGAAGAAATAATAACAAGTTAACATTTTTTAAGCGCAAATTAGACTAAGAGGTTCCCGTTGAGTACAACGGACGTGAGGGGTGCCTAACACCTTCCCTTTGTGTAACTGACTCCCGAACTTAGATTAGTGGTTTCGTTGACCATTCTTATCCTTTATTTAGGTTGTGTCTATATCTTCCTTTTCTCTCGTAGAATAAATAGAATTAGGTGGCAACTCTGTTGTTTGTTTAGGATCGTATTTTTCGAGGTGCGACACTACCAATTGAGCTACTAGCTCAATTGGTAGTGGGAATGGATTGAGCATGTACTTGAACCCCAGGGTACAGGGTTCGATTCCCACGGAAGGCAAAAACTCTACTAGTGAGGGGGGTAGAGAAGATCGTGAGGTGGCAGTGCCGGGATTGCCTTGCGAGGGGCCCGGGCTGTTACAAAATACATCATGCAAATTAGACAATCTCGGTGGCAACACCACTCTATAAGCGACAGGTCCAACTCTTGCCAAAATCTGATACGGCCCAATGAACTTAGGAGTGAGCTTCCTCGACTTCAAAGCTCGTCCAACACCAGTCACCAGAGTAACCCTAAAAAATATATGGTTTCCTTCTTGAAACACAATATCTTTCCTCCTCTTATCATGGTAACTTTTTTTCCTAGTCTACAAAGTCTTCATCTTTTCTCGGATCAACTTCACCATTTCAGTAGTCTGTTGCACAATATCAGGTCCAAGTACAACACTATCACCCAACTCATGCCAACACAAGGGTGTCCTACATCTTCGACCATACAAAGCTTTAAACGGTGTCATTCTGATACTGGAATGATAACTATTGTTATACGTAAACTCAATCAACGACAAGTGACTATCCCAAACACCTCCTTGTTCAAGCACACAAGCCCTCAACAATACTTCTAAAGATTGTATCATCCTCTCTGTCTGTCCATCAGTCTAAGGATGATAAGATGAACTCAATTTCAACTTCGAACCCAATGCCTCTTGCAAACTCTCCATAAACCTCGAAGTAAACCTCAGATCCCTATCTGACACAATGCTCAAAGGTATTCGATGTAACTTCACAATTACACCAACATATATTTCTGCCAATTTCTACAAATAATAGGTAATACCAATCGGTATAAAATGCGCTGACTTAGTAAATCTACCAACAATCACCCAAATGGCATCATGCCCTCTTGAAGTAGTAGGTAACTGTAACACGGTGAGAGAATTGACTTTTTATTTATGTTGTGGTAAGCAAGAGTCGCCACCGACTTTTATTTTATCCAACAGGAAAAGGAATAAAAGAACAGGAAAAACCTTTTGAAAAGATTTGAGTTCGGGGTTAGGTTATACAAAGGGAAGGTGTTAGCACCCTTTGTATCCATGGTTATCCATGGGCTCTTAATTACTTAGCTCACTTTACTTTTGTTTGAAAATAGTGGAGGTGTATTTAGAAAAATATTTCAAAAGTCTTTAACTCTGTAATGATCCTCATATGGATGTATACAAAGCGTTTAGTTTGAAAATGTTTTGAAAAATGGGGCGTAAAGAGCGTTTTTGAAAGAGTGAGCAAGTAATTAAGTGCTACCTACCCTAAGTTGGTCTTTCTTGTTATTTATTTCCCTTAAAAGGTAAGGTTATCCTTACTATTAAGGAGTAAGTAGTCTTTACCTTGGATGTTATAAGGGACGAGCAACTCACTGACTCTTTCTCGCTAAGCAAGCTCCAGCTCGCTAAGCGAGCTCTACGATTTCTCAAATCGCGCTTTTGTGCTCAACACCTAAACCTGCTACGAATTTCTCATGTATCCAGCACCAAAAACAACCAGAAACCACAATATTCATCAAATTCACTATTTAATTCATACAATTAACATCTAACAACAATCAACAACATATAATCCAACATAATCCCTCCTCAATTCACAACAATCTCAATCCCTAATTCTCAACCTATCCAATTCTCATTATAAAACCTTTAAGATGGAAGAATCTCACCTTTACCTTAAATTTGTTTGAGGAATTATTCTCCTTCACGAACTCTTCTTCCCGATTAAGCCTTTTCCTCTTCTTTTCCTCTTCACACCTTTCACGGTCGTTCTTTCTCTTTTCCAAATACGATTATGATTTTCCCTTTTCCTTATTTCCAACATAACCCTTAAGATCCAACTTATGATCTTCCCCTTTTACCCTTATTACTTTCACCAATTGACCCCCTTGTCCTTATCTCCTATTTATTCCATTTATTTTATTTAACCTCTTATAATACAATTATCCACCAAAAATATAATTCAATATCACAATTATATTCGATAATATATATTATTCTTCACACATCACAATACAACATTTTCAATAAAATATTTAAATAAATTTGGGGCGTTACAAAGGGTTTCTCCCTCGATCCATTTTGTAAAATAGTCAACACCGACGATAAGGTATTTGTTATGGTAAGAGTCGGTCATGAATGAACCGAGGATGTCCATTCCCCACCAGGTGAAAGGCCACGGGGAGGAAAGTGTCTTCAGCTCGTTAGGAGGCATCAGGTACATGTCTGCATGTGTTTGACACTTGTCGCGTCTCTTAACGTGTTCCTTCATGTCGTGTTGCATCGTCGACCAGTAATAGCCTGCTCACAATGCTTTGCGTGCCAATGATTTTCCGCCGAGATATTGAGCGTTGATCCCTCGTTGTATTTCTCCTAAGATTTCGGGGACTTTTTCCTCGTCGACACATTTAAGTAGTGGGATGGAGAATCCTCGCCAGTAGAGTTTGCCTTCGAGGAGGACGTAAGAACATGCCCTTATTTTAGTAGCAGATGCCTCTTTGGGGTCTGCTGGGAGTTCGTCCTTTGTGAGTAGTCGTGGATGGGAGTCATCCTGCAATGGGCGTCGCCGATGGTGTTCACTTCTAATGGAGGTGAAGGTTTCTCGATACTTGGCTGTGGGAGGATCTCTTGGATCACGGATTTGTTTTCGCCTTTCTTTCGTGTGCTTGCCAGTTTGGATAGGATATCTGCCCGTGTATTGTGTTCACAGGGAACGTGTTGGACTTCCCAGGAGTCGAATTTCTTTAGTTTGTCTTTCACGAGGGTCGGGTACTCGATTAGGTTGTCGTTTTTCGCCTGATATTCTCCTCGTAGTTGGGATGCTACAAGCTGAGAGTCGGTGGATATCATTACTTCTTTTGCCCCAAGATCATTGGCCAGTCGCAAGCCCTCCAGGAACGCTTCGTATTAGGCTTGGTTGTTGGAAGTTGGAAAGGCCAACGCCAGTGATACTTCAATCAGGATGTCGTCCTTGTTCTCGAGGATGATACCTGTGCCATTTTCGGTCGAGCTGGATGCACTGTCGACGAGGATCGTCTGCCTATGGGCACCGTTGGCCAGGGTCAGGCTATGCGTCATCTCGGCGACGAAGTCGGCCAGGACTTGTGCCTTTAAAGCTTTCCAGATTTCGTATTGTATGTCGAACTCTGATAGCTCTAATGACCACTTCAGCATTTTGTCGGCCATATTTGGTCGTCCAAGTAGTTGTTTCATGGGTTGGTCTGTTCAGACCTTTATTGTATGGGCGAGGAAGTAATGTCGCAATCTTATGGCCGCATTTATGAGGGCTAAAGTGACCTTTTCGATCTGCTGGTATCTAAGCTTGACTCGTGAAATAAATAGGTTTCTCCCCTTCGTCGGTTTCGCAGATGAGGACAATGTTGAATGCCTCAGTGGCTACCAACAGGTATAGGTACAAAGGCTCTTTTTCCAGTGGTCGTGATAACACTGGTGGCTCGGACAACGCCTTTTTTAGGTGGAGCAGCACCTGTTCGCACTCTCCAGTCCATTTAAAAGTGGCTTCTTTCCTTAGTAGCTTGAAGAAAGGAAGGGCATGTTGCACGAATTTGGCTACAAAACGGGATAGGGAGGCAAGCATTTCATTGAGGGGTTGAATGGATTTCTTCGAGTTGGGGGTTAGGAATTCCGAAAATGCTCGACATTTATCGGGATTGTCCTCGATCCCTCGTTTAGTAAGGTAGAAGCCGGGGAACTTCCCTGCCCGGACACTGAAGGTGCATTTTTCAGGGTTGAACCTCATTTTGTGTTTCCTCGCCTGTTCGAAGACCTTACGGAGGTGCTGGGCATGGTCGAGATCTTCGTGCAATTTGACGATCATGTCGTCCATATAGACCTCGAGCATGTCTCTGATTTCTCCTCGGAAGACCTTGTTCATCATACGTTGGTATTTGGCCCCTGTGTTCCACAGTCTGAAGGGCATAACATTGTAGTAATAATTGCTCGTCGGAGTCATGAAGGCCGTGTGCCTCTTGTCCGTGTCCGACATTGGTATTTGATTATATCCACTGTATACGTCCATGAAGGACATGAGTTTAAAACCTGCAGAGTTGTCTACCAATTTATCTATGTTAGGCAAAGGAAAAGCATCTTTGGGACATGCCCGGTTGAGATCAGTATAATCAACACACATTCGCCATTTCCATTATTTTTCTTAACGAGAACTACATTAGAAAGCCAGGTTGTGTACTGGGCTTCATAAATAAAATTTTCCTCTAGGAGGTCTTTTACAGTCTGCTCGGCAGTATCCGCTTTCTCGGGAGACTGCTTGTGCCTACGCTGTGCTACGGTCCTAATGGTCAGATCTAAAGCTAACTGGTGACAGGTGACCTCAGGGTCGAGCCCGGGCATCTCAGATGCATTCCACGCGAACATCTTTGCATTCTCCTTGAGGCAAGTTATGAGTTGTTCCCTTGTTGCGGGTGGTAAACCGGTACTTATCTTCACAGCTCTGTCGGGATCGCCGCCAAGGGGGATGAGCTCAAACTCTTCGTCGGGGATTGGGAGAATTGGGTAAGTTACTTCCCGCCCGTTGTCGGGGCCCTATACTTCAGTGTCCTCTTCGCCGAGGCAGCTGTCGAGCTCGACATAATTGATTCGCGGTGTAGGTGGGTGCTCTTCAATTCTGGGTTTCTTATTGCTCTTGGAGGTGTTGATGATGGCCTGTCCTTTGACTGTTGCGTCGTATCATCTTCGAGCGGCTTCGATGTCGCCTTGAATTGTGACCACGCGACCCAGCTTGGTGTAATACTTCATCTTCAAGTGGACGGTGGAGGGGAATGCTGTCATTTCATCCAATGTGGGTCGGCTAAGGATACAGTTGTAGAGTGAAGGACACTCAATCACCAGGAATTGTACCTTGACCTCCCGAGCGGTCTCCTTCTCTCTGAAAAGAAGGAGGAGTTCTACGTATCCCCAAGACCTTGTGGTGGCCCCATTAAAGCCATGGAGGTCGGATCCAACGTAGGGGGATAGGTTTGTTTTGTTCAGCTTTAGAATCTTGAATAAGTGGACGTATATAATGTCCACCGAGCTTCCCTGGTCGACCAAGATGCATCGCACGTCGAAGCGTGCCATTTTGGCTCTTATCAGTAGGGGATGCTCAAATTAGGCGACCCTCCGAGCAGTTCTTTGAGAAAAAAGGATATCGGGTTGGATATTCCCCGAGATTTTGTTAAGGTTGCCAACTGTTCGGGCACGGTCAACAAGAGCTCGTCGAACTTGCACTTCAAAGAAATGGAGGTGTTATCGTTGTTTACTCCTCCTCCAGAGATGACCATGGTTATGGGAAAATTCTCCCACGGGCTGTGTGCAACGAGTCTCCCTCCCATGTTGACAACGGGGAGGTTGAAGTCTTCAGACCGTGATATACACATCGCCACTTGGAATGGAGAGTTGTCGCCCGGAGAGTCCTCGCGATTTCTTTTCGTGGACTGATCCTCGCGCCAGGGAGTCTCACATCTTGATGTACTGTATGAGATGACCCTCCTTGATAAGAGTCTCGATCGCGTCTTTGAGGTGGACACAATTTTCGGTCACATGTCGTGGCTCCTATGGAAACGGCAGTATTTGGATTTGTCAGTGTGGGGTTTAGGTGTTGTAGGTTTGGGGAGCCTTGCCCTGCCCTGTTTGAACTCAGAGTTAATGCACTCGGCGAGGATGGGTTCGCGGGGAGCAGTCAACAATGTGTATTCGGAGAATCGCCTCGCCGGTCCTCTTCCTTCGCGGATCTCGCGAGGCTTATCTTCTCTCCTCTTCTCCCCGGTGCAGCGGGGAACATTTTAGTCTTCATTTTTGGAGCTTCAAGTGTCGTCGTGACCGCGATTACTCCGAACATTGTGAGCGACTTGTTTCTCCTTGTACCTGATGTACGCTTGTCGAGGGTGCGAGGAGGTTCTATCTCGCCTGCTCTGCTGAGTTCGCTTCCAGGAAGAAGTCCTTTTTCGAGGAGATACTTTTTCATGTAATCAGTCGTATCCACTTCGATGGCCTCTTGGTTGAATTGCTCGATGTATGAGTGCAGCATTTCGTTCTTCCCTTGTATGATAGCTTCAAGGGTTACTTCGGTCTTGGGGTGGCGTCGGGAGGCGGTGGAATTTCGTGTGAACGCCAACCTCATGCTCTTCCAGGATGTGATAAACTCTGGTTTCAGGCGCCATGGCTCCTTTCCTGGGGGTTGTCGAGAACAACATGCATTTGACGTTCTCGGTGATGTCATTGCGATAGTCGAGCATAGCGTTGATGTTGTCGACATGGTCATCGGGGTCAGTCGTCCCGTCATAAGTTGTCAGGTTCAGTGGTTTCTCCATACCCTTCGGGAGTGGTGCCTCCATAATAGCCCATGAAAGAGGGCATTGGGGGTCATCTTCATCACTTCTCAAAGGGGAGTAGCCTTCGTTCCTCGGACTTTGATCGCACCGAAGAGAACTCCTTGGCTGATCGTCTACTCGTTCAGGGCACCCCCTGGACCTATTCTTGTTTGGCACGGGGGAATGTCATCCTCGACAAGGAGGTGAACGTCCCCGCTTCTTGGTCGCCTCTGGTTGGCGTCTCTCGGGTTGAGGTCCTGGCTCCCGTCGGGGAGGTCCAGTTTGACGCTCGGTCTCCAGTGCTATTATCCTCTCGTGCTGTTGAGAGAGCATGAAATTAGTCTGATTCAGAGCGTGCACCATGGTTATCATGGTGGGGTCTCCCTCGACTGGCACCGGTATGGGCTGGAAAGCAGTTACTGGCTGAGGTTAAGGGATACCATTTTCCTCAGGCTTAGGTGATGGGGGGAGGGCTGCCCGCCGCGCACGTCATATTTGTGGGTGATGATCAGGTTGTCCTCAGTGGTGTAGTCAACGAGATCCAAAGTGTGGTTGTCACCGTGTTCGCCGGCCATGCTGGAAGGGCGAAGAGTGAATGAGCTTTGATCTTCTGATGTGGAAGAAGGGGAGAGCTAGATTCCCACAGAAGGCACCACTGATCTTACCTGATCAGAAGGGCCTTCCAGGTGTTGGGTTGCGAACGTAACGGTTGATAGAAAGAAGATGGGGGTGTACCTGTAACGCCCTTCGATACTTAAGTGAGTATGGGTACGATAGAATAATAGTAATATGTTCAGAATACCCGACCCTCTAATGAAAGAAGGTATTTATAGTGTGCCTCCAGTGCAGGGCCAAGATCCTTCCTTGGGCTGGATTAGTTAGGCCCCAGGAAGAACTGCCAAGGGACGCGTAGGAGCGTGTAAGACCTAGCACATGGTTTTGTCCTTGGTCAACTACCCTTATATCTAAGGAGATAATAGTGGGCAGTTAGATGACGTGTCAAACATAGGGGAGACGTAGTCTCCCCAACTTCCAGCTAATGGGTCGTGGGTGTGCCTGACGATATAAACCTTCTGCCCGTCGGGTTGGGTCTCTACCTGACTGATTGGGCCTCTGCCCGACGTAGTCTTAGAGGCTCAGTCCAGAACAGTTAGTTTTATTTAATCTTTAATTAGTTTTATCTTGTTACATGGATCCATTAGGTTTAAATCTTTAATTATTTTGGTCACGCACTCTCTTTATATATGTATATGAGAAGAAAAAAAAGTAAAATATAGTGTTAGATTGTTAGGAAGCAAAATTGCTAATCCTAACAAGGTATGAAACAACTACAAATCTAAGAACAAAACTAAGAAAATAGAATAAAAGATAACTTTGATTTTTCATTGATTGATCTCAAATGTCTCCATGAGACTACATTATATAGGGCTAATAATAGAGAAAAATGTTTGATGGCTAAAAGTCCAACTAGACAATAAAAGCCCATTAAGATAAATTCAACTTCTAACTTAAATAATAAGTTATTTATAAACCACTTCTTGCTCCTATCATTACTCACCCCTTGAAAACCAACCTTGTCTTCAAGGTTTGTAGACAACTCTTCATCCATTTGAGCTATCATATGCATATAATTCAACATTGTAGAAACATTGTGATCAAGTGGTTTTGGCAGGGGCGGATCCGATGATTGATTGAGAGCCTTTGAAAATGTAACCGTGCTCATTTCAACTTCTTGCAACCCAACAACAGCAAGACTGACATCTGAGGCCATAAAACCTAGCCATGAGGTAAGGAAATCTTGATTTGCATCAACAAAGCTATGACTAGTGTCAGTTATGGCACTTCCAGAGGAACTTCAAATTTCTTTTCTGATGGACATCACAATATCTCTTTCAGACTCTACCCTTTGTTCTGCAGAAGAATCAATATTTGTTGTCTCACTTCCGTGATCACTTGCAATTGTTGAGTTAGTCCCTAAAATAGTATAAGAACTTTTGTAACCAGATAACCTTCGAGACAGTCTTGGAATCGACGGAAGTGGAGGTGGAGCAGCGTAAACACGTTCAAAACCATTATGAAAAGGTAAACCATTTGGCTTGATCTCAGTATTTGATACTAAAGCTTCGGGAAAACCATGAACATTTGAAGACAAATTCACGACATTTTTAGAAGTGCTTGAATGAGATGCTCTTACCGTAGAAAGTAACAATATATCAACCGTTCTACCATGGAAAACATCCACAGTGTTAAATTCAATGTCAACTATGGATGAAGATCTAAATGCATTAAGAAAGCGAGACCACAGAAGAGATAGTTGACATTTGTATGAAGTAATAATGCCAATTCTTCCACCAATAAACTCAGTTGGGTATCTTTTTGTTAGAGACTGGGTTTGATAATCTAGGATTTCTTCGAAGAATCGTGTTCGTTCACTTTCCGAACAAAGTATTTCGACCCTATTCTTGCCTGGGTTCACGAAATCTTTGTGGGGATAATTCTTGAAGAAAGAATAGTTTCTGGCAAAAGAAATTATTCGGAATGTAGAAGGTTTGTTTTGTTATGTGTCCGAAAATAGAGGCCAAACGACTCCTTATATAGGAGTTCAATAATTCAAACGAAAAGAAACACCAGTTCGGAAATGGTTATGTCCGTTGGGGATAGGTTCGAAAGTTCGGAAATGGTTATGTCTGTTGGGGATAGGTTCGAACGTTTACAGCAGGACCCCAGCCAGGGGCTCTGCCCCTTGGAACCCCACGGGGCGCTGCCCCGCACCCCGCCAGGGGCTTCGCCCCTTGGAACCCCGTTTAAGTTATTCGCATTCAATTATATGTTGGCTTGACGAGCGTGCACTCCGCACTACCCTAACTCGTTTCCAAGCTTTAACGTATAATTGCTTTGGCCTGTAGTAAATCTCATTACTACTAAAATGCATTGATGACACTAAAATCACCAACACTTTTCTTGAAAAATCTTAGTATTTCAACCGCAACATCATCTTCATGTTCATTACAAAGCGGCATTGCACCCGAATTTTTTCCATGAGCCTCACGGCCATCAATAATATCACAGAATGCATATGGCCCAAGATCCTTGGTCTGATGAAAAGGTGCTGATTTGCTAGACATTTGGCTACCATTTATTAATTTGTTGCCATAGAAATACGACGAAGGAAACTTGCATATCCCCAGATGCATTCTATATTGTTCAGTAAGCACAATTACAAGATGCCCATCCCTTTGTAAACGTTCAAACATGCTGCACTCAGAACGCAACTTACTTGGAACATTTGATAATATAGTTGCATGAAGCTTCTTTGGGTCACAAACCATAATACATTGGGTTCCATTTGATTTTAAAAGCTGAAGAGGAATAAAAGTAACTGGCTCAATAGCTTGGGCAGCTTCACCAATGACAATAGTATAAAAAATAGTATGTTCAGAAGGACCCCGAAACTAGGAGCATAACATTCTCTCAGAGCAAACTCCATAAAGGTCTTCATCTGGTAAACTATCACTAGTTCCGATAAGGCTTAATATAGGCATTATGATGATGAACTTGGAAATATAATCCATGTCAGTAGTTGCTGGATTGGGTTCATACTCTATATGCACAAGATATATTGTGTTGTTCTTAGCATTTTCTAGAAGAACCAAACCAACGTGAGGCAACACTACAACTTGATTAAAGGATGCATCCTCGGGGTTAACTTCAGAAGAACTTCTTATATCCAAAGTCCAAACATAAATCCATGATTCAGAATCACTAGGCAATAACCAGCCTTCCTCGTAACCAGAAACCCATATCTTCACTTCCTGATTTAGCGGCCCCGCTGTGACAAGGACGATACGGTGTGGGTGGTGAGGAGTAGTGAAGAATGTCACAAAACTAACAGGTGTAACATTATGTGGTCTTAAAATAGAAAATGGTGTTGCCTTGCATGCTTCTCAAATCTTAATCGTTCCATCTGCTGATGCTGAAGCTAATCGACTCTTCCTCCATTGCCACATTGACAACTCAGTGATATTGTCATCATGCTTACCAATAAGGTTCACACCATCAATCAACATATCAATGTTACATTTGAGAGGCTCCTCAGCAGAAAATGTTTCACCCTTTCTAACTTTCATAGTATCGATTTTGGGGATAGAGTTTCCAATTGCAACAATTAAAATCTCATGTTTATGGGGATGTCAGCATACCCGCGGATGAACTGATTCACTTCACTCTCTCTTAATACCTGAATGGCTAGGATAAATCTTCCAGTAATTTGAGGCTTGTCTTCCTCATCAGGACCCTGATTGATTTTCCTTATAAAAATTCTCCCATCGGTGCTAGCACTGGCTAACAGGTGAACATCCTCAGCGAAGAAATTCATGTCAGATACTCCTTGAGTATGACCTCAAAGCAAATATCTCAATGCAATATTGATATTAAAAACCCGAATAACACCAAGCATGAGTTCATAGCATGTGTAAGATTTATTAACCACAATTTGTCTCCCAGGCACAATACAGTGATTATATATATATATATATATATATATATATATATATATATATATATATATATATATATATATATATATATATATATATTAGTAATTGGAGTAACCTCAAGTTGAGATTGCGTTTCCCCTGGCAACTTAACATCAATATCATAAACAACATTCTTTCCTTTCAAATGCCTATCCTTTTGAAACTTTGTGCTCAATATCCTTGTAGGTGTAGAATGAGGACAAGACATGTTCACTGTGGAAGAACCTGAAGAAAGGTTTGCTGATATTGAAAAATCAGAAAATGATGGTAATGATTCTTGAGTTGAAGGAGCGTTTAATGTTCGTGGGTATGGTTTTTAAGGGCTAGGTGTTCACAGACGAGTATGAAGATTTGGTCTAGGTTTTCAATATCGGTGGTTTTTGTGACGGTGGGTTCATCACAAGATTAAGTTTTATGGTTACTATTGGGACGAGGGTTAGTTTGAGCGAAGACTTCATCGTGAGGTGAAAGAATGGCGGCTAAAGATCGAGAATCAAGACATGTGGAATTAGGGCTAAGAGTCAAAGCATTAACACTGTCGCGGTGTTGATGGAGAATCTCCGGTGCGGCAGAGGGAAGAAGAGGGTTGTGAATGTAGACAGTGGCGTCAGAAGAGGAAATAGTGATGAGATTATAGGCTTTCTGGTCCCATACGACGGAGCAGAAGGAACCACGGCCGCTTTTTTGTTGGTGAGCCTCCCTCATTTTCATTTTCAGTGATCGAATCTTCATGTTGTGGTTTTTTTATCGTAACTGGTTGGATTCCGGTTGAATGAAAATGGAGGATTGAAGGGTTTTGATTTATGGTTCCTTTTGCGGACATGAGAGACATTATGAAACACTTTTATCTGTATCTCAAAATCTCTTCTAGGACTAGAGTGATTTTGATAGTTGTGACTAAGTGTAGAGGATGTGTTTGTTGGTTGTTATAATGGATAGGAATTGTTGTAATAGTATGAACAATTAGAGATAGAATATGATAAATATGGGTTAGATGGAGGTGGTGTATATCTATGATTAAAATACATATTTGGTGATGAAGATGTAAGATGAGTGTTGGTAGGATAAGGTGTAAAAATTTCTCATAGGAAAGATTGGAATGATGGTGTGTATGTGGAATGATAATATCGGTATGCCATGGAAGTTCAAGATAAAATCACCAATTGTTAGGAATCAAAATTGCTAACCCTAGCAAGGTATGTTACAACTACAAATCTAAGAACAAAACTAAGAAAATAGAATAAAATTTAACTTTTATTTTTCATTGATTGATCTTAAATGTCTCTATGAGACTACATTATGTAGGGCTAATAATAGAGAAAAATGATTGATGGCTAAAAGTCTAACTAGACAATAAAATCCCATTAAGATAAATTCAACTTCTAACTTAAATAATTAAGTTATTTATAAACTACTTCTTGCTCCTATCATAGATGGTAGGTAAAAAACAATAAATAGTTGATAACAAGATTCTTTTAGTCAAATCATGGTATGATTTCAATCAAAGAAACAATGACTTGAATTAAAGTTTAGAAAGTAGGAGATTTAATGTCATGATTCGAGCTAAAATTCAACACCATGATTTAAATCACTCATTTTTTTTATGATTCGAGTCAAAGAGTGTTTGATTCGAATCACATTCTTATGATTTAAATCAAATGAGATAGCGTCAAACTCTAACATTCAAGGAAGGACATGATTCAATTCATAACACATATAAGCTACACGACAACCTTGATTTAAGTATTCTAACTTGTGATATAAGCTAAACTCATTGCTTGAATCAATTTTCTAGGCTAAAAAATTCATTATCATAGATTTAACTACTAATTTATTGAATGAGGAGGTTCTCGAAGGAACAATACTAAACATAGCCGAAGAGATCAAATACACATGAATTAAAACAAATTAGAAGCACACAATAAATCAAATAATACACGCACACACAAACTGACAAAACATCTAAACAAAAACGATATTGATGACTACAATTTCAATATACACATCTTCATTCAAACCACTGTGTAAACATATTGTGTTAATATCTAGTTTTGAAGATATTGGTTATTTGAAATGGCTAAAGATAAAATAATGCATATAGTAGTCATTTTCATAACTAGACTAAAAGTTTCAAGATAATAAAAGCATTTAGTTTGATTTAATCTCTTAGCTATTAAACAAGTCTTATCCTTTTTAATAGTCTCATTGGCGGAAAAAATTATTTTAAAAATCCATTAGCAGCCAATAGGTTACTCTTAAGAGGAAGGGGACTAAGTCTCTTGTGTTATTAGTTGTGATGTATTGAAGTTCATTAAATTAAGTTTAGTTATGACCTAAGTATAAGAAGTAGGTTCAATAAATGGGAAAATTTCATATTGAAGCATTTGTGATTAAAGGATAAGTTATTGTAAGAAATTACATGTTGAATAAGGTAAAGAGAATTACCTAGATTACTGTGAGAATGGAGAAGAGGAGTTCCTTTGATGAGAGCAAAGTGGTAACCTTGTAAATAGGTGGGAGATTTAGTAAATTTGTTGGATTTTCTTATAGAGTGGGGAGGTTGGGTTGTTGTGTTGGTTATAATGTCATATTGATGAGATATGTTGGTTATAATGTCAAATTGGTTAGGTGTGTGGACATGTGAATGTGGAATGTGTTGGAACAAAAATGGTTGATACCATATCCATTGGGTTTTGATGCTAACAAAGTATTTAAAAAAGTGGATATTCTAACATTTGTTCAAGTATGCAGGAATGTATAATTGAGAACATATGAAGAGTTGTTTGAGGAATCTGCATATGAAGATCAGACTCTGGCTCTGAAGACCATATTTGAAGACTTTGGTTGTGATGGAAGATTCAGACTCTGAAGAAGTCAACTCTGAAGAAAGTCAACTAATGGTGACCCAGACTTGAAGCCTCAGAAGCCAATAAGCAGACCCTGAAGTGATCAACCCCTGAAAAGTGAATTCTGAAGATTGTTAACCTCTGAAGCAAAGTCTGTTTAATCGAGGCAACTCTGACAGACTCAGAGACTTTTTTATCACATGAAAACTTTAGAAAAAATATCTTCTTTATTGTATGAGCTTCAACTGATAATTCCTTTTGCAAAAAGGTGTTTTATTAATGTGTATAATCAAGTATAAAGCTAACCCAACCTTTTGGTGAAAGTATTCAACATATTTTTTTCTCTTCTCCATATAAGGAGCTACAAACTTGAAGAAGAAGACTACCAAGTACAATACAACACTACTACAGAATATGAACCTATGCAATCAAAGAGAAGTTACTATGTCAAATTTATTAGACTTAGAACATCTTAAAACTTGTGTATTGTAGAGGTTCTTAAGTCTTAGAGTCTTTCTAAGTTGTACTCTTCCTACACCTTTGATTGCATATCAAGTGTAGTTGTTACCCAAATCTCTTAATAGTTTATTATAGAGTCAAAAGTATTTTGTTTTAGTGCTTGAGCATTTTAATTATCTTGCATGTGTACTTGAGAATTAGAAGCCTCTTGCTTGTATGCCTGAGAATAGAAGTCTCTTACTTGTGGATTTTAGCAAAGGAAGTCTCTTGCTTGTGTGTTTAATAAAGATATTCAAGAGTTCAAATTCTGAATGACTTTGATTCAGACTTTGAACTAAGTGTTCGTATTTTGATTTAGATCAATCAAAACTAAAAATAGAAAAGAAAAAATATTACACAATTCAACCACCCTTTTCTTGTATTTTTTTTCTCATCTTCAGTTGGCATCAGAGCAATGTTTGTGCTAAACACTCAACAGACGTGCATAAAATATCCTGAGAAAAATACATATTTTTCATGGTTGATGAATCTGGAGTATCTGGTTCAGGATGGGGTACTCTCAATCCTATAAGTGTTGTTAATCATGATTATAGTACCTCTAAGAGAAACAATTATACATCTAGACCTCCAACCTTTAATGGAGACTCTATTGAGTTCGAATGGTGGAAGAACAAGATGTATACTCATATCATAGGTCTTGATGATGAGTTGTGAAATATTTTGGAAGATGACATTGATATTCAAGTCGATGGAGTTGGAATGGTGTCTGACAGAAAGTCGTTCTTGCTTAGAAAAATATTTACAGAAACACCATATAGTTAGAGGTATCTTTGTTAATGCTCTACCTCATTATGAGTACATCAAAATCATTGATAAATCTATCGCTCAGATGATTTTTAAATCCTAATGTGCTACTTATGAAGGGAATAAAAAATTTAAAGAAGCCAGTGCTAACCTCCCGGTTCAGTAATGTGAGTTATTTAGAATGAAGGAGGATGAAGATATTGAAACCATGTTTTCTAGGTTTCAAATTCTTGTGACTGGACTTCAGGTTCCAAAGAAGAGATATACATGCCCAAAGTAACATCAATCTAGGAGGATTAAGAATTAAACACATTAAGTCGTGAAAGTTTTTTTATCAACCTCCGAATCATGAGATAAAGCTCAATGGAGATGATCCTGCCAAGAAGCCAAAGTCCCTTGCATTGAAATCTTCTGCAAAATATGTAAAGGCTCCTAAAGTCTAGAATTCTGAAGAACCGTCTTAATCATAGGTTTCAAAGGAGACTCAAATATCATTAAAATATTGCAATACTTAGCCAATAAGAACAAAAGATTCTATGGTAGAAGTAATTGCTTTAGAGGATCAAGTTTAAGAGATAAGAATGATGATTAGAATGGGTGCTTCAACTACAATAAGTTTGGTCACTTCATTGATGAATTTCTAGAGCTACAATAGGAAAAATCAAAGAAGTGAAGCTTCCAGAAGGACAACTTTAGAAACATATTCAAGAAGAGTCTCATGGAAACATGGGATGAACTCAACAATGAAGTAGATTGTGAGAAAGATGAAAATAATCCAATCAACTTTGTTGGATCTTACATCTTTTGAAACAAAATCGGACTCATTTGGTGGTTCAGAATCTGAAAAGGATGAGGTATATTCTAAATTATCTCGTTCTAATTTGATTACCTTCATTCAATATCTTATGAGTAGAAGAAATAAAACAATATGATCTTTTGAAAGAAGAAATAAAACCTGTTCAAAACCAAAATGAAGCTCTTGAGAGAGATCACCTCCTATTAGAGATGTGTTTGTTAAAACTCTTGATGAGCATGAAATATATCTCCAATACTTTATCTCATCCAGTCTTAAAAGAACCAAACTTGCATTCGTGATTTATGGTGTAAGCAAAACCAGAGGATAAGGTCTGGGCTGCTATTAAAAACTTTTTAATCCAAGGACTGAAACCTTGATTAAGCCATCAGACCATTCCTTTTCTAAATCTACTCAGAAAGGGTTAGAATTGTATTTTGTACCTGATTCTAACAATACAAGGGTTCTAAACTAATCAGAATCTGAAATGTTGAGTCAAAGGTTCTGAACAAATCAGAACCTACGACTTTAAAGTCAAAGGTTTTGAAAAAACCAAAATCTAAGACATCAGGTTACAAGGTTTAGAACTTACGATCATGACTTATTCAAGGAAACAAACTTTTAAATCAAAATTCTTTAATAATTCTAAGCCTTTCCATATGAGAAAAAGGGTACCTAAATATGAAATCATTTTTGCCATATATTTTCTTCAAGGGAGAAGCAAAGTAGAAATCATGGTACCTGGACAGTGGCTACTCACGACATATGACAGGAGAAAGGCTTATGTTCCAAACTGTCACACTAAAAGATGGAGGAATTATGGCATTTGGAAGAAACCAAAAGGGGAAGATCATTGGTATAGGTACTATAGGTAACCCCTCTATCTCTATCAATAATGTCTAGTTAGTAGATGGACTAAAACATAACCTACTTAGCACAAGTCATTTGTGTGATTCTGGTTATGAAGTAGTGTTTAATAAATTTGTAGCACTCAAGGGTAAGAGGAAAGGCAATGTTACAAAATATTTTTTTCTGAATTGGCTTATCAGAGGGTATTTTGCCTTCATCAATGAATGATGAAAAATGGGTTTGGCATAGAATGTTAGATCTTACTAACTGGAGATTAATCTCCAAGCTTAGCAAGTTAAAACTTATTAAGGGGTTGTTGGATCTTAACTATCATTCAGATGCTCTCTGTGGAGCATGCCAAGTAGGGAAAGTTAATAAAACCTCTTTTAAATCAAAGAACTTTGTCTCTACCTATAGATCCTTAGAGCTACTTCACATTGATTTGTTTGGTCTTATTATTACTACTTCAATCAATGGGAAGAAATGTGGACTTTTCGTAGTTGATGAATTTAGTATATGGACTTGGGTTTAATTCCTTAGAACCAAGGATGAACCATATGATGTGTTTAGTGTCTTCTGCATACAAGTACACAATGAAAAGGGGTAAAAAAAATTAAAAGTAATGAGTGATCATGGAGGAGAATTTGAAAATGAACCTTTTGAAAAAAATTGTGAAAAACATGGAATCCTCCATGAGTTATCTTCTCCTAGAACTCCATAGAAAAATGGAGTTGTAGAGAGAAATAACATATCCTTACAAGAAATGGTTAGAACCATGATTCATGAAAATAATTTTCCAAAGTACTTATGGGCAGAAGTTGTAAACACATCGTGTTATGTTTAGAACAGTACATCAGACTCATTCTGAACAAAACTGTATATGATTTTTTCAAAGGAAGAAAACCTAACACTTCTTATTTCATTAATTTGAATGTACATGTTACATCTTAAACTATAAATTCTATTTGAACAAATTTGATGCTAAAGTACAAAAGAGTATCTTTGTAGGATACTTTGAATGCTCTAAGGCATACATGGTATATAACTATGAAACCAAAATGGTTGAAGATTTTATACATATTAAATTTAATGTCAAAGAGTCTGACAATAAAATGTCATAGTTGGTCGAGAACTTTGAAAATTTTCGTATATCAGAAGTCTCTCTAGAAGCTGGTGGATCATAAGTTATTATTATTCCTGTAGAAATTGTTTGTTCAGAAGCTAGAGGGACTGAAGCTAGATGTTCAAAAGCTGGAGGTACATAACCAAGTTCACCTTTTAAAACACAACCAGAGAAAGCAAGTTCTGAAAAAATCTGTGTGATTCTCAAGAAGCTGCATAATCCAGAAATATCTTAAAGTACAAGTCTTCTCATCCAGAAGAGTTAATCATTGGAAACAAAGATAGTCCTCTGAAAACAAGATCAACATTCAGAGAGGAACACTAGACGTTGGGATTTATCTCCATGATAGAACCAACTTTTGTTGATGAAGCCATATCAAATGATGGATGGATTGTTGCAATGTAAGAAAAACTGAACCAGTTCCAAAGGAATTATGTGTGGGATCTGGTGCCCATACCCCATCAGAAGGACATCATTGGAACAAAATGGGTGTTCAAAAATAAGTTGAATGGACAAAAAGATATGGTAATAAACAAAGTTAGACTAGTAGCTCAAGGTTACATTCAGCAAGAAGGTATAGATTTCTTTTAAACCTTAGCACCAGTTGCAAGGTTAAAGGCAATCAGAGTTCTTCTCTCTTATGTTATTAATGATGATATTGTTTTATATCAAATGAATGTCAAGAGTTATTTCTTAAATGAAGTCATTTATAAGACTTTTGATTTCAAACAATCCCCTGGGTTTGAGGACTCAGTGCACCCAGATTTTGTTTTCAAACTTAAGAAATTACTTTGTGGACTCAAATAAGCTCCAAAAGCTTGGTATGGGAGACTGAGTAATTTCCTATTAGAAAATGGCTTTCAAAAAGGTCAAGTTGACACTAAATTATTCAAAAAGACTCTGAATAAGGAAATCTTAATTGCTCAAGTTTATATTGATGACA
Source organism: Lathyrus aphaca (assembly GCA_963966055.1). Lineage (NCBI taxonomy): Eukaryota > Viridiplantae > Streptophyta > Magnoliopsida > Fabales > Fabaceae > Lathyrus > Lathyrus aphaca. The sequence continues at coordinate 26,367,839 of OZ014521.1, read as the reverse complement.
TATTTTTTGTTTTACTAATGTATATTTTTGCAAAGAATTTTCTGAGCCTATGTAGGCTGAATTTGAGATGAGCATGATGGGGGAATTGGAGTTTTTCCTTGGAATTCAAATCAATCAAAGTAAAGATAGAATATTTTTTCATCAGTCTAAAGATACTAAAGATCTTATGAAGAAGTTCAAGTTTGAAGACTACAAAGTTATAAACACCCATATGCATCCAACATGCAATCTTAACAAAGAGGAAGGAAGCTCCAAAAGCTATCAGAAGTTGTATAGAGGTATGATTGGTTCCTAACTCTACTTAACAGCTTTTAGGCCAGATATTTTGTTCATTGTGTGTATGTGTGCAAGATTTCAATAAGATCTTAGGGAGACTCACTTAATTATTGTTAAGACGATATTTAGGTATATGAAGGGAACACCTAATATATGGTTTCTTTATACAAAAATCCCTTGATTACAAGCTAGTTGGATTTTATGATGTTGATTATGTTGGGGATAGAATTGAAAGGAAATCCACTAGTGGAAACTGTCAATTCATAGGTGAAAACTTAATATCCTAGGTTGGTAAAAGACAAGCAATTATGGATTGTCCATAGCAGCAGCATAATACATTTTAGATGCAAAATGTTGCACACAACTCCTCTAGATGAAATATCGGTTAGAAGAATATCATATTTATGGAAGAAGAATTTCTATCTTCTGTGATAATAGTTCTGCCATCTTCTTAACAAAAAATTCAGTTCAACATTCTAGAACCAAGAACATAGAAATAAAACATCATTTTATTAGAGATTATGTTGAGAAAGGGGTAATAGATATCCAGTTCATTGATAAAGATCATCAATAGGATGATATATTTACCAAGCCTCTCACCATATAAATATTTGAACTCATTAAAAAAGAGTATGAACATGCATTTTATGGAATATTAATGCTTGCTTCTGAATGGATGATCAAAGACTGATATGATCAGAAGCTCTAAACCAGTGTCTGATGTGTGGAAGCCTCTGAAGCATCTCAACCCTTGATGCTCAAAACATGGTTGATTGTTTCTAATGGGATATAAGTGGCTTGTCTGATTGTTTCTAATGGGATATAAGTGGCTTGTCTATTTAAATTTCTTATCTTATATCCACTTATGTGTTACAAATCTAGAAAGTCCTCTAACTTTGTCTTATATCTGTTAAGATTTATGTTTCTGTAATGTTGTATCATTAAGCTATATTGATTGTGGGAAATCTATATCAGATAAAATAATAGCATGTATTGACAATCTCCTTAGACATCAGTTAATTTAAATATGTGAAAAACATTCTTTTTAAATTCACTACACACACATGACTTTGGTGGTTGAAAATAAATTCATACAAAAACTATGGGACATAGATCTGATTTTATTTAATGGAAAATGATTACATGATTATGATTAAAAAGGGGAAATACAAGAATATACTATGGTCATTTGTTACCACTCCACCCTAGTGATATGGGGTAACTCATACAGTCCTCATACCACTCATCATCATCAAATATGGCAATGACTTCCTTCTTGATGTTCCACTTAGATCTCTTCATCTTGGTCTTTGTAGTCCTTCCAACTCTGAATACCCCAGCAGAAGATCCAACACTTTTAGAAGAAATGATATTTTCATCCTTCAAGTTCTTCATAGCTTTCTTCACTTCTTCAATAGAATATTTCTTGGAGTTTTCACCTGAGTTACTCATTATGATCAAGAAGTAAGTTTAAGAAAGGAGGAGGAATATTTTATGTTTGTTTTAAAGTTGGCTTTTATAGAGAAAATGAAAACAATTGAGATTTGTTTGGTTTAATGTGTACCAATGTAATCAAGAGAAAGATGCAAGCTTGGTCTTCAGACTCCCTTTTCAAGGTTTGTCTGTTATATCTCATTGGCTAAAGAAGCAGGTTGGAATATCTCTTGAGTTGCAGAACCTCTTCCAACCACTCAAGTCATTTATTGTCATCACTTTTTTTACTTGCAAATTTTTTATACTAATGAAAAGGGGAGAACAAATCTTGATTTTTAATTGTTTTTATTCAAGTATGATTGTTTTCCATACATTAATTTTCTTTAGTATCTTTTGTGTCTTTTTTTTATGACAAAAGGGGGGAGATGGAGAGTATTTAAGCACCTGAATATGTTGATTACTCTTAATGCTGCTTACTTTATGAAGATTATTGTTATTGTGCTTTTAAGGGAATTTAATTAACCTGGATAGGACTTAGGGGGGGCTTACAAACCTCATCTTCTAGACTATCAGACTCAGGGGGACTTACAAACCTCAGACCATGAAATCAACATGTTAATTAAATTGACAACCATTGTTCTTAAATACTTATGTTTTTCATCATAAAAAAAGGGTGATTGTTAGAACAAAAAATGGTTAATACCATATCCCTTGGGTTTTGATGATAAAAAAGTATTTAGAGAACAATTGGGCATTCTAACATCTATTAAGTATGCAGGATTATATGATTGAGAACATATGAATAGTTGATTGAGGAATTTGCATTTGAAGACTAGACTTTGGCTCTGAAAACCACTTATGAAGACTCTGGTTCTGATGAAGATCCAGAATCTAAATAAGTCAACTATGTAGAAAGTCATCCTCTAGTGATCCAGACTCTGAAGCTTCAAAAACCAAGAAACAATCTCTGAAGTGATCAATCTTTGAAGAGTGAAGTATGGAGATTGTCAACCTCTAAATCAGAGTCTCTTCAATCAAGGCAACTCTGACAGACTCGGAGACTTTTTGATCACGTGAATACTTAGGAAAAATCTTTTCTTTGTTGTCTGAGATTCAATGAATAATTCCTCTTGCAAAAATATGCTTTCTTGATGTGTTTAATCAAACACAAATCTAGCATAACCTTTTGGTGAAATTCTTCAACATATATTTTTCTTCTCTATATAAGGAGTTGCAGACCTGAAGAAGAAGAATACTACCAAGCTACAATACAACACTGCAACAGATTTTAAACCTTGACAATCAAAGAGAAGTTACTCTGTCAAATTTTTTAAACTTAGAATATCTTAACATTTGTATATTTTAGAAGTTCTTAATTCTTATAGTCTTTCTAAGTCGTATCCTGTATACACCTTTGATTGCATATCAAGTGTAGTTGTTATCAAAATCTCTTAATAGTTTGTTATAGAGTCATAAGTATCTTGTTTTAGTGCTTGAGCATTTGAATTCTCTTGCATGTGTACTTGAGCATTGTAAGTCCCGTGCTTGTGTGCTTAAGCATACAAGTTTGTTACATGTGGGTTTGAGCAGATGAAGTCCCTTGCTATTATGCTTGAGCATTGGAAGTCTCTTACTTGTGTGTTTGAGCATATATAATCAGTTTGATTATAATGGAAATCCCTTGGAAGTGCAAGGGAACTGGATTACTCTCACGTTGTGATAGGAACGAAGATAACTGCTTGTGACTCTTGTTTTACTTTACTTGCTTCTGAACAATACTCTGTTGTTATCATTTGTTTACCTCTGAGTCAGAATCTGATAAAAATAGTCAAGATATCAGACTCTTAGTGACTCTGTTTTAAACTCTGAACTAAGTGTTCAGATTCTAATTTAGATCATTCAAGAGTAAAAATAGAGCATGAGCCAAAAAAAATTTGGAAATGATATTAAAAGAGAAGAGCTAACTACACCCAGAAGGTGTTGATGCTTTCTCTCAACGGAGTGCCAATACAAAAAGTTTGATGGTGGATCCCATGTTCCATATAAAAGTATTTAAGAAAAATATGGGACCATTATCAATCCTTATAGTTTTGACACTCTTATACAATTGGGTTTTAGTAAGAAAAATAATAGATTAAACAAGTTTCATAGATTCAGAATTAACATTCATGAGATAGATCTCGCAAAATCTGTTGTGGTCATCTACATTAAAATATATTTATGACCAAGTATAAATATAGTGGAGTATGGGTCCTAAATATCCATGTGCATCAAGTCAAAACAATAAGTAGAAAAAGGTAATCTCTCATGTTTAACAGAAAAGTAAGAATCGCAGGGGTTATGTGTTTAACAAAATCAAATAAATAGGAAATTTTATAAACATTAGTGGTAGTAATGTGGTGCCTAAGACGATAGTGCCACAAATTACATTTATTAGTGAAGCTAAAGTAGTACAAGATTTGGTGGAGATTAGTTGCAGCAATCACCTTCAGGGTAAGGTTCTTCTGTATAATGCAATAATTGGAGTTAAAAATGATATTGCAAATTCAAGGAACTAGTTAACCTAGGAATAAAGAGTAAAGAGGTTAGGTATGTATAAAACAACCATAACATAAAACTAATTATTGAATTTTATGGTGCCAGATTTGTTAGTAGTAAGGGTAGCACCATTAGGAAGTTGGACAATGATGGTGGGTATGTTAACTAGAGTGTGAAATAAAGAATGACAATGGCATACATGATCAATGGTCCTAGTGTCTAATATACAAATGTTGTTGTTATCTCTAGAGAAAATTGAAATGGAAATACCTGAAGAGTTGCTTATTGAGGTGTGGAACAGTTGAATGTTGGTCGAACTTCAAGGTGAAGATTGATGTAGTATAACAAGTAATGTTTTGTGTTGTTCAACACTGAAGAAATATGGGGTTGTGCCATTTTGGGGATCCTCTAACTCTTCTTGTTGAACCCCATCCAATTTGTTAGTAACAGTGAAAGTTTGATTGATGGTGATTTTCTTGAGATAGGAATGTAACTCATGTTTTTTGAAATAAACTTCAATGGTATGCCATGATTTGTTGTGGTAGTTGCAGACCTTTGTCCCTTTACCATACCCTTGTTGAAATCCCTTGTTTGTGGAATCTTGGTTGTGGGAACAATTTTTGAATTTGGAATTGATGAGAATCTTGTCATTGTAACCAGCATGAAAAATGAATTAGTGCTCTTGTTGAATGAGCATGGAGAAAACATTTATAATTTGGGGAAGAGTGTTCATTAGCATAATTTGAGACTTAAATGGTGTGTACTATTCATAGAGGCCTTTGAGAAATTGTATGACATAATTGGTCTCTCTGTATTTTATGATGGTATGGATAAGGTAACAAGCGCATTTGGTAGTGCAATATCATGCTAGTAGGACTCAAAAATTCCCTAACTCCTATCTTGGTTTCTTGAGCACCGTATAGTACTGAGTGATAGATTGATCTCCATGTTTGAGGTCGAAGATCTCTTCTTGAAGGTCAGAGATTCAAAAAATACCGCCTTGATGGTAGCGATCATGAATTTATACCTATATGTCGTGAGTTGTGTCCAACTAAAGGACGCCTTGAGTTATCTATCCTTATATGAAGTCTATTGGTCATGCCAAAACCATAATAATGCACCTATCTCATACAAGTGAAAGCCAATCAGCTTCTACAGGTCGAGCTAGGGTTCCATAAAGGAAACATATTATGTTTTTGGAGTGCATGGCAATAAGGATAGCTCTAGACCATGAGTGATAGTTGAAATTGTTAAGAGGAGGAGAAACAATGGCCAGACTTAGATTATCGTTGGAATGCATAAAATATGGATATAATATGTCATTTTGGTGGTTGTGAGTAGTTGTTGAATGTGTGGTGGCGATGGTGGAAGTATGTGGTGAAGACAACATAGAGGGAGATGTGTATGGTGTTGGTTCAATGATGGGGTTAGGAGAAGCCATCGTTGGTGAAGAAAGAGGGTTTGAGATTGAATATGAAGGGAAAAAGATGAAGTTTATGGGGTGGTGAAATTAGGGTTTACATTGAAGAGGAAATGAAAAAGATGAAGGTTGTGATGATGGTGGAATGACAATGTGATTTAGAAGATGGAAGATGGAAGATGAAGGTTACAATGGTGAAGGAATTAGGGTTTGAGTCCGGAACTTGGAAAAACATTTATTTTCATTATATTGCTCACATTGTCCTGCATAAATGTATTCAAACGTAAAGATTACATAATATTAACAAGATTACATATAAAATTAAGATGAATTCCTAAGTTCTTCCTCCCAATGTCTAATTCGTCTTGCATATGCTGATTTTCATCCTCTTGCCTCTTCAGTACAGTTCTCTTTCCACCGGACAGTGACGGGAGGCAAAGGACTATCAGGTTTTAATTTTACCTGAACTCAATGATTGTTGTTGACAAAACCAACAACAGTGATTTTATGTCTTCTCGTATACATAGATGGAGTTATGGTAAGAGGGAAAAAGGTATTGTTAAGTGTCCTTGACAAGGAGATAAAAACCACATTATACCTAGTTGTAATAGGATAACCCATATCAGGAATTGACATCCATTTCTCTCTACCCTGTACACCCAAGTGTTCTACTTTTAAGGAATTCCTAACTTCATCAACAGTGTCATAGAATAATTTGAAAAATAGTTTTTGGTGTTGATGAATTTGAGTATCCAATTGAGTCTGAATCAACGCCCATGACTCTTCACTCCATTCAAGTAAAGTTGCAATAGCTTGAAAACCACAATTTCCATCGTCACCCATATCAATCATGTCATCAATGTATGGATACATGAAACCAAGAAACTGAGACAAGTAAGTATGCCTATAAGATATAGTGGACGGTTGAATTTTACCCGGCATACTAGAAGGTTGACTTCCTGTTGGGCTTGTGCATGATCTTTTTGCAGTCTGACTCCCTTGCGAGGCCTCACCATACTCCCACTGTGAGGGATCACGATGCACATCACTCTCTTTACCTTTTCTGCTCTTCTTAACTCCCTTCCTCGGCTTGTACTTTATCAGCGATGGACACATAGAAGATGTGGATGGATGCGTCAGTTTCCTAACTTTCTTCTTCAACACCCTCTGACCTACAATATCCAAAGAATTTAAATATGTCTTCAACTATTCACATTTTGTGTCTAAATCCATCTTTGAACCACTATCCTTTGGACCATCTGTATGCTCTTGAATGTGTAATTTCTTCCATAAAACATGAATTGGTTATAAACGAATAGGAAAGTCATGTATTCGGAAACCAACAAGTTCGCACGCACAAGATAGCCCATGTGTAGATCTAATGAAGCAACCACAAATATCCTTGTTTGTACTGACAAATACTACCCTTTCTACCTCTTTCTCTATGTATTGTATACATTATCTTGAAACAAAATCGTGCAAGTTGGTATAGAATGGAGTGTTATATCGATGCTCAATGTTGACAATACTTTTTTGAAACGACACTCTGATTGAACCTAGCTGCAACTTCAGCATGGTGTTGACAGCATCCCAACTACGACATAAATATCCCCGACTATGTGACAACATATTTTTCAGTCTCTAATGTGCAGACTCTATCCTAAACCGCAATAATTAAACCACAATAAGACAACAGTTTACACTATGTTTATTAATTAAATCAAATAAGATGTTGGTATACATGTTCGTTGTTGTGTTTCCCAAATGAGTAATTTTGTTTGTCCATGCAGCAACAAACCTTTCTTTATACGGTGTCAACCATGTTTCATTCACAAACTTAACAAACAAAGGTATATCAACACAAACAGTCTCAAAGTGCTTCAAGTGTGCGATATATTCACTCTCTCTATTAGCATACATGATGTTGTTCCATAGATCCATGACATGTTCATGTCATTCTGATTTATTATACTCCTTACATTCTATGCTAATATTTTGAAAATGTGGAACAAATATAACAGATGTGTTGAATTTGGAGACACAACTTGAAGTGCATTCATCAAGGCAAGTTCTCGGTCCGTCACAACAACATTTGGTTGCAATTTCTCAGAGAAAAAAAATAACTTTTTCAGCTTCTCTAGTGCACATTTGAAGTTCTCCTCCCTTTCATTTTCCAAATAGGTAAACCCTACCGAAAATGTCAACTTTGTTGACGTAACGCCAACAATCTCAAGCAACGGTAACCGATACCTATTCGTTTTGCATGTACAATCAAAAATCAACACCAAGTGAAACATATTCAACAACTTCACTGAATTGGGACGTGCCCAAAAGATATCAGCAACAATATTTTAGTCTTCCTTATTTCTTGTCCAACACAAGTATTCTTCTTTATGAATAAGACTCAACAACATTTGTATTTTTGTCAATAAACCTCTTTTGCTTTCATTTTAGGTAACTCTAGCTTTATATACTTGCGTAACACTAGTGAGGTTTTCTGGATCTTTGTCTTTCAAGGCGGAAATTATGTGTCACAGGGGCATGTTATACTTCGCCAGGTCATTCACAAACTGTCTCTCATGAGGTTTTAGATGGTCCAATATGTCATGGCCTGATAAATCCTGAGATAGTCTATGATTGTGAAACCCGCACGAAACATCCACCCTCCAACCAATATCACTTGGCGAAGATCTCAGCTGAAAAGGACATTTCACTTTCATACTATACAACGCATCCTTCTCCGAGGATTGACTACTTTCAGATGATTTTCTTTTATAATTTCCTCCTCTATCACAACTCATAATCAATTTATCCTTTCTACCTCGTTGTTCATTTGCACTATCTGAACGAATGGTCACAACTATAATAGCATGTTGCTTGCCAATATTCTGGGTTCAGGCTAATACATCGGCTCGACTCTCAAAAAAATTTCGTTTAAATACATAAAATGTATAGTATCAAAATCATAAAATGCAACGAAATATTGTTAATTTTGAATCGATTACATATAATACATATTTTGTTTGTGGTGAAGAACTGAGTGTAATCGCTACACAAATCCATAGATGACTTTGTCAGCTCTGAACCGCACAACGCATGTATTTTCTCCTAACAAACATGTTACCGGTAATTTCAAGTAAACCTAAAATTCCCGATATACCAGAAATTTGAGATTTCCTGAGAGTTTTGCTATATACCGAAAATTTAGAATTCCCGATATTAGTGTTCAAAATGTTGAGTTTAATACCAAAAATTATGGAATTACTAGTAATAATTACCGAGGATTTCGAAATTTCCGGTAAAAATTACCGGATATTACAATATTAAACTCTGAAATTTCAAAATCCCATAGAAGAGCGTATCGAGAATTTGATTTTGTTGGGTTGAAAAAAGTGGATTTTTTTGGTTAAAAATGTAATTTTTTTAGGTAAATAAGATCAGAGTTATTTTGAAAATATTGAAAAATTAAGGGTGTCAGGTTTAATTGGGGGATGGTAATTTGAATCCTCAAGATTTTGACATATGTAGTAAGGTATGTATGAAGGAGAATTTTAATTTGACCAATAATGATGAAAAATAAATGTGAATATGAGATAGAAGATCAGAGTTTGATTCTTCCAATATCATGCTAATTCTTGCCCAATACACCTTAGCCAATACATATTTTTCAAATAGAAAATATGCATAAACAATTAAAATGAAAAATAAAGAAAAGACCTCAAAATAAGAGATGGTTGTTTATAACAATAAGTCAATATTACTAATAAATCAATATAACTAATACAATAACTAAACTAATTATGTTTAACAAAAATTGTAAACTACAATTTAAACATGCAACTTCTAACAGACACTCAACTGTTACTTCCACCCCTTATGATTCACAATTTCACATCTAGTTTTTGGCTTAGACTTGTTTCTGAAATAATTTAACAAAAAAAGTATAAGGCTCCTTTTTCATAGAACATAAGCGGTAGCAGCAATTATTTCAAAAATCCCATTAAAAATTGAACCAGGAAGAAAAGGAAAAACTGAGAAATTTTAAATAATGAATTGTATTATTAATTCTGATGAGAAAGATACAAAAATGTCTTAATAGTGTGGCTGAGATGCGTCTCTAATGTGGGCTGCAACAGGTAATAATACAAGGTCTAATACATGTGTAATACATAGACGAACCGCCCAGGACCCAACATACAACAGTGCTTGCAGACACTTGTAATTGTAATATTGCCCGCATTGGTAGAGCAATTGTGCAAGTCATAAAAAAATTGAATAAAAAATGTTCTTTGAGAACAGAATCAAATTCCCCTTCCTACATTAGATATTTGGACAACCAAGGTAGATCTTTGCAGTCTCTCAGAGAAAAGGCTACATCATCACTGTCATAAAATAGAATGAAACCAGTCAAAATAATGGAATTATATTCACTAATGACACATAATTATGGGTAAAAATTCAATACACAAAAGAACTGGTTGAGGAATGAACAAATTTCATTTTCCACAACTTTCATACTTTTATCTTTTATGGTGTTAAAGGAGACAGCGAGATGTGAATATAACTAGTCATGAATTAGCAAGGATTGCATTCACATTCCCAAACTTATTATACAGATTGAGCCTGCTGAACACAGTGATCGTATCTGTAACCTTACGTCTTTGGACATTTTCTATTTTGTTTAGTAAAAAGGCTATACTACCCAGGGAGGAAAAAAAAACTGTTCCATTTTTGTCATCTGGATTAGTGTTTTCATATTCCAGCAATGCTACCGGGTGTACTATTGATTTGTACTCCAAATGAAACTCCTTACTTATTCTGGCCGTGCCTCACTTTAGTGTATGCACTTATCTATCTACAGACTCACCAAACTACTGAAATAGTCACTTAACTTCTTTAGTGTAATTCCATAAGGGTTGCTTACTTTTTTAATAGATTAGGATCCAATGAATGCAAAATTAAGAGCAAACTAAAGGAAAATGATGATTGATTGGGTTTATGGAACTTCAAAGATTCTCATCATAATCCATCATTAGTTTATTTCATTACAAAAAGAAGTAATAAGGGCTTTGAGAAATAACCTTGGGAAATTGAGCTGCAACTTTTGCAACCTGTGCCTGGCACCTGCTTCACACAAAATGACCCTGCATTCCCCCAGCTTACAGCTGCAAAAATTGGAACAGGGTTTCTTAGATAAAATAGACATGCAGCTAGGATGGTCCGTGCACTTAGCATTCAAACAGTCTGTTACTTGTATTTGAGTACAAAGCAAGACAACCCCTTTCCCTTTCCCTGTTTTCCCTTCTATGGCCACTTCAAATCAGAAACATGTAGAGAACAAACATAAGTCTTACCCAACTTGCAGAAGGATATCATATCCAGGAAACACTTCTCCATTGCTGGTACAGAGACATGAAACCGTCATTGCCAACTGCATTGTTAAAATCAAACCTTACATAAGAGCACTTCAACAAATTAACATTAAGCCCCAACCTAACACCTTTTCTAGTAGAAAATCAACACCAGAATATAAAACCTCTAAGTTCATCTAGAAATTTAATATATTTTGAGTCAATTGCAAGCATAAAAAACGTCAGGTAGTGCTATTAAACTGAAAAGGGGCGAGGACTAAGGTTGTAAGCATATTTCACCTCTTCAATGTAAAGGTAGAAAACTTAATGTATGGTCTGAATGTGAAATGAGAGTAAAATAAGTTAACAGAACAAAGCTTCAGAAGCAGACCTTTTCAAAAGTGGTTTCCCCCATTCCTGTTTTGTAAAGCTCGTGCACCATAGCTGTCAGGAAAATTTTGCTAAGTCTGGAACAGTTTTTCATCACCTTCAAAATGAAAAAAGATTTATGTCACGTGACTAAAATAAAACATTAGCCAGTCTAGTCTGCCAGGTAAATGAATGTATAAAGGTGCTTATGAATCTATCCAATGTAATGTCATGGAGTTTGCAATAAAAATGAGGCTTATATGTAAAGGGGAGGCATTACCACCAAGATCATATTTAACTTATTAACTATGCTCTATGATCACTGGTCCACAAGATTAGTCATCACATCCGATAAACAAAAATAACATGCATGTTCTTTCTTTTATAATTACTAATGCTAAGGCCATATACATAATAAAGCCTCTGTTCATGGTATGATCCTCAGTTAAAGAAACCTCTCACTTTTGCTTTTTAAAAAAGTGGATATCATAGTTACATCAGAAATATTTATACTAAATGTATCTTGTAAATAACTTTGCATCTCATGACTTGGTTCACAGTCAAGACTCATAAGGAGTCTTCGGGGAAATAAAATATTTGAAATGTCTAGGAAAAGAATCAGCACACAGCAAATTTCAACTCACTTGAATATGAGGTGCTTGGAACATTTCTTGAATGGCTGCTTCAACATCTGCCATGCTAACAAGTCCCTTTCCTAGAGAACAGACACAAATGAATTAGTGAGTTTAAGTGCTAACTCAGACATAAAGCATTTGCGCAAACAAGTGATGCTGAGTGCATATTAACATGTGCTGAAAACATTCCACTCTAAAAAACAAAGGATGAAATATTTCTGATGGTTAAAATAATGAGGCCTGCACACGTAGGTAACAGCAGAATAATGAATATGGAAAAAGACCAAAAATATTATGGTTGACGTGTTTTACATGATTTTATGGTAATTCTTGTGGAACAACAGGTGTGTATTCAATTAACTGATATTGATTTGTAATTTTCTCCCGAAGTAATAGATATAGCTAAATGTGAAGCGACCCTTGGGGAAATCAGGTGAAGCACCCATGAGGCCTGATATTAAATTTTGGTAACGTGGGAGTTATTCAGCTTTGGGCTAGAATTCAATCTGGTAGGAATTTAAGTCAGCTGTTGGTAATTCAGTAGAGGAACATTAGGTCCATCTAAAGATTGAGGTTATGATAACTATATAATTTGGTTTGATTAGTCCATATAATAATGAGCTTCTATTTACAGATTATATAAATTTAGACACTTAAAGAAAAAAAGAAAAAAAAAGAAAAAACTTAGTGGTTGGCACTTTCCATATTCATCTGTCAGCATTGTATGCCCTGAATGGCTGAATGTATAGTGATTTGACAAGATTACTTGCACGAATAAACTACCGCATAAATACTAACCACTAGAATACCCAAAGGGTTTGATACTTGTTCTTCTGACACCCTTCCCAAACACAAATAAACTACATTATGTGTTTCTGCATACCAGTTCAAAAGAGGCATGTTTCTTGCCCCTTGAAGGTATTAGTAAAACTTCGGCGGCCTCCCACATTTGACATAATTCAGTGTGCTTCTCGGAAATGCCTACCCAATATAGACTTATCACAATAATACATTTTAGAATTTGGATTGGGTCTAACTCAACCTTTACAAAACTAGTTTGTAAGGTGGGAATTGTCTCCACATATACACTTAAGTTCATAACATATCTCATCCAATGTGGGAGGGACTCAACAGACACCCTCACACCCATGATTGAACAATATGACTGACATAAGTGGCTCGATAGCAGCACAAGAGGACCGGTAAACAAATGAGTTTTGGATAGGCATTGATACCATCTTAGAATTTGGATTGGGCATAACTCAACATTTACAAAACCAATTAGTAAGATGAGGATTGTCTCTACTTATAACTTATGTTCAGACATATCTCATCCAATGTAGAACTCTTGGCAGTATTGACTTCTAGAATAGCTTCATGGGAAGAAAACAAATCAACAGCCTTATTTCTAGACCGGGCATGTAGATGACCTTGAATTGGTGGAAAGCCAATATTGTTGGTTTGAAGTTATGACCCTTTATCGGAGTAGGTGTTTAAGACTCTTATGATCACTAAAAACATTGTTTCTCCCCATTAAGTAATGTTGCCAATGTTGGATTACCAATACCAATGCCATAATATATTTTTCATATACGAACTTATCTTCATTTATTGGCCCTTCGATAATATCAATTTAGACCCAAAAAACTTTTCTTCGCTTTTACATCTCTAGATGTTGGCCAATTGAGACGACCTCAATTTTAGTGGGGTCTTTCTCAACCTTTTTAGCTGAATAATGTGTCCAAAGTATTCAATAGAAGTTTGTCCAAAAAGATATTTCTTCCGACTAACCACAAATTACTTCTGAGACAAGAATCTCAAGACTTCATCCAAGTGAGCTAGGTGTAGGTTTTGAGTAGGGCTACAAACCAGATTAACATCAAAGAACACCAAAACACACCATAAGAAACAGAAAAACATTGAACTCATGGTGGATTGGAAGGTAGAAGGGGTTTTCTTCCTAAAAACTATCTGATTAGGTTTTGTCTTCTTTGACTTTTATTTGATGAAAATTGAATATGGAGTCTAACTCTCAAGTCCAACACATATGCATCTACAACAATTGTATACCTTTTCATTTGCAACTTCAACTCCTAGCAAACTCCTGTGATACGCATCAGTTGCCATTTCCAAGGCTCGCCACATATTCTTCTTGATTGGTCACTTCTAATCCTAATGAACTAACCAGCTCCTTGGGCATAAAATTATGATTAGCTCCACAATCCACTAAGAGTAGAATGGATACCTTTCTAAGACTCGCTAGTTTAAATGTCTTAGGATATTTAGTGTGTACTTCATACTCCTTGATCAATGACTCTTCGTTTGTTTCCTCATAACCCCATATTAAGAGGGACAAGGTTTTATAGGGGGCAGCAATGAATTAGACTTCAACACCGAGGGTGGCGCTAACTTGATTCAGGGATCTATTAGATTGTGCCAAGGGTGTTTTGGATCCCATCCCCCTTAGAGTGGTTTTTGCAACCCTTGTCATTCGATTATGTTGTGAAATGGTCCTTAAGCAACGGGTTACACTAACTTGTGGACAGCTTTGAGTGAGGATATGATTCAATTTCTACACGATTCCATGTGCCATTGAAATCAATTTGTGACGATTAGGTGGCTTAAGTGCTTGGACCTCCATCATGATCTCTTCTTCGACCCTTCAAGATAAAAGTGCATATATTGAACTTCAAACAGTGGTGTTACCTGAGCCATGAGAACCGCAAACAATTTCACATGCTTGTCCAACATTTCTAAATGTCTTAAGTAGTTTCTGTTGGGAAAATGGATTTTAGATTGCTAATCTCTATATTGATCCCCTAAGGATTGCTTCAAGGTTTCCTAACTCAATTGTAGATTGAAATTCCCAATTGTCTTATTCAAGTGTCATGTCATCCTATTGAAGCAGCAATCATCCATTGCTGCAAGTGAAAGGTTGGAAGCTCCAAAGACAATGTTGACCCCGTAAGCAATGTCTATTGTCATTGCTTGGATGGCAACTAGATGCAAACTACTAGTGCAAGATCAATAAAGCTTGGATGGCATAAAGCATCTACTACAAACAACATGTGTATCATGATAGTAATTACACTGAGGGGTAGGCAAAAAGTTGAATATTTGATTTTCTATAAAAAAGACATGGAGAATCAGTTTAGTTCCTGCCACTACCAAGTGACATAGAATTCATTTTATTGATGCAAACATTAGGGGCCTGTTTATTTTAGCCATAAAAAAATGGATTTTTTCTTAGTATTTTCAAAAATGGATTTTGTAAAATTGTTTTGCAAAATATTACAATTTTTTCTACATTTATTTTTTTCTAAATTATAAGATTAATTTTGACATCATACAACATAAATGTATATTATTAAAGATCAAAAAATAGTCGAAATCATAATTTTTGAAAAAAGTTGTATTTCAAATATGATTTTTATGAAAATCTATTTGAAATAGCTTTAAAATTAAGTGATTTTTTGAAATTTTGATATCCAAATTTTTTTTCGATAAAATAATGAAATATCTAAAATAACATTTTAATACCAAATTTTCATTTAAAGCTTTTATGAAGAAAAAAAATTTTGTAAAATTATTTTTCACAAAATTATATTACACTATAAAAATCATTTTTAAAAAAAGCCAAAACAAACAGACGCTAGAATTAAAGAGAACAATGAATTTTCAAAACCAAGCTTCAAGCATATGTAGATGAAACAAAACATCACAATATGAAGTTTGGTCATGGATCCTAAAATCTTATAAATTTTGAAATAAATCATTGTTTTGTTCTCGAGTAATCAGGTTGTTTATGCGGGAGAAGACTTGTACGACTTGCTTGTTTATCTTTAGTTTATTTGTATATGTGGCTTTAGTCTATGCATGCTTATTGCTCCATATATACTCTTATTGTTTGTGTAAAATCAAATGACACTTTTGTGAAGGCACGGGTAACTAACTGGCAATATGTAAATAGAGAACATGCCATTTAGACCATGATGCAAAATTTATTTAACAAGTGGGAAAGATAGATGGTCCCCTTTTCTCCTATGATAACATGTATAATAGAACTTGTTCACATGATATACCTGCAGCAGCATTATCAGGATTTGAAGCTAGCTTCTTTATACGATAATCTGCAATTTCAGCTGCACGTCTACAAATTTCCAAAGCACGACGTGCGTCTCCCGAGATAGCCGCAACCTGAATATTTAAAGATCGTGTCAATAGTAAATCAACAAGCTATTTCCAAAAGAAGTGCCCACTGTGCTTAAGAGATTAAAGGAAGCAATCTTAAAATGATTTGGAGACTAAACTTTCTTGAAGCAAATTCCATAGCTTGTTTTTCAAATATATCAATTCCATTGAGGCGACTCGAAATGATTTCTTGAAGCTGCTGATAATTATATGGAGCAAAGCAAAGCCTTTGGATGCCCATTCGGCTTGATATACGAGGAAGTAACTTCTCTGGAAGATCCATTGTATTTGCTATCCCTGAATTCATTTATTATTACAAAAGAATAAGTTTTTGCAGTCCAAATAGGCACTGTAGTTGTTATAATTATATGAATTCTTGTGATTGATCCCACTATTTGATATTACATTTGTTAAGACTGGAAGACCATAATTTTGTATATAATTCACAAGAGCTTAAGTCTTACCTATCACAATTAGCTTGGAATGTGGCTTGGTAGGCCAGTCAAGGATATTGTACAGAACCTGTCATAAAAGGAAAGTCAGCAATCCAGTTCCATATAATAAAGAATGCGGACCTAATTACAAGTTTCTTACAACAGGATTTGTTGCTTACCGACTGATTTCTGGTTACAAGAAGATCAAGTTCATCAATGAGCAAAATACATGGTCGGTCAGCCTCTTCTTCAATCTTCTTCCCTTCAACAAACCTCTCATTTAGCAAACGGAGAGCCTCTTTCCATCCGACCCTGTGTCCGGTTAATGCCTCATATATGACCTAAAAAAGTATTGTAAGTGGGAAGCATAAGACAACCAAGGAATGTGGTCATAAAACCCAAAACAGTATAATTTTTTGGAACTTTACCTTGTAAATATTCTCTGGCGAAGCCAATTTCAGACCATTAATCTCCACAAAACAGTATGGTTTGATGTTTCCTGCATCAACTTCTAACCTCAAACTCCTCATCACTGAGAGTACGCTCATTGTCTGCAGTTACACATGGGAAAAATGAGTAAAGCAATAAGATTTGCTTTGCGATAGCTAAACTAAAGTCTCACAGGATATTACTTAATAACTAAAAAACAGTTAGTTCTAGAAAATAGTACCTTGCCAGTTCCCGGAACACCATGAATGTAAAGACAACGTCCCAGACATTGATTGTCTGAAATAGCACCCTTAATGAATGTAGTTATCTCGTCCATTTCTCTAAATTAAAGTTTGTTTTGATTAGAAATAATAACTTAACACAGATAGATGAAATATTAAAAATTATGTTCAAACTTCAACATACTTATTTCTACAAGGTAACGATTTAGGCAGCGAAGCTAACAACAGTGAAGCCTTTGCTCTTTCAAGATTAGTCTGTTTGTGAGACCTTATATGCTCTGGAATTCTTTTTGTTCCTATTTTCTGAAGTCCAAAGAAACGTCCCTTGT
Source organism: Lathyrus aphaca (assembly GCA_963966055.1). Classification (NCBI taxonomy): domain Eukaryota; kingdom Viridiplantae; phylum Streptophyta; class Magnoliopsida; order Fabales; family Fabaceae; genus Lathyrus; species Lathyrus aphaca. The sequence goes on along the minus strand of OZ014521.1, from coordinate 26,350,191 downwards.
GCAGATTCTGTATAGTTTACACTTTAACTTTCCATAGGAACTCATGAACACAAAATCAATACAAATTAATACAAGTGAACAATAATATTCATACTGCAGCTAGTTGATGGCTTGTCGGTAGTTGAGATTGTGAAAATTTAAGATTCTCCTCTTCATATTCAACATCTTCATCTGTATCAGAGTCTGATCCCTTGCCGATGTTCCAGTCTTCATCACTGTCACTCTCATCAGAATTCTACCATGTAAAAATATAAACTTTTCAGTACTAGTACAGATAAATGATCAGTCTTATCATCATTCAAACATGTGTGAAAAAAAACTCATCAATATTAGCACTGCTAAATGGTTAATCCTTTTATGAGAAGAATGGTCCTTTGTACATATATTTTCTAAGACAGTTACCTTTCTTTCATCATCAATATCAGCTAGGCGCTTGAAACTGTGCCAATGGATGTCATATTCATATTCGCACAAGAAAACATCATCTCCCTCGTTGCTAGCTTTGGCGTACTCCTTAGGGGTCATGACATAGCAATGTCTAAGGACAGATTCCATCTATATTGAACAAAGAAGCACCATGATGAGCAAAAGGAGGATAAGTTCTTACTATCCTGAACATTATGCATTCGACTATAGAAATACTAATACAGCACCAAAAGTTATGTATGATTTTATGTTTAGAAAAATCACGCAAGCCAATAGAATATACATTATTTGGCATCTCTTGCCTACATTCACATAAACACTTCAACAAAATGGTTAATATTTCAAATTAATAGATTACAAATTCTATGAAACTTGAAAAAGTCACTCCTAGTTGTGCATCATGACTCATCCTACAAGCTGTGACACCTTGCTCGAAAGTTGTAAGGAGTGATACTCACTACACAAGAACTGCTTAGCACTTACCTAAAAATTCACTCAATTTTTTGGGGCTTGGGGTCTCTCAACTCTTCAGAAGATCCCCTTTACTAGAAATGATGAATGGCTTCTTCCAAGAATAGATAAATGCCAATTATAAGGTTTTGGGAAAATGTCATTTCCTTCTTTTAAAGAAGAAAAAAGAATGTGAGCTTGTCGATATTCGAGATTAAATTTCAACGTAGTTATTCCCCACATATTAGGATGCAATTTTATATTTCACTTAATAACACAAGTGTAATCTAGACAAACTATTTCATTATTAGAAATCTAGTCCCCTTTTATTGTATCTGATTATATTGAATGCAAAAGGTAAAAATATCAGGAGAAAAATAGCATAAACAGGTAAACCAGCCCAAGGATGTTAATGTTTGAGAAGAGCCATTAAGGCATATAAAAGTTGAGGTACATGAAGCAGTGTTATCAAATATCCGTCATGGCAGATATACATGGCGGTTTTTGGGATTGCCGCAATGGTAAATATCGGCTGCTATTGTGAGGTTTTCTGCCATAATGCACTATATAGAGCTGCAAAGCGGTGGGTATGGCGGGACTTTAGCTCCCCGCCATCAATTACACAACTGTACATATGCTTAGCAAACTAATCAAGTATGTAATCAATCTATCAAAGTAATCAGTCCATAATTGACAGCTACTGTCTACCCAATTAAACTCTAGTTCAGTAGTTTTTTTCGCACATCTAGATACCTTGAGTATTTTTTCAGAGTAAGATTGAGACTTGGATTGAGAATGGACTATTGACTGAGGTAAATAAAACTCAAGCTATCTAGATGTTCCAAAATTACCAAGGTTAGCCACTAAACATGTTAAGTTCAATTTGATTTGATTGATAGTTTGGAAGTACAGCTAGAACACTTAAGATTGATCACCTCAATGTTTGAAGAATCATTGGTCCGATATAGCTCCCTGCTCAAGTTATGCGGCTGTCGTCCAACAGAAGTCTCCTCTGGGATCATATACCACCGTACCCGACACCAATAGCTGCTGTCCACATCTTTCCATATACTGCTCACATTAAAATAATGATGTAAAGAAACCCCGTAATCGACGTCAACATAGTTACTATTTAATAAAGGAAAAAACAGCAAACCGATATGTGACTGAGCTATATAAAATCTACCATACCTCTCAATACGAGCAGCCCACAAATCACTTGAATGAAGTTTCTGGCGCATTGTCCTAGCTAGCTTCTTACCCGCAGGAGGCTTTGGGAAATCAACATTTTTACCCATCTTACGACCCTCGCAGATCCCACAGATCCAATCCCCTTCAGGAACATCCTTCAAAGGAGGCTTCAAGCATTTCAAATGAAACCCACCCAAACAACTATCGCACTCAATCATGATTTCATTTCCAATGCAAAAACACAACTTACACTCCTCTACTTCAGGATCTTCATCATCAGAGCTACCATCTTCAATTCTCTTCACATAAACATCATCCGCAACTTCAAACTCACCACCATCATAAACAACTTTTTTATAATACTGCACTTTCGCAATTCTCCCCCCTTTACTCGCAGCAGCTTTACCTTTGGTAACAACCGTTTTTTCAACCACATTCTTCCTCTTTCTCTTCTTAGTTTCTGATTGTTCAGGCGATGTCGGAGCAAACAAAACCTTAACTGACTTATCCTTCCCATTTCTCTTCTTCGACAATTCAACTGTTTTCTCATCTTCCTTCTCCTTCTTCCTCTTTGCAGATTTTGGCTTAACCGGCGATTGTAGAGCAAACGGAATTACATCTGATTCACTCTTCTTATCTCTCTTGTTCAAAAATTGAACAGTATCTTTTCCATTTTCTAGTTTACTCGCACTATTGTGAGTTACACCTTTGTCTTTACGAGAGAAATCAAAATCAAGACGAGATTTCGCAGCAGGTTCAGTACAGTGTCCAATTCTTCTCCCTCTCTTCGGAGTTTCGTCTTGGTTTTGAAATTCGTTGAATGCATCGACGAGATTGGGAGTTTGGGGAGAATCGGCGAGGAGTGAATTCAAGCGCGTGGATCTACGTGCAGGTAAGGAATTTGGAGTAATGGGTGCTGCAACAGGTGAGAATTGTGATCGGAGCTTGGATTTTGAAGGAGAGTGAAGTGACTTCTTGGGAGTTGAAGCCATTGAAGGATTGAAATGGAGTTCAGATTTGGGGTGGAGCTGCGAGCTAGGGTTTTGAGGAAGAAGGAGTGAGAGAAGCACCAATGGTAGAGGTGCGAGAAAGGGGCTTCGTGTATAAAGGAAAAATGGCGCCAAATTTGTCTAGATTTTCCCCCTTTGAACATTTTTTGGGCAGGCTTTATAGGATGTCTAGTTTCGGCCCAATACAATATGTGAAATATTTGAGGAGTCTACCTGTCACTCCTATTCATACCTGGCATCCCTTCATTTTTTTAATATGTCAATTTCATCTCTGATATTATACATAAAAATTGTATTTTGAATCAAAAAATTATTTTTCGAAAAAAACAAAATTTTTGAGTTTAATTTGAAATTCCCGGTAACTTTTGATCGCCTTCGAAATCTCCTGTAGTTATAGCTACAAATTACCGGTAAACAATACCGGATATTCCAAAATTACCGGTAAAAAATACTGGTAATTTCAAAAAAAAAACGGTACCGACTCCCACGCATATACCAGGAAATCCAAATGTCCGGTATACCGAGAATTTCAGTTTTACATGAAATTTTCGTTAACATGACAGGGTCTTCAAAAAAACTTGTCATTTGCGCTTCGGAACCGTCGGGATCGTCTACCGATAAATGGATGTTGATGCCTGATATGGGTTATCCTATTGCGAACCGGTACTGTTTGGTTTTTGTCTCCCTTTCAATGACATTTAACCAGACATTTTTCCCTCTGACCATAGCTACATCTATGTTTGCAAGTAGGCATAAAATGATTGTTGTTGGATTTATAAACAGCAATCATTGAGTTCAGGTAAAACTAAAACCTGATAGTCATTTGCCTTCAGTCACAACTTGGTGGAGAGAGAACTGTTATGAAGTGGCAGGAGCCTGGGAAACAACATATGCGAGACGTTTTAGATACTAGGAGGAAAAAATTAGGAAGTCAAAGTAGTTTTATTTGTTATCTTATTAATGCTATGTATTTTTTCCGTTGCAAAACATTCACATTTTATATTATCTATGTTGATGTTATTGTTGATCATACATTATAGGGGAAGAGAAATGGAAAATACTGGTTTTCCACTCATTTTTCAAGTTCTAAACATCTACCAGGAATTTCAATTTAACTGAAATTCTCGGTATGTCGGATATTTCAAATCCCCGGTACATTAGTTTGTTTTGTAAATTTCAAAAGACTGGTACATTATACCGGTAATTTAAAAAATTTCAGTATAATCTACTGGTATTTTAGAAATATCTAGTACTATCAAAATTTATGGTAAAATGCCTAAGAAATCAAGTAAATCCCTGGTAATAGTTGAAATATTCGATACTCGCTCGGAAATTTCAAAAAAATCGGTGTAAAATTGCATGGGTAAAATGGTCATTTTGCCTATAATGGAGGGTGCCAGGTATTATTGGGGGTGGTGATAACTCAAATTCATATCGATTATTTAAAACGATTTCCGATTATTTAACATATTTATTTATCTGTTTTGGACAATTTTACGCGCAAATTGTGTTTGTTTTGCAGACATTCGATCAGACACGTCTTTTGGAGGCAAGAATGCGAAAAGGGAGCTTTTAAGGCAAGAAACCAAGGAAAACAAAAGGAAAAATGACAGAAAAATGCATTTCTGCATTTTAACTATCAAACGGTCGTCTCAGCAATGAGACGGTCGTCTCACTGACTCAGACGCCCAACTTGGCAATGAGTTGGTCGTTTGATGCTTTAAGTTGCCCGTTTCAACTCCAAGACGTTCGCTTCAAATTAAATGATTCAGTACACAAATTCTGCACACAAAAGCAACAAAGTCAAACCAGTGGATATTCTTTCGTTCAACGCAGAGGATTTTTCTCAAACCTAGTTCACTCAGTCTTCCAAACTCAGCCAAAAGCCCAATCAAAGTCCAAGCCACGTATTTTTCAACAAACTCCATCACATCATCTATAAATAGAGCTCTCTGCCATTGCACCGAGAGAGCTTCGATTTACATCCAATCGTTGCCCTTTTATTTCAAAGTTTGCCTTTTACTTTTATTATTCATTCGCCTTTTTTTATTTCTTTACCGAACCTTAGTGATAGTTTCCGCCATTATGGAACTATCACCATTTTTATTAATTCTAGCCACTGCAATTTTCGTTTACCGTTCAAGTTTCGAAGTTTGGTTGATCAAGATATTACAACCAGGTTTTTTATTTTAATGTTATTTTATTTATTTATTATCGCATTTATTTACATTATGCAATTTATCTCCTTCTACCTTTCTTTATTTAGTATGTTAGCTTGAACCGTTAATCGGTATGTAATTGTGTAAACCGGAACAATTCGATAGAATTAGGCTAAAATCTTAAATTAAGTTATAATTTGGTTTCGATTTCTTGTTTTAATTAACTTTCGTTACGATAGTAAGGGAGTCTAAAAGATTAGGATTAAGACCACGAGAGTGTGAGATTCTAGTCAGATAGCTGAAATCGAGCATTAGTTTTAAACACAGCGAGAGCGCTTTAAAATTGATTAGAACCTTTAGGTTTCCAAAAATTATTTCTAACTTGAATAGACACAGCGATAGCGCTCAATTGAACTTAGGAGTATAGTATTAGGCAAGACCACGAGAGTGTGAGTCAAGGACTTTTAAACCGAGAGTTTCTACGGAGAGGTAACTTAATAAACCTTAACAAGCCGACCCTCTATTGAATTCGCGAAGGTGAAATCAATTATGTACCGACAATTTATATCATTAATTCAATTTAGTTAATTCTTGTCGCTCCCCGGATTTTCATCCCGGTGCAAACGCGAACCGTCGGGGAAAAGAGAAAAGAAGGTTGAATTGAATAGAGTCGCCAGCTAGGTGTAAACACCCCAAATTTGCCCTCACCCATTCACACCATGGCTTGTGGTCATTTCATATGCATAAACACAATCATATCATCTCACACCTCATTTTTGATTCACTGGATAGTCTCTAAGTCATCTGCACTTAGGGTTTGTGATTTGAGCAATCCCAAAGCTTCTTGAGCCACTCCAAAGGCCACCAATCATCTCAGAAGGGTCCATGTGTGTTCTTATATTATATTTCATCTCCTCAAAGTCAAAATTGCAGAGGAATCACAAGAACTAGGGTTTGAGTGGATGCAGAGCCAGGTTGAACTGCACAGTTGACTGAAAATTAGGGTTTTGGTTTCAGAGGCCATAACTCCAAATTTTTTGGTCATTCTTGTTTCCATTGGTCTCTATATGGTATAGGGAATATGCATATCAATTTTCATGAAGAAATTCCATGGGGAAGTCATCTGATCAAGAGTTGACTTTTCAGACAAGTCAGTGCAAAATCAGGGCATCTGAGGCCCCCAATGACCCAACCAATGGGTGATCTTCATCATTTTGAGTGTATATGATCTTTATTTGATCATGGAAAAAGGATGAAGTTCATAAGAATCAAGAATTTAGGGTTTTTGCAAATGTTGACTTTTTGGGCATAGTTGACTTTTCAAGAATGCCACATTTTAGGTCAATCTTCAAGCCTTGATTCTTGATCCAAAAAGGCTTCAAATGGAAAAACTTTGGTCATGAAAGTTGTAGATCTCATCTTTCCCTTTTCAAAAAGTACAAGAACATGATCAAACTCTTCATGGATCAAAAGTTATGGCATTGCAAAGTTAGCAAAAATCATTGATTTTCAAGTTATGCACCAAATGGAAATTTTGCAAAGTCTTGAACAAATGCATTATGCAGCCTCTAATTCACTTCAAACCAGCATGTAAACATTCTCTAAGTCACAAAAATCAGATTTTGATCAAGTTTGCTCATGGTTTGGTTCATGTAACTTGACTTTTCTCATAAAAATCCATAAAGCTAACCAACTTGCAAAACACTCATGAGCTTTTCACCAACTTGCTGCATTGAGCCTTGGGTCAAGCCAGCCTCTCACACTCACCATGCTGCACCAGAACCCAACTTGTACTTGCCTAAACTTGAGCCATGCCCTATCTTACACAAAAGTGGACTTTGAGCAAAAGTAGCCACACCTATCTCTGCAGGCCAGGTCACATCCACCAGCCACTTGCAATTGTTTATTGAATCAATTTGCTGGCCATAACACATAGGAACCAAGGCTGAGACAACAACATTGAACACTCACACAAAAACTCACCTCATTGCAAGTTCATTCGAATCACTCTCCACAGTCTTCAAACACTAGAACTCTCATCATCACTCAACTCACCACACCTCATAGACAAGAAACATCCCAAGCATAAGCCAAAAACGAGCCTGAAAACTCCATTGCCATCATTCACCTCAAACTGCAGTTTCATTCAAAACTCTTATCCTAGCTCACAAACACACCAACCAACACCACAAACCTTCCCAACACACTTCATAGATCACAAACAACCCCTTTTCACAGCCTGAAAGTGCCAGAATCTCATCTGCCATTGTTGACTGAACTGAAGCAGTTCCTTTCGAATCTTCTTCTCCAGCCAACACAAACTCATTTTGAGCATTCAAACACACTTGGGGGATCAAGTGGAGTAGCTTGCATCAAAGGAAACAGCCAGAAAGTCCCAAAACTGAAAGCTCCAAATCTCAGGTAGCTCGAAATTAATTTTTCCAGAAATGACTTTTATTGTTACAAACTTGTTCTTCATGATGCACTGATCATTCTGGTACCTTTAGTTTTTGAAATGGTTTTGTTTTGAGCATTTAATTCGTGTTTGAAGCTTACGAACCCTAGAAATTGTTTGCTTCGATTCAGATGATTTAGGAAAGATAAATTTGTTTTAGGTTAGGGTTTTGGTTCGTGAGGGTGTTAGAAACGTTTCCCAATTCATAGATTTCATTTATATTACGTTTTGAGGAAGTTGGGTGATTTTCAGGTGAGCTTCTGGCCGGAGAAGACAACCGGAAGTCTTCTCCGGCCACCTGAATGTAATTAGGGCATAAACCAGTAATTAATGTTAGTTTGAATATGAGCCGCTGATTCCCGTTGACTGGTTGACTTCCCACCCTTTTTGATGGCCAGGATCTGTTTCATTAGCCCTAATCACATTAATTTATTTAATTAATTAGGATTAAGAAGTTTGAATCTGGACCACTAGATGACGCGCCAAGTCAACCCTCTTATTTCCAGGACCAATCCCAACCATCCAATCTGATTACTTTCATTTTCTTTTAACTTTAATTCATTTCTTTTCCATTTAAATTGTACATTTATTTTAAAATAGTTAAAAAATCATAAAAATTATGAAACTTTTTCTTTGAGGTTTTATTAATTTTTATGACACAAAAATATTTTTATTTTTATTTTTTATCATTAAAAAATTATTTTTAAATATTTAAAAGATTATTTTTAATTGATTAATGGGAATTAATTGATTAAAAATACTTTTAGGTATTTAAAAATTACAAAAAAATTCATGAAATGTTCTAAGACATTTAGAAACATTGTCCAACCTTCAAACCAAATTTCTTTTTTGATCTTGATGCATTTTGAGAATTTTCCATGGAATTGAAATCATTTTGATGCATTATTTTGATCCAAACTTCCAAAAATCATTTCTGCCTAACCCTAAAGAGTTGGACTTTGATTCTTTTTGCATTGTGTTTAGCATGTCATGTAGTTTTTGAGATTAAATGGTCATGATTTGATCTTTCATTTTCAATTTGTTTGATAATTTTCTTGTTAGGGAACCCTAAAACCCTAGAAAACTTAGGAAAATCATAACTTGAACTTGGTTAAGAGTTGGAACCTCTCCTTTGGGCAGTGGGTTAGTATAGGATTAGGGATCCTTTGAGTGCATTTTCAATTTTTTATATTGATGTTTGCTTCTGATTTTGGTTTGTGTTTGATGCTTTGATCATAAACCCTAATTTGGGCTTCCATATGCATCCATCTTGCATTCTCTTGCATAACATGACTTGCCATGACATTCCATGCTCCCATTTGATTCATTTGACATCATAAGACATATTGAAAGCATGTTTGATCATTGCATCATGTATTAGCCATGTTGTATGCCATTTGCATGTCATAACTTTTCATGTATGTTCATGTGTCTTAACTTGCTTCATTTGCATCCATGAGCTTGTATGATCATCCCCATGTGTTGTCTCATGTTTGCATCATCTCATAGCATCATTATCATCATGAATGTGCTTCTGGTTTTGATTTTCATCATGCCATTTCATCTCATTTTGCATTTCATTTCATTTCTTTCACTAACATTTCAGGTGGTAAGTTGTTTGAGAAGTGAATTTGCCTTCACTTCTCATAATCTCTTTTCATCTCTTTCATGCATCCTTGCTGCATTTTGTTATGAGTTTGAGATTGAGCTTGCTCATTCTTCTTCTTCTTACTTTCTTTCTTCAAGTGACTTGACTTCTTGAATGAAGCAAGTTACTTTGCTTCTCTTGATCTTGTTCATCTGCTTCCTGGTGGCTCCTTTGAAGTTTCTTCTTGCAAACCTCACAAACCTTAGGATCATCCAAGCATGATAATGAATTAGGGTTTTGATTAGTCCCCCCATAGTTTTACCTTTGTGTCTCTCTTTGAGTCTTCTCTTCTCACCTCATAATCAGGGACTAAACCCTAAAGGCTTTAAGACTTTGTGATTAAGCTTATGCCTGCATCCTTCTCTTAGGATGGAGTGTATAACTTTAATCCTAAGTATTAAATCCTTAAGGTGTTTTAAATCTCTTAATCAATTCACTTAATAATTATCAAGACATCACACTTGTAACTTGGGCCTTGCATTAGGGTTCTAATTCTTCCTTAAGTGGTTAAGAAGGACTAACCCTAGTGTTAATGGACAAGTCCCCCTCAAGTTGTCTTACAAACCATAAAAATTCACTTCATCATCATATCATTAAATAAAATACACTTAATCAAAGGCTTGTTTTGTCATGGGTTTAATCCCTAATCATGGATTAAGTTGAGGAGTTTTCCTCAGCTTAAACATTCTCATCTATTATCCTTCTTTTAGGATGGTGTAATGGGTCTGTTTAATCCTTGATTATGGCTTAACCTCATTACTCAACACTAAACAAAAACACCAAAAACATCTAAATAATCACAAGTAGGTTAATGATCTTAATCCTACATCAAAGGTGATTAAGTGTGAGAATCTGACTTCACACTTAAGGTATTCTCATTACCCCTAAACAGAGGGAAGATGTGACTGAGTTTACTAAATCCATTGGTTTAGGCTTAAGCTCATTATCTTATGACAAACTTTCAAAAGCAATAAAAGACTGAAAACTCAAAAACAAACAATAATCGTCTCCTCCGGGATTCTTTTCTCATCACCTTCACTCACAAACGAGAACTCGCTTCTTCCGTCTAATGCAAGACAGTTAGCACCTGAGCCAGACAGGTCATACACTTGAGCATTGACAAGCAAGCAGTTCATCAAGTCAATTCATCTTTCAGTCTCTTTGGGTCGAACTACGGCGTTCTGACTTCCTCATTGCACGAGAGGATACGTAGGCATAACTTAATAGTTATCGAACAAAAGTCTCTGTATATTCCCCCTCCTTCCAGCTATATTCTCTTAAGCCTCATGATCTTGAGCATACTCTTTTCCTTACACTGACACATCACTTATTCACATCACTTTCTTTTACACTGACACCTGTACATTCCTTTCCAGCCATTTTATATACACAGATTGCACTGACACTACCCCTTTATAACACAAATCTTTTAAGCGTGGATCCCGTCGAGTACGACGGACAATCTGGGTGCTAATACCTTCCCAGGTTGTAACCAACCCCCTTTCTCAGTCTCTCTGGTTCGCAAACCGTCTTATCCATCTTTTTCTAGGTCTATGCAGCATTACCTTTCCTCCGGGATAAAAATGCCTAGCTGGCGACTCTATTCATTCTCCAGTGAGTTCACGGCTGTGTGTTCTCACTGTTCCCTTCGCCGACCGTTCGCGTCTGTACCTTCATCTGACACGGTTTCATTTGTCGGGAGCGACAGCTTGGCGACTCTGCTGGGGAAGGCAATACTGCAACCAGGGCTTCTGGTTCTTTTTGTGGGTTCCTCCTAGCGCTTGATTGATTTGTTTTTATTGGGGTGTTATGTGTTATTTGTGTTTGTATATTTGCTTTATTTATTGCTTTCTGTACAGCTTTATTTACCGCTTTCTTTATTGCATTTGTATATATCATACTGTCACTGTTGCTGGCTGGATCTGGTTTCCTTTTTTTTTTTTTGGTGGGTGGGTATTTCATTGAGAGTTAAGGTCCTACACCTGGGACCTGAGTGACACCTAGGATAGAGTGAATCATATTCTTTCCCATTCCATTTCGGTCTGGTGCGGGAATATGAAACACGGTTCAGATATGGGTTTCTTCTTGAGAACTCTGTGTTGCGGATTTCCTGCAATGCTAGGGGGATCTGGGAAGCCTGCTAAGTCTGGATGACCTTTTAGTATTGACCTTCAGAAACTGAGGTGAATTAGAGGAGGAATTGTTATGGTTATTGTAAACACTGTACCTCCGGGTTAGAAGTGTTTACACTTCTCATAACTGATCCAAGTCTGAGGATCCTTGTTCTAGATCACCACCTGTGAGGGGGTTGGGCTGTTTACAGGTTTGCAGGTACCTTGACCTCAGAATACCCTGTTACTTTGACTTTGTTAAGAATGCACCATGTTGGATAGTTCTTGTGATTCTAAAACCCTGGACATGTGGCTCTTTATTTGAGTCCCCCACCCTGGTTACTGGATTTATAGACCTCCATCAGGAATTCTTGAACACACATGGATCTATACCAAGGCAGTTAATCAGATCCAGCTCAGTCACAAACCCTTGCATTTCATTTGCATACATACTCATTGCATCATATTAACATGTGCTTATTTGTGTTTCAGGGTATCCACCTTTATCTGGTTTTGGTTTTGACCCCATCTGCAGTTTTGACCTGTCTCCACCAGCATCTTGCTCCAGCTTGTCAGCCATATACTTCAGTTACTTGCACCAGCCTATCAGTGGCTCACTCCTCAGCATCTTCATCAACACTTATTCTGCTCAGTCTTCAGCATCATGGCTCCAAAGAAAAGCAACATCACCTATCATTTCTTCCAACCAGACCTATCAGACATCAGGAGGATCCAAACCCTGATCACTCCAGAGCACATACCCTTGTTCAGGGAGAGTTATGGAGATATACTGGACATGGTTATGGATCTGGACCCTTCACAGAGGAGCCTCATCCACACTTGCATTCAGTTCTATGATCCCCCATTGAGATGTTTCACCTTTCAAGACTTTCAGTTGGGTCCTCTTCTGGAAGAATACTCATATTTGGTTGGTTTGCCCATCAAAAGAGAAATCCCATTCAACCCTGAAATGGTCTTTCCCAGCAATGGAGAGATAGCAAAAGCTTTGCACCTGGAGCCTGTTTTGATTGAACAGCATATGACATCTAAAGCTGGGATCCCTGGTTTTCATCTTGACTTCCTGATTTCTCAAGCTAGTTTGAAGGCCTCCCTGGGAGAGTGGAAAGCTGTTTGTGCATTGTTGGCCTTAAGTGTATATGGAATTGTGTTGTTTGCAGATGAGCCTCGATTCATCAGCAAGAATGCAATTCACTTGTTCATCCTGAAGAACCCAGTGCCAACCTTGTTAGGAGATCTCTACTACTCAGTGCATCAGAGGAATGAGAAGCAGAGGGGTAAGTTAGTAAGAATTTGTGCTCCATTATTCCATACTTGGCTCCTCAGGCATCTACCCAGGACAGATGCATTTCTTAACCCTCATCAGCAAAGCAACTGGGCTAAGAGGCTCACTACTCTCACTTCAGCAGACATCAGATGGTGCACTCAGAGCACCAAGGGCAGAGATATTATCACAAGCTGTGGACACTTCCCCAATGTGCCTCTAATAGGAGTTAAGGGAAGTATCAATTACAACCCTCTGCTGTTCAAGAGGCAGTTAGGCTATGCACTGGTCCATGCTCCTAGGGAACAGGACTTGGTGGAGACCCTCTACTGTGAGAACAAGATTAGTTTGGCTGTTGTTAGGCAGGCTGCCTGGGCCTGGGATCATGTTCAGACTAAGGGAATCACCATTTTGGGGAAGTGCAATAATGTGGCATCAGTCCAATATTATGAGTGGTCCCATGCTAGGGCCCAATTCTCTGGAATGCCCTTTACCATAGAAGATATGCCTGAGTCATCTTCAGCACCACCCCCTGCTACTATCAGTCTGGAAGAGTTTGAAAGCCTGAAGGAAAGGAATGAGAAGTTATCTCAAGCCTTACAGAAGACCCTCCGGGAGAGAAGTGAAGGTGCGAGGGAAATTGAGAGATTGGAGAAATTGAGGGTGGAACACTTGACCAAGATTGAGAAGTCTGGGGAGTATATCAACAAGTCTAAAGCTGGTGAGCAGATTCTGAAGAATGCTTGTAAAGAAGCCCAGTTCCAAAGAGCAAGAACAGACTTGTATTTGAAAGAGAGTCAGGCCAGGTGGGTCCGGATCACTGAGGCCCGTACTCTAGAAGACAAGAGAGTTCAGGACAAGATGGAGCAGATGGAAAAAGCCCTGGCAGCAGCCCAGGAGGAAATATCAGAGCTGAAAATCAAAGCAGGATTGAAGAGGTCTAAGGACCAAAGTCAGAGCAAGAAATTGACTGCAGCTGTTGCAACAAGAAACCTTCTCATTAGAAGTCTCACGGAGCGCCCGGCTGATCCTGTGACCGAAGCACTTCTCAGGGAAGTTCGTGAGGATGAGTTTGGCCTTGGAGTTTGATCATTTGCTTATTGTTATTCCTTTCCCATGTACTTTTGCTTTTTGTGATGTATTTTGGCCCCTTTGAGGGTTTGTGTTGTAAAATGAACAAAATTATTTCACCTTTGTAATATATTTGTGTTGGGATTCACATCAAAAGCAACTTCAACAGCATCATCATTCAAGGGTCTGGAAGGGTCAAAACTGAAGACCAAACCGGATACCTTGATAGCAAATAAGCCTAACTGCATTGCATGCTAACCCTTTTGTTTGTTTTGTAGGTTTTGTTTTATTGTTACTAACCTCTGTTGTGAATCTCAGGCATTATTGCTCGTCGCCGGGTATTTCCTCTCAACAGGCCACACAGGTATCCAACTAGAAACAACCTTCCGGGAATTCAGATGGATCAAGTTCAACAAGATCTTGCTGATGTCAGAAATCAGCTAGCCAATGAAAGATTGGAGATGAGAACACAGATGACGCAGTTCATGGAGGTTATGAACAACATGGCTCAGAGTCAGGAGAGACTGAGGGCCATGGTGGAGAGGCAAAATCAAGAGGAGCCTCATGTAGGAACTGCAGGCACCAGTAATAATGAAAGGGTGCAACCACATGTGAATCCCCCCGTGTTTGGTCCACATCTACATCCTGAGGTTAACATCCCTGCAAATGTTCAAGGAACAGCCACCGCAGCCAGAGTACTTCAAGAGGATCCTCAGGAGGACCAATTTACAGTAATGGGCGCTGGAGAGGATGCTTATGATAGGAGATTGGATGAAATAGCTGAGAAGTTAAGGTCTTTAGAATCTCAAAATTCTTTGGGCTTCGACGTCATGGACATGGGACTGGTAGACGGGGTTAGGATTCCCCACAAGTTCAAGCCTCCATGTTTCGAGAAGTATAATGGGACTTCATGCCCCCGGACTCATCTGCAATCATTTCTGGGAAGGCTGAAGGCCTATACAATGGATGAGAAACTTTGGATGTTCTACTTTGAAGATAGCTTGACCGGAGCGTCGAGGGAATGGTATTCCCACTTGACAAGGGCAACTGTAAGATGCTGGAAGGACCTGGCAGAAGCCTTCATCCGACAATATCAATACAACTTAGACATGGCACCCAACAGGACTCTCCTAATGGGAATGTCACAGTCGTCAAGGGAAAGTTTCCGAGAATACGCCCAAAGATGGAGGCAATTGGCTGCTGCTGTTCAACCCCCTATGTCTGAGAGAGAAATGGCAGACATGTTTATGAACACTCTTCAGGGAACGTATATTGACAGGTTGGCCGCTTTCTCTTCCACCAGCTTCGCAGATGTTGTCATAGTTGGGGAGAGAATTGAAAGCCTGTTGAAAATGGGCAAAATATCTGACAACGGTGCAAGCTCGTCCAGTAGTACAAGAAAGCCTTTTGCAGGCCCGAGAAGAACTGGCGAGACCAATGCCATTCACACCAACAGGGGTAGGCCCCAATATGTTCCAAGGACAATAGCAGCAGTCACAATCCCTGCTCCAGCTCATCCTCAGCCGGTCTATCAACCTCCTCAACAAAATTTCCAACAACAACCTCAGTATCATCAGAATCAATATCCTCCAAGAAACAACTACAACAACAACAATAGCAACAACAATCAACAAAGGCCATTCCAACAAAGGCCATCCCAAGCTAACAGAGTGATCGACCCGATCCCAATGCCGTATGCTGCCTTGCTGCCACAACTTCTGAAACTCAACTTGGTTGAGCTAAGAACGTTGGCACCTCCGGATCCCAATAGTCTACCAAGAAACTATGACTCCAATGCTAGGTGTGCTTTTCATTCCAACGCACCTGGTCACAGTACAGAAAAATGCAGAGCTCTGCATATGAAGGTACAAGACTTGGTAGACTCCAAGGCTCTGAACTTTGCACCTCCGCCCAATGTCAACAAAAACCCAATGCCACACCATGGTGGTCCCCGTATTAATGCAATTGAAGAAGACACACCGTCTTATTTCATAACCAGTGTGGATCAGATCAGGACACCATTGGTGGAAATCAAAGCTCAACTCCGTGAAAACAATATATTTCCGGGATGTGAACTAGGGTGCCCCTACTGCAATATTTCTTGGAATGGGTGTGAAGACTTGAGGAATGGCATTGACAGCCTTATTAAGGGTGGCCTGCTACAGATCACTACATCATTTCCGGCAACTCAAGCAACTTCATCAACAACGGTTTCAGAACCTCCTACAACTGCAGCAACTATTGTTCCCGACAATTCATCAGCACCATCAACAAGTACTTCACCTGTCCTTCCGAATGATCAGTTTTCAACAGTTCCTCCTGCTACAACTTCAGCTTCATTCCATTTCGACTCTCCATCAACAACAACAACAGTCCTTCCAACGGTACCTCCTGCAACTCCAGCAAACAATCATGAAGATGTCTCCACAGTTACCATATTCTACGATCCAGAAAATAACTCCGCCTACCATTCAGAAGGTGCTGCTCCCACCAGAGCACCAGTCACAATCTTTTATGATCCACAAACAATAACAATCCCTTCAGCAGCAGCAATCAGCCCGGTCACTGTCACGGTGCCTGGACCTGTACCATATGAAAGCGATAGGGCCATCCCTTGGCACTATGGCTCTGACGTGTACTGCGAAGGAAAAAGAATCACTCTTGAAACATTAGCACCTGCACCACAAATTGATAATGTGGGCGGAGGCGGAGGCTTCACCCGAAGCGGACGTCTCTTTGCTTCACAAGTCCAAAGACCTACTGCCGAAGCAGAAGCTGCTGCTAAGGCAAAAGGAAAAAGCCCGGTGCAGGAAGATCTAGCTGCCAAAGAAGCCCTGAAGACTCCATTCGATCAGGAAGTTGACGAGTTTATGAGGATCATCAAAAAAAGTGATTACAAAATTGTGGATCAACTTCACCAGACGCCGTCCAAAATCTCCATCCTCTCTCTGCTTATGTGCTCCGAAGCCCATCGGAATGCACTACTGAAAGTACTGCACGCAGCTTACGTGCCCGAGGAGATTACTGTCAACCAATTGGAAACCGTTGTTGGAAATGTTACTGCTAGCAATGGGCTAGGGTTTACCAATTCTGACCTGACAGTGGATGGCCGCAATCACAACAAAGCCTTGCACATAACCATGGAATGCAAAGGAGCTGTCCTTTCACATGTGCTGGTGGACACAGGATCATCCCTGAATGTCTTACCAAAGAAGGCTCTGGTGAAGCTTGAATATGATGGACTGGCATTGAGACCCAGCAACCTGGTGGTTAGAGCTTTTGATGGCTCGAAGAGATCGGTTCTGGGAGAGATTGAGCTGCCCGTGACAATTGGCCCGCAGACCTTTAAAATTATCTTTTATGTGATGGACATTCAGCCCGCCTACAGCTGTTTGTTGGGTAGACCCTGGATTCACGCCGCCGGCGCAATAACGTCTACCCTTCACCAAAAGTTAAAATTTGAGTGGGAAGGTCAAGTTGTCACAATCTGTGGAGAGGAGGACATTTTTGTCAGCCACCTGGCAACCTATAAGTACATTGAAATGGATGGGGAGATCCATGAAACAATGAGCCAGGGGTTTGAAGCCTTGAATGTCAATGAAGCATCTGCTGTGTCGGGGATCTCCATGTCGTCTTACCAACAAGCCCGGAAGGTTGTTGAAGAAGGAACTGCCCGAGGCTGGGGCAAGGTCTTAGCTGTGGAGGAGAAGAAGGACAAATTTGGGTTGGGTTACAAACCAACTCAACATCAAGCAAAGGCTGCTGGAGAGCTTGGTTTTGTCAGTGGGGGGATGCTTACCCCCGATGCTATCAACTGTCTGGAAGACGAGCTGGAAGAGGAGCGCAACCTGGAGAATTGGATTCGTCCAAAGATCCCGGGGAGCAGTGTCTCGAACTGGTCTTCCCAGGAAATTATAAGAGTTACTCGATCAGAGTAATTATTATTTCCTGTATTTTTATATATAGCATGCATCAAAGTCTTGCATCTTGCCCAAGATGACAAGACTCATTTTGTAATCAGGGCCATCTGTACTTTTGTGCAAACAAGATTAAATTAATGAAATATCAGACGTCTTTTTGCAAACGAGTCTTTTTCTTTTATGATCACTGTTTTTCCATTTTTCTTTTTGTACAAAAATAAATGGCGGTGTTTTCAAAATGATAACTTCATTTCACTTTTTCTAAAGCAAGATTAAAATCAATCACTAAAATGAACAAACTTAACCCTTGCAGAGAGTGCCTTCCAGACAGCACCGACAACAGCACGGCTATGACATCGTATGACTTTGACAATCCAATCAATCAAGCTGATGAAGGGATTGATGAAGAGTATGAGCTTCCTGAAGAGCTAGCCAGGTTGTTGAGACAGGAGGAAAAGATCATTACTCCTCATCAGGAGGAAGTTGAGGTGATTAATCTTGGTACTGACGAAGACGTGAAAGAAGTTAAAATCGGGGCCTGCCTGCAAGACTCAGTGAAGAGACAACTGACAGATCTGCTTCAAGAGTATGTTGATGTGTTTGCTTGGTCGTACCAAGACATGCCAGGGTTGGATACCGACATTGTTGTGCACAAGCTACCTTTGAAAGAAGAATGCCCTCCAGTCAAACAGAAGTTGCGCCGAACTCGCCCAGACATGGCTATGAAAATCAAAGAGGAGGTACAAAAGCAATGGGATGCCGGATTCCTTGCTGTGACAAGTTACCCGCCGTGGGTTGCTAACATAGTACCTGTGCCTAAGAAGGATGGCAAAGTAAGAATGTGTGTTGACTACCGGGATCTGAACAGAGCCAGCCCGAAAGATGATTTCCCTTTACCTCACATTGATGTATTGGTTGATAATACGGCTCAGTTCTCGGTATTCTCCTTCATGGACGGATTTTCAGGGTACAATCAGATCAAAATGTCACCTGAAGACATGGAGAAGACAACATTCATTACACCTTGGGGCACGTTCTGTTATAAGGTGATGCCATTCGGACTGAAGAATGCTGGTGCCACGTATCAACGGGCTATGGTAACATTATTCCACGATATGATCCATAAGGAAATAGAATGCTATGTGGATGACATGATTGCCAAGTCCCTTACAGAGGAAGACCATCTGGTGAATCTGCTCAAGTTATTCAAGCGTCTGAGGAAATACCAATTGAAGCTGAACCCCAACAAATGCACATTCGGGGTGCGATCCGGTAAGTTGCTGGGATTCATTGTAAGTGAGAAGGGGATTGAAGTTGACCCTGATAAAGTCAAAGCCATCCAAGAGATGCCTGCACCGAAAACTGAGAAAGAAGTTCGAGGGTTCTTAGGTCGATTGAACTACATCTCGCGGTTCATATCTCACCTCACAGCAACCTGTGAACCTTTGTTCAAGCTGCTAAGAAAAGAACAAACGGTCAGGTGGAACGAAGACTGCCAGAAGGCTTTTGACAAGATCAAGGAGTATTTGCAAGAACCTCCAATCCTTATGCCGCCAGTTGAAGGAAGACCTCTGATTATGTACTTGACAGTGCTAGAAGAATCAATGGGGTGTGTGCTGGGCCAGCATGACGAGTCTGGTCGAAAAGAGTATGCAATATACTACCTAAGCAAAAAGTTTACCGACTGTGAACAGCGCTATTCATTGCTCGAGAAAACTTGCTGTGCTTTAGCGTGGGCTGCTCGCCGACTAAGGCAGTATATGTTGACCCACACTACCTTATTAATCTCAAAAATGGATCCGGTTAAGTACATTTTCGAGAAGCCAGCTCTTACCGGACGGGTTGCAAGATGGCAGATGATCCTCACAGAATATGACATCCAATACACATCTCAGAAAGCCATCAAGGGCAGTGTACTATCTGAATATCTTGCTGAGCAACCCATTGACGACTACCAGCCTATGAGGTTTGACTTCCCTGATGAAGACATCATGTTCATTAAAGCAAAAGATCATGAAGAGCCTATTCACACTGAAGGGCCCGACCCAGAAGAAGAATGGACCATGATGTTTGACGGGGCTGTTAACATGAATGGCCGTGGTGTTGGCGCAGTACTCATTTCACCAAAAGGAGTTCACATGCCTTTCTCGGCAAAACTCACTTTCAACTGCACTAACAACGAAGCTGAATACGAAGCTTGCATTATGGGTCTTGAGGAAGCCATTGACCTCAGGATCAAGACATTGACCGTATTCGGAGATTCAGCTTTGGTAGTCAATCAAACCAACGGGAAATGGTACACACACCAAGATCATCTGATACCTTACAGGGACTATGCAAGGAGGTTATTGACTTTCTTCACAACAGTCAAACTTGAGTATATCCCTCGGGATGAAAATCAGTTTGCAGATGCTCTTGCTACCATTTCATCCATGATCAAAGTTCAAACGGCCAACTTTGTACCTCAGATTTCAGTGTCTAGACTTGATAGACCAGCGTATGTATTTGCAGCAGATGTTGTAAAAGATGATAAGCCTTGGTTCCACGACATTAAGTGCTTCTTGGAGGATCAGACATACCCACCTGGGGCATCTTCCAATGATAAGAAAACTTTAAGAAGGCTTGCTGGGAGTTTCTTTCTGAATACTGATGGATCTTTATACAAGAGGAACTTTGACATGGTACTCCTCAGATGTGTTGACAAGGCGGAGGCAGATCTACTGATGCATGAAGTGCACGAAGGCTCTTTTGGTACCCATGCCGGAGGGCATGCCATGGCTAAGAAGTTGTTAAGATCAGGCTATTACTGGATCACGATGGATGCAGACTGTTGTGCTTACGCCAGAAAATGTCACAAATGCCAGATCTACGCGGACAAGGTGCATGTGCCTCCCAATCCTTTGAACATCATGTCTTCACCATGGCCCTTTGCCATGTGGGGCATTGATATGATTGGCAAGATTGAGCCAACTGCTTCAAACGGCCACAGATTCATCCTGGTTGCCATTGACTATTTCACCAAGTGGGTTGAAGCAGCCTCATATGCAAATGTTACAAGACAGGTGGTAGCCAGATTTCTGAAAAGAGATATCATCTGTCGGTACGGAGTGCCCGAGCGAATCATTACTGATAATGGTTCCAATCTCAACAACAAAATGATGGCTGAATTATGCCGGGACTTCAAAATCCAACATCACAATTCTTCTCCTTACAGGCCAAAGATGAATGGTGCTGTAGAGGCGGCAAATAAGAATATTAAGAAGATTGTGCAAAAGATGGTAGTCACCTACAAAGACTGGCATGAAATGCTACCATTCGCCTTGCATGGGTACCGCACATCAATCAGGACATCCACTGGGGCAACACCGTATCAACTTGTGTATGGTATGGAGGCAGTCCTACCTGTTGAAGTTGAATTACCCTCTCTACGGGTATTGATGGATGTTAAACTGAGTGAAGCAGAATGGGTTCGGTCCCGATACGAACAACTGAGTCTGATCGAAGAGAAAAGATTGGCTGCAATCTGCCATGGGCAGTTATATCAGAAGAGAATGAAGAAAGCCTTTGATCAGAAAGTCAGGCACCGAGAGTACCAAGTAGGGGATCTTGTGCTGAAAAGAATCCTCCCTCCTCATACAGACCACAGGGGCAAATGGACTCCGAATTATGAAGGACCATTCGTTGTAAAGAAAGTTTTCGCTGGTGGAGCACTGATGCTCAGCACCATGGATGGTGAAGACTTCCCGTCCCCTGTGAATTCAGATGCAGTTAAAAAATACTTCGCATAAAATGACCCGCTGGACATAAAAACAGAATGTAAGTCCAGGCAAAAATAGGGCATCCCGGCGAGTCAAAAACAGAATAAAAGACTCGGGCAAAAATAAGGGAAATAAAAAAAAAATGTACACCCGCTGAGTTGAAAAGCCGCATTGGACAGCTCAGGCAAAAATGGGTATCCCGATGGATTGAAAACCCGAAAGGGCGATCCATGCAAAATAAGGGAATAAGCGAACAACTGCATTCTGAATTCGTCTGTATTATCTACAACTTGGTGAGCTACAAAGGATCAAGCTTCAATCAGAATCAACTCTCTCCAGAAAGCAAGACGAGAAGAACGTCATTGTCATACGAGTCATAGCAGAAGGAGGAAGCTCCTCGAAAGCGTCGTCAGCATCGCCAGCACTTTATTTCTCAATTTGTAACAGTCTCTTCATTTCAGGAGACATGTTTCTTTGACTGTATCTTGCCAATTCAGGGCACATGAATTAATAAAATCAGATTTTCAGTCATGTCTCGTTTTTACATTTATGTTTTGCAAAGAGACGTCTGATATCTCTAAAAATACAATTGCATAAGTACAGATGCCCTTCTCTAAAAAATAAAAAAAACACATGCTTGCAGGGAATGTGATTATTCTCGAAAGTACTTAACTCCTATGACGGAATCCGGTAAGGGATACCTCGGGACCTTTTGTACGTTTCATTATCTCTGCAGGATTGCAGGTATCCAGAACGCAACCTGGAGCATGCAGGTTACGTCTCAGCAAGTATGCGAATCATTATCAACTCGGTCTATCTTCCACATGGCACTGGAGGATGCCCATTTCCCCAGCTGAGTTATCAACAGCATTCCCCAGCCGAGTTGCCATCCTTCCTCAGCAGAATGCAGAAATCAGGGAATCATCTCCCCACAAAGTCCCCAGCCTCTATTCAGAAGAGCAACGCACGAAGAAGTCACAACAGAGTGAAGAAAGCTCCTACGAACCCCAGCTGGGTTTCTCGTTTATAAGGATATGTCTGTCAGTGACCTATATCCCCAGCCGGGGGGTCCATTTCAGGCAGATCGACCAGAGATTTTCACAGCAGTGGGATCCTAATCCCGGATCGGTGTCTCTTTGCATAATCATAGCATTCGCATCATACTATCCCTCAGAGCGTAGCATTCCGTCTAATACGGAGCATTACGGCAAAAATCAAACGCATAGCATAATCATAAGTCATGTTGTGAATTGAACACTTGTAAATATTGACAATCCGTCGTTATACAGAATAGTTCCCCCAAAATCCCCCAGAATCCCCATCAGAGTCCCAGCAAAAGCAGTTGCCTCACAAATCACAAACACCCGTATATACACCTTTTGGCACCCGTCCGTGTCATCTTTCCCCACAAGTCGCCTGAACAAGCAAGATTACCCGTATTACAGATACTCCCTAACACCCATCCGTGTCAAATCACCAACAGAAAGCCAAAGACACCCTCTTTGCACTCACACATACTTGTATATACACTTTCTTGACACCCGTCCGTGTCATATCCCCAGCGCAGTCGCTTACACTTTTGCAACCCATATGCTTGTTAATATTATGCTTTTTCTCTCTTGGCACCCGTCCGTGTCATTCTCCCCAGCAGATAAACACTCATCAATACATTATATATACACTCGCTACTCACGGGTACACTTATGCAGATGCTCGTCCGTATCTTGTATACATCACCACTCATATCCCCACAGATTCGACAGTAGTCCTTGTTCTTTGTTAACCAGTTGGTACTCGTCCGTACCATCATCTCAGAGCATTGCGTCTAATGTTTGTTCTACATGATACTCGTCCGTATCATAGTCTTAAGGATGCTCGTCCGCATCTTTGATCCATACACCATGTCAAACACTTATGTCTTCCTGAATATAGATACTCGTCTGTGTCTACTATTCCCCAGAAGAGTCCCTTCAGATGCAACACTCGTCCGTGTTCTTTGTTAACTAGTTGATACTCGTCCGTATCATCATCTCTGAACATGTGTCAGTTTGTTTCTACGTGATACTCGTCCGTATCATAGTCTTAAGGATGCTCGTCCGCATTTTTAATCTATACAATACCAAACACTTATACCTTTGGTTTCTTGGATGTAAACGCTCGTCCGTGTTTACTATCTCCCCAGTAGATCGCCAACAAAGCAAATCTTTCCTTTTTATCTAACACCCGTCCTGTGTTATGATAACCCTGAGAGCAGCCGTACCCTGCTGAGTGGTCGTCCTCCACTTCTTGATGGTCGTCCTCCATCATGCTCATCCGATGGCCGTCCCCATCGTGGATTTTAGCAGCCGTCCCCTGCTAGGTGGTCGTCCTCCACCTTTCGATGATCGTCCTTCATCACTTTATCCAATGGCCGTCCCCATTGTTGATTTTGGTTATCTAACACTCGTCCTGTGTTATGATAAACCTCGAGAGCAGCCGTCCCCTGCTGAGTGGTCGTCCTCCACTTCTTGATGGTCGTCCTCCATCTTGCTCGTCCGATGGCCGTCCCCATCGTTGACCTTTTCTATCCGATGGCCGTCCCCATCGTTGATATTTTCGGCAGCCGTACCCTGCCAGGTGGTCGTCCCCCACCTTTGATGGCCGTCCCCATCATATTTCTTTTATCTCCAACAGAGCAGCCGTCCCCTGCTAGGTGATCGTCCTTCACCTTTGATGGCCGTACCCCATCATCTGTTTATTTTATTTATTCTTTAACCCGATGGCCGTCCCCGTCGTGGTCCCTTTTCTTTTTTTAGCCCGATGGCCGTCCCCATCGTTGGTTCCTTTACCTTTATGAACTTGATGGCCGTCCCCGTCATGTTTCATTAATCCCCAGAGAACTTTGCAGCTTTATCTTGATGGCCGTCCCCATCACGATTTTATTTTCCCCAGCTAGTCGGCCGTCCCCGTCTTAGCTTTACCCTTTTATCCCCAGCATGTCGGCCGTCCCCGTCATTGCTTTATTTTCATACACTCTCCCCAGCATGTCGGCCGTCCCCGTCATTGCTCTCCCCAGCAGTCGTCCTCTGCTCGACGGTCGTCCTCCGTCGCCCACACTTTACAATATACTTTATTTTGCTTTTACAATCTATATCCCTTTTCTTCTTCATTCCCGTGAGTGCAAATTTTGGACTGTCTTTGGTATTCAACCACAAGTTATCTTGTTTGCCTGTTAAGCCGTCGCTTACATCCTGCACAGCTAACTCATGTTTGAATAGGGGCAGCTGTAAACACCCCAAATTTGCCCTCACCCATTCACACCATGGCTTGTGGTCATTTCATATGCATAAACACAATCATATCATCTCACACCTCATTTTTGATTCACTGGATAGTCTCTAAGTCATCTGCACTTAGGGTTTGTGATTTGAGCAATCCCAAAGCTTCTTGAGCCACTCCAAAGGCCACCAATCATCTCAGAAGGGTCCATGTGTGTTCTTATATTATATTTCATCTCCTCAAAGTCAAAATTGCAGAGGAATCACAAGAACTAGGGTTTGAGTGGATGCAGAGCCAGGTTGAACTGCACAGTTGACTGAAAATTAGGGTTTTGGTTTCAGAGGCCATAACTCCAAATTTTTTGGTCATTCTTGTTTCCATTGGTCTCTATATGGTATAGGGAATATGCATATCAATTTTCATGAAGAAATTCCATGGGGAAGTCATCTGATCAAGAGTTGACTTTTCAGACAAGTCAGTGCAAAATCAGGGCATCTGAGGCCCCCAATGACCCAACCAATGGGTGATCTTCATCATTTTGAGTGTATATGATCTTTATTTGATCATGGAAAAAGGATGAAGTTCATAAGAATCAAGAATTTAGGGTTTTTGCAAATGTTGACTTTTTGGGCATAGTTGACTTTTCAAGAATGCCACATTTTAGGTCAATCTTCAAGCCTTGATTCTTGATCCAAAAAGGCTTCAAATGGAAAAACTTTGGTCATGAAAGTTGTAGATCTCATCTTTCCCTTTTCAAAAAGTACAAGAACATGATCAAACTCTTCATGGATCAAAAGTTATGGCATTGCAAAGTTAGCAAAAATCATTGATTTTCAAGTTATGCACCAAATGGAAATTTTGCAAAGTCTTGAACAAATGCATTATGCAGCCTCTAATTCACTTCAAACCAGCATGTAAACATTCTCTAAGTCACAAAAATCAGATTTTGATCAAGTTTGCTCATGGTTTGGTTCATGTAACTTGACTTTTCTCATAAAAATCCATAAAGCTAACCAACTTGCAAAACACTCATGAGCTTTTCACCAACTTGCTGCATTGAGCCTTGGGTCAAGCCAGCCTCTCACACTCACCATGCTGCACCAGAACCCAACTTGTACTTGCCTAAACTTGAGCCATGCCCTATCTTACACAAAAGTGGACTTTGAGCAAAAGTAGCCACACCTATCTCTGCAGGCCAGGTCACATCCACCAGCCACTTGCAATTGTTTATTGAATCAATTTGCTGGCCATAACACATAGGAACCAAGGCTGAGACAACAACATTGAACACTCACACAAAAACTCACCTCATTGCAAGTTCATTCGAATCACTCTCCACAGTCTTCAAACACTAGAACTCTCATCATCACTCAACTCACCACACCTCATAGACAAGAAACATCCCAAGCATAAGCCAAAAACGAGCCTGAAAACTCCATTGCCATCATTCACCTCAAACTGCAGTTTCATTCAAAACTCTTATCCTAGCTCACAAACACACCAACCAACACCACAAACCTTCCCAACACACTTCATAGATCACAAACAACCCCTTTTCACAGCCTGAAAGTGCCAGAATCTCATCTGCCATTGTTGACTGAACTGAAGCAGTTCCTTTCGAATCTTCTTCTCCAGCCAACACAAACTCATTTTGAGCATTCAAACACACTTGGGGGATCAAATGGAGTAGCTTGCATCAAAGGAAACAGCCAGAAAGTCCCAAAACTGAAAGCTCCAAATCTCAGGTAGCTCGAAATTAATTTTTCCAGAAATGACTTTTATTGTTACAAACTTGTTCTTCATGATGCACTGATCATTCTGGTACCTTTAGTTTTTGAAATGGTTTTGTTTTGAGCATTTAATTCGTGTTTGAAGCTTACGAACCCTAGAAATTGTTTGCTTCGATTCAGATGATTTAGGAAAGATAAATTTGTTTTAGGTTAGGGTTTTGGTTCGTGAGGGTGTTAGAAACGTTTCCCAATTCATAGATTTCATTTATATTACGTTTTGAGGAAGTTGGGTGATTTTCAGGTGAGCTTCTGGCCGGAGAAGACGACCGGAAGTCTTCTCCGGCCACCTGAATGTAATTAGGGCATAAACCAGTAATTAATGTTAGTTTGAATATGAGCCGCTGATTCCCGTTGACTGGTTGACTTCCCACCCTTTTTGATGGCCAGGATCTGTTTCATTAGCCCTAATCACATTAATTTATTTAATTAATTAGGATTAAGAAGTTTGAATCTGGACCACTAGATGACGCGCCAAGTCAACCCTCTTATTTCCAGGACCAATCCCAACCATCCAATCTGATTACTTTCATTTTCTTTTAACTTTAATTCATTTCTTTTCCATTTAAATTGTACATTTATTTTAAAATAGTTAAAAAATCATAAAAATTATGAAACTTTTTCTTTGAGGTTTTATTAATTTTTATGACACAAAAATATTTTTATTTTTATTTTTTATCATTAAAAAAGTATTTTTAAATATTTAAAAGATTATTTTTAATTGATTAATGGGAATTAATTGATTAAAAATACTTTTAGGTATTTAAAAATTACAAAAAAATTCATGAAATGTTCTAAGACATTTAGAAACATTGTCCAACCTTCAAACCAAATTTCTTTTTTGATCTTGATGCATTTTGAGAATTTTCCATGGAATTGAAATCATTTTGATGCATTATTTTGATCCAAACTTCCAAAAATCATTTCTGCCTAACCCTAAAGAGTTGGACTTTGATTCTTTTTGCATTGTGTTTAGCATGTCATGTAGTTTTTGAGATTAAATGGTCATGATTTGATCTTTCATTTTCAATTTGTTTGATAATTTTCTTGTTAGGGAACCCTAAAACCCTAGAAAACTTAGGAAAATCATAACTTGAACTTGGTTAAGAGTTGGAACCTCTCCTTTGGGCAGTGGGTTAGTATAGGATTAGGGATCCTTTGAGTGCATTTTCAATTTTTTATATTGATGTTTGCTTCTGATTTTGGTTTGTGTTTGATGCTTTGATCATAAACCCTAATTTGGGCTTCCATATGCATCCATCTTGCATT
Source organism: Lathyrus aphaca (assembly GCA_963966055.1). Taxonomy (NCBI): domain Eukaryota; kingdom Viridiplantae; phylum Streptophyta; class Magnoliopsida; order Fabales; family Fabaceae; genus Lathyrus; species Lathyrus aphaca. The sequence goes on along the minus strand of OZ014521.1, from coordinate 26,322,396 downwards.
CTCTTGCATAACATGACTTGCCATGACATTCCATGCTCCCATTTGATTCATTTGACATCATAAGACATATTGAAAGCATGTTTGATCATTGCATCATGTATTAGCCATGTTGTATGCCATTTGCATGTCATAACTTTTCATGTATGTTCATGTGTCTTAACTTGCTTCATTTGCATCCATGAGCTTGTATGATCATCCCCATGTGTTGTCTCATGTTTGCATCATCTCATAGCATCATTATCATCATGAATGTGCTTCTGGTTTTGATTTTCATCATGCCATTTCATCTCATTTTGCATTTCATTTCATTTCTTTCACTAACATTTCAGGTGGTAAGTTGTTTGAGAAGTGAATTTGCCTTCACTTCTCATAATCTCTTTTCATCTCTTTCATGCATCCTTGCTGCATTTTGTTATGAGTTTGAGATTGAGCTTGCTCATTCTTCTTCTTCTTACTTTCTTTCTTCAAGTGACTTGACTTCTTGAATGAAGCAAGTTACTTTGCTTCTCTTGATCTTGTTCATCTGCTTCCTGGTGGCTCCTTTGAAGTTTCTTCTTGCAAACCTCACAAACCTTAGGATCATCCAAGCATGATAATGAATTAGGGTTTTGATTAGTCCCCCCATAGTTTTACCTTTGTGTCTCTCTTTGAGTCTTCTCTTCTCACCTCATAATCAGGGACTAAACCCTAAAGGCTTTAAGACTTTGTGATTAAGCTTATGCCTGCATCCTTCTCTTAGGATGGAGTGTATAACTTTAATCCTAAGTATTAAATCCTTAAGGTGTTTTAAATCTCTTAATCAATTCACTTAATAATTATCAAGACATCACACTTGTAACTTGGGCCTTGCATTAGGGTTCTAATTCTTCCTTAAGTGGTTAAGAAGGACTAACCCTAGTGTTAATGGACAAGTCCCCCTCAAGTTGTCTTACAAACCATAAAAATTCACTTCATCATCATATCATTAAATAAAATACACTTAATCAAAGGCTTGTTTTGTCATGGGTTTAATCCCTAATCATGGATTAAGTTGAGGAGTTTTCCTCAGCTTAAACATTCTCATCTATTATCCTTCTTTTAGGATGGTGTAATGGGTCTGTTTAATCCTTGATTATGGCTTAACCTCATTACTCAACACTAAACAAAAACACCAAAAACATCTAAATAATCACAAGTAGGTTAATGATCTTAATCCTACATCAAAGGTGATTAAGTGTGAGAATCTGACTTCACACTTAAGGTATTCTCATTACCCCTAAACAGAGGGAAGATGTGACTGAGTTTACTAAATCCATTGGTTTAGGCTTAAGCTCATTATCTTATGACAAACTTTCAAAAGCAATAAAAGACTGAAAACTCAAAAACAAACAATAATCGTCTCCTCCGGGATTCTTTTCTCATCACCTTCACTCACAAACGAGAACTCGCTTCTTCCGTCTAATGCAAGACAGTTAGCACCTGAGCCAGACAGGTCATACACTTGAGCATTGACAAGCAAGCAGTTCATCAAGTCAATTCATCTTTCAGTCTCTTTGGGTCGAACTACGGCGTTCTGACTTCCTCATTGCACGAGAGGATACGTAGGCATAACTTAATAGTTATCGAACAAAAGTCTCTGTATATTCCCCCTCCTTCCAGCTATATTCTCTTAAGCCTCATGATCTTGAGCATACTCTTTTCCTTACACTGACACATCACTTATTCACATCACTTTCTTTTACACTGACACCTGTACATTCCTTTCCAGCCATTTTATATACACAGATTGCACTGACACTACCCCTTTATAACACAAATCTTTTAAGCGTGGATCCCGTCGAGTACGACGGACAATCTGGGTGCTAATACCTTCCCAGGTTGTAACCAACCCCCTTTCTCAGTCTCTCTGGTTCGCAAACCGTCTTATCCATCTTTTTCTAGGTCTATGCAGCATTACCTTTCCTCCGGGATAAAAATGCCTAGCTAGCGACTCTATTCATTCTCCAGTGAGTTCACGGCTGTGTGTTCTCACTGTTCCCTTCGCCGACCGTTCGCGTCTGTACCTTCATCTGACACGGTTTCATTTGTCGGGAGCGACACTAGGCATTTTTATCCCGAAGGAAAAGTAATGTTGCATAAACCTGGAAAGAGATGGATAAAACGGTTGCGAACCAGAGAAACTGAGAAAGGGGGTTGGTTACAACCTGGGAAAGTATTAACACCCAGATCGTCCGACGTACCCGACGGGATCCACGCTTACAAGATTGTGTTTAAAAGGGGTAAGTGTATGTGCTATCTGTGTGCAAAAGCTAAGGAAAGAAAAGTACAGGTGTTAGTGCAAAAGGTGAATTGCTCAAGAACTGAGGCTTAGAAAAGAATACTGAAAGAGGGGGATGACACAAAGACTTTTGTTCGATAACTGTTAAGTTTTGCCTACGTATCCTCACATGCAATGAGGAAGTCAGAACGCCGTAGTTCGACTCAAAGAGACTGAAAATGAATTGACTGTGAACTGCTTGTTTGCCTATGCTCAAGTGTATGACTCGTTTGGCTCGAGTGCTAACTGTCTTGCATTAGACGGAAGAAGCGAGTTCTCGTTTGTGAATGAGTGTGATGATAAAAGAATCTCGAAGGAGACGATTATTGTTTTTTTTTGTGTTTTCAGTTTTTTTTTTGTGTTTTGCATAGGATTATGAGCTTAAGCCTAAATCAGGGGTTTGTAAACTCATTATATCCTCCCTGATTAGGGATAATGAGCCTACTTAAGTATGAGATAAGCATCTCAACTCAATTACCATGATGATGTAGGATTAAGATCATTAACCTACTTGTGATTATTTAGATGTTTTGGGTTTTTTTGTTTAGTGTTAAGTAATGAGTTTAATTTCTAATCACAGATTAGTGAACTCATTACACCATCCTAATAGAAAGATGATAGATGAGGACACTTAAGCTGAGGAAGATACCTCAACTTAATCCATGGTTAGGGATTAAATTCATTATATAACAAACCTTTATTAAATGGATTTTAATTAAAGGATGGGATTAAGAAGTGGATTTTATGGTTTGTAAGACAACTTGGGGGGACTTGTCCATTAAACACTAGGGTTAGTCCCTCTTAACCATAAGGAATAGATAGAACCCTAATGTAAGGCCCAAGTTACAAGATAAAGTCTTAGTGATTATTAATGTATTTTGATTAAGAGGTGTAAACAAATTAAAGTTTTAACACTAAGGATTAAAGTTATACACTCCATCCTAAGATAAGGATGCAGGCATAACCCTAATTCAAAGTCCTAAAGCTTTAAGAGTTTAGCCTCTAATTAAGAGATGAGAAAAGAGACTCAAGAAGAATCAAAGGTAAAAATCTAGGGGGGACTATATACAACCCTAAAAGTTATCATGCTTGAATATCCTATGGTTTATGAGGCTTAAGAGAAAAGATCTTCAAGGCCACCAATGGAAGAGGCAGATGAAAAGAAAAGGAGAAAGAATAACAAGTTACTTACTTCCTGAAGAAGATAAGTAACTTGAAAGAAAGAAAGTGAGAAGGAGGGAGCATAAGTGAAACAATTTCACTTCAAGAACAAATAAATATGCAAATGAGAGGAAAGAAAAGGTGGGAGGTGAAGGCAAATCCGTTTCCCGGATAACTTACAAAAAGTTCCTGAAATGTTAGTATGAACACATAAGACATAAGGCAAAAGGAAATGAGATGAAATAAGATGCAAAGACCAAAGTCAGAAGTGAAAATGCAATGTAAATGGCATATGAGATGATTCAAAGTCATAAAATATGCATATGAATGATCATACAAAGATGAGATGCAGTGGAGGCATGTTTAGAAGCACGGAAACACATGAATGTTCATGAGATGTAATGGATGCAAAGCATAGCAAATGAATGAAGAAATGATCAAGAAATGTTTCATACATGTCCTAAGATGTCTAAGATGACATACAACAGAATGGAATGGCATGGCAAGTTCGTAAGTTCATGAAATGCAAAGGAGAATGCAAATGAAGATGCAAAATTAGGGTTTTAAGACAACATGAGATGCATATGACCAAAACATAAGCATTTCACATGATAAAAATTGAAATTATGCTCAAACAAACCCTAATCCCATATGATATCATACCCCAAAGAAGAAAGTCAGAAGCTTAACCTAATGGAAGTTATGAAATTTCTAAGTTTGCTAGGGTTTTTGGGTGCTTCTAAAGAGTAAATGCAAATCAAATTGAAAATGCAAGGTAAAATCATGAGATAAATAATCTAGAAACTATATGAAATCTATGAAACAATGCAAAAAGAATCAAGTTCAAACTCATCATGGTTAGGCAGAAATGAATTTTTCAAGTTAGGGTTAAAAAATGTGATTTTTAAGAACCCTAATACAAAGAAAATTGTGAAAATGTAATCAAACCTAAAAAGAAATTTGTATGGTGAGTTTGAAAATGTTTCTAAATGTATTGGAATGCTTCATTAATTTTTTGGTGATTTTTAGAAACCTAAATGCATTTTTAATTAATTAAAATCCACTAATTAATTAAAAATAACATTTAAATATTTTAAAAATACTTTTTTAATACAAAAAATAAAATAAAAAATGTTTTTAGGTTAAGAAAAATATTTGAAACAAAAATGCAAAAAAATTAGATTTTTTTGAAAGTGTTTTGATATTTTAAATAAATTATGGAAACAAATGAAAAGAAAATGAAATAAAAACAAATAAAATGCAAAGTAATATGATCTAAGGGTCAGGATTCAAAGGGGTTTTGACTGGCGCGTGAATGGATGGCATGGATCTAATCTGGGCTAATTTGAATTAATTAACCTAATTAATTATAATTATGGCTAATGGGCTAATCTGGACCCTCCAACGCACGCGGGAAACACTCATCCTACGACCTACATTCAAACTGGCATTTAAACTTAATTAAGCCTTAATCTTTTTCAGGCGACCGGAACAGTGGTCCAGTCGTCTTCTCCGGTGAGCTATTCATCCAATCTCTTTCAATAAGCTACTCCAGACCCCTAAAATCTCCAGAATACATCTGTAACACGGTGGGAAAACTGACTTTTAGTCATGTTGCGGATAGCAGGAGTCGCCATCAACTTTTATTTTATCCATAAGGAAGGGACATAAAAGAACAGGAAAGACCGTTTTGAAAAGACTTGGGTTCGGGGGGTAGGTTATATAAAGGGAAGGTGTTAGCACCCTTTATATCCATGGTTATCTATGGGCTCTTAGTTACTTAACTCACTTTAATTGTTTTTGGAAAGTGTAGTGTGTGATTATAAATTTTCTAAGTACTTTGTAATGATCCTCGTATGGATGTATACAAAGCCTTGTTTGAAAATGTTTTGAAAATATTGTGAGGTGTGAAAAGTATTTTTGAAGAGTGAGCAAGTAACTATGAGGTACCTACCCTATACTAAGTCATTCATGTTCTTATATGTTCTTTCAAGGGTAAAACTATCCCTATTATTAAGGAATAGGTAGTCATTACCTTGGATTTATTTAAGGGACGGGCGTAGGGTCATCGTATGGTCAATGAAGACAACTTAAGGGGTGTCTTTAGCAATTCGTAGGGACTATCGTCATTTATTCGAAGGGACAAGATCATTATTCTGTAGGCAACCTCGAAGGGACTTGATCTTTTAAATCTGTAGGGACTTGATGATTTATACGTGAAGGGACTTTGTTTAAGACACCCTATATTCGAGGGACTTGACCATTTAAAGGCAACCAAGAGGAATACCCTAGGAAGTGCAAGATGGCGATCAAAGATCGACTTACGTGTGTGAGTGTTTATTTTCAAATATTTATCTTTTAAAGTTAATTATCTAAATTAATTTTAATTACAAATAGTTTCCACACCCTATTTACTAACCACGCAGTTAATATGAAAAATAAATGGCAGAAATTAAAAGGCAGAAAATAAAATTCCTACACTATTACATGGCTTAAGGGCAGTTACATAATAATAATAATGACGGAAAATAATAAAAAAACCAATTATTACAAAGGCGAAACAGTTACATAATCAGGCAAACAATGAATCAATAACATAAAAATGAGTAAATAAATTAGAAGAAAAAAAGTTTGCAAACTAGGTTAAGAAAACAATTAGGGTTAGGGTTTGAGAAAAATTTTAAGGTTTAAAAAAAAAATATTTAAGGTTTAGGAAAAATTTTAGGGTAAAAATTAGGGCGAAATCTGGGTTTTAAGATAAAGATTAGGGCTAAATTTTTAGGGTTTAAAGTTTATGAAAAAAATTAAGACTTAGGTTTAAAATTAAGGTTTGGGGAAAAAATCAAGGTTTATGAAAAAAAATTAAGGTTTATAATAAAAAATATAAGTTTAAAAAAAAAATTGTTTTATCTTTTAGAAATTAGTTTAATAATAACAATAAGGAAATTCAAAGAAAATACATAATTTGATGAAAAAGGGAAAAATAAAGTTAGAGATACCCAAAATATTGGGGGTTGGTGTTGAACCCCTGACTTTGCCTTTGCCAACAAAAACCTTCAGTCACTACGCTACGCCACGTTTCTTTGCCAAAATGTTGGGAATGAGTGTTGAACCCACGTTTCTTTGCCAAAATGTTGGGAATGAGTGTTGAACCCACACCTCATACTTTCAACCTTAGGTCTTTGTCACTAGGCCAATCAGCGCATGTCACACACCATCTTCTTCCTCCCACCTGCATATTTTTGGTATATACTATTGAAAGAATAAAAAAAGAAATAAACAGGATCAAATAAAATCGTTGTAGATTTTAAAATAATGAAAAATAAGAAAAGCGATTAAAATAAAATCTAAAAAATATTAAAACGATGCTAAAAATCTAATAAAATCAAATAAAGAACGCACAATTTTTTTTAGATTTTTTTGAGAATATGAAAATAGAAAATAAATCAAATAAAATAGAAAAAAGAGGAATTGTTTGTCGATTTTTTTTCTGAACTTCTGGAAAAAATTCGGAGTAAATCGAAACAGTAGTACTTACCTGACTTACCTGTCAGCCTGTAATGCTTATCACTGCTGCAGCCTTCGAAGTATCGACGAAAACAAATTACAGTAGATTAACCAATAGTTTAGTTCTCCATGGTGCCCTATGATTCCTGCATCGAAACTTAAATCCAACTATCCAAAAACCATCTACACAATCAAACAAACATATTATGTAATCAAAATCAATTAATCATGCATAAATCATTGAAATTGAAAAACATCAAAAGAAAAGCAAGAATATGAATTTGGTTTGTATGATTTGGCATGAATTTGATGATGAGGATGATTGGAATAGGTTCAGGAAACCTCAAGGATTCATTTGCAGCCTTTAATCAACTTGTAAAAGTGGTGGATTGTGGAAACCTAATTTTGAATTATGTGAAATTTTAAAGTATGAATATCATCCTCTTGCTCTCCATCCTTTTTTTGTCTTGTGATGTTGTTGTGGTTATATAGTAATGTAATTAGGTTAAGAATTTGGGCTTTGGTTGGAGTTGTATGGATTGCTTGATTGTGAAGAAAGCTATGGTCAAAAATATAAAAAAAAATCAAATGATATGTTTCCAAATTGGTTATGCACGAAATTGGAGAGTATCAAATCAACTTAAATGATGTTTAAGAGCTTCTAGAAGAAGAATCAAATCAAATATTTGTATTTTCATATTTTATTTTGATTTAAAATGAATTTTAATGAATAAAATCCAAATAAATGATAAATAAATTATAAAAATCAGAAAATATTTGAATTGGGTCGTGCTTGATGTTATCATGAAGATTGGGTTGCAAAATGATAGGCCCATTTGGAAAAAAAATAGATTTAAGCCTTTATTTTCTTCATACACCCCTCAAAAATCTCCCAACTTTGACAAGGCATAAATCCCTCAATTTTAAGGCTATGAAATTGTTCTTGGACTTTTTGGAAAGCTTAAAGAGTCCTCTAACCAACATATTTGGTCTCATGTCCATATCCTTTACCATTTTCAAATTATGCCCTTTGGAAGATGTTGTCTTTTTGTTGACTTTTGAAATGACCTATAATGTTTTAGCTCATACCTTCTAAATGAAGCATTTTTAGGCTTGGCTTGTGAGACACAAAGTTGTAGAGGATTCAATTTCTTTCAAAATGAGCTTTGGATGGGAATTTGTTGATGAAGCATGTGAAAGTTATGGCTGGTCAAAGTTCAGTTGACTTTTCCTTAGAAAACCCTAATTTAGAAACTCCTGATTCTTGATGATCTGAAACTTCCTTGATGAATCATGATCAACCCTTGATCAAATGATGAATTTTACTTCATAAACTTGATGTTGGCAAAAATCTTGAAGTTTGACTTTAATTTGACCACAGTTGACCTCAGTTTGACTTTTTAACTACTTTGACTGATTTTTGCATATCTGATCATTTGACTGGGCAAGCTCTTTGGGAAAGTTTTGAAACTTGACATGGGGATTCTTAAATACATGTGGGATGTTATGAAGCTCAATTGAGGCCTTGAAAGTCATTTTAACCTGCGGAAAATCAAAACCCTGGTTTTGGACACTTTGCTTAGGAGGAGGCATTGTCTGAGGAAACTTCCATACTTCTTGACCAATTGGGAGTCTTGAGAACCTTATGATCATTTAGAAGTCTTGAGAGATATTGTCTTGATTGTGGGAGGGCAAATTTTAGGGTGCAACAGCTGCCCCTGTTCAATTTTCTGAAACCTGAGGAGTTAGATTGGCTTGTGTGTCATTCGTGACTTGGAAGGTTGAAGGGGATTGAACACAAAAGCCCAAAAATTTGCACTCACCGGTGCGCAAAGTATTACTGTTGATTGGTTGTATCTGCTTGAGTGGGCTTGAAGATGCCACTCAGAGGATATGGAGATGGGCTTATAGATGCCATCCATAATATCAGGAGGTGATAGTATTAATAGGTTGTCACTGGATATCAGTACTAGGTCTTCGTATAGGCCGTCTCTGAATCATTCTTGTAACATGGTTTGGGTTGAATGTCAGCACTAGATCTTTGTATAGATCATCTCTGCATTATCTCTGGGGGAAAAGAATATCCTTCATTAGGTATCAGTACTTAGATCTTCGTATAGATCGGCTCTGAACCATCTTTTAGGAACATACTTTAATTTAAGCATCAGAATCAAATCTTCGTGGCGATCTTTTCTGAATTGCTTTTGGTGATATCTTGGGCTAAGTACAAGATCTTTGTATCGATCATTTATGTACCATCCCACAGATAAACTGTTGCATAGACCATTAGAAATAAATCTTCGTAGTGATTATCTCTTCAGGAAGTATCCCGGATTAGGCACTAGATCTTCGTATAGACCATTTGCGTACCATCCTAAGGACAAAAAGAATATCAGGATTAAATCTTCGTGGCGATTATCCCTGAACTTCTTCTAAAAGAATCTCTTGGATTAAGTGCTAGATCTTCATATAGATCATTTACACACCATCCCAAAGATAGTTGACCATCAGAAAAACATCTTCGTAACGATTATCTCTTCTTAAAATATCTCGGATTAAGCATTAGATCTTCGTATAGATCATTTACGTACTCTTCCAAGGACAACTTGTATTGATCATCAGAAATGAATCTTCGTAGCGATTATCTCTGAATTAAGTATCAGCACTAGATCTTCGTATAGATCGTCTCTGAACTATTTCAAGGAGTTGATAGTGTTTATCTGCCTGCAACTATCCTAAAAATAAGAGGTTAGTTTATGCAATATTATTTGATCTATGCATGTATGGCATGATGCTCTTAAGTAAGAATGTCATATGGGTTATGGATGTGTATGCTATGATATGATGTAAATGATGTATGTATGAATCATGTAGCCTGAAGTGTCTGGGTATCTCTGTATAACAATTGCTGGCTGGGGAAAATAAATCCCAATTAGTTGCTGAGGAGCATGAGGACTTCGTTCTCGTCTTACTTAAGAAATTGTACTTAGAACCTTCTCGTTTTCGTTTGCCGTACTTCTTATTGAAGGAAAAAGTTCCTGAATATCCTGACTGAGGATAAAAGAGATGGACATAGATCTGGGTGACTTAATTCTTCGGAAGATATGAAAGTGCTTGAAGACTTCGTAGAGTGGGAAGTATAAGATATTACTTGAAGTATTCTGTATGGATATCCGTAAAGATTACCCTGTGGGGATGAACCGGCGAAGCTTCGTTGAGTTCCTTCCCTCGTTCGTCCTTAGTAAATACTATTACTGCATTTTATGCATTTTTGGTAAACATCAATCATATTCAAAAGCATACATACATTCAAACACAACCAACAAACGTTTTTCGCTTTAGTAAAAGGGGAAAAGTAATCCTGAATATAGAGGGAAAAGTAAAGCTGAACTCGAAAACATAATCGTTTCAACTTTGAGAGTGTATAACCAACTGGATTTAGAGCTCCTGAGATTCTTAACTTTCCTGAATACCTTCCCATAAATCCTCATAGCTGGATCTGAAGACATGATACTGACCCCATCTGATACTACTGGCGTAGACAATTAATTTCCACAATGGTTTCTGATGAGAATCTAATATCAAGGTAATACAATGAAAGGAACGTGTCTTCAAATTGTGATGGACCATATACGCTCCGGATATTAGATTTGAAAAGAGAGCATTTCCCCTTGGTTGAGGATGAATTGTCCCATAATGGAAGTACCTGAATGTAGTTACCTCAAGAGAAATAAGCAGAATGCCCCACAATAATATGCCCTTGACATCATGAACTTTGTAATGTTACCCTTGGTAATTCAAATATATGAGGAGAGCTTCCCCTGGCTATTAAGCATTGTTGAATCTGGACCGGATTGCCCCGAATGAATTGAACAATAACCTGGTATGCCCCCTTGATTGGGAAACAGTGACTATGCCCCTGGCATTATGAACTCTGTAATATTACCCTTGGTAATTTAGATAGATGAGGAGATTTTCCCCTGGCTACTTAAAATTTTTTGAATCCTGTCCTGTTTGCCCCAAATGAGTTAGGCAGTATCATGGCCTGCCCCCTTGATTGGGAGATAATGACCATGCCCCTTTGTATGCATGGGCTTTAATCTAGGAAGCAACTTTGTTTATCGGAAGGACTTTGGTTTATTGAACATTCATCCTGTAAGTTTCTCTGTTTGTCAAATACTCAGGTATATGCAAACAAATATATTCAAAAATGCAATGCTTATGTCTGTCTTGAAGTTTTGAAAAAGAGTTATTTTAGAAAAACAATTTTTGTGAAAACTGTGATATTAACTCAAGTTTTATAATAAGCCCTAAAGGAGTCAGGATACCTTTTTGTAGCAGTACGCTTTCGAACTAACCATGCTTCAGTTAGGACTTTTAAAGGGTTGTAACATGGTTTGGTGCACGGTTTAAGAAACAAAGGATAAAAGCTCAAATTTATTTGTACCCAACCCATTCTTCGTGATGTTCTTCAGTCCTATGTTCGGTTAACTTATGCATTGAGATTCCAAAGTAGTTTGGAATTGTAACACTGACATTTGTGATGATTCAGGAATCAAAAAAATTTATTTGAAAATTCAGTCATCTTTCTTTATTTAGGATCTATAGTGACCTCCTTTTTTATTTTGACTTTGTAATCCCTTCTTTTTGCCTGAACTGTTTATTTCAAGGTTACAGTCAGCAGGATGTCTTAATTTTTTACTAAGTCTCCTTCATAGGTTTTGACTTAGTGAGCTTTTTCTTTTGCTAGATATTGACTTGCAGACTTTAGTGATTATAGGGAAACATCATTAGTTGTGTACAACACAAACAATTGGCATAGTTGAGTTAACCGAGTAACTACCCTGTCCCAGGTTATGAATAAGGGTTTTAATTTGCATGAGAATGAAAACTCCTACTTCATAGGCTCAAAAGGTTTGACTAGGGATTAACTTCCTTATATCTCCACTGTTTAGGAATTGAAACAATGCCTGTACATTGTCAGCATAGTCTGTTCAAAAGCATACTGCATAAGATTATAGTATTGTTTTCATCATCCTCCCTCTACAGGCTTATAGATTTATCAGGAGTTAAATATCACAAAATAGAAATATGAAGCATAGTTCAAAATATAGTGAAACAAATGGATTAATTTAAGACAAACATATGCAATGCATTAATGAAAACAAAAGTTTAACATAATAGTAAGTGTTTAAATAAAATAAAAGAAATTACAAATGAAAGTTCAAAGGTTGTCCCATCCAGTTGGCTGAATGTCTTCAATTGCAATCTGTGAACTTTCAGGAGCAGTATATTTCACCATGAAATCAAATTTTCCACTTGGATGTCCCAAGGTGCCCCGTATCTTAACAGGAATAGGTAGGCTTTCTTTCTTGCTACTTTGGGCAACTTGTCTTGCAGCTTCAATGTTTGATGGACGATAGTAGAATTCAATTTGGCCTTCTGGCGTAACCTCGAGGATTCCTTCGTCAATCAGGTCTTGAATATTTTTCTTCAATGTCCAACAACTATTAGTATCATGTCCGGGACAGTTGGAGTGATATCCACACCTTTCCTTGGGATTATAGCGAGGAGAGGAAGTATTAGGATTTTGAGGGGGATTTTTCAAGGAACTAGCTTCATCTCCAACAAGCATTGCAGAACTTGCGACATTGGAGTGCTGAATTAGGTAAACTGTCTTCTACATTCCTTGTGTTGGGGTGGATTAACCTTACCAGGTCTTTTTTCTTCAACTGAAGAACAATCAGTGGAAACCTTTCTCTTACCTTCTTTTATCCTCATCTTCCTTTCAACCAAGTCAGCTTGTTTTAACAAAGGTTGACTGACAATTAGATTCCTGACTTCATTACTTTGAAATTTGTGGACAAAGGTTCTTAACTCTTCTTGCCCTTGAGCTAAACTTTGAATAAGAGCCACCTGGTCATTCACCTGGATCCTCATTTATGTCATCTCAGCTTGTAGTTGTTCCAACTGATTATCCTTGTTATATTCAGGATTCTTCATTTTCATATCCTTAGAGAGGAATGCTTTCAACTCTTCTTGCCCCTTGGACAAATTCAGGATCACTTCTAGGAACTGAGCATTCTGAGCCTGGAGATCCTTGATAGTTTGTTCGAGAGCCATTTCTGCTGAAATAAACAGCGAGAAGATAAGATACATGTTCATAAGAAACCTGTGATGCAATGATATGGTATGTAAATGCATATGCAATGTTTTCAAGGACCGCATGACTTAAATTTGTTTAAACAACCAGAAAGTAAACTTTTATTAATAAGTAATAAACTTGTTTTCCCCTTGGGCTTACAATAAAATGAAATAAATACAAAGATGGGGTTTTAAGTCTCCCATGGACGTTTCCTATTTGTATGGAGGTATTTGTTGAGATTCCGCTCTTCGTGAAGTTGTTTTGTCAGCTCCAGGATTCTTTCTTGACTAGCTTTGAAATGAGTCTCGAAAGTATCCCTTTGTTCCTTCAACTGGATCCAGGACCTCTGCAACTTTTCCATGTCAGTGGGCATGTCTAGATGAAGGATGATATAAGGAGTATCTCCTTCAGCAACAGGCTCCATGGTAACTGGCAGGATAATAGGATATGGCATCATAAGAGTCTGAGCACGTGCTCGTACCCATCTGAGATAAGGTTCCATGGGAATGGAGTACTTTGGTTCCAGAGTCTTGCTGTCAACCTTGTTCACTTTACCCCAAGCTCGTATGAACCTTTGACGGTAACCTTGAAGATTGTTGTCGTAGTCAAACACAATACCTTGAATGAGCATGTCATGAGGACCATTACTTTGAGCATAACCAAACTGGCGTAGAGCTAAAGAAGGATTGTAGGTAATGCCCCCTTTTATGCTAAGGAGTGGCACATTAGGGAATTCCCCACAGCGGTCAATGATGGTAACATTCTCCATAGATCCAGAGCACCAATGAATATTTGAATGAGAAAGTGACATGATTCTCTTAGACCACCTTAACCTTTGTTCATTCTTCATCACTGATCGAGGAAGGTGAGAAATAAACCACCTAGACAATAGAGGTATACAACACATCAGAGTTCCTCATGCCTTTGTAGTGCGGGTATGAAGAGAGTGTAAGATGTCTCCAAGTAATGTAGGCATTGGATTATGAGCCAGAAATATGTTGATGGCGTGTACATCTATGAACTGGTATGGATTAGGGAACATCAATAAGCCATGGATTAATAAGGCTAAGATCTCCTCAAAAGCATCATAGCTCATAGCATCCAAGAATATCTGAGCTTTATCCATCAATACCTTAGCAAGAATACCCTTAACTCCACTTCTTGTTTCTAGAACAATGTTTGATTTCTTCAAATGTAGGGCTGCAGCAATGACTTTAGGTTTAGGCTCTTTCTCTAAGCCTGTGAAAGGTCTCTGATTGTGGATAGGTATACCCAACAGTTTGGAGAACTCCTCCATTGTAGGAACCAACTGATAGTCGGGGAATGTGAAACAGTGATGTTTAGGGTCAAAGAATTGAAACAGGACACTCATCATGTCTTCATCAAATCCTGAGGTAACCAAGTCAAGTAGGTGACTATGCTTCTTGATGAACTGGGATCTTTTAGAAACTTGAGAGACCAATTCCTTAAGCTTAGGAGGTATCCCTACAAAGTTGATCCGGATAGTGTTCCTACGAACAGAAGCCATGACCTGCAACAAAGAACAAAGATAAATCCTTTGGTCCTTGAAATGGTTAGTGAAAATGCTATGCTTATGATGTCATGATGTCATGATGTTATGCTCAATCACAATTATGTGGCACACACAAACAAGTCACACAATAGCCCTAGGTTTGAAGGCTTGCATGAGGTTTAAAGGTAAGTACCCTCCCCTGAAGTTTAGTTGGTTTATCCTGTCCTACAAAAGTAACTAGGTTCTAAGGGATCTCAATATCACTGATCCTTCCCAAGGGTGGTTGTTCAGTAGGAAACTTACTTGCCAACCAAAACCCTCTAAGTTTAGGATCTCAATGAGTGTAGTATCGAGTATCAACCAACTTCAGTCTTCACCAAAGTCGGCTATCTCACTACTTTCTAAAGGCCAAGATGGGATGACTAGGGTTCTAAAAGTCAGTTAGTGTATTGACAACATATGGCAGCCTCATACTATCCTAACCTTACTTAAGGAACATAAGCACCAACCAAGAAGTCACACTAACTATGGCCACCAGATCAACCATATCGGTATACGCCGTACAATTTCTTTGGTCTATTGCCATTTACCTAAGGTACACTAGATCCGGGTTAGGATCTTTCACACATAAAGCCCAGCAAATAATATAAAGCAAACAAGGCAAACAATTTAAGTGATCTAATTCCTAAGGGTACCCCTCTTTTACTTAGTAACTCCCCAGCAGAGTCGCCAGTTCTGTAACACGGTGGGAGAACTGACTTTTAGTCATGTTGCGGATAGCAAGAGTCACAACCGACTTTTATTTTATCCATAAGGATGAGACATAAAAGAACAGGAAAGACCGTTTTGAAAAGACTTGGGTTCGGGGGGTAGGTTATATAAAGGGAAGGTGTTATCACCCTTTATATCCATGGTTATCCATGGGCTCTTAGTTACTTAGCTCACTTTAATTGTTTTTGGAAAGTGTAGTGTGTGATTATAAATTTTATAAGTACTTTGTAATGATCCTCGTATGGATGTATACAAAGCCTTGTTTGAAAATGTTTTGAAAATATTGTGAGGTGTGAAAAGTATTTTTGAAGAGTGAGCAAGTAACTATGAGGTACCTACCATAGACAAAGTCATTCATGCTCTTATATGTTCTTTAAAGGGTAAAACTATCCCTATTATTAAGGAATAGGTAGTCATTACCTTGGATTTATTTAAGGGACGGGCGTAGGGTCATCGTATGGTCAATGAAGGCAACTTAAGGGGCGTACGGTCATTACCTTGGATTTATTTAAGGAACGGGCGTAGGGTCATCGTGTGTCTCAATAACCAGCAGTAGAAGAGAGGTGCACAACATTTGACTAACCTTCCCCCCTGCTTCTCATTCCTTTGATGCATTGAGTAGTAGAAATCCCCTAGCAAGGTAGGAACTGGATTCTTCAGCAGGAAGATATGGATAGCATTCTTGCTTACAAACTTAGGTTCGTCTGCAAATAAGATGATCCCATATACACTAAGAGCCAGGAGAGCACAAACAATTTCCCACTTCCCTGCTGCAGCATGACCGGTGGCCTGAGTGATCAAGAAGTCCGAATGGAGGCCTGGGATTCCAGCTTTGGTGGTCATATGCTGATCAATAATGGTGGTTTCCAAATACAGAGCCTTATCTATGTCTTCATTCCTAGGAGCAGTCATCTCAGGGTTAAAAGGAATCCCTCTCCTGATGGGGACACCCAACAATATGGAAAACTCTTCCAATAAATGACCCATCTGAAAGTTTGGGAAAGTAAAACATCTGAGAGGAGGGTCATAAAACTGAAGGCAAGTGTGAATCATACTCCTCTGTGATGCATCCAAGTCCATGATCATGTCCATAATACCACCATAATGTTCCCTGAATAAAGGGACATGATCAGGAGTGATAAGTGCCTGAATCTGCCTGATGCCTGCTAGAGAGGGCTTAAAGAAATGGTAAGTAATGTTTCTCTTCCTGGATGAGTCCATACTGACAATGGATGCTGATGAAGATAACCGAGGAGAAATACCGATGAAGGTAACTGATGCAGATAGCTGAAGAAGACAACTGAAGAAGATATCTGATGGAGAAGATCTCTAAGGAAGATATCTGATGAAGATGGCTGAGCAGAAGAATAGTCAAAACCAAACCAAAGATGAAGTGGATACCCTGTAAAACAAATAGAAAAATGTTAAAATGATGCAAAATGATATATGCAGAATGATATGCAAGGGTTTATGATCAAGTGCTGGATCTGTCATTTGTTTTGATAGGGTCCATGAGTTTTCAGAAATCCAGATGAAGGCTAGAGAACCAGTAACCAGGTGGGGGACTAAAATAAAGAGTCACAAGTCCAGGGTTTCATAGAATCAGTCCAAAAATAGTGTAACCTTAACAATATCAGTAACAGGGTATGTTGAGGTCAAGGGTTCCTGCAAACCTGTAAACATCCCAACCCCCTCACAGGTATTATTCTAGAACAAGGATCCTCAGACTTGGATCTATTATGAGAAGTGTAAACACTTCTAACCCGGAGATACAATGTTTACATTAATCATAAAAGATCCTCCTCTAATTCACCTCAGATGTTGAAGGTCATCTAAAAAGGTCATACAGACTTAGCAGGCTTCCCAGATAGCCCTAGTACTATAGGAAATCTGTAGCACATAGTTCTCAAGAAGAAACCCATGTCTGGACCGTGTTTCATATTCCCGCACTAGACAGAAATGGAATGGGAAAGAATATGAAGCTACTCTAATACTATGTGTCACTTAGGCTCCCGGTATGGAACCTTACTCACTAAAGTATCCTTCCCACCAAGGTAAAACAACAAATCCAGCACATGATATGATGACAATAATATGAAATGCATAAAACAGTAAATGAAAGCAATAAATAAAGCTATACAGAAAGCAATAAATAAAGCAATAAACAAAAAGCACACATAACACCCCCATAAACACAAATCAAACAAGCGCTAGGAGAAACCCACAAAAAAAAGAACCAGAAGCCCTGGTTGCAAGATTCTAATCCCCAACAGAGTCGCCAAGTTGTCGCTCCCCGGATTTTCATCCCGATGCAAACGCGAACCGTCAGCGAAAAGAGAAAAGAAGGTTGAATTGAATAGAGTCGCCAGCTAGGCATTTTTATCCTGAAGGAAAGGTAATGCTGCATAAACCTGGAAAAAGATGGATAAGACGTTTGCGAACCAGAGAAACTGAGAAAGGGGGTTGGTTACGACCTGGGAAGGTATTAGCACCCAGATCATTCGTCGTACCCGACGGGATCCACGCTTACAAGATTGTGTTTAAAAGGGGTAAGTGTATGTGCTATCTGTGTGCAAAAGCTAAGGAAAGAAAAGTATAGGTGTCAGTGCAAAAGGTGAATTGCTAAGGAACTGAGGCTTAGAAAAGAATACTGAAAGAGGGGGATGACAAAGAGACTTTTGTTTGATAACTGTTAAGTTATGCCTACGTATCCTCTTGTGTAATGAGGAAGTCAGAATGCCGTAGTTCGACTCAAAGAGACTGAAAATGAATTGACTGTGAACTGCTAGCTTGTCTATGCTCAAGTGTATGATTCGTCTGGCTCGAGTGCTGATTGTCTTGCATTAAACGGAAGAAGCGAGTTCTCGTTTGTGAATGAGTGTGATGAGAAAAGAATCCCGAAGGAGACGATTATAGTTTGTTTTTGTGTTTTCAGTTTTTTTTGTTTTTTTTGGTGTTTTGCATAGGATTATGAGCTTAAGCCTGAATCAGGGGTTTGTAAACTCATTATATCCTCCCTGATTAGGGATAATGAGCCTACTTAAGTATGATATAAGCATCTCAACTTAATTACCATGATGATGTAGGATTAAGATCATTAACCTACTTGTGATTATTTAGATGTTTTGGGTTTTTTGTTTAGTGTTAAGTAATGAGTTTAATTTCTAATAACATATTAGTGAACTCATTACACCATCCTAATAGGAGGATGATAGATGAGGACACTTAAGCTGAGGAAGATACCTCAACTTAATCCATGGTTAGGGATTAAATTCATTATATAACAAGCCTTTATTAAATGGGTTTTAATTAAAGGATGAGATCAAGAAGTAGATTTTATGGTTTGTAAGACAACTTGAGGGGGACTTGTCCATCAAACATTAGGGTTAGTCCCTCTTAACCATAAGGAAGAGATAAAACCCTAATGTAAGGCCCAAGTTACAAGATAAAGTCTTAGTGATTATTAATGTGTTTTGATTAAGATGTGTAAAAAAATTAAAGGTTTAACACTAAGGATTAAAGTTATACACTCCATCCTAAGATAAGGATGTAGGTATAACCCTTATTCAAAGTCCTAAAGCTTTAAGAGTTTAGCCTCTAATTAAGAGATGAGAAAAAGGACTCAAGAAGACTCAAAGGTAAAAAGCTAGGGGGGACTATATACAACCATAAAACTTATCATGCTTGGATATCCTATGGTTTGTGAGGCTTAAGAGAAAATATCTTCAAGGCCACCAATGGAAGAGGCAGGTTAATAGAGAAGGAGAAAGAAGAACAAGTTACTTACTTCCTGAAAAAGATAAGTAACTTGAAAGAAAGAAAGTGAGAAGGAAGGAGCATAAGTGAAACAAGTTCACTTCAAGAACAAATAAATATGCAAATGAGAGGAAAGAAAAGGTGGGAGGTGAAGGCAAATCCGCCTCCCAGATAACTTACTAAAAGCTCCTGAAATGTTAGTATGAATACATAAGACATAAGGAAAAAGGAAATGAGATGAAATGAGATGCAAAGACCAAAGTCAGAAGTGAAAATGCAATGTAAATGGCATATGAGATGATGAAAAGTCATACAATATGCATATGAATGATCATACAAAGATGAGATTCAATGGAAGCATGTTTAGAAGCATGGAAACACATGGATGCTCATGAGATGTAATGGATGCAAAGCATAGCAAATGAATGAAGAAATGATAAAGAAATGTTTCATACATGTCCTAAGATGTCTAAGATGACATACAAAAGAATGGAATGGCATGGCAAGTTCACAAGTTCATGAAATGCAAAGGAGAATGCAAATGAAGATGCAAAATTAGGGTTTTAAGACAACATGAGATGCATATGACCAAAACAGAAGCATTCCACATGATAAAAATTGAAATTAAGCTCAAACAAACCCTAATCCCATATAAGATCAAACCCCAAAGGAGAAAGTCAGAAGCTTAACCTAATGGAAGTTATGAAATTTCTAAGTTTGCTAGGGTTTTTGGGTGCTTCTAAAGAGAAAATGCAAATCAAATTGAAAATGCAAGGTAAAGTCATGATATAAATAACCTAGAAACTATATGCAATCTATGAAACAATACAAAAAGAATAAATTTCAAACTCATAATGGTTAGGCAGAAATGAATTTTTCAAGTTAGGGTTAAAAAATGTGATTTTTAAGAATCCTAATTCAAAGAAAATTGTGAAAATGTAATCAAACCAAACAAGAAATTTGTATGGTGAGTTTGAAAATGTTTCTAAATGTACTGGCATGCTTCATGAATTTTTTGGTGATTTTAAAATGCATTTTTAATTAATTAAAATCCATTAATTAAATAAAAATAACATTTAAATATTTTAAAAATACTTTTTTAATGCAAAAAATAAAATAAAAAATGTTTTTAGGTTAAGAAAAATATTTGAAACAAAAATGCAAAAAATGAGATTTTTTGAAAGTGTTTTGATATTTTAAATAAATTATGGAAACAAATGAAAAGAAAATGAAATAAAAACAAATAAAATGCAAAGTAATCTGATCTAAGGGACAAGATTCAAAGGGGGTTTGACTGGCGCGTGAATGGATGACCTGGATCTAATATGGGCTAATTTGAATTAATTAACCTAATTAATTATAATTAGGACTAATGGGCTAATCTGGACCCTCCAACGCACGCGGGAAACACTCATCCTACGGCCTACATTCAAACTGACATTTAAACCTAATTAAGCCCTAATCTTTTTCAGGCGACCGGAACAGTGTTCCAGTCGTCTTCTCCGGCGAGCTCTTCATCCAATCTCTCTCAATAAGCTACCCCAGACCCCCCAAAATCTCCAGAATACATCCCCAAACAACAATAAGCAAGAATCAAGCATCAAAAACCATTTATACTCCATGAATCCCACGAATCGAATCAAACAAGCTTTAGGTTAAAAAGTTTCAGAAGCTCCATACATGACCATTTCTCACTCATTTTCAAAACAAATCATATCAGTGTGATCAGGGGAACATATAGAATCATATTGTAACTTAAAATGAAGGTTCTGGAAAAAAGTTTGAGATGGATACCTGAGTTGAAGCTCTGTGATTCTGAGCTTTCTGACTCCCTCCTTTGTGCAAAACCACTCCCATTGGTCCCTTGAAGCTTCTGGAGAGCTTAGAATAAGCTTTGAATGGCTACTTTGTGTGGTACAACTCTGATATAGTAGAAATTGAGGTTTGTGTGTGGGGTGTTTCAGGCCATTTCAATGATTGGTTTGTGTTCTATAGGCTGTGTGGAGATTATTGGTGGCAAAATATTTTAGTTTTGATGGTTGTGTTGTGCAATTCAAAGAGAGGAAGTGTTATGGCAATTTTTGGGATTTCAGAGTGTGTGAGGTTTCAGGCTCCAAGATTGTGTGAAATAAGGTCCATGATGCTTGCATAAATAATGCTGATTGGCCAGAGAGTTGGTAGTGGCATAGTTTGATTGGTATGGCCTCATTTGCAAAAAAAGTCAAAAGTTATGGTACCATAGGCATGACACGAGTCAGAGCTGGCTTGGGGGCTTGTCCTGCCTCAGCTTGCATCAAGGACAACCCTTGGATGGTTTATGATGAGCTGGATGGCTTGATGCAAAAGTTACCACATGTTTTGCAATTTTCCCTCTTTGAAATTTCTTGGATCACAAGTCATGAAAACCCTAGGTCAAATGCCCAATTCTGATCAAGGCAAGTTGTGTTATCATGTAATGAAGTTTAGAAGTCAATTAGAGGTCATGAAATGGCTTGGAACTTGAATTTGCAAAAAATCCTCTTTGGTGCATACTTGAAAATTATAGGATTTTTGCCAACTTTGAAAGGCCATATCTTGAGTTCTAGGATTAATCAAGACATGTTCTTGTACTTTTTGAAAATGGGAAGACGTAATCTACAACTTTCATGCCCAATAATTTTTCATTTGAAGCATTTTTGGTCATGAAAGAATAGGTTGAATATTTTTTCCAAAATGGAAAGTTTCCATTACAAGTCATTTCCAAAAATAGCAAGTTTGCATTTGGCTCAAAATTCTTCAACTTTGTGAACTTCCAACCACTTCTAAGATCAAATAAAGATCATAGAGACTAAAAATGATGATGATGACCCTTTGGTACCCTTGAGGGAGGCCTTAGACGCCCGGATTTTGACTTTACTTGCTCAAGAAGTTACCCAATGATCATACGGCTTCCACAGTGAATTTCTTCATCAAATTTGGTACACATGATCCTTATAACATATTGAGACCATTAGAAACAAGAATGACCAAAAAAATTGGGATTAAGGCCTCTGAAACCAAAACCCTAATTTTAGGTCATCTGTGCAGGAAATCTTCAGTCTGCCTCTATGCCTTTGCCATGCCTTGTGATCCCTTGACTTTTATGAACTTTGGGGAGCATATTATGATCATGGAACACACATGGACCCTCTTGGAAAGCTTCAAGACCATTGGGATGGCTCATATCACTTCTTGGATTCTCCTGATCACAAACCCTAGATGCAAATAAAATGAAACTAGGCAGATGAAACAAATATGCAATATGAGATGGTATGCTTATACTAATGCACAAATGAAAGATCACAAGCCATGGTGTGAGAAAAAGTGAGGGAAAATTTGGGATGTTTACAATTCTTAACCCTTCAACCTTAAAACATCGCTTGCCTTAGCTAAACATAGCAACACCCGACTACACTAGGTTGATTATCGAGTCTCTGTGGGATTGATATCTTTTATTACTACGCGATAGACTGTGCACTTGCAGTTAGTATTCGTCAGACTCCATTTGAGTCTGCATCAGGTGGCAAGAAGATTCCTCGAAATATTAGGAATTGATTCTCCTCCATCTAAGTGAAAAATCAAAACTATGTCTAAAATTCGAAAATGCATTTTCGGGCATATTTTTTTAGCCAAACTCTAAGATTATGTAAAAAAAAATAGAAATGCATGTATAACTATTGGAGATGCATATTCAGACATTTTTTATAATAAAAAACGTGTTAGAGTATCTTCTCCTTCCTCACTTCTCAATTCTCAAACTTTGATTATCCAAACTCCCAAAACCTCTCAACTCACAAACTCTCAAATTCATTCAACTCGTGTCCAAGTTTCTACCTTCAACATCTAATCGATCAAAAAGCTCAACATCAAACTCACATTTGATATAAAAAAGATTCTCTATAATTTTTTTATTTTCATATACATTTGTAGAAATTAAGCATTAGGTTATTTAATAGGTAGTTTATATATGTTATTTAACCGAACAATGTGTTTGATAAGTAGTTTAAATTAGGGGTGACAAAACAGGTTGTGGCCCATCGGGTCGGTCCGTGCACCTACCAATAAATGGCGGGTTGGGTTGAGATTTTGGACCCGTCGCCCACTAAAATCTGTCACGCTAAAGACCGCCACCCGCCAAAGTCTGTCCCGTTAAAACTCGTCGCCTGCCAAATTCCGTCGCACCTATGAAATCAACATTTTTTAAGTATTTGAAAGAGACTATGAAAGTAGCTTGTGGATGATTTAAACCTTCATATTCACCTATAATCACCATCTTTGAGAAACCAGTTGAAAGCATATGGGTAGGTTCCATTTCAAATGAGAATAGGGTGTTGAAATGCCAAAACTGTTATGTGAAAAAATTAAGGATTACCTTGTATATATATTTTACAAATTACAATCACTGTTAGAAAATAATTATTTATAACAAGCAAAACTTATCAATAAAATTGATAATTCTATTCATACATGACTAGTTAAATGAGTAAAATACACTCAAACACATGGTAGGACAGTTGTGTCTGGTCCTGAGCCACGACACAAGGAAACTCTCATTATCTTCAATCTTCATTCATTTTCCGCAACAAAATTTGGTTATTCACCTTGGCAAAGTTACCCATCACATTGTGATGCTGATCCTCAGTCCTTCCCTAGTTGCAAGCTGTCTTCTGTGAAAGTAGAACCAAGTGATCTGATGAACATGCTAGACATTGCACAAATTGTCTTGTCCAACATAGCTTCCACCTTTAATGTGAAAACATTCATAATGAACATCACCAAAAGAAATTGAAATAGTGGTTTTTTTATATTTTATTTCTTACATATAGTTTAGCACAAAATAACAACTAGTGATTTGACAGAAATCACATATGGGTGATGTAATGTCCCGTTTTATTTTAATTATTATTTGTAAAAAATGATTATGAATCTCTATATATAATGTGTAATTTGGCGTGTTTCATTATGTTTCGAGTACTCTTAGTGGTGGATAGTGGCCCTAAGAATGAGAAGGGTAGTAGAAGTGTGACCAAAATCGTAGAGATTGGTGTTGTGGGGAGTAAAACTAATTAGACTATTGTAATTAGTATTTATTCAATTATAATATAAAGTGAATATTAGTATAATTATAAAAATTGGTGGGAACTATTATTATTGTTATTTAATTAGTAAGATTTAATAATAATAATATAATAATATATAAGAAATATAGAAAGAGGGAAAAGGAAAGAAAATAATTCTACGTGAAACACAAGGGAGAAAGGGAGAAAGAAGGTTAGGGCTCAAGAGAGAAGAAGAATATTTTCAAGAACTCTAAGCTAAGGATGGGGTTCTTCAATCACTTAAGGGATATATGATGTATGTACGAGGGTAGATAGATCATTAGGTTCTTATCCTTGTGTTCTTTGATTGTTTGATGTTTCCGATGAGAAGTTGGAGTTACGTGTCGGTAATAATAAAAATGCTCGAATTGTGTGAATTACTCGATTGAATTGCATTTTTTTGTGTTATAAGAGTTCCTAATGAGTGTATAATGTTGTATACTAACTTTGAGGTTCAATTTCTGTGATATATGTTGTTTGGGGATATTGGGATGAGTTGAAAAAGTGATTTTCGTGATAGAACAACAGAGAATTGGTTATGCATGTCGAGTAACCGGTTACTCTGTTTGGGTAACCGATTACCTAGTGTAATTTTGGGGTTTTAGCGTAAACTTCAACTGAGTAACTAGTTACTATGTTTGGGTAACCGGTTACCACTGAACGTGACAGTTTTTATAAATTCATAAAAATTCATAACCTTTGATTCGTAAGTTTGTTTCAGTCATCGTTCGAATTGTTGGAAAGTTGATTTCATATACTTTCTGTTAAAATTATTTTCAACACCATAATTCCAACTATTTGATGCGTTATTTGTGTTTCCGTGTATGTTGTGATGTGTTAAACAGTGGATTGTGGATTTTAATCTTGTGATGCGTGTTGTTGTGGATTGTAGTGTTTGCATGTTTGAACATGTGTATATTGTATGTTGGACAGTTGTGAGGTAATGTATTGGTAATATATTAATCTTATGCATTATTTTGTTGTTGTATGTTGTTGTTTGAGGTTGCATGAGTTGTGAGATAAGATGTGTGCCTATGTGGGATGTGAGCGTTTATCCAAAATATTCGTAAGGGAATCATATTGCTGAAGTTGTTGAGGTAATTGTGCGTCGGTGTGGGGTGTGAGTAATCATGGATGTCGTGTGCCCATGTGGTGTGTGAGATACCCATGTAGAAATTCCAACGGGAATTGTGATCATGAAAAAGGGATCGAAATTGGTACCACATGCATTGAGTCGAGTTGGTGTCTCATTGCATTGCATAAAAGTTGTGTTGTATTATGAAGCATATGATTACCTACGTGTGTTGGAATATGCAACAATGATAATTATGCAATGTGACTCAACACGACATAATGCATGTGGTACCATTTTTTGTTCATTTAATCGAACACAGATAATCACATACGCCCATTCGGCAATGATTATCCCACCAATCTCCATTACGAAGTATGGATTATCGTATTCACCCATCCGATACGTTCATCCCAATAATAATACGATAATGTATGCAAAACTATGCAAATGCATACACATGTATAATTCACCATATTATACATCTACACGATCCATCTGATCAATACACAATAATATCTCCACATAAATCACCAATACTAACCTCACGTGATTTAACCGATTATTCACCTAATTAAATCCCTCTAAATTCCATTATTTAATCATTTCTCGATGTTAATCTTCAATTAAATATGTCTTAACGTCTATCACAATACCTCACACCAAAAGAATCGGCCACGCTGTAACACGGTGGGAGAACTGACTTTAGTTATGTTGCGGATAGCAAGAGTCGCCACCGACTTTTATTTTATCCAAAGGAAAGGCATAAAAGATCAGGAAAGACCTTATAAAAGATTTTTGGGTCCGGGGGGTAGGTTATGTAAAGGGAAGGTGTTAGCACCCTTTACATCCATGGTTATCCATGGGCTCTTAGTTACTTAGCTCACTCTGAATTGTTTTTGAAAATGTGAAGTGTGTGAATAGAAATTTTCATAAGAGCTTGATAATGATCCATGTACGGATGCGTAAAAAACTTGTGTTTGAAAATTGTTTGAAATTATGAAATGTTTTGAAAAGTTTTTGAATAGTGAGCAAGTAACTATGAGGAACCTACCCTAAAGTTTAAGTCTTTCTGTTCTTGAATACTTTAAGTGGTAAGACTATCCCTATTATTAAGGAATAAGTAGTCATTACCTTGGATATGAGGGACAATGTAAAGGGACATCTGTTTATTTAGGCAACTGTAGGGTGTATTAAGCATTTTTTGGAGGGACTGTCATCATTATTCGAAAGGGACCAGATCATTACGAAAGACAACCATTAAGGGACTTGATCTTTTATTGTTAAGGGACTAGATGACTTTTCTTTTAAGGGACTTTTGCTTTATACACCCCACTTGACCTTGTGATTAGGCAACAATGAGAGGTAACCCTAGAAAGTGAGATGGCGATCAAAGATCGACTTACGTGTGTGAGTGTATCAATTTAAATATTTATCTTGATATTAAGTGATCTAAATTAATTTTAAATGACATACATGTTACACTCCCTATTTTTACTAACCATGACATAAAAATAATAATTTAAATATTACAAAAAAATTACATCCAGGAACAATTACATAATAATAATAAAAGCAATTTAAATAAATAAGCAAAAATAAAATAATAAGCAAAATAAATAAGCAATTATAATTGGGTTAGTAATAATTATAATAATAACAATTTAAAAATAAATGGGGTTAGTAATAAACATGATTAGTAATAATAAGCAAAAATATTAGAATAAACAAAAAAATTTTAATGGTTAATAAGAAAGAATAAACAATTATTATAAAATTTAAAATTATATGTAAATTACTAAATCAATTATGAATATATTATGAGAAATAAATTATAATTATTAAATTAGCAATTTCTAGAAATTATTTACATGCATAATTAATTATAAACAATTAGTGAATATTTTCATAAAAAATAAATTAAGCATTTTAATTTTTACACCTATTTATGTACAAAATTTTTAAATTATAAACAATTTATATACTTAATAAAAATTAGGTTAAACATCAATAATAATATTAAACAAAAAATAGAAGAAAAGGAAATTAGTTTTTTAGAAATTATTATGATTAAATTAGGGTTTGTAGAAAAATATATTTTTAGGGTTTATAAAAAATAAATTAAGTTTTATATACAAAAATGTTAAATATTAATCTAATTATTATATACATATTTTTTTTTAATTTTTAATATATGATAATAAACTAGGTTTAGAATTTAGAAAACCAATTAGAAAATATTTACATGTTATTTTCATACATTAAACATGATTATATTTAATTAAGAATAAAATAATTAATAAAACAAATTAAATAAAACCAAAAAAAATTGGAACTTACCTGGCTGGGGTTTGAACCCAGGACACCTTGCTTGCCAATACCCAGACCAACAACACATACCACCAGGCCATCATGCGCGCAGGCAAATGAAGAGTGAGTCAAATTGGTTTTGTTCCTTAAACCTGAAAATCAGAAAGAAAAAAAAGAAAGAAAAGCAAAAGGCCTGGGGGAATCGAACCCAGGACCTTACAAGCAAACACACAAACACGTTACCATTCCTGCTGGGTGAGCGAACCTGCTTATGAAACAACTACAATTCATAATATATTACATTTAATGAATAAAAGAAAAAAACGTAAAAACTTGTCACAGCCAGGATTCGAACCCCTGCCATTCAACAACACACGCGCCTGCTTCACCACTAGGACAAGCATCAGCTTGTGATATTAAACAGAAACAAAACCTAAAAATATTAAAATCAAATTCAAATTCCAGAAACGCGCGCGCAGGGATCAACTTCTTCCTCAGGCCCTGCAACTTTTGCTGCGAATTTACCTACAACATTTCCTGCGAAATTTAAATTGCAGCAAATCCTATAAAACTCAAACATCAACAAAACAGTACAGTTTCACAAAATTGAAACCATCATTGAATTCCAAACATCATTGGCAATCATCCTATGTCCTTAGAAATTATTTATATTGGCTCAATCGTTGAACCCTAATTTGGCCGAAGAAACCCTAATAATGGTGTCTAAGCATTCGTGCATCCAAAATCCAATTGATTCATCCAGAAACATTCCTTGTATCATAACAAACACAAATCAACAGTCAAATGTGATTAATCATGAGTAAATATTAAAAATCGAAAAATTGTAAATGAACATGAACATGGATTCGGTTTGCATGAATGAGGAGGTTTCAGAGGTTGTTTATGATCCAAACACGTTCAATGAACATCATAGAACATGTTGCAATACTCAAAACTCATTAAAATTCCCTCTACCTTGAAATCCGAATGTGAGTTTTTGATGAATTTTTGTGAAGTTTGAAACTGATTTTTGAGGCTGTGAATTCGTGTGTTTTTGTTAGGGTTATGTAATATATTTATAGTGTGATCAATTAGGTCAGAAAAAATCATTGCTTGTGTGAAGAATTTGATCTAAAAAGATTCAAAGAGATTATGCCTTAAAAATCAAATATCTTTGTATGAACAC
This sequence comes from Lathyrus aphaca, assembly GCA_963966055.1. Classification (NCBI taxonomy): domain Eukaryota; kingdom Viridiplantae; phylum Streptophyta; class Magnoliopsida; order Fabales; family Fabaceae; genus Lathyrus; species Lathyrus aphaca. The sequence continues at coordinate 26,293,562 of OZ014521.1, read as the reverse complement.
CTTCTATTTTAGGCAAATCAACATGATCTTCTTTCCACTTCAATACCAATCACTTTTATGATTTTCTAGAAGCTTAATCCATTTTAAATCTTAGACTTTTATATTTTATTTTAATTTAAAATGATTTTTAATGAATTAAATCAAAATAAATAAAAATAAAATGATAAAAAATCTGATTTTTGTTGACTTGGGTCGTGCATGAAGTTATAGTATGGATTGGGTCATCATATGGCAAGCCCATTTAGAAGAAATTGGTTTTAGACCTCCATTTTCTTCATAAACCAACCAAAAATTTCCCAACTTTGCAAGGGCACATATCCTTCAATTTTAGTGCTATGAGGGTGTTCTTGGACATTTTGGAAAGCTTGAAGAGTCCTCTAACCAACCCCACTGGTTTCATGTCCATATCATTTACCATTCTCAAGTTATGCCCTTTTGAAGTTGTTGACTTTTTGTTTACTTTCAAAAGGACCTATAATGTCTTAGCTCATACCTTCCAAATGAAGCATTTTTGGGCTTGGCTTGTGAGACACAAAGTTGTAGAGAATTCAATTTCCATTAAAATGAGCTTTGGATGGAGACTTGGTGATGAAGCATGTGAAAGTTATGGCTGGTCAAAGTTCAGTTGACTTTTACTAAGGATACCCTAATTTAGAAACTCCTGATTCTTGATGATCTGAAATCTCCTTGATGGATCATAATCAACCCTTGATCAAATGATGAATTTTACTTAGTATACTTGATGTTGGCAAAAAATCATGAAGTTTGACTTTGGTTTGACCACAGTTGACCTCAGTTTGACTTTTTAACTGCTTTGACTGATTTTGACTTATCTGATCATCTGACTGAGCAAACTTTTGAGAAAAGTTTTGAAACTTGTCATGGGGGTTCTTACACACATATAAGATGTTATGAAACTCACTTTAAGTCTTGAAAGTCCATTTAGCCTGATTAAAGTCAAAACCCTAGTTTTGGATGCACTGCTTAGGAGGTGCATTGTCTGAGAGAATTGTCAACTCTTCTGACCAATTGTGAACTTTGTGAACCTCGTGAACCATCATAAAATGTCTTGTGAACCTCATGGGAGGTCTTGTGAACCTCATAAAGTGACTTGTAGACTTCATGAACCTCATGAAAGGTCTTGTAAGTGTTGTGAATCTTGTGAACCTTGTGAACCTTCTTAGCACACAAAGTCTTGTATTGTGAGGGAAAATTTTGGGGTGCAACACACGCACGCGAAATCGGGACAGGAATCGCAAAAAAGCATATAGGCCCAAGCACTCTGGTCATACGCGTATTGACTTGCTGATTACGCGTATCTTGCTAATTTGGGCAAAGAGCCCTAAATTTCACTCTCTTACACGTAACTCCCACACCCATTACGCGTATCACATTGGAAATCACGCACACCATATGCCTATGCCTCCCTCATTATGCGTAACAGCCTATTTCCTCACCCACCATAAGCGTATTGCCTTGTCCCTTACGCGTATGGACAGAGAACCACACTTTTCTGGTTTTTCTTTCTCATTACGGATCTGTTTCTCATATCACTCGATTTCATAATTCATACCAGACCCATGATCGTTTATACTCCAGTTTTACATCACTATTCTTATTCTTCTTTCACTTATCATTACTAAATCTAGTTTTATCATTGTTCAAGATCCAAATTCACAATTGTTCATCTGCTACAACAAAATCTGCATAAACTATGCATAATACCAGAACCACAATAACAACAATTCAACAGAAATTCATTGAGATCATACAATCATATTCATCAATTCACAACAACGATCATACAAGTACATATTCATTACAAATCCCAAGAACAACATAAAAATCCTACGAGGGAAAGAAACCCTCACTACCCATCATGTTAAATCACCTAATTTCGAATCCTTTCTCCCCCTTTACCTCGAATTCAGATGAAAAATCCTACGAATTTCCTCAAAGATGGGTAAACATCAATCATATTAAAAAAACATACATGCATTTTTGGTAAACATCAATCATATTCAAAAGCATACATACATTCAAACACAACCAATGGACGTTTCGCTTATGTAAATAGGGTAAAAGTAAATCTGGATTCAAAGATGGAATTTTATTTATATCAAAGAATGACCCATACATGGGTAAATTTGTACAAGGAGACATAAACCCTAGTAAGAGGATTTTGTCATAAAGTTTTTACAAAACAAGGAGAATCAACTATGTGGGAAATAATCCTATTGAGTTTCAATTCTACTATTGCCATTATCTTCAAGTATCTCATCTTCTGCTGTTGAGACGAAAACGATTAGATTGAGCTTTATCTGTTGGAGCTTGAGTAGGTAGTACAACTGGTTAGAGTTTCATGGGTGATCTAAACGAGACATAGTCATACGCTTTAATCCCTAACTTTTGCCTGGATTGCCCTTTCAGGTTTTCAATCCACCGGGATACCCTTTTTTGCCCAAGCCGCCTTTTCAGGTTTTCGACTTGCCGGGTGTATATCTTTTTATATATATCCCTAATTTTTGCCCAAACCCTTTTGGTTTGCCGGGATGCCCTTATTTTTGCCTAGGCCTGTCAACCTAGCGGGTCTCTTTTTATGCGTAGTATTTTTTAACTATGTCTGCGTTTACAGGCTGTGGGAAGTCTTCACCATCCATAGTAGTAGGTATCATGGCACCTCCTGAGAACACTGTCTTGACCACAAATGGTCCTTCATATGTTGGAGTCCACTTGCCCCTAGGATCACCATGTGGTAATATGATACGCTTGATTACCAAGTCACCAGCCTGATATACCTTTGGCTTAACCTTCTTATTAAAAGCTTTAATCATTCGTTTCTGGTACATCTGGCCATGACAAACTGCTGCTAACCTCTTCTCATCAATCAAATTTATCTGGTCCAGTCGAGTCTGAATCCACTCATCTTCATCCAAGCCTGCATCCTTCATAATTCTTAAGGAGGGAATCTGAACTTCAATGGGCAGAACTGCTTCCATACCATAGACCAAGGAGAATGGGGTTGCCCCTGTTGAAGTACGTATTGTGGTACGATAACCATGAAGAGCAAATGGTAACATCTCATGCCAATCCTTGTAAGTCACAGTCATCTTCTGTACTATCTTCTTAATGTTCTTATTAGCAGCTTCAACTGCCCCATTCATCTTTGGACGATACGGAGAAGAGTTGTGATGCTTAATCTTGAATTGCGTGCAGAGATCAGTAATCATAGTGTTGTTCAGATTATAGCCATTGTCAGTAATAATCCTTTCAGGGATGCCATACCTACATATGAGATTATTCTTAATGAATCGAGCCACAACATTCTTGGTAACAGATGCAAATGAAGCTGCCTCTACCCACTTCGTGAAGTAATCAATAGCAACTAGGATGAAACGATGCCCATTAGAAGCGGTAGGCTTGATCTCACCAATCATATCAATGCCCCACATGGCAAAGGGCCAAGGAGCAGTCAACACATTCAATGGTGATGGAGGTACATGGACTTTATCAGCATAAATTTGACACTTGTGACAAGTTCTGGAGTGTTGATAGCAATCAGCTTCCATGGTAGACCAATAGTAACCTGCTCTCAATATCTTCTTTGCCATAGTATGTCCACTAGAGTGAGTGCCAAAGGTCCCATCATGCATCTCTTCCATAATTTCTGTAGCTTCCTTCTTATCCACACAACGGAGCATAGTTGAATCATGATTGCGCTTGTACAGAATCCCATTACTCAAAAAGAACTTAGCAGAAAACCTTCTCAGAAACTTCCTATCTTTGACAGTTGCCCCTTCAGGGAACTCCTGAGCTTCAAGATATCTTCTTACTTCATAGAACCAAGGCTTCTCCTCTGCCCCTTCAGTGTCAATCTCATTGCAGTATGCAGGCTTTTCTAATCTATCAATAGTAATCTTGGGAGCTTCATCATCCCAGCTGATCTCAAACATAGATGCCATGGTGGCTAATGCATCTGCCAACTGATTCTCTTTCCGTGGGATGTGTCCAAAAGTAATCTCTTTGAAATGTGGGATCAAAGACAACACATGTTCTCTGTAAGGAATGAGGTTATCATGCTTGGTGTCCCAATCTCCTTTGATCTGACTAACTACCAGGGCTGAATCTCCATACACGTCAAGGAACTGAATCTTCATATCAATAGCAACTTTAATACCCAGGATACATGCCTCATACTCAGCCATATTATTGGTACAATAGAAACAAAGTCTGGCAGTAATCGGGGTATGACAACCTTCAGGGGAACTAATCACAACACCAACACCATTACCAAGTGCATTAGAGGCACCATCAAAAACCATAGTCCATCGGGATCCTTGTTCAGGTCCGTCATATTGTCCAGGTTCTTTGGTAATAATCATAATGTCTTCATCAGGGAATTCAAAATTCATTGACTGGTAATCATCCACTGCTTGATGAGCCAAATGATCAGCAACAACACTTCCCTTAATAGCCTTCTGAGTAGTATACTGTATGTCATATTCTGTCAAGATCATTTGCCATCTTGCAATTCTTCCGGAGAGAGCAGGTTTCTCAAATATGTACTTGATTGGATCCATCTTCGAAATCAATAAGGTAGTATGAGTCAACATATACTGTCTTGGTCGGCGAGCAGCCCATTCCAAAGCGCAACAAGTTTTCTCGAGCAGTGAGTATCTTGTTTCACAGTCGGTAAACTTTTTGCTAAGGTAGTATATTGCCTGCTCTTTTCGACCAGACTCGTCATGTTGCCCCAAGACACACCCCATTGAGTTGTCTAACACTGTTAAGTACATAATCAAGGGTCTTCCATCAACTGGTGGCATCAAAATTGGAGGTTCTAGCAGGTATCTCTTGATTTCATCAAAGGCAGTCTGGCATTCATCATTCCATTCCATCACCTGGTCTTTCTTCAGCAACTTAAAGATTGGCTCGCAGATGGCTGTTAATTGGGAAATAAATCTTGCAATGTAATTCAATCGTCCCAAGAAACCTCTAACCTCCTTCTCAGTACGGGGAGCTGGCATCTCTCGTATAGCTTTCACTTTTGCAGGATCCACTTCAATACCTTTTCCACTGACTATAAAACCCAGGAGCTTACCAGATCTAACTCCAAAAGTACACTTGTTTGGGTTCAATCTCAACTTGTATTTCTTCAACCTCTCAAACAATTTATGCAAATGATCAAGATGTTGTTCTTCATTCTGAGACCTGACTATCATATCATCCACATATACCTCTATCTCATGATGAATCATATCATGAAACAAAGCCACCATAGCACGCTGATATGTTGCCCCTGCATTCTTCAAACCAAATGGCATCACCTTATAACAAAAAGTGCCCCACTGTGTAACAAATGTTGTCTTCTCCATATCTTCAGGTGCCATCTTGATCTGATTGTAACCAGAGAAACCATCCATAAAAGAGAATACCTTATGCTGAGCAGTGTTGTCTACCAGAACATCGATATGAGGAAGTGGAAAATCATCTTTGGGGCTAGCCTTGTTCAAATCCCTGTAGTCCACACACATACGCACCTTACCATCTTTCTTAGGTACCGGCACCACATTTGCAACCCACTGAGGATAAGAAGTCACTGCTAAGAACCCTGCATTGAACTGTTTCATTACCTCTGCTTTGATCTTCTCTGACATTTCAGGACGCATACGACGAACCTTCTGTTTCTTTGGACGACAATCTTCCTTCACTGGTAAACGGTGAACCACAATGTCTGTATCCAACCCTGACATATCTTCATAAGACCAAGCAAAGATCTCCATATAGTCACGTAACATCTGAATCAACCTGCTCTTGACACTATCCTCTAAATCAGCCCCTATCTTGACTTCTTTCCTGTTTTCTTCAGTTCCAAGATTCACAACTTCGACTGGCTCTTCATGTGGCTGTATGGCTTTCTCTTCTTGTTGTAACAACCTAGCAAGCTCTACAGGTACTTCACAATCGTCCTCATTTCCGTCTTCAGTTTGATAGATCGGATTCTCGAAATTATAATTGGCAATAGTAGAACTGTTATCAACAGGATCCAGAGTGGATGAGGATTTGCATTTTAGTGATGTGTGTGTGTGTAAGAACACATAGCTGATAAAACAAAAATAAAAGAAAAGAAAGACAAGGAACACAATATTTACGAAAACGAAACGTCCACTGATTTTTATTGAATGAAGTATGCAAATGAAATGACAGCCCGTAACAAGCACACCATTGTGCCCCGGGTAAGGCACAAGGCTTGAAAGTTTTAATTGTTCAAGAAATTAAAGACTTAAAAAAGCAACAACACAGTAATAGTATTTACTCCTGACTAAAGGAGATAGGGATAACATCTTCAGCTTTCCAATTATTGAGTCTAGCACCCACAGTAGGAAAAATCCAAGCATCCAGGTTGTAGTCTTCATCATAGTCTCCTACAACATTGATCTGATCTCTCATAACCCCTTGATTGGTGATACGAACAGCACGAGCACGACGAACAACCTTTTGGGACTCTGCAGTGAAACCCAAACCAAATTTGTCAGACTTGTATGGAATATCAGGAAGCTGACCCCAAATAGTACAACCACCTTCATCCACCACAGCTCTAGCATCGTTGAGGGAGGCCATTGCCATTGTTGGAGGTGTTCTGGTGACCACAGGAACTTTCTTGGCAACCGGAGGAGCTACATAATCATTAACAATCCAAGGAACCACTTCAAATGTCTGACACGGAGTTTCAACATATTCACCTTCCATTTCCAGATACTTGAAGGTGTTTACATGGCTGACAAAATATTCTTCCTCTCCATAGACAGTAACAACCTTCCCTTCCACCGGATATCTCAGCTTCTGATGTAATGTAGAGGTTACAGCACCTGCCCCATGGATCCAGGGACGACCCAGCAAACAAGAGTATGAAGGACGAATATCCATCACATAAAATGTAGCATTGAAAACCTGAGAACCAACTTTGATCGGGAGATCAATTTCTCCATGCACCACTCTTCTAGAAACATCAAAAGCCTTCACCACTATATTATTGGGCTTCAGCACAGCATCTTCAGGACTCAACTTATTCAGGACTTCCTTGGGAAACACATTCAGAGAGGAACCATTGTCTATCAATACATGTGACAGGGTAGTACCCCTGCATTCAATTGAGATATGCAGAGCCCTGTTATGATCCCTTTTGGCAGGGGTCAAATCAACGTCAGAAAACCCTAACCCATTATCATAAGTCAGGTGGGCAACACAATTCTCAAACTGGTCAACAGAAATTGCATTGGGTACATGAGTAGTCTTCAGAAACTTGATCAAAGCCTTGGCATGAGCCTCAGAACACAACAACAAGGACAACATAGAAATCTTTGAAGGAGTATGCCCTAACTGATCAACAATGTCATAATCACTCTTGCGAATGATTTTCAATACTTCTTCCATCTGCTTAGAGAGATCATCAGCAGCTGGCACATCAGTAGATATAGGTTCAATAACAGGACCTTTGCCCTGAGCATCAGTGGTGGAAGTAGCAGTAGGAGTAACTACATTCTTGGAAATAACTGGTGGAGAAAACACTCTTCCGCTTCGTGTGATCTTACTAGATCCAGCAATATTGTCAACATCAACAGGCACATCAGCTAAGGGCTCCTGCTTAACACCATGGATGTAAACATCAGATCCATAATGCCAAGGCACAGCTTTATCAAACGTATAAGGAATAGGACCAGGAGTGGTAATGACCATAGGAGCCACTCTGGCTTCAGCAACAATCTTCACAGGGCCTTCAGCAGTAATCTTGATTGGACCCTTATGAGTGATTTTAACAGGTCCCTTTGAAGTGATCCTTACCGGTAATTTATCAACCATATCAACTTCTTCAATCTTCCTACCTTGAGTAATATGATCCACCATACTTTCTACAGACGATGGAGTCCTCTCAAACACTATAGTATACTTATCCATGAGACGCTGAATTCCATCTCTCAATCTCCAGCAACTATCCGGCTTATAGGTACAATACAAACAATCTTCACGACAACCTGGAAAGAACCCAGCTTGTACTAACTTCTTCTTGATGATAGACAATGGTGTGGTCAACTCTGCAACTGAATAGATATGTAAATCTTCATCAATGGCATTGACAGTCTTCTCGTGATTTGGCATTGGAGCAGTAATCACATTTGGAGTACCCGGAGGGTCAAACTCAATCTCTCCCGCCTCAATCATATCTTGAATTTTATTTTTCAAGACCCAGCAGTTATTAGTATCATGTCCCTGACAGTTTGAATGATATGCACATCGTGCATTGGGGTTGTACCTGGGAGAGGTAACATTAGGATTCTGAGGAGCCTCTTTCAGAGTGATAAGTTCAGCCTTCAACAAGTGTTGCAATGCTTGAGCCATTGACATGTTGATCTTAGTGAACTGCCTTCTAGCCCTCTGTTGGTTGCCCTGTGGCTGTTCTGTTGTTGCAGGAGCTGGATTTGAAATATGAACTGCACTAACAGACTGATGCCTTCTATTACGATCAGGTTGACCATAAACAGCATTGGATTCTTTCTTCCCAGTGGGAGGCTTCTTTGCAGCACCTGATGAAGAAGTACCCACTTGAATCTTGCCATTCTTTATACCATTTTCCACGCGCTCTCCTGTCATTATCAACTCAGTGAAGCCAGATGATGAGCTTCCAATGAGATGACTGTAAAACGGGCCATTCAGCGTACACATGAACATATCAACCAATTCCCTGTCAGTTAAAGGGGGTTGAACTCTTCCAGCTAAATCTCTCCACTTCTGAGTATACTCCTTGAAGCTTTCTTTGGCACCCATAGACATGCTCTGAAGTTGCATGCGAGTAGGGGCTAAATCAGCATTGTATTGATACTGCTTATAGAAGGCTTCAGCAAGATCATTCCACTCCCTGATGTTGACACTCTCCAATTGATAATACCACTCCAATTGAGCTCCAGATAAGCTCTCTTGGAAAAAATGGATCCACAATTTTTTGTCAGCAGTGTGAGGTTGAATTCTTCTGACATAAGACCTCAGATGCAGCTTGGGACAAGAGACCCCATCATAAACAACAAAGGTAGGAACCTTGAAACCAATGGGTATGACCACCCCAGATATCAGACTCAAATCTTCAAAATCCAGCCCAGAGGACTTCTGCAACTCCATAGCATCCATTCTATCCACCAGCATCTTGAATTTGTCTTCATTAGGATCATGGTAATAATTAGCCTCAGAATCAGAATCCCCTATAGTGTTGTGGAGACTGCCTCCTTCTTTTTCAGACTCTTCAGACTCAGAATCTTCAACTGGTTCTTTGGTCTTGGCAAGACCTTTGAACCTCCTTCCCATGTTGATCAGGCCACCTGACCTTCTAGTTTTCTTAGTCTTCTTGGCCAGCAGTGTCTTCAATTCATCCTGCCCCTTGGACAGGTTCAGGATCATCTCTTGGAACTGTGCATTTTGTGCCTGGAGATCCTTAACTGTTTGTTCAAGAGCCATTACTGAAATAAACAGTGAGAAGATGAGAAACCTGTGCACAAATAAACCTGTGATGCAATGATATGATGTATTAATGCGTATGCAATGTTTTCAAGGACCGCAGGATTTAAATTTGCTTAAACAAACAAAAAGGTAAACTTTTATTAGCAATAAATTTGTTTTGCCTCTTGGGCTTACAGAAAATGAAATGCAATAAATACAAGAGATGGGGTTTTAAGTCTCCCATGGACGTTTCCTCTTTGTGTTGAGGTATGAGTTGAGATTCCGTTCCTCGTGAAGTTGCTTTGTTAGTTCCAGGATTCTTTCTTGGCCTGCTTTGTAATGAGCCTCAAAAGTATCCTTTTGCTCCTTCAACTGGATCCAAGATCTCTGCAAGTCTTCGATGTCAGTAGGCATGTCTGGGTGAAGGATGGTATAAGTAGTATCTCCTTCAGCAACAGGTTCCATGGTAACTGGCAGGATAGCAGGATATGGCATCATGAGAGTCTGAGCACGGGATTGCACCCATCTGAGATAAGCTTCCATAGGAATAGTGTACTTAGGCTCCAGTGTCTTGCTGTCAACCCTGTTTACTTTTCCCCATGCTCGTATGAATCTCTGACGGTAACCTTGAAGATCATTGTCGTAGTCAAACACAACCTTGAATCAACATGTCATGTGGACCATCACTCCGAGCGTAACCAAACTGTCGTAAAGCTAGAGAGGGGTTGTAGGTGATGCCTCCTCTTATGCCTAGAAGTGGCACATTAGGAAACTCCCCACAACGATCAATGATAGTGACATTCTCCATAGATTTGGAGCACCAATGGATATCTGAATGCGAGAGTGACATGATCCTCTTGGACCATCTGAACCCTTGCTCATTCTTCATTACTGAGCGAGGAAGGTGAGAAATAAACCACCTAGAAAGCAAAGGTATGCAACACATCAAAGTTCCTCTTGCCCTTGTAGTACGGGTGTGAAGAGAATGTAGGATGTCTCCAAGCAATGTAGGCACTGGATTGTGACTCAGGAATATGTTGATGGCATGAACATCTATGAACTGATCTGGATTGGGGAACAATACTAAGCCATAAATCATCAAGGCTAAGATCTCCTCAAAAGCATCATAGCTCATAGCTTTCAAGAACGTTAGAGCCTTCTCTATCAACACCTTAGCAAGAATACCCTTGACTCCGCTTCTCGTTTCTAGAACAATGTCAGACTTCTTCAGATGTAGAGCTGCAGCAATAACCTCAGGTTTATGCTCTTTTTCCAAGCCTGTGAATGGTTTCTGATCAAGTACAGGTATACCCAGAAGTTTAGAGAACTCTTCCATTGTAGGAACCAGCTGATAGTCGGGGAATGTGAAGCAATGGTGCTTAGGATCAAAGAACTGAAACAGAACACTCATCATGTCTTCATTGAACCCTGAAGTGACTAGGTCCAATAGCTGACCATGTCTCTTGATGAACTGGGAATGATCAGACACTTGAGAAACCAACTCTTTAAGCTTGGCAGGTATGCCCACAAAGTTAATCCTGATGGTGTTTCTACGAGCAGAAGCCATGACCTGCAACAAAGAACAAAGATAAATCCCTTGGTCCTTGAAATGGTTAGTGAAAATGCTATGCTTATGATGCATGATGATGTCATGATGTTATGCTCAATCACAAACATGTGGCACACACAAACAAGTCACACAATAGCCCTAGGTTTAGAGGCTTGCATGAGGTTTAAAGGTAAATACCCTCCCCTGAAGTTTAGTTGGTTCATCCTGTCCTATAAAGTAACCAGGTTCTAAGGGATCTCAAAATCATTGATCCTTCACAAGGGTGGTTGTTCAGTAGGCAACTTACTTGCCAACCAAAACCCTCCAAGTTTAAGATCTCAATGAGTGTAGTATCGAGTGTCAACCAACTTCAGTCTGCACCAAAGCCGGTTACCTCACTACTTTTCTAAAGGCCAAGATGGGATAACTAGGGTTCTAAAAGTTAGTTAGTGCATTGACAACATATGGCAGCCTCATATTATCCTTAACTTGACTTAAGGAACATAAGCACCAACCAAGAAGTCGCACTAACTATGGCCACCAGATCAACCATATCGGTATACGCCGTACAGTTTCCTTGGTCTATTGCCATTTACCTAAGGTACACTAGATCCGGGTTAGGATCTTTCACACATAAGAGCCCAACAAGTAATATAAAGCAAACAAGGCAAACAATTTAAAGTGATCTAATTCCTAAGGGTACCCCTCTTTAATATTAAATCCCCAGCAGAGTCGCCAGTTCTGTAACACGGTGGGAGAACTGACTTTAGTTATGTTGCGGATAGCAAGAGTCGCCACCGACTTTTATTTTATCCAAAGGAAAGGCATAAAAGAACAGGAGAGACCTTTTAAAAGATTTTTGGGTCCGGGGGGTAGGTTATGTAAAGGGAAGGTGTTAGCACCCTTTACATCCATGGTTATCCATGGGCTCTTAGTTACTTAGCTCACTTTTGAATTGTTTTTGAAATGTGAAGTGTGTGAATAGAAATTTTCATAAGAGTTTGATAATGATCCATGTACGGATGCGTAAAAAACCTTTGTTTGAAAAATTTGTTTGGAAGTGTGAAATGTTTTGAAAAGTTTTTGAATAGTGAGCAAGTAACTATGAGGAACCTACCCTAAAGTTTAAGTCTTTCTGTTCTTGAATCCTTTAAGTGGTAAGACTATCCCTATTATTAAGGAATAGGTAGTCATTACCTTGGATATAAGGGACAATGTAAAGGGACATCTGTTTATTTAGGCAACTGTAGGGTGTATTAAGCATTTTTTGGAGGGACTGTCATCATTATTCGAAAGGGACCAGATCATTACGAAAGGCAACCATTAAGGGACTTGATCTTTTATTGTTAAGGGACTAGATGACTTTTCTTTTAAGGGACTTTTGCTTTATACACCCCACTTGACCTTGTGATTAGGCAACAATGAGAGGTAACCCTAGAAAGTGAGATGGCGATCAAAGATCGACTTACGTGTGTGAGTGTATCAATTTAAATATTTATCTTGATATTAAGTGATCTAAATTAATTTTAAATGACATACATGTTACACTCCCTATTTTTACTAACCATGACATAAAAATAATAATTTAAATATTACAAAAAAATTACATCCAGGAACAATTACATAATAATAATAAAAGCAATTTAAATAAATAAGCAAAAATAAAATAATAAGCAAAATAAATAAGCAATTATAATTGGGTTAGTAATAATTATAATAATAACAATTTAAAAATAAATGGGGTTAGTAATAAACATGATTAGTAATAATAAGCAAAAATATTAGAATAAACAAAAAAATTTTAATGGTTAATAAGAAAGAATAAACAATTATTATAAAATTTAAAATTATATGTAAATTACTAAATCAATTATGAATATATTATGAGAAATAAATTATAATTATTAAATTAGCAATTTCTAGAAATTATTTACATGCATAATTAATTATAAACAATTAGTGAATATTTTCATAAAAAATAAATTAAGCATTTTAATTTTTACACCTATTTATGTACAAAATTTTTAAATTATAAACAATTTATATACTTAATAAAAATTAGGTTAAACATCAATAATAATATTAAACAAAAAATAGAAGAAAAGGAAATTAGTTTTTTAGAAATTATTATGATTAAATTAGGGTTTGTAGAAAAATATATTTTTAGGGTTTATAAAAAATAAATTAAGTTTTATATACAAAAATGTTAAATATTAATCTAATTATTATATACATATTTTTTTTTAATTTTTAATATATGATAATAAACTAGGTTTAGAATTTAGAAAACCAATTAGAAAATATTTACATGTTATTTTCATACATTAAACATGATTATATTTAATTAAGAATAAAATAATTAATAAAACAAATTAAATAAAACCAAAAAAAATTGGAACTTACCTGGCTGGGGTTTGAACCCAGGACACCTTGCTTGCCAATACCCAGACCAACAACACATACCACCAGGCCATCATGCGCGCAGGCAAATGAAGAGTGAGTCAAATTGGTTTTGTTCCTTAAACCTGAAAATCAGAAAGAAAAAAAAGAAAGAAAAGCAAAAGGCCTGGGGGAATCGAACCCAGGACCTTACAAGCAAACACACAAACACGTTACCATTCCTGCTGGGTGAGCGAACCTGCTTATGAAACAACTACAATTCATAATATATTACATTTAATGAATAAAAGAAAAAAACGTAAAAACTTGTCACAGCCAGGATTCGAACCCCTGCCATTCAACAACACACGCGCCTGCTTCACCACTAGGACAAGCATCAGCTTGTGATATTAAACAGAAACAAAACCTAAAAATATTAAAATCAAATTCAAATTCCAGAAACGCGCGCGCAGGGATCAACTTCTTCCTCAGGCCCTGCAACTTTTGCTGCGAATTTACCTACAACATTTCCTGCGAAATTTAAATTGCAGCAAATCCTATAAAACTCAAACATCAACAAAACAGTACAGTTTCACAAAATTGAAACCATCATTGAATTCCAAACATCATTGGCAATCATCCTATGTCCTTAGAAATTATTTATATTGGCTCAATCGTTGAACCCTAATTTGGCCGAAGAAACCCTAATAATGGTGTCTAAGCATTCGTGCATCCAAAATCCAATTGATTCATCCAGAAACATTCCTTGTATCATAACAAACACAAATCAACAGTCAAATGTGATTAATCATGAGTAAATATTAAAAATCGAAAAATTGTAAATGAACATGAACATGGATTCGGTTTGCATGAATGAGGAGGTTTCAGAGGTTGTTTATGATCCAAACACGTTCAATGAACATCATAGAACATGTTGCAATACTCAAAACTCATTAAAATTCCCTCTACCTTGAAATCCGAATGTGAGTTTTTGATGAATTTTTGTGAAGTTTGAAACTGATTTTTGAGGCTGTGAATTCGTGTGTTTTTGTTAGGGTTATGTAATATATTTATAGTGTGATCAATTAGGTCAGAAAAAATCATTGCTTGTGTGAAGAATTTGATCTAAAAAGATTCAAAGAGATTATGCCTTAAAAATCAAATATCTTTGTATGAACACCTTCTATTTTAGGCAAATCAACATGATCTTCTTTCCACTTCAATACCAATCACTTTTATGATTTTCTAGAAGCTTAATCCATTTTAAATCTTAGACTTTTATATTTTATTTTAATTCAAAATGATTTTTAATGAATTAAATCAAAATAAATAAAAATAAAATGATAAAAAATCTGATTTTTGTTGACTTGGGTCGTGCATGAAGTTATAGTATGGATTGGGTCATCATATGGCAAGCCCATTTAGAAGAAATTGGTTTTAGACCTCCATTTTCTTCATAAACCAACCAAAAATTTCCCAACTTTGCAAGGGCACATATCCTTCAATTTTAGTGCTATGAGCGTGTTCTTGGACATTTTGGAAAGCTTGAAGAGTCCTCTAACCAACCCCACTGGTTTCATGTCCATATCATTTACCATTCTCAAGTTATGCCCTTTTGAAGTTGTTGACTTTTTGTTGACTTTCAAAAGGACCTATAATGTCTTAGCTCATACCTTCCAAATGAAGAATTTTTGGGCTTGGCTTGTGAGACACAAAGTTGTAGAGAATTCAATTTCCTTCAAAATGAGCTTTGGATGGAGACTTGGTGATGAAGCATGTGAAAGTTATGGCTGGTCAAAGTTCAGTTGACTTTTACTGAGGAAACCCTAATTTAGAAACTCCTGATTCTTGATGATCTGAAATCTCCTTGATGAATCATGATCAACCCTTGATCAAATGATGCATTTTACTTAGTATACTTGATGTTGGCAAAAAATCATGAAGTTTGACTTTGGTTTGACCACAGTTGACCTCAGTTTGACTTTTTAACTGCTTTGACTGATTTTGACTTATCTGATCATCTGACTGAGCAAACTTTTGAGAAAAGTTTTGAAACTTGTCATGGGGGTTCTTACACACATATAAGATGTTATGAAACTCACTTGAAGTCTTGAAAGTCCATTTAGCCTGATTAAAGTCAAAACCCTAGTTTTGGATGCACTTCTTAGGAGGTGCATTGTCTGAGAGAATTGTCAACTCTTCTGACCAATTGTGAACTTTGTGAACCTCGTGAACCATCATAAAATGTCTTGTGAACCTCATGGGAGGTCTTGTGAACCTTGTGAACCTTGTGAACCTCATAAAGTGACTTGTAGACTTCATGAACCTCATGAAAGGTCTTGTAAGTGTTGTGAATCTTGTGAACCTTGTGAACCTTCTTAGCACACAAAGTCTTGTATTGTGAGGGAAAATTTTGGGGTGCAACACACGCACGCGAAATCGGGACAGGAATCGCAAAAAAAGCATATAGGCCCAAGCACTCTGGTCATACGCGTATTGACTTGCTGATTACGCGTATCTTGCTAATTTGGGCAAAGAGCCCTAAATTTCACTCTCTTACACGTAACTCCCACACCCATTACGATCACATTGGAAATCACGCACACCATATGCGTATGCCTCCCTCATTACGCGTAACAGCCTATTTCCTCACCCACCATAAGCGTATTGCCTTGTCCCTTACGCGTATGGACAGAGAACCACACTTTTCTGGTTTTTCTTTCTCATTACGGATCTGTTTCTCATATCACTCGATTTCATAATTCATACCAGACCCATGATCGTTTATACTCCAGTTTTACATCACTATTCTTATTCTTCTTTCACTTATCATTACTAAATCTAGTTTTATCATTGTTCAAGATCCAAATTCACAATTGTTCATCTGCTACAACAAAATCTGCATAAACTATGCATAATACCAGAACCACAATAACAACAATTCAACAGAAATTCATTGAGATCATACAATCATATTCATCAATTCACAACAACGATCATACAAGTACATATTCATTACAAATCCCAAGAACAACATAAAAATCCTACGAGGGAAGGAAACCCTCACTACCCATCATGTTAAATCACCTAATTTCGAATCCTTTCTCCCCCTTTACCTCGAATTCAGATGAAAAATCCTACGAATTTCCTCAAAGATGGGTGCCCTAGATGTTCTTCCTCCTTCCTAGCATCTTTGGTTCTTCCACAAAAATTATACAATTAATTTTTTTCTTAATTTTGGTTAATCTATATCTATTCCTAAAACCCTCACCATAATATTTACTAAAGTGCCCTTTTATTTAATTAAATCCATTAATAATAAGCTTAATAATACTAATATTATTTTCATATAGATAATAATAATAATAATAATAATAGTTAAATAGTCTTATTATTATTCGCACACTTGCTATTACTAAGCGCACCACGATTCTACCCATCCCACTAGGATACAACACCAAAACGACAAAACATAACACAACACCAAAAATACCCGACGATTAAATATTAAAAATGGGGTGTTACAACTCTCCCCCAATTAGAATATTTTTGTCCTTGAAAATGTACCGGATGAGAAAAATTTCGGATACGACTCTCGCATCCTTCTTTCCAGCTCCCAGGTTACACTCCCACCAGCAGCTCCTCCCCAAGCTACTCTCACTTGAAGAATCTCCTTACCTCTAAGTTGATTCATATTGCAATCCTCGATTCTTATCGGCATTGCTTCCACAGTAAGATTCTCCCTAACCTGCACCTCATCCCTCAGAATAACATGAGATGAGCCAGACACATACTTACGAAGTTGCGATATATGAAACACGTCATGCAAATTCGCAAGCTCTGGTGGTAACGTCACCCTATTGTAACACGGTGGGAGAACTGACTTTAGTTATGTTGCGGATAGCAAGAGTCGCCACCGACTTTTATTTTATCTAAAGGAAAGGCATAAAAGAACAAGAAAGACCTTTTAAAAGATTTTTGGGTCCGGGGGGTAGGTTATGTAAAGGGAAGGTGTTAGCACCCTTTACATCCATGGTTATCCATGGGCTCTTAGTTACTTAGCTCACTTTAAAATGTTTTTGAAATGTGTAGTGTGTGTATAAAAATTTTCTTAAGAGTTTCATAATGATCCATGCACGGATGCGTAAAAAACCTTTGTTTTGAAAATTGTTTAAAATGTGTGAAGTGTTTGAAATATTTTGAATAGTGAGCAAGTATTTAAGAGGAACCTACCCTAAGTTTAAGTATTTTCTGTTCTTGAATCCTTTAAATGGTAAGACTATCCCTATTATTAAGGAATAGGTAGTCATTACCTTGGATGTAAGGGACAAGTGAAGGGTCATCTGTTATTTAGGCAACTGTGGGGTGTATAAGCAATTCGAAGGGACTTATCATCTTTATTCGAAAGGGACAAGATCATTACAAAGGCAACATTCGAAAGGGACTTGATCTTTTATCTGTTAAGGGACTAGATGATGTGAATTTGAGGGACTTTTGCTTTATACACCCTACTTGACCTTTTTGATTAAGCAACATGAGAGGTATCCCTAAGGAAGTGAGGTGGCGATCAAAGATCGACTTACGTGTGTGAGTGTTCAATTTAATATTTATCTTTAAATTTAAATGATCTAAATTAATTTTAAATAAACATACATGTTACACTCCCTATTTACTAACCATGGTATAAAATAAATAATTCAAACATTATAAAATATTACATCCAGGAGCAATTACAAAAAATAACTAGAAAAGCAATTTAAATAAATAAAGCAAAATATTAAATAATAATAATAAAAATTGGGGTTAGTGAAAATAATAATAATAATAAAAAAATAATACTAAACTAAATGGGGTTAGTAATAAATAAATAAATAAATAAACATAATTAATAATAATGATGAAATAAACAAGGATATTATAATAAACAAAAATTTTAAAAGTTAATAAGAAAATATAAACAATCATATTAATTATTATGAAATTTTTTTAAATTATGTATAGATTATATAAAAAATTAATTATGCACATGATATAGAATTATACTTCTAAAAATTAAATTAGCAATTTTAAACATATAATAAGAATTATTTACATGCAAAACTAAATTATAAACAATTAGAGAATATTTTCATATTATAAAAAATAAATTAAGCATTTTAATTTTTAAACATGTTTATGTACAAAAATTTAAGTTATAAGCAATTTATTCATTTAATAAAAATTGGATTAAGAATTACATTATAAATATAATATATACAAATAATAACATTAAATAAATAGGAGAAGAAAGAATTAGGGTTTTGAAAATTAAATAGATTAATTGGGTTTTAATAAAAAAATTAGGGTTTTATATACAAAAATTTTAAATATTCAATTACATAAATAAATTATATAAAATACATATATATTACTAATTTATAAAAATAAAGTATTAATACAAAATATATATATATAATTTGTTTTATGAAAAGCATAATAATTAATTAAAAAAAAGAATAAGATAAGAAAAAGGGAAAATATGAAGAAAATAGCTTGATTAAAAAAAATTGGGAGGCCTGGATTTGAACCCAGGACCTCCCTAGAACCTGGATGAAGAGTTTCCACTGGGCCAGCCTGCGCGCAGATGAAGAAACATGGAGTCCAATTGCTTTTGTGCCTTAAACCTGAAAATTAGAAAAAAAGAAAGAAAAAGCAAAAGGCCTGGGGGAATCGAACCCAGGACCTTTCAAGCAATCACACAAACACGTTACCATTCCAGCTGGGAGAGCGCACCTGTCTATGAAACAACTATAATTCATAATATATTATGTTTAATGGATAAAAGAGAAAAAACATGAAAAACTTGTCACAGCCAGGATTCGAACCCCTGCCCATAAGCAATACACGCGCATGCTTCACCACTGGGACAAGCGCAAGCTTGTGATACAAAACAGAAACAAAATGTAAAAATATTAAAATCAAATTCAAATTCCAGAACGCGCGCAGGGCCTTCATCTTCTTCCTTCAGTCCTACGAATTTTCCTGCGTTTTCACTTACGAATATACCTGCGAATTTCATAGCATATGGAACCTGCGAATTTCAAATACCAGCAAAACAGTACAATTTTTACAAATTGATTAATGAAACATGATCCTCACAGTCTATACAATCACACCATGTCCTTTAAATTCATTTAAATTCAGTGAATCATGAAACCCCAAATTCAAAGGTGAAACCCTAACTATGGCATCTCACGGGTTATTCATGGTTTCTTCAACTTCTTTGCCCAGAAACATTCTATACAACATCACAAACATGATTAGCCAAACAAAATTCATCAAAATGCATTGAATTAGTGAAATCGAAAAACTCATATTCAAGAACAAAAACTTGATTCGGTTTATGTGATATGAGGTGTCTCGAATGCAAATATGTATTGGTTTCGACTCAATGATATCCAGAGATCATTGCTATGTTCTCAAATTACCTTCTAATGCCTTGTATGTTAAAATCCGAATTTGAGTTTGGAGAGGTTTTTTTGAAATGCAAACTTACACTTTTGAGGCAGGAATTCGTGACTTTGTGTTAGGGTTATGTAATGTACTTATAGTATGATCAATTAGGTCAGAAAAGATCAATGCTTGTGTGAAAAATTTGATCAAAAAAGATTCAAAAAGATAAGCTTTGAAAATCAAATATTTTTGCATAAACACTTGCTATTTTAGGCCAATCATCATGATCCTCTTACCTCTTTGATTCCAATCATATTTATGAATTTCTAGAAGCTCAATCATATTTAAAACTTTGACTTTTATATTTTATTTTAATTTAAAATGATTTTTAATGAATTAAATCAAAATAAATAAAAATAAAATGATAAAAAAATATGATTTTTGTTGACTTGGGTCGTGCATGAGGTTATAGTATGGATTGGGTCATCATATGGCAAGCCCATTTAGAAAAAATTGGTTTTAGACCTCCATTTTCTTCATAAACTAACCAAAAATTTCCCAACTTTGCAAGGGCACACCTCCTTCAATTTTAATGCTATGAGGGTGTTCTTGGACATTTTGGAAATCTTGAAGAGTCCTCTAATCAACCCCACTTGTTTCATGTTCATATCATTCACCATTCTCAAGTTATGCCCTTTTGAAGTTGTTGACTTTTTGTTGACTTTCAAAAGGACCTATAATGTCTTAGCTCATACCTTCCAAATGAAGCATTTTTGGGCTTGGCTTGTGAGACACAAAGTTGTAGATAATTCAATTTCCTTCAAAATGAGCTTTGTATGGAGACTTGGTGATGAAGCATGTGAAAGTTATGGCTGGTCAAAGTTCAGTTGACTTTTACTAAAGAAACCCTAATTTAGAAACCTCTGATTCTTGATGATCTGAAATATCCTTGATGAATCATGATCAACCCTTGATCAAATGATGAATTTTACTTCATATACTTGATGTTGGCAAAAAATCATGAAGTTTCACTTTGGTTTGACCATAGTTGACCTCAGTTTGACTTTATAACTGTTTTGAGTGATTTTGACTTATCTGATCATCTGACTGAGCGAACCTTTGAGAAAAGTTTTGAAACTTGTCATGGGGGTTCTTACACACATATAAGATGTTATGAAGCTCACTTGAAGTCTTGGAAATTCATTTAGCTTGATTAAAGTCAAAAGCCTAGTTTTGGATGCACTGCTTAGGAGGTGCATTGTCTGAGGGAATTGTCAACTCTTCTGACTATTTGTGAACTTTGTGAACCTTGTGAACCATCATAAAATATCTTGTGAACCTTGTGAACCTCATGGAGGGTCTTGTGAACCTTGTGAACCTCATAAAGTGTCTTGTAGACTTCATGAACCTCATGAAAGGTCTTGTAAGTATTGTGAATCTTGTGAACCTTGTGAACCTCATAAAGTGACTTGTAGACTTCATGAACCTCATGAAAGGTCTTGTAAGTATTGTGAATCTTGTGAACCTTGGGAACCTTCTTAGCACACAAAGTCTTGTATTGTGAGGGCAAATTTTGGGGTGCAACACCTATACGCAACAATATCAATTCTCTGCAAAATCGGATACGGTCCAATGAACTTAGGGTCCAACTTCTTCAATTTCAAAGCACGTCCAACACCTGTCATTAGATTAACCCTCAAAAACACATGATCACCTTCAGCAAATTCTAATTCCTTTCTCTGGTTATCATGATGGCTCTTCTGACTACTTTGAGACGCTCTCATATTTTCTCTAATCATCTGAATTGCTTCATTAGTCTGTTGTACAACTTCAGGTCCAAGCACCACATTTTCACCAGTTTCATACCAACATAAAGTCATTCTACACCTCCTACCATACAAATCTTCAAACGGAGCCATTACAATACTATAATGGTAACTATTATTGTACGTGAACTCAATTAATGGAAAATGAATACCCCACACACCACCTTGTTCCAACACACAAGTCCTCAACAAATCTTCTAAAGTCTGAATAGTTCTCTCTGATTGACCGTCTATCTGCGGATGATAAGCCGAACTAAACTTCAACTTTGAACCAAAAGCCTCTTGTAAACTTTTACAAAATTCATAAGTGAACCTCAGATCTCTATCCGATACTATACTTGAAGGAACACCATGCAACTTAACAATTATCCTGATATGAATTTCTGCCAACTTCGTCAGCGGAAAACTCATGTTAATTGGAATAAAATGTGCGGATTTTGTAAGTCTATCCACCACCACCCAAATAACATCAAATCCCCTCGCCTTATTCGAAAAATTAGTAACAAAGTCCATAGCAATACTATCCAACTTCCATTCTGGGATTTCCAATGATTGCATCATTCCCGAAGGTTTCTGATGTTCCACTTTCGATTTCCGACACACCAAACAAGCATACACAAATTGTGTTATATCTCTCTTCATACCAAACCACCAAAATAATTTCTTTAAATCCTGATACATCTTCGTAGCTCCTGGATGAATACTCAAGCTACTACGATGACCTTTTTCTAAAATTTCCTTTTTCAACTCGGCATTGTCCGACACACAAATTCTGCATCGGAACCTCAACACACCAGAATTATCTACCTGGAAATCACTTTCATGATCATTTCCTCCTGTAGGCATCAAATCTACCAACTTCACATCAAGTCTCTAATTCTCTTTAATAATATCCAAGAAGTCATTATTCACCTTCAATATTTCAAGCCTAACACTCTCAGGTGTCGTCTCACAAACCATGCTCAAGTTTCTAAACTGCTCAATTAATTCCAATTCTTTCACCATCAATGCGGGCATGTGAATTGTCTTGCGGCTCAACGCATCTGCTACAACATTAGCCTTACCTGGATGATAACTCAAATTAAAATCATAATCTTTCAGAAATTCACACCATCTTCTTTGCCTCATATTTAGCTCTTTCTGATCAAACATGTACTTCAAGCTTTTATGGTCACTAAACACTTCAAATATTGATCCATACAAATAGTGCCTCAAAATCTTCAACACAAAAACCACTGCAGTTAACTCAAGATCATGAGTAGGATAGTTCCTCTCATGCACCCTCAACTGCCTAGAAGCATAAGCCACCACCTTACCATCTTTCACCTATACACCACCTAGTCCCATCTTGGACACATCACAATATACAACAAAAGGTTCACTAGGACTTGGTAAAACCAACATTGGTGCCATAGTCAATTTCTTCTTCAACTCTTCAAAACTTTCCTCACAAGCTGCATCCCAAATAAATGCTTGACTCTTCCTAGTCAATTGAGTCAATGACAACACCAAATTAGAAAACCCTTGAATAAATCTTATATAATAACATGTTAATCCCATAAAACTTCGAATCTCCGTTACTGTCTTTGGAGGTTCCCATTGCAATACAACATTTACCTTAGAAGGATCCACTATTATACCATCACCAGAAATTACATGACCTAAGAAACTCACATTATCAAGCCAAAATTCACACTTCGATAACTTAGCAAACAACTTGTTATCTTTCAACACCTGCAAAGCAACTCTAAAATGTTCCTTATGATCATCTTCATTCTTGGAATAAATAAGTATATCATCAATAAACACCACAATGAATTGATCTAAATAAGAATGAAAGATATGGTTCATATACTCCATAAATACACCTGGCGCATTAGACACTCCGAAAGGCATCATATCATATTCATAATGTGCATAATGAGTTCTAAATGTAGTCTTCTGAATGTCACATTCCTTCACCCGAATCTGGTGGTAACTTGACCTCAGATCAATCTTACTGAAAACACGCGCACCAATTAGCTGATCCATTAAGTCATCAATTCTTGGAAGCGGATACTTATTCTTAATGGTCACTTTATTCAGTTGACGGTGATCGATGAACAAATGCATACCACCATCCTTCTTCTTTACCAACAATATTAGTGCTCCCCATGGCGATACACTTGGTCTAATAAATTTCTTATCCAGCAACTCTCCAATCTGAGATTTCAACTCATTCAATCCTAACGCAGATATCTTGTATAGTGCCATAAAAACAGGCCTTGTACCAGGAATAAGGTCAATAGTAAATTCAACTTCTATCGTCGGAGGTAATTCCATAATGTCATTAGGAAACACTTTCGGAAACTCATTCACAACTGGTAGCTCACTAACTGATGCTTTACGTTCTACCGATAACGATACGAACAACACAAACATCTTCGCCTCATCTTCCAACAAAGTCTTCAACTCTTTAGTAGATAAGGAATTAGCCAAAGCTTCCTCTTCTGGAGTAAGAAAGAACAACTTCTTCCTATAACAGTCAATATAAACCCGATTGAACTCCAACCAGTTCATCCCCAAAATAACATGCATATTACCCAACGATAAACAAATCAAATCCACATAGAAATCTCTATCAAAAATAGTGATCAGACACTTCAAACATACCAAAGATGTAACCACATAACCAATAGACGGAGTTTCAATTGTCATCCTCTGCTCTAGAGTAGATGATACAATTCCTAACATCCTCACACAATCAACATAAATAAACGAGTGTGTTGCACCCGTATCAATAAAAGTAATCAAATGAGTACTATTAATAAAGCAAGTACCTTTTACGGAATGCTCCTCATTAGTGGATTGGGCTCCCACCAAATCAAACACTTTATCACAAGCTCATTGAGTCTTCTTCGGCTTTTGACAAGTCGTACTAATATGACATTGTTCATCATAATTAAAAAAAGTGGGCATAATAGATATGTAGTTAGCTATCACATGACTTGTCCTTCCATACTTGAAGCACTTATTAACTTCATTCTGGCAAATGTTAGCACGCTGACTCGTGCTTCCACATCTGAAACACTTCACAGGATTGAGATTTACCCCTCCCCCACTTGGCTTCTTATCAGCAGTAGACTTCTGTTTATCTTTATCATCCGGAGCACTATAAGGAGTACCCCCAAACCTCTACTTAGCCTTCTTGTCATTCACAAACTTGTAGTGAGCAATACGAGCCCTGCTATCATTATCATAAATCATGCTCCTACTCACCAGCTCTGGATAGTTCTTGATCTTCTGGCAAGCAATGCCTGTAAACACCCCAAATTTTCCCTCACCCATTCACACCATGGCTTGTGATCTTTTCATATGCATAAGTTCAATCATAGCATCTCATACCACACTTTTGTCTCACTGCATTGCTTCTAAGTCATCTGCACCTAAGGTTTGTGATTTGAGCTATCCAAGAGCCACTTGAGCCACTCCAAAGGTCATCAATCACTTCAAAGGGGTCCATGTATGTTCAAGCATCATATTGTATCTTCACAAAGTCAAGAAAGTCAAAGAATCACAAGAACTGAGAATGGCATGGAAGCAGAGCCAGGTTTAACTGCACAAATGACCTAAAATTAGGGTTTTGGTTTCAGAGGCCATAACTCCAATTTTTTGGCCATTCTTGTTTCTATTGGTCTCTATATGTTATAAGGATCATGCATATCAATTTTCATGAAGAAATTCCATGGGGAAGGCATCTGATCAAGAGTTGACTTCTTGAGCAAGTCAGTGTAAAATCAGGGCATCCGAGGCCCCCAATGACCCAACCAAGGGATGTTCTTCATCATTTTTATTGTGTATGAACTTTATTTGATCATGGAAGATGTTGGAAGTTCACAAAATTGAAGAATTTCAAGCCATTTGCAAAGTTGCCATTTTGGGAAAATGACTTGTAATGGAAACTTGCCATTTTGGGAAACTTTTTCAACCCTTGCTTTTTGATTCAAAAATGCTTCAAATGGGAAAACTTTGGTCATGAAAGTTGTAGAATGGATCATTCCCTTTTCAAAAAGTACAAGAACTCATTCTAATTCATTTTGGATCAAAAGTTATGGCTTGTCAAAGTTGGGAAAAATCACATAATTTCAAGTTATGTACCAAAGAGATATTTTGCAAGATGATGTGATCAAGCATTCCAAAGGCTTCAAATGTGCACAAACTCATTACAACATACTCACATGACCTCTAAGGATCAGAATGGTACTTTGAATTATTCCATTTCATGCCTTAAACTTGAAGAATTTCCAAAAGGGGCAAAGTTGTGCCAATTTGCAAAATAGATCAAAGCTTCTCATCCACTTGCCTCAGTTCACAAAATCAGATTCACAAGTGTCGCTCCCGGGATTTTCATCCTAGTACAAACGCGAAAGTGGCGCGGAAAGGTTAGAGTCGCCAGCCAGACATTTTTATCCCGAAAGAATGGGAAAGGTAATGTTGCACAAACCTGAGGAAGAAGGAAAGGACAAGGCCTTGCGAACCAAAGATCTGAGTTCGGGAGTCGGTTACGACCTGGGAAGGTATTAGCACCCCAGACCGTCCGCCGTACCCGACGGGATCCACGCTTGCTTGCTTGTTTCAAAGGGTGAGAAGAATAACTGCTGCTGAATAAAACCGCTAACTGGAATAAAGGGAATGAGAAATGAGAAATGAACTGAAATAAGAAAATGAGAATAAAAGGGGAAATGTAGGGAAAATAAAGAATGTGCTCGAACGGGCCCTACCCCGCTGCCTACGTACCTCATCGGGATAATGAGGATCAGAGTCGACGTAGTTCGCCTAACTAAGGCGGGAACTATTTGTTTGTGTTTTTTACAGCTGGAACTGCGTGTGTCTATGCTCAGGTGTTGCAGGCTCGTCTGGTACGAGTGCGTTTACCGTCTTGCATGTGTGACAAGTCGCCGCGAGTTCGCGATGTGAGTGAATGAGATGAGAAGAGAAGTTCCCGCAGGATAGTCGCTTATTGTTTGTTTTTGTCTTTTTAAAAGAAGTGTTTTTGAATTTGTTTGTGAACTGTCTTGTACTAAGACCTATCCATCGCGGGAAGTATTTACACCTCGCCCCGAAACAGGACGCGTATAAACACTCCGCAACAAAGTCTCGTGTCGTACAAGATTGTTCGGTTTTTATTAAGTGTTTTATTGCTTTTCTTTTGAGATGAGAAAGAGAATGACTCAAGTTGATAAAAGGAAAAATCTAAGGGACTAAGACTCAATCCTAATGTATTATGTATTTACAAAGTGATCCTAGTGGTTAGTGAGGTTTTCTATTCCTAATGGAAAAAGGAAAAGAAAAAAAGGAAAAAGGATGCAACTTACTTCCTAAGGAAGATAAGTTGGTCCTAACAATGGGGAATCCTACCAATCACAAATATGGAAGGAAAAATGAATTAAACAGCCTAAAAGAAATGCATAAAAAATAAAGGATAAAGTGGAGTAAACTTACCTCAATCTTCCCCACTACAAAACAAGTGTTAATGCACATTTTTATTAAAAAGAATAAGGCAAACACACATTAATTAAATCCTAATTAAATCCTAAGGCACCTTAGACCTAAACTAGACTCTATTTTAATCCTAAAGGAACTAGAAAAATGCTAAAACCAAAATACAACACCTATTACAGCCCCTTAATACACAAACAGCTATGAAACTAAGCCCAACACCCACCAGCTTTTTACAGCCAGCATGCAACATGAAAAAGTAGGTGTAGAAAGTCACACACATCATACTAATATAACAAACACCATGTATCTTACAGCAGCTATATACAAAAACAGCTATGAAATGCAAAATCCAAATTTGATTATTTTTATTTATGTGCACAAAGTGAATGATAAACAACACATTAATGTCACTTGACATGAATCTACATGCATCACAAAATGAACTCAAACATGTGAATTTATTTACATCATTTATTTGATTAAAAATGACAATGATCAATCAAGAACAAACATACTTTTTTCATGTTGCACACATGAGCATTTTATCATGAGATTGAACAAGTATCACTACAAGCATCAATTGTTACACATGCATGGCATAAAATCAGAATTGAACTCATGTTAAGATATGGTCAATTAAGCACAAGAAACTTGCATGAACATGTGAAGCATTTAATCACTTTTGGCAAAAAATCAACATGGTATTTAATCACTTTATCAATCAAGCAAGCAATGACAATAATCATGAAGCATATGTTGGATTTAAGCAAGCAATTAACATGTGAAACAAATGATTAAAGTGTAGCAAACAACATCAAGAATCACTTATATCACATTTGCACCTTTAACACAAAACATAGAAAAGTAAATGGAATCATGTCGAAACGACTCGAAAAAAATAAATTGGCTACTGGAAATGGACCCAAAAATTCCCTAAAATCACTACCTAAACATACATGAACATTAGAGGCACTAGGAAGCAAGATTGAGCAAGAAAATAGGCTAAAAATCCAAAAATGAACAGCGTTAACCGGTTAACCATATAGGTTAACCCGTTAACGGGCAGAAAAATACAGCATTCTGGCCAAAAACGCATTCGTTAACCGGTTAACCAAATGCGTTAACCGGTTAACACTGAACAAAAAGTGAAAAATGCTTTTGAAAAAAGTGCTTTTGGCCACAATCTTCCTTCTAAACAATCCTAACCCCCACTTAATCATGCTAACACAAATTTCTACTCAATTGGAGCTTATTTACACATGGTAGAACCTATATCTATTAACACCTTAAATCCAAATTCAACCAAAATCACAAATCACAAGCAAACATAATCGAAACGGAATTGATTTTAAACAAAGCGAAAAGCACTTAAAGAATGCCAAAAATGGCGAGATGGAGAGAATAACTTAAAGAAGAAATGATTAAGATCACCAACCTACGAAGCGGAGGAGTGCTTCGGTGATTGTTGCAAGAATCGGAGCTTGAATCGAAGAGAAAACCGAAAACCAAGAAATCGCAAAATAAATGCGTTCTTGAGCTTGAATCTTCGTGTGCTTCTGATAAGTCGATAATCCTCACAAAATTCAGTAGCTTATCCTTCTTCAATCCACAAAATATGAAGGTTGGAGGCTTAAGCTTCAAGATCTTCAAGTTTCAATGTGAAACTTGAAGAGCTTATTTGAAAAAGCTTTGGTGAGAGGGAGAGGAAAAGTGAGAGAAAAAAGTGCTTATCAAAGAGTGAGATTGGAAAATGGTGTTCAACCCTTTTTGTTTGGATGAAAATGGCTTAAATAGAGACTAGGCTAGGAGCTAGGTTTGGGTTTGGGGCCCAAATATTAGGTTTGGGATCCAAAATTAGGTTTGGAAGTTAGTTAGGGTTAGGGTTGGAAAAGGGAATATTCCTTGGAACACTCTAGAAAATGGTGGAAGGTGGTGGAAGTTTCCAAGGGAAATGGAGTGGAATTGAAGTGGAAAAATGAGACGGAAAGAATGAAAGGAAGTGTGGAAAGAAAGTGGAAGGAAAGGTGGAGGGAAATGGTGAAACTAACTACCTTTCAAATGATTTTTCTTTGGTTTTTCTATGATTCCTCCATCATTTCTTGATCAAGTTTGAACCATAGGATCATTGTAACCCTAATTTCACGATCTCGATCTTAAAAGTCCGGAGTCGACCCTTTTTACCTAGCCCGATTGCCTTTTCTCCAATTCCTCGATTTTCCGTCGTCCGGCCAGTCGAACCCCTTCCAAAATGAATTTGTGGACGAGATTTGAACCCTAGGCACTTGACATCATATATAAGTCAAAGAAATCCACTTCGACTCAAAAATTTATGTAGAAGCCCTGTAGAAATGAAACCCTAATTCGGCTCTTTTCCCTCAAGAAGTATTGCACTGCTTGCCTCCTTCAATCAAACCAAAACTTTCCATGACTTGTGGCTTCAAGTGAAGACTTGTGGGATATTGTGAACCCTTTGCACAAGGTTGAGAAGCTTTGTGGCCCTTCGGTAGCCTCTTCATAACTTTCGGTTGCTCCGATCATTGATCACATACCCACGCCTCGGCTATGCTATATATGATGCAATGTTTTTGGTTATTTTATGAATCCATATATGCAAAATGCTATGCAAAATGTTGAGGAAATGAGAGGGCAAATTTTGAGGTATTACAGCTGCCCCTATTCAATCAACTGCAGACCTGAACGGATGATTGCAACAACTTTTAGGCGTTCAAGGTATGGAGTGATTGAATACTCGAATAAAACCTGAAAATTTGCATACCGAGGGTAATGGAAATGCCATCTGCCCATTTATTTATTTATGTATTTTCTGATTTTGACCTCCGAATAGGTAGCGGAAAAATAGAAACAGGTGGAAATTTACTGGGAAGCATGCCATCCTCGAATGACAACTCAAAAGAAGATAAGACGGGATGAAACGGGATCATTGTACTTAAATGATAACCCGAATGAAATGGGATCGTTGTACTTAAACGAGAGCCCGAACAAACAGGATCATTGTACTTAAATGATAACCTGAGACGCGACCGTTGTACTGAAACGGAGACGCGAAGAGAAATGAGACTGTTGTACTGAAACAAGACTCAAATACGAGACCATTGTACTTAAATGGAGACTCGAATGAAATGGGGTCGTTGTACTTAAACGAGAGCCCGAGCAAACAGGATCATTGTACTTAAATGATAACCTGAGACGCGACCGTTGTACTGAAACGGAGACGCGAAGAGAAATGAGACTGTTGTACTGAAACAAGACTCAAATACGAGACCATTGTACTTAAATGGAGACTCGAAAAGAAATGGGGTCGTTGTACTTAAACGAGAGCCCGAGCAAACAGGATCATTGTACTTAAATGATAACCTGAGACGCGACCGTTGTACTGAAACGGAGACGCGAAAAGAAATGAGACTGTTGTACTGAAACAAGACTCAAAGACGAGACCATTGTACTTAAATGGAGACTCGAAAAGAAATGGGGTCGTTGTACTTAAACGAGAGCCCGAGCAAACAGGATCATTGTACTTAAATGATAACCTGAGACGCGACCGTTGTACTGAAACGGAGACGCGAAAAGAAATGAGACTGTTGTACTGAAACAAGACTCAAATACGAGACCATTGTACTTAAATGGAGACTCGAATGAAATGGGGTCGTTGTACTTAAACGAGAGCCCAAGCAAACAGGATCATTGTACTTAAATGATAACCTGAGACGCGACCGTTGTACTGAAACGGAGACGCGAAAGGAAATGAGACTGTTGTACTGAAACAAGACTCAAATACGAGACCATTGTACTTAAATGGAGACTCGAAAAGAAATGGGGTCGTTGTACTTAAACGAGAGCCCAAGACGCGACCGTTGTACTGAAACGGAGACGCGAAAAAATGTGAGACTGTTGTACTGAAACAAGACTCAATTGGGGATAACAACAAAACTTGGTAGAAGCATCCATCCTGGGAAATGAAGTTGCATTCTATGGGGAATATATCAATCTGATAGGAGATATAACAGGTCTCATGTAATATACCTCAAAACTGGCCCAGGCTGGTATGCATATATTTGAATTTATGGCGTAATGCTCCATGATGATGGAAATGCTACGCTTTGGAGGATGCAAATGCGATGATGAATATGCGTATGCAAATGCAAAGAGATCTCCTGATAAGGAGACTGCAAGTATCTCAGATGACTTGATTGGGGAGGAACTGATGATCACGGCATTGATCTGGTTCATCCTGATGAGGAGGAAACAACTCTGCGGGGAAAACTGTTAATAATTCACCGGCTCGGAACAGCCTCCACTGCCAAAAATAAATTGGACTTTGAGATGGGAGCGCCAAGACCCTGCTGGAGGTGGACCCTTTTTGAACTCTGATGGGGAAGTGAGGACTTCCTGGGAACCAAAGACGTGACACTGCTGAGGAAGCAACTGCTGGGGAGGCAAGACACTCCTTATACTGCTGAAAATTGCCCCTGTTTGAAGGGAAACTCCTGCTTGGGGATAACACCCACCTTCTGCTACCTTATTGAGAGATTTCAACTTCCACCTCTACTGGGGATTATGGAGGATGTCAATGATAAAGCTTCCCGCTGAAGATAAGAGCTCAAGTTGCCACTTGCTGGGGATAAGAGATAAATCCTCTCATGTTGGGAATGAGAGATGTTAGGCGTCTCATGCTGGTGATGAGAGACGATGATACCCTTCTTCTCAAGAAATAACCTCCCATGAGACTTGCTAAGGAATCTTGATCGATGAAGTCCGCAGATGAAACAACTCTTGCAGTACTGTGCCGACACTGGCCTTGCCCCTAGCCCCGGGTTGATAGGTTGTCAACTAATCATGAGTGAACAATGGTTCTTTGAAATTTCCAACTCGCCTCCTACTAGGATCTATCAAAAGATAATATCTCAAGAGGATTTTACAGAAAACTGGCATACAAGATGCCTCAGTGTCTTCAAACTCTTGGAGAGATTCATCGGATCTCGAAATAACTGCCCCAGACTGCATGGTCTGTGCAAGAATTTGTCTCGCAAGGATTCATGAAAAGCCTCATATCACTGTGAGATATTCTGCCCCAGTATTTTGAACTTCGGATAGGCGCTTTGAATTGACGGTCTTCGGGAGAGAGTGACTTCTCATGCCCTTGAAGTGATCATCTATGACTGACTGCTTTGAAGAAAACACCTAGATCAACTGTTCTTCGAGAGATTGGATCTCGAAGTAATTGCCCCAGTTTGACTAAAATTTGAAAGTATGCCTCAGATTAAAGGCTCTTTGAGAGATTTGAATCTCGAAGTGATCGACCCAGCTTGGCTGAATTTTGAAGAGATTGCTCGACATGATTGCCCCAGATTAGTTGGCTCTTACCAGGAATGTTGGGAAAGTCCCTACTCAATGGAGTTTTCTTGAAAAGTACACCACGACAGATTGTCCTTAGGAAGTTTCAGACTTCTCAACTTGGCAAGATTAAGCTTCTGGACTGAAGTTTCGTATGTGAATTTTTATGATGCCCAACAAATATATGCAAGCAGAAAATGTTTATTCTAAGAATGAAAATTCTAATGCAACACACATATTAATCTTGAAGTTTTACTGAAAAAGATGTCACAAACCTTTATGAGCGAATCACTGGTTAAGATACGACATTAATTTTTTTGAATAATAGAAAGCATGCACATGCAACACCAACAAAGATCTTTCAACACCACTCATAGGAGTCAGGAACGCGGTCTCGTGGTAGTATGCTCTCAAAAATAACCCCGTTTCAGTTAGGACTTTTGAGGGTTGTATCGTGGCCTGGTTCACGGTTATAGAAACAAAAGATATAGGCTCGAAATTTATTTGTTCCCACCCATCTTCGTGATGTTCTCCATTCCTATTTTCAGCTAGCTTTCACAAGCGTTCACCTCTCAAAAAGGGTTTTGTGATGGTTGAGGAACCAATTACACTAACGGTGTAAGCACCAAACAGGTTGTTGTTGGGAGTCAGTCACCCCTTAGTCTTTTGTGTCTGTGCCACACGACTTTGTTCTTTTTTAAGGATCTTTCTTGTGAAATCCTTTTCGTCTTTCGCTTTTGCATTATTTTTCTTATCCCTAACTTTTGCCTGGACTGATTCTTGTGAATCTTTGATTGTGAAGTCCAGCGGGATGCCCTAATTTTTGCTTAAGTCGCTTGTTTTCAAGTTTCGACTTAGCGGGCTTTCTCATTCATTTTTTTTCAATTCTCTTTTTTTTTTTTTTTGAACAAATCGTGTGACACTGTTTGTCTTGAATGCTTTGAAAGGGTCGTGACTGTCTCACTTCTTGGTTGTTGAGGGATAACCATTGTGGTTTCCGGTCTCTGGACCTCTTGCTTGGGATAACCATTGTGGTTTCTGGTATTTGGACCTCTTGATTTGGTACAACAAAGGCAATTGATCCTCAGATGTGCACTCCTTTTTGAAATTTGAATGCTCGGTCAAACTAACTGACGCCTACCCTGCCCCTGGGTTAAGTGCAAAGGTTTTTTTCATGCAAAAATAAACTTCTACTTCAAGGCTCAAATGGGTTGGTGAGGGTCTATCTCCCTTATATCTCCGGTGTTTAGGATTTGAAACAATGCCTGTACATCGTCAACAGGGTCTTTCTCAAAAGCATACAATTAGAGTTTTTGCGTTTTCATTCCGTCATCCTCCCTGATAGAGTTTAAACACAACAGTTGGTATTGCAATGCACATACACAAAATCATGAGTGAATACGAATGGATTACTTCAATAGAAACATGTGCATTTTATTATGGTTATCATTCAAAACAAACAAGTTTCATGCATGCATACAAATGTTTAAACAAACAGTATAAACTACAAATGAAAATGCAGTAAAGAAGCTGAACATTGCCGTCATTGAGGAGACTTGACTCCGTCTGGACTTATTGCTTCTGAAGACTCCTTTGCAAATTGGGAGACCCATTTGATGAGGAGACTTCAATATATGAGCAGAATATCTGACACGATGACCTTTGAGTCGATCAAATTCGGGAACTCGTCTTCACTTTTGCCTCTGAAAGACTTGCAATCTTCAATTAAAAGGCCAGGTGCCCCAGAATGGTAATCATACTTGGCATTGAAACCCCAAAGGAAACTTTGTCGGAGATGATCCTGATGCAATTAGCTCAACCAGCTTGAATCTGAGCAAATGAGGAAACTTGTTGCACGTACGACATCAAAATATGATCAAACTTCTTCTCGAGTTGTTCTGGCCTTTACCCATATGCTTTGGTCCTAAGACTCTCTTAGGAAGCTGAGGTTGGATGCAGACAAACGACATCTGGGGGAAGAGGTTGATAAATGAAGTTGATAAATAAGGTTGCTCGGAAAGATCTCAGGTGATCTCCTGCCTACGTATCTCCATTGACCAATGGAGAATCAGAGCAGCGTAGTTCCCCTCAATAGGGATGAAAATAGCTTCATTTCCTTGACACCACATTCATGATTTCCATAATCGGCTTATCTGAGTCTTCATCTGGTTGACTTCCTGTTTCAACAATTTCTGGTTCTGAAATAAAGCTTATACTTCTGCCCTGAATGGCCCCAGTTGGGTCTTCCTTTTGGTTACCTCCGCCCGGAGTTGCTTCAAATATATACTTTGATGACTGTGATTCAAGTTGTCCATTCTGATGAGAAATCAAGTCAGGAAAAGAATTTGTCTCTGAACACCTGTCAAGAATGCAAGGATGTATGCAAATGCCATGTTCAATTATTTCTGAGGAATCTATCTGCTTTGATTCAAGTTTTGATACAGAAAAATCCAACAACATGATTCAGATATGTGATCCACAGAAATAATTAAACATGTATGCAGAAATGCTATGATGTCATGTATGCAACAGGCATGTGATCAATAGTCTGATATTAGTGTTGATGTTGAGCAACGAGTCAAGTGTCTGAATAGAACCATAATAGCAGCACCATCTCTGTACAGAACCCCATAACTGAGAACCCAATAACTGTAGAACTGGATCACATAATTGAACGGTCACTGATGGTGTTGAAGCTGAACAACGAGCCAAGTGTCTGTGGAGAGTCATAATAACAGTTACAATATCAGGGTCACCATGGTAATCACAATAACAATTTCTCTGAATAGAACTCCTGGATCTCTGACTCAAAGAACCATAAAACACTAAACAATACTGGCAAAGTGGGTATGTTGAAGTTTAGGGTTCCTGCAAACCTGTAAACCCCTCCCAATCTCACGGGTGTGCTACTCGGGTCAACATCACGGACTCTCAAAGCCGAATAGCAATAATACGTTCACCATTTCCGAGAAATGGCTCATGACCAAATCAGGGAATCGGTTTGGCATTATGTACTACTCAGGGAGGTCTCAGTTGAGTCCGGAAAAACAAGCATCCCTCACAAGTTTCCAGCTTCAAGCACTGAGTCGAGAAACAATAGTACATTCATCCCGAAGGGTACAATACTATCGTCATACGAACAATTTGCTTTAACTGAATTCCTATGAGAGAACCAGGCCATCCTATGCGAGTTCCCAATGGACCCTCGGATGCGAGTGGGTTTGCCAACAAATGTGGTCTGCCACTGTCATCACTGGAGAGGGTTGTTTCCATTAAGGTTCTCAATGATCGGTCCCCAGCTGCACATAACTATCAAGGTTGTACCCTGAAGTGGGGAAGAACCCCCACACAGAATAGTCCCAAGACAGTCGCAACCTGGGTGTGGAACACATCACCACTCATCATGTAACCATGCGAGCACAACATGTCCACGCTAATCCTATGGTGCACTCAAGCCGGGTATTTGGCTTATCTCACAGTAACTCCCAACCCACAGAAAAAATGAAAACCAGCACAGCCAGACAGTCCAGTATAATATGATGCATGGAAAATAAAATACTGAAAGCGGTAAATAAATGCGATAAAGTAAAGCTGTAAATAAAACTGTAAATAAAACAGTAAAGCTAAACTAAAGCACTCAGCAACAAACACATATACACCCAAAGAACAAAACCAAACAGGCGCTAGGATTGACTCTACAAGGGAAACCGGAAGAATCAGGTTAGTCCCCAGCAGAGTCGCCAGCTGTCGCTCCCGGGATTTTCATCCTAGTACAAACGCGAAAGTGGCGCGGAAAGGTTAGAGTCGCCAGCCAGACATTTTTATCCCGAAAGAATGGGAAAGGTAATGTTGCACAAACCTGAGGAAGAAGGAAAGGACAAGGCCTTGCGAACCAAAGATCTGAGTTCGGGAGTCGGTTACGACCTGGGAAGGTATTAGCACCCCAGACCGTCCGCCGTACCCGACGGGATCCACGCTTGCTTGCTTGTTTCAAAGGGTGAGAAGAATAACTGCTGCTGAATAAAACCGCTAACTGGAATAAAGGGAATGAGAAATGAGAAATGAACTGAAATAAGAAAATGAGAATAAAAGGGGAAATGTAGGGAAAATAAAGAATGTGCTCGAACGGGCCCTACCCCGCTGCCTACGTACCTCATCGGGATAATGAGGATCAGAGTCGACGTAGTTCGCCTAACTAAGGCGGGAACTATTTGTTTGTGTTTTTTACAGCTGGAACTGCGTGTGTCTATGCTCAGGTGTTGCAGGCTCGTCTGGTACGAGTGCGTTTACCGTATTGCATGTGTGACAAGTCGCCGCGAGTTCGCGATGTGAGTGAATGAGATGAGAAGAGAAGTTCCCGCAGGATAGTCGCTTATTGTTTGTTTTTGTCTTTTTAAAAGAAGTGTTTTTGAATTTGTTTGTGAACTGTCTTGTACTAAGACCTATCCATCGCGGGAAGTATTTACACCTCGCCCCGAAACAGGACGCGTATAAACACTCCGCAACAAAGTCTCGTGTCGTACAAGATTGTTCGGTTTTTATTAAGTGTTTTATTGCTTTTCTTTTGAGATGAGAAAGAGAATGACTCAAGTTGATAAAAGGAAAAATCTAAGGGACTAAGACTCAATCCTAATGTATTATGTATTTACAAAGTGATCCTAGTGGTTAGTGAGGTTTTCTATTCCTAATGGAAAAAGGAAAAGAAAAAAAGGAAAAAGGATGCAACTTACTTCCTAAGGAAGATAAGTTGGTCCTAACAATGGGGAATCCTACCAATCACAAATATGGAAGGAAAAATGAATTAAACAGCCTAAAAGAAATGCATAAAAAATAAAGGATAAAGTGGAGTAAACTTACCTCAATCTTCCCCACTACAAAACAAGTGTTAATGCACATTTTTATTAAAAAGAATAAGGCAAACACACATTAATTAAATCCTAATTAAATCCTAAGGCACCTTAGACCTAAACTAGACTCTATTTTAATCCTAAAGGAACTAGAAAAATGCTAAAACCAAAATACAACACCTATTACAGCCCCTTAATACACAAACAGCTATGAAACTAAGCCCAACACCCACCAGCTTTTTACAGCCAGCATGCAACATGAAAAAGTAGGTGTAGAAAGTCACACACATCATACTAATATAACAAACACCATGTATCTTACAGCAGCTATATACAAAAACAGCTATGAAATGCAAAATCCAAATTTGATTATTTTTATTTATGTGCACAAAGTGAATGATAAACAACACATTAATGTCACTTGACATGAATCTACATGCATCACAAAATGAACTCAAACATGTGAATTTATTTACATCATTTATTTGATTAAAAATGACAATGATCAATCAAGAACAAACATACTTTTTTCATGTTGCACACATGAGCATTTTATCATGAGATTGAACAAGTATCACTACAAGCATCAATTGTTACACATGCATGGCATAAAATCAGAATTGAACTCATGTTAAGATATGGTCAATTAAGCACAAGAAACTTGCATGAACATGTGAAGCATTTAATCACTTTTGGCAAAAAATCAACATGGTATTTAATCACTTTATCAATCAAGCAAGCAATGACAATAATCATGAAGCATATGTTGGATTTAAGCAAGCAATTAACATGTGAAACAAATGATTAAAGTGTAGCAAACAACATCAAGAATCACTTATATCACATTTGCACCTTTAACACAAAACATAGAAAAGTAAATGGAATCATGTCGAAACGACTCGAAAAAAATAAATTGGCTACTGGAAATGGACCCAAAAATTCCCTAAAATCACTACCTAAACATACATGAACATTAGAGGCACTAGGAAGCAAGATTGAGCAAGAAAATAGGCTAAAAATCCAAAAATGAACAGCGTTAACCGGTTAACCATATAGGTTAACCCGTTAACGGGCAGAAAAATACAGCATTCTGGCCAAAAACGCATTCGTTAACCGGTTAACCAAATGCGTTAACCGGTTAACACTGAACAAAAAGTGAAAAATGCTTTTGAAAAAAGTGCTTTTGGCCACAATCTTCCTTCTAAACAATCCTAACCCCCACTTAATCATGCTAACACAAATTTCTACTCAATTGGAGCTTATTTACACATGGTAGAACCTATATCTATTAACACCTTAAATCCAAATTCAACCAAAATCACAAATCACAAGCAAACATAATCGAAACGGAATTGATTTTAAACAAAGCGAAAAGCACTTAAAGAATGCCAAAAATGGCGAGATGGAGAGAATAACTTAAAGAAGAAATGATTAAGATCACCAACCTACGAAGCGGAGGAGTGCTTCGGTGATTGTTGCAAGAATCGGAGCTTGAATCGAAGAGAAAACCGAAAACCAAGAAATCGCAAAATAAATGCGTTCTTGAGCTTGAATCTTCGTGTGCTTCTGATAAGTCGATAATACTCACAAAATTCAGTAGCTTATCCTTCTTCAATCCACAAAATATGAAGGTTGGAGGCTTAAGCTTCAAGATCTTCAAGTTTCAATGTGAAACTTGAAGAGCTTATTTGAAAAAGCTTTGGTGAGAGGGAGAGGAAAAGTGAGAGAAAAAAGTGCTTATCAAAGAGTGAGATTGGAAAATGGTGTTCAACCCTTTTTGTTTGGATGAAAATGGCTTAAATAGAGACTAGGCTAGGAGCTAGGTTTGGGTTTGGGGCCCAAATATTAGGTTTGGGATCCAAAATTAGGTTTGGAAGTTAGTTAGGGTTAGGGTTGGAAAAGGGAATATTCCTTGGAACACTCTAGAAAATGGTGGAAGGTGGTGGAAGTTTCCAAGGGAAATGGAGTGGAATTGAAGTGGAAAAATGAGACGGAAAGAATGAAAGGAAGTGTGGAAAGAAAGTGGAAGGAAAGGTGGAGGGAAATGGTGAAACTAACTACCTTTCAAATGATTTTTCTTTGGTTTTTCTATGATTCCTCCATCATTTCTTGATCAAGTTTGAACCATAGGATCATTGTAACCCTAATTTCACGATCTCGATCTTAAAAGTCCGGAGTCGACCCTTTTTACCTAGCCCGATTGCCTTTTCTCCAATTCCTCGATTTTCCGTCGTCCGGCCAGTCGAACCCCTTCCAAAATGAATTTGTGGACGAGATTTGAACCCTAGGCACTTGACATCATATATAAGTCAAAGAAATCCACTTCGACTCAAAAATTTATGTAGAAGCCCTGTAGAAATGAAACCCTAATTCGGCTCTTTTCCCTCAAGAAGTATTGCACTGCTTGCCTCCTTCAATCAAACCAAAACTTTCCATGACTTGTGGCTTCAAGTGAAGACTTGTGGGATATTGTGAACCCTTTGCACAAGGTTGAGAAGCTTTGTGGCCCTTCGGTAGCCTCTTCATAACTTTCGGTTGCTCCGATCATTGATCACATACCCACGCCTCGGCTATGCTATATATGATGCAATGTTTTTGGTTATTTTATGAATCCATATATGCAAAATGCTATGCAAAATGTTGAGGAAATGAGAGGGCAAATTTTGAGGTATTACAGCTGCCCCTATTCAATCAACTGCAGACCTGAACGGATGATTGCAACAACTTTTAGGCGTTCAAGGTATGGAGTGATTGAATACTCGAATAAAACCTGAAAATTTGCATACCGAGGGTAATGGAAATGCCATCTGCCCATTTATTTATTTATGTATTTTCTGATTTTGACCTCCGAATAGGTAGCGGAAAAATAGAAACAGGTGGAAATTTACTGGGAAGCATGCCATCCTCGAATGACAACTCAAAAGAAGATAAGACGGGATGAAACGGGATCATTGTACTTAAATGATAACCCGAATGAAATGGGATCGTTGTACTTAAACGAGAGCCCGAACAAACAGGATCATTGTACTTAAATGATAACCTGAGACGCGACCGTTGTACTGAAACGGAGACGCGAAGAGAAATGAGACTGTTGTACTGAAACAAGACTCAAATACGAGACCATTGTACTTAAATGGAGACTCGAATGAAATGGGGTCGTTGTACTTAAACGAGAGCCCGAGCAAACAGGATCATTGTACTTAAATGATAACCTGAGACGCGACCGTTGTACTGAAACGGAGACGCGAAGAGAAATGAGACTGTTGTACTGAAACAAGACTCAAATACGAGACCATTGTACTTAAATGGAGACTCGAAAAGAAATGGGGTCGTTGTACTTAAACGAGAGCCCGAGCAAACAGGATCATTGTACTTAAATGATAACCTGAGACGCGACCGTTGTACTGAAACGGAGACGCGAAAAGAAATGAGACTGTTGTACTGAAACAAGACTCAAAGACGAGACCATTGTACTTAAATGGAGACTCGAAAAGAAATGGGGTCGTTGTACTTAAACGAGAGCCCGAGCAAACAGGATCATTGTACTTAAATGATAACCTGAGACGCGACCGTTGTACTGAAACGGAGACGCGAAAAGAAATGAGACTGTTGTACTGAAACAAGACTCAAATACGAGACCATTGTACTTAAATGGAGACTCGAATGAAATGGGGTCGTTGTACTTAAACGAGAGCCCAAGCAAACAGGATCATTGTACTTAAATGATAACCTGAGACGCGACCGTTGTACTGAAACGGAGACGCGAAAGGAAATGAGACTGTTGTACTGAAACAAGACTCAAATACGAGACCATTGTACTTAAATGGAGACTCGAAAAGAAATGGGGTCGTTGTACTTAAACGAGAGCCCAAGACGCGACCGTTGTACTGAAACGGAGACGCGAAAAAATGTGAGACTGTTGTACTGAAACAAGACTC
Organism: Lathyrus aphaca; assembly: GCA_963966055.1. Taxonomy (NCBI): domain Eukaryota; kingdom Viridiplantae; phylum Streptophyta; class Magnoliopsida; order Fabales; family Fabaceae; genus Lathyrus; species Lathyrus aphaca. Next base: position 26,252,272 of record OZ014521.1, on the reverse strand, counting down.
AATTGGGGATAACAACAAAACTTGGTAGAAGCATCCATCCTGGGAAATGAAGTTGCATTCTATGGGGAATATATCAATCTGATAGGAGATATAACAGGTCTCATGTAATATACCTCAAAACTGGCCCAGGCTGGTATGCATATATTTGAATTTATGGCGTAATGCTCCATGATGATGGAAATGCTACGCTTTGGAGGATGCAAATGCGATGATGAATATGCGTATGCAAATGCAAAGAGATCTCCTGATAAGGAGACTGCAAGTATCTCAGATGACTTGATTGGGGAGGAACTGATGATCACGGCATTGATCTGGTTCATCCTGATGAGGAGGAAACAACTCTGCGGGGAAAACTGTTAATAATTCACCGGCTCGGAACAGCCTCCACTGCCAAAAATAAATTGGACTTTGAGATGGGAGCGCCAAGACCCTGCTGGAGGTGGACCCTTTTTGAACTCTGATGGGGAAGTGAGGACTTCCTGGGAACCAAAGACGTGACACTGCTGAGGAAGCAACTGCTGGGGAGGCAAGACACTCCTTATACTGCTGAAAATTGCCCCTGTTTGAAGGGAAACTCCTGCTTGGGGATAACACCCACCTTCTGCTACCTTATTGAGAGATTTCAACTTCCACCTCTACTGGGGATTATGGAGGATGTCAATGATAAAGCTTCCCGCTGAAGATAAGAGCTCAAGTTGCCACTTGCTGGGGATAAGAGATAAATCCTCTCATGTTGGGAATGAGAGATGTTAGGCGTCTCATGCTGGTGATGAGAGACGATGATACCCTTCTTCTCAAGAAATAACCTCCCATGAGACTTGCTAAGGAATCTTGATCGATGAAGTCCGCAGATGAAACAACTCTTGCAGTACTGTGCCGACACTGGCCTTGCCCCTAGCCCCGGGTTGATAGGTTGTCAACTAATCATGAGTGAACAATGGTTCTTTGAAATTTCCAACTCGCCTCCTACTAGGATCTATCAAAAGATAATATCTCAAGAGGATTTTACAGAAAACTGGCATACAAGATGCCTCAGTGTCTTCAAACTCTTGGAGAGATTCATCGGATCTCGAAATAACTGCCCCAGACTGCATGGTCTGTGCAAGAATTTGTCTCGCAAGGATTCATGAAAAGCCTCATATCACTGTGAGATATTCTGCCCCAGTATTTTGAACTTCGGATAGGCGCTTTGAATTGACGGTCTTCGGGAGAGAGTGACTTCTCATGCCCTTGAAGTGATCATCTATGACTGACTGCTTTGAAGAAAACACCTAGATCAACTGTTCTTCGAGAGATTGGATCTCGAAGTAATTGCCCCAGTTTGACTAAAATTTGAAAGTATGCCTCAGATTAAAGGCTCTTTGAGAGATTTGAATCTCGAAGTGATCGACCCAGCTTGGCTGAATTTTGAAGAGATTGCTCGACATGATTGCCCCAGATTAGTTGGCTCTTACCAGGAATGTTGGGAAAGTCCCTACTCAATGGAGTTTTCTTGAAAAGTACACCACGACAGATTGTCCTTAGGAAGTTTCAGACTTCTCAACTTGGCAAGATTAAGCTTCTGGACTGAAGTTTCGTATGTGAATTTTTATGATGCCCAACAAATATATGCAAGCAGAAAATGTTTATTCTAAGAATGAAAATTCACATTTTTGAATCCTGGCCCTCAGATCTGTTGACTTCCATTAATTCACATTTTTAATTCATTTTAATTGCATTTTCTTTATCATTTTATATAAAATAGCAAATCATTTCTAAAAAATTTCATTTTTTGCATGCTGGCTTAAAATATTTTTCTCATTCTGAATATATTTTTATTTTTATTTTTTGCATTAAAAATTATTTTTAAATCATTTAAATGTTTATTTTTAATTAATTAATGGAAATTAAATAATTAAAAATACATTTAAGTATTTAAAAATCACAAAAAAATTCATATTGTACTTTAAAACATTTAGAAACATTGTCCAACTCTCAAACCAAATTTCTTTTTTGTTCTTGATACCTTTTGACAATTCTCAATGGAATTAAATTTATTTTGAGGTAATATTTTGGTTCAAAATTTGAAAATTATTTTCTGCCTAACCATTGAGAGTTGGATGATGATTTTTTTTGCATTGTGCTCTTCATAGCATGTAGTTTATAGGGTAAATTTGGTTTGAATTGATCTTGCATTTTCATTTTGTTTGGCATTTTTCTTGATGAGGTACCTCAAAACCCTAGCAATCTTAGGAAATTCATAACTCCCACTAGGTTAAGAGTTGGATCCTCTCCTTTGGGCAGTGAGTTTGTATAGGTTTAGGGTATCTTTGATTGCATTTTCAAATTTTTATCATGTTGTTTGCTTCTGGATTTGGATTTTTGCTTTGTGTGATGCATGAAACCCTAATTTGTGCCTTCCTTTGCATCCATTTCTCATTTGCTTGCATCCATTGGCTTGCCATGACATTTTATGCATTCATTTGATTCATAAGACATCTTAGAGCATATTAGAATCATGCATGATCATTGCATTTTTCATTTGCCATGTTGAATGACCATTGCATCTCATAACTTTTCATGTATGTCCATGGTTCAATGCATGCCTCATTGGCATCCTTATGCTTGCTTGATCATTCTCATGCCTTGCCTCATGTTTGTATCATCTCTTAGCATCATTAACATCATACTTATTCTTCTGGTTTTGGTTTGCATCATGACATTGCATCCCATTTGCATTGCATTCCATTTCTTTTGCTAACTTTTCAGGTGGTAAGTTGTTTTGAGAAGTGAATTTGCCTTCACTTCTCACAATCTCTTTTCATCTCTTTCATACCCTCTTTGCTGCATTTTGTATTTGTATTTGAGTGAGCTTGCTCATTCATGTTCTTTCTTACTCTCTTTCTTCAAGCAAGTTGTCTTCTTAAGTGAAGCAAGTTGTTTTGCTTCTCTTTGCTTCTTGTTCCTTTTATCTGCTTCCTTCCTGGTGGTTTCTCTGAAGATTTCTTTCTTAAGCCTCATAAACCCTAGGACTTCCAAGCATGATCACAATTAGGGTTTTGATTAGTCCCCCCATGTAGCTTTTACCTTTGTGTCATCTTTGAGTCTTCTCTTCTCATCTCACAATCAAGGACTAAACCCTAAAGGCTTTAAGGCTTTGTGATTAAGCTTATGCCTGCATCCTTCTATTAGGATGGAGTGTATAACTTTAATCCTAAGTGTTAAACCTTTAATGTGTTTAAATCCTTTAATCAATCCATCTAATAATCACTAAGACATCAAACTTGTAACTTGGGCCTTGCATTAGGGTTCTAATTCTTCCTTAATTGGTTAAGAAGGACTAACCCTAGTGTTAATGGACAAGTCCTCCTCAAGTTGTCTTACAAATCATAAAACTCACTTCTTAATCATACCATTAACTAAAATCCACTTGATAAAGGCTTTGTTTTGTCATGAGGTTAATCCTTAATCATGAATCAAGTTGAGGAGTCTTTTTCAGCTTAAATGTTCTCATCTATTATCCTTCTATTAAGATGGTGTAATGAGTCCATTAGATCCTTGATTATGGCTTAATCTCATTACCCAACACTAAACAAAAACAACAAAAACATCTAAGTAATCACAAGTAGGTTAATGATCTTAATCCTACTTCAGGGTGATTAAGTGTGAGATGCTGACTTCACACTTAAAGTATTCTCATTACCCCTAATCAGAGGGAGGATGTGATGAGTTTACTAACCCATTGGTTTAGGCTTAAGCTCATTAACTTATGACACATTTCCAAAAGCAATAAAAGACTGAAAACTCAAAAACAAACAATAATCGTCTCCTTCGGGATTCTTTTCTCATCTTCACTCACAAACAAGAACTTGCCTCTTCCGTCTAATGCAAGACAGTTTGCACCTGAGCCAGACAGGTCATACACTTGAGCATAGACAAGTAAGCAGTTCACAAGTTAATTTATCTTTCAGTCTCTTTGAGTCGAACTACGGTGTTCTGACTTCCTCATTGCACGAGAGGATACGTAGGCATAACTTAACAGTTATCGAACAAAAGTCTCTTTATATTCCCCCTCTTCCAGCATTATTCTTTAAGCCTCATTATCCTGAGCATTTCACTCCTGTTCTTACACTGACACTTCTCTTATACACTTCACATTTCTTTTACACTGACACTTGCATTCTTTCCAGCTTTGATACACAAATTGCACTGACACTACCCCTTTAAAACACAAATCCTTTAAGCGTGGATCCCGTCGAGTACGACGGACAATCTGGGTGCTAATACCTTCCCAGGTTGTAACCAACCCCCTTTCTCAGTCTCTCTGGTTCGCAACCGTCTTATTCATATCTTTTCTTAGGTCTATGCAGCATTACCTTTCCTCCGGGATAAAAATGCCTAGCTGGCGACTCTTGTCTTCTGAGTTCACCCTTGTGTGTTCTCTCTCCTTTCTCCGACCGTTCGCGTCTGTACCCCATTTGACTTAGCCTCATTTGGTGGGAGCGACAGCTTGGCGACTCTGCTGGGGACCCTTGTACTGTAACCAGGGCTTCTGGTTCTTTTTGTGGGTTCCTCCTAGCGCTTGTTTGATTTGTGTTTACTGGGGTGTTATGTGCTATCTGTGTTTGTATATTTGCTTTATTTACTGCTTCATGTACAGTTATTTATTGCTTTCTTTACAGCTTTATATATCATACTGTCATATTGTCATCTGGCTGGATTTGTTTCTTGTTTTGGTGGGTGGGGTTCTATTGAGAGTTTAAGGTCCTATACCTGGGACCTGAGTGACACCTAGGCTAGAGTGGTTCATGTTCTTTCCCATTCCATTTCGGTCTGGTGCGGGAATATGAAACACGGTTCAGATGTGGGTTTCTTTTTGAGAACTCTGTGCTACAGATTTCCTGTAGTGCTAGGGCTATCTGGGAAGCTTGCTAAGTCTGGATGACCTTTACTATGACCTTCAGAAACTGAGGTGAATTAGAGGAGGATCTTTTATGGTTATTGTAAACACTGTACCTCCGGGTTAGAAGTGTTTACACTTCTCATAATTGATCCAAGTCTGAGGATCCTTGTTTTAGAACACCACCTGTGAGGGGGTTGGGCTGTTTACAGGTTTGCAGGTACCCTTGACCACATCATACCCTGATACTTTGTTTTGATTAAGAATACCTCACTTTGGACAGTTCTTGTGATTTAAACCATGGACATGTGGCTCTTTATTTGAGTCCCCCACCTTGGTTACTGGACTTTTGAACCTCCATCTGGACTTCTTGGACATACATGGACTTATATCAAGGCAGTTAATCAGATCCAGCTTGATCACAAACCCTTGCATATCATTTGCATACATCATCATTTGCATCATTTAACATTTGTTTATTTGTTTTTCAGGGTATCCACATCATATTTGGCTTGGTTTTGACCCCTTCATCTGCATAGACCCCTGCTGTCTGCTTCAGCTACTTTTATCACCAGCCTTGGCCTATCAGTCGCTCATCTCCAGTATGAGTCTTCATCATCAGCATCTGTTTTCAGCTCTTCATCAGCAGTCATGGCACCCAAGAAGAGCAACATTTCATACCATTTCTTTGAGCCTGTGCTGGCTGGCATCAGGCAAGTCCAGGCACTTATCACTCCAGACCACATCCCATTATTCAGAGAGCATTATGGAGGCATCCTTGATATGGTTATGGACCTAGACCCTTCTCAGAGGAGTTTGATCCACACTTGCCTACAGTTCTATAACCCTCCTTTGAGATGTTTCACTTTCCAGAACTTTCAGCTAGGACCTCTGCTTGAGGAGTTCTCATCATTGATTGGAGTACCTCAGGAAGACAAGAGAACTCAAGCCAGGATTGAGCAATTGGAGGCCAATGAAAAGAAATAACAGGAGGCTCTGCTAGCAGCCCAGAATGAGATTTCAGAGTTGAAACTTAGGGCTGGTGTGAAGAGGTCAAAAGACCAAGACAGGCACAAGAAGCTGACCACTGCTATTGCCACCAGAAACCTTCTTATCAGAAACATTACGGAGCATCCGGCTGGTCCTGTAACTGAAGCACTTCTGAAGGAGGTTAAGGAGGATGAGTTTGGATTAGATGTTTGACTTCTTTGCTTGTTGTTATTTCCATTTCATGTACTTTTCTTTTTATGTTGTATTTTGACCCCTCAGGGGCATGTGTTGTAAAAAAACAAACTATGTATGATCCACCATTTGTAATGTATTTGTCAGTTTGTTTCATTTAAGTTTCTTTTCTCAAGCAACATCAAAGCATCTTCCTCAGGGTCTGGAAAGGTCAAAACCAAGAGCCAAGCCGGATACCTTGGAAAACAAATAAGCATACTGCATTGCATACTAACTCTTGTTTTGTTTTGTAGGATTTTGTTTTGTTTGTTACTAACTCTGTTGTGATTCAGGAATTATTGCTCGCCGTCGGGTGTTCCCTCTCAACCGTCCGCACAGGTATCCTACTCGCAACAATCTTCCTGGTATCCAAATGGACCAAGTACAACAAGATCTGACAGAGGTCAGAACCCAGATGGCTAATGAAAGGCTGGAGATGAGAAACCAAATGACCCAATTCATGGAAGTAATGAATGGCTTGGCCCAAAGTCAAGAAAGGTTGAGGGCATTGGTAGAAAGACAAACCCCGGAAGAACCCCATCTGGGAACTGGAGGAACAAGTAACAATGAAAGGGGTCAGCCCCATGTTAACCCACCAGTATATGGGCCTCATCTACATCCGGAAGTCAACATCTCGGGTAATGTGCAAGGAAATACTACTGCAGACAGGATCTTGCAAGAAGATCCTCAAGAGGAGCAGTTCACGGTAATGGGAGCTGGGGATGAAGTTTATGATAGAAGGTTTGATGAAATTGCTGAGAAGTTGAGATCTCTGGAATCTCAAAATTCCCTGGGTTTTGATGTCATGGATATGGGGCTAGTGGATGGAGTAAGAATCCCTCACAAGTTCAAACCACCGTGCTTCGAGAAGTACAATGGAACTTCCTGTCCGCGAACTCACTTACAGTCCTTCCTAGGAAGACTTAAAGCATACACCATGGATGAAAAACTGTGGATGTTTTACTTTGAAGACAGTTTGACTGGGGCTTCAAGGGAGTGGTACTCACACTTGACCAGAGCTACTATCAGATGCTGGAAGGACCTAGCTGAAGCCTTCATCAGGCAGTACCAATACAATCTGGACATGGCTCCTAACAAGACCCTTTTGATGGGAATGTCTCAGTCCTCCAAAGAAAGCTTCAAGGAATATGCCCAGAGGTGGAGACAGCTTGCTGCTGCTGTCCAGCCACCCATGTCGGAAAGAGAAATGGCCGACATGTTTTTGAATACTCTGCAAGGAACATATATTGATAGGCTAGCTGCCTTTTCTTCCACCAGCTTCGCTGACGTAGTTATAGCTGGAGAAAGAATTGAGAGCCTTCTGAAGATGGGTAAGATTTCTGATAATGGTGCAAGTTCGTCTAGCAACCCCAGGAAGCCTTTTGTGGGACCTAGAAGAGCCGGTGAGACAAATGCCATTCATGCCAGTAGGGGCAGACCACAGTATGTCCACAGATCAGTAGCAGCTGTCACTATTCCAGCTCCGATTCCTCAGCAACCAACATATCAACAACCACAACAACCACACTATCAACAACAAGTTCAGTATCCGCCACAAAGGACCTACAACAACAATAACAACAATCAACAGCAAAGACCTTTTCAGCAAAGACCATCACAGGCCAATAGAGTGATTGATCCAATCCCTATGCCTTATGCCGCTTTATTGCCGCAACTCCTGAAACTCAACTTGGTTGAATTAAGGACATTGGCACCACCAGATCCCTCTAATCTCCCAATAAATTACGATGTCAACGCCAGATGTGCTTTCCATTCCAATGCACCTGGCCACAATACGGAGAAGTGCAGGGCTTTACAAATGAAGGTACAAGACCTGGTGGATTCTAAAGCCCTCAATTTTGCACCCCCTCCAAGTGTCACCAAGAATCCCATGCCCAATCATGGAGGACCAAGAATTAATGCCACTGAGGAAGACAAGCCATCTTTCTTAATCACCAGTGTTGGACAGATTCGAACACCTTTGGTCGAAATTAAAGCTCAGCTTCTAGAGTGCCAGATGTTCCCCGGGTGTGAGCTCGGTTGTGGGTACTGCAACATTTCGATCAACGGGTGTGATAATTTGAGAAGTGGCATAGATGGTCTTATCAAAAGTGGTATACTTCAGATCACAACAACGACACCTACAAATCCAGCAATCCCTTTGACAACAATTCCTGATTCTTCTACAACTGCAACAACAATCATTCCGACCAATTCATCAATATCATCAACAATGGCTCCATCCATCACTTCAACAAATCAGATGTCAACAACCATTTCTTCTACAACATTAGCATCCATTTATTCAGCAGGATCTTCTACAACGCCAACAGCAATTAATGAAGATATCTCAGCAGTCACTATCTACTATGATCCGTCAAGTGTTCCTCCAAACAACAACTTTCAACAACAAACAGTGGCACCTCCTGCCAGGTCACCAGTCACCATTTACTACGATCCGCACACCATTTCAGTACCCTCCTCTGCAGCAGTCAGTCCAGTTACCATCACGGTGCCTGGACCAGTTCCATATGAAAGCAGTAATGCCATACCTTGGCATTATGGCTCTGACCTCTACTGCAACGGGAGAAAATCACTTTTGATTCTTCAACCTTTTCTCCACAGATTGATAATGTTGGGGGAGGCGGAGGCTTCACCAGAAGCGGACGCCTTTTTGCCTCACAATTGCAAAGACCTAATGCCGAAGCGGAAGCTGCTGCCAAAGCAAAGGGAAAGAGTGTAATACCTGAAGAACCAATTCTCAAGGAAACTCAGAAGACATCTTTTGAGCAGGATGTAGATGAATTCATGAGAATTATAAAAAGAAGTGATTACAAAGTGGTGGATCAGCTTCACCAAACTCCCTCAAAGATCTCCATATTATCCCTGTTGATGTGTTCCGAAGCTCACAGGAATGCATTATTGAAAGTCTTGCACGCAGCATACGTGCCAGAGGAGATCACTGTTAATCAGCTAGAAACTGTGGTGGCAAATGTCAACACGAGTCATGGACTGGGTTTTACCAATGCTGATTTAACAACTGAGGGACGTAACCACAACAAGGCTTTACACATCACTCTAGAATGCAAGGGTGCTGTTCTATCCCATGTACTGGTGGACACTGGGTCTTCACTCAATGTTCTACCAAAGAAAGCCTTGGTGAAGCTGGAGTACGATGGCTTGGCATTGCGTCCAAGTAATTTGGTGGTGAGAGCATTTGATGGCTCTAAAAGATTAGTGCTTGGAGAGATTGATCTGCCTGTGATGATTGGCCCGCAGACTTTTAAAATTACCTTCTATGTGATGGACATTCAGCCGGCCTACAACTGTTTGTTGGGTAGACCTTGGATCCATGCCGCTGGCGCTGTTACGTCTACCCTTCACCAGAAGCTGAAATTCGAGTGGGAAGGCCAGATCATCACCATCTGTGGTGAAGAAGATATCTTTGTTAGCCATCTGGCTACGTATAAATACATTGAGATGGATGGAGAGATCCATGAAACTATGAGCCAAGGGTTCGAGGCCCTGAACATTAACGAAGCATCTGCTGTACTGGGAACCTCCATGACGTCTTATCAGCAAGCCAGGAAGGTTGTTGAAGAGGGGACTGCCCAAGGCTGGGGCAAGCTGTTGCCCGTAGAGAAGAAGGAGGACAGGTTTGGGTTGGGTTACAAACCAACTCAACAAGATCAATCAGAGGCTGCCAAGAAGCCCAATTTTGTCAGCGGGGGAATGCTCACCCCGGATGCTGTGAACAACTTGGAAGACGAGGATGAAAGCAACCGCAACCTAGAGAGCTGGATACGTCCAAGGATCCCGGGGAGCCAAGTCCTTAACTGGTCTTCCCAGGAAATTATAAGGGTTACTCCTGCAGAGTAATTATTATTTCCTGTATTTTTAAGCATGCATCAGGTCTTGCATCTTGCCCAAGATGACAAGACTCATTTTGTAATCGGGCCATCTTGTAATTTTGTGCAAACAGATCAATCAATGAATATCGGACATCTTTTGCAAATGAGTCTTTTCCTTTTTCGCTCACTGTTTTCCATTTTTCTTTTTGTACAAAAATAAAATGGCAATGTTTTCCAAAATGATAAACTTCATTTCACTTTTTCTAAACAAGATTAAAATCAATCACTAAAATAAACAATCTAAACCCTTGCAGAGAGTGCCTTTCAGACCGCACCGACAACGACACTGCTATGACTTCGTATGACTTTGACAATCCGATCAATCAAGCCGATGAAGGGGTTGAAGAAGAATATGAGCTTCCTGAAGAGCTAGCCAGGTTGTTAAGGCAAGAGGAGAAGGTTATCACTCCTCATCGGGAGGAGGTCGAAACGGTTAATCTTGGTACGGAAGAAGACGTGAAAGAAGTTAAGATTGGGGCCTGCCTACAAGATTCAGTGAAGGAGCAACTGATTGATATGCTTCGGGAGTATGTGGATGTGTTTGCTTGGTCTTACCAGGATATGCCAGGGTTGGACACCGATATTGTCATGCACAAGCTGCCTTTGAAAGAGGACTGCCCGCCGGTTAAACAGAAGTTGCGCCGTACTCGCCCAGATATGGCAATGAAGATAAAAGAAGAGGTACAAAAACAGTGGGACGCCAGTTTCCTTGCAGTAACCAGCTATCCGCCGTGGGTTGCTAATATTGTACCTGTGCCTAAGAAAGACGGAAAAGTGAGAATGTGTGTGGACTACCGGGATCTGAACAGAGCCAGCCCGAAAGATGACTTCCCTTTACCTCACATTGATGTATTGGTTGATAATACGGCTCAGTTCTCGGTGTTCTCCTTCATGGACGGATTTTCAGGATATAATCAGATCAAGATGTCACCTGAAGACATGGAGAAGACAACTTTCATCACACCCTGGGGTACGTTCTGTTATAAGGTGATGCCATTCGGGCTGAAGAATGCTGGTGCAACTTATCAACGGGCTATGGTAACACTATTCCACGACATGATCCATAAAGAAATTGAATGTTATGTGGATGACATGATTGCCAAGTCCCTCACAGAAGAAGACCACCTGGTAAATCTGTTGAAGCTATTCAAGCGCCTGAGGAAGTACCAATTGAAGTTAAACCCCAACAAGTGCACATTCGGGGTGCGATCTGGTAAGTTGCTGGGATTTATTGTAAGTGAGAAAGGGATTGAAGTTGACCCTGATAAAGTCAAAGCCATTCAAGAAATGCCTGCACCGAAATCAGAGAAAGAAGTTCGAGGATTTCTAGGTAGATTGAACTACATTTCAAGGTTCATATCTCATCTTACAGCAACCTGTGAGCCTTTGTTCAAGCTGTTAAGAAAAGAAAAAACGGTCAGGTGGAATGAAGACTGTCAGAAGGCATTTGACAAAATCAAGGAATACTTACAAGAACCTCCAATCCTTATGCCTCCAGTTGAAGGAAGACCTCTAATCATGTACTTGACAGTATTAGAAGAGTCAATGGGGTGTGTGCTGGGCCAGCATGACGAGTCTGGTCGAAAAGAGTATGCAATATACTACCTAAGCAAAAAGTTTACCGACTGTGAACAACGTTATTCACTGCTCGAGAAAACTTGTTGTGCTTTAGCGTGGGCTGCTCGCCGACTAAGGCAGTATATGTTGACCCACACTACTTTGTTGATATCAAAGATGGACCCAGTTAAGTACATTTTTGAGAAGCCAACACTTACCGGACGGGTTGCAAGATGGCAAATGATCCTCACAGAATATGACATCCAGTACACATCTCAGAAAGCCATCAAGGGCAGTGTACTGTCTGATTATCTTGCTGAGCAACCTATTGATGATTACCAGCCTATGAGATTTGACTTCCCTGATGAAGACATCATGTTCATAAAAGCAAAAGATCATGAAGAGCCTGTTCACACTGAAGGGCCTGACCCGGAAGAAGAATGGACTATGATGTTTGATGGGGCTGTTAATATGAATGGTCGCGGTGTTGGTGCAGTACTCATTACACCTAAGGGGGTTCACATGCCTTTCTCGGCAAAGATCACCTTTAACTGCACTAACAAAGAAGCCGAATACGAAGCTTGTATTATGGGTCTTGAGGAAGCCATTGACCTCAGGATCAAGACTTTGACGGTATTCGGAGATTCAGCTCTGGTAGTTAATCAAACCAACGGAAAATGGTACACACACCAGGATCATCTGATACCTTATAGGGACTATACAAGAAGGTTATTGACTTTTTTCACAACGGTCAAGCTTGAGTATATCCCTCGGGACGAGAATCAGTTTGCAGATGCTCTGGCTACCATTTCATCCATGATCAAAGTTCAAGCTGCCAACTTTGTACCTCGGATCTCAGTATCCAGACTTGACAGACCAGCATATGTATTTGCAGCAGATGTTGCCAAAGATGATAAGCCTTGGTTCCATGATATCAAATGCTTCTTGGAGGATCAAACATACCCACCTGGGGCATCTTCCAATGACAAGAAGACATTAAGAAGGCTAGCTGGTAGTTTCTTCCTAAATGCTGATGGTTCCCTGTACAAGAGAAACTTTGATATGGTACTTCTCCAGTGCGTTGATAGAACAGAAGCAGACTTGTTGATGCACGAAGTGCACGAAGGATCCTTTGGTACCCATGCAGGAGGGCATGCCATGGCCAAGAAGTTACTAAGATCAGGTTTTTACTGGATCACAATGGACGCCGACTGTTGTGCTTATGCCAGGAAGTGCCATAAATGCCAGATTTATGCGGATAAAGTGCATGTACCTCCCAATATTTTAAATGTGATGTCTTCACCTTGGCCCTTTGCTATGTGGGGCATTGATATGATTGGCAAGATTGAACCGACTGCTTCAAATGGCCACAGATTCATCCTGGTAGCCATTGACTATTTTACCAAGTGGGTTGAAGCAGCCTCATATGCAAACGTTACAAGGCAAGTGGTAGCCCGATTTCTAAAGAGAGACATCATCTGCCGGTATGGAGTGCCCGAGCGAATCATTACTGATAATGGTTCCAACTTGAACAATAAAATGATGGCAGAACAATGCCGGGACTTCAAGATCCAACACCACAATTCTTCTCCTTACAGGCCAAAGATGAACGGCGCTGTAGAGGCGGCTAATAAGAATATCAAGAAGATTGTACAGAAAATGGTGGTTACCTATAAAGACTGGCATGAAATGCTGCCATTTGCCTTGCATGGGTACCGTACGTCGATCAGAACATCCACTGGGGCAACACCGTATCAGCTTGTGTATGGTATGGAGGCAGTCCTACCAGTTGAAGTTGAATTACCCTCCCTGCGGGTACTGATGGATGTTAAGCTAAACGAAGCAGAATGGGTCCGGTCCCGATACGAACAACTGAATCTGATTGAAGAGAAGAGATTGGCTGCAATCTGTCATGGGCAGCTGTACCAGAAAAGAATGAAGAAAACCTTCGATCAGAAAGTCAGGCTTCGAGAATACCAAGTAGGAGATCTTGTGCTAAAAAGACTCCTCCCTCCTCATACAGACCACAGGGGCAAGTGGACTCCGAACTATGAAGGGCCATTCGTAGTAAAGAAAGTTTTCTCTGGTGGAGCACTGATGCTCAGCACTATGGATGGTGAAGACTTCCTGTCCCCTGTGAATTCAGATGCAGTTAAAAAATACTTCGCGTGAAATGACCCGCTGGACATAAAAACAGAATGTAAATCCAGGCAAAAATAGGGCATCCCGGCGAGTCAAAAACAGAATAAGCGACTCGGGCAAAATTAAGGGAAAATAAATAAAAAATGTACACCCGCTGAGTCGAAAAGCCGCATTGGACGACTCAGGCAAAAAGGGTACCCCGATGGATTGAAAACCCGAAAGGGCGATCCATGCAAAATAAGGGAATAAGCGAACAACTGCATTCTGAATTCATCTGTATCACTTACGATACGGTAAACTCTAAAAGGGTCAAGCTTCGTTCAGAATCAGCCTTCTTCAGAAAGCAAGATGAGAAGAACGTCAAAAGTCATACGAGTCATAGCAAAAGGGAAGCTTCTTGAAGCGTCATCAACATTGCCAACATCTTTTGTTTCTCAATTTGTAACAATCTCCTCATTTTAGGGGATTTGTTTCTTTGACTGTATCTTGCCAATTCAGGGCACACGAATTAATAAAATCAGATTTTCAGTCATGTTTCGTCTCGTACATTTTATTTTCATTTGCGAAAATGTCCGATGTCTTTAAGATACTGATTGCATAAATACAAATGTTTCTCTTCTAAAAAATACGTGCTTGCGGGAAATATACTCACTCCCGGGAGTGTCTAAACTCTTGTGATGGAATCTGGTAAGGGATACCTCGGGATTACTTGTGCGTTTCTCTGTCTTTTCAGGATTGCAAGTATTCAAAGCCCAACATGGGGCATGAAAGCTTCATCCCAGCAAGTTGGCAAATCATTATCTACTCAGTCTTAACACCGGAGGTGCTTTCTCCCCAACCGAGTTGCCATTTGTCATTTCCTCCTCAGCCAAGTGCCGGCCAAAGAACCATCTCCCCACAAAGTGTCAACCTCTACCCGGAAGAGCAACGCGTGAAGAAATCACAATAGAGTGAAGAAGGCTTCTACAAACCTCAGCTGGGTCCCTCATTACTGAGATATATCCCCATGCAGATGCATCTTATCAGATCTACCAATGATCTTATCCCCAGCTGGGATGTCCACTTCAAGCGAATCAGCCAGAGATCTTCGCAGCAACGGGATCCGAATCCCGGATCGGTATCTTTGCATAATCATAGCATTCGCATCATATTCTCCCCACAGAGCGTAGCATTCCGTCTAAAACGGAGCATTACGGCAAGAATCAAACATATTGCATAATCATAAGCCATGTTCTGAATCAAACACTTGTAAATACTGACAATCCATCAGCGATATACAGATACTCCCTGACGTCCGTCCGTGTCATATCCCCAATAGAAAGCCAAAGCGTCCCCTTTGCACTCACAGATACACACATATATACACAATTCCTTGACACCCGTCCGTGTCACCTTCCCAGCATAGTCACCCAAACACTTTGGAAACCATACACTTGTTTATAATGCACTTTCTCTGACACTCGTCCGCGTTACTCATCCTCTTTTTACTCATACAGATACTCGTCCGTATCTTGTATATACCACTTATATCCCCTCAGATTCGACACTTGTCCGTGTTCTTTGTTAACCAGTTGGTACTCGTCCGTATCATCATCTCAGAACATGCGTCAAGCTTTTGTTTCTACTTGATACTCGCCCGTATCATAGTCTTAAGGATGCTCGTTCGCATCTTTAATCCATACACAATGACGGTTACTTTTACCTCTTTTTAGAGTTTAGACACTCGTCTGTGTCCATTGTTCCCCAGAAGAATCCCCTTAGATCCGACACTCGTCTGTGTTCTTTGTTAACCAGTTGATACTCGTCCGTATCATCATCTCTGAACATGTGCCAGTGTTTGTTTCTACCCGATACTCGTCCGTATCGTAGACTTAAGGATGCTCGTCCGCATCTTTAATCTATACACAATGTCCAAACACTTATACCTCTCGTTTCTTTGATGTAGACACTCGTCCGTGTTTACTTTTCCCCAGCAAAGTCCCCGACAAAACTTGTTGGATTATTACTCTTCTATCTGACATTCGTCCTATGTCATGATACCTTTTCGGCAGCCGTACCCTGCCAGGTGATCGTCCTTCACCTTTTTGATGATCGTCCTTCATCATTCCCAGTGGAGTCTCTATTCATTGGAACCCCTCCTTATCCGACATTCGTCCTATGTCGTGATATCTTTCGGCAGCCGTACCCTGCCCGGTGATCGTCCTTCACCTCTTGATGATCGTCCTTCATCATTTTATCCGATGGTCGTCCCCATCGTTGATCTTGTTATCTGACATTCGTCCTATGTCATGATAAACCCTGAGAGCAGCCGTACCCTGTTAGGTGATCGTCCTTCACCTCTTGATGATCGTCCTTCATCATGCTTATCCGATGGCCGTCCCCATCATCGACCTTTTTATCCGACATTCGTCCTATGTCGTGATACTTTCGGCAGCCGTACCCTGCCCGGTGATCGTCCTTCACCTTAGATGACCGTCCCTCATCTTATCCCCAACAGAGCAGCCGTCCCCTGCTAGGTGATCGTCCTTCACCTTTGATGACCGTACCTCATCATTTATTCCATTTACCTATAATCCCCAGAGAGTCTTATATCTTTACCTGATGGCCGTCCCCATCATAATATCTCATATCCCCAGCTTGTCGGCCGTCCCCGTCACTGCTATATTTCCCGCATCTTCCCCAGCATGTCGGTCGTCCCCGTCATCGCTTTATCCCCAGCAGTCGTCCTCTGCTCGACGGTCGTCCTCTGTCGCCCGCACTTTATAATTACTTTACTTTCCTTTTACAATCTATATCCCTTTTCTTCTTCATTCTGTGAGTGCAAATTTTGGACTGTCTTTGGTATTCAACCACAAGTTACCTTGTTTGCCTGTTAAGCCGTTGCTTACATCCTACATAGCTAACTCATGTTTGAATAGGGGCAGCTGTAAACACCCCAAATTTGCCCTCACCCATTCACACCATGGCTTGTGATCTTTTCATATGCATAAGTTCAATCATAGCATCTCATACCACACTTTTGTCTCACTGCATTGCTTCTAAGTCATCTGCACCTAGGGTTTGTGATTTGAGCTATCCAAGAGCCACTTGAGCCACTCCAAAGGTCATCAATCACTTCAAAGGGGTCCATGTATGTTCAAGCATCATATTGTATCTTCACAAAGTCAAGAAAGTCAAAGAATCACAAGAACTGAGAATGGCATGGAAGCAGAGTTAGGTTTAACTGCACAGATGACCTAAAATTAGGGTTTTGGTTTCAGAGGCCATAACTCCAATTGTTTTGGTCATTCATGTTTCTATTGGTCTCTATATGTTATAAGGATCATGCATATCAATTTTCATGAAGAAATTCCATGGGGAAGGCATCTGATCAAGAGTTGACTTCTTGAGCAAGTCAGTGTAAAATCAGGGCATCTGAGGCCCCCAATGACCCAACCAAGGGATGTTCTTCATCATTTTGATTGTGTATGAACTTTATTTGATCATGGAAGATGTTGGAAGTTCACAAAATTGAAGAATTTCAAGCCATTTGCAAAGTTGCCATTTTGGGAAAATGACTTGTAATGGAAACTTGCCATTTTGGGAAACTTTTTCAACCCTTGCTTTTTGATTCAAAAATGCTTCAAATGGGAAAACTTTGGTCATGAAAGTTGTAGAATGGATCATTCCCTTTTCAAAAAGTACAAGAACTCATTCTAATTCATTTTGGATCAAAAGTTATGGCTTGTCAAAGTTGGGAAAAATCACATAATTTCAAGTTATGTACCAAAGAGACATTTTGCAAGATGATGTGATCAAGCATTCCAAAGGCTTCAAATGTGCACAAACTCATTACAACATACTCACATGACCTCTAAGGATCAGAATGGTACTTTGAATTATTCCATTTCATGCCTTAAACTTGAAGAATTTCCAAAAGGGGCAAAGTTGTGCCAATTTGCAAAATAGATCAAAGCTTCTCATCCACTTGCCTCAGTTCACAAAATCAGATTCACAAGCACTCCATACCCCTAAACCAGCCTGCCATGACCCATACCTCAAGTACACCAACTTTTGACATTTTGGCAACTTGCCCATACCAATCAGCATAGGCCAGCACCCACTCTCTGACCTATCACACTTCTTTATGTGGATCAAATGCAAGCAAAAGCACATAACAACTCAGCCTGAAGCTCCAAGAACACAGCATACTCCAAAATCCCCAAATTTGCAAAAGCCTTCGAATCTCTTGATTCAACCATCAAACCTTCAAATTTCTTTCACCATTCAACTCACCATGATCCACTGATCATTTCCCAACCATTGTTTTGGCCTGAAACCTCCCACATCAAAAATACGATTTTCACACTCACTTGACCTGAGCTTCTGCCAACTCTCTCTGGAGGCCATATAAACTCTAGCTAAGTGTCAAAAGCTTCAAAGGAGGATCATTGGAGCTTGTTTGAACCAAAGAAGCAGCCAGAAAGTCCCTGTTTCGAAAGCTCAAGCTCAGGTAGCTATGGCATTTATTTTTCCAGAACTTCCATTTTTAGTTTCTAAATGCTTCCTTATGATTCACTGATTGTCATGATGTGATTTGTTTTGAAAATAAGTGAAAAATGGCCATGTATGCTTGCTCTGAAACTTTGCCCGTGAAAAGAGTTTTGGTTTGATTCTTATGATTCAGTGAAAATAAATGATTTTTGGGGTGGGGTTTAGGTTTAATGATGTTCATAGACTGATTCTGGAGAGTTGGTGAGGTTTTGATGCGTATTAAGAGAGATAGCATGAATGGTTGGCCGGAGAAGATGACCGGAACACTGTTCCGGTCACCTGAAAGTGTTTAGGGTTCAGATTAGGGTTAATGACATAATTAGTGAAGTTTGAATGTGAGCCGTCCGTTTGCGCGCGCTGGTCAATTCCCTCCCTTTCTTGTTTGAATCCTGGCCCTCAGATCTGTTGACTTCCATTAATTCACATTTTTAATTCATTTTAATTGCATTTTCTTTATCATTTTATATAAAATAGCAAATCATTTCTAAAAAATTTCATTTTTTGCATGCTGCCTTAAAATATTTTTCTCATTCTGAATATATTTTTATTTTTATTTTTTGCATTAAAAATTATTTTTAAATCATTTAAATATTTATTTTTAATTAATTAATGGAAATTAATTAATTAAAAATACATTTAAGTATTTAAAAATCACAAAAAAATTCATATTGCACTTTAAAACATTTAGAAACATTGTCCAACTCTCAAACCAAATTTCTTTTTTGTTCTTGATACCTTTTGACAATTCTCAATGGAATTAAATTCATTTTGAGGTAATATTTTGGTTCAAACTTTGAAAATTCTTTTCTGCCTAACCATTGAGAGTTGGATGATGATTTTTTTTTTTGCATTGTGCTCTTCATAGCATGTAGTTTATAGGGTAAATTTGGTTTGAATTGATCTTGCATTTTCATTTTGTTTGGCATTTTTCTTGATGAGGTACCTCAAAACCCTAGCAATCTTAGGAAATTCATAACTCCCACTGGGTTAAGAGTTGGATCCTCTCCTTTGGGCAGTGAGTTTGTATAGGTTTAGGGTATCTTTGACTGCATTTTCAAATTTTTATCATGTTATTTGCTTCTGGTTTTGGATTTTTGCTTTGTGTGATGCATGAAACCCTAATTTGTGCCTTCCTTTGCATCCATTTCTCATTTGCTTGCATCCATTGGCTTGCCATGACATTTTATGCATTCATTTGATTCATAAGACATCTTAGAGCATATTAGAATCATGCTTGATCATTGCATTTTTCATTTGCCATGTTGAATGACCATTGCATCTCATAACTTTTCATGTATGTCCATGGTTCAATGCATGCCTCATTGGCATCCTTATGCTTGCTTGATCATTCTCATGCCTTGCCTCATGTTTGTATCATCTCTTAGCATCATTAACATCATACTTATGCTTCTGGTTTTGGTTTGCATCATGACATTGCATCCCATTTGCATTGCATTCCATTTCTTTTGCTAACTTTTCAGGTGGTAAGTTGTTTTGAGAAGTGAATTTGCCTTCACTTCTCACAATCTCTTTTCATCGCTTTCATACCCTCTTTGCTGCATTTTGTATTTGTATTTGAGTGAGCTTGCTCATTCATGTTCTTTCTTACTCTCTTTCTTCAAGCAACTTGTCTTCTTAAGTGAAACAAGTTGTTTTGCTTCTCTTTGCTTCTTGTTCCTTTTATCTGCTTCCTTCCTGGTGGTTTCTCTGAAGATTTCTTTCTTAAGCCTCATAAACCCTAGGACTTCCAAGCATGATCACAATTAGGGTTTTGATTAGTCCCCCCATGTAGCTTTTACCTTTGTGTCATCTTTGAGTCTTCTCTCCTCATCTCACAATCAAGGACTAAACCCTAAAGGCGTTAAGGCTTTGTGATTAAGCTTATGCCTGCATCCTTCTATTAGGATGGAGTGTATAACTTTAATCCTAAGTGTTAAACCCTTAATGTGTTTAAATCCTTTAATCAATCCATCTAATAATCACTAAGACATCAAACTTGTAACTTGGGCCTTGCATTAGGATTCTAATTCTTCCTTAATTGGTTAAGAAGGACTAACCCTAGTGTTAATGGACAAGTCCTCCTCAAGTTGTCTTACAAATCATAAAACTCACTTCTTAATCATACCATTAACTAAAATCCACTTGATAAAGGCTTTGTTTTGTCATGAGGTTAATCCCTAATCATGAATCAAGTTGAGGAGTCTTTCTCAGCTTAAATGTTCTCATCTATTATCCTTCTATTAGGATGGTGCAATGAGTCCATTAGATCCTTGATTATGGCTTAATCTCATTACCCAACACTAAACAAAAACAACAAAAACATCTAAGTAATCACAAGTAGGTTAATGATCTTAATCCTACTTCAGGGTGATTAAGTGTGAGATGCTGACTTCACACTTAAAGTATTCTCATTACCCCTAATCAGAGGGAGGATGTGATGAGTTTACTAACCCATTGGTTTAGGCTTAAGCTCATTAACTTATGACACATTTCCAAAAGCAATAAAAGACTGAAAACTCAAAAACAAACAATAATCGTCTCCTTCGGGATTCTTTTCTCATCTTCACTCACAAACAAGAACTTGCCTCTTCCGTCTAATGCAAGACAGTTTGCACCTGAGCCAGACAGGTCATACACTTGAGCATAGACAAGTAAGCAGTTCACAAGTTAATTTATCTTTCAGTCTCTTTGAGTCGAACTACGGTGTTCTGACTTCCTCATTGCACGAGAGGATACGTAGGCATAACTTAACAGTTATCGAACAAAAGTCTCTTTATATTCCCCCTCTTCCAGCATTATTCTTTAAGCCTCATTATCCTGAGCATTTCACTCCTGTTCTTACACTGACACTTCTCTTATACACTTCACATTTCTTTTACACTGACACTTGCATTCTTTCCATCTTTGATACACAAATTGCACTGACACTACCCCTTTAAAACACAAATCCTTTAAGCGTGGATCCCGTCGAGTACGACGGACAATCTGGGTGCTAATACCTTCCCAGGTTGTAACCAACCCCCTTTCTCAGTCTCTCTGGTTCGCAACCGTCTTATTCATATCTTTTCTTAGGTCTATGCAGCATTACCTTTCCTCCGGGATAAAAATGCCTAGTTGGCGACTCTTGTCTTCTGAGTTCACCCTTGTGTGTTCTCTCTCCTTTCGCCGACCGTTCGCGTCTGTACCCCATTTGACTTAGCCTCATTTGGTGGGAGCGACAGCTTGGCGACTCTGCTGGGGACCCTTGTACTGTAACCAAGGCTTCTGGTTCTTTTTGTGGGTTCCTCCTAGCGCTTGTTTGATTTGTGTTTACTGGGGTGTTATGTGCTATTTATGTTTGTATATTTGCTTTATTTACTGCTTCATGTACAATTATTTATTGCTTTCTTTACAGCTTTATATATCATACTGTCATATTGTCATCTGGCTGGATTTGTTTCTTGTTTTGGTGGGTGGGGTTCTATTGAGAGTTTAAGGTCCTATACCTGGGACCTGAGTGACACCTAGGCTAGAGTGGTTCATGTTCTTTCCCATTCCATTTCGGTCTGGTGCGGGAATATGAAACACGGTTCAGATGTGGGTTTCTTTTTGAGAACTCTGTGCTACAGATTTCCTGTAGTGCTAGGGCTATCTGGGAAGCCTGCTAAGTCTGGATGACCTTTACTATGACCTTCAGAAACTGAGGTGAATTAGAGGAGGATCTTTTATGGTTATTGTAAACACTGTACCTCCGGGTTAGAAGTGTTTACACTTCTCATAATTGATCCAAGTCTGAGGATCCTTGTTTTAGAACACCACCTGTGAGGGGGTTGGGCTGTTTACAGGTTTGCAGGTACCCTTGACCACATCATACCCTGATACTTTGTTTTGATTAAGAATACCTCACTTTGGACAGTTCTTGTGATTTAAACCATGGACATGTGGCTCTTTATTTGAGTCCCCCACCTTGGTTACTGGACTTTTGAACCTCCATCTGGACTTCTTGGACATACATGGACTTATATCAAGGCAGTTAATCAGATCCAGCTTGATCACAACCCTTGCATATCATTTGCATACATCATCATTTGCATCATTTAACATTTGTTTATTTGTTTTTCAGGGTATCCACATCATATTTGGCTTGGTTTTGACCCCTTCATCTGCATAGACCCCTGCTGCATGCTTCAGCTACTTTTATCACCAACCTCGGCCTATCAGTGGCTCATCTCCAGTATCAGTCTTCATCATCAGCATCTGTTTTCAGCTCTTCATCGGCAGTCATGGCACCCAAGAAGAGCAACATTTCATACCATTTCTTTGAGCCTGTGCTGGCTGGCGTCAGGCAAGTCCAGGCACTTATCACTCCAGACCACATCCCATTATTCAGAGAGCATTATGGAGGCATCCTTGATATGGTTATGGACCTAGACCCTTCTCAGAGGAGTTTGATCCACACTTGCCTACAGTTCTATGACCCTCCTTTGAGATGTTTCACTTTCCAGAACTTTCAGCTAGGACCTCTGCTGGAGGAGTTCTCATCATTGATTGGAGTACCTGTCAGGGGTGGTATCCCCTTCAACGCAGAGATGGCTTCTCCCAGCAATGAAGAAGTGGCAAAAGCACTATACCTGGAACCTATTTTGATTGAGCAGAACATGACAACAAAGGCTGGGATCCCTGGTCTGCACTTAGACTTTTTGACTTCTCAGGCCATCCTGAAGGCCTCCTTGGGAGAATGGAGGGCAGTTTGTGCATTATTAGCCCTCAGTATTTATGGGGTTATACTGTTTGCAGATGAGCCCAAGTTTATCAGCAAGAATGCCATTCATCTTTTCCTTCTAAGGAACCCAGTGCCCACATTGTTGGGAGATTTCTATTACTCTGTTCACCAAAGAAATGAGAAGCAAAGAGGGAGGTTGGTGAGATGCTGTGCTCCCCTGTTTCATACCTGGCTGCTTAAACACTTACCCAAGACTGATGCCTTCCTGAATCCTCACCAACAGAAGAATTGGGCTAGGAGACTTATTGCTTTGACTTCAGATGACATCAGATGGTGCACCCAGAGCACCAAAGGCAGTGACATAATTACTAGCTGTGGACAGTTCCCCAATGTACCTCTAGTAGGAGTGAAGGGTTGCATCAACTACAATCCTTTGCTGTTTAAGAGACAATTGGGCTATGCTTTGGTTCACCCTCCTAGAGAGCAAGACTTGGCTGAAACCCTTTATTGTGAGATAAAACCTAATCTAGCTGTTGTCAGACAAGCATACTGGGCTTGGGACAACATCCAGACCAAGGGGATGGCCATTCTTGGGAGGTGCAACAATGTGGCTTCAGCTCAGTATTATGATTGGTCTCATGCTAGAGCTCAGATTTCTGGGATGCCTTTCACCATTGAGGATACACCTGGACCATCCACAGTACCACCTCCAGCCACTGTCAGCCTGGAAGAATTTGAGAAGCTGAAGGAGAGAAATGAGAATCTGTCTCAAGCTCTAAAGAAGACCCTCTGGGAGAGGAGTGATGGTCGTCTAGACATTGAGAGGTTGGAGAAGCTTAAAGTGGAGCATCTGGCCAGGATTGAGAAAGCAGAGGACTACATCAAGAAATCAAGAGCTGGGGAGCAAATTTTGAAGAATGCCTGTAAAGAGTCCCAGTTTCAGAAGGCTAGGACTGATCTCTATCTGAAAGAAAGTCATGCTAGGTGGGTCAGGATCACTGAAGCTCGCACTCAGGAAGACAAGAGAACTCAAGCCAGGATTGAGCAATTGGAGGCCAATGAAAAGAAACAACAGGAGGCTCTGCTAGCAGCCCAGAAGGAGATTTCAGAGTTGAAATTTAGGGCTGGTGTGAAGAGGTCAAAAGACCAAGACAACATTGCTTTTAAGCCTCATAGTCTTGAGCATTTCACTCTTGTTCTTACACTGACACTTCTCTTATACACTTCACATTTCTTTTACACTGACACTTGCATTCTTTCCAGCTTTGATACACAAATTGCACTGACACTACCCCTTTAAAACACAAATCCTTTAAGCGTGGATCCCGTCGAGTACGACGGACAATCTGGGTGCTAATACCTTCCCAGGTTGTAACCAACCCCCTTTCTCAGTCTCTCTGGTTCGCAACCGTCTTATTCATATCTTTTCTTAGGTCTATGCAGCATTACCTTTCCTCCGGGATAAAAATGCCTAGCTGGCGACTCTTGTCTTCTGAGTTCACCCTTGTGTGTTCTCTCTCCTTTCGCCGACCGTTCGCGTCTGTACCCCATTTGACTTAGCCTCATTTGGTGGGAGCGACAATGCCCTGTTTGATCTCAGGATGCAACCTATTCTTAAATTTCAAACACTTCGAAGTCATAGCGTCTTCGGTGTTATAGTGTGCATAATACTATACCAACTTGTAACACGGTGGGAGAACTGACTTTTAATATTTTGTCGCAAAATATGTTGAGGTAAGCAAGAGTCGCCACCGACTTTTATTTCATCCAATTTAGGAAAGGTATAAAAGAACAGGAAAAACCTTTAAAAGATTTTGAGTTCGGGGGGTAAGTTATACAAAGGGAAGGTGTTAGTACCCTTTATATCCATGGATATCCATGGGCTCTTAATTGCTTAGCTCACTTTATTTGTTTTGTTTGAAAAGTGTAGTGTGTGAAAAATATTTTCGTACAAATTTAACTTTATAATGATTCTCGTAAGAATGTATACAAAGTGTTTACTTTGATTGAAAGTATTTTGAAAAAGAGTGGGGTGTAAAAAGTATTTGTTTTTGAAAGTTGTGAGCAAGCATTAAGAGTTACTTACCCTAAGTTGTAAGGTCTTTCTTGTTATTTCATTTCCTTAGGAATAAAACTATCCTTACTATTAGTTAGTAAGTAGTCTTATCCTTGGATTTGGAAGTGACGGGCGTAGGGTCATCGTTATGGTCATAGAAGACAACATGTAGGGATACCATAACAATTCGAAAGAGACTATCATCATTTTCGTAGGGACGAGATCATTTATTCGAAGGCAACTTTGAAGGGACATCGAGGGATTATGATCTTTTTCGTAGGATCATCGAGGAACTAGATCACTTATTCGTAGGCGACTTGAAGGGTTATCGAGGGATTGTGATCTTCATATCGAAAGACAACCATGATGATTTATTTCTTTAGGAAACAAGTTAAGGTATCCCTACGTTCGAGGGACTTGACCATTATATCGTAAGGCAACAAGAGAGGTTACCCTAAAGGTGCAGGTGTGCAAGGTGTGTTATTTTCAGTTATTTTATCTTTTATTAAGGTTTTTCTAATTTTTTTTAATCTTGCCATGCAATCCTATTAGCATACATCTAAACAGTTTATATAGGTGCAGAAAGTAAGTGTGAAATATAAAATCCTAAATTATTACAAGGCTTTGGGGGAATTACATAATTGAGGGGTATGCAAAAAGTAAAGTCCTAATTAACTATTACAACCCATAAGCAGATACGTAATTGAAAAAATACGAGAAAATAAATTACATGGCTTTTGAATCCTATATACTTTTTTCTTTGAATTTAAATGACGGAAAAATAAAATCGGGAGAAAAATGAGATTTTTGGAAAAAGGAAAGATATTTTTGGATTGTGGGAATATTTGGATTTATGAGAATGTCTAATTAAAAAAATTATATCTAAATTAATTTTAATTAAGAAAAAAAATCAAAGTCTAAATTATTAAGTTAATTTTGATTAATAATTAAGTCCTAATTCTAAAAAAAACATTCAACTAATTATCTTTTTTGTATTTTTTCGTAAAAAAAAATTAATTAGTCTTTCTGATTTTTTTCATTGGTTAATGAATTATTAAATTTTATTATTAAAAATGTTTTAAAAATTAAACAGAAAAATTTAAAAGAAAAAAAAAACTAAGAAGAAGAACATGAAAAAGAAATGGGGGGATTTAGAAATAAAGAATGTACATGAAAGGGGCCACCAATGAATAAAATCAACGTGATATCTAGATGGTGAATCCTTCTCGAGTTGTACCTTGCAAAATAAGGTAAAGTGATTAGCACAACATGATATGAAATCATGAGATGTGTAATGTGAAATTTAAGCATGTATATCAAGTGTAAAAATAAGTAAATATTTAATCAATAATTGATACAATAAATTAATAAAACTTAGTAAATGGATAATAACATGTGAGTGATTAAACTTTAATAAGTAAAATGAAATTGAATTTTTAATATCAAAAGGAAATAATTTAATAAAAATTAAGATACTATTATTTTTATATTTTCTAAAAAAAGGATTAAATTAAAATATTTTGTCTTAATTTAAAAATGTTTATTTTGTTTTTGTTATTACGAAGAAAAAAATGGATAGTAAAGTCAATAAAAAAAGAAAATAAAAGAGGTGTCCTAATGAAATTGACAGAGAAAGAAAAAAATAAAGTGGTTATATACAAAAAAACAGATTGTATAAGAACATTAATAAATAATAGAGTAGATTCGATTTATAAGAAGAACCATCAGAGATTTGTCATCATCTGGTTGAAGAAACGAACAAACTAACCTTAAAAAAGGGGGGCCTCATATTGAAATCATCGGCCAAAATTATCTTTGTAAAAAATGTGTGAAAAAAGTTTGAAAATCATTGATAGTGAAAATGTGTTTGTGAAAGAGTGGAATACTGAAATTGTTGTTGATAATTATGGTGTGAGAGAGGAGACTCTTATGTGTAAAACAACATGTATTTATAGATTTAAAAAGTTAGGTTAAAAAGCTTAAAAGGAAAAATATTAGTCTTAATACCTATTGATAAAAAAATATTTGAAAATTCAAATAATATTTGATTTTTACTTGTTCACCAAGTAGACCAGTTAGAAACTAAGTATGACACCAAAATGACATAAACTGACCAATAGAAAACGAGTATACAAGAAAAGAAATGTTTTTGGTATCTATTATGATTTTTTTATAGAATTTTTCATAAAATAATAATTTTAATGAAAAATCATATTTTTAAAAATGCATTAAATGCAAATACGAAAATTAAATAATAAAAAATGCTATTTTTGTGATTTTTTATATAAAAAAATAAAAATAGAAAAAGTTATTAGTAAAGAAAAAATAAAAAAAATTAAAAAGAGCGGAAGGTGGGATTTGAACTCACAACCTCTCACATTTATATCCCTTATACCCACCCATCTTTCTACCAATTGTGCTATTTTATTTATTCGAAATAAAAAGGCACCAGAAAGCATATGAAGCGGGTCAAAATTCGAGGTACGATAAGTGTGAGGAGACCTTTTGAATCAATTTGTCTCAAATATGTGAGGGCAAATTTTGGGATACAACAGCTACCCCTGTTCAATCTTCTTAGACCTGAGGAGTAAGATTGGTATGTGTGTCAATCACAATCTGAAGATGGATGAGGATTAAACATATAAGTGCCCATAAATTTGCACTCACGAGTGCATAGAGTGAACCGTTGGTTGACTACATTACTTGAATGAGCTTAAATATGTCATTCGGAGTAATTGGAGATGGACTTATAGATGTCATCCAAAGTGTCTGTTGATATGAGTATCAGAATGTGTCTATGTTTGACTATATCTGAATGTTGTTCTGGAATGAGTATCAGAACTAAATCTTTGTCTTGATCGTCTCTGAACTGTCTCTGGAAAACATCATGAACTAAGTATCAGAACTAGTTCTTTGTCTTGATCGTCTCTGAAGTGTCTTTGGAAAATACATGGAACTAAGTATCAGAACTAGATCTTTGTCTTGATCGTCTCTGAACTGTCTCTGAAAAATACCATGAACTAAGTATCAGAACTAGATCTTTGTCTTGATCGTCTCTGAACTGTCTTTGGAAAATACCCTGAACTAAGTATCAGAACTAGATTTTTGTCTTGACCGTCTCTGAATTGTCTCTGGAAAATATCCTGAACTAAATATCAGAATTAGATCTTTGTCTTATTCGTTTCTGAACTGTCTGTGGAAATTATCCTGAACTAAATATCAGAACTAGATCTCTGTCTTGATCGTTTCGGAACTATCTCTGAAAAATATCCTGAACTAAGTATCAGAACTAGATCTCTGTCTTGATCGTCTTTGAACTGTCTTTGGAAAATATCCCGAACTAAGTATCAGAACTAGATCTTTGTCTTGATCGTTTCTGAACTGTCTCTAGGAGACGACAATGTTCATCTGATTGCGAACTATCCTGAAAAAGCAAAGTTAGTTTTATGAGAGGTCACTTGATGTATGTAATGCATTGCAAGATGAAGTTCTTAACATGAATTAGAATGTTGTATGCGTTGTGGATGCGTATGTAGTGATATGTTGTATATGATGTATGGACACATTATGTAGTTGAAGCACATTAGTAGCTTCTTGTAACAACTGCTAGCTGAGGAAAATAAATCTATGTTCATTGTTTGGGATGATGAAGACATTACTCCAAATCTCAGTCGAGGATAGTCGATTGTTAGTCATGCTTTTTATTGAAGGATTAAGTTTCTAAATACCCTAACTGGGGATAAAAGAGATGGACATTCCTCCAATGTACTATCTGACCAGGTGTCAACCCTTCTGGGGGATAGCAGACTTAATTGAATTCTGTTGGAGAAGAGAATATTGTTGGGGCTTTGTAATGTTGGAAATACAATCTCTGTTGGGGAAGAGACTGCTTGAAATGATTTACTGGAACAACTCAGTAGACGTTACTCTGTAGGGATGAGCCTTGTGGAGATCTGTTGGGCATGAGCTCTACTGGGGATTCCAACCTCCAAGAGTCCTTAGTAAATGCTATTATTTTAATTTTATATGTATGTATTTTTTGGTAAACATCAATCATATTCAAAAGCATACATTCATTCAAAATAACCAAGGGATTCAGAACTTCTGATATTCTCGACTTCCCTGAGTAATTTTCCAGGAATTATCATGACTGAATCCAAAGACATGATACTGACACCATCTAATACTATTGGCATAGACAATTAATTTCCATAATGGATTTTGCTGAAACCCAGTATCAAGGCAATGTAATGAGAGGAATGTGTTTTCAAATTGCGGTAGATCGTGTACGCCCCGGGTAATGGTTAAGGAGCTTGCCACTGAATTTGATCTGATTAGATTTTAAAAGAGAGCGTTGCTCCTAGCTAAGGATGATTTGTCCCATAATGGAAGTATTAGAAAGGAACTGCCTCAAGAGAAATAAACGGGATGCCCCATAATAACATGCCTCTGGCATCGTGAAATCGGTAATGTTACTTATGGTAATTCAGATGAGGAGATCTTCCCCTGGCTATTAAGCAACATTGAATCTTGACCTGACTGCCCCAGATGAATTGGACAATAACATGGCATGCTCCTTGATTGAAAGATAGTGACCGTGCCCCTTATATACATTGGATTTGATCCAACTGAGTCAGGCCCAGGAAGTAACTTTGTCTGTCATGAGGACTTTGGTTTATTGAATGTTCATCATGTAAGCTTCTCTGCTGTCAGACACTTAGTTATATGCAAACAATGATATTTAAAATGCAATGCTTATATCTGTCTTGAAGTTTTGAAAAAGAATTATTTTAGCAAAACAATATTTGTAAACACTGTGATATTAACTCAAGATTTATAATAAGCCCTAAAGGAGTCAGGATACCTTTTTGTAGCAGTGCGCTTTCGAACTAACCATGTTTCAGTTAGGACTTTTAAAGGGTTGTAATGTGGCTTGGTTCACAGTTTAAGAAACAAAGGATAAAGGCTCAAATTTTATTTGTACCCAACCCATCCTTCTTGATGTTCTTCAGTCCTATGTTCGGTTAACTTATGCATTGAGGCTCCAAAGGGGTTTGGAATTGTAACACTGACATTTGTGATGGTTCAGAAACCAAAAGTTTATTTGAAAAAAAACAATCATCTATTTTTGTGTGGAGGATTTGTAGTGACCTATTTTTCTTTTGACTTTGTTATCCCTTCCTTTTGCCTGAACTGTTTGTTTCAAGATTACATTCAGCGGGATGTCTCAATTTTTACTAAGTCTCCTTCATAGGTTTTGAATTAGTGAGCTTTTCTTTTGCAAGATATTGACTGTCGAACTTAGTTATTACATGGAACCATCATTAGTTGTGTATAAAAGGGTCAACTGGCATAATTGAGTTAGCCGAGGAACTACCCTGCCCCAGGCTATGATTAAGGGTTTTAATTTGCGTGAGAATGAAAAATCCTACTTCATAGGCTCAAAAGGGTTGACTAGAGATTAACTTCCTTAAACCTCCACTATTTAGGAATCGAAACAATGCCTTCACATCGTCAGCATAATCTGTTCAAAAGCATATTGTATGAAATTATGGTATCGTCTTCGTCATCCTCCCCCTAAAGGCTTACAACTTTAATAAGAGTTAAATATCACAAAAGAGAAGTAGGAAGCGTAGTTTAAATATAGTGAAACAAATGGATTAATTCAAAATAAACATATGCAATGCATTAATGTGAAAACAAAAGTTTGACATAATAGTAAGTGTTTAACCCAACAAAAGAGATTAAAAATGAAAACTCAAATGTTCTCAAAGATTCCTCCTCTAAACTTATCACTCCGGATGTCTAGCAGCTTCGATATTTGATGGACGATAGAAAAACTCAATCTGGTCTTCTGGCATAACCTCGAGGAATCCCTCGTCAATCAGGTCTTGAATCTTATTCTTCAATTCCCAACAGTTATTAGTGTCATGTCCAGGACTATTGGAATGATATGCACACCTTGCATTGGGGTTATAGCAAGGAGAGGAAGCATTGGGATTCTGAGGAGGGTCTCTTAATGCAACCAGATTCATCTCTAACAAGCATTGCAAAGTTTGCGAGATTGGCGTGTTGGTTTTGATAAACTGTCTTTTATGTTCCTTGTGTTGAAACAGATTAACCATATAAGACCTTTTTCCTTTAATTGAAAGACTATCAGTAGTAGCCTATCTCTTTCCTTCTCTTATCCTCATCTTCCTTTTAACCAAATCATCTTGTTTCATCAGAGGTTGACTGATGATTAGATTCCCGACTCCGTTGTCTTGAAGTTTATTGACGAAGACTCTCAGTTCTTCTTGCCTCTGGGCTAAGTTTTGGATAAGATCCACCTACCCATTCATCCGGATTCTCATCTCTGCCATATCATCTAGTAGTTGTTCAAACTGATCATCCTTGTTATCTTCAGGATACTTCTTTTTCATGTCCTTAGTGAGGAGAGCTTTCAACTCTTCTTTCCCCTTTGACAAGGATCACTTCTTGAAATTGAGAATTCTAGGTTTGGAGATCTTTGATAGTCTGTTCGGGAGCCATTTCAACTGAAATAAACAGCGAGAAGATAAGATACCTGTCATGGAAACCTATTATGCAATGGTATGGCATGTAAATGCATATACAATGTTTTCAAGGACCTCGTAGAATTTAAATTTGTTAAAGAAAAACAAAAACAAAACTTGTATTAGTAAGTTCAAAATATAACTGCCCCTTGGGCTTAAGAAAAGTTACAGAAAAATAAAAACACTTGAGACTCAAGTCTCCCATGGATGTTTCCTCTTTGTGTCGAGATATGTATTGAGGTTCCGCTCTTCGTGAAGTTGTCTTGTTAGCTCCAACACTTTCTTTTTGCTAGCATAGAACTGAGCCTCAAAGGTATCCCTTTCCTCCTGCAGTTAGATCCAAGATTTCTCTAGCTCTTCCAGGTCAGTAGGCATGTCTGGGTGAAGAATGGTGTAAGGAATATCTCCTTCAACAATAGGCTCAATGATCACCGGTAGAACAGTAGGATATGGCATCATAAGAGTTTGAGCACGAGAGCGCACCCATATGAGGTAAGGCTCCACAGGGATGGAGTATTTTGGTTCCAGAGTGTTGCTATTAATCTTATTCACCATACCCCAAGCATGTATAAGTTTCTAAATACCCTGACTGGGGATAAAAGAGATGGACATTCCTCCAAAGTACTATCTGACCAGGTGTCAACCCTTCTGGGGGATAACGAGCTTAATTGAATTCTGTTGGAGAAGAGAATCTTGTCGGGGATTTGTAGTGTTGTAAATACAATCTTTGTTGGGGAAGAGACTACTTGAAATGATTTGCTGGAACAACTCTGTAGAGATTACTATGCGGGGATGAGCCTGTGGAGATCTGTTGGACATGAGCTCTACTGGGGATTCCAACCTCCAAGAGTCCTTAGTAAATGTTATTATTGTAATTTTATATGTATGTATTTTTTGGTAAACATCAATCATATTCAAAAGCATACATTCATTCAAAATAATCAAGGGATTCATAACTTCTGATATTCTCGACTTCCCCGAGTAACTTTCTAGGAATTATCATGACTAAATCCGAAGACATGATACTGACACCATATGATATTATTGGCACAGACAATTAATTTCCATAATGGCTTTTACTAAAACCCATTATCAAGGCAATGTAATGAGAGGAATGTATTTTCAAACTGCGGTGGATCGTGTACGCCCCGAGTAATGTTTAAGGACCTTGCAACTGAATTTGATCTGATTAGATTTGAAAAGAGAGCGTTGCTCCTAGCTAAGGATGATTTGTCCCAGAATGGAAGTATTTGAAAGGAGCTTCCTCAAGAGAAATAAACGGGATGCCCCATAATATCATGCCCCTGGCATTGTGAACTCGGTAATGTTACTT
This sequence comes from Lathyrus aphaca, assembly GCA_963966055.1. Taxonomy (NCBI): domain Eukaryota; kingdom Viridiplantae; phylum Streptophyta; class Magnoliopsida; order Fabales; family Fabaceae; genus Lathyrus; species Lathyrus aphaca. Next base: position 26,219,384 of record OZ014521.1, on the reverse strand, counting down.
ATGGCAATTCAGATGAGGAGATCTGCCCCTGGCTATTAAGCATCGTTGAATCTTGACCTGACTGCCCCAGATGAATTGGACAATAACATGGCATGCCCCTTTGATTGGAAGATAGTGACCGTACCCCTTGTATACTTTGGTTTTGATCCAACTGAGTCAGGCCCATGAAGTAACTTTGTCTGTCAGGAGGACTTTGGTTTATTGAATGTTCATCATGTAAGCTTCTCTGTTGTCATACACTTAGTTATATGCAAACAATGATATTCAAAATGCAACACTTATATATATCTTGAAGTTTTGAAAAAGAATTATTTTAGCAAAACAATGTTTGTAAAAACTGTGATATTAACTCAAGAATTATAATAAGCCATAAAGGAGTCAGGATACCTTTTTGTAGCAGTGCGCTTTCGAACTAACCATGTTTCAGTTAGGACTTTTAAAGGGTTGTAATGTGGCTTGGTTCACGGTTTAAGAAACAAATGATAAAGACTCAAATTTTATTTGTACCCAAGAAATAATGAATCATCAGTTTTTATTTGTATACACTTATGTCAACCATGTGAGTTGAGTTGTTCAAAATTTAATCATGTTGTGAATCGGATACCTTAGAAACAATGTATAATAGATTTTTTTATGAACAATAAACCCACAAAGGTTAGGGTTTAGGGTAACCAAGGATAACAACAAAGATTGGTTATAAACTGCTATTTTTTCCTTTCTCTTGAAACAAAATTACAAGTATACAAGAATAACAAATAACCTTTCTCACTTTTGAATTAGGATTTTATCTTCCTATTTTCCCTTATACAAAATATGAGATACTAGTATGCTATTTATAAGAAAATTAACACACTATCCTAAGGGACTTTTTAACAATTACCTATTACAAGCTAACTTAGGATACAAGCTAACTTAAACAATTAGATCCATAACACAAGACCCACTTAGACATACATACTAGAACTGACTTCGACTACAATATGTATAACTTTTGCATTAGCATGTGAACAAGCTTCGACTTCATGCTAAACTTCTCTCGTATCAGAGTTCAATCCAATATTCCACAAATCTCCACCTTGGACCAAAATTTATACCAACAAGAAAACAAAACTAGCTTTCTTTATGCAGCTTTAACAACTGCATACAGTGGAAAAACTTGCAATTGGACAACATCTTGGTGATCATATCAACAATATTATGATTTGTCGAAACCTTCAACACTTGGACTATCGGTGTAACCCCATAGGCCAATATTTTTGGTACTTGTATCGAATTATTTATTATGAATAAAAGACATTTCTTTATTATGTTTTTTTAAAATGATAAAGTCCTTAGAATAGTTAGTTCGTTTAATGAAATATTAAGTGTGACTTAATCATGAGATTTCATTAAACATAAAGACATTATTCTTAAAGTATCCATAGTCGAGCTTTAGTGTGAAATGGGATAACCTTAAAGAATTAAGACTATTATGTAGATAGACTGGTGATCACATCTCATGGATCACGGAGAAGGAGTTATCAAGTCTTAACATAGGTATGAATATTAGGAGTAATATTTATACTGTATTGACCCACTATGAGAGTACTACATAAAATGTTATGCAAAGTGTCATAAGTTACTCTCATGGTATTATTGGTGTATACCACCCTTCGACTTAAAACTACTATGGACCTTAGATGTAGAGTCAAGTACTTTATTGTTGATCAAACATTGTCCGTAACTTGATGATTATAAAGATGGTTGATGGGTACTTCACAAAGCATGCTGAGGGACATGAGTAGCCTAGATGGAATTTGTCCATCCTGCATAACAGGATAAATGTATAAGGGCCCAATATTGAACTGGACAAGGATGACACGGTATATTCCTAGTGTTCAATATAGATATAAGGGCAAAAAGGGTAATTGTACACACAAGTACTATCACAAAAGGTTTTGTCAGATCACATGACAATTTTATGACTTGGGTAGCAGTGATGTGTTGCTAGATACCGCTTATTGTTTATTATGTTAAATACATGATTTAATATAATTGTCAACGTCGCGAAATCCTACAGGGTCACACACATAAGTAAAGTTAGAGAACAAGTAGAGTAAATAAGGAACACCGTAAGGTACGATGCACTTGAATGGAATACGGAATATGGTAAGATACCATGTGCTTAATTGACATATGATATAATAATAGTTATTATTAATTTTATAATAGTTATAAAATATAATAATAATAATATGTTTATTATAATAATAGTTATTATAAAATATAATAATATCATAATATTATTACTGAGTTGAGTTTTTTAACTTGCAACCCACACAAGTAGTTCTATAAATAAAACCCTTTTGTTGAAGCTCAAAGGTTTTTGTTGAAAAACCTGGTCGTATTCTATTTTTCTCTCCCTTTCTCAAAATCTTCAATAGTGATCAGCTAGCAATGTGTCTGAAGGAAGTTGTTCGTGTGGACTGAGTAGAGGCGTTTTTCATCGTACAACGCTCGTGATCATCCATTGATTCAGATTCAAAGGTTTCACCGCCACAAGAGGTAACCTTTCTATCACAGATCATTATTTTCATAAGGATCTCTAAAGGGAACTTTTTATTTTCCGTTGCGTTTAAATCGCCTATTTCCCTTCATTGCTATCAGAGACACTTAAGAAACCATGCGTCTGGTAATTGCTTAATTTCTATTTTTTTAATTGTGTAGATGTTTAAGAATTGGCAGAATTTTTGACCAAACAAGAAATGTTAAATTCAGTTCAGAATGTCCTATCAGATGTTGGGACATTAGCAAACAGAGTATGTGAACTTGGTTCAGGATGTCCTACCAGATGTTGGGACATTGTATAAATGACTAAGTTCAGTTTTGTCAGGATGTCCCAACAGATGTTGAGACATCTCAGACCTGCTACCAGAATTAATTATTGATTAACAGATCAGAGATATTTAAGGAGAATTATCTGGAATTAATTAATGATGGATATAAAACAGAACAAGGCGCATCTGTAGGGAGTTTTAAATTGAAGATTCAGATTAAAACAGAAGACCTAATGCACCTAGAATATAGGAGGTAACAAACCCTAAATTCAAGGTGACAGCTGCTGCACATTAGGGCTGGATCATTCTACAGAAAGCCCAAAATTCAGAGACCTATTTAAACAACAGAAAATCATAGAATTTAGTACGAATTTCAGAAGACCAAATAGGGTGTCTAGTGTTTTAATAGCAGGTTGTTTTTATGTACCACTTTATGAGCTTTTAAGCAAAAGTGCATTTGTGACTTGATTGAAACTGTGAAGTAAAATCAAGCTGTTATTGTTTGAAGGATGTCTTCAATTTCTGTAAACTTGTAAACTTGATCACTGGGTGATTGAGGGGGAGTGAGTAGGGTACTCTTATCTAAGTGAGTCTTAGGTAGAAATTGCATTGGGTAAGTATTAAGTGATAGATTAAACAGGGTGGTTTAAGTCTAGAATTAATATTACTAATAGTGGATTTCCTCCTGGCTTGGTAGCCTCCAGATGTAGGTGTGGTTATACACTGAACTGGGTTAACAAACTTCTGTGTTGTTTATTTTTCCTGCTGTTTAAGTTTTGGTTAAAATTTGTCAAATTTCCTATTAAGTGTTGGAACATCTCTTAGGACATCTCATTACAGAATTTCAATTGGCATCAGAGCAGGCACCCTGCCTGTTTATACTGGGTGAGATCTAGGGAAAACAAATTCTGTAACATGGACAGAGATATAGGGTCAGTAAATAGACCACCTATACTGGATGGTTCTAATTATGACTACTGGAAGCCAAGAATGATTGCATTCTTAAAGTCACTTGACAACAGGGCATGGAGAGCAGTAATTGTTGGATGGAAACATCCTGTTAAAGACACCAAAGATGGATCAATAGTTCTGAAACCTGAAGAAGAATGGAGTAAAGAGGAAGAAGATTCAGAACTAGGCAACTCAAAAGCCCTAAATGCTTTATTCAATGGCATTGATAGAAATATTTTCAGACTGGTGCATCATTGTGAGCTGGCCAAAGATGTGTGGGATACCCTCAAGACAACTCATGAAGGAACATCAAAAGTAAAAATGTCAAGACTTCAACTTCTCACCACCAAGTTTGAAAACTTGAGAATGAAGGAAGATGAATCAATTCATGAGTTCTACATGAACATCTTGGATATAGCCAATACTTCTGGAGCCTTGGGAGAAAAGATGACTGATGAAAAGCTTGTAAGGAAGATTCTCAGATCTTTGCCAAAAAGATTTGACATGAAAGTCACAGCAATAGAAGAAGCTCAAGACATATGCTCCATGAAAGCTGAAGAACTCATTGGTTCCCTTCAAACTTTTGAAATGGGAATGAATGACACACATGCTAAAAAGAACAAAAGCATTGCCTTGGTTTCAAATGCAGATGAAGAAGAAGATGATAAATCAGCAAATGACAAAAGCTTATCAGAAAACCTTGCATTGCTTGGAAGACAATTCAAACAGATTCTCAGAGGAATGGAAGGCCAATCCAAATCCAGTGGAAGAAACACAAACTCTGAGAACAGGAGAACATATGATGCTAACAGAAAGTCAAAGTTTGCTGAAAAGACCAGTCAAGATAAAGGAGTCAAATGCCATGAATGTGAAGGATATGGACACATCAAGTTTGAATGTCCTACCTACTTAAAGAGGCAAAAGAAAGGACTCTCTGTGACCTGGTCTGATGAAGACTCAGGAGAGTCAGAAGAAGAATCAGCTAAGCATATTACTGCTCTAGCTGGACTGTGTGAATATGATAGTGATTCCAGCTGTGGAGAGCTTACTTATGCAGATCTTGAGCAAGCCTTCAAGGATCTGTACAAGAGTAGTACTGAAGTATGCAGTGAGGTCATAAAGCTAAAGAAGCAGAATGAAGTACTAGAAGAAGAAAAAGCAAGTGATCAAGTGATCATTGATACCTTAAAAAGTGAAGTAACTCTTCTCAATTCTAAGCTGGAACATATGTCCAAATCTGTTAGAATGATGAACAGCAGCTCAAATACACTGGATGCTATTCTCTGCAATAATAAACATTCAGGGGACAAAAGTGGACTGGGATATAACAGAGATGAAGCCAGCTCCAGCAAAGCTACTTCAAAAATTACACAGTCAAACAAGATGTCCCAACAGATGCTTCAACATCAGAACACAAAGACTAACTTAATGTTCCAACAGATGTCTCAACATTCTGGAAAGAACAAAATGAAGAAGAAGTATCAAAGATGGAGATGTCATCACTGTGGAAGATTTGGGCATATCAAACCTCACTGTTATAAGCTACATGGATATCCAAATCAGATGTATCAGCAACCCTCCAAACAGAAAGTAGAAGGTACCAAGAAAGTGCTTAGACATCAAAGGAATCAGCAACCTCCTAAGCAGAAGACAGAGGTCATCAAGAAGGTTTGGAGACCAAAAGCTGACACTCAGACTGATCAAAGCCACAGTCCCAAGAACCAGATCAACAATCAAGCTTTGAGATCAGCTGAACAACACACAGGGCAGAGGCATCAAAAGAAATCTCAACTCATCTGGTCAAAGAAAAGTACTGCATACATAGCACATACATCACTGAAAGTATCAGCTAAAGAAGACTGGTATTTTGACAGTGGATGTTCAAGGCACATGACTGGATTGAAGAATCTGCTAGTGAACTTAAAATCACATTCATCCAGGTATGTAACTTTTGGAGATGGAGCTAAAGGAGAGATCAAAGGAGTTGGAACCTTGGACTATCAAGATGTTCCAAGACTAAATGATGTATTGCTAGTTAAAGGGTTAACTTCTAACCTTATCAGTATAAGTCAACTATGTGATCAAGGATACAGTGTAAACTTTACAAAAACTGAATGCATAGTGACTAACCAAGAGCAAGAAGTTGTCATGAAAGGTGCAAGGTCAAAAGACAACTGTTACATGTGGGAGCCATTAGACTTCAGTCCCACTTCAACTTGTTCTCTAGCTAGAGAAGAAGAAGTAAAACTATGGCACCAAAGGCTAGGTCATCTTCATTTCAGAGGCATAAGGAAGATCATATCTATGGATGCTGTAAGAGGTATTCCCAAACTGAAGATTGATGATGGCAAAATATGTGGTGAATGTCAAATAGGCAAACAAACCAAGATGTCCCATCCAAAGCTTCAACATCTGACAACTTCCAAAGTTTTGGAACTTTTACATATGGATCTTATGGGACCTATGCAGGTTGAAAGTCTTGGTGGTAAAAGGTATGCCTATGTTGTGGTTGATGATTTTTCAAGATATACATGGATAAACTTCATCAAAGAAAAGTCAGATGTATTTGATGCATTCAAAGAATTATGTCAAAGATTGCAAAGGGAAAAATCCAGCTGTGTGATCAGAATAAGAAGTGATCATGGAAAAGAATTTGAGAATCAAAAGTTCTTAGATTTCTGTTCTTCAGAAGGAATCAACCATGAGTATTCTTCACCTATCACTCCTCAACAGAATGGGATTGTTGAAAGGAAGAATAGAACCATTCAAGAATCAGCAAGAGCTATGATCCATGCTAAGAAGTTACCTCTGTATTTCTGGGCTGAAGCTATGAACACTGCCTGCTACATCCATAACAGAGTTACCTTGAGAAAAGGAACCCTGTCCACAATATATGAAGTCTGGAAGGGCAGAAAACCCACTGTGAAGTACTTTCATGTGTTTGGAAGTAAATGCTATATTCTGGCAGATAGGGAGCAAAGGAGAAAAATGGATCCTAAAAGTGATGAAGGAATTTTCCTTGGATACTCTATAAACAGCAGAGCATATAGAGTATTTAACTACAGAACAAATGTTATCATGGAGTCCATAAATGTAATAATTGATGATGCTCCTACAGATGTCCCAGAAGATGTTGGAACATCTGCTGATATCAAGGTTGAAGCTGAAGAAAAGAATTATCAATATAACTTCACTCAAAATGATACAAGGTCAGAAGATTCAAGCAAACCTCCCTCCATCAGAATACAGAAGGATCATCCCAAAGATTTAATAATTGGTGATCCCAACAGAGGTGTGAGCACTAGATCAAGAGAAGTGATTTCAGGTTCTTGTTTTGTTTCCAAAATAGAACCTAAAAATGTCAGGGAAGCTCTCACTGATGAATACTGGATCTGTGCTATGCAAGAGGAATTAGGTCAATTCACAAGGAATGAAGTGTGGAATCTTGAACCTAGACCTGATGACATAAATGTGATTGGTACAAAATGGGTGTACAAGAACAAGTCAAATGAACAAGGAATTGTTACAAAGAACAAAGCTAGACTTGTGGCTCAAGGATACACTCAAATTGAAGGGGTAGACTTTGATGAAATCTTTGCACCAGTAGCAAGGCTTGAATCAATAAGACTACTGTTGGGAATTGCTTGTATCTTAAAGTTCAAGCTATTTCAAATGGATGTGAAAAGTGCCTTTCTTAATGGTTATCTTAATGAAGAGGTATATGTAGAACAGCCTAAAGGATTTGTTGATCCAAGCTGTCCAAATCATGTATACAAACTCAAGAAAGCACTTTATGGTCTGAAGCAAGCTCCAAGGGCATGGTATGAGAGACTTACCACATTTCTTATCAAGCAAGGATACAGAAAAGGTGGGATTGATAAAACCCTGTTTGTTAAAGATGAAGAAGGAAATGTCATGATTGCACAAATATATGTTGATGACATTGTGTTTGGTGGGATGTCTGATAAGATGGTCAAACATTTTGTCAAGCAGATGGAAGCTGAATTTGAAATGAGTCTAGTAGGTGAATTAACCTATTTTCTTGGTCTGCAAGTTAAGCAAATGGAAGACTCAATGTTCATCTCACAAAGCAAGTACTCCAAGAACATAGTGAAGAAATTTGGAATGGAAAATGCTTCTCATAAAAGAACTCCTGCTCCTACACATTTAAAGCTGACTAAAGATGAAAAGGGTGAGAAGGTAGATCAAAGTTTATATAGAAGCATGATTGGAAGCTTGTTATACTTGACTGCTAGCAGACCAGACATTGCATTTGCAGTAGGAGTTTGTGCAAGATATCAAGCTGATCCAAAAGTCAGTCATCTCAATCAAGTCAAGAGAATCCTTAAATATGTTAATGGTACTTGTGACTATGGCATAATGTACTTTCATGGGTGCAAACCAATTCTCACTGGCTTCTGTGATGCTGATTGGGCAGGAAGTGCTGATGACAGAAAAAGCACTTCAGGAGGATGCTTCTTTCTAGGAAACAATCTGATTTCTTGGTTCAGTAAGAAACAGAATTGTGTATCCTTATCTACAGCTGAAGCTGAGTACATAGCAGCAGGTAGCAGTTGTTCTCAGTTGGTTTGGATGAAGCAGATGCTCACTGAGTACAATGTCCCACAGGATGTCATGACATTGTACTGTGACAACTTGAGTGCAATCAACATATCTAAGAATCCTATCCAACACAGCAGGACAAAGCATATTGATATCAGACATCATTTCATCAGAGATCTTGTAGAAGAAAAGGTGATTTCATTGGAGCATGTATCTACAGATCTGCAGTTAGCTGATATTTTTACCAAGGCATTGGATGCTACTCAATTTGAGAACTTAAGGGGCAAACTTGGAATATGTTTATGTGATATCTAGCAGTTAATGAGATGTGCCAACATGTCATATGACATTGCATGGCTTAATTTCCAGATGGCAAAACTGGTCTGGACAAGATCTTTGAGAATTCCAATCCTAATCATTTGGACTGTAACGGCTACTTATTTAGGAACTCCTTATAAGCAGCTATCAAGAGTCTCATCACATCATCACAAGCGAATCACATTAACTAGCAATTCTTCAGAAATCATAAACCCTAAAGCTGCACATTCATCTTCTTCAACAATGTCTCAAAACCCTAAAACATCTGAAGAAGTTCTCAATCAGAAAGACGTGGTTCATGCTACTCCTATTTCTATGGTGCCAATGCAATCAACACCATTAGACGAGCTCAGGGGAAGCCCTTCTCACTCTAAAAAGGCAAGAACACCAAAGAGAGCTAAAGATCAAGTTTGTAGCAAAGCCAAAGGAGGCATTCCTTCTCCTGCTAACATGCCACCAAAATCGTCAAACTATGTGGATGATTCAATCAAGGAGATTGTCACCCAAATTCTGTTTGAACAAAGAAAGGTGAGTGGGATCTCTGTTCCATTGCAAACCATGCCTGCTTCCCAAGAAGAACCATCTCAAACTGCAGAGGGCACTTCTGCAGAACAAGATGTCCCAATAAATGTTGGAACATCTGCAGATGAGAAAGAAAATTCATCTGATGCTGAACAGACTGAGGTTCAAGAAAAGGCCTCAAGTGAAAGTGATAAAGAAAACTCTGAGGATCAGAATAAGGCCTTAAATGAAGATAATGACAAGGTCTCTGAGGATCAGACCAAAGCCTCAGATGAAGATCTAATCCCTGCTGATCAACAAGCTGAAGAAGAGACTGCTCAATCTCCTCCAGTGGTCAATCTGGAGCAGGACTCTGATGCAGAAATCATAGCATCTGTCAAACCCAGCATAGCCAAAAGACTCAGGTCCAGGCAGGGTAAGATGCAAGCTGAAGCAACAATTCTTGAAAAGAAGAAAGCCTCTCCAAAGAAAGGGAAAGCTAAAGCCTCTTTTGGGCCATCAAAACAATGGAGTAAAGTTCAAACTCAGAAAAGAAAGGCTGTCACACCATCAGATTCAGATGTTGAATCAGATGTCCCAACATCTCCTCCTAAGAAGAGACCAGCAATATCCAGAGCTTCATCTGCTGTACCAGAAGCTCCCTTGGATAACATATCATTTCACCATGTCTCTAGTGTGAACAGGTGGAAATATGTGTACCAAAGAAGGGTTGCCCTGGAAAGAGAACTGAGCAGCAATGCACTTGAGTGCACAGAACTGATAGACCTCATATCTGCTGCAGGACTGTTCAAGACAGTCTCAGACCTCTCTCCCTGCTATGAACTTCTTGTCAAAGAGTTCATTGTGAATCTTCAGGAAGATTGTTCACATGGTAAGTCCTCTGAATTCCAAAAAGTTTTTGTTAGAGGTAGATGTGTGGAGTTTTCTCCCCAAATCATAAATCAGTATCTAGGAAGAGAAACAGATGGACCAAATGAGCTGGGCAAGACAGATAATCAAGTCTGTAAGGTGATAACTGCTGACCAGGTAAAGGCATGGCCTGTGAAGGAAAAACTATCTGTAAGCATGCTTACCAGAAAGTATGCCATGCTGAACAGGATTGGTACATCTAATTGGGTGCCTACTAACCACACTTCCTCAATCTCAACTGGTCTAGCCAGATTTATATATGCTGTTGGAACTCAAACCAAAATGGACTATGGAGCCTTCATCTTTGATCAAACCATGAAGCATGCCAGCTCCTCTGCAACCAAGCTACCAATAGCCTTTCCATCATTGCTGTGTGGTATTGTACTCAATCAATATCCTGGGATTTTAACTGACAAGGATACTGCATGCAAAAGAGAGAGCCCCCTGGCTTTTCATTACAAATTATTCCTAAGTCACCATGCTGCAGATGTTAAAGCACCTGCTGGGACATCTGCTGGTCCCTCAACTGCTAAGAATTCAATCTCCAAGAAAGAGTTAATTGCTGAGCTAAAGTGCACATGCAAGGAGCTTGAAGCAAGGAAGCTGAAACTGGAAGAAATAATTAAGAGGTTGGAAAGTGAAGAAGATCAGACAGCTGCATCTGATAAAGACAGTGAAGCTGACAGTGAAGCTGATAAAGATGAAGACACTGAGGTGGAGGAAGCTACTGAGAGTGATAAATCTGAGTGATCTGTGTATGTGAGGCATTTGTAATGACAGCAATGATTTGTAATTCTGGATAATAGTTCTTTGGCCCCTAATTTTGTGCCTACCAAGGGGGAGAACAACATCAAATGTAATTGCTGTTTAAATGAATGAAATCTGTTTGTTTGCTTCTGAACTGAATAAGTTTTTCTGTTGGAACAAGACTGGATAAAGACAGGATACATATATGTTTGAGGGGGAGTAATCTCAAATAAAATTCAACAGAAAAGTAATGATATACTCTGATAAAAAGAACTTCTGCTGCACTCTGAAAACCAGAAAAGATGTTAGCCAAAAATTAGCCAAAGGGGGAGTTTGTAGATGTTTAAGAATTGGCAGAATTTTTGACCAAACAAGAAATGTTAAATTCAGTTCAGAATGTCCTATCAGATGTTGGGACATTAGCAAAGAGAGTATGTGAACTTGGTTCAGGATGTCCTACCAGATGTTGGGACATTGTATAAATGACTAAGTTCAGTTTTGTCAGGATGTCCCAACAGATGTTGAGACATCTCAGACCTGCTACCAGAATTAATTATTGATTAACAGATCAGATATATTTAAGGAGAATTATCTGGAATTAATTAATTATGGATATAAAACAGAACAAGGCGCATCTGTAGGGAGTTTTAAATTGAAGATTCAGATTAAAACAGAAGACCTAATGCACCTAGAATATAGGAGGTAACAAACCCTAAATTCAAGGTGACAGCTGCTGCACATTAGGGCTGGATCATTCTACAGAAAGCCCAAAATTCAGAGACCTATTTAAACAACAGAAAATCATAGAATTTAGTACGAATTTCAGAAGACCAAATAGGGTGTCTAGTGTTTTAATAGCAGGTTGTTTTTATGTACCACTTTATGAGCTTTTAAGCAAAAGTGCATTTGTGACTTGATTGAAACTGTGAAGTAAAATCAAGCTGTTATTGTTTGAAGGATGTCTTCAATTTCTGTAAACTTGTAAACTTGATCACTGGGTGATTGAGGGGGAGTGAGTAGGGTACTCTTATCTAAGTGAGTCTTAGGTAGAAATTGCATTGGGTAAGTATTAAGTGATAGATTAAACAGGGTGGTTTAAGTCTAGAATTAATATTACTAATAGTGGATTTCCTCCTGGCTTGGTAGCCTCCAGATGTAGGTGTGGTTATACACTGAACTGGGTTAACAAACTTCTGTGTTGTTTATTTTTCCTGCTGTTTAAGTTTTGGTTAAAATTTGTCAAATGTCCTATTAAGTGTTGGAACATCTCTTAGGACATCTCATTACAGAATTTCAAATTGGATTAAAACACGTAAAATTAAATCAAATCTAGATATTGAATTTTTGGCATCATACTGTGTACGATTTGGATGATTGATATTGACTATGCTTCGGAATCCGACAATAGTATGGTGAAGCAGCGATATGTCAATCGTCCATAAGTTACACATATATGATCGCTCTAATTCATATGTGATATGATTAACTTTGATGCAAAGATGGTATATTGGATATACTGTTTTATTTCGTCAGTTCAAATCACGTAATGATTATCATTCGGTTGAGTGATTTGTGGTTATCTGCTTTAGAATCCGACTTTAGTATGGTGAAGCGATAACATATGGATCAATCATACTGAATTATTGATCATGGTGTTTTAATGGTATAAAGTTGTTGTGTTAAGGTTTATGAAGGTACAAGGGTTGCACCGTCAATGGGGTCTTCAATAAAAAAAGTCACCCATTCTATTAGCGTGACGTTCGCCATGGGCTGATGTGTGATGGTCGTCATGGGCTGATGTGTGACGATCGCCATGGCAACCTTGACGGTCGTCCCATGCATGAAATTAAAGCAATATATAAAGCATGTGGACATTTACCTTTTGTCTCATTTTGACGTCATTAAGCACATGTTGTCCAAACTTATTCTACAAAGTCGAATAGGCAAATGGGCACTAGTGTAACACCCTTTTACCCCATCACAATTATAATTCAATAATTTCATAAAATCAGAGTATCTTCACAAAGAGTATCGCATTTATTCTCAATACAAACATAAAAAATGATTAAACTCAAATTCATGTGAGTAGCTTTAGTAATATCTTCGTTTAAGGACACCCTATCTGAACTATAGAAAGGAAGGTTGTCTCGGATTGGAACTCTCAGAATACTGGAAATCTCCTCCAAAGTAGGCACCAAAACATAATTTGGGAAAACAAAGCACCTCAATTAAGGTTCATAGAATTGAAGAAGAGTGTGAAGACCGTCCTTTTGCTCTTGAGTATCCTCATCCAATTAACTGAGAATCAAACCAAACTTCTTCCTGAAATCATCCAACACCTTTTCATTCATCAAACCAACCAAACTTTGAATGTCTTCAGTTTCTTGCTTTGAGAATGTATAATAAACATTGTTTTCCGAGGAATATCTTGAGCCATCTATAATGAGAAGATAAAAAACACTGAAACTTGGAATGACAAAGAATAACCTGAGAAATGAAAAATATAAAAGTTAATGATGATATGATGCAATGCAATGAAAGGCATGTGATCAATGACTGGTGTTTGGTGTTCGTACAAAGCCAAGAGCCAAGTGTCTGAAGAAACACAATAACCAGGATCTCTGAATAACAACCCAGAACTGAAAACCAGAGGAATACATAGGACCAAATAAAATAATAGAACATCACTGAAGAAATGGGTATGTTGTAGGCCAAGGTTCCTGCAAACCTGTAAACAATCCCCCCAATCTCACAGGTGTGCTACTATGGGTCAATATCACGGACTCTCAAGTCGAGTAGCGATAATACGTTCACCGTCTCCGAGAAATGATTTAGCATTATACACTAAAATAGGAGGTCCCGACTGAGTCCTAAAAAACAAGCATTCCCTATAAGTTCTCATCTTTAAACACTGAGATCGAGAAACAATAGTACATTCATCCCGAAGAGTACAATACTATCGTCATACACAAAGTGCTTTGACTGAGTTCTTATGAGAGAACAAGGTCATCCTATGCAAGTTCCCAGTGGATCCTCGGGTGCGAGTGGGTTTGCCAACAAATGTGGTCTTCCACTATCACCACTAGAGAGTGGTGTTTCCACAATGATCCTCAATGATCGGTCCCCAGATGCACATACTATCAAGGTCGTATCCTGAAGTAGGGAAGACCATTATATCAGAACATTTCCAAGACGGTCGAAATCTGGGTGTGGAACTCACTACTACTCGCAAGACAAGATATCATGAAAGCAAAGTGACTGTCCACGCTAAAAGTTTAGGGTGCACTCGAGTCTTGTTATTGGGCTCATCTCACAGTAACCTACATACCACCAAGAAAACCAGATAGTCTAGACAGTATAATAATGATGCATGATAAATAAATACTTAAAGAAGTAAATAAAACTGTAAAGTAAAACTATAAATAAAAACAGTAAACTAAACATACAATAACAAACAGATAAACACTCAAAGAAATAGATACAATCAAGCGTTAGGATTGACTTGCGTAGGAAACCAGAGAAACTCTGGTTAGGAGGTCCCCAACAGAGTCGATAGCTATCGCTCTGGGATTTCCATCCTGATATAGATGTGAAAGTGGTACAGAAAAGGAAGAGTCGCCAGCCAGACATTTTTATCCCGAAGGAATGGTAATACTGCACAAATCGGAAAAGAAGGAAATGATAAGGTCTTGCGAACCAAAGAGACTGAGTTTGGAAGTTGATTACGAACTGGGAAGGTATTAGCATCCCAGATCGTCCATCGTACCCGACAGGATCCACGCTTGATAGAAACTGTTTCAAAGGGTGAGAAATAAACCGCTCCTGAACTGAGACTGAAACTAGATAAAAGAAAGAAAAGGGTTATGGAAAAATGTAGGAAAAATAAAGAGAATGCTCGAATTGGCCCTACCCCAGTGCCTACGTATCTTATAGGAAATGAGAATCAGAGTCAACGTGGTTCCCCTAACTAGGAAGGAAAACTGCTTGTTTGTGGTTTTTATAGTTGAACTGCTTATGTCTATGCTCATGTGTTGCAGGCTCGTCCGACACGAGTGCGTTTACCATCTTGCAAAGAGACAAAAAGAAGCAAGTTCTTTCGTTAAGATTGAAGGTGATGAGAAAATAATTCCTGAAGGAAAGACATTTATTGTTGGTTTGAATGCTTTTAGAAGCTTTTATTGAATTTGGCACAAGAAAGTGTATTCAAGTCCTTTTCCATGGAGAGTGTACTTCTTACATCACTCCAAGATGGAATGAGGAAGAAACACACTCAAGCAAGGATAATACCCCCAAGACTTGGTTCCAAAGATTATGGCTTAAGTACACTAACTCATTGAATTTATTAAGTGTTTTTGTATTTTGAAGTGAAAAAAGTTTTTTTTAGCTTTTCTTTGTGAGAATGACTTCAAGTTTAAACTTTTACATCATGCTAGACAAGTTCACATTACCCCAAGATGGTATATATGCAAATTCCCCATGGAATAAGTCTATAACACAAGAAATCACTTCAACCTTTATTAGGTGTTTTGAAATTGTTTTGAGATGAGAAGAGAGAAAGCGCAAAAAGGATCTCAAAGATAAAAAAATCTAAGGGAGACTAAACCTAATGAAGTTATCATGCTTGGATATCCTAGGTTTGTGAGGTATGATAACTTTATCCTAAAGAAAAAGGAAGAAGAGAAGAAGAAAAGAAAATAAAGAAGAAAGGAGAAAGGATAAGAAGACAACTTACTTCCAAGATGGAAGTTAAGTTTCTTCTAAAGGGGGGTGGGAAACAATTATGAAAAACCAAAGCATATGAAATGCTTAAACAAGCATAAGTATGAATATTAAAATAGAAATGAGAGATTGGAATTTGGAAACACATCCACATCCCCACAACTTACCAAAGCCCCTGCAAGGTTAGTAAAAGAAGCATGGAAGTTCAAGAGAGGGAAGATAGAAGCCAAACACATAAAGAAAACCAAAGAAATGAAACCAAAGGTGCTAAGGCCTTAAAATTAAGAACCACTTCACAAAAAAAGCACCAAGTTCAAGAAACCAAATCAAAGTCAAACAACTTGCAAATAGGTACAAAAGAGATTAAGAAGTTCAAATAAGTTCAAAAGAAGAAGTGAAAAGGTAAAAGTGAATAAACATGAGAAAAGACAAGTGACAAACATCCAAGTGAGAGCTTAAACATCACATTTATATGCCTAATGATACCCTAAATGAGCATACCAAAATGCATGAGTTAGTTCATGGCATAATGAGAGATGAGGGAGGAAATGCAAGCATACAATCATGTTATAAGAACATGTGAAGTGAAGATGAAGATAGAAGATGAAAATATGACATGAAAATGTCAAAGTAAAAAGCATATAAATAATATGACATGTTAAAGATTCACAAATTATTATGGCAAAAGTTCATGGCAAACAAGTTCATACAACTATGCAAACATGTACAAGTAAGTCACATAATGAAATGATACTTCATACTTGAGATGAAATGAAAATGATGCAAAATGGCATACAAATATTGATTTTTATGGATGAGTCAGTAGCATATCATGTATGTAATGTAAATGAGATGAGGGAATGGACACATTATAGACATACAAGTATGGATGAGAATCAAAGGATGCAAACATAAGCAAAACTATGTCAAAAAGTCACATAAGATGTTAAAACTCAAACAAAGGATCATCACATGCTAAATGAGCTCAACAATGGCCAAACATGGTTCCTAAGATTCTAAGAAAGCCACACAAACCCAAACAAAAGACCTCAAATGATGGCATAAATGCCTTCAAACAATTAGGGTTAGAAGAGGTTAAACATTGATCAAATAAGATACCTTCAAACACAAGCAACAAAACAAATAGCAAATGGAATTAAAAAGTTATGAAATTAAAGAAAAAGTATCATCAACCAGGGATCAAACATGTATCAAGAGCTCATACAAAAATTCAAAGAGGAAAGACCTCAAACAAATGGACAAAGAGCACATAGGAACCAAGGACCAAAATGCGATGATGAAGGACCTAAATACAATTAAGAAATATTTTAAAAATGAAACAAAAATATTTTTAAGAGGTTTTGGATGTCATTAAATTAATGCAAAAATAATGGTTCAAAAATATTTTGTATACTATGAGAAATAAAATATTGAAGTTGATGTGTGAAAATATGAACCATTTAAAAAGAAAATAAAAAGGAAATAAAAAAATGGTATGAAAAATATGCAAAATCAGAATTAAAAAATATGCAAAATTATTTTAATGTTAAAATATGCTCATGAATTTTTGTAGGATTTTATAATGTATTTTGATGATTTTAAGAAAATAAAATGAAAAATGTATGAAAAGAAAATAAAAAAGTATGAGAAATGGTGCAGGGGGTGATACAATAGCAAATATCATGTGAAAATACACATTGGGCTCAATTCAGGGGGTGGAGATAACACTAATCATAGGGCTCAGTCCAATAGTGCATTCAACATTTCCATAGGTTAACAGTCAACAATTTTGACTCAATACTAATCACAAGATTCATCTAGTGCACCACGACTAGTCAACAAAATCAAATAGTATGAGAGATGGAAGGCTCGGATTCAAAGGCACACCATAAAAATAAACACACATGCTCATCAACAATAATATGAAAACATAAAGACATGTGACTCTCACACGCATTTTTAATGTGCTGGCAATGTTTGGACCTTCAGATCCATAAATCCAATGACTCTTCTTCATCTTCTTCCTTCAGACTTCAGATCCCCTGCAAGTAACTTCCGGTGCCGGAGCTAGGGCTCCGGTCACCTTCTTAGGCAAGCACTAACATGAAATCACCCAGAAATAAAAACAACCACCATAGATCAACTCATAAAGACTTCACAAATATGCACTCAAAAACTTCAAACCAAACACAAATTAAGAGAATCGAAGCAAAACTTTCAGATCTGAAAAACTTCAAACTCACAATATGAACATTTTACATGTCCAAAATCAAATTCAAACACATCAATGCAATCAGCTACATCTAGAGAATCATACACACATAAAAAAACTAAGTTCTAAGAGCATGAATCCATCACTAACCTGAGAACTTGCAGAGCTCAAAATACTCCTAGAAAATCATCAACAAGCTATAGATCATGCCTTAGGAGCCTTTAATTGAAAAATAAATGCAATTAGAGCTTGTAAATGGTCTGGATCTTGAGATTTGATGAAGTGAAATTCAAATTCAAATCCTGTGAAATCCTTGCTTGCAGCTTTAAATGATGATTGATTTGTGTTCTATGATCTTCAAGGAGTAAGAATATGCAAGAAAATTGTGAAATACACCTGTGAAATGAGAGAATCGAAAGCAAGAATGAAAATGCAAATTCTGATCAATCTGAATAATGGATGAAGCTCTCTCCAAACTATGGTTATTTGGAGCTTTTGTATGATCTCATTTGTGCCTAACCAGAGTTAGAGACCCAAGGGAAGTGTGGTTAGTGAGATTGGAGGGAAAATGCAAATTTGTATGAGAGCATGTAACTTGTGATCCACACGTGCATGTGCAATGAAACTTTCATGCATTGGCTTTATATCATGTGAAATTCAGATTTGAAATGATCATGTGGCTTGTGATGGCTTGCTTCTCAAGTTTTGATGTAATTTACAATTTGGTCATTTGTTGTGAAAGTGAAGAAAATACTCCATGAAACCTCTTGATTCCAAAGCCCATTTGCTTCAAATCATGTGTGTATGAAGTATATGGACTGAATTGGTACATTAGAGGCATTACAAGTCTTGTAGGACTCATTTTGCAAAAGTGGAAGAAGTTGGATTCATGGAAAACCCTAAAACACCACCTTTGGTCTTTTGATCATATCTTGAGCTTCATAAATGTTATGGAAGTGATCTAGTACTTTTTGGAAAGGGGAGAGAAAGATCTTCAACTTTCATGTTTGGAAAAATTTCATTTGATGATGAAAGATTAGGTTGAAGGTGGCTTGAAAAATTGTCAAAAATGGAAATTTCACATTATAGGTCATTTTCCAAAAATAGTAACTTTTGCCATATCTTCTTGATTCTTGATGAATGGTATGAATATCTTCATTTGAGATCCATATGAGGGTATGGACCTTGAAAATCATAAAAGAAACCTTGAAAAAGTCACAATTGACTTTTCTTCTTGCACAGTTGACGTTTGCTTGCACTACAAGTAACTACCTGTCTGAGAAACTTCCTTAATGAACCAATGTCTTAAAATCCTTCCATAGATACTTGAGAACATATGTAAGACCATGATAAAAATTTGTGACCAAGAAAACTTCAAGAATCCTCTTGCCACAAAAACCATAATTTGGTCATTGTATAGGAAATATTGCATTGAGCTATCATCTTGATGAATTTCCCTCTTCCAGGGACTTGAAACCACATTTGAGCTTGTGTGAGATATGAAAGACCTTTGTGCCTTGTTAAGAAATACTCAACCCTTGTCATTGCCTTTAGATGATCACAAACTTGCAAGTCATTGACCACGTGTCTTATACCTCAAGCTATTGGATGTTATGCTTCAGTTTTCCATACTAAGAATGCAATGATATGTATGCAAATGATATGCTATGAAATGAGAGGGAAAATTTTGGGGTGTTACAAAGTGTTAAAAGTGAGAAAAATGATATATATATATATATATATATATATATATATATATATATATATATATATATATAAGCTTTCAGAAGACTAATGGTTTTTAAATCGTCATTAAGACAAAATTGTGTTAGTGGGACGCGTGTCCTCTTGAGGTGTTTCTTTAGACGGTGGCAGTTATTATGTGACTGCAGAGGTATAGTTTCAAGGAAAAACACAATGATGGTTAGTGATAGAGTGGTTGTTGAGGAGACGTTTTGTAAAAACCATTATGACGTGACGTCATGAGCGTGGTTGGGAAACTGAATAGTTTCTTGATCGTGGGTTAGTCAATTATGACCATACTTTTGTGTCGTCGAAAGATGGGTGTCGAAAGCTATGATAAAAAAATGACCTTTCTGTCAGCTAGGTCGAAAGGACATTTTTGGGGGGCAATTTGCTAGCTCCTAATTTCGACACCTAGTTGACTTTAGGAAGCATTGACTTTAGCATCATGTTTTTGGAAGAAATAAGAAGGCTTTGACTAAATCAAAGCCGAAGAAGCCTAAGTCGGGACGCAAGGAATATAAGTACGTGGACTTAGAATATTTTCTAAGTATAAAAGAATTAGCTTCGACCGAGTATCCTTGGAGTGGCAAACGTACAACGGTTGAGATCAATATTGGAGGGAAAATTATATTTCTTTCAAATTTGAATAAAGACAAGTGGTGCACATTGGAAGTCCAAGAACATACAAAGTGCCAAGTGACATATTTTTAGGGGTGAACTGCCAATATCAATTACTTTTGACTAATATAAAGAAAGTAGTTCTAGTGTTAGAATTGTGTGTGAATCATATTGTACAAGTTACTCCATGAACACTCAAAGTATCCGTGTGTAGAGAAACAAGTGAATGAGAGAATTTATGTGATGAGATCACCACCTTATTTCATATCAATGCAATTTATGTTCAAGTTTTTATTTTAAAGTCCTTTTATCTTGCATTCTCTTTACTTTCGAGAAAGTTTATTATTCAGTCTTTTATTGTCTTTTTACTTGCTTTCTTAACATTTCCTTGCCATTTACGCTTTACTGTACTTTACTTTCGACTTCAATTATTTTTAGTCTTGTTTTGTTTTATTTTCTCTTTTTTACCAAAACACTTCATAAAGTCTGTCGAAGAGTTTATGACACTATTCCTGAAAAACCAATTAAAACCTATTTATAACACATGTCCTAGGATCAATTTGGTTGATCCTTTGAGTGCCTGAGAACATTATGTTATTTTTAGAGGACCAACGGTTGTTTATAATTTTCAGGGTAAACAATAGAACTGAAACCAAAATTGTTGAGGAATCAATTCATTTTGAGTTTGATAATAAGCTTGACCCTGAAAAGTCAAAGCTAGTTTAAAAATCTGCAGACTTGAAGTTTAATTATTCTAACTCTTATGACATAACTTCTGATGTATTTATCAAATAAACAAATAATCAAAACTAGAAGTGGCTAAATATCAGAACCTCTAAGGATGCTCAATCAAAGATGGTTTCAATATGAAAATTTTATTTTTGGAGAAAAGAAAGAGCCTATCAGAACTAGATTATCTTTTAAACAAAATGAAGAAACGCTTCTAGACCTAGAGTTTACCTCTGAACTAACCTTCTTTAAATAAATCTTTTTAAATTTTAGAAGCACCAGACGTGAATTCAAGATAAGGATGAGGTAAGTAGTGTTGTAGGACTTTGGTACAATGTTGAGGATCACTCAGTAACATAACTCTGATATCCATCGTTATAGGACTTAGATTCAATGTTTAAGGACTTCGGTCCAGTGTTGAAGGACTTCAGTCCTGTGTTGCGATTGATAATTGATAATGGAAGTAAGAGGTTCAGATGGAGAATGTTTTCATTTGTTGTAGCATCATGCATCATGTATATCAGAGATTATCTTATGACTTCGGTTCAGTGTTGTAATCTCAACCACTTGAAAGCAAGGTGAAGGCACGACTAATTTCGATGATCAAAACTCACTCTTTTGTAACCACGTCCATATGCTATTTTTCTTGTGGTCTTTCGTTATTACTTTTTTCATAATAGTCATTGTTATCTCATCGACAACAATATCGTCATTGTCGCCACTGCCAATGGTGTTATAAGGATTGAACAAGAGGCTCATGTAAGTGTTATCGGGCTCAACGATGGACGCCAAATATACTCGTAAAAGTGCGCCATTGACAACTTTAACGGCGAGGGCCAGTCAAGTCTCAATTGAATGCTCTGTGAGTTATCTATATAGTTTCTCTTGATGATCATCTCCATATGTAGTAGCTCTGACTCAATCAACACATAAAACTCAATAAGGATCATTAATGTGATTGTTCCTGATTAACGTGATCTCTTAATGGTAATCAGAGTCAAACTTTATTGTCATATCATAGGTCATAATGTTATGAATTATCCAAAATATGATAGTCAAACTTTATTGTCATATCATAGGTCATAATATTATGAATTATCCAAAATATGATATCCTCTGTATCTTCATATTCAAATATTTCTTCCATATTAGATTTTAGCCAAAAGGATCGACATGGTCCACTAGTCCCTTAAGTATGAGTCGTGTTTTGACAAAATGCTTTTCTAAAACCTATAGAGAGGTCCACTAGTCCCTTAAGTATGAGTCGTGTTAGGACAAAATGCTTTTCTAAAACCTATAGAGGTTAAGCATTTATACAGTCTCTTAAAAGGTCGTACATTTATACAATCCCTCTAGCATAAGTTGTGTTAGAGGGGAAATGCTTTCATGAGAGGTCAGACTTTTACAGTTTGGTTGTTTTGAGCCTGCCATTCTTTAAGGGTATCTTTCAAGGTCTTGTTGAGGCTCCAGCTTAGAGAGAGTTGAAATTGGTATAACTTATGTTTTATAAATATATCATTAAACAATCTCCTAAGCACATGGATATTTTCCAAGGTCTTATTAAGGCTCCTGCTTAGAGAGTTGAAATTGGTATAACTTATGTTTTATAGATATATCAGTACATAATTTCCTAAGCACGAGACCTGTAAGAGAAAAGTGCTTTCAATAAAATACAATGACAGTCACTCATGATTATTTTAGGGCAAACTCTTCTGATGTTGTCGAAAGTTGCATATAACTCAAAATGTACTTTATTAGAAAAATCACCAAGCGACCAAGAGATCGCAAAGCACATCTACATGTGGTTATATTTTTTATTCAAAATGTGTTAAAATTTAAGAAAATCATGGTTGACACATTTGTTTCGGAAGAAAATTTGATAGGTGAGTTCAACAAGTCATTACCTAGATCAAAATTTAAACATTGTTTGCGTTTGATCACTTCAGTTAAATAGTACTTCTAAAGTGGAGAAAGTACCATGTGGTTGAACGGTAAAAGTTGAGCATCCCCATTTTTTTGAAGTCAAGGTGAATATTTGTGGTGAATAAGCCTTCAAAGTTGTGTTTATAGGTATTCTAGTATGGATGACCCGAATCATGCCGGAGCATGATTCTAATGCGTGTTTGATATTTATCATGTGTCAGTGACCGACCCGACACTTGTGATCACAAAGAACTACCAGGAAGAAAAGAAGCCAAGAAAAATATGGAAGGAAATACCAAATTACTGTTTCTAATAGCATTCATTTCACCTTCTCTAAGTTTTCTAAAGTAGTTTGTATTCCAGTTGCAATACACTGAATAAAACAGGATTCAGTGATTTCAAGTCCTAGACAAAATGGTCCGGTATCAAAAGGACAACATGATGCAGAATATTCAGATTACAAACCGAAAAAATAAAACAAAGCCGCACCCACTTAAGAGGTGAGACCATGAAAATGCGGTTTGCTCGATCACTGGATAATGAGATGAATACTTCAAACTGTAGACTTAAATCTTCACATTCTTATACACGCGACTCCATTTTCTTAATGGCTTTTTCTATGGCTGGTGCATTTTTCTTAAAGGTTGACCACTGCTCCCCAGTCAAACTTATTCCTGAAGCACAAAAAAGTTAGAATTTGGAAAGTACCCTCAATTATAGAATAGAATTAGGATTTGTACAAGAAAAAGAAACTGCAAATCAAATCTACAAGAATCTAAATTTTCTGAGCGGAGTTGGCTAGATGAACATGAACTACAATGCATCATAATGTCCAGTGTCATACATAGGGTCATCCAATGAACACTCTAATCAAAATCTACAAGACATATGCATGTAAAGGCACACATACAAATCTTTCATTTCTGTTATACTACACAAGTCTCCGAAATTCTTGGTAAAAAGAGTGGTTTCTTGAATCGCATGTGAGCATGACAGTCAGAAAAACATCAATTTAGTAAAATCTAAAGTAGAACAATATAACTCATATTGTGTTATAGAGGAATTTTTCTTACTAATACCAATTGCAACAGACACTTCTATGTCTAACTATTCAGTTTATGACACTATTGTTCTAGGCCGTTCACAAGGCCTAAAGCGACAGGCCCAAAAATGCCTTCAAGCAGCAAAGTGCCTAGAGGACATGATCCTTCATTCCTCCAAGAACAAGCAATTATTAGGTTAGATCCACCGGTTACCCGCACAACGCGCCTCACCTCATGCACACGGTTTTAAACCCCTCTCGCTATATAATGACAAAAACACATCATTTCAGGCATTCAAATTCATTCTCACTCTTACATCACTCCTTACTCTCACTCACTCGAGCGTTGGAGTGCTAACCTTGTAGGTCAGCCCCAGCCCCCTCTCCACCACATCGGAAGCACAGCTCAACCGCAGCAAGACATTATCTCATCATTTCTAGTTCAGAACTGAACAACTACCATAACCCATGTAATGAATATATAGACCAGTCAAGTCATACCGACATAATCAAAGTAATATTGGCAACGAGACCCCAATCCATTTTTAATCCAACTGTTTCTTAGATATGAAATGAAGTGGTAAACTTGAAAAGCTCAACTAAATTCATAAACTAAACCTCCAAAGTCTAAATTTCGATACACCCAACAAAACATTCACGAGATATGCTAAAGTGGTGTACTAAAAAACCAAAGACAAAAGACTTTTCATAAAACATGATAATTAAAATATATCAGTCCCATAAAACAACTTGTGACATCACAAAATCCCTACATGCAGAAACCTTGAAAAGGAGCATAACAGAGTTTACCTTTAGAAGAAGGAAGTTCCTTCCCATCCTTAGTATAAAACTCTCTAATAGACACAAAAGTTCTCCCTTTGAAATCCTGAATCGTCACTTTTCTCTTTTTCCCAAGCTGAAAATCAACAATAACAAAAATGAGAAAAAACCTTTTCTTTTAGAATCATCACTGAAATGAAAAAAACAGTAAAAAAGTCGAAACAAACCTCGCAGATAACGAGATCGCCAGAATCATCATAGACATTATTGTTTCTGCTGGAAACTCCCACTTGTTTAACCTTTTGTTGTTTTTCTTCTTCTTCCTTTTCTTCTTCCTCTTCCTCTTGCTGTTGCTGCTTCTGTTTGAGAAAAGCTTCGATGATTTGCTTGACTAAGGCTTTGAAAGGAGGCTGAGATAGGTTGAGGTCGAGTTCGTTGGAGGCTTGCTTACGAATCTTGGATTCGGTGACTTCATCCATGTTTGATTCTTGTAAGATCTTCAGAACTGTTTCCTCGATTCTTTCTTTGGTTTCAGCATCTTCCATTTTTGCGGCGCTAGCTCGCTCCCTCACTCACCGGTTCCTCACACACCGACAGATTCAAAGCTAGATTTTAGATTTTGAGAGACAAAGTATTAAGGGTTTGGTTCTGAAAATGAGAGGAAAAAGTGTTTGTAATAATAAGTTTAATTAAAGGTGAATTCTCTAATTAAATCCGTTAATTTGTCTCACGTTTTTCCTTTTTCTTTTTATATTGATTTTTGTTTTTTTAGAAAAATATTTATGCTTTGCCATATTCAAATTTTAATATTTATGGCAATATATCATGATTTGCCAATTCTTTGGGAATTTAACATCAAAGATTTAATGTATTATTTTGATTTTTTACAAAGCCTTGTGTAAGAAGTGAAATTTTATTTTTTAAATAATTTCTTATTTTTATCAGTATTGGATTGGGTATGTGGCTGACCCATTGTCGTGTACGTCTGTTTGCTGTAGATTTTGACGAACAATCTCTGGTTTTCTAATGTTACTAAATTTGGATAACTTGCAGGACCAACCAAACAAGTCCTAGGACACGTGTGCTAAGATTCGAATGCATTTTTATAAATTCTTAAGACAAACGTTTTTTTTTTACTCTTCTATATAGTTTCTTGAATCCTTTTTATTAAGAATGATTTGTAATTATATGGTTAAGTTAACGTCTTTAATCTAGTAGGATAAACAAAAAGCTTAAAAGTGTGTATGAGAATAAATGCTGAAATGTAAATTGAATGGTAAGCATAGTAAGAAATAAAGAAATTGTAAAACTTTCATAAACTGGAATAAAATATGGTGTTTACACATACATTTCCAAACAAATCTCTTTTTCTCTTTCACACGAGTATTCAGAGTATTTTCAGTGGAATTTTCTATATAAATTTTCACACATTAAAACTTAACAAATGCTACCCTATTTATACAAAAATAAAATAACTGCTAACTAACGGAAAAATTCTTAAAACTTGACATTTGGCTTTCTGCATGTTCCTAAAACCTCCACGTATTCATTTGCCAAACAAAACCAAGGTTCAAACTTCTCCTTAAGGCTGAAACAACACACCCTTCACCATGTTGAAACAACAAGATATCATCTCATGTGTCGAACTGTCGAATATCCCAATATTACTTGTCGAATTGTCGAATGCTTTAACTTTATTTTCCTTCTTTTGCATATCTCGTCGAAAGTATCATTTCACCACTAATCCTTCGCCATAATGCATATAAAATTTCAACTAGTAAGAACATATTCATTATAAATAACCCATTTTGGCTTGTAATCCAGACAATTTGATGGATGCAAGTTGTCATGTCCTGAAATATCCTGCTAGCATTGCCTTTCAAATATTGACGTGATAGTCACAACTGTCGAAATCAGTACCACATAATTTCAAGTAAAAACAATCCATGATACACACTAGTTGTTGTCGAACATTATCAGTTGATTTTAGTGCTCTGTTATTGACAAAGTTTGTTGTAGCACTAAAATGCATCCTCATTGTTTTGCTCGTAGGCATAACATACATTTAAGAATGTGAGATGATCTTTAAAACCCTAGTGTCGAAAATACATGCATACAAATTGCCCCCCAGCAAAGATGTTTTCGACTGTCTTTTGGAGAAACCATCACTTATTGTCGAGTCATGTTTCGACTCCATACTATTCACATTAATTACGCTGATTCCCAAAATCTTTTTTGTCAAATCCTAAGACAAAATAATCACCACACTTTTCCTAAAACACCATGTCTAACCCACGTTTGGACATAACCTCCATCACCCTGCATAGGATTGGTGTCAATCCTCATTTGTTGCTTTGGTTTGTCTCCAAACTTCAGTCTTCCATCCTGAATTGCGTTCTGAACAAGATCCCTAAAAAGGAAATATTGAGAAGTTTTATGACCAAGAAAGTTATGGTATTTGCAAAAACCTCTCTTTTTCTGTTGGTCAACAAGAGGTTCTTTAACTCCTGGTGGTCTTATTAACTAACCATCTTTAACCAACAAGTCGAAAATTTCGTCACACTTGGTGACGTCGAAAGTTTAAGTTCTTTTAGGAAACTTGTTATTCTTTTCTGGTTCAACTGGATTTTTTCCGTTCGACAGAGTTAGCATTTTGCAAGCGTATGGTGGACCTTGTTTCAATTCTGCCAAATCAATTTCTTGTTCGTCGAAGATAAGCGGTTCATCTTCGTCACCTTCGTCCTCTTGGCATATTCCTACATAGGCCACTCTCTCCTTTTTACTTTTGTTTGCCCTAAATTTCTCAGCTTTTAGTCTTTCAATTTGTCTTACCCTATATGCTAATTGTGTCATGTCTCTCAAATATTGGGTATCTAGTTTCTTTCTTATGGAATAATCTAGACCTCCTGCAGCCATTTCGACTAATTCTTGTTTTGGCACTTGTGTGAAACATCTTGCCTTCATCAATCTGAATCTATTTAGGTAATCATCTACGGGTTCTGAAAACTTTCTCTTAACACTGGCTAATTCCTTCAAACTTATCTTAGTTTGTCCCATGTAAAATTGTTCATGGAACAATCTTTCCAACCGAGTCCATGTATATATGGAGTTTGCTGGCAGGGATGTAAGCCAAGTAAACGCGTTCTTCGTCAAAGAACTTGGGAAGTATTTCATTCTTAGATTTTCATTATGGGTTATTTCTCCTGCTTCGATTAAATAACACATTATATGCTCTATGTTGGATTCACTAGTGTCCCATGAAAATTTGGTAAATTTGGGGATTTTCCACCTTGGAGGTAACTCCTGTTGTAAAACATATTCAGATAATGGGGAAGCATAGCTAGGCCTTTGAAATCCTACATTTACCCCATTTTGCGCCATTATTCTTTCGACCATGGCTGCCAAATTATTTTCGACATGCCAATTATTATATCGCATTCTCTGTTGCAAGACATCATCAACGTCTTGACCTTTCTGGATTAGTACCCTTCTAGGCTCTTGTTGAACAGGGACTTCGACACGAGGTTGTTCGACCACCTCTTCTTGGATACTAAGGTTGGCCTGATGATTGTTTAGAGGCCTCTGGTTTATTGTAGGCTCTTCTTCGACATTGATCACTTGGTTATGAATTACAGGTTCTCTCTGTCGAATCTGAGGGACACCAAAGAAATCAGCAATATGTGCCATCTGCGCTGCCAATACTTGATTTGTTTGGGTAGTATTTTGTATCAAAGGATTGAAAACTACTCCCATTTGTTGTGTCGGCATTTGGACCATATCATGATTACTTTCGTCCATTTGTTGTCGTATTACTTGCGTAGAATTATTTGTAATTGCTGGCATTTGGAAGCCTGGTGGGGGTTAATTCAATCTCATGTTCCCACTAGATCCTGATCCTTGTAATGGTGATGACCTATTCAATAAGGAATCAGAATAAATTGCAGATGCGTTTTGTAAATTTGCCATAGTGGTAGTAGGAATCCCATAAGGTCGTTCCCTACCAAAAAAAAGCATTGTGAAGTTCGTCACAAAAGGCCTGTGAATGTTTCCTATAGGGGGAGGCGTTTCTATGGACATTTGGGCCCCATGGAAGAAAAACTAGGCGCACTTTGAGACACTGCAAACGCAAGTGTTGACCCTGACGAAAAGGGTATGGCTTCTGACACAGAAACTGGCCCTGTATTTCCTCCAGTCGAAGGAGTGAAGGTAAGCACTGTATTATTTTCGTTCTGGTTATGTGGTGGATTTGACATTCTTCTTACTCTAGTTCTTTTTGGTCTCTCTATGTCAGTTGCGGCTAATTTACCGCTTCTCATAATCATACAACGTAGTAAATGTTTTCAAATTAAGAGCCATTTTATTGAATTCTTTAAGAACTTTAGCATTGGTCCCATTGGGCGTGCCAATTTGTTCGCTGTAGATTTTGACGAACAATCTCGGGTTTTCCAATCTTACTAAATTTGGATAACTTGCAGGACCAACCAAACAAGTCCTAGGACACATGTGCTAAGATTCGAATATATTTTTATAAACTCTTAAGACAAACATTTTTTTTACTATTCTATATAGTTTCTTGAATCCTTTTTATTAAGAATGATTTGCAATTATATGGTTAAGTTAATGTCTTTAATCTAGTAAGATAAACAAAAAGCTTAAAAGTGTGTATGAGAATAAATGCTGAAATGTAAATTGAATGGTAAACATAGTAAGAAATAAAGAAATTATAAAACTTTCATAAACTGGAATAAAATATGGTGTTTACACATACATTTCCAAACAAATCTCTTTTTCTGTTTTACACGAGTATTCAGAGTATTTTCACTGGAATTTTCTGTATAAGTTTTCACACACTAAAACTTAACAAATGCTACCCTATTTATACAAAAATAAAACAACTGCTAACTAACAAAAAAATTCTAAAAACTTGACACTTGGCTTTTTGCATGTTCCTAAAACCTCCACGTATTCCTTTGCCAAACAAAACCAAGGTTCAAATTTGAACTTCTCCTTAAGGCTGGAACAACACACCCCTTCACCATGTCGAAACAACAAGATATCATCTCCTTTGTCGAACTGTCGAATATCCCAATATTACTTGTCGAATTGTCGAATGCTTTGACTTTATTTTCCTTCTTTTGTACATATCGTCGAAAGTATCATTTCACCACTAATCCTTCGCCATAATGCATATAAAATTTCAACTAGTAAGAACATATTCATTATAAATAACCCATTCCGGCTTGTAATCCATACAATTTGATGGATGCAAGTTGTCATGTCCTGAAATATCCTGCTAGCATTGCCTTTCAAATATTGATGTGATAGTCATAACTGTCAAAATCAGTACCACATAATTTCAAGTAAAAACAATCCATGATACGCATTAGCTGTTGTCGAACATTATCAGCTGATTTTAGTGCTTTGTTATTGACAAAGTTTGTTGTAGCACTAAAATGAATCCTCATTGTTTTGCTCGTAGGCATAACATACATTTAAGAATGTGAGATGATATTTAAAACCCTGGTGTCGAAGATACATGCATACAACGTCCCAATTCAATGTTGTGTAGAGAAGGCTCAAAGTGTTGGTCCAATTCATTGGGATCAATGGAGAGAACTTTCTCTATATGCTCCTCACTTGAAGACACATGTACAACTGGTCTCACGTATCTCGCAGAAACGTTATGCCTTTCGTAATGGGAAAGTCTTCCATTTTCCGGAGAATGCAGGACAGTTGACCAATGAATATGACCACGTGTTGGTCATCCCTACTTTCACGTAGGAATCTTGGAAGTCATCGATTATGGGCCTGAAGATACAACCCATAGTGGAAACCTTTGGCACATCGTTGGGGCTCAATGTAAATACCTTCTTCTTTGGGTGTGTCATGTAATTCACTTCATAATCCTTTGGTACTTGTCTTCTTCACTCTGAACTGACTTTAGCATCAGAGTGAATTGTAGGCACACCTTCCATTTCTCTGTGACCATAGAAGCCATTCATGACGTGTGTTGGCCATGACTTTTTCTAATCACATGCAAGATCAGTGGCTTCGTCTGTGGGTAGAGGCGGAAGCCCTCACCAAAATCACGGTGCAAAATATACTTTGTATTTACAAGAGTAACACACTTTCCCGATTTGGCGTTCCATAAGCGCTCGTCCCCGACAAGAGTTTTCAGGATTATGTTTCCAAACTTGGCACCAAACAACACTTCACGTTTGTCGAGCACCCGCAAACAATTGGGCAGGCCGAAGCCACGAATAGAGTGATCATACGTGGCCTAAAATGCAGGTTAGACAAAGTAAAAAAGAGATGGGTCGGGGAGCTACACAACGTACTCTCGGCCTACAGTACGACACTACACTTGATCACCGGGGATACCTCATTTCGACTAGCCTATAGAACCGAGGCAATAATCCTAGTGGAAATCAAATAAACCTCTAGGAAAACTGAATCTCCCCTCGATGAGGATATAAACGACGAGGCACTGAGAGAGGAGCTCGACCTTGTCGAAGAAATTCGATCAAGGGTAACTCTTCGCAAGGCCTCATTAAAACAAAAAATAACCCTGCGACTTGATGCCAAAGTCATAAAACGAGAGTTCCAAATCGTTAGTATTACGAAGAAATAAAAAAGATTATCACGAGGGAAAACTTGTCGCGGACAGGGAATGCCCCTATCGAGTCCATGCAAAAATGGCAAATGGGGCATACTACCTCGAAAACATACACGAGAAGAACTTGCTCAACCATGGAACTCCGAGAAACTGAAACAATATTACAAATGAGCCTAACAGCCGGTATACCCCATTAAACAACGACATGGTACATCCTGACCACGAAGGTGTGCTCGGTTACAAGCACAACATCCCAAACTTAAAACAAGAAGGCAAGTTTCCACTCCTTTGAGGAACAAATCCTTAGCAGGACGAGGAAACCTCAACCGAGATTTGTCGTCATCGTACCAGTGAGGTAGAGCGCCCAACTCGTGATTGAAGGTTCACGCCACGGGGTTAAGATATCGATCGAGATCTTTCCAGCGCTGTCAAGCGGAAGCCAACTCTGATTCCTTGACAAGTTCCCTACATTGTCAAGCACTAATTCTGTCGGCAAGACCCCCATACACTTAGCAAAAACAATTTACAAATGAACATAAATATTAACCAAGGAAACTAAATACTCGACGAGCAAAACATACAAAGGAATACACACACATATCAGAAAGTGAACTTATATTAGGAAAACGACCATGAAGGTCGATGATATCAAGGCATTACAACAAAATGGGCAAAATCCACTATTCAAATATTACAACAAAATTGCGGCACATAGGATGAATGAATACAAACAAAAAAAAACTAAGCATTGGGCTTCACCCTCATCGTGAAGCTCTCTTTCTTCCTTATCAACGCCTAAACCAACTAGAGCGACTACCTGGTCGTCGACCACCTGGTTCAGAAACCCAGTCCCTTTAGTGACAAGCTGGACTCCAGAGTTGAGAATTTGGACTTGAGCCACTACACTATTGAAACTCACCTCGATGGCATCCAAGCAATCTTGCTCGAGACTCCTAATACGGAAGATCATCTCACCCATGTAACAGCTCGGGGCCCTTGCAAGGCAATCCCGACACTTCCACCTCACGATCTTCTATACCCCCTCTCTCTAGTAGAGTTTTTTCCTTCTATGGGAATTAAAACTTGTACCCATGGGTTCAAGTACATGTTCACTCCATTCCCACTACCAATTGAGCTATTTGTAACATCCTAGAATACGTTCAAGATTACTGACTGACCCCACAAACCAACACAGGTCTTTTCAGCATGCTTTCACCCCACTCACACGCTTTCTGGGAAACTTCCCAGAAGGTCACCCATCCCTAAATCGCTCTAAGTTAAGCACACTTAACTGTGGAGTTCTTATGAAACAGACTCACGAAAAGAAGATGGGAATCAAACCTTGTACCCTGGGGGTTCAAGTACATGTTCAATCCATTGCCACTACCAATTGAGCTATTTGTAACATCCCAGAATGCGTTCGAGATTACTGACTGACCCCACAATCCAACACGGGTCTTTTCAACATGCTTTCACCCCACTCACACGCTTTCCGGGAAACTTCCCAAAGGTCACCCATCCCTAAATTGCTCTAAGTCAAGCACGGTTAACTGTGGATTTCTTATGAAACAGACTCACGAAAAGAATATGCATCTTATTAATATAGGTAGTACCAATTAATCCTTATAAGCCTTCCTTCAACCATGCATTTCCATACCTATATAGCCTCAGGATCCCTCTTATTCTGATGAGAATTCGGTTTTTTCTTAGAAGCTGCTAAGAGTGTATCATTATCATGCCTCATGCACCGACAATCGCTCCCTCACCAAGCTTCTAGGAGTGTCTAATTCGACAACCACTCCCTTGCACTCGGGTGTTACATGCCCATCAACTTCCATTTGGTTCGTCCCCGAACCACATCGTACTAGTAGAAGTCTGGCTCAGATACCATTTGTAAGATCCCATATTACGTTCGAGATTACCGTCTGACCCCACAAACCAACATGGGTATTTTCACCATGCTTTGACCTCACTCACACGCTTTCCGAGAAACATCCCAGAAGGTCACCCATCCCTAAATTGCTCCAAGTCAAACATGCTTAACTGTGGAGTTCTTATGAAATAGGCTCCCAAAAAGAAGATTCATCTTGTTGATATAGGTAGTATCAATTAATCCTTATAAGGCTTCCTTTAACCATGCATTCCCACACTTGCACAACCTCAGGATCCCTCTCATTCCGATGTGAATTCATTTTTTCTTAGAAGCTGCTAGGAGTGTGTCATTGTCATGCCTCGTGCACCGACAACCAATCCCTCACCAAGCTGCTAGGAGTGTCTCATTAGACAACCACTCCCATGCACTCGAGTGTTACAACCCCGAGTCGGAAAGCTTCTCTCCTCGTCAGTCTCATCCTCGGCAGGTGTCGCTGGAATTTCCAATTCTACGATCCTTGCTTCAAGGATCATCTTCTCCTCATCTACCTTGGCCATCGCCTCCTTCATTTCGTCTAGCTCAGTGAGAAGCCCGACTTGTATCTCATACTTTTCTTTGTAGTTGACGAAGGCATTCTCCACCTTAATCTTTTTCGTTTCGAGCTTTGTATTCAATGTCTGCAACTTTTCCAGCTCGACAATAGGACAATTCTCCTCGTCATTAAGGCCAGGTCCGTCTCCAAAACCCTCATCACAACGGCCACATCCTGAGACAATGTCTTCCTCCTAGCCACCTTATCAAGGCCTAGGATGGCATTCAACTCTGCCTTAGGCACGACCAAAGAGTGGCCCCCCTCAAATAGCCCTTTGTTAAGATAACAAGGGGTAACACGACCTTTTCCATAGTAGCATCTTCCATGAGATCGACAGTCCCAAAGTCCACCCCTCAACGCATTTTTTGGCTAAAGTATCTTATTGAGAGGGAAACTGACTCCCCCTGGGTGAAGAGGAAGAAATACCAGTGACGGGATCAACCTTGGACTACTCTTGAATTTGGCCGACCGAACTCTTTGCAGCTTTCTTTATGACCTTTCGAGCATTTTCCTTAGCCGTTGTTGGTTTGACCATGCATTCATAGAGGTTAGCCATTTAACCTGCAACAAATGAAAAGGCACATGTTAGGATATTGAGGGAAAATAAGTGTAAGCACAACTTAAGAAAAACAATCACCTAAAAGCACTAAGGCACCCTCGACGAAACCATAGTCGAGGATCTCCTTGGTATTAATGAGTCAAGCCTCGTAAATAGGTTCACCGTCCTCGCCAAGGATGACACTCTGATTCTTGGTCATGCATGCAACAGTGACGAAGCTGTCAACAAACACCACGACTTTGTCATAGGAAAGTTGGTCCTCGGCATCTAGGTCATTAGGCTTGGTGATATAATGATTCGTGCCTTTATGAAAATGGGTCATCTGCTAGTAAAGGAGAAACTTCGACTCCAACTGCATCACCTCCTCCCCTTCCTTATAACGGCATACGCTACCGTCTTCCTTGAGCACGAGCACACATTCAAAAAAGCAGTTAAGAACTGCCTCCGACACAAGATTAATTAGAAAGTACATATCCTTAATGGTATGGATGAAGTCCATGTACGTCCTGGATAGTTTCCTCAGCTGCTTTAAGGACACCTAATTGTGTTTCCCGTTCGAAGATTTTCGTTGAAGGTGGAAAACGGGAGAATAAGGGAAGGGTAGCATTGATCTCGAGATGCTAACATACGATCTCGAATGCCCAAATAAAAGCAATCACATTTAGATGCAATTGGGAAGGCGCAGAATCTAGCCAATTGAAGATTCCTACCTGGATGTCGCTGAGCGACAAATGATGCCCTAACTCCTTGAAGGAAAACTCGTACATTGCAAAATGTTCCCCCTGAAGGCCGAGAAGATCCACTCATCCTTTTTAGGTTTGTATACCTCCCAACTCTCCAGAGCCTCCGGATGCTCTAGTTCTTCAACAATGGTAAATGCATCCGCCAGATCATCGGCGAAGTGTGAAGTTATCCCACAAGGTTCCAATCCAACCTAAGCCAACTTGGGATCAATGATTGTGACAACCAATGAGGGTCCTCGACGTGATGAGCCATTTAACCTGTAAAGTATAGGAAAATAGTGAATTCGACGGTAAAACCAAATCCACCATTCCACTGCAAATCAAGTGAAAGGGAGATGAGAGGCTCGATGACATGTCCTCGAACAAAGCCCTTATTGGCAAGTACAGAATTGCGAGGACCTTTTCCTCGACATAAAACTTTATCATGAAATTCTGAACCTTCGCGGGGAAGATCCTACTCGATATGAAGAGTCATTAAAAATACACGATCTTCGCGGGGAAGGATCTCCTTGACATGAAGTCCCAAAAAAGCTCATGAAATTCATCGGAAAGTTCATGATCTTCAACAGAAACCTCACGATCTTCATCAGAAACTTCATGAACGTCATCTAAAACTTCACGAGTTTCATCGGAAACTTTAAGAGGATCATTGGAAGCTTCATGAGTTTCGTCGGAAAATTCATAAGATTCATCGAAAGGCTCATGGGTTTCATGAACTTTGTTAGAAAACTCATTAGAAAGTTCATGAGTTCCATCTGAGAAGTCACGAGTATACGGAGGCTGACGTTTGGAAATGGTAAAACCACCCTAAACACCAATATTTGCCGGAGCTATACAAAAAATGAAGAGAAATTCTACATCATAAGGCTAACACTAGCATTCAAACTAATTAGGGAAACAAAATCTTACTTAGAAGATTCGTGAAAGCTGTGGAAGTTGAAAGTGTGTTGACGACGTCAATGACGGCAGCGAAACTAACGTTGGAAGAGGGGAACTAAAATTCTGGTATCAGATATGAGATGTCGAATGAGATGTCATGCTATTAATATCTAAACACTAACAAGGTTAATAAAATATAAAACAAAATAATAATAACACAAGGAATTGTTAACCCAGTTCGTTGCAATCACATCTACATCTAGAGGCTACCAAGTCAGGAAGGAAATCACTATTAGTAGTATCAATTCAGAGTTAAACCACTCATTTTACACTCCTCACTTAATCACTACCCAATGGAACTTATATCAAAGTACTCTTAGATAAGAGACACCTCTCATTCCCCCCCCCCCAATCACACACAATGATAATCTCACCAAGTACAAGAATAGAAGACACACTTCAAGAACACATAACCATCACTGCTTCAAAGCTTAGGGGTGATTAACAAATTACAACTCAAAAATAGTTCAACCCTAATATCAAATGATAAAAGAGTGGCTCACAAATAATACAAACCCTAACACTCAAAAGCACAATGCTTCACAATATTATATTCTGCACACATTACAATAAGGTTTTGTATCCTATAAATAGAAAACATTATGAATGGGCTTGGATCAGATCAAATATATGAAAATATATGCTTCCATGATTTTCTAAAAAAATAAAAACTTAATATTCAAAAATATCTTCAAATATTTGAAACAGAACAACTTTTGTTAGTCAATCAATTCCTCCTTGATTTTTGCAACCTATTGAATCAATCACAAAAACAAATACCTGCTAAAAATATGCAAGAATCAAAACAAATCTTTCTGCATAAAGATGTCCCAGAACTGACAAACAGATGTTAAGACATCTGATATGACATCACACAAAAAACCTGCATATATGTTCTTCAAACATGTCAAAGACATCCTACATAACATCGGGAGTCAGCATAATGTTTTACTCCAAAAGAAACCAACCTAAGAACCTTCAATCTCACCCTTTGGCAAAATTTTGGTAAAAACATTCACAAAACCAGATTGTAATACCTCAAAATTTTCCCTCTCATTTCCTCAACATTTTGCACAACATTTTGCATTCATAAATTCATAAAATAAAATAAAAACATCGCATTATGTATAGCATAGCTGAGGCATAGGTATGTGATAAAGGATGGAGCAACTGAAGGCTATACAAAGGCAATCACAGGGCCACTAAGCTTCTCAACCTTGTGCAAAGGGTTCACGATATCCCAAAAGTCTTCATTTGAAGCCGCAAGCCATGGAAAGATGTGAGTTGATCAAAGGAGGCGAGCAGTGCAATATTTCCTGATGAAAAAGGCCAAATTAGGGTTTCATTTCTACGGGGCATCGGCATGAAGTTTCGATTCAAAGAGGATTCCTTTGTATTATATATGATGTCAAAGGCCTAGGGTTCAAATCTCGTCCACAAATTCATTTTGGAAGGGGTTCGACTGGCCAGACGACGGAAAATCGAGGAATCGGGGAAAAGGCAACCGAGCTAGGTAAAAAAGGTCGACTCCGGACTTTTAAGATCGAGATCATGAAATTAGGGTTACAATGATCCTATGGTTCAAATTTGGTCAAGAAATGATGGAGGAATCATAAAAAAATCAAAGGAGAAAATCATTTGAAAAGTGGTTGGTTTCACATTTCCCTCCACTTTTCCTTCCACTTTCCTTCCACACTTCCTTTCATTCTTTCCCTCTTTTTTTTCCATTTCAATTCCACTCCATTTCCCTTGGAAACTTCTACCATGTTCTACCATCTTCTAGAATGTTCCTTCTCCTAACCTAGCTCAATTGCTAAATCCTAACCTCATTAACAAACCATAATTTTGGATCCCAAGCCTAATTTTTGGGCCCCAAACCTAAGCCATATTTAATCCATTTTCATCCAAACCAAAGGGGAGGACACACACAATTTACATTTCCAAATTTTCATTCTCTCACAATCACTTTTTCTCTCTCACTTTTCCTACTTTTTCCCTCCCTTCACTAAAGCTTTTGGAATAAGCTCTTCAAGTTTCACATTGAAACTTGAAGATCTTGAAGCTTAGCCTCCAACCTCCATTGATTTTGTGGATTGTGGAAGAATAAGCTACTGAATTTTGTGAGGATTTTAGATTATCGGAAGCACACGAAGGTTCAAGCATCAAGAATGCATTTATTTTGCGGTTTCGCGGTTTTCTTGGTTTTCTCTTCGATCAAGCTCCGATTCTTGCAACAATTACCGAAGCACTTCTCCGCTTCGTAGGTTGGTGATCTAAATCACTTCTCCTTTAAGTTATTCTCTTCATCTCGCCATTTCGGCATTCTTTAATTGCTTTTCGTTTTGATTGCGATCGATTATGTTTCGTTATGTGTTGCTTGCGATTTGTGATTGTTAATGGATTAGAAGTTAAGGTGTAGATGGTAATAGGTTTTATCATGTGTTAATAAGCCCTAATTGAGTAGAAATTAGTGTTAGCATGTTCCTAGGAATGTTAGGGATCATTAGAAGTGAGTTGTGGCCAAAAGCACTTATTTCCTAACTTTTTTCACATTTTGGTTCAGTGTTAACCGGTTAACCATTTGGTTAACCGGTTAACAGGTGCGTATTGGCCACAAAACAGGGCAGTTTTAGGTTCGTTAACCGGTTAACCAATTGGTTAACCGATTAACGCTGTTAATTTTTTATTTTTTTGCTTATTTGATGGCTTAGTCCTAAGTTCTAGTGCCTCTAATGTTCATACATGTTTAGGTATTGATTTTAGGGAATTTTTGGGTCCATTTCCAGTAGCTCATTCCCCCATTTCGAGTCGTTTCGACGCGTTTCTGTTCATGTCGCGTATTATGCATTTTTGTGTTCCTTTGTGCATAGTTTGGTTTCTTGCATTTTGTTGCCATGTTTATGCATCATTTGACATGTGAATAATCATGTTGCATTTTGTTTTAACATATTTCACATTGCATTAAATCATTTGGCATTTCATTGTATCAAGATATGTTGCATTTGGCATAATCATGTATGTATGAGCATTTGGTTGCCTTTGGTTGTATACTTGATCATAGCATTCACATCAATTCAATTCTGAATTTTGCATTGAGTTTGACATTCTTGTTAATCTAACATATTGCATGTTCATAATCAATGATCATCATATTCATATGCCATATTCATGTGCCACATTTTGTATTACTTGTTGCATAATCAACCATGTGATGCGTTCTTGCATAATCCTTCAAAAATGGTCATATTATTTCAATTATGTATGATGATCCATGTTCATGATGAATTTAGTGCATGTTTTATTGAGTTTGAGCATTAAAAAATGAAAATAACCAAATCTGGATTTTGCATTTCATAGCTGTTTTTGCATATAGGTGCTGTAAAATGTATGTTGTTTGTTGTGTAGTTCATGCTGTTTGTGACTTTTTACACCTACATTTTCATGCTGCATGCTGGATGTAAAAAATTGCTTGGTATTATGCACTGTTTTCATGGTTGTTTGGGTAATATGGGCTGTAGTAAGAGCTGTATTTTTTTGTCTAAGCATTTTTTTAGTTCTTTAGAATTAAAATAGAATTTAGATAGAGTCCTAGAGTCATTAGGATTTAATTAGGGTTTGTTTACCTTATTCCTTTTTAATAAAAATGTACATTAACCTTTGTTTTGTAGAGGGGAAGATTGAGGTAAGCTTCCTTCACCTTATCCTTTATTTTTTATGCATTTTCTTTATGCATTTAATTCATTTCCTTTCTTTGCATACTTGTGTTTGGTAGGATTCCCCATTGTTAGGACCAACTTATCTTCCTTAGGAAGTAAGTTGCATCCTTTTTCTTCTTTCTTTTCCTTTTCTCTTTAGGATTAGAAAAACTTCACAAACCATTAGGATATCCCTTTTGTATATGATAACTAACTTAGGGTGGTGTCTTAGTCCCCTTAGTTTTTTCCTGTTGCAACTTGAGTCTTTCTTTCTCACCACACAAATAAAAATAATAAAATACCTAATAAAGGTTGAATGTTCTTATATGCCACGAGACTTTGTTGCGGAGTGCTTATACACGTCCTGTTTCGGGGCGAGGTGTAAGTATTTACCGCGATGGATAGGTCTTAGTATGAGAATGTTCACAAACAAATTCAAAACATTTCTCATAAAAAAGACAAAAACAAATAATAAGCGACTATCCTGCGGGAACTTCTCTTTCTCATCTCATTCATTCTGAACGTGAACTCGCGACGACTTGTCTCACATGCAAGACGGTAAACGCACTCGTACCAGACGAGCCTGCAACACCTGAGCATAGACATACGCAGTTCAAGCCATAAAAAACACAAACAAAAAGTTCCCGCCTGGTTAGGTGAACTACGTCGACTCTGATCCTCATTATCCCGATGAGGTACGTAGGCAGCAGGGCAGGGCCCGTTCGAGCACATTCTTTATTTTCCCTACATTTTCCCCATTCTTCATTTCCATTTTCTTTTCCAATTCCCTTTCTCCTTTTCCATTCCCATTCCAGTTCCAGTAGCAGTTTTATTCAGTAGCTTTATTTTCTCACCCTTTGAAACAAACAAACAAGCGTGGATCCTGTCGGGTACGACGGACGATCTGGGGTGCTAATACCTTCCCAGGTCGTAATCGACTCCTGAACCCAGATCTTTGGTTCGCAGGACCTTGTCCTTTCCTTCTTCCTCAGGTTTGTGCAGCATTACCTTTCCCGTTCCTTCGGGATAAAAATGCCTGGCTGGCGACTCTACCTTTTCCACGCCACTTTCGCGTTTGTACTAGGATGAAAATCCTGGGAGCGACACAGATAAACAAAAAAGCATATAAAAATAGAGAACAATGCAACAGAAGAAAAAACCTGGTTAGCACATGTTAGAACATCTGGTCAGACATCACCCAAACATAACAACTTTACCCCTCAAACAAAAACCAGTCTGATAAGTTTTAAGCTCTCCAAGATAGCTCCAAATCATCTCAGATTAGGTTAGCTCCAGATTAAATTAGTAGCTCTCCCCCTTTTTAGCCATAATATGTCAAACACATAAGAGGTTAAGAAAGATGAAATAAACATCATATCAAAATATCCGGTACATACCATTCAATCAAGGTACCGAAAAAATCCAGGGCATAGCCCAAAAGAAAAGGTAGAACAAAAACTGAATAAAATCAGTCTTCATTAGCATAAGCACCATCATCAGAAGCACCATCATCAGAAATATTGACCATGAACTCTTTTACAAGAATTTCATAACACTTAGCAAAACCTGTAACAGTTTTCAATAGACCAACAAAAGAAATAAGCTCTATCACTTCCTTGCAATCCAAGGCATCTTTACTTAGCTCTCTCTCAAGGGCCAACCTTCTTTGGTACACATACTTCAATTTGTTCACACTATCAACATAGTTAAAGGAGATATTGTCCAATGGAGCATCAGAGACCCTTACAACAGTCTTTTTAGTGGTAGCTTTCTTCACAAGAATGATGTCTTGAATATCATCTTCAACATCATAGTCTGATTCAGAATCAAACACAACAACCTTTCTTTTCTTTGTAGCAACCTTGCTTCAAGGCTTAGGAGGACCAACAACCTTCTCTATACTGCCCTTAGCAGGGGATACATCAATAATATATTTGCCTTTCCTCTTTAATATTTTGGCAGTACCAGGATTCACACTTTTGATCAACTTCTCATCAGAGGGAAAGTTGTCAACATCCATAATGTTTATAGCATCAGAATCCTTCACACCAGATGATGTCACAACATCTGGTTCAACATCAGGTCTGACATCTTCCAAAATAAAGGAGGCTAGCTTGTGGATATTCTCAATAGAGTTATCCTTCTTAGCCATAGCCATATCAACATTCGTATCAGCAGTAGAAATAGTTTGGGGAGGGGCTATTTAGGACAGAGGTCTAGTTATGCCATGAACTTGACGATTTTCACTCAAAACCCTAGAAACACTCCTAGACTTCTTATGATCGACGTCTGCGTAGAGCACAATTGATAGAGGGGCAACATCAATAGCTTTGTCAGATGAAGAGGAATCACTTGATGAAGATGAGTGAACATGTTGAGACATCTCGAATAATTTGAGTATGGAGATTCTCTGAACAAACTAACTTCTTTTTCTGATGAGAGTAGTGCACAAATGTGTGAGATAATTTACAAAATAGGGATAATGTGTGAGAAAGCAAACTTGGTAAATTTGAAATGGTTGCAGTTGGAGCCTTGAAGTGACTTGAATAACATTCCCACACAAATTTAATTACTATAGATCCTCATGAATACAAATTCCTAATTTACCCCTTAAAATCTCAAATTGATTATCATCCAAAGCTTTAGTAAAAATGTCATCCAATTGTAAATCAGTGGCTACATGTTCTAAGGCAACAATCTTGTCCTCAACAAGCTCTCTAATGAAGTGATGACGAATATCAATATGCTTGGTTGTGTTATATTAAATAGGACTTTTGGATATGTTTATAGCACTTAAGTTGTCACAGTACAATGTCATGACATCTTGTGGAACATTGTATTCTGTTAGCATCTGCTTCATCCAAACCAACTGAGAACAACTACTTCCAGCTGCTATGTACTCAGCCTCAGCTGTAGATAGAGAGACACAATTTTACTTCTTACTGAACCAAGATATCAGATTGTTTCCCAAAAAGAAGAATCCTCCATATGTGCTTTTTCTGTCATCATCACACCTTGCCCAATCAGCATCACAATAACCAATTAACATTAAGTTAGATCCATATGAGTATAGCATACCATAATCACATGTGCCATTTACATACTTCATAATTCTCTTCACTTGGTTGATGTGACTCACTTTGGGTTCATCTTGATATCTAGCACATACACCTACAACAAATGCAATGTAAGACATACTTACTGTGAGGTATAATAGGCTACCTATCATACTCTTGTACAAACTTTGATCCATATTCACACCCTTTTCATCTTTGGAAAGCTTTAGATGAGTAGGAGCGGGTGTCCTCTTGTGACTAGCATTCTCCAATCCAAACTTCTTAACTATATTTTTGGCATATTTACTCTGAGATAGGAATATAAAGTCCTCCATTTGTTTGACTTGTAGACTAAGAAAACAGATTAATTCACCAACAAGGATCATCTCAAATTCAGATTGCATCTGTTTGACAAAATATTGAACCATTTCATCAGACACCCCACCAAAAACAATATCATCAACATAAATTTGAGCAATCATGAGCTTCTCTCCTTTTTCTTTAACAAATAGACTCTTGTATATACTACCTTTTCTGTAACCATTTTCAATAAGAAATTATGTAAGTCTCTCACACAAAGCTCTTGGAGCTTGTTTCAATCCATACAGAGCTTTCCTCAACTTATCACATGATTAGGTAAATTTGGATTAATGAGTCCTTTAGGTTGTTCCACATAAAATTCCTCATTTAAGTATCCATTCAAGAAAGCACTCTTAACATCCATTTGATACAACCTGAAATTTAGTATGCAAGAAACTCCTAAGAGTAATCTTATAGATTCAAGTCTAGAAAAAAGAGCAAAAGTTTCATCAAAATCAACTCCTTCAACTTGAGTATATCCCTGAGCAACCAATCTTGCTCTATTTCTGGTAACAACTCCCTTTTCATCATATTTGTTCTTGTAAACCCACTTAGTTCCAATCACATTTGTTCCTTCAGGCATTGGAACCAGATCCCAAACTTCATTTCTCTTTAATTTCCTTAACTCTTCTTGCATAGCATTGATCAGAACTCATTAGTTAAAGATTATTTAACATTTTTGGGCTAT
The DNA here is from genome assembly GCA_963966055.1 of Lathyrus aphaca. Classification (NCBI taxonomy): domain Eukaryota; kingdom Viridiplantae; phylum Streptophyta; class Magnoliopsida; order Fabales; family Fabaceae; genus Lathyrus; species Lathyrus aphaca. Next base: position 26,175,668 of record OZ014521.1, on the reverse strand, counting down.
ATTTTTGACACAAAACATTAGTTAGATATGATTTCCCTTGTTCTGGTAGTGACTCCAACATTCAGATCTCGTATGATAAGATCTTTAGAATGATCTTTCTGAACCCTGATAGAAGGACCCTTGTTGACCTTACTAGCTTCAGACTCAGAACCATAGGGTTGTACATCAATACTTTTGTCATCAGTTTCTGTAGGTGTTTCATTCTAAGATGTTTCAACATCTTCTAGGTAATCAACTTCCTTGTTCAAGTTTTGATCATCAACAACTAAATTTATGGACTCCATCATTACTTTAGTTCTGGAGTTAAAGACTCTATAAGATCTGTTGTTGGTTGAGTATCCCAGAAATATCCCTTCATTACTTTTTGGTTCTAATTTTCTTCTTTGTTCATGATTGTCGTACCTCGAAAAAATACAATCCTCGCGAAAGACGCGGAAAAAAATACAAACAGAGTCGCCACCTAATTTTGTTTATTCTAACGAAAGAAAAGGAAAATATAGATAAAACCTATAAGGAAAGAACTTGGTCGCTGGAACCAAATTCTAGGTTTGGGAGTCGGTTACGCAAGAGGAAGGTATTAGCACCTCTTACATCCGTTGTATTCAACGGGAACCTCTTAGTCTAGTTTGCGATCGGGTCTTAACTTATGCTAAATGTCTTCTTAAGGGTAAATGATACGTTATGGAAAATGGGTAGTTTTAGTCCTAGGGTTCTCGACAAGGATTGAGATCCGTGTGCCTACGTATTCCCTTATGCAATGGGAAAGTCATAGCCTCGTAGTTCGTGGCGCTAATTTTGGTTGGTTGGTTTGTTCATTTTAGGGACGACAACTGCTCACGTGCATGACAGATGCCTCACACAGAAACAATTGAGGAAAGGCATCGGAGATCCGACAACTTTCTTTTACACCAATTAAAAAAGTGTTTGATAGTCGTTAAATATCTTAATTTTGAATTAGGAAAAATGGTCGTTCGTTCTTTGATTTTGTTTTAAAAAGTGTCAACTGCTCACATGCGTGACAGATGCCTCACACAAAAACAGTTGAGGAAAGGCATCGGAGATCTGACAACTTTCTTTTACACTAACTAAAAAAAGTGTTTAGTAAATGTTAAGTGTTTTAAAGTTAAGAGGTGTCAACTGCTCGCCTACGAGACAGATGCCTCATATTCAAACAGTTGAGGAGAAACATAAAAGATTCCACATTTCTCTTTTACACCTTTAAGAAAATGACTCGATGTTAGATCGAGGTTTACGTTCGTATAAGACAATTTAAGTTTCAGGTAAATTAGTACGGATAACCTAATGGACTAGGTTAAAGTTTATGGCGAGGCACGATGCGTTCGACTTACAAGGGTTCAAAATAATTGCGAGGCACGATGCGCTCGACTTTGCAATAAATGGAACTTGATATGTGGATCAAGTGCTATGAATGGCTATGGAAAACAAGCGTGATACGTTCATTTAATTAAATTGTTTTTGATTTTAGGTGTACTAACAAAAGATGTTAGCCTTCATAGAAAACCGATTAGATATAATCGATCAACTACCACTCATTGTAAGAAAGCCCAAGAGAAGTCGTGCAATGGGTGCGAGTGTTAGGATAAGGTTGATGGCGATCATAGAATGAACGACTTACGTGCAGGTAAAGTGTATGTGATTATATATTTGGCGTTGGACCAAGAGATTTCGCTCATTTTTGAAATGATTAGTCTTAATGTGCGTCCGTATTTTACTTAGCAATTTATCGTCAAAGTGCAAAAGTAAATCACACAAGTAAGCATGGCATATTATGAACATATGGCTAAACCACAAGCAATGATAATCAAGCAAACACAAAGCACACGTCGATCACAGAAAGAATAATCAAACCTAATTCTAATGTGAATGCTTATGTGAAAATAATATAAATGTTAAGATATTTTATTTCTAAAAAAGAATTATCAAAAATAAAATGATGAAAAGCTTAAGACATAGATGTCACAAGAACAAATCCTGGTTTTATTATTTTTTGCAAAAGTCTTAATGAAGCAAATCTTATTATTTAAAAGAAAAGGAAATAGATTTAAAAAAAGAAAGAAAAACATATGGTCTACAACAAGGATTAAAAGCCCAAAAAAGATAAAACTTAACTAAGTTGGTTTGGATCCTTGGCGATCTGGATCATGTTAAAGGCCCAATGGTTCATTAATCATAAACAAAAGAAAACCAAAAGACAAACCCTAGCCGTTACCTACATTGCTTAGACAAGACATATGAAAAGAAAAAGAATCAGAGTAATAAATGTTGCAGATAAGTACCAGCATTGGGCCATGAAGAGATTGCCGACACACACAATACTATTTTAAATGACTTACTTTAAATGATTTTAAATAAAAATACGGTGAAAATAAAAGGAATCCGCAGGATCCTGTTCATAGAAACCATTCATTCCTCTTCTTTCATTCATCATCGTTCTCACTCTCAAACCCCAATGCGAAACAAAACCTAAACAAACCACTCTAAACCCCCGTCTCAATCGATTCGACTCAGTCGATCACAACATCATCATCATCGCAAAATACCAACATAAACAAACATACCATCATGAAAAAAACCTAATCCCTGAATCGTAAACATTGAGCCCACCAAATCGTAAATCTCTAACCTCAAATCTAAACCCACACAAACAAACCCTAACTCATCACAAATTCAACGAAATCAAACAAACAGAGGAGAATTTCAACTCAGAATGAAATGGAAGGCAAGAAACAAGTTTTAGAGTGGTGTATGCATACCTGAATCGGAGAAAAATCCGACCTCAAGCTTTATCGTGAAAGGTATTCGTCGATTTCTTTTCGTTTGATATCTCTGTCTCACGTTCTCCTCCTTTTCTTCGTTTTTGTTGACAACTGGTTCAAATGGGAGAGGTTGAGCTCTTCAATCTCTGATTTTCAATTTGAAAATCAGAGTTGAATTAAATGTGATGAGCTTTCGTATTTAGGGTTTCTGAGGTTAATCTATACTTTCCGCCGTTTTCTATTTTTTAGGGTTTTTGTGCTCAGGTCCTTTCAATGATTGCAAATGATTGGTTTTATGGTGAGAATATTTGAGGCTGATACGTGTGAGTGAGGATGAAAAACGTGCGAAAAATCGTGAAATTTGTGTGGATGATCATGTGTGAGGATGAGTTGTGCTTTCGTAAAACCCTAAAAGAATATCCCTTTTGTGATTTTGTGTGGTCCCATTTTTGTGTACAATCTTGGATTTTGTCTGTAGCTGTAACACAGTGGGAGAACTGACTTTAGTTAAATGTTGCGGATAGCAAGAGTCGCCACCGACTTTTATTTTATCCAAAAGGAAAGGACATAAAAGAACAGGAAAGACCTTAAAAAGATTTTGAGTTCGGGGGGTAGGTTATATAAAGGGAAGGTGTTAGCACCCTTTATATCCATGGTTATCCATGGGCTCTTAGTTACTTAGCTCACTTTAAATTGTTTTTGAGAAAGGTGTAGTGTGTGATTAAAATTTTTATAAGTACTTTATAATGATCCTCGTATGGATGTATATAAAGACTTTGTTTTGAAAATTTGTTTGAAATGTGAAGTGTAATGAAGTATTTTGAAGAAAAGTGAGCAAGTACTTAAGAGGAACCTACCCTATACTAAATCTTTATTGTTCTTATATGTTCTTTCAATGGTAAGACTATCCCTATTATTAAGGAATAGGTAGTCATTACCTTGGATGTTATAAGGGACATATGAAGGGACATTTGTGTTTAGGCAACTGTAAGGTGTCTTAGCAAAATGAAGGGACTTATCATCTTTTATTCGAAGGGACAAGATCATTTACCGTAGGCAACATCGAAGGGACTTGATCTTATAATCCTAAAAGGGACTTGATGATATTTTATGAAAAGGGACTTTGCTTTAAGACACCTTACTTGACCTTATAGTTAGGCAACATGAGGAATACCCTTAGAAAGTGTAGGATGGCGATCAAAGATCGACTTACGTGTGTGAGTGTTCATATTCATATATTTATCTTAAGTAAGTCATTCTAAATTAATTTTAATTTACAAACATATTATCACTCCCTATAATTACTAACCATGGCAAGAATATTTATAAACAATAAAACAATAATAAACTACGACTATTACAAGGCTTTTGCAGTTACATTATAATAAAACAATTGAATAATAAATATATAATAAAATAAACAATAACTAAAAGGTTAGTGATAAAATAATTATAAGAAGAAAAGGTTAGCACAAATATACAAAAATATATAGAATTTAAAAGAACATTTTTAAATTAAATAAGCAATTTTAAAGAATTTTTAAAAGAAAATAAGATGATGAGAATAATAATAAACCATAAAATAAATATTTACAAAACAAGATTAACTATTTAATTATATATTAGAAAAAACTAATTAAGTTTAAATAAAAAAAAATTAGGGTTAGAAATTAGGGTTTGAATATTTAAGGTTTGAATATAAAATTAAGGTTTGAATATTTAATTAAAATACTAATTGATTTATTTACAAATTATACATGAAAATTAAAATTACATGTAAAAATATATTATGAAATTTATGAAAATAAAATTTTAATTAATTTTAATATAAATTTTTGTTAGTTAAATATAAAACAAATTCAATTATAATAATAATATATAATAGAAAAATAATAATTAGAAAAGAAAATAAGAAAACAAAGTTTTTAAAAAAAATGGGGAGGCCTGGATTTGAGCCCAGGACCTCCCCTTTACCTGGAGGGGATCAAAACCACTGGGCTAGCGCACGCTAGCTGATTAATGAATGGCTCAAAATCATCATATAGCAAACCTGTAAAATAAGAGAAAATTTCCAAAAAATTCACAAAGCCAGGATTCGAACCCTGGTCATTGGCCTCCCACACGCGCATCCTTACAAACTGAGCCAGACAACATTAGTTGAAATAAAACAAACATAAATTCTAAAAATATTAAATCTAAAATTCAAATTTCAGATGGCGCCAAGGAGGTCATCTTCTACCTCTGGAATTCGCAGGTTTTCCTGCGAATTCTCTTGCGATTTTCCCTGCGTGTTCAAACCTACGATTTCTCAAACATCAAGCAAACAGTGAAATTTCTTTAAATTAGTTAGTGCAATGCAATCCTTGAGGTCCATACAATCTAACCATGTCCTCTAAATTCATTTATATTTGATAAATTATAAAACGCTAAAAGAGGTCCAGAAACCCTAGCTATGGCCGAATTGATTTTAGGCAGTGAAACTCCAATCCGTTGATCCAGATATGATCTAAAGCTTATCACAAACAAGAAAACAACATCAAAAATCATTAACAATACATGAATAATTGGAATCGAAAATTTGCAATTTCAAGAACAAAGTGGATTCGGGCCAGTCATATGAGCATGATTTGGATGATTATAATGATGCAAACATGTTCAGTGATGGTCCAGGAACAATTTGCCATCTTCAAATCACCTTAAAAGCAACAAACTTGAAGAATCCGAATTTCACTTTTGGATGAACTTTTGAAATTTGAAAGGTGTTCTTGAGGCTGCCAATTTGTGTCCTCTTGTGTGCTTTATGTTGTTTTTATATCATGTGATGAAATTAGGTCAAGAAACTAGTCCATCCTTTGGACTTTTTGATCCATAGAGATTGAAAAAGATATGACTTTAAAAACATTGAAAACTTGGATATCTCATTGCTATTTTTGAATGATCTGATTTTGTATGATTTCAATCACCTCTAAATGAACATTAAGACCTTCTAGAACCAAAATCAAATCAAATATCCATCCTTTTATATTTTATTTTAATTTAAAATGATTTTTAATATAAAAAATCATAATAAATAAAATAAAATGAATAAAAATATGAATAAATAAGTTTTAATTCATGCATGATGTCATGGAAGTGTTTGGATCATAAAAAAGCAAGCCCATTTGGAGAATTATGGTTTTAAGACCCCATTTGCTTCATAAACCTCTCAAAAATTTCCCAACTTTGCAAGGGCACAAATCCTTCAATTTTAATGCTATGAAAGTGTTCTTGGACATTTTAGAAAGATTAGAGAGTCCTCTAACCAACCTTTTTGGTCTCATGTCCATATCTTTTACCATTCTCAAGTTATGTTCTTTGGAAGTTGTTGACTTTTTGTTGACTTTTAAAAGGACTTATAATGTCTTAGCTCATACCTTCCAAATGAAGCATTTTTGGGCTTGGCTTGTGAGACACAAAGTTGTAGATAATTCAATTTCCTTCAAAATGAGATTTGGATGGAAAAAATTTGATGAAGCATGTGAAAGTTATGGCTGGTCAAAGTTCAGTTGACTTTTCCTATGAAAACCCTAATTTAGAAACTCCTGATTCTTGATGATCTGAAATCTCCTTGATGAATCATGATCAACCCTTGATAAAATGATGAATTTTACTTCATATACTTGATGTTGGCAAAAAATCATGAAGTTTGACTTTGGTTTGACCACAGTTGACCTCAGTTTGACTTTTTAACTACTTTGACTGATTTTAGCCTATCTGATCATCTGACTGAGCAAATCTTTTGGGAAAGTCTTGAAACTTGACATGGGGATTCTTGAATACGTATAGGATGCAATTAAGCTCACTTGAAGTCTTGGAAGTCCATTTAGCCTGATGAAAGTCAAAAACCTGGTTTAGGATGCCTTGCTTAGGAGGATGCATTGTCTGAGGGAATTGCCAAACTTTCTGACTAATTGTGAACCTTGTGAACCTCATGAGATGTCTTGTGAACCTTGTGAACCTCTTAGTACACAATGTCTTGTCTTGGTGAGGGCAAATTTTGGGGTGCAACAGCTGCCCCTGTTCAATTTTCTGAAACCTGAGGGGTTAGATTGGTATATGTGCCATTCGTGACCTGGAAGGTTGAAGGGGATTGAACACAAAAGCCCAAAAATTTGCACTCGCCGGTGCGTAAAGTAAAGCTGATGATTAATTGTATGTGCTTGAGTGGGCTTGAAGATGCCACTTGGAAGAACTGGAGATGGGCTTATAGATGCCATCCATAATATCAGGAGATGATAATATCTTGATGTTAATACTAGATATCAGTACTAGGTCTTCGTATAGGCCGTCTCTGAATCGTTTATGCAACATGGTTTGAATAGACCAGTAGAAATAAATCTTCGTGACGATTATCTCTTCTGAAAATATCCTGGATTAGGGAATAGATCTTCGTATAGACCGTTTGCCTACTCTCCAAGGACAAAAGAATATTAGGATTAATTCTTCTGAAAATATCTTGAACTAGGGAATGGATCTTTGTACAGACCGTTTGCCTACTATTCAAGAACAAATAGATTAAATCTTCTGAAAATATCCTGGACTAGGGAATAGATCTTTGTACAGACCGTTTGCCTAATATCCAAGAACAAATAGATTAAATCTTCTGAAAATATCCTTGACTAGGGAATAGATCTTTGTACAAATCGTTTGCCTAATACCCAAGAACAAATAGATTAAATCTTCTGAAAATATCCTGGACTAGGGAATGGATCTTGTATAGACTGTTTTCCTATTATCCAAGGACAAAAGAGTATCAGGATTAAGTCTCCTGAAAATATCCTGGACTAGGGAATGGATCTTGTATAGACCGTTTGCATACTATCCAAGGACAAAAGAGTACCAGGATTAAGTCTCCTGAAAATATCCTGGACTAGGGAATGGATCTTTGTACAGACCGTTTGCCTACTATCCAAGGACAAAAGAGTATCAGGATTAAGTCTCCTGAAAATATCCTGGACTAGGGAATGGATCTTTGTATAGACCGTTTGCCTAATATCCAAGAACAAATAGATTAAATCTTTTGAAAATATCTTGGACTAGGGAATAGATCTTTGTACAGACCGTTTGCCTAATACCCAAGAACAAATAGATTAAATCTTCTGAAAATATCCTGGACTAGGGAATGGATCTTGTATAGACCGTTTGCCTACTATCTAAGGACAAAAGAGTATCAGGATTAAGTCTCCTGAAAATATCCTGGATTAGGGAATGGATCTTGTATAGACCGTTTTCCTATTATCCAAGGACAAAAGAGTATCAGGATTAAGTCTCCTGAAAATATCCTGGACTAGGGAATGGATCTTGTAAAGACCGTTTGCCTACTATCCAAGGACAAAAGAGTATCAGGATTAAGTCTCCTGAAAATATCCTGGACTAGGGAATGGATCTTTGTACAGACTGTTTGCCTACTATCCAAGGACAAAAGAGTATCAGGATTAAGTCTCCTGAAAATATCCTGGACTAGGGAATGGATCTTTGTATAGACCGTTTGCCTACTATTCGAGGACATCTTGAGTAATGATTAAGTATCAGTGTTAGACCTTCGTATAGATCGTTTCTGACCTGTTGTGAATTGTTGATATTGTTTTATCTGCATATAACTATCCTGCAAAGAAAAGGTTAGTTTATGCAATATGTGTGCATGTATGACATGGTGCATCTAAGTAAATGTATTATGCATTATGGATGTGTTTGCTATGATATGATGTAAATGATGTATATACGAATCATGCAGCCTGAAGCGTCTGGATATCTTTGTATAACAACTGATGTCTAGGGAAAATAAATCTCGATTCATTGCTGAAGAATATGAGGAACTTGTTCCCGTCTTGTTTGATAGTATGGTATTAATATCCTCCCGTCTTCGTTCGTCGTACTTCTATTGAAGGAATAAGTTCCTGAGTATCCCGACTGAGGATAAAAGAGATGGACATAAATTCAAGGGGAGATGTAACTCGAAGCATCTATAAAGATAGATTTTCTCTACTGGGGATTTGTAGTTGTCTTGTGGGGATGAACCGGCGAAGCTTCGTTGAACTACCATCCTTGTTCGTCTTTAGTAAATACTATTACTGCATTTTATGCATTTATGGTAAACATCAATCATATTCAAAAGCATACATACATTCAAACACAACCAATGGACGTTTTTGCTCATGTAAATAGGGTAAAAGTAAATCTGGATTCAAAGATGAAATTTTATTTATATTATAAAGTGACCTATACATAGGCAAGTTTATACAAGGAGACAGAAATCCTTGTAAGAGGAATTCGTCGTAAAACTTTTTTTACAAAACAAAAGGGATAGCTATGTGAGAAATAACCCTTTTGAGTTTCAATTCCATTATTGCCATTATCTTCAAGTATCTCATCTTCTGCTGTTGAGACGGAAACGATTGGATTGATCTTTATTTGTTTGAGCTTGAATTAAGTAGCACAACTAGTCAGGGCTATATAAGTGATCCAAACGAGACATAGTCATACGCTTTAATCCCTAACTTTTTCCTGGATTGCCCTTTCAGGTTTTCAATCCACCGGAATACCCTTTTTTGCCCAAGCCGCCCTTTCAGGTTTTCGACTTGTCGGGTGTACATTTGTTTTTATATATATCCCTGATTTTTGCCCGAACCCTTTTGGTTCGCCGGGATGCCCTTATTTTTGCCTAGGTCAGTCAACCTAACGGGTCGCTTTTTATGCGTAGTATTTTTTAACTATGTCTGCATTTACAGGCTGTGGAAAGTCTTCACCATCCATAGTAGTAAGCATCATGGCACCTCTTGAGAATACTATTTTGACCACAAATGGTCCTTCATAAGTAGGAGTCCACTTGCCCCTAGGATCACCCTGTGGTAGTATGATACGCTTGATTACCAAGTCACCAGCCTGATATACCTTTGACTTAACCTTCTTATTAAAAGCTTTGATCATCCATTTTTGGTACATCTGGCCATGACAAACAGCTGCCAGCCTTTTCTCATCAATCAAATTTATCTGGTCAAGTCGAGTCTGAATCCACTCATCTTCATCCAAGCCTGCATCCTTCATGATTCTTAAGGAGGGTATCTGAACTTCAATGGGCAGAACTGCTTCCATACCATAGACTAAGGAGAATGGGGTTGCCCCTGTTGAAGTGCGTATTGTAGTACGACAACCATGAAGAGCAAATGGTAACATCTCGTGCCAATCTTTATAAGTAGCAGTCATCTTCTGTAGAATCTTCTTAATGTTCTTATTAGCAGCTTCTACTGCCCCATTCATCTTCGGACAATACAGAGAAGAGTTGTGATGCTTAATCTTGAACTGCGTGCAGAGATCAGTAATCATGGTGTTGTTCAGATTAGAGCCATTGTCTGTGATAATCCTTTCAGGGATGCCGTACCTACATATGAGATTATTCTTAATGAATCGAGCCACCACATTCTTAGTAACAGATGCAAATGAAGCTGCCTCCACCCACTTAGTAAAGTAATCAATAGCAACCAGGATGAAACGATGCACATTAGAAGCAGTAGGTTTGATCTCACCAATCATATCTATGCCCCACATGGCAAAAGGCCAAGGAGCAGTCAACACATTCAATGGTGATGGAGGTATATGTACTTTATCAGCATAGATTTGACACTTGTCACATGTTTTGGAATGTTGATAGCAGTCAGCTTCCATGGTAGACCAATAGTAACCTGCTCTCAATATCTTCTTTTCCATGGTATGACCACTAGAATGAGTGCCAAAGATCCCATCATGCATGTCTTCCATAATCTCTGTTGCTTCCTTCTTATCCACACAACGAAGCAAAGTTGAATCATGATTGCGCTTGTACAAAATTCCATTACTCAGGAAGAACTTAGCAGAAAACCTCCTCAGAAACTTCTTATCTTTGACAGATGCCCCTTCAGGGAACTCCTGAGTTTCAAGATATCATTTCACTTCATAGAACCAAGGCTTTTCCTCTCCTCCTTCAGTATCAATCTCATTGCAGTATGCAGGCTTCTCAAATTTGTCAATAGTAATCTTGGGAGCTTCATCATCCCAGCTAATCTCAAACATAGATGCCATGGTGGCTAATGCATCTGCCAACTAATTCTCTCCTCGTGGAATATGTCCAAAGGTAATCTCTTCAAAATATGGGATCAAAGACAACGCATGCTCTCTTAAGGAATAAGATTTTCATGCTTGGTATCCCATTCTCCTTTAATCTGACTCACTACCAGGGCCGAATCTCCATATACGTCCAGGAACTGAATCTTCATCTCAATGGCAGCTTTGATACCCATGATACATGCCTCATACTCAGCCATGTTATTGGTACAATAGAAACAAAGTCTTGCAGTAATTGGGGTATGACAACCTTCAGGGGAAATGATCACAACACCAACACCATTACCAAGTGCATTAGAAGCTTCATCAAAAACCATAGTCCATCGAGATCCTTGTTCAGGTCCGTCATATTGTCCAGGTTCTTTAGTAATAATCATAATGTCTTCATCAGGAAATTAAAAACTCATTGACTGATAATCATCCACTGCTTGATGAGCCAAATGATCAGCTACAACACTTCCTTTAATGGCCTTCTGAGTAGTGTATTGTATATCATATTCTGTTAAGATCATTTGCCATCTCGCTATTCGTACGGAGAGAGCAGGTTTCTCGAATATGTACTTGATTGGATCCATCTTCGAAATCAATAAGGTAGTATGAGTCAACATATACTGTCTTAGTCGGCGAGCTGCCCATGCCAAAGCAAAGCAAGTTTTCTCGAGCAGTGAGTATCTTGTTTCATAGTCGGTAAACTTTTTGCTAAGGTAGTAGATTGCCTGCTCTTTTCGACCAGACTCGTCATGTTGCCCCAATACACACCCCATTGAGTTGTCTAATACTGTTAAGTACATAATCAAGGGTCTTCCATCAACTGGTGGCATCAAAATTGGAGGTTTTAGAAGATATCTCTTGATTTCATCAAAGGCTGTATGGCACTCATCATTCTATTCCATCACCTGATCTTTCTTCAACAACTTGAAGATTGGCTCACAGGTAGAAGTTAACTAGGAAATAAATCTTGCAATGTAATTCAATCGTCCCAAGAAACCTCTAACTTCCTTCTCAGTACAGGGAGCTGGCATCTCTTGTATAACTTTCACTTTTGCGGGATCTACTTCAATACCTTTTCCACTGACAATGAAACCCAGGAGTTTACCAGATCTAACTCCAAAAGTACATTTGTTTGGGTTCAATCTCTACTTGTATTTCTTCAACCTTTCAAACAACTTATGCAGATGATCAAGGTGTTGTTCTTCATTCTGAGACCTGGCTATCATATCATCCACATATACCTCTATCTCATGATGAATCATATCGTGAAACAAAGCCACCATAGCATGCTGATATGTAGTCTTCTTCATATCTTTAGGTGCCATCTTGATTTGATTGTAACCAGAGAAACCATCCATAAAAGAGAATACCTTGTGCTGAGCAGTATTGTCTACTAGAACATCAATATGAGGAAGTGGAAAGTCATCTTTAGGGTTGGCCTTGTTCAAATCCCTATAATCTACACACATACGTACCTTACCATCTTTCTTAGGTAGTGGTACTACATTTGCAACCCATTGAGGATAAGAAGTCACAGCTAAGAACCCTGCATCAAATTGTTTCATCACCTCTGCTTTAATCTTTTCTGACATTTCAGGACGCATGCGACAAACCTTCTGTTTCTTTGGACGACAATCTTCTTTTACTGGTAAACGGTGAACCACAATGTTTGTATCTAACCCTGACATATCTTCATAGGACCAAGCAAAGATCTCCACATAATCACGTAACATTTGAATTAGTCTGCTCTTAACACCATTCTCTAATTCAGCCCCTATTTTGACCTCTTTCCTGTTCTCTTCAGTTCCCAGATTCACAACTTTGATTGGCTCTTCATGTGGCTGTATAACTTTCTCTTCTTGTTGTAACAACCTAGCAAGCTCTACAGGTACTTCACAATCTTCCTCCTTTCCATCTTCAACTTGATAGATCGGATTCTCGAAATTATAATTGGCAATAGTAGAACTGTTATCAACATGATCCATAGTGGATGAGGATCTGCATTTTAGTGATGTGGGTGTGTGTAAGAACACATAGCTGATACAACAAAAATAAAAAATAAAAGAAAGACAAGGAGCACAATATTTACGAAAACGAAACGTCCATTGATTTTTATTGAATGAAGTATGCAAATGAAATGACATCCCGAAACAAGCATACCATTGTGCCCCGAGTAAGACACAAGGCTTAGAAGTTTAATTGTTCAAAAATTACAAACTTAAAAATAACAATACAGTAATAGTATTTACTCCTGACTAAAGGAGATAGGAATAACGTCTTCAGTCTTCCAATTGTTGAGCTCATCACCCACGGTAGGAAAGATCCAGTTATCCAGGTTGTAGTCTTCATTATAGTCACCCACAACATTGATTTGATCTCTTATGACCCCTCGATTGGTGATACGAGCAGCACGAGCACGACGAACAACCTTCTGGGACTCTGCAGTGAAACCCAAACCAAACTTGTCAGACTTGTAAGGAATGTCAGGGAGCTGACCCCAAATAGTACAACCACCTTCTTCAACCACAACTCTAGCATCTTTGAGGGAGGCCATTGTAGGAGGTACTCTGGTAACCACAAGAACTCTTTTAACAACAGGAGGAGCTTCAGTAGCAGGAACGACCCAAGGAACTACTTCAAATGTCTAGCAAGGAGTCTCAACATATTCACCTTCCACTTCAACATACTTAAATGTATTCACATGACTGACCATATATTCTTCCTCCCCATAAACAGTGACGATCTTTCCTTTCACTGGATATCTCAACTTCTGATGTAGAGTGGAGGTCACAACATTTTCCCCGTGGATCCAGGGGCGCCCAAGCAAACAAGAGTACGCAGGACGAATATCCATTACATAGAAGGTAGAATTGAAGACTTGAGAGCCTACTTTGATCGGGAGGTCTATTTCTCCATGAACCACTCTTCTTGAACCATCAAAGGCCCTCACCACTATATTACTTGGTCTTAACACAACATCTTCAGGACTGAGCTTGTTCAGAACCTCTTTGGGAAGTACATTCAATGAAGAACCATTGTCCACCAACACATGAGACAAGGTAGTGCCCCTAAATTCAATGGAGATATGTAAAGCTCTGTTATGGTTTCTTTTGGCAGGAGTTAAGTCAGCATCAGAAAAGCCTAACCCATTATCATAAGTCAGATGTGCAACACAATTTTCAAATTGATCCACAGAAATTTCATTTGGTACATGAGCAGTCCTCAAGAACTTGATCAAGGCTTTAGCATGAGCCTCAGAACACAGCAACAAAGACAACATGGAAATTTTGGAGGGAGTATGCCCCAACTGGTCAACAATATCATAATCACTCTTGCGAATGATCTTCAGCACTTCTTCCATCTGTTTAGAAAGATTCTCAGCAGTCGGTGCCTCAGCTTGCACAGGTTCAACCACAGGACCTTTGCCCCGAGCATCAACATTTGGCTCAGAAGTGGAGGTAGTAGTTGGAGTAACTGTATTTTTTGAGGTAGCCGGAGGAGAGAAAATTCGTCCACTTCTGGTGATCTTACTATATCCATTAATATTATCAACATCAAGGTTATCATCAGTAGTATCAGCTAAAGGTTCCTGCTTAACACCATGGATATAAACATCGGAACCGTAATTCCAGGGTATAGCTTTATCAGAAGTATACTGAATAGGGCCAGGGGTGATAATAATCATGGGAGCCACTTGTCGCTCCCACCAAAATGACACCGGGTCAGAAAGGGGTACAGACGCGAACGGTCGGCGAAAGGGGAGAGAACACACAGGGGTGAACTCAGGGGAAAAGAGTCGCCAACTAGGCATTTTTATCCCGGAGGAAAGGCAATGCTGCATAGACCTAGAAAAGATATGGATAAGACGGTTGCGAACCAGAGAGACTGAGAAAGGGGGTTGGTTACAACCTGGGAAGGTATTAGCACCCAGATTGTCCGCCGTACTCGACGGGATCCACGCTTAAAAGATTTGTGCTTAAAGGGGTAGTGTCAGTGCAATCTGTGTATCAAAGCTGGGAAGAATGCAAGTGTCAGTGCTAAAAGAAATGTGAAGTGTATAGGAGAAGTGTCAGTGTAAGAACAAAGAATGGAATGCCCAAGACAATGAGGCTAAAGAATAATGCTGGAGGAGGGGGAATATACAGAGACTTTTGTTCGATAACTGTTAAGTTATGCCTACGTATCCTCTTGTGCAATGAGGAAGTCAGAACACCGTAGTTCGACCCAAAGAGACTGAAAGATAAATTGACTTGTGAACTGCTTACTTGTCTATGCTCAAGTGTATGACCTGTCTGGCTCAGGTGCAAACTGTCTTGCATTAGACGGAAGAAGCAAGTTCTCGTTTGTGAGTGAATGAGGTGAGAAAAGAATCCCGAAGGAGACGATTATTGCTTGTCTTTGAGTTTTCAGTCTTTTATTGCTTTTTGAAGTTTGTCATAAGAAAATGAGCTTAAGCCTAAACCAATGGGTTAGTAAACTCATCACATCCTCCCTCTGAATAGGGGTGATGAGAATACCTTAAGTGTGAAGTCAGCATCTCACACTCAATCACCATGATGTAGGATTAAGATCATTAACCTACTTGTAATTATTTAGATGTTTTTGTTGTTTTTATTTAGTGTTAAGTAATGAGATTAAGCCATAATCAAGGATTTAATGGACTCATTACACCATCCTAATAGAAGGATAATAGATGAGAACATTTAAGCTGAGGAAGACTCCTCAACTTAATCCATGATTAGGGATTAACCTCATGACAAAAAAAGGCCTTTATTATATGGATTTTAGTTAATGATAAGATGAAGAAGTGATTTTTATGGTTTGTAAGACAACTTGAGGGGGACTTGTCCATTAACACTAGGGTTAGTCCTTCTTAACCAATTAAGGAAGAATTAGAACCCTAATGCAAGGCCCAAGTTACAAGTTTGATGTCTTGATGATTATTAGGTGAATTGATTAAAGGATTTAAACACATTAAGGGTTTAACACTTAGGATTAAAGTTATACACTCCATCCTAATAGAAGGATGCAGGCCTAAGCTTAATCACAAAGCCTTAAAGCCTTTAAGGTTTAGTCCTTGATTATGAGATGAAGAGAGAAGACTCAAAGAAGACACAAAGGTAAAAATAAATGGGGGACTAATCAAACCCTAATTGTGATCATGCTTGGGTATCCTAGGGTTAATGAGGCTTGCAAAAGATCTTCAGAGAGAAGCCACCAGGAAAGAAGCAGATGAAAGGAGAAAGAAGCAAAGAGAAGCAAGACAACTTGCTTCATTCAAGAAGACAAGTTACCTGAGGAAAGAAAGTAAGGGATGAACATGAATGAGCAAGCTCACTCCAAAACACATACAAAATGCAGCAAAGAAAGTATGGAAGAGATGAAAAGAGATTGTGAGAAGTGAAGGCAAATTCACTTCTCAAACAACTTACCACCTGAAAAGTTAGCACAAGAAATGAAATGCAATGCAAATGAGATGCAATGTCATGATGCAAACCAAAACTAGAAGCAAGAAAATGAAGTTAATGATGCTAAGAGATGATGCAAACACATGACAAGAGGTGAGAATGATCAAACAAACATAAGGATGCAAATGAGGTATGCTTTGAACCATGAAAGTTCAAGAAAAGATTATGAAATGCAATGGACATATAACAAGGCAAAGGAATGATGCAATGATAAAACATGGTTCTAATATGTCCTAAGATGTATTATGAATCATGAAGATGCATAAAATGTCATGGCAAGTCATTGGATGCAAGCAAATGGAAGATGGATGCAAAGGAAGGCACAAATTAGGGTTTATGATCAACACACAAAGCAAAATTCAAAATCAGAAGCAAAAGACATGATAAAAAAATGAAAATGCAAACAAAGATACCCTAAACCTATACAAGTTCACTGTCCAAAGGAGGGGACCTAACTCTTAACCTAGTGAAAGTTATGAATTTCTTAAGATTACTAGGGTTTTGGGGTGCTTCACAAAGAAAAATACCAAACAAATTAAAAATGCAAGATCAATTCAAACCAATTTTAACCTATAAACTACATGCCATGAAGGGTGCAATGCAAGAAGAAACAACATCTAACTCTCAAAGGTTAGACAAAAAGGATTTTTCAAAGTTTGCACAAAAATATTGCCTCAAAATGAATTTAATTCCAATGAAAATGATCAAAAGGCATCAAGAACAAAAAAGAAATTTGCTTTGAGAGTTGGATAATGTTTCTAAATGTTTCTAAATGCAATGTGAATTTTTTTGTGATTTTTAAATACCTAAATGCATTTTTAATTAATTAATTTCCATTAACTAATTAAAAATAAACATTTAAATAATTTAAAAATGATTTTTAATGCAAAAAATAAAAACAAAAATATTTTTGGGTTCTGAAAATTAATTAAATCTTTGACAAAACATTTCAGAATTTTTAAATGTATTTTACTATTTTTAATAATTCGTAAAAGATAAATCAAATAAAAATGAAATAAAAATTAAAATAAATGAAAGTATGCACAATCCATGGCTGAGATTCAAACTTGGAAGTCAATGGTTGACTACGCGTGCTATTGGAAGGTCAGGATCTCTTATGGCTTAATTAACTTAAATGTATTTTATTAAATTAATAAAACAGATTAAGTTTTAATGATGTGATCTGGGCCACACACACGCGCGGGAGTCAACCCCAGTCAACTGCATCTACGGTCCAAATTCAAATTCTCATTAATTACGCTGCTAAACCTAATTAGGGTTTAATCAAACTCAGACGGCCGGAACAGTGTTCCGGTCGTCTTCTCCGGCGAACCAAAACCCTAGATTCTTCTACAGGTTACCAAACATGAAATTTCTTCCACCAAAATGATCCTCTCATCAATCTAAACCTAACCCCTCATCTCAAATTCATTTATTTTCACTCACAAGCCTGAATCGAAGCAAAACGCAAAATACGGGCAAATGTTCAGAGATACCATACATGCTGGTTTCTTCACCATTTCAAAAAATAAACACATATTCATGATCAGGAGAACACATAGCATCATAAAATAACTTAAAAATCAATTTCTAGAAAAAAAAGTTCTTCCTCTTACCTGAGATGAAGCTTTCCTGATTCTGAGCTTTCTGGCCTCAAGCTTTGTGCAATCTTTCTCCCTTGAACCTCCTGATGATGGAATGGAGCTTAGAAAGCTTGGGGAGTGGCCGGTTTGAGTGATCCAACTCTAGTGTAGCAGAAATGGAGGTCTCTATAGGTGATGATTCAAGCAGTTTCAGGGGGTGGATTTGGTTCTATGAGTAATTTGTGGTTTGTGTGTGAAGGAATTTTTGATGTTTGAGGGCTGTGTGGAGAGATTCGAAGAAGAGAAGTTACTTGGCAGAATTTTGTGTGTGTTGGAATGTGGGAGCTTCTGGCTTGTGTATGGTGTGATAAGTGTTGCTTGATGTCCACATATTTGACTCTGATTGGGCAGAGAGTTGGTGGTGGCACTGTGGGATTGGTATGGGCAAAATGCAAGAAAATCAAGATTTTGTGTACTCCAAGCATGGCTCGGGTCAGAGGCAATCTTAGGGCTTATCCTGCCTCAGCTTGAGTCAAGGAAGGCCTTTGGATCTGATTTTGTGAGCTGGCTAGCCTTGATCAAGGGTTTCCAAGGTTCTTGCACATTTCCCTCTTTGGATTTTCTCATGAACCAAGGCAAGAAACCTTGTGATATTTTGGGAAAAATGTGACAAAATGAGTTATGCAATGTTGTTATGCTGCTTTGGTACCAATTGGAATTCATTTCAAACATGAGAGGTCCCTTTTGCAAAGTTTCAAATTTGTAGTTTTCATGAAAAATGCCTTATGCAACTTGTGATTCAAGGCATGGAAATGAAAAAATCTTGGCACAAACTTGACTTTTCTAAGTTGTAACATGTTATAATGATGCAAAGAAGTCAATTAGAGGTTTGAAAATGCTTGGAATTGGAATTTGCAAAAATCCCTCTTTGGTGCCAAAAGTGGAAATTTCATGATTTTTCCCAATTTTGACAAGCCATAACTTTTGATCCATAATGAATTAGAATGAGTTCTTGTACTTTTTGAAAATGGGAGGATCCATTCTACAACTTTCATGACCAAAGTTTTCTCATTTGAAGCATTTTTGAATAAAAAAGAAAGGGTTGAAAAGCTTTCCCAAAATAGCAAGTTTCCATTACAAGTGACTTTCCCAAAAAAACAATTTTGCAAATGGCTTGGAATTCTTCAATTTTGTAAACTTCTAACATCTCCTATGATCAAATAAAGATCATACACATTCAAAATGATGAAGAACACCCTTTGGTTGGGTCATTGGGGGCCTCAGATGCCCTGATTTTGCACTGACTTGCTCAAGAAGTCAACTCTTGATTAGATGCCTTCCCTATGGAATTTCTTCATGAAACTTGATATGCATGATCCTTATAACATATAGAGACCAATAGAAACAAGAATGACCAAAAAATTTGGAGTTATGGCCTCTGAAACCAAAACCCTAATTCTAGGTCATCTGTGTAGTTAAGCCTGGCTCTGCTTCCATGCCTTTCTCAGTTCTTGTGATTCTTTGACTTCTTTGACCTTGAGAGGATATAATATGATGCTTAAACATACATGGACCCCTTTGAAGTGATTTTAGACCTTTGAAGTGGCTCCAATGGCTCAGGGATGGCTCAGATCACAAACCCTAGATGCAGATGACTTAGAAGCAATGCAGTGAATCAAAAATGTGGTATGAGATGATATGATTGAACTTATGCATATGAAAGGATCACAAGCCATGGTTAAATGGGTGAGGGCAAATTTGGGGTGTTTACACCACTCTAGCTTCAGCAACAGTCTTCACCAGACCTTCAGCAGTAATCTTGATAGGTCCTTTTGAAGTGATCTTGACAGGGCCTTTGGAGGTAATCTTCACTGGCACTTTATCAACCATATCCACATCTTCAACCTTCACACCTCGAGTTAGATGTTCACACATACTTTCCACAGAAGGTGTTCTCTCAAACAATATGGTGTAATTGTCCATGAGGCGTTGAATACCATCTTTCAACTTCCATCAACTGTCAGGTTTGTAGGCACAATAAAAAAAATCTTCATTACAACCTGGAAAGAATCCAGCCTGTATCAACTTCTTCTTAATAATAAATAGGGGAGTAGTCACATCTGCTACTGAGGAAACATAGGAAACTTCATCAACAACATTAACAGTCTTCTCATGATTGGGCATGGGAGCAGTAATCACAATTGGAGTCCCAGGAGGGTCAAATTCAATTTCTCCAGCTTCAATCATATCTTGAATCTTTTTTTTTCAATATCCAGCAGTTGCTGGTATCATGTCCTGGACAATTAGAATGATAGGCACATCGTGCATTAGGATTGTACCGAGGAGAGGAAGTATTAGGATTCTGAGGAGGGTCCTTCAAAGTAATGAGTTCCCCTTTCAACATGTGTTGCAAGGCTTGGGCCAGTGACATGTTGATCTTGGTGAATTGTCTTCTAGGCTTCTGTTGATTATTTTGTTTTTGTTCTGGTGCTGCAGGATTAGGATTGGAAATGTGAACTGCTCCCACAGATTGGTGACTTCTATTACGACTAGGTTGATCATACACAACATTAGACTCCTTCTTCCCACTAGGGGGCTTCTTTGCAGTGCTTGATGAAGAGGCACCCACCTGTATCTTACCACTTCTTATACCACTCTCCACACGTTCTCCAGTCATTATTAGCTCGGTGAAACCAGATGATGAGCTTCCAATGAGGTGACTATAGAAAGGACCATTCAGCGTACTCATAAACATATCCACCAACTCTCTGTCAGTCAAAGGAGGTTGAACTCTGCCAGCCAGGTCTCTCCATTTCTGGGCATACTCCTTAAAATTCTCCTTAGCACCCATTTTCATGCTTTGTAGCTGTATGCGAGTAGGTGCTAAATCAGCATTGTATTGGTATTTCCTGTAGAAGGCCTCAGCAAGATCATTCCAATCACGGATATTGACACTCTCCAATTGATAATACCATTCCAATTGAGCTCCAGATAAGCTCTCTTGGAAGAAATGAATCCACAATTTCTTATCAGCAGTATGTGGTTGAATCCTCCAGACATAGGATCTTAAATGCAGCTTGGGACATGAGACACCATCATACACTACAAAAGCAGGAACCTTGAAACCAATAGGTATAACTGTTGCACCCCAAAATTTGCCCTCCACAAGACAAGACATTGTGTACTAAGAGGTTCACAAAGTTCACAAGGTTCACAAGACATCTCATGAGGTTCACAAGGTTCACAAAGTTCACAATTAGTCAGAAAGTTTGACAATTCCCTCAGACAATGCATCCTCCTAAGCAATGCATCTTAAACTAGGGTTTTGACTTTCATCAGGCTAAATGGACTTCCAAGGCTTCAAGTGAGCTTCATAGCATCCTATATGAGTTCAAGAATCCCCATGTCAAGTTTCAAGACTTTTCCAAAAGATTTGCTCAGTCAGATGATCAGATAGGTTAAAATCAGTCAAGACAGTCAAAAAGTCAAACTGAGGTCAACTATGGTCAAACCAAAGTAAAAATTCATGATTTTTTGCCAACATCAAGTATATGAAGTAAAATTCATCATTTGATTAAAGTTTGATCATGATTCATCAAGGAGATTTCAGATCATCAAGAATCAGGAGTTTCTAAATTAGGGTTTTCACAGGAAAAGTCAACTGAACTTTGACCAGCCATAACTTTCACATGCTTCATCAAAAGTTTTCCATCCAAAGCTCATTTTTAAGGAAATTGAATTCTCTACAACTTTGTGTCTCACAAGCCAAGCCCAAAAATGCTTCATTTGGAAGGTATGAGCTAAGACATTATAGGTCCTTTTAAAAGTCAACAAAAAGTCAACAACTTCCAAAGAGCATAACTTGATAATGATAAAAGATATGGACATGAGACTAAAGAGGTTGGTTAGAGGACTCTTTAAGCTTTCCAAAATGTCCAAGAACACCTTCATAGCATTAAAATTGAAGGATTTGTGCCCTTGCAAAGTTGGGAAATTTTTGGGAAATTTATGAAGCAAATAAGGCCTTAAAACCAATATTTGCTAAATGAGCCCACCAAATTGCCATCCAATCTTTACAATATCACCAAGCACGACCCAACCCACACCTTTTTTGATTTTTTGCATTTTATTTAATATTTATTTGAATTTTATTCATTAAAATACAAATTAAATTAAAATAAAATATGAAAATCATATATTTGGAATGGATTGTGGTTCTAGAAGGTCTTAATACTCATTTAAACTTGATTGATACCATATAATTTCAGATCATACCAAAATAGCAATAAGATATCCAAGTTTTCAATATCTTTATGATCATATATTTTCCAATCTCATAAAGTCCAAAAGTCCAAAGAGCTATCACTTTTCTTGACCTAATTTCATTCACCTATATACATACAACATAAAGCAATAGAGGGACGATTTTGCAGCCTCAAGGACAACTCTCCAAGCTTCAAATTTTCAAAAAAAATCAACTTTCGGTTTTGGCAATTAAGGTCGTTTCAAGGCATTCCAAAGGTCTCAACACATTCCTTGATGTTCACTGAACTCATAGCAATCTATACCATCATCCAAAACACCATAAAACGCATAAACTGAATTGTCTTTTATCTCATATTCTTGTTTTTTCGATTTCTATGATACACGCGTGATAAGTTAAATTTAATGATATATTGTTGTTGGTACTAATGTTTAGAATGTTTCTGGATTTGTTAATTGCATTTTTGGTGCAGGAATGACATTTCGCCATTATTAGGGTTCTAAGGTTCGAAATTGGGAACCTTCGTTAGACGTGATTTCAGGACCAATTGAAGGTTTAAATGGATTCATAGGACAGTTTACATGTGATATGTACCCATAGAACTAATTTATTTGATGTGTTTGGCGTTTTTGGATTTACAGGTCATCTAGTGACGGAACAAAACCGTCACTAAAACCTCTAGTGACGACAAGCTGTAGGTAAAGGCTAAGTGGACGGTTCAGTGAAGAAGATGATGAGCGCGCGTTTTACAATTTGAATTTTAGTTTTATTTTATAATAAATATGTTTCACTTATTGATCACACACAAGCGTGTGTCCCAGTGGTTGAGACTCTGTGTTGGTAAGCTTGGGGGGGGGGGCGAGTTCGATCCCAGGTTTTGCATTTTTTATGTTTTATTTATCACATTTACCAGTTTATATATTTAACAATTACTGTTCATCTTGTGTTTGCTAGCACGCGCTAGCCCGGTGGCTGGGTTTTAGGCATGGTAAGGGGGAGGTCCTGGGATCAAAACCAGGCCTCCCCACTTTCTTTTTATCACTAGTTTCTTTTATTTTATTAATTAACTTGTTTTCTTTATAAATTATTAATTAAACTTTCATATTTTATATTAATCCTATAATATTTTTGATAAATCATTTTAATTAATTTAAATAAACAATTTTGTATGTAAAATATTTTTTTTTCTAAGTTATAAATAATTTATAGATTACTTAATTTCTATATTTAAAAATTAACCTTTTTTTTAATTAAAACCCTAGTTTTCTAAAACCCTAATTTTCTCTAACCCTAATCCTAACCCTAATTCTTGTTAACTTTAATATTTAAATTATAATCTAATTATTATTATTATAATGGTTTATTATTATTCTAATTACTTTATTATTTTCTTCTTAAAAAAAATTCCTCAAGATTATTTGTTTAATTTAAAAATATTCTCTTAACTTGTATATATTTTTGTATATTTGTGCTAACCTTTTCTTCTTATAATTGTTTTATTACTAACCCTTTTTATTATTTATTTATATATTTATTATTTAATTGTTTCTATATTTATGTAAATGCAAAAGCCTTGTAATAGTCGTAGGTTTTATTTTCGTCTTTATTTTATTATTTATAAATATTTATATTGCCATGGTTAGTAACTATAGGGAGTGATAACATGTTTGCGCTTTAAAATTAATTTAGAATCACTCATTTTAATAAGATAAATATATGAATATGAACACTCACACACGTAAGTCGATCTTTGATCGCCATCTCACACTTTCGAAGGGTATTCCTCATGTTGCCTAAATCAAAAAGGTCAAGTAAGGTGTCTTAAAGCAAAGTCCCTTTTCATAAAATATCATCAAGTCCCTTTTAAGATTATAAGATCAAGTCTCTTCGATGTTGCCTACGGTAAATGATCTTGTCCCTTCGAATATAAGATGATAAGTCCATTCGTATTGCTAAGACACCTTACAGTTGCCTAAACACAGATGACCCTTCACGTGTCCCTTATAACATCCAAGGTAATGACTACCTATTCCTTAATAATAGGGATAGTCTTACCATTGAAAGAACATTTAAGAACAGTAAAGATTTAATTTAGGGTAGGTTCCTCTTAAGTACTTGCTCACTTTTCTTCAAAAATACTTCATTACACTTCACATTTCAAACAAATTTTCAAAACAAAGTCTTTATATATATCCATACAAGGATCATTATAAAGTACTTAAGAAAATTTTTAATCACACACTACATTTCTCAAAACAATTTAAAGTGAGCTAAGTAACTAAGAGCCCATGGATAACCATGGATATAAAGGGTGCTAACACCTTCCCTTTGTATAACCTACCCCCCGAACCCAAATTTTTTTAAGGTCTTTCCTGTTCTTTTATGCCCTTTCCTTTTGGATAAAATAAAAGTCGGCGGCGACTCTTGCTATCCGCAACATTTAACTAAAGTCAGTTCTCCCACCGTGTTACAGAACTGGCGACTCTGCTGGGGACTTAATAAAAGAGGGGTACCCTTAGGAATTAGATCACTTTAAACTTGTTTGCTTTGTTTTCTTTACTTTACTTGTTGGGTGCTCTTATGTGTGAAAGATCCTAACCCGGATCTAGTGTACCTTAGGTAAATGGAAATAGACCAAGGAAACTGTACGGCGTATACCGATATGGTTGATCTGGTGGCCATAGTTAGTGTGACTTCTTGGTTGGTGCTTATGTTCCTTAAGTAAGTTGAGGATAATATGAGGCTGCCATATGTTGTCAATACACTAATTGACTTTTAGAACCTTAGTCATCCCATCTTGGCCTTTAGAAAAGTAGTGAGATAACTGGCTTTGGTGAAGACTGAAGTTGGTTGATACTCGATGCTACACTCACTGAGATCTTAAACTTGGAGGGTTTTGGTTGGCAAGTAAGTTGCCTACTGAACAACCACCCTTGTGAAGGATCAATGATATTGAGATCCCTTAGAACCTGGTTACTTTATAGGACAAGACGAACCATCTAAACTTCAGGGGAGGGTATCTACCTTTAAACCTCATGCAAGGCTTCAAACCTAGGGCTATTGTGTGACTTGTTTGTGTGTGCCACATGTTTGTGATTGAGCATAACATCATAGCATCATCATGCATCATAAGCATAGCATTTTCACTAACCATTTCAAGGACCAAAGGATTTATCTTTGTTCTTTGTTGCAGGTCATGGCTTCTGCTCGTAGGAATACTATCCGGATCAACTTTGTAGGAATACCTCCTAAGCTCAAAGAGTTGGTCTCTCAAGTTTCTGAAAACTCCCAGTTTATCAAGAAGCATGGTCACCTACTGGATCTAGTCACTTCAGGGTTCAATGAGGACATGATGAGTGTTCTGTTTCAGTTCTATGATCCTAAACATCATTGCTTCACATTCCCCGATTATCAGTTGGTTCCTACAATGGAAGAGTTCTCCAAACTTCTAGGTATACCTATCCTTGATCAGAGACCCTTCACAGGCTTGGAAAAAGAGCCTAAACCTGAAGTCATTGCTGCAGCCCTACATTTGAAGAAATCAGACATTGCCCTAGAAACGAGAAGTGGAGTTAAGGGTATCCTTGCCAAGGTATTGATGGAGAAAGCTCAAGTGTTCCTGAAGGCTATGAGTTATGATGCTTTTGAGGAGATCTTAGCCCTATTGATCTATGGCTTAGTGTTGTTCCCCAATCCAGACCAGTTCACAGACATACACGCCATCAACATATTTCTGACTCATAATCCAGTGCCTACATTACTTGGAGACATCTTACACTCTCTTCATACTCGTACTACAAAGGCACGAGGAACTCTGATGTGCTGCATACCTTTATTGTCTAGGTGGTTTATTTCTCACCTTCCTCGATCAGTGATGAAGAATGAACAAGGGTTAAGGTGGTCTAAGAGGATTATGTCACTTTCTCATTCAGACATTCATTGGTGCTCTAGATCTATGGAGAATGTTACTATCATTGACCATTGTGGGGAGTTCCCTAATGTGCCACTCCTTGGCATATGAGGGGGAATTACCTACAATCCTTCTTTAGCTCTACGTCAGTTTGGTTACGCTCGGAGTGATGGTCCTCATGACATGTTGATTCAGGGTATTGTGTTTGACTACGACAACGATCTTCAAGGTTACCATCAAAGGTTCATACGAGCATGGGGTAAAGTGAAAAAGGTTGACAGCAAGACTCTGGAGCCCAAGTACACTATTCCTATGGAAGCTTATCTCAGATGGGTACGATCTCGTGCTCAGACTCTTATGATGCCATATCCTACCATCCTGCCAGTTACAATGGAGCCTGTTGCTGAAGGAGATACTTCTTATATCATTCTTCACCCATACATGCCCACTGACATGGAGGAATTACAGAGGTCCTGGATCCAGTTGAAGGAGCAAAGGGATACTTTTGAGACTCATTACAAAGCAAGTCAAGAAAGAATCCTGGAGCTAACAAAACAACTTCACGAGGAGCAGAATCTCAACTCATACCTCAACACAAAGAGGAAACGTCCATGGGAGACTTAAAACCCCATCTTTTGTATTCATTTCATTTTTATTGTAAGCCCAAGGGGAAAAAAATTTATTACTAATAAAAGTTTACCTTTTTTATTGTTTAAACAAATTTAAATCTTGCGGTCTTTGAAAACATTGCATACGCATTTACATACCATATCACTGCATCACAGGTTTCTTATGTACAGGTATCTTATCTTCTCGCTATTTATTTCAGCAGAAATGGCTCTTGAACAGACTGTCAAAGATCTCCAGGCTCAGAATGCACAATTCCAAGAGTTGATTCTTATCCAAGGGACAAGATGAGTTGAAGACACTGCTGGCTAAGAAGAATAAGAAGACTAGAAGATCAGGAGGCCTTATTAATATGGGAAGAAGGTTCAGAGGTCCTGTCAAGACAAAGGAACGGGTTGATGATTATGATTCAGAGGATTCTGAGAAAGAGGGAGGCAGTCTCCATGATACTGTGGGAGATTCTGATTCTGAAGCAAATTATTGTCATGATCCTAATGAAGATAAGTTCAAGATGCTGGTGGATAGAATGAATGCTATGGAGTTACAAAAATCTTCTGGGCTGGATTTTGAAGATTTGAGTTTAATATCTGGAGTGGTTATACCTATTGGTTTCAAAGTTCCTGCTTTTGTGGTGTATGATGGTGTCTCATGTCCCAAGCTGCATCTAAGGTCCTATGTCCGGAGGATTCAACCACATACTGCTGACAAGAAATTGTGGATTCATTTCTTCCAAGAAAGCTTGTCTGGAGCTCAATTTAAATGGTACTATCAATTGGAGAGTGTCAATATCCGTGATTGGAATGATCTTGCTGAGGCCTTCTACAGGCAATACCAATACAATGCTGATTTAGCACCTACTCGCATGCAACTCCAAAGCATGTCAATGGGCGCTAAGGAGAATTTCAAGGAGTATGCCCAAAAATGGAGAGACCTGGCTGGCAGAGTTCAACCTCCTCTGACTGACAGGGAGCTAGTGGATATGTTTATGAGTACGCTGAATGGTTCTTTCTATAGTCATCTCATTGGAAGCTCATCATCTGGTTTCACTGAGCTGATAATGACGGGAGAGCGTGTGGAGAGTGGTATAAGAAGTGGAAAGATACAGGTGGGTGCCTCTTCATCAAGCACTGCTAAGAAGCCCCCTAGTGGAAAAAAGGAGTCTAATGTTGTATATGGTCAACCTGGTCGTAACAGAAGTCACCAATCTGTGGGAGCAGTTCACATCTCTAATCCTACTCCTGCAACACCAGAGCCACCACAAAATCATCAACCAAAGCCTAAAAGACAATTTACCAAGATCAACATGTCACTGGCCCAAGCCTTGCAACACCTGTTGAAAGGGGAACTCATTACTTTGAAGGACCCTCCTCAGAATCCTAATACGTCCTCCCCTCGGTACAACCCTAATGCACGATGTTCCTATCATTCTAATTGTCCGGGACATGATACCAACAACTGCTGGATATTGAAAAACAAGATTTAAGATATGATTGAAGCTGGGGAGATTGAATTTGACCCTCCTGGGACTCCAAATGTGATCACTTCTCCCATTCCCAATCATGAGAAGACTGTTAATGCCATTGATGAAGTTTCATATATTTCCTCAGTTGCAGATGTGACTACTCCATTATCCGTTATCAAGAAGAAGTTGGTACAGGCTGGATTCTTTCCAGGTTGTAATGAAGATTGTTTCTATTGTGCTTACAAACCTGATAGCTGTTGGAAGTTGAAGGATGGTATTCAACGCCTCATGGACAATTACACCATATTGTTTGAGAGGACACCTTCTGTGGAAAGTATGGTTGAACATCTAACTCAAGGTGCGAACGTTGAAGATGTGGATATGGTTGATAAAGTGCCAGTGAGGATTACCTCCAAAGGCCCTGTCAAGATCACTCATAAGGGACCTATCAAAATTACTGTTGAAGGCCTGGTAAAGACTGTTGCTGAAGCTAGAGTGGCTCCCATGATTATTACCACTCCTGGCCCTATTCCATATACTTCTGATATAGCTATACCCTGGAATTACGGTTCCGATGTTTATATCCATGGTGTTAAACAGGAACCTCTGACTGATACACCTACTACTAATGATAACCTTGATGTTGATAATATTGCTGGATCTAGTAAGATCACAAGAAGTGGAAGAATTTTCTCTCCTCCGGCTAGCTCAAAAAATACAGCTACCCCAACTACTGCCTCCACTTCTGAGCCAAATACTGATGCTCGGGGAAAAGGTCTTGTGGTTGAACCTGTGCAGGCTGAGACACCGACTGCTGAGAATCTTTCTAAACAGATGGAAGAAGTGCTGAAGATCATTCGCAAGAGTGATTATGATATTGTTGACCAGTTGGGGCATACTCCCTCCAAAATTTCCATGTTGTCTTTGTTGCTGTGTTCTGAGGCTCATGCCAAAGCCTTGATTAAGTTCTTGACGACTGCTCATGTACCAAATGAAATTTCTGTGGATCAATTCGAAAATTGTGTTGCACACCTGACTTATGATAATGGGTTAGGCTTTTCTGATGCTGATTTGACTCCTGCCAAGAAAAACCATAACAGAGCTTTACATATCTCTATTGAATGTAGGGGCACTACCCTGTCTCATGTGTTGATAGACAATGGTTCTTCACTGAATGTACTTCCCAAAGAGGTTCTAAACAAGCTCAGTCCTGAAGATGCTGTGTTAAGACCAAGTAATATAGTGGTGAGGGCCTTTGATGGTTCAAGAAGAGTGGTGCATGGAGAAATAGATCTCCCAATCAAAGTAGGCTCTCAAGTCTTCAATTTTACCTTCTATGTAATGGATATTCGTCCTGCGTACTCTTGTTTGCTTGGGCGCCCCTGGATCCACGGGGCAGGTGCTGTGACCTCCACTCTACATCAGAAGTTGAGATACCCAGTGAAGGGAAAGGTCGTCACTGTTTATGGAGAGGAAGAATATATGATCAGTCATGTGAATACATTTAAGTATGTTGAAGTGGAAGGTGAATATGTTGAGACTCCTTGTCAGACATTTGAAGTAGTTCCTTGGGTCGTTCCTGCTACTGAAGCTCCTCCTATTGTCAAAAGAGTTCCTGTGGTTACCAGAGTACCTCCTACAATGGCCTCCCTCAAAGATACTAGAGCTGTGGTTGAAGAAGGTGGTTGTATTATTTGGGGTCAGCTTCCTGACATTCCTTACAAGTCTGACAAGTTTAGTTTGGGTTTCACTGCAGAGTCCCAGAAGGCTATTCGTCGTGCTCGTGATGTTCGTATCACCAATAAAGGGATCATGAAAGATCAAATCAATGTCGTGGGTGACTATAGTGAAGACTACAACCTGGATGACTGGATCTTTCCTACTGTGGGTGATGGGCTCAACAACTGGAAGACGGAAAACGTTATTCCTATCTCCTTTAGTCAGGAGTAAATACTATTACTGTGTTGTTATTTTTAAGTTTGTAATTTTGAACAATTAAACTTTTAAGCCTTGTGCCTTACCCGGGGCACAATGGTGTGCTTGTCTCGGGATGTCATTTCATTTGCATACTTCATTCAATAAAAATCAATGGACGTTTCATTTTCGTAAATATTGTGTTCCTTGTCTTTCTTTTATTTTATTCTTCTTTTATCAGCTATGTGTTCTTACACACACCCACATCACTAAAAATGCAGATCCACATCCACTCTGGATCCTGTTGATAACAGTTCTACTATTGCCAATTATAATTTCGAGAATCCGATCTATCAAGCTGAAGATGGAAAGGAGGAAGATTGTGAAGTACCTGTAGAGCTTGCTAGGTTGTTACAACAAGAAGAGAAAGCTATACAGCCACATGAAGAGCCAATCGAAGTTGTGAATCTGGGAACTGAGGAAAACAGGAAAGAGGTCAAGATAGGGGCCGAATTAGAAGATGGTGTTAAGAGCAGGTTAATTCAGATGTTACATGATTATGTGGAAATATTTGCGTGGTCCTATGAAGATATGCCAGGGTTGGATACAGACATTGTGGTTCACCGTTTACCGGTAAAAGAAGACTGTCATCCAAAGAAGCAGAAGGTTCGTCGCATGCGTCCTGAAATGTCAGAAAAGATTAAAGTAGAGGTAATGAAACAGTTTGATGCAGGTGTAATACCTCAAAATTTACCCTCATATTTATTCCCTCAATTGGTTCATCGTGTCGCATTCATCTGCATTTCTCATCAGTTCATTAACAACATAATAGTGCATTTCATGGATTTATAAGGCATGTGATTCAGGCCCTTCGAATCTAGGGTTTCGTTCCTTATCTGTATCTGCCAGGGTTTGAAATGGGGGAGAATATTCACTGGATAACGATTCCACTTCAAATGCGGTTGTTCAGTTATGTTTCGATCCGGATAGGAGTTTGACGTAATTTTGGTCAAACTATCAAAAGATCGCTGCAATTGCAAGATTATGTTGGACCTTTGGACCATTTCTTAGACAGTGCATATTCAAAGATCATGTTGTCGTGTGCTAAGATTCATCTGTTTAACGAACAGTGTTTGGTGTGAGGTTTGGTTCGAATCCTCAGTTTATCAGTGATTCAATTGGATTCGAATGGTCATGGCATGTTTCAGACGATTCAAGGAGTTGTGACTAATCTGAAAAATATTCATTGGCTCAGAAGTGGTCGTGTTTATAGATTTGTGGAAAGATTTCAAAATAGGTTTTGGGCTAAAATCGAGATTTCGTATCCATTCATTTTCATTGTTGTAAACTTGTCCCCAATTATTCCAGTCCATTTCTATTTTTTTCCAATTTCCATTTCTTTTCAGTTTTTAGTATTTTTATATGTTTTCATCACACCACTTTCGGTTCCTTTCATTCATTTATCCATTTATGTTTGTCCATAATCCTTGGTGAATCATCCTTCCTTAAAGTCTAGTTATCCAAAGCTATAGTTAATTTCCTAGCCCATTATCCATTAATCATTTTTATAATTTGATTACCTATCTTTACCTCATCTCTATCATCAACTGTGTCAGGAGTCTCTTATGTGTTTATAAAGCCAGGAGGAGCTTGAATGGGAGGACTATCCATTGCAAGTTAAGGGTTGAGAAAGATGAGAAACCAACCATTTTGAAGATTTGGTGTCATTTTACTCTTTGGATTTTAAATGTGTTTTGCTGGTTTTGGAATTGAAGAGTTTAGATTTGAAGATTTAAAGTATTTCGCGGATTTAAAGTGTATTAAAATTTGGTTGTTACACTTACATACTTGCATTGGCTACTTGTTTGAAAGAACTTGGATTGGAATACTTGCAAGTCATTGTTAAGGTTTCGTGAGCTATTTTAAAGTGAGGATACGAATGTCATGTCCTAGGATACACATAAAGTTTATTTTGGTCCAAATGCCTTTCAAGTGCAATTAGTGGGAAGATGGATTATGGTTTGGGGGATCCCCTTTCTATCATAGAGAATGATATTTAGGAGCTGTTGCAAAACAGAGGGAGGTGGAAAAGACTGCAAAAAAATGAAAGAATCAGTTGGAAAAATTATAAGAGAAGATTGCTAAAAATAGTTGTGATTTACAAAAAGAAAATAGTTATACAAAAAGAAAGAAAAGCTGACAAAAATTCAATACAATCCCTTAAGGAAATTCCTAGTTCTAGCACAATTCCAGAAGTCGTAGAATTGATCAAGACAAACAGGTTCGCAAGACTAATACCTGATCATGGCTTCATCAAACTCTTCATCACTCTCATCCGAATTTCATTAATGCTACATCAATGCTCAACACCCTTCATCCAAAAAACTTGCATCAAAATTCGACCCTGCAAAAAGAAACAGAAACCATAACAGAAGAAAGTTAAGAAAAATCTATAACCAACTGAATCTTAACTAATTCATAACCGCCTAACTGATTTTGCGATAACGGAAAAGAGCTGGAACTGGAAATCCACCAAAAATCTGTTAATCCTAACTGAATTTGAGAATGAGAATAACAGAAGAAATTTCTAGAATTTCACCTGAATCGGGTATAAAGCAGAACCTCTTCTTCTTCAATCGGGTCCGGCCACCATTCTTTTTTCACTCTTCACCCTCTTTCACAATTTCCTCAACCTCACCATTTCTCACTCTCTCCACCATTTCCCAGACTTCACCATTTTCTTCAACCTTTTCTTCAATTCTTCTCCTCCAATCTTCCCTCAACCATTCCTCTTCTTCTTCAATCTGCTATACACAACTTCTCCCATCTCAATTTCATCTCTCTTCTCATAGTTGCTACAATGCCTCTCCATAACCGCAGCTTGTTCTTATGCAGCCATTTCTGAATGACATGACTCGTTTGAGATTCTGAACTGCATCCTACGCATTCGTTACCCTCTGTCAATCATCCATAACAGGTTCCTTCAATCACCACAACCAAAACCTGCAAGATCCAGATTACCCAATGCCGTAACCGAATCAACACTTTCAACAACTCTTTGCAACGGCTACCTTCACCCTCATTCAAATTGAACCTCGTCCACCGTTTTCGTCAATCAGCATCAATATCAGGCCACAGTCGTCTTCATCAATTATCACCGATCCTGAGTTAATTCCTGCATCAAAGATGAACAGCAGCAATCACAAAAATGAATCAATTCAGAATCGTAAGGCAAAAACATAGAGGAAGTTAAAAGAGGATCGAGTGAGATACCTTTGTAGAAGCACATCTCCAGTCAAGATTCGCAAGGTACACAACCATTTTGAACTCTATTATAGTTGAGGCCTCCATTTTTGTATGACTCTTGAGGCGCGGCGGTGAATGTGATTTGTTTCTTTAAATTCGAATTAGGATTCTATCGATCCCGCCGTTAGGTTGAACTTCTGAGGAATCTAAGTACGGATTTGTGTTTAGGGGTAAGATAAGAAGGTGGTTATATTGAAAAGCTGAGGTTGAGGGAGGTTATGGATGAGAAACCGCGGCGGCGGCGGTGATTAGGGTTTTGTGAGGAAGAGCTTGAGAGAGGTGGGAACGGGAGAGGAAAGTGAAGGAGGAGGAGAGGCTGGTGGAGGTTTGAAGGTGGCTAGGGTTTGGCTTGGACGAAGAAGACGGTGAGGCTGCGGCGGTGGTAGGGACGACGTGAAGAAGATGGGCGCCGCAGGAGTTTGAGGAAGGCTTTTAGGGTTTCATCTTGATTCAGCCCTTTGTGTTGACTTTAGGTTTATAATGTTTATAATTAATTAGGTTTACAAATTAATTAGGGGATTAATAGGATTTAAAGAATCATTATGTATTATTTAATCCCATTAATTCGCTGTTTTGATTCCATGAAAGTTTAATTTTGAATCTTTAGGCCCATCTCGTTTTGCTATTGGCACCCCTTTCGTAAGCCCATTCAGGAAAATAGCATAAAAAAGCGATTTCTGCACCTCCCCAAGTGCTGCGTTTCCGGGCTTAAGGCATTTTTGCTTTTGGAACCCCTCCTTTCCAGCCCAATGTTAAAACAACACAAAAAGATAGCTTTCTGCACCCCCTGGGTTCCAGCGCATCATGGGCCCAGCTTTTTGCTATTCTTACCACCCTCATTTAGGTCCGTTAGAAAATCAACTAAAAAACATTATTTCTAGCACCCCCCACCTTTATTCTTTATTTTTTTTTTAGTTTTTGAGTTTCATATAAGTTTAGAAAATAATTCATAAAAAATAGTAAAATGAGTGGGAAAATTCCATAAAAATTTGAGTATATTTTTAATTCATATTAGAATTGGTTAGAATTTTATTTTTCTGTTTTTGCTTTATTTTTGATTTTATATTGAATTTTTCATATAAATAGTTTTTAATAGACTTTCTTCAATTGTACATAGCTTTGTAGATTTTATTTCTTAACCTTCCAGTAACTTTTTTTGCCCATTCTTTTTACTGTAATTAGAGAACTCATTGTAGTACTTAGGGTAATTTTAGTGGATATTTTAACTCATTTTATCTTAGGTTTAGAGGCTTAATCCTTAGAAATTAGTGAATAATTCTTAGGCAAAAATAAACAATTTTTAGGCATAGCAAAAATAGGATTTTTTAGGATCCCTTTTAACACAATGTTATAGATAATCTTAGGACCCCATATATTAATTTTCATAATTTTTCCAGAGGTTTTTGCTATTCGTTAGGATTTTTAGTTCTTAGGCTTTATGCATATAATTTCTTTTAGTTTAGGCTTTGATATTAAAGTCAATAAAAAATATAGTTTAGTTTAGATTTAGTTTTAGAATTTAATGTGGACTTAGGCTAGTATAGATTTTGATTTTTAGAAGAGAAAATATTAGGTAGGACTTTAGTTTAGGGCTTAGGCTTAGGCTTAGGTTTCTTTTTTAATTAGGATTAGAATAAAAATAAATAGGACTATTTTAATTCATGCTTTTAATTGAATTGTTTTTGAATTCTAGCTAGTCATTAATTTCAATATTTTTGTATGTTGATTAATTCTTCAATTGTTTTAGGTTTTCCCCTGGCTTTAGAATCAACTTATCTTCCTTAGGAAGTAAGTTGCATTCTATTAGTTCTAGGTGCTTTTTTCACTAGGTTTAGAAAACCCCACAAACCATAGGATTTCCCATGTAAATAATCAATAAAATTAGGGTGTGTCTTAGTTCCCATTATATTTTCCCTTTTCCACTTGAGTCTCTCTTTCTCATCTCATGAAGAAAAATAATAAAACACTTAATAAAAACCGAACAATCTTGTACGACACGAGACTTTTTTGCGGAGTGTTTATACGCGTCCTGTTTCGGGGCGAGGTGTAAATGCTTCCCGCGATGGATAGGTCTTAGTATGAGAATGTTCACAAACAAATTCAAAACACTTCTCATAATTGACAAAAACAAATAACAAGCGACTATCCTGCGGGAACTTCTCTTCTCATCTCACTCACTCACAACGCGAACTCGCGACGACTTGTCTTTCATGCAAGACGGTAAACGCACTCGTACCAGACGAGCCTGCAACACCTGAGCATAGACATACACAGTTCCAGCATAAAAAAACACAAACAAATAGTTCCCGCCTTAGTTAGGCGAACTACGTCGACTCTGATCCTCATTATCCCAGTGAGGTACGTAGGCAGCGGGGTAGGGCCCGTTCGAGCACATTCTTTATTTTCCCTACATTTTCCCCTTTCTTCCTTTTTGTTCTCTTTTCCAATTACCTTTCTCATTTCCATTCCAGTTAGCGGTTTTATTCAGCAGCAGTTATTCTTCTCACCCTTTGAAACAAACAAGCAAGCGTGGATCCCGTCGGGTACGGCGGACGATTTGGGGTGCTAATACCTTCCCAGATCGTAACCGACTCCCGAACCCCGATCTTTGGTTCGCAGGACCTTGTCCTTTCCTTCTTCCTTAGGTTTGTGTAACATTACCTTTCCCATTCTTTCGGGATAAAAATGTCTGGCTGGCGACTCTACCTTTTTCGCGCCACTTTCGCGTTTGTACTAGGATGAAAATCCCGGGAGCGACAGCTGGCGACTCTGCTGGGGACTAACCTGATTCTTCCGGTTTCCCTTATAGAGTCAATCCTAGCGCCTGTTTGGTTTTGTTTCTTTGGGTGTTTATTTGTTTATTGTTGTGTGCTTTAGTTTAGCTTTACTGTTTTCATTTACAGTTTTTACTTTACAGCTTTACTTTACCGCATTTATTTACCGCTTTCAGTATTTATTTTCCATGCATCATATTATACTGGACTGTCTGGCTGTGCTGGTTTTCATTTTTTCTATGGGATGGGAGTTACTGTGAGATAAGCCAAATACCCGGCTTGAGTGCACTATAGGATTAGCGTGGACATGTTGTACTCGTATGGTTACATGATGAGTGGCGATGTGTTCCACACCCAGGTTGCGACCTTCTTGGAACTGTCTTGTGTGGGGGTTTTGCCCCACTTCGGGATACAACCTTGATGGTTATGTGCAGTTGGGGAATAATCATTGAGAACCTTAGTGGAAACAACCCTCTCCAGTGATGACAGTGGCAGACCACATTTGTTGGCAAACCCACTCGCATCCGAGGGCCCACTGGGAACTCGCATAGAATGGCCTGGTTCTCTCATAGGAATCCAGTCAAGGCAAACTGTTCGTATGACGATAGTATTGTACCCTTTGGGGTGAATGTACTATTGTTTCTCGATTCAGTGCTTGAAGCTGAGGACTTATGAGGGATGCTTGTTTCCTTGGACTCAGCTGAGGCCTCCCTGAGTAGTACATAATGTCAAACCGATTCCCTGATTTGGTCATGAGCCATTTCTCGGAAATGGTGAACGTATTATTGCTATTCGGCTTTGAGAGTCCGTGATGTTGACCCGAGTAGCACACCTGTGAGATTGGGAAGGGTTTACAGGTTTGCAGGAACCCTAATACCTTCAGCATACCCACTTTGCCTTTGGTTTAATTTTGTGATCTGGATTTATGGTTTTAAGATATGGATCCCAGATCAAAGGGATGGTTATTGTGATATCTGGATTTTGAGACCTTGCACCGACACCTGATTATATGATTGGCACATCGTAGACACTTCACTGATCACATGCCTGTTGCACACATAACATCATGGCATTTTATCATACCTGTTCGATTATTTCCAAAGATCCCATGTTTGAACCATGTCATTATATATTCCTATATCCAAATTGGAATCAAAGCAGATGGATCCCTTGGAAATAATCGAACATGGCATTTGCATGCATCCTTACTCTCATTACAGGTGTCCGGGGACAGATTCTCATCCTGATTCGTTTACTCTTCAGAATGGCCAATTTGAATCACAGTCATCAAGAGATGGATATGGAACAATGCTGAGCATAAATAGTTGAAATGAAAGTTCGGATGGATCAACTTTCGGAGGACATGCGGACCTTGTGCCATGACCATACGCTATTGATGGAGAAAGTCTACCAACTGAAGAAACAAGAGAACCAGACCAGGGAAATCCCAAAGCTCCAAGAAGGGCACCATCTCCTCTCTATTGCTGCAGAAGTTGTTGGTCTTCCCAGTTCAGTGATTTTGTTCCAAGATCAGGAAACGTTTCGCGGAAATTCTCCTCAACTTTGGGATCCTAAGCCTCCCAATTTGCAGACTTTTTCAGTTCATCAAAGGGAAGGTAAAGGCAAAAGCCGCAGACAAATGCCAAAGACGTCTGAAGTCAAGTTTGATTTGATTCCGGTGTCATATTCGCAGTTGCTTATTTGTTTGCTCGAGCTTAATCTGGTTGAACTTGTCACCGTAACAGCCACACCCAAAAAGCTTCCTCCAGATTTTGACGCCAATGCCAGGTGTGTTTTCCATTCTGGGGCACCTGGTCATCATGTGGAAAACTGCAAAAGGCTTAAGCATCAAGTTCAAGAGCTCATTGATGCAAAAGTAATCGAGTTCGCACCGATCAACGGGGATGTGTCAAAGGATTTCATATCACTAGGAGGAACTTCTCCTTTCCTTACCACAAGAATTATCCCCGATCAAGGATGTGTGCCTCCGATCTGGGTTGTAAAGACATCGTGCCAGTCACCTTTACCCATTCACCGATCCGACATAAAGAAGAAAGTGCAGAAGAACTTTAGGTGTTCGAATTCATCTCAGCATCAGAATTATCAACAACAGGGGAGACTCAAGCTCATGCAGGCTGAAGAAGTGTTTACTCCTAGTCAAGTGTTTGCCCGTTTGCTCGAGAATTCTTTGATTCAGCCAGGGAATGCCTTGCCAATGCCCTACCCCATTCCCCCAGATTACAATATGGATGTTAGGTGTAAATTCCACTCCGGAACATTTGGACATACCATCGACGAGTGCAAAGCCTTCAAGCACAATGTCCAATATCTAATTGATTCAGGGATCATTACACCAGAAGGGTACCTCAGGAGCTGAAGCCTTTGATCCAGCTGGCCATGCAGACTGCACGAAACTCAAATCAGGAGATGTAGATTTCTTTGATACATGTCATTTGCTTTATTGTGTTTCTAGATTACCTTCAGAGCTGTTGAAGGAATCTTTTGTTTTTATGTTGTGGATTGTGACATTTTCCTGTATTTCAGTATTATTGGAAAGTAATTGTATAAGGTTTCGCATGTTGGTGTATTCTTTGCTTTATGAAAGTGTGTCGGTACCATTGTTTCAACTCTTCTATCCTGGCAATTTTATTTTGAATTCCCGATACTCAGCACTTTCTCTGTGCGCACTCACAAAATTTATCTTATGATGTGGCGCTCCGGGGGGTATCTGTCCCCCGATCTGAATGAAGTGGGATTGGTGGCATGGCATTTTCACGCATATCATTTTTGCATACTAACGAGTTATTTGGATTTCCTAATTTATTTGACCATTTCAGGAGAAGTATCGGCCGTACCAGTACGCTACCCGAGTCAAATCATGAATACAGTACAAGCCGAGTTGAACGAGTTTCGCACTCAGATGGGGGAGTTCATGGTAGCAATGCATAGTATAGTGCAGG
This sequence comes from Lathyrus aphaca, assembly GCA_963966055.1. Lineage (NCBI taxonomy): Eukaryota > Viridiplantae > Streptophyta > Magnoliopsida > Fabales > Fabaceae > Lathyrus > Lathyrus aphaca. Next base: position 26,136,496 of record OZ014521.1, on the reverse strand, counting down.
GGCAACAAGAAATGAGAATCGCCATGCAGAAGCTTAATCGCCCACAAGCTGATCCTCCAATGATTACCTTGGACGCCCAAGGCAATCCGATCAACACAGTCATCCCATCTACGGATAATAGGCCTCCTATCCCTGAAGGCGTTGGTCCAATTCATGTTCGTGTAGCAGACCGACAAGAGGATCAATTTACTTTTCTTAATGAAGATATGGGATTTGGTTCTGGGGCCAATAACCAGGACTTTCAGATGCTAACCGAGAAGGTAAAGGCTCTAGAATGCAAAGACACCCTTGGCATTGATGTTGCTGATATGGGGCTGGTTTCAGGGTTGGTGATCCCTCCAAAGTTCAGACCTCCCGTTTTCGACAAGTACAGTGGTAGATCTTGCCCGAAAACGCATTTGCAGGCCTTCTATCGCAAAATTGCTGCACATACGAAAGATGAGAAGCTTTGGGTGTACCACTTCCAGGACAGCCTTTCCGGGGGTTCGTTAGAGTGGTACATGAAGCTGGAAAAGAACTCTGTCCGTAATTGGAAGGAACTTGGGGAAGCCTTTCTCAAGCAGTACCAGTATAATATTGACATGGCTCCCAACCGAACCCAGCTTCAGAGCATGTCACAAAAGAACTCCGAGAGCTTTAAGGAGTACGCGTAGAGGTGGCACGAGGTCACAGCCAGAGTAAAACCATCGTTGCAGGAGAGAGAAATGATAGACCTATTCATGGATACTCTCCCGGGGCACTTCATAGAATGTTTGGCAGGCTGTTCAGCTAACGGTTTTTTTGATATCGTCTTGACTGGTGAAAGAATTGAAAATTGGATGAAGCGAGGAAAGATTCAGGTCAACGGTGCCTCCACTTCTGGAACCAAGAAGTCGTTGTCCAATGAAGCAGGGGAAGTTTGTGTCCAGCGAAAGAAGAGAAATCAAGGTTCGCGTTACCAGACAGCATCTATGATCATCCCAAGTGCCACACGTTCACAACAGCAAAATCGTCGTCAGCATAATCCTCAATAGGGTCGGCAACAAAGGAGAGAAATATTTTTCGACCCTTTGCCAATGTCTCACACTGATCTTCTCCAGCATTTGCTTCAGTTGAAGTTGGTTGGGCTTCGCAAGCTGTCTCCACCTCCTTTTCCACTACCGGAGGGATGGGATGCCAATGTCAACTGTGATTTTCATTCTGGGGCGCTAGGGCATCATATTGACAGGTGTAAAGCTTTTCACCATACGGTGCAGGACTTAATCGACTCGAAAGCTGTCAACTTTGCACCAAGCATATAAGAGAGAGGACGATTTTCTTGATTTGAAGTCTTGAAGCCAGAAGTATCCCAGATACTTTTATTTTTGGCAATGGTGCGTCTTTGTAGTGCATTTTCATCCCTATTGAGGGGAACTATGTCGCTCTGATTCTTCATTGGTCTTGGGTCAATGGAGATACGTAGGCAGAAGATCGGCAGATCTTTCCGAGCAACCTTATGGGGCAACTTTACTCCCCAGCTTCACTTCTCCCTTCAGATGTCTCGTGTCGGAGTCGGAATAACTGGAAGAAGAGGTATGATTGTCGTGGTTAGTTATACCACTAAGAATTGAAGACTACAAGTCCGTGAAAGAGCTGTTGATCGCTGAAAGTATCCAAGACTGACAGGTCCAGACGGAGCCAAGCCTCCTCAACTACGACAATATTCAGTTTCTTTACTGCATCTCCATTTGTAGTTTCTTTTATATGCTAAACATTTGTCTACATGTATGAAATTTTTTTGCTTTTGAATGTTAGCAATAATAAAACTCACATGTTTTTCTTGAAGTAATTCATTCGCATTCACTTATAATCTTGCATATGTACATCGCAATACCAATTGTCATGCTTAAACTCTATGAGGGAGAATGACGAAACAAAAACGCAAAATTGTGTGCTCTCGAGTAAGGCCCTGTTGACGATGTACAGGCTTTGTTTCAAATCCCTAAACACCGGAGATATAAGGAAGATAGACCCTCGCTAACCCCTTTGAGCCTCGAAGTAGGAGTTTCTTTTCGCATAAAAAAACCCTCACATGTAACCCAAGGGCAGGGTAGATGTCAGCTAGTCGGACCGAGCGTTCAGACTTTCATAAAGGAGTGTATTTGAAGATCCATTGCATTCTACTATGCTAATCAAAAGGTCCAAAGACCCGAAACCACAATGGTTGTCCAAGTCAAAAGGTCCAAATATTGAAAACCACAATGGTTATCCTTCGTCGACCAAAGAATGAGGCAGTCATAACCCTCGCAAAGCAATCAAGACAAACAGTGTCACGCGACTTGTTCAAAATGCAAAAAGAAAAAGAAAAGAAGAAGCCCGCTAAGTCGAAACTTGAAAACAAGCGACTTAGGCAAAAGTTAGGGCATCCCGCTGGACTTCACAATCAAAGATTCACAAGAATCAGTCCAGGAAATAGTTAGGGATAAGAAAAATAACGCAAAATTAAAAGACGGAAAGGATTACACAAGAGAGATCCTCAAATGAGAACAAAGCCGCGTGGCACAGACGCGAAAGATAAAGGGGTGACTGACTCATAACAACAACCTGATTGGTGTTTAAAACCGTTAGTGTAATTGGTTCCTCAACCATCACAAAACCCTCTTCGAAAGGTGAGCGCTTGTGAAAGCTAGCTGAACATAGGAATGGAGAACATCACGGAGATGGGTGGGCACAAATAAATTTCGAGCCTATATCCTTTGTTTCTATAACCGTGAACCGGGCCACGATACAACCCTCAAAAGTCCTAACTGAAACAGGGTTATTTTTGAGAGCATACTACCACGAGACCGCGTTCCTGACTCCGATGAGTGGTGTTGAAAGATCTTTGTTGGTGTTGCATGTGCATGCTTTTTATTATTCAAAAAATTTTATGTCATATCTTAACCAGTGATTCGCTCACAAAAGGTTTGCGACATCTTTTTCAGTAAAACTTCAAGATTAATATGTGTGTTGCATTAGAATTTTCATTCTTAGAATAAACATTTTCTGCTTGCATACATTTGTTGGGCATCATAAAAATTCACATACGAAACTTTAGTCCAGAAGCTTAATCTTGCCGAGTTGAGAAGGCTAAAACTTCCGAAGGACAATCTGTCGAGGTGCACTCTTCAAGAAAGACTCCATTGAGTAGGAGTCTTCCCAATTGTAGTAAGAGCCAACCAATCTGGGACAACCACGTCGAGCAATCTCTTCAAAGTTCAGCCAAGCTGGGGCATTTACTTCGAGATCCAATCTCTTAAAGAACAATTGGTGTGGGTTATTTTCTTCAAAACACAGTCAGTCAAAGGTGGTCACTTCAAGGCTCGTACCGGGGCAGGTCATCCCAAAAGCATGAGAAGTACTCTCTCCCGAAGACGATAAGTCAGAAGCACCTTTCTAAGGTTCAAAAATACTTGGACACACTATCTCACGATGATATGAGTTTTTTTCATGAATCCTTGCGAGGAAAATTCTTGCACAGACCATGCAGTCTAGGGCAGTTATTTCGATATCCGACGAATCTCTCCAAGAGTTTGAAGACATTGAGGCATTTCGTATGTCATGTTTTCTGTAAAATCCTCTTGAGGCATTTTCTGCTGATGGACTTTAATCTGAGGCGAGTTGAAAATTTCAGAGATTCATTGTTCACTCATGATTAGTCGGCAACCTATCAACCCAGGGCTAGGGGCAAAGCCATTGTCAGCACAGTACTGCAAGAGTTGTTTCATCTGCAGACTTCATCGATCATGGTTCCTTAGCAAGTCTCATGGAAGGTTACTTCTTGAGAAGAAGGGTATCATCGTCTCTCATCACCAGCATGAGACGCCTTACATCTCTCATTCCCAACATGAGAGGATTTATCTCTTATCCCCAGTAAGTGGCAGCTCGAGCTTTTACCTTCAGCAGGAAGCTTTATCATTCTCGTCATCCCCAGTAATATGGAAGTTGAAATTTCTCCCAGCAAGGTAGCAGAAGGTGGATGTCATCCCCAAGCAGGAGTTTCCCTTCAGACAGGGGCAATTCTCAGCAGTACAAGGAGTGTCTTTCCTCCCCAGCAAGGTGCTTCCTCAGCAATGTCATGCCTCTGGTTCCCTAGCCAAGTCAGGAGGTCCTCACTTCCCCATCAGAGTTCAAGAAGAGTCCATCTCCAGCAGGGTCTTGGCTCTCCAATCTCAAAGTCCAATTTATTTTTGGCAACGGCGGCAGTTCAGAGCCGGTGCATCATTAACAACATTCCCCGCAGGACTGTTTTCTCCTCACAAGGACTAATTCGATCAATGCAGTGATCATCAGTTCCTCCCCAGTCAAGCCATCTGGGATGTCTGTTATCTCCTCATCGGGAGACCCCTTTTGCATTTGCATTTGCGTCTAGTAATCATCATTACATTTGCATCCTCCAAAGCGTAGCATTTCCCTTATGGAGCATCGTCATAAATCCAAACATATGCATACCAACATGGGCCAGTTTTGGGGTATATTACATAAGACCCGTTACATCTCCAATTAGATTGAAGTATTCCCCACAGAATGCAACTTCGTTTCCCAGGGTGGTTCCTTCTACCAAGTCTTGTTGTTATCCCCAGTTGAGTCTTGTTTCAGTACAACAGTCTCATTTTTTTCACGTCTCTGTTTCATTACAACGGTCACGTCTTGGGCTCTCGTTTAAGTACAATGATCCCGTTCCTTTCGAGTCTCCATTTAAGTACAATGGTCTCGTCTTTGAGTCTTGTTTCAGTACAACAGTCTCATTTTTTTTCGCGTCCCCGTTTCAGTACAACGGTCGCGTCTTGGGCTCTCGTTTAAGTACAACGATCCTGTTCCTTTCGAGTCTCCATTTTAGTACAATGGTCTCGTCTTTGAGTCTTGTTTCAGTACAACAGTCTCATTTTTTTCGCGTCCCCGTTTCAGTACAACGGTCGCGTCTCGGGTTATCATTTAAGTACAATGATCCCGTTTCTTTCGAGTCTCCATTTAAGTACAATGGTCTCGTCTTTGAGTCTTGTTTCAGTACAATAGTCTCATTTTTTTCGCGTCCCCGTTTCAGTACAACGGTCGCGTCTTGGGATCTCGTTTAAGTACAACGATCCCGTTCCTTTCGAGTCTCCATTTTAGTACAATGGTCTCGTCTTTGAGTCTTGTTTCAGTACAACAGTCTCATTTTTTCGCGTCTCAATTTAAGTACAACGGTCGCATCTCGGGTTATCATTTAAGTACAATGATCCTGTTCCTTTTGGTCTCGTCTCAGTGCGAAGATAATGGATCGATTGATACCATTTCCTAGTTAGATCGGTCGATCTTATTTGAGTCATGAATCAGTTGATATCATTTCTCTTCGAGTTGTAAATCGAATGATATTACATTCCGTTTTCTTGGCTATGGATCGGTTGATACCATCTCCATGTTAGATCGGTTGATCTTATTTGAGTTATGAATCGGTTGATATCATTTCTCTTCGAGCTGTAAATCAGATGATATTACATTCTCGTTTTCTTGGCTATGGATTGTTTGATACCATCTCCATGTTAGATCGGTTGATCTTATTTGAGTTATGAATCGGTTGATATCATTTCTCTTCGAGCTGTAAATCGGATGATATTACATTCTCGCTTTCCGGGGTGGATCGGTTGATACCATCTCCATGTTAGATCGGTTGATCTTATTTGAGTCGCAAATCGGTTGATGTTGCGTTAAGTCCTGTTTCGATAACAGGCATCTTCCGTGGCTTGGTCCTGCCCAGCAGTCGCGTATGTTTTCTTTATGGCTTGGTCCTGCCCAGCAGTCATATTGATTTGAGTTCCATTCCGCTGATGGTTTCATTAAGCCCTGTTACGCCAACAGGCACCCTCGTTGTGGCTTTGATTCGCTCAGTAGTCGCAGTGATTGCATTGATTCTATTCCACCTGGTTCTATCTCCGTTACCTATTCAGAGGTCAAAACAAAATATATAAGAAAATAAATGGGCAAATGTCATCTCTGTTATCCTGAGTTCAAATTTTCAGGTTTTATTCGAGTATTCAATCACTCCATACCTTGAACGTCTAAAAGCGGTTGCAATTATTCGTTCAGACTTGCAGATGATTGAATAGGGGCAGCTGTAATACCTCAAAATTTGCCCTCATATTTATTCCCTCAATTGGTTCATCGTGTCGCATTCATCTGCATTTCTCATCAGTTCATTAACAACATAATAGTGCATTTCATGGATTTATAAGGCATGTGATTCAGGCCCTTCGAATCTAGGGTTTCGTTCCTTATCTGTATCTGCCAGGGTTTGAAATGGGGGAGAATATTCACTGGATAACGTTTCCACTTCAAATGCGTTTGTTCAGTTATGTTTCGATCCGGATAGGAGGTTGACCTAATTTTGGTCAAACTATCAAAAGATCGCTGCAATTGCAAGATTATGTTGGACCTCTGGACCATTTCTTAGACAGTGCATATTCAAAGATCATGTTGTCGTGTGCTAAGATTCATCCGTTTAACGAACAGTGTTTGGTGTGAGGTTTGGTTCGAATCCTCAGTTTATCAGTGATTCAATTGGATTCGAATGGTCATGGCATGTTTCAGACGATTCAAGGAGTTGTGACTAATCTGAAAAATATTCATTGGCTCAGAAGTGGTCGTGTTTATAGATTTGTGGAAAGATTTCAAAATAGGTTTTGGGCTAAAATCGAGATTTCGTATCCATTCATTTTCATTGTTGTAAACTTGTCCCCAATTATTCCAGTCCATTTCTATTCTTTTCCAATTTCCATTTCTTTTCAGTTTTTAGTATTTTTATATGTTTTCATCACACCACTTTCGGTTCCTTTCATTCATTTATCCATTTATGTTTGTCCATAATCCTTGGTGAATCATCCTTCCTTAAAGTCTAGTTATCCAAAGCTATAGTTAATTTCCTAGCCCATTATCCATTAATCATTTTTATAATTTGATTACCTATCTTTACCTCATCTCTATCATCAACTGTGTCAGGAGTCTCTTATGTGTTTATAAAGCCAGGAGGAGCTTGAATGGGAGGACTATCCATTGCAAGTTAAGGGTTGAGAAAGATGAGAAACCAACCATTTTGAAGATTTGGTGTCATTTTACTCTTTGGATTTTAAATGTGTTTTGCTGGTTTTGGAATTGAAGAGTTTAGATTTGAAGATTTAAAGTATTTCGCGGATTTAAAGTGTATTAAAATTTGGTTGTTACACTTACATACTTGCATTGGCTACTTGTTTGAAAGAACTTGGATTGGAATACTTGCAAGTCATTGTTAAGGTTTCGTGAGCTATTTTAAAGTGAGGATACGAATGTCATGTCCTAGGATACACATAAAGTTTATTTTGGTCCAAATGCCTTTCAAGTGCAATTAGTGGGAAGATGGATTATGGTTTGGGGGATCCCCTTTCTATCATAGAGAATGATATTTAGGAGCTGTTGCAAAACAGGGGGAGGTGGAAAAGATTGCAAAAAAATGAAAGAATCAGTTAGAAAAATTATAAGAGAAGATTGCTAAAAATAGTTGTGATTTACAAAAAGAAAATAGTTATACAAAAAGAAAGAAAAGCTGACAAAAATTCAATACAATCCCTTAAGGAAATTCCTAGTTCTAGCACAATTCCAGCATCCGGAATTGCATATCAGCTGAAGAAGGGTCGGATATGGAACGGAGGAAAGGTTCAATCGTCACCCTCAGAATTTCATCATTGGATCTTCTACCATTTAGAACTGTTATCCACAATTGGCAATCGATCTTCAACTTCGACATTACCGCTGATGCTTCTCCAATCTTTTATTTTCAAATCCTGCAAGGAATAATCCAACAACAATAATTCAGCAAGTCTGCGGCCACAACAAAGCTCTATTTCGGTCAGATTCAGTAAATGGTTCGTGGCAGAAAATGGAAAAGTCAAGGGTCTTACAAGTTGACAGTTAAGGAAAAGTCAAAGCAACAATAGCAATGAAACGGTATCGGCAGGTATTCCAGAAGTCGTAGAATTGATCAAGACAAACGGGTTCGCAAGACTAATACCTGATCATGGCTTCATCAAACTCTTCATCACTCTCATCCGAATTTCATTAATGCTACATCAATGCTCAACACCCTTCATCCAAAAAACTTGCATCAAAATTCGACCCTGCAAAAAGAAACAGAAACCATAACAGAAGAAAGTTAAGAAAAATCTATAACCAACTGAATCTTAACTAATTCATAACCGCCTAACTGATTTTGCGATAACGGAAAAGAGCTGGAACTGGAATTCCACCAAAAATCTGTTAATCCTAACTGAATTTGAGAATGAGAATAACAGAAGAAAGTTCTAGAATTTCACCTGAATCGGGTATAAAGCAGAACCTCTTCTTCTTCAATCGGGTCCGGCCACCATTCTTTTTTCACTCTTCACCCTCTTTCACAATTTCCTCAACGTCACCATTTCTCACTCTCTCCACCATTTCCCAGACTTCACCATTTTCTTCAACCTTTTCTTCAATTCTTATCCTCCAATCTTCCCTCAACCATTCCTCTTCTTCTTCAATCTACTATACACAACTTCTCCCATCTCAATTTCATCTCTCTTCTCATAGTTGCTACAATGCCTCTCCATAACCGCAGCTTGTTCTTATGCAGCCATTTCTGAATGACATGGCTCGATTGAGATTCTGAACTACATCCTACGCATTCGTTACCCTCTATCAATCATCCATAACAGGTTCCTTCAATCACCACAACCAAAACCTGCAAGATCCAGATTACCCAATGCCGTAACCGAATCAACACTTTCAACAACTCTTTGCAACGGCTACCTTCACCCTCATTCAAATTGAACCTCGTCCACCGTTTTCGTCAATCGGCATCAATATCAGGCCACAGTCGTCTTCATCAATTATCACCGATCCTGAGTTAATTCCTGCATCAAAGATGAACAGCAGCAATCACAAAAATGACTCAATTCGGAATCGTAAGGCAAAAACATAGAGGAAGTTAAAAGAGGATCGAGTGAGATACCTTTGTAGAAGCACATCTCCAGTCAAGATTCGCAAGGTACACAACCATTTTGAACTCTATTATAGTTGAGGCCTCCATTTTTGTATGACTCTTGAGGCGCGGCGGTGAACGTGATTTGTTTCTTTAAATTCGAGTTAGGAGTCCATCGATCCCGCCGTTAGGTTGAACTTCTGAGGAATCTAAGTACGGATTTGTGTTTAGGGGTAAGATAAGAAGGTGGTTATATTGAAAAACTGAGGTTGAGGGAGGTTATGGATGAGAAACCGCGGCGGCGGCGGTGAAGAGGGTTTTGTGAGGAAGAGCTTGAGAGAGGTGGGAACGGGAGAGGAAAGTGAAGGAGGAGGAGAGGCTGGTGGAGGTTTGAAGGTGGCTAGGGTTTGGCTTGGACGAAGAAGACGGTGAGGCTGCGGTGGTGGTAGGGACGACGTGAAGAAGATGGGCGCCGCGGGAGTTTGAGGAAAGCTTTTAGGGTTTCATCTTGATTCAGCCCTTTGTGTTGACTTTAGGTTTATAATGTTTATAATTAATTAGGTTTACAAATTAATTAGGGGATTAATAGGATTTAAAGAATCATTATGTATTATTTAATCCCATTAATTCACTGTTTTGATTCCATGAAAGTTTAATTTTGAATCTTTAGGCCCATCTCGTTTTGCTATTGGCACCACTTTCGTAAGCCCATTCAGGAAAATATTATAAAAAAGCGATTTCTGCACCTCCCCAAGTGCTGCGTTTTCGGGCTTAAGGCATTTTTGCTTTTGGAACCCCTCCTTTCCAGCCCAATGTTAAAACAACACAAAAAGATAGCTTTCTGCACCCCCTGGGTTCCAGCGCATCATGGGCCCAGCTTTTTGCTATTCTTACCACCCTCATTTAGGTCCGTTAGAAAATCAACTAAAAAACATTATTTCTAGCACCCCCCACCTTTATTCTTTATTTTTTTTTAGTTTTTGAGTTTCATATAAGTTTAGAAAATAATTCATAAAAAATAGTAAAATGAGTAGGAAAATTCCATAAAAATTTGAGTATATTTTTAATTCATATTAGAATTGGTTAGAATTTTATTTTTCTGTTTTTGCTTTATTTTTGATTTTATATTGAATTTTTCATATAAATAGTTTTTAATAGACTTTCTTCAATTGTACATAGCTTTGTAGATTTTATTTCTTAACCTTCCAGTAACTTTTTTTGCCCATTCTTTTTACTGTAATTAGAGGACTCATAGTAGTACTTAGGGTAATTTTATGGATTTTTTAGCTCATTTTATCTTAGGTTTAGAGGCTTAATCCTTAGAAATTAGTGAATAATTCTTAGGCAGAAATAAACAATTTTTAGGCATAGCAAAAATAGGATTTTTTAGGATCCCTTTTAACACAATGTTATAGATAATCTTAGGACCCCATAGATTAATTTTCATAATTTTTCCAGAGGTTTTTGCTATTCGTTAGGATTTTTAGTTCTTAGGCTTTATGCATATAATTTCTTTTAGTTTAGGCTTTGATATTAAAGTCAATAAAAAATATAGTTTAGTTTAGATTTAGTTTTAGAATTTAATGTGGACTTAGGCTAGTATAGATTTTGATTTTTAGAAGAGAAAATATTAGGTAGGACTTTAGTTTAGGGCTTAGGCTTAGGCTTAGGTTTCTTTTTTAATTAGGATTAGAATAAAAATAAATAGGACTATTTTAATTCATGCTTTTAATTGAATTGTTTTTGAATTCTAGCTAGTCATTAATTTCAATATTTTTGTATGTTGATTAATTCTTCAATTGTTTTAGGGTTTTCCTTGGATTTAGAATCAACTTATCTTCCTTAGGAAGTAAGTTGCATTCTATTAGTTCTAGGTGCTTTTTTCACTAGGTTTAGAAAACCCCACAAACCATAGGATTTCCCATGTAAATAATCAATAAAATTAGGGTGTGTCTTAGTTCCCATTATATTTTCCCTTTTCCACTTGAGTCTCTCTTTCTCATCTCATGAAGAAAAATAATAAAACACTTAATAAAAACCGAACAATCTTGTACGATACGAGACTTTGTTGCGGAGTGTTTATACGCGTCCTGTTTCGGGGCGAGGTGTAAATGCTTCCCGAGATGGATAGGTCTTAGTATGAGAATGTTCACAAACAAATTCAAAACACTTCTCATAAAAGACAAAAACAAATAACAAGCGACTATCCTGCGGGAACTTCTCTTCTCATCTCACTCACTCACAACGCGAATTCGCGACGACTTGTCTTTCATGCAAGACGGTAAACGCACTCGTACCAGACGAGCCTGCAACACCTGAGCATAGACATACGCAGTTCCAGCATAAAAAAACACAAACAAAAAGTTTCCGCCTTAGTTAGGCGAACTACGTCGACTCTGATCCTCATTATCCCAGTGAGGTACGTAGGCATCGGGGTAGGGCCCGTTCGAGCACATTCTTTATTTTCCCTACATTTTCCCCTTTCTTCCGTTTTGTTCTCTTTTCCAATTCCCTTTCTCATTTCCATTCCAGTTAGCGGTTTTATTCAGCAACAGTTATTCTTCTCACCCTTTGAAACAAACAAGCAAGCGTGGATCCCGTCGGGTACGGCAGACGATTTGGGGTGCTAATACATTCCCAGATCGTAACCGACTCCCGAACCCCGATCTTTGGTTCGCAGGACCTTGTCCTTTCCTTCTTCCTTAGGTTTGTGCAACATTGCCTTTCCCATTCTTTCGGGATAAAAATGTCTGGCTGGTGACTCTACCTTTTTCGCGCCACTTTCGCGTTTGTACTAGGATGAAAATCTCGGGAGCGACAGCAGGGTTCTTAGCTGTGACTTCTTATCCTCAATGGGTTGAAAATGTGGTACCGGTACCTAAGAAAGATGGTAAGGTACGTATGTGTGTAGATTACAGGGATTTGAACAAGGCCAGCCCCAAAGATGACTTTCCACTTCCTCATATTGATGTTCTGGTAGACGACACTGCTCAGCATAAAGTATTCTCTTTCATGGATGGTTTCTCTGGTTACAATCAAATCAAGATGGCACCTGAAGATATGGAGAAGACTACGTTTGATACACAGTGGGGCACTTTCTGTTATAAAGTGATGCCATTTGGTTTGAAGAATGCCGGTGCAACATATCAGCGTGCTATGGTGGTTTTGTTTCACGATATGATTCATCATGAGATAGAGGTATATGTGTATGATATGATAGCCAGGTCCCAGAATGAAGAGCAACACCTTGACCATCTGCATAAGCTGTTTGAAAGGTTGAAGAAATACAAGCTCAGATTGAACCCAAATAAATGTACTTTTGGAGTTAGATCTGGTAAACTCCTGGGTTTCATTGTCAGTGGAAAAGGTATTGAAGTGGATCCTGCAAAAGTGAAAGCTATACAAGAGATGCCAGCTCCACGTACTGAGAAGGAAGTTAGAGGTTTCTTGGGACGATTGAATTACATTGCAAGATTTATTTCCCAATTAACTGCTACCTGTGAGCCAATCTTCAAGTTGTTGAAGAAAAATCAGGTAATGGAGTGGAATGGTGAATGCCAGACAGCCTTTGATGAAATTAAGAGATATCTTCTAGAACCTCCAATCTTGATGCCACCAGTTGATGGAAGACCCTTGATTATATACTTAACAGTATTAGACAACTCAATGGGGTGTGTATTGGGGAAACATGACGAGTCTGGTCGAAAAGAGCAGGCAATATACTACCTTAGCAAAACGTTTACCGACTGTGAGACAAGATACTCACTGCTTGAGAAAACTTGTTGCGCTTTGGCATGGGCTGCTCACCGACTAAGACAGTATATGTTGACTCATACTACCTTATTGATCTCGAAGATGGATCCAATCAAGTACATATTCGAGAAACCTGCTCTCTCCGGACGAATAGCGAGATGGCAAATGATCTTAACAGAATATGATATACAGTACACTACTCAGAAGTCCATTAAAGGAAGTGTTGTAGCTCATCATTTGGCTCATCAAGCAGTAGATGATTATCAATCAATGAGTTTTGAATTCCCTGATGAAGACATTATGAGTATTACCAAAGAACCTGGACAATATGACGGACCTGAACAAGGATCCCGATGGACTATGGTTTTTGATGGAGCTTCTAATGCACTTGGTAATGGTGTTGGTGTTGTGATCATTTCCCCTGAAGGCTGTCATACCCCAATTACTGCAAGACTTTGTTTCTATTGTACGAATAACATGGCTGAGTATGAGGCATGTATCCTGGGTATCAAAGCTGCCATTGATATGAAGATTCAGTTCCTAGACGTATATGGAGATTCATCCCTGGTAGTGAGTCAGATTAAAGGAGAATGGGATACCAAGCATGAAAATCTTATTCCTTACAGAGAGAATGTGTTGTCTTTGATCCCACATTTTGAAGAGATTACCTTTGGACATATTCAACGAGGAGAAAATCAGTTGGCAGATGCATTAGCTACCATGGCATCTATGTTTGAGATTAGCTGGGATGATGAAGCTCCCAAGATTACTATTGATAGATTTGAGAAGCCTGCATACTGCAATGAGATTGATACTGAAGAAGTAGAGGGGAAGCCTTGGTTCTATGAAGTGAAAAGTTATCTTGAAGCTCAGGAGTTCCCTGACGGGGCATCTGTCAAAGATAAGAAGTTTCTGAGGAGGTTTTCTGCTAAGTTCTTCTTGAGTAATGAAATTTTGTATAAGCACAATCATGATTCAACTTTGCTCCGCTGTGTGGATAAGAAGGAAGCAATAGAGATTATGGAAGACATGCATGATGGGATCTTTGGCACTCATTCTAGTGGTCATACCATGGCAAAGAAAATATTGAGAGCAGGTTACTATTGGTCCACTATGGAAGCTGACTGCTATCAACATTCCAGAACATGTCACAAGTGTCAAATCTATGCTGATAAAGTACATATACCTCTATCACCATTGAATGTGTTGACTGCTCCTTGGCCTTTTTCCATGTGGGGAATTGATATGATTGGTGAGATCAAGCCTACTGCTTCTAATGGGCATCGTTTCATCCTGGTTGCTATTGATTACTTTACAAAGTGGGTAGAGGCAACTTCATTTGCATCTGTTACTAAGAATGTGGTGGCTCGATTCATTAAGATTAATCTCATATGTAGGTATGGCATCCCTGAAAGGATTATTACTGACAATGGCTCTAATCTGAACAACACTGTGATTATTGATCTCTGCACACAGTTCAAGATTAAGCATCACAAGTCTTCTCCGTATCGTCCGAAGATGAATGGGGCAGTAGAAGCTGCTAATAAGAACATTAAGAAGATTCTACAGAAGATGACTGTCACTTATAAAGATTGGCACGAGATGTTACCATTTGCTCTTCATGGTTATCGTATTACAATACGCACTTCAACAGGGGCAACCCCATTCTCCTTAGTCTATGATATGGAAGCAGTTCTGCCCATTGAAGTTCAGATCCCTTCCTTAAGAATCATGAAGGATGCAGGCTTGGATGAAGATGAGTGGATTTAGACTCGACTTGACCAAATAAATTTGATTGATGAGAAAAGGCTGGCAGCTGTTTGTCATGGCCAGATGTACCAGAAACGGATGATCAAAGCTTTTAATAAGAAGGTTAAGCCAAAGGTATATCAGGTTGGTGATTTGGTAATCAAGCGTATCATACTACCACAGGGTGATCCTAGGGGCAAGTGGACTCCTACATATGAAGGACCATTTGTGGTCAAAAGAGTATTCTCAGGAGGTGCCATGATGCTTACTACTATGGATGGTGAAGACTTCCCACAACCTGTAAACGCAGACGTAGTTAAAAAATACTACGCATAAAAAGAGACCCGCTAGGTTGACTGGCCTAGGCAAAAATAAGGGCATCCCGGCGAACCAAAAGGGTTCGGGCAAAAATTAGGGATATATATAAAAAATGTACACCCGGCAATTCAAAAACCTGAAAGGGCGGCTTGGGCAAAAAAGGGTATCCCGGTGGATTGAAAACCTGAAAGGGCAATCCAGGCAAAAGTTGGGGATTAAAGCGTATGACTATGTCTCGTTTGGATCACTCATGTAACTTCAACTGATGGTGCTACCTGAATCAAGTTCAAACAGATAAAGATCAATCCAATCGTTTCCGTCTCAACAGCAGAAGATGAGATGCTTGAAGATAATGACAATAGTAGAATTGAAACTCAATAGGATTATTTCTCACATAGCTGATTTTCTTTGTTTTGTAAAAAAGTTTCACGACGAATTCCTCTTACTAGGACTTCTGTCTCCTTGTACAAACTTGCCTATGAATAGGTCACTTTGTGATATAAATAAAATTTCATCTTTGAATCCAGATTTACTTTTACCCTATTTACATAAGCGAAAACTTCCATTGGTTGTGTTTGAATGTATGTATGCTTTTGAATATGATTGATGTTTACCAGAAACGCAAAAAATGCAGTAATAGTATTTACTAAGGACGAACGAAGGTAAGAATTCAATGAAGCTTCTCCGGTTCATCCTCACAGGACAACTACAAATCCCCAGTACAACAAATCTATCTTTATAGATACTTCGAGTTACATCTTCCCTTGAATTTATGTCCATCTCTTTTTATAGAAGTACGACGAACAAAGACGGAAGATTATAAATACTATACTATCAAACAAGACGGGAACGAGTTCCTCATATTATTCAGCAACGAATCGGGATTTATTTTCCCTAGCCAGCAGTTATACAAAGATATCCAGACGCTTCAGGTTGCATGATTCATACATACATCATTTACATCATACCATAACATATTCATAAATGCATAACACATTTACTTAGATGCACCATGCCATACATGCATACACATTGCATAAACTAACATTTTTCTTGCAGGACATTTATATACAGATAAAACTCAACAATCCATAACAGGTCAAAAATGATCTATACATTACCCAAGATGTCCTCGGAGAGTAGGCAAACGGTCTGTACAAAGATCCATTCCCTAATCCAGGATATTTTCAGGAGATTTAATCCTGACACTCTTTTGTCCCCGGAGAGTAGGAAAACGGTCTGTACAAAGATCCATTCCCTAATCCAGGATATTTTCAGGAGATTTATTCCTGAAACTCTTTTGTCCCCGGAGAGTAGGCAAACGATCTGTACAAAGATCCATTCCCTAATCCAGGAAATTTTCAGGAGATTTAATCCTGACACTCTTTTGTCCTCGGAGAGTAGGCAAACGGTCTGTACAAAGATCCATTCCCTAATCCAGGATATTTTCATGAGATTTATTCCTGACACTCTTTTGTCCCCGGAGAGTAGGCAAACGATCTGTACAAAGATCCATTCCCTAATCCAAGACATTTTCAGAAGATTTAATCTATTTGTTCTTGAATAGTAGGCCAACGGTCTGTACAAAGATCCATTCCCTAGTTCAAGATATTTTCAGAAGAATTAATCCTGATATTCTTTTGTCCTTGGAGAGTAGGCAAACGGTCTGTACAATGACCCATTCCCTAATCCAAGATATTGCCAGAAGAGATAATCGTCACGAAGATTTATTTCTACTGGTCTATTAAACAATTCAAATCATGTTGCATAAACGATTCAGAGACGGCCTATACGAAGACCTAGTACTGATATCCAGTATCAACATAAAGATATCATCACCTCTTGATATTTTAGATGGCATCTCTAAGCCCATCTCCAATTCTTCTAAGTGGAATCTTCAAGACCACTCAAGCATATTCAACTGATCATCAGTGTTACTTTACGCACCGACGAGTGCAAATTTTTGGGCTTTTGTGTTTAATCCCCTTCAACCTTCCAGGTCACGACTAGTACATATACCAATCTAACCCCTCAGGTATCAGAAAATTGAATAGGGGCAGCTGTTGCACCCCAAAATTCCCCCTCCACAATACAAGACATTGTGTACTAATAGGTTCACAAAGTTCACAAGGTTCACTAGACATCTCATGAGGTTCACAAGGTTCACAAAGTTCACAATTAGTCAGAAAGTTTGACAATTCCCTTAGACAATGCATCATCCTAAGCAATGCATCTTAAACTAGGGTTTTGACTTTCATCAGGCTAAATGGACTTCCAAGGCTTAAAGTGAGCTTCATAGAATCCTATATGAGTTCAAGAATCCCCATGTCATGTTTCAATACTTTCCCAAAAGATTTGCTCAGTCAGATGATCAGATAGGTTAAAATCAGTCAAGACAGTCAAAAAGTCAAACTGAGGTCAACTATGGTCAAACCAAAGTCAAACTTCATGATTTTTTGCCAACATCAAGTATATGAAGTAAAATTCATCATTTGATCAAAGGTTGATCATGATTCATCAAGGAGATTTCAGATCATCAAGAATCAGGAGTTCCTAAATTAGGGTTTTCATAGGAAAAGTCAACTGAACTTTGACCAGCCATAACTTTCACATGCTTCATCAAAAAATTTCCATCCAAAGCTCATTTTGAAGGAAATTGAATTCTCTACAACTTTGTGTCTCACAAGCCAAGCCCAAAAATGCTTCATTTGGAAGGTATGAGCTAAGACATTATAGGTCCTTTTAAAAGTCAACAAAAAGTCAACAACTTCCAAAGAGCATAACTTGAGAATGGTAAAAGATATGGACATGAGACCAAAGAGGTTGGTTAGAGGACTCTTTAAACTTTCCAAAATTTCCAAGAACACCTTCATAACATTAAAATTGAAGGATTTGTGCCCTTGCAAAGTTGGGAAATTTTTGGGAAAATTATGAAGCAAATAAGGCCTTAAAACTAATTTTTGCTAAATGAGCCCACCAAATTGCCATCCAATCTTTACAATATCACCAAGAACGACCCAACCCACACCTTTTTTGATTTTTTTGCATTTTATTTAATATTTATTTGAATTTTATTCATTAAAATACAAATTAAATTAAAATAAAATATGAAAATCATATATTTGGAATGGATTGTGGTTCTAGAAGGTCTTAATACTCATTTAAACTTGATTGATACCATATAATTTCAGATCATACCAAAATAGCAATAAGATATCCAAGTTTTCAATATTTTTAAGATCATATCTTTTCCAATCTCATAAAGTCCAAAAGTCCAAAGAGCTATCACTTTTCTTGACCTAATTTCATTCACCTATATACATACAACATAAAGCAATAGAGGGACGATTTTGCAGCCTCAAGGACAACTCTCCAAGCTTCAAATTTTCAAAAAAAATCAACTTTCGGTTTTGGCAATTAAGGTCGTTTCAAGGCATTCCAAAGGTCTCAACACATTCCTTGATGTTCACTGAACTCATAGCAATCTATACCATCATCCAAAACACCATAAAACGCATAAACTGAATTGTCTTTTATCTCATATTCTTGTTTTTTCGATTTCTATGATACACACATGATAAGTTAAATTTAATGATATATTGTTGTTGGTACTAATGTTTAGAATGTTTCTGAATTTGTTAATTGCATTTTTGGTGCAGGAATGACATTTCGCCATTATTAGGGTTCTAAGGTTCGAAATTGGGAACCTTCGTTAGACGTGATTTCAGGACCAATTGAAGGTTTAAATGGATTCATAGGACAGTTTACATGTGATATGTACCCATAGAACTAATTTATTTGATGTGTTTGGCGTTTTTGGATTTACAGGTCATCTAGTGACGGAACAAAACCGTCACTAAAACCTCTAGTGACGACAAGCTGTAGGTAAAGGCTAAGTGGACGGTTCAGTGGAGAAGATGATGAGCGCGCGTTTTACAATTTGAATTTTAGTTTTATTTTATAATAAATCTGTTTCACTTATTTATCACACACAAGCGTGTGTCCCAGTGGTTGAGACTCTGTGTTGGTAAGCTTGGGGGGGCGAGTTCGATCCCAGGTTTTGTGTTTTTTATGTTTTATTTATCACATTTACCAGTTTGTATATTTAACAATTATTGTTCATCTTGTGTTTGCTAGCACGCGCTAGCCCGGTGGCTGGGTTTTAGGCATGGTAAGGGGGAGGTCCTGGGATCAAAACAGGCCTCCCCACTTTCTTTTTATCACTAGTTTCTTTTATTTTATTAATTAACTTGTTTTCTTTATAAATTATTAATTAAACTTTCATATTTTCTATTAATCCTATAATATTTTTGATAAATCATTTTAATTAATTTAAATAAACAATTTTGTATGTAAAATATTTTTTTTTCTAAGTTATAAATAATTTATATATTACTTAATTTCTAAATTTAAAAATTAACCTTTTTTTTTATAATTAAAACCCTAGTTTTCTAAAACCCTAATTTTCTCTAACCCTAATCCTAACCCTAATTCTTGTTAACTTTAATATTTAAATTATAATTTAATTATTATTATTATTATTATAATGGTTTATTATTATTCTAATTACTTTATTATTTTCTTCTTAAAAAAAAATCCTCAAGATTATTTGTTTAATTTAAAAATATTCTCTTAACTTGTATATATTTTTGTATATTTGTGCTAACCTTTTCTTCTTATAATTGTTTTATTACTAACCCTTTTATTATTTATTTATATATTTATTATTTAATTGTTTCTATATTTATGTAAATGCGAAAGCCTTGTAATAGTCCTAGGTTTTATTTTCGTCTTTATTTTATTATTTATAAATATTTATATTGCCATGGTTAGTAACTATAGGGAGTGATAACATGTTTGCGCTTTAAAATTAATTTAGAATCACTCATTTTAATAAGATAAATATATGAATATGAACACTCACACACGTAAGTCGATCTTTGATCGCCATCTCACACTTTCTAAGGGTATTCCTCATGTTGCCTAAATCAAAAAGGTCAAGTAAGGTGTCTTAAAGCAAAGTCCCTTTTCATAAAATATCATCAAGTCCCTTTTAAGATTATAAGATCAAGTCCCTTCGATGTTGCCTACGGTAAATGATCTTGTCCCTTCGAATATAAGATGATAAGTCCCTTCGTATTGCTAAGACACCTTACAGTTGCCTAAACACAGATGACCCTTCACCTGTCCCTTATAACATCCAAGGTAATGACTACCTATTCCTTAATAATAGGGATAGTCTTACCATTGAAAGAACATTTAAGAACAGTAAAGATTTAATTTAGGGTAGGTTCCTCTTAAGTACTTGCTCACTTTTCTTCAAAAATACTTCATTACACTTCACATTTCAAACAAATTTTCAAAACAAAGTCTTTATATATATCCATACAAGGATCATTATAAAGTACTTCAGAAATTTTTTAATCACACACTACATTTCTCAAAACAATTTAAAGTGAGCTAAGTAACTAAGAGCCCATGTATAACCATGGATATAAAGGGTGCTAACACCTTCCCTTTGTATAACCTACCCCCCGAACCCAAATTGTTTTTAAGGTCTTTCCTGTTCTTTTATGCCCTTTCCTTTTGGATAAAATAAAAGTCGGTGGCGACTCTTGCTATCCACAACATTTAACTAAAGTCAGTTCTCCCACCATGTTACAATAACCACTCCAGATATTAAGCTTAGGTCTTCAAAATCAAGCCCAGAATATTTTTGTAACTCTATGGCATTCATCCTGTCTACCAGCATCTTGTACTTATCTTCATTAGGATCATGATAATAATTTGCTTCAGAATCAGAATATCCCACAGTATCATGGAGACTGCCTCCCTCTTTCTCAGAATTTTCAGACTCATAATCATCAACCTGTTCCTTTGTCTTGACAGGACCTTTGAATCTTCTTCCCAGATTGATAAGGCCTCCTGATCTTCTAGTCTTCTTATTCTTCTTAGCCAGCAGTGTCTTCAACTCATCTTTTCCCTTGGATAATTCAGAATCAACTCTTGAAATTGTGCATTCTGAGCCTGGAGATCTTTGACAGTTTATTCAAGAGTCATTTCTGCTGAAATAAACAGCGAGAAGATAAGATACCTGTACATAAGAAACCTGTGATGCAGTGATATGATATGTAAATACGTATGCAATGTTTTCAAGGACCATAGGATTTAAATTTGTTTAAACCACCAAAAAGTAAACTTTTATTAGTAATAAACTTGTTTGCCCTTTGGGCTTACAATAAAAATGAAATAAATACAAAAATGGGGTTTCAAGTCTCCCATGGACGTTTCCTCTTTGTGTTGAGGTATGAGTTGAGATTCCGCTCCTCGTGAAGTTGCTTTGTTAGCTCCAGGATTCTTTCTTGACTTGCTTTGTAATGAGTCTCAAAAGTATCTCTTTGCTCCTTCAACTGGATCCAGGATCTTTGTAACTCCTCCATGTCAGTGGGCATGTCTGGATGAAGAATGATATAAAAAGTATCTCCTTCAGCAACAGGCTCCATGGTAACTGGCAGGATAGCAGGATATGGCATCATAAGAGTCTGAGCACGAGATCGCATCCATCTGAGATAAGGTTCCATAGGAATGGTGTACTTGGGTTCCAGAGTCTTGCTATCAACCTTGTTCACTTTATCCCATGCTCGTATAAACCTTTGACGGTAACCTTGCAGATCGTTGTCGTAGTCAAACATAATTCCTTGAATGAGCATGTCATGAGGACCATCACTCCGTGCGTAACCAAACGGACGTAGAGCTAAGGAAGGATTGTAGGTAATGCCCCCTCTTATGCCAAGGAGTGGCACATTAAGGAACTCCCCACAACGGTCAATGATAGTAGCATTCTCCATAGATCTAGAGCACCAATGAATATCTGAATGAGAATGTGACATGATCCTTTTAGACCACCTGAACCCCTGTTCATTCTTTCATCACTGATCGAGGAAGGTGAGAAATAAACCACCTAGATAGTAAAGGCATACAACACATCAGAGTTCCTCGTGCCTTTGTAGTACGGGTATGAAGAGAGTGTAAGATGTCTCCAAGTAATGTAGGCACTGGATTGCGAGTCAGAAATATGTTGATGGCGTGTATGTCTATGAACTGGTCTGGATTGGGGAACAACACTAAGCCATAAATCAATAGGGCTAAGATCTCCTCAAAAGCATCATAACTCATAGTCTTCAGGAACACTTGAGCTTTCTCCATCAATACCTTAACAAGAATACCCTTAACTCCACTCCTTGTTTCTAGGACAATGTCTGATTTCTTCAGATGTAGGGTTGCAGCAATGACTTCAGGTTTAGGCTCTTTTTCTAAGCCTGTGAAGGGTTTCTGATCAAGTATAGGTATGCCCAGAAGCTTGGAGAACTCCTCCATTGTAGGAACCAGCTGATAGTCAGGGAATGTGAAGCAATGATGTTTAGGATCAAAGAACTGAAACAGGACACTTATCATGTCTTCATTGAACCCTGAGGTGACTAGATCCAGTAGGTGACCATGCCTCTTGATGAACTGGGAGTTTTCAGAAACTTGAGAGACCAATTCCCTAAGCTTAGGAGGTATTCCTACAAAGTTGATCCGGATAGTATTCCTACGAGCAGAAGCCATGACCTGCAACAAAGAACAAAGATAAATCCTTTGGTCCTTGAAATGGTTAGTGAAAATGCTATGCTTATGATGAATGATGATGCTATGATGTGATGCTCAAACACAAACATGTGGCACACACAAACAAGTCACACAATAGCCATAGGTTTGAAGGCTTGCATGAGGTTTAAAGGTAAGTACCCTCCCCTGAAGTTTAGTTGGTTCATCCTGTCCTATAAAGTAACCAGGTTCTAAGGGATCTCAATATCATTGATCCTTCACAAGGGTGGTTGTTCAGTAGGCAACTTACTTGCCAACCAACACCCTCCGAGTTTAGGATCTCAATGAGTGTAGCATCGAGTATCAACCAACTTCAGTCTTCACCAAAACCGGTTATCTCACTACTTTCTAAAGGCCAAGATGGGATTACTAGGGTTCTAAAGGTCAGTTAGTGTATTGACAACATATGGCAGCCTCATATTATCCTCAACTTTACTTAAGGAACATAAGCACCAACCAAGAAGTCACACTAACTATCGCCACCAGATCAACCATATCGGTATACGCCGTACAGTTTCCTTGGTCTATTGCCATTTACCTAAGGTATACTAGATCCGGGTTAGGATCTTTCACACATAAGAGCATCCAACAAGTAAAGTAAAACAATCAAAGCAAACAAGTTTAAAGTGATCTAATTCCTAAGGGTACCCCTCTTTTATTAAATCCCCAGCAGAGTCGCCAGTTCTGTAACACGGTGGGAGAACTGACTTTAGTTAAATGTTGTGGATAGCAAGAGTCGCCACCGACTTTTATTTTATCCAAAAGGAAAGGACATAAAAGAACAGGAAAAACCTTAAAAAGATTTTGAGTTCGGGGGGTAGGTTATATAAAGGGAAGGTGTTAGCATCCTTTATATCCATGGTTATCCATGGGCTCTTAGTTACTTAGCTCACTTTAAATTGTTTTTTAGAAAGGTGTAGTGTGTGATTAAAAATTTTCTAAGTACTTTATAATGATCCTCGTATGGATGTATATAAAGACTTTGTTTTGAAAATTTGTTTGAAATGTGAAGTGTAATGAAATATTTTGAAGAAAAGTGAGCAAGTACTTAAGAGGAACCTACCCTATACTAAATCTTTATTGTTCTTATAGGTTCTTTCAATGGTAAGACTATCCCTATTATTAAGGAATAGGTAGTCATTACCTTGGATGTTATAAGGGACATATGAAGGGACATTTGTGTTTAGGCAACTGTAAGGTGTCTTAGCAATATGAAGGGACTTATCATCTTTTATTCGAAGGGACAAGATCATTTACCGTAGGCAACATCGAAGGGACTTGATCTTATAATCTTAAAAGGGACTTGATGATATTTTATGAAAAGGGACTTTGCTTTAAGACACCTTACTTGACCTTATAGTTAGGCAACATGAGGAATACCCTTAGAAAGTGTAGGATGGCGATCAAAGATCGACTTACGTGTGTGAGTGTTCATATTCATATATTTATCTTAAGTAAGTCATTCTAAATTAATTTTAATTTACAAACATATTATCACTCCCTATAATTACTAACCATGGCAAGAATATTTATAAACAATAAAACAATAATAAACTACGACTATTACAAGGCTTTTGCAGTTACATTATAATAAAACAATTGAATAATAAATATATAATAAAATAAACAATAACGAAAAGGTTAGTGATAAAATAATTATAAGAAGAAAAGGTTAGCACAAATATACAAAAATATATAGAATTTAAAAGAACATTTTTAAATTAAATAAGCAATTTTAAAGAATTTTTAAAAGAAAATAAGATGATGAGAATAATAATAAACCATAAAATAAATATTTACAAAACAAGATTAATTATTTAATTATATATTAGAAAAAACTAATTAAGTTTAAATATAAAAAAATTAGGGTTTGAATATTTAAGGTTTGAATATTTAATTAAAATACTAATTTATTTATTTACAAATTATACATGAAAATTAAAATTACATGTAAAAATATATTATGAAATTTATGAAAATAAAATTTTAATTAAGTTTAATATAAATTTTTGTTAGTTAAATATAAAACAAATTCAATTATAATAATAATATATAATAGAAAAATAATAATTAGAAAAGAAAATAAGAAAACAAAGTTTAAAAAAAATGGGGAGGCCTGGATTTGAACCCATGACCTCCCCTTTACCTGGAGGGGATCAAAACCACTGGGCTAGCGCTCGCTAGCTGATTAATGAATGGCTCAAAAACATCATATAGCAAACCTGTAAAATAAGAGAAAATTGCCAAAAAGTTCACAAAGCCAGGATTCGAACCCTGGTCATTGGCCTTCCACACGCGCATCCTTACCAACTGAGCCAGACAACATTAGTTGAAATAAAACAAACATAAATTCTAAAAATATTAAATCTAAAATTCAAATTTCAAATGGCGCCAAGGAGGTCATCTTCTACCTCTGGAATTAGCAAGTTTTCCTGCGAATTCTCTTGCGATTTTCCCTGCGTGTTCAAACCTGCGATTTCTCAAACATCAAGCAAACAGTGAAATTTCTTTAAATTAGTTAGTGCAATGCAATCCTTGAGGTCCATACAATCTAACCATGTCCTCTAAATTCATTTATATTTGATAAATCATAAAACCCTAAAAGAGGTCCAGAAACCCTAGCTATGGCCGAATTTATTTTAGGCAGTGAAACTCCAATCCATTGATCCAGGTGTTGCACCCCAAAATTTACCCTCACCAAGACAAGACATTGTGTACTAAGAGGTTCACAAGGTTCACAAGTTTCACAAGACATCTCATGAGGTTCACAAGGTTCACAATTAGTCAGAAAGTTTAACAATTCCCTCAGGAGGGTGATCCTAGGGGCAAATGGACTCCTACATATGAAAGACCATTTGTAGTCAAGAAGGTATTCTCAGGAGGTGCCATGATGCTTACTACTATGGATGGTGAAGACTTCCCACAGCCTGTAAACGCAGACATAGTTAAAAAATACTACGCATAAAAAGAGACCCGCTAGGTTGACTGGCCTAGGCAAAAATAAGGGCATCCCGGCGAACCAAAAGGGTTCGGGCAAAAATTAGGGATATATATATATATAAAAAAAGGTGTACACCCGGCAAGTCGAAAACCTGAAAAGGCGGCTTGGGCAAAAAAGGGTATCCCGGTGGATTGAAAACCTGAAAAGGCAATCCAGGCAAAAGTTAGGGATTAAAGCGTATGACTATGTCTCGTTTGGATCACTCTTGTAACTCCAATTGTTGATGCTACCTAACTCAAGTTCAAACAGATAAAGCTCAATCCAATCGTTTCCGTCTCAACAGCAGAAGATGAGATACTTGAAGATAATGGCAATAGTGGAACTGAAACTCAATAGGATCATTTCTCACATAGCTGTTACGACGAATTCCTCTTACTAGGATTTCTGTCTCCTTGTACAAACTCGACTATGTATAGGTAACTTTGTAATATAAATAAAACTTCATCTTTGAATCCAGATTTACTTTTACCCTATTTACATAAACGAAAACGTCCATTGGTTGTGTTTGAATGTATGTATGCTTTTGAATATGATTGATGTTTACCAGAAATGCATAAAAGGTAGTAATAGTATTTACTAAGGACGAACGAAGGTAGGAGTTCAACGAAGTTTCACCGGTTCATCCCCGCAAGACAACTACAAATCCCTAGCAGGGCAAATCTATCTAGATACTTCAAGTTACATCTCCCATTGAATTTATGTCCATCTCTTTTATCCTCAGTCGGGATACTCAGGAACTTATTCCTTCAATAGAAGTACGACGAACGAAGACGAGAGGTTATAAATACTATACTATCAAACGAAACGGGACCAAGGTCCTCATATTCTTCAGCAACGAATCGGGATTTATTTTCCCTAGCCAGCAGTTGTTATACAAAGATATCCAGACGCTTCAGGCTGCATGATTCATACATACATCATTTACATCATACCATAGCATATCCATAGATGCATAATACATTTACATAGATGCACCATGCCAATATGCATGCATATTGCGTAAACTAACATTTTCTTTGCAGGATGGTTATATGCAGATAATATACTATCAACAATTCATAACAGGTCAGAAAAGATCTATACATTACTCAAGATGTCCTCGGATATTAGGCAAACGGTCTATACAAAGATCCATTCCCTAGTCCAGGATATTTTCAGGAAGTTTAATCCTGATACTCTTTTATCCTAGGATATTAGGCAAACGGTCTATACGAACACCCATTCCCTAGTCCAGGATATTTTCAGAAGATTTAATCTATTTGTTCTTGGATATTAGGCAAACGGTCTATACAAAGATCCATTCCCTAGTCCAGGATATTTTCAGAAGATTTAATCTATTTGTTCTTGGATATTAGGCAAACGGTCTATACGAAGATCCATTCCCTAGTCCAGGATATTTTCAGAAGATTTAATCTATTTGTTCTTGGATATTAGGCAAACAGTCTATACAAAGACCCATTCCCTAGTCCAAGATATTTTCAGAAGATTTAATCTATTTGTTCTTGGATATTAGGCAAACGGTCTGTACAAAGATCTATTCCCTAGTCCAGGATATTTTCAGGAGATTTAAATCCTGATATTCTTTTGTTCTTGGATAGTAGGCAAACGGTTTATACGAAGATCTATTCCCTAATCCAGGATATTTCCAGAAGAGATAATCGTCATGAAGATTTATTTCTACTGGTCTATTCAACAATTCAAACCATGTTGCATAAACGATTCAGAGACGGCCTATACGAAGACCTAGTATTGATATCCAGTATCAACATCAAGATATTATCACCTCGTGATATTATGGATGGCATCTATAAGCCCATCTCCAGTTCTTCCAAGTGGCATATTCAAGCCCACTCAAGCATATACAATTAATCATCAGTGTTACTTTATGCACCAGCGAGTGAAAATTTTTGGGCTTTTGTGTTCAATCCCCTTCAACCTTCCAGGTCACGAATGGCACATATACCAATCTAACCCCTCAGGTTTCAGAAAATTGAACAGGGGCAGCTGTTGCACCCCAAAATTTACCCTCACCAAGACAAGTAATTGTGTACTAAAAGGTTCACAAGGTTCAAAAGTTTCACAAGACATCTCATGAGGTTCACAAGGTTCACAATTAGTCAAAAAGTTTGACAATTCCCTCAGACAATGCATCCTCCTAAACAAGGCATCCTAAATTAGGGTTTTGACTTTCATCAGGCTAAATGGACTTCCAAGACTTCAAGTGAGCTTCATAGCATCCTATATGTGTGCAAGAATCCCCATGTCAAGTTTCAAGACTTTTCCCAAAGGTTTGCTCAGTCAGATGATCAGATAGGCTAAAATCAGTCAAAGCAGTCAAAAAGTCAAACTGAGGGCAACTGTGGTCAAACCAAAGTCAAAATTCATGATTTTTTGCCAACATCAAGTATATGAAGTAAAAATCATCTTTTGATCAAGGGTTGATCATGATTCATCAAGGAGATTTCAGATCATCAAGAATCAGGAGTTTCTAAATTAGGGTTTTCATAGGAAAAGTCAACTAAACTTTGACCAGCCATAACTTTCACATACTTCATCAAACAATTTCCATCCAAAACTTATTTTGAAGGAAATTGAATTCTCTACAACTTTGTGTCTCACAAGCCAAGCCCAAAAATGCTTCATTTGGAAGGTATGAGCTAAGACATTATAGGTCATTTTAAAAGTCAACAAAAAGTCAACATCTTCCAAAGAGCATAACTTGAGAATGGTAAAAGATATGGACATGAGACCAAAGAGGTTGGTTAGAGGACTCTCTAAGATTTCTAAAATGTCCAAGAAAACCTTCATAGCATTAAAATTGAGGGATTTGTGCCCTTGCAAAGTTGGGAAATTTTTGGGAAGTTTATGAAGCAATTGAATCCTTAAAACCAATTTTTGTTAAATGGGCCTACCAAATTGCTATCCAATCTTCATAATATCATCAAGCACGACCCAACCCATGCCTTTTCTGATTTTTTATATTTTATTTAGTATTGATTTGAATTTTATTCATTAAAATACAAATTAAATCAAAATAAAATATGAAAATCAAATATTTGGATGAGATTATGATTCTAGAAAGTCATAAACATCAATTATAGATGATTGATCTGATCCAAATTCGTGCTAGCTTGATTTGGAAAGGTTAGATGTGATCTTTTTCAATATTTGAAAGAAGGAAACTTCATGATCAAGCAATCATTACAAAGCCCATAAATCCATAACATTTTGACCTATTTTACATCCTTATATATACATGAGTATACTACAATCACAAGACGACGAATGCACAACCTCCAAGCATAAGAACAAACTTCAAACTTTTCAAGAAAAAACTCCAATTCGGGTTGCAACTTAGAGGCGTTTTCAAAGCTTTCTGAAGGTGGCATTAGCTTGCTTAAGCATCACTGAACACAAATCAATCATCATAAGCATCTAAAACATCACATAATCGTCCAACCGAATCATGCTTTGTTCTTGAATTTGAATTTTTCGATTTCATATATTTGTTTGTTTTAAATAATATTTGATGACTGCTTGATGTTTGTGATGGTGCTAGGAATGTTTCTGGACTCTCAATTTGAAGAATCGTGACCTTAATCTCCAAACGCCATTATTAGGGTTTGAAACACCATATTAGGGTTTAACGATTTAGCTAATATAAATAAATTCTAATGACATGGTTGAACTGTAAATGTTGTGGTGATTCTGTTGGTGTATTCAATTTTGGAAAATTTTACAGGTTCATTGATGATTGAAGAAACCTAGGAAAGCCTGCGAAACTAAATTCGCAGGAAAATTCTTAGCAATTTTCGCAGGTAAATGCGCAGGGTCAGAGGAGGAAGATGAAGTCCTTGGCGCGAAAATCTGAATTCAAAATTTGGATTTTTTTTATAATATGTATTTGTTATTTTATTATCAACTAATGCGTTTGGTTCAGCTGGTTTGTGTGTTCGTTTGTAAACGAATGGTCCTGGGTTCAAACCTCCCCCAAGCCATTTTGCTTTGTTTTATTTTTTGGTGTTTTTGCAGGTTAGTAATAAAACAATTGTTGCCCAAACCCTAACACCAGCGCGCGCCTGGCCTGGTGGTCACGCTGCTGGATTAGTGCTTGCAAGGGCCTAGGGCGTGGGTTCGATCCCTGCTCCAGGTAAGTTTTTTCATTCATTTTCTTATTATTTCTTTATTTGTTTTATAATTAATCCAAATTATATTTCTTATAAGAAAATTATTTTTATATAATAATATGTAAATATATATATATATATATAACTTCATATTTTCTAAAAAATTCTAATTTATTTTCTAAAATTTAATTTGGTTTATATTTAGTTTAAAATTTGTTTATATTATTATTGTATATTTTTTTTATTTTAATTTAATTAAGTTTAGATTAAATAATCAAAACCCTAATCCTGATTTTCTTAATTGTAAAATTAACCCTAATTTCTAACCCTAATTTTTGCTTAACTTTAAATATTAAACTTAATTAATTTTTCTAATATATAATTAAATAATTAATCATGCTTTGTAAATAGCTATTATATTGTTCATTATTATTATTCTCATTATCTTATTTTCTTTTGAAAATTCTTTAAAATTGCTTATTTAACTTAAAAATATCCTCTTAAATTTTGTATTCTTTATATTTGTCCTAACCTCTTTTTTTTTATTATTATTGTTGCTAACCCTTTTAATTGTTATTTATTTATTATATATCTATTATTTAATTATTTCTATTATAATGTAATTGCGAAAGCCTTGTAATAGTCGTAGTTTTATTTTTGTCTTTATTTTATTATTGATAAATATTCTTGCCATGGTTAGTAACTATAGGGAGTAATAACATGTTTGTAAGTTAAAATTAATTTCAGAATGACTTACTTAATAAGATAAATATAGGAATATGAACACTCACACACGTAAGTCGATCTTTGATCGCCATCTCACACTTTCTAAGGTTACTCCTCATGTTGCCTAACTATATGGTCAAGTAAGGTGTCTTAAAGCAAAGTCCCTTTATTAATATCATCAAGTCCCTTTAAGATTATAAGATCAAGTCCCTTCGATGTTGCATACGGTAAATGATCTTGTCCCTTCGAATAAAAGATGATAAGTCCCTACTGTAACACGGTGAGAGAACTGACTTTAATTAAATGTTGCGGATAGCAAGAGTCGCCACCGACTTTTATTTTATCCAAAAGGAAAGGACATAAAAGAACAGGAAAGACCTTAAAAAGATTTTGAGTTCGGGGGGTAGGTTATACAAAGGGAAGGTGTTAGCACCCTTTATATCCATGGTTATCCATGGGCTCTTAGTTACTTAGCTCACTTTAAATTGTTTTGAGAAAGGTGTAGTGTGTGATTAAAATTTTTCTAAGTACTTTATAATGATCCTCGTATGGATGTATATAAAGACTTTGTTTTGAAAATTTGTTTGAAATGTGAAGTGTCATGAAGTATTTTGAAGAAAAGTGAACAAGTACTTAAGAGGAACCTACCCTATGCTAAGTCTTTACTGTTCTTATATGTTCTTTCAATGGTAAGACTATCCCTATTATTAAGGAATAGGTAGTCATTACCTTGGATGTGATAAGGGACATATATAGGGACATCTGAATATAGGCAACTGTAAGGTGTCTTTAGCAATTCATAGGGACTTATCATCTTTTATACGAAGGGACAAGATCATTTACCGTAGGCAACATCGAAGGGGCTTGATCTTATAATCTTAAAGGGACTTGATGATATTTATGAAGGGACTTTGCTTTAAGACACCTTACTTGACCTTATAGTTAGGCAACATGAGGAGTAACCTTAGAAAGTGAGATGACGATCAAAGATCGACTTACGTGTGTGAGTGTTCATATTCATATATTTATCTTATTAAATTAGTTATACTAAATTAATTTTAAATCACAAACATGTTATCACTCCATATAGTTACTAACCATGGCAAAAATATTTATCAATAATAAAATAAAGACAAAAATAAAACTACGACTATTACAAGACTTTCACAATTACATTATAATATAAATAATAAATATATATAATAAAGAAATTATAATTAAAATGGTTAGTAATAAAATAATTATAAGAAGAAGAGGTTAACACAAATATACAAAAAATATATACAATTTAAGAGAATATTTTTAAATTAAATAAGCAATTTTAAAGAATTTTTAAAAGAAAATAAGATAATGAGAATAATAATAATAAACCATATAATAACTATTTACAAAACATGATTAATTATTTAATTATATATTAGAAAAATTAATTAAATTTAATATTTAAAGTTAAACAAAAATTAGGATTTAGAATTAGGGTTAATTTTACAATTAAGAAAAATCAGGATTAGGGTTTTGATTATTTAATCTAAACTTAATTAAATTATAAAAATATTTACAATAATAATATAAACAAATTTTAAATTAAATATAAACCAAATTAAATTTTTGAAAATAAATTAGAAATTTTTTAGAACATATGAAGTTGTATATATTTACATATTATTATTTAAAAAATAATTTTCTTATAAAAAATATAACTTGGATTAATTATAAAACAAATAAAAAAAATAATGAGAAAATGAATAAAAAAACTTACCTGGGACAAGGATCGAACCCACGCCCTAGGCCCTTCCTTCCTTGGACCAACAAGGCTGCCACCAGGCCAGGCATGCGCAGGTGATAGGGTATGGACTCCCATACGTTTTCTCATTAACCTACAAAATATCAAAAAAATAGAAGCAAAACAAAATGGCCTGGGGGGATTCGAACCCAGGACCATTCGTTCACAGACCAATACACAAACCAACTGAGCTAATTGCGCGCGTTTGAAATTAAATCAACAAAAAAACAATATATTTTAAAACAAATATTTGAATTTGATTTCAGCGCCAAACTTCATCTTCTTCACCAAATTTCCTGCGAATTTTCATACAACTTTTCCTGCGAATTCACCTGCGTGTTCATGAACCAGAAAACCTATGTTTTTGAAACATCAAGCAAACCACAATATCAATACA
The DNA here is from genome assembly GCA_963966055.1 of Lathyrus aphaca. NCBI lineage: Eukaryota > Viridiplantae > Streptophyta > Magnoliopsida > Fabales > Fabaceae > Lathyrus > Lathyrus aphaca. The sequence continues at coordinate 26,104,033 of OZ014521.1, read as the reverse complement.
AATTAGCAACCCAGATCAATTATATGATGTTCATACGTCATAACCATGTTTTTAGAATTCGTTTATATTAAGTAAATCGTAAATTCCCAATTTGAGAACTCTAACCCTAACAATGGTGGTTTTCGGTTTAGGTCACGATTCTTCAATATTCTTGCCCAGAAATCATCTAAACATCACAACAAATAAGATTTAACAACTCAAAAACAATTTATAATAGCTAAATGAATGAAATAGAAAATTGAAAAAAAAATGAAGAACATGAATTTGATTTTCATGATTTATGGGGTTTTGAATGATGGTGATGATTGGGAAAGCATCAGTGATGTCCAAGGAATGTGTAGCAACCTTTATTTTGTCTTGAGAGTCCCTCTAAGTCCAAAACCGTATGTGACTTTTTCTTGATATTTTGAAGCTTGAAGGATATGCGTGGAGGCTGGAAAATCGTCCCCTTGTGATTGGGATGTATTCAGGTATATGTAGAGATGAAAATTAGGTCAAAAAGTTATGGATTTATGGACTTTGTATTGATTGCTTGATCATGAAGTTTCCTTCTTTCAAATATTGAAAAAGATCACATCTAACCTTGGCAAATCAAGCTAGCACGAATTTGGATCAGATCAATCATCTATAATTGATGTTTATGACTTTCTAGAATCATAATCTCATCCAAATATTTGATTTTCATATTTGATTTTGATTTAATTTGTATTTTAATGAATAAAATTCAAATAAATACTAAATAAAATATAAAAAATCAGAAAAGGCATGGGCTGGGTCGTGCTTGATGATATTATGAAGATTGGATGGCAATTTGGTAGGCTCATTTAGCAAACATTGGTTTTAAGGTCTCATTTGCTTCATAAACTTCCCAAAAATTTCCCAACTTTGCAAGGGCACAAATCCTTCAATTTTAATGCTATGAAGGTGTTCTTGGACATTTTAGAAAGCTTAGAGAGTCCTCTAACTAACCTCTTTGGTCTCATGTCCATATCTTTTACCATTCTCAAAGTATGCTCTTTGGAAGATGTTGACTTTTTGTTGACTTTTAAAATGACCTATAATGTCTTAGCTCATACCTTCCAAATGAAGCATTTTTGGGCTTGGCTTGTGAGACAAAAAGTTTTAGAGAATTCAATTTCCTTCAAAATGAGCTTTGGATGGAAAATTATTGATGAAGCATGTGAAAGTTATGGCTGGTCAAAGTTCAATTGACTTTTCCTGTGAAAACCCTAATTTAGAAACTCCTGATTCTTGATGATCTGAAATCTCCTTGATGAATCATGATCAACCCTTGATTAAATGATGAATTTTACTTCATATAATTGATGTTGGCAAAAAATCATGAAGTTTGACTTTGGTTTGACCACAGTTGTCCTCAGTTTGACTTTTTAACTACTTTGACTGATTTTAACTTATCTGATCATCTGACAGAGCAAACCTTTGGGAAAAGTCTTGAAACTTGACATGGGGATTCTTGCACACATATAGGATGCTATGAAGCTCACTCGAAGTCTTGGAAGTCCATTTAGCCTTATGAAAGTCAAAACCCTAGTTTAGGATGCCTTGCTTAGGAGGATGCATTGTCTGAGGGAATTGTCAAACTTTCTGACTAGTTGTGAACCTTGTGAACCTTGTGAACCTCATGAGATGTCTTGTGAACCTTGTGAACCTTTTAGTACACAATGTCTTGTCTTTGGGAGGGCAAATTTTGGGGTGCAACATCTGCCCCTGTTCAATTTTCTGAAACCTGAGGGGTTAGATTGATATATGTGCCATTCGTGACCTGGAAGGTTGAAGGGGATTGAACACAAAAGCCCAAAAATTTGTACTCGCCGGTGCGTAAAGTAAAACTGATGATTAATTGTATATGCTTGAGTGGGCTTGAAGATGCCACTTGGAAGAACTGGAGATGGGCTTATAAATGCCATCCATAATATCAGGAGGTGATAATATCTTGATGTTGATACTGGATATCAGTACTAGGTCTTCGTATAGGCCGTCTCTGAATCTTTTATGCAACATGGTGAGGATTATCTCTTCTGAAAATATCCTGGATTAGGGAATAGATCTTTGTATAGACCGTTTTCCTACTATCCAAGAACAAATAGATTAAATCTTCTGAAAATATCCTGGACTAGGGAATGGATCTTCGTATAAACCGTTTGCCTACTATCCAAGAACAAATAGATTAAATCTTCTGAAAATATCCTGGACTAGGGAATGGATCTTCGTATAGACCGTTTGCCTACTATCCATGAACAAATAGATTAAAACTTCTGAAAATATCCTGGACTAGGGAATGGATCTTCGTATAGACCGTTTGCCTACTATCCAAGAACAAATAGATTAAATCTTCTGAGAATATCCTGGACTAGGGAATGGATCTTCGTATAGACTGTTTTCCTACTATCCAAGAACAAATAGAGTATCAGGATTAGATATCCTGAAAATATCCTGGACTAGGGAATGGATCTTCGTATAGACCGTTTTCCTATTATCCAAGGACAAATAGAGTATCAGGATTAAATCTCCTGAAAATATCCTGGACTACGGAATGGATCTTCGTATAGACCGTTTTCCTATTATCCAAAGACATCTTGAGTAATGGTTAAGTATCAGCACTAGACCTTCGTATAGATCGTTTCTGACCTGTTGTGAATTGTTGATATTGTTTTATCTGCATATAACTATCCTGCAAAGAAAAGGTTAGTTTATGCAATATGTGTGCATGTATGACATGGTGCATCTAAGTAAATGTATTATGCATTTATGGATATGTTATGGTATGATATAAATGATGTATGTATGAATTATGCAGCCTGAAGCGTCTAGATATCTTTGTATAACAACTGCTGGCTAGGGAAAATAAATCCCGCTTCGTTGCTGAAGAATATGAGGAACTCGTTCCCGTCTTGTTTGATAGTATAGTATTTATAACCTCCCGTCTTCGTTCGTCGTACCTTTATTGAAGGAATAAGTTCCTGAGTATCCCGACTGAGGATAAAAGAGATGGACATAAATTCGAGGGGAGATGTAACTTGAAGTATCTATAAAGATAGATTTGCTCTACTGGGGATTTGTAGTTGTCTTGTGGGGATGAACCGGCGAAGCTTCGTTGAATTACTACCCTCGTTCGTCCTTAGTAAATACTATTACTGCATTTTATGCATTTCTGGTCAACATCAATCATATTCAAAAGCATACATACATTCAAACACAACCAATGGACGTTTTCGTTCATGTAAATAGGGTAAAAGTAAATCTGGATTCAAAGATGGAATTTTATTTATATTACAAAGTGACCTATACATAGGCAAGTTTGTACAAGGAGACATAAATCCTAGTAAGAGGAATTTGTCGCAAAATTTTTACAAAACAAAGAAAACAGCTGTGTGAGAAATAATCCTATTGAGTTTCAAGTCTACTATTGCCATTATCTTCAAGTATCTCATCTTCTGTCGTTGAGACGAAAACGATTGGATTGATCTTTATCTGCTCGAGCTTGAGTTAAGTAGCACAACTGGTTGGAGTTATATGGTGATCCAAACGAGATATAGTCATACACTTTAATCCCTAACTTTTGCCTGGATTGCCCTTTCAGGTTTTCAATCCACCGGGATACCCTTTTTTGCCCAAGCTGCCCTTTCAGGTTTTCGACTTGTCGGGTGTACATTTTTTTTATATATATATATATATCCCTAATTTTTGCCCGAACCCTTTTGGTTCGCCGGGATGCCCTTATTTTTGCCTAGGCCAGTCAACCTAGCGGGTCTCTTTTTATGCGTAATATTTTTTAACTATGTCTGCGTTTACAGGCTGTGGGAAGTCTTCACCGTCCATAGTAGTAAGCATCATGGCACCTCCTGAAAATATCCTCTTGACTACAAATGGTCCTTCATATGTAGGAGTCCACTTGCCCCTAGGATACCCCTGTGGTAATATGATACGCTTGATTACCAAGTCACCATCCTGATATATCTTTTGCTTAACCTTCTTATTAAAAGCTTTGATCATCCGTTTCTGGTACATCTGGCCATGACAAACAGCTGCCAGCCTTTTCTCATCAATCAAATTTATCTGGTCAAGTCGAGTCTGAATCCACTCATCCTCATCCAAGCCTGCATCCTTCATGATTCTTAAGGAGGGTATCTGAACTTCAATGGACAGAACTGCTTCCATACCATAGACTAAGGAGAATGGGGTTGCCCCTGTTGAAGTACGTATTGTAGTACGATAACCATGAAGAGCAAATGGTAACATCTCGTGCCAATCTTTATAAGTAACAGTCATCTTTTGTAGAATCTTCTTAATGTTCTTATTAGCAGCCTCTACTGCCCCATTCATCTTTGGACGATACGGAGAAGAGTTGTGATGCTTAATCTTAAACTGCGTGCAGAGACTAGTAATCATGGTATTATTCAGATTAGAGCCATTATCTGTGATAATCCTTTCAGGGATGCCATACATACATATGAGATTATTATTAATGAATCGAGCCACCACATTCTTAGTAACAGATGCAAATGAAGCTGCCTCCACCCATTTTGTAAAGTAATCAATAGCAACCAGGATGAAACGATGCCCATTAGAAGCAGTAGGTTTGATCTCACCAATCATATCAATGCCCCACATGGCAAAAGGCCAAGGAGCAGTCAACACATTCAATGGAGCTGGAGGTATATGTACTTTATCAGCATAGATTTGACACTTGTGACATGTTCTGGAATGTTGATAGCAGTCAGCTTCCATAGTAGACCAATAGTAACCTGCTCTCAATACCTTTTTTGCCATAGTATGACCATTAGAATGAGTGCCAAAGATCCCATCATGCATATCTTCCATAATCTCTGTTGCTTCCTTTTTATCCACACAACGAAGCAAAGTTGAATCGTGATTGCGCTTGTACAAAATTCCATTACTCAAAAAGAATTTAGCAGAAAACCTCCTCAGAAACTTCTTATCTTTGACAGATGCCCCTTCAGGGAACTCCTGAGCTTCAAGATATCTTTTCACTTCATAGAACCAAGGCTTCCCCTCTGCTTCTTCAGTGTCAATCTCATTACAGTACACAGGCTTCTCAAATCTATCAATAGTAATCTTGGGAGCTTCATCATCCCAGCTAATCTCAAACATAGATGCCATGGTGGCTAATGCATCTACCAACTGATTCTCTCCTCGTGGAATATGTCCAAAGGTAATCTCTTCAAAATATGGGATCAAAGACAACACATGCTCTCTGTAAGGAATAAGATTTTCATGCTTGGTATCCCATTCTCCTTTAATCTGACTCACTACCAGGGCTGAATCTCCATATACGTCCAGGAACTGAATCTTCATATCAATAGCAGCTTTGATACCCAGGATACATGCCTCATACTCAGCCATGTTATTGGTACAATAGAAACAAAGTCTTGCAGTAATTGGGGTGTGACAACCTTCAGGGGAAATGATCACAACACCAACACCATTACCAAGTGCATTAGAAGCTCCATCAAAAACCATAATCCATCGGGATCCTTGTTCAGGTCCGTCATATTGTCCAGGTTCTTTGGTAATAATCATAATGTCTTCATCAGGGAACTCAAAACTCATTGACTGGTAATCATCTACTGCTTGATGAGCCAAATGATCAGCTACAACACTTCCTTTAATGGCCTTCTGAGTAGTGTACTGTATATCATATTCTGTTAAGATCATTTGCCATCTCGCTATTCGTCCGGAGAGAGCAGGTTTCTCGAATATGTATTTGATTGGATCCATCTTTGAAATTAATAAGGTAGTATGAGTCAACATATACTGTCTTAGTCGGCGAGCAGCCCATGCCAAAGCGCAACAAGTTTTCTCGAGCAGTGAGTATCTTGTTTCACAGTCGGTAAACTTTTTGCTAAGGTAGTATATTGCCTGCTCTTTTCGACCAAACTCGTCATGTTGCCCCAATACACACCCCATTGAGTTGTCTAATACTGTTAAGTACATAATCAAGGGTCTTCCATCAACTGGTGGCATCAAAATTGGAGGTTCTAGAAGATATCTCTTGATTTCATCAAAGGTTGTCTGGCACTCATCATTCCACTCCATTACCTGATATTTCTTCAACAACTTGAAGATTGGCTCACAGATAGCGGTTAATTGGGAAATAAATCTTGCAATGTAATTCAATCGTCCCAAGAAACCTCTAAATTCCTTCTCAGTACGGGGAGCTGGCATCTCTTGTATAGCTTTCACTTTTGCAGGATCCACTTCAATACCTTTTCCACTCACAACGAAACCCAGGAGTTTACCAGACCTAACTCCAAAAGTACACTTGTTTGGGTTCAATCTCAACTTGTATTTCTTCAATCTTTCAAACAACTTATGCAGATGATCAAGGTGTTGCTCTTCATTCTGGGACCTGACTATCATATCATCCACATATACCTCTATCTCATGATGAATCATATCGTGAAACAAAGCCACCATAGCACGCTGATATGTTGCCCCGACGTTCTTCAAACCAAATGGCATTACTTTATAACAAAAGGTGCCCCACTGTGTAACAAATGTAGTCTTCTCCATATCTTCAGGTGCCATCTTGATTTGATTGTAACCAGAGAAACCATCCATGAAAGAGAATACCTTATGCTGAGCAGTGTTGTCTACCAGAACATCAATATGAGGAAGTGGAAAGTCATCTTTGGGGCTGGCCTTATTCAAATCCATGTAATCCACACACATGCGTACTTTACCATCTTTCTTAGGTACTGGTACCACATTTGCAACCCATTGAGGATAAGAAGTCACAGCTAAGAGCCCTGCATCAAATTGTTTCATCACCTCTACTTTAATCTTTTCTGACATTTCAGGACACATGCGACGAACCTTCTGCTTCTTTGGACGACAATCTTCTTTTACTGGTAGACGATGAACCACAATGTCTGTATCCAACCCTGGCATATCTTCATAGGACCAAGCAAAGATTTCCACATAATCACGTAACATCTGGATTAATCTGCTTTTAACACCATCTTCTAGTTCAGCCCCTATCTTGACCTCTTTCCGGTTTTCTTCAGTTCCCAGATTCACAACTTCGATTGGCTCTTCATGTGGCTGTATAGCTTTCTCTTCTTGTTGTAATAGCCTAGCAAGCTCTACAGGTACTTCACAATCTTCCTCCTTTCCATCTTCAGCTTGATAGATCGGATTCTCGAAATTATAATTGGCAATAGTAGAACTGTTATCAACAGGATCCAAAGTGGATGAGGATCTGCATTTTAGTGATGTGGGTGTGTGTAAGAACACATAGCTGATAAAACAAAAAAATAAAAATAAAAGAAAGACAAGGAGCACAATATTTACGAAAACGAAACGTCCATTGATTTTTATTGAATGAAGTATGCAAATGAAATGACATCCCGAAACAAGCATACCATTGTGCCCCGGGTAAGGCACAAGGCTTAAAAGTTTAATTGTTCAAAATTACAAACTTAAAAATAACAACACAGTAATAGTATTTACTCCTGACTAAAGGAGATAGGAATAACGTCTTCAGTCTTCCAATTGTTGAGCCCATCACCCACAATAGGAAAGATCCAGTTATCCAGGTTGTAGTCTTCACTATAGTCACCCACAACATTGATTTGATCTCTCATGATCCCTTGATTGGTGATACGAACAGCACGAGCACGACGAACAACCTTCTGGGACTCTGCAGTGAAACCCAAACCAAACTTGTCAGACTTGTAAGGAATGTCAGGAAGCTGACCCCAAATAGTACAACCACCTTCTTCAACCACAGCTCTAGCATATTTGAGGGAAGCCATTGTAGGAGGTACTCTGGTAACCACAGGAAGAGCTTCAGTAGCAGGAACGACCCAAGGAACTACTTCAAATGTCTGGCAAGGAGTCTCAACATATTCACCTTCCACTTCAACATACTTAAATGTATTCACATGACTGACCATGTATTCTTCCTCTCCATAAATAGTGACGATCTTTCCCTTCACTGGATATCTCAACTTCTGATGTAGAGTGGAGGTCACAACACCTGCCCCGTGGATCCAGGGGCGCCCAAGCAAACAGGAGTACGCAGGACGAATATCCATTACATAGAAGGTAAAATTGAAGACTTGAGAGCCTACTTTGATCGGGAGATCTATTTCTCCATGCACCACTCTTCTTGAACCATCAAAGGCCCTCACCACTATATTACTTGGTCTTAACACATCATCTTCAGGACTGAGCTTGTTCAGAACCTCTTTGGGAAGCACATTCAATGAAGAACCATTGTCTACCAACACATGAGACAAGGTAGTGCCCCTACATTCAATGGAGATATGTAGAGCTCTGTTATGGTTTATTTTGGCAGGAGTTAAGTCAGCATCAGAAAAACCTAACCCATTATCATAAGTCAGATGTGCAACACAATTTTCAAATTGATCCACAGAAATTTCATTTGGTACATGAGCAGTCTTCAAGAACTTGATCAAGGCTTTAGCATGAGCCTCAGAACACAACAACAAAGACAACATGGAAATTTTGGAGGGAGTATGCCCCAACTGGTCAACAATATCATAATCACTCTTGCGAATGATCTTCAGCACTTCTTCCATCTGTTTAGAAAGATTTTCAGCAATCGGTGCTTCAGCTTCCATAGGTTCAACCACATGACCTTTGCCCCGAGCATCAGCACTTGGCTCAGAAGTGGAGGTAGTATTGGGAGTAACTGTATTTTTTGAGGTAGCCGGAGGAGAGAAAATTCTTCCACTTCTGGTGATCTTACTAGATCCAGCAATATTATCAACATCAAGGTTATCATCAGTAACAGGTGTATCAGTCAAAGATTCTTGTTTAACACCATGGATATAAACGTCAGAACCGTAATTCCAGGGTATAGCTTTATCAGAAGTATACGGAATAGGGCCATGAGTGGTAATAATCATGGGAGCCACTCTAGCTTCAGCAACAGTCTTCACCAGACCTTCAGCAGTAATCTTGATAGGTCCTTTGGAAGTGATCTTGACAGGGCCTTTGGAGGTAATCTTCACTGGCACATTATCAACCATATCCACATCTTCAACCTTCGCACCTCGAGTTAGATGTTCACACATACTTTCCACAAAAGGTGTCCTCTCAAACAATATAGTGTAATTGTCCATGAGGCGTTGAATACCATCTTTCAACTTCCAGCAACTATCAGGTTTGTAGGCACAATAAAAGCAATCTTCATTACAACCTGGAAATAATCCAGCCTGTATCAACTTCTTCTTTATAATGGATAAGGGAGTAGTCACATCTGCTACTGAGGAAACATATGAAACTTCATCAACAACATTAACAGTCTTCTCATGATTGGGCATGGGAGCAGTAATCACATTTGGAGTCCCAAGAGGGTCAAATTCAATCTCTCCAGCTTCAATCATATCTTGAATCTTGTTTTTCAATATCCAGCAGTTGTTGGTATCATGTCCCGGACAATTAGAATGATAGGCACATCGTGCATTAGGATTGTATCGAGGAGAGGAAGTATTAGGATTCTGAGGAGGGTCCTTCAAAGTAATGAGTTCCCCTTTCAACATGTGTTGCAAGGCTTGGGCCAGTGACATGTTGATCTTGGTGAATTTTCTTCTAGGCTTCTGTTGATTGTTTTGTGGCAGCTCTGGTGCTACAAGAGTAGGATTGGAGATGTGAACTGCTCCCACAGATTGGTGACTTCTGTTACGACTAGGTTGACCATACACATCATTAGACTCCTTCTTCCCACTAGGGGCTTCTTGGCAGTGCTTGATGCAGAGGCACCCACCTGTATCTTACCACTTCTTATACCACTCTCCACACGTTCTCCAGTCATTATCAGCTCAGTGAAACCAGATGATGAGCTTCCAATGAGGTGACTATAGAAATGACCATTCAGCGTACTCATAAACATATCCACCAGTTCCCTGTCAGTCAGAGGAGGTTGAACTCTGCCAGCCAGGTCTCTCCATTTCTGGGCATACTCCTTGAAATTCTCCTTAGCACCTATGGACATGCTTTGGAGCTGCATGCGAGTTGGTGCTAGATCAACATTATATTGGTATTGCCTATAGAAGGCCTTAGCAAGATCATTCCAATCACGAATATTGACACTCTCCAATTGATAGTACCATTCCAATTGAGCTCCAGACAAGCTCTCTTGGAAGAAATGAATCCACAATTTCTTATCAGCAGTATGTAGTTGAATCCTCCGGACATAGGACCTTAGATGCAGTTTGGGACATGAGACACCATCATACACCACAAAAGTAGGATCCGTGAAACCAATAGGTATAACCAATCCATATATTAAACTCAGATCTTCAAAATCCAGCCCAGAAGATTTTTGTAACTCCATGGCATTCATCATGTCTACCAGCATCTTGTACTTATCTTCATTAGGATCATGATAATAATTTGCTTCAGAATCAGAATCTCCCACAATATCATGGAGACTGCCTCCCTCTTTCTTAGAATTTTCAGACTCAGAATCATCAACCTGTTCCTTTGTCTTGACAGGACCTCTGAACCTTCTTCCCAGATTGATAAGGCCTCCTGATCTTCTAGTCTTCTTATTCTTCTTAGCCAGCAGTGTCTTCAACTCATCTTGTCCCTTGGACAAGTTCAGAATCAACTCTTGGAATTGTGCATTCTGAGCCTGGAGATCTTTGACAATCTATTCAAGAGCCATTTCTGCTGAAATAAACAGCGAGAAGATAAGATACATGTACATAAGAAACCTGTGATGCAATGATATGGTATGTAAATGCGTATGCAATGTTTTCAAGGACCGCAGGATTTAAATTTGTTTAAACAACCAAAAAGTAAACTTTTATTAGTAATAAACTTGTTTTCCCCTTGGGCTTACAATAAAATGAAATGAATACAAAAAATGGGGTTTTAAGTCTCCCATGGACGTTTCCTCTTTGTGTTGAGGTATGAGTTGAGATTCCGCTCCTCGTGAAGTTGTTTGGTTAGCTCCAGGTTTCTTTCTTGACTTGCTTTGTAATGAGTCTCAAAAGTATCTCTTTGCTCCTTCAACTGGATCCAGGACCTCTGTAACTCCTCCATGTCAGTGGGCATGTCTGGATGAACAATGACATAAGAAGTATCTCCTTCAGCAACAGGCTCCATAGTAACTGGCAGGATGGCAGGATATGGCATCATAAGAGTCTGAGCACGAGATCGCACCCATCTGAGATAAGCTTCCATAGGAATAGTGTACTTTGGTTCTAGAGTCTTGCTGTCAACCTTGTTCACTTTACCCCATGCTCGTATGAACCTTTGACGGTAACCTTGTAGATCGTTGTTGTAGTCGAACACAATACCCTGAATAAGCATGTCATGAGGACCATCACTCCGAGCATAACCAAACTGATGTAGAGCTAAGGAAGGATTGTAGGTAATGCCCCCTCTTATGCCAAGGAGTGGCACATTAGGGAACTCCCCACAACGGTCAATGATAGTAACATTCCCCATAGATCGAGAGCACCAATGAATATCTGAATGAGAGAGCGACATAATCCTCTTGGACCACCTGAACCCTTGTTCATTATTCATCACTGATCGAGGAAGGTGAGAAATAAACCACCTAGATAGTAAAGGTATATAACACATCAGAGTTCCTCGTGCCTTTGTAGTACGGGTGTGGAGAGAGTGTAAGATGTCTCCAAGTAATGTAGGTACTGGATTGCGAGTCAAAAATATGTTGATGGCGTGTACGTCTATGAACTGATCTGGATTAGGGAACAATACCAGGCCATAGATTAGTAAGGCTAAGATCTCCTTAAAAGCATCATAACTCATAGCCTTCAGGAACACTTGAGCTTTCTCCATCAATACCTTAGCAAGGATACCCTTAACTCCACTTCTTGTTTCTAGAACAACGTCTGATTTCTTCAGATGTAGGGCTGTAGTAATGACTTCAGGTTTAGGCTCTCTCTCTAAGCCTGTGAAAGCTTTCTGATCCAGGATATGTATACCCAGTAGTTTAGAAAACCCTTCCATTGTAGGAACCAGCTGATAATCGGGGAATGTGAAACAGTGATGTTTAGGATCAAACTGAAACAGAACACTCATCATGTCTTCATTGAACCCTGAAGTGACTAGATCCAGTAGGTGACCATGCCTCTTGATGAACTGGGAGTTTTCAGAAACTTGAGAGACCAATTCTTTAAGCTTAGAAGGTATTCCTACAAAGTTGATCCTGATAGTATTCCTACGAGCAGAAGCCATGACCTACAACAAAGAACAAAGATAAATCCTTTGGTCCTTGAAATGGTTAGTGAAAATGCTATGTTTATGATGCATGATGATGCTATGATGTTATGCTCAATCACAAACATGTGGAACACACAAACAAGTCACACAATAGCCCTAGGTTTGAAGGCTTGCATGAGGTTTAAAGGTAAGTACCCTCCCCTGAAGTTTAGTTGGTTCATCCTGTCCTATAAAGTAACCAGGTTCTAAGGGATCTCAATAACATTTATCCTTCACAAGGGTGGTTGTTCAGTAGGCAACTTACTTGCCAACCAAAACCCTCCAAGTTTAGAATCTCAATGAGTGTAGCATCGAGTATCAACCAACTTCAGTCTTCACTAAAGCCGGTTATCTCACTACTTTTCTAAAGGCCAAGATGGGATGACTAGGGTTCTAAAAGTCAGTTAGTGTATTGACAACATATGGCAGCCTCATATTATCCTCAACTTTACTTAAGGAACATAAGCACCAACCAAGAAGTCACACTAACTATGGCTACCAGATCAACCATATCGGTATACGCCGTACAATTTCCTTGGTCTATTGCCATTTACCTAAGGTACACTAGATCCGGGTTAGGATCTTTCACACATAAGAGCACCCAACAAGTAAAGTAAAGCAAACAAAGCAAACAAATTTAAAGTGATCTAATTCCTAAGGGTACCCCTCTTTTATTAATCCCCAGCAGAGTCGCCAGTGTCGCTCCCCGGATTTCCATCCTGGTACAAACGCGAAAGTGGCGCGGAAAAAAGAATAGAGTCGCCATCCAGACATTTTTATCCCGAAGAAAGGGAGTGGTAATGCCGCACAAACCGGAAGAAAAGAAAAGGAAGGACATGGGTCCTGCGAACCAAAGAGACTGAGTTCGGGAGTCGGTTACGACCTGGGAAGGTATTAGCACCCAGATCGTCCGCCATACCCGACGGGATCCACGCTTGCAAAAGAAACTGTTTCAAAGGGTGAGGGTATGAAAACTGCAGCAAAACAAATGAAAATGAAAAGAAGACTGGAATTGGAAAAGAAATGAAATAAGAAACAAAGAGAAAAATGTAGGGAAAATAAAGATTGTGCTCGAACGGGCCCTACCCCGCTGCCTACGTACCTCATCAGGATAATGAGGATCAGAGACGCCGTAGTTCCCCTAACTAGGGGTACTAAAAGGAAATTGCTTGTGAATTAAAGGCTCGAACTGCCTATGCCATTGCTCAGGTGTTGTAGACTCGGACGACGAGTGCGTAACCGTCTTGCAAAGTGACAAGTAGGAGCAAGTTCGTGGACGGAGCGAATGAGGTGAGAAAAGAATTCCCGAAGGAAAGACGCTTATTGTTTGTGTGGTGTTTTTTAGAAGCTTTTATGAGTGAAAGTTTGCATAGGTAAGTGTACCTAAGTCTTACTCAATGGGATGTGTACATCTCACATCATCCCGAAATGGAATGCGCAAGAGGCACACCTATCTATGGAGGAAATCCCCAAAGCTAGTCCCACAAGTGAAGGCTTAAGCACACTGGCCTATTACCATTATTAAGTGTTTTTGTGGTTTTTTGGTTAAGAACTGTTTTTTAGCTTTTCTTTGTGAGGTACTCATGCTAAGAACTATCCACCACGAGTGATAACTCACACCTCGCCCCGAAACGGAACGCGTGCAAGCATCTCATAGCAAAGTCTCATGTCACATGAAAGTACTCAACCTTTATTAAGTGGATTAGAAATTAAATTTGAAGAAGAGAAGAGAGAAAGCACCAAAAGGATCATAAAGGTAAAAGCTAACGGGAAAAATCTAATCCTAATATTCACATGCTCGGATGTCCTAAGGGTTAGTGAGGCTCACTATCCTAATGAAGGAGAAGAAAAGAAGAAGATGAGATGAGAAGCTCCATGGTGGCCTAAGCACACCTCCAGTTAAGAAAGAGAATAAAAGAAGATGAGGAAGAAGGAATAAGATGAAGAAGATGAAAATGCGATATGGAGATAAGGTGAATAATGCACAAACAGAGCCTACACCAGTAGGACTTCCAGATGCAACAGCATGCAAAGGGTAAAAACAGGCCCCAGTGGTACCTAACGGAGAAGGTCCGTTGCCTCTTCAATACGTGCAAAAGAAATCCAGAATAAGTATCCAAAAGAAGATTCACACAATCAAGCGCAATTGTCCAGTATCAAGATATCAGACAAAGGTCGAGTAGGCTTCCAGCATCCAAAATTATAACCAAGAGGAACCAAAATGGACCAGGAATCGGTCCACGCAAAGTCAAAGTCTAAGCAGAATTGTATCCATAGATCGCATCCTTCCGGAACAATTAATTACAAGGTCATCACCAAATTAAATCCCCCATCATCGATATCGAACAAGCTTCCTACAAAACATCCAACCAAACTTGAACCAAGATAAAAAAACTAGTTAATTAAACAAAATAAATTGGGGAAAAATTAAATCTAAGTTATATTAAAATTAAATATTAAGTCCAACAAAATTATATTAAGAATTCTATTCACAAAATTACTTAAACCAAACTATGCTAACCTTAACCATGAAACTAATAACATTCTAAACTAGAACTTAATTAAAAAACTAAATAACTATTAAATATAAAATGATGAAAAGAACTAATTCAAATGAAAATAAAAAAAGAAAGGACAAGGGAGAAGGGTTTGTCGCCGGGATGGGGATGTGCTGGCAGGAAATTCCATGGGCTTAGAGGGAATTCGGATCGGCTTAGCGTGGCTTAAGAGTCCAAAGCTGTGAGAAGTCAACACAATCAGTAACAAAACAAGTTAGTAAAAATCAGGGCACGAGAAACCACTTGCGTTCTTCCTCTCCAAAAATACCCTGTGATAACGAAGCTTAGAAACCAAATCGCGAATCGCGGCTTCGGAACCCTTCAATCCCAACTCAGCTTCATCCGATTCTTCGTCTTTTTTCCGAACAAGATACCACCGTACTGTTAATCCATGTCGCGAATATGAATTCCTTTGTCGGCACAAAAAAGCTCCGCCGTGTGAGTATCCTTCGGTCAAGTCTCAGATCGCTGGCGGCGATTCAAGGTCCGTCGCTGTTTCGAATCAAACAAACTCAAACTTCAAGCTCAGCTCATGAGCGGTGGTGGTTCCCGATCGAAAGCTCTCGGCGGCGAAACCAACCCTTCCTTGTTGAGACGATTCCACAACAACAATACCTGTAGTTCACCGACGTCGAAGAGAATCGACTCTCTCCTGGTCATGGTTTGCTCTTGCTCATCTCCTCTATTGTTTCAAATCCTCCCTATCTCTTCATCTTAGCTCTTCTTCTTCTGAAATGTGTTCGTTGCTGTGTTGTTGCTGGATTTCGGATTTGCAGAAAACAAAGTGGGAGAGGGAATGTTTGAGGAAGTGGCGGTTGAAGGTGGTGAAGAAAAATGGGTGAGGTTAGTGATGTAAGTTTGTTGTTTGAAGGTGTTGCTGAAAGGTGGTGTATTCAAAGATTGGTTTGAAGCTGATTTGTGGTGGATGAAGTTGCAGAAGTTGCGATGAATTGTGTTTTGAAGATGTCGAAGAAGAGGTTTGGATTTGAAGAAAATTGTTGTTGTTGTGACGGTGGTTTGAAGCTGATTTGAATGATGGAAAGGTTTGCGAAGAAGTGATGAAAGTTTGAGGGAGTATTGTTGCTGTTTGCGTTGTGAGAAGGAGGATAGGGTGGTTCGGTGATTGTAGAGTGATGAAAATGGTTTATGAAGGAAAGGTGAGTTGAGTTTTGCAGTGGGTGTTGAGGTTGAAGGTTGAAGAGGGTTTAAGTTTATTTGGGTTTGTCAGAATATGGTCAAAGTTGAAGAGGGAAATTGAAGATAAATTGAAGGAGAGTGAGTGTTGAAGGTGAAGAAGAGAGGGTTTGATCGGTTGCTTGAAAGTGCGGGAGGAGTTTTTTCTGTGAAATGGAGCGGAACGGTTTTGTATGGCAGGAGTGTCAATACGTGTGAATTGCTGGTGGTATCCGTTGGCCTGATGCCTTTTCTTCTTGTTGTTATTTGCCGCGTAATGTGTGAATCTCAGGTGATGTAACGCGTGAAGGTGGCTTTTGAATTGTGCAACTATTTTTGCTCTTTGTGCTTTTTGCTGAGTGTGTGGCATAAACATGTGAGGTTGTTGAAGTGGGTCCATGCGTGAGAAATATTGAAGAGTGATGAAAAGCGTGAATTGGTGAGTGAGTGAAAAGCTGGTGTGTGAGAGAATTGCTGAGAAAGTCCAAAAATGTGTGTCATGTCATATTGAAACTTTTGTTTTCTCCTTTTTGACATTTTTGTGTAATAATTATAAATAAAAAAAGGAATGGTCCTATGATAAAAAGGATATGGGCTTAGGGTTAAAAAAAAGAAAAAAGGTTAATGGGCCTAACATTCTAAAGATATTAATAATGTGGTATGAATGAATAAAATCGGAAAAGGATTAGAAACAAGGAAATTTGACTAATTGAAATGATTAATGGTTAATGGATAAAAATGATAAGGAAATGGTTATGAATATTTATATAATGGATTAGAAAATAATGGATAGAAATGGAATCTGGATTAAATGAAAAGTAGTTTTATGAGGGATAATGAATATAGTTATAAATGGATGTGATTAAGAAAAGAAATTTGGATGTGGATAATGGTTTAGAAAAAATGGAACTCAAAATAAATGGATAGAAAAAAAGCTAATGGATATAAAATTGGTGATACGGAAATTGGATAATCGAAATAAATCAAAAAGATGGTTAAGAATCACATTGGGGACGAATCAAGTAGATTTTTTAATCTAAGGCCAAACTTGCATCGCCTCCACAAAACACTGATTAAGAATGCAGCCACCACTGAACAATTCATCATTGAAATAACAACTATCTCACACAAACCAACACTTGATTCTTGAAGAAATATCCTGATGAAGCAGAAATCCATGGTGACGAGCCAAATGCATAATGAATAATATTTGCAGACGTGACATCTCCGAGGATCACTGTTTCAGGGAAATAAACCCTAATCCAGTGACATGAGGAAAGTGATACCACTACTGGCTGCAAGCCAAAGCATTGAATTATTCTGATAACCACCGATAAGGCGTGAAACCCTAACTCTTATGATGACGTTAACCCCATGTCTCAGGAGCCCATGCAAATGATATGACCTAATGCGTATGAATGCAAGACGAAAAGCCAGAATAAAACTAGAAAAGCCAGAGGGCAAATTTAGGCGTCTACAACTGCCCCTATTCAATCAACTGTTAATCTGAGAAGGACAATAGTACGGGCTATCGACCATTCAAGATAAACTGTGATTGAATACCAAGAAGACCAGAAATTTGCACTCTGACGAAGAATGCAACACTGGGAAATAAACCCAACCAGATGACGCTCTGGGGATATGAAGGAGAGGAAAAGCAGACGAGCTTCTTCCAAGCTGAAACTGATATCTGGAATAAGAATGCCAAGACAGACGAGTCTTCCAACAATCCCGTGACGCCAGGAGCTGGACATACGAGTCCTCAAACACTGCATAAACAAAATCTGAGACAGACGAGTCTTCAAACAATCCTGTGACGCCAAGAGCTGGACATACGAGTCCTCAAGAACACTTCAAAACATGAGACAGACGAGTCTTCAAACAATCCTGTGACGCCAGGAGCTGGACAGACGAGTCCTCAAACACTTCAAAACATGAGACAGACGAGTCTCCTTCGGATTTACCTGTTACGCCAGGACCGGCAATGCATTTAAGTCTGTGGGATAGACATGCAATCAAGGTAGACGAACCTTCTTCATATATTATCCGCGGATATATGGTACAAGACAGACGAGTCTTCTGAGAAAACCTTGGACGCCAGGTGCAGCAACCATAATTGGTGCTTGAGACAGACGAGCCTCCTTCGGAATTTACCTGTTACGCCAGGACCGGTAACCATTTTGACATTAATTCCCACTGTCAGGATTTGAAACCTCTTCAATACGGACGAGTATTGGATGATCATCAAGATAACACAGACGAGTGCCATAAGTCAATGATACAGAAGAGTATCAGACGATGATCTGAGAAACACAGACGAGCGCTTCAGGGAATGATACAGACGAGTATCAGCCACTGGTATAGACGAATACCAGAAATTCAAACACAGACGAGCGTTTGAAGCAGCGATAACAATACCAGGATAAACAACAAATCCTCACAATACAGATATAGACTGGCATAACACAGACGAGTGTTGGGGATGATACAGACGAGTATCCGAGCAAAGCAGACGAGCTTCAACAGGCAATCAACACAGACGAATGCTGGAAACGGTACAGACGAGTATCCACAAAAATCAGGCATACCAAACACAGACGAGTGCTAGAAAGTTGCAGACGAGCAACAGCTGAAAATACCTATCAAGGCACAGACGAGTGCAGCAAAGAATCCAATGCCAAACACAGACAAGTGTTGGGAGTTTGCAGACGAGCAACAACAAATATCATAACACAGACGAATGTTGAGAATTGCAGACGAGCAATATCAAGGTAATCATAAACCACTGCTGGGGAAAGCAAACGAGCAATACCGAAGGGTCAACACAAATGAGTGTCGGAAGATGCAGACGAGCATCAACAAAGCATGATACATCACTGCTGGGGAAAACCCTGCTTAGGGATAACACAGACGAGTGTTGAAGAATGCAGACAAGCGGTAGACAAATGCCTGATTGGCCACAAGAGTTAAAAATCTGTAGGGGAAGGCAAGATAAGAGGTCTGGACAACTCACTCTGACTGAGGTGATGAATACCTGACTGTATCATCAAATGACCAACAGTATGGCAACTTTGCTGGGAAATATTTCACTGACGGAAGTGAAGATCAGATACGAACTCTGTGGGGAAAGATCATCTACAGACTTGGCTGGGGAAGATGCTTCGCCCAATAACTCTTGCTGGCACCCTTGCTGGGGAGAGAGCCCTGACAATTCTAACTTTGTGGGGAAGCAAGGCCTTCAGCTGCCTGTTCGGAAAACTTCACTGTGGAAAGATAAATCCGCTTGGGAACGAGAACGATTCAATTAGCCTTGAAGTTCTGTTGGGGATATCATCTACTCTACCTCAGCTAGGGATGTCAACCTTCTGGCTTGGTTGAGAAACATATTTGGCAATGCTCTGCTGAGGAGAGACTTTGCTGGAGAATCAAATAAGTCAAAATATGCCCCAAGTGTAGTACGATGACTGCGTTGGGAAGATATGCCAACTGGACATTGACTGAATGAGAATAACCAACTCCTCATGAGGAAATCTTGTCGGCTGAAGGAAGATCTCATGCTCGGGGAAGAAATAAACTTCCAATGCCTTACTGGCAAAATAAATACCAGACATTCCCTGAGAATTAAAACAGTGCTTCAAGCTTCTGAGCTCAACAATTGTATACTGATTATCAAGAGTGAACAAGCATTCCTTTAACTCCTCAAATTGCCTCAGATTGCATCGTCTACAAAGAGATCGCCTCTAGAGGATTTTACAGAAGACACGGCATCCAGAATTGCCCCAGTGTCTTCAAACTCTCGCAGAAATTCAACAGATCTTGAGATAACTGCCTCAGGCTGCGTCTTGTAATGATTCTGCTCCACACGAAGAACGGAAACCATGCAGTACGAGGATGCAATGCAAATGATGCAAGATGTAAATGTATGCTCATGATGCTAAGGATATGAAGATATGCAAACAGGAGAAGATACAAGGATGGTAGGGCGTAAGGCCAGGTTAGTAGAGATTTTTTTGTTTTTGGTTGCCACAAAATTGGACTTTGAGAGTGGAATTACCAGACGAGAACTGGTTTATTAAAGGTAGGCCAACAGACGAGAACTGATGGGCAAAGAATAAGTCGTCAGACGAGAACTGACTCCTTGGGTTCATTGTCAAACGAGAATTGACTCCGAAAAAGAATGATTACCAGACGAGAACTGGCGTTCAACAGGCTAAATGAAAAGGTGACCAGACGAGAACTGGTTAAAAGATCCACCTACCAAACGAGAACTGGTATTTGAAGTTGGTTTGCCAGACGAGAACTGGACTTTGGGTTTGTCTGCCAGACGAGGACTAGACTTTGAAAAGGTTTTGCCAGACGAGAACTGGACTTTAAACGGTTTGCCAGACGAGGCCCTCTGGATATGAGACTTATGTTGTGGGGGTATGCCCAATGCAACTATGATGCGTATGCTCTACATGCTCGAGCGACATGAATAACGCATGCAAATGACCTATGCAATGCTTATGAAAAGCTAGAAATGCTCCCGAGGATGGGAAGAAAGGTCTTATGCGGAAAGGCTTCTGGTTGAGAAGGGTGACAAAGGCGAAGATGGGTAGCACGATTTCCCGACACTCGTCTTGAACTCGGAGATTGCTGATATAACTTGCTCTGCATAGCTAAAGTTTGCCCCTGTTGGGTGAGTCCCTTAACAGACTGCCACTGATTATCCAATTCCTGGCATAGCAGACTTGGATGTCCTCTAGTGAAGAGTTGCACTTAGTGATCTCTGGAAGTGTCTTGCCCCGGTATGAGCGTGGAAGCGACTTGACTCATTCTGACTGAGCATTGGAAGAATTCATCCTTGGTCAACAGAAAAAACCGGGTGGCCTGCCCCTGCTTAGCAGATTCAGCTCTGATCAACTGACTCTTGAATGACGTTCCTCGATCAACTGATGCTTGGGAACTCGCTTTAGACTGACTGATTCCCTGGTTGACAAAGTGACTGGATAACATGCCCCTGATTCATAGGCCAACAAGATGCTTTTGATTCTAGTCATCACTGTTGAATGATCAAATTCTCCTCTGATTGCCCTTTGTAGGAACTTCCCTGAAGACACAGGCTGACTTGCAAATAAAACTGCTCATTTACATATGGTAATTTTAATGTAGTTCATATGCAAGTTTTGAAAATTTATTTATTTAATGCTGTGACAGTGTGTGACGAATGGACGATTAGTCCAAATGTAGTGCTGGGCTAGCAAATCGTTAGGAGTCAGTTTACGCAACCTTGCCGTAGTATGCTTTCAGAATTGACCCTGATTCAATTAGGACTTTCAAGGGTTATGACGTGGCCTGGTTCACGGTTTTTAGAAAGAAAGATTTATGGCTCAAAGTTTATTTGTGCCCACCCATTCTCCTTGATGTTCTCCGGTCCTATACTCAGCTAATTTGGCCTAAGCGCTCGCCTCTCAAAAGGGTTTTGTAATGGTTGAGGAACCAATGACGTTGACAGTTTACGCACCAATGAGGTTTCTTGGAGTAACAATCACCCCTTCTGACTTTGTGTCTGGTCACACGACTTTGTTCTTTTTTGATATTTTTTACTCCCTGATTTTTGCCTGGACTAAAATTTTTTTTTGAATTTTTTCGATTTTGAAGTCCAGCGGGATGCCCTAACTTTTGCCTAAGTCATTTGTTTTCACACTTTTTTTTTTCCGACTTAGCGGGCTTTATTTCTTTTCTTTTTCTTTTGATTTTTGTTGAACAAATCGTGCGACATAGGTTTGTCTTGATTGTTTTGAAAGGGTTGTAACTGCCTCATTCCCTTGTTGCTGAGGGATAACCATTGTGGTTTTATGTCTCTTGACCTCTTGAGGTGTAATGAATAAAGGTAATGGATCCTCGGATGCACATTCCCTTGGAAATTTGAACGCTCGGTCAAATTAACTGATAACTACCCCTGCCCCGGGTTAAATGTGAGGGTTTTTTCGTTCAGAAAAGAAACTCCTACTTCAAGGCTCAAAGGGGTTGACGAGGGTCTATCTCCATTATATCTTCGGTGTTTGGGAATTTAAGTAATGCTTGTACATCGTCAGCAGGTTCTAAACCGAAAGCATACCTTCAACAATTATGGGTATTCAATGTTCATCATCCTCCCTCAAACCTGCTAAACAACAGTGAAATAAATGGGAGGTATATGGATGCATATATATTTTTTTTAGTTTTTTCAGTGCAAGTAAAGAAAAATGAGCGAATGCGACATAATTGATTAAAAAATGCAAGATCACTACATTAACATTACCATTCAAAACAACAATGTTTAAAAGACAAGTAGCTGCTAACTGGAAAGAAACTACAATGCATATGATAAAAAGGATACAGTGATCGCCAATTTTGATGACATCTTTTGTCTAGACCACTGAAATCAGGAGACGCTTCTCCGACGTCTTTGAACTCAATCAGGCGAGAGGTTGACGTGCACAACCAAGTTTCCTTCTGGAAAGGATACGTAGCCCTTGTCGATCAACTGTTGTACTTTGGCTTGAAAAGCTTTGCAATCTTCAGTTGAATGCCCCAATGATCCACCATGATACCCGCACTGCTCATGAGGATTGTACTCTGGAGGGTACGGCTCTGGCAACAGCTTGAGAGGCTTAGGAACCACCAAAAAGTTCTGAATTAGATGTGGCAATAGTTCACTGTATGTCATGGGAACTGGATGAAGAGGAGCGCTCCTTCTTTACAGATTGTTGCGAGGCCTAGGCTGGCTCTGAAGTTGATTCTGAGGTCTTCGACCATGAGCTTGCGGATTTGGACGAGGAGGAGTCCAGGGTTTCCGATATGGTGCTCTGAGCATTGCCGAATGCCCATAAGAGTAGCCAAATGCAGGAAAATATGATCTCTGAGAAGATGTTGGTCCAGAATATTCGATATTTGCCATGACTGCACTGCTGTCATGCCATTCTTCCTCTTGGGAGCTAACAACAGACTCACTTTCACTAGCTGGGATATTCGAAAAGTCTTGGATCTTTCCACTTTTGAGCAGGCTCTCGAGACGTACTCCAACTATCATCAGATCAGAGAAGCTTGATGTCCCAATGCTACTCATTCTTTCCAAGTACGGACCTTGTAACGTGCCCACGAACAGGTCCACTAATTCTCTGTCTGAAAGTGGTGGTTGTACTTGGGCTGCCACTTCTCTCCACCGTTGTGCATATTCTCTGAAAGATTCACCAGTTCTCTGAGATAGACTTTGCAACTGCATGCGACTGGGCGCCATGTCCATATTGTACTGGTATTGCTTTACGAAAGCTCTGGATAAATCATTCCAAGATCGGATACGACTGCTTTCCAAATCCATATACCAACTTAGGGATGCCCCACTTAAACTTTCCTGAAAACAGTGAATCATCAGCTTATCATTACGGGCATAAGAAGTCATTTTTCTACAGAACATCACCAAATGACGCTTCGGGCAACTGACACCAGTGTATTTTTCGAACTTCGGAGCTTTGAAATCTGGAGGAATGACAAGACCAGGCACTAAACACAGGTTTAGAGCATCAAAACCAAAGGCATCAGGATCCGCTAAGGCTTTGAGTTGCTCGCCCAACACACGAACCCTTTCGACAGGATCAAAAGTTGGTGGATTCTTGGTTTTCACAAGAGGGATTGCCCCTTGGAAGTTCGGCATAGGGAAAGCAAAGCTCTGATAATCCGTAGAATCAGAAGAAGATGAAGGCCCACCCCGGACAACAGATGGTTCAGGTATACCCTGATTCACGATCGGGATCTGTGCAGGCTGAGCCTGAGTAAGGCTGTTCACTTGCAGAAGATCCTCATCAGGAGAAAGACCATACAAAGGATTGGTCATCGAAGTGAAACCAGGTGGGAACTCAACATTCTAACGGTTGCTCTCTGACATAGCTACTGACAGCTCCCAATCTGACCTTTTTACCCATTGACACTGCTCAGTCAAACTTCAATCCACCTTTTTTTGTCTTCCCACAGTTACCACTTGTTTCAAACTGAGTACCGGGAAATCAGCTGGCTGGTCATGGACAAAAGAGGAAGGATGAGCTCTCTGGAAAAAGGATATGCAATTCTGATGCAAATACAAAATGCAATATGATGATGCAAAGATGCAAAGACATGGGATCACAACTGGAAACTGCCTGGAATCTGGAATACTGAGCCAAGAATCGAGTGTCTGTAACTACAAGATCTCTGTATAATAGCCCAAAATAGTAACCGAGAACCAAAGGACCAAGAACTTCAGGATCATAGTGACCGGATCAAAACATAGAACTGCACTGGCAATGAGGGTATGTTGAAGTCAAGGGTTCCTACAAACCTGTAAACCCCTCCCAATTCTCACGGGTGTGCTCCGGGTCAAACATCACGGACTCTCAAAGCCGAATAGCAATAATACTTTCACCATTTCCGAGAAATGGCTCATGACCAAATCAGGGAATCAGTTAGGCATTATGTACTACGCAGGGAGGCCTCAGCTGAGTCCGGGAAAAACAATCATCCCTTATAAGTTCTCAGCTTCGAGCGCTGAAATCGAGAAACACTAGTACATTCAGCCCGTAGGATACAATACTAATGTCATATGACCAGATGCTTTGACTGAGTTCCTATAAGAGAACCAGGCCATCCTATGCGAGTTCCTAGTGGACCCTCGGGTGCGAATGGGTTTGCCACAAAAATGTGGTCTGCCACTGCCACCACTGGAGAGGGTTGTTTCCATAAAGGTTCTCAGTGATCGGTCCCAGATGCACATAACTATCGAGGTCCTATCCCGAAGTGGAGGAAATCCCCACACAAGATATTTCCAAGACGGTCACAGTCTGGGCGTGAAACACATCGCCACTCATCATGTCACATGTGAGTACAATATGTCCACTCTAATTATATAGTGCACTCAAGCCGGGTACTTGGCTTGTCTCTCAGAAACAGTATCACCTGAGCCCACCAAACAGAAAACCAGTCCAGACAGTCCAGTATGATATACATGATGCGAAAAATAAATACTGAAAACTGTAAATAAAGCTGTAAATAAAGCTGTAAATAAACAACAGTAAAATACAACAAGCCACAACAAACAAACGTAACCCAATGAAACAGAAACAAACAAGCGCTAGGAGAGACTCACAGGGGAACCAGAGATTCTGGGGTGGGGTATCCCCAGCAGAGTCGCCAGCTGTCGCTCCCCGGATTTCCATCCTGGTACAAACGCGAAAGTGGCGCGGAAAAAAGAATAGAGTCGCCAGCCAGACATTTTTACCCCGAAGAAAGGGAGTGGTAATGCTGCACAAACCAGAAGAAAAGAAAAGGAAGGACACGGGTCCTGCGAACCAAAGAGACTGAGTTCGGGAGTCGGTTACGACCTGGGAAGGTATTAGCACCCAGATCGTCCGCCGTACCCGACTGGATCCACGCTTGCAAAAGAAACTGTTTCAAAGGGTGAGGGTATGAAAACTGCAGCAAAACAAATGAAAATGAAAAGAAGACTGGAATTGGAAAAGAAATGAAATAAGAAACAAAGAGAAAAATGTAGGGAAAATAAAGATTGTGCTCGAACGGGCCCTACCCCGCTGCCTACGTACCTCATCAGGATAATGAGGATCAGAGACGCCGTAGTTCCCCTAACTAGGGGTACTAAAAGGAAATTGCTTGTGAATTAAAGGCTCGAACTGCCTATGCCATTGCTCAGGTGTTGCAGACTCGGACGACGAGTGCGTAATCGTCTTGCAAAGTGACAAGTAGGAGCAAGTTCGCGGACGGAGCGAATGAGGTGAGAAAAGAATTCCCGAAGGAAAGACGCTTATTGTTTGTGTGGTGTTTTTTAGAAGCTTTTATGAGTGAAAGTTTGCATAGGTAAGTGTACCTAAGTCTTACTCAATGGGATGTGTACATCTCACATCATCCCGAAATGGAATGCGCAAGAGGCACACCTATCTATGGAGGAAATCCCCAAAGCTAGTCCCACAAGTGAAGGCTTAAGCACACTGGCCTATTACCATTATTAAGTGTTTTTGTGGTTTTTTGGTTAAGAACTGTTTTTTAGCTTTTCTTTGTGAGGTACTCATGCTAAGACCTATCCACCACGAGTGATAACTCACACCTCGCCCCGAAATGGAACGCGTGCAAGCATCTCATAGCAAAGTCTCATGTCACATGAAAGTACTCAACCTTTATTAAGTGGATTAGAAATTAAATTTGAAGAAGAGAAGAGAGAAAGCACTAAAAGGATCATAAAGGTAAAAGCTAACGGGAAAAATCTAATCCTAATATTCACATGCTCGGATGTCCTAAGGGTTAGTGAGGCTCACTATCCTAATGAAGGAGAAGAAAAGAAGAAGATGAGAGGAAAAGCTCCATGGTGGCCTAAGCACACCTCCAGTTAAGAAAGAGAATAAAAGAAGATGAGGAAGAAGGAATAAGATGAAGAAGATGAAAATGCGATATGGAGATAAGATGAATAATGCACAAACAGAGCCTACACCAGTAGGACTTCCAGATGCAACAACATGCAAAGGGTAAAAACAGGCCCCAGTGGTACCTAACGGAGAAGGTCCGTTGCCTCTTCAATACGCGCAAAAGAAATCCAGAATAAGTATCCAAAAGAAGATTCACACAATCAAGCGCAATTGTCCAGTATCAAGATATCAGACAAAGGTCGAGTAGGCTTCCAGCATCCAAAATTATAACCAAGAGGAACCAAAATGGACCAGGAATCGGTCCACGCAAAGTCAAAGTCTAAGCAGAATTGTATCCATAGATCGTATCCTTCCGGAACAATTAATCACAAGGTCATCACCAAATTAAATCCACCATCATCGATATCGAACAAGCTTCCTACAAAACATCCAACCAAACTTGAACCAAGATAAAAAAACTAGTTAATTAAACAAAATAAATTGGGGAAAAATTAAATCTAAGTTATATTAAAATTAAATATTAAGTCCAACAAAATTATATTAAGAATTCTATTCACAAAATTACTTAAACCAAACTATGCTAACCTTAACCATGAAACTAATAACATTCTAAACTAGAACTTAATTAAAAAACTAAATAACTATTAAATATAAAATGATGAAAAGAACTAATTCAAATGAAAATAAAAAAAGAAAGGACAAGGGAGAAGGGTTTGTCGCCGGGATGGGGATGTGCTGGCAGGAAATTCCATGGGCTTAGAGGGAATTCGGATGGGCTTAGCGTGGCTTAAGAGTCCAAAGCTGTGAGAAGTCAACACAATCAGTAACAAAACAAGTTAGTAAAAATCAGGGCACGAGAAACCACTTGCGTTCTTCCTCTCCAAAAATACCCTGTGATAACGAAGCTTAGAAACCAAATTGCGAATCGCGGCTTCGGAACCCTTCAATCCCAACTCAGCTTCATCCGATTCTTCGCCTTTTTTCCGAACAAGATACCACCGTACTGTTAATCCACGCCACGAATATGAATTCCTTTGTCGGCACAAAAAAGCTCCGCTGTGTGAGTATCCTTCGGTCAAGTCTCAGATCGCTGGCGGCGATTCAAGGTCCGTCGCTGTTTCGAATCAAACAAACTCAAACTTCAAGCTCAGCTCATGAGCGGTGGTGGTTCCCGATCGAAAGCTCTCGGCGGCGAAACCAACCCTTCCTTGTTGAGACGATTCCACAACAACAATACCTGTAGTTCACCGACGTCGAAGAGAATCGACTCTCTCCTGGTCACGGTTTGCTCTTGCTCATCTCCTCTATTGTTTCAAATCCTCCCTATCTCTTCATCTTAGCTCTTCTTCTTCTGAAATGTGTTCGTTGCTGTGTTGTTGCTGGATTTCGGATTTGCAGAAAACAAAGTGGGAGAGGGAATGTTTGAGGAAGTGGCGGTTGAAGGTGGTGAAGAAAAATGGGTGAGGTTAGTGATGTAAGTTTGTTGTTTGAAGGTGTTGCTGAAAGGTGGTGTATTCAAAGATTGGTTTGAAGCTGATTTGTGGTGGATGAAGTTGCAGAAGTTGCGATGAATTGTGTTTTGAAGATGTCGAAGAAGAGGTTTGGATTTGAAGAAAATTGTTGTTGTTGTGACGGTGGTTTGAAGCTGATTTGAATGATGGAAAGGTTTGCGAAGAAGTGATGAAAGTTTGAGGGAGTATTGTTGCTGTTTGCGTTGTGAGAAAGAGGATAGGGTGGTTCGGTGATTGTAGAGTGATGAAAATGGTTTATGAAGGAAAGGTGAGTTGAGTTTTGCAGTGGGTGTTGAGGTTGAAGGTTGAAGAGGGTTTAAGTTTATTTGGGTTTGTCAGAATATGGTCAAAGTTGAAGAGGGAAATTGAAGATAAATTGAAGGAGAGTGAGTGTTGAAGGTGAAGAAGAGAGGGTTTGATCGGTTGCTTGAAAGTGCAGGAGGAGTTTTTTCTGTGAAATGGAGCGGAACGGTTTTGTATGGCAGGAGTGTCAATACGTGTGAATTGCTGGTGGTATCCGTTGGCCTGATGCCTTTTCTTCTTGTTGTTATTTGCCGCGTAATGTGTGAATCTCAGGTGATGTAACGCGTGAAGGTGGCTTTTGAATTGTGCAACTATTTTTGCTCTTTGTGCTTTTTGCTGAGTGTGTGGCATAAACATGTGAGGTTGTTGAAGTGGGTCCATGCGTGAGAAATATTGAAGAGTGATGAAAAGCGCGAATTGGTGAGTGAGTGAAAAGCTGGTGTGTGAGAGAATTGCTGAGAAAGTCCAAAAATGTGTGTCATATCATATTGAAACTTTTGTTTTCTCCTTTTTGACATTTTTGTGTAATAATTATAAATAAAAAAAGGAATGGTCCTATGATAAAAAGGATATGGGCTTAGGGTTAAAAAAAAGAAAAAAGGTTAATGGGCCTAACATTCTAAAGATATTAATAATGTGGTATGAATGAATAAAATCGGAAAAGGATTAGAAACAAGGAAATTTGACTAATTGAAATGATTAATGGTTAATGGATAAAAATGATAAGGAAATGGTTATGAATATTTATATAATGGATTAGAAAATAATGGATAGAAATGGAATCTGGATTAAATGAAAAGTAGTTTTATGAGGGATAATGAATATAGTTATAAATGGATGTGATTAAGAAAAGAAATTTGGATGTGGATAATGGTTTAGAAAAAATGGAACTCAAAATAAATGGATAGAAAAAAAGCTAATGGATATAAAATTGGTGATACGGAAATTGGATAATCGAAATAAATCAAAAAGATGGTTAAGAATCACGTTGGGGATGAATCAAGTAGATTTTTCAATCTAAGGCCAAACTTGCATCGCCTCCACAAAACACTGATTAAGAATGCAGCCACCACTGAACAATTCATCATTGAAATAACAACTATCTCACACAAACCAACACTTGATTCTTGAAGAAATATCCTGATGAAGCAGAAATCCATGGTGACGAGCCAAATGCATAATGAATAATATTTGCAGACGTGACATCTCCGAGGATCACTGTTTCAGGGAAATAAACCCTAATCCAGTGACATGAGGAAAGTGATACCACTGCTGGTTGCAAGCCAAAGCATTGAATTATTCTGATAACCACCGATAAGGCGTGAAACCCTAACTCTTCTGATGACGTTAACCCCATGTCTCAGGAGCCCATGCAAATGATATGACCTAATGCGTATGAATGCAAGACGAAAAGCCAGAATAAAACTAGAAAAGCCAGAGGGCAAATTTAGGCGTCTACAGCTGCCCCTATTCAATCAACTGTTAATCTGAGAAGGACAATAGTACGGGCTATCAACCATTCAAGATAAACTGTGATTGAATACCAAGAAGACCAGAAATTTGCACTCTGACGAAGAATGCAACACTGGGAAATAAACCCAACCAGATGACGCTCTGGGGATATGAAGGAGAGGAAAAGCAGACGAGCTTCTTCCAAGCTGAAACTGATATCTGGAATAAGAATACCAAGACAGACGAGTCTTCCAACAATCCCGTGACGTCAGGAGCTGGACATACGAGTCCTTAAACACTGCATAAACAAAATCTTAGACAGACGAGTCTTCAAACAATCCTGTGACGCCAAGAGCTGGACATACGAGTCCTCAAGAACACTTCAAAACATGAGACAGACGAGTCTTCAAACAATCCTGTGACGCCAGGAGCTGGACAGACGAGTCCTCAAACACTTCAAAACATGAGACAGACGAGTCTCCTTCGGATTTACCTGTTACGCCAGGACCGGCAATGCATTTAAGTCTGTGGGATAGACATGCAATCAAGGTAGACGAACCTTCTTCATATATTATCTGCGGATATATGGTACAAGACAGACGAGTCTTCTGAGCAAACCTGTGACGCCAGGTGCAACAACCATAATTGGTGCTTGAGACAGACGAGCCTCCTTCGAATTTACCTGTTACGCCAGGACCGGTAACCATTTTGACATTAATTCCCACTGTCAGGATTTGAAACCTCTTCAATACGGACGAGTATTGGATGATCATCAAGATAACACAGACGAGTGCCATAAGTCAATGATACAGAAGAGTATCAGATGATGATCTGAGAAACACAGATGAGCGCTTCAGGGAATGATACAAACGAGTATCAGCCACTGGTATAGACGAATACCAGAAATTCAAACACGGACGAGCGTTTGAAGCAGCGATAACAATACCAGGATAAACAACAAATCCTCACAATACAGATATAGACTGGCATAACACAGACGAGTGTTGGGGATGATACAGACGAGTATCCGAGCAAAGCAGACGAGCTTCAACAGGCAATCAACACAAACGAATGCTGGAAACGGTACAGACGAGTATCCGCAAAAATCAGGCATACCAAACACAGACGAGTGCTGGAAAGTTGCAGACGAGCAACAGCTGAAAATACCTATCAAGGCACAGACGAGTGCAGCAAAGAATCCAATGCCAAACACAGACAAGTGTTGGGAGTTTGCAGACGAGCAACAACAAATATCATAACACAGACGAATGTTGAGAATTGCAGACGAGCAATATCAAGGTAATCATAAACCACTGCTGGGGAAAGCAAACGAGCAATACCGAAGGGTCAACACAAATGAGTGTCGGAAGATGCAGACGAGCATCAACAAAGCATGATACATCACTGCTGGGGAAAACCCTGCTTAGGGATAACACAGACGAGTGTTGAAGAATGCAGACGAGCGGTAGACAAATGCCTGATTGGCCACAAGAGTTAAAAATCTGTAGGGGAAGGCAAGATAAGAGGTCTGGACAACTCACTCTGACTGAGGTGATGAATACCTGACTGTATCATCAAATGACCAACAGTATGGCAACTTTGCTGGGAAATATTTCACTGACGGAAGTGAAGATCAGATACGAACTCTGTGGGGAAAGATCATCTACAGACTTGGCTGGGGAAGATGCTTCGTCAAATAACTCTTGCTGGAACCCTTGCTGGGGAGAGAGCCCTGACAATTCTAACTTTGTGGGGAAGCAAGGCCTTCAGCTGCCTGTTGGGAACCAAACATGTTATCACTCCCTATAGTTACTAATCATGGCAAAAATATTTATCAATAATAAAATAAAGACAAAAATAAAACTACGACTACTACAAGGCTTTCGCAATTACATTATAATATAAATAATAAATATATATAATAAAGAAATTATAATTAAAATGGTTAGTAATAAAATAATTATAATAAGAAGAGGTTAACACAAATATACAAAAAATATATACAATTTAAGAGAATATTTTTAAATTAAATAAGCAATTTTAAAGAATTTTTAAAAGAAAATAAGATAATGAGAATAATAATAATAAACCATATAATAACTATTTACAAAACATGATTAATTATTTAATTATATATTAGAAAAATTAATTAAATTTAATATTTAAAGTTAAACAAAAATTAGGGTTTGGAATTAGGGTTAATTTTACAATTAAGAAAAATCAGGATTAGGGTTTTGATTATTTAATCTAAACTTAATTAAATTATAAAAAATATATACAATAATAATATAAACAAATTTTAAATTAAATATAAACCAAATTAAATTTTAGAAAATAAATTAGAAATTTTTTAGAACATATGAAGTTGTATATATTTACATATTATTATTTAAAAAATAATTTTCATATAAAAAATATAACTTGGATTAATTATAAAACAAATAAAAAAAATAAAGAGAAAATGAATAAAAAAACTTACCTGGGGCAGGGATCGAACCCACGCCCTAGGCCCTTCCTTCCTTGGACCAACAAGGCTGCCACCAGGCCAGGCATGCGCAGGTGATGGGGTATGGACTCCCATACGTTTTCTCATTAACCTACAAAATATCAAAAAAATAGAAGCAAAACAAAATGGCCTGGGGGGATTCGAACCCAAGACCATTCGTTCACAGACCAATACACAAACCAACTGAGCTAACTGCGCGCGTTTGAAATTAAATCAACAACAAAACAATATATTTTAAAACAAATATTTGAATTTGATTTCAGCGCCAAACTTCATCTTCTTCACCAAATTTCCTGCGAATTTTCATACAACTTTTCCTGCGAATTCACCTGCGTGTTCATGAACCAGAAAACCTATGTTTTTGAAACATCAAGCAAACCACAATATCAATACAAATTAGTAACCCAGATCAATTATATGATGTTCATACGTCATAACCATGTTTTTAGAATTCGTTTATATTAAGTAAATCGTAAATTCCCAATTTGAGAACTCTAACCCTAACAATGGTGGTTTTCGGTTTAGGTCACGATTCTTCAATATTCTTGCCCAGAAATCATCTAAACATCACAACAAACAAGATTAACAACTCAAAAACAATTTATAATAGCTAAATGAATGAAATCGAAAATTGAAAAAAAAAATGAAGAACATGAATTCGGTTTTTATGATTTATGGGGTTTTGAATGATGGTGATGATTGGGAAAACATCAGTGATGTCCAAGGAATGTGTAGCAACCTTTATTTTGTCTTGAGAGTCCCTCTAAGTCCAAAACCGTATGTGACTTTTTCTTGATATTTTGAAGCTTGAAGGATATGCGTGGAGGCTGGAAAATCGTCCCCTTGTGATTGGGATGTATTCAGGTATATGTAGAGATGAAAATTAGGTAAAAAGGTTATGGATTTATGGGCTTTGTATTGATTGCTTGATCATGAAGTTTCCTTCTTTCAAATATTGAAAAAGATCACATCTAACCTTGCCAAATCAAGCTAGCACGAATTTGGATCAGATCAATCATCTATAATTGATGTTTATGACTTTCTAGAATCATAATCTCATCCAAATATTTGATTTTCATATTTTATTTTGATTTAATTTGTATTTTAATGAATAAAATTCAAATAAATACTAAATAAAATATAAAAAATCAGAAAAGGCATGGGCTGGGTCGTGCTTGATGATATTATGAAGATTGGATGGCAATTTGGTAGGCTCATTTAGCAAAAATTGGTTTTAAGGTCTCATTTGCTTCATAAACTTCCCAAACATTTCCCAACTTTGTAAGGGCACAAATACTTCAATTTTAATGCTATGAATGTGTTCTTGGACATTTTAGAAAGCTTAGAGAGTCCTATAACCAACCTCTTTGGTCTCATGTCCATATCTTTTACCATTCTCAAAGTATGCTCTTTGGAAGATGTTGACTTTTTGTTGACTTTTAAAATGACCTATAATGTCTTAGCTCATACCTTCCAAATGAAGCATTTTTGGGCTTGTCTTGTGAGACACAAAGTTGTAGAGAATTCAATTTCCTTCAAAATGAGCTTTGGATGGAAAATTATTGATGAAGCATGTGAAAGTTATGGCTGGTCAAAGTTCAGTTGACTTTTCCTGTGAAAACCCTAATTTAGAAACTCCTGATTCTTGATGATCTGAAATCTCCTTGATGAATCATGATCAACCCTTGATTAAATGATGAATTTTACTTCATATAATTGATGTTGGCAAAAAATCATGAAGTTTGACTTTGGTTTGACCACAGTTGTCCTCAGTTTGACTTTTTAACTACTTTGACTAATTTTAACTTATTTGATCATCTGACTGAGCAAACCTTTGGGAAAAGTCTTGAAACTTGACATGGGGATTCTTGCACACATATAGGATGCTATGAAGCTCACTTGAAGTCTTGGAAGTCCATTTAGCCTGATGAAAGTCAAAACCCTAGTTTAGGATGCCTTGCTTAGGAGGATGCATTGTCTGAGGGAATTGTCAAACTTTCTGACTAGTTGTGAACCTTGTGAACCTCATGAGATGTCTTGTGAACCTTGTGAACCTTTTAGTACACAATGTCTTGTCTTGGGGAGGGAAAATTTTGGGGTGCAACACCTACGAATTGCTAAAGACACCTTATAGTTGCCTAAATACAGATGTCCCTTCATATGTCCCTTATCACATCCAAGGTAATGACTACCTATTCCTTAATAATAGGGCTAGTCTTACCATTGAAAGAACATATAAGAACAATAAATATTTAACATAGGGTAGGTTCCTCTTAAGTACTTGCTCACTTTTCTTCAAAATACTTCATTACACTTCACATTTCAAACAAATTTTCAAAACAAAGTCTTTATATACATCCATACGAGGATCATTATAAAGTACTTAGAAAATTTTTAATCACACACTAAACCTTTCTCAAAACAATTTAAAGTGAGCTAAGTAACTAAGATCCCATGGATAACCATGGATATAAAGGGTGCTAACACCTTCCCTTTGTATAACCTACCCCCCAAACTCAAAATCTTTTTAAGGTTTTTCCTGTTCTTTTATGCCTTTCCTTTTTGGATAAAATAAAAGTCGGTGGCGACTCTTGCTATCCGCAACATTTAACTAAAAGTCAGTTCTCCCACCGTGTTACACAAGGCAACCAAAGAGGTGGTGCTACAGGTAGAGGAATATGTGGTGGTCGAAAGCTAGACAAGAGTCACATTCATTGTTTCAATTGTCTGAAGTATGGTCACTATTTTAGTGGTTGTCCAAAAAAAAGAATCAAGATTCTGATGCTAAGCTGGCAAAATATGAAGAAGAAGAGATGTTGCTGATGGTCACAATAAGAGATGAAGAGAGATTACAAAATCAATGGTACTTGGACTCAGGATGCTCATCACACATGACTGGTAGGAAAGATTGGTTTGACAACATGAAGCCCTCAATGAAGAACACGGTTAAATTCACAAATGACAATACTCTAGCAACTGAAGGTATTGGTGATGTTTTGATTAAGAGGAATGTAATACCCATATACAAAAGACATACATAAAGCATATTTTTCATATATAATATTAATGATTTGGTACTTGAAATACAAATAAGTTCTTAGCAACACATTGCATAAATATAGCCACTACAAACTTAAGGTACTAAACAAGGCTATACAATAATACAAGATGTTCAACTACAAAAAGATCTAAGAACTAAATCCGAAGATCTCAAAAGTCCACAGCGGAAGACTAAGCCAACAACTAGCAAGGATAATCAAGTCGCCTTATCCTTACCCTTAGCGGAACCTGAAGTACCTGAAATAACAACATCAATATGGGGTGAGATGAAACATCTCAGTGGGTTCGCTATCTTAGAGTTCTCTCGGCTCTAAGGGTCATTTCCAACGAAACTCGCACGCTTCACGAACCAATTTACACGAGGGACAAGGATATAAGGAAAACTGGGGTCTACACACGACTTCCAAACACAAAAAGGAAATGCCTACCTCAAGTCCTTACAGATGCTCTAGTGAAACACATAGTAACAACTTAGAGACTTATACAAGACCTTACGGAGGAAAGACATACACGCGCTTCAATCCTTACGGATGCTTCCCGTGGGACTCAGGATAACCCACCTCAAGACTTACTCAAGATTGACACAATTAGCATAGCACTTGCCCTAAGTCCTTACGGATTCTCTAGTGAAACACATAGTAACAACTTAGAGACTTATACAAGACCTTACGGGGGACTTATAGTCTACACTTCTCAAATCGACGCCCACATATACACAACGGATACCTCAAGTCCTTACGGATGCTCTAGTGAAAACACATAGTAACCACTTGAGACTTATACAAGACCTTACGGAGGATCCCAAAACAAAAAACATAAATCAAACGAGTTAAGGGAAACCTAGATACCTCACAAGTCGTACCTTTTCTCCATTTCTATTAACTCACAAGTTCCAATTTATCAAGTTTTGGTCATTTGAAATTAGTCGGGTAAAAGTTGGCTCGGATTAATGTTATTCAATCTTAATAGATAGATTATTCTTTAAGCTTCAAAACGATATGTGGAACGCTCAAAACGGACACCCGAATCATAAGTTATGAATTAAAAGCAAAAGTTTGAAGCTACAGGTCTCGCTGAGCGAAACTCGCCCTGGAACGTTTGCTGAGCGAGCTACACCAGTTCAGGAAGTTCCAGCCTTACGGGAATTCACTCTCCCCACACCCAAACACTCCCAAACCTTAACCAATGTAACAAAACATGATCAAACGTATCCCTTATCATAATGTGAGTATTTTAGGTAGGTTTTAATCGAGTTTTAACCGTTAAACTTCCGATTTTTCTTAGGTT
Organism: Lathyrus aphaca; assembly: GCA_963966055.1. Classification (NCBI taxonomy): domain Eukaryota; kingdom Viridiplantae; phylum Streptophyta; class Magnoliopsida; order Fabales; family Fabaceae; genus Lathyrus; species Lathyrus aphaca. The sequence continues at coordinate 26,067,507 of OZ014521.1, read as the reverse complement.
TCCAACTAAACCCTAACCACAAACATTTCTAAAACTCAACCAAAATCAAAGATAAAAGTTTCTAACTAAGAACCCACCTCAAGAGATGAAGATTAGTGGAAAGATTAAGTTGATTCAATGGACGGATGATCGGGAATGAAGAATTGGAGCTTTAGGGCTTTTTCTCTCTTCTTCTTCTCTTCTCTTCTCCTTTTCTTCTTTTCTTCTTTCCTTACTAGCTTTTTCTTTCTCTCATAATCTTTCTATATATATATATATATATATATATATATATATATATATATATATATATATATATATATATATATATATATATATATATATATATATATATATAAGATATAGGAAGCTTATATTTTTACCGATAAGTCAAAATTAGAGAGTATCCGAAAATGTCTCTTAATCCGATATTTTATAAAACCTCTGAGTCAGCTAATATTAATTAATAAAATATAATCTCATGAATTACTCTATTTAGTTCCATTAAAATTTCTTAGAGTATTCCGAAATAATATTATTACCAATTAATATTGTTCAGAGCTTTAATTAAAATACGGGGTATTACAAGGAAGGATGTCAAGAGGTCAGTAATTTCCAACGTTTTGTACATACCAGGCATGAAAAGCAATTTACTCAGTATAGGGAAGTTGGTCGAAAAGAACTACAAGGTGTCGGTCAAAGACAAGGTGATGAGAGTCATCGACGTGGGTGGTAGGTTGATCTAAAGGCTCCAATGTCTCAAAATAGAACCTTCAAGATCGAACTAAATGTGATGGAGCATAGGTGCCTTACAAATGAAGCTAGAAAAGATGAATGGTTATGGCACTATATACTTGGTGATCGCAATTTCAAAGACATCAGATATTTGAAGAGAAGAAATATGGTTTCAGGATTGTCATACATTAACATCCCAAACGAAGTGTGTAAAGAATGTGTTCAGTCGAAGCACACAAGAATAACTTTAGCAAGGATGCAAGAAGTAGTTCGAAGGCAATTTTTGAAGTCATATACTCTGATGTATGTGGTCCTATCCAGGTGGATTCAATTGGAGGTAATAGATACTTTGTCACTTTCATAGATGATTTCAGTAGAAAATTGAGGACTTACTTGATCAATAAGAAGAGTGAAGTGATCGATATATTTGCCAAGTTTAAATCTATGGTCGAAAGACAAAGTGGTCAAAAGCTCAAGACTTTAAGGACTGATGGTGGTGGAGAGTATGTGTCGAAATATTTTGATGCATTATGTGTAAAAGAAGGGATTGTGCATGAGGTGGTGCCACCCTACACTCCACAACTGAATGGAATTTCAAAAAGGAAGAATTGAAACATCATGAACATGGTAAGACGTATGTTGAATGTCAAGCATTTACCCAAAGAACTATGTGGAGAAGTTGGGTCGACTGCAACATATATTTTAAACAGATGTCCGATAAAGAAGCTAAAAGGAGTTACGCCCGAAGAGTGTTGGTCTGGTGTCAAGCCTAGCTTGGGTCATCTGAAGGTATTTGGATCTATAGCACATAGGCATGTGCCAGATCAATTGAGAAGGAAGATTGATGAAAAGTCTAGTCAAATGATTCTGATAGGATATCATTCGACTGGAGGTTACAAGTTGTTCGACAGAGTAAACAAGCAGGTTGTGATCATCAATGACGTAATCATATATGAGCTTAAAGAATGGGTTTGGACTGAAAATGTCAAGAAAGATTCAGTTGAAATCTTATGTGAAGAACCAGTTAGTGAAGTCGAAAGAGATGTTCGACGAGAAGATGTTAGAGGTGAAGCAGGCCCAAGCAGACCTCAAAGAACAAGACACGTGTATAACACCCCAAATTTTCCCTCTCCTTTTTATCATCATTCACATATCATGATCATAACATAAGCATACCATATTCTAACATTTAACATAGAAAAATGAAGCATGACACTCACATGTTCTAGCATAGGGCATATGATCAATCATTTGGAAATTTGAGGTTCTACAAGTCAATACAAAATCCAAGTGACAATGCAAGAGGATCCCAAGGTTTCCTCATGTCTTATGCAAACCTAAAGTCATCCATAAATATCAAGAAGGGTGAAAGATCATTAGAAGATTAAGGAAGCAACTTTCTCCTACACAGTTAAAACCCTAATTAGGGTTTTGCATCTGAGCAAGTAATTCTCATATCTTTGACCAATTCTTGTAGTCAAAGGCCTTTATATGATATTTGAAGCATATGTGTAAAATTTGGTGAGAAAATTCATTGAGGGAGTTAGTCAATCCTTCAGTTACTTGTAAGTGAAGAAATATGTCAAATTGGACATCTGAAAAGTCAATTGTGAGATTTCAAGGGCTCCAATCTCATTTTTCAGGTCAATGGACCTTTTAAAGGTCAAATAAGGGCTTTGGTGATCTCAAAGATCAAGAATCAAGAGGTTTTGAAGAAGTTTCAATTTTTGGCAAATGACTTGTAATGAAAGTTTCCATTTTTGGCAAGTTTTGCCCTAATCTTCAAGGGTTTCTTTCATGACCAAGATGATCTCAAATGATTTTTCCTCAAACATGAGCATTGTATGGTATTCCTTCCCCTTTCCAAAAAGTACAAGATCATCTCCATAGCATGTGTGGTTTGAAAGATGTGATTATTTGAAGTTAAGCTCTTTTTAGGGTTTTACTTGAAATTCAATTTTCCACCTAGTTGCAAAATGACATGTATATTGTTTTCAAGCTGATTTATGGAGCAAGTGAGGTCATGGTATCCTATTACATTACACAAAAGAGACTTTGCTCCAAAGAAACCACAAAAACCGTGCATGGATAAAGGAGTATTTCATAAAATGCAAAAATGCAAAATCACAAGTAAAGCATGATTCAAGTGCATCCAAGGGCCAGGATTGATTCATTTGGAATTAGTGAGTGGAAAGAGAGATGAACATGCACATTGTAACACCCCAAAATTTGCCCTCTCATTTTCATGCCATTTAGCATATCCTTTCATACATTGCATTGCATTTAGATCACAATTGCATCATAAACATACATGAATATACATCTCCATTTGGGCTTTCACAGGTTGCGACTGACCTTTATTTTTTCATGCGGAACGTGCACAAGAATCTTAGAAGAAACCAAAAGTTCTCGGTTGATTCAAAGGAGTTTAAGCAGAATATCAGTTTTATGGTGCAGTTTGCAAAAAGTTGTAACTTATGCTCGGAAACTCATTTTGGCTTGAAACTCAATAGTTTAGACTATTTCGGTATTCTCTACAACTTTTGTGTTCGGCTCGGAGGCCAATTCATCAAGGAAAATGGAGGGAATTATTTGTTTTTGAAATTTCGGTTTCGCCGATTAACTGTGCTAGCGGTATTCAAGAGTTCGTAACTTCTGATTGGGTCAACATGTTTGAGAGATTCATATGCCAAAAGTTACGTCTTGATATCCTTTCTAACTTTTGGGTTTTGGCCGAGAACTAATTCTTTGAAGAAGATCTCAGAATGTGCGAGTCTTTAGAGTCGACATAGTGAAAAACAGTGCTGAACCGGTGAGTTTTGAACACTAAAAAATTCATAACTCTTGGCTCGTTCATCGAATTGATGTTGTTTCGGTGCCTAAAATTCCGTTTAGATGTTATCTTCATTATGTGAATTCAGTTTGGGTTAGGTCCGAGCGGAAGGATCTCGAAAATGCGAATTACCAGTAAGGTTCTTTGATGCAGTGCACTGTCTGTCAGATTTTGTAAAATTCATAACTCGGTCAAGTTTCATCGGATATCACCCGTTCTTGAAGCGTTGGTTCACAAATTTTATCCTCTTCAATTTCAAATACAAAAGTGAGTTCGAACGGTGCTCCAAAGATTGTCGTTTTGGTTTATTTCACAAAACTGAAGTGCTGAACCGAAGAAAAATGTTGAAAGTGGTTTCACGAGAAAATTCATATCTCCCTCGTCGTTTGTCCGGTTGAGCTTAGATTTTAACACCAGGTCACTGACTCATAGATCTACAACTTTGATGACAAAGTAGAGTCGAGATTATGCTCCGAAGAGGTTGGCCTCGTCACATTTTCGAGTAGCGGACACCAAATAAGCCGAAAAAACAACTTTTTCAGTGACGTCTTGCAGCTTAAACGTATCGATCGCACTCGATTTTGATCGTATGACGTCCGTTATTTTTGTGTTGCAACTGTGATTCAGAGGCGGACGATATTGTGGAAGGCTCAGAGTCGAAATTTCTTGCCGAAGATATTGTTATTTTCACTTAAGCCGAAATTCTACCTTTTGCCTTTCATTTTACACTCCACTATATATTCTTTTGACCCACAATTTGTCTCATAACTTCAATCATAATTTACAAACACCAAAAAACTCTCACAAACTCTCTCTAAAGGATCAAAGTTCATTCTCTCAATTCTTTCTCAAGAACACAACAACAACTTCATCAAGAACTCAAGAACACAACAATTCCGATCAAGCTTCCGGTAGCCGAGCCGCCACGAACCACCACCTCCGGTCAACTTCACCACCGTAAGACCACCATCTTCCGCCACCGGCAGCCGCGCGGCCTCTCCTCCTCTCCTCCGTTCATGATCGCGTCTCACTTCCTTCGGATTCGCAATTTCTTCGTCGATTCTTCATTCGGTAAGCTTCTTAAACTTTAATTCATGAATAATTGTTGAATTGTTTCTTGAATTGAATTTTGAAGTTGAATTAATCTTGTGGAGATTATGTGCATTGATTCATGATTTGATTATTGATTGATTCTTGATTAATTTATCCTAATAATTGTTGTGGTGCATGATTGAAAAGGCTTGGTAAAGTTGACATAGAATAATCGGTGAATGTTAGGTGTTTGACAAAATTCCTAAGAGAGCTAATTATTATAACTTGATATTGATTGAAGTGCTTGACTTTTAAATTCATGCTTGTTTCAATGTGCAAATTTGAAATAGGATAGGTTGAAGCTTAATTGTTGATGTTGTTCATGTGTCGCGTGTCGAGAATATGTTTTGGTCATAACTTCCTAACCGTGGCGCGTTTTTGCGAATGTGAATAGTGTAAATTGACTTTGTTGATTATTTTGGAGCCATTGGTGAACTTTTTAGTCGATTTCGGACAATTTTTTCCGGCTATTTTGCTACTGCCAGCCGACGAAATCGGCCAAAAAGTATCACTTCCAAGCGGAATTTTCAAAAACCGATTGCATATTTGAATCCGTTGGCACGTTTGCAAGTTACCATGCGATTTTCGTTCAATTCCGAGTCGGTGATTTTTGACGCATTTTTTCGTTTAAGGCTTTTTAAGTTCGGTTTGGTGCGATTTTGATGCATTGATCTTGTTTTGACTTGTACTTATGTTTGTTGATCATTTTCCATTCATTGCATGTAAATTTGTTCGATTCCGGTTTGAGTTTGCATGTTGTTTATGTTAGAGCATAAGTGCTGCCCCGTTTTGAAACGTAAATTTCAATGCATGTCCATGACTCATACATTCATCTTTCTACTTGATTTGGAGTTGTGAGGCATAGGTGCAACTTCCGGTTGCACCTCTTTTTGGTTTCTAATGCGTTTGTTGAGTTCATGCAAGGTTCTCGCAAAGATCTTAGCGACGGTCGTTTGGTTGGTATTCCACTTTATTTGTGGGATACCTTTGGATTCAAATGATATTTTGTGTCGTTGTTTTTGTTTCGATTATGGGGGATCTTCACCAAGCAATTATATAAGATGAACATTTATTTTGCTCATGGGAGATTACAAGGCTTGACTTGAAGTTTTTTTGGATTTCTTTTATGTGAAAGAATCGGCACTTCGATCAAGTAAGTAATTTCAAGCTTTTTCGGCTTTTAAGCATCATTATAGTTGTATGCGGCTTAGGACCATGTAACTTAAGGTGCATATTGAGCCCTCCCACCTGAGGCATTGGATATATTTGTGATTTATGTTGATATGTATCGATTTCGGAACTTAGGGATTAGGTTACGAACCATTAGGATCAAATCTTTTCACTTCCCCTTAAAATCCACTTTTTTGCCCGTTTCGTCGCATTTTTTAAAAATAGTTTTAGGTGGGATAAAATTCTGGAAAAATTCATGAGTAATCCTTATCCTCTTAATTAATTTGTCATATTTTTTGTTTCCAGATTTGGGTGGTTTTAATAATTAATTTGGATTTTAGATCATAAGCTGTCCCAAAAAGGGGTGTTTTAGCATAAGGGACCGAAATCGATTTTTCCCCATAGGTGTGAAACCTATTTTTTGTGTGTGATTAATCACTGTAATTTGTGACATTTTGATGCCCCTTAGGCATTTTTTTTCATAATTTTAGATGCCCTTTTTGATCCACTTTGTGGAGTTGTTTTTGGTGATCATGTTTTGTTACCTTGCTAGTCAAGGAATTGTTTTGGCACTTTGGTGCATAATTTTGTAGAATCCTTTTGGAACATGTAAGATAATCACTATATTATTCCAGGGATTTAATTTCATAATTTTTAAAGGCTTTTTGCTATTTTTCCATGTCACCTAGATCCTAGGTTGATTCATGTGTTTATGTGTCGCATAACCTAAGTGTTAAGAAGGCATTCATGCCATTTGATTGAGGAACTTTTTGGTAGATTTTAAGAGTTGATTATAGGTCATTTGTATGTCTTTAATTCCAGTCATAGGTCATTTTTTGAACCATACTCATTTGGTTTGTTTTGGTGCTTTAAAGTGCATACTTATGTGAATTAACTTTAACATAAACTAGCTTCTCTTCTCCTCTAATTGTTAACTTGAATTATGTGGAAATCATTAATGCCTATTCATGCATTCTAATTGAATCTCATACCTTGTATGCTACTGACCCATAATCATTTCATGCATATTCACATGCCATTCTTCCTTAGTTTGCATCATGTGCGATCTTATGCAATTTTTGTTCGTTTCTTCTCATATCTTCTTCTCATTGCTCCATATGCCTAAACAATTGCATCCATGATTGTATATTCATTCATCCATCATTCATAAGCATTCACTACTGACTTTTATGTTCATTTCATGTATTAATTCATGCTTGTAAGCCATATGCATTCATACTTCATCCATAAACCCTAATTGGCATTTATGTGAACTTAGGTGAACTTTTTGTACATAGTTTGACATAGTTTGATCTTGTGAGGTATCCTAGCATACCTAGGGACCTATATCATGTAGCTACTGACTTTAGAAGTTATATAACCTTTAGGTACCTTCACCTTTATACTTAGGTCTTATTTTGAAGCCTAGTTCCATTCTAGGACGTTTATGGTACTTAATCGCTTTCGTGCTTTGATTTTACTTTCAATATGCATTGTCATGCTAACTTTTGTTTTGTAGGGGGGAAGATTGAGGTATGCATTACTTCATTCCTATCTCTTATGCATTTTAATTGTGTTTTCCTTAGCACCTTGTGCTTTGCTTTTAGGCTTTCCCTTTCTTTAGAGACAACTTAACTTCCTTAGGAAGTAAGTTAGTTTCTAGCTCTTTTTTCTTCTTTTCCTTCTCTTTCTTAGGAATAGAAAACCTCACTAACCATTAGGACCTCTTGTAAATAAACAAAATTAGGATTGAGTCTTAGTCCCTTAGATTTTGTCCTTTTGCAATTTGAGTCATTCTCTTCTTATCTTCAAACAAAATCCAAAAACACTTAACAAATAAATGAAAGGATTCCTTGTGTATAGCCTTATTCCATGAAGCACTTGCATTCATTCCATCTTGGAGTGGTGTAAGCTTGTCTATCATGATGCACAAGTCTCATCAAGGAGTTGTTCACAAAGAAAGCATAAAAAATACTTCTTCACAAAAGCAACAAAAACACTTAATAAAGTTCAACAAGCCAGTGAACTTAAGCCCTAATCCTAGGAAACCAGTCTTGGATAAGTTCTCCTTGCTGGGTATGCTTGTTCTATTATTCCATCTTGGAATGTAGAGTCAAGTGTACATTCCATGGAAAAGAGTTTGAATTCACTTCCTTGTGCCAAATTCATACAAAACTCATAAAAGACAAAAACACAATAAGCGACTATCCTGCGGGAACTTCTCTTCTCATCTCATTCACTCACAACGCGAACTCGCGGCGACTTGTCACACATGCAAGACGGTAAACGCACTCGTACCAGACGAGCCTGCAACACCTGAGCATAGACATACGCAATTCCAGCTGTAAAAAACACAAACAAATAGTTCCCGCCTAGGTTAGGCGAACTACGTCGACTCTGATCCTCATTATCCCGATGAGGTACGTAGGCAGCGGGGTAGGGCCCGTTCGAGCACATTCTTTATTTTCCCTACATTTTCCCCATTCTTTCTTTCCATTCTCTTTTAGTTCCTTTTCTCATTTCCAATTTCCAGTTAGTGGTTTTATTCAGCAGCAGTTATTTTTCTCACCCTTTGAAACAAGCAAGCAAGCGTGGATCCCGTCGGGTACGACGGACGATCTGGGGTGCTAATACCTTCCCAGTTCGTAACCGACTCCCGAACTCAGATCTTTGGTTCGCAGGACCTTGTCCTTTCCTTCTTCCTCAGGTTTGTGCAACATTACCTTTCCCATTCATTCGGGATAAAAATGTCTGGCTGGCGACTCTAACCTTTCCGCGCCACTTTCACGTTTTGTACTAGGATGAAAATCCCGGGAGCGACACACATGATAGAGCAAATGCATGAGGTAATCATTCATTCACACTTCTCATGCCAATTTTCAAAATCACCTCCATCACACTATTCTCACGTGCATTCTCTCACAAACCCTAGGCAGTGTAAATTCACACCATATATAAGGAAAATGAGCCTTTGAACCTCCAGATTTCATCACCATTTCTTCATTCTCAAGTTTTTTCTCTCTAAGCTTTTTGCTTCGATTCTCTTCATACAATCACACATTGCTCCATCTAAGTTCAGATTCTTCATCCTTGAGCTTCATAGATCACACATCCATACCTATCTTAAGCTAAATCTCCAGATTTCTCAAGGTGAAAGTAAGGTGCAGTTGAAGTGGAAACTCCAGATCCAGGCCAATTCAAGCACTCTCTTGCATTTATTTTGCAAGGAGGAGTTAAAAGAGGAAGATCTGCAGCATTAGAAGGCTTTTCTCAAACTATTTCGAGCACTGCAAATTTCAGGTGAGTGTTTAAATCATAGATCTGGATATTGGATTTTTTGTGTGATAATTGATCTGCGTGTTGCACTGAGTTCAATGATATGTTTTGTTTTAAATATGAGTGAGAATTGAGGCTGTATTGTTGAACCTCAGTTTGATCCATGAAAATGTTCTTGTTCAATTTGCTTTGTGTGTTGATCTATTTGGAAATCCAATGGCATATTTGAGATCTACGTGTTTTGATTAGTTAATCTGGAGTGTTTTATTCATTTTTGTGATGTTTTGTTCATGTTTATGAGTTTTTCGGCGCCGGAGCTAGGGCTCTGGTCGCCGGATTCTGGAATTTGTTTTTGAATTTTAAATGAAGATGATGAAATCTTGGCCATGTATTTTTTGATCTGGACGGACATTGCTATGCCATCACATTAAAATTACTGCCTCTTCTTCACGTGCCTAGCTTTTGTTTTAATTTCAGAATAAAGCAATTTGCATGCTAGTCTACACTAATTATCATGTACACACGCGTATCACGTATTGATTTGTTTGACTTGCTTATTTTGTTGACTTGATCACACGCACTGGATGGATCCATTGGCCTGTGTTTTTTTACTGATTTATTGAATATCCATAATAATATGGTGTTATATGCTGAGAATAACTTGGGCCTAAGCTGCTATTCGTGCCCCCTGATTTTAGAAGCCCAACTGTTTGAACTGATTCTAATTACTGATTACACCTCTTTGCCAATTGTTTTATTTTTATTTACTTTTATTAATTGTTTGATTTTTAATTCTTAGAAATAGTTGTGAGCATATAAAAATTACCAAAAAAATCATGTAGGTTAATTTGAGTTTTCTTTAATTTTGTGCAATTTTATTTTTCATTTATTTTATTTTTTCAGGACTAATTTAATTGTAGAGATTAATTTCCTTATTTTATTTCTTTAATCCACATGCTGATTTGTAGAATTTTTATCTTGAACATGAAATTGAATTTGAATATGATTCTTTTTGCACTTGGTTTCTAATATGTTGAAGTTTGTTGGAGATTTATTTCATATATTTTAGGGATTTTATGCTTAGATTTTTCTTAGTTACTTTGAGTGTAAGATTCAAAACCCTAATTGATGTTTATACATTTCTTTGACCTAGCGTGCTTCTGATTTTGGGCCTATCCTTTTGGTATGTTGACCCTATATGTTTGAGGAACCGTTTTGTTCATTTTTGGAACTTTTGAATTTGTTTTCCATTTAATGTGAATTTTCTTGTTTGCTTGCCCTATTTTGAAGGTATTCTTGATGTGTGCTTGCCTATTAGGTTAGGAGGGAACTTGTGCCAACTCCTATAGGTTGATTTGAGGTCATTTAACATGTGGATGAGTCCCTGGTCTTTGTATCATGTTTTTACTTTGACTTGTTATGAGTTACTTGCCTTTGAAGTCTCACACTTGTAGGTATGCTCACATCACCTCCTATGTTCATATGCCTCTCATGTGTGATCTTAATTGAACTTGTATGCTTTCTTGTGTGTTCTTATTTATTACTTAGATACTTAGTGTCTATGTTAGGGTTCTGGACTTGAGTTGTATGGTACATGCTTAGCTTGTATGCTTTCTTTTCATCTCATATGTGCTTTGTTTCTTCATGGTGACTTGTAATACTTTGTGATGACTTGTTTGCCCTAATCCTTTCATGATATGGTTTTTTTGATATTAACATGTGAATGGAGTGTCTTGCTTCTGTTTGTGAGGCCTTTATATGATCTTTTGCTTGTTTGTATCTCACTTGTGCTCAATTGTTCTTATTTGCCTTCTTGGTTGTACTTGTGTATGAGCTAACCTTTTCATGTAGGTGCATATGGTAAGTGAAGTATGGATGTTATCCACATTTCAAATCTTCATCTCATCTTTTTAATTCTTTCTTATTTGTTTATGAGATGTGCCTTATGCCATCATTTGTACAACTTTATCTCTTCCCCCTTAGAAGCAACTTACATTCTTTAGAGAAGTAAGTTGTCTTCTCCTCCTTCTTCTTCTCTTATTCTTCTTCTTCTTCTTCTTCTTCTTTATTCTCTTCCTTTATTTAGGATAGAGTTCAAGCCACACTAACCTAAGTCCACCTTTGCATGATGACATTTAGGGTTGTTAGTCCCCCTTTTTTTAGTTTTTACCTTTGAGATCCTTTTGGTGCTCTCTCTTTCTCATCTTCATACAAAACCCTAAAAAACACTTTAATAAAGTTTGAAGTGGTCTCTTGTGTATAGCCTTATTCCATGTGGCACTCATATTCATTCCATCTTGGAATAGTATGGGCTTGTCTAGCATGATGCACAAGTCTGGTCATGAGACCATCTTCATCAAAAAATCATAAAAAAACACTTCTTCACCTAACCACTAAGACACTTAATAACTTCAACAAGTTAGTGAGCTCAGGCCCTAACCCTTGGAAACAAGTCTTAGATAAATTCTCCTTACTTGGTGTGCTTGTTCTATTATTCCATCTTGGAATGTAGTAGCAAGTACACATTCCATGGAAACGAACTTGAATTCACTTCCTTGTGTCACACTCATAAAAACTCATAAAAACACTAGACAAAGAATAAGCGTCTCCTTCAGGACTTCTTTTCTCATCTCACTCACTCCTTACGTACGAACTTGCTATTACTTATCACTTTGCAAGACGGTTACACACTCGTCGTCCGAACCTGCAACACCTGAGCATTGACATAGGCAGTTCAAGCCTTAAATCACAAGCAATCTTATTTCCACCCCTAGTTAGGGGAACTACGACGTCTTTGATCCTCATGTCCAGATGAGGTACGTAGGCAGCGGGGTAGGGTCCGTTCGAGCACTCTTTTATTTTCCCTACATTTTCCCCATTTATTTTCTTTTCTTATCTAGTTCCAGTCTTTCTTTTTGCAGCAACTTTTATTTCTTCACCCTTGGAAACAGTTTCTTTGCAAGCGTGGATCCCGTTTGGTACGGCGGACGATCTAGGGTGCTAATACCTTCCCAGGTTGTAACCGACTCCCAAACCTAGTTTCTTTGGTTCGCAGGACTTGTATCCTTCCTTTTCTTTTCTTCGGTTTGTGCAGCATTACCATTCCCACTCCTTCAGGATAAAAATGCCTGGCTGGCGACTCTACCCTTTTCTGTGCCACTTTCGCATTTGTACCAGGATGAAAATCTAGGGGAGTGACAACATGCCTGCAAGGTTGCAAGAATGTGTGATTACATCATATGATGTGGTCGATAAAGAAGGTGAGCTGATGCATTATGCTTTCTATGCAGATGTCGAACCTGTCCATGCAGCTGAGGCATTGAAAGATTCGAAGTGGGTGAAAGAAATGAATGAGGAGATAAAGTCCATCGAAGTCCACAACACTTGGTCACTTGTCGAATTTCCTCAAGGTAAGAAGGAAATTGATGTGAAGTGGGTATACAAGGTGAATTTGAATCCCAAATGGGAGGTGACTCGACACAAGGAGAGACTTATGGCAAAAGGTTTTCTTCAGAAGGAAGGAATCGACTTCGATGAAGTATTTGCTCCTGTTGCTAGGATCGAAACAATCAGGTTGGTTATTGTTCTAACAAACATGAATAACTGGAAGATGTGTCATATGGATGTGAAGTGTGCATTCCTAAATGGCCCCTTAGACGAAGAAGTTTATGTTGCATAACCAGCTGGATTTGTGAAACAAGGCAAAGAGAGAAAGGTGTACATGCTGAATAAATCCTTGTATTGACTGAAGCAAGCTCCAAGAGCTTGGAATAAGAAGATAGACAGCTTTCTATGGGAGAAGGAATTTATGAATTGCACAACTGAGCATGAAGTATATGTAAGAAGAAGCAATGGCGAATTGCTTATACTATGTCTCTATGTTTATGACCTGTTGATAACAGGAAGTTGCAAAAAGGAGATTGAAGATTTCAAACATGACTTAAATGAGGAGTTTGAAATGTCAGACTTGGGAAATCTCTCATATTTCCTTGGCATTAAATTCTACAAGAGTGGTAGAGGTTTGATGATGCATCAAAGAAGATATGCAGGCGAAATACTCAAGAGATTTGAGATGCAAGATTGCAACCCAACTTCGACTCCAGCTGAGCCCAGATTGTAACTGTCGAAGGATTCAGAAGAAGATGATGTCAGCCTAACCCAATATAGAAGACTTATTGGGTCACTTCAATACCTTTTTCACACAAGGCCTAACTTAGCATACAGTGTTGGTATGGTGAGTAGATTCATGCAGAAGCCAAAGGTATCACACCTAGAAGCGGCAAAAAGGATACTAAGGTATTTGAAAGGAACTCTCGAATATGGCATTTTGTTTCCAGCAGCTGATGAAGGAAAATAATGCAAGTTAGTGGGATACACAAATTCCATTTGGTGTAGTGATGCCGAGGATCGAAAATCCACAACTAGATATGTGTTTATGTTAGGTGGTGCACCGATTGCTTGGAGTTCGAGAAAGGAGCCAGTAGTGACATTATCATCATACGAAGTAGAATACATAGTTGCCTCTCTTTATGCATGTCAAGTAATATGGATGGTGAATTTGGTCGAAGAAATTACATCAAAGAGTCAGGGAGAAATCACCATGAAGATCGATAGCATGCCAGCTATCAGTTTGGCGAAGAATCCGATAGCACATGGTCGAAGCAAGCACATCAAAATGAGGTTCCATTATCTTCGAGAGCAGGTAGCAGATAGGAAGATGAATTTGGAACACTGCAAAACTGAGAATCAGATTGTAGATATCATGACGAAAGGAGTGCAGTTCGAAGTATTCAAGAAGCTAAGGTCTATGATGAACGTAGATAGCTTAGACACAATGAATTAGTTGGTGTGTTAAATTGTGATTCCTTGTGTCGAAGCAGGTTGCTCAACAGAAGGAAATATTTGATTGGATCTAGATTAGATTTAATTCAAAATAGATATTTTGGGCTTTTATAGTTTTGAGCTTTGTCTTGAGATACAAGCAAACCTAATTCTATAAATAGGGAATTTCCCTCATTGTAAATATCAAAACATTATTTCACTCACAGTTCTGCAGTTGCAGAGTGAGTAGAAATAAGAGAAAGAAAGTCCCACGGTAGGTGGGCAACAATATTCATCTTTCCCAATTTTCTCAAGAACCCTAATTTTCTTCTCTATTTTTCTTCTTCTTTCTTTAACGTTTTTACTGCGTGATAGCTACAGAATTCCCATATGTTTTGGGATAATTCCAACAAAGGTTAGGTCCCCATGAACCATAACACGAATGGTAGGTTAAAGGAGAAACATCAAATCCCAGGTTCTAACCCAATTGAGTCGAAAAGATAAAAAAACCGACCCAAAACTAATTATTTTTAAAGTCTGAAACTTCAGTGAATTATTCAACATTGTTACACTCCTAATTAGCTCTCGGCCAAAACACAAAACTTGTAGCTCTTTGTCTTAGCTTTCTAGAACCTGGTAGAACACATCATTCTGATACTCGTAGCTCTAGTTATGGTCTGCACAGTGAACATGTATCAAATAACTATTATTGCTGAAATTAAAATACGAATTTAAATTAAAGGCAAAAATAAACTAAAATACGAAAACACATTAAAATAGTAAAAATAATAAAATAAACTAAAGAAATGTCTAGTACAATAGTAGAAGAATATGCATAAAGATGCACTGATCAACCTTGTAAGAACTTCCTTTATCCCTACCGACTACCGGTTCTCAAGGGTGTTTATTCCTAAATCCTTAGTGAATAAACCTTTAAACATTCAAATTAACTCTTATGTCCATAGTGAATTACAAATTAAATTAAGTATTTAATTATCAATGTTGGTTTCTATATGGTATCCCTAGTCCTAAATGATATCTAATATAAATTATTTCATTCAAGCGTTATCGTTGAAAGTCCTTCCTAACAGTAACTGTAAATCAATTATCAATTTGACCGAAAGAGAAATCATTAAAATCAGAAAGAAATAAATCAAATAGAAAGTAAACCATAAGTCACTACAAAGTTCAATTTAGAAAATCAACAAATTCAAGAAAAGTGGTCCATCCCTAGCATTGAAGGGTTTAACTATTCATAATAACAATAAAAGACATAATGAAATTGTTCAAGATTACACAATAATAAAAAATGAAGAGTATTCAATGGATAAATCCCTTGAAGTTGATGTTGCACCTTTCTTCTGTTGTGTTCTCCAAATCCTAATTTGTAACTTAATTAGCCATTGGGCTTTTAGGATGGATCTGGACGACTTTTGGATACACGTATATATAGAGGGAAAAAGCACCAAATTAGCCTTGGGTGTATTCATAAGAGTTGTAGTCTTCGATGTTAGATTTCATTTTCCACCAGTACCATGTTATTCTGAGTTACGAAGCTCTAGAAATGATCAAAATATCACACATCTATCATGATGTAAAACATGCTGAAAAATAGACTTTATGAATCCTTATGAAAATTTGTCGCGTTCCTTTTTCAACAATTTTGTGACTTCCTGCAACCTAAAAAACTTGTTAGTCCTTTTTCAATAGATCAAATGAAACAAGAAATACTCTTGACAATGACAACTACTACATACATGTAAACGACATCTAAACCACTCAAAACTGCATGAAAGTGTAAATAACTCATAAGATTTTACTGTTAAAGTAATGATAAAGATAACAAAATGATGACTCATCACTTTCCACCTCAAAGAAAACAAGGTTTAATAGAAAAATAATCCAGGAGACTCTCACCTCCCCTAGCATCTAGTTGAGCGAAGTATACTCCATGAAAGTTGTCATCGAGTCTAGCTGGATGTTGCTCGTATTGTGTTACCTATAGGTGGACGAACTTCCACAAGGAAATGGGAAAGTAAGGAAAATTCAAAAGCAGACTGCTAAGTACACTCCCTTCTTAGGAAATATTTATAAAATGGGGAGAGATTCTCCCATTCTACGATGCTTTGGCGAGCATGAAACCACCCTGGTACTTGTAGAAGTACATAAAGGAGCCTGTAGCAATCACATTGGTAGAAAAGCCCTCCCCCACAAGTTGTTAAAGAAGAAATATTATTGGCCTAATTTGATGAAAGATAAGATCACCTTTGTGAAGAAGTGCGACTAGTTCCAGAGATATGCTAACCTTCACCACGCCCCATCTAAACTCCCTCAGTTGATGACTATGCCCTGACCTTTTCACGAATAGGACATGGACATCCTGGGTCCGTTCCCCATGCCATCAAACCAACTGAAATTCTTGATAGGGAGTTGGTTATTTCACCAAATGGATAAGGGTAGAAATTGTTTCTAAAATCACAGTTGAGAGAGTTCGTCATTTCTATTGGCAGAAAATTATATGCAAGTAAGGAATTTTTAGAGCTATTATTTCTGAAAATGGAACAAAGTTTGCCAATGCCATGGTCACTGAATTTTACAAATATTTGGGAGTGCAGACGAAGTTTGTATTCGTTGTACACCCATCGACCAATGGGCGGGAAAAATTAGTAAATAAAGTAATTATGAAGGGACTCAAGAAGAAACCTGATGATGCCAAGGGTTTATGGGAAGAATTTATCCATGAGATATTATGGTCATACCACACCACCCAACACTCCATCACTAAGGGAACTCTGGTTTCCATGGTATATGGAGCAGACTCCATGCCGCACGTGGAGATTGGTGTGCCTTAAAGAAGCAAACAAGGTAGAATTGGAATGTGCGACAGACCTGATCGAAGAACTGAGAGAAGTCACCCATGTATGAGAATTCTCCACCAAACGTAGAGCTGTCAGAAGATATAAATCCAAAGTCAAGTCAAGAGAGATGCAAGAAGGCAACCTGTTATTAAAGCAAATGGTTCTACCCGCACAACAGGGAAAACTACAACCCAACTTGGAGGGGCCAAATTGCATATTCCATAAGCTCCCTCATTGGGCATACAAGTTGTAGGAAATGGAAGGACCTTTATGGCCTAAAACCTTGAATGTTTTCCATATTAAATATTATTACAGTTAAATTGTTTGTAAATTCCCAATGGACACCATGAGTATGTATGTTTGAACATTTCTTGAGCGTTTATGAACAACATGAATTTTTTTTCTAAATATTTTGTATGCTTGACTTCTTAACAAAGATCCTTGTCTCCCATTAACACTATGTTTTTATTGCTAGAATTCATGGCAAAGATCATTTTCGCCCTTGAAGCAATGTTTGTATGCTAAAATTCATGGCGAAGATCCTTGAAGCAATGTTTTTTATGCTGGACTTCATGGCGAAGATCCTTGCCTCCACTTGAGGAATGTTTTTTATGGTGGACTTCACAACGAAGATCATTGTCGCCCCTTGAGGCAATATTTTGTATGTTGGACTTCATGGTGAATATCTTTGTCGTCCCTAATGATAATACATATAAGTTATCCAACACCTAGCCCGAGGAACTTATAGTCTCATTCGTCAGACTACATATAACATCTCCCAAGGGACTTAGATTTCCCAGGCTAATAAAACTCTCGCCTGAGGGACTTAGAGTTTTCTCTGGCGGGATCAAACAAAGAAATCTCACCTAAGAGGCAGACATAAGTATAGCCTAATAGACTTTTTCATAAGTCTTCTCTAAGGGCTTGATAGAAGTCGCGCTTGAGAGGTCCAATGCCTCGCTTGAGGGATTTATAGTGTCATTAGCCAATCTATAGATGACTTAGCTTGAGGGACTTAGATTTCCCAAGCTTATTAAAATCTCACCTCAGGGACTTAAAGTTTCCTCAAGCGAGATCAAACATAGAAATCTTGTACAAGAGACACGACCGAAGTCTAGCGTAAGAGATTTAATCACATTCTTGTCTGAGGGCTTGATAGAAGTATCGTCCAAGAGGTTCAATGTCTCGCCTGAGGGACTTATAGTCTCGTCACCCAAGCTACATATAACTTCACTTGAGGGGCTGAAATTTCTCAGGCTAATTAAACTCTCGCCCGAGGGACTAAGAGTTTTCTCAGGTGAGATCAAACATAGAAATCTCGCCCAAGAGGCGCGACTAAAGTCTTGCCTAAGAGACTTAGTCATAAGTATATTTTGAAGGCTTAATAAAAGTCTCGTCTGAGAGGTCCAACACCTCGCCTAAGGGAATTATAGTATCATTAGTCAGGCTACATATAAATTTGCTTGATGGAATTAAATTTACCAGAATAATTAAATTGTCGCTTGAGTAACTTAAGATTTCCTCGGACGGGATCAAACACAGAAATCTCGCCCAAGAGGCTTGACCGAAGTCTAGCCTAAGAGACTTTGTCAAATTTTTTGTCTGAGAGCTTGATAGAAGTCCTTCCCGAGAGGTCCAACGTCTCGCCTGAAGGACTTATAATATCACTAGTCAGACTCCATATAACTTCACATGAGGGACTTAGATCCCCTTGCTTTCAACACTTAACGCTAAAAAAAATTCGAGAGATATCTCATAAACTTCTCCTCCTTTGATAAATATAAAAAAGAAAAGAAAAAAAGACTAAATGCACATAACAGAAGAAACTAACAACATGTAATCGCATTACTACAAGCCATACAGTAGACGACCCACAAATCATTGAAATATTTGAGAACAATTTTGAGTGAGAGTGATAGAGATACTAAAATTATGTGTTTGAAGCTTATATAAGATGAGCATTTAAAACTACTCTCGATCAGCCCCACACATTGTGCCAATTTCCATTTTATTTGATCAGACGATGAGAGAAAGGTCAGAAGTTAGGTCTGCATATTCCATGTTTAGTTGAGGTCTCATCTATTCCTCACTTCTAGCCTGCGCTTTCACTGATGGACCTCAGGATTAGATATTTGTTTGTGGACCTTGTGAACGGTCCAAAACAGATGTTAGTTTGTCACATCTCTATAATGAGAATTTCTTGGTTGTGCACCAAGGATATGCCTCAACTCGTGTAATCGTTACAATGATTTGTTAAAACACTTCACTCAGTCATTTGCTTTGAAGCCCCTCACATCATAGACATATGTCTCAATTTGTGTAATCCAATGGTAATGATTTTATTAAAACAGTTCACTCAGTCATTGTAAGATCTTGTGTTAGGGGTCTGTTGTAAAACATTAACAAGAAGAAGATGAAAACAATAAGATGAAAGTTGCACAAAATGAATTTCAAAGCGTGTGTTTACAATAAGCTTTAGGTTTGATTCGCCCCCACCAATTTAGACAAATTGGATGCAAATGGGTTAACCGGTGAATCTCCTTCATGATACTTTGGAAACCTTAACATGAATTGCACATTCACATTAAGCATATCGATCAATGATATTTTACATAATAAAGTTCCTTCACTTATTCTCGTGCACTAGAAAAATAAAAGAATGACTTAGATATAATTTTTGTCACTTGAAACAATTAATTTTTGTATGTATTTTATGCCTAACAAGTATCTCTATTTATAGAAAAATTTGTACCAATTGGTGAAGAGAACAGCTTTTCAATGGTTTCAATATGACCATTCGCGAACCATTATATATCAATAACAACAAATTTTTTAACAAAAAAATTGTATTGGCCTAATGGTTGTACCTTATGGCCATGCATCTAATCATAATAGAGTTTCTAATTCTATTCTAAAAAATTACAACTTTTGACCATTTATTTTATTAATTTAAGATTTTGGAAATTTCTCCACCATCATTTACTTTGTAGCCCTCCATCATAGACATAATATTCTAGCAGTAATACCATTTTAGCATTTTTCATTTATTGAATTTGACTTATAGTCACACAGATATTGTTTATAAGTATTCTTATAATATAAATAAAAGTGTTGAATAACACTTGCATTAATGGCATATAAATCATCAATATTTGGACAAGTAATCCAAATATATACACATGAGACCTAGAATATATTTCTAAACATATTTGATCAAGTCCTCTATGGACCTTGCAGTTAGGGAAAACCTAACACAAACAATTTAACATACTCATACTTTCATTCTTGAAATCTTGAACATAAAGCAGAAAACCTTTTCTTAACAAGAATCCAAATCCAAAACTGATCCTTCTGCAGCAGCAGCAACAACAGCACTTTTCGTAATCTTTCCAAACAATGTTGGTTTCCATCCCACTTTCCAAGCACTCATGCTTCTGCTCCTTGTAGGACTACTAGTAGAATATGCAGTTGCAGCCATTCTCATCTTCTCAATCAATGCTCCAGTATTCACTTGTTCTGACAAAATCTCCTCTAAATGTCTTGTATCAATCACCAACTTCACCTTCCACACACCATTCTTAACCGAATACGGCAACACTTCAAGCGCGGAACCATTCGACAGATTCTCCACGTAATCACACGCTGAGTTCTTTACTCTTTCATCACTCCCACCTTTTTGGCCATCCTTCAGAGGAAGAAGATAATAGAGAAAACCATAGCTCAAACTCTCTTGAACTTGTAACGGCAATGACGCATGGCCTTGGCGAAAAACGCCATAACCACGATACTTTTCGAGGACTTCTGCAACTGTTTTAGGACCTTTGAACTGTAAAATAGAACCGGTGTCAGTTAGAATACGGATAGAGTGATGACATTCTCCAGTTGTATCCTTGAAAGAACAATTCCCCATTTGATAAATTTCAATGAAGAAAGAATGTATCAATTTTCGGTGTTGTTTTGTTACTAATTTAAGCTTGTTTATATTGTAGTAAGTTTGAAATCTCTTGTGTTGGACAAAAACCTTGTCGTCATCGTGTCATTGCACGTTAGTTACTGTCCTGTCATAGGTTTGTTTATTGTTAGCGGCGTTCACGTGAAATTGGACCGTTGAGGATTTGGTTTGAAAAATGTAGAAACGTTGGAGTTTTGTGATAACAAGTGATATAAAGAGAAAAGAACAGAATAATAGGTAGATTCTTCTGTTTATTATTATAAAGAAACGAAGGTTTATTTCAAATATCAGTGCTGGTGCAATTGTTTAATTCTATTTCAACTGTTTGGGATGTTCCACTATACAATTTAAAATTATATTAAAAGAAGCTAGACAAAAATAATTTATACAACTTTCTGTTTGTTTTTTAACGTAGGATCAATTCAATTTTGTGAAATATTAATGTTACTAATTACTATCCTCAACCCAATTATGTAATTCTACGATTAAACCAATGTGGAAAATTACAAAAGAATGAACGGTAAATTGGAAACAACTATGGAGAATAATCCAAATTTCATATTGATTAAAGTCTATAAAAGATTTATATTAAGTGATATTTCGCCATAAATCTCATACACATTATACACATTTGTAGGATTTACATAATGTTGTTAAAAATTAAAAAATATGATATTGTATTATTGATTTATTTATTTTTATAAGAAATATAGGTAAGGAAGTACAAATATTTAGGTAACCATATTACGCTATTACGAGTAGAAATACTAGTGCTCACGTGGATATGAGATTGAGTATGAAAATGTTTTTAAACCACGGATGTTATAGTACTTTGATCAAATCTTATCCATTGTTATTTTTAGTGGTACCCTTCATCTTTCAAGGTTGTTTTGTTAGAATTAAAGTTTTGCCAAACTCATCCTACAAAACCGATTTGTAATATGTGTGATGTCATTCTACATAAACTTCTTTTAAGCTCTCCGAGATACTTGGTTTTTTCAATGCAGTACTTACGTACAATACTATTAGGCTTAGTAGGTATATATAAATGGTGGGTGACTTGTATCGATAGACTCTAATACCATATTAGAATTAGAGTTTGGTCTAATTAATCCTTACAAGACCGGTTTGCAAGGCGAGAGGTGTCATTTTACTATATAAATTTTATTTAGGCTTTATCTTTAACCAATACAGAACTTGAATTTTTCTCGATATATATTTATAGAACTAGGAGATACAACAATGTCATGCGTGATTTAAAAATGTCAAGCACAAATGATGTAAAAGCATATTAATTATCAAAACATCTTTTCTCATGTTTTACCACATTGCTTGAAGCAATTTCGAGTGATATATGTCTAGTAGTTAAAGAAACCAGGTCCTCAATCTAAGTGAGAAAGTTCTAATCAAGTCTACACGTGCATGTTTTCTCCTTATTCACATGCACACCATAACATCAAATGGTATAAGTGTCAATCTTGTCCCTAGTGTCAATCTCGCTAACTAGAATGTTTTCAATTGTCCATCACAATTCTTTATCAAATCAAATAACTCACTCTTTCAAATGAATCGTAGGACACATCCTTAGACAAAAAATTTAGTTTGAAGATTCTCATGCATGATCGAAATAGAAGAAACTCATTTTGTAGATCCTTAGTTGTGGAAAAATATATGTTAATTCAATAAACTTGGAAACGATCTTCATAGACAACCCCTCGGTAAAATCTTTATCTTGACCAAGTCTTTCGGAACAATTTCATCACAAACACTTATATCCCAAGTTTGAAGGAAACAAACTTCTACGATGTTTATTTCCATCACATGAAAGTCAAAACATTCAAGTTTACCAAATATTCAATTCAAATAGAACACAGAACCAATTAACTTGACGAGATTGTATGGTTATCTCCAAGTAGCCATGTTCGATTTACAGTCATGTTAATCTTGCCTATTATAAAGTTTGAATACTTGTGAACTGCAACTAATTTAGGATTGAATCTTTCATTTCTTTTTTTTTTGTCTTGGAATTGTAGCACCTTTTGGATAAGGAGCTCGTATGTTCAATGAATGGGGCAAGGCAATAAAATTATTGGAGTATCATGGATTAGTTTGATCCTATAGATTTACCGATACTATTCTTTTTGTCTATTTTGTCCGTGACCATCCCCTGTCCAAAATACAATAATTTTCGAGCATGTAAATTTTGTTTTTCCAGTTTTAACCAAGAAATTAACGATTAAAACAAATTAACTCATTCTCATATTTTTTGAGAAAATTACTGCATCTCTAAAACTTAACCATATTTAAATACGGAAAGTCTTTTGTATTCTTATTTTGTCAAAATAATTTTGACATAAATTTCAATAATGGTAAAATTACAATTATGTATTATTAAGCAAGGAAATAGATTAAGAATGAAGACAAAGATGCATAAGTCTTGTCTTGAAATAACAACCACGCATGCAGTAAGAACAAAGCTCTACTAACCAGACAAAAACATTCCACTGGATATGGAGGTGACTGTGTCTTGCTGGTCCACGTAAATGACACAGTTGCCAAAAGTTTATCTCAAGGCTTGCATGTTTCCTACACTCACTATCACTCACTATCCAGACTTACTATTTTGTCCAAATGGATCATCCTCTATCAAAGCACACTCACCATGCCTGTATCAATCTTATTGTGTTAAAATTATAATTAGTTTTATCATTATCTTCAGCTCAGATTAGTTTTCTCCTTATCCACACATTTCTAGTCATGGCCATATTAGATAATATGTAAAATCAAATATTTGGATGGTTTAGTGGAACTTATTATTTTTAATACATTTTAATAAAATATAAATATTAACACACGTCCCTAAATTTCCAAGGATATTTTTTAAGTTTCATATAAAATGAAACTTTGAATTTCTTTTGGTAGTTTACCCAATATATCAAATAAATTTTAGTAAGTAAAAATTATATAATTTTAATGCATATAGAGTGATCGTGTAGGGATTAATAGTAATGGTAATTAGAAGGAAGTAGCCCCATTTTATAGTTTAGAAAGTTCTCAATGTTTTCTGCAAAAGTTTGTGAGCTTTGGTGGTTGTGCAGAGTGGTTCTTTTGAATTTTACTTTTATATATATATATATATATATATATATATATATATATATATATATATATATATATATATATATATATATATATATATATATATATATATATATATATATATATATATATATATATATATATTGTGTTGGTCTCGAAGAAGTTGATGAGATTGTAAAGACGTTTCTTTAATGATGGTTCTAAAGATGGGTTAAAGGTTGTGCGGAAAGATATTTGTAAAGCCAAAACGTTGGGTGGATTAGGAGTTAAGGATTTAAAATTTGTAAATTTGTCACTGTTTAATAGATGGTATTGGAGGCTTTTGGAAACCTCATTGTCGAAGAAAATTGTTTTTGAGAGGTATGGCTCCTCAATGGCGAGGTCTTGTCTAGGGGGTCTTAGGAGGGTCTCACATTGATGGATATATATTTCTCTACTTGGATAAAAGACTATGGAGCAGATTGATTGGTTTGCTTCCTCGATATGCAGGGAGGTAAGGAGTGAGCTTCTAATCTTATTTTAGCATGTTATGTGGATTGAGAATGATCGCATACATGTTTCGTTCGAGAGACTGTTTCTTATATCTAAGTAGAAGTCTCTTGAGGTTGGAAAGATGAGGGTGTGAGTGGATGGTGTTTGGGTTTAGGGTTTAAGTGGGAGCAAAGGTTGCTAGTGTGAGAGGAAGAGTTGTTGTGGGTCTTGTTTAGTTTGATTGAGGGGTGGTTAATAGGGATAAGGATGATGTTTGAGATAAGTTGTGTTGCATGCCTAGGTCAGGCTGAATCAACTGATCACTTATTTGTTCATTGTGATGTAGCTTCCTATATTTGGTATAGGACTTTTAAGTGGGTGGATGACCAATGACTATGCAATGTCATTATTTATAGGGTTCTAAGATGTTCTATGGGTTAGGTGGGGAAATAGATTCACATTTGGTTTAACTCTGATCTTGTATTCAATAGTTTGGACTATTTGGTGTATGCATAATAAACTTTTTTTTTGCAGGGAAAACTTGTCTATTAATTATTGGGCGAATACAATCATTTATCTTTTTTGGAAATGGATTCACACTCATTTGTATGGATGTGACCTCTCTCTTCTGGACTGGGAGCAAGACCCATTCTCTTGCTTAGGCTAATAGGGGTTTGATGTTTGGTCATTTACCTCTTAGGTTGCTTTGTGCTCTCTTTGCCTTCCCTCAGCTTGATCCTCACTGGGGTTCTCAACTTAGCAATATTTCCTTTGATTAGGATTGTTCCTAGTTCGTGTTAGGATGGTGGGTTGGTGGATTGGTTTTTATTATTGGATATTTTATTTTTTTGGATTTTTAGTTATTTTTGTTGAACATGTGACTCCATACAAAAGAGGGTGGAGGTGGAGGGTATATGTAGGTTTGAAAATTGATGGTTTAAAACAAAATTATCTTCTAAAACAAAGTTTGAAAACATTTTAATAAAATCATTTGAATATGCAGTAGAAATTAAGAGGGAAATAAAATAGTTAAGGGAATAGAGATAACACTAGAGATTTATAGAGGTTAGGTCTTAAAGAAGAGACTTGCTCCTATTTCTAAAAAATGATATTGAGAGTATCTAATAATACTTAAGATATTTTAGAAGGTTAAACCCATGAACCCCCTTATACAAGCAAAAATGAAGATTCAAACTAACTTACAACAAAACAACGAATAAAGAAATGAAGTGGTTAGTCTTCACACCATACAAAGAAGTGGTTATACTAATCCCTAAAGTGCTTTTACACTGATTTAGCTCCAAATCAAAACAAACAATTCCTAAGGAAGAATGATTTACTCGAGAGGAAAAAGAACTCTTACTAAATTTACAATGAATCTCTCTCACCCAGAACAACTTCCTCACTAATTTCAAGAACACTCTCAAAGTGTTACAACTAAAATAAATGTGAGTGAGTGAGAAAGAGGAAAATTTAGAAGTTTCACATTTTCTTAACGATTTGAAATGAAAGGTAAGCCCTTTATTTACAGGTGATAACACCAAAACATGTCTCTTATTTGACCTAATATATGCATGTTTTTATATTGATTTAAATGCATTTTCACCTTTACGCTAGTATTTTGTAATGTTTCGGGAAATTTACAAATAAAAAACTATTTACGAAGAAATGAAGAAAAACATACGAGAAACGAAAGAAATAAGCCACCAAAGGCCTATGGCTACCCCATGGTGTTCATCCTAGGGGTTCCATGGGTGGTCCAACGCACCTAGTAGTGGCCTGACCTAGTCATGCCCACTTTGTGAGCATGGCGGTCGCCATGGGGTGTGGCGATCTCCATGGGATGTGGCAGTCGTCACCGATGTAAAAGGCCAAAAGGTTATAAACAACCTCTACTCGGTCTCCAAGGAACCCCATTTTCTCCTACTTTCTAACCACTAATTTTGAAGTGTTTTTCGTGGGTTCCTAAGGTTTTTTCAAGTCTATAAATACCCCCTGATGCATTCACTTTAAACCATCCAAAATTTGTACAAACTTACACCCTTATATTGTCAAATTGTCAAGTGATATTCTCTTCACATCTGAGAGGTATAAAGAGTCCAAATCAGCTCATTTATGTATCAAATTTGGACCAACCCTTTGTTTTCCCTAACAATTTATTTTCTGCAAGATTAATTTCCAGTCATCGCCATGTACCAGATTCAAGACTCCGTTTGGAGCATATTTTTCATTTAATTCAGCATTTACCTTTATTGTTGCCTTGCCTTTATTTTCTTTGCTATATTTACCTGCACTTATTCTTTTTATCTTAATTTATTTCATTATCCGCACTTATGTTTACTTTGGCACTTAAACATATTTATGTTTTGTTTACCCTAAACATGTCTGGCTAATTTACTAAGTGTTGGGGTGTGAGGATCGTCAATACATGATGTTCTATATATTGTTTCCTTAAAGTTAACTTTGTGGGTTGTTTTGATTTAAACACAATTTTTTTGAACTTAATTTTAATCTGTCTTCATGAAAGTAAGGTAGTGAAAATGTCTGATAAGATCGAAAGCCGTCTGACACAAACGAATAAAATTGGTTTGTTTTTTATTAACAAATATCACGACAACACTTTCTTAGTTAATTAGGAAGATTTAACCTTTCCAGAATGAGGTTTTAAAACTATTTGCGTACGCGTTCATAGGTTTAGGATCTTATTCCCTAACGAAAGTTAGGAGCTATTTTTAGTTAAGTTTTCCAATCAAAATTACTTTTCCTTTAACAAAGTTCAATTTCTTAAAAATAGGTCTATTACTTTAACGTAATGTGCACCTTCAATAAGTGACAATGGTTGGCTTTAATTAAAGAGTAAAATTGGTTTTGAATATTTGATAGCGACAGTTCCCGTTAAATTGAATATTTCCAAAATATAAAATATTGCCCCGTGTGTAACCTTATAGAGACAATCAGAGCATTGTTGATTGATGTGAATTACATCTCAGCATTGTTACTCTTCTGCTTTACCAAATTTACTTATTTACTTTTCTGCCCTCTTAATATTTTATTAGCCTTTGATAAACACCGTAACAACTAGGAATAATATAACTTGACATTGGATTCTATGGGATTGATATCTCTTAAAACTACGTGATAGGTTGTGCACTTACAATTAGATTTATAATCGCTTAGAAGTAATTGATCAACAGGCCAAGAAATGGTTCATTTTAGGAAACAATCCATGGGTAAAATAAATGACCTAATCAACTAGACACTTGCAATAATATATTATTGCTTCCCAAATCAGAAGGTTTTGATAGAGAGTCGTTACTATTCTTCAGACAATATCATAATTGATCATGGACTTAAAAAATTGTGTGTGTGTGTGTGTGTGTGTGTCTTTTAGCCATACTAATTATGAAAATTCCATTGTGTCTTTACAATACACTAATCAATCAGACGAATAGGATCATACAAACTTTTACACTTCCTCCTTTTCATACTTTGAAGCTTCAAGTTCTTTTTCCGAATATTCCAGTCATATAAGCACTTCACATGAATCTTCTTGAGTCTTAAGATATATACAAGTTTGTCATCATCAAAAAAGAGTACAAATATCACTGATCTTCATAAGCTCTAATTTGTTTGCTTAAATAGGAGGAATAACTTGATCAACCACTTTGTGCATCTTTGACCACTTGATCTAACTATAGTATTTGCTTGTTTTCATGTGTTGTTGTCATCAAAACCACTTTAAGATTTTTTACAACTTATGGTGTTCTCATCATCAAAACATGACATTATCAGAGCTAAGCATATCTTACTTATCTATGAGATTTGATCACTTCCTGATTATACATGCAAATACATAGTTCCACAATTTTTGGAGTACACCTGGTACTTTGAGCATTATGATGTTTGATTTTGTTCGTATTTTTGTGTACCACTTTACTTAGATATTTATATGCATATGTATGTGTCATTCTAACAAAAATTGTAGTTGTTTGATCTATAAAAATATCTACAATGTAAACTTTATATACGTTTTAAAATTTTTATGTTATACAATTTTATATGTTCACAGTGTATTAAAATTAAACTCAAATTATATTGTATTACTTAATTGTTGTTAGCGTAAAATTTTATATGTTGATGGTATAACACCTCAAATTTCTTTGAGGAATACTGATTGACCCACAAACCAACACAAATATTTTTGGTATGCTTTGTAAACTCTATATACATTTTAAATTTTTTATATTGTAAAATTTTATATGTTAACGGTGTATTAAAATTAAACTTAAATTATATTGTAGTACTTACTTATTGATAGTGTAAATTTTATATGTTGATCGTATAACGTCCCAAATTGCTTTTAGGATTACCAACTAAACCCACAAACCAACACAGGTCATTTCTGCATGCTTTGTCCTTACTTACATGCTTTCTGGGAAACTTTCCAGAAGGTCACTCATCCCAATACTACTCCAACTCAAACACACTTAACTATGGAGTTCTTATTGATTAAGCTATCGAAAAGAAGATGGATCTTGTTAGTATAAGTAGTACCAATTAATCCTTATAATCCTTCCTTCAATCATGCAGTCCCATACCTACACAACCTTAATATCTCTCTCATTCTGATGTGAATTTGGTTTTCCCCTAGAAGTTTCCAGGAGTGTTTCATTGTCATGCCTCATGCACCGATAACAACTCCCCCTTCCTTGGGTGTTACACGTAACCACTCTCCGTCCTCTTCGGCCTCAGGTGTTACATGCCCATTAGCTTCTGCTTGGTTCGGCCCTGAACCACATTGTACTAGGAGAGGTCTGACCCTGATACCATTTATAATGCCCCAGATTGCTTTCAAGATTACCGATTACCCTACAAACCAACACATGTCTTTTTGGCATGCTTTGTTCTTGCTCACGCGCTTTTCGGTAAACTTCCTAGAAGGTCACCGTTCCAATACTACTCCAAGTCAAGCACGCTTAACTAAGGAGTTCTTATTGGTTAGGCTACCTAAATGAAGATGCATATTATTGATACAGGTAGTACCAATTAATCCTTATAATCCTTTCTTCAACCATGCAAACCCATACCTGCATAACCTTAGGATCCCTCTCATTGCGATGTGAATTTGGTTTTTCCCTAGAAGTTGCTAAGAGTATCACATTGTCACGCCTCATGCACCGACAACCACTCCCTCGATCTTAGGTGTTACATGTAACCACTCTCTGCCTTCTTCGGCCTCGGGTGTTACAGATGGTGTATTAAAATTAAACTCAAATTATATTGTAATACTTTATATATATATATATATATATATATATATATATATATATATATATAAATTATTCACGATTATTTAAAAACTATTTAGGTCTCACTATCTCAAATTGCGATAATGTCCATTTTCTAATTAATAAAAGGAATGATAGTTTAAAGGGTTAAATATGTTTTTGGTTCCTATAAGATTACCAGTTTTTGTTTTTGGACACTATAAAAAAATAGTGTATTTTAGTCCCTACAAAATAATTATGCACGTAGTTTTAGTCCCTAATTTTAAACTAATGTGTATTTTTGAATGATTATTTTGCATATATGTTTAGAATGTATAAAAAGTTCCTAAAAAAAGAACTCTAAATTTGATTTATAAGTCGAATTTTTTTATTACTTTTATCATTATCTTTTGAAATTAAAAATATTCATATTTAATTATTCTCATTTTAATAATTATATAATTTGGTAAAGAAACATTTTATAGTAATATGAACACGTATGAAAAAATTATTCAAAAATTTAAAAGTTTAGGGATAATTAAATACTTTTCAAAATCTTAGAAAATAACAATGATTAAAACTGCTTAAAAATTCTGTAGGGACCAAAATATGTCCTTTTTTATAGGGACTAAAAATGAAACATGAGATGGGGGCAAAAACATATTTAATCCTAGTTTAAAATACAAAAAAAAACTTGTAATTTACCAACAAAAGGCTTGCATGGGCAAATCTCCCGCTGGTGGGGGTACAACTAGAATTTTATTCTTTGTTTCCTTGGTGGAAATATATCCCTCTCTTTGGTTTTGAGTCCCAAGCTATCTCATATTTCCAGATTGATTCGCTAAGAACATCATTAGAAAGCTGGAAAATTGTCTCTCCATTTTCTTTTAGGATTATTCTAGGTTTGATCATATTCTCTTAAGAAATTGTTTTCCGATGCTCTATTTGGTCTCAAATATGTTTAATGGAAAAATTAGTGATCTAGATGCGTATTCGAATAGGTTTTTGACTTTAGGCTTTTATGGATGAGGGATGTAATACTACAAAAAAAAACCATTTTACCTCGGTCAAAAAAGGGGGTTAACCTCAGTTTCATATGTGAGGTAATGAAAACTATTATGAAATGTGGGCTATTTTCCCCTTGGTGAAAATTTTATTAAGAGGAAAGACTTAATGGTCATGGAAATTTCAGAACTAGATGGCAAACCCCATATTTTCTCTCGATTATAAGAAAAACCGAGGTGATATAATCATTTTTATTACCTCGGTTTAATATAATAACCGAGAGGAAAACATTTTTTTTACTTTTCTATATTTTCATTTAACCTATATTACATAACATATTTTTCCCATTTATGAAACATAAACACTGTACATTTTGCTCATTTCTAAAACTGAAACAATGTACACAAAATATTCATTGTTTACACCAATTGAAAGCCAAAATGGCACAAAAATGCAAAATCTTCAACGGTCGTCCAAAAGATTTCTTTCGTGATTTGTAACTAGTCGTTAATTTTAAGAACATTTGAAACCAATTAGGCCAATCAACAACAAAAATAACAACATTGATTCCTTAAACCATTTATCTTACCAACAACAACTTTCAACTTTCAATCTCAACGACAAAAGAATAACAACATTCAAACTTCAATATCAACAACATGCATCAATAACTACAACTAACAAATAATTTATATTCATATATGCATTTCAAAAAGAATATACTTACTTTCAAAGTTTTTAATTTTCTGACTTTTACTTATAAACCATGCAACATATGGTATCCTTCAACATCTCTACATGTTTGAAAAAAATGTTAGAAAAAAGAATACAAATGTAAAATGATTAAATATTTACCTACTAGTTTTCTCATATCCCCTCTTGATGATCATAACGAATAACATGCACATCATCTAAATTATTTTCTTCAGATAAGAGACGTACATGTGATGCAAAGAAGGGGTCTCAAAATTTAAATCTTGATTTTCATCACTATCAGTAATATGTTTTCCTTGTAGAACAACTGACTATTTAGTGTTAGAAGGATCGGTGATGTAAAACGATGGGTTCCCATGATGAATGGTTCGTTCATATAAGTTGTCTTTCGAAGATCAACCTGTGTGAATGTTAATTTATTGGCTTTCATATCAGTGTTATTGTCAATCCCCTTGCACCTAAATAAAGGATTTTTAAAAGTAACATAATCAATATCCAAAATCGCTTCAATGACCCAAAGTATGCTCTAGATGCCAGTACACAATTGTTATCTTTGGAAATAGAGAACTACATGTATTTAGTTTCAACCATAACCCCACTATTTCATGTGTCACTACGGCCATCCTTTGATTTTGTATAAAATAAAAATGTAGTAATGTTGTATCCATTCCAAGTTATCACATTAAAGTTAGACATATATGACATCCATTTAATTGTATCAGATGCATTACTATCTTTCGAAGCCCTTTTAATAAGCAAATTTATAAAAGTTTTACTATGATTTGTCAACATTGATTTTTACTCATTAGGGAGAATTTTTCCATGATAAGAATTTTATGTGCAGAAAATTAAGGTTGAACTTCATCAATTTGTAAGTTAGGATTGTACCTAAGAGGTGGGGGGTGAATTAGGTACTTAAAAACTTTTCCGAATTTTTGACGGTTTTATGTTTTACTTTCCTAAGGATTACTACATGATGAAAAACAATAAAGTACGAAAAGTAAATAACATGGTAGGTTATCCTGGTTCCCCTTACAAATCAAGAGTACTTCAGTTCGCTTTCAACACGAAAGGGATTTCACTATTGTTAGGACTAGACAAGACTCTTCCTAGTCTTTCAATACATACGCTAACAATCACTCACCAAGGATAACCTCTTGGATTTTTCCACTAAGTCCAATTGATAACAATCCTCTCACAATGGGCCTCTTATTTCAAACCCCAGGACCACAAGGAATACAATTTCACAATCTTATTTTCAACAATCGTGAAAAATAAGAAGCGATGTACAATGTAAATCTAAATTTTGTGTAAGTATATGAAATGGATTCTTAACCCTTATCAATCAAAAGATTGATCTCCTCCTTGTAAAAATCAACTCTCACAATGTTATACAAGTTTTTTTGATGTATGGAATGAAACTATAATGTTTTTCTATGAAGATTGAATGCACAAGTTTCACTCTAAGAAAATTTTTGTTGAACACTTAAGAAAATGTTAAAGTTTGAAAAGATGAATGAATGTTTAAAATTATGCAAGTATGTGAGTTTGAAAATCTGATGCAATGGTGTTTAAATATCCCTAATACACCTCTACAAATGTGTATAAATCATGAGGTGGTTTCATGGTTCAAGACAAGAATTTTCAAACCAAAGAGATGAAGAAATGAAAAAAAAAATACACTGCTTCAGCGTTGAAAGATCTTCATATTTGGACAAATTTTGGTAAAAAAATGTTGGAAGAATTGGTTTAACATGAAGTTCAAAGCTAAAGAATTTTGTAAAAGACAAAGAAGTCAAAGGAGATATCCTAACAGAAAGACTGGACATCTTGACTACTCAACAATTAAACATGTATCAAATCTATTCCAAGATTCTAGGCGTTGTCAACAGTGGATCAATGAAATGTTTGAAGCCCAAAAGAAGACTATACAAGGAGACTTAGACCTAGGGTTAAATTAACCTTTGTAACTTTTGTATCATTTGTAACTTTTGTAACCTAAATACTTTGTAAAATAAGGGTTTAGGGTTTGAGAGTCGTTGGCTCTCTTAGGAGTTAGAAGTTTCCCCTCTGCAGTATGAGATGCAGGGAGGAAGGAAGAGATACAAAGGGAAAAACCAGAAGCCTTTAGGTAATGGTTTGTGTAATGTTCTTGGACGAAGCTTTGAAGCAAATATAGGATAACTTGGAGGTCAAGAAACCGTAACAGGT
This sequence comes from Lathyrus aphaca, assembly GCA_963966055.1. Taxonomy (NCBI): domain Eukaryota; kingdom Viridiplantae; phylum Streptophyta; class Magnoliopsida; order Fabales; family Fabaceae; genus Lathyrus; species Lathyrus aphaca. The sequence continues at coordinate 26,034,024 of OZ014521.1, read as the reverse complement.
TCTGGAGATCAGCAGAAGACAGAGACATCACAGGTGGTGATGAAGGATGTGAATAGGTTGTCTTATCAGAATTATAAACGACTAGAGTTTAGCTTTGGTAAAGATATTCATTAGGGTAGTAATTAGGAGCTAAAGTTGTAAACGGGGGAGTTTAACTTTGTGACAATGCTACGATTTAATGGAGTCTTCATCTTGGATTGATATCCCCCAAATGTAGGGTTGTTAACATCGAACTGGGTCAACAATTATTTTGGTTCTTTGTACTCTATAGATTTACAATTTTCTGTATGTTGTTCTTGATTAAGATGTCCCTACATGTTATCTTGACATCAGTTATGACATGCATGCATGACTTTTGTTCACTTGTATAATCATTTGCAAGAATTGAATGTCATATACCTTTGATCAATTGTTGAAACTCTTCAAGACTTGGATGGAATTGAAACTTGTTCTTACTTTGCATGTCTTTGATCCATTTTCTTTTGTTAATATCAGCTTGCATGTAGATTGTTGTCTCCATCAAAACCTTTGAGAAGCCATATTTTCTCACCATCTTATTCAATATATACAAATGTGTTTGAAGAACTACATCTCAGTCCATTGTCTTAACATTTAAACCTCGAGTCCATCTACCTCCTTATCTTCCATCATAACGAGACTCAGGAATCCCTATAGAGTTTGCTTCTAACAAATAATTTGTACAAAACTTAATAGCTTCTTCTGTGATTTTCCGTTCAATGACCGAAGCTTCCAGATGATAATGATTCCTTGTATACCCTTTAAAGAACTTCATGTATCGCTCTACCAGACACATCCATATTTAATAAACTAGACCATAAAATCTAATCTTCCTTACTAGATGAACAATTAAGTGAACTATAATGTCAAAAAACTATGGAGGAAAACATTGATGGTTCCATGGTTTTAGGATTGGAAACATTTTTTTCTAAAACATAGTTCACAACAGATGTTGTGACATGATGTGCCAGAACATCATTACATGGTGTTGTTTATTCTTGATATATTTGTTTTGATTGTGTGAGATTCCGTTTGGATATATCTTATTTATTTTTGAAGGCCAAAAAGATTTAAACTGGAACATTTGATCTGATCTCCAAATGTTCATAAGTTCCTAAAATTGGATGTTGAGACAATTTAAGAAAATTGATTATTTGTTCAGAGATTTAAGGAGATTTCTCTGCATGATTAATGTAGCCCTTAGCGTGTGGATTAAGAAATATATGGGTGAAGATTTCGAAGCCCATGGACTACTGAGAAGTATTTAAAATGGAAACCTAGACCTAATGTATTTACGACTTTCACTTTTGTGAAATTAGGGGAAGGCTTTAGAGTCTTAGGTTTTGAGAGTCTCTTTAGTGTGACTTTGTAAGTCACCATTGTATCTTTTAATACATTGTGGTAGACCGATTATATGTAGTTTATTGTTTACTCTAAATATTTTAAGCAATAGTTTATTGTTCTTGATTGAATCTTTTAAGAAAAATCAAGTATTGTAGTTGGAAGAGTGTTCTTCTGTTCTTTTTGGTTTCTTGAGGTATTGTCACTAGTTTACGACTATTAGGAAGTGAGAGAGATATCTTATATCTAGAGGGATTTCTAGGTAGAAATTGCACAAGGTAGTGATTAGGCGAGAAGTTGTAAACGAGAGAGTTTAGCTTTGAACTAATGCTATCATAGTGAATTTTCAGTCAATAATATAGAGTAGGTCTAGAAATTATCTTCTCCCTTCTCTATAATCACAGGAGTGTTCATTGCATACACCATCGATCTGAAGTTCCTATGTGCAGGATTGTTTTAGCCAAAATTTTCTAAAAGGGGGAGATTGAAAGCTCTTCAGATTTGGACAAATTTTGGTAAAACAAAATGTTGGAAGAATTGGTTCAACATGAAGTTCAAAGATAAAGAATTCTGCAAATGACAGAGATATCAAAGGAGATATCCTAACAGAAAGACTGGACATCTTGACTACTCAACAATTAAACATGTATCAAATTTGTTCCAAAATTCTAGGTGCTATCAGCAGTGGATCAAGAAAAGGTTTGAAGTCCAATAGAAGACTATATAAAGAGACTTAAACCTAGGGTTAAATTAACCTTTGTAACTTTTGTATCACTTGTAACTTTTGTAACCTAAATACTTTGTAGAAGTCTCCCCTCTGTAGTATGAGATGTAGGGAGGAAGGTAAAGATACAAGGGGCACAACCAAAAGCCTTTAGGTAATGGTTTATGTAATGTTCTTGGAAGAAGCTTTGAAGCAAGTCTAGGATAACTCTGGGGTCAAGAAACCGTAACAGGTTCTGGAGATCAGTAGAAGACAGAGACATCACAGGTGGTGATGAAGGATGTGAGTAGGTTTCTTATCAGAGTTGTAAATGACTAGAGTTTAGCTTTGGTAAAGATGTTCATTAGGGTAGTAATTAGGAGCCAATGCTACGATTTTAACTTTGTGAGAATGCTACGATTTAGTAGAGTCTTCATCCTGGATTGGTATCCCCCAAATGTAAGTTTGTTAACACCGAACTGAGTCAACAATTATCTGTGTTCTTTATATTCTGTAGATTTACAGTTATTCTGTATGTTGTTCTTGACTAAGATGTCCCAACATGCTGTCTTGACATCTGTTGGTATTTGTGTTGCACTACTTCAAAAACAATAGTTGTGTAATTCTCCTGTTTACTAAAAGTGAAGTAATCATTGTCTTAACACTAAGGTGGGACTTTAAAGTGTCTTCATAACCAGAATTTCAATTGGTATCAGAGCAGACATCTTGGTATGCTTTCTAGATGAGATCCTTGGAATACTTTCCAGTGATTCATGAAAGAGGTGATCAAACTGTGGAATTTGGTTGATCTCAGAAGTGGATTCGAATAATCAAGATAATTAGAAGGTGGCAACTGGTTAGTCTTGAGGTTATGTATTGGAACAAGTTACCCTTGGCAAGAAGAGTTACAAGTTGAAGGTTCAAGAAGATTTATTTTCTTCTTGAAGGTGGATGAGAGGTTACTCTCTTTTTGGAGTTCTTATTCAAGTTGGTGGTGTAGTGATGAAGGTTCTTCAGTTCTTTGTGTGAGACATAAAAGGTATTTTGAATGATGTCAAAACTAGTGTGTTTTAGGAAGGCTTATGGGACCACAAGAAGCAGGAAGAATTCATCAGAAAAGGTTTTTGTAGTTTTTTCAAAGGGATGAGTCGACTCAATCACCTAAACAGGTTGACTCATTCAGTTAGAGAAATTTGAGTCGACTCAATGAAATTGTTAGGTCGACTCAAATGGTGGTTTTCATCACTTGGAAAAGATAAGCAGGTCGACTCATTACTGCTTGTGAGCGCCTCCTTTAATCTTTCTCTCTCTCTCTCTCTCTCTCTCTCTCTCTCTCTCTCTTCATTTTGTTTTAATTTTCTCATTCTTTTACTAACCAATATAAATAGTTGTCATATTATTTTATGCTAAAAAACAAGAAAAGTGAAATAGATACACAAGTGCTCTCTTCATCTTCTCCTTCTCTAGCATTCATCAACAATTATACACAACAATTTTTGTTAATCAAAGTGCAAGATCAAGGTGATAATGTTCAAACGGTGAAATTTCTATTTCAGTTTGGGTTGGTAGATTTGTGGGTTTTTCTTGAATAAACCTTAAGGGTTTGTCCTCTAAGATTATTGTGATTTGGGGGTTTTGCATGCATCATTCGTTCATAGATTCAGCCGAGTGGAGATTTTTGAAGATCAAGGTGATTGTTCATTCATATCACGATAACCAGAGGATTTCAAAGAACGGTGTGTGTGTTCACACGCATCGATTCAAAGCTGCCATGCTCAAAGTTTCGAGAATTGTGAATTCTTGCAAGAGAAGAGCAATTAATCAAAGTTTTTTCGACGCGCGTGAAGGAATTAGTTCATCTCGAATCAAGGGAAAAAGAGTTATAGAAACAATCACAATTAGGATTGGTTTGTTTTTCTTATTTTCTTGTATTAACATTGAAGTTTTAATAAAAGATCCCAATTCGATTTGTGAATTGGGGGCAAAGTACCCTTAGCGAGGACGGTGGGGAAACTGCTTAAACAAATCTTGTGTGTTCTTCGTATTTTTCATTTGTCAATTTTTCTGCACAAGTTGAAAGTGTGTTACTTGAAAATTATGTTTTGTATTGGTGTGTGCCTGCCAAGTTTTTGTGAAATTGTTGCTATCACATTTGGATAGCAACATGAGAAAAATTCCACACTAGACTAATTGTCAAACTACACTTTGTGTGTGTGTGTGCACCAAGTGTTTGATAAAAACTCAAAACACACAACTTCTTATTATTTGTGTTTATTTCTTATCCATATTCATTGTTGGTAGTGGATTATTCAATAGTGCTGAATTTAAGTAATTAATTGATATTGTATTGATTCATCTATTCATCTCTTATATCCCATTTGGTTTTGAACGCATATCCAATCACCAGTGACTTGATCTTATTTAGACATGTTTTTTCCGGGGATCTTCCGCAAGTTATTTTTCAATTAATTTTTGAAAAGCTTATTTTTAAAAAGGGATATATTCAACCCCCCCTTCTAGATCCGCGCCATCATCTAAGAAGTGGTATCACGAGCATCGGTTCATCTAGTGCTTCATATATAACGTTTTAGAAAATGGATAACGATCCAACGAGGGTGTATAATAAAGCACCCGTTTTCACCAGAGAAAAATACAGTCATTGGAAAGATTGTATGAGGATTCATATCAACTCTGTTGATAGAAAGATATGGAAGGTTATTCAGGACGGTCTTATGAAAATAACTATAACCGACGAGAATAACCTGGAAGTACCTAAACCAGAAGCACAATGGCATGAAAAAGATGAAAAGAACTATAGTTATGATTGTAAAGCTCAAAATATGATCATTGTTTCTTTGGGAGCTGATGAATATTTTAGAGTCTCACATCATACTACAGCTAAAGCTATGTGGAAAGCGTTACAGATTTCCCATGAGGGAACTGATGACGTGAAGCTAGCTAGAATCAATACATTGCAACAAGAGTTTAATCTCTTTCACATGAACCAAGGGGAAACCATTGGTGAATTGGGAAAGATATTTACTCACTTATTAAATCGCTTAAATGTTCTTGATAAACCCACTCCCAACGATGTAGCTTATAACAAAATTTTAGGATGTCTTACTAGGGAATGGTTTCCAAAATTCACGATAATTAAGGAAGCCAATGATGTAAGAACTTTGGATTTGACCAAGTTAATTGGAAAGCTACAAGAGAATGAGCAAGAACTCTTGAATCTATATGAGCATGAATAAAGTGAAAAGAAAGAAAATAATGAAAAATCTAAAGACAAGAAGAAGAAGAAGAAGAAGAAGAAGAAGAAGAAGTTTATCGCGTTGAAGGCTTCTACTTCCAAATCATCCACCAACAAAGAATGTGAGTGAGTCTAATAACGAAGATGGTGAATCCAATGAGGATATGGGGTTGTTTGTAAGAAGATACAATAGTTACCTTAGAAAGAATGAAATTTCTCATTCGGACAAATGTCTTGTCAATTATAGAAGGCAATAAAATACCTCTAAGCAAGATCAAAGCAAGAGTACTAAGTTAAAAGGATCAAGCTATAATTGCGGAAAACCCGGTTATTACAAATCGGAATGTCCAATGTTGAAGAAAGAAAAAGGCAAAGATAAATTTCAAAAAAAAGGCAACAAAGCTAGGAGGGCATATATCGCATGGTAAAGCGATAGTGAAGTCTCTAGCAATGTTAGCACAAATGATGAGGAAGAGAAATTAAACCTTTGTCTTATGGCTCACAACAAGGGAAAAAAGCAAGTAAGTCATTCCAAATATGTTACTTTTGAAAAATTGTCTTATCCCGATTTACTTAGAACTTTTAGAATTCTTCACCATGAAGCTAAAAAAGCTTTTAAGCGCCTAGCCTTTGATAAGATTATTTTTAAGCATTTGGAGAAAAGAAGTTAAAACTCTCCAAGCCAAACTAGACAAAGTGTCACAACCAAAGATGATATTTTCTATTGATCGTTCAAATTTTAGAAACTCTATGAATAATCTATATAAAAAATACACCTATGTGGTGAAGGATCAAAATAGAAAATAGGACTGTAAACCAACTTTGAATTGTCTTTATTGTTGCAAGAGGGGTCACACTAATGCTAAATGTTGATTTAGTAGATTCCTAGTTCCCAAAGACATTTTCCAGTGGTTTCCCAAATGCAACCAAAGTTTCACTCACACATAAGGACCCAATGAAAATTGGGTACCTCTCTCTCTTGTTTAATCATGTAGGTCGAGTGTCTTGAGGCTACTGAGAAAAGATGGTTTCTCGATAGTGGTTGCTCAAGACATATGACGGGTGACATCTCCTTATTTTATGACTTTGTGGCTAAGAAGAAAGGATTTGTTACTTATGGTGATAATAACAAGGGTGCAATACTCGGTAAAGGTAGTGTGGGTAATCCCTCTTCTACATCTATCTCCAATTTCCTTTTAGTTGAAGGTCTTAAACATGATATTACTAGCATTAGTCAATTATGTGACAAGGGATATAAAGTATCCTTTTCAAAAGAAGGTTTCGTAATTGAACATGATGATATGCATAATGATGTGTTTAAGGGCTTGATGGTGAATAATGTATACATGCTTGATTTGAATGATGTGTATGTTAATGATCCTAAGTGTCTAGTCTCTAAGAGTGATGACTCTTGGCTTTGGCATAAACGCTTAGTGCATATTAACTTTGACTTGCTAAATAAAATTGTTTCCAAAGATTTAGTAGTTGGTCTACCTAAAATAAAATTCACTAAAGATCATCTTTTTTATGCATACCAAATGGGGAAGCAAACAAAGGTCTCTTTTAAATCCAAAAACATCGTTTCAACGACTAGACCTTTTGAACTTCTTCATATGGATCTATTTGGTCCATCTAGAATCAAAAGTCTTGGAGGAAACTATTATGGCTTTGTTATTGTGGATGACTACTCAAGATTTTGTTGGACAATTTTCTTAGCAAGTAAAAGTGACACATTCTCGGCATTTGAAACATTTGCCAAGTTATCTCAAAATAAACTAAACATTAGCATTGTTACAATTCGAAGTGACCATGGAGGTAAATTTGAAAATCATCTTTTTGAAGCATTTTGTGAGAAACATGGAATTGAACATAATTTTTCCGCTCCTAGAACTCCGCAACAAAATGGTGTTGTGGAACGTAAAAATCGTGTTCTAGAGGAGTTAGGAAGAATTATGATCAATGATAGTGGACTTCCTAAATATTTTTGGGCTGATGCTATAAGTACGGCATGCTATATGTTGAATAGGGTAATTATTCGACCTATTCTCAATAAAACACCCTATGAACTTTTAAAAGGTAGAAAGCCAAATGTATCTCATCTCCATGTCTTTGGTTGTAAATGTTATGTATTAAATAATGGTAAAGAAAATATTGGTAAATTTGACTCAAAAGCAGATGAAGGTATCTTTCTCGGATACTCCAATTAAAGTAAAGCTTATAGAGTATACAACAAGAGATTACTTATTGTTGAAGAATTTGTGCATGTTTCCTTTGATGAATCTCGTCCGAGAGTTGTCGGAAAAGGTAGTTGTGTTATTGGTGCAGGTGCTTCTTCTGAGGATATCATTAAAGATCAAGAAGTTTCATGTGTTGAACCCATTCCGGATAAATCTAAGGAGGAGTCGGATAAAGGATCTGAAATCAAAGATGAAGATCATGCATCAATTCAATACGATCTACCTTTGGAGTGGAAAACCTCAAAGGGTCACCCCATTGACAATATTCTTGGAGACATATCAAATGAAGTCGTCACTCTATCAAGGATAAGTAATTTTTTCTATCATTATGCTTTTGTCTCTCAAATTAAGCCTCAGAACTCCAAAGATGCGTTACTCGATGAAAATTGGTTTTTGGCTATGCAATGGGAACTTAATCAGTTCCAAAGAAATGAGGTTTAAGACCTTGTCCCTCCTCCGCGAGGTCATCGAGTAATTGGCACCAAATAGATGTTTAAGAACAAGATGGACGAAAACGATATTATTACTCGCAACAAGGCCCGTCTTGTTGCTCAAGGGTATAACCAAGAGGAAGGCATTGATTATAAGGAAACTTATGCTCTTGTTGCCCGCTTTGAGGCTATACGCCTTTTGCTTGCATTTGCATGCTCACTGAACTTTAAGTTATATCAAATGGATGTCAAGAGTGTTTTCATTAACGTATATATAAATGAAGAAGTGTATGTTTGTCAACCTCCCGATTTTAAAAATCATGAAAATCCTAACTATGTGTACAAGCTTAAATGTGTTTTGTATGGCCTCAAACAAGCTCCTAGAGCTTGCTATGAGCGCCTTAGTAAATTTTTGTTAAATCAAGGATTTTCAAGAGGAAAGGTTGATACTAACCTTTTCATTAAATGGGAAGGAAATCACTCAATTTTGGTTCAAGTGTAGGTAGATGATATTATTTTTGGATCTACTAATATGAAATTGGTCAAAGAATTCTCAAGTTCGATGCAAGGTGAATTTGAGATGAGTATGATGGGGGAGCTAAATTAATTTCTTGGACTTCAAATTAGACAACTTGAAGAAGGCACTTTCATAAGTCAAACTAAATATTGTAATGAGCTTCTCAAGCGGTTTGATATGACAAATTCAAAACCTATTGATACACCAATGCCAACCGCAACAAGTTTAGATCGTGATGAGAATGGTAAGTAAGTGGACATAAAGAGGTATAGAGGTATGATCGGCTCTCTTCTTTATCTTACCGCATCTTGTCCAGATATAATGTTTAGTGTTTGTATGTGTGCTAGATTTCAATCTTGCCCAAAGGAATCACATTTAAAATCTGTTAAACGCATTCTTAGATACCTTTGTGGTACTTCTAAGTTTGGACTTTGGTATCCTAAGGGTAGCGATTGTTCTTTGGTAGGTTTTTCCGATTACGACTTTTCCGGTTACAAAGTAGATAGGAAAATCACTAGTGGTACTTGTCACTTCTTTTCAAATTCTCTAGTAAGTTGGCATAGCAAAAAGCAAGTTTTCGTTGCCTTGTCAATTGCTGAGGTGGAATACGTTGCGGTCAAAAATTGTTGTGCCCAAATTTTGTGGCTCAAATAACAATTACTCGACTTCAACATTAATCTCAAAAATATTCCCATCTTATGTGACAACACTAGCGCAATAAATCTTACCAAAAGTCCAATATTACACTCACGCACTAAAGACGTTGAAATTCATCATCATTTCCTTAGAGATCATGTAGAGAAAGGAGACGTGGTATTTGAGCATGTTGAAAGTTCAAATCAACTTGCCAATATTTATACAAAACCACTTGCCACAAAACCTTTCTTGATGTATGGAACTTGGTGTTCTTGATATTTTGGATCGTTCTTAGTGTTTGGCATATGTTTATCATATATTATCTCTTGAATTATCGTATCATGTCACTAACAACGAGTCTTCTTGAAGCATATTAATTTGATTTTTCCTCATTACACTTCATAAGCGATAGATAATATCGTTCTCTTTCCATATTACTCACAAATATGATTCATCTATGGTAATTTTGTTTGTCATCTTTGATATAAAGAAATGGATGTGATTGTGATCCTGTATTTGGTCGTTATTTTCCCTTTTGTTGGTAAATATGTCAAAATATTAAGATATATGTCATTAGAATGCATTATAGTATGATTTTATGAAGTTTTTGAGTAAATCCTTTGAAAATTTTGGTGTAAAATTTACTGATTTCCTCGGGTCCCAACAAGTCAACCCACTGCATTGACTCAGGGACCATTGCGTCGACTCATTGATATGTCTGCGTCGACTCATTTCAAAATTTAAAATGAGTCGACTCACTAAATGATTTAGGTCAACTCACTGTTGTTTGCGCTGCTCAATGTGCATTGGAAAACATGTTTTCAACCATTGCCTCTTCCTAGGTCGGCTCACACGCCTTTTTACTACCCATTATGTTTGCCTTAATTTCTTTTTTTCTTTCTAATCATATTTTATACCATTTAATCATCATATTTCATTTCATAATTCATTTTTATCTCAAAGAAAACTCTTGCCTCTCCTTCAACCCTAAAAACTCATCCTTCTCAAATTCTCTCCAAATGTTCATCAATGGCTTCAAGAGCTACTAGAAAAAGAACATTGAGGGGCTCCTCATCTCAATCGGCACTCCTAGTAAATACTTTATAAATTCTTCCTTGTGACCTTGCTGAAATTTATGATAGAAAATTTAAAAATAGAAAAGTCATTCCTCAGTATGTTTACTCAAAAAGAACTGCTAGTCAAATGGAAATTCCTCATATTGTTGAACTGATTGATTTTCAAGAAATTAATACGTTCTTAGCATTCCATGTTGATTATAATGAAGATATGGTTCATATGTTCTACGCTGGTTTGGTTAGTAAATTTAAGGGATTTGAGTTTAACTTCAGAATGGGTGACAAAGTGTTTGCTGTGAATTCACAAATTTGGAAAGATTTGTTCAAAATTGATCCTACATCTCCTAATATTTTGATGACGAATTCGGATTATGTTGATAACTATGAATTTTTTCGGGAATTGCATGCCATGCTCAAAGAGTCGCTCATTGAGTCAATTGTCAATACCGAATTATTTCTGACATCCACCACAACCGGGAAAGTCAATCTCACCGACAGAATCCTTCATTGGATTGTCTCCCACAACCTTCGTTCCAAGATAGGTGGCTTTACTCACATTGATATTCCTGAAGTTCATCTCATCTACATTCTTCGGAACAAGGTGAAAGTGAACTGGCCACATTACTTTGCGAGTCATGTCTTTGCCCTTAAGGAGAAGAAGGGTGTCGTTCTTGTTTATCCATCAATTATTCAAGCTATCATCAACAAAGCCAAAATTATGGTTTAAGGTATTCCTTTTGTTTATATTTCTGAAAATAATCTATTTCAGTAAAAATACTCTGAGCTTGATGGGTCACATGTGGGATCCTAAAGAGAAACGCTATTGGTATATAGTTCGGTCTAGTTATGGTAATGATCATGAGGATAAAGGTGATGCTGAAGGTGATCAAAATCTAAATGAGGATCAAAATCCAGAAATTGATCCAAATGTTGCTCCCATGAACACTGATGAAGTACAAGTGGATAATGAAGATTGGTAAAGAGCTCCTTCCGACGATTCTGCCCAATATAAGAACCAAGGTTGGGGTGAATGGCAAAACAATTGGTGGACTTATAATGCAACGCCGTTTTCTCCTTCGTCTCCACCACCTCCACCACCACCGCAAGACAACAATGTCGGTATCATGAATATGCTTTAGAATATGCACTTGGAACAACAAAGTTTTTATGTAGCTCAATCCGAGTGTTATGCTGAATTGAAGCGACGAATAGGTGCGTAAGACACGACTTTTGCCTCTTTTATGACAGTTCAAGATGAACGATATACAAATTTGCAAGCTCACCTACAAACTCAAAATGACAATTTTGATTCTTATGCATCCAATTCTTTGGCTCGGATTAATGAGATTCATGGTTCTCATTTGGCGCTTGCAAACTTGTTCAACACACTCAGCACCAATTTCATCCACTTCACCTCTCAATATGAGCAAGATCATCAACCGAATGTGTATCATCATCGCCATCCTTCACAAAGGGGTCCAAGGCCATGAGTGCATTTTGCATTTCATATCATTTTCATCTGCATTTTTTGTTATTGTATTTTCTAAATGACATTGGCTAATGTTTAATCATATTGGCTGTCTTGTTTATACCATGCTTAGTAAGTCCATTTGGTGGATCATATCAATATGTTTGTCTTGTTATGTGGAAGATGTTCTAACATTCTGTTAGACATTATCTAGGAAGGATATCATTGGTTAAGGATGATTATTGCTTTGGTTCTAGGAGCTTTTTAGCCTACATGTCTGTAGGGGATGGAGAATGTAGAGAAGACTGAAGTAGATCAGGATTGATTGCTTTGAAAGATGCATGTGGATAACCAACAACTGATTATGAGTATTCTAGATTATCATATGGGAGAATTATATGAATGGTTGCCTTTGGAGAGTTGTGTATTATTGAATGTTATGTGAGCCTTGATGAGGTTCTGTCTTTTAAAAATCTTATGGAAGGACTTTTTGGCTAGCAAGTCATGTTGTTCTTAGGCATGTGTTCATATGAGATAAAGTGAATGTGTCTCAACAAATGGCTGGACAGAGGGTGATGCTCTTGAAGATATTGAAGATGCGTCTTATGTTTTCCATTCATTTTATGCAAGTGCCCAGGGGGAGCAGAAATTGTCTTAGATAGGAGGAGTTGCCTCTTGATCTAAGGATCATCAACACTAAGCTTGTGGTGAGTAATAAGCAAAGCAATTCCATCCAGGAGGTATGAAAATGTCAAGGGTGACATTGTATTGTTGCAAGTTGGGGGAAACTTGACAATACAAAATATATGATTCTTGTTGGATGCTCAAAGAATCGTTGAAGAATCCGGGAGAATTTATTTTTCTCTACAAATTATTATCAGTATTTATGAAGGTATATCTGATTCATATGTGAATCTCAGTATCAATTATGTCTTGTTATACACATGGGGAGCATTTGAGAATAATATCTTGCACATGTCAGAAGGATGGGTATAAATCGATAAAAGTGTATTGCATGTGAATGTGTTGGAACTTGTACTTAAGAAAAAGCAGTCAAAACTTGAATAAAAACACAAGGTTGTTTTTCTTTCTTCAAACCGAGTTAGAAGAAAACATGGCATTTCTAAATATCTGGATGAGCTTGGTATGGATCTGGATTAATCTGTGAAATGTTTGTCAAATTTTAACTAAAAGGGGGAGAGAAGGATAGTTCTGCTAATCATTGGTTTTGAAGCTAAAGTATTCACAGATTTTCTAAAATTATTTCTCAACATCTCAGTGATCTTAGATACTTTTGTGTCTTGTGATCTGAGTTATGGACATTGTTATGTCATGTGATTTAAGTTGATCAGGTTAGGCATTTGTCACTAAAAGTATTGTCATTTCTTTTCTTCGTGACAAGTATCGGCTCTTGGGTTGAAGGGGAGCATTCTACATCTTTCCCTTATGTATTCAGTCAGCAATATAGAGTGTGTCTAGAAATTATCTTCTCCCTTCTCTATAGTCACAAGAGTGTTCATTTCATACACCATCGATCTGAAGTTCCTCTGTGCAGGATTTTTGTAGCCAAAATTTCTCAAAAGGGGGAGATTGAAAGCTCTTCAGATTTAGAAAAATTTTGGTAAAACAAAATGTTGGAAAAATTGGTTCAACATGAAGTCTAAAGCTAAAGAATTTTGCAATTGACAAAGATGTCAATGGATATGTCCAAACAGAAAGACTAGACATCTTGACTACTCAACAATTAAACATGTATCAAATTTGTTCCAAGATTCTAGATGATGTCAGCAGTGGATCAAGGAAAGGTTTGAAGCCCAACAGAAGACTATATAAGAAGACTTAGACCTAGGGTTAAATTAACCTTTGTAACTTTGTATCACTTGTAAATTTTGTAACCTAAATACTTTGTAAAATAAGGGTTTGGGGTTTGAGAGTCGTTGGCTCTCTTAGGAGTTAAAAGTCCCCCCTCTGCAGTATGAGATGCAGGGAGAAAGGAAGATATACAAGGGGCACAACTAGAAGCCTTTAGGTAATAGTTTGTGTAATATTCTTGGACGAAGCTTTGAAGCAAGTCCAGGATAACTTGGAGGTCAAGAAACCGTAAAAGGTTATGGAGATCAGCAGAAGACAGATACATCACAGGTGGTGATGACGGATGTGAGTAGGTTCTCTTATCATATTTGTAAACGACTGTAGTTTATCTTTGGTAAAGATGTTCATTAGGGTAGTGATTAGGAGCTAAATTTGTAAACGGGGGAGATTAACTTTGTGACAATGCTACGATTTAGTAAAGTCTTCATCCTGGATTGGTATCCCCCAGATATATATTTATTAACACCGAACTGAGTCAATAATTATTTGTGCTCTTTATATTCTGCAGATTCACAGTTTTTCTTTATGTTGTTCTTGACTGAGATGTCCCAACATGTTGTCTTAACATTAGTTGGTATTTGTGTTGCACTACTTCAAAAACAACAGCTGTGTAATTCTTCTGTTTACTAAAAGTGCAGTAATCATTGTCTTAAAATTAAGGTAGGACTTTGCAATATCTGTATAACCATAATTTCAAGAGTTAATTGATTAACCATAGGGGGTTAAACGGTAAACACCTCTACAACATACACAATTATTGAAATTTTTGACTAGTTAATCGATTAATCATACGGGGTTAACCAATTAACAGGTATGCAGAATTGAAAAATCCTTATTTTTCCAACCTGAAACCTATGGCAAAATGTTTCTAAACAACCTAAACATTTATGACATGCATGTATGACTTTTGAACACTTGTATAATCATTACCAAGAATTGAATGTCATATACCTTTAATCAATCCTTGACATTCTTCAAGTCTTGGATGTAATTGAAACTTGTTATTACTTTGCATGTCTTTGATCCATTTTCTTTTGTTAATATCATCTTGCATGTAGAGTGTTGTCTCCATAAAATCCTTTGAGAAGCCATATTTTCTCACAACCTTATTCAATATATACAAATATGTTTGAAGAACTACATCTCGGTCCATTGTATTAACATTTAAACCTCAAGTCATTCTACCTCCATATCTTCCATCAAGACGAGACTCAAGAATCCATAAAGAGTTTGCTTCTAACAAATAATCTGTACAAAACTCAATAGATTCTTCTGTAATTTTTCATTTAATGACCGAAGCTTCCATATAATAATGATTCCTTGTATACCCTTTAAATATCTTCATGTATCGCTCTACCGGACACATCCACATTTAATAAACTATACCAAAAAATATAATCTTCCTTACTAGATGAAAATTTAAGTGAATTGTAATGTCAAAACATTATGGAGGAAAATATTGTTGGTTCCATGGTTTTAGGATTGGAAGCAATTTTTCTAAAACATAGTTCACAGTAGATGTTGTGACAGATGTTGTGACATGTTGTACCAGAACATTAATACATGGTGTTGTTTATTCTTGATAGATTTGTTTTGATTGTGTGAGATTCCTTTTGGATATATCTTATTTATTTTCATAGGTCAAGAAGATTTAATCTGGAACATTTGATCTGATCTTCAAATGTTCATAAGTTCCTAAAATTGGACGTTAAGACAATTCAGGAAACTTGATGATTTGTTCCAAGATTTAAGGAGATTTCTTTGCATGATTAATAAAGCCCTTAGCACGTGGATCCAAAAATATCTGGGTGAAGATTTCGAAGCTCATGGACTGCTAAGGAGTATTTAAAAGAGAAAATTAGACCTAATGTATTTACGACTTTCATTTTTGTAAAATTAGGGGAAGGCTTTAGAGTCTTAGGTTTTAAGAGTCTCTTTAGTGTGACTTTGTAAGTCAGCCTTGTATCTTTTGATACATTGTGGTAGATTGATTGTATGTTGTTTATTGTTTACTCTAAATATTTTAAGTAATGGTGTATTGTTCTTGGTTGAAGCTTTTAAGCAAAATCAAGTATTGTAGTTGGAATAGTATTTTTTTGTTCTTTTTGGTTTTTAGAGGTATTGTCATTGGTTTGTGATTGTTAGGAAGTGAGAGGGGATCTTATATCTAGAGGGATTTCTAGGTAGAAATTTCACAAGGTAGTGATTAGTCGAGAAGTTGTAAATGAGAGAGTTTAGCTTTGAACTAATGCTATCATAGTGAATTTCCTTCATGACTTGGATGCCCCCAGATGTAGGCAATGTTGCACCGAACTGGGTCAACAATTAATTTTGTTATTTATCATTATGCACTTTAAATTCTGCATAATTTATAATTTGATAAAATTACTCTGTCAGTCATAAGATGTCAAAACATATGTCTTGACTTTATAATTGCAGTATTATCTCATGTGGTAGAGTGCCAGAATTCCAAATACATCGCTAATTGACACAAGATAATTGCAGTATCATGTTCCAACTCATCTAAATCTCCAAGATCAATGATTGTACTACATATATCATTAAAGAATAAGCACAATATGATTATAGTTACCCTTACATTTTTGGTAAAATATCACAGATAGCCACTGATAGAAGTTATTGCATCTAGACATGACAATCATGATATTTCAAGCCAACTAATTTGAGAAATTTTATTGATATAAGTTTCTTCGCATTTGATGAGTACCCTTGGGGAACTTTGATACCCTGCAAACAATCGCAAGAACATTTTTTCCTTTTTTAGACAGAGTGTGACATACTGGGAAAAATATGTTTTATTTCCTATTTCTTTTGGGTCTAACTCTTGTCAAATACCCATCAGCACCTTATCTAGACGAGATTTTTTACTATCTTTTGTATTGCCTTTAATGTTGAGAAATATTCTAATCAAACTATCACATACATATTTCTCCACATGCATCACATCAAGATAATGTCTCACATCATGGTTAAACCAATATGAAATATCAAAGAACAAATACCTATTGTTCTAAATATTTTTCTCCATGTGACATTTTTGTTTCTTTCCAAAGGCAACATTAATGTGTTGTCATCTTTTATAAACTTCCTTTCCGGTTAAGGGCTTTGTAACGATATTGAACCGATGTTCTCCCTGAAAAGTTTTCTGCAATCCACGATTTGAATTATTAGATCTTTGAAATTTTTGATACCCAATGTAAATAATCTTTTTTTTCTTTCATTTTGTAGTTAATGGTAGTGTGTATCATCTTCACATATATTGCACGCTTTATGTCCTTTGATGTTGAGTCCGAACGAATTATTGTATGCGCAAAAGTTATTGATTGTGCAAAACAACATGCCACATATCTTAAATTTATCACATGTATACATATCATCTATATCAAAATCTTTCTCCCATAAAACTCTTAAATCTTCATTCAATGAAGTTAAATAAACATCTATCGTTCTCTTGTTATTTTAGATATGAAATCATCATTGTCGTGCGACGTATATCATTTATTATAATATGTTTAGTTAACTTAAGTGCTACTTGATTTTGCTTAGAAGCATTGTCAATTTTAGCGATAACAAGATTTAATTTTTTTTTCTAGAGTTATGTATGATTTATCTTTAGTTTGAAATTTGGGGTATAAATCATATGAAAATCCTAAAATAAGTTCATTTTTTCTAAGTCAAAATCTACTAAAGAGGAACAATTGAATTTAATGTTTCTTTAATCTTGAAAATGGTTTTGTTCTAAAAATCTCTTGTGTTCAAGTATTTGTTATCGAGGTTTTGTTTATTTTCTGATTTAGGTTAACTAAATGTTTGTATAGGGGTTGAAAATGCTTATATTCTGTAATCATTCATTGAAAATATGAACCACACGTTATAAAAATATCATTAATTTGACAAATACATTCTGTCTTTAACTGATAATTACTAATCAATTTTTTATTCTTTTAACAGCTAAATGTTTATATTTTTAGAAAACAAAATAAATAAAAATATTTATATTTATTTTATTTTTGATTGGTCAAATACTAGTGACTGTAGAAATTCCCACCTAATTTAATTTCTATGGTTATATTCCTATATTAAGACATGTACTACTACTACAACACTAGTATCCGAGGGAGAGACTCCACTGCAACTAACTATCATCCAAAGAACGAAATGGGGTGTGCATCTTCCAAACGTATCGACGGCACGGCAGTCGCCGTATACCAACCACCACCGACGAGCTTCGCCGTGTTCGACATAAACTCCATCGAAGAGCCATGGCTCAAACACCTCAACAACAACACCAACACCAACACTGTGTCTCAAGAAAACAAACCCGCTCTCCCTCCTCCTATTCTCCACATCCTCGACGCCACCGAGAAATCTCCCCAATCATGGGAAGACGTAAGCAAAACACTCCAACAACTCAAACCAGTTGTCCAACCAGAGAAAGAGAAACCTCTTCAAACACCACCACCACCGTCTCCTCCGTCGTCACAACCACCACCTCCACGCAAGGTTGCTTCCTTCCGTACACTTGAAGAACTAGATGCGGAACTAGATTCGAAACAAAAAGAAAGCCCAAAGAATAACATCAACGAGTCACGAGCTCAATCAACTACCGAAGGTGATCGACTGAGAACTATAAAACCTACGTTGTCTTCGAAGCTGAAGAACAATATATTCATACAGAAAGACATGTTAGAGAAACAAAAAGAAGAAAGGGAATCGAATTTCGAACGGTTAAGGAGGGATCCACTGAGTAACTACCCGGAGAAAGTTCCACCGAATGGAAACGATGCCGTGGTGATATACACGACGTCGTTAAGAGGAGTTAGAAAAACTTTCGATAACTGCAACAAAGCGAGGGATTTATTGGAGAATCATAGGGTGATATTTGACGAGCGTGACGTGGCACTTCACGGAGAGTTTTTGAAGGAAGTGAAAGAATTGTTGTTAACCGAAGAAGAGTCGGGGGTTGGGGTGGTTTTGCCGCGGGTGTTTGTGAAAGGGAGGTATTTGGGTGGTTTGGATGAGTTAACGGAGTTAAATGAAACGGGAAGACTTGGGAGGATATTGAATGCGACACGTGTGGAGAGAGGTGTCGGGAGACAAGGTTGTGGGGGGTGTGGTGGGGCTAGGTTTGTGCCTTGTTTGGATTGCGGTGGAAGCTGTAAGTTGGTGATTAGTGGGGTTGAAATAAGTGATTCCAAACTGCAGAGGTGTTCTAAATGTAATGAGAATGGGTTAGTTCATTGCCCTGCATGTCTTTGATTTTGAGTTTAGTTTCAATACTTTTCAGTTCTTGTTCTTGTTGTAATAATATTGATTCATAGTTTGATACCATTATATATACTAGTGTTTCAATCATAAATAAAATTATAGTATTGTCAAGTGTATGTGATGGATATGTTTATTGTTTAATCAAATTAATTGTTAAACTTGTAGTGACTTGGGTCTTGGGATATACCGGAGGATACGAGAATGTAATGAGAAGATTTTTTTTTTTGAAAACTTTACTATTTCCTAGTTTGAAGATATAGTCGCATCTATCACGTGGCCACATTTGTCCCACACATCCATTGAATCTTGGACATATATAAGAACTCAAGGTTTAAGAAGAAGATAGATTGATAATTTGAATTTACAATGGGAGTGTGACGAGGTCTATTTATATATTGATAAAATAAAAAAAAAGGAAGAAAAATAGGATTATATAAGTCTAATAAAGAATAGGATTATACATGTTATTCTTAGGTTTATATCTCTTTCTCATTGTTTGTTTAGAGATGTTGTTTATGAGAATCATATTTATATTTATAATTTGTACACACTTCATTATGGATAAACCTTTTATAGTTGAGCAATGTGAAGTTAATATTACGATGTTTTTATGTTATATGATGTGTTGTTGAATGTTTGTTTTACTATGTGTTAATTTGTTATACACTTGTTTCTTTGACTAATCAATTTAGAATTAAGTAAAAGTTTGTTGTTGTGAGAGATCCAACAACAAGTGGATTTCATAAGTAAAAATGGTTGAACGATTAGGATATAGATATTCATTCACCTAGTTCACTTAGAGATAGGAAATTGCAATCATTAAGGGTTTCAGAATACTTAAAGACGTGTGTTAGGGTTATAAATAAGGCTTGGAGATTTGTTCTCTTGCCATATTATGCATGTTTTGATTTTGTAGAAATGCACCATAAGATCACTCTGACCTTGCCTGACACGACACAACTCATCATTAGTGCATAATAACTTATTTAATATTAATGGATCATTGCTCAACTCATTAACTCTTAATATATTTTCAACTCTCTCTTTGTTTTGATTTAAACTTATTTTAACTTCAATTGAACTTTTGACTGTCAATTATTATTTCTCTCATTACTCCTGTTTAAATTGAAAGAATAATCATTATATGCAAAATCAATCTTAGTAACTTCATAACAGTGTTTTAAAAATCGGATCGGATTAACTGGTCAGACCGGTCGAATAAGGAATCGGCCAGGTAACCGGTCTAATTCAAATGTTGGATAACTTATGTCATTGAATCGGTGCGAACCGGTAAAATTCAGTGTAAACTGAAAAAACCGACAGTTTAATTGCATTTTTTTAATAAAAAAAATACGTATACCCTTTTTGATCCCCTAACTATACCATGGGGTTCAATTTGGTCTTCTTTCTTTTAAAAGTTCCAAATTGGTCTCTTATGTGATTAAAAAGTATTACGTTTGTCCATTCCATTAAAAACGTTAGTTTCTCATTAATTTCCTTGATGACATGTTAAGTTTTGGCTTAGGTGTAATGAAAAGTGGTTATGTGGCATGATATTGATGATGTGGAATGAAATGTTTGTTATGTGGCATGCTTTTGTCCACCTCATAACTATTTATTTATAAAATAAAGTCAAAATATATTTGCTTGAGTCTAACAATATATATCTGCATATTTCTTTCCAAAATCCTAAATTCTGATATGCAGATACTCAGAATCATATTTCTTTCCAAAATCCCAAATTCAGATATGCATATACTCAAAATCATATTTCTTTCTAAAATCCCAAGAATCAACAAGAACCATAGTAGTAGCATCAGCCGAATCCACAAACATCGTGAGGAACCTCCTGAGGCGCAACAGAAACATAACTATGAAACAAAGACAAAATACTCTTGGTCGAAAGTCTTCTTGTATACTTATAAGCCACAAAATAATGAAAATAAACCACAGTTATCATTCCATTCACATTAACACCAATCAAATCCATTATTGTTTTCTCTTTATTGACATGTGTAAACATTAGTTTAAGATCACGAAATTCTTGAGGCTTGTTGGAGATTACAAGCGAGATATCATTCATTAGGGAACGAGATTCACCGGACCTTGCAAAAGAGTTAAGGATTAGAAATATGATGAGATTGTGATGAAATGAAAGGGAGATTGAAGGATTGAGTACAAGGGAGAGTGAGGAGGAGGATGTGTGGATGGTGGTGGATTTGAGAAGTGAAGTTGTGGTTTGTGAGGATCTGCCATGATGAAGAGGGAACGAAGAAGAGAGATAGTGTTGTTGATGTTGCTAGTGCTATTGCGACCAACAAAATGAAAATATGATTTTGTAGATCTAGTTAGATTTTGTAAAATGAAAATATGTTGTTGTTGTTGTTGCTAGTGCTAGTGAGGATCAATCAAAAACCTTGCTTGCATTAGGTTTTAATTTGGGGAAAATTGAAAATGTATTTCAGTAACAAGGAAGAAGGAGATGATGACTGTGCAATTAACCCATCCACCTTAGATTACACATCGTCAAATTTCACACCGTTAACCTTTATTTAATGAAAAAGATCAATGTGGACCATTTTAATAATGTAAGGGACCAATTTGAAGCTCTTAAAAGAAAAAGATCAAATTAGACTCATACATATAGTTAGAGGACTAAAAAGGGTATTAAGCAACAAAAAAAAACTTTTTTTATTAATTTAATTAAAAAATTAAAATAAAATATGAAATAAATGAAATAAAAATAATAATAAAATAATCATAAATAATAAAATAAATGAAATAAAAAATAAAATAGTAATAATAACATTGGCGGGGAAGCTGTTGCGGATGCAGTTGATTTCACTGCAGATGCTTTTAATATCAAGGAAGGAAATCCCAACATTGAAACAATTTTCCCTCATTTGAATTAAATTTGATACACATTGGAGTTATTTTGTTATAAACTATTTAATTAAATTATGTTGCAATTATACTTTGTTTGCAATTAGACTTGGTAATTTTATACTATTTTGTTATGTGTGATACATTTGTTTAAAATTTGAATTTAGATTATGAACTTGTGAATTTATGATATGATATTTTAAAAAAACTTTAAGTGTTAGTTATATTTTCTAGAGACCGAATCATCAAGTTCAACCAGTTTTACACCTATATAGTTTTGTTACAAAGACCGATCTATTTAATCGAGTTATTTGGTTTGATCATGCGATGCGACTAGTGACCTAGTGGTTCGACCAATAAACTAGTGACCCGGTATCCTCACCAGTTTGATGACCGATCCGATTTTTAAAACACTGCTCCATAACACTCCATGTGGGTATGATATCCTTATATTTATTACTTGTTGCAATCAAACATACATGTATACTTGCATGTGATACCTAAGAGAAGTGAGCAATAACACATCTTTGTTAGGATGAAAACAACAAGTTATGTTTTCACTAAGATGTGTGGGCTAATAAAAATACCAATGGGACCATAAAATACCATTTAGCCACAAAATCAATAATTGTTATAAGATGATCATGCAAAGGCCTAAAGTTGATCGAAGATTCACAAATTGAATAATATTAAGAGCTTTTATGAAAATATCAACCAAAATTTTGTTTGTTTGAATACGCTTAAGGGTGGTCTTATATTCAACAAGCTTTCAAATGAAATAATTATGTATATTAATATGCTTTAGTTTTTTTGGTTTGGACATGTGCACTGGAATAATGTATATGGGTCTAAGTTGGGGATGGTTCATTACAAGTAGTTTTTAACATAATCAAGCCTGGGAGTATGAAAGGCTTCAAGCACCCTAAATTAGGCTAGCCTCCCGAAAAAATCCTATGCGCCCGAAGGGGTATAGTCGCCCAAAGGGTTGGGCGGGATGCCAAACAGGGCTCAGGCCCACCATCCATGATTTGCACACTTTCCATACGTGGAATATCAGTGAATGATTGTGGATTATGAAGGAAAATTATGTTTCCGCGAGGCGGTGAATGAAGTTTTCTATCTCATGTTCTTGATATTGAGATGATGGAAACTGCCACTAGCAAAACTCATGGATCTATATAAGTGTCTCGACCTATAAGATCAAAGGACAAAGACAAATACAACGAGAGAAAAATTCAGGATCCCTTATAGTTATTATGTGAGCAAATATTTATTTTCTCACTATTGTAGTTTTAGAAAGTACAATTATCGCTCACTGTGAGGCCCGGGATAAATTAATTTATAGAACACTCTCATATTTACTTTAAAAATTGTCTCGACCACCATCCTTAAAATGGTACAAATACGAGGCATAATGTCAACCTATAATAGTTCAGACAATGACCACTGAGACATAGTAAAAATACAAGTTGTTATGAAAGAGTTGTTGTGTCACAATCATCATCATATAAGTGTTTGTTATTAGAAATGACGTAATACAATGTTTTCAGAAGAAAAAAAAGTTGTGTTCAATCAATCTTAAAGTTTAAAGGATGTGAATGCAAAGTTTCCAACAATTAAATGATCAAATAAATTTAAAAAATATATATATTAATAACAATATTGAATCCAATATATTTTTTAATTTTATCTTATCGAATGAAATCCATATCAAATTATATAATCTATATCAATGTGATAAAAAATAAAAAAGTGTTGAAAAAAGTTTTAAAAAAATATGGTTTAAATAGTATTTATGTCCCTATATGTTAGTGAGTTTTTGGTTTCGTCTCTATATCTTACTTTTTGTTTGCGTTTTAGTCCCTAAAGTCAAAATTTGTAGTTTTCTTGCGGATTTTCCTGCAAATTTTGATTTTAGAGACTAAAATGAATGTGAATGTGAAATATATAGACGAAAACCAAAAAAAATTACAGAGACGAAAACCAAAAAAAAAATTACAAAAACGAAAACCAAAATTTCACTAACTTACATGGACAAAAACACTATTTAAAAAAAATAAATATATATTAATAACAATATTGAATCCAATATATTTTTTAATTTATCTTATATAATCTATATCAAAATATATATAATCTATATCAATATGATAAAAAATGAAAAAGTGTTAAAAAAAGGATTAAGTTATGTTGTTAATACTTTTTCTAATACTTAAAGATTTCTGAGTTCATTTTACATTTCTTTTCAAAGAATAGGCCTTACAAATTTTTCGGAAAAAAAAAAAAAAAAATCAACAACTTTCGGTACTTCTGAATTTTCTTTTAAATTGTATTTTGCTTTTACTGTTTTTAGAGAAGTGTAAGAATAATTTTTTCAGTCTAATAAAGTTAATGTTATTATTATGTAATGTATTCCTTCCTTTTTCCTTTGAATGTCGCTGTTGGAAAATGAAAATAATTTGATGCAAAAAAGGGCCCAACCGGGTTCGAACCGGTGACCTCTTGATCTGCAGTCAAATGCTCTACCACTGAGCTATGGACCCAAGAGACATTGATTTCATTCGCAAAACATATTTATATATTTTCTCATAGTTAAATAATATAACTCTACAAACGGATATATATCGAATAAAAGATAAATCATACACAAATGATGAAACTCAATTTTGCAAATTAAAACTCATAATTTCACGATAATTTTAATATATTATCATTTATAGGATCCACCGATTTCCTAAATCCACTATGAAACTTTTTTATATCCACATGAGTTGCATGTGGAACATACACTTATAACTTATTAAAGTTTAAAGGGAAATCTAAAGAAACCGTTAACAAAAAAGAAATTGAAGTTTTATTTTGTTTTTTAGATGAAAATATTTTAATTATGTGTGTTAATTGATATATTTAATTTATCTCTGAAACTTTTAAAGAACTTTTAATACCTGATGAAAACATTATTTTTTTTGGAAAGACCTAAAACATAGTTTTGCCTAATTGAATATTTGCAGTTTGGTGTGAATTCGATCCAATTTAAATATCAAAGTAGTATGTGGTTTAGTTTTATTTAAAATATACTTTTAATTTTCAAAAAATTCGATCCAATTTAATTAATAACAATTTTAGACAATCCAGTAGGTTCTTTGAATAACCTATCAAAAAGTCGTAGGGTAAATATTAATTGAAAGCTTTCATTAGTAAGGTTGTAATAACCTGGATCAATCAAACTAATTTCTCAACTGTGTTAGAGCTAATTGTGGCAGATTATGTTGGCTTCATTAAGAGTAATAATATTATTTTTGTAACATGGATGCGCATCATATGATAGGCGAGGGTAGGTATGTTGGTAGTAAAACATGGGTGAATTGTATCCCTAGCTGTAATTATGTTTCTTCGCCTTTGCTCATTTGGTGTTTTAATGAAATGGTGTATTTATAAATTAAAAAAAGAGTAAGGTTGTAATCTTCCAATACCATTTCTTCATACTCCTTGAAAACCTATCAAACAATTTCTTCATACTCTTTGGTCACGTGACTTCATACATAAAAGGGAAGTGTCGAAGGCAAATATTTGTTTGTTATAATCCAATATATTTCCAAGATGACAATAATAATAAGGTTTTATATTTATCTCAAAGAATGATGATCTTATTTCATTTAAGCCTATCACTATATTAGCTATGAAAAAAACCAAGTATAATGGATGTTACCCCCGTGAAGATCACTATTTTTATGTTAGTTGAATTCAAGTCTTTGATAGTTTTCCAACTTCTTCAAAGTTATAAGTGATATAACATTGAGTACAATTCTTCCCTCAATGAATACCTGACTAAAATGTTACGTGACTTCATACATAAGGGATGTGAATTGTGAAGGTTTGAAAATAGTTGATTTAAAATAAAATTATTTATTAAATCAGAGTTTGAAAACAATTTATAAAAAATGCTTGAATAAGTAGTGGAAATTTGAAGTAAAGATATTAAGTGAAAATAAAATAGATAAGGGAAAAGAGAATGGCATCACAAATTTACAGAGGTTCTGTCTAAATAAGTGACCTACTCCTCCACTTAAGAAATGATCTTGAGAGTATCCATTATTTTCTTGAGAGACTTTAGAATGTTAAGACTGTGAACCCCCTTATACAAGGAAATGAAGTTTTCAGATAAGTTTCAACCAAACAACCAAAATGAGACTTGAAGCAATTAGTCACCCAAACAAACAATGAATAAGCTTCAAGAGGTTATTGTATAAGTCAGACGAAGATTTTGCACAAACTGATTTTGAACCATGATGGAGTTTTGAGTTGACTTTCGAATCAAATTGAAGTTTTATACGGGCTGACCACGAACCAAACCGAGATTTTCATCAGGCCGATCTCGAACCTACTGAGATTTTAACCGGAATGAACTTAAAAAAACGAGTGAGATTTTACTCCAGACTAATCTCGAACCAATAGAGATTTTGACCGGGCTAAGCTCAAAATTTATTGTGAAGATTTTTCACTAGTTATTTTTCATGAACCCAAAAAGAGAGTTTTTCTTCAATGGTGGAGTTCATGAACCAAATAGAGACTTATTATAATCCCTAAAGATAAACAAATTGCTTTTAAAATGATTTAGTTCCCAAGCAAGATAATCACTTCCTGAGGGAAAATGGTATACAAAGAGAAAAACTATTCTTGGTAAATTTGAATATGCATGTCATTATTGTATTTTCTCACTTATTTTTTGAATTTTGTTTAACCATTTAGGTACATTCATCGTGTATGTATAGAGTTAAATAAATCAAATATTTATGAC
Source organism: Lathyrus aphaca (assembly GCA_963966055.1). NCBI lineage: Eukaryota > Viridiplantae > Streptophyta > Magnoliopsida > Fabales > Fabaceae > Lathyrus > Lathyrus aphaca. The sequence goes on along the minus strand of OZ014521.1, from coordinate 26,007,502 downwards.
ATCTTGGATCCGTATAGTATCTGAAGGACAAATAATAAGCCAAAAGAGATTGAGTCTTACATTTCAGAATGGTTAAGCCAAGGGGGAAAAGAATGCTACTTAGCACCATTTCTCAATGCGTGAGTAAGTTTGAAATTGTGGTTTAGTTTTGTTTTAGAAAATACTAATTTTATATATATATATATATATATATATATATATATATATATATATATATATATATATATATATATATATATATATATATATATATATATATATATTCAGTGGCAATTGATCATCATATCGCTTAGGACGAATACTAAAGACATTGTGTTCCTTACATAAATCACTCGAACCTAAAATAAAGAAAATTATTAATGAGTAAGTTTATGTTTATATGAAACTTTTCGGTAGTAGTTTCTTTGAATTTGTAATTAGTTTAACGCATAATATATTTTCAATGTACAAGGTTGTACAACAACACTATCTCTTGAACAATATTAGGAAAAAACCAATATTTATCTTGCCTAATATAATGTCCATATTACTTGTGACATTCATTTATATATATTGTTACATAAATGTGTGATTATAACATTCATGAAATTAATGTTTATTTTTGTAGACGAGGAAACAACCAAAGAGTTCGAGTGTGATTATTATGTAATGAAACACATTTTAAACATTTCTTGACCAAAATTGTTGATTCATGGGATCAGGTATATATTATATATGTAATAAATTGTTTACAATAACATATTATTGTTTAAGTTCGCTATGATTATCATATATATGTGATATTTATATTTTTGCACTTTTTTATGCAGACTTTTAATGATGAAACATCATTCTCATGAGAAGACTTTGTAGACATTCGTAAACATTGGGTGTATATGTTCAATGAGCTTAGGGGTCCTCAAACATGAGCTTTATATATATATATATATATATATATATATATATATATATATATATATATATATATATATATATATATATATATATATATATATATATATATATATATATGTGTGTGTGTGTGTGTGTGTGTGTGTGTGTGTGTGTGTGTGTGTGTGTGTACATTTGAGTTTGAGTATTGTAAATAAAAAAATTTGATTTGATGAAATAAATAAGTATTTGAGTTTGAGTGTTGTAATATACATCTTCAATTGTTGTTTTTATTCTGATACAGGTTGTAAAATGGAACACAATGCATAAATATATCATCAATTGTTGATTTTGTTCTGATACAGGTTAAAAATGGAAAATTTTCAAAATGCAAAAATATATATTTAAAAAAAGCATATAATTTAATAACGGTTGTAATATATGACAGTGGTTGTATAGTGATAATATATAATTTAACAGCGGTTGTTATAATTGGTCGTGGTTATATATCTAAAATTCGCTCGAAATCAAACCTGGGACCTTTAATGTATTACAACAGTTAGAAAAGGTAATTGTGATAATATATAATGCGCCTTCAGGTTTTCTAAACGTTCATAAGAACATGGTTGTAAGTAGCGCATATACAACAACACCATAGGTAACAACAACATGTCACACATGATGTTACCCTTTTTCCAATCATTGTTGTATATGTTTTCCGTAGTAGTGCCTCATGCATAAGCCCTTCTCCCCCTTATCTTAGACTTTTCCATCAAAATTCTTTCAAGTTTTATCAATGGTTGTTCTCCCCCATGCCTTCTCTAGCTCTTTCTCTTGCCTTAACCTCATTTTCCACTTTTCTCCCAAAAATTCTACGTACTACTCAATTCCCTTCTTCTAATTCTCTTTTTACACTAAAAATCCAATATCCTCATTATACTATTCCAACTTTATCCTTACCGCATTGCCCTTAATATCTCTACAAATTATATGTTATTATTTTTTGTTGAAGTAATAAAATCAAATTATTATTTTGATTAATAAAATAATTCCAATTTATCCCCTCTTTCTCTAATTACTCTCCACACCCTACTATAAGGTCACACACATTTCCTTTCACCCGCATTTGTTTAATCATTCACACATAATAATTAAATAAACACATCAAATTAGAATAAACTAACTTTACTATAACTGGGGTGTTACACACGTCATCAACCACGTTTAGTGGACGTGGGACCCCACTCTCGAAGGCCTCACTACACATTTCGGGCGACATATGGCTTCTTGGGGAGGTTGTTGACTTTGCAGGGTATCTCGGCCCTCTACATGGCACCTAGCCTTCGGGCAGTCGGGGCTTCCCTAAATGACTCGCCCTTATCCCCTTATTGGCTTTCCTCGCCTTTGCTTAAGTTTTCCCCCTTAGGGCCTAGAAAAATATAACATTACACAGTCCCTCAATCACAAGGGCTTGAAAGCGATAAGTGGTTTAGTAAGAGTGTTCATATTCTTAAGGCTCCCTTGTACAGATTTATCCCTAGTGATATTTTTCATAATATGGGCTTATAGTGTGTCCCTCAAACGAGACTTTTTTTAGTCGATTCCTATAGGCGAGACTTTATATTCGAATTCCTTATAAGATACTTTAGAGTTGAATCCCTTAGGCAAGACTTTATAGTCGAGTCCCTTAGGCGAGACATTATATTGGATCTTACCTGAGGAAACTCTTAGTCACTTTGGCAGGGTGCTTGCTTAAGCCCGAATTCTCTATGCATAATAATATATAGCCCGACTAATGAGACACTGAGTCCCTCAAGCAAGGAGCTTAACTTCTAAGGTGGAACTTCTATCAAGCCCTTAAGCAAGACTAGTAATCCAGTCCCCAGGGTCGAATATAGGTCGTGTCTCTTAGGCATGGTTTATTGGAAATAATCTCGCTCAAGGCGACACTAAGTCTCTCAGATGAAAGCTTAGTTAGATTAAGTTCTTTAGGAATAATAATGTATAGACTGACTGGTGAGACACTAAGTCTGTCAAGTGAGACTTTATAGTCGAGTTCCTTAGGTAAGTCTTTATAGTCGAGTCCATTAGGAAAGACATTATATTGGATCTCGCCCGAGGAAACTCTTAGTGCCTTAGGCATAGTGTTTGCTTAAGCATGAGTTCTCTAGGCATAATAGTATATAGCCTGACTGATGAGACATTAAGTCCCTCAACTGATGATCTAAACTTCTAAGGTGTGACTTCTATCAAGCTCTCAAGCAAGACTGGTGATCCAGTCTCCGAGGTTGAATATGGCTCGCGCCTCTTAGGCATGATGTATTGGAAATAATCCTACTCGAGGGGTGTTAGCTCCTAATTTTGACACCTAGTTGATTTTAGGAAATATTGACTTTAGTGTTATGTTTTGGTAGAAAGGAAAAGGCTTCGACTAATTTAAAGCTGAAGAGGCCTTGTAATACCCCGTATTTTATTTAAAGCTCTGGACAATATTAATTAGTAATAATATTATTCCGGAATACTCTAAGAAATTTTAACATAACTAAATAGAGTAACTCATGGGATTTTATTTTATTAATTGATATTAGCTGACTCGGAGGTTTTATAAAATACTGGATTAAGAGACATTTTCGGATACTCTCTAATTTTTGACCTATTGGTAAAAATATAAGCTTTTATATTTTTATATATATAGAAAGATTATGAGAGAAAGAGAAAGTTGGTAAGAAAGAAGAAAATAAGAAAAAGGAGAAGAGAAGAGAAGAAGAAGAGAGAAAAGCCCTAAAGCTCTAATTCATCATTCCCGATCATCCGTCCGTCGAATCAACTCAATCTTTTCGCCAATCTCCATCTCTAGAGGTGGGTTCTTAGTTAGAAACTTTTATCTTTGATTTTGGTTGAGTTTTAGAGATGTTTGTGGTTAGGGCTTAATTGGAAATCTAAGAAAAATCGGAAGTTTAACGGTTAAAACTCGATTAAAACCTACCTAAAATACTCGCATGATGATAATGAATATGATTGATTATGTCTTGTTGCATTGGTTGATGTTTGGGAGGGATTGGGTGTGGAAAGAGTGTTTTCCCGTAAGGCTGGAACTTCCTGAACTGGTGTAGCTCGCTCAGCGAAAGTTCCAGGGCGATTTTCGCTCAGCGAGAAGGAGCTCGCTCAACGAGACCTGTAGTTTCCAACTTTGGTTTTTAATTCGTAACTTATGATTCGGGTATCCGTTTTGAGTGTTCCACATATCGTTTTGAAGCTAATGGCATAATCTATCTATTAAGATCAAGAAACATTATTTTCGAGCCGACTTTTTCAAATGACCAAAACATGATAAAATGGAACGTGTGAGTTGATGGAAATAGAGAAAGGTACGACTTGTGAGGTATCTAGGTTCCCCTTAAACTCGTTTGAATTATGATTTATGTTTTGTTTTTAGGATCCTCCGTAAGGTCTTGTATAAGTCTCTATGTGGTTACTATGTGTTTCACTAGAGCATCCGTAAGGACTTAAGGTATCTGTTGTGTATGCATGTGCGTTGATTTGAGAAGTGTAGACTATAAGTCCTCCGTAAGGTCTTGAGTAAGCCTTGAGGTGGGTTGTCCTTAGTCCCACGTGAAGCATCCGTAAGGACTTGAGGCAAGTGTTATGCTAGTTAAGTGTCAATCTTGAGTAAGTCTTGAGGTGGGTTATCTTTAGTCCCATGGGAAGCATCCGTAAAGATTGAAGCGCGTGTTATGTCAATTCTTCTGTAAGGTCTTGTATAAGTCTCAAAGTGGTTACTATGTGTTTCACTAGAGCATCCGTAAGGACTTGAGGTAGATATTTCCCTTTATGTTTTGAAATCGTGTGTGGACCTTAGTTTCCTCCATGTCCTTGGTCCTTGTGTAAATTGGTTTGTGAAGCATGCGAGTTTCGTTGGAAATGACCCTTAGAGCCGAGAGAATTCTAAGATAGGGAATCCACTGAGATGTTTTATCTCACCCCATGTTGATGTTGTTATTTCAGGTACTTCAGGTTCCGCTAAGGGTAAGGATAAGGCGACTTGATTATCCATACTAGTTGATGGCTTAGTCTTCCGCTGTGGACTTTTGAGATCTTCAGATCTAGTTCTTAGATCTTTTTGTAGTTGAACATCTTGTACTATTATATAGCCTTGTTTAGTACCTTATGTTGTAGCAGCTATATTTATGCAATGTGTTGCTAAGAACTCATTTGTATTTCAGTACCAAATTTTAATATTATATATGAAAAATATGCTTTATGTATGTCTTTTTATATGTGTATTACACTTGGTATCAGAGCAGGTCGTATCCCCGACCTAGCCTTGAAATATTATAAGTGTTTCCTTCCGTTCATACACGTTGACTAGCAGTAGGACTAAATGTTATGTTTATGGTATTGAGCCTGATCAACTTAATCCTGTTTTGATGACATTTAGGAAATGTGGCTGGTAGACGTGGAACTCGTGCTCGACCCAGTGTCATTCCTCCCGATAGCGATCAAGCAGGTAGCGATGGGAATGCTCTTATGTTCCAATTTATGCAGCAGATGCAACAACAGCAACACCAATTCATGCAAGAAATGATGCATCAGATGAGTGGGGGTCTTCACCCTCACGTGGTTTCTCCTGGAGCTACGGGTGGAACATTTAGAGACTTCTTCCGCATGAACCCTCAGGAGTTTCATGGCGGGTTGGATCCGGTTAAGGCTCATGAATGGGTGACTGGAATAGAGAGGATATTCCAAATTGTGATTTGTAGTGAAGAAGACAAGGTGACCTTCGTGTCACATTTACTAAAGGGTCCTGCTGCTAGGTGGTGGGAAAGTGCCTCCAACTTGATGATGGTGCAAGAAATTCCAAGAGTATGGCAATAATTTAAGACAGTTTTTATGGACAAGTATTTCCCGAGTTCCTTAAGGATGCAAAAAGAGTTTGAATTTCAACAATTGAGGCAAGGGAGCATGACTGTAGCCAGTTATGCTGAGAAGTTTGAGGACATGGCGGCCTACTCTAGGCAGGCTATGTATGCTCCTGATGAAAGGTGGAAAATTGACCAGTTCTTGTTTGGGCTAAGGGCCTAAATCTCGCATAGTATCTCTAAAAGGGAGTTCACTACCTACTCCGAGATGTTGAGGCAATAATATGTTGCGGAACATAGTTTGAAGAAAGTTCAAACAAAAGCCAGTGTCGGAAGAGTGGTTCAAGGAGATAGGGGGAGGGCTAGTCAATCTTTTAGGCCGGGGCCTTAACCCTTCAAGGGGAAACAGGTGTCGAGTCCTAGATCCAGTGCTCCTCCTTCTTGTCCCCGATGTCGCAAGAATCATTTTGGAAGATGTGAGAAGAACAGTTTAATTTGCTATCATTGTCAGAAGGAAGGACATATTTCTAGGGATTGCCCTCAGAGAAAGAATCTGACTCAAGGGAAAGTTTATGTTATGGACGCCAGGAAGACGAAAGTCGAAAATTCCTTGATTGTGGGTAATTGTCTTGTTAACAACCATCCTTGTCTTGTTTTATTTTATTGTGGAGCTACACATTATTTTATATCTACTATTTGTGCGAAGCAACTTGGGTTGCGACTTTTTCCCCTGCCTCCTCCAATGATGGTTACTACCGCTATGGATGAAACTGTCGAGACGCCACTTAAGTGTGAGAACTGTACGTTGTCCGTGGATGGCAGAATCTTTCAGATTGACCTCATTTGTTTGCCCCTTAAGAAAATTGATGTTATCTTGGGAATGGATTGGTTGTCTGCTAATTTTGTGTTTATTGGGTGTGAAGAAAAGTTGATCCTCATTCCCTCCGTTGAAGTGCCTCCGAAAGATGTTTTGACAACGATCTTAGAAGATACGGTTAGAATGGTAAATTTTCTGTTTGAACAAGAGAAATATGTTTTTCTTGTCCTTACTAAAGAGGAGAGTAATGACCAGCAAGTTTTGAACATTCCGATAGTTTGTGAATTTCCCGACGTCTTTCCTAAAGATGTCACTTCCTTACCTCCGGTGAATGAAGTTGAAATCTCAGTCGACCTGATACCGGGAACGGCTCCTATATCCGTTTCCCCTTATCGGATGGCTCCGCTCGAGTTGAAAGAGTTGAAGGATCAATTGGAAGATTTGATGGCAAAGCATTTTGTAAGACCTAGTGTCTCACCGTGGGGAACTCCGATGTTATTGGTAAAGAAAAAGGATGGTGGTATGAGGTTGTGCATCGATTATCGTAAGTTGAACAAGGTTACAATCAAGAATAAATACCCCTTACCAAGGATAGACGATCTTCTAGATTAATTGAAAGGAGCCTGAGTGTTCTCAAAGATTGATCTGAGATCGGGCTATCATCAGATTCGTGTGAAGAGTTTTGATGTTCCGAAGACTGCATTCAGGACCCAATACGGTCATTACGAATTCTTAGTGATGCCTTTCGGTGTGACGAATGCTCCAGCTGTTTTTATGGACTACATGAATCGGATATTTCAGAATTATTTGGATAAAATTGTGGTGATCTTTATCGATGATATTCTTATCTATTCTCGTACTCCACAAGAGCAAGGAGGACATCTAAGGATTGTCCTATCGATACTGCATGAAAAGCAACTTTTTGCTAAGTTTAGTAAGTGTGAATTCTGGATGTCAGAAGTCAAGTTCCTTGGACATGTTACATCACAAGGAGGTGTAGTTGTAGACCCGTCAAAGATAGAAGCTGTAATTAATTGGGAGAGACCGAAGAATGTTACCGAAGTGAGAAGCTTCCTAGGTTTGGCAGGTTACTACAGAAGATTTATTAAAGGTTTTTCCCAGATGGCGTTACCGTTAACTAAACTCACTAGGAAGGACTTCGATTATGAATGAGATTCTGATTGTGAACAAAGTTTCGTGTGGTTGAAGGAGATATTGACAACTGCTCTAGTCTTGATTATTCCTGAGCCTAACAAATCTTATGAAGTGTTCTGTAATGCTTCAAAGATGGATTTAGGAGGTGTTCTCATGCAAGAAGGACAGGTGGTGGCGTATGCTTCCAGACAGTTGAGAGTTCATGAGAAGAATTATCCTACGCATGATTTGGAATTAGCGGCCGTGGTGTTTACTTTGAAGGTGTGGCGACACTATTTGTATGGTGTGCGTTTTGAGATGTTTAGTGATCATAAGAGTTTGAAGTACCTCTTTGATCAGAAGGAACTGAATATGAGACAGAGAAGATGGATGGAGTATTTGAAGGATTATGATCTTGAGTTGAAGTATCACCCCGGAAAAGAAAATAAAGTGGCAGATGCCTTGAGTAGAAAAGTGATTCGTAGTGCCGAATTGATGGTATTAGAGTATGCATTGTTAGAAAAGTTTCGAGATCTTAACCTTCAGTTTGTTTGGACTCCGAATGGCGTAATCATGGGAAACTTGAATATTAGTTCTACATTGAGGAATGATATTCAACAAGCGCAAGTTTTGGATGAGAAGCTGCAAGGACTGTTACTCCAACTGGGTTTTGTGAGAGCATTAGATGGGATCATCTTATTTAATCAAAGAATTTGCATTCCGAATGACGATGTGTTAAAGAGAAGGATTCTGGAAGAAACACATAAAGGTTCTTTTACGATACATTCGGGTTCTTTGAAGATGTATCAAGACTTGAAGAGGGAGTATTGGTGGTCCGGAATGAAAAAGGACATTGTGGTATTTGTGTCAGAATGTGCGGGGTGTCAGCAAGTGAAGATTGAGCACCAAAGGCCAGGTGGATTGTTACAACCTTTGGACATCCCAATTTGGAAATGGGATAGTATCTCTATGGATTTTGCAGTAGGTTTACCGAGTACTCAAGGTGGCTATGACTCTGTTTGGGTGATTGTGGACCGACTAACGAAATCTGCGCATTTCTTAGCCGTGAAGACTACATATAAGGCAAGTCAGCTTGCAAGGTTGTTTATTGCTGAAATTGTGAGATTGCATGGGGTCCCGTCCAGTATTGTATCGGATAGAGATCCGAAGTTCACTTCGAGATTTTGGAAGGTGTTCCAAAAAGCCATGGGTACGAATTTGAGCTTGAGTACTTCTAATCATCCTCAAACGGATGGTCAGACGGAACGTACAATTCAAACGATGGAAGATATGTTGAGAGCATGTGTTTTAGAGAGCAGAGGAAATTGGAAAGAACTTTTGTCGTTGATCGAATTTTCGTACAATAACAGTTATCATGCGAGCATCGGAATGGCTCCGTATGAGGCTTTGTACGGAAGAAAGTGTAGAACACCGTTGTGTTGGTCAGAAGTGGGTGAAAATAGGATTCTAGGACCGAAAATTATTCAAGAGACTACGGAAAAGATTCGTATGATCCGAGAAAAGATTAAGCAAGCCCAAGATCGTCAGAAGAGCTATGCTGAGAATTGAAGGAGACCCCTGGAATTCGATGAAGGCGGTTATGTGTACTTGAAAGTCACTTCGAGATTAAGATTGAAAGGACCGTTTAAGTCGCATAAGTTAAGCCCGAGATACGTAGGACCGTATCAGATCCTAGAAAGGATTGGTGAAGTTGCTTACCATTTAGCCTTGCCGCCATCTCTATCTGAAATGCATGATGTCTTTCATGTATCCCAACTTCGTAGGTTCGTTCCTGATCCTCTCCAGCCTATTCTACCGGATTCTATAGAGATAGAAACGGATTTGACTTTTGAACCCAAAACAAGCTGTATTGTTGAAAGAGAAACCAAAGTACTGAGAAATAAAGAGATACCACTTGTTAAAGTGTGTTGCACCCCAAAATTTGCCCTCACAAGACAAGACTTTGTGTATTAAGAGGTTCACAAGGTTCACAAGGTTCACAAGACATCTTATGAAGTTCACAAGGTTCACAAAGTTCACAATGGGTCAGAAGATTTGATAATTCCTTCAGACAATGCATCCTCCTAAGCAGTGCATCCAAAACTAGGGTTTTGACTTTAATCAGGCTAAATGGACTTCCAAGACTTCAAGTGAGCTTCATAACATCTTATATGTGCTTAAGAATCCCCATGACAAATTTCAGAACTTTTCTCAAAGGTTTGCTCAGTCAAATGATCAGATAAGTCAAAATCAGTCAAAGTAGTTAAAAAGTCAAACTGAGGTCAACTGAGGTCAAACCAAAGTCAAACTTCATGATTTTTTGCCAACATCAAGTATATGAAGTAAAATTCATCATTTGATCAAGGGTTGATCATGATTCATCAAGGATATTTCAGATCATCAAGAATCAGAGGTTTCTAAATTAGGGTTTCCTCAGGAAAAGTCAACTGAACTTTGACCAGCCATAACTTTCACATGCTTCATCCTGAAAAGTACACCATTCCTATGGAACCTTATCTCAGATGGGTACGATCTTGTGCTCAGACTCTTATGATGCCATATCCTGCCATCCTGCCAGTTACTATGGAACCTGTTGCTGAAGGAGATACTTCTTATACCATCCTTCACCCAGACATGCCCACTGACATGGAAGAGCTACAGAGGTCCTGGATCCAGTTGAAGGAGCAAAGAGATACTTTTGAGACCCATTACAAATCAAGTCAAGAAAGAATCCTGGAGCTAACAAAGCAACTTCACGAGGAGCGGAATCTCAACTCATACCTCAACACAAAGAGGAAACGTCCATGGGAGACTTAAAACCCCATATTTGTATTCATTTCATTTTTGATTGTAAGCCAAATGGCAAACAAGTTTATTGATTACTAATAAAAGTTTACTTTCTGATTGTCTAAACAAATTTAAATCCCGCGGTCCTTGAAAACATTGCATATGCATTTACATACCATATCATTGCATCACAGGTTTCTTATGAACAGGTATCTTATCTTCTCGCTGTTTATTTCAGCAGAAATGGCTCTCGAACAATCTGTCAAAGATCTTCAAGCTCAGAATGCTCAATTTTAGGAAATGATTCTGAATTTTTCCAAGGGACAAGAAGAGTTGAAAGCATTCCTCTCTAAGGACATGAAGAAGAAGAATCCTGAGGACAACAAGGATGATCAGTTGAAACAACTACAAGCTGAGATGGTAGAGATCAGGATCCAGATGAATGGCCAAATGGCTCTTATCCAGAGTTTGGACCAGGGGCAAGAAGAGATGAGAAGCTTTGTCAATAAGCTTCGACATAATGGGGTTGGGAATCTAATCATCAGTCAACCTCCATTGAAACAAGCCGACTTGGCTGAAAGGAAAGTAAGGATAAAAGAAGGAAAGAGACAGGCTACTCCTGATCATCCTTCAATTGAAGAAAGAAGACCTTGTAAGGTTAATCCACTTCGATACAAGGAATGTAGAAGACAATTCATCCGGTTCAGCACACCAATGTCACAAGTTTTGCACTGCCTGTTGGAGATGAAGCTGATTTCCTTGGAAAATTCTCCTAAAAATCCTAATACATCTTCTCCTCGCTATAATCCCAAAGCAAGGTGTATGTACCACTCCGACAGTCCCGGACATGACACAAATAACTGTTGGGTATTGAAGAATAAGATTCAAGACCTAATTGACGAAGGAATACTCGAGGTTACGTCAGAAGGCCAGGTTGAGTTCTTCTATCGTCCATCAAGCATCAAAGTCTCCAGATAACTGGAGTGACAAGTTTAGAGGAAGAGACTTTGAGAACATTTGAATTTTCATTTGTAATTTCTTTTGTTTGTTTAAACACTTACTATTATGTCAAACTTTTGTTTTCGTTAATGCATTGCATATGTTTGTCTTGAATTAATCCATTCGTTTCACTATATTTTGAACTATGCTTCATATTTCTTTTTTGTGATATTTAACTCCTGATAAAGCTATAAGCCTGTAAAGGGAGGATGACGAAAACAATACCATAATATTAGGCAGTATGCTTTTGAACAGACTATGCTGACGATGTACAGGCATTGTTTCAATTCCTAAACAGTGGAGATATAAGGAAGTTAATCCCTAGTCAACCCTTTTGAGCCTATGAAGTAGGAGTTTTTATTCTCGCACAAATTAAAACCCTTATTCATAACCCGGGGCAGGGTAGTTACTCGGTTAACTCAAATATGCCAATTATTTGTGTTGTACACAACTAATGATGGTTCTCTGTAATCATTAAACTTGACAGTCAATATCCAGCAAAAGAAAAACTCACTAAGTCAAAACCTATGAAGGAGACTTAGTAAAACATTAAGACATCACGCTGACTGTAATCTTGAAATAAGCAGTTCAGGCAAAAAGAAGGGATAATAAAGTCAAAAGAAAAAGAAAAGAGGTCACTATGAATCCTCAACAAAGAAAGATGACTGAATGTTCAAATAAATATTTGATTCCTGAATCATCACAAATGTCAGTGTTACAATTCCAAACTGCTTTGGAACCTCAATGCATGAGTTAACTGAGCATAGGACTGAAGAACATCATGGAGATTGGGTTGGGTACAAATGAAATTTGAGCCTTTATCCTTTGTTTCTTAAACCGTGAACCAGGCCACATTACAACCTTTTAAAAGTCCTAACTGAAGCATGGTTAGTTCGAAAGCGTACTGCTACAAAAAGGTATCCTGACTCCTTTAGGGATTATTATAAAACTTGAGATAATATCACAGTTTTCAAAAAAAAAATGTTTTTCTAAAATAACTCTTCAAGACAGACATAAGCATTGCATTTTTGAATATATTTGTTGGCATATACTTGAGTGTTTGATAAACAGAGAAACTTACAGGATGAATGTTCAAAGTCCTTCCGATAAACAAATTTGTTTCCTGGATCAAAGTCCATGTATACAAAGGGGCATAGTCATTATCTCCCAATCAAGGGGGCAGGCCATGATACTTCCTAACTCATTTGGGGCAATCAGGACAGGATTCAATTATGTTTAAGTAGCCAGGGGCAGATCTCCTCGTCTATCTAAATTACCAAGGGTAACATTACAGAGTTCATAATACAAAGGTGACATTACAAAGTTCACAATGCCAGGGGCATATGCTTATGGGGCATTCTGCTTGTTTCTCTTGAGGTAGCTCATTTCAGATACTTCCATTAGGGGACAATTCATCCTCAACCAAGGGGCAATGCTTTCTTTTCAAATCTAATACCCGGAACGTATATGGTCCATCACAATTTGAAGACACGTTCCTCTCATTGTATTACCTTGATATTGGGTTCTCAGCAAAAGCCATAGTGGAAATGAATTGTCTACGCCAGTAGTATCAGATGGTGTCAGTATCATGTCTTCAGATCCAGCTATGAGGATTTCTGGGAAGGTATTCAGGAAAGTTAAGAATCTCAGGAGCTCTAAATCCAATTGGTTATACACTCTCGAAGTTGAAACGATTCTGTTTTCAAGTTCAGCTTTACTTTTCCCTCTGAATCCAGATTTACTTTTACCCTATTTACATAAGCGAAACGTCCATTGGTTGTGTTTGAATGTATGTATGCTTTTGAAATATGATTGATGTTTACCAGAAATGCATAAATGCTTAATATGATTGATGTTTACCAGAAATGCATGAAAATGCAGTAATAGTATTTACTAAGGACAAACGAGGGAAGGGATTCAACGAAGCTTCGCCGGTTCATCCCCACTAGACAGCTACAAGTTCCCCAGTAGGGCAAATCCATCTTCATAAATACTTCGAGTTACATCTCCCCTGGAATTTATATCCATCTCTTTTATCCTCAGGAGGATAATCGGGAATTTATTCTTTCAATAGGAGTACGACGAACGAAGACGGGAGGTTATGGATACCTTACTATCGAACGAAGACAGGAGGTTTATGAATACTATATTACCACACGAGACGGGAACAAGTTCCTCATATTCTTCAGCAACAAATCAGGATTTATTTTCCCTGGCCAGCAGTTGTTATACGAAGATATTCAGACGCTTCAGGCTACATGATGCATACATACATCATTTACATCATACCATAACATATATATCCATAAATGCATAATACATTACTTCAGTGCATCATGCTATACATGCATACATAACGCATAAACTAATATTATCTTGCAGAATGTTATATACATTATGATATTTGCATCGAACTAATCTTGTTTTTCAGATTAATTCTCCAGCAGACGAACTTCATCAACAACTTGTTACTTTGGGCCGTTGTTTATCTTCCCAAAAGTTATACTTATACCTCGGGACGTTGTTTATCCTCCTGAAAGCTATCATGACTTTGGGCCATTGTTTATCTTCCCAAAAGTTATACTTATACCTCGGGACGTTGTTTATCCTCCTGAAAGCTATCATGACTTTGGGCCGTTGTTTATCTTCCCAAAAGTTATACTTATACCTCGGGACGTTGTTTATCCTCCTGAAAGCTATCATGACTTTGGGCCGTTGTTTATCTTCCCAAAAGTTATACTTATACCTCGGGACGTTGTTTATCCTCCAGAAAGCTATCATGACTTTGGGCTGTTGTTTATCTTCCCAAAAGTTATACTTATACCTCGGGACGTTGTTTATCCTCCTGAAAGCTATCATGACTTTGGGCCGTTGTTTATCTTCCCAAAAGTTATACTTATACCTCGGGACGTTGTTTATCCTCCTGAAAGCTATCATGACTTTGGGCCGTTGTTTATCTTCCCAAAAGTCATACCCTTACCTTGGGCCGTTGTTTATCTTCCCAAGTACTCTATCATGACTTTGGGCCTTCGTTTATCTTCCCAAAAGTCATACCCTTACCTTGGGCCGTTGTTTATCTTCCCAAGCACCCTATTATACCTCGGGACGTTCTTTATCCTCCTGAAAGCTATCATGACTTTGGGTCGTCGTTTATCTTCCCAAAAGTCATACCCTTACCTTGGGCCGTTGTTTATCTTCCCAAAGGTAATGTTGGGACGTTGTTTATCCTCCCAAAAGCTATATCTTCATACTTTGGATTACCTTATTCTCCAAGAAGTATATTTGAAGAGCCTTTCTCCAGATGGCATCTATAAGCCCATCTCCAGTTCATTCTGATGGCATCTCTAAGCCCATCTCCAGTTCCTCCAAGTGGCATCTTTAAGCCCACTCAAGCATATACAACATATCATCAGTATTACTCTATGCACTGGTGAGTGCAAATTTTTGGGCTTTTGTGTTCAATCCCCTTCAACCTTCCAGGTCACGACTGGCACATATACCAATCTAACCCCTCAGGTTTCAGAAAATTGAACAGGGGCAACTGTTGCACCCCAAAATTTGCCCTCACAAGAAAAGACTTTGTGTATTAAGAGGTTCACAAGGTTCACAATACATCTTATGAAGTTCACAAGGTTCACAAAGTTCACAATGGGTCAGAAGATTTGATAATTCCCTCAGACAATGCATCCTCCTAAGCAGTGCATCCAAAACTAGGGTTTTGACTTTAATCAGGCTAAATGGACTTCCAAGACTTCAAGTGAGCTTCATAACATCTTATATGTGCTTAAGAATCCCCATGACAAATTTCAGAACTTTTCTCAAAGGTTTGCTCAGTCAAATGATCAGATAAGTCAAAATCAGTCAAAGCAGTTAAAAAGTCAAACTGAGGTCAACTGAGGTCAAACCAAAGTCAAACTTCATGATTTTTTGCCAAAATCAAGTATATAAAGTAAAATTCATCATTTGATCAAGGGTTGATCATGATTCATCAAGGATATTTCAGATCATCAAGAATCAGAGGTTTCTAAATTAGGGTTTCCTCAGGAAAAGTCAACTGAACTTTGACCAGCCATAACTTTCACATGCTTCATCACATTTTTTCCATCCAAAGCTCATTTTGAAGGAAATTTAATTCTCTACAACTTTGTGTCTCACAAGCCAAGCCCAAAAATGCTTCATTTGGAAGGTATGAGCTAAGACATTATAGGTCCTTTTAAAAGTCAACAAAAAGTCAACAACTTCAAAAGGACATAAATTGAGAATGGTAAATGATATGGACATGAAACCAATGGGGTTGATTAGAGGACTCTTCAAGCTTTCCAAAATGTCCAAGAACACCCTCATAGCATTAAAATTGAAGGATGTGTGCCCTTGCAAAGTTGGGAAATATTTGGGTGGTGTATGAAGAAAATAGGGTCTTAAAACCAAATTTTTCTAAGTGGGCTGAACTTTTTGTGACCCAAAGTGTTCCATGACATCATGCACGAAATTTATTTGATATTTTCATAATTTTATTTTATTTATTTTATTTATTATGATTTTTTATACTAAAAATCATTTTAAATTTAAATAAAATATCAAATATGAAAATTTAAAATATATTTTGGTTCTAGAAGGTCATTAACATAAATTGGATTGAATTGATACACAATTGATGATGATTGGCTTGAAATAGAAAGGTCTCATTCACAAATATATGAAATTTAAGCCATAATCTTTTTCAATCTCTAAAGATCAAAAAATCCATACAATGATCCAATCTTTCTGACCTAATTCATTCACTATAAGTATATGAAGAGAACACAATGCATAGGGACGAATTTTCACAGCCTCAAGAGTAAGTTTGCACATTCAAAAAACTCACAAAAACTCAAATTCGGATTCCATCATTCAAGCCCTTTCAAGACAATTTGAAGGTTGCAACTTGTTCCTGGATGTTCATAGAGTGATTTTGGATCATAACATTGTTCATTCATGCCCTAAATCGCACAAACCGAATGCATCCCTTTCACATTTTGAAATTTTTCGATTTGATTGATTCATGTATTAATATTGAAAACTAATCATATATTTGTGTTTGTTGTGATGTTTAGAAGCTTTTTGCATAGATTAATTGAATTATTGTGGACTGTATTGAAGATTGCCATTGTTAGGGTTTGGAGTTTCAAAACGAGAACCCTACATTTAGGACTTTAAAATCAATTCTAAAACCATGGCTGTGATGTATGGACCTTGTATAATTGATCTGGGTTACTAATTTTGGTTGATACGATGGTTTGCATGATGTTTCGAAAAACACAGGTTTAGGGTTTTGAAAATTTGCAGGAAATTGCCCAGGAAGATTCGCAGGAAAAAACGCAGGTCTGGAGGAGGAGGAAGACCCCTGGCGCGAATTCCAGAATTCAAATATTTGTTGTTTTTTTTATTATTTATGTTTGATTTGTATTCCACAGCGTGCGCGTTGGCCTGATGGTTGGAAGCTTGTCCTTATGAGGGTTAGGTCCTTGGTTCGAATCCTGGATGCAGCAACTTTTTTCTTATTTTTCCATTTAATCATCAAACTTAATATATAATTGATTGTGGTGATTATAATATCAGTTGCGCCCTCCCGGCTGGATGGTAAGTGTGCTTGTGTGTTGTGAGAAGGTCTTGGGTTCGAATCCCTCCTCAGGCCTTTTTGTGTTATTTGTTTTGTTTTTTTTTTTTCATGATTTTTTCAGGTCAAACAACAAAACCAAATGGAGTGTTCTCCCTATCACCTGCATACGCCTGGCCCAGTGGTTGGTGTGCTGGTCTTGAGGGTTGAAAGCTTAGGGACTGGGTTCAAATCCCAGCCCAGGTAAGTTTTGCTTTTTCATTCTTTTTTCTGATTTTTCTTATTTAATTAATTTCTATTATAGTTAGACAAATTTAAATAATAAATAAAATGTTTATATTATTTTAGAACTCATTTTTTTAATTTAAATCTTATAAGAAAAATTATTTATGTTTTTTTTAATTATTAATATTGTAAAATTTTATATAGTTATTAATTAATTCTAATTTGTTATTCTAAAAAATATATAAACCCTAATTTTCTAAAACCCTAAAATATTTTGTAAAAACCTAATAATTTTTTATAAACCCTAATAGTACTTTTAAACCCTAATTAATTCATGTAAATGTTAATTATGTCCATATTTTTATTATTTGATATAATTCTTGTATATAGATAATTTTAGATAATTAATTAAAACTTGATAATTTAATTATGTAAATATAATAATATGATTATTTAATTATAATTAACCTTATAATATGTATATACTTTATAATTTGTTTATAATTATTATTTAATTCTTGTATGTAAATAAATTTTAGTGTATGCTTAAAAATAATTAAAACTTGCTAATTTAATTTTGTAAATTTAATTTATTTTTATAATATGTTTATAATTAACCTAATTTCTATACTTTGTACATGATTTAAAACTTTATAATAATTGGTATATAATTGTTTATATTTTCTTCTTAATCTTAAAAAATAATTGGTTATATAAAAAATTGAACTTTTAATTATTATGCTAATATTTTTGTTTATTTTACTATTAATTATATTTATTTTCATATGATATTTATTTTTATTACTAACCCCATATATATATTGTGATTTATTATTATTATTATTACTAACCCCATATATATATATATTGTGATTTATTATTATTATTGTTACTAACCCAATTATTTATTATTATTTATTTTGCTTATTTATTTAATTTGTTAATTATTATTATTATGTAATTGTCTCCTTTATGTAATATTTTAGTAGTAATGTTTAAAATTTATTTTAAATGTTGTTAGTAAAATAGGGAGTGAAACATGTTTGTATGTAAAAATTGATTTAGATCACTAATTTAAAAGATAAATATTTAAAATTGTACACTCACACACGTAAGTCGATCTTTGATCGCCATCTCACTTCCTTAAGGATACCTCTCAAGTTGCCTAATCAAAAGGTCAAGTAGGGTGTATAAAGCAAAGTCCCTCATTTCACATCATCTAGTCCCTAAACAGATAAAAAGATCAAGTCCCTTCGAATGTTGCCTTCGTAATGATCTTGTCCCTTTCGAATAAAGATGATAAGTCCCTTCGAATTGCTTATACACCCCACAGTTGCCTAATCACAATTGTCCCTTCACTTGTCCCTCATACATCCAAGGTAATGACTACCTATTCCTTAATAATAGGGATAGTCTTACCATTTAAAGGATTCAAGAACAGAAAAGACTTAAACTTAGGGTAAGTTCCTCTTAGATACTTGCTCACTCTTCAAAACATTTCAAACACTTCATATTTTCAAACAAATTTTCAAAACAAAGGTTTTATATACATCCGTACATGGATCATTATAAAATACTTAAGAAAATTTCTATTCACACACTTCACATTTCAAAAACATTTTAAAGTGAGCTAAGTAACTAAGAGCCCATGGATAACCATGGATGTAAAAGGTGCTAACACCTTCTCTTTACATAACCTACCCCCCGGACCCAAAAATCTTTTAAAAGGTCTTTCCTGTTCTTTTATGCCTTTCCTTTTGGATAAAATAAAAGTCGGTGACGACTCTTGCTATCCGCAACATAACTAAAGTCAGTTCTCCCACCGTGTTACAAAGTGCAATGGAACGAAACGCATCCGGGTGATGCTACGTGGGAGTTAGAATCAGAAATGCAGGAATCATATCCTCACCTGTTCATGTAATTATTCAAATTTGTGGAAGAATTTTATTTAAGGGGGGATGATGTAATACCCCGTATTTTATTTAAAGCTCTGTGCAATATTAATTGGTAATAATATTATTCCGGAATACTCTAAGAAATTTTAACGGAACTAAATAGAGTAATTCATGGGATTTTATTTTATTAATTGATATTAGCTGACTCAGAGGTTTTATAAAATATCGGATTAAGAGACATTTTCGGATACTCTCTAATTTTTGACCTATTGGTAAAAATATAAGCTTTTATATTTTTATATATATAGAAAGATTATGAGAGAAAGAGAAAGTTGGTAAGAAAGAAGAAAAGAAGAAAAAGGAGAAGAGAAGAGAAGAAGAAGAGAGAAAAGCCCTAAAGCTCCAATTCCTCATTCCCGATCATCCGTCCGTCGAATCAACTCAATCTTTCCGCCAATCTCCATCTCTCGATGTGGGTTCTTAGTTAGAAACTTTTATCTTTGATTTTGGTTGAGTTTTAGATATGTTTGTGGTTAGGGCTTAATTGGAAATCTAAGAAAAATCGGAAGTTTAACGGTTAAAACTCGATTAAAACCTACCTAAAATACTCACATTATGATAATGAATATGTTTGATTATGTCTTGTTGCATTGATTGATGTTTGGGAGGGATTGGGTGTGGAAAGAGTGTTTTTCCGTAAGGCTAGAACTTCCTGAACTGGTGTAGCTCGCTCAGCGAGCATACCTCGCTCAACGAAAGTTCCAGGGCGATTTTCGCTCAGCGAGAAGGAGCTCGCTCAGCGAGACCTGTAGTTTCCAACTTTGGTTTTTAATTCATAACTTATGATTTGGGTATCCGTTTTGAGCGTTCCACATATCATTTTGAAGCTAATGGCATAATCTATCTATTAAGATCAAGAAACATTATTTTCGAGCCGACTTTTTCAAATGACCAAAACTTGATAAAATGGAACGTGTGAGTTAATGGAAATAGAGAAAGGTACGACTTGTGAGGTATCTAGGTTCCCCTTAAACTCGTTTGAATTATGATTTATGTTTTGTTTTTAGGATCCTCCGTAAGGTCTTGTATAATTCTCTATGTGGTTACTATGTGTTTCACTAGAGCATCCGTAAGGACTTGAGGTATCCGTTGTGTATGCATGGGCGTTGATTTGAGAAGTGTATACTATAAGTCCTCCGTAAGGTCTTGAGTAAGCCTTGAGGTGGGTTGTCCTTAGTCCCACGTGAAGCATCCGTAAGGACTTGCGGCAAGTGTTATGCTAGTTATGTGTCAATATTGAGTAAGTCTTGAGGTGGGTTATCTTTAGTCCCACGGGAAGCATCCGTAAAGATTGAAGCGCATGTTATGTCAATTCCTCCGTAAGGTCTTGTATAAGTCTCAAAGTGGTTACTATGTGTTTCACTAGAGCATCCGTAAGGACTTGAGGTAGACATTTCCCTTTGTGTTTTGAAATCGTGTGTGGACCTTAGTTTCCCCTATGTCCTTGGTCCTTGTGTAAATTGGTTTGTGAAGCATGCGAGTTTCGTTGGAAATGACCCTTAGAGCCGAGAGAATTCTAAGATAGGGAATCCACTGAAATGTTTTATCTCACCCCATATTGATGTTGTTATTTCAGGTACTTCAGGTTCCGTTAAGGGTAAGGATAAGGCGACTTGATTATCCTTACTAGTTGATGGCTTAATCTTCTGTTGTGGACTTTTGAGATCTTCAGATCTAGTTCTTAGATCTTTTTGTAGTTGAACATCTTGTACTATTATATAGCCTTGTTTAGTACCTTATGTTGTAGCGGCTATATTTATGCAATGTGTTGCTAAGAACTCATTTGTATTTCAGTACCAAATTTTAATATTATATATGAAAAATATGCTTTATGTATGTCTTTTGTATATGGATATTACAGGCCTGAATCGAAGACACAAGGAATATAAGGACGTGAACTTAGAATATTTCCTTGCCATTTATACTTTATTGCACTTTACTTTTGACTTCAATTGTTTTGAGTCTTGTTTGTTTTCATTTTCTCTTTTTTTATCAAAATACTTCATAAAGTCTGTCGAATAGTTTATGACATTATTCCTGAAAAACTAATTAAAACATATTTATAGCACATGTCCTAGGATCAATATGGTCGATCATGTGAGTGACTAAAAATATTGTATTGTTTTTAGAGGATCGGCAGTTGTTTACAATTTTCAGGGTAAACAAGGGGACACTAAGTCCCTCAGATGAAAGCTTAGCTATCATAAGTTCTCTACGCATAATAATGTATAACCCAACTTATGAGACTCTAAGTCCCTCAAGTTAGACTTTATAGTCGATTTCCTTAGGCAAGACTTTATAGTAGAGTCCATCAGGAAAGACTTTATAGTCGAGTCCCGAAGAAACTCTAAGTTCCTCAGACGGGTGTTTATTTAAGCCTTAGTTATCTAGGCATAATAATGTATAACCCGATTGATGAGACATTAAGTCCCTCAGGTAAGACGCTTAAATTCTACGACAAGACTTCTATCAAGCTCTTAAGCAAGACTGGTGATCCAGTCTCTGGCGCTGGATGTGGGTCACGCCTCTTAGACATGATTTATTGGGAATGATCCCATCCGAGGAGACACTAAGTCCCTCTCACAAAAACTTAGTTATCCTAAGTTCTCTAAGCATAATAATGTATGGCCTGACTGATGAAACACTAAGTACCTCAGGCGAGACTTAATAGTCGGGTCTCTTTAGGTAAGAATTTATAGTCAGGTCCCTCAAGAGAGACTTTATAGTCAAGTCCCTTAGGCATGAATTTATAGTCGAATCTCTTATGCGAGACTTTATATTCGATTCCCTGAAAAATCTAAGTCCTCCCGGAAAAGTGTTTGTTTAAGCTTGAGCTCTATAAGCATTATAATGTATACCCGGTTGATGAGACACTAAGTCCCTCCAGCGAGGTGCTTAAAGGTGATATTTCTATCAAACTTCCAAGCAAGCCTGGTGATTCAATCACTGGGGCCAGATATGAGTCGCGTATCTTAGACGTGATTTATTAAAAATGATCTCGTCCTAGGAGACACTATGTCCTTTAGGCAATTACTTAGTTAGTATAAGTTCTCTAGACATAATAATGTATAACTCGACTGATAAGACATTAAATCCCTCATGCTAGATTTTATAATCGAGTGCCTTCGTCAAGACTTGACTTAGTCAAGTCCCTCACGCGATACTTTATAGTCGAGTCTTTCAGACGAGAGTTTATAGTTGAGTCCCTTAACCCAAAATTTTAAGTTTTCTCCTTTATAAACTCAATATTTCACTTATGCTTGACAATGTGAAATTTTTACCACTCATACTTACAAATAACAATAACTTTTTATCTTCAGGCTTATCCACGAATTTCAACTATATTCTTAAACGTGTAAGTATAATATCAGACTTCAATATATATATATATATATATATATATATATATATATATATATATATATATATATATATATATATATATATATATATATATATATATATATAAATAAAAGATTTTATCAACTAAATAGTAGTCAAATCAAAAAAAAAATGAGAAGAAAATTAATACTAATAATTTGATATTTCCTGTTTCCATAAACAAACAAATTTATTTCGACTTTTAATAGATATAAAAGAATTTATCATCTAAGAAATCAGAGAAAAAAAAAAGTGTAGCAATCGATATCTATCTTTACTTATACCGTAAGGCACTCCAAAGTAATAGCTGTAGCCAGCTAGTCTTTAACATCCCAACAGCAAAATTGACTCATAATGTGTACAATAGAAATAATTAGTGAAAAGAATGCTTCCTTGTTTTGGCTCTCAGTCCATTAGTATAATCATTCATATATAAACCAACTTGAAGAAAAAATATATACTAGTGTAAGTTATTTAAATAAACTTAACGACAGAAGATATTTACTCCCTTTTAAGTCCATCTACTTCTAGAATCAATTACCTAACAAACAACCATGAAAATGCTTTTAGCATATTCGTGTTTGACTTTTGGTTAGGATTTTTCAGATTACCAAACCATACAAAACATAGCTCAAAATTGAAGCATATCCATACTCAAACAAATAAGTCTATTTTTCATCATTCTTGAAATAGATCACCTAATTATTCTTTTCAAATAAGCTTTTTTTTTTTTAACAAATGTAATGATGTAATGAAATGGCAAAGTCTTCTCATTAGTAGAAGATCATTATTTTTTAAAGACTAAGCACAAAGTCTTTATTGACTAATATTATAGTCAATTTTACCTAGTCAAATTGTTGATTTTGAAAATGCCAAATCTAACATAGAATGAATATTGAAAAACAATAAAAATTAACTTAAGCAAAATAGTTCAATATTAATAAATATTTATATTCTCTTTAAATATAATAGATAGTTTTATATCAAACATAAGAAAATTGGACAACCATGTATAGCAGTAGCAGCCTCTATACAAAAACATTAGAACACACTAAAAACACTCACTTTGTTTTTTTTATATATATATCTTAGGACTCTATTTGTAAGTCCATCATATATAGCTATAAAACACAAACCCAAATCTCTAATTATGACATTATTTTTCTTTATTATTTGTAAATTGTGTCCCTTTTATGCTTGCACAACCTTCAAAGAGCTGTTGGAAGTATCTTGTTCTTCAAAAATATCCAGCAGAGACAACGCCTCAGGCACATTCAGCTCAAGACGAAACTTAGGACCATCATAGTGATGAAGAATTGGCCTGAAAGAATCCTCTTCAAGTGGCTCACATGTTTTCCTAGTAATCACTCTTACCTGTATTCATTCATCAATGTATGTAAAAAACATTCTTAGCTTCCACAAACCAGCAATTCAAAGAGACACAATAACTACGTTATATGGTGTAGCAAATCATATGAACGGTTAGATTTTTTAAAATCTAACCGTCTAACCGTCCATATTATTGTTGCTGCACCAATAGTTGTAGAGATTGGATTGAACATTGAAGATGTTACCTGAGCAGGGAAACGAGATTCTCCGACACACTTCTTGTCCTCCCAAGCAGTTGGATCAATGTTTGTTCCTCCAAAACTTGCAGCCTAAATAAAAACCAAAACCATATGTTATGAACTTATGAAACTTCGAAAATGCATAAACTGGTAATTCTATTGTGATGCATATTAACCTAGTAACATACCTCAAAGACTCCATGAAGTTGGTGAGTTGTATAGTTGTAAAGAAAAAGGGGCAACCCAGGAGTAATGGCCCTAACTGAATCTCTGTATCTAGGAGGCAAACCTAAAATCACAAACATTCAGAAATTCAAAAAAAGAAAGAAAAAAACAACACAATTGATATTTAAGGCTATTGTGATTCTGAAATCAAACACTTCAATGGATTCAATTGACATGATATATATTGAAGAACACATTTTTTATCCCTTATATAGCTAAGTAATCATCAAACATACCAATCTATAATCAATAATAGCATAGACACATGTCACATACGCAATTATGTGTCACAAGCACGATTTTTTCAGAGGTTTTAGTGCTACAGAGTAATCTATCATGAAACTAAAGAGTACAGTAAAATTAGACAAACATGGAAACCAAATTAAAGTACATCAGAGATCAAAGATAATAATAAGAATTGCATAATTGAAGAAGAAAAAAAAAAGGAAAGTAAAGGAACATACCAAATAGTTGTCTTTTGAGATTCTCAGCCATGGTATCATTGTTACAGACAAAGATATACCCACCAATGGTTTCATTTCTAGGCAAAGACTCTGTCGGTGGCAATGTTTTGAATCTCTTATCAGAAGCAGCTTTACCATCCTTATTCTTGTTCCCATCACTGTTACTATTATTGTTGTCTCCATGTTTTTTGTTAAGGTTTGTATTCTTCTTAGAAGATTTAGCCAGATGAAAATTCTCATCTTCAACCTTAGCACCACCAAACTTAAGTCCCTTGAAATTGATATTCAAGTTGTTGTTGTTGTTGTGACTAGTAAAATTACCATAAGAAGAAGGGTTTGAATTTGGATAAACTCCTTTGTTGAAACCGCCGTTAATCCCAACATCAACAACACCAAGCATGTTGCTGTTGTTGTTCATTTGTTTCCAACCATCAGTTTTGTTGTTGTTGTTGTTGTTGATTTCACCACCAACTTTGATATCAAAATTTCTTCGTTCATTTTTGTTGGATGAGTAATTGTTTCCCCAAATTGAATCGTTTAACGATAAGTTTGCAAGATTTGATGAGTGAACACGAAGTTGATCACTGAATTGCCAGAAAGATTGTTGATTGTTGTTGTCCATTTTCTTTGATTTTGTTCAGAAAGTTGAATGTTTATAGAAACTGTATCTATATGTGTATCTAATGAATGTTACTTTACTCAACAGAAGAGAGAACAAAAAAGTTACAGAGGAAATTGACATTCACAACAAGACTGACAAGTGTTAATATAAAGATGAAAAAGGGTAAAATGGGTATTATCTTTATTTTATGTGTAGATAAATTTAAAAAGGGAAAAGGTTATAATTTTGTGAGATTATCCGGTTTTTATAAGAATAGTAATAATTAGAATTAGTTATTAGCGTGTATAAATAAATGAGTAAAAAAAAAAAGGAAATGAGATGTTGAAAAGAAAGTTCGAGGAAAGCAATAGGAGAGTTATCTTAGGTGAGAAGGTTTATATTTTTGGTGTAACTGCCAAATGTCGAAATGAAAATTTGTTTATGGTAATTTGGGATTAAGATATCTTAATTAAATGTAATTAGGTGGGTGAGGTGATTAGTGAGTGATGATGATGATGATGGGAAAACCGCGTGAAAATGATGACGTGGCAGAAAATGGAAGGAGGAGGTTGAGTTTTGATTTCGTGCATTTTCTAGAAGGTGTTACATTACTTCGCGCGTGTGTGAAACTCTGTTTTAACTTGGAGAGCAAGATTCAGTTCACACAAAGATAAACAAACTAGTGGTACTACATGTTTTTACTACTCTTTTCTTTGTAAAATAAGAAAATATCTAAATTTTATTTAAGAATGAGTAGCTTACATATATTTATAGATATTAGACTTTAACAAAAAGTTTATTGTATGAATACTTTTAAAATAATTTTCTAAATTTAATTATGTAAGAATAAATTAAAAAAATCAATTCATTATTATTAAATTTAATATTGTAGCTCTAATTAGGGGTGTTCAAAACCAAACCAACCCAATAGAAAATCACAAACCAAACCAAACCAAATCGAAACCGCAAAAAAATCGCACTTGGTTCGGATGTATTTGGGCCATTATTTAACAAAACCGCGCGGTTCGGTTCGGTTTTGTTCGCGGTGGTTTCTGGCGAACAACCTCTGGTTAACCAATTTCTTCAGAAAACTGGGTTACTTGCAGGACCAATCAAACAAGTCCTGAGATACATGTGCATTGGTTCTGTCGAACTATTCTTAGAGTTTGTGATAAATTTATGGTTTGTTTTGTTAATACTGTCAAAGTGTTAAGAACTTTGATTTTTACAAGTAAAGTAAAGTCTAAGTTTAAAATGAAATAAAGTTAAGAGTTTTAAACAAGCATAAGAAGAAATGTCGAAGGCTAAAAACTTGCAGAAAAGTAACTAAAGCTTAAAAATAACATAAACTTGATGAATGAACAAGTAATTTAAATAACTTTGAAGTATAAATGGTGTTCAAACGTACATGGTTCCAAATATCAGACTCATTTTCTCTCACACTGGGTACTTAGAGTTTTTTACAGGAATTTTGTATCGGTTTTCACACACCTATTCTAAACACAAACTATCCTATTTATATACAAACAAAATAACTGCTTAGAACGGAAAAACTATAACTAAATGACAAGTGTCAGCCTGCATGTAATTTTCTTCTCTGAAACTTCCATGTGTCTAACTGCCAAAGGTTACAACCTTTTGAATTTGAATTCTTTTCTTTGGTGACGAAACCTTGCAACTCTGCCATCTGTCGAAACCTTTCAAAGAAGAAATAACTCTTTCAGCATCTGCCATACCCTGTCTTTTGTCAGAAACCTCTTCTGTCGAAACGTCGAAAGACAACTTGCTTCTGTCAAACAGTTAGCTACAAATAACTTTCCAACTTTACCCTGCCAGAACACTAGTTGCCTTTCTGTCGAAGTAATGGAGTTTTAAACCCTGTCAGCAATTCTTGAATTTTCTTCCTTTTATTATCCTTCGACAAAGATGACCTCAAACCCTTAATTTCAGTCTGTCGAAATTATGGGTTTACAAATTGCCCCCCAGCAAAGATGTTTTCGACTATTCTTGGAGAAATATCTTTTGCTGTCGAAGTGACCTTTGACTTCCTGTCAGTCTCATTTATTGTAAAGTGACCATCAAAATATAACTTCCAAGGTTCTTTTTCGACATAATTTGTCTCATCTCCAAGTATGGAGTGGTCAGCTATAAAGTCAGCAACTACTTGCCCTTTAACAGCTTTTAGAGGCATATACTTTAAAGAATATTCAGTCAAGGCTAAAGCCCATTTTCCAATTCGACTATGTAAAATAGACTTAGACAACATATGTTTTATTACGTCGAAATGAGAAGATATATGTACATCGACGGGTTTTATATAATGCTTCAATTTCATACAAGAGAAATATACACATAAACACAATTTCTCTATCATACTATATCTAGTTTCAGCATCATTTAAGACTCTGCTGAGGTAATAAATGGCTCTTTCGACGCCATGTTCATCTTCTTGATAAAGCATACTTCCTAATGTTCTGTCAGATGCTGATATGTAGAGCCTCATGCTTCTTTTTCGACAAGGAGATATTAAGACTGGAGGATTTGCCAGGTATTCCTTGATCCTGTCGAAGGCATCTTGCTGTTCTTGCCCCCAAGTGAAACCCTCCTTCTTCAGTCGAAGCAGAGGTGAGAAGGCCTGAGTCTTTCCACTAAGGTTGGAGATGAACCTTCTGAGAAAGTTGATTTTCCCTAGTAGAGACTGCAATTCCTTCTTTGTCGATGGCGCTTTTGCTTCCATTATTGCCTTAGCTTTGTTTTCATTAATTTCAATCCCTTTCTTGTGGACCACAAAGCCTAAGAAGTCCCCAGCCTGCACACCAAAAGCACATTTAAGAGGATTCATTTTCAAACCAAACTTCCTCATCCTTTCAAAGGACTGTCGAAGATGGTTAATATGGTCCAAGCCTGAAGCAGATTTAATCACAATGTCATCTATATAAATTTGCATAAATGTTTCGATGAAATCATGAAAAATGGAATTCATGGCCCTTTGGTAAGTAGCTCCAGCATTTTTCAAACCAAAGGGCATGACTACCCACTCATATGTTCCTATTGCTCCTGGACAACGAAAAGCTGTTTTTGGAACGTCTTCTTCAGCAATGAAAATCTGGTTGTAACCAGAATAGCCATCAAGCATACTTAAATACTCATGACCTGCTGCAGAATCTACTAGCATTTCTGCTACTGGCATAGGATACTCATCCTTAGGGGTGGCTGAGTTTAGATCTCTAAAATCAATACACACCCTTAGTTTGCCATTTTTCTTAATCACAGGAACAATATTAGCAATCCATTCGACATACCTTGTTGTACGGATGAATTTGCATTTTAGAAGCCTTTCGACTTCTTCTTTGATTTTCGACAGAATTTCAGGTGCAAAGCGTCTGGGAGTCTGCTTTATTGGCTTCTTCCCTTCCAGTATTGGCAACTTCAATTCAACCAAACTTCTGTCTAAACCAGGCATTTCGTCATAATCCCAGGCGAAGCAGTCTTTAAACTCATTCAGCAGTTGGATTATTTCGACTCTGAGTTGAGGATTCAACTTGGCACTGATGTAAGTGGGCCTCTTCTCTGCCCCCAGTCCCAGATTAATCTCCTCTAAAGGATCCTGTGCCACCATTTTCATATTGGTTGAGGTTGGATCCTTTCCGAACCCCAAAGGTTCGTCATCATAAATGGCATCAAGTCTTTGACTCTGCCATTCGCCATTTGAGTCTTCTTCAAAACTCTGATTTTCATATTGTTCCTCAATATTTTCTTGAGGACGTTGTTCTTCGACAACTTGGGTGCTGGCTTCGACAGCCATATTCCTAACTTCAGCCTCAAGGGCCGTTTTGAGTTGTTTTTCGGCTATATAAGCCGAAATCCTTTCCATTGCTGAAACTTCAGTCATTTTCACTGAATTCACTCCCCATCCAGTTGGGTTGACATGGGCAGTTCCCCAAGTGTAATTTGTCTCCCCAATTATTTCTTTATCCCACTGGAAACCATGCGTAGGATGGAGGTACATGGAACAGTAAGCATTGTCGGAAGCTGTTAGGTCGAAAGCAGCAGGATTGCATGGTGCTATATGGGCTAGGTTTTTGTCGAAGTTGCGACCAGTGACATTGTTCACATCAGCTGTGAAGTAACTCTGATCTGCTTCTATGTTTTCGACAATCCCATCTGGCCTCCAGATTGCTATCCTTTGATGCATGGAGGATGGTACAGCCCCAATCCCATGGATCCATTCTCTTCCCAACAGTAGGTTGTAATTTGCCTTTGATGTTATCACCACAAACATTGTAGGCCTGGTGATGGATCCTACAGTCAAGTTCAGTTGTATTACTCCCAGTGTTGTTCCTACTTTACCTTCATAGTTGGACAACACCATATTGTGAGGCTTAGTGTCGGAGTCATCTTTTCCAATCCTCTTTATCATGTAATGAGGAATTAAATTTACAGCTGCTCCACCATCTATCAGAATTTTGTTGACCCCCACGTTTTCTACCTTTCCTTTTATGAAGAGAGGCTTCAAGTGAGCCTTCATTGCATCATCTGGCTTTTCGAAGAAAGCATTTTGCTCTTCGACACAGCCATTGTTCATTATGTAGTAGCATACAGGCTTCAAGCCTATGCTGTCATCTGCCATGTCATCCTCTTCATCTTCGACTTCCATTATCCTGTCATAATCTCTGGGCAGCACAGAAACCACATTACAAGTTACGTCGAAAGAGGCATCTGATTCTGAACTAAATTCATCTGTGACTTCTTCGTCCACTGGCATTCTGTTGTTTGTTTTCTGCATTTCTATGGTGTCACTAGATCTATTCTTCTGAAGGGTTTCTTTTTCTGCCAGAGGTATCCCCTTGTTTGTGATCTGCACACACTTGCTTGATTCAGCTTCCTTCTGCCCAACCCTTTGGTGTTCTACAGTTTCCTTTTCAATTTTCTTCTGCCTTTGGAATCTTCTCCATTGGGATCTGGACATAGGGTTCTTCCCTTTGTAGTTTTCAGAGACGTATTTTGGCCTTGCCTCCTTTTTAACTTCCATTGAGGGACCCCTGTTCACTTCAAAACTCTTCCATTTCTTCTGACCTTGGGCATCCCTTATAGGCTGAACTCATTTGTCATCATTTGGCCTGTTGGATGGTTTATAAGTGTTGAAACATCTTTCTCCCACTCCTTGGATGTGATGCTTCCCTCTTCTTGGGTCGAATCTTTCGTTTCTGGTTGGTGGGACTGTTCCCCAATTTCTTTTTCTCTGGGTCTTTTCTGCTGCTTCTAAGTCATCAGCTGCTTTCCTGTCGAACACAGCACTGCATCTTGGGCAAAGCATGACTTCTGCATTCTTCCTTTGACACCTCTGGATGAATTCGACAAGACTTTCGCTCTCTTCTGGGTAAACCAGCTTCTGATGCTTCTCTTGACGTTTCTTTCCTTTGTTGGTGTCTGGTTCTCCCTTTTGAGTGATTTCCACCATATGAATCCCAGCACTCTGTTCAGTTGTAATTTTTAATTTGTTCATTTTTTCGACTAGCATCATCTCCTCTGGGATGTTCTCCTTTGACTGACTCACGTTGCCTTCTGGGTGTAAACCCTTATAGATGTATTTGCAGCAGTGTGCAACCCTTTCGACAGGATGTTTTTCAGTTCTGGTGGTGCCACTATTTATTGGTTCGACAGTGAGGGAATTGTCATCAGTTCCTGCTGTTTTGACCTCATCTTGATCAAGGCCCTCAGTGGCCTCTTTTTGGACAGTGAGGGTTTTGTTATCCTCCTCTTTGTCATCATTTTTGAAAGAATCTCCCCATCCTGTGGGTTTGATTTTGTTGATATCTGTTTTGGAGCTTGGTGGTGCTGAATATTTCACCATGAAGTCGAACTTCCCATTCGACTCTCCTAGAGAGTCCCAGATCACCCCTTGCTCAGCATCTCTTTCATAATTTTTCTTGTCGAAACTTCTTCCCACTTTGACTGTATTTCTTTCGTCGAAACCTTCAGTAGTTTCAATGGCATTCTCACTGTCGAAGTCTTCAGAAACTTTGACTTCTTTTTCCTCTGCCTGGTCAGCAAGATCATCACCCTCTTCCACCACATTTACATGAGTGTCTAAACCTTCAGCAGCTTCTATCATGGTGAAGTTGGTGTCGAAGCTTTCAGTGACTTCTACCATTTCGAAATTTTTCTCTGCCATGATCTCCATTTCGACCACGTTTACCATTTCTGGTTCAACATAATTGGCCTCCACAACCTGCATGGGATTGGAGTCAATCCTCATCTGCTGATTGGCTTTGTCTCCAAACTTCAGCCTCCCATTTTGGATTGCGTTCTGGACAAGATCCCTGAAAAGGTAACATTGAGAAGTTTTATGACCCAAGAAATTATGGTATTTACAAAAACCTCTCTTTTTCTGTTGGTCTACAGGAGGCTCCTTAGTGCCTGCTGGTTTTATTAACTGACCATCTTTGACTAATAAATCAAATATTTCATCACATTTGGTGATGTCGAATGTATAGGTTCTTTTAGGGAACCTGTCATTCTTTTCCACTTCGACTGGATTTTTTCCATTCGACGGGGCTAAAACCTTACAAGAATATGGAGGGCCTTGTTTTAATTCTGCCAGATCAATTTCTTGCTGGTCGAAATTGATTGGTTCATTTTCGTCGTAATCATCTTCTTGAACTATTCCTACATAGGCCACTCTTTCCTTCTTGTTTTTATTTGATCTAAATTTTTCATTTTTTAGTCTTTCTATTTGCCTCACTTTGTCTGCCAGTTGTGCCATGTCTCTCAAGTACTGGGTATCCAGTTTTTTCCTTATGGAATAATCTAGACCCCCTGCAGCCATTTCGACTAGTTCTTGTTCCGGTACTTGCGTAAAGCATCTGGCTTTTAATAATCTAAACCTATTCAAATAGTCATCTATAGGTTCAGAAAATTTTCTTTTGACACTTGCCAACTCCTTCAAACTTATCTTGGTTTGTCCCATATAAAATTGTTCATGGAACAATCTCTCTAATTGGGTCCAGGTAAAAATTGAAGTTGCAGGAAGTGATGTAAACCAAGTGAAAGCATTTTTTGTCAAAGAACTTGGGAAATATTTCATCCTTAGGTTCTCATTATTAGCAATCTCTCCTGCCTCTATCAAATAACGTGCTACATGTTCTATGGTGGACTCACTAGTATCCCCTGAGAATTTTGTGAATTTGGGGACTTTCCACCTTGGTGGTAACTCTTGTTGCAAAACAAATTCAGACAGGGGGGAAGTATAACTAGGCCTTTGTAACCCTACGTTTACTCCATTTTGTGCCATTATTCTCTCAACCATGGTGGCAATATTATTTTCGACAGGCATGTTATTGTAACGCATTCTCTGCTGTAATACTTCGTCAGCATTTTGGTTTCTCTGGACTATTATCCTTCTTGGTTCCTGTCGAATAGGCTCTTCTACATTAGGTTGTTCGACTATCACCTCTTGCCCCCTGGGATTTTCATGAGGGTTCCCTAAGGGCCTTTGGTTTATAGTAAGTTCCTCTTCGACAGCCCTATTGGCGGGATTCTGGTTTAATTGCATTCTTTGTTGTGCTTGCGGGACTCCAAAAAAGTCTGCAATGCGTGCCATCTGTTCTGCCAATATTTGGTTTGTTTGGGTAGTGTTTTGTATTAAGGGATTGAACACTTCTCCCATTTGTTGCGTCAAAGCCTGCACCATATCATGATTGCTTTCATCCATCTGTTGACGAATTACTTGTGCAGAATGGTTTGTCATAGCAGGCATATGGAAACCTGGTGGAATTTGATTCATTCTATTTCCATTTCCACCATATCCTGATCCCTGCAATGGTGATGACACTTGAACCATAGCATCAGAGAATAATGGTGACGAATTATGTAGGCTTGCCATCATTGAAGTTGGCATTCCATATGGTTGTTCTCTCCCAGTCAAGGGCTGAGAATAATTCAGATATGGCCTGAAGGTATTTCCTCCAGGGGGAGGGGTTCCAAGGGGTCTGGCGTGTCCCATGGTGGAAGAACTAGGCGCATTCTGGGACCCTGAACCCGTTGGTATTGAATCCCCTAATGGAGGCCTAATCTGTTCTAAAACAGGGCCAGACATTGGTATTGTTCCTGACGAAGGGATAGGATTGGAAACTGGAATGGTTTTGTCAGGAATATTTGAAGTATTTGGCAAGTTAGCCATGTTTCTTCTTCTTGTTCTCTTTGGTCTCTCTACGTCGGTTACGGCTAGTTTACCGCTTCTAAGAATCATACAACGTAGCAAGGAACAATTTGTCTAAGAAGTTCTCTATTAGATTTTTTCAAATGCACTAGTCCCACCGGGTGTGCCAATTTGTTCGCGGTGGTTTCTGGCGAACAACCTCTGGTTAACCAATTTCTTCAGAAAACTGGGTTACTTGCAGGACCAACCAAACAAGTCCTGGGATACATGTGCATTGGTTCTGTCGAACTATTCTTAGAGTTTGTGATAAATTTATGGTTTGTTTTGTTAATACTGTCAAAGTGTTAAGAACTTTGATTTTTACAAGTAAAGTAAAGTCTAAGTTTAAAATGAAATAAAGTTAAGAGTTTTAAACAAGCATAAGAAGAAATGTCGAAGGCTAAAAACTTGCAGAAAAGTAACTAAAGCTTAAAAATAACATAAACTTGATGAATGAACAAGTAATTTAAATAACTTTGAAGTATAAATGGTGTTCAAACGTACATGGTTCCAAATATCAGACTCATTTTCTCTCACACTGGGTACTTAGAGTTTTTTACAGGAATTTTGTATCGGTTTTCACACACCTATTCTAAACACAAACTATCCTATTTATATACAAACAAAATAACTGCTTAGAACGGAAAAACTATAACTAAATGACAAGTGTCAGCCTGCATGTAATTTTCTTCTCTGAAACTTCCATGTGTCTAACTGCCAAAGGTTACAACCTTTTGAATTTGAATTCTTTTCTTTGGTGACGAAACCTTGCAACTCTGCCATCTGTCGAAACCTTTCAAAGAAGAAATAACTCTTTCAGCATCTGCCAAACCCTGTCTTTTGTCAGAAACCTCTTCTGTCGAAACGTCGAAAGACAACTTGCTTCTGTCAAACACTTAGCTACAAATAACTTTCCAACTTTACTCTGCCAGAACACTAGTTGCCTTTCTGTCGAAGTAATGGAGTTTTAAACCCTGTCAGCAATTCTTGAATTTTCTTCCTTTTATTATCCTTCGACAAAGATGACCTCAAACCCTTAATTTCAGTCTGTCGAAATTATGGGTTTACAGGTTTGCGGTTTGTATTTTGCAAACCGAACTAAACCAAATCAAACCGCATTATGTTACAACCCAAACTTCGCTTATCCCACATCCAACCCAAAACTTAAATCTATTAAGCCTTAACCATACAAATATTCTCTTAGTCACACTTAGGGTTTTAGTTTCAACATTCTCAAATCTCTTCGAGTAGTATCGCACATTCTTCTCATCATAGTTGCTATGTACATCTCATCTCTTCTAGTCTAATATCTCTTATCTTATGTTCTTTCTTTTTCATATTCATCTTCTCCTTTTTTATATTATTGTGTTTTCATCCAATTACGTTTTTATCGCACCTTTCTTCTTTAATATCGCATATCTTATGATCTTTCTTTTTCATCTTCTCTAATCTTTCCTATCCTCCATTTTTTCTTTTTATTGTAATATTTTTGATATTTTTTTATACTATTATTTATGTTTTTTATTCCACATTGATCTAATATTATTTTTGTATATTGAATGAGAATTTATTGTCTAAATATGATGAGTTTTATTGCTATTTGATTATGTATGAATGACTAAATACAAAATTATGTTGTTCTCTATAGGTGTATGTATGACTCAATAAAAATATTATAAAAAACCAAACCAACCGAACCAATCCAAACCACATTGGTTTGGTTTGGTTCGGTTCGGTTTTATTTCTTAAAGTCAACCGAACCAAACCAAACCGCGTGCTTTTTTTTCTTGCGGTTCGGATGATTTTTTGCGTAAAAACCGTCCAAACCGCACCGCAAACACCCCTAACTCTAATTATTATTATTATTATTGCCTGTATCGGAACTTATCTAGGTTTTCGTACTCATATGTGAGTTTCTAAGATTCACACTCTTAATTTCATAATTGACAAGATAAAGACTAGGGTTATCATAATCAAAGTTATAGCTTAAGTCATTCCATCATATTTGTTGTGCTCCTTTTTTATTTCTGAGTGTATTTGCAAAAAGATTGAGAGATTTCTTAGAAAATTTTGGTAGGGGACAATGATGGTAATAACAAAATTCACTAGAGGAAATGGACAAATTTATGAAATGCTAAGAATAAAAATGCTAAGAATAATTGTGGTTTGGATTTTTAAATCATAAGAGGTTTCAATGAAGCCTTGATGGCTAGATATGTATGGAGATTTCATACTAACCATAATAGTCTAGTTGCCAAAACCATAAAGGATAAATACTACCTTAATTGTGACATCCTCAAATCTAAAGTGGGCAAAAATACTAGTTAAATTTGGCGTAGTTTACATCACAATAAGTGGGTCATTAATAAAGGTATGTGTTGGAATATAGGGAAGGTAATATAATTGATATCTATGAGGATAATTGGATACCCTATTACCGTAGGTTTAAATTCCTGACACGTAAAATTTTGGGAACAACAGAGAGGGAAGTCAAGGATCTTATTCAAATGGAGGAAAATTATTGGAATATATATATATAATCAAAGAGTTGTTTTTAGCTATTGATCAATAAGTTATCCAAACTATCCCAATATTCAATAGAGATGATGATGATAACTCTAGTTGGATGTACACAAACAATATTTCTACTATGTTAGATTGGGCTACAAATGCATCCAAATGTGTAGGAATGTCGTTGAGGATGGGTGATCTGATACTCATAAAGATAACTTGGTTTGGAGAATATTTGGAAAGCTAATGTAATACTCAGACAACATATTCTCATATGGAGAATCCTAAAAAACAACCTTCTTATTAAAGACTAGCCCACCAAAAGGGGCATCATTTATGACCCCTTATGCTCTAAAAGTCACAATAAGATTGATACTCTAGACCATTGCTTCATCCATTACACTAAAAGTCACTCAAATATATTTTAGGTCCCAACTCACTCTTAATCTCAATAGGATTGGAAAATGTTCTTTTCAGGATTAGATTCAGACTACTCTGACTAAGACAAATGACCTCATAACCTCTATTATCATGAACATAATAAAAAATATCTGGTGGGATAGAAACAAATTAATTTTTGATAATAAAAGTGTACATGTGGATATAATTTTGACTTGTATTGAACAAAGCACCATAGACCACAAAAATGCTCACGACAATGGTAACTCAGGAAAAAGGAACAACCAATAGAATGTGTTTCATTATAGTTTAGATATGTATCACAAAAACAACGAGGATAACTAGAACATTCAACTTAACCATTTACTTGTTGAAGATACGAACAAAGACTCTATGTTACACAATATGGTGGAGAATAGGCCTTATCAAAGCAGTACAAAGCCTCATATACATAAAAAGGCAAGGATATTCAAAGTCAATATCAAAACATCAACAACAGAATAGATTCAAATAATAGAAAGAATATTCCAATACCTCTTAGTATGAAGGTGACATATGCCGACAACAATCTGGTGGAAAATAAGCCTTATCAAAGCAGCAATACTCATATACATAAAAAAGACAATGAATTTAAAAGTCAAACTACAAATAATACATTTCATGACAAAGCTTTTACCTCACCCAACCAAAAACCGAGGTAAAATGCCAATGCGCTCTTGTTTTATTTATTTCTAAATAAATACCACATATTCTCTCAGTTTCTAAATATATCCGAGAGAAAAAATAATTCAGGACATGCTTCGAATCCCAACAACAACAACAATTTATGTTTTTATTTATTTAAAAGTGGTACCTTTCTTTTAATTTTGCTTTATTTTTTTAAATTTCATGATCTATTCCTTCGATTATATTTAATAACCGGTGAATTAGATTATCACATTTTACTATAAAAACATTCGTTAATCAGATTTTACCTTAAACCTAACATATATGTAGCCGCTCCAAAGTCATACACATCATTCTTTGGGATGAACTACAAAACAGAAAAAATATTCAATGTTCTTCTATTTTGAAAAAATATTTTTGTGCCCTTGCAATTTATCTCACATAATTATGTTGATGTTGTTGTTGTATTTTTCGAAAACCATCCTATATTGCCAATCGAAGAAAATATTGAGAAATTTATTGCTCTCCTCGACTGATAACATTGAAAAATTTATTCATAAACACAATCATTCACTTCTCTTTCATGTTCACTTTCATGTTCTCTTTCATGTGAAAATAATTATCATGAAAACATTTGCTCAAGATAATGAAATCTCTCTGGAATGGATTGCAAATACATAAAAAAAATTCTCTTATTTGAAACAAATAACTTATAAGAAATTTGAAAATATATGTTGTTTTCCAAAAATTCATTGTCAAAATCTTGATTCTTTTTTAATATTTTGTGTAAACAATGTAATTAGAAAAAATAAAATAATTTTTTTCCTCGGTTTTAACAAAAACCAATAAGTATGTGGCGCTTGGGGTGGAACATATTTTATTGTTTTTTTATCTAAAAATGAAACACATTTTACCTCAGTTTTGAGTAATAATCGAGGTAAAATATAAACATATTTATTAAGTTTCTTCACCACCCTTAAACAAATCTTTGTCGTCCATTTAATGAGTATCAACACTCAAGATACTAACATTAATGATCCTCGTGAAACCTAAAATCCTCATTATAAAAGCATTCTAAATATTAAAAATTGATAATGAAACATTTGACATGAAAACTTTGAAACTTAAAAAAAACATTTATTTTGTTTGGGAAAAGTTCTCAAGAATAAATTGCAAAAGCAAATTTGGGTTCAAGGTTTGTGTTCTTAAATAGTCGGGTAAGAACTCAACCCACCAAGGGAACAAATATGTCACCCGGGCCGAGCATAAACTCATCTCATCAGAACATCCATGGTCGACTCATCATATCCTTGACCGATCATAACCAAGATTGATCCCAAACTATGCATAGTCCTTGTGAAGGGTAGATACTCGATGAAGTTCAAAGGTTGTAACGATTGACGACTGATCATTGCATATATTATGAATAGTTAAGGAAGTGCATTAATGTGAAACGGTGGCGGTTATGGAGATTAAAAATGCAGTAATACAGACAGTTGCTTCATTTATGGGGCATTGAAAGGCTTTGAGAAAAAACTATATAAAGGGGCTCCCGCCAGAGGGATAAGCAAAACACTCATCTTAGGTTAGTACACATTTTCAATATAAACACTCAAATCCCCATATAAAATCATAATTCAACTCTCTGCGGCTCTCCTTGTTGCCACAAGGAAGTCACTCGTTTTAGTGTTTTAGCTACAATATTTGGCGTCCACCGTGGGGCCTTGGTAAAACTTGCCCATACCACACATTACATTATCATGCATGTCATCACCAATCTATCCTTCATACATGCCTCAGCTATTGGCCATGGTGGACGCTATTCGACAACAAAACGAAACGCTGCAGGATAGTGTACAAGTCATACAGTTGCAAAGTCAGACGGAGGAGGATCAAGATGACCAAGTTCTTGAGCCTTATTCCTTATCACAAGTGATATGGGAGGATCAGGTCCTGGAGAACTTCAAAGCACCTTCACTTATTTCGTTTGACGAAGAATCAGACCCCTAGAGCAATTAATCATTGTCAACAACCAAATGGAAATAATCAGACCCACTGATTCGTTAAAATGTAAGCTCATGGCATGTACGTTTAAAAAACGTAGCTCTGAGGTGGTACATGAGCCTTCCCTGGATTTCTGTGGAGAGCTATCAGGACCTTACCAAAAATGTTAAAGGCCAAGTGGAGGCTTAGAACTATTTTCAAAAATGTTAAAGGAGACATCATGGTAGCTTGCACTCAGTTTGTGGATGGAGATGAAAAATCAGTTTTTAGCTGAAACAACGACTCTCAATAGGGTGAGAAACATCACAAAGGACTGTTGTTTTGTCGAAACGTATTTTGAAACTGCAAACATAAACCTTACTCGTATGATGAATGGTGGGAAGGATAATAGAACGAAAGTGGTAACTATGATTTTGGCTATAAAAAGGAAGTTGAAAGAATTTCGCAGAACTAGAGTTTCATTTGAGATAAAAAATTCTAACAAAGCGATACATTATTTTAGTAAAAGCTGCGAATACATTTCTAAATAGAATTTAGTTAGAAGAGTGTCTCGTAGATCTTAATAGCCACATCAATATTGATATGTCAAAATATAAATTCAATTTTTGTCCTTTAATAAAAAAATTAATATGAACTATTATAGTTATTTATTTTAATAACTTTTTTATATTACTCACGCTGCTAATTTTCAGTGTTAAAAATATCTCTAATCATGTATTATTGTAGGGAAAAAAAAGAAGATAAGCAACCTCTTTAAAAAATATATAAGTTATTCATTTCTTTTAAGTATGTCCTTTAGATAGCAGTTAGAAATATTTAATTTAATTTATTTATTTGAAGAAAATGATTAAAGTTTCTTAGTTGGTAAGATATGGAAATTTGGACGCGTAAGCATGTGTACAAGAGTAACAAGACCTTGCTGTGGTCCGTAACAAGCGGGCACGTGCTGTTTTTGACATTTTCAATAAATCTTAATTTAGTTCTCCGTGTTTCGTGGCACTCTCAATTTTTAAATTACTATTTCTCTTTGTCTTAGAATAAACTACACATATACGGTGTGATATTTTAAGACGGGATTTTTGTTATATTAGTAAAATATATAATAAACCAGATATTTAACCACTGGATGGTTAGGAAGTATTGATTTGATTTAGATTAACATAAAACTAGATAAATTTATATTTATTTTATATAAAATTTAAAATAAAAATATTTTTATGATATTGACATTTTCTTATATAATATCTGAGATATTTTTATGATATTGACAATTTTTTATATAATATATGAGGTTGAATGAGTAAATTTGATTATCAAGTTATTAAGAACTCCATTTTTATCAGTTATTGACAATTATCCGCGTGATTTTTCATAATTTATTGTGTGAAAAAATTAGTGATCATACCTGGAGATCAGGATCCGATATGGCCGACGTTGAACGTGGATGAGCGTGGTCGGTGATGGAGAAAATGAGTGTACCTGCGAAGACACTCTGATGCCAAAGTCAGAGAGCGAGTAACGAGTGAGCAAGTACGAGGTTTTTTAGGATCAAGAATTGAATATCTGACCCTCTCAAATAAGATGGTTTATATACTGGTCCAAGTGGGTGTTCATTGGCCCAGAATGTTGGGCACGGATCGCGGATCCCGCAATAATCGACGGTGATTAGGAACTAGCCGTTGGGGCGAGAAAGAGCCTGCTCGACAGATTCCTTGCCCGGCAGTGTAATTGTTCGACCGAGGGCAGGTCGAGCAGTCGATTTCATAGCTCCGAGCATGGTCGGATTTTTTGGGCCGTTGGGCCGCAAGATAGATAAAGCCCAATTCTGATGGTTGGGTCAGTCCGGAACAGGAGCCCCCCAAGTCGTTGCTTTCGGTCGAGGAAGTGATGACTTAAAGGTAGCTCAATGCTCGAAAATACTGACGAACGTCGGAGATCGACCTTCCGAGCGTCCCGCCCATAGGTCGGCGCAGAGGAAGTGGAAACGAAAAGGTACCGTGTTTTGGGATTCGTGCCAATTTAATGTTCTGACGGCTATTATAAGGCCTAACGCGTAGGTTATAATTGCCTAGGGATAGGGGTCACGCTTCAGTGCACGTGCCCATTTTCCCTATAAATAGTAATGTTGTCCCACAGAGGGAACTTTTCGCTTCCTCTTCTTCCTCTCTTTGCTGCTCGTGCAATTGTCTACTGTTCACCGCTGCCAACCACCGCAAACCGTCGTCAACAACCGTACTTCTCAAAACATTTCTTCGTAATGGCATCTCAAGGCCAAGGTTAGACTTCTATTATGCTTTTTTAGACTTAGTTTTTAAGAAGTAGTGATGCATACGGTTTAGGATTTGGTTTTATCGGTAGATTAGGGCAATGTATAGATTTTAGGTTTTAGTAGTAGCTGTATCGCCTATTCTGAATCTTGGTTCACGGTGGACGGTGGTTTTGGTCGATGTTCGACCAAGGCTAGGGTTTTGCGTCCCTTTGAGCGTTGATCGTCTGTCTCGGACGTCGATCGCTTGGGTACGATCAATTAGCTATATAAACTTCAACGTTATTAAGCGATTGACATTGATTTTATTAATTATCATTTCAAAAGAAACAACAAATAAAAAAAGTTTTGTTGAAATTTGAAAGGAATTATAATATCAGATGATGTCAAGGCAATCGAAGAATAAATAAATTATTAGATGTCTATCCGCGTGATGCGTAGATAAATTAAATTATTATCGATAAATATTGATTTAAAAGATTTAAAAAATATAAATACAGTTAAATTATTGATAGAGGAAAAAATGTGAAATGAAGATTGATTATTTTCATTTATTTTATTTTTTAGTTCATTTATGTAAGCAAAATAAGAATATCATAAAAATCTAACTGATTATATATGACCAACACGTTTTTAATTATTATTAAGAAAATAGATTATTATTATTATTATTATTTATAAATTTATTAAATATTTAAAATATTTTTATATAATATTTATTTTAATTTTGAGAATTTGATGTATTAATGATAACAAATTATTAGATAGATTGCTTTGAAAAACAGTAAAATGATAAACATGATATTTCTCAATCTCATCAAATAAGATATACTAATTAAGATAAAATAATTAGACTAAAAAATACATAAATAAAATATACTAATTAAGTACATAATCATTTAATTTAATGGACCTCTTGGACTACAAAATACATAAATAAAATATACTAATTGAGCACATAATCATTTAATTTAATGGACCTTTCGTGTTACGAATTGGTTGCTATTACTTAATGCTCTTTAAAGTAGTTAATGAAATAAAAGGCGAGAGACATGATTTTTTTCTTAACATAATCGCTTAAAAAATCATTTTTGGGCTTATTTATAGATACATGACTAACTTTAACAGTTCTATCACAATTTTATTATTTAATTATTTTATTATGTTCGATAAACGAATTTTTTTCCACAGTTTATATTTTTCTAAGGTACTATTTCAAGTAACATTTGAAATTGTAATTTCCATTTTTAACATTGTCATTTTAATTTATTTATTTATTTATTATTTTAAAAAATAAAGTAACTATCCAATCACTAAAACTTGCACCCACGTTCCACGTTCTACTAGGATTACTATTTTTTTCTTTTAAAATTGGAGAATCTACGATTCTATTATGATTACTATTTCTTCTTCTCTTAAAATCGGAAAATAAAACATGGGAAAGAAATAATGAATTTTTCTTTTTATAATCAAACAAAATATATAAACAGAAGTAATTTAGGGAAGTACTTTAGGGTACTTCAACCTTATAATAAAATGAAGAAAATCATTATATCATGAAATTACCATGTTATAGCATGACATGTATAAGATTTTTTATCATACAAAATGTATAATATATAAATGGTTTAAATAGTTTTTTCTCGTAAGTTAACGAGTTTTTTTATTTTAATCTCTAATTTTTTTATAAATAAAATCGTTAACTATTGATTTTTTTGGAGTTAGTCTATGTCATTAAACTTCTATTAAAAAGATGATGGGGCTAACGGCTAACGTTAATGATATAAAAATTTTCAAATATCTTTTTACATTTAATTCTTACAAATTAGGGTTTCAAAATAGGAAAAATATGAAGCTCTATTGAAGGCGAATGTAGTAGGAAGACGACGAACGATTCAGTGTGATACATGATTGAGGAAGAAGAAGGCATTGTTCGAATGTGGTAGACAATTCAAGAACACAATTGAGGAAGACAATTGATTCAAGCCATAGATTTTAACAAATTCCATGAAACAATCAACAAAAACTTAAACTCAAACAAGTGGGTTCTTTTTTCTTTTGTTTTTTAACTTCATCTTCATATTAT
Organism: Lathyrus aphaca; assembly: GCA_963966055.1. Taxonomy (NCBI): domain Eukaryota; kingdom Viridiplantae; phylum Streptophyta; class Magnoliopsida; order Fabales; family Fabaceae; genus Lathyrus; species Lathyrus aphaca. Next base: position 25,963,889 of record OZ014521.1, on the reverse strand, counting down.
TTTTTTTCAAGACTCAAGGTCTTTAATAATGCAACCTAAATCCTTCACAACGTCGGAGCAATTGCAACTGCTTGAATTTTTGGATTCATTTGATATGTTGCATTCAAGTTCATCATCTCATATGAATATCTTGCAACTTGGCAATGATTATGAATGTTGGACAATAAACAAAATCAAATAAATAATGAAAAATCAACAATGAACATTACCATTAATAAATGAACAATCAACATTGAACATTACTCTCAAATTTGCGTATTTCCAATATCTCCTTTAAGGATTTTCAATGGAATTTAAAATGTATATCCTCATTGATCTATTACAGTCACATACTTAAATTTAAAATGGAGTAGAGTTTCAAATTAAAGACGTAACCATGCCTCCATGTATAAAAACATATGACAACCTATAACAAAACGGATTTTTTTTATATAAGTATGCTAATATATTCCAAAAGAAAAAAGAAAATACAAAGAGGGGGAACAAATTAGTCCCAAGATCAAGAGAATTGAAAGAAATGTAGTCCTAACCTATTCTTTACAAAATCATTCTGAATCCCTAACGGAATGAAATAAAAGAAAGATAGTCCTAATCTATTCAATTTAAAATATCATTTTCATTTTGGATTTAATCCTTATTTTAAAACTATTAATTTGACATCATCAATATTAATCGCATAATCTTTTTGTTAATAGAAATTTAACATTTTGGATTAACTCTAAAAAAATTTAGAGACTAAAATAAAAAACAAGGTAATTTAAAAACAAAACAAAAACAAAACAATTTAAATTAATATAAATTAACTATCATAACTTTGAATAACAGGTAAAATTTTGGTTAAGCAATTGTTACACTTTCATTATTAGATTCAAATATATAATCTCTAACTAAGTTGGAAGTTAACTTCATCTCATCCTAATTAGACTTTGTTGAAAATTAATGGACAATTAATATCCATGGCGTGTTCAAATATGATAAAGTTAAAGAGAATATAAGTGTCTCATAAACAAAAGTGGAATTTGCCTTCAAATCTGTCCGAATGAATTTTGGTCAGTTTTTGCACTAAATATCCACCAGTGAAATTTGCCTTCAAATCTGTCTGAATGAATTTTGATCAGTTTTTGCACTAAACATCCACTTGTGGAAGTTGCTGTTAAAATTGTCTCAGACTACTGAAAGTTTGAATTTCGAATTCAAAATAACAACACTTCGTGAAGTGTTGTTTTGGAATGAATATAGGTAATGCTTGGAAATAATACAACTTTTGATTAAAAGATGTTGTTTCATCAAGGGTCGCAACCTTGTGAAACAACACATGTATGGTATATAAATACCTCATTTCGGAATTCAGAAAACAATCTCATATCGGAAATCCTTGTGTACAAATTCCAAACATTCTTCGCTACATAATCGAGTTTCCGTCAGTCTTGCGCAAACTCGATAAAAGGTTAAATTATCATGAGTATTCTTGTGTTACAACTCTAAGACAATTTTGAGAGTGTTTGAAATACTTATAAGGAAAGTGATTTCGTTCACGATTCTAGCCTCGGTACAATCCACTCGATTTATATTAAATTTCTAACAATCTTAAAAGTATGTCAAATAATGACAATCGAGACTTCTGTTTCAAGCTCAAAGAAAAAATTATTATATCGTAGACACATTCTAAAAACAAGAATTATCATCATAGATCCAGGTACGTTATTGATTGTTGAATGATATTTATATATATGATTTTGAAAATTATTTATCGATATGCAATGTTTTAAAAGGGTTTAGTAATAGTATGATATTTCTTGTGGCCATAATGTTTTATAAATACATAAATTTGTATACGCACAGTAAAAGATTCATTCATGATATATATTGATCTCACCTGATCAGAAGGCCCTTCCAGTAATTTGATGTAAGGGTCAGATGGTGAAAGGAGAAAGGGGGGTGTACCTGCAAAGCACTTCAATGCTTAAGTCAGAAGAGGTACAATGTAGTATGGTTAATTCAAATGAGTGAGAATACTTGACCCTTTACTGAAAAAGGGTATTTATAATGTGCCCCCAGCGCTGGGCCAAGGTCCCTCTGGGCTTAGACCAGCTAGGCCCAAGGAGGAACTGCCAAGGAACGCGTAAGAAGCGTGAAGACCTAGCTAAAAGGTCTGATCCTTGGTCCAACTGCCCCTATCTTTCAGGAGATAATAAAAGGCAGTTGGGTGACGTGGTAAGTGAGCTGGCAGATGTGCTCTCTGCCCGTCCTTAGTAGATGCCCGTCGCATAAGCAGCTGGTTTGACCAAGAGGTTCCCTGCTCGAGTATATGGGCCTTTGTTCGACATGTTGGGTCGTGGCCCTATACATTCTTGAGGCCCAGTCCAGAACAGGAGCCCCCCAAGTCGAGTCTCCGGGTCGGAATGATGACTTGTAATTCAGTCGGGCACAGGCGTCAAGGAAAAAGGAGCGGGCATATGGTCGGGTCAACATGATGTTTACAGAACTGATTGTAGTATCCTTTTCCGCCGGGCACCTGACGCTCCAACAGTGAAGAAGCTAAAAGTCCTCGACTGGTACTTGATATTTTCAAGGAAGTCGAAGATGCCTTACGAGGTCGAGGATGTTTCGCAGAGTCGGGGAGGCGTATAGTTGCCCGGCCTCGTTCCAAATTCTTTATGGATTAACGTGTTTCAGCATTAATGGTGCGTCGCTTCGTTTAGTGTGCAAACGGCGGCGTAGGCAGTAGGAAATGATGGCCTGGCGCGTCAATCCACACGCCCGTGACTATAAAAAGGGGTTGAGTGATTTCATTTACACTTTTTCGCTCAGACGTTCACCGGAAGCTCTGAAGAAATTTCTCGTCTCCGCCCGTCACACTACCTGAACCACCGTTGTTTGCTCGAGCGCCGCCATGTCCTTTTGAATCTTCACTATGTCAGGTGCTGTTTTTGCCTTCTAAATCCTCTATTTTCCATGTTTTTCTGCGTTAATAGCTGTGAATGCATGTTTCATATGTATAGAATGATTAGATTTAACTTAGAAATAGTTAAATAGGCTGTAGATGTGAAAAATAGGGTTAGGATTAGACTGTCCCGGGCAGAAATTTCATGTGTATGTGAATGTGTCGGGCAAAAATTTCATAAGCATGTATGAGATTTTCGCCCGGGGCAAAAGAACGTTCCCGTGTATATTATTGCCTCGAACACGTGCAGAATTTCTCAACTGGGCCTGGTGTCATTGGTTAGAGATTTGCATTGGTGCCCGTGAACGTCGCCCATACGCCCTTTCACTTGACCTGCGGTGGAAGGGTGGATTTGATATGACGTATAATTCACTCTTTCTGTCTGCGTTTCAGGTGCAACCGGGCGTCTACAAACGAGAGGAGAAGAAACCGGGCCGCGGCCCGTGGATGCGGACATTGCGCGTTTGTCTGTCGAGGAAGGGAATGCCAGAGGTGGTACTGAGCACGTCTCATCATCCGGGCAAAATGACCTATCTTGGGTTGCAGACGAACCCTTGGACGAGGAATCTTACTTTTGCGACGAGGCGACCCACGCTTATACCGTGGTGGAAAATCGAAGCCGTGAAGATCCCGAAAAATGGCAGTGTCATGCTCCCAAAGAGGCGGACCGGATATGTCACCGTTTCCCGGGGAAGCAGTTCGCCATGTATGAGTTCTCTTTCCGAGAGGCGGGGATTAAGCTGCCCTTCAATTCCTTCCAGATGTCTATCTTCAAGTGGCTCCGGCTGGCGCCGTCACAGTTACACCCCAATACCATTGCTTTTATGCGGGCGTATAAGTTGGTCTGCCGCTTCCTCAGTATTGGGTGTACCCGGGCCCTTTTCCTCCATATTTTCCATCTCCAGCGGTCCGGTCTTCGGGGGCATCACAGTTGGGTCTCCTTCATACAGCCCGTGCGGCTGTTCAAGACGTACGTGGATTCTGCCCGTCATTTTAAGGGGCGGTGGTATGTGGTGAGACCGATCACCCGTGCCGCCCTGCACTCTCTTTATTACTACAAACGAGATGCGGATGGGGAGGAGAAACTCATGTCAAAGATACCGTTGAGGTGGCAGCGCGACCATTTCGATCTCTCCACCAGCCACTATCGGATCAAGTTTTCGATGTTAGGTGTCGAGAATAGGCTCGCTTATAAGAAGCTGGTGGAGTACGTGCAGAGCTTCAACCTGGCGGTCTGGGCTGATCGAAAGGGTGTGCCTTATCTTGATGAGGCCGGGATGCCGATCTGCGAGCCTCGTCTTATCAATACCAAGGCATTGCTCGAGTGTAGAACCGAGGAGCAAGCCATGGAATTATTAAGTAGGTGTTTCTTTTATTCTTATGCTTTTTGTTTATGTTTTCGCCCGCTGACGTATATGTCCCCGTTTTGTAGGTGCTATGCCTTCTGCTCGCGATCGGGTTCTCAAGCTGGCTAACCAATCAGGTGCCCCAGACAGGGTTTCAAAGAAGAAGAAGGCTGCACCTCGTGTCCAGGAGGTAGCTGGTGACTCCGGGGCTGGGACCTCGAACACAGCATGTCCAGTGCTCTCCTCCCCTCCCCGTGCATCTATGATCGACATACCAGACAGTCCGCCTCCATCAATCTCCCCTCTCCACAAGCGGAAGCGCCCGGATGGGACACTCTTCAGGTCGACCTTAGCTGGGAACGGCAGTCCGGGTGGCCCTGAAAGTTACTTACTGCCCCCCTGCTATGTAGAGCAGGCTTTTTTCAAGACTGAGGACGCCATTGCTGTGCCTGCGCCCGAGGCGAAGACTATCTTGAACCAGGAGGCTGGTGTCCGGCGCAAGGAATTGGCTAGGGACTTGGCCTCCGTTATCAGGGTGATGGAAACGGCCATGGTCTTGACTGACACCTCTGTGTCCACTGCCTCCTTGGAAGATGCCATTCTGCAGGTCCGGTCTAAAAAAGACAAGCTGTCCAAGGACTTGTCGGATTATAAGGAGGAGCATCAGCTACAGGAGGGGCTGAAGAAAGAGTTAGACGAGGCCAAAGAGGAGCGAGACCTGCTGAAGGCGGCCAAGGCAAGTCTGGAGGAGCAAGCTGCTGGGCATCAGAAGGTGGCTGAGGAGAATGCTGGATTGCGTGCTCGTCTTGCTTTTTTCGAGGACAGGGTCCGTCCGTTGGCTGATGAAACTGAAGAAGAGCTTGCTCTTGGTTCCCGGGGTGAGTTGGTGGGGCACATTCGCTCCCTTAACCAGGACCTCGTAGCTGTCTTCAACGAGGGTTTTGATAACACCGTCGAGCAGCTGAGGATACTAAATCCAGAGTTGGTGACGGAGGGGTCAGCCCACAATTATTGTGTCCAGGATGGGGAGATTGTGTGCCCTTTCGAGGCTGAAGAAAAGCTGGGGGAAGATGAAGGAGAGGGAGAAAATGTTGAAGAGTAACTCCGGGTGGAGTCTTAGGATTTTTAATTTGCTTTGTTTATATGGCCTGCGTGCCTGTTTTGTATGGCCTGCGTGCCTATCTTGTATGAATATTGGCCTTCGGGCGTACTTATCTTTTGCTTTGCCCGTCTTCAATGAATGAATATTTCGTTTTTAATTGTTCATCTTGCTCGGTTTTTTATTTAGTTCATATCTTATATTTTGTGAACTGTTGTATGCTCGACCGTGTTTGTCTCGTTGGTTTAGGGAACCGACGAGGTGGCGGGCGTTGTGCCCGTTTGAGATCGAAACCGAGTTCGTTGTTCGGAACTCTGGCCCCGAGGCTTGGGCTTTCCCATCGCGAGCTGGGTGCCCTGCCGATCTTGGTACTGCGACGTTGATGCTCGATCAAGGTCCCAACCGTCGGGGAGGGTTGTGTTCGCGGGAGGGCGTGTTCGTCCTCGGGTCGCGCGGTTCCTCTGTAGTTTTGGAGGTGAAGAGCGTGGTCGTACCTCCCACGTCTCCCCGTGACATATTCAGCTGTAATATTGTCTAAGTTTCTCTGTGTTCCATGGTCGAGCAAGCTCTTCGCCTTGTAGGTTTTCTAAATAGTAGGCCCCGTTGCTCGTCTTGTCGCGAACACTGTAGGGGCCTTCCCATTTGGCGGCCAATTTACCCTCTCTTGGATTTTTTTGGTTTCTCCTGAGGACCAGGCTGCCCACCTGGAATTCTCTTTTTATGACCTTCGCGTCATGGCGCAAGGCTATTTTTTGTTTGAGGGATATTTCTCTAAGGGCTGCTTCGGAGCGGATCTCGTCGACGAGGTCCAGCTCGGCCCTGAGTGCCTCGTCGTTCATTTCTTCGTCTAGGGGTTCTTCTATGCGTCTCGTCGGTTCTCGTATTTCTATTGGGATGACTGCTTCGGTGCCGTATGTTAGTCGGAATGGGGTCTCCCCGGTTGTGGAGTGAGGTGTTGTGCGGTAAGCCCATAGGACGCTATGTAACTCCTCGACCCACACTCTCTTCGCCTCGCCGAGCCTGCGTTTTAGTCCGCGCAGGATTACCCTGTTGGCCGCTTCTGCTTGCCCGTTGGTTTGAGGGTGCTCAACAGATGTGAAATGTTGTTTAGTACCTAAGCTGGCCACAAAGTCTTAGAATCCCCCGTCCGTGAATTGCGTCCCGTTGTCCGTGATGAGGACCTGGGGCACGCCGAACCGAGCGAGGATATTTCGTTTAAAGAATCGAAGAATGTTCTGTGCTGTTATTTTAGCCAGCGCTTCTGCTTCGATCCATTTGGTAAAATAATCTACCCCTATGATAAGGTATTTATTCTGGTACGATCCGGTTACGAAAGTCCCGAGGATATCCATGCCCCACCATGCGAAGGGCCATGGAGAGGAGAGTGTTTTTAGTTCGTTCGGGGGCGCGAGGTGCATGTCGGCGTGTCGTTGGCCCTTGTCGCATTTTTTGACGTGTTCCTTGGAGTCGTGTTGCATAGTCGGCCAGTAGTAGCCTGCTCGAAGAGCCTTTCGTGCCAGTGATCGTCCACCGGGATGTTGGGCGTTGATTCCTCGGTGCATTTCCCCCAATATGTCGGGAACTTTCTCTTCCTCAACGCATTTGAGTAATGGGATGGAAAACCCCCTACGGTAGGTTTCCCCTCGAGGAGAACGTACGAGCATGCTCTACGTTTGGTGGTGGCCGCCTCTTTGGGGTCGGCGGGGAGCTCGCCCCTCGTGAGGTAATTATAGATGGGCGTCATCCAACAATGAGTATCCCCGATCACGTTGACCTCAAGTGGAGGAGGTGGCTTTTCGATACTAGGTCGAGGAAGGATTTCTTGGATTACTGATTTGTTTCCGCCCTTCTTTCTCGTGCTAGCTAACTTTGATAAGATGTCGGCCCGTGTGTTGTGCTCGCGAGGTACGTGTTGCACTTCCCACTTCTCGAACTTTGCGAGTCTTTCTTTGACCAAAGCTAAGTACTCGAAAATGTTGTCCTTCTTGGTCTGGTACTCTCCCCGTACTTGTGATGCCACGAGCTGGGAGTCTGTTGATATTTTTACCTCCTTTGCTCCTAGGTCTTCGGCCAATCTCAGACCGGCGATGAAAGCCTCGTATTCGGCTTGGTTGTTTGATGTCGGGAAAGCAAGTGCTAGTGAGACCTCGATCAGAATCCCGTCCTCATTCTCGAGGATGATTCTGGCTCCGCTGCCCGTCGTACTGGAGGCGCCATCGACGAAGATCGTCAATTTATGGGCGCCGTCTGTCGGTGTCGGGGTGTGGGTCATTTCCGCGACAAAGTAGGCCAGTGCTTGAGCCTTCAGGGCCTTCCTGTTCTCATATTGTATATCGAATTCGGAAAGTTCCAGTGACCATTTTAGCATTCTGCCGGCCATATCTGGTCGCCCGAGGAGTTGTTTGATTGGTTGGTCGGTTCTCACCTTGATCGTATGGGCGAGGAAGTAGTGGCGTAGCCTCCTTGCCGCATTTATGAGAGCCATTGCGACCTTTTCAATTTGTTGGTATCTGAGTTCGAGGCCTTGGAGCGCTTTGCTCATGAAATAGATGGGTTTTTGTCCTTCGTCAGTTTCCCTTATGAGGACGGCACTGACGGCTTCGATTGCCACAGACAGATACACGTATAAGGTCTTTCTTTCCAACGGTCGTGATAGGACCGGGGGCTCGGAGAGGACCTTCTTCAAATGGAGCAGTGCCCGTTCACATTCGTCTGTCCATTCGAAGTTGGCTTCCTTACGTAGGAGTCTGAAGAAAGGCAGCGCATGCTGGGCAGATTTGATGATGAAACGGGAGAGCGAGGCTAGCACCCCGTTGAGGGATTGGATTGATTTTTTGGTCTTCGGGGTTGGAAATTCCGAGAATGCTCAGCATTTGTCGGGGTCGGCCTCGATTCCCCTCTCGGTGAGGTAGAAACCCAGGAATTTTCCTGCCCGGACGCCGAACGTGCATTTTTCAGGGTTAAACCTCATTTTGCACTGTCTCGCCTGCTCGAAGACTTTGTAGAGGTGTCGAGCATGGTCGACCTCCTCGTGCGACTTAATGATCATGTCGTCCATGTATACCTCGAGTATATCCCCTATCTATCTCCTGAAGACTTTGTTCATCATGCGCTGGTATGTGGCCCCGGCGTTCTTCAGTCCGAAAGGCATTACGTTGTAGTAGTAATTGCCAGTCAGGGTCATGAACGCCGTGTGTCTCTTGTCTGTGTCCGACATAGGGATCTTATTATATCGTTATATGCATCCATGAAGGACAAGAGTCTGAAACCTGCAGAATTGTCAACGAGTTTATCTATGTTAGGGAGAGGGAAAGCATCTTTGGGGCAAGCCATATTAAGATCAGTATAATCAACACACATGTGCCATTTTCCATTATTTTTCTTAACGAGGACTACATTAGAGAGCCAGGTTGTGTACTGGGCTTCAGAAATAAAATTTGCCTCTAAGGGGTCTTTTACAGCTCGCTCGGCAGCCTCCGCTTTCTCGGGAGACTGCTTGCGCCTACGCTGTGCTATGGGCTTGATTGCTCGATCCAAAGCTAGTTGGTGGCACACGACCCCAGGATCTAGGCCGGGCATTTCTGCGGCGTTCCATGTGAAGAGGTCGGAGTTCTCCTTGAGGCACGTCGCGAGCTGCTCTCTTGTTTACTCGGGCAGTCCTTTGCCTATCCTTACTTTTCTTCCAGGGTCGTCGCCCAGAGGGTTGAGCTCGAATTCTCCATCTGGGATTGGCCGAAACGGGTGTTCGGGAGTCTGTTCCTCGGTGGGCTTCCAGTCTTCAGTTTCGTTCTGGCCAATGCAGCAATCGAGGTCGATGGCGTTGACGGTAGACGGGACCGCGGTCAGTTCAGCTAATGTCGGGCGGCCGAGGATGCAATTGTAGAGAGAGGGACACTCTATGAACAGGAATTGGATTTTGATTTCTCTGGCCGTCTCCTGCTCTCCGAAGGTGACGAGGAGCTCGACGTATCCCCACGGTTTTGTCGTGGCTCCGTTGAATCCTTGGAGATCGGATCCGACGTAGGGAGATAGGTTGGTTTTGTCTAATTTCAGAGTCTTGAAAAGGTGGACGTACATGATGTCCACCGAGCTGCCTTGATCGACCAGAATGCGTATGACGTCGAACTGGGCCATCTTGGCTCTAATCAATAGCGGGATGCCCGAATTTGGGGAGCCGCCAGGAAGCTCTTCCAAAAAGAAGGATATTGGGTTGGATTTGCCCCGATATTTTGTCAGTGTTGCCTTTTGCTCGGGTACGGTCAGAAGGAGCTCGTCGAACTTGCGTTTTACTGAAAGGGCGGAGGCCTCGCCGTTCATCCCTCCGCCCGATATGACAAGGGCAGTCGGGAAGTCTTCCCAGGGTCTGAGTGTTGCGATCCGGCCTTCGGGCAGTGTCTCGGGGAAGCAGAAATCCTCTGGACGTGATACGCAGAGGGCAACTTGATAAGGAGAGTCGTCGGGGGGTGTATCCTCCCGAGGTCTCTTCTTCTCCGACTCTTCGTGCTTGGAGGTTTCGTTCCTCCTAGTGTACTGTTTAAGATGCCCTTCTTGGATTAAGATCTCTATTGCATCTTTTAAGTGAACGCAGTCTTCAGTCACATGCCCGTGGCTTCTGTGGAACCTGCAGTATTTGGATTTGTCGGTGTGAGGCTTGGGTGCAGATGGTTTTGGGAAACTCACTCTGCCCTGTTTGAACTCGGAGTTTATGCATTCAGCGAGGATGCGCTCGCGGGGAGCTGTCAGTAAAGTATACTCGCTGTATCGGCCCGCGGGACCTCATCCTTCTCGAGGTTCGCGAGGTTTTTCTTCCCTTCGCTTGTCCCCGTTGCGACGGGGAATGTTCGGATCTTCTCGCTTGGGGTGATCGGTATCCCCAGTATTACGGCCGCTGCAAGCGTTGTGGGTCACCTGCTTTTCCTCGTATCTGATGTAGGCCTGAGCCTTATGTAGGAGGTCATTCAAGGTGCAGAGAGGCTCTATCCCAACGGCTCGACTGAGCTCGCTACCGGGCAAGAGTCCCCTCTCTAGGAGGTATTTCTTCATGTGTTCAGTGGTGTCCACCTCGACAGCCTCTTGGTTGAATCGTTCGATGTACGAGCGCAATGTTTCGTTTTTCTTTTGTATTATGGCTTCAAGGGTCGCTTCTGTCTTGGGATGGCGCCGGGAAGCTGTGAAATGCCTCGTGAACATGGATCTCATAACTCTCCAGGATGTGATGGATTCTGGGGCCAAGCTTTTGTACCAGGCCATGGCCCCTTTCCTGAGGGTCGTCGAGAACATCCTGCACTTGAGATGCCCGGTGATGTCATTGTGGTAGTCGAGCATTGCGTTGACGTTGTTGACGTGGTCGTCGGGGTCGGTAGTCCCGTCGTACACGGCCTGGTTAGGAGGTTTCTCCATGCCTTTGGGGAGCGGAGCTTCCATTATTGCTCGTGATAAGGGGCAGTGCAGGTCTTCTTCGTCGCTCCTTGGTGGAGAGAGCTCGTTGCGGTCGGGGCTACGATCGCGCCTCGGTGAGGTTCCCGATCGACCGGTATCACGGCGGGCGCGTGCCCTGCTGACGTTAGGCTCTGGGGAGCGACGTCCTCGTTTCTTTGTTGATTCTGGACGTTGTTGTGTCCTCCTCTCTTGTTGAGGTCGGACCTCCTGTCGATCAGCTTCTAGGGCCATGATTCTCTCGTGCTGCTGGTAGAGCATGAAGCTGACCTGGTTGAGGGCGTTCACCATCGCAATCATGGTGGCGTCTCCCTCGACGGGAACGTGGATGGGTTGAAACGCCTCAGTCCCCTGGTTTTGAACTTGAGGGGGATCCCCATTATTTTGGGGTTCAGGAGACGGGGTGGCCGAACGACCATCTCGGGCGTCTGCTTCGTGGTACTGCAGGCTGTCCTCCGTTGTGTAGTCGACGAGGGGACGACTGCGCTCATTGAGTTGTTCTCCGGACATGCTGGAAGGACGGTGTTTGAGCTTTGATCTTCTGTTGCGGAAGAAGGGGAAGCTAGTTTCCCACAGACGGCGCCACTGATCTCACCTGATCAGAAGGGTCTTCCAGTGATTTGATGTAAGGGTCAGATGGTGAAAGGAGAAAGGGGGGTGTACCTGCAAAACACTCCAATACTTAAGTCAGAAGAGGTACAGTGTAGTATGGTTAATTCAAATGAGTGAGAATACCTGACCCTTTACTGAAAAAGAGTATTTATAATGTGCCCCCAGCGCTGGGCCAAGGTCCCTCTGGGCTTAGACCAGCTAGGCCCAAGGAGGAACTGCCAAGGAACGCGTAAGAAGCGTGAAGACCTAGCTAAAAGGTCTGGTCCTTGGTCCAACTGACTCTATCTTTCAGGAGATAATAAAAGGCAGTTGGGTGACGTGGTAAGTGAGCTGACAGATGAGCTCTCTGCCCGTCCTTAGTGGATGTCCGTCGCATAAGCAGCTGGTTTGACTAAGAGGTGCCTTGCTCGAGTATATGGGCCTCTGCTCGACATATTGGGCCGTGACCCTATACATTCTTGAGGCCCAGTCCAGATCATATATAATTAATTACATAGTACTTATTTCTCATTATTTATAATCTACCGAAGCAATATTTTATCTATTTCATTTATAACATTAATGACTATAATTTAATACAAGTATGAGACGAAAATATTATGTATCATATCTTTGCATGTGATTTTTTTAAACGGAAAATGAAATTTCAATATGTGCTACAATGTAAACAATCAGGGATGTTGCTATTGTAGTGCCTTTTGCGTCTGTCGTCACATATTTACATATTCATTTTAATTTTCATGTATATCTATCATAATGATTTATTAGAATTATATATTAAAGTAGAAATTTGTTAATCACTAAAGTGATTAAATTTACTAGTATTTATAATTCCAAAATTACACGTTTGAATTATGATTTAAATGATATGTGAATAATATATTTGTGAACAATGATACCTATTGTTATAAGGCATATAAATATCATTCGAAAATAGATTCGAAAAAAATATGGATCTGAAAAGAATATAACATATCAGGGAATGATAAATTGCATGTCAATGCATTCTAAATTGTCATATAATTAATAGAATTCATTCGAAGAAAATCGATATTTTTCCATATGAGGTATGGAAAGGTAGATCACCAAATATCGATTATTTTAGAATGAGAAAGTGTGTAGCTAATTATAAGAACTAAGTTGACTCTTCGAGGGATCAAATGTGTTTTTGTAGGCTATGCACCTAACGATAAATCATATAGACTTTTGAACTTAGAGTCTAATGTAATTATTTAATTATGAGATGATAAATTCTTTAGAACCTTATCACGAAGGATAAAAAAATTCAAGATTCTCACAAATAAAGAACCTTGTGAGGAAGGTTCTCCACGGATTGTTGAAACACAACTCGAAAGTTCGTGACTAATAAAGAATCTTGTGAGGAAGATTCTTCATGGATTGTTGGAAAACAACTCGAACTTAGAATAAGTAAGAAATTCTGAAAGACTTAGGATCAAGGACCAAACAAAATTGACAATCGATTTCTTTTATATGGTAGAAGGATATAATGAGAATTTTGTTCGTAAGGTTCCTAATCTTCAAGTGGAAGACGATCCTAAGAATTATAAGGAAATAATAACTTCGAGGGACTCCTCTTGTTTAGAAGTAAGTATTATAATGTGATGGTACACTAAACACCTACAAGTCTAGATTAGTGACGACCAAGGATTTTTTAAACAAAAAGAAGATGTTTATCATTTTGACACATATACACTAGTAACAGGCACAACGAAAATTAGAGTATCGTTTGCATTAGCTTCTTTGCATGGCCATATAGTTCTTCAAATGAGTGTCAAAATAACATTCTTAAATAGAGATCTCGGTGAGGATATTTATATGGAGCAACTGGAAGGATTATTGTAATAAACAAATGGTGTGCAAGCTTGTCAAATCCTTGTATGGATTAAAACAAGCATCGAAAAATGACATCAAAAGTTTGACTCTGTCATTGTAAGATTCACCAATTAAGGGGAGACACACAACTTAGTGGAGACTTTTCAATCATTATCAAAACACTAATTCAAAGAGTTTGTCATCATCAAAAGAGGGAGATTGAGAAGAATATATCATATATCTAGTTCAATTTTGATAAAGACAAAGACTAGCAAATTAGAAAAGGTTCAAAAATGTCATGCACATCAATGATGAAGTTGACCAAGAAGATTTAGCATAGAAATTCAAGTGAAGATTCGAGACAAGTTAACATAACTAAGGTGCACATTTCAATTTATACTATATTGTTTTAAATTGTTCATATTTTCATCTCTCACTTCATCTAAAATCTTCTTGCATCATCATGAATGATTATCTAAAAACATTCTTCATCTAATTCGTGTTACAAGTGTTTGTACACAAAGTTGTGTGAGAATGTTGTGATATTCATTTGTCTCTATGATTATATGATTGACCATTAACAGCGAGATGAATAGAATTTTAGAAATGAAGATGTTTCTAACTTCCGCATAGATGAATGATCTTGGACTAGTTGACACACTTTTGGTGATAAAAACAAAACAAAATAGTGGGGGTTATGAACTTAGTCAAGCACACTATGCTGAGATAGATCTTGATTAGTTCAAACACTTACACTTTAAGGAAGTGATCACTGTATTTGTTTCTAGTGTCAAACTTCAAAAGGATGATGGAATAATTGTGGCTCAATTGGATATGCAAGTATATGCAATGTACTATAACCGACATAATATTTATAATTAGTAAAATGAGTAGATTTTACTAGCAATCCAAATGGTGAGCACTAGAAGGCCATCATTAGAATTTTCGGCTATCTTATGAAAATAAAACAAAATAAAAATCTTGATCTACATTATGGTAGATTTTCTGCCATATTAGAAAGATATATCAAGTCGAGTTGGATATCAAGTGTTTAATATCATAAATTTGTATTTGGATGGATATTTACACTAGTTGAGGGTGAAATTTTTTGGGAGAGCAAGAAACAAATGTGGATCACTCTCTCAACCATAGAATCATAGTTTGAGACTCTTGCTTCTGTTTGTGAATAAACAAAATGTTTGAGAGACCTTCTGTTGGAAGTTTCATTGACTAAAGACAATGTTTCAAAGTGTTAATATATTGTAGTAGTCAAACCACTTTAACTAAAGCATGTAAAAAATGTATAACAGAAAGTCTAGGCAAGCAGGACTTAGACATTCTTTCATGAGAAAATTGATTAAGGATGTAATCATTTACACATATATGATCGAGCTATAATTTGTTTGATCCATTTACTAAGCCAGTAGCTAGAGACTTAGTAAAAATAACCTCGAGAGGTATGAGGTTGAAACTCCTTTAGTAAGAGTTCCGACAACAGTGGCAACCCAATCTTACGTTAACAGAACATTAACCTCAAGATTCAATTGGTAACAACAAGTCGTTGATTTGGATGGTTGTCTAACATTTTGTGATAATGTTGACTTGAAAATAAGGGTTGAGTTTTCTTTTAAACTCTTAATGAAGTTCAATACCGAGGGTACGTGTCTCATGGAAAAAGATACAATATGAACTTCACCTATGTGAATTTCGAGATGGTGTCGTCTCAAAGTGAGGGTTGGAGTTTCTCTCATGAAAAATTCATAAAACAGGATAGCATAAATAAGTGCTAAGCGAGATATGTAGAGGAAGAACCTTTAAAGAGTGTGTGTAAGGTAATGTCGGTCTAATCATATGGATTAATGGTTTTAAAGCATTGCTACCTAACATTCCGATTAAACTTTGCATTGTCCTCGCTAAAGTTAAGTTTTAAATCGAAAGATACCTAACTGTATTAACACTCTTTATACTTTATTTCTGGAATTAGACTTGTCATTATTAGAAAAAGTGAGAGATTGTTGGAAATTAATGGACAATTAATACCCACGGTGTGTTCAAATATAACAAAGTTAAAGAGGATATAAGTACCTCATAGACAAAAGTAGAATCTGCCTTCAAATCTGTCTGAAGGAATTTTTGTCAGTTTTTGCACTAAACATCCGCCAGTGGAATTTGCCTTCAAATCTGTCTGAAGGAATTTTTGTCAATTTTTGCACTAAACATCCACCATTGGAAGTTGTGGTTAAAATTGTCTCGGGCTACTGGAAGTTTGAATTTCAAATTCAAAATAACAACACTTCGTGAAATGTTGTTTTGGAATGAATATAGGTTATGCTTGTAAACAATGCAATTTTTGGTTAAAATGTGTTGTTTCATCAAGCAACCTTGTGAAACAACACATGTATGACCTATAAATATCTCATTTCGGAATTCAGAAAACAATCTCATATCGGAAATCCTCGTGTACAAATTCCAAACACTATTCGCTACATAATCAAGTTTTCGTCGATCTTGTGCAAACTCGATAAAAACTTGAATTATCTTGGGTATTCCTGTGTTCCAACTCTAAGACGTTTTTTAGAGTGCTTGAAATACTTTTAATGAAAGTGATTTCGTTCACGATTCTAGCATCGGTACAATTCATTTGATTTATATTAAATTTCTAACAATCTCACATAAACTAATGATATACTTAAAAAAAAATCATATTAAGTATATTCTCAAAAATTAATATTTTAAATTTATTAAATAATTAATATATTTGATATATTATATAATCTAGGTATATTGATTTTTCAATAAACTTAAAACATAAATTTTCTCTTGTAAATAAGACATAATATATTATATTTAGGAAAACAATATTTATTAGAATATGAAAACATCTAAATTAAGTAAATTGAAGAATAACCGTCTCACAAAATTACAATAGCTATTATTACTGACACTCATTGCATTTACAGTGGTTAATTCTTAATACTATCACTTAGAGTTTATCTTTTTAATTTTTACGAGTTAGTTATGCTGAGCTAGAATACTAATTAATCTAATTAATCTGTTACAAACTTCTTATTCTAGAACCTTCTTCTACCTCTATTTCATTAACGAGTCTCTTCAAAAATTTAAAACATGAAAACTAAAGCAAATAGTATTTCTTCTTGTTTACAAACGTTTAAAATTCTGTTAGAGTTTGTGATAACAAACCACTGAGTTAGTTATATAAATAGTAATGCATGTGAGTCTTTTACAAACATTAGAGCAAAAATTTTGGAGTTGAAATCCAGAGAGAGAGAGAGAAACCATGTGCCGCACATTAGAAAAAACCGATTCAACTGCCTCTTCTTCTTCTTCTTCCAGTATAGAAACTGAGCTTCGTCCATTGCAGGTCACTCATTCATCTTCTTCTTCTTCTTCTCTCTAAATGCAATGTATGTTCATACGAACTTCGCATAAAGCATTTGAACCCACACTAGACTAGCTTTTGATCTTACATGAAAAATACTCTTTGCGCTATCCATTTTAGCATGTTCGTTACCAGAATGCAATGCATGTTCGTGAGATTTTATCATTTTTGTTACCAGAATGCAATGCATGTTCATGCGATTTTAGCATGTTCGTTACCATAAATCAAATTTTACTTGTTTGAACAAACACTAGAGTAGCTTTTGATTTTCATTATTCTATCGATCTAAAGAAAACACTGTTTGTTTGTGCTATTCTCTATAGTCATTTATTGCATTTTAATTTCCTCTCTTCAATGCTAGGTTATAACAATAGAACATATTTAAACCAATTCTATACCTATCACAGTTTAATATCTATTTTGTAATTGTGATTATTCAGTTTTAACTTACTTCAAACAATTCCGTCACTTAGATCTTACTTATTGAGTTTCATATCTATGTTAAGAAATCTTCAGAATAATTTTGGCTATGTATAAAGATTTGAGGATCATATGTTAACTCAAAAGTTTTATATCTTATTTGCAGCATACTTATATCCTTCAATTCAGTGGTGCAACAAGTGCAAATGGATCTTTTGAACCAACTGGACATGGATTTTCTGGAGATGCTGGTGCATCAACATCAACTGGACATGGATTTTCTGGAGATGCCGGTGCATCAACATCAACAGGAGATGCTGCTGCTTCAACATCAAGTGGAGATTCTAGTGGAAATGGATTCTATGGACCAGCTGGTGCAGCAGCTATCATGCTTGTAAAAGATGTTGATGACCCTGATGAACATGCACTTGTGGTATCAAATTCAATTCAATGTTATATTATTTAGCTACAACATGAAGCTTGATCTCATTATTTTCTTTTCTCTGTAGCTGCATCGATTTCGCCAAGGGCTGGGAAATGAAACAATTAATGTTGCTCACTATTGCGGATTAATTTTAGGACTGACCGAATCAATTAAGAAAGGATATACAAAGGTCACTGTCCAAGGAAACTCCGAACTTGTTGTCAATCAGGTTAGTTCTTGTATATAGTATATCCATTATCGGTATATAGCAAAGACAGAGAGAGAGAGAGAGAGAGATTTCATTACTTAAATTTAAAACTAATCCAATTAGGTTCATATTCTTCCTAATTGGTTTTTATATTGTTACAATGTGCTTTTTATTCATATTTCATTTCTAAACAATAGTTTCAAGGTTTGTGGAAAATCAACGACCCGGAACTAAAGATCTTATATGATGAGGCTGTGGAGCTTAGTAAAAGCTTTGACCAATTTTCCATCTATCAAATTGATGAGGTATTTATTTACTATACTAATTTGGTCTGACATGCTTAAGTCTCTCTGTCTCAATTGAGTATTGATTTGTGAAGTTGAAAACAGTTACTTTAGTACTAGTATTTCAGAATTATTTTGATCATAACTTTGGCTTTGATTTTTCAATTGTCATTTTTGCCTCACTGTTAACAAATAGCATGTTTTTTGTTTTAATGTTTAAAGAACTTAAGCAGTGCAGTTGATGATGAAGCAGTCCGGGCCATTTCTCTTCCAGGTTAAACCTCAACTTTTTTTGGCTGTTTCAATTAATGTTTGATTATTTGATTCCTGATAATTGAGAATTCTATTGAATTGCCCCCAAAAAGTCTTTGGTTTTCTATTTCAATTGATATGTATTCCTAATTGGATAATTCTTTGAGAAGTAATATTGTGACCAATCTGTTACGTTTGCCACAAGATTTTATATTCATATATGTATTTGGTAGGGGAACATAAAGTTTAATGGATCTTAAACTTTTTGTAGATGGTCAAGTTGAAGAAGAGCCACAATCACCTACTGAATGATGATCTGGCAGCATGCCGTATCGAAAGCTATTCGCATCATTACAATCAGCTCATGTGACTTTCTAGCAAATTTAGCATATGACAATGGCCAAATACTTGTAATATTGTCAATTTGAACATGTCTTGTTGTGTACTTGTCCACCATTAACAGTTTAAGGAATTTAGAGTGTTGCTGTGATGTTGGGATTTTATGTGCATACTTTTGAATCTCTATTTTCTAAGTTCATCTTTAGAACTCTTTGTTATGTCATACTCATGATGACCACCTTGACTGAAGGTGTTTGATATCAGGATACCAAAAAAAACTTCATTTTGATACAATATAATCTTCCTTATATTTTGATTAAAATTTTCACAATTAAACTGTACTTAAACGGGTCTCATAAATCTTTGTCATTGTTAAACTTTGTTTCCATCCAAAATCCAATCCCTGTTGCCAAACTCTTAAGATGTGAAATGAACATTTACACGACTGATTAATTGGATGTGTGGCTACTAAGTAAGACAAATAAGACATGAAGATACAACAAAACTTTGAATTATACCATTAGAAAGTTGAAATTGTAATTATCCCTTAGAATTTGAAATTGGAAATTGTAATTATAACACTTACCATACATGCACATGAAGAAAAAGGAGGTAGTCAAGCTAAAATGATGGTACTGTAATAACCTTTGCATGTTAATCGCTCTACAAAGAATATGATATAAATACCTTTTGCTACAACTCTAATTTCTTCTAGGTCATCAGTTGGACTCATACTTCATTTTTTTTTTTAAGTTTTAATGTAATTAATTTCTCAAATTATTTTTCAGATACTGTGTTTATTGTCAAAAGAAAATATATAATTAATTTCATTGCTATAAAAATATATAAAAATTAATGATTTTTTTTTTATAAATTCTTTATTTATTTGTAAAATATAATTATTAAATCCTTTATACAAGCCTTATTTATGAACCTAGTGATGCTCTTTGGCCTAAAGAATATTGGTGCAATATACCATAGGGTAATGAACATTATGTTTAATGATATGATCAAAACCTTTATGCAGGTCTATATTGATATATTTATTAAAGGGTTAATGAAGTTTTTGGTACGCCTAAATATCTCAATTTCACTTTTAGTCTTATTAAAAATTTCTCTTAAAGAATGATCCTCATAAATTTTTTAATCTTAACTTTTAGTCCCTCCCGCCAAAATTGTTGCTAAAATCGTCACTAATTTCATCGCTAAGTAAAAAACCGTCACTAAAACTAGCTAAACTCGTCGCTAATTATGTCTCTAAGTTATAAAAACTGTTACTAATTGGCAGGAGGGACCAAAAGTTAAAATTAAAAATTTTATGAAGATCATTCTTTGAAGGAAATTTTTGGAGGAACTAAAAGTGAAATATGAGATATTTAGAAGGACCAAAAACTTCATTAACCCTTTATTAAATCCCCGTCGAAAAAGGACTATTTAGATCACATTCAATAGTCATTCGAAAGAATGAAGAAATATACACTAAAAGTGAATCCATTAAAGTGTGTTTTGGTGTTAATAGAGACAATTTTCTTGGCTTTGTGGTTCATAAAAATGGCATAGGGATTCATCAAAACAAGACAAAGGCAACATTCAATACAAGTTCTCTATCGAATAAGAAACAACTTTAGTCTTTATTGGAAAAGATTAATTTTCTAAGGAGTTTTTTTCCTTCAAATCTAAGTGGAAACAAAGGTCTTTTTGTCACTATTGTGTTTAAAGAAAGAAGAATGATTTAAATGGGAACCATAACATCAACAAGCTTTTGATTAAATTAAGATTTATTTGATGAACCCTCGTATCTTGTTACCTCCTATGAGAAACAGGTCCATGAAATTGTACATTTAAGCATTTGAATTAACAATAGGAATTATGTTAGCTCAAGAGGATGATTGCGTTGAAAGAGCCATTTATTACCTTAATCAAACACTAAATGATGCAGATACTAGGTATAACCCAATAGAGAAGTTATGTCTTTCCTTGTGTTGCTTATGTACTAAGTTGAAATATTATATAAAGCTTATTGTTGTCTTTGTTTATTTCCATTTTGATGTTATTAAGTATATGTTGTTGAAACATATTTTATATAGTCGAATTGGGAAGCAAACTTTAGCTTTGACTGAATACTCTTTAACATATGTATTTGCTTGTATTTCTTATGTACTAAGTTGAAATATTATATAAAGCCTAATGATTTCTTTGTTTATTCTCATTTTAATGTTATTAAGCAGATGTTGTTGAAACCTATTTTACATAGGCGAATTGGGAAGTGAGCTTTAACTTTGACTGAATACTCTTTAACATATACACCTTTAAAAGATATGAAAGGCAAAGTTGTTGTTTTTATTGTGGATCATGCAATAATATAAGTGACACAAGAATATATTGGTATGAAACCTTGGAAATTATACTTTGACAATTAATAGTAGCAATTTGAAGCGGTTCAAGCGCCGAAGACGCGTGGAAACAAATCAGAAGATGAAGGCCCGTGAAGCAGTGCACATGTCAAGTGCTTAGAAACTAGTTGTTGTTGGCAGTTGAGAATGCACTAGTATATAAGCACATATCGAGTATGTAATGGGGATTCACATTTCATTATATTTTCTTTAGAATTCACACATCCGAGTCACAGATAAAAATTTGTGAAAAATGTATGAATTTGTGTTCCGCTATTAGTTCAAGCATTTCTATCTAATTGCTTTATTGTTATATGTTTCTATATTTGCTTTATCTGTTGAAGCGTTTTTTTATTTACTTATTTGAAAAACCTTTTCACCTAATACACTTTCTCAAACATTTAACATAAATCTCCTTTAGGATTTTTCGAGTTTGATCCTGCCAGTGAATTAAAACTTGTAATTGTTTACTGTTGAAAATCAGTTACAGATCAATTAGTATTGATTTGCATTCAATTAGTCATAAGTGTAAATTATGTTATTACCTATTGTGTATACCTATTTTTGCATATAAATATACAACATGTGTTATCATATTTGACACCCAGAAATACAATCACAACATGGTATCTAGAGCTAGTTAGCCCAGTGTCTTCCAAAATATTCTTTTTCGTTTCCACAAAATATCTGACCATTAACGCCACTACACGAGCGAACAACCGCTCCCGAAGAATTTTCTAGCAAAGTAACCATTTTACCGACATCATCTCCTTCCAATCGACGGGTACCCAAAATTGCCGTCATGATCTCTATGCAATGTGTTATGGTTTTCCATAGCAACTAATCTCCAAGCACAATACCAAGCATTTACCACTTGCTATGAGG
The DNA here is from genome assembly GCA_963966055.1 of Lathyrus aphaca. Classification (NCBI taxonomy): domain Eukaryota; kingdom Viridiplantae; phylum Streptophyta; class Magnoliopsida; order Fabales; family Fabaceae; genus Lathyrus; species Lathyrus aphaca. Next base: position 25,942,014 of record OZ014521.1, on the reverse strand, counting down.
TTTGGGAAAAGGCTAAGAAAGTGTTCTCCAATGATATCCACAATTTTTATAGTATCATCGCCAAACTCAACTCTTTGAAATTGGAGAATATGGATATGCAAGCATATATGAGTAAACTTGATGGGTTTAAAGGAAAATTTCATAACCCTCACGCCTTTTACCAAAGAACCAAAAACTTATGTTGAACAACAAAGTAAGTATTTCATGATCGTGGCACTTGTCAGAATACCATCAGAGCTTGATTTTGTCCAGAACCAAATTTTATCAAGATCCAATGTTCTTAACTATGAACCAGTTAGTGAACAACTGTTGCATTTGGATACACCTCACGCCTTTGGACCGGTCTCCATTCCATCTCCCACTGAATCATTTATTATTGCTTCCCACTATCATGGTTGTTGTGGACGAATCGTAGGACGGGTGGACAATGTCATGATATTCGTTGTAAGTATTACAATCGTTACTGTCACAATGAAGTTGATTGACATAAAAAGGAAAGAGAACAAAAACGACAACCACGGGTCACTACCGCCGCTCAACCAGACAATACTAAAGATATTATTATTCCCGCCACTGATTATAATGATTTTCTCCAATTCAAAGCAGCCCATCAACCATTATCATCTATCGTTGTTGCTCAATCAGGTAATCCTCTAGCCTTTGTATCTACATCTTCTCTTGATCCTTAGGTCCTTGAATCTGTTGTCTTTGATCATATGATTGGTAATAAATCCCTTTTATCTCACTTGTCCTATATTCTGATTCTTTGCCTTCTGTCACTATGGTTGTTGGTTCTAAAATCAAAGCTCAAGGTCTTGGTCAGGAACTCCCATCCAAACCTGTCTTTAGAGTCTTTTCTTTACATTTCTGGTTGTCCTTTTAATCTGATATATGTTCACAAGCTTACTTGTACTCTTGATTGTTTAGTCATTTTTAATGATAATTTTTTTATGTCCAAGATCGACGTACATGACGATTGGAGAAGGGAGTGAATCTAGAGGATTATATCATTTATCTTCATTGGTGGCATGTGGTTCGATTGTTTCTCAAGACTTTACACATCAACGTTTGGGTCACCCCAGTCTTAATAAAATGTGTCTTTTAGTTCTTGGTTTTTCTGAGCTTTCATCTTTTGAGTGTCATTCGTGTCAATTAGACAAACATACTCGTAACACTTACTCTCATATTTGGGGTCTTAGTCGTGTGAAGTCTACCATAGGATATTACTATTTTTTAACTTTCATCGAAGATTTCTCACGATGTACTTGGTTATTTCTAATGAAAAATCATTAAGATGTTTTCCTTATATTCCAAGAGTTTTATGCTGAAATTAAAAACTAGTTTAACACTTCCGTTAAAATTTTACGCACATACTTGTGAATATATGTCATCCCAGTTTTAATATTTTTTAACATCACAGGGAATTATTCACCAATCATCATGTGCTTATACACCACAACAGAACTGTATTGTTGAACGAAAGAATCGTCATTTAATTGAAACCTCTCAGTCTATTTTACTTCACCACAATGTTCGTTTTTGGGTGATGCTCTCCTCACAGCCCGTCACCTTATCAATTGAATGCCTTCATCAATCTTTCAAGATCAGATTTCATACTCTATCTTGAATCCACAACATGGCCTCTACCTCATTTTGCTTCGCGTCTTTGGTTACACATGTTTTGTTATCTCTAAAATGTATTTTTCTAGGCTACTCATATATACAAAAAAGATATCATTGTTTTTATCCTCAACTTCAACGTACATTGTTTCCTCTGATGTTACATTCTTTGAAGGTTCCCCATTTTCTCTACCTTTGTGTCACCCGATGAGACTTGTAACTTAGGTGCTCAAGATGTCCCTTCTGTCATCCCCACACCCATTAAACCTTCATTGCAGGTCTACCAGTGACTGACACTCCATCCATCGGAAGTTAGAGATGATATTAATCCACCAGCACCACCTCCTGCTCCAAATGTTCCTCCAGCAACGTCACCTGAACTTGACCTCCCAATAGAATTACGAAAAGATATTTGATTTCATACTCCAAATCATAAATATGTCTGTGTTTTAAATTATGATCGTTTTTCTACTTCTTATGTGTCTGCTTTGGATTCAGTGTCTATTCCTAAGTCTACAGGTGAGGATATGACTGATCCTAATTGGCGTCAGACGATGGTGGAAGAAATGGCTGCATTGCATTCAAATAACACTTAGAATATTGTTACTTTACATTCCAAAAAAAAAATACATTGAGTATTGTTCCGGCTCGGCCCAATCCTTCTTATTGGGCCAGAAAGATTGATCCATTCACTTCGGTCGACGTCGAGCACAATCATGAAAAGTGGTCCTCAGTCGACCACCAACGATCCGGACCTGAGGAGATCCTCTAACGGCTAATATTAACCGTTTCCTATCTTCACGGACCCCTCGATCCGCTCTGCACCTAACGAATCAATAGTATTCTAGCCAGTCTCTTATAAAAACCCTCTCATTTGAGAGGGACAGGTATTCATTTTTCAATCCTAACACTAGTACTTGCTCACTCTCGCTCGGATACTTACTTTAGCATCGGAGTGCCTTGCAGGTACACCCCTTTTTCTTCCTCAAACGACCACGTCCGTCCGCTCTCGAGACCAGCCGCATCGGATCCTGATCTCCAGGTACGATCAGGTGGCGCCGTCTGTGGGAAAATCTAACTTCCCCGTTCTTCTTTCAAGATCCTCAAAGAACAAAAGTTTTAACAAGATCCATGGCTGCTCGGGACAACCAGGAAAATCGATCGAATGATGGCATGATTCTCACGCAACATGAGAGCAACGTCCAACTTCCCCTACATGATGATATCGTGCACGACCAACCAGAAGGGAAGGCAGCATCACCTTCACCCGATCGCGACCAACCCTTGGAGAGTCGCCCGGAAACTCTTTTTCCTTCGACTCCTTCGGGGTCAGATTTCGCAGCGTTGGCCGAAATCCTAAATCAAACAAACTTGTTACTCCTCGCTCATGGTGAAAAGATCGCCCGACTTGAGGATAACTCTCGTCGACCTCATTCTTCCAAGAGACCTCAAGGGGAGCACACTCTGTCTCCTCCGAAGAAAAGGAGAGGAAACACCGACGAATCAACAGGCAACAAACGCTTTCGTCAGTCATCTCCACGACCCTCTCCTAAAAGAAAATCAAGAAGGAGCAGATCAAGATCCGCTTCCCCTCGAAGAACAAAGAAACGCGATCACAGATCATCACTTGTTTCCAGTGACGACGAAGACGCTCGGGGTCCCTTATCCTCTGAAATTATGGCGGCCAAACTCCCAAGAGGCTTGGAGAAACCTCCTCCTTTAGGTTCATACGACGGGACTACCGACCCAGACGAACACATCGAGAACATCGATGCCTTGCTCGACTATCGGGGTGTTCGGGGAGCATTTAAATGTCGGCTCTTTCCCACGACGCTGAGGAAAAGGGCGATGACGTGGTACAAAAGCCTTGAGGCTGAATCCATCACATCGTGGAAACAACTTGGACGCACGTTCTCTAGGCACTTTACTGCATCAAGACGACACCCTAAGACAGAGGCTTCGCTCGAAGCAATAATCCAGGGGAGAGACGAACCTTTACGAACTTACATCGAAAGGTTCAATAAAGAGGCAGTTCAAGTATCCACGACCGACGACATGAAAAAGTATCTGCTGGAACGAGGGTTGTGCCCCTCGACCGATTTCCATCGGGCGGTCGGTATTGAAACCCCGGCCACTTTTGACGCGTTCTTGCTAAAATCCCAAGCTTACATCCAATATGAAGAAAAGCAAGCGGCCAGTTCAGTAAGAGACGCTCGACGCCGTGAAGAAGCCAAACCACACCGAGTCGATGAACCCTCGACATCTCGTCGGGGAGGAGACAAAAGAAAGGACGAACGCTCCCGTGAACCGCGGGAACACCGGGGACCTATCGGTCGTTTCCACGAATACACGCCCCTCCTAGCCTCCAGGGAGAAAATTTTGTCTGAATGCGCTAATTCGGAATTCAAACAGGCGGGAGTACGTTTTCCGAGGCAACAGCCTAGCAAGCCCGACACAGATAAAACGAAATACTGCAGGAGTCATGGGCATAACACAGAGGATTGCATCCACCTCAAGGATGCGATCGAAATCCTCATCAAAGACGGGCACCTGAAACAGTTCACAAAGTCCATAGATAATCCTCGACAGGATACACAAGAGACCCAGAAAATCGAAGAGGCCGTGCCCATCCCTGCGGACGCTAACATGCAAGTCGCCCTGAGCATTTATCGCCCGAAAGATTTCTTCTTACCAGACCACACCAAGGGCGCGGGATACCTCTCCTCCCACAGTCCATGGGAAGCTTTCCCTTCGGCGATGGTCATATCAGGAGGAGGCTTCAATAAAATCACGGTCGGTTCCGTAAAGAGAAAATTCGACCAGTTAATCGCCAAAGGGCCCGCGCAAAACGCCACTTTAGACCCCCCGAGGGAAGGTTCCATACCCCTCGTATTCTATCGAGAAGAGCTCCTGGGAGGAGCACCCAACGCCAGCATTCCTTTACTCATCCGAGCACGCATGGCGAACTTCGATGTAAGGAGGATATTGGTGGACCAAGGAAGTTCATGCGACATCATGTACTCCCAACTGTTTTCAACACTCCAACTGAACGAAACACATCTGACTCCATACGTCGGATCAGACCTGCAAGGTTTCAACGGAGCAGTATCCCGACCATGGGGTTATGTTGACCTGTTTGTCACTTTCGGGGCAAGCGAGACAGCCAGGACGGTTAGGGTCCAATTCCTTGTCGTGGATTGCCCGTCACTATACCAATGCATATTAGGACGACCAACTCTAGCCGAGTTGATAGCCGTGTCATCCACCGTCCACTTGAAGATGAAGTACTATACTACTTCGGGCAGAGTTGCCACATTGCACGGAGACGTCGACGCTGCCCGCAGATGTTTCGAGGCAGCATCAAAAGGCCTCAGATCGATATCATACCAACCAGTTTCCCCGACACTGGATCCACCAGATGTGCCCAAGGCCTTCCCTCAAGTCGATTCAATCGACTTAGATTGCAGGTTTTCAAACAGTAGCGAGAGCATCCAGAGACCAGCAGAGGCCTTAGCCCGACCAATACCAGACGGAGATTTCGAGCTAATTCCTTTGGGAGAAGATCCTGCCCGGTGCGTCAAGATTGGGGCACACATGCCCGAGTTAGTGAAGCGACAGTTGGAAGCTTGCCTCAAAGGGAACGCAGACTTGTTTGCATGGAGCGCCGCAGAAATGCCAGGGCTCGACCCCGAAACAGCTTGTCATCACCTCTCTATCGACCCAACACATAAAGCGGTCGCTCAACGAAGGAGAAAGCAGTCGAGCGAGAAGACTGAAGCTGCCGAATCTGCCGTTAAAGACCTCCTAGAGGCTAAATTTGTAACCGAGGCCAGGTATACGACCTGGCTCTCAAATGTTGTACTTGTGAAAAAATCTAGTGGAAAATGGAGGATGTGCGTTGATTATACCGATCTCAATCGGGCATGCCCGAAAGATGCATACCCTTTACCTAACATCGACAAGTTGGTCGACAACTCGTCCGGATACAAATTATTATCCTTCATGGACGCATACTCGGGGTACAATCAAATACCCATGGCCGTGTCTGACAAAAAATACACGGCCTTCATGACCGAGTCGGGCAATTATTTTTACAACGTTATGCCTTTCGGTCTAAAAAACGCGGGAGCAACGTATCAGCGCATGATGAATAAAGTTTTCCGAACCGAAATCGAAGACATGCTCGAAGTATACATGGACGACATGATCGTCAAATCTCAACGGGAAATGGACCACGCGTCCCATTTGCGAAATTTTTTCGACCAAGCACGAAAGTGCAAAATGCGTTTCAACCCTGAGAAATGCACCTTTGGTGTCCGAGCGGGAAAATTCCTCGGATTCTATTTGACCGAACGAGGCATTGAGGCAAATCCCGATAGGTGTCGAGCGTTCGCGGAGTTCCCAACTCCCACGTCAAAAAAGTCCATACAATCACTAAACGGGGTCATTACCTCCCTGGCCCGATTCGTGGCAAAATCTGCTCAACACGCTCTTCCCTTTTACAAGCTCCTCCGTAAAGAAGCAACGTTCGAGTGGACGGCAGAATGCGAGTTAGCACTATCCCACCTGAAAAAAGCATTAACTGAACCTCCAGTCTTATCCAGACCGGAGGAGGGGGAGACTCTATATCTCTACCTCGCGGTCGCGAACGAAGCAGTAAGCGCGGCCCTTGTGCGCGAACGACCCGAAGGGCAAAAACCCGTGTATTTCACGAGCAAAGCTCTCCACGGCCCAGAAGTTCGGTACCTTCAGATAGAAAAGGTCGCATTGGCCCTCCTTCTCGCAGCTAGAAGACTACGCCACTACTTCCTGGCTCACACCATCATCGTAAGGACCGATCAACCCATAAGACAGTTGCTCGGTCGACCAGACATGGCCGGCCGAATGTTAAAATGGTCACTAGAACTATCTGAATTCGACATCAAATTCGAAGGAAGACAAGCCCTCAAAGCTCAAGCACTCGCCGACTTCGTGGCTGAACTTACCTTCACCGAGCAAGACCCGCAAGCTTCGTCCAAGTGGGTTATTTTCGTAGACGGTGCATCTGGCCCAACGGGCAGTGGGGCCGGTATCATCCTGGAGAGCGAAGAAGGGAACATCATCGAAGTATCCTTGACTTTATCTTTCCCTACTTCTAATAACCAAGCGGAGTACGAAGCCTTCCTGGCAGGCATACGGCTCGCGAACGACCTGGAAGCAGAAGAAATCACAATTTGCACAGATTCCCAATGGGTCGCGAGCCAAGTCCGAGGATATTTCCAAGCCAGAAGTGATAGCATGGCCGAATATCTAGCCCTCGTAAAAGATGAAATAAAGCAGTTTAAGAGTGTGGAAGTCAAACACGTTCCACGAGAAAGCAACGCCCGCGCAGATATCCTGTCCAAACTGGCGAGCACTAAAAGGAAAGGAAACAACAAGTCCGTCATACAAAAACTGCTCCCCCAACCAAGTATCGGGCACTCATCACCCTGCATACACGTTAACCTAGTGGGCGACACGAATTGCTGGATGACCCCAGTGTTCAACTATCTAACTAAAGGAGAATTACCAACCGACCCGAAAGAGGCTAGTACCATACGACGGAGGGCATGCTCATACTCTTTAGTAGGCGGACGTATGTATCGTCGAGGATTCTCTACACCCCTCCTCAGATGCGTAGAAGAGGAAAACATTCTACACGTTCTAAGGGAAGTACACGAGGGAATCAATGCGCAGCACCCTGGCGGACGTTCGTTAGCTCGAAAAATTCTGAGGGCAGGATACTACTGGCCCACCCTACAACACGACGCAAAGGAACATGTAAGAAAATGCGATAAATGCCAACGACACGGAGACGTGCACGTAGCACCTCCATCTGAGCTAAAATCGTTATCATCACCCTGGCCGTTCGCATGGTGGGGAATGGACATTCTAGGACCCTTCGTCGTTGGGTCTGGTCAGAACAAATACTTAATTGTAGGCGTCGACTATTTCACCAAATGGATAGAAGCTGAGGCCCTGGCCAAAATCACTACACTCAATATACTTCGATTCTTTAAAAGAAACATCCTCGCTCGATTCGGAGTGCCCCTCGCCATTGTGACTGATAACGGGACCCAATTCACAGATAGACATTTCAAAGAATTCGTTGCGTCAATGGGAACAAAACAACACTTCGCTTCAGTCGAGCACCCTCAGACTAACGGGCAAGCAGAGGCCGTCAACAGGGTAATCCTGAGAGGTCTGAAACGAAGGTTGGACGAGCATAAAAAACACTGGGTCGAGGAGTTACACAGCGTACTATGGGCATATAGGACCACTCCCCATTCAACAACCGGAGAATCCCCATTTCGATTTGCATATGGGACCGAGGCGGTAATTCCAATAGAAATGCACGTCCGATCAAGACGCACGGAATTCCCCATGGAGCAAAATATTAATGATGAAGCTTTGAGAGATGAGCTCGACATGGTCGAAGAAATTCGGTCGGAAGCCACTCTTCGAGAAATTACTCTCAAACAAAAGATAGCCGCTCGATATGATTCCAAGGTCATCAGGCGAACGTTCGAGGTAGGCAGCCTTGTCCTTAGAAGAAACCACAGGGATCCCCGCGAGGGAAAACTAACGCCCAACTAGGAAGGCCCATATCGCATCCGGGCGAAAATCGAGAACGGCGCTTATTACTTAGAAAATTTACACGGGGAAGAACTCGCTCGGCCTTGGAACGTCGAGAAACTCAAGCAGTACTATAGTTAAATCAGTCACCTCGCTCAACTACCAAGCAAAGAGAAGAAGAGACTAACGAAAAACTGCGTGCCTAGGTACGAGCACGTCAGCCTAAATATAACAAAGCAAGCAAGACCTCTTTTCGAGCAAAAGGGAGACTTGTCGCACGAACGGATACTCAAACGAGTCTGGCGTCGCCTAAGTACCACGACCAGGTAGAACCCCAGCTCGCGATGGGACGTTCACGCCACGGAGCCCGGGCCATTATCTTGACTCGGGCACCGATCGAGGATAAAACCCTCCAAGACTGATTGGTTCCCCTAACCAACAGGTCGTCCATACCCCCCGTATCTATCCAATCGTTTCTAATTAATGCAAATACGAGCGTCAAACACTTAGTAAAAATAACAACAAATTATGTCCTCCGACGGACGCATGATTGCGAGCAAACAATATATATGCAACCGACCCCCAGGGTCAAACACTTAACATTTAAAAGAGATGCGGCAACAAAAGGCCGACTTGTTCGGAGTTACAAATAAAGGGGGCCACGCCCCCCCAAAACAAAATACATTATAAATTACAAGGCACGCAAGCCACCAACTAATTATCTTCACCCACCGGGCGGCTTTCCTCTGCACGAGCTTCCTCCTGGTCCGGCTGCTCCTCTGGTTGATCAGGCTGGGCAGTCGTCCCCGGCTGAGAGTCGGCCACCACCAAGTCCGCAGGAACCACAATCTGACCATCCACCACCTTGTAAAGATAATTCATCCGATCAACATCCAAGGCTAGGTCAGGGTGGAGAGCCTTTACTTGGTCCACCGCATTCTGGAAACTAAACTCAGTAGACGCGTTCAGATCTTCCATATCTTGGTCGATCCGAGCGAGAAGCTGAGCCCTCGTCACCAAATGTTTGGTGTCCTCGTCCTCATCCTCCTTGGGGCAAAAGGCATCTTTTAGCTGTTTATTCTGCTCGAGCAACCTCTTCTTGTCGACCTCTAATTTGGCGATGATCGTCGCTCGCTCAGCCGACTTTGTGGTGACCTTTTTTACCTCCTCTATGGACGCCGTCAGCTTGGCCTCGGAAGCAGCCAACTGTTCCTTGAGTTTGCTGTTCTCCCGCTCCAGCACAGGGGACCCCTCGGCCATCATCCAAGCCATGGTCAGGACCCGCATAACCGCGCTCGCGTCCTGGGCCAAAGAAAGCCGCCGAGCAGGACGATCCATCCCCTCCAGGAACAGAGAGTCCGCCCGGTCCACATCCATAGTATTACCCTCGAAAAAGTTCCGAACAACGAAACACGGGGGTATCCCATGCCTTGGCTTTGAAGGAGCGCCGACCGTCAGATCCACAGTAGTCGTCGCCTTGTGTTTCTTCATCAAAGAGCCGGTAGAGGCCCCTGGAGAGCCCTGGACCAAAGGACCCGAGCCTGAACCGCTTGCTTCAGTCAGCCTGGTCTGCACGACCCTCGACCGCTTCCGCTGCTGCTGGACCAAACGCTCGTGGATCTTGTCCAGAGGATTTGTCAAAGAACCTGAAAAGAAGAACAAAACCAAAATTAGCTACGAGCAACAAAGTCAAATCAAAAACTTAACGAGCATAAGCAAACAGATACCAAAAAAGTCAGCTATCTCCTGCCCGTTATTACAGGCCAGCAGATCAGTAACACTGATCAGGGGACGCTCCAGTGCTTCTCCCCCATCTTGATCGACCATAACTTTCCCTTCCCCGTCCAATAGAGGGGTCGGAGTAAAAGAAGCTATCAACTTTCTAAAAGCTTCGAAGCTGGCCGCATCATCGTCATTCAAGGTGTCCCCCACCTGAACAAATTCCCCCACTGGTCGCTCATAATGCACATGACTCCAGGAGAAGGGAAACATCCATAATCTCCTCGGAATCACTTCACCTTGGTCATCCAGCCTGGGCTCGTCGTTCTCATCGGTATCAATTCCGAGAAAACTCATAGCTCTCACGGCCGCTTCACTCGCAGGCTTTATCAAGAAGTAGTCGGTCTTGAAAGCCCGGATGGATTCTGAGTGGGCCTTGAAGATCTTGGTCCGCTGCTTAAAAAACACGAACCCCTTCCGGTCAGTTCCCCGCCCGACTTGGCGCTGTAAAGAGAAGAGGCGGAAGAAGAGAGGAAGCGTGGCCCCGACGCCCAGGAATGTGCACGTCATCTCAAACGCCCTCAGGAAGGCGTATGAGTTAGGATGCAGCTGAGAAGGGGCTATGCAGAGGTGTCCGAGCACAGCGCCCACATCGCTGAAGGGCAGCCTCACCCCCAAGACCGAAGTAGTGTATTCATACATAGAGAATGCCCGACCGCGAAAGTCTGAGAAGATGCGGTCGTCGTCTCCCGGGCAGGTCACGACCCAGTCAGCAGGATCCCCAACAACTGGCAGCGGCTCCGACCGGGGTCTTGAGAAGGAAGATACTTTGTCCAGCAAGTCCTCAACCACCCACTCTTCGGGCGAGACCCTCGACTGGGCAGGACAATGAGGCGATTCTGTCGACTGCCCCGTGGTACTCGTACTCGAACTATCCGAAGAACTTCCCGAGCTTGAAGGCATGGACGCAGACGATTCCGTACTCTCCGAGGATGTATCCTCAGAAAGCACAACCAGTGGATTCCCGAGCAAGTTATCACCTGAAAAGCAGAGGAAAGGCGTCAGTGAATTCGATTAAGAATATCAAATCCACCCTTCCACCGCTCAACAAGTGAAAGGGCGCGCCTCAGCTCAGAAACTATGTTCCGAGCTGTAGCCCTGGCTAACCATTGCTCGAGGCAACAGCTGACGCCCAACAGTACAGATGACAGAAATCTACCCAAAAATCTAAAGTCTAAGTCGACCAAGATCTCCGTCGACCCTGAAGTTAGGGTTCACAGCCGACCAGCTACGGTGGCAAGAACTTTAAGGTTTACTAATCCTAAATCCTAAAACTACCGGTGGAATCACCCTAAACCGCATGCATTCTACGAAACTACGCTATATACACTTAAGAGAGAGGAAAAGAACGGTACCTTGAGCTTGAGAAGACATTTTGGAAGAGATTAAGCTTCTGCGAAGGGTGGTCGGCAAGAACTGACGGTGGTCGACGGCTGAGACAACGGCGGCTGACCGGGCAGAGTCTTGAGAGAGAAGATGAAACGAAAAGGTCAAAATGGGCCCTGAGAATCCTATTTATAGGAAAGAAGACACGTGTGCGCACGCGTGACCCCTATACGCTAGCCCCTAGACTAGCCGTCAAATCATTAATAGGCGCGAATATCTAGATATTCCAGCTTTTCGTTTCATATTCCTCTACCGAGCAACGTATCGTTTGCCCAGATGACCGACAGCATAGATCCTCGACCATGACGTCACACTCCGTCGATCACTACATCGTTTTTAAGTCACTGCTCGACAGCACGAGCAATGACTTGGGGGGCTCCTGTTCCGGCTCGGCCCAATCCTTCTTATTGGGCCAGAAAGATTGATTCATTCACTTCGGTCGACGTCGAGCACAATCATGAAAAGTGGTCCTCAGTCGACCACCAACGATTCGGACCTGAGGAGATCCTCTAACGGCTAATATTAACCGTTTCCTATCTTCACGGACCCCTCGATCCGCTCTGCACCTAACGAACCAATAGTATTCTAGCCAGTCTCTTATAAAAACCCTCTCATTTGAGAGGGACAGGTATTCATTTTTCAATCCTAACACTAGTACTTGCTCACTCTCGCTCGGATACTTACTTTAGCATCGGAGTGCCTTGCAGGTACACCCCTTTTTCTTCCTCAAACGACCACGTCCGTCCGCTCTCGAGACCAGCCGCATCGGATCCTGATCTCCAGGTACGATCAAGTATGCTGATTGTCGTCCAATTGATACTCTAATGGATCCCAACGTCAAACTTCTTCCGGATCAGAGAGAGTTTTTGAAAGACCCGAGAAAATATCGACGTCTAGTAGGTAGACTAAATTATCTTATTGTCACCAGACTAAATTATCTTTGAGTTAGTAGCCAAATTCTGTTTTAAATTAAAAAAAAAAAAAGTTAATATTGTTGCATTTTCATGATTTAATATCAAACTATAATTTAAGTTGACGAGAACTTGAACTCATCCAAATTTATTTAAATTTGATAAAATTAAACTACTAGTAACAATTTAATATACAGAAAGATAATCATATTATACTAGAATGGAAACACCGTTAACTCAAATATGAAAACATCTAAATTATGTAAATTATCAATATTAGTCTCACTCTCACAAATAACACCAAATATAACAATAGCCATTATTACTACCACTACCATACATACTAACTGTAGTTAACGTTAATCTTGTAATAATTACTTCTTATAGAGTTAGTTATATATCAAACCTATTATTCTAGAATCTTCTACGACTCTCTTCTAAAACTTAATGCAAAAATGAAGTAAAATAAACGTTTGAAATTCTGTTAGAGTGTGTGGTATATTATATAAATAGTAATGCGACAATGACATTATAGAAAACATAACAAGAATTGTAGTTGAAAGTTGAAACCATGTCCGCTACATACCAACGAACCGATTCACCTGACTCTTCTCCTCCTCCTCCTCCTCCTCCTACTCCGACTGTAGAAACTGAGAATCCTCCATTGCAGGTCACTCATTCACCTTCTTCATCATCTTCATCTTCATCTTCAATTCAGGTCACTCATTCATCTTCTTCTCTTCTTTTCTGAATCCATCTTACCATTTTCTTTACTTGTTTGAACACACACACTGTTTCTGCTATCATCATCATCTATATTGCATTTTAATTCTTCTCTTCAATACTCTGACTTTGATATTACTAGTTTCTTTCTTCAATACATATTTCTTCACTCTTCCTGACTGTCCAACTTCCATTTGCAGATTTCTTATATCCTTCAATTCAGTGGTGCAACAGCATCAACAGCTCATGTTTCTGCTTCAACATCAAGAGCTGATGCCGGTGCTTCAACATCAAGAGCTGATGCTTCTGCTTCAACATCAAGTGGTGATGCCGGTGCTTCGACATCACGTAGAAATGGATTTTCTGGACCAACTGGTGCATTGACATCAAATGGACATGGATTTTCTGGACTATCTGGTGCCTCAACATCAAGTGGAAATGGATTTCATGGACCAACTGGTGCATCCACATCAAATGGAAATGGATTTTATGGGCCAGCTGGTGCAGCAGCTTTGCTGCGTGTAAAAGAAGTTGAGGAGAGTGATGAATTTGCAGTTGTGGTATCAAATTCAGTTCAATCTTACATTATATTATATTATATTATTTTATTACATCATGTAGCTTGTTCTCATGTTTTCTTTTCTCCATATAGATCCATCGATTTCGTCAAGGGTTGGGAAATCAAACAATTAGCGTTGCTCAGTATCGCGGATTGATTTTAGGACTGACTGAAACGTTAAGGAGAGGATATAGGGAGATCACTGTCCAAGGAAACTCTGAACTTATCATCAATCAGGTTTTGCATTATTAGTATACTGCAAAAATGAGAGAGATATACATTTCATTACTACCTCTAACTTGTTATTCATTTTCCTTTTTCAAGCAACAATTTTTAGGTGATTGGGAAATCAACTACCCGGAACTAATGGGCTTACGTGATGAGGCTTTGGAGCTGAGTAATAGCTTTGAATCATTTTTCATCCATCACATTGATCAGGTAATGCTTAACTCTCTCCCTGTACTTTACTCTTGAAATAAAGTTATTTCCAATGTGGTTGAATAATTTGATATTAGAAGAACTAGTTCAACTCTAGAATAAAAACTCGACATCCTAAGTAACTATACGTTGTTCGAGATCAGTTGCACCAGTAATATTATATAGGCTGGCTCCTAACTATATGAATATTTACATTTAGTTTTAACTATAAGTTGATATGTTTTTGTCTCACAGTTAACAAATATCATGTTTTTTGCTTAAATGTTTAAAGAACTTAAGCCGTGCAGTTGATAATGAAGCAGTTCGGGCCATTTCTCTCCTAGGTTAGACGTTAAAACTTGTTAGTTTCTATAGGTTTTGGTTATTCGATTTTCTAATAGTTGAGAGTTCCATTGAATTGTAACCAAATCATGTTTGGTCTGTGTTTGGTTTTATATTTCATATCTGTATTTTAATTGAGAACATAAAGTTTAATGGATTTTAAACTTTTTGCAGAAGGTCAAATTGAAGAAGAATCACACATTTATTGATCATCTGGCAGCATGGCGCTATCAAAAGCTATTAGAAACATTACAATCAGCTCACGTTTCTGCCTAGAAATTTAGCATGTCATAGGTCAAAATCAAATGTTTGTAATATTGTCAATTTGAACATGTCTTGTTGTGTACTTTTCCAGCATAAGAGTGTTGCTGTGATGTTTGGATTTTATGTTACGTGATACTGATGATGACCACCATGGTTTTGAATCTCTATTTTTCGAATTCATCTTTAGAACTCTGTGTTTGTCTGTTTGATATCATGACACCTAAATGAAACTTCATGTTGATACCATAAGGGTTAGTTTACCCTTTCATCCTCACAATATGAAATATTTGTCTTTATTTTAAAAATTTAAATACATTTTTAACAACTAACACTAGCTAACCCTATCATTTAATTTTGGTAATAAGTAATAACCCTTAATATATTTTGTTTCTTCAGAAAACCTTAAGTTTTAAATAATCCCTAAACTATTCTTTCATCCTTCAATTTAATCATCTATTAAGTTTGACCGTTAAGCATCAAATTGACAATATTATTTTTCTATCTTCTTATATGTAGACAATTACATCTCTAAAATATAATATTTACACCAATTTAATTATGTATAACTAACTCCTTTAGCTAAACCAAAGTATAAAAAGCCATAGCCTGAATGGATATATGGACAAAATGATACCACTACCGAATGAGTTTGAGATCTCTGATTTCCTAACTTTCTAGAGTCACAGACCTTATCCGATCTTCGTCATGCAACGGACTAGCCATTTTATGACGAGATTTCTGAAAAAATATCTACTCTAGGTGGAGTATTCATGCAAACCATATAAGGTGTACACCTCGGGGGCTAACACTAAACAACTTCCATACTCATACCGGTTCTAAAAGGTTTCTGGAGTCACGGACCCTAGTCGAGACGTATCCGATCATACACCAGTATGGCTTAAGGCAAGGAATACAAACTGGGGCCCTAAGCCTTTCAAGATATTTGATTGTTGGTACGATCATCCGGATTTTATGCCATTTGTGGATCGAGAATGGAAAGCTTTCACTGTCTTTGGAAGTGCAACACATGTTATCAATAGGAAAATCCAATTGTTAAGGGATAGATTGCAATGGTGGAACATTAATATATTTGGTTTAATAGACTTACAGATTCGAGGAGAAATCGACTATATAAACGAGGTAGAGGATACAATGGCTATAAATGATACTAAGGTATCTTTAGAGGAACTTGAAAGAAAGGATATTAAAAACATGTAAATGATGTAAATGGAAGCATGAGGTGACGTGAGTGTCAGAAATAATAGACAGTAAGAGCAAGTTTCAAATATAATAACAATAGGCATTATTACTACCACTGCAGTTACCATGGTTAATTCTTAGAGTTACTTTTCACTTAACTATAATTACTTTTTACAGAGTTTGTTATGCTGAGCTGTAAGTCTGTAACGAACTTGATATTCTAGAAACTTCTGGTTTTGAAAATCTGTTACAGTTTGTGATCATAACAAACCAATCACTTATATAAACTGTAATGCATGTGACTCTTTTACAATCATTTCAGCAACTATTTTGGACTTCAAATCCAGAGAGAGAGAAAACCATGTGCAAGAATGTTGGTCCACACGGAAAGATCGATTCACCCAAGATTGATTTGCCCGTGGTCGGTTCACCCGAGACCCTTTCACCCGTGATCGATTCACCCGACTCTTCTCCTTCTTCCACTGTAGAAACCGAGTTTCGTCCATTACTGGACCCTGATCAGGTGATTCATTCATCTTCTTCATATTCTTTATCTTCATTTTCTTTTTCTGTTTTTTTCTTTATTCTCTCAAAATGCAATACATGTTCATAGGATCTTAGCATTTTCGTTACAAGAATGCAATTCATGTTCATAGCATTTTCCTTACCAAAGTAGTTTTTGATTTTGCTAATCTAACGATTCAACCAAAATGTTGTTTGTTAATCTATAGTGATATATTGCATTTTAATTTCCTCTCTTCAATGCAATTAAACAATAGATTTGAGTGAAATTACTTCTTGAGATCAAGGTACCAATCGTGTTGCGGTAGCATAAAAGTTTTACCAATTTCGGTCTGTAATGTGTTGCCTTAGAGTTCTTTTACAAGATAACCATTTCAATACCTATGGCAGTTTAAGTAAATGATTTATTGGCCTATATATACTTTATAATTGTACTATGCATTTTGAATTTTTTAGTTCAATATCCTATAATAGACATTAGTTTCTTAAACCGTGTTGATTCGTAGAAATCTAGTGAAAAGTCTAAAGTTTTATATCTTTTTTGCAGTTATATTTTATCCTTCGATTCAGTGGTGCAACAATACCAAGTGGAGATTCCGGTGCATCAACATCAAGAGGAGATGCTGGAGCATCAACATCCAAAGGAGATGCTGCTGGAGCATCAACATCCAAAGGAGATTCTGGTGCATCAACATCCAAAGGAGATGCTGCTGCCTCAACATCAATAGGAGATTCTGGTTCATCAACATCGAATGAAAATGGATTTTATGGACCAGCTGGTGCAGCAGCTATGTTGTTTATGGAACATCGTGAGGACGGTGCTCAATTTCAGCAACTGGTATCAAATTCAATAAAATATTACATTGCATTATATTATTGACTTACAAGATGTAGCTTACTCATGTTTTCTTTTCTTCATAGATGTGTATCTTCACTGAAGGGCTGGGAAACCAAACAATTAGCGTTGCTGAGTATCGCGGATTAATTTTAGGACTGAAAGAAACGATAAGGAAGGGATACACAGCGATAACTGTCGAAGGAAGCTCCGAACTTGTTGTCAATCATGTTAGTATTATTAGTATATTGCAAGATACATAGCTATATTTCATTACTTAAATTTAAAATTTCATTTGAATGTTGATAACATAAAAATATAATTCACTTTTCCAAACAACAGTTTTTAGGTAAATTGGAAATCAACGACCCGGAACTAAGGAGCTTACGTGATGAGGCTTTGGAGCTGCGTAATAGCTTTCAATCATTTCTCATCAATCACGTTGATCAGGTATATATTTACTAATTTGGCCTGTAATACTTAAGTCTTCCATGTCTCAATCGGGTATTGCTTTGTGACCTTGAAAACAGTTACAAGTAGTTTCGTATTTGAGAATTATTTTGATCATATTTTTTGCTATGAATGGTTCAAGTCTTGATATCTATTTGATTTTATACTGCAACTTATGTTTTTTTTTTATGTTTTAAGAACTTATGCGATGCAGTTCATATTCAAGCAACCCAGGCCATTTCTTACCATGGTTAGACCTCCAAACTTTTTCAGTTCTCTATAGGTTTCAATTTAATTTCCTAATTATTGAGAATTCCATTGAATTGCGCCAAAGCATCTTTGATTTGTGTTCGGTTTTCTATTTCAATTGATACATTTTTGCTTAGATAATTTTTTGAGAAGCAATATTGTGAATAATCTTTTTAGTTTGCCACAATATTTTCTTTTCATATCTGTATATGTTACGGGAACAAAAAATTGAATGGTTCTTAAACTTTTTGTAGATGGTCAAGTTGTAGTTGAAGTTGAAGACTATGATTAATTCATTGATTGATCATCTGGCTATTAGCAACATTCCAATCATCTCACATTTCAACCTAGCAAATTTAGCATGTCAAAGGTCAAATGTTTGTAATATTGTCAATTTGAATATGTCTTGTTGTGCATATGTCCACCATTAGCAGTTTCTGTGATGTTTGGATTTTATGTGCATCTTTAGAACTCTTTACTATACTGATGACCACCATGACCGAAGGTGTTTGATGTCATGACAGCAAAAAGAAACTTCACGTTGGTACAAATATATTCTTCCTTATATTTTGAAGTTTAGAGAACTATACCGCAACCAAAAGATTACAAATGGTTCACTTCATTTGGTTTTGCTTCAAATTTTACATTTAACTTCATTGTAATCATTGGTTGGAGTTGCATTTGATGAACCTATCAAGGTATGCATAAGATAAATGAAATTAACAAAAAATACTAAGAATCTATAATACAATTCATTTTATTAGCCGTTAGGTATATGCTCTCAAAATTATATAACTTGGACTACAATTTATTAAATTAAATCTAGGCCCCTGCAATGCAGGAAGTTTTGATTTATCCTAATAAAAGAATTTGGATTACCCAAAAAAAATTTGGGTACTACTAAATGTTTAAAAATTAAGAGTAAATAAAAAAAAATATTTTATAGGGGTAATTTTTCCACTTGAAAACAAAAGATTTAAAATTTTAAAATTTTACGAATAATTTTTTTATTTAAAAAGGGTGTAAATCAAAATACACTTATATTATAATGGGATAAATAACTATTAAACCTTTAAATCTATCCTGTTCGAAAATTTTGCTATCCATAGACTTTCGGTCTTTAGTCGACTAGAGACCAAAGCATATCATATTGAAAATTTTATGTAACTATGAAATAGTTTTTAATGATGTATATGATGATGCAACAAATTATCATAGTGATAAGATAACTAAGAAAATTTGAAAATTTTCAACGGTGAAATCTACATTAAATTTCATATAGTACAACAAATGGGTTATTCAAAAATATAGAATAAGCCCTCCTAATAAAAAAAATTAGAATAAGCCCTCAATTTTATTTAGAGTTATGCTATTTTGACACAAATTTTGTAAAACCGCTTGTGACAATAGTTTAATATATGGTAGGATGACGGTCGGATTGGACTGGATCCGGATCCAAAAACTTAATCTGGTATAAACCACGGTTCTAGAATAAATATCCAACTTTGACCACATATTTTTTTTTCTATTTTATCGGTTTACAGGGTTTATGGGTTTTACGGATTTCGGACCGGTTTAAACCGGTGGTCCATTTAAAAACCACATATGAGAATAAAAACTAAAAAAGTATGATTTTTTTTCTTAAAACAGAAACTATAAGAAAACAACCATTCTTCTTGAAATAGAAACTGAATCTTCCTTGACTTATTATTGTTGTTGATATTTATGAAGATCTATCCTAAAAAATTATTTGACATTATTTTTTAAGATTTAAGATTTAAAATCACAAATCTTTTCCTATGAAGTTGAAGAGAGTAGTTGGAAAATTGAAAAAGAATTTGGAACACATATGGAATAGAGAAGATGAAAGAAGAACTAAAATCAAACTTTATTGAAATAGAGAAGATGAAGAGAGGTGGAGAAGACAGAAAAAACACCTAGTGATACAAGAAAAGGGGAGAAATATGAGACGGCCTTTCAATAGAGATGTTCAAATTTAAACCAATCCAAATAAAAATCAAACACTGATTCAAAAAAACGGGAAAAAAAACGATTTTTTTATGTATTTGGATGTCATTTTATAAGAACCGATCGTTTTGAATCGAATTTTGGATTAATTTTTCAAAAAAAACGATTGGATGTATATATATTTTTTACTTATTTATTCTTTATTAGTATATATATTGTGTTAATTTAATATTAGATACTACTTATTTTTTAGAATATTATTATTAGTTTGGTTTAATCTTATTTATTTTTATTTTCTTCATCTTGTAATATTAATTTTTGATATAGTATATTATATAGGGTTAAATATGTTTTTAGTCGCGATAAATGTCTCAATTTTGATTTTTAGTCTCCGTAAAAAAAAGATCGAGTTTTAGTCCCTATAAAATTAATTTTGCACGCAGATTCAGTCCATGTAGAGGGACTAAAACCGCGTTCAAAAGTAATTTTATAGGACTAAAACTCAACGTTTTTTATATAAGAACTAAAAATTAAAATTGAGATATTTATAGAGAGCAAAACATATTAACTCTATTATATATTATATTAAACTTACTATTTATTTGTATTTTTAGAATATTAATAAAAGTTATAGTTTGTAATTTGGATATCCAAAAAACTGATCCAAATTAAACCGTTTGAAATTGGATCGGATCATATTTTTTAATCAATCATCCAAAATTGAACCTGTAAGTAAATTTACATTTAGATCGGATAATATTTTGCTTCAAAACCGATCCAAACCAAACCGCGAACACCCCTAGTTTCCAATTCATATATTGAAATTTAGATATGATAGATGGATTTATTAGACCATGAAGAAAACTCATTTCAATCCAGAAATAATATATAATTAGGCGGTCGGGTTCAGATTTCATTGGCTTGAATTTGTCCAACCGATCCAAACCGGTTCAAACCATTAAAAATCATATTATTTTACTTTTTAGATCTGATACCCATTATAAACTGATCCGGGTGTAATCAGATTCAATGGATCAGATGGATATATGTGGTTTCAAGAAAACCTGTCCACCCATAGTTTTATACTATAATCATAGATGTATTGATATTACGGTGGTTAAACATATCACCTTCTTTACTTTTTGTTGTCTTTCGTCTTCGTACTAAATAGTATTTTCCACATTGTTTCGTACTATTAAACATTTCTCTTGTCTTTTATTCTCTTTTATACTATTTCATTTTTTTAAACTGAGCCTTAAGAAAAGCCATTTGGATCAATAAAATGCTACTCATCCGTTATACACCCTTTCTTCCTCTTTATATTTTTTTTAAATTTCATTTCCTTTTCATAATTTTTTTTTTGACTTTGTCATTTCGTTTTTTAACATTTCTTCTTTTCTAATATTTTGATTTTTTTCTGTTTTTCTTTTATTTCTAAAAAAAATCATTTTATTATTTCTATTTTGAACAATTATTTTAAAAAATCTGAGAAATATTTTAGCATTTGTTTTTATTTCTTATGGATTTTGCTTTTGATTTTATTGTTGGTTGTTGTTTAGATCATAAATGTTAGATCCACTTTCTTTCTTCGTCTATTTTTTTTTTGTTGATGAAATCTAAGAATTGGAGATTATCGATTTTTCATGGATGTTTAATCTTAATTATATCAAATCTATATGAATGATCATTTGGATCATTTTCTATACTTTGGAATCATGATAGATTGTCTTTGACGAATTGATGAGAAATCTTGATTAAGATTAGACCGTCCCCTTTTTCTTTTCGCATGGCATGCTTTAGGAGGAGGATTTACGTATCATTCCCCTCGCACATGTTAGCACTAATATCATTTTGACCGGCCTCATAGTGTCGTGACTTCTATATAAGTTCATATGTGATTGCTTAACATAGCACTATATTTGCCCTAAAAATTCGGAAATGATCATTTGTGGCCCAAACTTATGTTTGCAAGCCCAATGATGGTTGATTATATGCATTTGGTTCAACACCTATGAAGCTTATTGTTAGGAGGCTATGATTTTATCAATCCTCTAATAAGTCTTCATCAACTTTGATCTAAGTGCATTATTCAATCATTATTGATCATTTGCTTCAACAACTAATCACTACTATTATGTGTATACTATTACTATATTACTATTGTTTATATTTCCTTCTTGCTCTCTATCTCTCTTTATTTTTATTGCCTTGTGTCATTATATAATTCATTATCATGTCTATACTTCTGCTATTTTTCTTTTGTCCACTTGGACCATTTGTTTATGTTTCCGTTATTTTCTCTTTGTCCATTTGGACCTAAAACATTAATAAAGACTTAAACCTCTAAAAAGCTTGTGCTTTTAATCTTGGACTATGGTTATTATCTTTTGCATTGTACTTGAAGTTTTGGACTTAGAACTAGGATTTTTTCATATGCTTGAGTTATTACGGTTTGGAAACATTAACGTATATTTGGCTCGCTTGAAGAGGATGGAATTCTTATTTGATTTATACTTTGAAGTATGCTACCATGTAGTTTGATCTTTCTTACTTTACCTTTTACTTTGTGCTTTAGGATATCATCTTCATCTCCTCCCACTTCTTTAATTTTCAAAACTTCTCCCTCTTTTCAAAACTTCTTTGTTATCAAATTTTAACTTCTTTAATAATTCAAACATTGACTTTGGTCAAACGATTTTACTTTTTTCTTTCATTTCTTAATAAATGCTAAACTACATTAAGCATATTGACACCATTTTCAAAAGACTTTAAAAAATGTAAAACTCATTCAATCTCTTTTGTGCCCTCATGTACCTTTTTCTTTCAATCTTTTTCATATGTTTAGACACGATTCATTTCTTAGCGGATTTATACGCTACATATGATAACTTGTCTTTACATTTTAAAATTAATCCAACACATCAATATCATTCTTTGTACCACAAACTACGGGGTTTTAATCATTGTACTTTGTGGGTACATAGGCATGAGACGAAAGTCTCGTCAAACACAAAAATCTTTACAAAAAACATTTATCTTCTCATCTCTTCAATCTCTTTTAACAAACACTTTCAAACCAAAAATTTTCAATAAATCAAAGAGGTTCACGTGGAGTACCACATACGTTATGGGTGCTAACACATTTCCTTTTTGTAACTAACTCCCTTACTTACCCTTGAATTTGTCTGTTTCTTTTGCTTTTGCTTTTAGATTCATTTAGGTTTTGTTCGCTTTTTTTCTTATTCCTTTATTATTCATATGAAAGAGATATACATATTCCTTAAATGAACTTTTTAATCTCAACCATTTAATATATTTTTCAAGTAATTAAAAAAACGGACCTTCAAAATTTTGGATTGTAGCACAAGTTGTATATTGGTCACACCTGTACTGGCTCGACCCTGCTATATATAATTAATGTAAATTAGTTTCCCTTTATGTATGAGTGAATATTTTTGTAAAGACTAGTATAAAAATTGTAGGTTGTGGTAGTTTTATTTGTGATGAACAATGACAAGTGGATTGTTGAATTTACTCGTTACTCGGGTCATTCCTATGCATATAATGACATGATTATGTGGTCTACGAAAATATGCTCTTATCTAAAAGATTTGGTGTCGTTGATTTTGAAATTCAATCAGAGAGCTCTGGAGTCTCACGTCTAACATATTGGTAGAGTATTGTGAAAATGATTAAAAAGTTAATAAAACTGAATTGGAATGTTGAGGTATTGATATATTTGGGAAAGAAAATAGTTATATGGATATGTTAACTAACATAAAATGTACATTTATTTACTATTGCCAATTAATAAAAGATATTTTTTTATTTATTTATTTCCGCCAACAAAATACAACTTTCTGTAACAAAAAAAGAAAAAAGAAAAAACAGTATATTTCTATTGTTTAAAGCAAAATTAAAAGCAAAAAATGGATTCGTTTCACATACATTCTCCCCTTTCCCGCGTTATCACCTTGCAAAATTTGGTTGTGAAAAATTCAAAAGGTAACTAAACAACAAGAATCAACAATCAGAAGCTAACAATGAACGATTCGAAGAAGCGATGGACAGTAACCTATACAAAACAGATCAAACAGAAACGCAAAGTCTTCCAAGACGGATTTCTCGTGCTCAACGTTTCCACCGCCAAGGTTTTCTCTCAATCTTTTCTTCCAATCGCAAATTTATAAATCACCGTCAATTTTATCGAATCAATCGTTTCTTCGAATCGGAATTTCACATCAAATTTACTCAATTGCAATATCTTACGAAGTTTTTTTCGCTCAATCACTGTGTAGTTATCGCTGTATGATGAATGCGAGAAACTGTTGGAGTGTAGACTCTTGAAGAGCGATGAAACTGTTGCCTCCGGTGAGACTTTGACGTTCAACGGTCACCTTGTTGATATCGGTAGTCTTGAAGGAGAAAACAAGCCTCAGTCTCAATTGAATGTGGATAAAAAACAAAAGAATGTTTTCAGATTCAGAACTCCTGGTATGAACTCTCTCATAAACTTTTATAAGTTTATAGTTAGATATATCTATGAATGGAAATATGTTATAATTAGTTAGAGTTTGTTAAAGTTAGTTGCAGAGAGACTATGTAGCACCGACACCTCTGAAAAAAGATGTGTCTGTGTCAGTGTCATTGTTCAAATGTGATTACATTTAATTTATTCATTTATTTCAAATTATTACTAGTGTCGACGTATCTGTGGCAGTGTCGTGTTTTTGTTGCCTGGGCTTCATAGGTTACGGACTTCGATTAAAGTGTGTACGGTACACTTTATAATGATCTTAATTACGCTAACTAATTTTGATAGACTTGAAATTAATTCTAACCAACTTTCAATTGCCTTTAACAACTCCAACTAATTTTGACAATAAGTTTATTGATTTTTTGCTAATTCTGAAGGTATCATTTCGAATGCTTAATCATGATTTACTGCTTGTATCTTTCTGATGTATGTGTTGATGCAAAAGATGTCAAAGTTAATGCGAAGGAGACTATTAAACGGACACAGAAGCCTCTCAGTCCATCACAAAAAATTATCAAAGGTTAACATTAGCATCATTATTTTCAGAATTTGTCTTCTAAGCTTTGTGAAAATATTTTTGTGCTCTTGGATTACCCTTATGTGGTTTGCGCCACTGCTAGAAGTGATGATAATAATTGATTAGCCGTAGCCTGTAGGTACATATGATTTGCAGTGCGGTATAGTTGTATAATTAGTATGGTTGTAAACATTGCAGAATTTAAGAAGAGAGAAATTCTTAAGTATCAGTCACCAAAGATAAGTCAGGAAACACCAAAACCTCCTAGTTCAACAGGTTAGTGTAATGCTGGGTTCACTCTGCTTTGCTTGCCTTATTTGTCTTTTTATATCACTCTGGTGCAAAATATGGCAATGCAGCATTGATTCTGCCTAGTTTTTCTCTCTTAAATTCAAAGGTGAGATACATGTGGAACATGACAATATGTTGTAGTGCATAATGAGTTTTATCTTCTAACTATTAGAACTTTTTCTATATCCAATTAGAGTGGCAAGTTCTATACACCAGTCAAATGACTCAAAAGGCAAAGAAGTACCATGATGGTTTTTTACGACTTGATTCATGCGGATCTCGGGGGGCACAGGTTAACTTTCAAACGTCTATTTCTTTTATCAAAAGTTTAATATATGCTTTGATTTGAGGATATGATTGGTGGGGTTATTTTAATGCATACACGCTGAATCCTTTTTTTGTTTGTTATTCTTGTATTGTGATCAATGGTATGCTTGGGTTAGCTTACATATTAAGGAAAATTGATATCTGCCCCCTCGCGAAAAAAAAAAAAACAAACAAACAAGAAAACTCACATGGAATATTTTGAATACAAGCTATTTGGATACAAATTATGGTAATACAAACAGACACTAAATGGTCTACTCTCCCTTTTTCTGTATATTTTAGGTCATGCTGGAAACCTTTAGATAGCAGTGATATTTTGATTACAAGCTATTTTGAATACAAAACACGCTGATCCAATCAAGTAATATCATTTCAAATTGTTTTGATAATTGTTTGTAAAGATATTTATCCAAAAAGGTTATAAATCTTAAAATGTCCTAGTTGCAGTCAGGGTTACATAAAGGGCTTAATAAATGGTTTCCCGCCTCTCTTCTGTCTGTATTTCAGGTTAGGCTGTTTGACGCATGCAGGAAACTCTTAGATAGCAGGTTCCTTAAAATAGATGATGTAATAAAACCCGGTGAATCAATTGCATTTGATACATATTTGGTTGACATTGGTGAGGATCAAGTTAGTCATACACCAGATTCCAGTGTTCAGGGAAGCAATTGCACTAATATAAAGAGAATAGAGAAGATAGACAGACAGAAAACTTCTCTTGACACTGATAGCCATGTAACCGTTGGAAAACGTGGTTAGTTGACAGTTATACTTATTGTTTTGAAAATATGTTGTATTTGGCCCGTTGTTTTTAGTTGCATCAGTTCTTTTTCCATTTGTATTTTTATTAAATAGGATGATTATAGTTTTATAGTTTTATGGTATCTATAGTTGCATCATAGTTTATGGTATTCATAGTTCTTTTTCCATTTTATGGTATTTATAATTTTATAGTTTTATGGTATTTATAGTTGCATCAGTTCTTTTCCATGTATGGTATTTATAGTTTTATCATGAATCAACGGAAACCAAAAATGAGTCAATTAATAGGCTTTATTCTTTGTTTCTTATGGATTCCTTCTTGCTTTGTATATGGTCAGTTTCTTTTGAAGTTGATTATTGGTTGCTTTTGTTTTCTGCTTTGAGTGTCTTCATTTTTTTCACCTTCATTAACTGTTCAGCATTCACCTGTATATCTCTTTCCTTTCCAATATAGAATGGAAGGTCCTATACACAACACACTTAACTCAAAAAGCAAAGAAGTATCATGACGGCTTTTTACAACTAGAATGTTGTGGATCCCTTGGGCGGCAGGTTAATTTTCTCACTTGTTATAATTTTTCGTTTTCCTGTTTGTATCGCCACATGTGTCTTTACCTGTCATCAATTTGTTTGATTTTCTGTTTATTTTGTAACTGGTTCCATGGTAATCAATTATTCAACTTTTCTTAATAACACTAGACCTTATTTAAAAACACACATTATCTTGGCACAGTGTTAATTTTATTAGTTGTTCTCCTTTTAATGTTCTCTTTCCAGGTCATACTGTATGATTTGAGCAAAAGACCTTTAGAACGCAGGTTTCTAAAGAAAGATGAAGTTATAGAAGCTGATTCCATGGTATATTTTGCTGGACATTTAGTTGATGTTGGAGAACCTGAGGGAAGTCATCAATCCCCAGTTAAGTTTAGTGAACGAGGGACTGGTGTTGAAATTGTTGCTGAGAAGAGACAACAAAGACATGAGAAAAAGGTCTGTCGAGAGCTTCATCCATCTACTGCTAGAGGTTAGTCCTTAGCTACGCAGAAGTTTCTTCAAGTCATTTTATTATTGTACAATTCTGTACTTCCGCGCATGTCATTCAAATGTTTTGAACTTACTATCATCCATTTCTTTATACACAATGATCTCATTAAGAAATATCATATATATTTGTTGTGTTATATCTTTTGCTCATTTAGTTTTTATGTGTTTTCAAAGCTTCTGTCTTGTTTTCATTGTTACCCATTTAATGACACCCATCTATCTCAGAAATTGAATGAAAAATAATAAATATTAATGAATAATCATTTAGGATTAAAGAAAAAACTTCCTCAATATCAGTGAAGTCACAAGGGACAAGGAAGCTAAAAGTATTGGAAATCATTCACAAAATTCACAATAACAACTCCAAATCTGGCTCTAGAAATAAAAAATACTTTTTGAATGGCATAACTTGATAAGAGTGAGCAATTTACTTATTGGTTTCATGTGAGGAATCAAAAACAACTTCAAGTTGTGTTATACATGCATGAATCAATCAATGCAATTAATAATTTAGCAACACCAATTTGGATCATATGATTCAATTTTCAACAATTTTTTGTTATACGCTTTAACCAATTCTCATCAAAATATTCGATGGTCAAATATAATTAATTTGTTAGACAAAAAAAAAAACTAAAGGTATGCTATCGGTATTGGGTGCACCCTGATAACCATGAGCATGAAGCATGTCTTGAATGAGTGTGGACAGGTTTTGATTTTTCACTCATCTGTTTATGGTTATGTCATGCAGGACAACCTTCGAGCGGGCCTTGTCTTCGGCAAGATGCTGGCTTGAACTCTCAATTTTCCGAGATAGAAGAGATCAAACCAAGCAAGACAGTCCCAGTAGTTAAGCCTTTACATGATGGTTTGTACTTCGTACCTCTGGTCTGGACTCTAATCTTCCTGCTCTTGTTTGCATTATTGCTCCCCCTCCACCTCTAGCAGGAAACAATGGAATGACCAGTGGACAGTTTTTGATTTTCACTCTCATCTGTTTATAATGGCTATATTATGCAGGACAGCCTCCGAACCGAGCTTGTCTTCGGCAAGATGTAGGCTTGAACTCTCAATCTGCGATAAAATCAAATGAGGCAGTCCGGGTAGTCAAGCCTTTACGTGACGGTTCGTAACTATGGTCTTGAAGCCAATTTTTTTATTCTCCCCTACTAATAGAAAATTGTGACTTAACATCTATTAGTATATCTTTACCAATGCGCCTCTTTAGAGCTAAGTTGATTTGTCATGTCTAATTCAAACTACTTTGCTTGCATATTCATATTAGCGTTGGCATCTCTAACTTACATAATGAGGGAAGTATCAAAATATAACTCGGCGAATGGTAATAAAATACATCAACTGTGAAATAAGATAAATTCTGAGCTCCCGTTAACTAATATAAAATTCAATCAAGCTGATCATTCTGCGAGAGAGACACATACATGTGATGCCTGTGCTATGATACAGGGCTCTTCGTCAACATTGCTTATCTCAATATGTCATTTCACTATTTGTACATGTGGCTGATTTTTGGTTTTTGTGCAGTCAATCAGATATTGTCCTTTTTACAAGACCCTAAAGCTATGTCTCATGAACGTAATATCACAGGTTAGATACGTAACCTTGTAAGTTGTAAGATATCGATTTGTCTTTAGATCATAATAGTGTGACTATGTTGGATTAATATAGGTGGCCGATCTCCCAATAAGTCATATCAAAATATTTTGGATAGTGAGTCAATGGAGACTATGAAATCTCCTGATATTACCCCTACCAAAGGCAAGTCATGATGGATATTTTGGATTTCTTGGTCTTTTATTTTTGTTTTTGGAAAATCTTAGTAGCTGTTCTTTGTTTTGACTTTTAAGATATAGTAGCACTGTTGACACTGCTTAATTTGGGTTCTGCAGCGACATCTGGTGATGGTAGTTTCCAGTCTAGGGAGAATGTCAAAGTGTCCCACCAGGTCTACTCTCTTTCTTTCTCTACATTTTCTCTAGGTGCCATTTCATATCATTGCTTTCTGCTGTTCATTAAACGCCGCAATGAAAATATTAACTCTTGGTCTTAGAGGATTGGTTGTGATTAAAAAAAAAAGGCCAAGAGTACAATTAGGAGCATGGTAACCGATAATAATGGCAGTTAGAATGCAGAATGTTCATGTGATTTCAGTTTCGTACTTTCCATATAGTTGAGAACTTTTCTTAGGTGTTGTTTTGCAACCGAAGAAAAATACTTTTTCTCAATGAATTTTGTTTGTTTTCTATACCCTGCAAAATTGTCAGACGTCTAAAATTTGTTTAAGTGATTTTAAAATTGTATATGTAGTCCTCAGACAAGGAAGCTCAGCAAAGTATCAATGAGGCAGATTTTGACTTATTATTATCAAGTCCGGATGTTCATTCTTCTTGTCTCATTTCCAATGAAGGAGAGAGTGCAGAGGAGTTTTTGCGTGAAAGGGAAGCATTCCCAAGCTTTGACCTTGGATTTTGACGGGTAATGCATCTTAAAATTATAACCTTATATCACATAATCATTTCAAATTGGAATGATAAAAGAAACATTTCCTGTCTACATATACATAAACTGATATGTGCATTTCTTCAATGTTGCTTCTTGCAGACCAGTGTCCTGACAGTCTGATACATTATTTCAGCTAGTTTTTCAATATTAGAAATTAAAAAGGAAAAGCTAAAGCTTCAATGTTAATATGTAAATTACTTACACAAGGTTATTACCTTCAGTTAGGGAGTCCAGTTCCTTCAGCTAGGGAGCAGGGACCAACATGTTTGGTTCCTTGAATAAAAAACAACTCCATAATATTGTCAATTTCTTTCAATTATTTTTTATTACCGTAGTTACAATTACAACTTTTTTTATTAATATATATAACTTTGAAAATTCTTCTACTTATATGATAATTTTTAACTATTATCAAAATTTCCCTCCCATAATATCATTTATTTTCTCTTAATTTTACACTTCACTTTTAGTCCATGATTTTGACTTCACAATTTTCTCTCTTTAGTATTTATTTGGCAGTATTTTTTATTCAACTTTTTTATCTTATTGTTTCAACATAATTTTTGTTTATGGTAATTTAGTATTCTAAAATAAATAGTAATAAAATTGAATATGAATAAAATATTAGTGAGTAAAATGGTGAAATTTATAATGAGTTTTTTTTTTAGAGGTGCTTTAGCATCAACATAACTTCTGTTTCTGGTAATTTAGTATTCTAAATGGTAATAAAATTAAATCTGAATAAAATATTAATGTGAGTAAAATTGTGAAATTTAGGATGAGTTTTTTAGAGGTGCTTCTGGAAAATTAAAATTGAATTAGTTGTTTTAAAATAACTAAACTTAATACAACTCACAAAATAATTCAAAAATAGATTGCACTTATTAGATATTGAACAGAGAATTGATGAGAATTGATGATAGATTGACGATGAGTATTGTAGTGAGACTTCATGTGTGGGATTTTTTTTTATAAAAATAACATAGTTTATTAAATTAAATTCCAAAATAACATAGTTTTCAAAAATATTACCAAAGTAACCTATTTTGATGTTTGGTCGTCAATCAATATGGCGAATGAGAACAAATTTAGATTTTATTTTGCATGTTGTCGCCATATAATATGGCGAATGAATATGATTTTTTTTTTTTTTGCAATTCATGTTATACTCATTCACCAATTGAGATGACGAATGAGTTGAAAATGACAACATGTTTTTGCCATATGCATTGGCTACTTGCTTTAGTTTTTTTTTTTCCTCTATAAATATAAAAGTGTTTTCTCAATCGTTTCTTACCATTCATTCCTCTCTCTCCAATAAAGTCTCCTTTGAAGATGTTGCTCTGGAATACGCAGACTTTGGAACATTTGCACAGGGAATTGAACCGGTGGTTAGAAGGAGAAATCAAACATAAAGAAAAGATTAGAAAAATTGAGAAGCGGGTTGTGGAGTCAGGTGTGATGAAGTGGAGAAAGGTGGTCAATGATGCGGGTGTCCTTATGATGATGTTAGGTCGAGATGAAGTTGTCTTGATGGTTGTAATAACCTATATATGTTGAAGGTTTTAGTTGTTTTATTTATGTATGTTCCTGTTATTTTCCGTGTGTTATGTATGTTCTTTTTTTATTTATGTTTGTTCTTGTAATAGCCCAGTTGATATTGTCTTGTTGTTGGGTTGTTTAAGTTTAATGAAGTTGTATGAATTTAATGATATGAATGAAATGAACGATGTTTTTGTTATAAAGAGATACAATTACATGGATTTAAATTATGTCGTTGTGCTTGGTCCAACATTGGGACATTTCTTACGATTGTGCCCGGGTTGATGACATAAACTACATAGTCTCACCATTTTGTTCGCCGTATCCATTTCTGTTCGAATACGTGTGCTGTTAGGACAACCTTTTTTCTTTCTTCGCATATTTCCATTGTGTCAGACTATTTCCCCGTTGTATGTAGGCCAATAGTCCTCATTTGCAACAACCGGAAAGCTTTTATTGTAGACATTGCAAAGACTTTTCACTTGGTAAACAACAGAAAATAAGTTTGATGGGTCTAGCCGAACCTTTGAACATGCCGCAATGACATGGGAGCAAGTCATACGAAAGACTTGAAATTTTTCGCAGTCGCACCAATTGTTATCAAGTTCTACCTGATAGGATCCCATCGGTCTCCCTTCGTGGTGATCCATTATCCCAATAACATTGAAATGTCCTTTATTGCGGTTAAACACTGTGGCCACATGTGTGTTAGATTTGACAGCTTCCTCTTTAATGAATGTCATTGAACTTTCACTGAACACTTGACCGGACTGTAGGATAGAACTCCATTTTGAACGTCTGATGTTAAAAAGTTCCCCGAGCCTAAAGTAGGTTGACCTCACCAAAGCGGTTATCGGTAGGTTACAAATGCCTTTGAAAACGGAGTTCATTGATTCCACGAGTTTTGTGGTCATGTGACCCCATCGTTGTCCTTTGTCGTATGCATTGGTCCACTTATCCAATGGAATTTAGTTGATCCATCTGAATGCATCTTCATTTGTCAGTCTGATTTCGTCACGATAGTGTTTGAATGATGGTTTGGTTAATGAATACCCTGCATTCACGACCTTCTTACGCAATGCCTTGTCTTTGATCTCTCTCATGAAATTTTGAGCGATGTGTCTAATGCAATAGACATGTGTTGAAGGAGGATCCTGCCAGCCATTATCAACATTCTTCCATGCACTCTTAATTGATGCATATCTGTCCAAAATCAAACATAAGTTAGACTGGGAAGCAACGTGAAGTCGGAGATTTTTTTAGGAACAAACTCTATCCCTCAGCAGTCTCTCCCTCGACTAGAGCGAATGCAATTGGGAAGATGTTGTTATTTCCGTTCTGGGCCACTGTCATCAATAGAGTTCCTTTGTATTTGCCGTAGAGTCATGTTCCATCAATTTATATTATAGGCTTGCAGAAGGCAAAACCCTTTATACACGGGTCAAATGCCCAAAAGAGTCGGTGGAATATGTCATTTCCACTAATGCAGGTTATCTGGAGGCCATATATAGGCCTGGACCATGAACCTATCCCCAAGGATATTGAAATATGGATAACAAAAACACCAATCATTTGGTTCACTACAATCGAAATGCACCAGACTGATCGAGTCAAAATGCAGTTCGGAATGCAACAAGATATTTCGGGCCGTCCGACATGTTTGGGAGAATGTCATTTAAAAAGAGTAGATGCCCAGTGGAATATGGAAGATTGGAAATACTTTGCTAGGGAACTGCGTCAACAATGAAGAGATCGTCGCCAATACGTCCTAAATGACCCAGTCTTGAAAAATATTAGATCAACTAGAGAATATTTGGTTTGGTTTAGGTCAGTTACAACGCAACAGTGAGTGTTTGATAATCTATGCTTGCTTGACCCGCGCTCGCAGGCCACAGGATACACATCACTACCAACCCCACAACATGATCTACCCACCCAATTCCAACCATCAACTTCAAACACCCATCGACCATTCTTCCAAACCCGTAACTCATTCTTGCCACACACCCAATCACAACAACAAGAGCCTAACCCACACTAATATACCCTGGATAAATCCTTCAACCCAACCCCAGCCTACCATAGCCCCCACCCTTGTATAGTTCTCAAAACGAGGCTATATCCTCATTTGGTCAATTGTACCGTCCTCACCCAATCCAACCCAACCCAACCACTACGACTCAGCTTTGAAAACATGGGCACCCAACTAAGTTACGGCAGCGCCTTTGGCAGCAACCCACCGTGTTAATGGGGACAAATGGTTGCAAACATAACAGATACTCAGGTATCCTCGGCTAAACAACAACCTCATCCACCAAACACGCAAAGAGAAGAGGCACCTCAACCACCTCGTGGTAGAGTTCGAAGGCGGGGTCATCCATGTGGATGTGGAACTGGGGGACACCTAGATCGGACACGGAATTAATCATTTGTAATACCCACTTTTGAATTATCAATAATATTTTTTTCAATTCTATTTTTTTGTTGAATTTTTTTAATTCCATTTATTAAATTATCAATAATAAATAAAAAGATACACAAATATATATATATATATATATATATATATATATATATATATATATATATATATATATATATATATATATATATATATATATATGGTGCAAAAGCTAAAAAAAAAATTAACATCTTAGCCATATGGATTGGCAAAACCTTTTAAAGAAAATAAAAAAATCTAACACTTTCGTCATATGGATTGGAGAAAGCTTTAAGATAATAAAAAAAATTCACATAACACATGTTAGCCAATCAGATTGGCGAATGCATTCCAATTTTGTTCTCATTCGCCATATGGATTGGCGACAGAAAACACAAACTAAGCTACTTTCGTAATATTTTGAAAAACTATGTTATTTTAGAATTTAATTTAATAAACTAAGTTATTTTTATAAAAAAAAATCCTTTTTGTGGTGGTAATGATTTTTTTGTACTCCGGTCCAAATAAATGCATGTCATGTGCCAATTTTTTATTTAAATTCAAAATTTAAAATATATATATATATATATATATATATATATATATATATATATATATATATATATATATATATATATATATATATATATATATATATATATATATATATATATATACTTTTTGTCACATTAAAACTTTGAACTTTTCTCATCAGGATTTTTTACCCATATGTCCCATATTTCAAAATTAAATACCAATAAATTCTAGTTTGAAAAAAAAAATTCCAAAATATCCTTTTTTAGTGGATGTTCAGCCATTCGGTTACCGAGCACGTAAAGAAAAAAAATTGTGTGAGTGCTCGGGCAGTCGGTTACCAAACACCTTAATATTTTAATATTTTTTTTCATTTTTGCTTTTTTTAGTGTTTGAAATTATTTTTTTTTAATAATTTTAATTATAATAAATATTTATTATTGAATATATAATATAATATAATATATTTTTTAAAATATTTATTTATTTTATAACTAAATTAAGTTTTTTTTAAATACTCGGTCATTGAACACCCGAGCAGTAAAAGTTGCTCGGTCATTGAACACCCGGGCAGTAAAAGTTGCTCGTCCATTGAATAACCAAGTTAACATGTAATATTTGACTATAAATAGTCTGATGCGTTTCAATAAAAATCATCACCAATATCAATTTGTATGTTTAGAAATGTCTGTTTGTGCTGTTGCGTTCTACAGGCAAGACAAAAGAATCAATGTTTACCTAGATCCGCAATGGAATTTTAAAACACTGATTGCAGCCATCAACACGGGTCTTCGACAAGTAGGAGGTCGTCGCTTGAAGGTGATAAAAGTTGAGTATCGGTGTCCATACATAACGTTGACTGATGCTAGTGCTGATGGTACATACATGGATCGTGTCGAAAATGATGAAGATGTTCGATGTATGTTTTCAGCATACAATGGTGAAGTCAACAGAGGAGTCGACGATACACTTATGTTGGTTGTTGTTGATTAGTTTGTTAAGTTGATGATGTATGAACAAGATATTATGTTGATGATTGTTTTCTCCTATGCATGTTTAAATGTTTAGTCGTTATTTTGTTTATCGTCTTGTTATTTTGTTGTTGTATGTCGTGATGTTATTTTATGTTTAATATTGATGGTTGAATGTTGAATTAAAAGGAGACATATGAAAGGTAAATCCATTACTAAAAGATTGAAAAAAACAAACAAATTAAACTACATGTGTCTGTTAGACGGGCCAACGACGTTTGGACATTTTTTACGCATGTGACCAATTTCTCGACAAAGCCCGGATCTTCTCTTTTCTTTTTCAATGTTAACCATTTCGGTTCTAATCCGAGTACTATTTAGTCATCCCTTTTTCTTTCTTCTCATAGATTCGTCGTGACAAAGAGTAAATCCTTCATAACGTGGCCAATTTTCCTCGTGGGGTAGTCTTAGGAAGCTTTCCTTGTAGACGTTGAATACGTTATAAATTTTGAAGACGTCTAGAATGTGAATGGTGTAGCCTTGGCGTATACTTGAACATGCTGCAATGTTGTGGGAGCAAGGTAAGTGAAATTCCTGAAATTTCCCACAATCACACTACTACTTCTGGAGATCAACGTTGAAAGTAGCACTAGGTCTACTGTCATTCATATTAATTTTTTCATTGACCATGAAATATAAATTTTCACGATCAAATTGCATGACGTTGTGGGTGTTAGCTTTAGCCACTTCTTCAACCATGCTCTTATTGCAACCATCCGTGAAAATCTGACCAAAAGGAAACTTTTTTGTCCAAATGAGTCCTCTTTTACCAAAGAGCGATCCCAGCCAATAGTATGTAGACTGGACCAATGCAGTGATTGGAAGGTTTCTGGTTTCCTTGAGTACCGTGTTCATTTCCTCTGTCAAGTTGGTTGTCATGTGTCCCCAACGTTTCCCTCCATCATATGTTTTTGCCTACATCTCCTTAGGGATGTTGTCTATCCAACGTGAAGCCTCAATGTTTGTTCTCCGAATTTCCCCGTAATAACATTTAAAGGTAGCCTCCATCAATGCATAACCTGTAGTAGAAATGTTATTAAAAAGTATAATACACAATTGAAAAAGTATCAAAGTAACCTAAAAGTATGTTGTTACCCATGTTAACAAGTTTTTTGCGTAGATCCTTGTCTTTAATCTCACGCATGAAGTTCCGCGCAATGTGTCTAATGCAGTATACATGTGAAGATAGGGGATCATGCCATCCATTTTCAGTATTGTTATATGCACTCTTTATGGATTCATGTCTGTCTGAGATTACACACAAACTTCTCTGCGGTGTCACATGTTGTCTCAGGTTCTTAAGAAAAATGCCCAAGCCTCCTTTGTCTCACCTTCAACTAATGCAAACGCTATCGGGAAAATGTTTTCGTTTCCATGTTGTGCAACAACCATCAATAGAGTACCTCTATATTTTCCATACAACCATGTTCCATCAACTTGTACAATAGGTTTACAGTAGGCAAAACCATGGATACATGGTCGAAACGCCCAAAAGAGACGATGGAAGATCCACACATCAACTATTCGGGTTCCATTGCTAGAAATTACATGCATGGTTTCCAACTCAATAATAGTTCCTGGAAGAAAAGTTTTCATTACCAATATCCATTGTGGTAGGTCATTGTAAGATGTTTCCTGATTTCCGTACAATGATTTTATGGCAACATTGTACAGAAATATGTGCAAGGCGTCCAAGAACAAGGTTAAGAGCATGGGGGTGCGTATTACTACTCCAAATCTGAGAATTTACGCGTATACCCTTGCTTGCTCCCATTACTAGCATGGACCCAACCTTTCCATATGCTCAAAGGTATACCTAATATATAAATACATTTTATTTGCTTCTTATTAAATTATACCTAACATTCTATTTTTTTGGTTGTAAATGCAAGATGGTGTCATCGAAGAATGAATTATCAAAATAATCCTCGTCATGATCTTTGTGGATATCAAATCGTAATAGATCACATGGAGGCACACAATTAATATAATGTTGGAATGGTTTAGTCTCGTGTGGAAACACGGAGTCAGTAAGGACTGTCTGATGACGATGACTCCATTCACGAATTTCATCTTTGGCATAATTTATGTATGGTTTGTAATCCCATTGTTCTGAGAGCTTACTATTGTGGTATTCATTAAAACATCTTGGAGGCCTTGGTATTTCCTGTAGCATGCCAAATTGATTTTTTACCCGATCACTATTGTGTATCTCAATTGTAGTGAAGTATATGATCAGTGTCTTTGAAGTCCACACCGCAACGTCTTGTGGATTAACTTGGTGCATGTGTTCTAACCCGAGATATGGTCTCCAAACAAACTGTATGAGAAAAAAATAAGTTTAGTATAATTTTTAAGACAATAATATTTTAAATTAATTGGATAGTGAAAATACATCGTATGAGCCCAGATGATCCAATAGAATTATGTATTGTATGATACTCCAACGAGGACATTTTTCGTAATTCATCTTATGTGCCCCCACCTGTAAAATGAGTTTAAGTAATTTTGTGGTATTTGCAGAAGGTAAAGAAGATGAATACGTTTGTACAAAAAATTGGTGTAGACTTACTTTGTTGCGTATGGGAAAACAAATGACGTGCGGTTGATTGGTGCTAGATTGGACATTCTTGACCAACCCCAAGTTTGGAGAAGAACAATGCATCCAGTAAATGTAGAACTATCTGCCTTTGCATTGTTACACAAAGCTCTATATAGACAGGATAAAACAGTGGACCCCAAACTAAATGTACTTATTTTATCTATATCTTCTAATAATGGTAAAAACATTGCATGAATATTGTTGCCAGTTGTATCAGGAAATAAAAATAAACCTATTAACAACATTATATAAAATCTAGTCTTGACTATAAAATAAATATCAGGAGAATCTTCGGTTAATTCTATAGCATTATAATTATTTTTTAGCCATGTTAATTTTATTTTGGATCCCCTTAAATCTTTATCCATCAAGGGTAAACCTAAAAGGTCAACCGAGACACTAAGGTTTAAATTTGTATCACCATTTACCGGATATCCGTCAATGGGTAGACCCAATAACATGTATGTGTCCTCCAGTGTAACAATGGCTTCACCTGTAGGAAGATGAAATGTATATGTCTCGGGTCGCCACCTTTCTTGAAGTGCAAGGATAAACTTTGTATCCACCCAATAATTTGTGATTTTTATTAGGTGACTGAATCCGGCACGCTCCAAATATGGCTCAAGCAATGGGTCATGGGCGAAATGGTGATGTGAACGAGTGTGAAATGCCTCAGGATCCTAAATAAAATACATCACAAAATTATCTTCAAAATATATAAATTCATAAGAATCAAACTATTAGCTTCACAATATATTAAATGTAGCAATATATTAAACTTACATATGTAGAAATTTATTAAACTTACAAATGTAGCAATATTATCAATTGTGCCTCTATGGTTTTCTCCCAATGTTAACAAAGCCATCACAATGTATAACCTTCAAAATATATAAGTTTGATTGTAGAGTTGTTGATGATATTAAGTTTACATCAATGTTAGTATTTATACTATGAATTTTCATTCATTGCATGCAAGAATTGAACACTTAATTTTGAAGTCCAATACATACAAGTGAATAAGTTAAACAAAATTCTGCAGCAATGTATGAGAAAGAAGCAAAAGATTTTTGCATGCATGAGAAAATTCTGCAGCAATGCATGGGGAAGAAGCAGAATATTTCGTGTGAGGGGGCTGGGCTACCAATGGCGCCCCCTTAAAAAGTTGTGTGAGGGGGCTGGGATGCCAATGATGCCTCCCTTAAAAATCGTGTAAGAGGACTTGGTTACCAATGACGCCCCCTTAAAACCAATGTGAGGGGGATATGTTGCTAACGGTGCCCCCCCTTTAAACTGCATGCATGAAAAAAAAATCTAACTACGTGGACTATATATTTCATGTTCATACAACACATTTTTATCATCTTTCCCTACATATATTTTTCTCATCTATCACTACTTAAATTTTTCTCATCTTTCACTACCATAATGTC
The DNA here is from genome assembly GCA_963966055.1 of Lathyrus aphaca. NCBI lineage: Eukaryota > Viridiplantae > Streptophyta > Magnoliopsida > Fabales > Fabaceae > Lathyrus > Lathyrus aphaca. The sequence goes on along the minus strand of OZ014521.1, from coordinate 25,902,612 downwards.
TACAAATTATATAGTCCATGCTCATACAAATGGTGAAACTTATGTCTCTGATATCACCAGTTTCAGTTTTCAGAATACCGATGTTACCTGTTTTAGAATAAATAGATTTTCAAATTTCTTGCATTTCAAAGAGCGAATAGAGTCAAAGTTAATGTTCGGTCAAATATCTCAAATTATTTAAAAAAATCTTGTTTTATTTCAAAATAGTCAGGTCAAATATTTTCAGCACAAGGTACGCGACAACGAGGATGTTCAAAACATGTTTGCTAGCCACGAACAATCTGGGTTCGATTATATTGAGTTGTATCTAATACTCAGTGAGACTCGTGCAAGTTATTTGTGAATCTCAAGTATTAGATCACTCACATATATTTAACGACGAGCCTCAGACACTAGAACCAGATGAAGTTGATGTTGTATATGCGGCTGAAGAAGGAACAAAGGCTATGGTTGATCAAATGGTGAATTTGTTTGGGATCATATACTACATTGCAATCACACCAACTGAAGATGTGGAAGTAGATACAACGATATTACCATTGAATTATGTCTGTTGTCCTCCTCAGCATATGACCAACTTGAATTTGGTTGGAGACGAACCATCACCGGATGTTTTCTACAATCCTTCTCAACAAATAATGGGTGTTTTAAAAGTGGGAAATCAATGCCGCACAAAAGCTGAATGCGTGGAAGCTATAATTAAATTTCACATGGATAATTCTTATGATTTTGATGTCGATCGTACTGATGCAAAACATTATGTCATAAAATGTCGTAACAAAGTTTGCAAGTTTCGCTTAGGAGCATCCTATCGGAAGAGAAGTGATTGTTAGGAGATAGGTTCGATGAATCCACCTCACAGTTGCACAACCACTATGCTTCGACAAGATCATGGTAAACTAACTTCTCAATTTATGTCTCAAAAGATTTTGCATCTTGTGGATGAGGATCCATCTATGAAAGTGAGTACGATTATATCTCATATTGTTGCAAAGTTCAACTATACTCCATCATACAAGAAAGCTTGGATTGCAAGAATGAAGGCAGTTGAACAAGTGTATGGTAATTGGGAAAAATCTTACAATCAACTTCCACAATATTTATTAGCACTTCAAAAATATGTTCCTAGAACTGTTGTAGTATTGGAGTCTTCTCCTGTGTATACTTCTACTGGAGCTTGTGTTGAAGGAAACAAAATATTCTCCCGCCTATTCTGGGCATTTCAACCTTGCATAAAAGGGTTGCATTCTGCAAACCTATTATTCAAGTGGAAGAAACATGGTTGTATGGAAAATACAAAGGAACATTGCTGATGGATATTGCACAAGACGACAACAATAACAACAATATCATCGACTCCAAACATCAAATCCCTAACATCGTTGTCATTTTTAATTCGCAACCACTCCCGTTTTATATTACCATCTTCAAGCGAGAAGTATGACACAAGTTTTTCTATACTTCTAATTTCTCTAAACTTTGGATGTTCCAAAAAAAATACTCTAATCGGAAACTTGGATAGAGAAAAAAAATATGTTTGTATCTCCTAACATACATGATGAAAAATCGTTGAAAATAACAAACAGAGAAATGAAGAGAAGTGTGAAAAAATTATCAAATATTTCACCCTATTTATGATTATATATGGTTCAATTAAGTCTTTTCTTTAATAAAAGTGTTACAATTTTATAAAGGATTTGTACTTTTTTCTCTTTAACTTTCTTCCTTTTATATCTTTTCTTGGAGAGAACATGAGTTTAGTCATCAATAATTTTTTAGCAGCATTAAGTTTATTAGCATTATTCTCAAACACCACAATAATGTTTCCTTCAACAATAATTTCCTCATCAATATGTACTTTCTCATGTTGTGGATTATCCGCATACTCAAAATTTATGGAGCTAACATCATCTTTATCATTACTCGTTGGTATAACATCATCATAACCATTACTAGAAGCATCTAGAAGCATTACCGTCATTGAGAATACTACATTAAATAAGGAATAACACTCTTTTTCACTAAATTTTTTCTTACAATTAATTAAAAAGATCACCATCAACCAATATTCTAACATAATGACCAAAATTCCTACATTAAATAAGGACTTACTCGAATTGTTATCTAAACATACGAGCATACCCACACTACCAAATAACATGTACTCTATCTAGTTCTTAATAAAAGAAAAAATTACATTTTAAATTAATTGAAGAATCAGTATATTTGATAGTTAAAATACATTTATACTTCAATGAACATAAAAAATAAACGTTTTTTTTTATATTAAAGTGTATAGTGTAATATTTAACTTCCAATCATTAATCCAAGCATCAAGAAGGAAGTTATTACCTACTCTCTCTAGTCCTATTTTCTGATTTAATGATAAATTATATAGTAAATTTAAAAATTAAATTGTTTCTTATAAATAAAATCGAGAAAACTATTAAATAAATAAATAAAAGATTTAATTGAAATGCATTACCATATAAAAAGATTTTATACCATTAATTATTCATAGACATTGGATGTAAAAAAATAAAAAATTGACTTTTATTTTAATAATATATAAAATAATAAAGTAATGCATGATAATAAATTAAGAATATAAAACTTTTTATAATAGATAGTCATCAATCTCATAAATAAGCTTTCCTCTCATGTCCAAAACTGTAACATATAAAGAACAAAATACTGAATTCTAAATTGCGCCGTGTGCGCACAGTTATCCTTATCTGATTCTATCTATCAGCCATTCTTTCAGCGAGAACGTTCATCTTGTTCAAAGCAATGGCATCAATGGCATTTTCTTCACTCAATTCAATTCCTCTTTCATCTTCTCTTTCCGCTCCTTCCCTTCGCACATTCTCCTTCACCTCCACTCTTCCATTTCCCCAATCTAATTTCCACTTTCACCAAAACAGAAACCACCATTCCAACTTCACCGTCAAAGCACAAACCCTAGATTTATCCGGTTCGTTCTTTGAAGGTGGATATGGTTCTGACGATGACGCGTTTTCTCCCGGAACCGGTTTTGGTCCAGATGATGATCCGTTTTTTCCCGGAACCGGTTTTGGTTCAGGCGATGAAGAGAAACCGGAACCCGAATGCCCGCCTGGACTCAGAAAGTACGAATCCATGGTTATTTTGAGACCTGATATGTCTGAAGATGAACGTCTTGCACTCACTCAGAAATATGAGGAGGTTCAATTCTCTCTCCCTTTTCACTTCTTTCTCATGCTTTTTTTTTGTGTGTGTTCAGTTTATCAAATTCAAGTTATAATTTTTGTTCATAATGAGTTTGAAACTTGATGAGTAGCTTGCGCCTATGTGTCTGTTATTAGAGGACCAGATATGTTAGAATTGATTCGATTTGGAGAACTATGAACTTATGTAATGCAAATCACAAATTGCTTTGTGAATTATGTGATTTATGCATGAATCCGTGCAATTATGTATCTCTAATACAAACTAGGATTTGTTTGGATTGACGGAATCGGATGGAGTGAGCGGTCAGGGTTATCAAATATCCGCAATTGCAGTGCTATGGCGGAGATACTTGGCGGTTTTTCGACTTGCCGCGGTGGTAAATATTGGCCGATATTGTGAGGTTTTCAGCCATAATCCGCTATAATGGTGCCATAAAGCATTTGATATGGTGGGATTTTGGGTCTCCGCCATGGACCGCCATCCTCCATGGACAACACTGGAGTGGAGTGGTATTCCATTGTTTTAAAATTGGATGGAGCGGAACGAGATGGAGTGGTATGGATTCCATTCCACCACTTACCATCATATTTCTTCCCCTCCGATTTGGGCGGAATAAAGAACTTGCCTTATTCCGTTCTAAAACGTCCAATCGATGGAATGAAATCTTTGTTCTGCTATGCTCCATTTTGCTTCATACCACTCTGCTCCTTTCCATTCTGGTCCGTTCATTTTATGATATCCAAACGTAATGATTCGGTGGTTATTTATTTGTTAGTTTATGTTACCAATTCTCATAAAAAAAACTCAAAATTTGGAGAAGCTTAAACCGTTGATTGTTGAAGGGAACTAGAGGACCACTAGTGAATGCACTGCGGTTTGGTTGTGTTTGTCTCTTTTGTTTTCAATCTTTCAAAACAGACACTTGATTACACTCAACACCTTGTTTGATTAAGTCATTGCTCTGTTTTGTTCTTCACAAACACATGCTCCATGCAATCCCTTTATGTGTTTCCTAAAAGAAATGAAGATTGATGTTATGTCCTTAAACAACGTGGGGTACAAACTCTAAGGATGACCTGCCCTTTTATAGAGAGTCATAACTTGTGAATTCGCTCACTTACTTACAAGTTGAGTTTTATTTAATCTATTGTTTTTCTCTTTCAGACTTATTGTCTAAGTTGTTTTCTCGATTCATAGCTTAAAATTATTCCATTGAGCACCATACTTCATTCTTAAGACATATTTCAAGGTGCTCTACATTATGTCTCTGAATCTTGCGATTTGATACAGTTTATGATTTGAAAATAAGCTTCATAATTATAAATTGCGCGAACTAGATTTTTACACCATTCTATTCTCATTTGAATAAAACACACTATTTCTATGATTTTTCTTTGTGCAGCTTCTTGTTGCTGGAGGTGGCATGTATGTAGAGGTTTTTAACAGGGGTATTATTCCACTATCATTTATCATCCAGAAGAAAAACAAAGAAGGAGAAACTAACACCTATATGGACGGCATCTTTCTCTTATTCACCTACTTCACAAAGCCCGAGTCCATAAAAGCCCTTGAGCAGACACTATTGAAGGATGACAATGTTATCCGATCAACGAACTTCAAGATCATCAAGAAAAAGAAATATTAGTTTATCTTGATGACTTGAGCAGCTCTGATAAAAGGATGGATAGAAAAAAAGAATATAGCATTCATCATTTGTTGTGCTTTTTTCATTTTCATATGGATTCAAGTATTTCTGTAACATGCTTGTATTAAATTAAGAGAGGATGTATCTTGTATGTGCTATTACTTAAAAGCCAATGAGTCTATAGAATTTTGTTGAAGGATTCATATTAGACAAACACTAGAGACTGTTACTCACAAAAATAACATGTTTCTAATTTCTTACATTTATTTGGTCCATATAAACTAATGTTCCATAATCACTGGATTCAGTGATGTAAAAAAAAAACAAAAACAAATACAAAATCAGGTTGAGCTTGAATTCCACTTAGGGTTTGAATGGGGTAAAGACAACTACTGAATTGTGACCACCAAATCCAAATGAATTGGAGATAGCTGCAAAAAGGATAATAAATAAAGGTCAACAACATATAGTTTTTTTTTTTATTATTATTCATTTTTATCAATATTCATAATTTCACACAAAAACAACAACCTACTTACCAACATTAACTTCATGCTTTTTCTTAAAATTAGGGACAGTATCAATTGTAACACCCTCTTCTAAATTCTGTAGAAAAATCAAAAAACATAAATCAGATTTGTTATTCATTAAGATTGTGTGAGAGTCAAATAGATGAAACCTATTTTGAACATGTTGGTTAGGTTAAGACAGTACATCTTGGTTAATGGTTGGATGCAACCATCCTGTAGTTATTGCTTTGATAGTTGCTATAGCTTCCAAACCACCAGCAGCACCAAGACAATGCCCAATCATTGACTGAAAAATGAAAAGAAAAAACTATAATTATAAGTTTCAAGATCAATAAGATGAAGTTGATAGGGTTTTAAAATATTTAAAAGTAGATAAATTTTTTACCTTAGTCCCATTCATTTTTAGTTCTGATGTATTCTTAAAGACCTTTTTGATTGCATTAACCTCAGCCAAATCACCAGCTAGTGTTGATGTAGCATGAGCATTCACATAGTTCACCTTAACAGTTTACAAATTAACCAATAAAGATTCATCAATTTTACATAAGTTTGAATCAGATTGAGTTCGATGATACATTGATTTTGATAAAGATTCAAAATATATATTTTGCCAAAATCTCGATTGTGATTCTGTCAAATTTACTGTCAGTGCTCTCTTTCTTACCTCTTCAGGGGAAACACCGGCGTCCTGTAAACTCTTGCTTATGCAGGATGAGACTCCAAATCCATCAGATCTTGGATCAGTCATGTGATGAGCATCACATGTTATGGCTCCACCCAAATATTCAGCGATTATTCTTGCTCCTCTCTTTGTTGCACTCTCCAAGCTCTCCATTATCTTCTCTCAATCATACAAAAAATCAAGTTCAAAGAGAAACTCATAAATACACAATGCTAGTAAAAAATATAGTATAACCTGAAAAAATGAACAAACTCGAGTAAAGTAAGTAATATCAACTGTTGATTTTCTCACTTTACTAACTAATTTATTATAGAGGACGATAACAAAATAGTAAGTTTAAGATTCTACCAGGACACCAGAGCCTTCGCCAATGACAAAACCATCGCGATTTTTGTCCCACGGTCTTGAAGCCTTCTTAGGCTCATCGTTCCTCTGAGACAAAGCCCTGCAAGCAATGAATCCTCCAACACCAGAAGGTATAATCGAAGCTTCAGTACCACCAACCACCATAATATCTACTTCACCACTTCTAATATGATGAGAAGCTGCACAAAAACAGTAATTTGCTGTGGCACAAGCAGTAGAAATGGAATAATTTGGTCCCATTAGTCCTGTCTCTATAGCCAACAAAGCAGAACTCATGTTAATGGTGTATGGAATGAAAGATGTATTAATCTTTTCATGTCCTCTATGAGTGAGAGCATCAACAGCAGTGTTAATACTACTTACACCTCCCATTCCAGTTCCCACTAGAATTCCCATTCTTGTTCTGTCCATCTGTTAGAAAAGATAAAGTATACGTTAGAACATCCACTCCGAAAAATACAAATAATTTTGACTTACATTGTTGAGAGCTTCGTATCCAAGATTAGCATCTTCAAGTGCCCTCTTGCCTGCCACTAAACAATACCTCGAGCAATCATCGAGGCGCCGATCATTCTCACAATCAATGTAACCTTGTGAAGAAAAATCGCGTATCTGACCACCGAAACGGACGGGGAAGCTTGAAGCATCAAACCTATCTATTAGGCTTATTCCACTTTCTCCTTCCAGAAGTTTGTTGTAAAATACATCTATGTCACTGCCAAAGACTGAAACAAGACCCATTCCTGTTATTACTACTCTCTTTTTTGGATCTTTTTCTCTTTGAGGAGCCATGGCCTTGATTGTTTTGCATTTCTTGGCTGCAATATAAGTAGAAAGCTTCAACTCCAATATTAAAACTAGATAAGCATCAAAAAATGGATATTTGAAAGGTTAAAAAAAGGAAGGAGAATTACTTGTAGCTAAAGTATAGCTTTTTGGCATGCATGCAGTTGAAAGCATTTGCATTCTTTGAGAAAATCTAAGGCCTTCATGCTGAACCAAAGATACCTCAAAAAGACATGTACTAGAAAAGCCAATGCATGCCATGATGATTTTTTATGAAAAGTGTGGGATTTTGATGTTGATTTTACATGCAAAGGAGTCAAGTTTGAAGTATGAGTTGCTGGTGGAAGAGGAAAATATATAAAAGGAAAGGTTTGTTTTCAGGTTTGTTTGTAAAGTGTGCCACTGGTTTTATTTGTGCTGAATTATATGCAAACAAACTAATAGTTATGGTTATGGGGAAATAAATATTGTTGCTATGAGTTTTGGTTTACATTTCTTTCCTTTTAAAGGAAGGTCTTTTTTTTTGTTTAACACATAGCATGAGTTGTCATCTAGGTTAAAAGAGAATCTAAACCACGAGTTATATATTTATTAAAAAAGTAAATATTATTGTACGAAAAAGAGAAATAATAAATAATTTTATAAAATTGTGTCTCGTATGGAAAGGTATATTTAAAGAATTGGAAAAAAATTATAATAAATATTTAAAAGTATAATACAAAAATAACATTGATATCCTAAAATGATTTATACATTAATACCATTTTTTTTTCTTCAAAACAACTTATATAAAACCGATGTCAATTTTTATGTTAAATAATTTTGATTGATTTTTAATTTCTTAGCTGTTCAATTTTTATGTTTAAATAATTTTTATTGCTTTTAATTTCTTAACCACCCACACTATTCCATTAATTCAAGCTTCATTAAATAGTGGCACATCTTTCAAAAGAAATGGAAAATTTGTTGGTGGATTGTGATTATTGTCCAAACTACTAGACTGACACATTCAAGAAATATGTACTATAGAGTTCCACAATGAGTACTTGTGTGAGACATTTTGTCTTAAAATGAGAGGTTCTTTAAATTGTTGTAAACTGCAATATTTATTATTTTTACTTATTAGTACTATTATCTATTTAATATTATATGAGGATGTATATTTAAGGCACTCTATGATTAAGTGAATGAGTACATAAATAGAATAACAATAGTAGATTTAGAATATCTAATCCTCTAAGTGAAGATATTTATAGTGTGTCCTCAGCGATGGGTCAATGTTCTTCTTTGGACTGGATCAGTTAGGCCCAATGAAGAACTGCCAAAGAACGTGTAGAAGCGTATAAATCTAACACGTGGTTTTGCCCTTAGTCCAACTGTCCATATATTCTAGGAGATAATAGTGGACAGTTGGATGACGTGTCATATATTGGGAGACATGGTCTTCCCTACTGTCAGCTAGTGAGCTGTGTGTGTCCGACGATGTGGATTTTTTGTCTGTCGGGTTGAACCTCTGTCCGATTGATTGGACCTATACCCTTAGAGACACAGTCCAGAAATGTTTAATTTCTATTATTTGACACGCGTAACGATCATAATTGAGATGATAGTTTTGTCTCAATTAAAATTAGAGCCAAACTTATATTTATTTCTCCTCAGTAATAAAAAGAAATCAATGATCTTAAAATATAAATATACTTCTTCCATTCTTTTTAATATAAATTATTTTTATTTTTTCACATATATTAAAAAATATAACATATATTAAGAAATATAGTCTTAATATAATAATTATAGTATGAAAAAAACTTATGAATTTTTTTAAAATATTATTCATTATTAGTAAAAAGATAAATTTATAAGGAGAGAGTAATAAATATTTAAAGATACGATAGAAAAAATAACATTAACTATATAACAATTTATATATTATGATACAATTTTTTTTCCTGACTTCTAACAAAAAAACAAAAAATAGTATTATTTATAATTAATATATTTTACATCATTATTTTAAATATATTTTTATCTTTTATATTTCTATATTTTTAATGATTATTAAAATAAAAAGTAAGAATAAAATTAAAAAGAATATAAGACAAATATATTTCACACTAATTAAAAATGTTTAATATCACTAAATTATGTTAGTGAAAATCACGTGAGTGTCCCATTTATTTGAGAGCAACCTCATAGTCCCTTTCTACACTCATATGTTTGCTTTGTTGTAGGTACAGTTCTTTTGTTGGCTTTGACTTTGAGGACTTAAAATGGATTTATTATCCTAATGAGTTTTTTTTTGTTTTTTTATCAAGTGGTATCATTTATTTCACACCTACATCGACTTTGTTTAATTATTATTTAAAAGATATATGAGTCATAACTAATCCTACCACTCGTTATTATTAATTCTTTAAAATTTTGATTATTAATATTGTTGAGAAGTTTAAGGAAAGCTAGAAATGTAAATGTGTTAATAGTTTAAAATCCAAAAGACTATACTACATATCAATTCAAAATCTTAAGATATTAGGAGTATGAGTTCATTTTTTTATAAACTCAACATTGTTACGTCAATTTATGGGGTTAGCGAACGAGTATTTCTACTTAAGACACATCTTTGTGAGAGACACTCCATATATTCACCTAAAATCTTAAGGTGGTATGTATGTGCGTTCTCTCACTTATATAGTGTTCAATTTTTCTTTTTCTAATCAATATGAGACTTCTTCCCCACACTTGATTCTCAACAAATATTTCTTCCATTTCTAGTTAATGTGAAATTTAATCACTTATACTTGAATCCTAACAATCTCTTTCACAAGTGTAAGTTACCCACATCGCTAATATTGATTCTGTGAGATATTGGAACGAACTCTAGGTTTAACATGTCGTCGAAGTCCCTCACATGTTGTTGTTTAATCGGGCCTTATGTTATGGATCAAATTGTTTAAGTTAACTTGTACCCTAAGTTAGATTGTAATGGGTAATTGTTAAAAAGCTCATTAGGTTAATGTGTTAGTTTTATTATAAATAACATACTAGTCTCTCATATTTTATATAAGGGAAAATATGGAGATAAACCCTAATTTAAAAGTGAGAGAGGTTATTTGTTATTCTTGTATACTTGTAATCTTGTTTCAAGAGAAAGGAAAGAATAGCAGTTTATAACTAATCCTTGTTGTTATCTTTGGTTACCCTAAACCTTAACCCTTGTGGGTTTCATGACTAATCAAGGAACCAATTATACTTTGTTTCTAAGGTATCCGATTCACAACAAATTGGTGCGGTGAACGTGGAAAATAAGCCTTCAACAAAGTATGAGATTGAAAAGTTCACCAAAGTGAATGATTTCGGTCTGTGGCGCTTGAAGATTAAAGCCTTACTTGTTCAGCAGGGTTGTTTGGAAGTGTTGAAGGGAAAGACGACCATGAATGTTGCGTTGACGACAGCTGAAAAGAAGGTCATGATTGAGAAAGCACACAACACAATATAGTTGAGCCTTGGTGATAAGGTTCTTCGACATGTATCAAAGGAGACGACGACGTCAGGGTTATGGTTGAAACTTGAAGGTTTATACATGACCAAATTTTTGATGAATCGACTCTACCTGAAGCAAGCCTTGTATTCATTCAAGATGAGTGAAGACAAAGTGTTGGCTGAGCAATTGGATATGTTCAACAAGCTGATTCTTGATCTTGAAAATATCATATGAAGATCGATGATGAAGATCAAACGCTGTTACTGTTATGCACTTTGCCCAGAACACATGCTCACTTCAAAGAAATCCTCTTGTATGGAAGAGAGTCCCTAACCTTTGAAGATGTTCAATCTGCCTTGTACTCTAAGGACTTGAACGAACAAAAGGAGCATAAACCTTCGACGGTTGGTGAAGGTTTGGCCGTTAAGGCAAAATTCTTGCGAAAAGATGGTAAGTTCGACAAGAAGAAGGGAAAAAGTCAGCAGAAGTCTTATAGTGGTGAAGCATCTAGTGTTCGATGCTATCATTGTAAGAAGGAGGGTCACATTCGAAAGGTGTGCCCTACACGCCTGAAATATCATGGAGGTAAGTATAATGGAAACGCGACCATTGTTCAAGATGATTTTGAATCATCTGATGTTCTTATGGTTTCAAGCGACGACTCAAGAAAAAAGTGGATTATGGATACAGGTTGCACTTGGCATATGACTCCAAACAAAGGTTTGTTCGAGGAGCTATGTTATCAAGATGGTGGATCGATACTGCTGGGAAACAACAAAGCATGCATAATTGCAGGTATTGGATCTGTAAGATTCAAGCTCCATGATGAGTCAATAAGTTTATTGACTGAAGTTAGGTATGTACCTGACTTGAAGAGAAATTTGATTTCTCTTGGTGAATTCGACAAGAAGAAATATGTTTTTCAAGGAGAGAAAAGTATTCTAAGAGTCATGAAGGGTGTAACACCCCATTTCTATACCCCTAAATAATCAATTAATTCATTTAGACACATATTAAAAATTTCATCAGAGTATAATTAAAACATGGTATAAAAGAGGCATGCCATATTAAAAGTGAAATTAAAACATTCAACACCAGCTCATTCAAAGATATGAAACAAACGGGATAACTTGCAACAAAAGGATTTCATCCTTACACCCGTATCCAAAGGATTGAAATAACAGCGGAAACTAAACATTTAACAACATCAAACTTATATACTTATATATATATATATATATATATATATATATATATATATATATATATATATATATATATATATATATATATATCAGGTTTGATTCACCAAAAATATCATGTTTACACAAAACATTCATCACCAAAATACATATACAAAATGTATCACAAAAGGCATCAAGCCGACCCTAGCTAACCGGTGCTACATATCAGAGCCGACCGACCAAAAGAATGAAGACACGCTTCACCAAAAAGACCTCCAACAACCTACTTTGCAATGCCTCATAGAGCATCATAAAACAGCAGAAGGGTGAGAAATATTATCATAATAACAATGCATATAATTATATATCTCAACATCAAAATACACATATACATTTCTCACCACAATCCATTTTCCATCACACATATTGTTGCACCCCAAAATTTGCCCTCCACAAGACAAGACTTTGTGTACTAAGAGGTTCACAAGGTTCACAAGGCTCACAAGACATCTCATGAGGTTCACAAGGTTCACAAGGTTCACAATTAGTCAGAAAATTTGACAATTCCCTCAAACAATGCATCCTCCTAAGCAATGCATCTTAAACTAGGGTTTTGACTTTCATCAGGCTAAATGGACTTACAAGACTTCAAGTGAGCTTCATAGCATCTTATATGTGTTCAAGAATCCCCATGTCAAGTTTCAAGACTTTCCCAAAAGATTTGCTCAGTCAGATGATCAGATAGGTTAAAACTAGTTAAAGCAGTTAAAAAGTCAAACTGAGGTCAACTGTGGTCAAACCAAAGTCAAACTTCATGATTTTTTGCCAACATCAAGTATATGAAGTAAAATTCATCATTTGATCAAGGGTTGATCATGATTCATCAAGGAGATTTCAGATCATCAAGAATCAGGAGTTTCTAAATTAGGGTTTTCACAAGAAAAGTCAACTGAACTTTGACCAGTCATAACTTTCACATGCTTCATCAAATTGTTTCCATCCAAAGCTCATTTTGAAGGAAATTTAATTCTCTACAACTTTGTGTCTCACAAGCCAATCCCAAAAATGCTTCATTTGGAAGGTATGAGCTAAGACATTATAGGTCCTTTTAAAAGTCAACAAAAAGTCAACAACTTCCAAAGAGCATAACTTGAGAATGGTAAAAGATATGGACATGAGACATAAGAGGTTGATTAGAGGACTCTTTAAGCTTTCCAAAATGTCCAAGAACACCTTCATAGCATTAAAATTGAAGGATTTGTGACCTTGCAAAGTTGGGAAATTTTTGAGGTTTATGAAGTAAATGGGGTCTTAAAACCATAATTCTTCAAATGGGCTGACTTTTTTGTGATCCAATTGGTTCCATGACATCATGCACGAAATTAACTTAATATTTCATAATTTTATTCATTTTATTTTTATTTATTATGATTTTTTATATTAAAAATCATTTTAAATTCAAATTAAATATAAAATAATGAAGATTTAAATTTATTTTGTTTCTAGAATGTCATAAAGTTTATTTGGACTTGATTGATACAAGAGTTATGAAGATCATCCTAAAATAGCAAGCTTATATCAAGAATATTCAAAATTTAAAGGCTAATCTTTTTCAATCTCAAACTATCCAAATATCCAAAGTGTGATGCAACTTTCTGACCTAATTCAATTGTATCATATATATACAACCTTTAGCAAGCAAGAGGGGACGAATTCACAGCCTCCAAGACTTTGTTCAAACTTCACAAAATTGTTCCAAAAACTCAAATTCGGATTCATCCATAGAAGGTGTTTAAAGGTATTTTAAAGACATATGAAGGATCCTTGGACATCACTGATCATATATCAATAGCCATATGCATCTCAAACTCCAAGAATTGACCAAACCAAATCAAAGTTTTTGAGCTTTTATGAATTTTTCGTTTTCACATCTTTGAGTAATATAAATGGCATTTGTTTGTTGTTTCATGTTTGTATTGAACTAATGATTGTTTCTGTATACTTTAATTTGAGTTTTGACACAGAATCGAAGACTTGCCATTGTTAGGGTTTGAGATTCGAATTCGGGATCTTGGTATTTAGGGTGTTTAAATGGATTCTAAGAACATGACCGTGACATATAAACTTCATGTGATTGATCTGGGTTGTTAATTTACATTAATGTTGTGGTTTGATTGATGATTAAAAAATGTAGGTTTTTCTGGTTCAAGAACATGCAGGAAAATTTGCAGGAAGTTTTGAAGAAGAATTCGCAGGAAATTCAAACGGGGAAGATGAAGTTTGGCGCGCAGGAAATATTTGAAATTTCAGGAAGGCTTAAAACGAATGTGTTTCATGTATATGACAACTAAAGCGCTTGGCTCAGTTGATTTGTACGTCTGGTTGATAAGTGAATGGTCCTGGGATCAAAACCTCCCCAGGCCATTTTTGGTTTTGTTTTTATTTTCAATATTTTCGCAGGTTAAAGAACAAAAGGATTACCACCTGGATCACTATCACCAACGCACGCACAGCCTGGTGGATGGCTTGCTGGTCCAAGGGTGATGAAGCCTAGGGCGTGGGTTCAATCCCTGCCCCAGGTAAGTTTTAATTTTTGTTTTGTTTAATTATTTTGTTTAATTATTTTATTGTTAATTAATTATAATCATATTTAATATATATATATATATGTAAATGATTATAGGAAAATAATATGTAAATATATTAATTTCATATTTTAAAAACCATTAGTTTATTTTCTAAAAGCTTAATCCTAGTTTTTTTATTTTAATTAAAATATGCATATATGATTATTATATATTTATTATTTTTGGTAAATAATTAAATTAATAATGTAAATTAAATCCTAATTATATTTTCTAAAATTTCTAAAACCCTCATCCTGATTTTTCTTAAATATAAAATTAACCCTAATTTTTATTTAACTTCAATATTAAACTTAATTAATTTTTTCTTATATGTAATAATTAATCTCATTTTGTAAATAAATTAATATATGATTTATTATTATTATCTTTATTATTCTATCTCAAAAAATTCTTAAAAAATGTTTATTTAATTTTAAAATATTTAATTAACTTGTATCTATTTTATATATTTGTGCTAACATTTTTTTATGATTATTCTTATTACTAATCCCTTTTATTATTTATTTATATGCTTACTATTTAAATCGTTTCTATTATTATGTAACTGTAAAAGTCGTGTAATAGTCGTAGGTTATATTTTTGTCTTTATTTTATTACTTGTAAATATTTATATTATTGCTATGGTTAGTAAAATAGGGAGTGATAACATGTTTGCTTTAAAATTAATTTAGATCACTAATCATAAGATAAATATCTGAATTTATACACGCAGACACGTAAGTCGATCTTTGATCGCCATCTCACTTCTTAAGGATATCCCTCATGTTGCCTAAATAAAGAGGTCAAGTAAGGTGTCTAAAAGCAAAGTCCCTTCTCATAAACAAATCATCAAGTCCCTTTACGATTATAAGATCAAGTCCCTTCGAATGTTGCCTTCGTGAATGATCTTGTCCCTTTCGAATAAAAGATGATAAGTCCCTTCGAATTGCTAAAACACCTTACAGTTGCCTAATCACAGATGACCCTTCATATGTCCCATACAACATCCAAGGTAATGACTACCTATTCCTTAATAATAGGGATAGTCTTACCATTGAAAGAACATTTAAGAACAGAAAAGATTCAAATTAGGGTAGGTTCCTCTTAAGTACTTGCTCACTCATTCAAAAAAACATTTCATAAACACTTCACATTTTCAAACAATTTTCAAAACAAAGTCTTTATATATATCCGTACATGGATCATTATAAAGTACTTAAGAAAATTTTTAATCACACACTACACTTCTCAAAACAATTTAAAGTGAGCTAAGTAACTAAGAGCCCATGGATAACCATGGATGTAAAGGGTGCTAACACCTTCCCTTTACATAACCTACCCCCCGAACCCAAAAATCTTTTAAGGTCTTTCCTGTTCTTTTATGCTCTTTCCTTTGGATAAAATAAAAGTCGGTGGCGACTCTTGCTATCCGCAACACATAACTAAAGTCAGTTCTCCCACCGTGTTACACATATACATCACAATATATATATATATATATATATATATATATATATATATATATATATATATATATATATATATATATATATATATATTCTTCATGCACAATCCACATAAACATATATGCATGTTTATTCATCAACATCAATATTAGATGATAAATGCAAACATAGAGACCGACTCACGACTCTATGCAAATGCAATGCGGTACCGACTCAATCATCTCAAGTTCACTCAGGAACTATTGGAATCATCGCTCGTTACCTAAAGTAACTCCCCGTCGGGCATACGATGTTCACCCATTGCTCACACCCCATATAGGCACACAATGTTTATGGATTTCTCACACCCCACACAGGCACATAATCTGATTGCTCACACCCCACACGAGCACACAATCATTTGTGAATAAATCACCCATTACTCACACCCCACACGGGAACACATTGTTTATGGATTGCTCACACCCCACACGGGCACACAATCTGATTGCTCACACCCCACACGGGCACACAATCATGTTGTAATCATCGCTCACACCCCACATGGGCACACGATGTTACAACAGATTCACAATAGATTCCACAACACAAGAATGCATACATTATGCTTCACATGCAAAATGACACACAACATTCTTGAAAATGCATACATATTTACAATATAGTTATGCATTCATCTCATACAATCACAAACAAACCACGTACGTTCCTATTAATTACGCCAAACGACAACGAATTCATTCACATCAACATGCATTCATATTCATTCCACGCAATGCATTTATTTGCCAAATGTCCACTATACCACAATAGATACTACAATTCCATAATTAACTCAATTACGTTTTATCGGAAATGTCGGTTAAAAGTCGGCTAAAAACTACATATTTTAGCATCAATAATTTCTACACGTTTTTAGCTTCGAAACGATATAAAGAACACTAAAAAGGGATAACCAAAACTCAAGTTATAAACCAAAGGAAACACCAAACCAAAACTCCCGGGCTCGCTGAGCGACCTGCTCGTTCGCTGAGCGAGGAAATCTTTGGAATAACTCGCTGAGCGAGAGCTGCGATTTCAGAACATCTCAGCTACGCAACAATCAGTCAAAAACCATCCAAAACTCAAATAAACCTCCATAAACATGATCAACAACATATATCCAACATCATACTTCGATTATAACAAGTTCTAACCGATTAATCTACCATTTTCTTAGTTTTTCACCAAAAACCCAAAAACCTAACATTCTCTAAACTCTTCCAACACAAAAACCCAATCAATCTAACACATACATAATCATACATAAAGTTAAGATAATGATATTTCACACCTTTATCCGATTGTTTCGATTCCTAGGAGCAATCTTGATGATTTTCCAACTTTTCCTCTTTTCTCCTCTTTTCTCCGCAACATTTATAGAAAGCCAGTTCTCCCACCGTGTTACAGAACTGGCGACTCTGCTGGGGATTAATAAAAGAGGGGTACCTTTAGGAATTAGTTCACTTTAAAATTGTTTGCCTTGTTTGCTTTATACTTATCTGTTGGGTGCTCTTATGTGTGAAAGATCCTAACCCGGATCTAGTGTACCTTAGGTAAATGGCAATAGACCAAGGAAACTGTACAGCGTATACCGATATGGTTGATCTGGTGGCCATAATTAGTGTGACTTCTTGGTTGGTGCTTATGTTCCTTAAGTCAAGTTGAGGATAATATGAGGCTGCCATATGTTGTCAATAAACTAATTAACTTTTAGAACCCTAGTTATCCCATCTTGGCCTTTAGAAAGTAGTGAGATAACCGGCTTTGGTGAAGACTGAAGTTGGTTGATACTCGATACTACGCTCATTGAGATTCTAAACTTGGAGGGTTTTGGTTGGCAAGTAAGTTGCCTACTGAACAACCACCCTTGTGAAGGATCAATGATATTGAGATCCCTTAGAACCTGGTTACTTTATAGGACAGGATGAACCAACTAAACTTCAGGGGAGGGTACTTACCTTTAAACCTCATGCAAGCCTTCAAACCTAGGGCTATTGTGTGACTTGTTTGTGTGTGCCAAATGTTTGTGATTGAGCATAGCATCATAACATCATCATGCATCATAAACATAGCATTTTCACTAACCATTTCAAGGACCAAAGGATTTATCTTTGTTCTTTGTTGCAGGTCATGGCTTCTGCTCGTAGGAATACTATCCGGATCAACTTTGTAGGAATACCTCCTAAGCTTAAGGAATTGATCTCTCAAGTTTCTGAAAACTCCCGGTTCATCAAGAGGCATGGTCACTTACTGGATCTAGTCACTTCAGGGTTCAATGAAGACATGATGAGTGTTCTGTTTCAGTTCTTTGATCCTAAACATCACTGTTTCACATTCCCCGACTATCAGCTGGTTCCTACAATGGAAGAGTTCTCTAAACTACTGGGTATACCTATCCTTGATCAGAAACCATTCACAGGCTTAGAAAAAGAGCCTAAACCTGAAGTTATTGTTGTAGCCCTGCATTTGAAGAAATCAGACATTGTTCTAGAGACAAGGAGTGGAGTTAAGGGTATTCTTGCTAAGGTGTTGATAGAAAAGGCTCAAGTGTTCTTGAAGGCTATGAGCTATGATGCTTTTGAGGAGATTTTAGCCTTGTTGATTTATGGCTTAGTATTGTTCCCCAATCCAGATCAGTTCATAGACGTTCACGCCATCAACATATTTCTGAGTCACAATCCAGTGCCTGCATTACTTGGAGACATCTTGCACTCTCTTCACACTCGTACTACGAAGGCACGAGGAACTCTGATGTGCTGCATACCTTTGTTATCTAGGTGGTTTATTTCTCACCTTCCTCGATCAATGATGAAGAATGAACAAGGGTTCAGATGGTCCAAGAGAATCATGTCACTCTCTCATTCAGATATTCATTGGTGCTCTAGATCTATGGAGAGTGTTACTATCATTGACCGTTGTGGGGAGTTCCCTAATGTGCCACTCCTTGGCATAAGAGGGGGCATTACTTACAACCCTTCTTTAGCTCTACGTCAGTTTGGTTACGCTCGGAGTGATGGGCATCATGACATGTTGATTCAGGGTATTGTGTTTGACTACGACAACAATCTGCAAGGTTATCGTCAAAGGTTTATACGAGCATGGGGTAAAGTGAACAAGGTTGCCAGCAAGACTCTGGAGCCCAAGTACACTATTCCTATGGAAGCCTATCTCAGATGGGTGCGATCTCGTGCTCAGACTCTTATGATGCCATATCCTGCCATCCTGCCAGTTACTATGGAGCCTGTTGCTGAAGGAGATACTTCTTATATCATTCTTCACCCAGACATGACCACTGACATGGAAGAGCTACAGAGGTCCTGGATCCAGTTGAAGGAGCAAAGGGATACTTTTGAGGCTCACTACAAAGCAAGTCAAGAAAGAATCCTGGAGCTAACAAAGCAACTTCACGAGGAGCGAAATTGCAACTCATACCTCAACACAAAGAGGAAACGTCCATGGGAGACTTAAAACCCCATTTTTTTGTACTTATTTCATTTTTATTGTAAGCCTAAAGGGCAAACAAATTTATTACTAATAAAAGTTTACTTTTTGGTTGTTTAAACAAATTTAAATCATGCGGTCCTTGAAAACATTGCATACGCATTTATACACCATATCATCGCATCACAGGTTTCTTATGTACAGGTATCTTATCTTCTCGCTGTTTATTTCAGCAGCAATGGCTCTTGAACAAACAGTCAAAGATCTCCAGGCACAGAATGCACAATTCCAAGAGCTGATCTTGAACTTGTCCAAGGGACAGGATGAATTGAAGACACTGCTGGCCAAGAAGACTAAGAAGACTAGAAGGTCAGGAGGCCTAATCAACATGGAAAGAAGGTTCAGAGGTCCTGTCAAGACCAAGGAACAGGTTGAAGATTATGAGTCTGAGGAGTCTGAGAAAGAGGGAGGCAGTCTCCATAATACTATGGGGGGTTCTGATTCTGAAGCAAATTACTATCATGATCCTAATGAAGATAAGTTCAAGATGCTAGTGGATAGAATGGATGCTATGGAATTGCAAAAGTCTTCTGGGCTGGATTTTGAAGACCTGAGTTTGATATCTGGAGTGGTTATACCCATTGGTTTCAAGGTTCCTACTTTTGTAGTATATGATGGTGTTTCGTGTCCCAAGCTGCATCTGAGGTCCTATGTCCGGAGGATCCAACCACAACTGCTGATAAGAAGCTGTGGATCCATTTCTTCCAAGAGAGCTTGTCTGGAGCTCAATTGGAATGGTACTATCAGTTGGAGAGTGTCAACATCCGTGATTGGAATGATCTTGCTGAGGCCTTCTATAGGCAATATCAATACAATGCTGATTTAGCCCCAACCCGCATGCAACTACAAAGCATGTCAATGGGTGCTAAAGAGAATTTCAAGGAGTATGCCCAGAAGTGGAGAGACTTGGCTAGTAGAGTACAACCTCCTCTAACTGACAGGGAGTTAGTGGACATGTTCATGAGTACGTTGAATGGTCCTTTCTACAGTCATCTCATTGGAAGCTCATCATCCGGCTTCACTGAGCTGATAATGACGGGAGAGCGTGTAGAAAGTGGCATAAGAAGTGGAAAAATTCAGGTGGGTGCCTCTTCATCCAATACTGCAAAGAAGCTCCCTAGTGGGAAGAAGGAGTCAAATGCTGTTTATGGTCAACCTGGTCGTAATAGGAGTCACCAATCTGTGAGTGCAGTTCACATTTCCAATCCTACTCCTGCAACACCAGAGCCACCACAGGGCAATCAGCAGAGGCCTAGAAGACAGTTCACCAAGATCAACATGTCACTGGCCCAAGCCTTGCAACACTTGTTGAAGGGTGAACCCATTACTTTGAAGGACCCTCCTCAGAATCCTAATGTTACCTCTACCAGGTACAATCCTAATTCACGATGTGCATATCATTCTAATTGTCAGGGACATGATACCAACAATTGCTGGATATTGAAGAACAAGATTCAAGATATGATTGATGCTGGAGAGATTGAGTTTGACCCTCCTGGTACTCCAAATGTGATTACTGCTCCCATGCCAAATCATGAAAAAACTGTTAATGCCATTGATGAGGTTTCATATATTTCCTCAGTTGCAGATGTGTCTACTCCATTGTCTGTTATCAAGAAGAAGTTGGTACAAGCTGGGTTCTTTCCGGGTTGTAATGAAGATTTTTTCTATTGTGCTTATAAACCGGATAGCTGCTGGAAGTTGAAGGACGATATTCAACGCCTCATGGACAATTACACCATATTGTTTGAGAGGACACCTTCTGTGGAGAGTATGGTTGAACATATAACTCAAGGTGCGAAGGTTGAAGAGGTGGATATGGTTGATAAAATGCTAGTGAGGATTACTTCCAAGGGCCCTGTTAAGATCACTCATAAGGGTCCTATCAAGATTACTGCTGAAGGCCCTGTGAAGACTGTTGCTGAAGCTAGGGTGGCTCCTATGATTATTACCACTCCTGGTCCTATTCCGTATACTTATGATAAAGCTGTGCCTTGGCATTATGGTTCCGATGTTTATATTCATGGTGTTAAGCAGGAACCCTTAGCTGATACACCCGTTGCTGATGAAAACCTTGATGTTGAAAATATTGCTGGATCTAGTAAGATCACAAGAAGTGGAAGAATTTTCTCTCCTCCGGCTACCTCCAAGAATACAGTTACTCCAACTACTACCTCCACTGCTGATGCCCGGGGCAAAGGTCCTGTTATTGAACCTATACAAACTGATGCACCAACTGCTGATGATCTTTCTAAGCAGATGGAAGAAGTACAAAAGATCATTCGCAAGAGTGATTATGATGTTGTTGATCAATTGGGGCATACTCCCTCCAAGATTTCCATGTTGTCTTTATTGTTGTGTTCTGAGGCTCATGCTAAAGCCTTGATTAAATTTTTGAAGACTGCTCACGTACCAAATGAGATTTCTGTAGATCAGTTTGAAAATTGTGTTGCACATTTGACCTATGATAATGGGTTAGGTTTCTCCGATGCTGATTTGACTCCTACCAAGAGGGATCATAACAGGGCTTTACATATCTCTATTGAGTGTAGGGGCACTACCCTGTCTCATGTGTTGATAGACAATGGTTCTTCACTAAATGTACTTCCTAAAGAAGTTCTAAACAAGCTTAGTCCTGAAGATACTGTGTTGAGACCAAGTAATATAGTGGTGAAAGCCTTTGATGGTTCGAGAAGAGTGGTGCATGGAGAAATAGATCTCCCAATCAAAGTAGGTTCTCAAGTCTTCAATGCTACCTTTTATGTAATGGATATTCGTCCTTCGTACTCTTGTTTGCTTGGGCGTCCCTGGATCCATGGGGCAGGTGCTGTAACCTCCACCTTACATCAGAAGCTGAGATATCCAGTAAAGGGAAAGATTGTCACTATTTACGGAGAGGAAGGATATATGATTAGCCATGTGAACACATTTAAATATCTTGAAGTAGAAGGTGAATATGTTGAGACTCCGTGCCAGACGTTTGAAGTAGTTCCTTGGGTTGTTCCTAATGTTGAAGCTCCTCCTGTTGTCAAGAGAGTTCCTGTGGTCACCAGGGTACCTCCTACAATGGCCTCCCTCAAAGATGCTAGAGCTGTGGTTGATGAAGGTGGTTGTACTATTTGGGGTCAGCTTCCTGACATTCCCTACAAGTCTGACAAGTTTGGTTTGGGTTTCACTGCAGAGTCCCAGAAGACTGTTCGTCGTGCTCGTGCTGTTCGTATCACCAATCAAGGGATTATGAAAGACCAGATCAATGCTGTGGGTGACTATGATGAAGACTACAACTTGGATGCTTGGATTTTTCCTACTGTGGGTGATGGGCTCAATAATTGGAAAGCTGAAGATGTTATTCCTATCTCCTTTAGTCAGGAGTAAATACTATTATTGTGTTGTTACTTTTAAGTTTGTAATTTTTGAACAATTAAACTCTTAAGACTTGTGCCTTACCCGGGGCACAATGGTATGCTTGTTCTGGGATGTCATTTCATTTGCATACTTCATTCAATAAAAATCAGTGGACGTTTCGTTTTCGTAAATATTGTGTTCATTGTCTTTCTTTTATTTTATTCTTCTTTTATCAGCTATGTGTTCTTACACACACCCACATCACTAAAATGCAGATCCTCATCCACTCTGGATCCTGTTGATAACAGTTCTACTATTGCCAATTATAATTTCGAGAATCCGATCTATCAAGCTGAAGATGGAAAGGAGGAAGATTGTGAAGTACCTGTAGAGTTTGCTAGGTTGTTACAATAAGAAGAAAAAGTTATACAGCCACATGAAGAGCCAATCGAAGTTGTGAATTTGGGAACTGAAGAAAATAGGAAAGAAGTCAAGATAAGGGCTGAACTAGAGGATGGTGTTAAGAGCAGATTGATTCAGATGTTACATGATTATGTGGAGATCTTTGCTTGGTCCTATGAAGATATGCCAGGGTTGGATACAGACATTGTGGTTCACCGTCTACCAGTAAAAGAAGATTGTCGTCCAAAGAAGCAGAAGGTTCGTCGCATGCGTCCTGAAATGTCAGAGAAGATTAAGGCAGAGGTGATGAAATAGTTTGATGCAGGGTTCTTAGCTGTGACTTCTTATCCTCTACCGGTACCTAAGAAAGATGGTAAGGTACGTATGTGTGTAGACTACAAGGATTTGAACAAGGCCAGCCCTAAATATGACTTTCCACTTCCTCATATCGATGTTCTGGTAGACAACACTGCTCAGCATAAGGTATTCTCGTTCATGGATGGTTTCTCTGGTTACAATCAAATCAAGATGGCACCTGAAGATATGGAGAAGACTATGTTTGTTACACAGTGGGGCACCTTTTGCTATAAAGTGATGCCATTTGGTTTGAATAATGCAGGGTCAACATATCAGAGTGCTATGGTGGCTTTGTTTCATGATATGATTCATCATGAGATAGAGGTATATGTGGATGATATGATAGCCAGGTCCCAGAATGAAGAGCAACACCTTGATCATCTGCATAAGTTGTTTGAGAGGTTGAAGAAATACAAGTTGAGATTGAACCCAAACAAATGCACTTTTGGAGTTAGATCTGGTAAACTCCTGGGTTTCATTGTCAGTGGAAAAGGTAATGAAGTGGACCCTGCGAAAGTGAAAGCTATACAAGAGATTCCAGCTCCCCGTACTGAGAAGGAAGTTAGAGGTTTCTTAG
The DNA here is from genome assembly GCA_963966055.1 of Lathyrus aphaca. Classification (NCBI taxonomy): domain Eukaryota; kingdom Viridiplantae; phylum Streptophyta; class Magnoliopsida; order Fabales; family Fabaceae; genus Lathyrus; species Lathyrus aphaca. The sequence goes on along the minus strand of OZ014521.1, from coordinate 25,878,411 downwards.
GACGATTGAATTACATTGCAAGATTTATTTCCCAATTAACTGCTACCTGTGAGCCAATCTTCAAGTTGTTGAAGAAAGATCAGTTAATGGAGTGGAATGACGAGTGCCAGACAGCCTTTGATGAAATTAAGAAATATCTCCTAGAACCTCCAATCTTGATGCCACCAGTTGATGGAAGACCCTTGATTATGTACTTAACAATATTAGACAACTCAATGGGGTGTGTGTTGGGGCAACATGACGAGTCTGGTCGAAAAGAGCAGGCAATATACTACCTTAGCAAAAAGTTTACCGACTGTGAAACAAGATACTCATTGCTCGAGAAAACTTGTTGTGCTTTGGCATGGGCTGCTCGCCGACTAAGACAGTATATGTTGACTCATACTACCTTATTGATTTCGAAGATGGATCCAATCAAGTACATATTCGAGAAACCTGCTCTCTCTGGACGAATAGCAAGATGGCAAATGATCTTAACAGAATATGATATACAGTATACTACTCAGAAGGCCATTAAAGGAAGTGTTGTAGCTGATCATTTGGATCATCCAGCAATGGATGATTATCAATCAATGAGTTTTGAGTTACCTGATAAAGACATTATGATTATTACCAAAGAACCTGGACAATATGACGGACCTGAACAAGGATCCCGATGGACTATGGTTTTTGATGGAGCTTCTAACGCACTTGGTAATGGTGTTGGTGTTGTGATCAGTTCCCTCGAAGGTTGTCATACCCTGATTACTGCAAGACTTTGTTTCTATTGTACCAATAACATGGCTGAGTATGAGGCATGTATCATGGGTATCAAAGTTGTCATTGATTTGAAGATTCAATTCCTGGACGTGTATGGAGATTCAGCCCTGGTAGTAAGTCAGATTAAAGGAGATTGGGATACCAAGCATGATAATCTCATTCCTTACAGAGAGCATGTGTTGTCTCTGATCCCATATTTTGAAGAGATTACCTTTGGACATATTCCACGAAGAGAAAATCAGTTGGCAGATGCATTAGCCACTATGGCATCTATGTTTGAGATTAGCTGGGATGATGAAGCTCCCAAGATTACTATTGACAGATTTGAGAAGCCTGCATACTGCAATGAGATTGACACTGAAGAAGCAGAAGGGAAGCCTTGGTTCTATGAAGTGAAAAGATATCTTGAAGCTCAGGAGTTCCCTGAAGGGGCATCTGTCAAAGATAAGAAGTTTCTGAAGAGGTTTTCTGCTAAGTTTTTCTTAAGTAATGAAATTTTGTACAAGCGCAATCATGATTCAACCTTGCTTCGTTGTGTGGATAAGAAGGAAGCAACTGAGATTATGGAAGATATGCATGATGGGATCTTTGGCACTCATTCTAGTGGTCATACCATGGCAAAGAAGATATTGAGAGTAGGTTACTATTGGTTTACCATGGAAGCTGACTGCTATCAACATTCCAGAACATGTCACAAGTGTCAAATCTATGCTGATAAAGTCCATATACCTCCATCACCATTGAATGTGTTGACTGCTCCTTGGCCTTTTGCCATGTGGGGCATTGATATGATTGGTGAGATCAAACCTATTGCTTCTAATGGGCATCGTTTCATCCTGGTTGCTATTGATTACTTCACGAAGTGGGTGGAGGCAACTTCATTTGCATCTGTTACTAAGAATGTGGTGGCTCGGTTCATTAAGAATAATCTCATATGTAGGTATGGCATCCCTGAAAGGATTATCACAAATAATGGCTCTAATCTGAACAACACTATGATTACTGATCTCTGCATGCAATTCAAAATTAAGCACCACAACTCTTCTCCGTATCGTCCGAAGATGAATGGGGCAGTAGAAGCTGCTAATAAGAATATCAAGACGATTCTACAGAAGATGACTGTCACTTATAAGGATTGGCATGAGATGTTACCATTTTCTCTTCATGGTTATCGTACTACAATACGTACTTCAACAGGGGCAACCCCATTCTCCCTAGTCTATGGTATGGAAGCAGTTTTGCCCATCGAAGTTCAGATCCCTTCCTTAAGAATCATGAAGGATGCAGGCTTGGATGAAGATGAGTGGATTCAGACTCGACTTGACCAGATAAATTTGATTGATGAAAAGAGGTTAGCAGCAGTTTGTCATGGCCAGATGTACCAGAAACGGATGATCAAAGCTTTTAATAAGAAGGTTAAGCCAAAGGTATATCAGGCTGGTGACTTGGTAATCAAGCGTATCATACTACCACAGGGTGATCCTAGGGGTAAGTGGACTCTTACATATGAAGGGCCATTTGTGGTCAAAAAAGTATTCTCAGGAGGTGCCATGATACTTACTACTATGGATGGTGAAGACTCCCCGCAGGCCGTAAACGCAGACATAGTTAAAAAATACTACGCATAAAAAGAGACCCGCTAGATTGACTGGCCTAAGCAAAAATAAGGGCATCCCGGCGAACCAAAAGGGTTCGGGCAAAAAATAGGGATATATATAAAAAAAAATGTACACCCGGCAAGTCGAAAACCTGAAAAGGCGGCTTGGGCAAAAAAGGGTATCCCGGTGGATTGAAAACCTGAAAGGGCAATCCAGGCAAAAGTTAGGGATTAAAGCGTATGACTATGTCTCGTTTGATCACCCATGTAACTACGACCAGTTGTGCTACTTAACCAAGCTCAAACAGATAAAGCTCAATCCAATCGTTTCCGTCTCAACAGCAGAAGATGAGATACTTGAAGATAATGGCAATAGTAGAATTGAAACTCAATAGGATTATTTCCCACATAGCTGATTTTCTTTGTTTTGTAAAAATTTTTACGACGAAATCCTCTTACTAGGATTTCTGTCTCCTTGTACAAACTTGCCTATGTATGAGTCACTTTGTGATATAAATAAAATTTCATCTTTGAATCCAGATTTACTTTTACCCTATTTACATAAGCGAAACGTCAATTGGTTGTGTTTGAATGTATGTATGCTTTTGAATATGATTGATGTTTACCAGAAATGCATAAATGCTTAAATATGATTGATGTTTACCAGAAATGCATGAAAATGCAGTAATAGTATTTACTAAGGACGAACGAGGGAAGGAATTTAACGAAGCTTCGCCGGTTCATCCTCACAAGACAGCTACAAATCCCCAGTAGGGCAAATCTACCATCATAGATACTTCAAGATACATCTCCCCTTGGATTTATGTCCATCTCTTTTATCCTCAGTCGGGATACTCAGGAACTTATTCCTTCAATAGAAGTACGACGAACGAAGACGGGAAGTTATGAATACTATACTATCAAACGAGACGGGAACGAGTTCCTCATATTCTTCAGCAACGAATCGGGATTTATTTTCCCTAGCCAGCAGTTGTTATACGAAGATATCCAGACGCTTCAGATTGCATGATTCATACATACATCATTTACATCATACCATAACATATCCATAAATACATAATACACTTACTTAGGTGCATCATACTATACATGCATACATATTGCATAAACTAACTTTTTCCTTGCAGGATAGTTATATGCAGATAAAACAATATCAACAATCCACAACAGGTCAGAAATGATCCATACATTACTCAAGATGTCCTCGGAGAGTAGGCAAACGGTCTGTAAGAAGATCCATTCCCTAATCTAGGATATTTCCAGAAGATTTCATCTATCTGGTCTTGAATAGCAGGCAAACGGTCTGTACAAAGATCAATTCCCTGGTTCAAGATATTTTCAGAAGATTTAATCTATTGGCCCTTGAATAGCAGGAAAATGGTCTGTAAAAAGATCCATTCCCTGGTTCAAGATATTTTTCAGAAGAACAAATCCTAACGTTCTTCTGGCCCTTGAATAGCAGGCAAACGGTCTGTAAAAAGATCCATTCCCTGGTTCAAGATATTTTTGAGAAGAACAAATCCTGACGTTCTTTTGGCCCTTGAATAGCAGGCAAACAGTCTGTAAAAAGATCCATTCCCTGGTTCAAGATATTTTTCAGAAGAACTAATCCTGACGTTCTTTTGGCCCTTGAATAACAGGCAAACGGTCTGTAAAAAGATCCATTCCCTGGTTCAAGATATTTTTCAGAAGAACAAATCCTGACGTTCTTTTGGCCCTTGAATAGCAGGCAAACGGTCTGTAAAAATATCCATTCCCTGGTTCAAGATATTTTTCAGAAGAACTAATCCTGACGTTCTTTTGACCTTAGAGAGTAGGCAAACGGTCTGTACAAAGATCCATTCCCTAATCCAAGATATTTCCAGAAGAGATAATCGCCACGAAGATTTATTTCTACTGGTCCATTCAACAATTCAAATCATGTTGCATAAACGATTCAGAGACGGCTTATACGAAGACCTAGTACTGATATCCAGTATCAACATAAAGACATCATCACATCCTGATACTTTAGATGGCATCTCCAAGCCCATCTCCAGATGGCATCTCTAAGACCATCTCCAATTCTTCCAAGTGGCATCTTCAAGCCCACTCAAGCATATACAACTAATCATTAGTGTTATTTTACGCACCGGTGAGCGCAAATTTTTGGGCTTTTGTGTTCAATCCCCTTCAACCTTCCAGGTCACGATTGGCACATATACCAATCTAACCCCTCAGGTTTCAGAAAATTGAACAGGGGCAGCTGTTGCACCCCAAAATTTTCCCTCCACAAGACAAGACTTTGTGTACTAAGAGGTTCACAAGGTTCACAAGGCTCACAAGACATCTCATGAGGTTCACAAGGTTCACAAGGTTCACAATTAGTCAGAAAATTTGACAATTCCCTCAAACAATGCATCCTCCTACGCAATGCATCTTAAACTAGGGTTTTGACTTTCATCAGGCTAAATGGACTTAGAAGACTTCAAATGAGCTTCATAGCATCTTATATGTGTTCAAGAATCCCCATGTCAAGTTTCAAGACTTTCCCAAAAGATTTGCTCAGTCAGATGATCAGATAGGTTAAAACTAGTTAAGGCAGTTAAAAAGTCAAACTGAGGTCAACTGTGGTCAAACCAAAGTCAAACTTCATGATTTTTTGCCAACATCAAGTATATGAAGTAAAATTCATCATTTGATCAAGGGTTGATCATGATTCATCAAGGAGATTTCAGATCATCAAGAATCAGGAGTTTCTAAATTAGGGTTTTCACAAGAAAAGTCAACTGAACTTTGACCAGTCATAACTTTCACATGCTTCATCAACTTTTTTCCATCCAAATCTCATTTTGAAGGAAATTTAATTCTCTACAACTTTGTGTCTCACAAGCCAAGCCCAAAAATGCTTCATTTGGAAGGTATGAGCTAAGACATTATAGGTCCTTTTAAAAGTCAACAAAAAGTCAACAACTTCCAAAGAGCATAACTTGAGAATGGTAAAAGACATGGACATGAGACCAAAGAGGTTGGTTATAGGACTCTTTAAGCTTTCCAAAATGTCCAAGAACACCTTCATAGCATTAAAATTGAAGGATTTGTGCCCTTGCAAAGTTGGGAAATTTTTGAGAGGTTTATGAAGTAAATGGGGTCTTAAAACCATAATTCTTCAAATGGGCTGACTTTTTTGTGATCCAATTGGTTCCATGACATCATGCACGAAATTAACTTAATATTTTCATAATTTTATTCATTTTATTTTTATTTATTATGATTTTTTATATTAAAAATCATTTTAAATTCAAATAAAATATAAAATAATGAAGATTTAAATTTATTTTGTTTCTAGAATGTCATAAAGTTTATTTGGACTTGATTGATACAAGAGTTATGAAGATCATCCTAAAATAGCAAGCTTATATCAAGAATATTCAAAATTTAAAGGCTAATCTTTTTCAATCTCAAACTATCCAAATATCCAAAGTGTGATGCAATTTTCTGACCTAATTCAATTGTATCATATATATACAACCTTTAGCAAGCAAGAGGGGACGAATTCACAGCCTCCAAGACTTTGTTCAAACTTCACAAAAATTTTCCAAAAACTCAAATTCGGATTCATCCATAGAAGGCGTTTAAAGGTATTTTAAAGACATATGAAAGATCCTTGGACATCACTGATCATATATCAATAGCCATATGCATCTCAAACTCCAAGAATTGACCAAACCAAATCAAAGTTTTTGAGCTTTTATGAATTTTTCGTTTTCACATCTTTGAGTAATATAAATGACATTTGTTTGTTGTTTCATGTTTGTTTTGAACTAATGATTGTTTCTGTATACTTTAATTTGAGTTTTGACACAGAATCGAAGACTTGCCATTGTTAGGGTTTGAGATTCGAATTCGGGATCTTGGTATTTAGGGTGTTTAAATGGATTCTAAGAACATGGCCGTGACATATAAACTTCATGTGATTGATCTGGGTTGTTAATTTACATTAATGTTGTGGTTTGATTGATGATTAAAAAACGTAGGTTTTTCTGGTTCAAGAACATGCAGGAAAATTCGCATGAAGTTTTGAAGAAGAATTCGCAGGAAATTCAAACGGGGAAGATGAAGTTTGGCGCGCAGAAAATATTTGAAATTTCAGGAAGGCTTAAAACGAATGCGTTTCATGTATATGACAACTAAAGCGCTTGGCTCAGTTGATTTGTACGTCTGGTTGATAAGTGAATGGTCCTGGGATCAAAACCTCCCCAGGCCATTTTTGGTTTTGTTTTTATTTTCAATATTTTCGCAGGTTAAAGAACAAAAGGATTACCACCTGGATCACTATCACCAACACACGCACAGCCTGGTGGATGGCTTGCTGGTCAAAGGGTGATGAAGCCTAGGGCGTGGGTTCAATCCCTGCCCCAAGTAAGTTTTAATTTTTGTTTTGTTTAATTATTTTGTTTAATTATTTTATTGTTAATTAATTATAATCATATTTAATATATATGTAAATGATTATAGGAAAATAATATGTAAATATATTAATTTCATATTTTAAAAACCATTAGTTTATTTTCTAAAAGCTTAATCCTAGTTTTTATTTTATTTTAATTAAAATATGCATATATGATTATTATATATTTATTATTTTTGGTAAATAATTAAATTAATAATGTAAATTAAATCCTAATTATATTTTCTAAAATTTCTAAAACCCTCATCCTGATTTTTCTTAAATATAAAATTAACCCTAATTTTTATTTAACTTCAATATTAAACTTAATTAATTTTTTCTTATATGTAATAATTAATCTCATTTTGTAAATAAATTAATATATGATTTATTATTATTATCTTTATTATTCTATCTCAAAAAATTATTAAAAAATGTTTATTTAATTTTAAAATATTTAATTAACTTGTATCTATTTTATATATTTGTGTTAACATTTTTTTTTAATGATTATTCTTATTACTAATCCCTTTTATTATTTATTTATATGCTTACTATTTAAATCGTTTCTATTATTATGTAACTGTAAAAGCCGTGTAATAGTCGTAGGTTATATTTTTGTCTTTATTTTATTACTTGTAAATATTTATATTATTGCTATGGTTAGTAAAATTGGGAGTGATAACATGTTTGCTTTAAAATTAATTTAGATCACTAATCATAAGATAAATATCTGAATTTATACACGCACACACGTAAGTCGATCTTTGATCGCCATCTCACTTCTTAAGGATATCCCTCATGTTGCCTAAATAAAGAGGTCAAGTAAGGTGTCTAAAAGCAAAGTCCCTTCTCATAAACAAATCATCAAGTCCCTTTACGATTATAAGATCAAGTCCCTTCGAATGTTGCCTTCGTGAATGATCTTGTCCCTTTCGAATAAAAGATGATAAGTCCCTTCGAATTGCTAAAACACCTTACAGTTGCCTAATCACAGATGACCCTTCATATGTCCCATACAACATCCAAGGTAATGACTACCTATTCCTTAATAATAGGGATAGTCTTACCATTGAAAGAACATTTAAGAACAGAAAAGATTCAAATTAGGGTAGGTTCCTCTTAAGTACTTGCTCACTCATTCAAAAAAACATTTCATAAACACTTCACATTTTCAAACAATTTTCAAAACAAAGTCTTTATATATATCCGTACATGGATCATTATAAAGTACTTAAGAAAATTTTTAATCACACACTACACTTCTCAAAACAATTTAAAGTGAGCTAAGTAACTAAGAGCCCATGGATAACCATGGATGTAAAGGGTGCTAACACCTTCCCTTTACATAACCTACCCCCCGAACCCAAAAATCTTTTAAGGTCTTTCCTGTTCTTTTATGCCCTTTCCTTTGGATAAAATAAAAGTCGGTGGCGACTCTTGCTATCCGCAACACATAACTAAAGTCAGTTCTCCCACCGTGTTACACATATACATCACAATATATATATATATATATATATATATATTCTTCATGCACAATCCACATAAACATATATATCCATGTTTATTCATCAACATCAATATTAGATGATAAATGCAAACATAGAGACCGACTCACGACTCTATGCAAATGCAATGCGGTACCGACTCAATCATCTCAAGTTCACTCAGGAACTATTGGAATCATCGCTCGTTACCTAAAGTAACTCCCCGTCGGGCATACGATGTTCACCCATTGCTCACACCCCATATAGGCACACAATGTTTATGGATTTCTCACACCCCACACAGGCACACAATCTGATTGCTCACACCCCACACGAGCACACAATCATTTGTGAATAAATCACCCATTGCTCACACCCCACACGGGAACACATTGTTTATGGATTGCTCACACCCCACACGGGCACACAATGTGATTGCTCACACCCCACACGGGCACACAATTATGTTGTAATCATCGCTCACACCCCACATGGGCACACGATGTTACAACGGATTCACAATAGATTCCACAACACAAGAATGCATACATTATGCTTCACATGCAAAATGACACACAACATTCTTGAAAATGCATACATATTTACAATATAGTTATGCATTCATCTCATACAATCACAAACAAACCACGTACGTTCGTATTAATTACGCCAAACGACAACGAATTCATTCACATCAACATGCATTCATATTCATTCCACGCAATGCATTTATTTGCCAAATGTCCACTATACCACAACCAATAATACAATTCCATAATTAACTCAATTACGTTTTATCGGAAATGTCGGTTAAAAGTCGGCTAAAAACTACATATTTTAGCATCAATAATTTCTACATGTTTTTAGCTTCGAAACGATATAAATAACACTAAAAAGGGATAACCAAAACTCAAGTTATAAAGCAAAGGAAACACCAAACCAAAACTCCCGGGCTCGCTGAGCGACCTGCTCGTTCGCTGAGCGAGGAATTCTTTGGAATAACTCGCTGAGCGAGAGCTGCGATTTCAGAACATCTCAGCTACGCAACAGTCAGTCAAAAACCATCCAAAACTCAAATAAACCTCCATAAACATGATCAACAACATATATCCAACATCATACTTCGATTATAACAAGTTCTAACCGATTAATCTACCATTTTCTTAGTTTTTCACCAAAAACCCAAAAACCTAACATTCTCTAAACACTTCCAACACAAAAACCCAATCAATCTAGCACATACATAATCATACATAAAGTTAAGATAATGATATTTCACACCTTTACCCGATTGTTTCGATTCCTAGGAGCAATCTTGATGATTTTCCAACTTTTCCTCTTTTCTCCTCTTTTCTCTTCTCTTCTTTTTCTTTCTCCTCTATTTCTTTCTATCTCCTTTTTCTTTCTTTTTCTCACAACTTATAACTTTCTATTCTATTTCTATTTTCTATTTTCTCAACAAAATATCATTTTCTCACAACATTCTAATTCTACTTAATTTCTAACTTATCATTAATTAGTAAATGTCTAAAATACTCTCCAATCCAATTTTACCCGAAAATTCTCAAAAACAGTAAAATAATATCACACATCAATATATCACACAAACACACCAATTTCACAATTGAAACAATTATCATTCAATTTAGATAAAAGACTCAACAAAATGGGAAATAATCGAATCGGGGCGTTACAACTCTCCCCCACTTTAGAAATTTTTGTCCTCGGAAATATTACCTGATTCAAACAACTCCAGATACGACTCTCGCATCCCACTCTCAAATTCCCAAGTCATATTGCCTTCCACAGCGCCTCCCCATGCCACTTTCACAAGCGCAATATCCTTGTCTCTTAGCTTCTTGATTTCACGATCCAAAATCTTAATCGGCAAAGCTTCCACCGTAAGGTTATCTCTTACTTTAACCTCGTCCATAGGAATAACATGTGACAGATCCGGAACATACTTCCGAAGTTGCGAAACATGGAACACATCATGCAAATTCGAAAGATTCGGAGGCAACTTCACACGGTAAGCCACAACACCAACTCGTGCAATAATCTGATACGGACCAATAAAACGAGAAGTCATCTTCTTCGACTTCAAAGCACGACCCACACCCGTAACCGGTGTAACTTTCAAAAACACATGGTCGCCTTCTTGAAACTCAAGATCCTTCTTTCTCTTGTCATGATAATTCTTCTGTCTACTTTGAGAAGCTATCATCTTCTCCCGAATAAACTTCACTTTCTTCGTCGTTTGTTATAGCATCTCCGGACCAACTACCGTTCTCTCTCCGGTTTCATGCCAACACAAAGGCGTTCGACATCTTCGACCATACAAAGCCTCAAATGGTGCCATACCTATACTCGAATGAAAACTCTTATTGTAGGTGAACTCAATCAACGCTAAATAACTATCCCAAGCACCATCTTGCTCTAGCACACAAGCACGCAACAAATCCTCTAACGATTGAATTGTCCTCTCGGTTTGACCGTCCGTTTGCGGATGGTAAGCCGAAATCAATCTTAGCTTAAAACCCAAAGCCTTTTTCAAACTCTCCCAAAACCTCTATGTAAATCTAGGATCTCTATCCGATACAATACTCTTAGGAACTCCATGCAACTTCACAACCACAGAAACATAAATCTCGGCTAACTTCTCCAAAGGATAACTAATATCAATCGAAATAAAGTGAGCAGATTTAGTAAGCCTATCAACTGTCACCCAAATGGCACTATGACCTCTTTGCGTATTCGGCAATCCCGTAACAAAATCCATCGATATACTATCCCATTTCCATTTCAGAATATCCAATGGTTGCATCAAACCACTAGGCTTCTGATGTTCCACCTTAGTCTTCTGACAAGTCAAACACACATACACAAAATGAGCTACATCTCTCTTCAATCCAGACCACCAAAAGATCTTCTTTAAATCTTGATACATCTTATTTGCTCCCAGATGAATACTTAAATTACTTCGGTGTCCCTCTTCCAATATCATCTTCTTCAACTCCACATCATCGGGAATACAAATACGACCACGAAATCTCAAAACTCCAAAATCATCAACTTTGAAATCCTCATTCTCATTCATCATTAAATCAACAAACTTTAAATCCAACTTTTTCTTTTCACAAACGGTTGCAAGAGTCATTCGTAACATGTAGCATACCAAGTCTCACACTTCTCGGCTTCATCTCACAAACCAAACTCAAGTCTCTAAAATCCTCCAAAAGTTCCCATTCTCTTATCATCAATGCGGACATATGTAGCAACTTACGACTTAAAGCATCGGCCACAACATTTTCCTTACCCGGATGGTAATTCAAACCAAAATCATAATCCTTCAAAAGCTCTAACCATCTTCTTTGTCTCATGTTCAATTCCTTTTGATCAAATAAATACTTCAAACTCTTGTGATCACTAAAAACTTCGAATCTTGCACCATAAAGATAATGCCTCCAAATTTTTTAAACAAACACTACAACCGCTAATTCCAAATCATGCGTAGGATAATTCTTTTCATTCACTCTCAATTGTCTTGAAGCATAATCCACAACTTTTCCATCTTGCATCAAAACACCACCTAACCCAAACAATGAAGCATCACAAAACACCCTAAATGGTTCCGTCGGATTTGGCAAAATCAAGATCGGAGCCGTTGTCAACCTTCTCTTAAGTTCCATGAAACTTTCCTCACAACGAATATCCCAAATGAAAGCCTTCCCTTACAAGTCAATTGCATTAACGGAAGTGCCAACTTTGAAAATCCTTCAATAAACCTCCGATAATAACTCGCCAAGCCTAAAAAGCTTTGAATCTCCGTAACCGATCTAGGAACTTCCCATTGCATTACCACATTAATCTTAGATAGATCAACACTAATACCACCATCGGAAATAACATGCCCAAGAAAACTTACTTTCGACAACCAAAACTCGCACTTTGATAACTTATCATACAATTGCTTCTCTTTCAAGATCTGTAACACAATCCTTAAATGCTCTTCATGTTCTTCTTGAGACATAGAATAAATCAAAATTTCGTCGATGAAAACAACCACAAAATGATCCAACTGTTCATGAAAAATACGATTCATGTATTCCATAAACACACCCGGCGCATTAGAAACTCCGAATGGCATCACAGAATACTCGTAATGACCATACCGTGTCCTAAAAGCCGTCTTCTGAATATCCTCTTCTTTCACACGAATCTGGTGATATCCTGATCTCAAATCAATCTTACTAAAAACGCGCGCACCAACCAATTGGTCCATCAAATCATCGATCCTCGGAAGCGGATGCTTGTTCTTAATTGTCACCTTGTTCAACTATCGATAATCAATACATAACCGCCTACTTCCATCCTTCTTCTTTACCAACAATACTGGAGCACCCCAAGGAGAAATACTCGGCCTAACAAATCTCTCGTCCAACAAGTCATTCAATTGCTTCTTCAACTCTACCAACTCTGAAGCTGACATACGATACAGTGCCATCGAAATCGGTCCAGTATCCAGAACTAGATCAATAGAAAACTCAACTTCTCTTTCCGGTGGTACATCCTTAATATTCTCCGAAAACACTTCTGGAAAATCACACACCACTGGGAACACACTGATCTCCACTTCACTCTCCACTGACAACGATGCAAACAAACTGAACAATTGAGCTTCGTCCACTAAAAGTTTCTTCAACTCTTTCGTGGATAGGAAACTCTCATCTTCATCATCATCCAAAGAAGGAAACCTTACTAACTTATGATAGCAATCTATATGGACTCGATTAAATTGCAACCAGTTCATACCCAAGATTACGTCCAAACCCTCAAACGGCAAACAAACTAAATTCATAACAAATCTTTACCATACATGGTCAAAGAACAACTTACACACACCAAAGAAGTAGTTACCGACCCTGAAGCAGGAGTCTCAATAACCATCTCACCACCCCAAGAAGTCAAAAACAAATTCAAATGCTTAGCGCACTCAAGAGAAATGAACAAATGAGTCGCTCCTGTATCAATAATAGTAACTAAAGGCATACTATTAATAAAGCATGTACCTTTAATCAAACGGTCTGCACTAGTAGTGTCCTTCCCTGCTAATGCAAACACCTTTATGCCCGCTTGAGCTTGCTTCGACTTAGTACACTTTTTACTAATGTGACCCACTTCTCCACAATTGAAGCACTTCACAACATTCCTTTTACACTCGGTAGTAGCATGTCCAAGGCTTCCATAGTTTGAACATTTCACTATGTTCTTCCCATACTCAAATGACTTATGACCCGAATCACCACACTTGTAACACTTGACGGGACAAGAACTCCCTCCACCAGATCTCTTATCAAAATTTCCCCTATGCTTGCCCTTATCAGCGGGTGTCACATAAGGTCCACTTCTAGCTTGTTGCTTTCCTTTCCTCTCATTCAAACTCTTGTAATGTGTAGAACAAACTTTGCTATCCTCCTCGAAAATTCTACAACACTCCGTCAAATCCGAAAACCTTCTTATTCTCTGCTATCCCACAACTTGCTTAATCTCAGGACGCAAACCATTCTCATACTTAATACACTTCGAAAACTCAACCGTAGCAGTAACATAATGAGGATGAAACTGAACCAACTCCACAAACTTAGCAGTATAGTCCACCACAGACATACTACCTTGCTTCAGTTCAAGGAACTCCATCTCCTTCTTCCCTTTCACACTCTCAGGGTAATACTTCCCTAAGAACTCAACACGAAAAACATCCCAGGTTATCTCTTCATCCTCTTCCTCAAGAGCTTGACTTCTACCGACCCACCAATCATCGGCTTCTTCCTTCACCATGTGAGAACCAAGTCTCACCTTACTCTCTTCAGCACAGTCCATGACTCTGAAGATTCTTTCAATCTCTTTCAACCAATTCCGAGCACCATCCGGATCAAATATTCCTTTGAAAACCGATGGTTGATTCTTTCTGAACTCATCATTAGCATTCACATTCGACGCTCCTTGCACCGCCCTAGCCATTGCTTCCAAAGCAGCAGCCATCACATTGTCATTTCTACCAGCCATATTCTGATTATTCCCAAGGACAACAACAAGATTAAACAAAAGTTCAACCATCACAACAACAAGACAAACACAATTGACTCAAACACTGGATCTGATACCACTTAATGTAACACCCCCTTTCTATACCCCTAAATAATCAATTAATTCATTTAGACACATATTAAAAACTTTCATCAGAATATAATTAAAACATGGTATAAAAGAGGCATGCCACATTAAACGTGAAATTAAAACATTCAACACCTGCTCATTCAAAGATATGCAACAAACATGGTAACTTGCAACAGAAGGATTTCATCCTTTCACCCGTATCCAAAGGATTGAAATAACAGCGGAAACTAAACATTTAATAACATCAAACTTATATACTTATATATATATATATATATATATATATATATATATATATATATATATATATAGTTTGATTCACCAAAAATATCATGTTTACATAAAACATTCATCACTAAAATACATATACAAAATGAATCACAAAAGGCATCAAACCGACCCTAGCTACCCGGTGCTACATATCAGAGCCGACCGACCAAAAGAATGAAGACACGCTTCACCAAAAAGACGTCCAGCAACCTACTCTGCAATGCCTCATAGAGCATCATAAAACAACAGAAGGGTGAAAAATATTATCATAATAACAATGCATATAATTATATATCTCAATATCAAAATACACATATACATTTCTCACCACAATCCATTTCCCATCACACATATACATCACAATATATATATATATATATATATATATATATATATATATATATATATATATATATATATATATATATTCATACTAGCATATTCTTCATGCACAATCCACATAAACATATATATCCATGTTTATTCATCAACATCAATCAATCGTATAAACCTATTCTTATTCATGTTTATTCACCAACATCAATATTAGATGATAAATGCAAATCATAGAGACCGACTCACGACTCTATGCAAATGCAATACGGTACCGACTCAATCATCTCAAGTTCACTCAGGAACTATTGGAACCATCACTCGTTACCTAAAGTAACTCCCCGTCGGGCATACGATGTTCACCCATTGCTCACACCCCATATGGGCACACAATGTTTATGGATTGCTTACACCCCACACGGGCACACAATCCGATTTCTCACACCCCACACGGGCACACAATCATTTGTGAATAAATCACCCATTGCTCACACCCCACACGGGCACACAATGTTTATGGATTGCTCACACCCCATACGGGTACACAATTTGATTGCTCACACCCCACACGGGCACACAATCATGTTATAATCATCGCTCACACCCCACATGGGTACATGATGTTACAACAGATTCACAATAGAATCTACAACATAAGAATGCATACATTATGCTTCACATGCAAAATGACACACAACATTCTTGAAAATGCATACATATTCACAATATAATTATGCATTTATCTCATACAATCACAAACAAACCACGTACGTTCGTATTAATTACGCCAAACGACAATGAATTCATTCACATCAACATGCATTCATATTCATTCCACGCAATGCATTTATTTTCCAAATGTCCACTATACCACAACCAATACTACAATTCCGTAATTAACTCAATTACGTTTTATCGGAAAAGTCGGTTATAAGTCGGCTAAAAACTACATATTTTAGCATCAATAATTTCTACACGTTTTTAGCTTCGAAACGATATAAAGAACACTAAAAACGGATAACCGAAACTCAAGTTATAAACCAAAGGAAACACCAAACCAAAACTCCCGGGCTCGCTGAGCGACCTGCTCGTTCGATGAGCGAGGAAATCTCTGGAAAACTCGTTGAGCGAGAGCTGCGATTTCAGAATATCTCAGCTACACAACAGTCAGTAAAAAACCATCCAAAACTCAAATAAACCTCCATAAACATGATCAATAACATATGTCCAACATCATACTTCGATTATAACAAGTTCTAACCGATTAATCTACCATTTTCTTAGTTTTTCACCAAAAACCCTAAAACCTAACATTCTCTAAACTCTTCCAACACAAAAACCCAATCAATCTAACACATACATAATCATACATAAAGTTAATATAATGATATTTCACACCCTTACTCGATTATTTCGATTCCTAGGAGCAATCTTGATGATTTTCCAACTTTTCCTCTTTTCTCCTCTTTTCTCTTCTCTTCCTTTTCTTTCTCCTCTATTTCTTTCTATCTCCCTTTTCTTTCTTTTTCTCACAACTTATAACTTTCTATTCTATTTCTATTTTCTATTTTCTCAACAAAATATCATTTTCTCACAACATTCTAATTCTACTTAATTTGTAACTTATCATTAATTAGTAAATGTCTAAAATACCCTCTAATCTAATTTTACCCGAAAATTCTCAAAAATGTTAAAATAATATCACACATCAATATATCACATAAACACACCAATTTCACAATTGAAACAATTATCATTCAATTTAGATAAAAGACTCAACAAAATGGGAAATAATCGAATCGGGGCGTTACAAAGGGGTCGAAGGAAGTCTTGAGAGGCGTGAAAAAACAAGGCATGTATACCCTTGAGGCTGAAGTTGTAAGTGGTTCGACAAATATTGCATCCATGAAACTATTGTCGAAGACAAAATTATGGCACATGGGATTGGGCCATGTAAGCGAGAGAGGCCTGGTCGAACTGGGGAAATAAAACCAGTTAGGTGGTGGCAAAGTCGAGAAGTTGGAGTTTTGTGAACCTTATGTATTCAGTAAATCATGTAGGGTGAAATTTAACAAAGGTAAACAAAGAACACATGGATCCCTTGATTACATCCATGTTGATCGTTGGGGGCCTGCAAGGAATTCTTCACATTCATGTGCAAGGTATTTTATATCCATAGTTGATAATTATTCTAGAAAGTCATGGGTATTCATTCAGAAGCTGAAGAATGAAACTTTTGAGAATTTCAAGAGTTGGAAGGTTCTGGTCGAAACTCAAACTGGCAGAAAGATCAAGAGGTTGAGAAATGATAATAACCTTTACTTCTGCAATGAAGTTTTCGGCAGTTACTGTGTCGAGTCTGGGATTGTAAGACATAAGACTGTAGAAGGTACTCCTCAACAAAATGGTCTAGCTGAGAGATTCAATCGAACAATCCTCGAAAGGGTTAGATGTATGCTGGTTAGTGCTTGATTGAAAAAGGTGTTTTGGGCTGAGGTTGTTTTGACAGTAACATATCTGATAAACATATGTCCTTCGACTGCGTTAAATATGAAGACACCTGAAGAAGTTTGGTCGGGACATCCACCAGATCTCGACAAACTAAGAGTATTTGACTGTGTAGCCTATGCTCATATTAGGCAAGACAAAGTCGAACCTAGAGCTCTGAAATGCATGTTCATGAGATACCTTGAAGGAGTCAAAGCTTATAGGCTATGATGCCTAGAGCCAAGTCACAGGAGGTGTATCACTAGTCGAGATGTAGTTTTCAATGAAGCTGAGATGGCTTTCAAGAAAACTGATGATGTTGAAGAAGAGCTGGAACATGAAGAGATTTATGTTGAGGTGAAGCATAGTGATGCTGAATTGCATAACCCAGGTGAAGCCAAAGAAGAAGAAGCAGAAACTGTTGTCGAAGATGAGGAGACTGATAATGACTACCTGCTGAAAAGAGACAGGTCGAGAAGAGTCATCAAGCCACCTCAAAGACTTAGTTATGTAGATCTTATAACTTATGCCTTAATCTCTACAAGTGAGGTTCTAGACGAAGAACCTAGAGACTATAAGGAAGATATGAGAAGTCAAAATAAAACTGAATAGCTGAAAGCCATGGATGGTGGAAACTAGTTTGTTTTCTTATTGTTATAGAGTTTGTTCCAAGGTGGAGGTTTGTGAGATATTGGAACGAACTTTAGGTTTAACATGTCGTCGAAGTCCGTTCACATGCTGTTGTTTAATTGGATCTTGTGTTATGGATCCAATTGTTTAAGTTAGCTTGTAATGGGTAATTGTTGAAAATCCCATTAGGTTAGTGTGTTAGTTTTATTATAAATAGCATACTAGTCTCTCATATTTTATATAAGGAAAAATAGAAAGATAAAACCCTAATTCAAAAGTGAGAGAGGTTATTTGTTATTCTTGTATACTTGTAATCTTATTTCAAGAGAAATGAAAGAATAATAGTTTATAATCAATCTTTGTTGTTATCTTTGGTTACCCTAAACCTTAATCCTTGTGGGTTTCTTGACTGATCAGGGAACCAATTATACTTTGTTTCTAAAGTATCTGATTCACAACAAATTCATACCATGATCTCACTTCTGCCACCCTATCGAATCTAACCATGACTCTGATACTTCTTTGAGAGTCTAGGGAGCGTCAAAAATATAAATGAGTTAATGTACGTGATTCAAGAGACCTCCTATCAACCATATCACCAACAGTCTCATATCCTACATATGAAAAATCACCATATTCATTACAAAACATGATAACATAACTTATAGTACCATTCATGTATCTGAAAATCCCTTTGACTGCTTCTTAACGACGCTTTCATGGTTTCGACGCTCTCCAGACTCCCCAACAAGTGGTATTAGAGCCATGATTAGCTCGGTGGAAGAACAAAATTGTAATCCTAGTATGAATCAAAACTAGTGATGTGGGCGATTTGAACTTATGAGAACGATTATTGAAATTCAAGTGTGAGTGAATAAGTCTCACATCGATTAGATATAAAGGAAATGTAAGTTATATAAGAAAGGTGATTCATACCCCATTATCTAAAGATTTTTGGTGGTTATGTTGCATAAAAATCTCACAAAATTCTAAACGTTTAGTTTATTGGCACTTTCGAAGTTCATCTGACTCCCTGATAAGTGGTATCAGAGTTATGATTCAACCCGATGAAAAAGTAGAAATAAGATCATAATATGGTTCAAAATAAGTAATATGACTGACTTACAATTGTAGAAAAATTGTTGGAATTCAAATGTGAATGGTTAAGTCCTATATCCATTAAAAATAAAAGATATATAAAAGAGGTGAATCATACCTTTATTATCTTAAGAATTTTAGATAAATATACGTGTTAAAGATTTTTTAAAATAAATAAATTTTAATCAAATCATTCAAAATTTTAAATTATTTAATTTATTTCAATTACCAAGTATTTAAAATAAAAATAAGTTTACGGAAAGTATGAATAAAAATATTAAATATGAAAGAAGTGATTAAAAATATAAGAAAACTACGGAACCCGTCATTTGGATTTCCCTCCAGATGAAATACATATTTATGAAGATCCGTGGAAGTGGCATCACAAGTAAAATATGATATTATTTAAATAAAAAACTAGTAAGATACCCGTGCGAGACTAGTAAGATACCCGTGCGAAATTTGATACGATATAAAATGTATTTATATACGTATTTAAATTTAAAATTAACTATTAATTTTAAAATGAACAATGAATATGTAAAATCAATTAAATTAAAATATAAAGAAAAAAGGGATTTGTGAGATAAAAAAAATTAATATTTAAAAATAAAGATTTTATTTTTTAAATTAAGATAATTATTGATTAAAATAAAATATGTATAATTGAAATTAGTTATTTAATTATAAAATAAAAAATAATTATACAATTTCAATTGTATTAAATATTGATGTAAAAATAAAAAAATGACCCGTGACATGAAGAAAGACAAAAAAAAAATTGATGCGATAATCACCCGATCAAATAAAAATATTATTTGATGTATACAAATGCAAAATTTAAAGTGATTTACTTAATTATAAAATGAACAATAATTATATAATTTTAATTCTATTAAATAATTATTAAAAAAAACCGTGAGATGAAAAAAGAAAAAAAATTGATATTTAAAAATAAGGATTTTGTCTCTTAAATTAAGATTATGATGAATTAAAATAAAATAGATATTATGTTGATGGTAACCCTAGAGATAAATATATAGTATTACTTTATTAAAATTAAAAGAATATGTATATTACTGACAGTGACCTGTAATTTTTTTTTGACATTTGAAAATAACACTTTTATCTTTTTAATAAAAAAAATTGTTAATTAAAAAAATGGGTACGTTGTTGATAATGACCTGTAAAAGAATTGATATTTTGACATTTTAAAATATATATTTTATCGCAAATAATAAAAATAATTAATTAAAATAAAAAATATATTTTTCTAATAATAATTTGTGAGAGAAAATTAATTGTATGTATGACTCATTATTGAAGCGAGACAAATCTCTACTCCACTAAAAACATAAGAGATGAACCAATCGTTAGTTGGTTTAGTGGTGATTGACGTTGAACTTGGTATGTCGAATCACGGTTCGATCCCTCGCAACTGCGATCGGGAGGGGACTGGAACCACTTGATACCAGAACTGACCCCCAAACCGGACTAAACCGGTGGTGATAAAAAAAATCATAAGAGATGAAAAAAAGAAATATATATATATATATATATATATATATATATATATATATATATATATATATATATATATATATATATATAGATAGAGAGAGAGAGAGAGAGAGAGAGAGAGAGAGAGAGAGAGAGAGAGAGAGAGAGAGAGAGAGAGAGAGAGAGAGAGAGAGAGAGAGAGAGAGAGAGAGAGAGAGAGAGAGAGAGAGAGAGAGAGAGAGAGAGAGAGAGAGAGAGAGAGAGAGAGAGAGAGATTTAAGTGAAAACTTGAAATAAAAAATGAAACTTAAGAGAGAGAAAAATCAAATTTGAAATTGAGAGAATAAGTGTATGTTTGTGCATTTGAATTTGAAATTTGAAACTTGAAATTGAGAGAATATGATTTTAATTGTTGAGTTTAGTTGTTTACAAAAATAACATTTTAGTAGTGTAATTTTTTTAAGTGCAAAAGGCAAAATCGATAACTCATGTCATTGATTTTTTGATATGTAGATAGTAAATTTGAACCCCAATGTTTCATTTCGTTCTTATCATTCCAAACCTATATGTAGTCCAAATACGTCATTTATTCAATGAACCTAGAAAAAATTAAAATTTACTTATAAATAAAAATAGAGGGAATTGTTTCCGATTTTATTCACATGATTTTGTTTTCCCTTTTCTTGCATTGCAGTCTACACTTTTTAATTTTCACTCCTTTTTGACGGTTGTGTTCTCTATTCAATCTTAATTTGTTATTGCAGCTTGTTTATCATTTCAGATACTCATATAAACTCTTAACTGTTTCCCTGCAGGTTTCGGGGATTCTTTTAAAGGCTGCTAGAATAGGTTACTCTTTCTTACTTATCACTTTTTCTATAATCACCACCCAAATCTATCGACAAGTAATGAAATTTTTAATGTAGGGTATTTCAAAGTTATGTGCACTAAAACAAAACATTTCAATTTAATTAGGTTTGAAAACTAACAACAATTAAGACTCTGAAATTATTGAAAACGACATTTAGAAGTAAAAATTCTGGTGGATTGAATGTGATATATGATTACATTTCTCAGACCAGAAGATACAAGAGGAAGGTATCCAATTTATGAGCTTGAGACATTGTTTTAGGTAATGATGGCATTGCATCTTTAAAAACAAAACATGCCAACCTTGTTGGAAAATAAAAGACCATAAAGTAACATTAATTCAGTACTAGTAATGATCAAATGGTGGGTAAGACGAGTCTATCCTATCAATCCATTATGATCAATCAATAATTTGTCTTGGATTGTTGGTCACCATTGCCAACCACAACCTGCGACAGGTTCACCTCTGTCTTGTTGGCTTTTCTTTCCGCTATCTGCTTCTTCGTCGATTTGTAATAGGTTGCATATAGAATCAGCTGAACCACAGAAAACAACGTTCCAATCCCATTTGGCACCTGAAAATCAACAACACAATGGTAACAGGTCATTCGATTGCCTCGTCGATTTTGTTATATAGTAAAAAAATATGGATTCAAATTTGTTTTTACAGTAATGAATGCGTCGAATTGGATGAGAGCATAAGTGGTCCACGCGACGCCATTTCCAAATGAAGCAAGAGAAATGGAGAGCGGCATGTACTCAACGCTTTTAGTCACGATCACCAATTTCTGCGCCGCAGTTTTATCAAATACTTAAAATCCAAAACAAAATATTCAAATTAAGAGTTTCTTTGATTTGATAATTACCTACCATGACAGCTAAAGGTGCAGCATACATCATAATGTTGAAGACAATGCAGGTGGTACCAATAATGGCCGATCGTTTCTTTTCAGAATGAACAAGAATCAATGTGACGAACGCAAGAACTCCGATGAAAAGGAGTTCAACAACAAACCACAAAAGAACCTTGAGCCTTTTGTTGCGGCTAGAGTAAATTATGAAGAGCGTGACGTATACGATTTCAACGACAGAGCCCGAGCCGTTGATGGTCAGCACTAAGATGTTGTCCGGGTTCACCATGGGTAGACCATATAGTGTCCAGACCATGCAGTTCACAAGTGTTGCTAAGTATGGTGCTGGTGAAAATTGCTCCACTGATCCTTTCTTCCATATCTCATAAAAAGTTGGCCTGATTATATACATTTCAATTCAGTTAAAAATAGGAATTCTTGCCCCAACATGACATTACAAGCTCAATCAATGAAAAAAACATAGATAAGATTCAAATTTTAATTTAACATTTACTACTTAGGCAGCACCTTGGAAATTTGCACATATATGCTAAAAATATGTTGAATTAAGACAGTAAATAGTTAGAAATTTAAATTCAATAAGGAAGTGATAAGGTTCTATCAAGTTGCATACACTAAACAAAAGAAAGTAACAAATTGTTACTAAAAATATCAAACACAAAGTCAAGTACTTTACCACTCCTAGCTATATTACTTTTTAGCCAATTTTGTCTTTTGATAAACTTGATTGAGGTTAATTCAAATAAATCCGTGATCAATAAAATTTATGGTAAATAATAATAATAATAATAATGCAATGTAGAATATAATAAAGTTAATAAAATAAGTAGTACTCCAATTTTAATGGTATTCATTCATTCCAGCTATTTTTAGAGAGACACAATATAAATAGTACTATAAGTACCTCCTATTTTAGTATTCCAACCCCTTTCTCCCACATGGGCAGCCAAATTAATACTGTTTTGATTTTATAGGAGAGTATGTAAATATATTTTAGTTCTTTTAGAAAAATTATACTTATCATAAAAAAAATCTCATGTTTTATTTTGCTATATTTCTGAAATAAATAATATTTTTGAATTCGATAAAGCAAATAAAAGAGAGAGATGAATTATTTAAACTTGTCTTAAAAAAGAAAAGAACAGAATAATTTCTTTTGCACTAACACCGCTCCATATATAGGAGGATTTAATTTTGTGTCATAATAGTTTGTTGAATAAATGCAAAGAATATCATAAGGTACAAGCTCATCACATTTTAGCCATTAAAATGACACGTCACAATTTTACTATAGTATTCCACCTCTAAAAATAATATTAAAAATTTGTAATTCAAGGCATGTTGATGACTGCCATAATTTTAATTTTTTATATTCTAAGATAAAGTAGTATTATTAATAAAGAATATCTTTGAAAAAAAATAGATATTATATTACTAATATTTAGTATTATGAAATCATATTTATAGACACAATTTTTTAAAGGGATATATAATTACAGATGTTGGTATTTTTTATAAAACTAAAATAAAATATTTTAGGTGATAAATAATATTTCTTCTGATTAAAGTGAGATATATCATGCCTTCAAAAAATTGTGGGTCAATTAAACCATACCTAATACCTAATCATGTGTTCTGAATTAATTATGTCGAAAACTTCGTTTAATAAAATTAATCATGGAAAATATAAAATTATACTTTTTAAAAACTTTTCTCTTAATGGCATATGTTAATATAAAAAACTTGAGTTGTTAAAAAAAAATCACAGTTTAGAAACAATATTTATATATGTAATCAACTCACATGCGTTGTTAAAGTATATTAATATTTTTCTAATAAATAAATAAATCTATTAAAATTTGAAACCACGTGATATCTTTATAAGAAATTCAGTTGGTAATTATGCAGAAATATTTAATTCGATTATAGGTATGTGACAAAATCGATACTCGTGTGATAAATAAGTTTCTGATAAGGAACAGAAATAATGATGGATCATATCAGATATTTCTCTTGCCTGGTTAAGGTTAAAGTTTGAAAACCAAAAACAATGTGTGACAAATTTAAACATGAAGAGAAAAAAGATGAAGCTTACACTGGTGACAAAAACAAGAAGCCAGAGATGATATTTCCTGAAGTTATGAAAATTGAAAAGACAAAAATCCATAAGAATTAAGAACACTATATATGGTCATAAACATAAATTCTTTTGGTGTAGAAATTAAGAGACTTAACCAACCTATAATACCAACAACTGTTCTAGCAATATGTGCTGTTGCTGCAGTCATGATTCAAAGCTGAAATGAAATTGTTATAAGTGATGATGAAGAAGTATGGAATGTGAGAAAGAGGAATGGAAATGAAGGTGTATATATATAGAGAGAGCTATGTGATGAAGATAGATGAAATTTGTTGTTATGTTATGATGATGATGATGATGATGAGGAAGAATCAGGTTGATCATATGCATGACATGTATATTTGGGTTGTGTGAGTGAGTGAATATTAGTGCTTCTTAAATAGTACAAACATAACATACTGTCTGGCATTAGTCACTCTCTTACTAAGATATTCTTAGACCCTACTTCACCAAGATTAGAAAGCGACTAAATTTGATTAATCATGGATTTGTATTAATTCTTATGTAAAAAATTATATTTCCCATATTATATGTATAGCCTAAATTCATCACTAAACTTTCAAAGAATTTATGCATATTGATAGATATAGAAAAAATAAATAAAAATATTGATGAATCATACAAAATTTAAGGGAAGATCCTTTAGTTTGACGATCTCTCAATTATAATTTGCGGATGACACTTTGATTTTGGTTGAAATTTCAGCCAAGAACTTTTGGTTGTTAAATCCATCATCAGCGTCTTTATTAACACACATACAATATAGTTCATTATTATTATATATTATTATTAGCTTGTAGATAAGTGACACGTGTATAAATGGATTAAGTATCATTCACACATAGCTTGTAATACATTGTTATAAATATCCTTTTGGATATTGATGAAATAATAAGAGTTTTCAATACATTTTCTTCTCTAACTGTTTTTGTAACAAACTTGCTCATCTTGCTTCTTCTTCAATGGGTTATGTTGTCATCTTCACCATTACTGTAAGTAAGCTTTTTGGTTATTTGAGTATTGACATGGTATCATAGTTTCAATAAGCTCTGGTAGCCATTACTTTCTTCTTCTTCAATCGATTTACTCGACCGTATTCCCTTCCTTCTTTGTCTGCAATTTTCTTTGTTTTCCCCAATCAATTTGCAGAACGTTCTTTACAAATTACGATATCTTGTTATTTCATTTCTTATGGCTAACTAGAGCTTTATCGATTTTTCCACAAATTCATCCAATTTGTATTACCTACATCCCAATGAGAATCCTTCGATTGTTATTGTTTCGCCTTTTCTTGATGACAAGAATTATCATACTTGGGCAAGATCGATGCACATTACGTTGATTTCCAAGAATAAAGATAAATTCATAGACGGAACACTCACAAAACCTCCAGTTTCAGATCCGTTATACGCTCCGTGGATTCGCTGTAATACAATGATCTTAGCTTGGATTCACCGTTCCATTTCGGAATCCATTGCTAAGTCAGTGTTATGGATTGAAAGTGCGGCTGGTGTATGGAGGAATTTACATATCCGTTTCTCACAAGGCGACATCTTCTGCATCTCAGATATCCAAGAAGATCTATAGAAGTTTCGTCAAGGCTCCCTTGATGTTTCCAATTACTTCACTCAGCTAAAAGTAATGTGGGATGAACTGGAAAACTACAGACCCATTCCATCATGTTCTTGCGCAATTTTGTGCTCTTGTGGTGCTATTGATTCGATTCGGAAATATAGAGAGCAAAACTATGTTATTTGATTCCTTAAAGGCAGAATGAAAAATTTGCACATTTAAAGTCGCAAATCATGATGATGCATCCTTTTCCTAATGTGGATAAGGCTTTTTCATTGGTGATTCAACAAGAAAGAGAGATGAATTATGTAGGCTCCATTGTTGTTTCTAATGCACCACCAAGTGAAGAAGTAACCGCTCTTCAAGTCAGCAAGATTGGTCAGACTCCTTTCAAGCCAAAGTCACAAAGGTGGAACTCGAGGGAACAACCGTGTATGTACTCACTGTGGCAAGACCAATCACACAGTTGAGACTTGCTTTCAGAAGCATGGTTATCCACCAAGTTTCAAGGGAAAAGGTAAATCTCAAAATTCTAACTCTTCTTCTCAGTCTGTTGCTTCTGTTCATGCAGTATATCAACATATTGGCCTTACTCCAAAAATAAAAAACGACACCTCAAGCCAACTCTATATCCACTTCACCCATTATCTTGAACTCTCATGCTACTAATGATCATGGTAAGAATCATAGTCTATGGATTTTTGATATTGTTGCCACAAATCATATATCTTATAACCTAGTTTATTTTACATCACACAAAGCCATAGTTCCAGTTCATGTTAGTCTTCCTCATGGCTCTCAAGTTGTTGCATCCATGTCTGGTAGCATAGTTATATCACCCTTCCTAACTCAACACAATGTTCTTTACATACCAACATTCCATGTTAACTTACTTTCTATTGCTAAGCTTGTTAATAACAATGATTGTTATGTTAACTTCACTGCTAATGTAACACACTATTTACCCCACAACATATTCAAACATATTATTTAAGAAAATCAGAGTTCAACACATAAGGGCATCACATTTTTAACATAATCATCATTTGAAATCATATATGTGTCCTATCCCGTAACACGAGTTGCATCATGCATCAAAAATTAAAACATAACATCATTTAAATACACAGCAGGTCATCAATATTGTCAACTCATTTCAACATTGTTTTTAAATTCATTTGAAATCCAAAACATCATCAATCATGCATTAAAACAACAAAAACAACAACCCAATGTTACACGACACAGAGAAGGACACCACCTAGACTCTATAAACAACAAGAGAAGCACTCCGAGCTGCTTCCGATCACCGAATTATTCTTGAGAATCTGCAGGATGGCATAATAGACCATCACGAAAGGCAGGCAAGGTGAGTAATCCACATTCAATATAAATAATATAAAGAATGAATTATAAGACGACATACAATCATACATCATTTACATCAAAACTCACCCACATACAACAACAACAAGTCACATTATCACAAAACAAATATATTCATGCTATACCACAAATAATGAAATACAACTTCATAAATGTACGTGGTGTCGATTTTCAACATGTGATGGAAACTGACCATCAACCATCCACAAGGGAGCACAACATAAACAACAAAATCTCAATCCACACAATGGGATTGAAGCCTCAATCATCATAAGAATGCCATGAATGCACGATGCAACAACAACAATATCATCTTAATCAACATCTGCATTAGCATTCATCATTATACATCATTCGTCATTCATATATCTACTTGCCTATTCATATTATCATTACTACATAGCATCATTTTACAACATAATCATCATAACATCATTTCATCATAGTTCCTACATATTTTAGCCAATTATAGCATGGTAACAACTCACAACAACATCATGGCATCATAGAACAACAAAACAAATCATCACGAGTCATCCAAGAAAATAAATTATTTTCAAAAAGCTACAGGTCTCGCTAAACGAACATCTAGCTCGCTAAGCGAGCAACTCTCTGTGTGCGAACTTCCCAAACTTCCACTCGCTCGCTAAGCGAGCTCCTACTCGCTAAGTGAGATGTCGATTTTTAGTTGAAAACCCTACGATTTTCTGTACATCTCAGATACACCCAAAACCCTCAAAACACCAATTAACAGCAAAAAACAATCATACAACCTATTATCATCATGTAATCATCACTTATAACATCTAACAACAACAAATCATCAAATTCTATCAACAAACTACCCAACCTTTAGGTTTCCCCTTAAAAATCTCCTTTCTTCATAAGATAATCCAAACATTATAGACATTGAAAAAGAACTACTCCCCATACCTTAATCGATTGAGCTTTTTCTTTCACCTCTTGAGAAATTCCCCTTTGGTCTACTTGTTCTTCAGAGCAATCCTTCAGCCTTCACCAAAAACACGATTATGAGAAATTTGATCGTAATTCATTTTCTCATAAACTTCTCAAAAGAGCACTCTACCCCTTAGACCTTCAATTTTTTTTTATATATTTTTAATAATATTATTTAAATAATATCCATTTATTATAATATCACTATTTAATAAAATATTTCCTTCTTCTTAATATTCCACAAAATACCATAAATTACCCATTGTTCATAAATAATTACATAAATAATTAAATTATGAAATTGGGGGTGTTACAACTCTCCCCCTCTTTAGGAATTTTCGTCCTCGAAAATGTTACCTGAAACAAACAGAGTCGGATACGACTCCTTCATCTGATCTTCATGTTCCCAAATCCAACTTTCACTTGCTGGTCCACCCCACAATACCTTTACTAAGGCAATCTCTTTTCCTCGTAACTGCTTCATTTCTCAGCCATCTATCAGTAGTGGTAATGCCTCAACAGTCATATTATCTCTTACTTGTACGTCATCCATCTAAATCACATGCGATGGATCGCACACATACTTCCTCAAATGTGACACATGGAACACATCATGCAAATTTGCAAGCGATGGTGGTAACGCAATCCGATTTGCTACCTCTCTGATCCTTTGGGGAATCTGATCCGGAACATCAGAAATACACATTCTATCTCGGAATCTCATCACACCATTCTCATCAACTCGGAATTCACCTTTGTTACCTTGGTTAATCAAAGTCAACGGATCAACCAACTTCAAGTCAGATTGTTGCCATTCACAGATCCTTTCCACAATTTCATTGGTCAACTTCACCATTCCTAACTTCACACTTTCAGATGTAGCTTCACATAACAAACTCATATCTCAGAACTGTTCAATCATTTCGAGTTTTTTCACCATAAGCATCGACATATACAATGTCTTCCAACTCAAAGCATCTACAACCACATTTACCTTACCAGGATGGTAATTCAAATCAAAATCAAAGTCTTTCAACATTTCCAACCACCTTCTCTGCCTCATATTCAATTCCTTCTGATCAAACAGATACTTCAAACTCTTATGATCACTGAACACTTCAAATTTCGAACCAAAGAGATAATGTCTCCAGATCTTCAACACAAATACCATAGCTACCAAGTCTAAATCACGCGTAGGATAATTCCTTTCATGAACCCTCAATTGTCTAGAAGCATAAGCAACCGCTTGACCATTTTGCATCAAAACTCCTCCAAGTACCATTTTCGATGCATCACAATACACCACGAACGACTCATTTGAATTCGGCAAAATCAATATTGGAGCAGTTATGAACTTCTTCTTCAACTCTACAAAACTCTTTTCACACGCAACATCCCACACATAAGCTTGACTCTTTCGAGTCAACTGAGTCAAAGGTGGTGTCAACTTTGAAAAACCTTCAATAAACTTCCTGTAATAACCTGCTAAGCTGTCACACCCTAAATTTTGACCAGGAATTTTCATTTTTTGTTCATTTGACGCATTTTTATCGCTATTTCGAAAATCGATCTTTTTTGCATTTTTTTAACAAATCATTAATCTCCAATCATGCATTTTTCAGTTGAATTCATCATTTCATGTCATTCCTTTTTATTTGTGATTTTTTTTTAGGGTTTGTTGAAAAGTAGAATTTTTATCTCTTTTATAATTTAATCATTTTTATTTTAATGTTAATTTGTAGGAAAATAATTGTGTTTTAGATTATTAGAATTAGTTTTTAATTTATTTAAGAAAGATTAATATTTATCATTATTATTGCTATTATTATTCTAATTTTAATTTTAATTAGTTTTTAGTTAAATATTTTAACTTATTTTAGTATAATTAGTTTAAGTTTTAATTAATTTGGTTTAGTTTTTTTTATTTCATTTGATTAGTTTGATTTCTTTTTTACAGTTTAGTATTTTATTACTTAGTTATATCAGTTTGGTTTCTATTAGTTTATAGACTAATTTAGTTACTTTACTATTCAACAAGCAATGTTATTCTCCTGCATTAGTCTACATCAAAACCAAAGCAACACTCCACTTCTTTCACTAAAATGACTACAAACCAACATAAACCTGCAGCCCAACCCTTGACCAAAACCAGTCCAAATACTTACATCAAATTGGAACTGATGTAAGCCTGCACATAGAAAGAAACATAGCAGATCATATAAATAATATAAAAAAACTTGTTATAAGGGGGGATTTTAGTTTATAAAGAGAGGGAGAAAAGAACAGAAAAAGGGGGAGGAGGGGGCATAAAACGAAAGTGAGGGCTTGAACATAAAAAAAAAACTGTTTGGCAGCTGATATGCGTGTCGTGTGCAGATCAAAACGAGTAATTTTCAAAAACGTAGTGTAGCGACAATGACTTGAATCGTCTCACAAGGATTCTTGATCTTATTAACTAACGATAGTAACGATTAATGGGGGTTTAGATTTTAATTTGAAGAAAAAACAATTAAAATAAAAAGTGATTACTAAATAAGCTAAAACGGCTAATCCTACTGATTTGGGTTCCAACTTATCATTGGTTATTATAATTTCAACCTCCTAAGTGGATTATCTATTCCTATTTGATTATTAAATTCATTAACAAGCGCAACTGGTTTTATGTGATGTATGTTCCTATTATCCGAATTAAGCAAACGGATTTAAGCTCTCGTGAATTAAGCAAACACGGTTTAATCAAACATGATAACGAATTAAGCAAACGCTAACGTGACTACGGTCAAGGATCATACAACAAACAAATTAAATCAACACTAATATATGATAATCGAATTAAGCAAACAATGATCACATATCATAATATTGAAAGGAATAGAATTTGGATTGAAAATTATTATAACCTCAAAGTATGATGGAACCTGTAATCAGCAGGATTTTGCCTTGGAATTAGTTCTTCATTCCGGTTCTTTCAAGCGTAAGAAAAATAAAATAAAATCGTAAAAAGTGTGTAAGTGAACCGCTGCGGCTGCTAGGTTAAATAGAAAAACCTAAAAAACCCGTTTACAACCCAACTGGGTCAAATACATAACCCACGTCCAATTCTAAATGACCCGAAACTAAATAAAACTAATGCAGCAGCTTCAAACAAAATTCTGGAAAATATGACTCCGAATCTGACTTCGACTCCAACACTAAAGTTGTAGCCCTCTCTCTTAGCTTTCCATCGACTGGTAGAACGCCTCAATCAGATTCCTAGAACTCCGGTTATGATCATTTCCGTAAAAGCTGTTAAAGCTGAAAATTAAGTACGAAAATTAAATTAAGCCAAAAATAAAGTAAATTAGTAAAACATATTAAAATGTAAAAATAAACAAAGAAAACTAAAGAAATGCCTAAGTTCAATCATGTAGGAATGTGCACCAAAATGCACTGATCAAATTTCCCCACACTTGAACTTTTGCACTCCGAGCAAAAGTAAACTCAAGACTCAAGAAACATAACATCATTCAGATACTCATTCTAGGCTACAAACTCTTCTTCGATTAAGATAACATCGATAGGTACTAATCTTACACACTAAGGATATCGTAAGAACACAAATGCGCAATTGTGCGGTCATAAGCCTCCATCATATACAAACCATTTCGAATCATGTTATTATGCCTAAGCCTAACTTACTCATCCTCCCTTTTGCTCTCTTTCATTCTAGTGCAATCAAATTAAGCCCGTTATCTATTCATACACATGGTAAATAAGTCTGTTAGTGATTATGATTCATACTTGACAATATTTTAAAGTTACTTTAGTAACAACATGAATTTTTTTTCTTAAGGTTTCACATCCATTAGGCTAAATGACCGGGTGAGGGTCACCTAACTTATAAGGTGGATTCCTATTCAGATTTCTTTTTAAGCGCAAGATCATTCACTTATTTGCATCAGCTTAATTACTTAGTGTTTGATTTCTAGATGGTGTTGACTGCTAGATAAACTACTTAAGAGATATTAAAGGATGAGAACTCAAGGCTATGACATAACAAGTATTCAAAACGATTTCCATATTCAGGAGACTTAAGGTGTTAAAACGATACCGGTCTTGTGAACTTTTCCCAAGTCTCCACAACTAACCTCAAAACAATCTATAGCCTAAAACTTTCAAAAAAAAAAGTCTAGTGTTTCTAAAACAAAACAAAACAAACAAAAACAAAGAAAATAAATTATTCTCTCCCCCACACTTAAAACAAGCATTATTCTCAATGAAAGGACATAAATATAAAATAATAAGGAGAGAAAGGAAAGAACACACCCGAGTAGTCAAGGTAGATAAGTGATCACATAAGCAGCATTTCCTAAAGAGAGCCCTTCTACAGTCTCTTCTTCCAAAGTGGGGATCTCATAGAGTAACTTTGGGTAATATCCATTAATCTTGGAGTTTTTATTAGTGTCTTCGCCTTTTATTTCAAGATCAAAGAAGAATCTTCGATAAGTAAAAATGTTGAATGTGCAGGTGATAATGATATCCTTTTCTACAACTTCAAGAATCAAAGGATTAAGGGGCTGCCTCACTACTTTTGTTCCATCTTCAATTGAGATCCTATGCATACTCATGGATGAGCTAATATCATAAGTGTCAACCAAAGTCCATCCAATTCCCTTCTTATGTTCCTGTAATGATTTCTCTTCCTGCACAAATTCAAATAAATTATTAGGAAGTGGCTTCAGCTCTAAAGAGGGAGATTTCTCGATGGATGGTTTGTTCCGAGAAGTCGGGGTGTTGAGAGCTTCATTGACATGAACAACTTCATTTGCAACCTCATTTGCAGTAAGAATATCAACTTGCAAGGCAACCTCAACTTCAGCACAAACAGAGCAAATTTTAGTGTCAGTACAAACATCACAAGAGTAAACATCATTAAAACCAGACAATAATGGAAAATCAGCTGCAAACAAATTAATACAAGTATCATCAATAGTTTTAGAAGGTAACTCTATTTGAAAAATAGAATGTTCTTCCGAAGGTTGTTGGTTTGATCCTTGAGCTTGCTGCATAGCATTCACCGAAGTGGTAAGTTGATCAAGCTGTGTTAGCAAAGCCTGAAGACTATAATTTGTTTGTTGCTGAAACTGGAGATTATTTGCAGCAATTTGCTTGACAAGGTCCTCTAGTGAAGGTTCGGAAGGTGCAAAGTACACAACCTGAAATTCATTCATATGCTTATGTGGATCCTCACCTGCAAAACCATTAAAACTTGGCAACAAGTGTGTTAAACCAAATTTCAATTCGAAAGGTGAATCAACAACATCAGGATATTCAATACATAAAGCATTATAATTCACAAGTGCAGCCAGTTCTCTCAGAGTTCTTTGACCAGTCATGATATGATTATAAATTTCAACACATAATCAAATAAAATCACTACAGATGTAAAAAGAATGGAAAATAAGAAAAGAAATTAAAATAGAATCTAAAAAATATAAAAATAACGCTAAAAATCTAATTAAATCAAATAAAGATCACACAATTTTTTTTAGATTTTTTTGAATATATGAAAACAGAAAATAAATCAAATAAAATAGAAAAACGCAAAATTTGCGATTTTGAGGGTCAAAATATTTTAGAATTTTATTCTAAAAAAGTATTGTTCTTCGATTTATTTCTGATTTTTTGGAAAAAAATCGGAGCAAATCGAAACAGTAGCTTCCAACTTACCTGAAAGTCTGGAAAACTTATCACTATACTGCAACCGGTATTGCAACCCTGAAAATCAACAAACAAACAAAAATCTAGCCAGCAAACTATATCCATGACTATAAAATCGGTTAATAACAACAAGAATCCCCGACAACGGTGCCAATTTCATCTACGTGTCGCGCGCAGATCAAAACGAGTAATTTTTGAAAACGTAGTGTAGCGACAATGCCTCTAATCGTCTCACAAGGATTCTTGATCTTATTAACTAACGATAGTAACAATTAATGGGGGTTTAGATTTTAATTTGAAGAAAAAGCAATTAAAATAAAAAGTGATTACCAAATAAGCTAAAACGGCTAATCCTACTGATTTGGGTTCCAACTTATCATTGGTTATTATAATTTCAACCTCCTAAGTGGATTATCTATTCCTATTTGATTATAAAATTCATTGACAAGCGCAACTGGTTTTATGTGATGTATGTTCCTATTATCCGAATTAATCAAACGGATTTAAGCTCTCGTGAATTAAGCAAACACGGTTTAATCAAACACGATAACGAATTAAGCAAACGCTAACGTGACTACGGTCAAGGATCATACAACAATCAAATTAAATCAACACTAATATATGATAATTGAATTAAGCAAACAATAACCACATATCATAATATTGAAAGGAATAAAATTTGGATTGAAAATTATTATAACCTCAAAGTATGATGGAACCTGTAATCATCAAGATTTTGCCTTGGAAAAGTTCTTCATTCCGGTTCTTTCAAGCGTAAGAAAAATAAAATAAAATCGTAAAAAGTGTGTAAGTGAACAGTTGCGGCTGCTAGGTTAAATAGAAAAACCTAAAAAAACCCGTTTACAACCCAACTGGGTCAAATACATAACCCATGCCCAATTCTAAATGACCCGAAACTAAATAAAACTAATGCATCAGCTTCAAACGAAATTCTAAAAAATATGACTCCGAATCTAACTTCGACTCCGACACAGAAGTTGTAGCTCTCTCTCTTAGCTTTCCATCGACTGGTAGAACGCCTCAATCAGATTCCTGGAACTCCGGTTATTATCATTTCCGTAAAAGCTGTTAAACCTGAAAATTAAGTACGAAAATTAAATTAAGCCAAAAATAAAGTAAATTAGAAAAACAAATTAAAATGTAAAAATAAACAAAGAAAACTAAAGAAATGCCTAAGTGCAATCATGTAGGAATGTGCACCAAAATGCACTGATCAACAGCAAAAAAAAAAAGAAAAGCGCTAAGTAACCAATACGAACTTCATTAGCCAAACCGCACCTTCATCAGTCTCACGAAACTTAACCACCTAGAACCCAGAAACAGAACCAGACGAAAAAACCACCATTTCGAAACCGTCCTGACCCCATAAACACCCCTTTAGCCACCATTAACAGAGAAAAACCGCAAACCATCAACAACGGAAACCGCTCCTCCAAACAACACAAACTCACCAACCTTCATCACCGAAACCGCCGAACCTCTTAAAAGCCACCACCGGAAAACCGACAACCATATCACCACCATCATTTTCAAATCGGAACCGAGAGCAAAAACAAATTCTCACCGTGAAAATCGTGAATGAAAACGCCCAGAAACGCACAAACGCGTAGATCCACAACCTCACCGCCATCGCGAACCGCCAACTCACCATCACCGCCGCTTCAGATGCACGTGAGACTTGAGCGAGAGAGACTAGAATCTCGAGGGAATCGCCGCCATGAGGAAGAGACCGAGCGAATCGCCGTCGTGAGGAAAACAACTTCACGAATCTGAATAGAGAGATCCGAGCGGGAACCAAAACCAGGAAAAGCTGAGACGTCAAAAATGGAAACAGTAAGAGAAATCGAACCGCCGCCGAAGGAAGCCACAAACGAGTAGCAGAAGGGAGACAAGCAGGAAGCAGAAGACGCATTTGGAACAAGAGTAAACACATATTGTCCTCTTTTTTCCTTTTTAGGGTTTTCTTTCTATTTAATTTTGTTATAAATTTTAATTTATTTTAGTTGTACTTCTATCTAATTCAGTTATTAATTTATTTTGTTTACTAAAAGATTTTGTTGTTTTATTTAAGCCCATTCAGTCTTACTATCCTCACCTCCCTATTGACTGTTTTAAATAACCCCGAATTATTATTATTATTATTATTATTATTATTATTATTAGACTAGATTTTAATTTTAGTACTTTTAGATTTTTGTTTAAACATAATGTTCATTTAGTCCTTATATTAGATAGTTAATATTTTGATAATTTTCTTATTTAATAATAATAATTTTAGTAAAAAAAATGAGGAGTTTCTAGTTTAATATTAAAAAAATCTAAAAAAATATTTTGGTTTACTTTAAGTTTTAATTAATCTTTTAAATTTAGGTTTTAGTTAGTAATAAATTAGTAATTTTATTAGTTGATAAGTTTGGTATCTTATCTAGTTTTTCTTAGAATTTTATTTAGTATGATTTGCTTAATTTAAATTAATCTTGATTTTGTTTAATTTAGTCATATTTAGGCTTATTTTTCTGTGTGAGTATGTGCATGATATTTCTTTCTTTATTTTGGTTGTATGTGTGTCATTGAGCTTGTATTGATTTTTAATCCCGCACCACGATCATATATCGTTAAGATAAAACATGAAGCACTTGCTTTATTGACCTTTATTTTTTTAAGATAATAGTCTCTTGGTCCAACGCCAAGTAAACACAATTCATACGCTTACATTTCGCACACACGTAAGTCAGTCAACCTTATGATCGCCATCTGCACGACTTTATGCGTCATAATTAATTAACGAGGAACTGAACTTTGGAATCTAACATTCCGCGGGTTCTTTAATGAACCACTCTTGAGGCTAGCCTTCGAGTTGTGTTTCATTTACTATTTCATTTCTAAAACATTAAACTCTAATTCATCCAAAACAATCGCAGAACATCTAAATCACAGATAAAAAAAATCGCAAAAGAACTAAACTCAGGAGTCTAGCATTCCTCAGGTTTTTGAATCGAACTACTCTTGAGGCTAGCCTTCGAGTTGTAATTCGTTTGCCCCTTTCGTATTCAAAACATCTAGATCACAAATAAAAATCGCGAAAGAACTAAACTTAGGAGTCTAGCATTCATCGGGTTTTTGAATTGAATTACTCTTGAGGCTAGCCCTCGGGTTGTAATTCATTCACTCTTTCATATTCAAAACACCTCAACAACCTTAAAGGATTAGACATGGTTCATCCCCATAGGAAAGGTATTCCCTTTATCCCCACAAACACAAACAAAATCTTCTAAACAATTATTCTCAAAGAAAGAATGTGGTGTTGCTTGTCGATACTCATATCCAAGTTTAAAGCTTCTTCCGATTTTATTTCTCAAAGAAAGAATGTAGCATTGCTTGTCGATCCTTGTATCCAAGTTTAAAGCTTCTTTCAATTTCTCTTCCTCAAATGTTTGTGGTATAATAGGCGAGATATCTCCCTTAAAGATGATGAATTGTCTCTTTCTTTTCAAATACAACTTAAAACTTACCAACCAATACAAATCACTTTTATAATTAATCAACGAAGGAACTAAATTCTGGAGTCTAGCACTCTACATAATTCTTGAATGCAATCACTCCTGAGCTAGCCCCACGCGTTATGGTTCATTCACCCTCTCGTTTAAAACACATTAACAAAGGTCAAACACTTTTCTCTAAACGAACATTGCTTAAATCTTTCTATCTCGCAAACAAGATATCGCTTCAGTCTCCACGTGAGTATAAGCTAACGCTTAGCAGTTAGAAAGCATTTCAAACAATTGTTCATTAAAAAACACAAATCGTAGTCGCACGAACTACGAAGCTCTGACTTTCCCATTGCACAAGGGAATACGTAGGCACAGGGATTTTAATCCTTCGCGAGCACAATAATAAAAAATTAGCTATTTCTCCGTCATAAATCACAATAATAATAAAATCTAACCATTTTTCCATAACGAATAACAATAACTAAAATTTTCATTTTCCCTTTAATAAGCAATCTTAACCCTTAATCATGAGAAGAAGACAATAATATAAATCAATATTTAAGCGCAAATTAGACTAAGAGGTTCTCGTTGAGTACAACGGACGTGAGGGGTGCTTAATACCTTCCATTTGCATAACCGACTCCCGAACTTAGATTAGTGGTTTCGTTGACCTTTTCTTATCCAATTTAGGTTGTATCTATATCTCCATTTTCTTTAGTTAGAATAAATAGAATTAGGTGGCGACTCTGTTGATTTCCGCGTCCATCGCGAGGATCGTATTTTTCAAGGTACGACAGTTGACGACTCTGCTGGGGAGAGACACATTGTTTAGGGATAAGAGAGTCGAGCCTAACTTAGGATAGTTCGTGCTTGTTTTTTGTTTTGTTTTTAATTGTCTTCTTTATTTACCAATGCTACTTTATATGCTTGTATATTGCTTCCTCCTTTATCACATTGCTCATTATATTTTGCTATTGGATCTTGAGGATATATCACAGGTATGGCTTTGTACTTGAGTTTGAAAAAAGAAGAGGGAACACCTAAGTTAGAATTGGATGTTATTAGTGTTAGTCTCCAAGGACTCGCTTCTTGAGGGCCTAGCATGAAAGCTCCACCAGATAGTTAGAATTTTTGTAGATCTTGTCGCAATAAAGCTAGCTTGTCGCGTGACTTGATTCGCGAAAGGGATGTGATTCTGGACCCCTAGAACCAGTTTCAAAATTGGTAGTTGTGTAGTGTTACTCTCCGAAGGCTCGCCCCTTTGTGGGCCTAACACGAGAACTCCACTCAAGGTAGACCTTATCGTCATTATCGTCATGATGCAGCTAGCCTGCAGCGGGGCGTTAATACGATAAACGTCCATGACCTTGAGTTTCCTAATACCATCACCATAGAAGTTATCCTGTGAGTGGGCTTTATGGGTAAAGAATTTAGAACTCTCCACTTAAGGCTTACCAGTTAGGAG
The DNA here is from genome assembly GCA_963966055.1 of Lathyrus aphaca. NCBI lineage: Eukaryota > Viridiplantae > Streptophyta > Magnoliopsida > Fabales > Fabaceae > Lathyrus > Lathyrus aphaca. The sequence continues at coordinate 25,839,146 of OZ014521.1, read as the reverse complement.
ATTCCGAGTTACTTGTGATACATGGGATCTAACATCTTCTTTTCATACTCCAACTTTGGAACTAATTGTATTTGTGATGCTGAACATTGCATTCATTCGCATATCATTTGCATTTGCATTAGTATTGCATATCATTTCCCAACAATCCAACTCACACACGTCTTATTCTTCGACAGTCAACTGTACTCGACCAGTCATCAGAGAAAGATGGACCAACTTAAGCAGGAAAACAAAGAGCTTAGAGAAGAAGTCACTACTTTGAGAAACCATATGGAATATTCTTAACTACAATGCATTGTTTCAAATTCCCAAACACCGGAGATATAAGGAGTTAATCCCTAGTCAACCACTTCGAGCATAGAAGTAGGAGTTTTCTTTTGGATATTTCAAAACCCTTATGCTTAACCTGGGGCAGGGTAGTGTTCAGTTAATCTGGTTACACATTCAAATCATAAGATGAAACATCTCATCAAGGAATCCATTATGATCAATGACTTGACAGTCACAATTTTCAGCCTTCCAATGATTAAAAAAGAGAAGAAACAAAGAAAAAGAAAAAGAAAATCCTGCTAAGTCAAACACCCAAAAGGAGACTTAGGGACCAAATAGAATAAGTTAATTGAAAGAAGTCCTCAAATACATAAGATTTAGTGACCACCATACCAAAATCAAAGGGTTACCAATATCCATGGAGGATAAATAAGATGACTGTCATTTCAAGTGAACCTTGGATCATCATCTTCACTTCTACATTATCAAGACGAATGAATTTAGCTGAACATAGGATTGGAGAACATCAAGAAGAATGGGTGGGCACCAAATAAACTTTGAGCCTTTATCCTTTGTTTCTAAAACCGTGAACCAAACCACATTACAACCCTCAAAAGTCCTAATTGAAATAGAGTTTATTTCGAAAGCACACTCGATAAGATAGTGTTTCCCGACTCCTATGAGCTATGCCCAAAATTTGTGTTGGCTTTATAAAAAATGAATATCACATCCTAGCTAGTGATTCGGCCACAGGCTATTGTGAAAATCTTTTCAAAAACATAAAAAAAATTCGAGACAAACAGGTGTGTTGCATTAGCAGTCTCAACATTAACATTTTGCTTGTTAGCATTTGCTTGATATCATAGAAGCCTATGTATGAGTACCAGTGATGAGCTTAATCTCTTGAGATTTGAAACTCTGATGAGTAGTTGAACAACCATTTCAGGGAATAATCATCCCCAGGAGCATGTTGCTTGAAGACTTTGCTAGACAGGGGCAGGTTGCTTGAAGACTTTGCTAAACAGGGGAAAGTTGTTTCCCAATTTGTTACTTACATATTTTGATCATCCCTAAAAGGATAAGTATTTAAGACTTATTTGTGCCAAATACAGTTAATCTAGGGCAGTTACGTCAAGATTCGGTAAAATCTCTCCAAGAGTTTGAAGACACTGGGGCATTTTGAATGTCAAGGCTTCTATAAAATCTTCTTGAAATGAATTTTTCTCGTAAACCATTTCGTGGGTGCATGACCACGTGTTTCCCTAAGCAAGACGCTCCTGTGATCTACCTTGTAAGTATCTCTAGATGACGGGGTCCTTTACGCCAAGTTTCTATGATATGTTAGGTGCATGCCTCGGTATTTTATGGTGAATTCCTTTTACTGCTTAGTGGTTCCAATGAGATACTAAGTCTAGTATCCCCAATTGAGCCTTGATTCGAGCTTCTCCAACTGAATGTGGTTTTCTTCCCCAACGAAGTACAAATTTACTTCATCCTAAGCTAACACAGTTTGTATGTTTATTTCCCTCTGATGGACATTGAAGTTAGAAGATTTACTTGGGTTTATTTCCCGATTGAAGTATCTTTCTCATCTCAAAGAGATTTGAGCTTTGTAGCAGGACTTTATTCCATAGATGGCTCTCTACCCTATCTTCAGTTATTGCGTACACTTTGACGAGATTGGTCGAGCATCTGTTTGCTGTGATGTTTATTTCATCACCAGTTTATCTCTTGTGTCTGTTTCGTCTGTTTGTCAACATAAACATAACACATACACATACATGTACATCATAACTTAATTCATATTCAGATTCATATTCATGCCATATTCATTGATGCATACTTCCTTCACCTTGGTCGTGTTTATCCCCAAGTGTTGTGTTTCCCTTTCTCCAATAGGGTTGTCAGCCTTAGGCAGAAAATGTACATTCTTTCTAATTCCCCACAGAGCTTTTACCCTCGTGGAAAATTTTGCTTTAGTTCTCCTTTCCACACTTGGATAGGATTAATCCCCAATTGAGTTCATTCCTCACGGGTTAGTGTCTTGCTTGACATTTTCTCTCCAGCTCGTTCCTGGATTGAATTTGGTCTTTGGCAATTCTGATGATTTGAATTTCCAGATGGAAAATGCATTTATAATGCACCTTTGAATACTTTGTCTCCCAGAAGGAATTTATTGAAGGTTCCCCCCATTGAAGACAAACTTTGTTTTCCACCAGTGTTAATATAACATTCTCTTAGATTACTTATATCTGACAACAAGTGGCGGTCTCTTTATTTGAGAAGCTTGTTCTTATCCCCGGACCTCTAAGTGAATCAACGGATGGCAGTCTCTTTTCAAGCAATTTGTCCATCCCCAGCAAAGTTATTTTCCAACAAATGGTATCTCTCCCAGACAAGGTGAGAAGTTTGTTGTGAATTTCTAATTTCTGTCAAATGGAATCTCTCCCAGACAAGGTGAGAAGTTTGAATGTGAAGTTGTTCTCCATCGTATGGCATCTCTTTCAGAAGAAGGGAAGTATGATGAGGGTTCTATCAAATGGCATCTCTCCAATACACATTGAGAAGTTTGGTATGAATCTCCTTTTTCAAGCAAATGGCATCTCTCTAAGACACGGTGAGAAGTTTGTTGTGAATTTACAATTTCTATCAAATGGCATCTCTCCGATACACGTTGAGAAATTTGGTATGAATCTCTTTTTCAAGCAAATGGCATCTCTCCCAGACAAGGTGAGAAGCTTGTTGTGAACTTCCAATTTCCGTCAAATGGCATCTCTCTCAGACAAGGTGAGAAGTTTGAGTGTGAAGTTGTTCTCCATCATATGGCGTCTCTTTCAGAAGAAGGGAAATATGGTGAAGTTATCGTTCAAGAAAATGGCATCTCTCCAAGACATGGTGAGAAGTTTGCTGTGAACTCTTGTTTATCATCAAAATAACATCTTTCCAAGCCTCGACAGAAGGTGTTTCCTTTTATTTTCTGATAAGTGTCAGCAAAAGATTTGCAGTCTACCCAGGAAGGAAGTACTTACTTTTTCTGATCTCGACATTTGCATCCTTAGTTAAATCACGACAGAAGATTTGGCAACGGGTGTGTCCTCAGTTAATACTCGACAGAAGACTCCTAGCATACATCGACAAAAGGTATTTCTTTCTTAGATTCTCTGGAAAATCTTGACAGTAGATCTCCAGCAGACTTCAACAAAAATTGTTTTCTTTCCAAGATCTCGACAATAGATTTCTGGTTTGTTTTGATACCTCGACTGAAGGTATTTCCAAATGATATTCTAAACCTCAGCAGAAGACTTCTCTGATGGGATTTGTCCAAGGAATTCATCTTGGGACTTGTAGACAGTTGTCGTCTGGCTTCGTTCAAGAGAAAATTCCTCGTGTGGATTGTACTTCAGCCATGTGTGTCTAATCCCCAGTAGTGTCAATTTTCTTTCCTAATAGCGTTGTAGCATTTGTCTTACATTTTACATTGCATATCATATCATTCCATCTGCATTTTCGGTCAAAATTTTAGGTATTCTGATATTTAATCCTCTTCCACCTTGAATGTCCAAAAAAATCTTTGTTACTCATACATTCAGGTTCAAGATGATTAAATAGGGGCAGCTGTCATACCCTAAATTTTGACCAAAAATTTTCATTTTTTGTTCATTTGACGCATTATTATCGATATTTCGAAAAATCGATCATTTTTGCATTTTTTTAACTAATCATTAATCTCCAATCATGCATTTTTCAGTTGAATTCATCATTTCATGTCATTCCTTTTTATTTGTGATTTGTTTTTTTAGGATTTGTTGAAAAATAGAATTTTTATCTCTTATATAATTTAATCATTTTTATTTTAATGTTAACTTGTAGGAAAATAATTGTGTTTTAGATTATTAGAATTAGTTTTTAATTTTTTTAAGAAAGATTAATATTTATCATTATTATTGCTATTATTATTCTAATTTTAATTTTAATTAAATATTTTAACTTATTTTAGTATAATTAGTTTAAGTTTTAATTAATTTGGTTTAGTTTTTTTATTTCAATTGATTAGTTTGATTTCTTTTTTATAGTTTAGTAATTTATTACTTAGTTATATCAGTTTGGTTTCTATTAGTTTATAGACTAATTTAGTTACTTTACTATTCAACAAGCAATGTTATTCTCCTTCATTAGTCTACATCAAAACCAAAGCAAAACTCCACTTCTTTCACTAAACTGACTACAAACCAACATAAGTCTGCAGCCCAACCCTTGACCAAAATCTGTCCAAATACTTACACCAAATTAGAACTGATGTAAGCCCGCACATATAAAGAAACACAACAGATCATATAAATAATATTAAAAAAAAACTTGTTAAAAGGGGGATTTTAGTTTATAAAGAGAGGGAGAAAAGAACAGAAAAAGGGGGAGGAGGGGGCATAAAACGAAAGAGAAGGCTTGAACATCAATAAAAAAACTGTTTCGCAACAAAAAAAAAAGCGCCGAGTAACCAATACGAACTTCATCAGCCAAACCGCACCTTCATCAGTCTTACGAAACTTACCCACCTAGAATCCAGAAACAAAACCAGACGAAAAAACCACCATTTCGAAACCGTCCTGACCCCATAAACACCCCCATTAGCCACCATTAACAGAGAAAAATCGCAAACCATCAACAACGCAAAGCGCTCCTCCAAACAACACGAACTCACCAACCTTCATCACCGAAACCGCCGAACCTCTCAAAAGCCACCACCGGAAAACCGACAACCATATCACCACCATCATTTTCAAATCGGAACCGAGAGCGAAGACAAAATCTCACCCTGAAAATCGTGAGTGAAAACGCCCGGAAACGCACAAACACGTAGATCCACAACATCACCGCCATCGCGAATCGCCGACTCACCATCACCGCCGCTTCAGATGAACGTGAGACTTGAGCGAGAGAGACTAGAATCTCGAGTGAATCGCCGCCATGAGGAAGAGACCGAGCGAACCACCGTCATGAGGAAAACAACTTCACGAATATGAATAGAGAGATCCGAGCGGGAACCAAAACCAGGAAAAGCTGAGACGTCAAAAATAGAAGCAGTAAGAGAAATCAAACCTCCGCCGAAGGAAGCCACAAGCGAGTAGCAGAAGGGAGGCAAGCAGGAAGCAGAAGACACGTTTGGAACAAGTGTAAACACGGTTTGTCCTCTTTTTGCCTTTTTAGGATTTTCTTTCTATTTAATTTTGTTATAAATTTTAATTTATTTTAGTTGTATTTCTATCTAATTCAGTTATTAATTTATTTTGTTTAGTAAAAGATTTTGTTGTTTTATTTAAGCCCATTCAGTCTTACTATCTTCACCTTCCTATTGACTGTTTTAAATAACCCTAAATTATTATTATTAGTATTAGGAAATTATACCTTGTACCCCTACAATCATCCTGATACCCCTACATAATTTATAAATTCCAATTTTGTCCTTTCAATATTTAATTATTAATTTAAATTTTTTACCGCGAAGTCGGAGTAAAAAAATAATATTTTTTAACATTGGACGAGACGAACCGGAAGTACAATGGGTAAGTTATCCGGTTGAGAAATTTACAAACCGGAAGTAGCAATGATGAGTTATCCGGTTTAAAAAATTACAAACCGGAAGTAGCATTGTTATGTTTTCCGGTTCAGAAAATTTCCAAACCGGAAGTAGCACGCATGTGTTATCCGGTTGTGGAATTTCTTAACCGGAAGTAGCATGACTGGGTTATCCGGTTCGTTTATTTTAATTGCAGTACATATATTTTAATTAATTATAATATTTATTTTACTTTAATCAAATTAAGTAGACATTAAATTAATAAATTCAATATTAATCACTAATAGACAACATTTATTTATAAAAAAATATTGATACTCAAATATTTTACTACCAAATTAGTATCTATTTTTTTATAGAAAATTTTGCATTCTAAGTTTTAAACGGGAATAAATTACAAATAATTTTATAAATTCAAATATTAATACAATTGTTATTAACAGGAATAAATTAAAAATATATTAGTAAAATTGTCACACGGGTTCAAAGCACTTATAAACTGGAAAAAAATCTAGGTATTGATATAATTATTTTTATAAACAATAACTTTTATAAAATATGAAAAAATATTTTGTAAAATTATTATTTATAAAAATAATTATATAAAAACTACATTTTTCCCATTCATAAAAATATTTAAAATTTATTCTCGTTTATAAAAATTATTGTTTATAAAAATAATTATATCAATACCTAGATTTTTTGCCGTTTATAAGTGCTTTGAACTCGTGTGACAATTTTACTAAAATATTTTTAATTTATTCCTGTCAAAAACAACTGTATTAATATTTAAATTTATAAAATTATTTGTAATTTATTCCCGTTTAAAACTTACAATGCTAAATTTTCTATAAAAAAATAGATACTAATTTGGTAGTAAAATATTTGAGTATCAATATTTTTTTATAAATAAATGTTGTCTATTAGTGATTAATATTGAATTTATTAATTTAATGTCTAGTTAATTTGATTAAAGTAAAATAAATATTCTAATTAATTAAGATAAATATTTCATAGAAAAAAAACCAAACTTAAAAGAAAATTTTTTAAGTTTTTTTTAATATAAAATAGTATTTTTCTTCTGAGTTAAAAGATAATTATAATTTTTTATTCGCAAAAATTGTAACTTATTTCTGTTTATAAAAAATAATTTTATCGACATGTAAACTTTTACTGGTTTATACGTTTTTTATACCCGTGTGTCCATTTATAAATATACTTCTAAATGATACATATAATTTTAATATTATTTATTCATAATAAATATAATATCAAAATAATACTCTTTAATATTAAAAGTAACTTCAATTTATAATTAAAAATAAATTACAATCAGGATATTTTAATGATATATAATTCTCTTTGATTTTTTTGTTTGAAAAAGAATATAATCTGGTTTGATATTTTAATTATTATAGAGCCAAAAAAAAATCATATAAATAGATTTGATTCTACCTTTAAATCACAATCAAATTCATCAATTCACCTAAATTTGATTTAATTTTTTTAAACAAAGTTACAAAACTAATGAAGATTCAAATTTTTTTAAATAAAAAAAATGGGATTAATATTGAATTTATTATTTTAATGTCTAGTTAATTTGATTAAAGTAAAATAAATATTCTAATTAATTAAAATATATGTACTGCAATTAAAATAAACGAACCGGATAACCTAGCCTTGCTACTTTCGGTTAAGAAATTCCACAACCGGATAACACATGCGTGCTACTTCCGGTTTGGAAATTTTCTGAACCGGAAAACATAACAATGCTACTTCCGGTTTGTAAATTTCTCAATCGGATAACATACCCATTGTACTTCTGGTTCGTCTCGTCCAATGTTAAAAAATATTATTTTTTTACTCTGACTTCGCGGTAAAAATTTTAAATTATTAATTAAATATTGAAAGGGCAAATTTGGAATTTATAAATTATGTAGGAGTATCAGGATGATTGTAGGGGTACAAGGTATAATTTCCTTATATTATTATTAGACTAGATTTTAATTTTAATACTTTTAGATTTTTGTTTAAACATAATGTTCATTTAGTCCTTATATTAGATAGTTAATATTTTGATAATTTTCTTATTTAATAATAATAATTTTAGTAAAAAAAAAGGAGTTTCTAGTTTAATATTAAAAAAAATCTAAAAAAAACATTTTGGTTTACTTTAAGTTTTAATTAATCTTTTAAACTTAAGTTTTAGTTAGTAATAGATTAGTAATTTTATTAGTTGATGAGTTTGGTATCTTATCTAGTTTTACTTAGAATTTTATTTAGTATGATTTGGTTAATTTAAATTAATCTTGATTTAGTTTAATTTAGTCATATTTAGGCTTATTTTTCTGTGTGAGTATGTGCATGATATTTCTTTCTTATTTTGGTTGTATGTGTGTCAATGAGCTTGTATTGATTTTTAATCCCGCACCACGACCATATATCGTTAAGATAAAACATGAAGCGCTTGCCTTATTGACCTTTATTTTTTTAAAGATAATAGTCTCTTGGTCCAACGCCAAGTAAACACAATTCATATGCTTACATTTCGCACACACGTAAGTCGGTCATCCTTATGATCGCCATCCGCACGACTTTACGTGTCATAATTAATTAACGAGGAACTGAACTTCGGAATCTAGCATTCCGCGGGTTCTTTAATGAACCACTCTTGAGACTAGCCTTCGAGTTGTGTTTCATTTACTCTTTCGTTTCTAAAACATAAAAAACCAATTCATCCAAAACAATCGCAGAACATCTAAATCACAGATAAAAAAATCGCGAAAGAACTAAACTCAGGAGTCTAACATTCCTCGGGTTTTTGAATCGAACTACTTTTGAGGCTAGCCTTCAAGTTGTAATTCGTTCGCCCCTTTCGTATTCAAAACATCTATATCACAAATAAAAATCGCGAAAAACTAAGCTCAGGAGTCTAGCATTCCTCGGGTTTTTGAATTGAATTACTCTTGAGGCTAGCCCTCGGGTTGTAATTCATTCACTCTTTCGTACTCAAAACAACTCAACAACCTTAAAGGATTAGACATGGTTCATCCCCATAGGAAAGATATTCCCTTTATCCCCACAAACACAAACAAAATCTTTCAAACAATTATTCTCAAAGGAAGAATGTGGCGTTGCTTATCGATACTCATATCCAAGTTTAAAGCTTCTTCCGATTTTATTTCTCAAAGAAAGAATGTAGCATTGCTTGTCGATCCTCGTGTCCAAGTTTAAAGCTTCTTTCGATTTCTCTTCCTCAAATGTTTCTGGTAGAATAGGCGTGATATCTCTCTTAAAGATGACGACTTGTCTCTTTCTTTTCAAATACAACTTAAAACTTACCAACCAATACAAATCATTTTTATAGTTAATCAGCGAAGGAACTGAATTTTGGAGTCTAGCACTCCACATAATTCTTGAATGCAATCACTCCTAGGTTAGCCCCACGCGTTGTGGTTCATTCGCCCTCTCGTTTAAAACATATTAACAAAGGTCAAAAACTTTTCTCTAAATGAACATTGTTTAAATCTTTCTATCTCGCAAACAAGCTAGCGCTTCAGTCTCCACCGTGAGTATAAGCCAACACTTAGTAGTTAGAAAGCATTTCAAACAATTGTTCATTAAAAAACACAAACCGTAGTCACACGAACTACGAAGCTCTGACTTTCCCATTACACGAGGAAATACGTAAGCACGAGGATTTTAATCCTTCGCGAGCACAATAATAAAAAATTAACTATTTCTCCGTCATAAATCACAATAATAAAAAAATCTAACCATTTCTCCATAACTAATAACAATAACTAAAATATTCATTTTCCCTTTAATAATCATTCTTAGTAACCCTTAATCATGAGAAGAAGACAATAATATAAATCAACATTTAAGCGCAAATTAGACTAAGAGGTTCCCGTTGAGTACAACGGACGTGAGGGGTGCTTAATACATTCCCTTTGCGTAACCGACTCCCGAACTTAGATCAGTGGTTTCATTGACCTTTTTTTATCCAATTTAGGTTGTATATATATCTCCTTTTTCTTTAGTTAGAATAAATAGAATTAGGTGGCGACTCTGTTGATTTCCGCGTTCATCGCGAGGATCGTATTTTTCGAGGTACGACATAAACCCGAAAAACTTCTAATCTCAGTAGTAGACTTAGGAGTCTCCCACTGTAACACTGCATCAATCTTCGACGGATCTATAACAAATTCCACTACTGGAAATTACATGTCCAAGGAAAACCTACTTCTTACAACCAGAACTCACACTTCGACAGCTTCACGTACAACTTCTTCTCTCGCAACACTTGCAATACAATTCTCAAATGCCCTGCATGTTCCTCTTCTGTCTTGGAACAAATCACAATATCATCAATAAAAACTACCACAAATTTATCCAAATATTCATGAATATTCTATTCATGTACTCCATGAACACACCGGGTGCATTGGATACACCGAACGACATCATCGTATACTCATAATAACCATACCTTGTTCTGAAAGTTGTCTTCGGAATATTATCAGACTTAACATGAATCTGATGGTAATCAGACCTTAAATCAATCTTGCTGAATGCACAAGCTCCCACCAACTGATCCATCAAATCGTTGATTCTCGTAAGTGGATACTTTTTTTTGATAGTAACCTTGTTCAACTGCCGATAATCAACACACAACCTCATGCTACCATCTTTCTTCTTAAACAACAACACTAGTGCACCCCACGGAGAAACACTAGGTCAAACAAACTTCTTCTCTAATAACTCTTCTAGTTGCTTCTTCAACTCACTCAATTCTACAATAGACATCCGATACTGAGCCATAGATAGAGGACTAGTACCAGGTAATAAATCCACTGCAAACTCAACTTCACGCTCTGGAGGTAAATCACTTATATCTTCCGGGAACACATCTGGAAACTCTTGAACAACCAGTGAATCAATACTCGAAGTCTTCCCTTCAACTTGCAACGATGCAAACATTGCAAACATCTGAGCTTCTTCTTCTAACAATTCATATACTTGCTTAGCCATCAAGAACATCAATTCACCATGATCACCAATTTCCGGAAACTCAATAGTCTTTGCATAGCAATTGATATGCACAAAATTGAACTCTAGCCAGTTCATTCCAAGAATGACATCAATTTGGTGTAAAGGCAAGCACACCAGATCCATCAAGAAGTCCTTTTCAAAATTGTCAAAGGACACTTCAAACACACATATGTAGTAGTAATAGAACCATTAGCTGGCATTTCTATCACCATACTACCATTCATACTAGACAACGTCAAACCCAACTTAGTAGCACATTCAAGAGAAATAAAAGAATGTATAACACTAGCATCAATAATTGCAATCAACTCAACACCATTAATAAAACATGTACCTCAAATCAAGTTGTCCTTCTTAGGAACTTCAGAACCACTCAAAGTAAACACTCTGCCATTGGTCTAAGAAGCAGTAGAAGTCTTCTTAGGTTTCTGACATTGGGTGCTAATATGTCCTTGTTCACCACAGTTAAAACAAGTTGGACCTTCATTTGGACAATCACCAACCCGATGACCTCTCTTGCCACACCTGTAACATCTCACCACTGAATTGTTGCACACATCAGACTTGTAACTGGATTCTCCACATTTGTAGCACTTGGGAGGAATAAAACCTGATCCCCCACTTGGCTTCTTCCCATTTGAAACCTTCTGCTTCCCCTTCTCAACTGGACTCACATAAGGCTTTCCTCTAAACTGGCTTTTCTCTTTCTTCTCACTCAGTTGCTTGTAGTGAGCAGATCGAGCTCGACTATCTTCATCATAAATTCTGCTCTTATCCACCAATGCAGCATATCTGCGGATCTGTTGACATCCAATTCTCTATTTGATCTTTGGTCTCAGCCCATTCTCAAACTTGAAACACTTCGGCAACTCAGCATTAGCACGATTATAGTGAGGACAATACTACACTAACCTCTCGAACTTGGCAGCATACTCTGCTACCGTCATACTTCCTTGCTTCAACTCAAGGAATTCTACCTCCATCTTACCATGACCATCCTCTAGAAAATACTACCCCAGAAACTCCCTCATGAACACTGCCCATGTTACTGCACTATCAGCATCCTCCGAAAGTTGACGGGTATTATCCCACCAGTCTTCAGCCTCTTCAGACAACATGTGGGTACCAAACTGCACCTTATGCACATATGTACACACCATCACCCTAAAGATCTTCTCAATTTCCTTAAGCCACTTTTGTGCATTATGCGGTTCATGATCACCTTCAAACACTGGCGGAATATTACTCTAGAACTTCTCAAAAAGCACGAAACTCACCCTGTTCATTGTTTTGAGCCGTAGCATCGGCCAATTCCGCAATAGCTTCCGCAAGAGCATACATGTTATTTTCAGTCATTCTTCACAACACTCACAACATCAGAAAGGAATAATCGTTAACAAATAACGACCAACAACAGACCGACAACAACAACACACGACCTGACAGACCGACCTGCTCTGATACCACTAATGTAACACCCTTTTAACTCCACAACATATTCAAACATATTATTTAAGAAAATCAGAGTTCAACACAAAAGGGCATCACATTTTCAAAATAATCATCATTTGAACTAATATATGTGTCATGTCCCGTAATACGGGTTACATCATGCATCGAAAATTAAAACATAACATCATTTAAATACATAGCGGGTCATCAATATTGTCAACTCATTTCAACATTGTTTTTAAATTCATTTGAAATCCAAAACATCATTAATCATGCACTAAAACAACAAAAACAACAAAAATTATTCAAGCGTTCCCCAATGTTACACGATATAGAGCAGGACACCACCTAGATCTATAAACGACAAGAGACGCACTCCGAGCTACTTCTGATCACCGAACTATTCTTGAGAATCTGCAGGATGACATGATAGACCATCACGAAAGGCAGGCAGGGTGAGTAATCCATATTCAATATAAATAATATAAAGACAAAATTATAATACGACATATAATCATACATCATTTACATCAAATCTTATCCACATACAACAACAACAAGTCACATCATCATAAAACAAATGCATTCATGCTATGCCACAAATAATGAAATGCAACTTCATAAATGCACGTGGTACCTATTTTCAACATGTGATGGACACTTGCCATCAACCCTCCACAAGGAAGCACAACATAAACAATAACACCTCAATCCACACAATGGGATTGAAGCTTCAATCATCATAAGAATGCCATGAATGCACGATACAACAACAACAACAATATCATCTTAATCAACATTTGCATCAACATTCATCATTATACATCATTCATCATTCATATATCTACTTGCCTATTCATATTATCATCGCTACATATCATCATTTTACAACATAGTCATCATAACATCATTTCATCGTATTTCCTACACATTTAGCCTATTATAGCATGGTAACAACTCACAGAAACATCATGGCATCATAGCACAACAAAACAAATCATCACGAGTCATCCAAGAAAAGAAATTATTTTTCAAAAAGCTACAGGTCTCGCTAAGAGAGCAACCCTCTGTGTGCAAACTTCCCAAAATTCCACTCGCTTGCTAAGCGAGCTCTTGCTTGCTAAGCGAGAGGCGATTTTTAGCTGAAAACCCTGCAATTTTCTGTACATCTTAGATATGCCCAAAACCCTCAAAAACACCAATTAACAGCAGAAAACAACATAAAACGATCATACAACCTATTATCATCATGTAATCATCATTTATAACCTCTAACAACAACAAATCATCAAATTCTATCAATAAACTACCCAACCCTAGGGTTTCCCAAAAAAAAAATCTCCTTTCCTCATAAGAAATCCATACATTATAGACATTGAAAGAGAACTACTCCCCACACCTTAATCGATTGAGCTTTCTCTTTCACCTCTTGAGAAATTCCGCTTTGGTCTCCTTGTTCTTCAAAGCAATCCTTTAGCCTTCACGAAAAACACGATTATGAGAAATTTGATCGTAATGCCTTTTCTCATAAACTTCTCAAAAGACCACTCTACCCCTTAGACCTCTAACTTCTTTTATTTTATTTTTAATAATAATATTTAAATAATATCCATTTATTATAATATCACTATTTAGTAAAATATTTACTTCTTCTTAATATTCCACAAAATACCACAAATTACCCATTGTTCATAAAAAAATTACATAAATAATTAAATTATGAAATTGGGGTGCTACAACTAATGCTTGTAAAATTCTGCAAAACCATTCCAAGGAAGTGATTGGTATAGCTAATCTCCAAAGAGGATTATATGTGCTTGATGTTACTCCTCATTTCCAAGCTCTTCATTCAAATTCCCAACATTCTTGTAATCTTTGGTATTTAAGATTAGGTCATATCTCTAATGATGGTTTGAAATAAATTTCAAAATCTTTTCCTTTTATACCTTATGTACATAATAATTCTCCATGTGATTCATGTCACTTTGGTAAACAAAAGAAGTTACCATTTCCTAATAGCATGATTGTTTCTATTGTTCCATTTGAAATTTTACATGCAGAATTATGGGGCCCTTTTTCCACCACTTCTATATTAGGTCATAAGTATTTTTGACCTTGGTAGATGATTATACTACGTATACTTGGACCATCTTCCTAAAATCTAAAGATCAAACTAAATCCAGCATAATTCAGTTTGTAGCTTATTTAGAGAATCAATTCAAAACTTCTTTGAAATGCCTTAGATATGATAATGGGACTAAGTTCATTGCTCTTAATGCTTTTCGTTTATCCAAAGGCATTCTTCATCAAAAATATTGTGATGAGACACCCCAATAAAATGGGGTGGTAGAGAGAAAACATCAACATACATTGAATGTGGCTAGAACACTTTTATTTCATTCCTCAATTCCTTTGAACATGTGGAATTTATGCATTCAACATGTCATTCACCTCATTAATAGATTACCTACACCTTTATTAAAGTTTAAAAGTCCATATGAATTATTACATAAACATCCTCCCATTATCATTCATTTGAAAGTCTTTGGTTGTTTGAGTTATGCCACTACTTTGCAAGCTCATAGAATAAAGTTTGAATCTAGATCTAGGAAAGCCATCTTTCTTGGTTTCAAAGAAGGAACCAAAGGCTACATTCTTTATGACTTAATAAATCATAATTTGTTTTTGTCCAGACATGTGGTATTCTATGAAACTCATTTTCCCTTTAAAACTCATGAACCTTCTTTTAATTCTTCGGGTCCTATGCCAATTTCTACACCCATGTTTGTCCCCACATATGATGACCAACCTACTTTATTCCCCCTCCTCTTCTACTGATATTCCTTTTCATATAGGTCACAACACATTAGAAACTAGCTCATCTTTAGACACTATCCAAAATGACTCAGACTCAACTCAGTTTGACAGTCCTTCTGCTATACAATTTGTACCAACAGAACCAAATTAGTATGATAGTTCCCCTACTTTACAACCTATCAATGATACTTTCATTCAAGTTTCCAGCCATAGTCCTATATTTAGTAGTCCTGCATCTAGCTTAAACAGGTTTTCCCCTAACATGTCCTTCCCTACCCAACCTATTCATATCAGTACTCCTCAATCTTATCCTCCTATCTCTCCCCCATTATCTAACAAACAATCTATTGCTACCATTCCCTCACCATTATCCAATAGTCAGTCTGTTGAAACTGCACATGATAGTCCTGCAGTTATAGATAATACATTAGCTATTTCTGCCCTAAGACATTCCAATCGAATTTCTCATCCCCCTTCTTACTTGGCTGACTACCATTGTTATAATATTACACAAAAACCTTCCTTAACCAAGTCTCCAACATCTAATGCTCTTTACCCTTTATCCTCTGTTATATCCTATGAACAATGTTCACCTAGTTATAAACATTTATTTATTTCTATATCTTCTCAAGTTGAACCTAAAACCTTTAACCAAGCCATCAAACATGATTTTTGGAAGAAGGCCATGGATGTTGAGTTGATTTCTCTTGAAGAAAATCACACTTGGAATGTGGTTGATCTCCCTCATGATAAAATTCCTATTGGATGTAGATGGGTTTATAAAGTCAAACATAGAGAAGATGGTTCCATAGAGAGATATAAAGCCCGATTAGTAGCTAAGGGATGTACACAAATGGAGGGCGTTGATTATTTTGACACCTTTTCCCCTGTGGCAAAAATCACTATAGTTCGTGTGCTTTTATCATTGGCTGCTATCAAAGGGTGGTACTTAAAGAAATTAGATGTTAACAATGCATTCCTTCATGGTGACTTACATGAAGAGGTATGCATGACTCTCCCTCCTGGCTTATCTGGTTATGGAACTTCCAAGGTGTGTAAGCTTTTAAAGTCTCACTATGGTATTAAGCAGGAAAGTAGGCAATGGTATTCAAAATTGTCATCTTTATGTGTTTCCATTAGTTATACTCAATCTCAAGCTGAACATTCTTTGTATGTTAAGAAGGTCAAAAATGAATTTACTGTCTTGTTGGTATATGTAGATGATGTTGTATTAGCAGGTAACTCAATGGCTGAGATCAAACAAGTGAAACAACTTCTAGATTAGAAATTCAGAATAAAAAACCTTGGTCAACTGCGTTTCTTTCTAGGACTTGAAATTTCTAGATCCACCACTGGAATTTTTCTTAACCAAAGGAAGTATACACTTGAACTCTTAGAAGATGCAGGGCTTCTTGCAGCAAAACCTTCAGCAGTCCATTTTAATCCTATAGCTAAGTTGTCAACTGGTGAGGGTTTACTCTTGGAAGATCCTTCTTCATACCGAAGGTTGATTGGTAGGTTAATATATCTTACCAACACCAGGCCAAATATCTCTTTTGCAGTTCAACATTTAAGCCAATATGTCTCACAATCCCGTGTGCCTCACTTTCAAGCTGCCACACAAATTCTTCGTTACTTGAAGTCTCATCCTGCCAAAGGCATTCTCTTCTCATCATCTAAAAAGTTATAGTTGTTTGGATTTGCTGATTCAGATTGGGCTCGTTGCCTTGATACTAGGAAGTTTGTCACTGGTTATTGTGTTATGTTAGACTATTCTCTTCTATGTTGGAAGTCTAAAAAGCAACATACAGTCTCCAGATCATCCACTGAAGCAGAGCATCATGCCTTAACTTCTATCGCTTGTGAACTGCAGTGGTTAAAATTTTTATTTTGAGATCTTCTTGTTCAGTTTACACAACCTGCATCTGTATTTTGTGATAGCAAGTATGCTATTTACATAGCTCATAACCCCATTTTTCATGAGCATAGTAAACACATTGAGATAGATTGTCATATGGTTCGCGAGAAGATAAATTCTAAACGCATTCATTTACTTCCTATATATACTCATATGATCATTTGGCAGATATTTTTACCAAGCCTCTACATTCACCTTCACTATCAAGCAATCTAGCCAAGTTGGGAGTTTGTACCATCCACTGCCCAACTTGAGAGGGGCTATTAACATACATATAATATAGTTCATTATTATTGTATATTATTATTAGCTTGTATATATGTGGCACATGTATATAAATATCCTTTGGATATTGATGAAATAATAAAAGTTTACAATAACTTTTCTTTTCTAATTGTTTATGTAACAAACTTGCTCATCTTGCTTCTTCTTCAATGGGTTCTGTTGTCATCTTCACCATTACTGTAAGCAAGATTTCTGGTTATTTGAGTATTGACAGTCTTTGAGTTTGCCTCTGAATTTTGTGTTAATTTGGTTAAGAGTATTCTTATTTGAGTCAATGTTGGTTTTGATTTTGAATATGCTTAAAATATGGAAGTGGAGATTGATATTAAACAATATTGGTTTGTGGCAAGATATTCTTTTTGCTAGATACAAACCAAGGGAGATGCCCTTTCGATTTTATATCGATTTCTTCATGGTGGATAAAGGAGCAATATTAGCCATATAATTACAGTGATTCACCGACTTACGTATTATAACTTAATTGCCTAATATTTTCTTTGTTATGTGCAATAATTTGAATTTTCACACTTGTCTTGTATATCATATAGTACACATATTGTAACTTTTATATATTCTTTCTTTGATAAATGAAATGATACAACATTACATTTTGTCTATATGCTATCAGCCTTATAATACACTTAGCATAAAAAAAAATCTCATCGATCCAAGAAATGGCTAAACAAGTGTCTCTAACCTCACAAACATCTTCCTCTAAAAATTACCTTGTTGAATTCAATACAAACACTCAACTACCAATCAAACTCAACTCCATTAATTACCCTACATGGGACAAACAAATGTCCTCACTCCTTATTGCAAGAGATCTTGATGGCTTTGTTACCAGTGACAAATTGTGTCCTTTATCCACAATCACCTCTAATGGTAAAACAGTTCCTAATTGAAGGTTCTTGGTTTGGCTGCATATGTTGAAAAACATTATCATTTTCCTTGATGTCCTGTGAGATCTCCTTAACATGCTTGAAGATCTTCTGGTGTGCAGTGCATTTGTGATGTCAGAACAAATGTTGTAGCATCTGTCTTGACAGTTCTGGGACTTTCTAAATACAAAAAGTTTTGATTTAATTTCTGTATTTTTTTAGCGGGCTTTTGGTTTTTTGTTTTGCTCCAGGATGTGCGAAAATCAAGGGAGTGTTGTTGTCAAAATCAGAAGCTGCTAGGCGTTAGTTTTTTGGAGAATTATTGAAGATCTTTTCGTGCTTGATTCATGTGATCTTTTTTAGGAAAGTTTTGATCAAATCCAAGCCCACTCAGAATTATATATTATTGATGTTTAACCTAATTTCTCTGTATGGAATATTGAATTGTAAAGCAGAGTGCTTTTGAGTGTTAGGTTTTTTTTCCTTGTGCGTGTTTTATTTGTGAGCCATTCATACATCACCTAGATGTTTGAATTGGACTAATTTTGTCCACTCTAAGCTTTTAAGCAGGGGTGTTTATTCTTGATCAAAGCTTTTAAGTAAGATCAAGGTGTTGTGTCTTGGAAGAGTGATCTTCTATTTTTCTTTAATTTGATTGTTTATCACAATGTGTGATTAATGGGGAGTGAGATGGTGATTTCTCATATTTAGATGTTGATTTCTAGTTAGAAGTTGCACTGGGTAGGTTCAAGTGAGAAGTTGTAAACTGGGACTGTTTAGGCTTTGAATTGTTCTACTAATAGTGGATTTCCTTCCTGGCTTGGTAGCCCCCAGAGTATGTGTGTTTGCATCGAACTGGGTTAAAAATCTTGTGTGTTTTTATTGGTGTTATTTATATTGTATTTATATTGTTATTACTCAGATAGTAATGTTGTGACATCGCCTTAGACATCACGTATCTGATACCCGAATTTCATTAATCCAACATACTCTTTATGGATTCGTCAAGACAAGTTTCTCTATATAGGTTTTCTTGGTTCATGTGATCTGGAAGTTTGTTCAGCCATGGCTTCGACAGATCCCATCCTTTGGATTAAGCCACACGCAACAAGAAAGCCAAATAATCCTAGCCAAGTCTTCTAAGGTCCCAAGTCACAACTCTCAAGAATAGGGTCAAGAACCAACTTGGATCACACAAATGATCAAGTCATCATCAAGATTAACCACATATATTGGTGGATTAATTATTAAGCCTTTAATCAACACCCAAAGTCCATTGATATTGATGAGACTTTGATCAAACAAGCAATGATCCAAGAACATAAATATAAGCTCATACATCTAACTCCAAGCCAAGGATAGTAACCATAGTCCAAAGATTAAGATAACTAAGTTTTTTAAGGGGGTTTTCCTTTATTAATGTCTTTAAAAAGAAAAAAAAAATGTCCAAGTGGACAAAAGGAAAGAGAGCATAAACATAAACAATATGAAATGAAACATTAAAAGTAAATGCATAAAGTAAATAGAAAGAAATTAAATGACAAGAAAGTAAATAGCAATAAATAAAGTGCGAGAAATATAGTGCATTAAAGTAAAGTTAGAATACTAATAAGGTTAGTATGTTAGTGTTAGTAACCTGATTCAGGATAAATTTATTGCTATGTTAAGCAATCGTAAGTGAACTTATATAGAAGTCACGCCTATCTGAGATCGGTCAATAACAATGTTTGTGTTAGTACATGCTAGATAAATGATATGTAAATCATTCTCTTAAAGTTATGCCACACACACAAAAAAAAAGAGAAAAAAAGTGGTCTCATCTTAATCAAGAATTTCTATTGATTAATCAAAGGCAACCTATCACTATCCCAAAGTGTAGAGAAAGATCCAAATGATAATTCATCAACATGTTTGAAATATTGAAGATTCAACATCCTTGAAAATCAACATTCCATGATATTTAAGATCTTCATCAACCAAAAAAGAGAAAAAAAGATATATATATATATATATATATATATATATATATATATATATATATATATATATATATATATATATATAGAGAGAGAGAGAGAGAGAGAGAGAGAGAGAGAGAGGAATGGAGATAGAATGAGTTAACAAGATAGAAAGAAAACCCCAAATTGGATCAAGGAATTGATCAAGTTATCATTAAAACCAATCATCCATTTTGGTGGATTAGGGTTTTCACCCCATCAACACCCAAGATCCAAAAAAGAGAAAAAAAGAGAGAAAGATATATATATATATATATATAGAGAGAGAGAGAGAGAGAGAGGAATGGAGATAGAATGAGTTAACAAGATAGAAAGAAAACCCCAAATTGGATCAAGGAATTGATCAAGTTATCATTAAAACCAATCATCCATTTTGGTGGATTAGGGTTTTCACCCCATCAACACCCAAGATCCATTGAGTTTGAAGAAACTTATGATCAAATCAACCAAGATCCAAGACAAACAAAAGTCAACAAAGGTCAAACAGATATAAAAATGCAATAAAATCAAATAAAAAACATCAAAAAGATTTTTATAATGTGTTTTAAAGGTAAATAAAAGAGAAAATCCATAAAGTCATTCAAAACACCAAATAAATGGCCAAGAAAATTATGGAAGGTCAGAAATAAAATAAGAAGCATATAATAAAATTTTCTGAATTTTTAAAGTCAGAAAACTATTTTTAAACCAATTAAAACAAAGAAAAGAAGAGAAAATTAACGATAAATAGAAAATCATGAAAATAAAATATATAAAAAATCAGATGAAGAAAAATAAAAGAGAATTTTAGAATTTGTTTATAGATTTATTGGACTTAAAATGAAATTAAAATCAATTTCTGGAGTTTAAAACAATTTAAAATGAAAATAGAAAAAAAAATAAAAGAGAAAAAACACAACCGTTGGATCTAGCCTCATTAATTGACGTGGCAGATCTAACAGATATCAGGCTAGGCGCATGATGAAATTTAATGAAATAAATACATCAAATTTGGAAAAAAGACGAGCTAATCAAAACATTTCACGTGGCGCAAACAAGCTCAGACCACAACTTTGGCCTCTCTGATCATCTTCTCTAGTGATCTCTCATCAGAGCTTCATGTTTTTGTTACTTTTGAGTACCAAACTAACATCATGCTTCTGTGTTTATCTTGTTTTTACTCGGATGTTATGTCGGGACATCGCTTTCGACATCACGTATTTGATACCAGAATTTTGTGGAGGAGAAGTTGTTTTGGAGGGAATATTTGATATTCCAAGGAAAGAGAAATATTTGAATTAATAAGAATGAATGGATAAGGATGAAAATGCTACCAGAAAAATCTCTGAAAAGCTGTCTGGTCTGCTGTTGTTTCTACATTGATGTTGTTGCGCCTGTAGTGCTGCTCATGCGCCTGCACTACTGCTCCTGCTACAAGACAAAACTCTGAAAAGTTGTTTTGGACTGATATTTCTGCTCCTTGGAATATCAAATGTTCCCTCCAAAACAACTTCTCCTCATGAAATTCTGGTATCAAATACGTGATGTCGAAAGCGATGTCATGACATAACATTTGAGTAAAAACAAGATAAACACAGAATACAACAAAACAGTAAAAAAACACAAAAGAAATTTAACCCATTTCGGTGCAAACTCACCTACATCTGGGGGCTACCAAGCCAGGAAGGAAGTCCATTATTAGTAGTATGAATTCAGAGTTAAATAGTCCCAGTTTAAACCCCTTACTTAATCACTACCCAATGCAACTTCTACCTAGAATATCACATCTAGATATGAGAAATCACCATCTCATTTCCCCTCAATCACACACTGTGATAAACAACCAATACTTTCAAATAAAATAGGAGAACATTCTTCCAAAACACAATACCTTGATCTTGCTTAAAAACTTTGATGAAGAACAAACACTCATGCTTAAAAGCTTAGAGTGGACAAAATTACAACTCAAAAATTAGTCCAATTCAAACATCTAGGTGATGTAAGAATGGCTCACAAAACACACACAAGGAAACCCTAAAAACTCAAAAGCAGTCAGCCTCACAATATATAATATTTCGTACAAAGCAATTAGGTTAAACACCAAATATAAAGCATTCTGAATGGGCCTGGATCTGATTAAAAACTTCCTAAAAAAGATCACAAGAATCAAGCAAGAAAATATCTTCAATAATCTTCAAAAACTAATGCAAGCAACTTCTAATTTTGACAACAATACTCCCTTGATTTTCGCACAGCTTGGAGCAAAACAAGAGACCAAATACCCGCTAAGCAAACAAAATTAAATCAAAAATTTTTGTATTTAGAAAGTCCCATAAATGTCAAGACAAATGTTACAACATCTGATCTGACATTACAGAAGCACTGCACACCAGAAGATCTTCAAGCATGTCAAAGATATCTTATAAGACATCAAGGCAAAAGATAATGTTTTTCAACAAATGCAGCCAAACTAAGAACCTTTACTCCACATAAGCCCCAAAAATCACGTTTTCATCTCTCTTGATCATTTTATTTCAGCGAAATTTAATTTCTATCTTGTATACCGCGTTCTAGACGCTATCAATCTTGCCTCGACTCATCATGGTCTCCCTTGAAATTAAGCAACAAACACATTAAAACATAAAAGGGAGCACCTATTGTGCTCCAAGAAAATTAATACAAAAACAACTAAAATGCAATAAAATAACAACTAAAAAGCAAATTAACATCTAATAAATAACACTATTAAGGTATGTATTAACTCACCAAATATGGGTTAACACCTACTCACCCTTGCCTAACCCAACCCAACCCTTCCCTAACTACCACAACACGAAAAACCTTCACACCAACCACATGAGGAAACATTATCTACTTCTCAATCCAATGCAGATGCATATCTCTCAGCACCATTCTTTGAGATTCATTTCATGATTACTTAGGGAAAAATAGGATTTTCAAACCAAAGAAAATGTTCGTAGTCATCAAATACTCATATCCGCCATCGGCTGAGCCAACATGTGTCACACATTTTCTCAAGCATAGTGAATGGAAGAAAGCCATGTATGAAGAATTTACTGCTATAATAAATAATGATACATAGTTTTGTGTCCCTCCTCAACTTTACTTAAATATAGTTGGAAACAAATGGGTATTTTGGCTGAAGAGAAATCTCAATGGCTCAATTTCTCGATAGAAAGCACGATTTGTTGCTAAAGGTTTTCATCAATGTCCTAGTATTGATTAGGAGGACACATTTAGCCCTGTCATCAAACCTCAAATAATGAAGTTGGTATTAAGCATAGATCTTTCCAAAATTTGGCCTCTCATGCAAATGGATGTCAACAATGTGTTTCTAAATGACACTCTCAATGAAGAACTCTACATGGTGCAACCTTCAGGTTTCATTCATCAAAGTCATCCTAATTATGTTTTCAAACTTCACAAGTCTCTATACAATCTCAAGAAAGCACCCCGTGCAGTGTACAATGAATTATACTTGTTTGTGGGAAGTTATGGCTTCCTCAAAACAAAATCTCACCAATCTTTATTCATTTACAAGAAAGATCACATTTTGGCATATTTTCTTGTATACGTTGATGATCTACTTCTGAATGATAACTCATCAACTTTTCTAAACAACTCCAAAGCAAATTTGGCTGCTAAATTCTCCCTTAAAGACATGGGAAGCCCGAGTCACTTTCTCGGTGTCGAGCTCCTACCCACGTCCAATGGCATTATCCTCTCCAGTAACATTATATTCGTGATATTTTACAAAAATGAAACATGATTGATGCTAAACGGTGTGAAATCCTATGGCCACAACCACTTCTTGCATGTTCGATTCTACCTTATATGACAGTGATGCATCCTATTATCGCAACATTGTTGGATCATTACATTACTTGTCCATCACACATCCTGATGTGGCTTTTCCATTTAACAAACTATCGCATCAAATGCAGTCCCCTACAGCCACCATCATGCGATCATTAAAGTGTGTCATATGCTATTTGAAACATACTCTCACTCATGTCTTGCATCTTGTTTGAACTTTCACCATCAGTCTCAATGCCTTTTGTGTCGCTGATTAGGGCAGAAACCACAATGATAGAAAATCCACAGGTTTCTACATGGTCTTTCTTGGTACCAATGCCATCTCATGGTCATGTAAGAAACAAACAATTGTTGCACGCTTGTCCACAGAGGCTAGGCATCACACCTTTGGCTCCATAACCACCAAATGCTTATGGTTTCAACAACTCTTGCTTGAACTTGGCATTCAACGACCTCAACATCCAACAATTTTCATATATAATATTGGCGCCAATTATCTATGCGCTAATCCTGTTTTTCATACATGGATGAAACACCTTATCATTGAGTACCATTTCGTTAGAGACCTTGTGGAAAAGAAAGAAATCCAGGTATCTCATGTTCCTTTTAGCCACTAGCTTGTTGACTTGTTTACCAAACCTCTACTTAAAGCATGTGGTACCTTACCACATTCCGTATTCTACTTAAATGCACCGTACCTTACGATGTTCCTTATTTACTCTACCTATCAATTTGTCCTTATGTGTGTGATCTTGTAGGTTTTTGCAACATTGACAATTATATTAAATCACATATTTAACATAATAAACAATGAGCTGTATCTAGAAACACATCACTTCTACCCAAGTCACGAAAATTTCATGTGATATGACAAAACCTTTTGTGATAATACTTGTGTGTACAATTATCCTTTTCCCTTATGTATATTTTTAACACATGGCATAGACTGAGTCACCCTTGTCCAGTTTAATATTGGGGCCTTAGACATTTATCTTGTTACACAAGATGAACAAATTCCATCTAGGTCACTCATGTCCCTTAGCATACTTTGTGGAGTACCCAATAATTATCTTTATAGTCATCCAGTTACGGACAACGTTTGATCAATAATAAGTACTCGACTCCATATCTAAGGTCCATAGTGGTTTCAAATCGAAGGGTGGTATACAACATTATCACCATGATAATAACTTATGACACCTTGCATAAATTTCTATGTATTATTCTCATAGTGGGTCAATCCAGTATAAATATTACTCATAATATTCATACATATGTGAAGACTTGATAACTCTTTATCCATGATCCATTAGATGTGACCATCAATCTATCCACATAATATTCTCAATGCTTTAATATTATCCCACTTCACAATAAAGCTCGACTACGGATACTTTAAGAGTGCCGAGAGTTGTTATAAGTGATGGAGGATCCCATTTTATTTTGAACATCTTTGGGAAACTTCTACTTAAATATGGAGTAAAACACCGAGTAATAACACCTTATCACCCTCAAACTAGTAGGCAAGTAGAAGTTTCAAATAGAGAAATCAATCAAATACTTGAGAAAATCGTTGCAACATCTAGGAAAGATTGGTCAACTAAGCTTCACAAAGATATGTGGGCATATAGAACAACCTACAAAACTCTGATAGGAACCACACCATTTAAACTGATTTATGGTAAGTCATGCCATCTTCCTGTAGAACTTGAGCATAAGGCTTACTGGGCTATTAAGACCCTAAACACAAACTACAGGAAAATCGACGAGAAAAGAATTTTAGATATCTATGAGCTCGAAGAACTAAGACTTTATGTCTATGAGAACACCTAAATCTATAAAGAAAGAACCAAAAAATAGCATGTTAAAAGGATATCAAGGAGAGAATTCAGCGAGGGAGACATAGTCCTTCTCTTTAACTCTTGACTTAAGCTTTTTCCTGGGAAGCTACGTTCTAGATGGTCTGGCCCTTTCAAGGTGTAAACACCCCAAATTTGCCCTCACTCTTTTCACCATGGCTTGTGATTCTTTTCATTTGCATAAGTTCAATCATATCATCTCATATTGCATTTTTGCTTCACTGCATTGGTTCTAAGTCATCTGCATCTAGGGTTTGTGATCTGGGCAATCCAAGAGCCATCTGAGCCACTCCAAAGGTCTTCAATCATCTCAAGAGGTTCCATGTATGTTCAAGCATCATATTATATCCTCCCAAGATCAAGGAAATCAGAAAATCACAAGAACTAAGGAGGCATGGAAGCAGAGTCAGGTTTAACTGCACAGATGACCTAAAATTAGGGTTTTGGTTTCAGAAGCCATAACTCCAAAGTTTTTGGTCATTCTTGTTTCTATTGGTCTCTATATGATATAAGGATCATGCATACCAATTTTCATGAAAAAATTCAATGGGGAAGGCATCTGATCAATAGATGACTTCTTGAACAAGTCAATGCAAAATCAGGGCATCTGAGGCCCCCCATCATCCAACCAAAGGGTCTTCTCCATCATTTTGGGTGTATATGATCTTTATTTTATCTTAGAAGAGTTTAGAAGTTCACAAAATTGAAGAATTTCAAGCCATTTGCAAAGTTGCCATTTTGGGAAAGTGACTTGTAATGCAAACTTGCCATTTTGGGAAAGTTTTTCAACCTCCTCTTTTTGATTCAAAAATGCTTCAAATGAAAAATTCTTGGTCATGAAAGTTGTAGATTGGATCATTCCCTTTTCAAAAAGTACAAGAACTTGATCTAATTCATCATAGAACTCAAGTTATGGCCTTGCAAAGTTGGGAAAAATCACAAAATTTCACTTATGTACCAAAGACGGAAACTTGCAAAAACTCATACCAAACCAATTTGTGACCTCAAAATGACTTCTAACCATTACACAAGCATAGTACATGACCTATAATTCAGATTTGCCCAAGGAATCTCTCACTTTCATGCCTTGGATCCCAAGTATCATAAGCCATTTATCATAAAAGTCACAAAGAGGAAAATCTTGCAAGAATGATTCTTAGGGTTTTGTTTGATCTCTAATCAATCTCAAAGTATCATAACAACATTATATGGTACACTTTGCTGCAAATTGCCCAAGGAATGTCACATGTCCATGACCAAAACTTCAAAATGCAACAAATTGTAAAAAGGCAAAACATGTAACATCTCACCCTTCATCCACTTCTGATCATTTCAAAGCATCCCATGGCCATCCTTAAAGCCAGCAGAACTCAGAGCAGCCCTAGGATAGTTTCTGTCACAACCCATACTTGAGGTACACCTACCACTGACTTTTTGGCCAATTGCCCCATGCCATTCCCATAGTACATGTCAACTCCTCTGACTCTTTCCAATAGTTTGGGATTGGTTTATGGATCATAAAGCAAGCTTCACATGAGTTAAGAGGACACACACAATCAGATTTCACAAAATTGACAAAAACCTTCATCTCTTCGAAACTCCTTCCATATCCATCACACTTCAATTTTTTCTTCACCAACAAGTCACGCATCCTCCATAAAACCAAAATCAACCATTAAAACAGCCAAAAGCATCACAAACACAAACCTTAAAACCAGCTACACCAAAACTGAAACTTCCAAATCAACCACCATCAAAGGTTTTGAAGCACCTCATTAGTCTCAGGAGGTTCAGAGGAGACTCTTTGCACGAAGGAGAGGCCTGGAAAGCTCACATTTGCAGTTCATCGTCTCAGGTAAGCTCAAGAACAAAACTTTTTAGAGCTTGTTTCTTTTGTTACAAAATGAAAATATATGTTATGCTGGTCATGCTGATACTCTTAGAATTAAAAATGGTGAAGAAATGAATATTTTGTGGTCCTCTGAAATTTTACCCGTGAAATAGTTTGATTCGATTCTCTTTGTTCTTAAGTTGTAAATGATGTTTAAGGGCTGATTTGATTGGGGTTTGGGTAGAGGATCATTTCTGGGTGGTTGATTTGGGGTGGGGTGGCCTATAGAGTGTTTTAGGGTTTTGGTCCCGCCGGAGAAGATGACCGGAGCTCCTCTCCGGTCACCTGAAAGTGTTTAAGTCTTAAACCCTAATTAATTTGCCAGGTTGCTTCGTGACCCTTGGATGAAGATTAGGTTAATTTTTGAGTGGTTCAGATCAAGTCACTTAACCCTAATTCAGTTTTATTAAATTAATTAAGTTTAATTAGTTTAATTAAATTAAAATGAATCTCAGCCTTTAAAAAACGCGTGCAGTCAACCTCCCCTTCTCCAGTTCAAATCTAGGCCATTAGATCTGCATACTTTCTTTTTAATTCATTTTTATTACATTCTAATTCATTTTTATTGCATATTTATTTTAAAATAGCAAAACTCATCTAAAAAATTTTATTTTTTGCATCATGATTCTAAATATTTTTCTCATCCTGAAATTAATTTTTATTTTATTTTTTGCATAAAACTTGTATTTTTAGAATATTTAAATGTTTATTTTAATTAATTAATGGAAATTAATTGATTAAAATACCATTTAAGTTTCTAAAAATCACCAAAAAAATCACATTGCATCTTGACACATTTAGAGACATTATCAAACCATTCATACAAATTTCTTTTTGGTTCTTGATCCATTTTGACATTTTTCTTTGGATTTAGGGTTCTTAAAGATCAATATTTTGACCCTAACTTAGAAAAATCTTTTCTGCCTAACCATGAAGGGTTTGATAGTGATTATTTTTGAATTGCATCACACATATCATGTAGTTTTTAGGATAAAATTGGCATTAATTTATCTTTCATTTTTGATTTTTTTTGCATTTTTCTTTGTGAGGTATCTTAAAACCCTAGCAAACTTAGAAAAATCATAACTTCCTTAGGGTTAAGAGTTAGGTCTCATCCTTTGGGGTGTGATATCATATGAGGTTAGGGTTCCTTTGATTCCATTTTCAATTTTTTATCATGTCATTTGCTTCTGATTTTGAATTTTGCATTGCATATTGTATGTAAACCCTAATTTTGGTCTTCATTTGCATTCATCCTTCATATGCTTGCATACATGAACTTGCCATGACTTTTTGTGCATCCACATGAAATATAAGACATCTTAGGACACATTAGAATCATGTTTGATCATTGCATCATCCATTTGCCATGTTATGCATCCATTACATTTCATAAGTTTTCATGAGCTTTCATGCCTCTTACATGTCTCATTTGCATTCCCATCTCTTGTATGATCATTCACATATCTTGGCATGCTTTAATACCACCTCATAACATCATTTGCATCATGATTATGTTTCTGACTTTGGTTTTCATCATTGCATTTCATCCCATTTTCATTTCATCTCATTTCTTGTTGCTAACTTTTCAGGTGGTAAGTGTTTGAGGAGTGAATTTGCCTTCACTTCTCATAATATTTTCTCATCTCTTTTATGCATCCATTGCTGCATTTTACTTGTGAATTAGATTGAGCTTGCTCATTCATGTTCCCTCCTCACTTTCTTTCTTCAAGCAACTTATCTTCTTAAGTGAAGTAAGTTGTCTTGCTTCTTTCTGCTTCTCCTCCTTTCATCCTGATTCTTCCTTGGTGGCTCTCTTGAAGATCTTCTTGCAAGCCTCATAAACCCTAGGAACACCCAAGCATGATCACAATTAGGGTTTGATTAGTCCCCCCATTAGTTTTACCTTTGTGTCATCTTTGAGTCTTCTCTTCTCATCTCATAATCAAGGACTAAACCTTAAAGGTTTTAAGGCTTTGTGATTAGGGTTATGCATTTATCCTTCTATTAGGATGGAGTGTATAACTTTAATCCTAAGTGTTAAACCCTTAATGTGTTTAACTCCTTTAATTAATTCACCAAATGATCACTAAGACATCAAGCTTGTAACTTGGGCCTTGCATTAGGGTTCTAATTCTTCCTTAACTGGTTAAGAAGAACTAACCCTAGTGTTAATGGACAAGTCCCCCCTCAAGTTGTCTTACAAACCATAAAATCCACTTCTTAATCTTACCATTAACTAAAATCCACTTTAATAAAGGCTTTGTTTTGTCATGAGGTTAATCCCTAATCATGGATTAAGTTGAGGTATCTTCCTCAGCTTAAATGTTCTCATCTATTATCCTTCTATTAGGATGGTGTAATGAGTCCATTAAATCTCTAATTATGGCTTAAACTCATTACTTAACACCAAACAAAAACTCCCAAAACATCTAAATAAATGCAAGTAGGTTAATGATCTTAATCCTACACCATGATGATTAAGTGTGAGGTGTTTACTTCATGCTTAAGGTATTCTCATTACCCCTAATCAGAGGGAGGATGTAATGAGTTTACTAACCCTTTGGTTTAGGCTTAAGCTCATTAACTTATGACAAACTCAAAAGCAATAAAAGATTGAAAACACCAAAAACAAACAATAATCGTCTCCTCCGGGATTCTTTTCTCATCTCATTCACTCACAAACGAGAACTCGCTTCTTCCGTCTAATGCAATACAATTTGCACCTGAGCCAGACATGTCATACACTTGAGCATAGACAAGTAAGCAGTTCACAAGTCAATTTATCTTTCAGTCTCTTTGAGTTGAACTACGGTGTTCTGACTTCCTCATTGCACGAGAGGATACGTAGGCATAACTTAACGGTTATCGAACAAAAGTCTCTGTACATTCGCCCCTCTTCCAGCATTATTCTTTTAAGCCTCATTGTCTTGAGCTTTGCATCCTTTCCTTACACTGACACTCTTTCATCTCACTTCACACTTATTTTGCACTGACACTTGCAATCTTTTCCAGCTTTTGCACACAGATAGCACTGACACTACCCCTTTTAAACACAAAACTTTCAAACGTGGATCCCGTCGAGTACGGCGGACAATTTGGGTGCTAATACCTTCCCAGGTTGTAATCAACCCCCTTTCTCAGTTTCTCTAGTTCGCAACCGTCTTATCCATATTTTCTTAGGTTTATGCAGCATTACCTTTCCTTCGGGATTAAAATGCCTAGCTGGCGACTCTTTTCATTTCTCCTTTCACCGACCGTTCGCGCTTGCACCGAGATGCAAATCTTTGGGAGCGACAACTTGGCGACTCTGCTGGGGACCCTTATACTGTAACCAGGGCTTCTGGTTCTTTTTGTGGGTTCCTCCTAGCGCTTGTTTGATTTGTGTTTACTGGGGTGTTATGTGCTATGTGTATTTATTTATTTTGCTTTATTTACCACTTTATGTACAGCTTTATTTATTGCTTTCTTTAGAGTCTTATGCATATTTCATACTGCCATTGTCACTGTGCTGGATCTGGTTTGCTGTTTTGATGGGTGGGGTTCCATTGAGAGTTTAAGGTCCTATACCTGGGACCTGAGTGACACCTAGGCTAGAGTGGTTCATGTTCTTTCCCATTCCATTTCGGTCTGGTGCGGGAATATGAAACACGGTTCAGATGTGGGTTTCTTCTTGAGAACTCTGTGCTACAGATTTCCTGTAGTACTAGGGCTATCTGGGAAGCCTGCTAAGTCTAGATGACATTTATTATGACCTTCAGAAGCTGAGGTGAATTAGAGGAGGATCATTTATGGTTATTGTAAACACTGTACCTCCGGGTTAGAAGTGTTTAAACTTCTCATAACTGATCCAAGTCTGAGGATCCTTGTTCTAGAACACTACCTGTGAGGGGGTTGGGCTGTTTACAGGTTTGCAGGAACCCTTGGCCACATCATACCCTGTTACTGTATTGTTTAAGAATACTTCACTTTGGACAGTTCTTGTGATTAACCCTGGACATGTGACTCTTTATTTGAGTCCCCCACCCTGGTTACTGGACTTCTAAGCCTCCATCTGGACTTTTGGACACACATGGGCCTCATATCAAGACAGATAATCAGATTCGGCTTGATCACAAACCCTTGCATATCATTTGCATATATCATCATTGCATCATTTAACATTTGTTTATTTGCTTTTCAGGGTATCCATTTCATTGTATCATGGTTTTGGTTTTGACCCCTTCTTCTGCATATACCTCTGCTTCAGCTGTCTTCATCAGTTATCTGCTTCAGTTATCTCCATCACCACCTGCACCAGTCTGTCAGTGGTCCACCTCCAGCATCAGTCTGTGATCTTCATCAGCATTTGTCTTCAGTTTCTTCAACAACACTCATGACTACTCCCAGGAAGAGCAACATATCCTATCACTTCTTTGAGCCTGTATTGACTGGTATCAGGCAGGTCCAGTCACTTATCACCCCTGACCACATACCAATGTTTAGAGAATACTGTGGAGGTATCCTGGTGTTGCACCCCAAAATTTGCCCTCACAATACAAGACTTTGTGTGCTAAGAGGTTCACAAGGTTCACAAGACCTCTCATGAGGTTCATGAAGTTTACAAGACACCTTATGAGGTTCACAAGGTTCACAAGAAACCTTATGAGGTTCACAAGGTTCACAAGACATCTCACGAGGTTCATGAAGTTTACAAGACATCTTATGAGGTTCACAAGGTTCACAAAGTTCACAATTAGTCAGAAAATTTGACAATTCCCTCAGACAATGCATCCTCATAAGCAGTGCATCCAAAACTAGGGTTTTGACTTTAATCAGACTAAATGGACTTCCAAGACTTCAAGTGAGCTTCATAACATCTTATATGTGCTTAAGAATCCCCATGACAAATTTCAGAACTTTTCTCAAAGGTTTGCTCAGTCAAATGATCAGATAAGTCAAAATCAGTCAAAATAGTTAAAAAGTCAAACTAAGGTCAACTGTGGTCAAACCAAAGTCAAACTTCAGGATTTTTTGCCAACATCAAGTATATGAAGTAAAATTCATCACTTTATCAAGGGTTGATCATGATTCATCAAGGATAGTTCAGATCATCAAGAATCAGGGGTTTCTAAATTAGGGTTTCCTCAGGAAAAGTCAACTGAACTTTGACCAGCCATAACTTTCACATGCTTCATCACATTTTTTTCATCCAAAGCTCATTTTGAAGGAAATTGAATTCTCTACAACTTTGTTTCTCACAAGCCAATCCCAAAAATGCTTCATTTGGAAGGTAGGAGCTAAGACATTATAGGTCCTTTTGAAAGTCAACAAAAAGTCAACAACTTCAAAAGGGCATAACTTGAGAATGGTAAATGATATGGACATGAAACCAATGGGGTTGGTTAGAGGACTCTTCAAGCTTTCCAAAATGTCCAAGAACACCCTCATATCATTAAAATTGAAGGATATGTGCCCCTTGAAAAGTTGGGAAATTTTTGGGTGGTTTATGAAGAAAATAGGGTCTTAAAACCAAATTCTTCTAAATGGGCTGAACTTTTTGTGACCCAAGGTGTTCCATGACATCATGCACGAAAATTATTTGATATTTTCATAATTTTATTTTATTTATTATGATTTTTTACATTAAAAATCATTTTAAATTTAAATAAAATATCAAATATGAAAATTTAAAATATATTTTTGTTCTAGAAGGTCATTAACATGAATTGGATTAAATTGATATAGAATTGATGATGATTGTCTTGAAATAGAAAGGTTTCATTCAAAGATATATGAAATTTAAGTTCTAATCTTTTTCAATCTCCAAAAATCAAAAAGTCCATACAATGATCCAATCTTTTGACCTAGTTTCACTCTACTATAAGTATACAAGCTATCACAATGCATAGGGGACGAATTCACAGCCTCAAGAGTAAGTTTGCACATTCAAAAAACTCACCAAAACTCAAATTCGGATTCCATCACTCAGGCTCTTTCAAGACAATTTGAAGGTTGATACATATTCTATGGACATCATTGAACCTATTCCAATCATTAAAAGCATCAAAAACATGACATAGTGCCTAACCCGAATCAAACTTTTCATGTCTTGATGATTTTTTCGTTTTCTCATATTTGTGTATTATAAATAAGATTTGATCATTGTTTCATGTTTGTATTGAGTTGTTGATTGTTTCTGGATGGTTTAATTGGAGTTTCACTACAGGTTTAAGGAATTGCCATGGCTAGGGTTTCGGCCAAGCAATTAGGGTTTCACACTAAACCTAATATAAATGAATTTGGAAAATATAGGATGATTGTGTAAGCTCTGGGGATCACAATGCCCTAATTAATTGAAGAAGATTGTGCTGTTTGCTTGCTTGTTGAATTTTGCAGGTCCTGTAGGTGTTTGAAATCGCAGGAAATTTCATAGGGAAATTCGCAGCAAAAAACGCAAGGCTAGAGGAGGAAGACGAAGTTCTTGGCGCCATCTGGAAGATTCAAAATTGAGTTTAATATTTTTAGAATTGTTTGTTGTTTTATTTCACAGATGCGTGTCTGGCCCAGTGGTGAGGGATGCGTGTGTTATGCTTGAAGGCCTTGGTTCGATTCCTGGATACATCAACCTTTTTCTTATTTTTCCATTTAATCACAGGACTTGATATATTATTCCTTGTAGTCATTATACAATCAGTTGCGCCCTCCCGGCTGGATGGTAAGTGTGCTTGTGTGTTGTGTGAGGGTCCTGGGTTCGAATCCCCCCAGGCCCTTTTTGTGATTTTATTTGTTTTGTAAGGATTTTCAACAGGATTTAGAATAAAACAATATGAGGTTCTTTCCTTCTCACCTGCGCATACATGGTCCAGTGGTTGGTGTGTTGGTCTTGAGGGTTTAAAGCTTAAGGACTGGGTTCGAATCCCAGCCCAGGTAAGTTTTGTTTTCATTCTTTTTTCTGTTTTTCTTATTTAATTAATTTATATTATAGTTAAATAAATTTAAATAATAGAAAGAGTAGAATGTTTATATTATTATTACAATTTAGAACTCATCTTTTTTTTTTTTAATCTTATTAGAAAAATTATTTATTTTTGTATATTATTAATAGTGTATAATTTTGTATAATTAATAATTAATCCTAATTTATTTTTCTAAACATATAACCCTAATATTTTCTAAAACCTTAAATATTTCTATAAAACCTAATTATTTTTATAAAACCCTAATTGTAAATATTAATTTATTTGTTAGTTATAATTTTTAATTTATTTATTTATAAAACTTTAATTAATGTGTATATTCTTATAATTTGTTTATAATTATTCTTCAATATAATTCTTGTATGCCAATAATTTTAGATTATGCTTAAAATAATTAAAACTCTTAATTTAATTTTGTAAATATAATTTATTTTCATAATATGTTTATAATTAACCTTATTTTTATAACATGTATATAATTTAAAACTTTATAATAATTAGTATATAATATGAATTGTTTATGTTTTCTTCTTAATCTTAAAAAATAATTGTTTATAAAAAAATTGAACTTTTAATTATTATGCTAATATTCTTGTTTATTTTATTATTAATTCTATTTATTTTCATATGATATTTATTTTATTATTACTAACCCCATTTATATATATATTGTGATTTATTATTATTATTGTTACTAACCCAATTATTTATTATTACTTATTTTGCTTATTTATTTAATTTGTTTTAATTATTATTATTATGTAATTGTGTCCTTTATGTAATATTTTAGTAGTAATGTTTAATATTTATTTTTAAATGCTATGGTTAGTAAAATAGGGAGTGAAACGTATTTGTATTTAAAATTGATATAGATCATTAACTTAAAAGATAAATATTTAAAATTGTACACTCACACACGTAAGTCGATCCTGGATCGCCATCTCACTTCTTAAGGGTTATCTCTCATGTTGCCTAAATAAAAGGTCAAGTAGGGTGTATAAAGCAAAGTCCCTCATTTCACATCATCTAGTCCCTAAACAGATAAAAAGATCAAGTCCCTTTGAATGTTGCCTTCGTAATGATCTTGTCCCTTTCGAATAAAGATGATAAGTCCCTTCGAATTGCTTATACACCCCACAATTGCCTAAATAACAGATGTCCCTTCACTTGTCTCGCACATCCAAGGTAATGACTACCTATTCCTTAATAATAGGGATAGTCTTACCATTTAAAGGATTCAAGAACAAAAAAGACTTAAACTTAGGGTAGGTTCCTCTTAGATACTTGCTCACTCTTCAAAACATTTCAAACACTTCATACATTTCAAACAATTTTCAAAACAAAGGTTTTATATACATCCGTACATGGATCATTATAAAATACTTAAGAAAATTTCTATTCACACACTTCACATTTCAAAAACATTTTAAAGTGAGCTAAGTAACTAAGAGCCCATGGATAACCATGGATGTAAAGGGTGCTAACACCTTCCCTTTACATAACCTACCCCCCGGACCCAAAAATCTTTTAAAAGGTCTTTCCTGTTCTTTTATGCCTTTCCTTTGGATAAAATAAAAGTCGGTGGCGACTCTTGCTATCCGCAACATAACTAAAGTCAGTTCTCCCACCGTGTTACAGAACTGGCGACTCTGCTGGGGATTTAATATTAAAGAGGGGTACCCTTAGGAATTAGATCACTTTAAAATTGTTTGCCTTGTTTGCTTTATACTTACTTGTTGGGGTCTTATGTGTGAAAGATCCTAACCCGGATCTAGTGTACCTTAGGTAAATGACAATAGACCATGGAAACTGTACGGCGTATACCGATATGGTTGATCTGGTGGCCATAGTTAGTGTGACTTCTTGGTTGGTGCTTATGTTCCTTAAGTCAAGTTGAGGATAATATGAGGCTGCCATATGTTGTCAATACACTAACTAACTTTTAGAACCCTAGTTATCCCATCTTGGCCTTTAGAAAGTAGTGAGATAACCGGCTTTGGTGCAGACTGAAGTTGGTTGATACTCGATACTACGCTCATTGAGATTCTAAACTTGGAGGGTTTTGGTTGGCAAGTAAGTTGCCTACTGAACAACCACCCTTGTGAAGGATCAATGATATTGAGATCCCTTAGAGCATGGTTACTTTTATAGGACAGGATGAACCATCTAAACTTCAGGGGAGGGTACTTACCTTTAAACCTCATGCAAGCCTTTAAACCTAGGGCTATTGTGTGACTTGTTTGTGTGTGCCACATGTTTGTGATTGAGCATAACATCATAACATCATCATGCATCATAAGCATAGCATTTTCACTAACCATTTCAAGGACCAAAGGATTTATCTTTGTTCTTTGTTGCAGGTCATGGCTTCTGCTCGTAGGAACACTATCAGGATCAACTTTGTAGGAATACCTCCTAAGCTTAAGGAATTGGTTTCTCAGGTTTCTGAAAACTCACAGTTCATCAAGAGACATGGACACCTACTGGATCTAGTCACTTCAGGGTTCAATGAAGACATGATGAGTGTTCTGTTTCAGTTCTTTGACCCTAAGCACCATTGCTTCACATTCCCCGACTATCAGCTGGTTCCTACAATGGAAGAGTTCTCTAAACTTCTGGGTATACCTGTTCTTGATCAGAAACCATTCACAGGTTTGGAAAAAGAGCCTAAACCTGAGGTTATTGCTGCAGCTCTACATCTAAAGAAGTCATACATTGTCCTAGAAACGAGAAGCGGAGTTAAGGGTATTCTTGCCAAGGTGTTGATAGAGAAGGCTCAAGTGTTCTTGAAGGCTATGAGCTATGATGCTTTTGAGGAGATCTTAGCCTTGCTGATCTATGGCTTAGTATTGTTCCCTAATCCAGACCAGTTCATAGATGTTCATGCCATCAATATATTCCTGAGTCACAATCCAGTGCCTACATTGCTTGGAGACATCCTGCACTCTCTTCATACTCGTACTACAATGGCACGAGGAACTCTGATGTGCTGCATACCTTTGCTATCTAGGTGGTTTATTTCTCACCTTCCTCGATCAGTGATGAAGAATGAACAAGGGTTCAGATGGTCTAAAAGGATCATGTCACTCTCTCATTCAGATATCCATTGGTGCTCCAGATCTATGGAGAATGTCACTATCATTGACCGTTGTGGGGAGTTTCCTAATGTGCCACTTCTAGGCATAAGAGGAGGCATTACTTACAACCCTTCCTTAGCTTTATGACAGTTTGGTTATGCTCGGAGTGATGGTCCACATGACATGTTGATTCAGGGTATTGTGTTTGATTACGACAACGATCTGCAAGGTTACCGTCAGAGATTCATACGAGCATGGGGAAAGGTGAACAAGGTTGACAGCAAGACTCTGGAACCTAAGTACACTATTCCTATGGAAGCTTATCTCAGATGGGTGCGATCTCGTGCTCAGACTCTCATGATGCCATATCCTACTATCCTGCCAGTTACCATGGAACCTGTTGCTGAAGGAGATACTTCTTATACCATCCTTCACCCAGACATGCCTACTAACATGGAAGATTTACAAAGGTCCTGGATCCAGTTGAAGGAGCAAAGGGATACCTTCGAGGCTCATTACAAAGCAAGCCAAGAAAGAATCCTGGAACTAACAAAGCAACTTCACGAGGAGCGGAATCTCAACTCATACCTCAACATAAAGAGGAAACGTCCATGGGAGACTTAAAACCCCATCTTTTGTATTTATTTCATCTCATTTTTTGTAAGCCCAGGGGGCAAACAAATTTATTACTAATAAAAGTTTAATTTCTTGATTGTTTAAGCAAATTTAAATCCTGCGGTCCTTGAAAACATTGCATACACATTCACATATCATATCATTACATCACAGGTTTATTGTGCACAGGTTTCTTATCTTCTCGCTGTTTATTTCAGCAATGGCTCTTGAACAAACAGTTAAGGATCTCCAGGCACAAAATGCACAGTTCCAAGAGCTGATCCTGAACTTGTCCAAGGGGCAGGATGAATTGAAGACACTGCTGGTCAAGAAGACTAAGAAGACTAGAAGATCAGGAGGCCTGATCAACATGGGAAGAAGGTTCAGAGGTCCTGTCAAGACTAAAGAACAGGTTGAAGATTATGAGTCTGAAGAGTCTGAGAAAGAGGGAGGCAGTCTCCATAATACAATGGGGGACTCTGATTCTGAAGCTAACTACTATCATGAGCCTAATGAGGACAAGTTCAAGATGCTGGTGGATAGAATGGATAATTCTGAAGCTAACTACTATCATGAGCCTAATGAGGACAAGTTCAAGATGCTGGTGGATAGAATGGATGCTATGGAATTACAAAAATCTTCTGGGCTGGATTTTGAAGACCTGAGTTTGATATCTGGGGTGGTTATACCCATTGGTTTCAAAGTTCCTACTTTTGTTGTTTATGATGGTGTCTCTTGTCCCAAGCTGCATCTGAGGTCTTATGTCCGGAGAATCCAACCCCATACTGCTGATAAGAAGTTGTGGATCCATTTCTTCCAAGAGAGCTTATCTGGAGCTCAATTGGAATGGTACTATCAGCTGGAAAGTGTCAACATCCGTGATTGGAATGATCTTGCTGAAGCCTTCTATAAGCAATATCAATACAATGATGATCTAGCCCATACTCGCATGCAACTTCAAAGCATGTCTATGGGTGCTAAAGAGAGCTTCAA
Source organism: Lathyrus aphaca (assembly GCA_963966055.1). Taxonomy (NCBI): domain Eukaryota; kingdom Viridiplantae; phylum Streptophyta; class Magnoliopsida; order Fabales; family Fabaceae; genus Lathyrus; species Lathyrus aphaca. The sequence continues at coordinate 25,799,665 of OZ014521.1, read as the reverse complement.
GGAGTATGCTCAGAAGTGGAGAGACTTGGCTGGAAGAGTGCAACCACCTCTAACTGACAGGGAGTTGGTTGATATGTTCATGTGTACGTTGAATGGTCCTTTTTACAGTCATCTCATTGGAAGCTCATCATCTGGCTTCACTGAGTTGATAATGACAGGAGAACGCGTAGAAAGTGGTATCAGGAGTGGCAAGATCCAAGTGGGTGCTTCTTCATCCAATACTACAAAGAAGCCCCCTAGCGGGAAGAAAGAGTCAAATGTTGTTTATGGTCAACCTGATCGTAATAGAAGGCATCAGTCTGTGAGTGCAGTTCATATCTCCAGTCCAACTCCTGCAACACCAGAGCAGCCACAGGGAAATCAACAGAGGACTAGAAGGCAGTTCACTAAGATCAACATGTCAATGGCCCAAGCCTTGCAACACTTGTTGAAGGCTGAACTTATCACTCTGAAAGATCCTCCTCAGAATCCTAATGTTACCTCACCCAGGTACAATCCTAACGCACGATGTTCATATCATTCGAATTGTCAGGGACATGATACCAACAGTTGCTGGGTATTGAAGAACAAAATTCAAGATATGATTGATGCTGGAGAGATTGAGTTTGACCCTCCGGGTACTCCAAATGTGATCACTGCTCCCATGCCAAATCATGAGAAGACTGTCAATGCCATTGATGAAGATTCACATATCTCCTCAGTTGCAGAGTTGACTACTCCCTTGTCTGTTATTAAGAAGAAGTTGGTACAAGCTGGGTTCTTTCCAGGTTGTCGTGAAGATTGTGTCTATTGTGCCTATAAGCCGGATAGTTGCTGGAGGTTGAAGGATGGAATTCAACGCCTCATGAATAATTACACCATAATGTTTGAGAGGACTCCACCTTCTGTGGAAAGTATGGTGGATCATATAACTAAAGGTGCGAAGATTGAAGAGGTGGATATGGTTGATAAAGTGTCGGTGAAGATCACTTCCAAGGGTCCTGTCAAAATCACTCATAAGGGTCCAATTAAGATTACTGCTGAAGGCCCTGTGAAGATTGTTGCTGAAGCTAGAGTGGCTCATATGATCATTACCACTCCTGGTCCTATTCCGTATACTTCTGATAAAGTTGTGCCTTGGCATTATGGGTTTGATGTTTATATCCATGGTGTTAAGCAGGAACCTTTGGCTGATACACCTGTTATTGATGGAAATCTAGATGTTGATAATATTGCTGGATCTAGTAAGATCACGAGAAGTGGAAGAATTTTCTCTCCTCCAGTTACTTCCAAGAATACAGTTACTCCAGTTACTACCTCCACCACTGATGCTCGGGGCAAAGGTCCTGTTATTGAACCTATACCAACTGATGTACCAGCTGCTGATGATCTTTCTAAGCAGATGGAAGAAGTACTGAAGATCATTCGCAAGAGTGATTATGACATTGTTGATCAATTGGGGCATACTCCCTCCAAGATTTCTATGTTGTCTTTATTATTGTGTTCTGAGGCTCATGCCAAGGCTTTGATTAAATTTCTGAAGACTGCTCATGTACCGAATGAGATTTCTGTAGACCAATTTGAAAACTGTGTTGCACACTTGACCTATGATAATGGTTTAGGTTTCTCCGATGCTGATTTGACTCCTGCCAAGAGGGATCATAACAGGGCTCTGCATATCTCTATTGAATGTAGGGGCATTACCCTGTCACATGTGTTAATAGACAATGGTTCCTCGCTGAATGTATTGCCCAAAGAAGTTCTGAATAAGCTTAGTCCTGAAGATGTTGTGTTGAAGCCCAGTAATATAGTGGTGAAAGCTTTTGATGGCTTGAGAAGAGTGGTGCATGGAGAAATTGATCTCCCAATAAAAGTAGGTTCTCAGGTCTTCAATGCTACTTTTTATGTGATGGATATTCGTCCTTCGTATTCTTGTTTGCTTGGGCGTCCCTGGATCCATGGGGCAGGTGCTGTAACCTCCACTTTACACCAGAAACTGAGATATCCGGTAGAAGGAAAAGTTGTCACTGTCTATGGAGAGGAAGGATATATAGTTAGCCATGTGAACACCTTTAAATATCTTGAAGTGGAAGGTGAATATGTTGAAACTCCGTGTCAGACATTTGAAGTGGTTCCTTGGATTGTTAACGATTATGAAGCTCCTCCTGTTGTCAAGAAAGTCCCTGTGGTCACCAGAGTACCTCCAACAATGGCCTCCCTCAAAGATGCTAGAGCTGTGGTGGATGAAGGTGGTTGTACTATTTGGGGTCAGCTTCCTGACATTCCTTACAAGTCTGACAAATTTGGTTTGGGTTTCACTGTAGAGTCCCAGAAGGCTGTTCGTCGTGCTCGTGCTGTTCGTATCACCAATCAGGGGATTAGGAAGGATCAGATCAATGCTTTTGGTGACTATGATGAAGGCTACAACTTGGATGCTTGGATTTTTCCTACTGTGGGTGCTGGGCTCAATAATTGGAAAGCTGAAGATGTTATTCCTATCTCCTTTAGTCAGGAGTAAATACTATTACTGTGTTGTTACTTTTAAAGTTTGTAATTTCTTGAACAATTGAACTCTTAAAGCCTTGTGCCTTACCCGGGGCACAATGGTGTGCTTGTTACGGGATATCATTTCATTTGCATACTTCATTCAATAAAAATCAGTGGACGTTTTGTTTTCGTAAATATTGTGTTCCTTGCCTTTCTTTTCTTTTATTTTACTTTTATCAGCTATGTGTTCTTACACACACCCACATCACTAAAATGCAGATCCTCATCCACTCAGGATCCTGTTGATAACAGTTCTACTATTGCCAATTATGATTTCGAGAATCCGATCTATCAAGCTGAAGACGGAAATGAGGACGATTGTGAAGTACCTGTAGAGCTTGCTAGGTTGTTACAACAAGAAGAGAAAGCTATACAGCCACATGAAGAGCCAGTCGAAGTTGTGAATCTAGGAACTGAAGAAAACAGGAAAGAAGTCAAGATAGGGGCTGAATTAGAGGATAGTGTCAAGAGCCGATTGATTCAGATGCTACATGACTATGTAGAGATCTTTGCTTGGTCCTATGAAGATATGCCAGGGTTGGATATAGACATTGTGGTTCACCGTTTACCAGTAAAAGAAGATTGTCGTCCAAAGAAGCAAAAGGTTCGTCGCATGCGTCCTGAAATGTCAGAGAAGATTAAGGCAGAGGTAATGAAACAGTTTGATGCAGGGTTCTTAGCTGTGACTTCTTATCCTCAGTGGGTTGCAAATGTGGTACCGGTACCTAAGAAAGATGGTAAAGTACGTATGTGTGTAGACTACAGAGATTTGAACAAGGCCAGCCCCAAAGATGATTTTCCACTTCCTCATATTGATGTTCTGGTAGACAACACTTCTCAGCATAAGGTATTCTCTTTTATGGATGGTTTCTCTGGTTACAATCAAATCAAGATGGCACCTGAAGATATGGAGAAGACAACATTTGTTACACAGTGGGGCACCTTTTGCTATAAAGTAATGCCATTTGGTTTGAAGAATGCAGGGGCAACATATCAGCGTGCTATGGTGGCTTTGTTTCATGATATGATTCATCATGAGATAGAGGTATATGTGGATGATATGATAGCCAGGTCCCAAAATGAAGAGCAACATCTTGATCATCTGCATAAGTTGTTTGAAAGGTTGAAGAAATACAAGTTGAGATTGAACCCAAACAAATGTACTTTTGGAGTTAGATCTGGTAAGCTCCTGGGTTTCATTGTCAGTGGAAAAGGTATTGAAGTGGATCCTGCAAAAGTGAAAGCTATACGAGAGATGCCAGCTCCCCGTACTGAGAAGGAAGTTAGAGGTTTCTTGGGACGTTTGAATTACATTGCAAGATTTATTTCCCAATTAACAGCTACATGTGAGCCAATCTTCAAGTTGTTGAAAAAAGATCAGGTGATGGAATGGAATGATGAGTGCCAGACTGCCTTTGATGAAATCAAGAAATATCTGCTAGAACCTCCAATTTTGATGCCACCAGTTGATGGAAGACCCCTGATTATGTACTTAACAGTGTTAGACAACTCAATGGGGTGTGTATTGGGGCAACATGACGAGTCTGGTCGAAAAGAGCAGGCAATATACTACCTTAGCAAAAAGTTTACCGACTGTGAAACAAGATACTCACTGCTCGAGAAAACTTGCTGCGCTTTGGCATGGGCTGCTCGCCGACTAAGACAATATATGTTGACCCATACTACCTTGTTGATTTCGAAGATGGATCCAATCAAGTACATATTCGAGAAACCTGCTCTCTCCGGAAGAATTGCAAGATGGCAAATGATCTTGACAGAATATGATATACAGTATACTACTCAGAAGGCCATTAAGGGAAGTGTTGTAGCTGATCATTTGGCTCATCAAGCAGTGGATGATTACCAGTCAATGAGTTTTGAGTTCCCCGATGAAGACATTATGATTATTACCAAAGAACCTGGACAATATGACGGACCTGAACAAGGATCCCGATGGACTATGGTTTTTGATGGAGCTTCTAATGCACATGGTAATGGTATTGGTGTTGTGATCAGTTCCCCTGAAGGTTGTCATACCCCGATTACTGCCAGACTTTGTTTCTATTGTACTAATAATATGGCTGAGTATGAGGCGTGTATCCTGGGTATCAAAGCTGCCATTGATATGAAGATTCAGTTCCTAGACGTGTATGGAGATTCAGCCCTGGTAGTAAGTCAGATTAAAGGAGATTGGGATACCAAGCATGATAATCTCGTTCCTTACAGAGAGCATGTGTTGTATTTGATCCCACATTTTAAAGAGATTACCTTTGGACATATTCCACGAAGAAAGAATCAGTTGGCAGATGCCTTAGCCACCATGGCATCCATGTTTGAGATCAGCTGGGATGATGAAGTTCCTAAGATTACTATTGATAGATTTGAAAAGCCTGCATACTGCAATGAGATTGGCACTGAAGAAGCAGAAGAGAAGCCTTGGTTCTACGAAGTGAAAAGATATCTTGAAGCTCAGGAGTTCCCTGAAGGGGAATCTGTCAAAGATAGGAAGTTTCTGAGGAGGTTTTCTGCTAAGTTCTTTTTGAGTAATGGGATTTTGTACAAGCGCAATCATGATTCAACTATGCTTCGTTGTGTGGATAAGAAGGAAGCAATTGAGATTATGGAAGACATGCATGATAGGATCTTTGGCACTCATTCTAGTGGTTATACTATGGCAAAGAAGATATTAAGAGCAGGTTACTATTGGTCTACCATGGAAGCTGACTGCTATCAACATTCCAGAACATGTCACAAATGTCAAATCTATGCTGATAAAGTGCATATACCTCCATCACCATTAAATGTATTGACTGCTCCTTGGCCTTTTGCCATGTGGGGCATTGATATGATTGGTGAGATCAAACCTACTGCTTCTAATGGGCATCGTTTCATCCTGGTTGCTATTGATTACTTCACGAAGTGGGTGGAGGCAGCTTCATTTGCATCTGTTACTAAGAATGTAGTGGCCCGATTCATTAAGAATAATCTCATATGTAGGTATGGCATCCCTGAAAGGATTATTACTGACAATGGCTCCAATCTGAACAACACTATGATTACTGATCTCTGCAAGCAGTTCAAGATTAAGCATCACAACTCTTCTCCATATCGTCCGAAGATGAATGGGGCAGTAGAAGCTGCTAATAAGAATATTAAGAAGATTATACAGAAGATGACTGTTACTTACAAGGATTGGCATGAGATGTTACCGTTTGCTCTTCATGGTTATCGTACTACAATACGTACTTCAACAGGGGCAACCCCATTCTCCTTAGTGTATGGTATGGAAGTAGTTCTGCCCATTGAAGTTCAGATCCCTTCTTTAAGAATCATGAAGGATGCAGGCTTGGATGAAGATGAGTGGATTTAGACCCGACTTGACCAGATAAATTTGATTGATGAGAAGAGGTTAGCAGCAGTTTGTCATGGCCAGATGTACCAGAAACGAATGATCAAGGCTTTCAACAAGAAGGTCAAGCCAAAGGTATATCAGGCTGGTGATTTGGTAATCAAGCGTATCATATTACCTCGGGGTGATCCTAGGGGCAAGTGGACTCCTACATATGAAGGACCATTTGTAGTCAAAACGGTATTCTCAGGAGGTGCCATGATACTTACTACTATGGATGGTAAAGATTTCCCACAGCCTGTAAACGCAGACATAGTTAAAAAATACTACGCATAAAAAGAGACCCGCTAGGTTGACTGGCCTAGGCAAAAGTAAGGGCATCCCGGCGAACCAAAAGGGTTCGGGCAAAAATTAGGGATATATATAAAAAAAATGTACACCCGGCAAGTCGAAAACCTGAAAAGGCGGCTTGGGCAAAAAAGGGTATCCCGGTGGATTGAAAACCTGAAAGGGCAATCCAGGCAAAAGTTAGGGATTAAAGCGTATGACTATGTCTCGTTTGGATCACCCATGAAACTACAACCAGTTGTGTTACTTACTCAAGTTTGAATAGATAAAGCTCAATCCAATCATCTCCGTCTCGATAGCAGAAGATGAGATACTTGAAGATAATGACAATAGTAGAATTGAAACTCAATAGGATTATTTCCCACATAGCTGATTTTCCTTGTTTTGTAAAACTTGTTATGACAAATTCCTCTTACTAGGATTTCTGTCTCCTTTTACAAACTTACCTATGTATAGGTCACTTTGTGATATAAATAAAATTCCATCTTTGAATCCAGATTTACTTTTACCCTATTTACATAAGCGAAACGTCCATTGGTTGTGTTTGAATGTATGTATGCTTTTGAATATGATTGATGTTTACCAGAAATGCATAGATGCTTAATATGATTGATGTTTACCAGAAATGCATGAAATGAAGTAATAGTATTTACTAAGGACGAACGAGGGAAGGAATTCAACAAAGCTTCGCCGGTTCATTCCCACAAGACAGCTACAAGTCCCCCTGTAGGGCAAATTCATCTTCATAAGTACTTCGAGTCACATCTCCCCTGGAATTTATATCCATCTCTTTATCCTCATACGGATAGTCGGAATTTACTTTTCCAATAGGAGTACGACGAACGAAGACGGGAGGTTATGTATACCTTACTATCAAACGAAGACGGGAGGTTATGTAAACCTTACTATCGAACGAAGACGGGAGGTTATGAATACTATATTATCAAACAAGACGGGAACAAGTTCCTCATATTCTTCAGCAACGAATCGGGATTTATTTTCCCTGGCCAGCAGTTGTTATACGAAGATATCCAGACACTCCAGGCTGCATGATGCATACATACATCATTTACATCATATCATACATATCCATAAATACATAACACATTACTTAAGTGCATCATATTATACATGCATATATAGTGCATAAACTAATATTATCATACAGAATGTTATAATCTTGTTTTTCAGATTAATTCTCCAGTAGAAAAACTTCATCAACAACTTGTGACTATTGGGCCGTTGTTTATCTTCCCAAAAGTTATACTTATACCTCAGGACGTTGTTTATCCTCCTGAAAGCTTCTTATACCTCAGGACGTTGTTTATCCTCCTGAAAGCAATCATGACCTTGGGTCGTTGTTTATCCTCCCAAAGGTTATGTTTATACCTCAGGACGTTGTTTATCTTCCTGAAAGCTATCATGACTATTGGGCCGTTGTTTATCCTCCCAAAAGTTATCATCATACCTCAGGACGTTGTTTATCTTCCTGAAAGCTATCATGACTATTGGGCCGTTGTTTATCCTCCCAAAAGTTATCATCATACCTCAGGACGTTGTTTATCTTCCTGAAAGCTATCATTACTATTGGGCCGTTGTTTATCCTCCCAAAAGTTATACTTATACCTCAGGACGTTGTTTATCCTCCTGAAGGTTATACCTTCACCTTGGGTCGTTGTTTATCTTCCCAAAGGTTATCTCACTATGTTGGGACGTTGTTTATCTTCCCAGAAAGCTATATCTTCATATTTTGGACTGCTTTATCCTCCAAGGGACATATTTGAAGAACTTTTATCCAAGTGGCATCTTTAAGCCCACTTAAAGCATATACAACAAGTCATCAGTATCACTTTACGCACTGGTGAGTGCAAATTTTTGGGCTTTTGTGTTCAATCCCCTTCAACCTTCCAGGTCACGACTGGAAAATATACCAATCTAATCCCTCAGGTTTCAGAAAATTGAACAGGGGCAGCTGTTGCACCCCAAAATTTGCCCTCACAATACAAGACTTTGTGTGCTAAGAGGTTCACAAGGTTCACAAGACCTCTCATGAGGTTCATGAAGTTTACAAGACACCTTATGAGGTTCACAAGGTTCACAAGACACCTTATGAGGTTCACAAGGTTCACAATACATCTCATGAGGTTCATGAAGTTTACAAGACATCTTATGAGGTTCACAAGGTTCACAAAGTTCACAATTAGTCAGAAAATTTGACAATTCCCTCAGATAATGCATCCTCCTAAGCAGTGCATCCAAAACTAGGGTTTTGGCTTTAATCAGACTAAATGGACTTCCAAGACTTCAAGTGAGCTTCATAACATCTTATATGTTCCTAAGAATCCCCATGACAAATTTCAGAACTTTTCTCAAAGGTTTGCTCAGTCAAATGATCAGATAAGTCAAAATCAGTCAAAATAGTTAAAAAGTCAAACTAAGGTCAACTGTGGTCAAACCAAAGTCAAACTTCAGGATTTTTTGCCAACATCAAGTATATGAAGTAAAATTCATCATTTGATCAAGGGTTGATCATGATTCATCAAGGATAGTTCAGATCATCAAGAATCAGGGGTTTCTAAATTAGGGTTTCCTTAGGAAAAGTCAACTGAACTTTGACCAGCCATAACTTTCACATGCTTCATCACATTTTTTTCATCCAAATCTCATTTTGAAGGAAATTGAATTCTCTACAACTTTGTGTCTCACAAGCCAAGCCCAAAAATGCTTCATTTGGAAGGTAGGAGCTAAGACATTATAGGTCCTTTTGAAAGTCAACAAAAAGTCAACAACTTCAAAAGGGCATAACTTGAGAATGGTAAATGATATGGACATGAAACCAATGGGGTTGTTTATAGGACTCTTCAAGCTTTCCAAAATGTCCAAGAACACCCTCATATCATTAAAATTGAAGAATATGTGCCCCTTGCAAAGTTGGGAAATTTTTGGGTGGTTTATGAAGAAAATAGGGTCTTAAAACCAAATTCTTCTAAATGGGCTGAACTTTTTGTGACCCAAGGTGTTCCATGACATCATGCACGAAAATTATTTGATATTTTCATAATTTTATTTTATTTATTATGATTTTTTACATTAAAAATCATTTTAAATTTAAATAAAATATCAAATATGAAAATTTAAAATATATTTTTGTTCTAGAAGGTCATTAACATGAATTGGATTAAATTGATATAGAATTGATGATGATTGTCTTGAAATAGAAAGGTCTCATTCAAATATATATGAAATTTAAGTTCTAATCTTTTTCAATCTCCAAAAATCAAAAAGTCCATACAATGATCCAATCTTTTGACCTAATTTCACTCTACTATAAGTATACAAGCTATCACAATGCATAGGGGACGAATTCACAGCCTCAAGAGTAAGTTTGCACATTCAAAAAACTCACCAAAACTCAAATTCGGATTCCATCACTCAGGCTCTTTCAAGACAATTTGAAGGTTGATACATGTTCTATGGACATCATTGAACCTATTCCAATCATTAAAAGCATCAAAAACATGACATAGTGCCTAACCCGAATCAAACTTTTCATGTCTTGATGATTTTTTCGTTTTCTCATATTTGTGTATTATAAATAAGATTTGATCATTGTTTCATGTTTGTATTGAGTTGTTGATTGTTTCTGGATGGTTTAATTGGAGTTTCACTACAGGTTTAAGGAATTGCCATGGCTAGGGTTTCGGCCAAGCAATTAGGGTTTCACACTAAACCTAATATAAATGAATTTGGAAAACATAGGATGATTGTGTAAGCTCTGGGGATCACAATGCCCTAATTAATTGAAGAAGATTGTGCTGTTTGCTTGCTTGTTGAATTTCGCAGGTCCTGTAGGTGTTTGAAATCGCAGGAAATTTCATAGGGAAATTCGCAGCAAAAAACGCAAGGCTAGAGGAGGAAGACGAAGTTCTTGGCGCCATTTGGAAGATTCAAAATTGAGTTTAATATTTTTAGAATTGTTTGTTGTTTTATTTCACAGATGCGTGTCTGGCCCAGTGGTGAGGGATGCGTGTGTTATGCTTGAAGGCCTTGGTTCGATTCCTGGATACAGCAACCTTTTTCTTATTTTTCCATTTAATCACAGGACTTGATATATTATTCCTTGTAGTCATTATACAATCAGTTGCGCCCTCCCGGCTGGATGGTAAGTGTGCTTGTGTGTTGTGTGAGGATCCTGGGTTCGAATCCCCCCAGGCCCTTTTTGTGATTTTATTTGTTTTGTTAGGATTTTCAACAGGATTTAGAATAAAACAATATGAGGTTCTTTCCTTCTCACCTGCGCATACATGGTCCAGTGGTTGGTGTGTTGGTCTTGAGGGTTTAAAGCTTAGGGACTGGGTTCGAATCCCAGCCCAGGTAAGTTTTGTTTTCATTCTTTTTTCTGTTTTTCTTATTTAATTAATTTATATTATAGTTAAATAAATTTAAATAATAGAAAGAGTAGAATGTTTATATTATTATTACAATTTAGAACTCATCTTTTTTTTTTTTTTAATCTTATTAGAAAAATTATTTATTTTTGTATATTATTAATAGTGTATAATTTTGTATAATTAATAATTAATCCTAATTTATTTTTCTAAACATATAACCCTAATATTTTCTAAAACCTTAAATATTTCTATAAAACCTAATTATTTTTATAAAACCCTAATTGTAAATATTAATTTATTTGTTAGTTATAATTTTTAATTTATTTATTTATATAACTTTAATTAATGTGTATATTCTTATAATTTGTTTATAATTATCCTTCAATATAATTCTTGTATGCCAATAATTTTAGATTATGCTTAAAATAATTAAAACTCTTAATTTAATTTTGTAAATATAATTTATTTTCATAATATGTTTATAATTAACCTTATTTTTATAACATGTATATAATTTAAAACTTTATAATAATTAGTATATAATATGAATTGTTTATGTTTTCTTCTTAATCTTAAAAAATAATTGTTTATAAAAAAAATTGAACTTTTAATTATTATGCTAATATTCTTGTTTATTTTATTATTAATTCTATTTATTTTCATATGATATTTATTTTATTATTACTAACCCCATTTATATATATATATATATATATATATATATATATATATATATATATATATATATATATATATATATATATATATATATATATATATATATATATATATATATATATATATATATATATAATATATATATATATATTGTGATTTATTATTATTATTGTTACTAACCCAATTATTTATTATTACTTATTTTGCTTATTTATTTAATTTGTTTTAATTATTATTATTATGTAATTGTGTCCTTTATGTAATATTTTAGTAGTAATGTTTAATATTTATTTTTAAATGCTATGGTTAGTAAAATAGGGAGTGAAACGTATTTGTATTTAAAATTGATTTAGATCATTAACTTAAAAGATAAATATTTAAAATTGTACACTCACACACGTAAGTCGATCCTGGATCGCCATCTCACTTCTTAAGGGTTATCTCTCATGTTGCCTAAATAAAAGGTCAAGTAGGGTGTATAAAGCAAAGTCCCTCATTTCACATCATCTAGTCCCTAAACAGATAAAAAGATCAAGTCCCTTTGAATGTTGCCTTCGTAATGATCTTGTCCCTTTCGAATAAAGATGATAAGTCCCTTCGAATTGCTTATACACCCCACAATTGCCTAAATAACAGATGTCCCTTCACTTGTCTCGCACATCCAAGGTAATGACTACCTATTCCTTAATAATAGGGATAGTCTTACCATTTAAAGGATTCAAGAACAAAAAAGACTTAAACTTAGGGTAGGTTCCTCTTAGATACTTGCTCACTCTTCAAAACATTTCAAACACTTCATACATTTCAAACAATTTTCAAAACAAAGGTTTTATATACATCCGTACATGGATCATTATAAAATACTTAAGAAAATTTCTATTCACACACTTCACATTTGAAAAACATTTTAAAGTGAGCTAAGTAACTAAGAGCCCATGGATAACCATGGATGTAAAGGGTGCTAACACCTTCCCTTTACATAACCTACCCCCCGGACCCAAAAATCTTTTAAAAGGTCTTTCCTGTTCTTTTATGCCTTTCCTTTGGATAAAATAAAAGTCGGTGGCGACTCTTGCTATCCGCAACATAACTAAAGTCAGTTCTCCCACCGTGTTACACCTGGACATGGTTATAGACCTTGACCCTTCTCAGAGGAGCATGATCCACACATGCTTGCAGTTTTATGACCCTCCATTGAGATGTTTCACCTTTCCAGACTTCAAGCTAGGGCCTCTACTGGAAGAGTTTTCTTCATTGATTGGAGTACCTATCAGAGGTGGAATCCCCTTCAACCCAGAGATGACTGCTCCCAGAAATGAAGAAATAGCAAGGGCATTATACTTGGAGCCTGCCCTTATTGAGCAAAGTATGACAACAAAAGCTGGGATTCCTGGTTTGCATTTGGACTTCTTGATTTCTTAGGCCATCCTGAAGGCTTCATTGGGAGAATGGAGAGCAGTCTGTGCACTATTAGCCCTCAGCATATATGGGGCTATACTATTTGCAGATGAGCCTAAATTTGTCAGTAAGAATGCCATCCATCTGTTTCTCCTAAAGAACCCAGTACCCACATTTCTAGGGGACTTTTATTACTCCATTCATCAGAGGAATGAGAAACAAAGGGGGAAGTTGGTAAGATGTTGTGCTCCTTTGTTTTACACCTGGCTGCTCAGACACCTGCCTAAGTCAGATGCTTTCTTGAACCCCCACCAACAGAAGAATTGGGCCAAGAGGCTCATTGCCTTGATTTCAGATGATATCAGATGGTGCACCCGGAGCACCAAAGGCAAGGACATCATCACCAGTTGTGGACAATACCCAAATGTGCCTCTGATAGGAGTGAAGGGTTGCATCAACTACAACCCTTTATTGTTTAAGAGACAACTAGGATATGCCTTGGTTCACCCTCCCAAAGGACAAGATTTATCTGAAACCCTGTATTGTGAAGTTCAACCTGATTCAGCTGTTGTCAAACAAGCATCCTGGGCTTGGGACAACATCCAGACAAAAGGGGTAGCTATTCTTGGAAGATGTAATAATGTTGCTTCAGCTCAGTACTATGACTGGTCCCGTACCAGAGCTCAGATCACCAGAATGCTTTTCACCTTGGAAGACATACCTGGGCCATCCACAGTACAGCCTGCAGCAACAGTTAGCCTGGAGGAATTTGAAAAGTTGAAGGAAAGGAATGAGCAGCTATCCCAGGCCTTGAGGAAGACTCTTTGGGAAAGAAGTGATGGTCGTCTGGACATTGAGAGATTGGAAAAGCTCAGGGTTGAGCATCTTGCCAAAATTGAGAAGACAGAAGACTACATAAGGAAAGCAAGGGCTGGGGAACAGATATTGAAGAATGCCTGCAAGGAGGCCAAGATTCAGAAAGTTGGGGCTGAGCACTATCTGCAAGAGAGTCAGGCTAGGTGGGTCAGGATTACTGAAGCCCGTACACAAGAAGACCAGAAGACTCAAGCCAAGATTGAACAACTAGAGGCCAATGAGAAGAAACAGCAGGAAGCTTTGTTGGCTGCACAGAAGGAGATATCAGAGTTGAAGCTCAGAGCAGGATTGAAGAGAGCAAAGGACCAGGACAGGCATAAGAAGCTGACTACTGCCATTACTACCAGGAACCTCCTCATTAGGACCATTACAGAGTACCCAGCTGGTCTAGTGACTGAGGCACTCCTGAAGGAGGTCAGAGAAGATGAGTTTGGGCTAGATGTCTGATTCTTTGCTTGTTGTTTGTTTTCTATCTGATGTAATTTTCCTTTTGTTGTATTTTGACCCTCCATGGGCATGTATTGTAAAACAAACTATGTATTGTTCCTCATTTGTAATATATTTTAGTTTGTTTTCATTTGGGCTTTTCTCTCAACAACATCAAGCATCTTCCTCGAGGTCTGGAAAGGTCAAAACCAAGAACCAAACCGGATACCTTGGAAAACAAATAAGCATACTGCATTGCATACTAACTTTGTTTTTGTTTTGTAGGTTTTTTTTATAATTATTGTTTCTAACTTTGTTGTGATCTCAGGAAACATTGCTCGTCGCCGAGTGTTCCCTGTCAACCGCACGCACCGGTACCCGACTCGTAACAACCTTCCCGGCATTCAAATGGAACAAGTACAACAGGATCTGACTGAGGTCAGAAATCAGATGGCCAATGAGAGAGTGGAAATGAGGAATTAGATGTCTCAGTTCATGGCAGTGATGACTGGCTTAGCCCAGAGTCAAGAAAGGTTAAGAGAGCTGGTGGAAAGACAAACTCCTGAGGAGCCTCATCTTGGAACAAGAGGAACTAGCAACAATGAACGGGGCCAACCTCGTATTAACCCACCAGTATATGGACCTCATCTGGATCCAGAAGTTAACATCCCGAGGAATGGTCAAGGTAATACTGCTGGGGGCAGAATCCTGCAAGAGGATCCCCAAGAAGAACAGTTTACTGTTATGGGGGCTGGAGATGAAGTATATGACAGGAGATTGGATGAGATTGCTGAAAAGTTAAGATCTTTGGAATCTCAGAATTCTTTGGGCTTCAATGTGATGGACATGGGCTTAGTAGATGGGGTGAGAATTCCCCACAAATTCAAACCCCCATGCTTTGAAAAGTACAATGGTACCTCCTGTCCACAAACTCACCTGCAATCTTTCTTGGGTAGGCTCAAGGCTTATACTATGGATGAAAAGTTATGGATGTTCTACTTTGAGGACAGTCTGACTGGAGCTTCGAGAGAATAGTATTCGCACCTGACTAGAGCCACCATAAGATGTTAGAAGGATTTAGCCGAGGCTTTCATCCGGCAATATCAGTACAACCTGGACATGGCTCCCAATAGAACTCTTCTAATGGGCATGTCTCAGTCTTCCAGAGAGAGCTTCCGGGATTATGCTCAGAGGTGGAGACAACTTGCTGCTGCTGTCCAACCACCCATGTCAGAGAGGGAAATGGCTGACATATTCATGAACACATTGCAAGGGACCTATATTGATAGATTGGCTGCTTTCTCCTCTACCAGTTTTGCTGATGTGGTCATAGCTGGTGAGAGAATTGAGAGCCTATTGAAGATGGGCAAAATCTCCGACAGTGGTGCAAGTTCCTCCAACAATCCAAGAAAACCTTTTGCAGGACCCCGAAGGGCAGGTGAAACAAATTCCATTCATACAAGCAGGGGCAGGCCCCAGTATTCTCACAGGACAATAGCAGCTGTTACCATCCCAGCTCCGGTTCCACAACAATCATCATATCCTCAACAACAACAACCACATTATCAACAACAAGCTCACTATCCACAACAAAGGTCGTATAACAACAACAACGGCAATCAGCAACAGCGCCCTTTCCAACAGAGGCCATCACAAGCAAATAGGGTAATTGACCCAATCCCAATGTTGTATGCTGCACTCTTGCCACAACTCCTAAAGCTCAACCTAGTTGAGTTAAGGACGTTGGCTCCTCCAGATCCTCTCAATTTTCCAAAGAACTATGATGTAAATGTCAGGTGTGCATTCCACTCAAACGCACCAGGGCATAATACTGAAAAATGCAGGGCCCTGCAGATGAAAGTCCAGGATTTGGTGGACTCAAAAGCTCTCAATTTTGCGCCTCCTCCGAACGTCACAAGAAATCCAATGCCTAGTCACAACGGGCCTAGGATCAATGCTATTGAGGAGGGAAAACCATCCACATTAATTAACAGTGTTGCACATATCCGAACACCTTTGGTTGAAATCAAAGCTCAGTTGTTAGAATGCCGAGTGTTCCCTGGATGTGAGGTCGGTTGTGGATATTGCAATATTGCCGTTAATAGATGTGAGAGACTGAGAAACGACATAGATGGCCTCATTAGAGGTGGAACTCTTCAGATTATGACAATAGCGACTACAACTCCAACAATCACAGATACTCCTACAACATCAGCAACCCTGGTTCCAACAGATTCTGCTACAACTCCAACGATTACTCAATCAATCACTTCAATGGATACAAGTTCAGTCACAATTCCTTCTACAATGACAACACCCATTACTCCATCAGTTCCTGCTACAACTTCAGCACCCGTCCAGTCAACAGTATCGTCTACAACATCAGCAACAGTTAATGAAAGTGTCTCAACGGTTACGATATACTACGATCCCGCAAATGTTCCTTCCAACAACTCACAACAAAATGCTACTCCTGTCAGAACTCTGGTTACCATATATTATGATCCATACACCATTGTGGTCCCTTCTGCAGCTGCTATCAGTCCGGTCACTATCACAGTGCCTGAGCCAGTTCCTTACGAAAGCAATAATGCCATCCCTTGGCACTATGGCTCAGATCTATACTGCGAGGGGCAGAAAATCACTTTAGAGTCATCAACTTCTTCACCTCAGATAGACAATGTGGGGGGAGGCGGAGGCTTCACTAGAAGTGGACGTCTCTTTGCCTCGCAAATACCAAGACCCATTGCTGAAGCAGAAGCTGCTGCTAAGGCAAAAGGGAAGAACGTGGTGCAAGAAGAACCAGTTGCTAAAGAAACTTTGAAGACTCCTTTTGATCAAGAGGTTGATGAATTCATGCGGATAATCAAGAAAAGTGATTATAAGGTGGTGGACCAGCTTCACCAGACACCTTCCAAAATCTCCATACTATCATTGCTAATGTGCTCCGAGGCTCATCGGAATGCACTATTAAAGGTCCTGCATGCAGCTTATGTGCCGGAGGAGATTACTGTCAATCAGTTAGAGGCTGTGGTTGGAAATGTCAACGCTAGTCATGGGCTAGGATTTACCAACGCTGATCTGACAACGGAAGGTCACAATCACAACAAGGCTTTGCACATTACCTTGGAGTGTAAGGGTGTAGTTCTTTCTCACGTATTGGTGGACACAGGGTCTTCACTCAATGTCCTACCCAAGAAAGCCCTTGTGAAGCTGGAACATGATGGATTGGCACTACGCCCAAGCAACTTGGTAGTGAGAGCCTTTGACGGTTCTAAAAGATCAGTTCTGGGAGAGATAGAGTTGCCAATAATGATTGGCCCACAGGTTTTCAAGACGACCTTCTTTGTGATGGATATACAGCCTGCCTACAACTGTCTATTGGGTAGTCCATGGATACACGCCGCTGGCTCCGTGACGTCAACCCTTCACCAGAAGTTAAAATTTGAGTGGGAGGGCCAAGTCATTACCATTTGTGGGGAAGAGGATATCTTCGTTAGCCAGCTGGCTACTTTCAAATACATTGAAATGGATGGGGAGATCCATGAGACCATGAGTCAAGGGTTTGAGGCCTTGAACATCAATGAAGCATCTGCTGTATCTGGGACATCCATCACATCATATGAATAAGCCTGGAAGGTTGTTGAGGAGGGTACCGCTCAAGGCTGGGGCAAGCTGCTGCCAGTTGAGAAGAAAGAAGACCGATTCGGGTTGGATTACAGACCAACTCGAAAAGATCAACCAGAGGCCGCAACGAAGCCCAAGTTTGTCAGTGGGGGGATGCTCACCCCGGATGTTGTGAACAGTTTGGAAGATGAGTCAGAAGACGAGCGCAACCTGGAAAGATGGATACGTCCAAGGATCCCGGGGAACCATGTCTCAAACTGGTCTTCCTAGGAAATTATAAGAGTTACTCCTGCAGAGTAATTATTATTTCCTGTCTTTAAGCATGCATCAAGTCATGCATCTTGCCCAAGATGTCAGGGCTCATTTTGTAATAGGGCCATCTTGTATTTTGTGCAAACGATCAATTAATGAATATCAGGACATCTTTTGCAAATGAGTCTTTTCTTTTCCGCTCACTGTTTTTCATTTTTCATTTTTTGTACAAAAATAAAATGGAAATGTTTTTCAAAATAATAACTTCATTTTCACTTTTTTCTAAATAAGATAAAACTGATCACTAAAATGAACAAATCTAAACCCTTGCAGAGAGTGCCCTCCAGACCGCACCGACAACAACACCGCTATGACTTCGTATGACTTCGTATGACTTTGACAATCCGATTAATCAAGCCGATGAAGGGGTTGAAGAAGATTATGAGCTACCTGAAGAACTAGTCAGGTTGTTAAGACAAGAGGAGAAGGTTTTAACTCCTCATCAGGAGGAGGT
This sequence comes from Lathyrus aphaca, assembly GCA_963966055.1. Classification (NCBI taxonomy): domain Eukaryota; kingdom Viridiplantae; phylum Streptophyta; class Magnoliopsida; order Fabales; family Fabaceae; genus Lathyrus; species Lathyrus aphaca. Next base: position 25,781,280 of record OZ014521.1, on the reverse strand, counting down.
TGAGACAGTTAATCTTGGTACAAAAGAAGACTTGAGAGAAGTTAAAATCGGGGCCTGCCTGCAAGATTCAGTGAAAGTGCAACTTATTGATATGCTTCGGGAGTATGTGGATGTTTTTGCTTAGTCTTATCAGGACATGCCAGGGTTGGACACCGACATTGTTATGCACAAGCTGCCTTTGAAAGAAGATTGTCCGCCAGTAAAACAGAAGATGCGCCGTACTCGCCCAGATATGGCAATGAAGATAAAGGAAGAGGTACAAAAATAGTGGGACGCCGGTTTCCTTGCTGTGACTAGCTATCCGCCATGGGTTGCTAACATTGTACCTGTGCCTAAGAAGGATGGCAAGGTGAGGATGTGTGTGGATTACCGGGATCTGAACAGGGCCAGCCCAAAAGATGATTTCCCATTACCTCACATTGATGTATTGGTCGACAATACGGCTCAGTTCTCGGTGTTCTCCTTCATGGATGGATTTTCAGGATATAATCAGATCAAAATGTCACCTGAAGATATGGAGAAGACAACTTTCATCACACCTTGGGGCACGTTCTGTTATAAGGTGATGCCATTCGGACTGAAGAATGCTGGTGCCACTTATCAACGGGCTATGGTAACATTATTTCATGACATGATCCATAAAGAAATTGAATGTTATGTGGATGACATGATTGCTAAGTCCCTCACAGAAGAAGACCATCTGGTGAATCTGTTGAAGCTATTCAAGCGTCTGAGGAAGTACCAATTGAAGTTAAACCCCAACAAATGCACATTCGGGGTGCGGTCCGGTAAGCTGCTGGGATTTATTGTAAGTGAGAAAGGGATTGAAGTTGACCCTGACAAAGTTAAAGCCATTCAAGAAATGCCTGCACCAAAAACTGAAAAAGAAGTTTGGGGGTTCCTAGGTAGATTGAACTACATTTCAAGGTTCATATCTCACCTTACAGCAACCTGTGATCCCTTGTTGAAGCTATTGAGAAAAGAACAAACGGTCAGGTGGAATGAAGACTGCCAGAGGGTTTTTGACAAAATCAAGGAATACTTACAAGAGCCTCCAATCCTTATGCCTCCAGTTGAAGGAAGACCTCTAATCATGTACTTGACAGTATTAGAAGAGTCAATGGGGTGTGTGTTGGGCCAACATGACGAGTCTGGTCGAAAAGAGTATGCAATCTACTACCTAAGCAAAAAGTTTACCGACTGTGAACAACGTTATTCACTGCTTGAGAAAACTTGTTGTGCTTTAGCGTGGGCTGCTCGCCGACTAAGGCAGTATATGTTGACCCACACTACCTTGTTGATCTCAAAGATGGACCCAGTTAAGTACATATTCGAGAAGCCAGCACTTACCGGACGGGTTGCAAGATGGCAAATGATTCTCACATAATATGACATTCAGTACACATCTCAAAAAGCCATCAAAGGCATTGTATTGTCTGATTATCTTGCTGAGCAACCCATTGATGATTACCAGCCAATGAGATTTGACTTCCCTGATGAAGACATCATGTTCATAAAAGCAAAAGATCATGAAGAGCCTATTCACACTGAAGGGCCTAACCCAGAAGAAGAATGGACTATGATGTTCGATGGGGCTGTTAATATGAATGGTCGTGGTGTTGGTGCAATACTCATTACACCTAAGGGAGTTCACATGCCTTTCTCGGAAAAACTCACCTTTAACTGCACTAACAACGAAGCTGAATACGAAGCTTGCATTATGGGTCTTGAGGAAGCCATTGACCTCAGGATCAAGACTTTGACTGCATTCGGAGATTCAGCTCTGGTAATTAATCAAACCAATGGCAAATGGTACACTCACCAGGAGCATCTGATTCCATACCAGGACTATACAAGGAGGTTACTGACTTTCTTCACCACAATCAAACTTGAGTATATCCCTCGAGACGAAAATTTGTTTGCAAATGCTCTGGCTACCATTTCGTCCATGATCAAAGTTCAAGCTGCCAACTATTTGCCTCGGATTTCAGTGTCCAGACTTGACAGACCAGCGCACGTATTCTCAGCAGACCTTGCTAAAGATGATAAGCCTTGGTTCTATGACATCAAATGCTTCTTGGAGGATCAAACATACCCACCAGGGGCATCATCCAATGATAAGAAGACACTAAGAAGGCTAGCTGGTAGTTTCTTCTTGAATGCTGATGGTTCCTTGTACAAGAGAAACTTTGATATGGTACTTCTCAGATGTGTTGATAAGACAGAAGCAGACTTGTTGATGCACGAGGTGCACGAAGGATCTTTTGGTACCCATGCTGGAGGGCATGCTATGGCTAAAACGTTGTTAAGATCAGGCTATTACTGGATCACAATGGATGCAGACTGTTGTGCTTATGCCAGGAAATGCCATAAATGCCAGATCTATGCAGATAAAGTGCATGTGCCTCCGAATCCTTTGAATGTAATGTCTTCACCTTGGCCCTTTGCCATGTGGGGCATTGATATGATTGGCAAGATTGAACCGACTGCTTCAAACGGCCACAGATTCATCCTGGTAGCCATTGACTATTTTACCAAGTGGGTTGAAGCAGCTTCATATGCAAATGTCACCAGGCAAGTGGTAGCCCGATTCCTGAAGAGAGACATGATCTGTCGGTATGGAGTGCCCGAGCGAATCATTACTGATAATGGTTCCAACTTAAACAATAAAATGATGGCAGAGCTATGCCGGGACTTCAAGATCCAACACCACAATTCTTCTCCTTACAGGCCAAAGATAAATGGCGCTGTTGAGGCAGCTAACAAGAATATCAAGAAGATTGTGCAGAAGATGGTAGTCACCTACAAAGACTGGCATGAAATGCTACCATTTGCCTTGCATGGGTACCGTACGTCAATCAGAACATCCACTGGGGCAACACCGTATCAGCTTGTTTATGGTATGGAGGCAGTCCTACCTGTTGAAGTTGAGTTACCCTCCTTGCAGGTACTAATGGATGTTAAGCTGAATGAAGCAGAATGGGTCCGATCCCGATACGAACAACTGAGTCTGATCGAAGAAAAAAGATTAGCTGCAATTTGTCATGGGCAGCTGTATCAGAAAAGAATGAAGAAAACCTTCGATCAGAAAGTCAGGCTTCGGGAATACCAAGTAGGGGATCTTGTGCTGAAAAGACTCATTCCTCCTCATACAGACCACAGGGGCAAGTGGACTCCAAATTACGATGGTCCATTCATAGTAAAGAAAGTTTTCTCTAGTGGAGCACTGATGCTCAGTACTATGGATGGTGAAGATTTCATGTCCCCTGTGAATTCAGATGCAGTTAAAAAATACTTCGCATAAAATGACCCGCTGGACATAAAAAACAGAATGTAAGTCCAGGCAAAAATAGGGCATCCCGGCGAGTCAAAAACAGAATAAAAAGACTCGGGCAAAAATAAGGGAAAATAAATATAAAAAAATGTACACCCGCTGAGTTGAAAAGCCGCATTGGACAGCTCAGGCAAAAATGGGTATCCCGGTGGATTGAAAACCCGAAAGGGCGATCCTCGCAAAATTAGGGAGTAAGCGAACAACTGCATTCTGAATTCGTCTGTATCACTTACAACATGGCAAGCTTCGAAAGGTTAAAGCATCGGTCAGAATCAACCTTCTTCAGAAAGCAAGACGAGAAGAGCATTAAATGTCATACGAGTCATAGCAAAAGGAAAGCACACTGAAGCGTCATCAACTTTGCCAGCATCTTTTTGTTTCTCAATTTGTAACAATCTCCTGATTTCAAGGGATCTGTTTCTTTGACTGTACTTGCCAATTCAGGGCACCCCAAATTAATAAAATCAGATTTTCAGTCACACTTTGCCTCGTACATTCTATTTCATTTGCAAAAATGTCAGATGTCCTTAAAATATTGATTGCGTAAATGCAGATGCGTCTTTTTCTAAATTTCATGCTTACAGGAAATGTGTTTGCTCCCGGGAGTGCCTAAACTCCTATGATGGAATCCAGTAAGGGATACCTCGGGGTACTTGTGCGTTTCTTTGTCATAACAGGATTGCAGGTATTCAAAGCACAACATGGGGCATGAAAGCTTCTCCCCAGCAAGCTGCCAAATCATTATTTACTCAGCACATCTTCCAAACAGCACCAGTGATGCTTTCTTCCCATCAGAACGGCCAGGCATCATTTCTACAGTACTTTATCCAGAGCAGCATCAGAAGAGGCTCATTTCCCCAGCTAATTTCATCATCCTTAACAGGATCCCCACAGAAATCTCTAGGAAGATAGTTCAGTGATCATTCGTCCCCAGCCAAGTGCAAAGACAGGGAACCATCTCCCCACAAAGTTTCAACCTATATCCAGAAGAGCAATGTCTGAAGATCTCACAAACAAAGTGACGAAAGCTTCCACAGACCCCAGCTGGGTTCCTAATCACCAAAGATAGGTCTATCAGTGACCTGTTTCCCCAAGCGAAGTCATATCAGATCCACCAATGACCTTTTCCCCCCAGTTGGGATATCCTTTCAAAGCAGATCAGCCAGAGATCTTCACAGCAGCGGGATCTGAATCCCGAATCGGTATCTTTTGCATAATCATAGCATTCGCATCATATTTTCCCCCAGAGCGTAGCATCCCGTCTAATATGGAGCATTACGGTAAAAGTCAAACATATTGCATAATCATAAGCCATGTTTTGAATCAAACACCTGTAAATACTGACATTCCATCAACAATATACAAAATACCTCTCAAATTCCCCGGCAGAAAGCCAAAGCGTCCCTTTGCACTCTCAAATACAGATACATGCTCCTTTTGGCACTCGTCCGTGTCATCATTCCCCAGTAAAGTCGCCCGAGCGTTCTCTACAGACAGATACATCTATATTCTCTCTTTGACACTCGTGTGTGTCACTTTCCCCAGTAAGTTGAACACTCGTCTGTGTCTCACTCATACTTTTTAATCATACAGATACTCGTCCGTATCTTGCATACACACCCTTTTCCCCCTCAGAGTCAACACTCGTCCGTGTTCTTTGTTAACCAGTTGATACTCGTCCGTATCATCATCTCTGAACATGCGCCAGCATTTGTTTCTACTGATACTCGTCCGTATCATAGTCTTAAGGATGCTCGTCCGCATCTTTAATCTATACACAGCGTCAAACACTTATACCTTTCCCTTCTTGAACATAGACACTCTTCTGTGTCTACCACTCCCCAAAAGAGTCCCCAGCAAATCCCCAGTAAAAAGTAAATTTCTTTTCCATCTGACATTCGTCCTATGTCATGATATTTCCGGCAGCCGTACCCTGCCAGGTGATCGTCCTTCACCTTTTGATGATCGTCCTTCATCATTTCCCCAGCGGAGTCTCCATTATTGGAACCCTTTCCTATCCGATATTCGTCCTATGTCATGCAGCCGTACCCTGCTAGGTGATCGTCCTTCACCCTCTTGATGATCGTCCTTCATCATTGTATCCGATGGTCGTCCCCATCGTTGATCTTGTTATCTGACATTCGTCCTATGTCATGATAAACCCCGAGAGCATCCGTCCCCTGCTAGGTGATCGTCCTTCACCTCTTGATGATCGTCCTTCATCATGCTTATCCGGTGGCTGTCCCCATCTTCGACCTTTTCTATTCGACATTCATCCTATGTCGTGATGCTTTTGGCAACTGTACCTTGCCAGGTGATCGTCCTTCACCTTAGATGACCGTCCCTCATCTTGTCCCCAACAGAACAGTTGTCCCCTGCTAGGTGATCGTCCTTCACCTCTGATGACCGTCCCTCATCATTTATTTCTTCAACCTGATGGTCGTCCCCATCATTGCCTTTACCTTTAATTCCCAGAGAGTCTTATTTCTTTGCTTGATGGCTGTCCCCATCATAATCTCTTTATCACCCCAGCATGTCGGCCGTCCCCGTCATTGCCTTATCCCCAGCAGTCGTCCTCCGTCGCCCGCGCTTTATAATCATACTTTACTTCCTTTAACAATATATATCCATTTTCTTCTTCACAACCAGTGAGTGCAAATCTTGGACTGTCTTTGGTATTCAACCACAAGTTATCTTGTTTGCCTGTTAAGCCATCGCTTACATCCTACATAGCTAACTCATGTTTGAATAGGGGCAGCTGTAAACACCCCAAATTTGCCCTCTCTCTTTTCACCATGGCTTGTGATTCTTTTCATTTGCATAAGTTCAATCATATCATCTCATATTGCATTTTTGCTTCACTGCATTGGTTCTAAGTCATCTGCATCTAGGGTTTGTGATCTGGGCAATCCAAGAGCCATCTGAGCCACTCCAAAGGTCTTCAATCATCTCAAGAGGGTCCATGTATGTTCAAGCATCATATTATATCCTCCCAAGATCAAGGAAGTCAGAAAATCACAAGAACTAAGGAGGCATGGAAGCAGAGCCAGGTTTAACTGCACAGATGACCTAAAATTAGGGTTTTAGTTTCAGAAGCCATAACTCCAAAGTTTTTGGTCATTCTTGTTTATATTGGTCTCTATATGATATAAGGATCATGCATACCAATTTTCGTGAAGAAATTCAATGGGGAAGGCATCTGATCAATAGATGACTTCTTGAACAAGTCAGTGCAAAATCAGGGCATCTGAGGCCCCCCATCATCCAACCAAAGGGTCTTCTCCATCATTTTGGGTGTATATGATCTTTATTTGATCTTAGAAGAGTTTATAAGTTCACAAAATTGAAGAATTTCAAGCCATTTGCAAAGTTGCCATTTTGGGAAAGTGACTTGTAATGCAAACTTGCCATTTTGGGAAAGTTTTTCAACCTCCTCTTTTTGATTCAAAAATGCTTCAAATGAAAAATTCTTGGTCATGAAAGTTGTAGATTGGATCATTCCCTTTTCAAAAAGTACAAGAACTTGATCTAATTCATCATAGAACTCAAGTTATGGCCTTGCAAAGTTGGGAAAAATCACAAAATTTCACTTATGTACCAAAGAGGGAAACTTGCAAAAACTCATACCAAACCAATTTGTGACCTCAAAATGACTTCTAACCATTACACAACCATAGTACATGACCTATAATTCAGATTTGCCCAAGGAATCTCTCACTTTCATGCCTTGGATCCCAAGTATCATAAGCCATTTATCATAAAAGTCACAAAGAGGAAAATCTTGCAAGAATGATTCTTAGGGTTTTGTTTGATCTCTAATCAATCTCAAAGTATCATAACAACATTATATGGTACACTTTGCTGCAAATTGCCCAAGGAATGTCACATGTCCATGACCAAAACTTCAAAATGCAACAAATTGTAAAAAGGCAAAACATGTAATATCTCACCCTTCATCCACTTCTGATCATTTCAAAGCATCCCATGGCCATCCTTAAAGCCAGCAGAACTCAGAGCAGCCCTAGGATAGTTTCTGTCACAACCCATACTTGAGGTACACCTACCACTGACTTTTTGGCCAATTGCCCCATGCCATTCCCACAGTACATGTCAACTCCTCTTACTCTTTCCAATAGTTTGGGATTGGTTTATGGATCATAAAGCAAGCTTCACATGAGTCAAGAGGACACACACAATCAGATTTCACAAAATTGACAAAAACCTTCATCTCTTCGAAACTCCTTCCACAACCATCACACTTCAATTTTTTCTTCACCAACAAGTCACACATCCTCCATAAAACCAAAATCAACCATTAAAACAGCCAAAAGCATCACAAACACAAACCTTAAAACCTGCTACACCAGAACTAAAACTTCCAAATCAACCACCATCAAAGGTTTTGAAGCACCTCATTAGTCTCAGGAGGTTCAGAGGAGACTCTTTGCACGAAGGAGAGGCCTGGAAAGCTCACATTTGCAGTTCATCGTCTCAGGTAAGCTCAAGAACAAAACTTTTTAGAGCTTGTTTCTTTTGTTACAAAATGAAAATATATGTTATGCTGGTCATGCTGATACTCTTAGAATTAAAAATGGTGAAGAAATGAATATTTTGTGGTCCTCTGAAATTTTACCCGTGAAATAGTTTCATTCGATTCTCTTTGTTCTTGAGTTGTAAATGATGTTTAAGGGTTGATTTGATTGGGGTTTGGGTAGAGGATCATTTATGGGTGGTTGATTTGGGGTGGGGTGGCCTGTAGAGTGTTTTAGGGTTTTGGTCCCGCCGGAGAAGATGACCGGAGCTCCTCTCCGGTCACCTGAAAGTGTTTAAGTCTTAAACCCTAATTAATTTGCCAGGTTGCTTCGTGACCCTTGGATGAGGATTAGGTTAATTTTTGAGTGGTCCAGATCAAGTCACTTAACCCTAATTCAGTTTTATTAAATTAATTAAGTTTAATTAGTTTAATTAAATTAAAATGAATCTCAGCCTTTAAAAAACGCGCGCAGTCAACCTCCCCTTCTCCAGTTCAAATCTAGGCCATTAGATCTGCATACTTTCTTTTTAATTCATTTTTATTACATTCTAATTCATTTTGCTTGCATATTTATTTTAAAATAGCAAAACTCATCTAAAATTTTTTATTTTTTGCATCATGATTTTAAATATTTTTCTCATCCTGAAATTAATTTTTATTTTATTTTTTGCATAAAAATTGTATTTTTAGAATATTTAAATGTTTATTTTAATTAATTAATAGAAATTAATTGATTAAAATACCATTTATGTTTCTAAAAATCACCAAAAAAATCACATTGCATCTTGACACATTTAGAGACATTATCAAATCATTCATACAAATTTGTTTTTGGTTCTTGATCCATTTTGACATTTTTCTTTGGATTTAGGGTTCTTAAAGATCAATATTTTGACCCTAACTTAGAAAAATCTTTGCTGCCTAATCATGAAGGGTTTGATAGTGATTCTTTTTGCATTGCATCACACATATCATGTAGTTTCTAGGTTAAAATTGGTATGAATTTATCTTTCATTTTTTATTTTTGTTTGCATTTTTCTTTGTGAGGTATCTTAAAACCCTAGCAAACTTAGAAAAATCATAACTTCCTTAGGGTTAAGAGTTAGGTCTACTCCTTTGGGGTGTGATATCATATGAGGTTAGGGTTCCTTTGATTCCATTTTCAATTTTTTATCATGTCATTTGCTTCTGATTTTGAATTTTGCATTGCATATTGTATGTAAACCCTAATTTTGGTCTTCATTTGCATTCATCCTTCATTTGCTTGCATACATGAACTTGCCATGACTTTTTGTGAATCCACATGACATATAAGACATCTTAGGACACATTAGAATCATGTTTGATCATTGCATCATCCATTTGCCATGTTTTGCATCCATTACATTTCATAAGTTTTCATGAGCTTTCATGCCTCTTACATGTCTCATTTGCATTCCCATCTCTTGTATGATCATTCACATATCTTGGCATGCTTTCATACCACCTCATAACATCATTTAAATCATGATTATGTTTCTGACTTTGGTTTTCATCAATGCATTTCATCCCATTTTCATTTCATCTCATTTCTTGTTGCTAACTTTTCAGGTGGTAAGTGTTTGAGGAGTGAATTTGCCTTCACTTCTCATAATCTTTTCTCATCTCTTTTATGCATCCATTGCTGAATTTTACTTGTGAATTAGAGTGAGCTTGCTCATTCATGTTCCCTCCTTACTTTCTTTCTTCAAGCAACTTATCTTCTTAAGTGAAGTAAGTTGTCTTGCTTCTTTCTGCTTCTCCTCCTTTCATCCTGATTCTTCCTTGGTGGCTCTCTTGAAGATCTTCTTGAAAGCCTCATAAACCCTAGGAACACACAAGCATGATCACAATTAGGGTTTGATTAGTCCCTCCATTAGTTTTACCTTTGTGTCATCTTTGAGTCTTCTCTTCTCATCTCATAATCAAGGACTAAACCTTAAAGGTTTTAAGGCTTTGTGATTAGGGTTATGCATTTATCCTTCTATTAGGATGGAGTGTATAACTTTAATCCTAAGTGTTAAACCCTTAATGTGTTTAACTCCTTTAATCAATTCACCAAATTATCACTAAGACATCAAGCTTGTAACTTGGGCCTTGCATTAGGGTTCTAATTCTTCATTAACTGGTTAAGAAGGACTAACCCTAGTGTTAATGGACAAGTCCCCCCTCAAGTTGTCTTACAAACCATAAAATCCACTTCTTAATCTTACCATTAACTAAAATCCACTTTAATAAAGGCTTTGTTTTGTCATGAGGTTAATCCCTAATCATGGATTAAGTTGAGGTATCTTCCCCAACTTAAATGTTCTCATCTATTATCCTTCTATTAGGATGGTGTAATGAGTCCATTAAATCTCTGATTATGGCTTAAACTCATTACTTAACACCAAACAAAAACTCCCAAAACATCTAAATAAATGCAAGTAGGTTAATGATCTTAATCCTACACCATGATGATTAAGTGTGAGGTGTTTACTTCATGCTTAAGGTATTCTCATTACCCCTAATCAGAGGGAGGATGTAATGAGTTTACTAACCCTTTGGTTTAGGCTTAAGCTCATTAACTTATGACAAACTCAAAAGCAATAAAAGATTGAAAAAACATAAAACAAACAATAATCGTCTCCTCCGGGATTCTTTTCTCATCTTATTCACTCACAAACGAGAACTCGCTTCTTCCGTCTAATGCAAGACAGTTTACACCTGAGCCAGACAGGTCATACACTTGAGCATAGACAAGTAAGCAGTTCACAAGTCAATTTATCTTTCAGTCTCTTTGAGTTGAACTACGGTGTTCTGACTTCCTCATTGCACGAGAGGATACGTAGGTATAACTTAACGGTTATCGAACAAAAGTCTCTGTACATTCCCCCCTCTTCCAGCATTATTCTTTTAAGCCTCATTGTCTTGAGCTTTGCATCCTTTCCTTACACTGACACTCTTTCATCTCACTTCACACTTCTTTTGCACTGACTCTTGCAATCTTTTCCAGCTTTTGCACACAGATAGCACTGACACTACCCCTTTTAAACACAAAACTTTCAAACGTGGATCCCGTCGAGTACGGCGGACAATCTGGGTGCTAATACCTTCCCAGGTTGTAATCAACCCCCTTTCTCAGTTTCTCTGGTTCACAACCGTCTTATCCATCTTTTCTTAGGTTTATGCAGCATTACCTTTCCTTCGGGATAAAAATTCCTAGCTGGCGACTCTTTTCATTTCTCCTTTCGCCGACCGTTCGCGCTTGCACCGAGATGCAAATCTTTGGGAGCGATACAAGGTTACAAAAGTCCTACGAAATGGAGCAATAGAAATCAAGGAAAAGTAAAAGGAGACATTCATTGTGAACGGACAAAGACTTAAACATTACTAACCGGTCGAAAATAAAGAGTATTGCACCAATTATAAGTTGGAAGAGCTTCCTGATCCTCCAGACGAGTGAAATTATGTTCATGTTCTAATGTCGAGCTTCCGATATTAAACAAAGCGCTCTGTGGGAGCTAAAACCATAATCTTTAGTACCCGTTTACTTGTTAGTTTTAATTTTTTTATGCATGTTAAATCTAAGATCTATTTCACAAGCATTACCTTTTGATTGCATTACTTATTATTATTACTATTGTTCTGATTATTACTTTTATCATTTGTATTTTAATTATACTAACACTTAATTGTAGTCCAAAGGCGTCAATTTGAGGATTTGGCTCAAAGAGACCTTGCCATCGCCATCTAGCTTGACGATTTTGCTATGCAAACCCTCAATATCCGGGAAAACATTGTTTACCTTCTGAACTAAATAGGCTGGTCTGACTTTTCCATAGAAAATAAATTCAGTACTTACCATAACCTGACTTTGGAGTTCCTAAGCTCCCTTTATTATAATTCCACCTGTGGTTTTGGATTTAGCTGTAGATTGGCCACCTTCATATTATTTGGAAACAAGTATAGGTTCACACACCATGAATTTATTGATCTGTTAGGATTTCCTAATGGGCCTAATATTGTGACCAAAACCCATGATGACGCCTTCACTGGCTATGATCTGGAACACTTTTGGGGAACCATATCTGGAAATTTCAATGCTAATCTTGATGACCATTTCTCTAATATCATACATAATCCTAGGTTGAGGTATTTCCACAAGATTATTTTTCACACTTTCTTTGGCCAAGAAGAGAATATCACCAATGTGTCTAGGGATGAACTTTATATCATGCTTTGTGCATCGAAGGAAAACCTGTTAATGCCGTTCTTGCTAGAAAATATGATTCGTCTAGCTCATGATTCTTTTGAGCCGATCATAATAGGTGGATTGGTGACAATGATTTTCGATGTAATTGGAATGTGATACAATCTAAACTGTACCTTTGCTTTCAGTGGCATTCGTCATATGGACATCAATTTCTGTTTCAACCGTGGCATAATTGTTAATCTTGGGCCAGTTGAATTTGAGCTTCTTATTGACAATGTTGTTGTACACGCCTTTACCCTGCCCAACCATGAGAAAACTAGTGTGCACAATAAGGATAATTGGCTTTACGATCTGGAGGTCTTTTTTGTGAGTTTTTCTGGCTTTTGTTTTCTGTTGTCTTGGAGGTTCAATCTTCTTTTTCTTTTGAAGAAGGGAGGTAACCCTTTGCTCTTGAAAACCGGGTTGTTCTCCCCGTGACTTGATGAAGGTTGAGGTGTGATGTAGGCTCTCTGTATGTGTTTTCCGTGTTGTCCTTGGTTCCAAGAGGGTCCCCCCTTTTATCTTAACAAATATAATTTTTTCAAAAGCCACAGCCTCTTTTTCTTGTGCAGAAAACCTTTAACACCAATTAGTGTATGTCTTTCTCTCTTCTTGATTTCTTTCCAAAGAAAACAATGGTCAAAAAAGCTATTTTATGTGCAGGTTTTGATAGGTGCCAATTTTGTGTAAAAGCTCATGGAGTATACAGGCTGTATATAGGTTAGGCATGTTGCAGATCCTATAAGAAATGTGCAAAATTTTGGAGTATAGGGTGGTGTGTGGGATATGGTTTGACAGCATTGTCACAATTCAAGGACAACAAATTAAATAATAAAAAAAACGAAATTATAAATTAACAAACATAAAAACTAATTTATTTAAATTAATTAAGACAATTCTGATTAAAATAAATTAATAAACCTAATTTTCTAAAAAAAAAAAATCTAAATAAATTAAGATTAAGACCACAGTCAACAATAAAATAAACTAACAATCTAAGAAATGGATTAAATGTTAAGAACACACTAAATAAACAAAATTTAGACTAGGGTAATTCCTAAAAATTTAGATTAAAATATTTACTAAGTAAAATAAACTTAAATTAGTATATATAAACAAAAAATAATTCGCTATATAATATGAAAAAGATTTAAACCTTTTAAAACAAAAATTCTAAAATTTAAGGATTAAAAGACATTGAATAGTAACATTGAATGAATACGCACGATTAATAGTTAATGGGATGTAAAAATGCAAAATGATTGATTTCGGAATATCGACGAAAAATGCGTCAAAAATGAACAAAAATATAAATTTCTGGTCAAAATTTAGGGTATGACAGCTGCCCCTATTTAATCATCTTGAACCTGAATGTACGGGTAACAAATATTTTTTTTGGACATTCAAGGTGGAAGAGGATTAAATATCAGAATACCTAAAATTTTGACCGAAAATGCAGATGAAAATGATATGATATGCAATGTAAAATGCAAGACAAGGGCTACAACGCTATTGGGAAGAAAGAAAAAAAATCGACACTACTGGGGATTAGACGCACATGACTGGAATACAATCCACACGAGGAAATTTATCTTGAGCGAAGCCAGACGACCACTGTCTACAAGTCCTAAAATGACTCGAAATCTTTTGAACAAAAATTCCACTTTGAGGAATCTACCGCCGATATTTAAAACCTCATTTGGAAATACCTTCTGTTGGTGTATCAAAATGAACCAGAAATCTACTGTCGAGATTCTGGAACGAAAACAAATTTTTCCGAAGTCTACTGGAGATCTACTGCCGAGATTTTCCAGAGAATCTAAGAATGAGATACCTTCTGCCGAGGTATCAAGATAAACCAAAAATCCACTGCCGAGATTTTGGAAAGAAAACAAATTCTGTCAAAATCTGCTGGAGATCTACTGGCGAGATTACCAGAGAATCTAAGAATGAGATACCTTCTGCCGAGGTATCAAAAAGAAATTCATGCTGCCGAGGATTAATTGAGGATACACCTGTTGCCAAATCTTCTGCCGAGATTTAACTAAGGATGCCATTTTCGAGATCATAAAAAGTAAATACCTTCTGCCGAGGTAGACTGGAAATCTTCTGCCGAGACTTGCCAGAAATAAAAGGAATCAACTGTTGCCAAATCTTCTGCCGAGATTTAACTAAGGGCGCCATTGGATAGAATTCTCACCATACTTCCCTTCTTCTGAAAGAGACGTCATATGATGGAGATCAACTTCACGCTCAAACTTCTCAACTTGTCTGGGAGAGATGCCATTTGACGGAATATTGAAAAATCACGACAAACTTCTCACCTTGTCTGGATGAGATGCCATTTGCCGAAGAATAAAGAGATTCATACCAAACTTCTCAACATGTATTGGAGAGATAGCTATTTGATAGATCTTTCATCATACTTCCCTTCTTCTGAAAGAGACAGCCATATGATGGAGAACAAACTTCACGCTCAAACTTCTCAACTTGTCTGGAAGAGATAGCCATTTGATGGAAATTGGAAAATTCTCAACAAACTTCTCACCTTGTCTGGATGAGATAGCCATTTGTTGGAAAAAATAAAAGAGATTCATATCAAACTTCTCAACGTGTCTAGAAGAGATAGCCATTTGATAGATCGTTCACCATAATTCCCTTCTTCTGAAAGAGACGGCCATATGATGGAGAACAACTTCACGCTCAAACTTCTCAACTTGTCTGGAAGAGATAGCCATTTGACGGAAATTGGAAAATTCTCAACAAACTTCTCACCTTGTCTGGATGAGATAGCCATTTGTTGGAAAAAATAAAAGAGATTCATATCAAACTTCTCAACGTGTCTAGAAGAGATAGCCATTTGATAGATCTTTCACCATACTTCCCTTCTTCTGAAAGAGATGGCCATATGATGGAGAACAACTTCACGCTCAAACTTCTCAACTTGTCTGGAAGAGATAGCCATTTGACGGAAATTGGAAAATTCACAACAAACTTCTCAATTTGTCTGGAAGAGATAGCCATTTGTTGGAAAAATATAAGTTCATACCAAACTTCTCCGCCGAACAGGGGATATGCCATTTGATAGAACAATAACCTTGCTGGGGATGAACCGACTGCTCGAGAAGAGATTGTCATCCGTTGATTTACTTAGAGGTTCGGGGATAAGAACAAGCTTCTCCGATAAAGAGACTGCCACTTGTTGATTCCACTTAGAAGTTCAAGGACGAAACAAGCTTCTCGAATAAAGAGACTGCCACTTGTTGATTCCACTTAGAAGTTCAAGGATGAAACAAGCTTCTCGAATAAAGAGACTTCCACTTGTTGTCAGGTGTAAGTATTCCAAGAGAATGTTGCAATAACACTGTCGGAGAGCAAAATTTGTCTTTACTGGGGGAAATTTCAAACAAAT
Source organism: Lathyrus aphaca (assembly GCA_963966055.1). Classification (NCBI taxonomy): domain Eukaryota; kingdom Viridiplantae; phylum Streptophyta; class Magnoliopsida; order Fabales; family Fabaceae; genus Lathyrus; species Lathyrus aphaca. The sequence continues at coordinate 25,765,748 of OZ014521.1, read as the reverse complement.
TCCTTCTGGGAGAAAAAGTATTCAAAGGTGCAAAATAAATGCACTTTCCATCTAGAAACTCAATCGTCAAAATTGTCAAAGACCAAATTCAATCCAGGAATGAGCTGGAAAGAAATTGTCAAACAAGACACTAACCCATGAGGAATGAGCTCAACTGGGGATTTATCCTATCCAAGTGTGGAAAGGAGAACTAAAGCAAAAATCTTTCATGAGGATAAAATCTTAGTGGGGAATTAGAAAGAATGTACATTTTCTGCCTAAGGCTGACAACTCTATTTGGAGAGAGACACATCACTTGGGGATAAACACGACCAAGGTGAAGGTAGTATGCATTAATGAATGCAACATGAATATGAATATGAATTCAAAATGATGTACATGCATGTATATGCGTTATGCTTATGCTGCCAGACAGACAAAACAAACACAAGAGATAAACTGGTGATGAAATAAACATCACAACAAACGGATACTCGACCAGTCCCGTCAAAGTGTACGCAAACACTAAGGATAGGATAAAGATCCATCCATGGAATAAGTCCTGCTACAAGGCTCAATTCTCCTTGAGGAGAGAAAGATACTTCAATCGGGAAATAAGCCTAAGCAAATCTTCTAAATTCAATGTTCATTAGAGGGAAACAGACATACAAACTATGTTTGCTTAAGATGAAGTAAATTTGTACTCCGTTGGGGGGAGGAAATCACATTCAGCTGGAGAAGCTTGAATCAAGTCTCAATTGGGGATACTAGACTTAGTATCTCACTGGAAGCACTAAGTAGTAAAAATAATTCACTAGAAAATACTGAGGCATGCACCTAACATGTCATAGCAACTTGGTGTGAGGACCCCGTTATCTGGAGGTACTTGCAAGGTATATCACAAGAGCGTCTTGTTATGGGAAACACGTGGTCATGCACCCACAAAATGGTTTGTGAGAAAAGATCATTTCAAGAGGATTTTATAGAAGACTTGACATTCAAAATGCCCCAGTGTCTTCAAACTCTTGGAGAGATTTTGTCGAATCTCGACGTAACTGCCCCAGACTGACTGAATTTAGCATAGGTGAGTTTTCAATGTTTGTCTTTTAGAGATGGTCATACTGTGTAAGTAATAAATTGGGAAACAACTTGCCCCTGTTTAGCAAAGTCTTCAAGCAACTTGCCCCTGTCTGGCAAAGTCTTCAAGCAACATGCCCCTGTCTAGCAAAGTCTTCAAGCAACATGCCCCTGGGGATGATCATTCTCTGAAATGGTTGTTCAATTACTCATCAGAGTTTCAAATCTCAAGAGATTAAAATAATCATTGGTACTCATACATAGGCTTTTATGATATCAAGCAAATGTTAACAAGCAAAATGTTAATGTTGAGACTGCTAATGCAACACACATGTTTGCCTCGAAAAAGTTTTTTTTTATGTTTTTGAAAAGATTTTCACAATAGCCTGTGACTGAATCACTAGCTAGGATGTGATATTAATTTTTCTTAATAAAGCCAACACAAATTTTGAGCATAGCTCATAAGAGTCAGGAAACACTATCTCATCGAGTGTGCTTTCAAAATAAACCCTACTTCAATTAGGACTTTTGTGGGTTGTAATGTGGTTTGGTTCACGGTTCTTATAAACAAAAGATAAAGGCTCAAAGTTTATTTGGTGCCCACCCATTCTCCGTGATGTTCTCCAATCCTAGGTCCAGCTAAATTGACACATACCTTTGTCTTGATAGCGTATAGATGATGCTCCAAGGTCCGCTTGAAATGACAGTCATCTTATTTTTCTCCTATGGATATCAGTGACCCCTTTGATTTTGATATGGTGGCCAATAAATCTTATGTATTTGAGGACTTCTTTCAATTGACTTATTCTATTTGGCCCCTAAGTCTCCTTTTGGGTGTTTGACTTAGCGGGATTTTCTTTTTCTTTCTCTTTTTTCTTTTTTCATTGGAAGGCTGAAAATTGTGACTGTCAAGTCATTGGTTGTAGTGGATTCCTTGATGGGATGTTTCACCTTGTAATTTGAATGTGTAACCAGATTAACTGAACACTACCCTGCCCCAGGTTAAGCGTAAGGGTTTTGAAATATCTGAAAGAAACTCCTACTTCTAGGCTCGAAGTGGTTGACTAGGGATTAACTCCTTATTTCTCCAGTGTTTGGGGATTTGAAACAATGCCTGTACATCGTCAGTAGGGTTTTAATCAAAAGCATTCCACTAGAGGATTTGTGTTTTAATTTCGTCATCCTCCCTCCAATTCTCTGCCTAGGCAAGAGATGGGATAATGTTGGTATTATAAAAGTATAAAAAGCATTATGAGTGAATACAAATGGATTACTTCAAGACAAACATATTCATTGCACTAATCATTCAAAACAAATAAATTCTTACATGCCAAAACAAATGCATTAACAAACAGACAAAAATACATATGAAAAGTAGTGAGCGAGCTAAACATCTGAAAAGATAAACTTCAAAGTATCAAACGATCATATGTGTTGAGGAACTTGTCCTACGTTCCAGCAACAGATTGACTTGGACAGGACTCTCTTGAGTTTTTTATCAGCACAAAGGCACTTCGTCCACAGATGGGATTCCTCCATTGAAGGCCAACACCCCGTAGTCGATCATATCTTGAACCTTTTCCTGGAAGACTTTGCACTCTTCAATCGGATGTCCTAGTACTCCATCATGAAACTCACAACTGGTATTTGGATTGAACCAACGAGGGAGAGACCTCATGGCTCTGTTCTTTCTGGGTGTCATTATTGAATTCCTGGCGAAACAAGTCCATAGTTGGCTGTAAATTATTGGGATTGGGTCAAATCGATGGGTTTCTCCTTCAAGACTATTTGGAGATCTCCGTTGATTCTGACGTCGCTGACGAGTAGAAGTAGAATTTGGCTGACACTGAGAAATGACCAGATCTTTGATTAAACAAATCAGTTGTCCCTTGCCAACTTTCAAGCTGTGAATCTCTTCTTGGAGTTCATTGTTCTCCTGCACAAGGTTGTCTACTAGAGTCTTCATTGTAGTCGAGAATATTCCCATACGGTTTCTCAAAGTAGCGACTTCATCTCTAAGCTCTCTATTTTCCTGCTCAAGTTGGTCCATCTTTCTCTGGTGACTGGTCGAGTACAGTTGACTGACGGAGAATAAGACATGTGTGAGTCGGATTGTTAGGAGATGATATACAATGCAAATGCGAATGCAAATGATAATGCGAATGAATGCAATGTTCAGAATGTTCAGGATCACAAACATAAACAGTTCCAGAATTGGATATGAAAGCAAGGTGTTGGATCCAAGGTACAAGTAATTTGGAACCTCCTAACTGGTAGGCCCTAAGAGGAAATTTCTAAATTCTTTTACCCATAAATCCCACTCACAAGGTAACTTCTACAGTGATGGTATAAGGATACTCACGGTCACAGACGTTTATCGCACTAACGCCCCACCGTAGGCTAGCTGCATTGTGACGATAATGACGATAAGGTCTACCTTGAGTGGAGTTCTCATGCTAGGCCAACAAAAGGGGCGAGCCCTTGGAGCCTAACATTACACAACTACCAAAATTGAAACAGGTTCTAGGGGGTCCCAGAATCACAACCCTTTCATGAATCAGGTCACGCGACAGGCTAGCTGTGTTGTGACAAGATCTACGAAAAGTCTAACTATCTGGGGGAGCTTTCATGCTAGGCGTGCAAGGAGCGAGTCCTTGGAGACTAACACTAATAACATCCAATTCTAACTTAGGTGTTCCCTCTTCTTTTTCAAAACTCAAGTATAAAGCTTTACCTATGATGTCCCGAAGATCCAACAGGCGAATATAATAATGAGCAATATAATGAAGAAGAAAGCAATAGATAAACATATAAAATATCACTAGTAAATAAGGAAGACAATCAAATAAGTCAGCAAACAAATTCAAACTATCCTAAGCTAGGCTCGACTCTCTTATGCATCAAGCAGCTTCCCCAGCAGAGTCGCCAGCTGTCGTACCTCGAAAAATACGATCCTAACACAAACAACAGAGTCGCCACCTAATTCTATTTATTCTAACTAAAGAAAAGGGAGATATAGACACAACCTAAATAAAGGATAAGAATGGTCAACGAAACCACTAATCTAAGTTCGGGAGTCAGTTACGCAAAGGGAAGGTGTTAGGCACCCCTCACGTCCATTGTACTCAACGGGAACCTCTTAGTCTAGTTTGCGCTTTAATGTTAACTTGTATTATTGTCTTCTTTTACTGATTAAAGATTGCTTATTAAAGGGAAAAGAAAATTATTATTTATTACGGAGAAAGGTTAAGTTTTTTATTATTGTGCTCGCGAAGGATAAAAATCCCCGTGCCTACGTATTCCCTTGTGCAATGGGAAAGTCAGAGCTTCGTAGTTCGTGCAACTACGATTGGTATTTTTATTGAACGATTGTTTGAAGATGTTTTCTAATCTGCTAAGCGTTGGCTTATCTGCTCGCGATGAGAGGCTGAAGCGCTAGCTTGTTCGCGAGATAGAAAGATTTAAACAATGTTCGTTTTTAGAAAAGATGTTTGATCTTTGTTAAAGGTGTTTTAAAACGAGAAGGTGAATGAACCACAACGCGTGGGGCTAGCCCAAGAGTGATTGCATTCAAGAACGTGCGGAGTGCTAGACTCCGAAGTTCAGTTACTCGCTAATTAGTTATGGAAAATATTTGGATCGGTTGGTAAGTTTTAAATTGTATTTGAAAAAGAAAGAGACAAGTCGTCATCTTTAAGGGAGGTATATCGCCTATTCCACTACAAACATTTGAGGAATGAGAAATCGAAAGAAGCTTTAAACTTGGATACGAGGATCGACAAGAAATGCCACATTCTTTCTTTGAGAAATAAAATCGGAAGAAGCTTTAAACTTGGATATGAGTATCGACAAGCAATGCCACATTCTTCCTTTGAGAATAATTGTTTGTAAGATTTGATTTGTGTTTGTCGGGATAGGAGGAATATCTTCCTATGGAGATGAATCATGTCTGATCTTTTAAGGTTGTTGAACTATTTTGAATATGAAAGAGTGAATGAATTACAAATCGGGGCTGGCCTAGGAACGATTCATTCTAGAACATGCGGAATGCTAGACTCCGGAGCTCTATTCTTTCGTATTTGAATTTATGAAATGATTGAGATATTTGGATATACGAACAGTGATTGAACCACGTCACGTGGGGCTAGCCCAGGAACGATCCAATCCAGATGTGCAGAGTGCTAGACTCCGGAGCTCTGTTTTCGTAAGTTAATTATAAAATAAGTTGGATGTATTTTTTAAACGTTTTGAATTAACGTGTTTTAATAACAAAGGCGCGAACGAAACACTACGCATGGAGCTAGCCCAGGTGTGATTCGTTCTTAGAACGTGCGGAGTGCTAGTCTCCGGAGCTCTGTTCTTTGTTAAGTTAATTAAGATATGTAGAAGTCGTGCAGACGGCAATCACGTAAGTGACCGACTTACGTGTGTGAAATGTAAGTGCGATGCATATTGATTTTGATTAAGTCGAGTGTTTTAAATACGAAAGGGCGAATGAATCCAGAACGCGTGGGGCTAGCCCATGAGTGATTCACTCAAGAACGTGCGGAGTGCTAGACTCCGGAGTTCAGTTCTTTCGCAAATTAATTAGTTTGAAAATCACATTTTTGTTATAAGAGATTTATGATCTAAAATCAGTAGTGAGGTACGAGTAATTAGACAAACGCAAATGTGGCATCAAGACCACAGTGAGGCGTAAGAGGGATAACATCGAGTTTTAATGATACCTAACGGAATAGGTCCTTTGCCTCTTTGTTACGTGCCAAAAGAGACTCGTTACTTTGTCAGAAATACCAGACTCCAAGCGTGCCTCAAGATTATCACCCGGACAGAACATCCATCAAGATCAGTCACCAAGCCCAATAAATAATACTTCACAACACCATGCTACATCCTCCAACATCAGAGATAAACAAATCTACAAAATATCAAGCTACAAGAAAAAACCAAGGTCAAATACAATCCTATCAAACCAAATTAGTCGAAACTAAGGTCAAGGCTATACTAATTATCAAAATTGAATCCACATTATAATAAGTTCTAAATTTAAGTCCATAACAAGTATTAATAATTTTATTAACAATTAACTAAACAAAAGAAGATGATTATAAAATTAATATCAAAAGAAATATATAAAAATATAAAAAAAAAGGGGTGAGTTTCATGAATGAGAGGTGATAGTTAATAAAATCACATGGGCTAAGTTAGCCCAGCTAAAAAAACACAAAAAGAAAAGAAATTTATATAAAAAACAGATAAACAAAAATAAATAAATAAAGTTGAAATGAAAAAAGACATAAATAAAGAAAAACGTAAAATAAAATAACAGTGAAGGGTTTGCAGTTTGAAAGCAAATTGAGCCTCCTCAAACGAAAGCAATTCGCCGGCACAGTTCAATACTCGAAGCAAATCAGGCCAAACATTCATCAATCACCGGCAGCCGGACTTCTCTGTCTCTTCACGGTAGGCCAAACACCTGTTCACCGTGAGTCTCAGGTTCCATTTCGATTCGCCATTTTCGGTCTCGCACCTCCGACATATCTGCTTCCGCCAACGTTTTTCCAGATCGCGGTGGCTTCGGTGCGGTGGCGTCTTAGATCGGTGGTTCGAAGCGGAAGGTGGTGTGCGGTTTCCGCGGTGAAGGTTTGGGGTTCTGTGGCGTGCTTTGTGTTGGAGTTTACGGTTCGCAAGTGATTTGAAGGTTTTGCGAAGTTGGTTCGAAAATGGTAAAAAAGGGAAAAGATGAAGGTTTGTAGTTGTTGGTGATGTTTTGAGGTTGCGGGTTGTGGGTTTTTCAGTGGTGTTCGGAAGGGTGGTTTAAGTTTGTTGTTCTTTTTTATGAGTTTTCTTTGGTGGAGATTTGTTATTGTTGTTTTGCAGATTCCGATGAAAGGTGGTGAGGATTGAAGGAATTAGATGAGTTTTGTTGATACGTTTTGGTGGATGGAAGGGGATAATGAAGGTTTATGCAGGTTGTTGTTTCGTGTTTTCAGATTTTGAAACGGTGTTGAAGATGAAGGAGGAGTTTTGATGGGGAGGGTTTTGAAGATGAATGTCTGGTATGAAGAGTCGGTTTTTTTTTGTGAGTTTTTCTGGCTTTTGTTTTCTGTTGTCTTGGAGGTTCAATCTTCTTTTTCTTTTGAAGAAGGGAGGTAACCCTTTGCTCTTGAAAACCGGGTTGTTCTCCCCGTGACTTGATGAAGGTTGAGGTGTGATGTAGGCTCTCTGTATGTGTTTGTCGTGTTGTCCTTGGTTCCAGGAGGGTCCCCCCCTTTTATCTTAACAAATATAATTTTTTCAAAAGCCACAACTTCTTTTTCTTGTGCAGAAAACCTTTAACACCAATTAGTGTATGTCTTTCTCTCTTCTTGATTTCTTTCCAAAGAAAACAATGGTCAAAAAAGCTATTTTATGTGCAGGTTTTGATAGGTGCCAATTTTGTGTAAAAGCTCATGGAGTATACAGGCTGTATATAGGTTAGGCATGTTGCAGATCCTATAAGAAATGTGCAGAATTTTGGAGTGTAGGGTGGTGTGTGGGATATGGTTTGACAGCATTGTCACAATTCAAGGACAACAAATTAAATAATTAAAAAAAAACAAAATTATAAATTAACAAACATAAAAACTAATTTATTTAAATTAATTAAGACAATTCAGATTAAAATAAATTAATAAACCCAATTTTCTAAAAATAAAAAAAGCTAAATAAATTAAGATTAAGACCACAGTCAACAATAAAATAAACTAACAATCTAAGAAATGGATTAAATGTGAAGAACACACTAAATAAACAAAATTTAGACTAGGGTAATTCCTAAAAATTTAGATTAAAATATTTACTAAGTAAAATAAACTTAAATTAGTATATATAAACAAAAAATAATTCGCTATATAATATGAAAAAGATTTAAACCTTTTAAAACAAAAGTTCTAAAATTTAAGGATTAAAAGACATTGAATAGTAACATTGACTGAATACGCACGATTAATAGTTAATGGGATGTAAAAATGCAAAATGATTGATTTCAGAATATCGACGAAAAATGCGTCAAAAATGAACAAAAATGAAAATTTCTGGTCAAAATTTAGGGTATGACACTTATGAATCTAGGTATGACCCATTTTTGCTCTATATTTAACCCTACTTCTGTCAGATTAACTTATGAGTTTCTCCGTTTTGTTCGCTATATCCATGACCCTTTGCGTACCACCAGAACATTGCATTTTAGGATGTTCAATGTAGACTATGCTAAAACCCAAGAGCTCTTAGGTAGATATTTTGGTTTTCGTTCCGTGAGAAATATGCAATAGAGGCCCCCTAGATAGTAAGTGGGAAACCAGAGCCTTTGAGTTCTGGCGCCAACTCACTAACACCACCACTACCACATGGGAAGGCCTAAAATCCACCTACATTCATAACCCCGCCATCTGTTACCTTCACCGCATCTTATCCTCTACCATTTTTAGACGTGAGAACACATACAATGTGAACTAAAAAGACTTATTCCTTGTTTACTATGCTCTCCACCGAACCAAAGTGAATACCACCCCGTTTCTCTTAGCCCACCTTGTAGTTGTCTCTAATAGAGCCGGAGATCCCATATGTATAGGAGGTATAGTTATTACCATAACTTACTCTTTGGATTTAGGGTCTAATTTAGAAAATCAGCGCGTTATATTTTGTCTCCCTGCCGACCTAGAGTTTTGCCTCAATATGCGGCTCGTCAAGAAACTGCCCAGTGGCAAATATCATGTTATGGTTCGAACAAATGAAGTATGTGGTTTTACACTGCCTAATTGAGACCGTATCAATGTGAATAATAACACAAATTGGTTGTTTGACTTAGCCGCACCTAATTTAGAAGAGGAGAGATCCGACAGAGAGTACCAACAGGTTATGGCACAAGCTAGACAAACTTGTGCCCGTCGTCACGCTACTGACGCACTTGGGTCTAGTACCCAAGCACATACCACACCTTCTTCTGATGATTTTGCAGGTATGTGTGCTTCGTTTGACAAGATCTTATTAGAGCTCAGGCAACAGAAAGAGAGGGAGAACGAGCGTGATGAGGTAATGCATGAGATGCAGAGGAGACAATACGAGTTCATGGATATGACTCAGCTTGACTTGAGAGATGTTGTCTCTAAGATGACGGGATTGCGTCATGAGGTACACCGTATTGCATAATGTATTCAACATGTTCTGTAAGACAACCTGGCTATCGGGCAAGACTGTCACCCTCGAGGAAGTCGTGCCCGACACCGTTGATTCTCCACCAGTTTCCATCGCTCCTTCTTTCACCTTATGCCAAGATATTGCAAAAAATGTCTAAGTTTAAGTGTGGAGGAGGAGTCATTTATTTCTTTCGTTTATTTTATTATTATTTCCTACTTTCTAGTTTCTAGTTTTTTTATCGAGTCATATGCGCGTTTGAGTAATCTATTACTTTACATTTTGCAGTGTCTATTTGCTCCCTTTTATTTTGAGCCCAATTTAAAAAAAAATTGTTTTGATTCAAATAGCATGACATATTAAGTATAATTTATTTTTCCTTTGTTTAGGCATTGTATACTGACTTGGGAAAGTTGTGCTAATATCGATACCGTTTTTACACCTTAGAGCTCCTAATTATGAGATATCGATTTAGATACACATTATGATGAGACCTTGTTCTTAGTTCTTTAGAAGTAGCCTCTTGAATAGTTTGTAATAGTAGTCAACATCATCCATATGCAAACTAAGTTGCGAGCCGGTGCAAATAAGTGTTGATCTCAAAAATTATGTTTATGGTTTTTATAGAAAATGTGATTTAAAGACCCTTTCTCACTAAGTTAGGTGGTCTTCACCCGACCATTTAACACAAAGGATCGGAATCTTAAAATTTTCAAGCAAAAAGAAAAAGAAAAAGCAAAAGGAAAAATAAAAGCAAAATTTATGAATGAGATCAAAACACTAACATGTTCGATTACCATGTAAGCAAAAAGGATAACGGGCTTAATGTGATTGCGCTAGAATGAAAGAGAGGTGAATAAGAACGAAGCCTGTTAGGTAAAGTTATAATGTCATGATTTGAACTGGTATTACATGGGAGGGAACTTTTCGTCTGTTTTTGTGGAATCATGTCATTACGGTACCCTTGTTTTCACTATTTAGTATCTATCGGTTTAGTATTAGCCTAACAACCTTGTGCTTTTATCGTTTTCGTCGTTCCTAAGAGTTAAACGTTATGCTTATTATTTTTATTCGTTGGGAGTTTTCTTAAGGACAAGCAAAAGTCTTAGTGTGGGGGAATTTGATGACTCGATTATGTATCATTTATTTCGATTCCATTTACACATTTTTAGTACCATTTTAATCGAGTCTTAATCATTTTCATTGCTATTTGCTTATGTTTCTTTTCCTTTTGTCTTGACAGGTGTATTATCAACTGATCATTTTGCCCCAGCCAACTGAATGTAATTTTCCATTTTTCCTTTCTATAGGAATTGCGATCACCATTTCCTAAAAAAGGAGGGAATTCTAGATTTTAAAAGAATGTCGATCACCATATACCTAATGGCGATCGCCATTATGCGCGGGAGCATTTTTCATCAGTTTTTAGCAGTTTTTCACTTGTCTGAGTTTGAATTTCGAATTATAACCGCCTGGAGCCAAAATGTTCTATAAATAGAGGCCCCTGGAGATCATTTTCAGTGTCCTAATACTTCGCGGAAGCACTGCCGAATTTATTCCAGCCTTGTAACCATATATTCATTTTCCCAAAGTAACAATTGCTTACCCTTAATGATTGTTACATCTTTGTATCTGTTTCTTTTTGTTCTCATAGATGTACTTGGATAAAGCAATAAAATAATAGAAGTTTATTTTCAATTTAAATTCCTCGCACTTATCAGGTTATTTATATTTAGCATATTTATTTTATATGTTTTGCCATCATAACTTGTTTTCTATAAAAAAAACTTAAATCAGTATTTTATTAAAATCAATCGCAATGTATGTTTTGTTCTCCAACTTTGATAACATGTTAGGTTTAAAAATCAATATGATAGGCTATATTTGCATGAGCCCATAGATTGAGGACCATCGTCTCGACGACACTCTGTAGGAACCATACATGTTAATCTTGTATGTTCATCATTTTGGTTGTAGTGTCTAAGGTTAACTTAGGCAGCTTAGTCGTGAGAGTGAGAGGCTTCTTAGAAGCGCTTAGTCATGAGAGTGATAAATGCATTAAGGTGTGTCCAACAGAGCGAGAGTTTGAGGTAATCACCGGATAGTAGACACTGAGCACTGGACCTAAACACAACGAGGGCGCTTTAGGCTTCATTTAGGTTTTATTGGTTTTCAAATAACGTCTTATAATTACTGAGTGAGTGAGATCAAAATCTTGGGGTTATTAGGTGTGGCTCTGTCGATAGCGCGAGTGTGTGAGACCAAGTCTTTAGACCAATATTGCCTACAAAATCGTTTTGAGATCCTTGTTAACGCCCGGAACTTACGGAGTCCCTTTAGAGCATGAAAATCTTTCTTTGGTCTCGTTTTATTACTATTCCAAATTTACGTTAAAATTAAGATCATTTTCAGCCCAATTCAAGTCTTAGCTTTATACCATAATATTGATCACTCTAGGTTGATTATTAGTCTTTGTGGGTTTGACAATCTTTTAAAACTATGCAATATATTGTATACTTGCAGTATCAATCCGACCAATACGCAGAGTCGCGATCATCAGTCAATAGCCTTATTGATTCATCATGTAGCTTAAATCCCATATAGCCAATACATGCAATCTTGTATGCTTTGTTATTTCCCAATAACATTGATCCATCATCTTGATCACATAATTCCCCAAACACATCCTTGTTTGGAGTCATGTGCCAAGTATAACCTGAGTCCCTAATACACTCCTTTTCTAGATTCGTTGCTTGAAACCATCAGGACATCAGGTGATTCATAATCATCTTGTACACCAGTTTCATTATAATTATCCTTTCCAGCATAGTTACTCAAACATTCAGGACACACCTTACATGCGTGACCCTCCTTTTTACAATGATAACACCTAATTGTTGGCACAATACCACCATAAATATTATGAAGAACTTTACTCTTCTTCTTTTTAACCCTACAATCTTTCTTTGTGAATTTTCTTTTTATGGACAATCCTTCACCAATAGACGATGGTTTATGCTCCTTTTGTTCGTTCAAATCCTTAGAGTATACGACTAATTGGACTTCTTCATAGGTAAACTCTCTTTCATACAAGAAAGTTTATTTGAAATTAGCATAAGATCTTGGTAAACCACGCAACAACACAAATACTTAATCTTCATCATCAATCTTGCCTTTTATTTTCAAGATCAAGAATCAACTTGTTGAACATATCCAACTGCTCCGCCAAGACTTTGTCTTCACTTATCTTGAATGAGTACAAAGCTTTCTTCATGTATAGAATATTGACCAAATATTTGGTCATATACAAACCCTCGAGTTTGCTTCACGCATTTGTTGTAGTTTTCTCCTATGAAACCTTATAACCTTATCACCAAGGCTTAGTATGATTGCATTATAGGCTTTCTTGATCACCGTCAACTTATCCTACTCTGTTAGGGAAATATCCATATTCTCTGATCCTTTCAATGTTTCTAATAAACCATGTTGAACCAGTAGGGCTTACATATTCAAGCGCCACAAACTGAAATCATTCACAGCGGTGAATTTCTCAATACCATGCTTTGTTGACGACATCTTCTCCTCCACGCTCACCACAACATTTTGTTGCAAAATGATGTCCAAGAAAATAGAGTATGATCAATTTCTTAACTAACAAGAAAACCACAATGTAAAGGAAAATAGAGAACAATAAGAGAAAGAAAATTCAAAGTGGTTTAAAAGTTTATTCCTGATTCAATTACACATTAATGTTTATAATTGAAAATTAATCACACCATTTTCTCCATCTGATTAGGATTATCAAGGGTTGATTGAAAAATAATTACTAGTATGTTATTTATAGGAAAACTAAACTCTAACTTTAAACTAACATACTAACAATTGGCCAAACAGACTGACCCGATTCGACATGCTAACTTAAACAACAAGTTAAAAAATTTCGACAACTACACTAACTTTTCGACTTCGACAGAGTTTGCTACAACACTAACAACTCTCTCTCTCTCTCTCTCTCTATATATATATATATATATATATATATATATATATATATATATATATATATATATATATATGTATATATATATTTAAAAAAAGTCTCAATGATGACACCATATATAATATTTTAATTTATAGGCTTGAAAGTCTCGAGGATGACACCATATATTATAATTTGATATATAACGTTCGTCAATTATCACATTTTATATATGCCATTTCAAACCATTTTGGCCTTTTTTCTACCAATTTTTGGCTAACAAATATATATATATATATACCAAATCAAACCAATTTTGCCTTAAATGTATCAAAATATATACAAATTTATGTACACATTTACAAGTCATTACATATACTACAAATGTACAATATAATTACACAAATTTATGAACAAACATTGAGCTCTATCATGAATTGACACCACTCCTCTTTGATTTCGTCCACTTGATCCTTTGTATAAAATGCACACTTGAATTCATCAAAGTACTACATAAGAATATAACATATTTTGAATTAATTTCAACTATTTAATTATATGAGATATGTGTAAATATAAAAATAACTCATAAGTTAGAAATACATACATCGGTGGGAATCTCTAATCGGCCCAAACCAAGAGTATCTCGCATAAACCTCAACATGAAATACCCGCAATCTATTTGATTACGTTGTCTAGGACACTACATATGAAAAAAAATATGGATTATAAATCCTAAGTTTTATCAAGTGTCATGACTAATATAATAAAAAATGTGGTAATTAAAAATATACTGCCACTTTAATCCATGTAATGGAGTTGGCGCCCCTCCTTGAGGTTTGGATATCTCGTTGGGCCCGAAAAGCTTGTAGGACACTAATAAAATAAAAATGAAGCAATTAGAACAATTCACATAAACTAAGAAAATTTTTGAACATTCTCACTTACGTGTCAATTAGGACCTTCATATCCGGGTATGTTGTCCAATCATTTCCTAACGAGTCAAGATAATACACAATTTCTTGGATAGGATTGATTGCGAGCAACAACCAATGTCCACTGTAATGATTAGGCAAATGTTAGATGGTAACTTGGAAAATAATTATAATAGATGAATTTAGAATGAAATTCTAACCCGGTATTAAACGGTATAAAAAACAACTTCTCCGCATCTTTATTGTCCATGAGGATCCTAAGAACATACTCTGTCACGGTATCCGGTCTACTTAAGATTAAACCTAAGTTGACGGTCGCGGGTGCTAAGAATCCGAATGACACGTCCAAACCATTGGGGCGCATCAATTTGTCATACAAAAACCTAATATAAAAACATCATTAACATTACACACCTCTTGTGAAACATAAAGTAAACCGGATTAACATTATGTAAACATCATTAACATAAGTTGTTTAATTAATAAAACAAAGTAGACCAGATTTACCTAACATATGTATTGACAACGGTGACGCCGATTTCTTCACGACCAAAAACTTGCATGAAGTCCTCATTACCAATCATTTGGTCGTAATCAAAGCCGAAAATCCCTACCTCCATATGTATAGTCCGAAAACCTCCGGTCGGTATATCGGTCATCTCTAGAAATGTCCTGAGGCACGACCTATACTTGGTGGTAGGTTTTTTCCTACCTACGGTCTTCTTAGCACCAGCACTTTTTACCCGTGCGGAGGCGTTGCTAACCTCCTTTTTTTGTTGTGCGGAGGCATTGCTAACCTCATTTTCTTGAAGCTACATGTCATATAAATAGTTAGATCAAATTAAGAATGTAACAACTTCCATGAATATATGTCATATAATTGTATATTACCTCTTTTCTTGAAACCGTGGACTCGGTATGCCGTGGAATCGCATTATCTTTTGATTTGGATTTTGTGGGAGTCTATTTAACATAACCAAGGAAAATATGTACGTAAAATTTTAAGCATAAATTTTAAACTTTGAATATACACATTAAAGTTAACATAAGTTTTAAGCATACCTCATATCCTACGCATATGAGGTTTGTCGGCCATGCAACAAACGAACCTACTGCTTCGTGCACCGTTGTTGCATCCGAATCATCGCTAGGATATGGTAATGCTGCATTCGGCTCAACTGCAATATCAACTGATACCTTCAAACATCCAGCAGGGAGCTCTCTAGTGTGGAGTAATACTCCGCTAACGTTATGCACTTTTCCCTTGCCAACCATCCGATAGTATGGTGACGACAAATACAGCTGACAATGGGAAATGCCCTAAAACCAATAATAACAAGAAATCGTTAATGTGTATATATGTCAAATACATAATTTAAGCAAATAGTTCAATTTAAGACAATTATATGTAATTACCTCTGGAATGTTCGGCTGAAAGGTATAGTTGATACTGTCTTTGTCTGAAGCATCTATGTATACTGTTGAGGCGCTAGCCTCTCTTTCTCTCCTCAATGCATCAAGCTCAGCTTGCATGGCTTCCAATCTTGCATGAAGCTCCCGATTACTAGGAGCCTTTCCTTTTTTAATACTCAGGGAGGTCGGAGTGACTCCAAATCCCTTACCCCTCACCCGACCAGAATACTCAGGGACATCTAATGCCCGACTAAGTATGCTCCTAGTATCATCGGGAGATAAAGACTGAGATAGCTCCTCCTGAAAAATCAGATGAATACCGTATACTTGTCAAATATTTGTGTATAAAAATGTTATTCAATTAATGAAAAAATGTTATACTTACACATTTCTGGTATAATTGTAAAACTTCTTCTTGAGGAACTCCAGATTTGCCCACACGGGCTTCCTTCCACAAAACATGTGCAGGAAGAGATGATTCTGAACTTTCCTCCTTCTGCAGCTACACATTAAGTCATACAATTTGATCAGATAAAACTAATATATGATGAACAAATTTGTTATCGCAATTTATAAATACTTACCATGGATTGTTCTAAGCGTCCATATCCGACACGTCCTTTTCGGTACGGATATGCGGGACTTGATGCTCTTTCCCGATTTGTGGCACTTATTCTTTGAAAAACCGGGTCTTGTCTTTTGGATTTGAAAGCTTCCCATTCTTCAGCTGATATCAAACTTTCATATTTTTTAGGAAGCTCCGCATCCACATAATTACCATCCGCATCCCTAAGGAACTTGGATGATAAAAATGTTCGAAACCCTCTTAGAAGCTTTCCGGCCAATTTCATACAAAAACCTCTTCTTTCTTCTTCGATGTTAAAACATCGCTAAGAAAAACATACAGATTGATAGTTAGTATCGGTAATTGAAAAAACATAATTGATACCGTATAATTAAGGGCCAAATGATTGTACCTTTATCTCACTCCAAATTTTTTCTTTGGACTCATTCTTGTTTCTCCAATCATCACATGTAATGGGAATTTCATTCCTTACTAGTGCACCGATAAAACTAGTTAAGGTATGCCCATTAGGTTCTATAAGCTGTCCCTGGTTGCTCCAATAGACATCTAGTATGATGCCTCGAGATCTTCCTTGGACCACCCTTCTCATTACTGTGATACCTCTTCAAATTTCTTCTTCCGCGAATACTTTTTTACTAACTTCCTCATGTTGGTCATCAGCCATGTCTAACTTGTAATAAACCAAGGAAACCATCAAATATCAAATATAACTTATAATCAAAGCAATTGAAAACAAAAAAATAAAGAAATCATGCATTATCAAATATAACTTATAATCAAAGCAATTGAAAACAAAAATATAACGAAATCATGCATTATCAGATATAACTTATAATCAAAGCAATTGAAAACAAAAAAATAAAGAAATCATGCATTATCAGATATAACTTATAATCAAAGCAATTGAAAACAAAAATATAATGAAATCATGCATTATCAGATATAACTTATAATCAAAGCAATTGAAAAAAAATAAAATAAACAAACCATGCATAATTTACCTAAGTCACTAACATCTCTTTCTTTTCTTTGTTGGAATATTAATCACTTGTTTCTTAGCAATGCGTACGGATGAATTGATCCAAATTCCCTCATTATGATCGTTTCTTATATATGACTCATCCGGTATAAGATCCTCAACTTCATCATTTCTATTCAACTCATTTCGTCTAATGCATAACTGATTCTCAACATCAATATCGCATTGATCGACACCGCTATCATCAGTCACTTTGTTAGAGAAAAGCACTATAGACCATTTTGTACTCTTCGGGTCATTCACATAGAACACTTGTTTAGCTTGAGATGCTAGAATAAAAGGTTCATCTTTGTACCCCACCCTAGTAAGATCAACTTGCAAAAATTCAGACTTATCCATTCGTATGCCACTACTATTCACCCACTTGCAACCAAAGATGAGAATCTGAAACTTCTCGTAATCAAACACCCAAATGTGCTCAATAACTCCAAAATATGACAAATTTGCATATTTGGGGTTTAAGTCCTTCATACTTGATATATGCATTGCTTCAGCTAGCACGGTGACACCACTATTTTGCATAGTACTCTTATCATCTTGTTCTTTGGTATAAAATGTGTATCGATTAGGAAGAACATTATCATCCGGTAGCATTTCTCTCATAAGGGCCAACAACTCTGTGAAACTTTTATCCGACCATCCATTGCCCGCCTTTAAGTTGTACAACTTTAATACCACAGAAAGTCTTGAGAATTTAGTGCAACCTTTGTACAACGGTTTCTCTGCATCGCTTACCATCCTCTCAAACATTTCAGGACAATCATGAAGATCTTCTTCCAGTGCTTTTACAATCTCTTCAACTCGATCACAATCGTATGTTTCCGTGTCTTTGTCGTATGAAGCATAGGTCGTATTACTTTTTCCACTCGATTCAACATTCTCGTTAATTTTCTCACCATGAAATATCCAACACTGATAACTTTGATCAATTCCATGCCTCAGCAAATGCGATTTCAATCCATGTGCGTCAACCTTACCAATATAACAACAACGCAAGCAAGGACAATGCATTCGTCTGGGGTTTTCAGCGTGTTGAACAGCATACTTAACGAATTCCGCAACCCCACTCTCGTACTCTTTGGTCATTCGATCGGCACAGATCCATGTTTTATCCATGGTTTTCCTACTTATTAAAGTAAACAATCAATCCAGACGAAAATACATAACTAAGGTAGTATCTTTGAATATCCTAACAATTTTAAAGTTCAATTCATTTTAAACTTCAAAAACCTATACATAACCAATGTTAATATAAACTTCAATAACGTATCCGATACGCCAATATACCAACTTTAATTACCTCATCACTTTCATTTTTTATATTACAAGCATCAAACTTTTTCTATTACAATATACCTATAACTATACCTATAACTATATTAGAGTTCGTTCTCTATGCTAGTGATATGTTAACTATTAATCAACCTGTCAATTTCACATCTATTTCTATTTTACATAAACCATAATTGAATCTTGATTTCAAAATACTGATATTTCCTTTTTCTATCACGCTATTCTATCATAAGCTATTTCCTTTTTCTATTCATAAGCTATTCTATCATGCTATTCTATCATAAGCTATTCTATCATAAGTTATAAGCTATTTCCTTTTTCTATCATGCTATTCTATCATAAGCTATCATAAGCTATTCTATGCTACTGATATTTCCTTTTTTCTATTTTACATAAGCTATTCTATCATGCTTATCACTTAATTTCCTTTTTCTTGATGAAGTTATTTACAAATACTGATATTTCCCTAAATAACAGAGCATGAAAAATCAGAACTGAAACCGAAGAAATGAAAAAATGAAGAACATACCGCAATGAACGATTCTTCAAACACTTTCAGAAATGAAAGATTCTTCAAACACTTGCAATGCCTGAAACCAAATGAATGAAAATGTTAAGAAATGACGAACAAAACGCAGTAGAAATGACGAACTGAATCAGAAATGAAAAAATGCAGAAATGAAGAACATACCGCAGTAGAAATGACGAACTGAAACCGATTCTTCAAACACTTTCAATGACTGAAACCGAATGATTACAATGTATTCTAGTTCGCTGTTAGGGTTCGCTGGAGGGGTTTGTTCGCAGGAGGGAAAACAAAAAGAACTGAGAACGAAAATAGAAGTCTGAAATTTAATTTTAATTAGACCTTAGACAACGCTTTTGTGGAAAGCGCTTTCTAAGATATGCCTTAGACAACGCTTTCCAAAAGCGCTTTCTAAACCCCCCCCCCCCTTAGACAGCGCTTTCGGTTTTAAATTTTTTTTTAATTGAAAGACTTTAAACAGCGCTTTCTCTAAAGCGCTGACTAAGGTCTATATTTAAAAGCGCTTTCAGAAAGCGCTGTCTAAGGTGGGGTCTTAGACAGCGCTTTTAGAAAGCGCTGTCTATGACCCCCCCTTAGACAGCGCTTTCATTATTTTTTTAGAACATTTTCCGTGTTTTATTTTTATTTTAACCTTAGACAGCGCTTTCTTTTAAAAGCGCTGTCTAAGATGCGCTGTTAAAAAACCTTTTTGGCGTAGTGATACTAACAATTGGCCAAACAGACTGACCCAATTCGACATGCTAACTTAAACAACAAGTTAAAAAATTTCGACAACTACACTAACTTTTCGACTTCGACAGAGTTTGCTACAACACTAACAACTCTCTCTCTCTCTCTCTCTATATATATATATATATATATATATATATATATATATATATATATATATATATATATATATATATATATATATATATATATATTCAAAAAAAGTCTCAATGATGACACCATATATAATATTTTAATTTATAGGCTTGAAAGTCTCGAGGATGACACCATATATTATAATTTGATATATAACGTTCGTCAAAGATTAATTAAAGGCAAAATAATATTTTTAGTCTTTTAAGTTATTTTAAAATATCAAGTTAGTCTTTTAAGTTTTTTTTAACGATCAGGTCTTTTAATTGTGTATTTTGGTCTTTTAAAGTATCCTCCGTTACAATAAATTGCAAATTCATATAACCATTTGAACTGATTTTTCGCGCTGATCACGACTATGTTATTAGTTTTGTGTTTGATTGTGTATTTTGGTCAAATCGACGATTTTTCATTAAGTATTTTGTCATTTTTAACTAATTCTCATGAACCATAACTTGTTTGGTAAATTTGATTGCATATTCGTGATCAATACGAAAAATCAGTTCAAATGGTATATGAATTTGTAATAGAAATTAAAAAAAAAAAAAAACCAAATCGTTACAAAACAAGCTTAAGTGACTAACTTGTTAATTTAAAATAACTTAAAGGATCTGACCGTTACAAAAAAATTTAAAGGACTAACTTGATACTTTAAAATAATTTAAAGGACCTGCAAATTAATTTTGCCTTAATTAAAACATTTTAGATATTTTACGTGAATTAAGAAATATAAGCATTATTATACGGGAAAGAGAAATTGTGTAAGACTTTATAATATTATCCTTCATTTATTATTGATAGAGTATAAATGATAGAGTATATTGGAAAAATGTCATTAATATTGTATTATAATGGTAAAATAACTTATAATTTAGGATAAAGGACCGTACAATTAGTGGACTACATACATTTTATATATGAATATTTTGTTTATATTTATATATGTTATTGTTGATTTTGATTTCGTTTTTTGTTTGTTTGTTTTTTTCTCCTTAATAGTATTTTTTGTCAAAGTCGCTTTGTCTTGGTTGCAAATGCAAATTTTGTTATGAAGATAGAGAAATATATTCTGTGAAGCTGTAGCTGTATGGAAGTAGTGACACACCAGTATGAACAGTTAATATTTGGAATTTGATAGGCTTCATTAACTGAAAGCAAAACCATTATTATCTATAAAGTGGAGAAGCAGGTAGAACGTAGACTCAGTGTTTAGAGAATGGGTCGAGTCGAGAGAGGTATTGATGCATTATGGGTTTACGTTGTTTTCTTATACTAGATTACGATGACATCTCATTCCATTTACTTGAAAAAGAAATTTCTCTTTCCGACAATTCCACCTACATAGGGAAACCACTTTTGGAAAGGTATAGATTCTATCTAAGTGCATGTACTTGTCTACTTCTCTTAGATCATATTTGTTTTGATTTATGATTAATTAGACATAGAGTATTTTACTTGAGTATTGGCACCATGTTAAAATGCCAAATTATAGAATCTAAAATCAAAGGGAATCTTATTCATTTGGTAAGACTCGTTGTTGGTTCAAACACCAAGAGGGAACCAATATGTGTTAACTTTGTTTTAAACGTGAAAACAAAGAGCCACAACATTAAACTAGCCTCGTGGACCATAAACTTTAAACAATAAAAAAAAAATTTATATATATATATATATATATATATATATATATATATATATATATATATATATATATATATATATATATATATATATATATATATATATATATATATATATTGGCGGAGCCAGGAAAGTTATAAAACCTGGGTAAAAATTTATAGACCGCAAATTCATATTGTATATAATATATAATAATTATCAATCAAAACAAAAGAGATTTGTCATTTTGTCAACAAAAATATAGTTTAAAATAAAAGAGATAAACATGACCTTACAATAGCAAGTTAAGTAAAATTATGAGGCAAATGTCATTTCCGAGATTTCTTTGCGGTGAATGTTCGAATAATATTAATATCATCAAGTGACTTGAATATCTCTCGCTCAGTGTAACATACCATTAAGTCATTGAACCACACATCGTTGATCTTATTGCACAATTTAGACTTGATAATCTTCATTGTTGAAAAAGCTCTTTCAACGGATGTTGTCGACACTAACAATATCAAAGCTAACTCAATAAGTTTATTGTGGAATATAGGAACAAACCCTAGTACGAATAGCATGTCGTCAAAGTCTGTTCACATGTTATTGTTTAATTGGACCTTGTGTTATGGATCCAATTGTTTAAGTTAGCTTGTACCCTAAGTTAGCTTGTAATGGGTAATTGTTAAAAATTCCATTAGGTTAGTATGTTAGTTTTATTATAAATAACATACTAGTCTCTCATATTTTGTATAAGGGAAAATAGGAAGATAAAACCCTAATTCAAAAGTGAGAGAGGTTATTTGTTATTCTTGTATACTTGTAATCTTATTTTAAGAGAAAGGAAATAATAGCATTTTATAACCAATTGTTGTTGTTATCTTTGGTAACCTTAAACCCTAACCCTTGTGGGTTTCTTGAGAAACCTATTATACTTTATTTTCTAAGGTATCATACTCACAAAAAATTAGAGCAGTGAGCGTGGAGAAGATGCCTTCAACAAAGAATGAGATTGAAAAGTTCACCGGAGTGAAAGATTTTAGTTTGTGGCGCTTGAAGATGAAAGCCCTACTTGTTCAGTGGGGTTGTTTGGAAGCGTTGAAGGGAGAGACGGACATGAATGTTGCGTTAATGGCAGCTGAAAAGACGGCCATGATTGAGAAAGCACACATCGCAATATTATTGAGCCTTGGTGATAAGGTTCTTCGACAGGTATCAAAGGAGACAACGACGTCAGAGTTATGGTTGGAACTTGAAGGTTTGTACATGACTAAATCTTGGTGAATCGACTCTACCTGAAGCAAGCCTTATATTCATTCAAGATGAGTGAAGACAAAGTGTTGGCTGAGCATTTGGATATGTTCAACAAGCTGATTCTTGATCTTGAAAATATTGATGTGAAAATCGATGATGAAGATCAAGCGTTGTTGTTGTTATACGCTTTGCCCATAACACATGCTCACTTCAAAGAAACCCATTTATATGGAAGAGAGTCTCTGACCTTTGAAGATGTTCAATCTCTCTTGTACTATAAGGACTTGAATGAACGAAATGAGCATAAACCTTCGACGGTTGGTGAAGGTTTGGTCGTTAAGGCGAAATTCTTTCGAAAGGATGGTAAGTTCGACAAGAAGAAGGGCAAAAGTCAGCAAAAGTCTTATAGTGGTGAAACATCTGGTATTTGATGCTATCATTGTAAGAAGGAGGGTCACATTAGAAAGGTGTGCCCTGAACGGCTGAAAGATCATGGAGGTAAGGATAATGGCAACGTATCCATTGTTCAAGATGATTTTGAATCATCTGATGTTCTTGTGGTTTCAAGCGGCGACTCAAGAAAAGAGTGGATTATGGATTCAGGTTGCACTTGGAACATAAATCCAAATAAAGATTTGGTTGAGGAATTATGTGATCAAGATGGTGGATCAGTGCTATTGGGAAACAACAAATCTTGCAAAATTGTAGGTATTGGATTTGTGAGATTCAAGCTCCATGATGAGTCAATAAAAATATTGACTGAAGTTAGGTATGTACCTGACTTGAAGAGAAATTTGATTTCTCTTGGTGAATTCGACAAGAAGGTGTTTTTAAGGAGAGAAAAGAATTCTAAGAGTCATGAAGGGGTCGAAGGAAGTCTTGAGAGGCGTGAAGTGTAACACCCTTCTACCCCAAACATAATATTTAAATAATATCAGAGTAATCATCAAAAAGGGTATCACATTTTCATCATAAATCAACACAACAGTGTCCTGTCCCGTAACACGGGTTAATCAACATCAAAATACCATAAATCATTTCGCAGCGGAAATTAACTTCATAATTCAAAACTTCGTAAAAAATCATTTTTCACCATCCTGAATTTAACATCATATAAATAGGAAAACATTTATCCAAATAACAACATACTGAAAACAGTTAACAGAATAAAACCCATCCCAGTGTTACATGACACAGAGCAGGACACATAAACCATAACCACTCCTAAGGAACACTAAAGCACGCTCCGAGACTCATGCATTACTCCTATTGCACTGCAGGACTATTCTTCGACATCTGCAAGTTACCCACGAAGGAGGCAACATTTTTCAAGCAGGCAGGGTGAGTAAACATAATATATCATAAACTTACAAGAATATAGAATCATAAATAAATTAATACACATATCATGACATCGTCAACTACAAAATTCAGCATCAACCGCAACACCATCATGAAATCAATCAACACCAACACAGTCATGAAATTCATCCAAAATATGCAATTCTACATCCTGATATGCAATATGCATGTGGTACCATTTTCACCATGAGATGGATACATGACCATCAACCCTCCACAAGAGAGCACACCATAATCATCGAGACACTTCAATCCACACAATGGGATTGAAGCAAATAAATAGGCCGAACCCCCATCGTGAATGTTATGAAATGCAATGATGCGCTCCATCGAAAAATTCACCAAAATAATTCACATCATTCATTTCAATCAGCAAAACAATCATCAAATATTCATATATATCATCATGACATTACACCCTGAACACTGGTTTTCTAACCACTCTGACATATCAAGAATTAACCCGTACCCGATAATTTATAAGGTAATTATAAGGTTATTTCACAAATTCATTTATCAAAACCTGTTGCATTTTTCTCGTTTCTATTTATCAAAATAAAGTTCAGTTTGTACTCGTTCCGACGCTTCAAATGGAATGCGAATCGGACTTACGATTTAAAAGATATGAATTTTTTTAAAGAAATAAAATTTGTTGTCCCAACAGTGTTAACCGGTTAACCAAAGTGTTAACCGGTTAATGCCTGCGTATTTTCAGAAAATGCCCCAAAATTTCCAATGGTTAACCGGTTAACCAAAGCGTTAACCGGTTAATGCACGCGTTCCAGCAGTCTTTTGCTACACAATTGCAGACTGTTCCAATTTTAAAAAATTCCCAAACCCCATTACGGATTTCACATCATAACACCCAAAAACCATTCAAAAACATCAATTAAACCTCCACAACATCCAGACAACAATTATACAGACAAATATACAATTATAACTCATTCTAATCGCTCTAATTCATCAAGATTTCTCCTAAAACTCAACCTAACTCAAAACTCCAAAACTCCTAAAATTCATACCATCCTAATCCATTCATATTCCAATTCCTATACATTTATCATAGATTATGAAAACTCCCCATACCTTAGAGAATTTCGCCGCTTTACACGCTTCTCTTGGGTTCTCCACAACCTCCTGACTCTGAGTTTCTCTTTTCTTCAGAGCACTTCCAAAACACGATAGAAACAACAAAAATGAGAAAACTGATCGTATTCTCTTCTTTGGCTATAATATCCCAGTTTAGCCTTTTCCCATATTACCCTCATGATTTCACAAAAGTACCATCTTATCCTTTTCTTTAATATATTTTTAATAATAAAAATAAAATAGTATAATAAAACACTATTTATCCTTATTATATAAAAATACTCATTTTCTCCAAAATTCTCAAATTAACCCAAAATCTCCAAATTTTCTAAATTAATTAAATAAATGATTAAATAATTAAATTTAGATTTTCGGGGCGTTACAACTCTCCCCTACTTAAAGAATTTTCGTCCTCGAAAATTACCTGAAGTAAATAGAGTCGGATACGACTCCCTCATCTGATCTTCGCGCTCCCAAGTCCAACTTTCTCCAGCTAGTCCTCCCCACAATACCTTCACTAAAGCAATTTCCTTGCCTCGAAGTCGCTTCAATTCCCTACCATCAATCCTCACTGGTAAAGCTTCAACCGTCAGATTATCTCTCACCTGAACATCATCTAACTGAATTACATGCGACGGGTCCGGAATGTACTTCCTCAACTGCGATACATGGAATACATCATGTAAATTCGCAAGAGAGGGAGGTAAAGCCACCCGATAGGCCACTTCCCTTATCCTCTGCATAATCTGATACGGACCGACGAAACGTGGAGTGAGCTTTCTAGACTTCAAAGCTCTTCCCACACCAGTCATAGGAGTAACTCTTAAGAACACATGATCTCCCTCTTGGTACTCAAGTGCTTTCCTTCTCTTATCGTGATAACTCTTTTGACGACTCTGCGACGTTTTCATCCTTTCCTGAATCATTTTTATCTTTTCAGTTTTTTCTTGGACAATCTCTGGCCCAAGCACCAAACTCTCTCCTGACTCATACCAACATAATGGAGTACGACAACGTCTACCATACAATGCCTCATATGGAGCCATCCCGATACTAGCATGAAAACTGTTATTGTACGTAAACTCGACCAACGACAAATGACTATCCCAAGACCCTCCTTGATCTAATACACAAGCTCTCAGCAAATCTTCTAAAGATTGGATTGTTCTTTCCGTCTGACCATCCGTTTGAGGGTGATAAGCAGAACTCATCCTCAACTTAGTACCCAGGGCATCCTGCAAACTCTTCCAAAATCTCGATGTAAACCGCGGATCTCTATCCGATACAATGCTTGAAGGTACACCATGCAACTTCACAATTTCCTCAATATAAATCTCAGCCAACCTTTGCATGGAATGGTTAATCCTCATCGGCAAGAAATGTGCCGACTTAGTTAACCGGTCAACAATTACACAAATCGAATCATTACCCCTAGCAGTCTTAGGTAACCCAGTCACGAAATCCATGGAAATACTATCCCATTTCCACTCAGGAACATTCAATGGTTGCATCATACCTGAAGGTCTCTGATGTTCTATCTTTGACTTCTGACATGTCAAACAAGCATATACAAATTCAGCAATGTCTCTTTTCATACCCGGCCACCAAAACAACCTGCGTAAATCCTGATACATCTTCGTAGCACCAGGATGAATACTCAGTCGACTCTTGTGCCCTTCTTCTAAAATACTCTTTTTAATTCCTGCAATATCCGGAATACATACTCTATCTCTAAATCTCAAAATTCCATCTTCATCGACTCGAAAGTCACCTACGTTACCTTGATCAACCAACATCAATTGATCGACTAATTTCAAATCAGATTTCTGACCCTTACGAATCTCTTCCAAAATCTCACTGGTCAGCTTTAACATTCCCAATTTCACACTATCAGTAGTAGTTTCACACAACAAGCTCATATCTCTGAATTGCTCGATCATTTCCAATTCTTTCACCATAAGCATTGAAATATGCAACGACTTCCTACTCAAAGCATCAGCCACCACATTTGCCTTACCCGGATGGTAATTCAAATCAAAATCAAAATCTTTCAATAATTCAAGCCACCGTCTCTGTCTCATATTTAACTCTTTCTGATCAAACAAGTACCTTAAACTTTTGTGATCACTGAATACTTCAAATTTCGAACCAAACAAGTAGTGCCTCCAAATCTTAAGCACAAACACCACAGCTGCTAACTCTAAGTCGTGAGTAGGATAGTTCCTCTCATGAACTCTTAACTGTCTAGAAGCATAAGCAACCACCTTATTATCCTGCATCAAAACTCCACCAAGACCCATCTTGGAAGCATCACAATAAACTACAAAGGACTCATCTGGATTTGGTAAGACCAACACTGGCGCGATCGTTAATCTTTTCTTCAGTTCTATGAAACTCTCTTCACAAGCAACATCCCACACATACGCTTGACCCTTCCTAGTCAATTGCGTCAACGGTAAAGCTATCTTAGAAAAACCTTCAATGAACTTACGATAGTAACCAGCTAACCCAAGAAAACTACGAATTTCTGTAGCTGACTTCGGAGTCTCCCACTGCAATACCGCATTAATCTTTGAAGGATCCACCGAAATTCCACCACTTGAAATTACATGGCCGAGGAAACTCACTTCCCTTAGCCAAAATTCACACTTAGATAATTTAGCAAACAATTTCTTTTCTCTCAACACTTGCAACACAACTCTCAAATGCTCGGCATGTTCCTCTTCTGATTTAGAATATACCAGGATATCATCTATGAAAACCACCACGAACTTATCCAGATACTCATGAAAGATTCTATTCATATATTCCATAAACACACCAGGCGCATTAGAAACCCCAAACGACATCACCGTATACTCATAATGCCCATACCTCGTCCTGAAAGCTGTCTTCGGAATATCATCAGCTTTAACTCGAATCTGATGATAACCAGACCTCAGATCAATTTTACTAAAGACACAAGCACCTACTAGCTGATCCATCAAATCATCGATCCTCGGAAGTGGGTACTTATTCTTGATAGTCACTTTATTCAACTGTCGGTAATTGACACACAATCTCATACTACCATCCTTTTTCTTAACAAGCAACACCGGAGCACCCCAAGGAGAAACACTGGGTCTAATGAACCTCTTCTCTAACAATTCTTCTAATTGTTTCTTCAACTCATTCAACTCTGAAGCCGACATTCTATAAGGAGCCATCGAGACAGGACTCGTACCCGGTACTAAGTCCACAGAAAAATCAATCTCACGTTACGGTGGTAAATCACTTATATCACCAGGAAACACATCTCGAAATTCACAAACCACAGGCAACTCTGCACTGACAGTCTTATCATCAACTTGCAATGAGGTAGACACTGCAAACATCAAAGCTTCATCTAAAACAAGTTCATCCACTTGCTTAGCAGATAAAAACATCAACTCACCATTCCCGCTCAAATCAGGGAACTGCACCGTTTTACTATAACAGTTAATATGAACATAATTGAATTCCAACCAGTTCATACCAAGGATAACATCGATTTGGTGTAATGGTAGGCACACCAAATCCATCACAAAATTCATCTCGAAAATTATCAAAGGACATTTCAAACAGACAAGCATGGTAGTCACAGAACCATTAGCAGGAGTCTCTATTATCATATTACCATTCATATTAGACAACTTTAAACCCAATCTATTAGCACACTCAAGAGAAATAAATGAATGTGTATCTCCAATGTCAATAATAGCAATCAACTCAATATTATTAATAAAACAGGTACCTCTGATCAAGTTGTCCTTCTTTGGAGCTTCTGAACCAGCTAATGCAAAAACTCTTCCAGCATTCTGAGTAGTAGCAGCATTCTTCTTTGTTTTTTGGCATTGGGTGCTGATATGCCCCTGTTCACCACAATTGTAACAGGTTGGGCCTTCATTAGGACAATCACTCACCTTATGCCCAAGCTTGCCACAACGGTAACATTTCATAACTCTGGTGGTACACACATCGGCCTTATGACCTGCCTCTCCACACTTGTAACACTTAACAGGTACATTAGCAGCTCCCCTACTTTGCTTCTTCTCAACATATGCCTTCTGCTTCCCCTTATCACCAGTAGTCACATAAGGTTTTCCTCTATACTGACTCTTGTCTTTCTTCTCGCTCAGCTGTTTATAGTGAGCTAACCGAGCTCGGCTATCCTCATCATAAATACGGCTCTTATCCACCAACTCTGCATACTTGCGAATTTGTTGGCATCCAATTCCCTGTTTAATTTCAGGTCTCAGCCCATTCTCAAACTTAAGACACTTGGAAAGTTCAGCATCTGCCCTGTTGTAGTGAGGACAAAACTTTACCAGCCTTTCAAATTTGGCAGCATACTCTGCCACAGTCAATTTCCTTGCTTCAGCTCAAGGAATTCTATCTCCAACTTACCACGAGCATCTTCTGGAAAATACTTCTTAAGGAACTCCTCCTTAAATACAGCCCAAGTCACCACAACAGCTTCATCCTCGAGACGCTGACGAGTATTATCCCACCAGTCTTCAGCTTCCTCAGACAACATATGAGTTCCGAATTGAACCTTCTACGCATCAGCACACGCCATCACTCTGAAAATCTTCTCAATTGCCTTGAGCCACTTCTGTGTGCTCGCCGGGTCATGAGTTCCTTCAAACACAGGTGGATTATTCCTCTGGAATTTCTCCAATGCACGAAACTCATCATGCGCATTGTTTCGAGCAGCAGTCTGAGCAAGAGCTGCAATAGCATCAACGAGAGCACGCGAGTTGTTTCCTGCCATTCTACACAACACTTACCACATCAGAAGAGAATAATCGTTAAATAAATAACGACTTGACAACTGACTGACAACAACAAGACCTGGCCGGACAGACCGACCTGCTCTGATACCACTAATGTAACACCCTTCTACCCCAAACATAATATTTAAATAATATCAGAGTAATCATCAAAAAGGGTATCACATTTTCATCATAAATCAACACAACAGTGTCCTGTCCCGTAACACGGGTTAATCAACATCAAAATACCATAAATCATTTCGCAGCGGAAATTAACTTCATAATTCAAAACTTCATAAAAAATCATTTTTCACCATCCTGAATTTAACATCATATAAATAGGAAAACATTTATCCAAATAACAACATACTGAAAACAGTTAACAGAATAAAACCCATCCCAGTGTTACATGACACAGAGCAGGACACATAAACCATAACCACTCCTAAGGAACACTAAAGCACGCTCCGAGACTCATGCATTACTCCTATTGCACTGCAGGACTATTCTTCGACATCTGCAAGTTACCCACGAAGGAGGAAACATTTTTCAAGCAGGCAGGGTGAGTAAACATAATATATCATAAACTTACAAGAATATAGAATCATAAATAAATTAATACACATATCATGACATCGTCAACTACAAAATTCAGCATCAACCGCAACACCATCATGAAATCAATCAACACCAACACGGTCATGAAATTCATCCAAAATATGCAATTCTACATCCTGATATGCAATATGCATGTGGTACCATTTTCACCATGAGATGGATACATGAGCATCAACCCTCCACAAGGGAGCACACCATAATCATCGAGACACTTCAATCCACACAATGGGATTGAAGCAAATAAATAGGTTGAAGCCCCATCGTGAATGTTATGAAATGCAATGATGCGCTACGTCGCAAAATTCACCAAAATAATTCGCATCATTCATTTCAATCAGCAAAACAATCATCAAATATTCATATATATCATCATGACATTACACCCTGAACACTGGTTTTCTAACCACTCTGGCATATCAAGAATTAACCCGTACCCGGTAATTTATAAGGTAATTATAAGGTTATTTCACAAATTCATTTATCAAAAACTGTTGCATTTTTCTCGTTTCTATTTATCAAAATAAAGTTCAGTTTGTACTCGTTCCGACGCTTCAAACAGAATGCGAATCGGACTTACGGTTTAAAAGATATGAATTTTTTTAAAGAAATAAAATTTGTTGTCCCAACACTGTTAACCGGTTAACCAAAGTGTTAACCGGTTAACGCCTGCGTATTTTCAGAAAATTCCCCAAAATTTCCAATGGTTAACCGGTTAACCAAAGCGTTAACCGGTTAACGCACACGTTCCAGCAGTCTTCTGCTACACAATTGCAGACTGTTCCAATTTTAAAAAATTCCCAAACCCCATTACGGATTTCACATCATAACACCCAAAAACCATTCAAAAACATCAATTAAACCTCCACAACATCCAGACAACAATTATACAGACAAATATACAATTATAACTCATTCTAATCGCTCTAATTCATCAAGATTTCTCCTAAAACTCAACCTAACTCAAAACCCCAAAACTCCTAAAATTCATACCATCCTAATCCATTCATATTCCAATTCCTATACATTTATCATAGATTATGAAAACTCCCCATACCTTAGAGAATTTCGCCGCTTTACACGCTTCTCTTGGGTTCTCCACAGCCTCCTGACTCTGAGTTTCTCTTTTCTTCAGAGCACTTCCAAAACACGATAGAAACAACAAAAATGAGAAAACTGATTGTATTCTCTTCTTTGGCTATAATATCCCAGTTTAGCCTTTTCCCATATTACCCTCATGATTTCACAAAAGTACCATCTTATCCTTTTCTTTAATATATTTTTAATAATAAAAATAAAATAGTATAATAAAACACTATTTATCCTTATTATATAAAAATACTCATTTTCTCCAAAATTCTCAAATTAACCCAAACTCTCCAAATTTTCTAAATTAATTAAATAAATGATTAAATAATTAAATTTAGATTTTCGGGGCGTTACAACTCTCCCCTACTTAAAGAATTTTCGTCCTCGAAAATTACCTGAAGTAAATAGAGTCGGATACGACTCCCTCATCTGATCTTCGCGCTCCCAAGTCCAACTTTCTCCAGCTGGTCCTCCCCACAATACCTTCACTAAAGCAATTTCCTTGCCTCGAAGTCGCTTCAATTCCCTACCATCAATCCTCACTGGTAAAGCTTCAACCGTCAGATTATCTCTCACCTGAACATCATCTAACTGAATTACATGCGACGGGTCCAGAATGTACTTCCTCAACTGCGATACATGGAATACATCATGTAAATTCGCAAGAGAGGGAGGTAAAGCCACCCGATAGGCCACTTCCCCTATCCTCTGCATAATCTGATACGGACCGACGAAACGTGGAGTGAGCTTTCTAGACTTCAAAGCTCTTCCCACACCAGTCATAGGAGTAACTCTTAAGAACATATGATCTCCCTCTTGGAACTCAAGTGCTTTCATTCTCTTATCGTGATAACTCTTTTGACGACTCTGCGACGTTTTCATCCTTTCCTGAATCATTTTTATCTTTTCAGTTTTTTCTTGGACAATCTCTGGCCCAATCACCAAACTCTCTCCTGACTCATACCAACATAATGGAGTACGGCAACGTCTACCATACAATGCCTCATATGGAGCCATCCCGATACTAGCATGAAAACTGTTATTGTACGTAAACTCGACCAACGACAAATGACTATCCCAAGACCCTCCTTGATCTAATACACAAGCTCTCAGCAAATCTTCTAAAGATTGGATTGTTCTTTCCGTCTGACCATCCGTTTGAGGGTGATAAGCAGAACCCATCCTCAACTTAGTACCCAGGGCATCCTGCAAACTCTTCCAAAATCTCGATGTAAACCGCGGATCTCTATCCGATACAATGCTTGAAGGTATACCATGCAACTTCACAATTTCCTCAATATAAATCTCAGCTAACCTTTGCATTGAATGGTTAATCCTCATCGGCAAGAAATGTGCCGACTTAGTTAACCGGTCAACAATTACACAAATCGAATCATTACCCCTAGCAGTCTTAGGTAACCCAGTCACGAAATCCATGGAAATACTATCCCATTTCCACTCAGGAACATTCAATGGTTGCATCATACCTGAAGGTCTCTGATGTTCTATCTTTGACTTCTGACATGTCAAACAAGCATATACAAATTCAGCAATGTCTCTTTTCATACCCGGCCACCAAAACAACCTGCGTAAATCCTGATACATCTTCGTAGCACCAGGATGAATACTCAGTCGACTCTTGTGCCCTTCTTCTAAAATACTCTTTTTAATTCCTGCAATATCCGGAATACATACTCTATCTCTAAATCTCAAAATTCCATCTTCATCGACTCGAAAGTCACCTGCGTTACCTTGATCAACCAACATCAATTGATCGACTAATTTCAAATCAGATTTCTGACCCTTACGAATCTCTTCCAAAATCTCACTGGTCAGCTTTAACATTCCCAATTTCACACTATCAGTAGTAGTTTCACACAACAAGCTCATATCTCTGAATTGCTCGATCATTTCCAATTCTTTCACCATAAGCATTGAAATATGCAACGACTTCCTACTCAAAGCATCAGCCACCACATTTGCCTTACCCGGATGGTAATTCAAATCAAAATCAAAATCTTTCAATAAGTACATTTGTCTCATATTTAACTCTTTCTGATCAAACAAGTACCTTAAACTTTTGTGATCACTGAATACTTCAAATTTCGAACCAAACAAGTAGTGCCTCCAAATCTTAAGCACAAACACCACAACTGCTAACTCTAAGTCGTGAGTAGGATAGTTCCTCTCATGAACTCTTAACTGTCTAGAAGCATAAGCAACCACCTTATTATCCTGCATCAAAACTCCACCAAGACCCATCTTTGAAGCATCACAATAAACTACAAAGGACTCATCTGGATTTGGTAAGACCAACACTGGCGCGGTCGTTAATCTTTTCTTCAGTTCTATGAAACTCTCTTCACAAGCAACATCCCACACATACGCTTGACCCTTCCTAGTCAATTGCGTCAACGGTAAAGCTATCTTAGAAAAACCTTCAATGACACAAGCACCTACTATCAATTGCGTTAACTCGAATCTGATGATAACCAGACCTCAGATCAATTTTACTAAAGACACAAGCACCTACTAGCTGATCCATCAAATCATCGATCCTCGGAAGTGGGTACTTATTCTTGATAGTCACTTTATTCAACTGTCGGTAATCGACACACAATCTCATACTACCATCCTTCTTCTTAACAAGCAACACCGGAGCACCCCAAGGAGAAACACTGGGTCTAATGAACCTCTTCTCTAACAATTCTTCTAATTGTTTCTTCAACTCATTCAACTCTGAAGCCGACATTCTATAAGGAGCCATCGAGACAGGACTCGTACCCGGTACTAAGTCCACAGAAAAATCAATCTCACATTCCGGTGGTAAATCACTTATATCACTAGGAAACACATCTCGAAATTCACAAACCACAGGCAACTCTGCACTGACAGTCTTATCATCAACTTGCAATGAGGTAGACACTACAAACATCAAAGCTTCATCTAAAACAAGTTCATCCACTTGCTTAGCAGATAAAAACATCAACTCACCATTCCCGCTCAAATCAGGGAACTGCACCGTTTTACTATAACAGTTAATATGAACATAATTGAATTCCAACCAGTTCATACCAAGGATAACATCGATTTGGTGTAATGGTAGGCACACCAAATCCATCACAAAATTCATCTCGAAAATTGTCAAAGGACATTTCAAACAGACAAGCATGGTAGTCACAGAACCATTAGCAGGAGTCTCTATTATCATATTACCATTCATATTAGACAACTTTAAACCCAATCTATTAGCACACTCAAGAGAAATAAATTAATATGTAGCTCCAGTGTCAATAATAACAATCAACTCAATATTATTAATAAAACAGGTACCTCTTATCAAGTTGTCCTTCTTTGGAGCTTCTGAACCAGCTAATGCAAAAACTCTTCCAGCATTCTGAGTAGTAGCAGCATTCTTCTTTGGTTTTTCGCATTGGGTGCTGATATGCCCCTGTTCACCATAATTGTAACAGGTTGGGCCTTCATTAGGACAATCACTCACCTTATGCCCAAGCTTGCCACAACGGTAAAATTTCATAACTCTGGTGGTACACACATCGGCCTTATGACCTGCCTCTCCACACTTGTAACACTTAACAGGTACATTAGCAGCTCCCCTACTTTGCTTCTTCTCAACATATGCCTTCTGCTTCCCCTTATCACCAGTAGTCACATAAGGTTTTCCTCTATACTGACTCTTGTCTTTCTTCTCGCTCAGCTGTTTATAGTGAGCTGACCGAGCTCGGCTATCCTCATCATAAATACGGCTCTTATCCACCAACTCTGCATACTTGCGAATTTGTTGGCATCCAATTCCCTGTTTAATTCCAGGTCTCAGCCCATTCTCAAACTTAAGACACTTGGAAAGTTCAGCATCTGCCCTGTTGTAGTGAGGACAAAACTTCACCAGCCTTTCAAATTTGGCAGCATACTCTGCCACAGTCAAGTTTCCTTGCTTCAGCTCAAGGAATTCTATCTCCAACTTACCACGAGCATCTTCTGGAAAATACTTCTTAAGGAACTCCTCCTTAAATACAGTCCAAGTCACCACAACAGCTTCATCCTCGAGACGCTGACGAGTATTATCCCACCAGTCTTCAGCTTCACCAGGAAACACATCTCGAAATTCACAAACCACAGGCAACTCTGCACTGACAGTCTTATCATCAACTTGCAATGAGGTAGACACTGCAAACATCAAAGCTTCATCTAAAACAAGTTCATCCACTTGCTTAGCAGATAAAAACATCAACTCACCATTCCCGCTCAAATCAGGGAACTGCACCGTTTTACTATAACAGTTAATATGAACATAATTGAATTCCAACCAGTTCATACCAAGGATAACATCGATTTGGTGTAATGGTAGGCACACCAAATCCATCACAAAATTCTTCTCGAAAATTGTCAAAGGACATTTCAAACAGACAAGCATGGTAGTCACAGAACCATTAGCAGGAAGGTCAAGAGGTTGAGAATTGATAATGGCCTTGAATTCTGCAATGAAGCTTTCAATAATTACTGTGTAGAGTCTGGGATTTCAAGGCATAAGACTGTAGTAGGTACTCGTCAGTAAAATGGTCTAGCTAAGAGATTCAATCGAGCAATCCTAGAAAGGGTTAGATGCATGTTAGTTAGTGCTGGATTAAAGAAGGTGTTTTGGTCAGAGGTTGTTTCAACAACAACATATCTGATAAACAGATGTCTTTCTACTGCATTAGATATGAAGACACCTGAAGAAGTTTGGTTGGGACATCCACCAGATCTCGACAAAATGAGAGTATTTGGTTGTTTAGCCTATGCTCACATTAGGCAAGAAAAGTTCGAACCTAGAGCTCTGAAATGCATGTTCATGGGATATCCTAAAGGGTCAAAGCTTATAGGCTATGGTTCCTAGAGCCAGGTCACAACAGGTGTATCACCAGTCGAGATGTAGTTTTCAATGAAGCTGGGATGGCTTTCAAGAAAACTGATGATGTTGCCGAAGATCTGGAACAAAGAGAAATTCCTGTTGAGGTGGAGCATAGTGATGCTGAATTGGATGACCCAGATGAAGTCGAAGAAGCAGAAACTTTTGTCGAAGATGAGGAGACTGATAATGACTACATGCTAGCAAGATACAGGTCGAGAAGATTCATCAAGCCACCTAAGGGACTTGTGTATACAGATCTTATAGCTTATGCCTTAATCTCTACAAGTGAGGTTCTAGATGAAGAACCTACAGACTATAAGGAAGTTATGAGGAGTCGAAATAATACTGAATGGCTGAAGGCCATGGATAATGAGATGAAATCTCTTCATGATAACAACACTTGGGAACTGATCAAGAAACCTGTTGGAGCCAGGTTAGTCAGTTGTAAATGGATTTTCAAAGTTAAGGAAATAATCAAATGAGTGACATTGAAGAGATACAAGAAAAGGTTGGTTGTAAGGGGTTTCATTCAGAAAGAAGGTGTCGACTTTAATGATGTGTTCTCTCCTGTTGTGAAGCATAGGTCCATTCAAATGTTTCTTGCCATGGTGGCACAGTTCGACCTTGAACTGGAACAGATGGATGTGAAGACTGATTTCTTGCATGGTGATCTTGATGAAACAATCCTGATGAGGCAACCTGAAGGGTATGTCGAAGAGGGGAAAGAAGAATATGTGTGCAAACTGAAGAGATCTTTATATGGGCTGAAACAATCTCCTCGACAGTGGAATAGGAGACTCGACAAGTTCATGGCACGTATAAGTTTCATCAGAAGTCAGTTCGACCACTATGTTTACTTCAGATTTCGACCTGGTAATTCATTTGTTATTTTGTTGCTTTATGTGGATGATATTCTAATAGCAAGCAACAATGTTAAAGATGTAATGAGGGTGAAGGTTGAACTCAATAAGGAGTTCGATATGAAGGATCTGGGAGTTGCGTCCAGGATTTTTAGGATTGACATCCGGAGAGATAGAAAGCAATCGAGATTATGCTTATCTCAAGAGGCATACTTGAAGAAGATTTTTTATAAGTTTGGTATGTCGAATTCAAAGCCTGTTGTGACTCCAAAAAACTCTCAATTCAAGTTGAGTATAGATCAGTGTCCCAGTACTGATGTCGAAAGAGCTTATATGAATATCATTTTGTCTGCTAATATAGAAGGTTATTTGATGTATGTTATGGTCTGTACTAGACCCGACATAACATATGTAGTAAGTCTTGTAAGCAGGTACATGTCGAAACCTGGAAAGGCTCACTGACAAGCATTGAAGTGGATTCTAAGGTACATAAATGAGTCTCTGAATAAAGTCCTAATTTATGGTGGAGCCTTGGGTAAAGATAGTAAAGCAAAAATTGAAGGATATGTCGACTCTGATTATGCAGGTTGTATGGATTCTAGAAAATCTATTTCTGGATATGTTTTCACTATGTTTTGCAGAGCAATTAGTTGGAAAGCAACACTTCAGAAAGTTGTTGCCTTATCAACCACTGAAGCGAAATATATCACCCTAACTGAAGCTGTAAAGGAAGCATTGTGGCTTGAAGGTTTTGAAAAGGAGCTGAAACTTCAAGGTCGAAGTATCAATGTTAAATGTGATAGTCAAAGTGAAATACCCCTGTCGAAGAACTCAGACTATCATGAGTGAACCAAGCACATTGATGTAAGACTAAATTTCGTTAGAGGGGTAATCGAGCATGGAGAAGTCCATATGCTGAAGGTTTCGACAGATCATAATGTTGCTGATATGATCATCAAGACGTTGCCCAGTTGCAAGTTTTTCCACTGTATGCAGTTGATAAAGCTGCATGAAGAAAGCTAGTTTGTTTCTTGTTGGTATAGGATGTGTTCCAAGGTGGAGATTTGTGGAATATTGGAACAAACCCTAGTACGAATAGCATGTCGTCGAAGTCTGCTCACATGTTATTGTTTAATTGGGTCTTGTGTTGTGGATCCAATTTTTTAAGTTAGCTGGTACCCTAAGTTAGCTTGTAATGGGTAATTGTTAAAAATCTCATTAGGTTAGTATGTTAGTTTTATTAGAAATAGCATACTAGTCTCTCATATTTTGTATAAGGGAAAATAGGAAGATAAAACCCTAATTCAAAAGTGAGAGAGGTTATTTGTTATTCTTGTATACTTGTAATATTGTTTTAAGAGAAAGGAAAGAATAATAGTTTATAACCAATCCTTGTTGTTATCTTTGGTAACCTTAAATCCTAACCCTTGTGGGTTTCTTGAGAAACCTATTATACTTTGTTTTCTAAGGTATCATATTCACAACATTTATAAATCAATGGAAATACCAAATGTTTCTCCGTTTGAACCATTTTCATAGCCAAAATTTGAACATCTTCACAAGTGGAAAATGAAGCATTTCTTCTCACTTGAAGAATATAAGTGTCAAGTTGATCCCTAATTGTTCCTCGGTCATCGTCAAAAAAGTCTACATGATAAATATCAGCAAGACGAACAAGCTTATCAACATCAAACTTGGAGAAAGAGTTCTTAGGGTCAAGACATGATAAACAATCAAGGATAATATTAATTCCTTCACTAAAGTGATGATCCATCTCAACACATATTTTGTCAATAGCAACAAAAAAAACCTCTGCACAATAATGATGAAGATTAGTGACAGTCCTCCCTTCTACCCTTGAACAAACCCGAACTGGTATTTTGTCATCCATATTTGGCACCAGAATACCTTTAGCAACATAAAAAGTTTGGACATCGGCAAATAAATTATCCCAACCACTCTCTCTCTCTCTCTCTCTCTCTCTCTCTCTCTCTCTCTCTTTCTCTCTTTCACTCTCTCTCGTTGTGGCCAACCGAGCTTTGACATCATCAACTAATTCCATGGCAATCAAAATATTAAGATATTTTCTTTGCAAGACATTTGAAAGCTCGTTTGTGATACCAAACAACTTTAATAATAACTTCAAAATGAAAGCAAATTTAACGCTCTTCATTTTTCTATCAAACCTGCTGCTTGAGATGGTCCACGTCCATCTTCATCAACTATACTAAGCACCTTTAACACGGAGGACCACATTTGATCCAAAAAAAGTAATGTAGTATGATGTGAACCCATCTAGTATCCTCGGGTCTAGTGAGACTAGATGAATGGTGCAAGCCATTTCCTCTAGATATCTCACCACTCTCAAGTTTATTTAAAATATATTGGCGTTGTGTCTCCGTCAAAGCATCCCTCCTTTTATAAGATGCACTTGTTGTGGTCACAATCAAGGAGATGTACTCAAAGAAATCATGAATAGATGAGCAACTACTAGCAACAGACACAACAAATAATTGCAAACAGTGAGCATAACAATGGACATAGAAAGCATTAAGGCTTTCATCTAGAATCTTTCTTTGTAAACCATTAAATTCACTTCTCATATTTGAAGCTCCATCATATCCTTGCCCTCGTACCCTTGAAATCGATAATGTGTACTTATCAAGAATACCATAAAGAGCATCATTTAATGACTCATATGTAGTATCTTTGACATGATGTAGAGAAATAAATCGTTCCACAACATTCCCTTTGTCAATCAAAAACCTAAATGAAATTCAACAAGTTTACTTGGCGGCATAGAGAATAATAGGCAATGAAAATTGGAAATTGGAAAATACAACTACTAACCTCAACATCACTGTCATTTGCTCTTTGACGGATATATCACGTGACTCGTCAATAAGAACGGAGAATTGTCTATCACCAAGCTCTTCCATAATCACATTGGTAACTTCATGTGCACAACATATTGCAAGCTCCTTTTGAATGTCACCGCTAGTCATTGTGCAATGTTTTCCACCACAGTCAAAAGCATCCCTCACTTGTTCATTATGGGATTTTACCCAATCTACCATCTCTCTAAAATTTCCCTTATTTAGAGAAGTAGAGGATTCATCATGGCCACGGAAAGCCATGACTTGTGCTATGAGATATCTCGAACAATCTACAGAACAAGTCAAACGAATCTTATACAATTCTTTTGATTTCTTGGTTGCTTTAGCAAACTTACTTGTCACGCTTTCTCTTTGACTATTATAATCATTGTAGTGCTTGACACATGAGTTGTGCAAACTATTATGACTACCAACGTGACCTTTTAATCTTTGAGATGCATGCTTCCAATCTCTATATCCGCTTTTAGTGAAGACTTCAAAACCAAAGTTCTCGGCCCTCCCGGGTTGCTTAAAGAGAAAACAATAAAAATAATAAGTTGCATCCTTTATCTCACTGTATTCTAACCATGTATAATTCTTATACCATGATTTACTAAATACACTTTTAACACTTCCAAATGGAGTACGAGGAAAGCTTGACAAATTTGGTTTCATTGGACCCTTCAATATATATACCCTCCTCACTTGGTCTTGAATATCCGGAGCATACTCATTAATTTGTTTCCTCATACCTGGATCACGCACAATCTCATTTGGATTAAAATCATAAATCACATTAGAAAATGGTTCTAATTCGGTTTCTGGTTGCACAACATTCACATTCTCAATATTTTCTCTATCAACCAAAAATCTCCTCATCTATGAACAAAAGATAAAGATAAATAGTTTCAAAATCATAGTTTCAAAATTTTAGAGAATAAAAATCAAATAAAACAAATAACAATAAGCAATGAAACGAATAAGAATAACCAATGTTCTTCAAACAAATAAACAAATAAAACAAAATTTAAAATAATAAGAATCAAATTTATTTTTCTCTCTCAATGCCAGCCTTGATAAGTGTTTCTCTATGATAAAATTTTCAATTTTGTAACTAAAAAATAGTCTCTTTTTTTGTTTGTTTTGTTTTAATGGGATTTATTAAACATCATGTGTGGCAAAATCAAAACAAGTACATACAAACCATATTTTTAGAATATGCATCCCTACATAGTGACAAAAAGCAAACAAGTACAACAAGAAACTAAGAACCACTTTTTTCTTTTTCTTTCAATTATTCACACTGTTCAAGATTCTTAATTATCAGCTAATGCATATTTGATATTGATCTTACCTGATCAGGAGGCCTTCCAAGGACTTGAAGAGTGGGCCAAAGAATGGAATGAGAAGGGGGGTGTACCTGCAAAGTACTCCGATGCTTAAGTCAGAAGAGGTACAGAAAGTTAAGGTTATTTCAGAGTGAGTTAGAATACCTGACCCTTTGCCATGAAAGGGTATTTATAGTAAGCCCCCAGCGCTGGGCCAAGGCCCCTCAATGGGCTTAATCCAGCTAGGCCCAAGGAGGAGCTGCCAAGGAACGCGTAAGAAGCGTAAAGACCTAGACCAAAGGTCTGCTCCCTGGTCCAACTGCTCCTATATTTCAGGAGATAATGAAGGGCAGTTGGGTGACATGGTGGATGAGCTGGCAGACATGATCTCTGCCCGTCATCGGGTGTATGTCCGTCGTATGAGTAGGTTATTTATAGAGGAGGGTCGGCTGGTCGGAGGAAAAGGTCTCTGCCCGACATGTATTGGGGGTGTGCCCTGCATGATATCACAGTAGAGTGTCACCTGCTCGGATGCATGGGCCTCTGCCCGACATCTATTGGGCCGTGCCCTGCATACCATTACGGCCCAGTCCGGAACAGGAGCCCCCCAAGTCGAGTCTCTGAGTCAGAGTGATGACTTGTAATGCAACCGGGGTACCCATGTCGAGGACAAAGCGGGGACGTATGGCTGGGAAGATCTTAGTAGAATTGCCCGCAATATCCTTTTCTCTCTGGACACTTGATACCCAGAGAGTGTCGGGGATGAAAAGTCATCGACGGGTACGTGCCGTTCTTGTAGAGGTCGAGGGCTCCACACGGGGAAGGGACGTTCTGAGGAGTCGGGGAGGTGGACAGCTGCCCGGTGTCGCTTCAGTTCCCTTATGGATTGACGTGTTCCAATATTAATGACGTCGCTTCGTTTTGTGTATAAACAGCGGCGTAGGCAGTAGGCAATGATGACCTAGCGCGTTGGCCCACGCGCTTGGGACTATAAAAGGAAGTTGAGTGACTTCATTTTCACTTTTTCGCTCATACGTTCACCGGAAGCTCTAAAGAATTTCCCTGTGTCTGCCCGCCTCGCCGTCTGAACCGCCGCCGCTGCTCGTGCGCCACCGCCTCTTTCTTAATTCTGAATATGTCAGGTGCCATTTTTGCTTCCTTAATCCTTTATTTTCTTCATTTTCGCGCTAAATGTCTGCGAATGTATGTTATACTTGTAGTAGGTTGGTTAGACTTGACTTAGGAACAGTAAAATGGACCGTAGATGGAGAAATAGGGTTAGGGTTAGACTATCTCGGGCAGAAATTTCATACGTCGGGCAAAATTTGCATAAGCGTATATGAGATTTTTGCCCGGTCTTGTAAGAACGTGTGCATTCCTGCGCCGAACACATTGCCTGTGACCGTTGCTTCTACGCCCTTTCACTTGACCTGCGGTGGAAGGGTGGATTTGATATGGCGTCAAATTCACTCTTTCTGTCTGCGTTTCAGGTGCAACCGGGCGTTTACGACCGAGGAGAGAAGACTCTGGGCCACCGTCTGAAGATGCGGCCATCACTCGTCTACCCGTTGGGGATGGGAGTGCCAGGGATGGTACTGAACATGCCTCGTCATCCGGGAAGAATGACCTCTCCTGGGTTGCGGATGAACCTTTGGAGGAGGAATCCTACTTCTGTGACGAGGCTATCCCCGCTTATGCCGTGGTTGAGGACAGAAGTCGGGAAGATCCTGAGAATTGGCAGTGCCACGCTCCCAAAGAGGCAGACCGCATATGTCATCATTTCCCAGGGAAGCAGTTCGCGATGTACGAGTTCGCTTTCCGGGAGGCGGGGATCAGGCTGCCCTTTAATTCATTCGAACTGTCCATCTTCAAATGGCTTCGGCTGGCGCCGTCTCAATTGCACCCTAACGCCCTCGCTTTCATGCGGGCGTTCGAGTTGGTCTGCCGCTTCCTCGGCATTGGGTGCACTCGAGCCCTTTTCTTCCATGTCTTCCACCTCCAGCGGTCCGGTCTCCGTGGGCGTCACGGCTGGGTCTCCTTTAAGCAGCCCGTGCGTTTGTTCAAGATATACGTGGACTCTGCCCGTCACTTTAAGGGTCGGTGGTATGTGGTGAGACCGATCACCCGTGTCGCCCTGCACTCCCTTTACTACTATCAACGGGCAGCAAATGGGGAGGAAAAATTGATGTCAAAGGTACCGCTGAGGTGGCAGCGTGATCATTTCGACCTCACCACCGCCCATTATAGGATTAAATTCGCGATGCTCGGCATTGAGGATAGGCTCGCATATAAGAAGTTGGTTGACTATGTGCGGAGCTTCAATCTGGCGGTCTGGACGGATCGACAGGGCGTGCCTTATCTTGACGAGGCTGGAGTGCCGATCACTAAGGCCCGTATTATTAATACAAAAGCTTTGCTCGAGTGTGGGACCGAGGATAAGGCCTTGGAATTATTGAGTAGGTGTTTTTCTTGTTCTTATTTTTGTCTATGTCTTCGCTCGCTAACGTTTATGTGTAATGTTTTGCAGGTGCTATGCCCACTGCGCGTGACTGAGTCCTCAAGCTGGCCAACCACGTTGGTGCGCCGGACAGGGTTCCCAAAAAGAAGAAGAAAAATGTGCCTCGTGCTTAGTTGGCCGTTGGAGACTCTGGGGTTGGGACCTCGAGCACGGCGAGTCCGGTGCCCTCC
Source organism: Lathyrus aphaca (assembly GCA_963966055.1). Taxonomy (NCBI): domain Eukaryota; kingdom Viridiplantae; phylum Streptophyta; class Magnoliopsida; order Fabales; family Fabaceae; genus Lathyrus; species Lathyrus aphaca. The sequence goes on along the minus strand of OZ014521.1, from coordinate 25,721,372 downwards.
TCTCCCCCTCGGGCGTCGACGATAAATATACCCGACAGCCCGCCTCTATCAGCCTCTCCTCTCCACAAACGGAAGCGTCTAGAGGGGACTCTTTCGAGGTCGACATTGGGGGGCGGGAGTCCGGGCGGTCCTGGCAGCTACCTATTGCCCCCTTGCTATGTGGAGCGGTCTTTCTTCAAATCCGAGGATGCGATCGCGGTGCCGGCGCCCGAAGCAAGGGCGATTCTAAATCAAGAGGCTGGTGTTCGGCGGAAGGAGCTGGCAAGGGATCTGGCAGCTGTCATCCGGGTGATGGAGATGGCCATGGTCTTAACTGATACCTCGGTCTCCACTGCCTCATTGGAAGATGCTCTCATGCAGGTCCGGTCTGAGAAGGACAAGCTGTCCAAGGACCTGTCGGACTACAAGGAGGAGCATGAGCTTCAGGAGGGGCTGAAGAAAAAACTGGAGGAGGTTGAGAAGGAGCGGGATCAGCTGAAGGTGGCCAGGGTGAATTTGGAGGAGCAGCTGGCCGGGCATCTGAAGTTGGCTGAGGATAATGCTGGACTGCGTACTCAGCTTGCTTCTCTCGAGGAAAAGGTTCGTAAACCGAGGAGGAGCTCGCTCTTGGTTCCCGTGGTGAGCTGTTGGGGCACATACGCTCTCTCAATCAGGATCTCGTGGCTGTGTTCAAGGAGGGTTTTGACAATGCCGTCGAACAACTGAGGGTTTTGAATCCTGAATTGGTGACGGAGGGGTCAACCCATAACTACTGTGTCCGGGAGGGGGAGATTGTGTGCCCTTTTGAAGCCGAGGAGGAGCTGGGGGACGATGAGGAGGAGGTGGAGAATGTTGAAGAGGAGCTCCGGGCGGAGTCTTGATTCTTTTTTGATTTGTTTTTCATACGGCCTGCGTGCCTTGTTAATGTATGGCCTGTGTGCCTTTTATGTATTTTGGCCTTCGGGCATATGTAATTTGGCCTTCGGGCGTACTTGGCCTCGGCCGTTTGTTTTAATATATGAATGTTGTTTTAGGTCATTCTTCTTGTTCGGTTATGCACCATGTTTTTATGTTTATGAGCTGTTGTTTTCTGCTCGACCAGGTTAGTCTCCTCGGTTTAGGGAACCGATGAGGTGTCGAGCATCGTGCCCGTTTGGATCGAAGGCCGGGTTCGATGTTCGGGACTCCGGCTTCGAGGCTTGGGCTCTCCCATCGCGAGCTGGGTGCCCTGCCGGTCTCGGTACTTCGACGTTGGTGCTCGATCGAGATCCCAATCGTCGGGGAGGGTTGTGTTCGCTGGAGGGGTCGGTTCGTCCCCGGGTCGCGCGGTTCCTCTCTATTGTTTTGGAGACGAAGAGTGTGGTCGTACCTCCCACGTCTCCCCGTGATATATTTAGCTGTAATATTGTCTAAGTTTCTCTGCGTTCCATGGTCGAGCGAGTTCTTCGCCTTGTAGGTTTTCTAGATAATATGCCCCGTTGCTCGTTTTGTCGCGGACGCGGTAGGGGCCTTCCAAGTTGGCGACCAGTTTACCCTCTCTTGGGTTTTTCTGGTTTCTTCTGAGGACCAGGGTGCCCACCTGAAATTCTCTTTTTAGGACCTTCGCGTCGTGGCGCAGTGCTATTTTTTGTTTGAGGGATATTTCCCTAAGGGCTGCTTCGGAATGGATCTCGTCGACGAGGTCTAGCTCGGCTCTAAGTGCCTCGTCGTTCATTTCCTCGTCTAGGGGTTCCTCCACGCGTCTCGTAGGCTCCCGTATTTCTACCGGGATGACTGCTTCGGTGCCGTAAGTTAGCCGGAATGGGGTCTCCCCGGTCGTGGAGTGTGGTGTCGTACGGTAAGCCCATAGCACACTATGTAGCTCCTCGACCCATGCCCTCTTCGCCTCACCGAGCCTGCGTTTGAGTCCGCGTAGGATTACCCTGTTGGCCGCCTCCGCTTGCCCGTTTATCTGAGGATGCTCGACGGATGTGAAATGTTGCTTAGTACCCAGGCTTGCGACGAAGTCTTGGAATCCCCCGCCCGTGAACTGTGTTCCATTGTCCCTGATGAGGACCTGGGGCACGCCGAACCGAGCGAGGATATTGCATTTAAAGAATCGGAGAATGTTTTGTGCTGTTATTTTAGCCAATGCCTCTGCTTCGATCCATTTGGTAAAATAATCTACCCCCACGATGAGGTATTTATTCTGATACGATCCGGTCACAAAAGGTCCGAGGATGTCCATGCCCCACCATGCGAAGGGCCATGGAGAAGATAGTGTTTTTAGTTCGTTTGGGTGTGCGAGGTGCATGTCGGCGTGTCGTTGACATTTATCGCATTTTTTCACATGCTCTTTTGAGTCATGTTGCATGGTCGGCCAGTAGTAGCCTGCCCGAAGGGCTTTTCGTGCGAGTGATCGTCCGCCAGGGTGTTGGGTGTTGATTCCCCGGTGTATTTCTCCCAGTATGTCGGGGACTTTCTCTTCCTCGACGCACTTGAGTAATGGGATGGAGAACCCCCTATGGTAGAGTTTCCCTTCGAGGAGTACGTACGAGCATGCCCGCCGTTTGGTGGTGGCCGCCTCCTTTGGGTCGACGGGGAGTTCGTCCTTCGTTAGGTAATTGTAGATAGGTGTCATCCAACAATGAGTATCCCCGATCGCGTTGACCTCGATCGGAGGAGGTGGTTTTTCGATGCTAGGTCGAGGAAGGATCTCTTGAATTACAGATTTGTTCCCGCCCTTCTTTCTCGTGCTAGCTAGTTTTGAGAGGATGTCGGCCCGTGTGTTGTGCTCGCGAGGCACGTGTTGTACTTCCCACTTCTCGAATTTTTCGAGTCTTTCTTTGACAAGGGACAGGTATTCGACAAGGTTGTCGTTCTTGGTTTGGTACTCTCCTCGTACTTGTGAGGCCACGAGCTGGGAGTCTATTGATATTGTTACTTCCTTTGCTCCTAGGTCCTCGGCTAATCTTAGACCGGCGATAAAAGCCTCATATTCGGCCTGGTTGTTCGACGTCAGGAAGGCTAGTGCTAATGAGACCTCAATCAGGATCCCGTCCTCATTCTCGAGGATGATCCCGACTCCACTGCCTGAGGTGCTGGAGGCGCCGTCGACGAATATCGTCCACTTTTGGGCGCCATCCGTCGGTGTTGAGCAGTGGGTCATTTCCGTGACGAAGTCGGCCAGTACTTGGGCTTTCAAAGCCTTTCTATTTTCGTATTGTATGTCGAATTCGGAGAGTTCCAGTGACCATTTGAGCATCCTGCCGGCCATATCTGGCCGTCCGAGCAGCTGTTTGATCGGCTGATCGGTTCTTACTTTGATCCTGTGTGCGAGGAAGTAGTGGCGTAGTCTCCTTGCCGCATTTATGAGGGCCAGGGCGACCTTTTCAATTTGCTGGTATCTGAGTTCGGGACCTTGGAGTGCTTTTCTCGTAAAATAGATGGGTTTTTGTCCCTCGTCGGTTTCCCTTATTAGGACGGCGCTGACGGCCTCGGTTGCCACGGACAGATACAGGTATAGGGTTTCCTTTTCTAATGGTCGTGATAAGACCGGGGGTTCGGAGAGAACTTTCTTTAAATGGAGTAATGCCTGTTCGCATTCGTTGGTCCATTCGAAGCTGGCTTCTTTACGAAGGAGTCTGAAGAATGGCAGTGCATGCTGGGCGGACTTGGCGATGAAACGGGAGAGTGAGGCGAGTACTCCGTTGAGGGATTGGATTGATTTTTTGGTCCTCGGGGTTGGAAATTCCGAGAACGCCCGGCATTTGTCGGGGTTGGCTTCGATCCCCCTTTCGGTGAGGTAGAAACCCAGGAATTTTCCTGCTCGTACTCCGAACGTGCATTTTTCAGGGTTGAACCTCATTTTGCACTGCCTCGCCTGCTCGAAGACTTTGGATAGGTGACGAGCATGGTTAACCTCCTCGCGTGACTTGACGATCATGTCGTCCATGTATACCTCGAGCATTTCCCCTATTTCTTCCTTGAAGACTTTGTTCATCATGCGTTGGTATATGGCACCGGCGTTCTTGAGCCCGAACGGCATCACGTTGTTATAGTAATTGCTAGTTGGGGTCATGAATGCCGTGTGTCTCTTGTCCGTGTTCGACATAGGGATTTGGTTATATCCACTGTATGCGTCCATGAAGGACAAGAGTTTAAAACCTGCAGAATTGTCTACGAGCATGTCTATGTTAGGGAGGGGGAAAGCATCTTTGGGGCAAGCCCTATTAAGATCAGTATAATCAACACACATACACCATTTTCCATTATTTTTCTTAACGAGGACTACATTAGAAAGCCAGGTTGTGTACTGGGCTTCAGAAATAAAATTTGCCTCTAAGAGGTCTTTTACAGCTCGCTCGGCAGCCTCCGCCTTCTCGGGGGACTGTTTGCGCCTACGCTATGCTATGGGCTTGACTGCCCGATCTAAAGCTAGCTGGTGACACGCGACCTCAGGATCCAGGCCGGGCATTTCCGCGGCATTCCATGCGAAGAGGTCGGAGTTCTCTTTGAGGCATGCCACGAGCTTCTTCCTTGTTCCCTCGGGCAATCCCTTGCCTATCTTCACTGTTCTCTCTGGATCGTCCCCCAGAGGAATGAGTTCGAACTCTCCGTCGGGGATCGGTCGGAACGGGTGTTAGGGAGATTGTTCCTCGGCGGGTTTCCATTCTTCAGTTTCGTCGCAGCTAATGCGACAGTCGAGGTCGATAGCGTTAATTCCCTGGGGGGGGGGGAGGATCCTCGGTCTTGAGTTTTTTGTTGCTGCTCTTTGTATTGACCGTGGCTTGTCCCTTTACCGCAGCGTCGTAGCATCGTCGGGCAGCTTCGATGTCACCGTGGATGGTGACTACGCGGCCTAATTTGGTGTAGTACTTCATCTTTAGATGGACGGTGGATGGGACCGCGGTGAGTTCGGCTAATGTCGGGCGGCCGAAGATGCAATTGTAAAGGGACGGACAGTCCACGACCAGGAACTGGATTTTGATTTCCCTGGCCGTTTCCTGCTCCCTGAAGGTGACGAGGAGCTCAACATATCCCCACGGCCTTGTGGTGGCTCCATTGAATCCCTGGAGGTCGGATCCGACGTAGGGGGCCAGGTTGGTCTTGTCTAATTTCAGAGTCTTGAAGAGGTGGACGTACATGATATCCACCGAGCTGCCCTGATCGACCAGAATGCGCCTGACGTCGAACTGGGCCATCCTTGCCCTGATCAATAATGGAATGCCCGAATTTGGGGAGCCGCCCGGAAGCTCTTCTAAAAAGAAGGATATTGGGTTGGATTTACCCCGATATTTTGTCAACGTCGCTTTTTGCTCGGGTGCAGTCAGAAGGAGCTCGTCGAACTTGCATTTGACCGAGAGGGCGGCAGCCTCGCCGTTGATCCATCCACCCGATATGACCAGTGCTGTCGGGAAATCTTCCCAGGGGCTGAGTGCAGTGATTCGGCCTTCGGGCAATGGCTCAGGGAGGATGAAATCTTCTGGACGCGACACGCAGAGGGCCACTTGATAAGGAGAGTTGTCGGGGGGTGTATCTTCCCGGGGTCTCTTCTTCTCCGCTTCGTCATGCTTGGGCGTTTCATTCCTCCTCGTATACTGTTTTAGGTGTCCTTCCTGGATTAAAATCTCTATCGCATCTTTCAGGTGAACGCAGTCCTCGGTCACGTGCCCGTGGCTCCTGTGGAACCTGCAGTACTTGGATTTGTCGGTGTGAGGCTTTGGTGCAGATGGTTTTAGGAACCTTACTCTGCCCTGTTTGAACTCGGAGTTGATGCACTCCGCGAGGATGCGCTCTCAGGGAGCTGTCAGTAAGGTGTACTTGCTGTATCGGCCCGCGGGGCCTCTTCCTTCTCGAAGTTCGCGGGGCCTCTCTTCCCTTCTCTTGTCCCCGTTGCGACGGGGGATACTTGGATCTTCGCGCTTGGGGTGATCGGTATCTCCAACATTACGGCCGCTGCGGGCGTTGTGGGCTACCTGTTTCTCCTCGTACCTGATATAGGCCTGGGCCTTGTGCAGAAGTTCGTTCAAGGTGCGGGGAGGCTCGTTCCCGACGGCTCTACTGGGTTTGCTGCTGGGCAAGAGCCCCCTCTCGAGGAGGTATTTCTTCATGTGTTCAGTAGTATCCACCTCGACAGCTTCCTGGTTGAATCGCTCGATGTACGAGCGTAGTGTTTCATTTTTCTTTTGTACTATGGCTTCGAGGGTCGCCTCTGTCTTGGGGTGACGCCGGGAGGCCGTGAAATGCCTTGTGAACATGGATCTCATGACTCTCCAAGACGTGATGGATTCGGGGGCCAAGCTCTTGTACCAGGCCATGGCCCATTTTCTGAGGGTTGTTGAAAACAGCCTGCATTTGAGGTGTCCGGTGATGTCATTGCAGTAGTCGAGCATCGCGTTAACGTTGTCGACGTGGTCGTCGGGGTCGGTAGTCCCGTCGTACACAGCTAGATTAGGAGGTTTCTCCATGCCTTTGGGGAGCGGGGCTTCCATTATTGCCCGTGACAGGGGACAATGCAGGTCTTCTTCGTCGCTCCTTAGTGGAGAGAGTTCGTTGTGGTCGGGGCTACGCCCGCGCCTTGGAGATATTCCTGATCGTCCATTGTTGCGGCGGGCGCGTGCCCTGCTGACATGAGGTTCTGGGGAACGGCGTCCTCTCTTCTTCGTTGCTTCTGAGCGCTGTTGTGTCCTCCTCTCCTGTTGAGGTCGGACCTCCTGTCGTTCAGCTTCTAGGGCCATGATTCTCTCGTGCTGCTGGTAGAGCATAGAACCGGCCTGGTTGAGGGCGTTCACCATAGCAATCATGGTGGCGTCTCCTTCGACGGGGACGGGGATGGGGTGAAATGCCTCGGCCCCTTGGTTTTGAACGTGAGGGGCATCCCCGTTATTTTGGGGCTCAGGAGACGGGGTGGCTGGACGACCGTCTCGAACGTCTGCTTCATGGGACTGCGGGCCGTCGTCCATAGTGTAGTCGACGAGGGGACAGCTGCGCTCGCTAGGTTGTTCTCCGGCCATGTTGGAAGGACAGGAATGAATAAGCTCTAATCTTCTGTTGGTGAAGATGGGGATAGCTAGTTTCCCACAGACGGCGCCACTGATCTTACCTGATCAGGAGGCCTTCCAAGGACTTGAAGAGTGGGCCAGAGAATGGAATGAGAAGGGGGGTGTACCTGCAAAGTACTCTGATGCTTAAGTCAGAAGAGGTACAGAAAGTAAAGGTTATTTCAGAGTGAGTTAGAATACCTGACCCTTTGCCATGAAAGGGTATTTATAGTGAGCCCCCAGCGCTGGGCCAAGGCCCCTCAATGGGCTTAATCCAGCTAGGCCCAAGGAGGAGCTGCCAAGGAACGTGTAAGAAGCGTAAAGACCTAGACCAAAGGTCTGCTCCCTGGTCCAACTGCTCCTATATTTCAGGAGATAATGAAGGGCAGTTGGGTGACGTGGTGGATGAGCTGGCAGACATGATCTCTGCCCGTCATCGGGTGTATGCCCGTCGTATGAGCAGGTGATTTATAGAGGAGGGTCGGCTGGTCGGAGGAAAAGGTCTCTGCCCGACATGTATTGGGGGTGTGCCCTGCATGATATCACAGTAGAGTGTCACCTGCTCGGATGCATGGGCCTCTGCCCGACATCTATTGGGCCGTGCCCTGCATACCATTACGGCCCAGTCCGGAACAGATATTCTACTCTACCAACTTGTTTATCGCTTTAACAAACGCATAGCTGCATAAGTTCTGTTTGGAATTTGGATTAATTCCTTCAAATTTCCAAACCCTAACATCTTCAATATCCAGAATTCAGTCCACTGTAAAATTCTTATAAAATTTTATAATTAAAAAATGTCATTCTAATAAAGACAATAAATTTCTGAATCAATTTCTGATACAATTTGTAAAATCTGAATCAATTTCAATATTTGTTTAAAAGTTGTGGAAAAAACTTTATTCTACCGTAATAGAAGCCTTCGACGACGGTGAAAAGAAGGAAAGAGAAGAGTCGGCGGCGGAGGGAAGAGAAGAAACAAAGGAGGAAGGAGGCGATGACAACAGAGGGAGGACGAAGGAGGCGTCACAGAGTTACGTCGATTCCTTGTCCAAACCCTTCTTCTTTGTTCCACAATTTCTTCTTTCAAATTTCTTTTTTAATTTTATTTAATTTTTTTATTAAAACATGAATAAAAAATTTTGGGTCGGGCCGAGCCCGGGAAGTTGCCCACGCTAGCCTTATGGAAGAACCGCCCATGTATATATATATATATATATATATATATATATATGAGTTATGATCAACTTACTTCAAGAGTAAGTCTTTTTAACTTACTCCATAATCGTAACCTTTAAATTAGATTCAATCAATGGTTAAAGTGACATCTAATATCTAACTAATAAAATAACAACCCGCTAACTACCCATTAACACCTTTTGCTTAATCACTAATTATACTAACACAAAAGGACATTTCTGACAACTCAAAAATAGTTGTCCTGTTATACACTTAGCATTAATTATTGCTGATGTGTATTTACCTCATTTTTTCTTCAAACAATCAACAAATTCAATTTGCAAATTCATAAAATTATGAAAAGTTGTGGTGCAAAGACGGAAGGCCATGGGTTGAGGGTCTGTCCACAACTATTTCTCTTCCAAATCAATGTGGATAATTGATTTTCATTCAAAACAATCTTGGGAAATTGGAAAATATCAATACACCATGTCTCTCCAAATTCAAAGTGTATTGATTTATTCATCCCTTTATGAGCATACTCTCCATCTTCTCCATTCATCTACCTCACTCAAGGGTTCACGTATTATTTCATCTCTCACCCCTGTGGTAATCTCTAAAGCCCTAATTCTTAATTCAATTTATTTGACAAAAATCTTCGCATCTTCTACTAATAACATTCGTATTTTTCAGATTTATCCCCTAAACCCTAATGGCAAGAACTATTGAATCCATTAGGGACATTACTGATTCGTCCAACAAAGAACACCTTGAACTGATTTTGGTAGATTCGAAGGTAGATGATTCATTGTTTGTTTTCTATGATGTCATTTTTGTACTTAGTGAGATATAGTCATTAATTATCTTCAATAATCATCCCATGTTTTTTTTTTTTTATTGTTAGTTGGATATGATTCAAGCAATTGTACTATCTCATTTGTTGACGAAATATGTGGCCGAACTTGCTTTAGGAGATTCATATATCATAAAAAACTATAAAAGTCTCCATGAATGATTTCTCTTTTAAGTCAATTACTCATGGTTACAAATTGATGTTTTATGGTCCAACTTATGTTAAGAAAACAGAACTCCCTGACATTCCTAAGGATTATTTCAACATTCTTGGTTTGTCTTCCATCACTGAAGGAAAATTCAAGTCTAATGTGTTGGTCGGTACGTTGATATTTTATTCGTAATTCCACCGTCATTTTTATTGTTGAATGTAATACTAACATTGTAGAACACATTTTGAACACGTTGTTGGAGGAGTAACTGAAATTCTGCAGACTCAGATAAACGCATATAATAGCAAAAAGCAAGTTTGTGTTTATGATTACCGACACGAGGTATGAAAACATTTGAGTTCGAATACTTATCTCACTGTTTTTATAAAAAATTTCGTTTCATTAGGGTGCTTTCTAAACTGTTTAAAATCATAAAGGGTTTGCTTTTGATTGTTGTGCATTATTGTTTTGATTAGTTTCTTCATTTTTATATTGGTAGCAAAAATTTTGTTCAGTGTACTCTATGAGGTAATTATGCTTTGAAATTTTATGAATATTACATGAACCATAGTGAAGATGTCAACATAGTTGTTATGTTGCAAAACACAAGGATAAAGGTTGCCCAAAGTTATCTTTATTGTATCCTGTTGAGTATTTCAATTTTAAAGGAAAATGCTTCGTTTTGTTGACATTTACTTTTCTGTTGAATGAGGTTTTCCTTTAAATGTATCCAATGCTTGGAGTGGTACAAAGCTGATAATAAATTATGTGGACAATGTTGAAATTAAAAATCTGAAAGATAGTTATATCACAACCATATTTGTGTCAAAAATCTCCCTTGCGCATTATTACTTACTATAACTTACTTGGAGATATAATTTCACTTCATGTTGTTTCATTTCTAACTTGACTCGCAGTCTACACACTGATCTACCAAGGTTTTCTTCATCGAACTTGCAAGTTGAAACTACACAAAACTCACAATATTCTAATTTTGATAAATTTTTATGGAAGGAAAAAGTTATTAGTTTGGCTGAAATTGTGATGCTTAAACAAGTATGCATCCTACACCTAAAACTTTAAAATGTTCTTAATCTTTAGATGGATTTTTATAATATTAGTGAAATATGCATTTTATAGGAAACAACATGTGTCACCATTGCAAAAATGGAAAAGTTTGAAATTGGAAATGTTGGTTGGTATTATGATGGTTGTGTTGAATGTACTACAAGTGTCTCGGTAAAAGATGGAAAACTAAAGTGCTATTTAAACCACATAACTCCTGAGCCCGTGCCAAGGTATGTCATTAATTCAAGTGTTCTGAAATTATAAATTGTTATCAATCTGGTACCATAGTTTGTGTTATTTTTCTTATATAGCTACAAGCTTGAAGTGTTGGAAATTGATGGTAAATTCAAGAACCGGTTCGTCTTTTGGGACAGCGACTGTTTCAAGTTGATTGAAAAATCTGCTCTACAAATGAAAAAAGAATTAGTAGAGGTAGTATGATTATCTTCAAGTATTGTACAAGTATTGGTAATAATATATTTATTTCATTTATATTTTTTGTTTTTATTTAGGCTGGTGAAGACAACCCGTTAGAATTCCCTTGTGATCTTGAAGTTATGTTGAATAAGGAGTTGACAATTAGAGCTACTTTTCAACCAAAATTTAATCGTCTTTCGGTTATTAGCTTCAAAGATGATGAAGATTCACTTAAGAAAGTTAGGGACACCTTCAATTCCCAAGAGGTGTGTGGTCACATATTATTAGCAAATGTTGAAATATGGTTTTTTTTTAAACAAATGTACCTTCATAATATCATTATCTCTCTACAGGATGTATCAAATATTCAAATTCCAGTGTCTTCCTCACAAGATGATATGAATAGTTTATTTGTAAGTAATATTATTTAAAATTTTGTCGCATTATGTATCATTTAATCGGGTTAGATTTTCTAATTGAAGATAAAAAAAATCCTTATTTCAGGAACCTTTATCTGTATCTGCTGATTTCGACCCTAATACTGAAAGTTATGTGTTGACCCTCTGTAAACGTATAAATACTGATGCGTTAGAAGATGTTGAGAGTGTTCAACTTTCCTCCATGAAGATGATGAAACCAATCAAAAAGGAAGATGGTTGATAGATGATGATTCAGTTGTCTGTAATATACAATGGATTTTCATTGTTTTTATTTTGTTATGTTTTAGTCTAAAATTGGTTATGCTTCAAGTCAATCCAAATTGTTTGAAGTTAATTTTTGGTTGTGTTATGCATTTCAAAGGTTAAATTAACAGAGCTTATGTTATTATTTGTTTGAATTAAGATCAGATCGTCCTCATTGAAATGACATAAATCTTATTTGTAACCCTTTTAATATAATATATTTTCATTGCCAATAGGTTTGATATGTGATGTGTAACACAATATATATCTAATGTGTAACACTTTAGTTTTGATATTTTATGTCTTATGATTGAAAACAATCCAATTGATTTGGTGTTATGTATGCGTTTCACCACAGTCAAAATTTGTTATTTGCAAATGAATTAGGTTTTGTAACAGCTTTTCATTTAATCAACATATCTCTTATTCTTATAATGTCATATTTTGTGATTGATTAGTGTTTTTGGTTTGAATTGAATATGGCACATTACGCATGGTAGAATATACAACTTCCATCCATGGGACTCATTTAAAAGGGTTTAAATCATGCAACTATGCCATTCCAATTAACTACATTAAAACATGATATATATATATATATATATATATATATATATATATATATATATATATATATATATATATATATATATATTCTGCATTTAGTGAAATAAAAATTTAAATTACTAGATGCATTGCAATCTAAGCATTACATGCCTAACATCATATTTTAAGTGCATAATAACCATATAATTGAATAACTAACTTCATGATAAACCTTATCACTACATCATATTTGTTATCTTCACAACGAAATTGTTACATTAACATAACAAAAATTGACACAATTCTAACAATACTAATTAATATCATAACTTCATATTGTTGAATTAAAAGAGAAAATTATTCTTCACTCATCAAACTCGGAACCCACTTCGTTCAATCTTCTTCCTAACTTCAGATCTCATAATATTCACGTACATGACTTCATTCTCTGAATTGTATCTAAAATAAAGCCTATCACCTGCTTTAAACTTTTTTTTCTTCGCATAGTCGTACCAACCTGTTTCGACATACATCTCCAAGTATTCTCTTTTCGATTTCTTTATTTCACAATCATAGACTTCAAATGTGTCCATGTCAACCATTTTGCATGCATTAATATTATGTCTTAAAGCCTTCCTTATAACCTCTTGAGGGAATTGCTACATGGATAACATGATTTGAAGCAATATAAATATTATTATTTTAGGAAAAATATTATCCAAAAAAACATATTTGTATGAAGAGATATAAGATAATTTGACGGAAACTTACAAGGACTTGAGATGACTTCCTATGTTAACCCTTGATCAGCTTATTCCAAAATATTTTCCCTACAAGCTCTCGATCATGGTATTGTGAAGATTGTCCATCATCTTGCTCAACTTTCACTTCCCTTATGACACCAATATCTTGCCCCATAGGATCCATGTTCATCACTTCTACTACTTTTATGTTATTTTTCGTTTTTTTAACTTTTTGAAGGAAACTATATATTTATAGATTTTCAATATTACTTGGTTAGTCTTCAAATGTTCTATTGGAATTTTAAAGAAGCTAATAACATTGAATGAAGAAGATGGAGAATACTTTGATGTGATTGAATATTGTGTCTTATAGGTAGTATAGCTATGGTGTAGTATTGAATAATGAGAGTAAAAAATATGTGTCATTAAGAGGTTTTACATGTTTCTATGTTACTTAACTTGCACATTTGGGTTTCATGTTTTCCAAAGTTGGTTGCGTTTTACTATGTTGAAGTGATGATGGCTTTTGCATTGCCTTTTTATTCAACTTATGTAGCATTAGTCATTAGGTCTAATATGATGGACAATCTTTATTCAATCAATTAATAAAATAACAAGTCTAATATGATAACTCTTCATTAAAAATTAAAAAAATAATTATAATTCTTTTATCATTTGTAACGAAAAAATTATGCTACTATTAACTTTTAATTTAAACTATTTTTTTCTCTATACAAATGATTTATAAGTTTTACTTAATAAGTTTTATTATTGACTTTAAACATTAATGTTCAACGCATGGTAAAATAAAAATTGTTCATAACTTATAACTGTTAGTGTTCTTGCATTTGTAAAATAACAACCCATTACCAACTTGAATGGCTACCACTCAAATGTTCTGTTCTTTAACTTTTGTTAATGAATACCATGATTTCTATGAATATTAAGCTCACCTGATATCAACATTAACAATCACGACAATTCAACAACAATATGGATCCATTTGTTCCCTCCAATAAACAACTTGCAGCTTTCGCACGAAGTAAAAGGAAACAAATTCTAAAAGATAGAAGATCGAAAAAAACTCGGAAACGTACATAACTTCTATAATCCATGTGAAGCTTCTCAGATGTACTATGCTCCATCGAGACCAATCGTCAGAACACCACTTTCAAATATAACTTCAAATGTTCTGAATGAAAGAAATACGTTTTCACATTCTCCTGGAATTTCAATGAGCAGCAGTAATTCAAACAAGAGTTTTGAAACGGTATCTACAAAACAGGTTGCAGCTTCTGCGCGGGAAAGGAGAAAACAAATTTTGCAAGGAAAAATGTCACAATCTCATGATGAGAACATTGACAAGAATTCTCCAGGTCTTTACAGGATCAATACTCCATATTTTACTCATTTAGAAACACCATTTTCCAATATAACTTCTTCATATTCTAATACAAGAAGTGCGAACATGAGTGCACATCCAAGTACTTTTTCTTACAAACCAAAAAAACAGCTGAATGTGGGTTTTATTCAATCCATGACTGTGAAACTTTTTAATTATTTTGCGAATGAGAATCATGATCCCGCTTCTTCATCCACACCCAATGCTCATGTGCATGATGCATCCATTTTCACTTCTTATCCAAATTTCAACATTCCTATGGATAACTCTATCAATGATACATCCACAGATGATTCTATCAGCGAAAACTCTTGTGAATATAATGATGTTGAATAATAATTATGACTCTGGTTCCAGTCTTGACGATGATGAAGCATTTGACTACAATTCTACATTTGCTAATTCTTGCAATACTGGTATGTTTAACTCAAACTTTTGCTTTATGAATCTACTTCTCATCTAACACATATACAATTTATTCAATTCATTTTAATACTCATAAACATGGCTTTTAAATAGATTATTCTGATAATGGTGATCCTGTAATTGAGTGCACACATCGTGGAGCGCTTATGTGGTATCAAGAAAAATTACGAAAGGCAAAGAATTGTTCAGTTCCAAGATTCCAACTATGTTGCAGGAACGATAAAGTTGTATTACCACTTTTGAAACCACCGTCATTACTACTTCAGCATCTATTGTTTGATAATAGTGAAAACAAAAGTAAGAATTATCAACAATACTGTCGATTGTACAACATGATGTTTGCTTTTACGTCATCGGGTATGAAGGTCGAAAACAAATTTCAAGATGCAGGAACAACCCCAATATTATTCCAGATACAGTTAAAAGATTGAAGCTTATGTTGGATGAGTTCAACACATATGCCAAGTCTTTTAGGATGGCGGCAGATAGATTGAAAAACCATCCAACCGTTTCAGAGGTAGCCGCCCTTATCGTTGGTGATGTTGATACATGTTATAAAAGATATATTCTTCTTGAGAGACAAAGTGGACAACTGAAAAGAATAAGTGAGTTTCATCCAATTTATCTGACATAACAATATCAACTATTCTTTCCTTACGGTGAAAATGCTTTTAGACTTGGCGTTCATCTACGGGAAACTAATTCAAACAAACCAATGAAGAGGAATAAGCTTACCATTAGAGAAAGGCTTGCTTTTAGGATTCAATCTAGGAATAATGAAGCACATACACTATTGCGGTCAAGACAATTGTTTTAAAAATTCTTGGTTGATAAATTTACTATGATGGAGTCACAAAGATTAAATAATATCAGAAAACATCAAAAAAGGTTGCGTGTTTCTAAATATGAAAATTTGAACCATGGAGATCAGAATGCAAACACTCAAGGTTCTAACAAAGGTAAAAGAGTTGTTTTATCGTCGACTTATGTTGGAAGTCGAAGGTTCATGGAACAACTGTATTTTGATGGCATGGCTATTTGTAGTCACCTTGGTTTTCCGGATATTTTTATCACCTTTACTTGCAATCCTAACTGGCCTAAAATTTAGAGGTTAGTTGCAAAAAAATAACTTGAATTCTCATGATCGTCCGAATATCATTTCCAGAGACTTCAAGATTAAATTTGATGAGTTGTTGTGCAATCTAACAAAAAACCATGTCTTAGGTAGATTTGTTGCATGTAAGTTTTATTTATACTTATTTTATCTTATCAGATACGTAATATCCGAATATTTCATGATAAAATCATCTTATTGCAGATATATACACAATTGAATTTCAAAAGCGAGGTTTACCACATTCACATATCCTTCTATTCTTGCATCCCTCCAACAAGTATCCAGCTCCAGATGATATAGACAAGATCATTTCAGTTGAGATACCAATGGAACAAGATGATAAGTCATTATATGATCTGGTAAAGACACATATGATCCATGGTCCATGTGGTATAGCAAACAGGTCTTCACCCTGCATGAAGAATGTAAATTGCTCAAAATACTTCCCCAAAATATTTCAACCTCAAACCACTGTTGATCAAGATGGATATCCTATGTACTGAAGAAAAGAAACTGGTAATACCGTTATGAAAAAACAAGTTCAACTTGATAACAGGTACGTAGTTCCTTATAATCCATATTTGTTGAAAAAATTCCAAGCACACATCAATATGGAGTGTAATCATATTACTTATGTTAAGTACTTACTCAAGTATATTAACAAAGGTTGTGATATAATTACTGATGCGGTTGTCCAAACTGAATCCGATGGATCTTCGGTCATAAGAAATGTTGATGAAATCAAATAATATCTTGATTGTAGATATGTTTCACCAAGAGAACCGTGTTGGAGAATTTTTTAATTTCCTATTCATGGTAGATCACATGCGGTTGAGAGGTTGTACGTCCATCTTGAGGGAGACAATTTTTTTTACTATACCGATTATGAATTGACAAATGAGGTCCTTAAGAAACCGAGTGTCAAAGAATCAAGTTTACGGCGTGGGTGGAGGTAAACAAAATATACCCCGAGGCACAAATTTAACTTACTCTCAATTTCTAACGAATTTTGTTTATGGTAAAAGATATAGACGGTGGATACCACACAAAAGGGGTCATACTATTGGCCGCCTTATTTGGGTTCCTCAAGTACATGTGAGTTATATTATTTGAGAATGATGTTAACAGTTGTCAAGGGTCTAACTTGCTACGAAGATCTAAAAGTTATGGATGGAAAAGTTCAGGATAGTTTTAGGGATGCATGCTTCAAAATGGGTTTTCTTAACGATGACAGTGAATATGTCGCATTCATAAATATTATAACATTGTAACTAATTCAAAATGTATGTTTTGGAAATTTTCATTTTCTAAAGTTATGAGGTTATGTCTACAATGCTTATGTGTAGAACCTCAATGCTCATTATTGTTACCTGTTCTAATTTGTGTAATAATATTAGATATAGAGACTTTCATGATATATATGTATGAACTGATATAAATTCAAAATGTTACTATATAACTTTATATGAAATGTCTATAGAGTTGCAACTATCGGACACCGAGTTAAAGAATTTGACACTCATTGAGATTGAAAATATGTTGCAATCAAATAGAAGAAGTTTGCATTAATTCACATGTGTGCCATATCCGGATAGCTATGTCACAAAACATGTTGGCAACCGGATGATTTACGACGAACTTGATTACGATGCTAAGAACGAAAAAAAGAATTTCGAAGAGCTCTTACATGCACTTACAGGTGACATATTTTATTTTAATTCTGAATTTAAAAATTTCTTCTTTTTCTTTCTATTTATAATTATAATGTTATAATTTATAGATGAACAACTTGGAATATATCATACTATCATGGATGTTGTCAACACAAAAGTAGGAGGTGTGTTTTTTTTACATGGTTATGGAGGAACCGACAAAACTTTCATGTGGAGAACACTTTCAAGTGAACTTCGTTCCCATAAAAAAATTGTTCTTACCGTTGCTTCAAGTGGGATAGCATCATTATTATTGCCAGGTGGAAGAACCGCACACTCAAAGTTCAAAATACTCGTGTCAACACTTGACAACTCAACTTGCAACATCGACAAAGACACCGATCATTCACAACTACTTGAAGCCACAAATGTCATAATATGGGATGAAGCACCAATGTCTCATAGGCATTGCTTTGAGGCATTAGATAAAACTTTTAAAGATGTCATGAGTAAGAGTGGTTTCAGAAATACAATTTTTGGTGGAAAGTTTGTTGTTTTTGGAGGAGGTTTTTGACCGATTCTTCTTGTTGTTCCGAGAGTTGGTCGTTCTGATATTGTCCATGCATTGATTAGATCATCATATGTATGGGAATATTGTCAGGTTCTAAAGCTTACCAAGAATATGAGACTTCAACATAGAACAGATAATACAAGTTCTGATAAACTATCAAAATTCTTAAAATGGATATTGCAAGTTGGGGATGGTAAGATTTCTGAACCAAATGATGGATTAGTTGGTATAGGAATTCCCAAAGAATTGTTAATTTCCTATTTTGAAGATCCCATAAGGGCTATTGTTGATTGCACATATCCGAATTTGTTGGAAAAATTTCAAGATGTTACATTCTTACAAGGAAAAGCCATTCTTAACTCAACCATCAAAGTTGTGGATAAAATCAATAACTACATATTGGATTTGATACCAGGTATATCTTAGTTAACTTTTATCTTTTCAAGACATAAAATTATACATTATAATAATTATTTATACTAAAGTTTTTATGTTTTTTAAATAGATTTTCAGGGGAAGAGAAAGAGTATTTGGGTTTGGATTCAATTGATAGAACAAACACAAGTTATAATGAAGCTTATCAAGTTTGAAGTTTGAACCCCTGAATTTCTTAGTAAATTAAGAACTTCAGGGATTCCAACTCATAAGATCAAATTGAAGGTCGGTACACCTATTATGCTAATGAGAAATTTGGACCAGGCTGATGGATTGTGCAATGTAATAAGATTAATTATTATAAGGTTTGCAAATCATGTCATAGAAGCAAAGACCATGTCTGGAAAAAAAACATAGGTAACATTTTTTACATTCCGAGAATGTCAATGTCACCTTCTGATTCACCTTGGCCATTTAAGTTGATTATGAGACAATTTTCGAAAATTGTCTCATATGAGATGACAATTAATAAATCTCAAGGTCAATCACTTGATAAGGTTGGATTGTACTTGCCTACTCCAGTGTTTAGTCATGGCCAGTTGTATGTTTCTATTTCACGAGTTAAGAGCAAAAGTGGCTTAAAAATCATAATACATGACAAGGACAACTCACCATGTTCGGCTACTACAAATGTTGTGTACAAGGAGGTATTCGAAGCACTTGGTTAATCGGTAAATTTTTTTATCTTATTACATATTTGAGAAAATTTAAATTGCTTTTTATCCCACTACGTCTAAAGTGCACTCGTTGTTTTGGCATTAACTTGATAATAGAAATATATTCAATATTGACAATTACTTTATTTTAATTGTTTTTATTTATATTGTTGCAGGAGTCACGCTATGATACAAAAACAGTTAGACTAAAGTATCATATTTGCTTTATTGTTCTTAAGGTGGCTGAAGTATCCAGGATTATTGTATTGGTTATGCATATCAATCAATATGTTGTATTTCATAAATAAAGTTTAGTTTACGTGAACTTTATTTATCTAAGAATTCAATGTTAATTTTATTTACCTAAGAATTCAATATGTCGTATTTCATGCATTAAGTATTGGTTAACTTTGAGTTTATGTCACATGAAATTCGATATTTCCGCGTAAGATTCTATGCACTATCAATCTCAACCAATGAAACAACATAAAGATTTATTTACAAACCAATTGAAACAATTAAACATGAACCATTGAAAAAAAAATTAAACCGTTGTCCTGAACATAACTTTAATTCCTTTCTTTTCAATAGATGAATTTTGAAATTACATTGTAAAATATCTTTTAAATTTTGTATAGAAATTATATTGTAATATATCTTTTATAATATGTATAAAGGGAAGAATGCTATTTACAAATATTCTTGATTTTCAGAGTCAATAAAGTTAACGTCAGTGAAACTCAAAATTAATCCATTAGCATAGTGCAGAATATATAAGTTATATGTTTCACATATACGACCATACCAAGCATTTTGAAATCTAATATATTGTTAATTATACATGTTCAACTAAGCATAGCCATCAACAAACATAAAAAGTTCTAATCATTTTTCAACTCACAAGGAGTCAATGAGTATGAACTATGAGAGCCCACATAAAGACTACAACAGTTTTTCCAAATATTTAAACTATCAAAATGAAAATATTACATAAGTCTGAACCAAACAACAACCAAGTATTCACAGATATGCCTCACGCCTTCAAACACTGGAGTAGAAACTTCAAAAATTTTGCACGAACACTGTCAGACAGTCGGCTGGAGGATACCGAATTGATAGGGACAGTACATCACCTTTTCTTAAAGCACGGGATACTGTACATTGATACTATCCTTCGCAAATATACACCTCAGTCTTATTTTTCCTTTTCTTCAGCACACAACGGTATGTAACATCCATGTCCATATCATAGAACTCTATGGAACTCGTAGTATGAAGGAAACATGCCCTTATGACTTTAACTGGAAATTGCTGCAGACAAAACCATAAAAAAATTAGGAATCACAAATTTACAAATCTAAGTTTTTATTAATTCTATTTAATTTATGGTGAACACTCCGGTACCCTTGAATTTAGTTGGGTACCGGTACCTTTAACCAATCAAAAGTTATGATTTAATGCCATGTCATTTTATTGTATTATTTTATTTTAAAATAAATTAAAATATTCTCACAATTTGCATTAAAGATACCCGTACCCAATTACTTATCATGGGTACCTAAGAATTTATCTTAATTTATATATATTACTTACAAACACAATTGTCCTTATAACAATTGCACCATTAACCCTTCAGGTCCATTTGTACTCTCCATCATTGTCAGAATTAGGCACAAACGGATTAGCCACTTCCACCATTTCTTCATCACTACATTTTAAACAGAAAAACATGATCGAATTTGGTGAACAATAATCATTTCAGTGTTTCTATCAATTTTATAGAATATATCAGTGTTTTTATCTCTTTTACTTGAATAAGCAAAATTATCATTAAAAACCCCACACAATTATCATTAAAAAACCCACACAAAAATTGCCAACCAAATATAAAAAAGACTTTAACAAACATAACTTGTTCTAGCATTGAAATACCATGACAACTAAAGCTAAACTATATTATTATCTAACAATTCATTAAAAACTACTAAAGTCACATGAAATTCTAATATATCAAGTAACAGCAAAACAACTTGATCAGACATAAATGCAACTTAAAAAGACTAGTACGATTCGTAAATATCAAAACAACTTCGTATAAACACACAATTTCTTAACACTTTCTAAATTGCCAAAATACAATTCAATCCATGAATAAATGTAGTAATAAATCAAAATCTCAATTTGGGTATGACCCTGCTCATAACTAAAAGTCAGCAGCAACCTTATTAAATCAAACACCCTAGGTTATATTTTCAATATGGATTAGACTTCTTTGATACATTTATGTATGTTTAGGTATATAAGTTTACAAATTTACCTGGAACTATCCGATGAAATTGTTACTACATTGTCTTTCTACGCATTTTCAACCTCCTCAACAACAATTACTGCTTTCCCCTTACGGTTGTGTTCTTCAGATGCTTTCTTTTTTATTGCCTGTGAACCCATCTTTTTGTTTGAATTACGTTTGAATGGTTGATTTCTCCTAATCACCCTTAGACTACCCTTAATTGATCCATATTGATTTCAGGGTCTGCTAACTCCTTTTTCAAGGTGTCTCTTGTTCGTGTACAAATAGAGTAAGGGTTTTGTTATCGATCCACAGAGATTGTTTTGTGATATTTAAGTCGTTCTACAGTTGCGCTAGTTTGAGACTTAAGGTAACAATGGGGTTTTGGTTTTGGTATCGAAAGTAATATTTTTGCATTCAAATAAATTCTATAAGTGAAAATTGTTGGTTAATAAAAGATTAAAAGCACATGCCAAAGTTAGGGTTTTATAGGTTCATTTGAACATATAGTTTTGATCAAGTGACAAACTCTAAATAATGATAAACATACTCACAATATCCTCTCAAAATGTTTATTTCTAACACATAATGTGGGATTCACCATTTTGATCCATTGATGATCTCTCACTCAATCTACCAAAATGGTAACAGTTAAGTTCAATATAAAGTGAACACCAAGTCCCATAACTATCTCTAGCTTATGTTATTTGGGTGATGAAAACCTAACTCAAATGTTGAACATATTTCTCAATCATGGAGCAACACAAAAGATATTTCATAAACACAAAGTTTTCACCATATATTCATCATCAAGAGTTCTTACAAGATGATCAAAGCCTATTGTAAACACCCCAAATTTTCCCTCACCCATTCACACCATGGCTTGTGATCTTTTCATATGCATAAGTTCAATCATAGCATCTCATATTGCATATTTGTTTCACTGCATTGTTTCCAAGTCATCTGCATCTAGGGTTTGTGGTCTGAGCTATCCAAGAGCTATTTGAGCCACTCCAAGGGTCTTCAATCATGTAAAAGGGATCCATGTGTGTTCAAGCATCATATTGTATCCTCACAAGATCAAGAAAGTCAAAGGATCACAATAACTGAGAAAGGCATGGAAGCAGAGCCAGGTTTAACTGCACAGATGACCTAGAATTAGGGTTTTGGTTTCAAAGGCCATAACTCCAAATTTTTTGGTCATTCTTGTTTCTATTGGTCTCAATATAGTATAGGGATCATGCATATCAATTTTCATGAAGAAATTCCATGGGGAAGGCATCTGATCAAGAGTTGACTTCTTGAGCAAGTCAGTGTAAAATCAGGGCATCTGAGGCCCCCAATGACCCAACCAAAGGGTGTTCTTCACCATTTTTATTGTGTATGATCTTTATTTGATCATAGAAGATGTTAGAAGTTCACAAAATTGAAGAATTTCAAGCCATTTGCAAAGTTGCCTTTTTGGGAAAATGACTTGTAATGGAAACTTGCCATTTTGGGAAACTTTTTCAACCCTTTCTTTTTGATTCAAAAATGCTTCAAATGAGAAAACTTTGGTCATGAAAGTTGTAGAATGGATCATTCCCTTTTCAAAAAGTACAAGAACTCATTCTAATTCATTTTGGATCAAAAGTTATGGCCTTGCAAAGTTGGATAAAATCATTGAAATTTCACTTTTGCACAAAATGGAAAACTTGCAAATTCTCATGACAAGCCTTTATGTGATTTCAATATGACCTCTAATCATCACACAAACACAAGGCATGACCAAAAAATCAGTTTGGCCCAAGAGATTTCCCATTTCTATGCCTTGATTTTCAAGTAATCATAAGCCATTCTTCATGAAGGTGCAAAGAGGGATTTCTTGCAAATTGATTCTCAAAGGGGTTATTTGACCTCTAGCTGGTTTCAAGACTTTGCCATGACCTAATGAAGCATACCACACCAAAAATTCAGCAAGATTTCTCACATGTATATAGCCAAAAATCATGAGATGTAACAAGTTGTCAAGTTGCAAAAACCCTTCCAACTTATGATCCAAATGATGCAGTCCTTCATGAATCATCCAAGGGCCATCCTTGACTCAAGCTGAGGCAGGACAAGCCTCTAGATTGCCTCTGACCCGAGCCATGCCTAGGGTACACAATATCTTGAATTTCTTGCATTTTGCCCATACCAATCCCACAGTGACACACCAACTCTCTGCCCAACCAGAGCATGATATGTGGACATCAAGCAATCCAAAAACATACCATACACAAGCTGAATCCTCCCACATTGCAGCATCCAACAAAATCTGTCAAAACCTTTCCCTCTTCGAAACACTCAACACAGCCATCAAACTTCAATAATTCCTTCACCAATCAACCACAAATCATCCATAGAACAGATCCCACCCCTTACAATGATCTGAAACACAACACACGAGAACTTCATTTCCTGCTATATCAAAACTGAACCACAAAAACTAGCCACTTTCAACCCCATTCAAGTATTCCATTAGCCTCAGGAGGTTCAAAGGAGATCATTTGCACAAGAGGGAGGCTCTGAAAGCTCACTTTCGAAGGTCTCCAGCTCATGTATAACCTAAGAACGTTTTTCTCAGAACTTCATTTTCTTGTTACAAAATGAATCTACATGTTGCACTGATCATCTAGATGTGTTTAGAATTGAAAATAAGCAAGAGATGACCATTTTATGTTGTTCTGAAAGTTTGCCCGTGTTTCATGTTTTCCTTCGATTCAGGCTTGTGAGTGAAAATAAATGGATTTGAGATGAGGGGTTAGGTTTAGATTGATGAGAGGTTTATTTTGGTGGAAGAAATTTCATGTTTAGTGACCTGTAGAAGATTTTAGGGTTTGTGCTCGCCGGGGAAGATGACCGGAACCACTGTTCCGGTCACCTGAAGTTCATTAGCCCTAATTGTGTCATTAATGAAACTTTGAATGTGGACCGTAGATGCGTTTGACTAAGTTTGACTCCCGCGTGAACGAATGGTCTGGATGCTTCATTAAATCCCTAATCTCCAATTAATTGTTTAAATCATGTTTAATTAATTTATAAAACCAAATTAGTCAGATTTGAATCTGGGCCTTTGGATCTGGCGCGCAGTCAACCAGTCCAAGCCCAGATCAAATCCTGGCCCTCCTTTTGAATTACTTCCCATATTTTCATTTTAAATTCATTTTCTTTTCATTTTATTTATGCATTTTATTTAAAATAGCAAAATACCTTTAAAAATTATGAAATTTTTTGTCAAAGATTTCATTAATTTTTAAAACCCAAAAGTATTTTTATTTTCATTTTTTGCATTAAAAATTATTTTTAAATCATTTAAATGTTTATTTTTAATTAGTTAATGGAAATTAATTAATTAAAAATACATTTAGGTATTTAAAAATCACAAAAAAAATTACATAGCATTTAGAAACATTTAGAAACATTGTTCAACCCTCAAACCAAATTTCTTTTTGTTCTTGATGCCTTTTGATCATTTTCATTGGATTTAATTTCATTTCAAGGCAATATTTTGTGTCAAACTTCAAAAATTTCTTTCTACCTAACCACTGAGGGTTGAATGATGATTCTTGCATTGCACTCTTCATAGCATGTAGTTTATAGGATAAAATTAGTTTGAATTGATCTTGCATTTTCAATTTGTTTAGCATTTTTCTTGAGGAAGTACCCCAAAACCCTAACAATTTTAGGAAATTCATAACTTTCACTAGGTTAAGAGTTGGATCCTCTACTTTGGGCAGTGAGTTTGTATAGGTTTAGGGTATCTTTGATTGCATTTTCAAATTTTTATCATGTCATTTGCTTCTGGTTTTGGATTTTTTCTTTGCATGATGCATGTAACCCTAATTTGTGCCTTCCTTTGCATCCATTTTCTCATTTGCTTGCATCCTATGACTTGCCATGACATTTTGTGCATCAACATGATTCATAACACATCTTAGGACATATTAGATTCATGTTTGATCATTGCATCACTCATTTGCCATGTTGTATGTCCATTACATTCCATAACTTTTCATGTACATTCATTGTTCTATGCATGTCTCATTTGCATCCTTATGTTTGTTTGATCATTCTCATGCCTTGCCTCATGTTTGTATCATCTCTTAGCATCATTCACATCATGTTCATGCTTCTGGTTTTGTTTTGCATCATGACATTCCATCTCATTTGCATTGCACTTCATCTCTTTTGCTAACTTTTCAGGTGGTAAGTTGTTTTGAGAAGTGAATTTGCCTTCACTTCTCACAATCTCTTCTCATCTCTCTTGCATCTTTGCTGCATTTTATCTTGTGTATTGGATTGAGCTTGCTCATTCATGTTCATCTTACTTTCTTTCTTCAAGCAACTTGTCTTCTTAAGTGAAGCAAGTTGTTTTTCTTCTCTTTGCTCCTTTCATCTGCTTCCTGGTGGTTTCTCTGAAGATCTTCTTACAAACCTCATTAACCCTAGGAATGACCAAGCATGATAATAATTAGGGTTTGATTAGTCTCCCCACTTATCTTTTACCTTTGTGTCATCTTTTGAGTCTTATCTCCTCATCTCATATTCAAGGACCAAACCCTAAAGGTATTAAGGCTTTGTGATTAAGCTTATGCCTGCATCCTTATATTAGGATGGAGTGTATAACTTTAATCCTAAGTGTTGAACCCTTAATGTGTTTAAATCCTTTAATCAATCCATTTAATAATCACTAAGACATCAAGCTTGTAACTTGGGCCTTGCATTAGGATTCTAATTCTTCCTTAATTGGTTAAGAAGGACTAACCCTAGTGTTAATGGACAAGTCCCCCTCAAGTTGTCTAACCAACCATAAAAATCACTTCTTCATCTTATCATTAACTAAAATCCATCTAATAAAGGCTTTGTTTTGTCATGAGGTTAATCCCTAATCATGGATTAAGTTGAGGAGTCTTTCTCAGCTTAAATGTTCTCATCTATTATCCTTCTATTAGGATGGTGTAATGAGTCCATTAAATCCTTGATTATGGCTTAATCTCATTACTTAACACTAAACAAAAAGACCAAAAACATCTTAATAATTACAAGTAGGTTAATGATCTTAATCCTACATCATGGTGATTAAGTGTGAGATGCTGACTTCACACTTAAGGTATTCTCATTACCCCTAATCAGAGGGAGGATGTGATGAGTTTAATAACCCATTGGTTTAGGCTTAAGCTCATTTTCTTATGACAAACTTCCAAAAGCAATAAAAGATTGAAAACTCAAAAACAAACAATAATCGTCTCCTCCGGGATTCTTTTCTCACCTCATTCACTCACAAACGAGAACTCACTTCTTCCGTCTAATGCAAGACAGTTTGCACCTGAGCCAGACAGGTCATACACTTGAGCATAGACAAGTAAGCAGTTCACAAGTCAATTTATCTTTCAGTCTCTTTGAGTCGAACTACGGTGTTCTGACTTCCTCATTGCACGAGAGGATACGTAGGCATAACTTAACAGTTATCGAATAAAAGTCTCTGTATATTCCCCCTCTTTCCAGCATTATTCTTTAAGTCTCATAGTCTTGAGCATTATCCATTTCTTACGTTGACACTTCACATATCCCATTTCACACTCCTTTTACACTGACACTTGTATTCTTTTCCAGCTTTGATACACAGATTGCACTGACACTACTCCTTTAAAACACAAATCTTTCAAGCGTGGATCCCGTCGAGTACGGCGGACAATCTGGGTGCTAATACCTTCCCAAGTTGTAACCAACCCCCTTTCTCAGTCTCTCTGGTTCGCAACCGTCTTATCCATATCTTTTCTTAGGTCTATGCAGCATTACCTTTCCTCCGGGATAAAAATGCCTAGCTGGCGACTCTTGTCTTTTTGAGTTCACCCTTTATGTGTTCTCTTCTCTTTCGCCGACCGTTCGCGTCTGTACCCCTTCTGACCAGGTGTCATTTTTGTGGGAGCGACAGCTTGGCGACTCTGCTGGGGACCCTTATACTGTAACCAGGGCTTCTGGTTCTTTTTGTGGGTTCCTCCTAGCGCTTGTTTGATTTGTGTTTACTGGGGTGTTATGTGCTAATTGTGTTTATATATTTGCTTTATTTACTGCTTTATGTACAGTTATTTATTGCTTTCTTTACAGCTTTATACATCATACTGTCATACTGTCATCTTGCTCGATCTGGTTTTTGTTTTGGTGGGTGGGTTTCTACTGAGAGTTTAAGGTCCTATACCTGGGACCTGAGTGACACCTAGGCTAGAGTGGTTCATGTTCTTTCCCATTCCATTTCGGTCTGGTGCGGGAATATGAAACACGGTTCAAATGTGGGTTTCTTCTTGAGAACTCTGTGCTACAGATTTCCTGTAGTGCTAGGGCTATCTGGGAAGCCTGCTAAGTCTGGATGACCTTTATTATGACCTTCATAAACTGAGGTGAATTAGAGGAGGATCTTTTATGGTTATTGTAAACACTGTACCTCCGGGTTAGAAGTGTTTACACTTCTCATAACTGATCCAAGTCTGAGGATCTTTGTTTTAGAACATCACCTGTGAGGGGGTTGGGTTGTTTATAGGTTTGCAGGTACCTTTGGCCACATCATACCCTGTTACTTGTTTGATTAAGAGTACCTCACCTTGGACAGTTCTTGTGATTTAACCCTAGACATGTGACTCTTTATTTGAGCCCCCCGCCTTGGTTACCGGATTTCTGAACCTCCATCTGGACTTCTTGAACATACATGGACTTATATCAAGACAATAATCAGATCCAGCTTGATCACAAACCCTTGCATATCATTTGCATACTCATCATTGCATCATTTAACACTTGTTTATTTGTTTTTCAGGGTATCCATATTGCATCTGGCTTGGTTTTGACCCCTTCATCTGCATAGACCCCTGCTCATCAGTTATCTGCTTCAACTATCTTCATCAGTTGCCTGCTTCAGCTACTCTTATCATCAGCCTCAGCCTATCAGTGGCTCATTTCCAGTATCAGTCTTCATCATCAGCACTTGTTTTCAGCTCTCCACCAGCAGTCATGGCACCCAAGAAGAGCAACATTTCATACCATTTCTTTGAGCCTGTGCTGACTGGCATCAGGCAGGTCCAGGCACTTATCACTCCATACCACATCCCATTATTCAGAGAGCATTATGGAGGCATCCTTGATATGGTTATGGACCTGGACCCTTCTCAGAGGAGTTTTATCCACACTTGCCTATAGTTTTATGACCCTCCTTTGAGATGCTTCACTTTCCAGAACTTTCAGCTAGGACCTCTGCTGGAGGAGTTCTCATCATTGATTGGAGTACCTGTCAGGGGTGATATCCCCTTCAACCCAGAGATGACTTCTCCCAGAAATGGAGAAGTGACAAAAGCACTGTACCTGGAACCTATTTTGATTGAGCAGAACATGACAACAAAGGCTGGGATCCCTGGTTTGCACCTGGACTTTCTGACTTCTCAGGCCATCCTGAAAGCCTCTTTGGGAGAATGGAGGGCAGTTTGTGCATTATTAGCCCTCAGTATATATGGGGTTATACTATTTGCAGACGAGCCCAAATTTATCAGCAAGAATGCCATTCATATTTTCCTTCTGAGGAACCCAGTACCCACATTGCTGGGAGATTTCTATTACTCTATCCATCAAAGGAATGAGAAGCAAAGAGGAAAGTTGGTGAGATGTTGTGCTCCTCTATTCCATACCTGGCTGCTCAAACACTTACCTAAGACTGATGCCTTCCTGAATCCTCACCAACAGAAGAATTGGGCTAAGAGACTTATTGCTTTGACTTCAGATGACATCAGATGGTGCACTCAGAGCACCAAAGGCAAAGACATCATCACTAGTTGTGGGCAGTACCCAAATGTACCTCTAGTAGGAATGAAGGGTTGCATCAACTATAATCCTTTGCTGTTTAAAAGACAATTGGGCTATGCTTTGGTCCACCCTCCTAGAGTGCAGGATTTAGCCGAGACCCTGTATTGTGAGATAAAGCCTAATCTAGCTGTTGTCAGGCAAGCATCCTGGGCTTGGGACAACATCCAGACAAAGGGGATGGCTATTCTTGGGAGGTGCAATAATGTGGCTTCAGCTCAGTATTATGAATGGTCTCATGCTAGGGCTCAGATTTATGGGATGCCTTTCACCATTGAGGATGCACCTGGACCATCCACAGTACCACCTCCAGCCACTGTCAGCCTGGAAGAATTTGAGAAGCTGAAGGAAAGGAATGAGAATCTGTCTCAAGCTCTGAAGAAGACCCTCTGGGAGAGGAGTGATGGTCGTCTAGACATTGAGAGGTTGGAGAAGCTTAAGGTGGAACATCTGGCCAAGATTGAGAAGGCAGAGGACTACATCAAGAAATCAAGAGCTGGGGAGAAAATATTGAAGAATGCCTGTAAAGAGGCCCAGTTTCAGAAGGCTAGGACTGATCTCTATCTGCAAGAAAGTCAAGCTAGGTGGGTCAGGATCACTGAAGCTTGTACTCAAGAAGATAAGAGAACTCAAGCCAGGATTGAGCAGTTGGAGGCCAATGAAAAGAAACAACAGGAAGCTTTGCTAGCAGCCCAGAAGGAGATTTCAGAGTTGAAGCTTAGGGCTGGTTTGAAGAGGTCAAAGGACCAGGACAGGCACAAGAAGCTGACCACTGCTATTGCCACCAGAAACCTTCTTATCAGAAACATTACAGAGCACCCGGCTGGTCCTGTAACTGAAGCACTTTTGAAGGAGGTTAAGGAGGATGAGTTTGGATTAGATGTTTGACTTCTTTGCTTGTTGTTATTTCCATTTCATGTACTTTTCTTTTTATGTTGTATTTTGACCCTTCAGGGGTGTATGTTGTAAAAACAAACTATGTATGATCCACCATGAGTAATATATTTGTTAGTTTGTTTCATTGAGTTTCTTTTCTCAAGCAACACCAAAGCATCTTTCTCAGGGTCTGGAAAGGTCAAAACCAAGAGCCAAGCCGAATACCTTGGAAAATAAATAAGCATACTGCATTGCATACTAACTGTTGTTTTGTTTTGTAGGTTTTTGTTTTGTTTGTTACTAACTCTGTTGTGGTTCAGGAATTATTGCTCGTCGCCGGGTGTTCCCTCTCAACCGTCCACACCAGTATCCTACTCGCAACAATCTTCCTGGTATCCAAATGGATCAAGTACAGCAAGATCTGACAGAGGTCAGGACTCAAATGGCTAATGAAAGGTTGGAGATGAGAAACCAAATGACCCAATTCATGGAAGTAATGAATGGCTTGGCCCAAAGTCAAGAAAGGTTGAGGGCATTAGTAGAAAGACAAACCCCGGAAGAACCCCATCTGGGAACTGGAGGAACAAGTAACAATGAAAGGGGTCAGCCCCATGTTAACCCACCAGTATTTGAACCTCATCTAGATCCGGAAGCCAATATCCCAAGAAATGTATTGGGCAATACTACTACAGGCAGGATCTTGCAAGAAGATCCTCAGGAGGAGCAGTTTACTGTAATGGGAGCTGGGGATGAAGTCTATGATAGGAGGTTTGATGAAATTGCTGAGAAGTTGAGATCTCTGGAGTCTCAAAATTCCCTAGGTTTTGATGTCATGGATATGGGGTTAGTGGATGGGGTAAGGATTCCCCACAAGTTTAAACCCCCGTGCTTCGAGAAATACAATGGCACTTCCTGTCTACGAACTCACTTACAGTCCTTTCTGGGGAGACTTAAGGCATACACCATGGACGAAAAACTGTGGATGTTTTACTTTGAAGACAGTTTGACTGGGGCTTCAAGGGAGTGGTATTCACACTTAACCATAGCTACTATCAGATGCTGGAAGGACCTAGCTGAAGCCTTCATCAGGCAGTACCAATACAATCTGGACATGGCTCCTAACAGGACCCTTTTGATGGGAATGTCTCAGTCCTCCAGAGAAAGCTTCAGGGAATATGCCCAGAGGTGGAGACAGCTTGCTGCTGCTGTCCAGCTACCCATGTCGGAAAGAGAAATGGCCGACATGTTTATGAATACTCTGCAAGGAACGTATATTGATAGGCTAGCTGCCTTCTCTTCCACCAGCTTCGCAGACGTAGTAATAGCCGGGGAAAGAATTGAAAGCCTATTGAAGATGGGTAAAATTTCTGATAATGGTGCAAGTTCGTCCAGTAACCCCAGGAAGCCTTTTGTGGGACCTAGAAGAACCGGTGAGACAAATGCCATTCATGCCAGTAGGGGCAGACCTCAGTATGCCCACAGATCAGTAGCAGCTGTCACTATTCCAGCTCCGATTCCTCAGCAACCAACATATCAACCACAACAACAACCACACTATCAGCAGCAAGTTCAATATCCGCCACAGAGGACCTACAACAACAATAACAACAATCAACAACAAAGACCTTTTCAGCAAAGACCATCACAGGCAAATAGGGTGATTGACCCTATCCCTATGCCTTATGCTGCCTTATTGCCACAACTCCTGAAACTCAACTTGGTTGAATTAAGGACATTGGCACCGCTAGATCCCTCCAATCTCCCAAGGAATTACGATGTCAACGCCAGATGTGCTTTCCACTCCAATGCACCTGGCCACAATACTGAAAAATGCAGGGCTTTACAAATGAAGGTACAAGATCTGGTGGATTCTAAAGCCCTCAACTTTGCACCCCCTCCAAGTGTCACCAAGAATCCCATGCCCAATCATGGAGGGCCAAGAATTAATGCCATTGAGGAAGACAAGCCATCTTTCTTAATCACAAGTGTTGGACAGATTCGAACACCTCTGGTCGAAATTAAAGCTCAACTTACAGAGTGCCAGGTGTTCCCCGGGTGTGAGCTCGGTTGTGGGTATTGCAACATTGCAGTCAACGGGTGTGATAATTTGAGAAGCGGCATAGATGGTCTTATCAAGGATGGTATCCTTCAGATCTCAACAACAGCACCTACAAGTCCAGCAATTCCTTTGACAGCAATTCCTGATCCCTCTACAACAGCAGCAACAATCATTCCAACCGATTCATCAATATCATCAACAATGGCTCCATCCATCACTTCAACGAGTCAAGTTTCAACCACCATTTCTTCTACAACATCAGCATCCTTTTTATCAGCAGAATCTTCTACAACGCCAACAGAAATTAATGAAGATATCTCAGCACTCACCATCTACTATGATCCATCAGATGTTCCTCCAAACAACAACTTCCAACAACAAATAGTGGCACCTCCTGCCAGGTCACCCGTCACCATTTACTACGATCCGCACACCATTTCAGTACCCTCCTCTGCAGCAGTCAGTCCAGTTACCATCACGGTGCCCGGACCAGTTCCATATGAAAGCAGCAATGCCATACCTTGGCATTATGGCTCTGATCTCTATTGCAACGGGGAGAAAATCACTTTGGACTCTTCAACTTCTTCTCCACAGATTGATAATGTTGGGGGAGGCGGAGGCTTCACCAGAAGCGGACGCCTTTTTGCCTCACAACTGCAAAGACCTAATGCCGAAGTAGAAGTTGCTGCCAAAGCAAAGGGAAAGAGTGTTATATCTAAAGAACCAATTATCAAAGAAACTCAGAAGACATCTTTTGAACAAGATGTAGACGAGTTTATGAGGATTATAAAGACAAGTGATTACAAAGTGGTGGATCAGCTTCACCAAACTCCCTCAAAAATCTCCATATTATCCCTGTTGATGTGTTCTGAAGCTCACAGGAATGCATTACTAAAAGTCCTGCACGCAGCATACGTGCCAGAGGAGATCACTGTTAATCAGCTAGAAATTGTGGTAGCAAATGTCAATACCAGTCATGGACTGGGTTTTACCAATGCTGACTTAACAACTGAGGGACGTAACCACAACAAGGCTTTACATATCACCTTGGAATACAAAGGTGTTGTTCTATCTCATGTGCTGGTGGACACTGGGTCCTCACTCAATGTTTTGCCAAAGAAAGCCTTAGTGAAGCTGGAATATGATGGCTTGGCACTGCGTCCGAGTAATTTGGTGGTGAGAGCATTTGATGGCTCTAAAAGGTCAGTGCTAAGGGAGATTGATCTGCCTGTGATGATTGGCCCGCAGACTTTTAAAATTACCTTCTATGTGATGGACATTCAGCCGGCCTATATCTGTTTGTTGGGTAGACCTTGGATCCATGCCGATGCCGCTGTTACGTCTACCCTTCACCAGAAGTTGAAATTCGAGTGGGAAGGCCAGATCATCACCATCTGTGGTGAAGAAGACATCTTTGTTAGCCATCTGGCTATGTACAAGTACATTGAGATGGATGGAGAAATCCATGAAACTATGAGCCAAGGGTTTGAGGCCCTAAACATAAATGAAGCGTCTGCTATACTGGGAACCTCCATGACATCTTATCAGCAAGCCAGGAAGGTTGTTGAAGAGGGTACTGCCCAAGGCTGGGGCAAGCTGCTGCCCATGGAGAAGAAGGAAGACAGATTTGGGTTGGGTTACAAACCAACTCAACAAGATCAATCAGAGGCTGCCAAGAAGCCCAACTTTGTCAGCGGGGGGATGCTCACCCCGGATGCTGTGAACAACTTGGAAGACGAGTCGGAAGATGAGCGCAACCTAGAGAGCTGGATACGTCCAAGGACCCCGGGGAGCCATATCTCAAACTGGTCTTCCCAGGAAATTATAAGGGTTACTCCTGCAGAGTAATTATTATTTCCTGTATTTTTAAGCATGCATCAAGTCTTGCATCTTGCCCAAGATGACAAGACTCATTTTGTAATCGGGCCATCTTGTAATTTTGTGCAAACAGATCAATCAATGAATATCGGACATCTTTTGCAAATGAGTCTTTTTCTTTTTCGCTCGCTGTTTTCCATTTTTCTTTTTGTACAAAAATAAAATGGCAATGTTTTCCAAAATGATAAACTTCATTTCACTTTTTCTAAGCAAGATTAAAATTGATCACTAAAATGAACAATCTAAACCCTTGCAGAGAGTGCCTTTCAGATTGCACCGACAACAACACTATGGCTTCGTATGACTTTGACAATCCAATCAATCAAGCTGATGAAGGGGTTGAAGAAGATTATGAGCTTCCTGAAGAGCTAGCCAGGTTGTTAAGGCAAGAGGAGAAGATTATCACTCCTCATCAGGAGGAGATTGAAACGATTAATCTTGGTACGGAAGAAGACGTAAAAGAAGTTAAGATCGGGGCCTGCCTACAAGATTCAGTGAAAGAGCAATTGATTGACATGCTTCGAGAGTATGTGGATGTGTTTGCTTGGTCTTATCAGGATATGCCAGGGTTGGGCACCGATGTTGTCATGCACAAGCTGCCTTTGAAAGAAGACTGCCCGCCAGTAAAACAGAAACTACGCCGTACTCGCCCAGATATGGCGATGAAGATTAAAGAAGAGGTACAAAAGCAGTGGGATGCCGGTTTCCTCGCTGTGACTAGCTATCCGCCGTGGGTTGCTAATATCGTACCTGTGCCTAAGAAAGATGGCAAGGTGAGGATGTGTGTGGACTACCGGGATCTGAACAGAGCCAGCCCGAAAGATGACTTCCCATTACCTCACATTGATGTATTGGTTGATAATACGGCTCAGTTCTCGGTGTTCTCCTTCATGGACGGATTTTCAGGATATAATCAGATCAAGATTTCACCTGAAGACATGGAGAAGACCACTTTCATCACACCCTGGGGCACGTTCTGTTATAAGGTGATGCCATTCGGACTGAAGAATGCTGGTGCAACTTATCAACGGGCTATGGTAACATTATTCCACGACATGATCCATAAAGAAATTGAGTGTTATGTGGATGACATGATTGCCAAGTCCCTCACAGAAGAAGACCACCTGGTGAATCTGTTGAAGCTATTCAAGCGTCTGAGAAAGTACCAGCTGAAGTT
Organism: Lathyrus aphaca; assembly: GCA_963966055.1. NCBI lineage: Eukaryota > Viridiplantae > Streptophyta > Magnoliopsida > Fabales > Fabaceae > Lathyrus > Lathyrus aphaca. The sequence continues at coordinate 25,686,326 of OZ014521.1, read as the reverse complement.
AAACCCCAACAAATGCACATTCGGGGTGCGATCCGGTAAGCTGCTGGGATTTATTGTAAGTGAGAAAGGGATTGAAGTTGACCCTGATAAAGTTAAAGCCATTCAAGAAATGCCTGCACCGAAGACTGAAAAAGAAGTTCGGGGGTTTCTAGGTAGGTTGAACTACATTTCACGGTTCATATCTCACCTAACTGCGACCTGTGAACCTTTATTCAAGCTGCTAAGAAAAGAACAAACGGTCAGGTGGAATGAAGACTGCCAAAGGGCTTTTGACAAGATCAAGGAATACTTACAAGAACCTCCCATCCTTATGCCTCCAGTTGAAGGAAGACCTCTGATAATGTACTTGACAGTATTAGAAGAGTCAATGGGGTGTGTGCTGGGCCAGCATAACGAGTCTGGTCGAAAAGAGTATGCAATATACTACCTAAGCAAAAAGTTTACCGACTGTGAACAGCGTTATTCACTGCTCGAGAAAACTTGCTGTGCTTTAGCGTGGGCTGCTCGCCGACTGAGACAGTATATGTTGACCCACACTACTTTGTTGATATCAAAGATGGACCCATTTAAGTACATTTTCGAGAAGCCAGCACTTACCGGACGGGTTGCAAGATGGCAAATGATCCTCACAGAATATGACATTCAGTACACCTCTCAGAAAGCCATCAAGGGCAGTGTATTGTCTGATTATCTTGCTGAGCAACCTATTGACGATTACCAGCCTATGAGATTTGACTTCCCTGATGAAGACATCATGTTCATAAAAGCAAAAGATCATGAAGAGCCTGTTCACACCGAAGGGCCTGACCCGGAAGAAGAATGGACTATGATGTTTGATGGGGCTGTTAATATGAATGGTCGTGGTGTTGGTGCAGTACTCATTACACCGAAGGGAGTTCACATGCCTTTCTCGGCAAAACTCACTTTCAACTGCACTAACAACGAAGCTGAATACGAAGCTTGTATTATGGGTCTTGAGGAAGCCATTGACCTCAGGATCAAGACTTTGACTGTATTCGGAGATTCAGCTTTGGTAATTAATCAAACCAACGGCAAATGGTACACCCACCAAGATCATCTGATACCTTACAGGGATTATACAAGGAGGTTATTGACTTTCTTCACGACAGTCAAGCTTGAGTATATCCCTCGAGATGAGAATCAGTTTGCAGATGCTCTAGCTACCATTTCATCCATGATCAAAGTTCAAGCTGCCAACTTTGTACCTCAAATTGCAGTGTCCAGACTTGACAGACCGGCATATGTGTTTGCAGCAGATGTTGTTAAAGATGATAAGCCTTGGTTCCATGACATTAAATGCTTCTTGGAGGATCAAACATACCCACCTAGGGCATCTTCCAATGATAAGAAGACTTTAAGAAGGCTTGCTGGTAGTTTCTTTCTGAATGCTGACGGTTCCTTGTACAAAAGAAACTTTGATATGGTACTCCTCAGATGCGTTGATAGAACAGAAGCAGACTTGTTGATGCACGAGGTGCACGAAGGATCCTTTGGTACCCATGCCGGAGGGCATGCAATGGCTAAAAAGTTGCTGAGATCGGGCTATTACTGGATCACAATGGATGCAGACTGTTGTGCCTATGCCAGGAAATGCCATAAATGCCAGATCTATGCGGATAAAGTGCATGTACCTCCGAATCCTCTGAATGTGATGTCTTCACCTTGGCCATTTGCCATGTGGGGCATTGATATGATTGGCAAGATTGAACCGACTGCTTCCAACGGCCACAGGTTCATCCTGGTTGCCATTGACTATTTCACCAAGTGGGTCGAAGCAGCTTCCTATGCAAATGTTACAAGGCAAGTGGTAGCCCGATTCCTGAAGAGAGACATCATCTGTCGATATGGAGTGCCCGAGCGAATCATTACTGATAATGGTTCCAATTTAAACAACAAAATGATGGCAGAGTTGTGCCGGGACTTCAAGATCCAACACCACAATTCTTCTCCTTACAGACCAAAGATGAATGGCGCTGTTGAGGCAGCTAACAAGAATATCAAGAAGATTGTGCAGAAGATGGTAGTTACATACAAAGACTGGCATGAAATGCTACCGTTTGCCTTGCATGGGTACCGTACGTCAATCAGAACGTCCATTGGGGCAACACCGTATCAACTTGTGTATGGTATGGAGGCAGTCCTACCTGTTGAAGTTGAATTACCCTCCTTGCGGGTACTAATGGATGTTAAACTGAATGAAGCAGAATGGGTCCGATCCCGATATGAACAACTGAATCTGATTGAAGAGAAGAGACTAGCTGCAATATGTCATGGGCAGCTATATCAGAAAAGAATGAAGAAAGCCTTCGATCAGAAAGTTAGGCTCCGAGAGTACCAAGTAGGAGATCTTGTGTTGAAAAGATTCCTCCTTCCTCATACAGACCACAGGGGCAAGTGGACTCCGAACTATGAAGGGCCATTTGTAGTAAAGAAAGTTTTCTCCGGTGGAGCATTGATGCTCAGCACTATGGATGGTGAAGACTTCCCGTCCCCTGTGAATTCAGATGCAGTTAAAAAATACTTCGCATAAAATGACCCGCTGGACATAAAACAGAATGTAAGTCCAGGCAAAAATAGGGCATCCCGGCGAGTCAAAAACAGAATAAAAGACTCGGGCAAAAATAAGGGAAATAAAAAAAAATGTACACCCGCTGAGTTGAAAAGCCGCATTGGACAACTCAGGCAAAAATGGGTATCCCGATGGATTGAAAACCCGAAAGGGCGATCCATGCAAAATAAGGGAATAAGCGAACAACTGTATTCCGAATTCATCTATATCACTTACAACCTGGCAAGCTTCGAAAGGATCAAGCTTCTTTCAGAATCAGCCTTCTTCAGAAAGCAAGACGAAAAGAACGTCAAATGTCATACGAGTCATAGCAAAGGGAGGCTCCTTGAAGCGTCATCAACATTGCCAACATCTTTTGTTTCTCAATTTGTAACGATCTCCTCATTTTAGGGGATTTGTTTCTTTGACTGTATCTTGCCAATTCAGGGCACACGAATTAATAAAATCAGATTTTCAGTCATGTTTCGTCTCGTACATTTTATTTTCATTTGCAAAAATGTCCGATGTCTTTAAGATACTGATTGCATAAATACAGATGCTTCTTTTAAATACGTGCTTGCAGGAAATATACTTACTCCCGGGAGTGTCTAAACTCTCAGGATGGAATTCGGTAAGGGATACCTCGGGATTACTTGTGCGTTTCTCTGTCTTTTCAGGATTGCAGGTAGTCAAAGCACAACATGGGGCATGAAAGCTTCACCCCAGCAAGCTGGAAAACCAGTATCTACTCAGTCTTAGCACCGGAAGTGCTTTCTCCCCAGCTGATTTACTATTTATTACTTCCTCCTCAGCCAAATGCAAAAGCCAGGGAACTATCTCCCCACAGAGTGTCAACCTCTACCCGGAAGAGCAAGGCGTGAAGAAATCACAACAGAGTGAAAAAGCTTCTACAAACCCCAGCAGGGTCCCTCATTACCAAGACGGGTCTATCATTGACCTACTCCCCCAGGCAGAGTCACATCTTATCAGATCTACCAATGATCTTATCCCCAGCTGGGATGTCCACTTCGAGCAGATCAGCCAGAGATCTTCGCAGCAACGGGATCCGAATCCCGGATCATTACCTTTTGCATAATCATAGCATTCGCATCATTATTTTTCCCCACAGTGCGTAGCATTCCGTCTAAAACTGAGCATTACGGCAAAAATCAAACATATTGCATAATCATAAGCCATGTTCTGAATCAAACACTTGTAAATACTGACAATCCATCAACGATGTACAGAAAACTCCCCAGATTCCCCGGCAGAGAGCCAAGGCATTTTCCCTAAAGATACAAATACTTCCTGACACCCGTCCGTGCCATATCCCCAGTAGAAAGCCAAAGCGTCCCCTTTGCACTCACAGATACATATATACACAATTTCTTGACACCCGCTTTGTAAATCATATATTTGTTTATAATACACTTTTTCCGACACTCGTCCGTGTCGCACCCTCTCCAGCAAGATAGGCACTCGTCCGTGTCTTGCTCATACTTTCTTACTCATACAGATACCCGTCTGTATCTTGTGCACACCACTCAAATCCCCTCAGATCCAACACTCGTCTGTGTTCTTTGTTAACCAGTTGATACTCGTCCGTATCATCATCTCTGAACATGTGTCAGCGTTTGTTTCTATTGATACTCGTTCGTATCATGGTCTTAAGGATGCTCGTTCGCATCTTTGATCCATACACGATGTCAGATACTTTTACCTCTTTTTAGAATTTAGGCACTCGTCTGTGTCTATCCTTCCCCAGAAGAGTCCTCTCAGATCCAACACTCATTTGTGTTCTTTGTTAACCAGTTGATACTCGTCCGTATCATCATCTCTGAACATGTGTCAGTGTTTGTTTCTACCTGATACCCGTCCGTATCATAGTCTTAAGGATGCTCGTCCGCATCTTTAGTCTATACACAGTACCAAACCCTTATACCTTTCATTTCTTGGAATGTAGACACTCGTCCGTGTTTATTATTCCCCAGCGAAGTCCCCAGCAAAACTTCTCTTCTTATCTGGCATTCGTCCTATGTCATGATATTTTTAGCAGCCGTCCCCTGCTAGGTGATCGTCCTTCACCTCCTGATGATCGTCCTTCATCATTTTATCTGATGGCCGTCCCCATCATTGATCTTTATCTGACATTCGTCCTATGTCATGATAATCCCCAAGAGCAGTCGTACCCTACTAGGTGATCGTCCTTCACCTCTTGATGATCGTCCTTCATCATGCTTATCCGATGGCCGTCCCCATCGTCGACCTTTTTATCCGACATTCGTCCTATGTCATGATACTTTCTGCAGTCGTACCCTGCCAGGTGATCGTCCTTCACCTTAGATGACCGTCCCTCATCTTATTCCCAACAGAGCAGCCGTCCCCTGCTAGGTGATCGTCCTTCACCTCTGATGACCGTACCTCCTCATTTATTTCATTTATACCTTGAGCGTGATGGTCGTCCCCATCATTTACCTATAATCCCCAGAAAGTCTTATAGCTTTACTTGATGGCCGTCCCCATCATAATCTCTTATATCCCCAGCATGTCGGTCGTCCCCGTCATTGCTCTTTCCCCAGCAGTCGTCCTCTGCTCGACGGTCGTCCTCCGTCGCCCGCACTTTATAATTATACTTTATTTTCCTTTACAGTCTATATCCCTTTTCTTCTTCATTCTGTGAGTGCAAATTTTGGACTGTCTTTGGTATTCAACCACAAGTTATCTTGTTTGCCTGTTAAGCCGTTGCTTACATCCTGCACAGCTAACTCATGTTTGAATAGGGGCAGCTGTAAACACCCCAAATTTGCCCTCACCCATTCACACCATGGCTTGTGATCTTTTCATATGCATAAGTTCAATCATAGCATCTCATATTGCATATTTGTTTCACTGCATTGTTTCCAAGTCATCTGCATCTAGGGTTTGTGGTCTGAGCTATCCAAGAGCTATTTGAGCCACTCCAAGGGTCTTCAATCATGTAAAAGGGATCCATGTGTGTTCAAGCATCATATTGTATCCTCACAAGATCAAGAAAGTCAAAGGATCACAAGAACTGAGAAAGGCATGGAAGCAGAGCCAGGTTTAACTACACAGATGACCTGGAATTAGGGTTTTGGTTTCAAAGGCCATAACTCCAAATTTTTTGGTCATTCTTGTTTCTATTGGTCTCAATATGGTATAGGGATCATGCATATCAATTTTCATGAAGAAATTCCATGGGGAAGGCATCTGATCAAGAGTTGACTTCTTGAGCAAGTCAGTGTAAAATCAGGGCATCTGAGGCCCCCAATGACCCAACCAAAGGGTGTTCTTCACCATTTTGATTGTGTATGATCTTTATTTTATCATATAAGATGTTAGAAGTTCACAAAATTGAAGAATTTCAAGCCATTTGCAAAGTTGCCTTTTTGGGAAAATGACTTGTAATGGAAACTTGCCATTTTGGGAAACTTTTTCAACCCTTTCTTTTTTATTCAAAAATGCTTCAAATGAGAAAACTTTGGTCATGAAAGTTGTAGAATGGATCATTCCCTTTTCAAAAAGTACAAGAACTCATTCTAATTCATTTTGGATCAAAAGTTATGGCCTTGCAAAGTTGGATAAAATCATTGAAATTTCACTTTTGCACAAAATGGAAAACTTGCAAATTCTCATGACAAGCCTTTATGTGATTTCAATATGACCTCTAATCATCACACAAACACAAGGCATGACCAAAAAATCAGTTTGGCCCAAGAGATTTCCCATTTCTATGCCTTGATTTTCAAGTAATCATAAGCCATTCTTCATGAAGGTGCAAAGAGGGATTTCTTGCAAATTGATTCTCAAAGGGGTTATTTGACCTCTAGCTGGTTTCAAGACTTTGCCATGACCTAATGAAGCATACCACACCAAAAATTCAGCAAGATTTCTCACATGTATATAGCCAAAAATCATGAGATGTAACAAGTTGTCAAGTTGCAAAAACCCTTCCAACTTATGATCCAAATGATGCAGTCCTTCATGAATCATCCAAGGGCCATCCTTGACTCAAGCTGAGGCAGGACAAGCCTCTAGATTGCCTCTGACCCGAGCCATGCCTAGGGTACACAATATCTTGACTTTCTTGCATTTTGCCCATACCAATCCCACAGTGACACACCAACTCTCTGCCCAACCAGAGCATGATATGTGGACATCAAGCAATCCAAAAACATACCATACACAAGCTGAATCCTCCCACATTGCAGCATCCAACAAAATCTGTCAAAACCTTTCCCTCTTCGAAACACTCAACACAGCCATCAAACTTCAATAATTCCTTCACCAATCAACCACAAATCATCCATAGAACAGATCCCACCCCTTACAATGATCTGAAACACAACACACGAGAACTTCATTTCCTGCTATATCAGAACTGAACCACAAAAACTAGCCACTTTCAACCCCATTCAAGTATTCCATTAGCCTCAGGAGGTTCAAAGGAGATCATTTGCACAAGAGGGAGGCTCTGAAAGCTCACTTTCGAAGGTCTCCAGCTCATGTATAACCTAAGAACGTTTTTCTCAGAACTTCATTTTCTTGTTACAAAATGAATCTACATGTTGCACTGATCATCTAGATGTGTTTAGAATTGAAAATAAGCAAGAGATGACCATTTTATGTTGTTCTGAAAGTTTGCCCGTGTTTCATGTTTTCCTTCGATTCAGGCTTGTGAGTGAAAATAAATGGATTTGAGATGAGGGGTTAGGTTTAGATTGATGAGAGGTTTATTTTGGTGGAAGAAATTTCATGTTTAGTGACCTGTAGAAGATTTTAGGGTTTGTGCTCGCCGGGGAAGATGACCGGAACCACTGTTCCGGTCACCTGAAGTTCATTAGCCCTAATTGTGTCATTAATGAAACTTTGAATGTGGACCGTAGATGCGTTTGACTAAGTTTGACTCTCGCGTGAACGAATGGTCTGGATGCTTCATTAAAGCCCTAATCTCCAATTAATTGTTTAAATCATGTTTAATTAATTTATAAAACCAAATTAGTCAGATTTGAATCTGGGCCTTTGGAATCTGGCGCGCAGTCAACCAGTCCAAGCCCAGATCAAATCCTGGCCCTCCTTTTGAATTACTTCCCATATTTTCATTTTAAATTCATTTTCTTTTCATTTTATTTATGCATTTTATTTAAAATAGCAAAATACCTTTAAAAATTATGAAATTTTTTGTCAAAGATTTCATTAATTTTTAAAACCCAAAAGTATTTTTATTTTCATTTTTTGCATTAAAAATTATTTTTAAATCATTTAAATGTTTATTTTTAATTAGTTAATGGAAATTAATTAATTAAAAATACATTTAGGTATTTAAAAATCACAAAAAAAATTCACATAGCATTTAGAAACATTTAGAAACATTTTTCAACCCTCAAACCAAATTTCTTTTTGTTCTTGATGCCTTTTGATCATTTTCATTGGATTTAATTTCATTTCAAGGCAATAGTTTGTGTCAAACTTCAAAAATTTCTTTCTGCCTAACCACTGAGGGTTGAATGATGATTCTTCTTGCATTGCACTCTTCATAGCATGTAGTTTATAGGATAAAATTAGTTTGAATTGATCTTGCATTTTCAATTTGTTTAGTATTTTTCTTGATGAAGTACCCCAAAACCCTTGCAATTTTAGGAAATTCATAACTTTCACTAGGTTAAGAGTTGGATCCTCTCCTTTGGGCAGTGAGTTTGTATAGGTTTAGGGTATCTTTGATTGCATTTTCAAATTTTTATCATGTCATTTGCTTCTGGTTTTGGATTTTTGCTTTGCATGATGCATGTAACCCTAATTTGTGCATTCCTTTGCATCCATTTTCTCATTTGCTTGCATCCTATGACTTGCCATGACATTTTGTGCATCAACATGATTCATAACACATCTTAGGACATATTAGATTCATGTTTGATCATTGCATCACTCATTTGCCATGTTGTATGTCCATTACATTCCATAACTTTTCATGTACATTCATGGTTCTATGCATGTCTCATTTGCATCCTTATGTTTGTTTGATCATTCTCATGCCTTGCCTCATGTTTGTATCATCTCTTAGAATCATTCACATCATGTTCATGCTTCTGGTTTTGTTTTGCATCATTACATTCCATCTCATTTGCATTGCACTTCATCTCTTTTGCTAACTTTTCAGGTGGTAAGTTGTTTTGAGAAGTGAATTTGCCTTCACTTCTCACAATCTCTTCTCATCTCTCTTGCATCTTTGCTGCATTTTATCTTGTGTATTGGATTGAGCTTGATCATTCATGTTCATCTTACTTTCTTTCTTCAAGCAACTTGTCTTCTTAAGTGAAGCAAGTTGTTTTGCTTCTCTTTGCTCCTTTCATCTGCTTCCTGGTGGTTTCTCTGAAGATCTTCTTACAAACCTCATTAACCCTAGGAATGACCAAGCATGATAATAATTAGGTTTTATTAGTCTCCCCACTTATCTTTTACCTTTGTGTCATCTTTTGAGTCTTCTCTCCTCATCTCATATTCAAGGACCAAACCCTAAAGGTTTTAAGGCTTTGTGATTAAGCTTATGCCTGCATCCTTCTATTAGGATGGAGTGTATAACTTTAATCCTAAGTGTTGAACCCTTAATGTGTTTAAATCCTTTAATCAATCCATTTAATAATCACTAAGACATCAAGCTTATAACTTGGGCCTTGCATTAGGGTTCTAATTCTTACTTAATTGGTTAAGAAGGACTAACCCTAGTGTTAATGGACAAGTCCCCCTCAAGTTGTCTAACCAACCATAAAAATCACTTCTTCATCTTATCATTAACTAAAATCCATCTAATAAAGAATTTGTTTTGTCATGAGGTTAATCCCTAATCATGGATTAAGTTGAGGAGTCTTTCTCAGCTTAAATGTTCTCATCTATTATCCTTCTATTAGGATGGTGTAATGAGTCCATTAAATCCTTGATTATGGCTTAATCTCATTACTTAACACTAAACAAAAACACCAAAAACATCTTAATAATTACAAGTAGGTTAATGATCTTAATCCTACATCATGGTGATTAAGTGTGAGATGCTGACTTCACACTTAAGGTATTCTCATTACCCCTAATCAGAGGGAGGATGTGATAAGTTTAATAACCCATTGGTTTAGGCTTAAGCTCATTTTCTTATGACAAACTTCCAAAAGCAATAAAATATTGAAAACTCAAAAACAAACAATAATCGTCTCCTCCGGGATTCTTTTCTCACCTCATTCACTCACAAACGAGAACTCACTTCTTCCGTCTAATGCAAGACAGTTTGCACCTGAGCCAGACAGGTCATACACTTGAGCATAGACAAGTAAGCAGTTCACAAGTCAATTTATCTTTCAGTCTCTTTGAGTCGAACTACGGTGTTCTGACTTCCTCATTGCACGAGAGGATACGTAGGCATAACTTAACAGTTATCGAATAAAAGTCTCTGTATATTCCCCCTCTTTCCAGCATTATTCTTTAAGTCTCATAGTCTTGAGCATTATCCATTTCTTACGCTGACACTTCACATATCCCATTTCACACTCCTTTTACACTGACACTTGTATTCTTTTCCAGCTTTGATACACAGATTGCACTGACACTACTCCTTTAAAACACAAATCTTTCAAGCGTGGATCCCGTCGAGTACGGCGGACAATCTGGGTGCTAATACCTTCCCAGGTTGTAACCAACCCCCTTTCTCAGTCTCTCTGGTTCGCAACCGTCTTATCCATATCTTTTCTTAGGTCTATGCATCATTACCTTTCCTCCGGGATAAAAATGCCTAGCTGGCGACTCTTGTCTTTTTGAGTTCACCCTTTATGTGTTCTCTTCTCTTTCGCCGACCGTTCGCGTCTGTACCCCTTCTGACCAGGTGTCATTTTGGTGGGAGCGACACCTATACATACAAAATAAATACCTATCTACCTTCTAACATTGACATATAAAGGATTTAGCTTTCCATTTCCATGGAAGCTTCAATCAAAAGAAAGGAATGAAGAAGAATGAACATCAATGACGATCTCCCGACTATTGATGCACCGATTCTTCGAAAACAAGGAAAAATAATGATTTTGGTGTATTTAGGTCTGAAGTGTAAAGTTACATCCCAAGAAAAATGAGGAACAAATGCTTAAATACAAGCTGAAAAACGTAGTACTCGCTGAGCGAGCTATCATTTAAAAGTTAAACCGCCATAGCTAGCTGAGCGAGCAAAAGCCTTGCTGAGCGAAAAAATTCCTGAAAGTTTCGTTGGGAGCTCACTCAGCGAGCTTGATTTCTTCAATTTCTTCTAAAATTACAAAAACAAAAGTTAAATAAGTGATACTATTAAAACGCTTAAAATAAACTACGACTATACGAAAGAAACAAAGGGAAAAAGCATAAGAGATCCAAATAAACTGTTGAAAAGTGCCAAAAAAATCTACTAGATAATCACACTAATTTGCACTTATCAACTCTCCCCAACTTGCTTCTTTGTTTGTCCTCGAACAAAGGTGAATTTTTTTAAGAGAAACAAGTGCAAACTAAACAAAAATAACCCACCAAACAAAGATGGTTCAAACCCAAGGTTTTGCTTACAAGTAATCTGACTTCTCCAAGAATCACAACATAATTATGAACTAACTTCTAACCACAAATAACAAGCTATCAACAAAAGCAATGAAATGTTCACATGAGAATCACCTACACATTTAACTAAACCAAGCATCAACATCTATACGGGACAAATCACTCTCATGTGTAATTTTTGCTAGCATCCGGAACAATTCATGCAAGTATCTAACAAATTCACAAAGAAAATCAAGGAAACAAAGATCTCAAGGACTTTTCAATATTGAAATGGGGCAAGGGTTACCAAGAAAGGGATGAATATAAAGGCCAATGATTCAAAAAGAGTTCAAAGGTTTTTGAAACATGAAGAACACGCCAAAATGAAATCAACCAAAACAATTTTAAATCTCCCTAACTTCCCTTTTCCACACTTTTCTCTTCTTTTTTTGTGTGCCCCCTCTCAAGAATCTTTCTCTTTTTTTTTCTTTTTTTTCAAATACTCTTTTAATTTTGGGCAACTCTAACTTAGAGGGCAATTCTATTCACAATTCATTTTTCTTTTCTCTTCTTTTCATAAGAGGCACCAATTCCATCCTTTCTTTTTCACACAAACTACTCTCCCCAACTTAGGATTAAACAATATATCATGACAATGTTCTTCAAGAAAAAGTGTTCAAACAAAAGGGATAAAGTGTATACAAAAAATGAAACAAACTAGAATGAACCACAATGTATTTATCTTTTCAATTTCACATACCAAAGGATGGTAACTCGACACTTTTACTGATTCTTATGATTCATTCTAGTTGTGTGAAGGCTCAAAATCGGTTAACAAATTCTCACACTACTTACCGAGTGACTAAATCCTAAAGAAATGGATGGTTTTTCTCAAATATCAAACAATGCCTAGATCACTTCAATGTTTCCAAAATTTACCAAAGAATACAAAATACAAGCATGAATCGAACGAGTTCACAATAATTACAGCAACACTAATATTTGTGAATAGTGGAAGTCACTCATTTTGTGGTTAGTCCTAATTGATTCTCATATGAACACTTATGCAAAATGAATAAAACTTGAAATTTGTGGAAAGCAACTAGTTCATGTACATGTTATTTTCTAAAAAGTACGAACGGATGTACCTTTTTCGCGCAACATAAGTAAATATATTATCACCATCAAAGAAAGGTAAAGCACACAAGCTTTGAGCAAAAAAATAGCACTTGCTTCCACAAAAATATCACCTTAAACTTAAGAACAAACACAAAAATTTGTACCAAAAATAATAGAAATAAACACACCCGCCCCCGGATGTTAACTAAATCATTAAATTGTTAAAATCAAAAGCATCTGCTCGGATGTTCACTACATCAAATCCAAAGTATAGAAAAGCAAAACACATCCGCCCGGATGGTAAAGTCCAAATATCAAAACACATCCTCCCGGATGGTCAAAATCCAAAATAAACCAAAATCTCTACAAGATAAACCTAGAAATAACATAAAAACATAAGGACATAAAATGGACAATCAAACCGTCCAAAGATCACTCAAAAGAACTAGAACCACCATCATCATCATCACCAGCATCCTTAGCACCTTCACCACCCAAAGTAGATGGCATGTCCCTAGGCCAAGCAGAATGGGCCCGGTAGGCATCCATGGACCTTAACGAATGTCCCGCCTGTGGCTCCTGAATCATCAGTTGTAGCTGAAGCATAGACTCGTATATAAAATCAAGAGAGAGATGGTGGGCTGCATGCATTGCCCAGTTAGTGGCAACATCAACATCCACACCACCCCCTCTGCCCCGAGGAGGAGCTGAAGCAACAGGAGTAGTCAACAAAGGAGGCTCACAAAAGGTCCTGCAGTACTCATCATCAATCTTTTTCAACTTAACATTCCCAGAAGAGGGAAGGGCAACACCAGCCTTCTTACAGAGAGCCATAACCAAACCAGGATGCGAGATCACACAAGATGCCCGGGAACCATACTCGGTACCACTAGTAGCCACCCTCTTTAGCTCAGAAGCTATAATCCAAGCAAGATCAACAACCTTGTCCTCCAATATGCAATAAATTATGGCAGCCACTTCAATGGTGATGTCCGAGACATGGCTCCTAGGTATCAAGTTATGCAAAATAATTGTCATTACCACTTGAGCCCGGTTGTATAAGGCACCCCGCTTGAAGCGAAATGGTGTTCCAGCTGCACTTACTTCATAAGTCTGATTACTCGTTCAAATGCGCGCCTTTATGACCTCAATGTCCCAAGTTCTTCATGACTTCATCCGAGCGAAATCACATAAACCGTCATCTGGTAACTGAACATTTCCACCGAGGTATGTAATGATGCTAGCCCTCGAAAAGTCTATCTCTTTGCATCTCACCCAGGTTTTGTAGGCAAAGGTTGTTCCTTCAGGACCAGTCGGAAGGGCGTTCGCAAAGAACTCCCTTATGATCTCCAAATGATATTCTGGATGCGGCTCGTAGAGGATTACATAGTCTCCCTCTTCCATAGTTTGCTGCACAAATCTGTACTCACCTTCCGGACTCAAATTCACAATGCGATCAGGCCAAACATTTCTCCTTTTAAGAATTAGATAACGCTCATGGTGAGAAGGAGTCAGGAACCTATATCGGTCGAAGGTGGGAGCAGAAGAGTGCCTAGCAGACGAACTTCCGGTGCGACCTCTTTTAGAACGGTGAGACATCTGAAACAAAACAACAAAACAAAAAAAATCGAAACACAAGCGATCCGATCAAATTAGTTGTTAAAAACACAAGTAAAAATTCCCTAAATTACTAATTAAACACTAGGAACAGCCCCATAAACTTTTAACCCAATTCTGGAAAGGGGAAATTTTCTGCAAATTCCAGGTCTCGCTCAGCGAGCTCTGCGATTTGCAGAAAAATTTCCCAACTCTGCATGGGCAAATTCCTACACAAAAGAGCATCCACTAACATTCAATACTACCAACAGAGGGTCCCACAACAATATAAACCCTAACTATCAAATGATTTCAAACATTTCTCAAAATCTTGCCCTAGTCCATAATCCTCTACCCTAAACCACATGCAAACCAATTTATCTTTGAAGAACAACAAAACATGATTGTAGAAGAGGAATTAAACCTAGGGCAAGCTATGATTCAAGAAGAAATTTCCTAAATTTCAGAAAAAGAAAATACGAAATTAAAGAGCAAAAGTTACAAAACAACACTTACCTTTGATGGCTTAAGTTGCGAAAATGAGAATTGAGCTTCAACAATGGAGGATGTCACCAAGATGGAAGGGAAGAACAATAGGGGATTTTTGTTTGAAATTTTATGAAAAAATGCCTAAGGAGGCAACTCTAATTGTTTTTCACTCTTCACACTCTGAATTGGGCCGGGTCTGGCTAGATGGGCCCAGTTCAGCACATATTTTTTTTATAAAAAAATTCGCAAAGCTCGCTGAGCGAAAATCCTCCTGGAAACGCTCGCTCAGCGAGTGCAAGAAACTTCAAACTCACTTCCAGCAGCAGATTGTTTATACCAACAACTTCTAAAATACCCCTACAACACATATTTAACATTGGAAACAATAAAAACTTACAAAATTGGGGTGCCTCCCAATGAGCGCTTGTTTAACGTCAGATAAGCTCGACGGTCCACAATGATCAATGATTATCGAGGGCAACAAATTTGTTTTCACGATCGAAGCTACCTCCAAGGTAAATTTTTAGACGTTGTCCGTTAACCGTCCAACTATCCATTTTTTCCATGTCTTCGATCACAACTGCTCCATATTCCTTAACCTCTTTTACTCTGAAGGGTCCTGACCACTTACTTTTCAACTTCCCCGGAAAAAGCTTTAACCGGGAGTTGAATAGCAAGACAAGCTGACCCACTTCAAATTCTTTGAGCCTTATCTCTTTGTCATGGTATTTTTTTTTACTTTTTCTTTGTACAACCAACTTGAATGATAAGCGGGCATCTCTCATTTCCTCCAGCTCACTCAACTGTACTTTTCTTTTTGTTGCAGCCAAAGTCGGATCAAAATTTAAAAACTTCAAAGCCCATAAGGCCTTGTGCTCCATTTAAACCGGTAAATGGAATGTTTTGCCATAAACCATTTGAAATGGAGTTAAGCCTATTAGTGTTTTGTATGCGTTATGATATACCCACAAAGCTTCGTCTAACTTTTGAGACCAATCCTTCCCAGACCCCGAAACAGTTTTTTCCAAAATCTTTTTCACTTCCCTATTTGACACTTCGGCTTGCCCCATTTGATTCGGGATGGTAGGGGGTCGCAACTTTGTGTGATACACCGTAATATTTTAAAATGCTTTCAAGCAGTGCATTACAAAAGTGTGACCCTCCATCACTAATCAACACACGAGGGGTTCCAAAACGGGCAAAAATGTTGTTCTTGAAAAATTTAATCACCGTTTTTCCATCCACCCTCGGTGAAGCAATAACTTCCACCCATTTAGAAGCATAATCCACTGCAACCAAAATGTACTCATTTGTGAAAGATAGTGGGAATGGGCCAACGAAATCAATGCCCCAGCAATCAAAAACTTCAACCTTTTGAATATTTTGGAGGGGCATTTCATCTCGCTTGCCTATTCCACCCGATCTTTGGCAAATGTCACAGCTCCCCTCGCATGGAGATTAGCATCCTTTAAAATAGTAGGCCAATAAAATCCCGATTGAAGGATTTTTGTGGCCGTCCTAGATCCGTTGAAATTCCCTCCATACGGAGAGTTATGACAATGCCAAAGGATGTTATTAGCCTCATCATTAGTAACACACCTTCTCAGCAAGTTATCCCTACAAATTTTGAAAAGATACGGTTCATCCCACACGTAATATTGAGCATCAGCTAAGAACTTTCGTGTTTGGTTCCAAGTTAGGTCTTCGGGTATCCATCCTGTTGCCTTGTGATTAGCAAAATCGGAAAACCAAGGCCTAACTTGTACCATAAACAGTTTTTCATCCGGAAATTCTTCTCGGATCTCAATTTCCTCTTTGGTTATGTCTACATTTACCAACCGCAACAAGTGATCCGCCACCAAATTTTCAGACCCCTTCTTATCTATTATTTCTACATCAAATTCTTGAAGAAGAAGGATCCATCAGATAAGCCTTTGCTTAGAATCTGGTTTGGTAAGCAAATATTTTATCGCGACATGGTCGGTGTAGATAACAACTTTTGAACCGATCAAGTAGGACCGAAACATTTCAAGCGCATACACTATCGCTAGCAACTCATTTTTTGTTGTTGCATAATTCACTTGTCCTTCGTTAAGCACTTTGATAACGTAGTGTATTGCATGAAAAACGTTTTCTTTTCTTTGACCAAGTACCGCTCCAACGACATAATCACTCGCATCACACATTAGTTCAAAATCACAATTCCAGTTTGGTGTGATGATAATTGGAGCGGTAACAAGGTGTTCTTTAAGAGCTTGAAAAGATAAAAGGCAAGATTCGTCAAAGAGGAATACCTGGCCTTTGTTTAGCAAATTGCTAAGTGGCCTCGCCACTTTGGCAAAATCTTGGATGAACCTCCGATAAAAACCCACGTGCCCCAAAAAGCTTTGGATTCCTTTGATGTTGGTCGGAGGAGGCAACTTTGAAATAATTTCCACTTTTTCTTTGTCCACCTCAAGACCTCTTGAAGACACCTTGTGGCCAAGAACAATTCCTTCTTTTACCATGAAATGGAATTTTTCCCAATTCAAGACCAAATTTGTTTTCACACTCCTCTCTAGCACCGTTTCCAAGTTTTTCAAACACAAATCAAATGAAGCTCTGAACATTGAAAAATCATCCATGAAAACTTCCATTGTCTTCTCAATTAAATCGGAAAAGATTGCTTGCACGCATCGTTGGAAAGTTGCAGGCGCATTGCACAACCCAAAAGGCATTTTTCTATACGCAAAAATTCCAAACGGACTTGTAAATGCCGTCTTCTCATGGTCTGCCAGGTCAACCGCAATTTGGTTGTACCCCGAATACCCATCCAAAAAACAATAGTATTCTTTCCCGGATAACCTTTCTAGCATTTGATCCATGAACGGTAGTGGGAAATGATCTTTTCTAGTAGTCGTGTTCAGACGCCTATAGTTTATACACATTCTCCATCCCATCACAACTTTTGTCGGTATGAGCTCATTTTTTTCATTTTGGACAACGGTCATTCCACCCTTTTTCGGCACCACATGAACGGAACTCACCCAAAGACTATCGGAAATCGGGTAGATCATTCTCGCATCAAGTAACTTTACTACCTCTTTTCGAACCACCTATTTCATTGTTGGATTCAAAAGGTGTTGTGGTTGTGCTACCGCCTTGAAGTCATCTTCCATTAGGATTTTGTGCATGCAACAAGACGGGTTTATTCCTTTGAGATCGGAAAGAACCCATCCTAAGGCCTATTGATTTTTCTTGAGCACATTAACCAAACGAAACTCTTCATTGGGAGACAATGGATTACTTATAATCACCGGTTTTCTTTTGCTATCTTCCAAAAAGGCATACTTGAGGTTCAAAGGTAGTACCTTCAATTCTACTTCAACTTTCTCATCATTTGTTTCTCTTGTCAATTCTTCTATGGCAACTTCCCATGGTTGTAACTCTTTCAAAACTTCTAATTCTTTCAAACATTCTTCAAGTTATCTTTCTTCTTCACGAGTGAGTGTGTCAATTTCCTCACTTAGTGCTAGCTCTAACGGAGTTTCCATATGAATATGCTTTTCATCTTCCATAATAGCCATATCGGAGGCGTCAATGTGGAAACTATCATGTTTTTCTTTCGAATGTTTCATTGCTTCAAATAAATTAAAAGTGACCTCTTCATTTAGCACCCTCACTTTCATGAGACCATCATCAACATATATCATCATTCGGGCCGTCTTCATGAAAGGGCGACCAAGAATCAAAGGAGCGTCATCATCTTCCTTCATGTCAATAACAATGATATCTACCGGAAAGAAAAACTTGTCCACCTTTACCAAAACATCTCTTTCCACCCTAATTGGGTGAGTGGTAGATTTGCCGGCTAGTTGTAACGTCATTCTTATTCCTTTGATATCAATGTTATCAAGTCTTTTTACAATTGAGAGAGGTATAAGATTGATGCGTGAACCCAAATCAATGGGGCCATTGCCTACAAACATGTTTCCAATGGTGACCGGCAAGGTGACACGTCCCAGATCGACTTATTTTTTAGGAAGAGTGTGTTGGATGATAACACTACAATTAGCTGCGAGAATAACCGTTTCTGGTTCCGTATATTTCCCTCTTTTTGAGAGAATGTCCTTCAAGAACGTAACATATTTTGGCATTTTCTCAAGAGCTTCGGAAAATGGCAAATTAATTTGAAGTTGTTTGAAAATGTCCATGAACCGAGCATATTGCCTTTCATTGTCCCTCTTTGATGGTACATGTGGATATGGCATGTTTGTAGGAATTTGGTTCATCACTTATTTTCCCTTCCTCACTCTTTTGTTCACCTCTTTTCTCTTCATCTCATCCTCCACTTGTATATTTTCAACTACATCCAAATTATCAAAATTCTTTTCAACTACTTCCTCTATTTGTTTTCTTCGCCACAACCTCCTTCTCATCACTACATTCTTCTACTACACCATCATTCTTTTCTTTCACCACTTGTTTCTATTTTGGTTGAGTCATCTCCTTCCCGCTCCTAGTAACAATGGCTTTGCAATGCTCTTTAGAATTCACTTGAGTGTTTGCGGAAAAAGATGGTCCCGATTGGTTCTCGGCTATTTGTTTTGCAAGTTGCCCAACTTGATTTTCAAGGTTCTTTATTTCCGCATCATTTGACTTTTGGTTGGCCATAGACATTTGAATAAATTGATTCAAAGTGTCTTCCAACTTAGTGTTTGCAACCAGTGGTGGTGGTGGTGGAGCAACATAAGGATTTTGTCGATTAGATGAACTACCGCCATAACCTTGGCTATTTTGGTAATTGCTCCGAGGTTGATATCCTTGATGTTGTTGTTGTTGTTGGTAATGGTGTTGTTGTGAAGGTTGTTGTTGATGTTTATAAGGTTGTTATTGTTGATACAAATGTTGTTGTTGTCTTTGAAATCCTTGATTATTGTGCATGTAGTTTACTTTTTCATTTCCCGGTGGTGGACAATAACCAGGATCATGATCTCCCTTGTATAATTCACAACTAGCAACTTGCTTGTTCTTTCCCGGATAATCTTGTATCTCCTTAAATTTTTGTGGTAGCTTCGACATTTTTTGCGTCAAAAGCTCCACTTGATGAGAAAGAAGCTTGTTTTGTGCAAGGATTGCATCATTTGTTCCTAACTCAAGCACTTCGGGCTTCTTCGTAGAATTTTCACGATTTTGACTTTGTAAGTCATTGAAAGTCATCCAATTGATTATATTCGTCGCCTCTTCCGCACTTTTTGACAACAAAGCTCCCCTCGAAGTAGCATCCAACAAGGTTTTGCAATTAGGTTGGAGACCATTTCGAAAGATATGAATTTGTGTCAATTCGTCGAATTCGTGGCCCTTACACTTCCGTAACATGGATTTGAAATGTTCACATGCTTCATTCAAGGACTCGTTAGCACCTTGAGAGAAAATGGAGATCGCGGTCTTTGATTCCATAAAACGGTTGTGTGAGAAGAATCTCTCAATGAACTTTTCTTCTCAAACATTCCAATCCGTCATTACCGCAGGACTTTGATCTAGATACCAATCCTTTGCCTTGCCAAGCAAAGCATGAGGAAAAAGTCTTTAAAACAAAGCTAGCTCTTGGTTTTGATCAACACCTGCCGCCAATGCTATCTCATATAATTTGTGAGAAAAGCAAATGGGTCTTCATGGTCCATTCCGGTGAAAGGACTTCCGTACAATAAATTAAGGGTGTCGGTCTTCATCTCAAATTGCCGACCATTATGGGCGTTGTTGATAAACTGAGCCGTATTGCGAGGAATATTTACATAATGTGTAGAAATTGGAGGTGGAGGTGGATCCTCCATGAGTGGTGTCAACTGTGGAGCGAGTGGTGTTGACATAGAAGTTGATCCTTGTTCATGTTCTCTTCTTTCCTTAGCTAGTTGCCTCTTCCGTCTTGTTTTGCTATTCAACTTCTGAGCGGTTCTTTCAATCTCAGGATCAAAAAGAAGTTGGTCCGCGGAAAGCTTTCCACGCATAAACAGAAGTTGCAATACTATCCAAACAAATTAAACAGTTCAAGAAAAATAATAAACAAGTCTAAAACCTAGCAACTATTGCGATGCTTATAATATCAAATAACAATCCCCGACAACGACGCCAATTTGTTCGTGTACAAATAGAGTAAGGGTTTTGTTATCGATCCACAGAGATTGTTTTGTGATATTTAAGCCGTTCTACAGTTGCGCTAGTTTGAGACTTAAGGTAACAAAGGGGTTTTGGTTTTGGTATCAAAAGTAAGATTTTTGCATTCAAATAAATTCTATAAGTGAAAAGTGTTGGTTAATAAAAGATTAAAAGCACATGCCAAAGTTAAGGTGGGATAGGTTCATTTGCACATATAGTTTTGATCAAGTGACAAACTCTAAATAATGATAAACATACTCACAATATCCTCTCAAAATGTTTATTTCTAACACATAATGTGGGATTCACCATTTTGATCCATTGATGACCTCTCACTCAATCTATCAAAATGGTAACATTTAAGTTCAATATAAAGTCAACACCAAGTCCCATAACTATCTCTAGCTTATGTTCTTTGGGTGATGAAAACCTAAGTCAAATGTTGAACATATTTCTCAATCATGGAGCAACACAAAAGATATTTCATAAACACAAAGTTTTCACCATATATTCATCATCAAGAGTTCTTACAAGATGATCAAAACCTATACATACAAAATAAAGACCTATTTACCTTCTAACCTTGACATATAAAGGATTTAGCTCTCCATTTCAATGGAAGCTTCAATCAAAATAAGGGAATGAAGAAGAATGAACATCAATGACGATCTCCCGACTATTGATGCACCGATTCTTCGAAAACAAGGAAAAATAATGATTTTGGTGTATTTAGGTCTGAAGTGTAAAGTTACATCCCAAGAAAAATGAGGAACAAATGCTTAAATACAAGCTGAAAAACGCAGTGCTCGCTGAGCGAGCTATCATTTAAAAGTTAAACCGCCATAGCTCGCTGAGCGAAAAACTTCCTGAAAGTTTCGCTGGGAGCTCGCTCAGCGAGCTCTATTTCTTCAATTTCTTCCAAAACTTCAAAAACAAAGTCTTCATGCAATCCATTCCGTGTTCCAAAGGTGCAACCTAAAATTACAAAAACAAAAGTTAAATAAGTGATACTATTAAAACGCTTAAACTAAACTACGACTATACGAAAGAAACAAAGGGAAAAAGCATAAGAGATCCAAATAAACTCTTGAAAAGTGCCAAAATATCTACTAGATAATCACACTAATTTGCACTTATCATCTCTTCCCACACCTATCATGTTTTCTGCTTCAGGTCCAAATCTGAATAAACATATTTTGCAAAAACACATTATAAAATAGAGACAATCCCTAATTAGATACATACATTCATAAAATATTAAACACAGAAGGCTGTAAACCTTCCAATATCACACGGGTTAGATATTGCCATTTCAAACTTTTCCTTCCATTGGCGAGCAATAATACGTCTTTCCAATGTCCTATTAAGTATCCTTTTTGTGCTATAACTTATCCATACTACACCATTATACCATTCATCATTGGGTCTGAAAAACATATACACGAAAAAGCAAAATATTTTTATCAAATTATACACTACTACATAGGAAAAACATGCAAGATTAAAAGATCGCAAACACGTCATGGGTTTCCAAATTACACAAATAATAGTTGATACCAGTTGATCCAAAACAATATCTGATTTTAAAACAAATATTCACTCAAACCTAAATTCGAGCACAACACCATAATCAGATTTCAAACACAACCTCAAACATATTTTCAACACGCTTAATATTTTTGGAAATACATATATGTATTTTCAGCTATATACGTTTACAAATGTACCTGGAAATATCTGAAAATATTGTCACCCCACTGTTGGTCTCCCCTTTTCCAGTTTCCTCATCAACAATTATCCCATTTTCCTTATGACTGTATCCTTCAGAAACTTTGTCTTTGATTTCTTATGAACCTCTAGTTTTGTTCAACTTAATTTTGATTGGTTGATTTTTTCTAATCACCCTTTATTTTCCCTCAATTGATCCAGACCTAACTTCAGGTTCTTGAAACACATTTTTCACGGTCACTCTCATCACACCCATCATATTTTCTCCTTCAACTTCAGTTATGGATAAAGACATTTTGAAACAACACATTTAAAATGACAAATACATCTTTTTGGATATATGCAATCATAAAATTTAATCAATTTTTCTTTTAATCTTCCATTATCATTCTGAAATTCTGTGATCAGGTATGAGATGTCCTAAGAGATGTCCCAACACTTGACAGATTTAACCAAAACTTAAATAGCAAGAAAAGTAAACAACACAGAAGTTTGTTAACCCAGTTCAGTGTATAACCACACTTACATCTGGAGGCTACCAAGCCAGGAGGAAATCCACTATAAGTAATATTAATTCTAGACTTAAACCACCCTGTTTAATCTATCACTTAATAACTACCCAATGCAATTTCTACCTAAGACACAACTTAGATAAGAGTACCCTACTTACTCCCCCTCAATCACACAGTGATCAAGTTTACAAGTTTAATAAAATTGAAGACATTCTTCAAACAATACAGCTTGATCTTACTTCTCAGTTTCAATCAAGTCACAAATGCACTTATGCTTAAAAGCTCATCAAGTGGTACAATAAAAACAACCTGCTATTAAAACAATAAACACCCTATTTGGTCTTCTGAAATTCGTACTCAATTCTGTGAGTTTCTGTTGATTAAATAGGTATCTGTAATTTGGGCTTTCTGTAGAATGATCCAGCCCTAATGCTGTAACACGGTGGGAGAACTGACTTTTAGTAATGTTGTGGATAGCAAGAGTTGCCACCGACTTTTATTTTATCCTAAAGGAAAGGTTATAAAAGAACAGGAAAGACCTTAAGAGAATATTTTGGGTCCGGGGGGTAGGTTATGAAAAGGGAAGGTATTAGCACCCTTTTCATCCATGGTTATCCATGGGCTCTTAGGTACTTAGCTCACTTTTGAATTGTTTTTGAAAGTGTAGTGTGTGAATAGGAAAATTTTCAGAATAGTTAATAATAATCCATGTACGGATGTGTAAAAAACTTGTTTGAAAATTTGTTTGAAAATGTTAAGTGTTTGAAATTTTTTTTGAAGTGAGCAAGTACATAAGAGGAACCTACCCTAAAGTTTAAAGTCTTTCTTGTTCTTTTTCCTTTCCTTGGTAAGACTATCCCTACTATTAAGGAGTAGGTAGTCATTACCTTGGATGTAAGGGACATGAGAGGGACATTCTGTTTATGAAGGCAACTGTGGGGTGTATTAAGCCCATATGAGGGACTATCATCATTATTCGAAGGGACTCGATTCGTATAGGCAACCATGAGGGACTTGATGATTTTCTTTTTTTTAAGGGACTTGCTTTATACACCCCACTTGACCATTATTCGTAGGCAACTTGAGGGATAGCCTTAGAAATGTGAGACGGCGATTAAAATCGACTTACGTGTGTGTGAGTGTTTATTTTAATTATCTTATATTAAAAGTGGCCTAAATTAATTTTAAATAAAATACATGTTTTTCACTCCCTAATTACTAACCATAACAATAATAATTAAATAATTACAAAATTACATCCGGGAAACAATTACAAGAAATTATAATAATAAGCAAAATAAAAATAAATAGCAAAAAGCATAAATATAAATAATAAGTAACAATATAATAGGCAATAAATGAATAATTAAAGGATTAGTAATAATAAAAATTAAGAAATAGGATTAGTAAAAATGTTAAGAATAAATAAAGTTAGTAATAATAAAATAAAAGAGGTTAGTAAAATATAATTATAAGAACAAAATTAGAATAATAAAAAAAAAAGTTAGATTATAAACAATTATTTAATAATATAAAAAAAAATATAGACAATTAAATGATTATGATAATATACAAATTATTAATTTATTTTTAGATATATTTTAATTACAAGATTTAGTTTTTAATAACATGAAATATATTTATATCTTATATGAGAAAAATAATTTATAATTATATTTACAACATTTACATGAATCATACTAAATAAATAAATAAATAAATATACATTATAATTATATTAATAATTAGAAAATAAAATTATTTAGAAAAAAATAGAATTAAGTTTTATTTTAGAAAATATTTTTAGGGTTTTAAAAAATTAGGGTTTAGTTATATACAAAACATTAACTAATATACATATACATATTATAATTATATAAAATAATAAAATAAATTTTTGAATAATAAAAAAAAACAGAAAAGTTTAGAACTTTTAGAGAATAACATGTTATTTTAAAATTTTTAATATATGTGATTCATTAAGAATATAAAACAAATAAACTAATTGATTAAAGAAAATTAGAAAAAAAAGTAATAAAAAATAAGAACTTACCTTGGCTGGGTTTGAACCCAGGTCTTTAAGTTTGCCAGCATCAAAACATTCCACTAGACCAGCCATGCGTTGGTGACAATGAATGAACTTCAATTGGTTTTATTTCATGTCTTGAAAAATCCAGAAAAAATGATGAAAACAAAAGGCCTGGGGTGGGAATCGTACCCAGGACCTCATGTATACAAGCATGCGCGCATTACCACCTGGCTGGAAGAGCCCATCTGACTTTTGAATGGCAAGAAGCTATAATATATTCAATCTTCTTTATCCTGAAAAATAGAACAAAAAATAATGGCCTAAGCAGGATTCGAACCCTGGCCTTTTCATCAAACACAAGCACATCCTTCCACTGGGACAAGCCAGCGCTTGTGATAACCAAACAGCAATCAAACATAATATTTTAAACAATAATTTGAATTCCTGAGCGCGCGGGAACTGATCTTCTTCTTCCTTGAGACCTACAACTTTAGCTGCGAAATCTTCCACCAAGATACCTGCGAAAACCAACTTGGCAGCAAGACCTATGGATCTCATACATGGCCAAAACTGTAAAATTTCAATAAATTAATCAGTCAAACATGATCACAAGACACTTTGGAATCGAACCATGTTTCTAGAATAAATTTATATAGCCTAGATCATGAAGCCCTAATGGAGGTCCTAAACCCTAGTAATGGCCGAATCCGTATAGGGTCACGAAAATCCAATTAATTTGTCCAGAATTGTTCCAAAGCTTCAACTAACATCAAATCAACACACAAATTTCATTAATAATGATCAAATAATGGAAATCGAAAAATAAATTTTCAAGAATAATAAAGCTTCGGATTTTTCATATATGCATGATATAGATGCGTATGGGCATTGGTTTTGCTTCATGGATGATCAAGGAACCTCTCTGTGTTCTTAGTTTACCTTCTAGAGCCCTGGATTTCAAAATCCGAATCTCACTTTTTGCTTGAATTTTTGAACTATGATCTTACCTTTTGGCTGCTGGAATTCGTCGGCTAGGGTTATGCTTATGCTTGATACTTATATGGGAGTAAATTAGGTCAGAAATATGTAGTCATTGTGTGGAGATTTGGATCCAAAAAGATTGAAAAAGATCATGTTGTGAAAGTCCAAATATTTGATCATGAAGACTTGCTATTCTTGGACTAATCACATGATTCCTTTCTCTTTTGAATTTAATCAATAATTAAGAATTTCTAGAAGCATTATCTTCCTCCAAAAATAGATTTTCATATTTTATATTTATTTAAAATGATTTTTATGAATTAAATCAATAATAAATAAAAATAAAATAATAAAAATACTGATTTTTGGTCAATTGGGTCGTGCATAATGATATGAAGTGGATTGGATCACAACTTAGCAAGCCCATTTGGAAAGAATTACTTCTAGGCCTCCATTTTCAACATAAACCATCACAAACTTTCCCAACTTTGCAAGGGCACATCTCCCTTAATTTTAAAGGTATGAGGGTGTTCTTGGACTTTTTGGAAATCTTGAAGAGTCCTCTAAATAACCCCATTGGTTTCAGGTCCATATCATTTACCAATCTCAAGTTATGCCCTTTTGAAGTTGTTGACTTTTTGTTGACTTTTGAAATGACCTATAATGTCTTAGATCATATCTTTCAAATGAAGCATTTTTGGGCTTAACCTTCAACATCAAAGTTGTAGATAATTCAATTTCCTTCAAAATGAGCTTTGGATGGAGACTTGGTGATGAAGTATGTGAAAGTTATGGCTGGTCAAAGTTCAGTTGACTTTTACTGAGGAAACCCTAATTTAGAAACTCCTGATTATTGATGATCTGGAATCTCCTTGATGAATCATGATCAACCCTTGATCAAATGATGAATTTTACTTCATATACTTGATGTTGGCAAAAAATCATGAAGTTTGACTTTGGTTTGACCACAGTTGACCTCAGTTTGACTTTTTAACTGCATTGACTGATTTTGACTTATCTGATCATCTGACTGAGCAAACTTTTGAGAAAAGTCTTGAAACTTGACATGGGGGTTCTTGCACACATATAAGATGTTATGAAACTCACTTGAGGTATTGGAAGTCCATTTAGCCTGATTAAAGTCAAAACCCTAGTTTTGGATACACTGCTTAGGAGGTGCATTGTCTGAGGGAATTATCAACTCTTCTGACCAATTGTGAACTTTGTGAACCATCATAAAATGTCTTGTGATACTCATGGGAGGTATTGTGAAGCTTGTGAACCTTGTGAACCTCATGAAGTGGCTTTGTAGACCTCATGATCCTCAGGAAAGCTTTGTAATCATTGTGAAACTTGTGAACCTTGTGAACCTTCATAAAGCCAATTGTAGACTTTATGAACCTCATGAAAGGTCTTGTAAATGTAGAGGAACTTGTGAACCTTGTGAACCTTCAAGAAGTGACTTGTAGACTTCATGAACTTCATGAAAGGTATTTGAAAGTATTGTGGGACTTGTGAACCTTGTGAACTTTCATAAAGTAACTTGTAGACTTCATGAACCTCATGAAAGGTTATGGAAATGTTGAGAAGCTTGTGAACCTTGTGAACCTACAAAGTCTTGTATTGTGAGGGCAAATTTTGGGGTGCAACAGCTGCCCCTGTTCAATTTTCTGAAACCTGAGGGGTTAGATTGGTATATTTGCCAGTCGTGACCTGGAAGGTTGAAGGGGATTGAACACAAAAGCCCAAAAATTTGCACTCACCAGTGCATAGAGTGATATTGGTTGGTTGAACATGATTGAGTGGGCTTAAAGATGCCACTAGGGGAAAATGCTTCAGCAGTATAATGAGAGCTGTCAGGAGTCTGGAGTAATACTGATGTAACAGCATGTCTTCATGAGGATAGAGCAATCAATAATGATAACCCTAAAGCAGTCTTGAAGAAATAATATGATTTCAGGAGGATAGAGCAATCAATAGCTCTAAAGCAGTCTTGAAATAATAATGTGATTTCAGGAGGATAAAGCAATCAATAGCTCTAAAGCAGTCTTGAAGTAATAATATGTTTTCAGGAGGATAGAGCAATGGATAGCTCTAAAGCAGTCTTGAAGTAATGATTTCAGGAGGATAGAGCAATCCATAATGATAACTCTAAAGCAGTCTTGAAATAATAATGTGATATGTCTTCAGGAGGATAGAGCAATCAATAGCTCTAAAGCAGTCTTGAAGTCATGAGAATTTATCAGGAGGATAAAGTAACCCTGAGGTAACAATAAAGCAGTCCCAAAGTAATAAGAAGCTCATCAGGAGGATAAAGTAACCCTGAGGTTACAATAAAGCAGTCCCAAAATAATAAGAAGCTCATCAGGAGGATAAAGTAACCCTGAGGTTACAATAAAGCAGTCCCAAAGTAATAAGAAGCTCATCAGGAGGATAAAGTAACCCTGAGGTTACGATAAAGCAGTCCCAAAGACCATAAGTTTGCTTGTTGGATAATTAACCTGAAAACAAGGTAGCTTTTGTATAATAACATTAGTTTATGCATTGTGTATGCATGTATAATATGATGCACCTAAGTAATGTACTATGTGTCTATGGATATATATGCTATGGTATGATGTAAATGATGTATGTATGATATGATACTGCCGGAAGCATCTGGATATCTTCGTATAACAACTGCTGGCTTGGGAAAATAAATCCCGATTCATTGTTGAAGAATATATTATACATAACCGTCCGTCTGCTGGGGATAATAAGGTATGGATAACCTCCCGGATGCTGGGGATAGTAAGGTATATATAACCTCCCGGATGCTGGGGACAATAAGGTATATATAACCTCCGTCTTCGTTTGATGGTAGGGCAGATATAACTTCCCGTCTTCGTTCGTCGTCCTCTTATTGGAAAGTAATTTCCCGAATACCCGTATGAGGATAAAAGAGATGGATATAAATTCCAGGGGAAATAAGACTTTATGAAGATGGATTCGTCCTACTGAGGGTTTGTAACTGTCCTGTAAAGGTGAACCGGCGAAGCTTCGTTGAAATCCTCCCCTCGTTCGTCCTTAGTAAATACTATTACTGTATTTTCATGCATTTCTGGTAAACATTAATCATATTAAGCATACATGCATTTCTGGTAAACATTAATCATATTCAAAGCATACATACATTCAAACACAACCAATGGACGTTTCGCTTATGTAAATAGGGTAAAAGTAAATCTGAATTCAAAAGATGGAATTTATTTATATCAAAAGTGACCCATACATGGGTAAGTTTGTACAAGGAGACATAAACCCTAGTAAGAGGATTTTGTCATAAAGTTTTACAAAAGAAAATCAGCTATGTGGGAAACAATCCTATTGAGTTTCAATTCTACTATTGCCATTATCTTCAAGTATCTCATCTTCTGCTGTTGAGACGGAAACGATTGGATTGAGCTTTATCTGTTCGAGCTTGAATAAGTAGTACAACTGGTTGCAGTTTCATGAGTGATCCAAACGAGACATAGTCATACGCTTTAATCCCTAACTTTTGCCTGGATTGCCCTTTCAGGTTTTCAATCCACCGGGATACCCTTTTTTGCCCAAGCCGCCTTTTCAGGTTTTCGACTTGCCGGGTGTACATCTTTTTATATATATCCCTAATTTTTGCCCAAACCCTTTTGGTTTGCCGGGATGCCCTCATTTTTGCCTAGGCCTGTCAACCTAGCGGGTCTCTTTTTATGCGTAGTATTTTTTAACTATGTCTGCGTTTACAGGCTGTGGGAAGTCTTCACCATCCATTGTAGTCAATATCATGGCACCTCCTGAGAATACTGTCTTGACTACAAATGGTCCTTCATATGTTGGAGTCCACTTGCCCCTAGGATCACCCTGTGGTAATATGATGCGCTTGATTACCAAGTCACCAGCCTGATATACCTTCGGCTTAACCTTCTTGTTAAAAGCTTTGATCATTCGCTTTTGGTACATCTGGCCGTGGCAAACTGCTGCTAACCTTTTCTCATCAATCAAATTTATCTGGTCCAGTCGAGTCTGAATCCACTCATCTTCATCCAAGCCTGCATCCTTCATAATTCTTAAGGAAGGGATCTGAACTTCAATGGGCAGAACTGCTTCCATACCATAGACTAAGGAAAATGGGGTTGCCCCTGTTGAAGTACATATTGTAGTACGATAACCATGAAGAGCAAATGGTAACATCTCATGCCAATCCTTGTAAGTAACAGTCATCTTCTGTACAATCTTCTTAATGTTCTTATTAGCCGCTTCAACTGCCCCATTCATCTTTGGACGATACGGAGAAGAGTTGTGATGCTTAATCTTGAACTGCGTGCAGAGATCAGTAATCATAGTGTTGTTCAGATTAGAGCCATTGTCAGTGATAATCTTTTCGGGGATGCCATACCTACATATGAGATTATTCTTAATGAATCGAGCCACAACATTCTTGGTAACAGATGCAAATGAAGCTGCCTCCACCCACTTTGTGAAATAATCAATAGCAACTAGGATGAAACGATGCCCATTAGAAGCAGTAGGCTTGATCTCACCAATCATATCGATGCCCCACATGGCAAAAGGCCAAGGAGCAGTCAGCACATTCAGTGGTGATGGAGGTACATGAACTTTGTCAGCATAGATTTGACATTTGTGACAAGTTCTGGAGTGTTGATAGCAATCAGCTTCCATGGTAGACCAATAGTAACCTGCTCTCAATATCTTCTTTGCCATAGTATGACCACTAGAATGAGTGCCAAAGGTCCCATCATGCATCTCTTCCATAATTTCTGTAGCTTCCTTCTTATCCACACAACGAAGCATAGTTGAATCATGATTACGCTTGTACAGAATCCCATTACTCAAAAAGAACTTAGCAGCAAACCTCCTCAGGAACTTCCTATCTTTGACAGATGCCCCTTCAGGGAACTCCTGAGCTTCAAGATATCTTTTTACTTCATAGAACCAAGGCTTCTCCTCTGCCCCTTCAGTGTCAATCTCATTGCAGTATGCAGGCTTCTCAAATCTATCAATGGTAATCTTGGGAGCTTCATCATCCCAACTAATCTCAAACATGGATGCCATGGTGGCCAATGCATCTGCCAACTGATTCTCTCTTCGTGGAATATGTCCAAAGGTAATCTCTTTGAAACGTGGGATCAAAGATAACACATGTTCTCTGTAAGGAATGAGATTGTCATGCTTGGTATCCCAATCTCCTTTAATCTGACTCACTACCAGGGCTGAATCTCCATACACATCAAGGAACTGAATCTTCATATCAATAGCAACTTTAATACCCATGATACATGCCTCATACTCAGCTATATTATTGGTACAATAGAAACAAAGTCTGGCAGTAATCGGGGTATGACAACCTTCAGGGGAACTAATTACAACACCAACACCATTACCATGTGCATTAGAGGCACCATCAAAAACCATAGTCCATCGGGATCTTTGTTCAGGTCCGTCATATTGTCCAGGTTCTTTGGTAATAATCATAATGTCTTCATCAGGGAACTCAAAATTCATTGACTGGTAATCATCTACTGCTTGATGAGCCAAATGATCAGCAACAACACTTCCCTTAATGGCCTTCTGAGTAGTATACTGTATATCATATTCTGTCAAGATCATTTGCCATTTTGCAATTCTTCCGGAGAGAGCAGGTTTCTCAAATATGTACTTGATTGGATCCATCTTCGAAATCAACAAGGTAGTATGGGTCAACATATACTGTCTTAGTCGGCGAGCAGCCCATGCCAAAGCGCAGCAAGTTTTCTCGAGCAGTGAGTATCTTGTTTCACAGTCGATAAACTTTTTGCTAAGGTAGTATATTGCCTGCTCTTTTCGACCAGACTCGTCATGTTGCCCCAACACACACCCCATTGAGTTGTCTAACACTGTTAAGTACATAATCAAGGGTCTTCCATCAACTGGTGGCATCAAAATTGGTGGTTCTAGCAGGTATCTCTTAATTTCATCAAAGGCAGTTTGGCACTCATCATTCCATTCCATCACCTGATCTTTCTTCAACAACTTGAAGATTGGCTCACAGATGGTAGTTAATTGGGAAATAAATCTTGCAATGTAGTTCAATCGTCCCAAGAAACCTCTAACCTCCTTCTCAGTACGGGGAGCTGGCATCTCTCGTATAGCTTTCACTTTTGCAGGATCCACTTCAATACCTTTGCCACTGACAATGAAACCCAGGAGCTTTCCAGATCTAACTCCAAAAGTACACTTATTTGGATTCAATCTCAACTTATATTTCTTCAACCTCTCAAACAACTTGTGCAGATGATCAAGATGTTGCTCTTCATTCTGAGATCTGGCTATCATATCGTCCACATATACTTCTATCTCATGATGAATCATATCATGAAACAAAGCCACCATAGCACGCTGATATGTTGCCCCTGCATTCTTCAAACCAAATGGCATCACCTTATAGCAAAAAGTGCCCCACTGTGTCACAAATGTTGTCTTCTCCATATCTTCAGGTGCCATCTTGATTTGATTGTAACCAGAGAAACCGTCCATGAAAGAGAATACCTTATGCTGAGCAGTGTTGTCTACCAGAATATCAATATGAGGAAGTGGAAAGTCATCTTTGGGGCTAGCCTTGTTCAAATCTCTGTAGTCCACACACATACGTACCTTACCATCTTTCTTAGGAACTGGTACCACATTTGCAACCCACTGAGGATAAGAAGTCACTGCTAAGAACCCTGCATTGAACTGTTTCATTACCTCTGCCTTGATCTTTTCTGACATTTCAGGACGCATACGACGAACCTTCTGCTTCTTTGGACGACAATCTTCTTTCACTGGTAAACGGTGAACCACAATGTCTGTATCCAACCCTGGCATATCTTCATAAGACCAAGCAAAGATCTCCACATAGTCACGTAACATCTGAATCAACCTGCTCTTGACACCGTCCTCTAAATCAGCCCCTATCTTGACCTCTTTTCTGTTTTCTTCAGTTCCCAGATTCACAACTTCGACTGGCTCTTCATGTGGCTGTATAGCTTTCTCTTCTTGTTGTAATAACCTAGCAAACTCTACAGGTATTTCACAATCGTCCTCATTTCCGTCTTCAGTTTGATAGATCGGATTCTCGAAATTATAATTGGCAATAGTAGAACTGTTATCAACAGGATCCAGAGTGGATGAGGATCTGCATTTTAGTGATGTGGGTGTGTGTAAGAACACATAGCTGATAAAACAAAAATAAAAGAAAAAGAAAGACAAGGACCACAATATTTACGAAAACGAAACGTCCACTGATTTTATTGAATGAAGTATGCAAATGAAATGACAGCCCGTAACAAGCACACCATTGTGCCCCGGGTAAGGCACATGGCTTGAAAGTTTTATTGTTCAAATTTTAAAACATAACACAGTAATAGTATTTACTCCTGACTAAAGGAGATAGGGATAACATCTTCAGCTTTCCAATTATTGAGTCCAGCACCCATAGTAGGAAAAATCCATGCATCCAAGTTGTAGTCTTCATCTTGATCTCCCACAACATTAATCTGGTCCTTCACAACCCCTTGATTAGTGACACGGGCAGCACGAGCACGACGAACAGCCTTCTGGGACTCTGCAGTGAAACCCAAACCAAACTTGTCAGACTTGTATGGAATATCAGGAAGCTGACCCCAAATAGTACAACCACCTTCATCCACCACAGCTCTAGCATCATTGAGGGAGGCCATTGCCATTGTTGGAGGTTTTCTGATGACCACAGGAACCTTCTTCACAGCAGGAGGAGCTACATAATCATTAACAACCCAGGGAACCACTTCAAATGACTGACATGGAGTCTCAATGTATTCACCTTCCACTTCCAGATACTTGAAAGTGTTTACATGGCTGACAAAGTATTCTTCTTCTCCAAAGACAGTAACAACTTTTCCATTCACCGGATATCTCAACTTTTGGTGTAATGTAGAGGTCACAGCACCTGCCCCATGGATCCAGGGACGACCAAGCAGACAAGAGTATGAAGGACGAATATCCATCACATAGAATGTAGCAGTAAAAACCTGAGAGCCAACTTTGATTGGAAGATCAATTTCCCCATGCACTACTCTTCTAGAACCATCAAAAGCCTTTACCACAATATTACTAGGCTTCAGCACAGCATCTTCAGGACTCAGCTTATTCAGGACTTCCTTGGGCAACACATTTAGAGAGGAACCATTGTCTATCAGTACATGTGACAGGGTAGTGCCCCTGCATTCAATTGAAATATGCAAGGCCCTGTTATGATCCCTTTTGGCAGGTGTCAAATCAGCATCAGAAAATCCTAACCCGTTATCATAGGTCAGGTGGGCAACACAATTCTCAAACTGGTCAACAGAAATTGCACTGGGCACATGAGCAGACTTCAGAAACTTGATCAAAGACTTGGCATGAGCTTCAGAACACAGCAACAAGGATAACATAGAAATCTTTGAGGGAGTATGCCCCAGCTGATCCACAATGTCATAATCACTCTTGCGAATGATTTTCAATACTTCTTCCATCTGCTTAGAGAGGTCATCAGCAGCTGGCACATCAGGAGATACAGACTCAATAACAGGACCTTTGCCCCGAGCATCAGTGGTGGAAGTAGCAGCAGGAGTAACTGCACTCTTAGAAGCAACTGGAGGAGAGAAGACTCTTCCACTACGAGTGATCTTGCTAGATCCAGCAATATTACCAATGTCAACAGGCACATCAGGTAAAGGCTCCTGCTTAACACCATGGATGTAAACATCAGACCCATAGTGCCAAGGCACAGCTTTATCAGATGTGTAGGGAATAGGACCAGGAGTGGTAATGATCAGAGGAGCCACTCTGGCTTCAGCAACAACTTTCACAGGACCTCCAGCAGTAATCTTGATTGGGCCCTGATGAGTGATTTTAATGGGACCCTTTGAAGTGATTCTTACCGGTACTTTGTCAACCATATCAACCTCTTCAATCTTCTTACCCCGAGTTAGATGATCCACCATACTTTCTACAGATACTGGTCTTCTTTCAAACACTATAGTATACTTATCCATGAGACGTTGAATGCCATCTCTCAAAATGAAGCAACTATCCGGCTTATAGGTACAATACAGACAATCTTCACGACAACCTGGAAAGATCCCAGCTTGTACTAACCTCTTTTTGATAATAGACAATGGTGTGGTCAACTCCATAACTGAATAGACATGTAGGTCTTCTTCATCAATGGCATTGACAGTCTTCTCGTGATTTGGCAGTGGAGCTGTAATCACATTTGGGGTACCCGGTGGATCAAACTCAATTTCTCCAGCATCAATCATATCTTGAATTTTGTTCTTCAAGACCCAGCAGTTATTAGTATCATGTCCTGGACAGTTTGAATGATATGCACATCGTGCATTGGGATTGTACTTGGGAGAGGTAACATTGGGATTCTGAGGAGCCTCCCTCAGGGTAATAAGTTCAGCCTTCAACAAGTGTTGCAATGCCTGAGCCATTGACATATTGATCTTCGTGAACTGTCTTCTAGCCCTCTGTTGGTTGCCCTGAGGCTGCTCTGTTGTTGCAGGAGTTGGATTTGAAATATGAACTGCACTAACAGACTGATGCCTTCTGTTACGATTAGGTTGACCATAAACAGCATTGGATTCCTTCTTCCCAGTGGGAGGCTTCTTTGCAGCACCTGATGAAGAAGTGCCCACTTGGATCTTTCCACTCTTGATACCATTCTCTACCCGCTCTCCTGTCATGATCAACTCAGTGAAGCCAGATGATGAGCTTCCAATGAGATGACTGTAGAACGGACCATTCAGCGTACACATGAACATATCAACTAATTCCCTGTCAGTTAAAGGGGGTTGAACTCTTCCAGCTAAATCTCTCCACTTCTGAGCATACTCTTTAAAACTTTCTTTGGCACCCATAGACATGCTCTGAAGCTGCATGCGAGTGGGGGCTAAGTCTGCATTGTATTGATACTGCTTGTAGAAAGCTTCAGCAAGATCATTCCAGTCTCTGATGTTGACACTCTCCAACTGATAATACCACTCCAACTGAGCTCCAGATAAACTCTCTTGAAAGAAATGGATCCACAACTTCTTATCAGCAGTGTGGGGTTGAATTCTTCTGACATATGACCTCAGATGCAATTTGGGACAAGAGACCCCATCATAGACAACAAAAGTAGGAACCTTGAAACCCATGGGTATCACAACCCCAGATATCAAACTCAAATCCTCAAAATCCAGCCCAGATGACTTCTGCAACTCCATAGCATCCATCCTATCCACCAGCATCTTGAATTTGTCTTCATTAGGATCATGGTAGTAGTTAGCCTCAGAATCAGAGTCCCCCATTGTATGGTGGAGACTGCCTACCTCTTGCTCAGATTCTTCAGATTCATAGTCTTCAGCTGGTTCTTTGGTCTTGGCAAGACCTTTGAACCTTCTTCCCATGTTGAGCAACCCAGCAGACCTTCTAGTCTTCTTAGTCTTCTTGGCCAGCAGTGCCTTCAATTCATCCTGCCCCTTAGACAAGTTCAGGATCAGCTCTTGGAACTGTGCATTTTGTGCCTGGAGATCCTTAACTGATTGTTCAAGAGCCATTGCTGAAATAAACAGCGAGAAGATGAGAAACCTGTGCACAATTATAAACCTGTGATGCAATGAAGTGATATGGTAATGCATATGCAATGTTTTCAAGGACCGCAGGATTTAAATTTGCTTAGACAAAAATGAAAGTAACTTTTTATTAGTAATAACTTGTTTTGCCTTTTAGGCTTACAAAAAAATGAAAGTGAAATAAATACAAAAGATGGGGTTTTAAGTCTCCCATGGACGTTTCCTCTTTGTGTTGAGGTATGAGTTGAGGTTTCGTTCCTCGTGAAGTTGCTTTGTTAGCTCTAGGATTCTTGCTTGGCTTGTTTTGTAATGAGCCTCGAAAGTATCCCTTTGCTCCTTCAGTTGGATCCATGATCTCTGCAAGTCTTCCGTATCAGTAGGCATGTCTGGGTGAAGGATGGTATAAGCTGTGTCTCCTTCAGCAACAGGTTCCATGGTAACTGGTAGGATGGCAGGATATGGCATCATGAGTGTCTGAGCACGAGATCGTACCCATCTGAGATATGCCTCCATAGGAATAGTGTACTTAGGCTCCAGTGTCTTGCTGTCAACCCTGTTTACTTTTCCCCAAGCTCGTATGAATCTCTGACGGTAACCCTGAAGATCGTTGTCGTAATCAAACACAATGCCCTGAATCAACATGTCATGTGGACCATCGCTCCGAGCGTAACCAAATTGTCGTAAAGCTAGAGAGGGGTTGTAGGTGATGCCTCCTCTTATGCCTAAAAGTGGCACATTAGGAAACTCCCCACAACGGTCAATGATGGTGACATTCTCCATAGATCTGGAGCACCAATGGATGTCTGAGTGAGAAAGTGACATAATCCTCTTGGACCATCTGAACCCCTGCTCATTCTTCATTACTGAGCGAGGAAGGTGAGAAATAAACCACCTGGATAGTAAAGGTATGCAGCACATCAAAGTTCCTCTTCCCCTTGTAGTACGGGTGTGAAGAGAATGCAGGATGTCTCCAAGCAATGTAGGCACTGGATTGTGACTCAGGAAAATGTTGATGGCATTAACATCTATGAACTGATCTGGATTGGGGAACAATACTAAACCATATATTAGCAAGGCTAAGATCTCCTCAAAAACATCATAGCTCATGGCCTTCAAGAACCCCTGAGCTTTCTCTATCAACACCTTGGCAAGAATACCCTTGACTCCACTTCTCGTTTCTAGAACAATATCAGATTTCTTCAGATGTAGAGCTGCAGCAATAACCTCTGGTTTAAGCTCCTTCTCTAAGCCTGTGAAGGGTCTTTGATCAAGAATAGGTATACCCAGAAGTTTAGAGAACTCTTCCATTGTAGGAACCAGCTGGTAGTCAGGAAATGTAAAGCAATGGTGCTTAGGGTCAAAGAACTGAAACAGCACACTCATCATGTCTTCACTGAACCCTGAAGCGACTAGATCCAATAGGTGACCATGTCTCTTGTTGAACTGGGAATGATCAGACACCTGAGAAACCAACTCCTTAAGCTTGGGAGGTATCCCCACAAAGTTGATTCGAATGGTGTTTCTACGAGCAGAAGCCATAACCTACAACAAAGAACAAAGATAAATCCCTTGGTCCTTGAAATGGTTAGTGAAAATGCTATGCTTATGATGCATGATGATGTCATGATGTTATGTTCAATCACAAACATGTGGCACACTGTAGAACCTCAAATTTGCCCTCTTTATTTTAGGCATCATAATACATCATTTGCATCATAAGCATATCATATGTATAACATTATAGCATGGGAAAATTAAAGCATGACAAGCATCAAACCCTAGCATGATGCATATGGCCATCTGGGGAGGTGTTGGGGGTCATTTAAGCTAAGACATGGGTTCTAATGGATTTGTGGGAGACCTATGATGAGTCTAGATTCTTTTGGCAAGGCCAAGTTCACCTACAAAAGCTCAGAAGATTGCTTAATCATCACAAGTTTTAAGACAAGGCAAGGCTCCTAAGCAATGCAGCCAAATTAGGGTTTTGGCTTCAAGGGCTTTAGGCTCATAATTTTGGCCAACTCTTTTGGGCAATGTTTTCCATATGATAAGAGGTCCTTACATGTCAATTTTCATGAGAAAGTTCCAAATGGAAGTCAGTCATTGCCTTAGTTGCTTGCAGATGAAGTAATTGGTCAACTGTGCCTGTAAAAAGTCAACTGTCTGATTTCAAGGGGTCCAAGTCACTTTTTCTTGCCAAGGGAGGTCTTTACAATGTTATAAGATGTTTGGAAGGGTTGGAGATCAAGAATCATGGCTATTTGGAGGTTTTTGCAAAAATGGTATAAAGTTGGTTTTTGAGATTTTCCAAATTTAGCAACTTTTGCCCTAATTTTCAAGTGAGCTTAGCATGGTCAAAAATTCTTCAAATGAACCCAACCCAAACATGAAAGTTGAAGACTAAGGCCTGCCATTTTCAAAAAGTACAAGTACATTTTCATGGGATTTATGGTTTGAGAGATAAGGCCCTCGAAAATCTCATGCATTTTAGGGCAAAATCACATTTCCATGCACACACCAAATGCAAGAGGGTCCAAAACTCATTTTTAAGTGCTGGAATGGATCAAGTGAGGTTACTAAGTTACAATGCAATGTATTTAGATGGTTTTGCTCAAGAGAAACTTGCATTTTGATGCCAAGCATGGAAATGGCCTCAAAAGTGCAAATTTAGCCAAATCATGAGAAGTATGTATTGGCTAGTTCTAAGGGCCAAAGTTGTTGTTGTTCTGACCAAGGATTGGAAAAGGCTTATACATGTACCAAAAGGCCAAGCAAAGAGTGAGGTATGTGAACTTATCTCACACTTTTTCAAATGATGCAAAATCTCAAAAAGGGCTCATTTATTCCCATTCCAAGTGCAAGGTGAGACCACTATCTTTTTATTCATGCCATATTAAGTTGTTAGCTCAAGAGAAATTGGAGGGTCCAAGCAAGGAGTTTGACATATTTCACAAAGTGCAAATACATGGGCATATGAGATTTTGGTGGCACATGAGATGTCAATTTTTCACCAAAGAGCAAGTTGTTATGGAATGAGGTTGCCAGCCATTTGTATACCATTTGGAGACACTATTCCACAATGCATGGTATGAAGAGGTTTTGGCCCAAAAGGGGTGCAGAAAGCATGAGTGGAATGTGAGATATCTCATAAGGAGCATTTTAGCGAAATGATAAGAATAGCATTATACACTGATCCAAGGGCCAGTTTTCTTCCACTTATGAATTAAGGGATCATTAGAGGTCAGCATGTGCAAAGGGAGTGGGAAGAGCACGAGTGAATGATTCCACCACTCACCTCATGCAAGTTTTGCAAAATCACCTCATGCACACTCCTCTCACGTGCATTCCTTTTCTCATTCCTTGGACTGATTTAGGGCATCATAAAAGGACCAGCTAGGGTTTTAGCTTGGCAAAAAAATCGCCACCATTCTCCCATTCCTCAGTTTTTGCTCCTGTTGCATTTTCCTCCATAGCTCATCATCCACTGCTCCATTCTCAAAGCAGACCCCATATTCTTGATCATGAAGCTCCATAGGACATAGATCAAGCTCCATTTCAAGCTAGAGAAGGGTTCTTGTACCAGTCCAGCTCAAACCAGATTCCACCAAAGAGCAAGGTTCAAGTGAATTTGAAGCTTCTTTCACATTTATTTTGTGAAAGGAGGTTGCTAGAAGATCATCCCAGGCTGGATTTTGGTTTTCTTGGAGAAATTTGAAGCTGTGCAATCTCAGGTATGCCTCAAATCCATAAGTTTGTAAATGATTTTTGTGATGTGCATTGCAATTTACATGTCACACTGAGCATGTGGAGCTTTTTGTTTTTGAAAATGATGTTGAAATGAGGTCGGGCTAGGGTTTTAAAGTTTCTAGATCCAATTTGTTTTGATGCTGTTCATGCTGTGTGTTTTGTTTTACATGTTTGTGATAGTTGATTCATATTGTGCTTGATCCGAGAATCATTTTTGGTGTTTGGTTCATGTGATTTCATGAAGAAATGGAGGAGATATGTTCCTTTGATATTTGTTGCCTTGCCACTGCTTGGTCCTGTTTCATTCGTGTTTTGCAGCTTTGTTTTCATGTTGTGAGGTTGAAGATGATGAGGTGGAACGCAGGGATTGGATGGATCCATGTTTTGTCTTTTCTGTTTTAAAACCCTAGCATGACCGGTTGATACAATGTTACATGTTTTTGTGCATTTGGTTTGTCTTGTGGAGTATGCCCTAAGTTCATGCGTGCCTGAGTATTTTTGTCTTGCATTGCTGCATGGGCCTGAGGCCAACATGCTAGGCGCGCCCCCCATGCTGGGCCCAGGCATTTGGCATGTGCTGGCCAGTTTTGTTTTGCACCCTTCCACCATGTTTCATAGTCCTTTTATTCCTTTCTTTTTTCTTCTTGCATTTTGTTCATTTTAAAATATTTCCAAACTTATAAAAAATCCATAAAAATTCATGTGCACTCTTTAGTTCATCTAGTATTTTATCATATTTTTTTCACATTTTTATTTTTTATTTCCACGTGGCTAAATTAATTCAACACTAGGTTTTGTTTTATGGTAGGCTCTCTTGGACCAATCTGCCTTGTCCAATTTCCATCTTCTTCATCCTTTAAGCTATGAACCTCATTCTTTTTGCATTCAAATCTTAAGACATCCTTCTATCTTCATGATTTATCTTAGATTTTTCACAAATTTCCTTGCTGGATTTTGTTTATGTTACTTGTGCATCAATTTTCTAAACCCTAGATGGTGATACCTTGCATTTTTGGGTTTCATTGACCTAGTTTGGGGCTGATTCTTTGCAAACCCTTTTGGATTCTCATTTCCTAGTATGTGAAGAGTACTTTGCTGGTTGGATAGATTTTTCATGTGCTTGGATTTATTTCTTAGGTATTTTCTTCCTCACTTTGCCTTGTTTTGCACCCTTTGAATCTTTTGGTTTCTTTTAAGTTTGGAAGAAGACTTATGCCAACTTTTCCTCATCTTTTGGGATCCTTTAAAGGTCTAGAGTTGTTCCTGGTCTTAGGATAGGGTTTGATTTTGCTTGAGCTTTGGTTTTGATTCCTTTCTTTGTGTATTACATCCTTAAGTGTTATGCATGCTTTCTTTGCATTTGTTTCACTCCCAATCATCTTGATATGATCTTGTATTGCTTTGTATATCATTTTGTGAACTCTTTGCCATGCTTATATGCTTGTGTAGCTTCTGACTTGTTGGTTCATGCCTTGATTGTATGTTGTTACACTAACTTTGCAGGAGCTATGGTAAGTGTGAGATGTGGGAATTGAGTTCCACATCTCCATCTCTCATCTTTTCTCATTTTTGTTTATATGGACTAACATCTTTTTGTTGGGCTTAGGCCTTTCTCATCCCCTCTTCTATCTTCTCCTTTTCTTTTTCTTCTTCAGCAGGATAGACACCCCACAAACCCTAGGAACCCCATGCATGCTAACTTAGGATAGAAACTTCCCTCTAGTTTTTTTCCTTTGCTCCTTTTGGTTCTTATTCTCTTCTCATCTTCAAACTTAATTTTAATTCACTTAATAAAGGTTGAGTACTTTCATGTGACATGAGACTTTGCTATGAGATGCTTGCATGCGTTCCATTTCGGGGCGAGGTGTGAGTCATCACTCGTGGTGGATAGGTCTTAGCATGAGTACCTCACAAAGAAAAGCTAAAAAACACTTCTTAACCAAAAAACCACAAAATACTTAATAATGGTAATAGGCCAGTGTGCTTGAGCCTTCACTTGTGGGACTAGCTTTGGGGATTTCCTCCATAGATAGGTGTGCCTCTTGCGCATTCCATTTCGGGATGATGTGAGACGTACACATCCCATTGAGTAAGACTTAGGTACACTTGCCTATGCAAACCTTCACAAATAAAAGCCTCATAAAAATCTCAAACAAACAATAAGCGTCTTTCCTTCGGGAATTCTTTTCTCATCTCCTTCGCTCCGTACGCGAACTTGCTCCTACTTGTCACTTTGCAAGACGGTTACGCACTCGTCGTCCGAGTCTGCAACACCTGAGCAATGGCATAGGCAGTTCAAGCCCCTTTAATTCACAAGCAATTTCCTTGTTACCCCTAGTTAGGGGAACTACGGCGTCTCTGATCCTCATTATCCCGATGAGGTACGTAGGCAGCGGGGTAGGGCCCGTTCGAGCACAATCTTTATTTTCCCTACATTTTTCTCTTTGTTTCCTTTTTCATTTTCTTTTATCAGTTCATTTTCCAGTCCGTTTCATTTCTGTTGCTGCATCTTTCATACCCTCACCCTTTGAAACATTTTCTTTTGCAAGCGTGGATCCCGTCGGGTACGGCGGATGATCTGGGGTGCTAATACCTTCCCAGGTCATAACCGACTCCCGAGCCCAGTCTCTTTGGTTCGCAGGACCCGTGTTCTTCCTTTTCTTTTCTTCTGGTTTGTGCAGCATTACCATTCCCTTTCTTCGGGATAAAAATGCCTGGCTGGCGACTCTAACTCTTTCCGCGCCACTTTCGCGTTTGTACCAGGATGGAAATCCCGGGAGCGACAGCTGGCGACTCTGCTGGGGAGCGAACCCAGAATCTCTGGTTCCCCTGTGAGTCTCTCCTAGCGCTTGTTTGTTGTTGTTTCATTGGGTGATGTTTATTTGATGTGGCTTGTTGTATTGTCGTTTGTTTACAGCTTTATTTACAGCTTTATTTACAGTTTTCAGTATTTATTTTATGCATCATGTATATCATACTGGACTGTCTGGACTGGTTTTCTGTTTGGTGGGAGGGGTGATACTGCTTCTGAGAGATAAGCCAAGTACCCGGCTTGAGTGCACCCTAGGATTAGAGTGGACATATTGTACTCGCATGTGGCATGATGAGTGGCGATGTGCTTCACGCCCAGATTGCGACTGTCTTGGAAATATCTTGTGTGGGGATTTCCCCCACTTCGGGATAAGACCTTGATAAGTTATGTGCATCTGGGGACCGATCATTGAGGACCTTTGTGGAAACAACCCTCTCCAGTGGTGGCAGTGGCAGACCACATTTTGTGGCAAACCCATTCGCACCCGAGGGTCCACTGGGAACTCGCATAGGATGGCCTGGTTCTCTTATAGGAACTCAGTCAAAGCATCTGGTCGTATGACATTAGTACTGTATCCTACGGGCTGAATGTACTATTGTTTCTCGATTTCAGCGCTTGAAGCTGGGAACCTATAAGGGATGCTTGTTTTTCCCGGACTCAGCTGAGGCCTCCCT
Source organism: Lathyrus aphaca (assembly GCA_963966055.1). NCBI lineage: Eukaryota > Viridiplantae > Streptophyta > Magnoliopsida > Fabales > Fabaceae > Lathyrus > Lathyrus aphaca. Next base: position 25,642,739 of record OZ014521.1, on the reverse strand, counting down.
GCGTAGTACATAATGCCTAACCGATTCCCCGATTTGGTCATGAGCCATTTCTCGGAAATGGTGAAAGTATTATTGCTATTCGGCTTTGAGAGTCTGTGATGTTTGACCCGGAGCACCCCCGTGAGGTTGGGGATGGGTTTACAGGTTTGCAGGGACCCTTGACTTCATCATACCCTTTGTTATCAGTACAGTTCATGCTATGATACAGTTACTTTGGTTCCGAAGTTCTGGTATTCTGATTCTGATATTCTTGGTACTGTGGTCCAGAGATTCTCTTCAGAGGGTTGTGATTTTCAGAGAGTGTGACTCATTGGACTTTTGGTTTGTCAGTTATTCAGAGGGGCCTTGTCAGTGGCCAGATTCCAGACAGTCTCAGATGGCCATTTGTCTTTGCATTTGCATCTGCATTGCATCATTACATCATTAATCATTGTTTTTGTTTTCATTCACAGGTTCATATATCTGCTCCCGGTTCCGGTATTCCTTTCAAAGATGGAAGATCCTCGCAAGCAGAATATTCACTTCAAGTTCTTTGATGTCAAGATTGGTTTGCTGAAGAAGATGGCAAAATTGATTACACCCAACCAGGTAGAGAGATTCAGAAAAGCTTATGGAAGTATTCTTGATGTGGTGATAGAGCTAAATCCATCAGAGAGGAGTGCCATTCATACATTGCTTCAGTATTATGATCCTCAGCTCCGTTGCTTCACCTTTCCTGATTTCCAATTGGGCCCTATGCTGGAGGAGTATGCTTTGATCCTGGGTGTGCCAGTTCAAGATCAGATTCCTTTCAACTCTGAGATGAGTAGACCAGCACCGGAGGCTATTGCAAAGGCTCTTTATTTGAGTCCTTCTACTGTGAAGTCTTTGACCATTATCAAAGGAGGAGTGTCTGGGTTTTCTTTGGAGGCTTTGGTGAAGAAAGCGGGAGAATTGGCTGTTGAAGAAGAATGGGATGCTGTGTGTGCTATTTTGGCTCTGTCTATCTATGGCATCATTTTGTTTGCTGATATGGAGAAGTTCATCGATATAAATGCCATACACCTCTTTTTGCTGAAGAACCCGGTGCCTACCTTACTCGGGGATTTGTATTACTCAGTTCATTACAAAACTGAAAAGAAGAGGGGAGGTTTGGTTCGTTGCTGTGCTCCGTTGTTTCACATGTGGTTCATGAGGCATTTGCCTAGTACGGGAGTGTTTAGTGACCATAGCTTGATATGGGCTCAGAAGCTGGAAAAGTTGCTCGCCAAGGATGTTAGATGGTTCACTCAGAGGCTGCAAGGTGCACGTTTCATCACTAGCTGCGGAAGTTATCATAGTGTGCCTTTGTTGGGAATAGCTGGAGGGATTAATTACAATCCAACCTTGTTAAGAAGACAATTAGGATACGCTTTGAGAGATGTGCCAGAAGATCTGAAGCTGACCCCTATTTTCTACTTCCCAGTGGAAAATAATATACCCTTAGTGAGGAAGGTTACGGGAGCTTGGAAATGCATTAAAAGAGAAGGAATGGCTAGTTTCGGGAAGTGCAACAATCAGACATTCCCAGAGTATGAGGCTTGGTTGAAAGATAGAGCTAGAAGAGTTTTGTTACCGTTCTCAGCACCAGTTCCCCCAGTTGCTGAGCCCATTGATACTGTGCCTTTGGAAGACTTCAAGAAATTAGAAGCCCAGCTACATGCAGTTAGAGTTGAGAATACTGAGATGGTAAGTTTGTATCACCAAGCTAACAGGGCCAAGAAGGAAGCTGAGGAGAAGTTGCTGAAGATACAGACGACCTTGGAGGCTAAGGAGAAGGACTTTGCAGGAAAAGAAGCACATTTCCGTAGGTTGGGGATGATGGAGGCCCAAAGAGAAGTTGAGCGCAAGAAGAAGTCAAAGACCCTCAGAGAGGCTCGGCAGTCTATTGTCTGGTTGAAGGGGCAAAGAGATCAGGAGTTGAAGCAATATAAAGAAAAAGAAGAGTTCTTTGAATTTCAGATGGCTTACAAGAAAGAAGAGGTGGAGCAGGCTCACAGGATTCGCAGAGAGAAGACCCAACAGCTCGCAGACAATCAACAAGCCCTCGAAGCAGCGCTTAAGGAGGTTGAAGATCTAAAGTTGATGACGGGAGTCAAGAAGGTCAGATCTGATGGGGTTTTTAGTGATGAAGTTTCAGGGCCTTTAGGTTTTGATTCTGCTTCTTAGTTTATTTTTCTTGTATCTGGACTACCTACAGGCATGTTGTAGGAGTCCTAGTTGTTTGTTTCTCCTTTGTAAAGACTTGTACCCTACGGGGAATTCTGTGTTATTTGTCTGATAGGTTGATTTATGTTTTGGTTTTTCTTCCATTATTTCCTGGTTCGTTTACTGTGTGGTTTGAATGTGGTCTCTCGAGAAGGTTCCTGGAAGTCGAGGATCAATGCCCATCTGGTTCTCCTTGCTGAAATACCGGGACCGGAGCATAAGTGACTTGTGATTGGAAACATAAACAACTGCATTGCATCCATATAACCTGTTTGTTGTTTTGCAGGTAGTGTCTCGGTTTACTAACGTATTTTGTATCTCAGGCACTATAGCTCCTCGAAAAGCTCGGGGGCAGCCAACAGTACACAGGTACCCAACCAAGATTAACAGGGAGAGAGTCATGGATCAAATGCAGGCAGATTTGGCAGACCTAAGGCAGAGAATGGATAATTTCATGACGTTAATGGCCGGTATGGGGCAGAATCAAGAACGGCTGCGAGAGTTGGTTGAGAATCAGAACCGGAATGCTGCTGCTGCTGCAAATGCTGATAATCATGCTGGTGCGGGCGCACATCAAGGTGGAATTCCTGCTACACGACCAGGGGCGACAACAGTCAACGACGAGATGCATAACATTCATGTGGACCACCAGGAGGACCAGTTCACTTTGCTTGATGAGACCGAGGGTCAAGGGGTCGAAATGAACAAGAGATTCGAAGAGATGGCCGAGCAAATCAAGGCTATTCAGTCCCAGAGTTCTTTGGGATTCGACGTAACGGACTTGGGTTTGGTTCCGGGAGTCAGGATTCCATATAAATTCAAAGTTCCTACTTTCGAGAAGTATAACGGCACTGCTTGCCCAAGGACCCATCTGCAATCGTATGTTGGGAGAATTGCTGCGCATACGGACGATGAAAAGCTATGGATGTATTACTTTCAGGACAGCTTAGTGGGAGCTTCCCTTGAGTGGTACATGAAGCTCAGCAGGGTCAATGTTAAGAGCTGGAAAGATCTCGCTGAGGCCTTCGTGAAGCAATACCAATATAACATGGATATGGCTCCAAATCGCACCCAGTTGCAACATATGGCTCAGACGGCGAAAGAAGGCTTTAAAGAGTACGCCCAGAGGTGGCGTCAGCTAGCTGCCAGGGTGCAGCCACCCTTGTTAGAGAATGAAATGGCCGATATGTTTATGGGTACCCTCCAGGGAGTATTTCTTGAAAGATTGGCGTCGAGTTCTGCTACAAAGTTCAACGATATTGTCATTGCAGGAGAAAGGGTTGAAACACTGTTGAAGATGGGGAAGATACAAGACCCTGGTGCTAGTAGTTCGAATGGGGCGAGGAAAGCTTTTAGCGGACCTCCAAGAAGACGAGAAGGCGAGACCAATGCTGTATTCGGCCGAAGCCAGGGCCGTAGTTACAGAAGACCTTATGAGCATATGGCTGCTGTCACCATTCCTGCAGCTCCCATACAACAGATGCTACCTCCACCACAACAACAACAACAACAACAACAACAACAACCTAGAGCCAACTACCAGCAAAGGCCTTATCAGCCGAGGCAGGCTCGTCCTGCTAACAGGGTGATTGAAGCTATTCCGATGACATATACTGCTTTGTTGCCAAGACTACTAGACTTGAACCTTATTCAATTAAGGACTTTGGCACCACCACCTCCTGGAGAGCTTCCAGCTGGTTATGACGTCAACGCGCGATGCGCTTTTCATTCAGGGGCACCCGGGCACTCAACCGAGAAGTGCAGGGCGCTACATCACAAAGTTCAAGATCTCGTGGATTCAAAGGCAATCAACTTTGCGCCACCACCGAATATCAACTCGAACCCTATACCTGATCATGGAGGGGCAAGGGTTAATGCTGTTGAGCGTGATGACAAGTTGAGCTTGGTACTGAGTATTGACGAGGTCAAGACGCCGTTGAAGGTGGTGAAAGAAAGACTGTTGAAAGGTCAAGTATTTCCTGGTTGTTCTCTCGACTGTGAAGACTGTGCAAGTGCTGTGAATGGCTGCGAAAAATTGAAGATGGGTCTGCAAGGGCTGATTGATGATGGATCTCTGCAATTTAGCAAGATTAGTAATGAAAAGGCTGATGATGTGTCAACCATTACTATCTTCTACGATGAAGCTGATATGCCCGTCAGACAAAGGCCGGTTACCGTTTACGCTCCTCAGATTAGTCCTGTGACTATAACTGTACCTGGGCCAATGCCGTATAATGATGATAGAGCCATTCCGTGGCATTATGGTTCCGACGTCTATGTGGCGGGACAGAAGATGGAAAGTAGACCTGTTGCTGACTTGACTATTGAGAATGTGGGAGGTGTTGGAGGTTTTACTCGAAGTGGCCGTTTGTTTGCTCCCCCTGCACTGAGAAAGGATCCTGAGGTCGAAGCTTCATCAAAAGACAAAGGAAAGCAGATTGTGAATGATGAGTCGAATACTCCTGTAGCTGGACAGGGGACTTTTGAAAAGGAGGTAGAGGAATTTATGAAGATCATCAAAAGGAGTGACTATAAGGTGGTTGACCAGCTGAATCAGACGCCTTCAAAGATTTCTATTTTGTCGCTGTTGATGTGTTCTCCTGCACACCGAGAAGCCTTGCTGAAAGTACTTCAAATGGCTTACGTTCCTCAAGAGATTACGGTCAATCAACTTGAAGCTGTTGTCGGAAGTGTCAATGCTAGCCATGGCTTGGGCTTCACTGATAGAGATCTCACGTTGGAGGGAAGAAATCACAATAAAGCGCTGCATATCACGATGGAATGCAGGGGCGCTGTGTTATCCCATGTTCTGGTGGACACAGGCTCTTCTTTGAACGTGCTCCCGAAAAAGGCATTGATGAAGCTTGACATTGATGGGGTTATCCTGACGCCGAGTGATTTGGTGGTTAAAGCTTTCGATGGGTCAAGAAGATCAGTTTTCGGAGAGGTTGAGTTGCCTGTCAAGATAGGCTCTCAAGTCTTCAAGAGTGTCTTCTATGTCATGGATATCCAGCCTGCGTACAGTTGCTTGTTGGGCAGACCGTGGATACACGCAGCTGGAGCTGTCACCTCAACTCTACACCAAAAGCTTAAGTATGTGGTGGACGGTCAAGTCATCACAGTCTGCGGGGAAGAAGATATATTCGTCAGCCACCTGTCGACATTCAAATATGTGGAAATGGACGGAGAAATTCACGAGACTTTGTGCCAAGCATTTGAAGCAGATGTTAGTATCTTGACTCCGGTGAAGAAAAACAACGAAGGCACGTCAATTCACTCCTACCAGGAAGCAAAAGAGGCCGTCCAATCAGGCAATGTCCAGGGCTGGGGCAAGCTACTGGAGGTGGAAAAGAAGGGTGATAAATTCGGCTTAGGGTATCAGCCTGGAGGGTCTACTCGGAGTGGTAAGGCTATCTCATTCACAAGTGCTGGGTCGCTCGACCGCGATCAAATCTGTACGACAAACCAAGACGGGGACAGTGACAGAGATTGGGACAACAATTGGATCCGCCCGTGCGCACCCGGTGAGGAGCTAGGAAACTGGTCTGCTGAAGACATCGTCCAAGTTACCTGGCTCTCAAAGTAATTGTTTTGTTTCCTTTTATTTAGCATACTGCATTGTCAAATCCAGCATTCTGCCCAAGATGCTTGGATCCATTGTATTGGGCCACCATGTTTTGTATCGCATTGTTATTTTGCTATGAAATAAAGGGACATTTTCAGACAAACTGTGTTCCCTGTCTTTGTTTTTTAAACTTTTTTCACAAAAAAATATATAAAAATGGCAATGTGTTTTCATTTTGTTTTGTGTTAGCGTCTCTTTTCAAAGAGTAAGCAGATTCTGAATAAGCACATCATTTGTGCAGTGCTGATCATCCGGATTCCACAGATAACGTTCCTGCTATGACTATGCATGACTTTGATAATCCAGTCTACCAAGCTGATGAAGGGGTTGAGGAAGACTGTGACCTGCCTGAAGAATTGGTCAGACTGCTGAAACAAGAGGAACGAGTTATTCAACCTCATCAAGAAGAGATTGAGACTGTCAACCTTGGTAGCGAAGATGCAAAGAAAGAAATCAAGATAGGGGCCAATCTGCAGGCCGATGTCAAACAAGAGCTGATCAGTATGTTGAGAGAGTATGTGAGTATTTTCGCTTGGTCATATCAGGATATGCCAGGTCTAGATACCGATATTGTGATGCATAAGCTACCCCTGAGAGAAGACCGTCCTCCTGTGAAGCAAAAGTTGAGAAGAACTCGCCCAGATATGGCGATGAAGATTAAAGAGGAAGTGCAGAAGCAGTGGGATGCCGGGTTCCTTGCCGTGACTAGCTACCCACCTTGGGTAGCTAACATCGTACCAGTACCTAAGAAGGACGGCAAGGTCCGGATGTGCGTTGACTATAGAGATTTGAACAGAGCAAGCCCGAAGGATGATTTTCCGTTGCCACACATCGATGTGTTGGTCGACAATACTGCTCAATTCTCAGTGTTCTCCTTCATGGATGGATTCTCCGGTTATAATCAGATAAAAATGGCGCCGGAAGACATGGAGAAGACAACGTTCATTACCCCGTGGGGAACGTTCTGCTATAAGGTCATGCCCTTCGGTCTGAAGAACGCAGGGGCAACTTATCAACGAGCGATGGTCACGTTGTTCCATGACATGATCCACAAAGAGATCGAATGTTATGTGGATGATATGATTGCAAAGTCCAAAGACGAAGAGGAGCATTTGGTTAACCTGAAGAAGTTATTTGATAGATTGATCAAGTATAAACTGAGGTTGAATCCGAACAAGTGCACTTTCGGAGTGCGTTCCGGAAAATTGCTGGGTTTCATTGTAAGTCAAAGAGGAATTGAGGTAGATCCTGCTAAAGTGAAAGCTATTCAAGATATGCCTGCACCAAAGACAGAAAAAGAAGTGCGTGGGTTCTTAGGTAGATTGAACTATATTTCTCGGTTCATATCTCATCTAACTGCCACGTGCGAACCGATATTCAAACTGCTAAGAAAAGAGCAAACAGTCAGGTGGAATGATGATTGCCAAAGAGCTTTCGACAAAATAAAGGAATATTTGCAGGAACCTCCTAACCGTGCTAGAGGGGTCGATGGGGTGTGTGCTCGGCCAACATGACGAGTCTGGTCGAAAAGAGTATGCCATTTATTACCTTAGCAAAAAGTTTACCGACTGTGAATCCCGATACTCACTGCTCGAGAAAACTTGCTGCGCTTTGGTATGGGCTGCTCGCCGACTGAGGCAGTACATGTTGACCCATACTACATTTCTCATTTCCAAGATGGACCCTGTCAAGTACATCTTTGAGAAACCAGCATTGACCGGAAGGGTTGCTAGGTGGCAGATGATTTTAACTGAATACGACATCCAGTACACTTCTCAGAAAGCCATCAAAGGAAGTGTATTGTCGGAATACCTTGCTCAGCAACCTCTTGAGGATGACTATCAGCCGATGAGATTTGATTTCCCTGATGAGGACATCATGTACCTCAGAACAAACGATTATGAGGAGCCACTTCCGGAGGAGGGACCTGATCCTGAATCCAAATGGAAGTTGATGTTTGATGGGGCTGTCAATATCAATGGTCGTGGAGTTGGTGCCGTACTTATTACTCCTGAAGGTGTCCATTTACCCTTCGCTGCCAAAATTACTTTTGGCTGCACCAACAATGAAGCGGAATACGAGGCGTGTATAATGGGAATAGAGGAGGCAATTGATCTTCGGATTAAGAACCTCGATATATTCGGAGATTCAGCCCTCGTCATTAACCAAGTTACCGGCAAGTGGTATACACATCAAGAGCATCTAGTTCCATACAGGGATTATGCTAGAAAACTGTTGACATTCTTCACGACGGTTGAGCTCGAATACATACCACGTGATGAAAACCAATTTGCCGATGCTCTGGCCACTCTTTCTTCGTCGATTAAAGTTCTGTGTTGGAATTTTGTGCCCAGAATTGACATCTCCAGGCTCGACTCTCCAGCTTATGCTTTCTCTGTAGACGCCGTGTCTGACGAGAAACCTTGGTATTTTGATATCAAGTTATTCCTGGAGAAGCAAGAATACCCAACAGGGGCATCTTCTAAAGACAAAAAGACCTTGAGACGACTTGCTGCTAGTTTCTTCTTGAACACAGACGGGGTTTTGTACAAGAGGAACTTCGACATGGTCTTGCTCAGATGCGTGGATAGACACGAAGCAAGCCTGTTGATGCAGGAAGTCCATGAAGGATCTTTTGGTACCCATGCAGGAGGGCATGCTATGGCAAAGAAACTACTGAGATCAGGGTATTACTGGATGACAATGGATGCAGACTGTTGTTCATTCGCTCGTAAATGCCATAAGTGCCAAATATACGCAGATAAAGTGCATGTTCCTCCTAACCCGCTCAACGTCATGTCATCTCCTTGGCCTTTCTCTATGTGGGGCATTGACATGATCGGGAAGATCGAGCCAACTGCTTCGAATGGTCATCGCTTCATCCTGGTCGCGATTGATTACTTTACCAAATGGGTAGAAGCAGCGTCTTATGCCAATGTCACTCGTCAAGTGGTGGCAAGATTTCTGAAAAGAGATATCATATGCAGATATGGAGTGCCCGAAAGGATCATTACTGATAATGGTTCTAATCTCAACAATAAGATGATGGCAGATTTATGTCGGGACTTCAAAATACAGCATCACAATTCTTCTCCTTACCGACCAAAGATGAATGGTGCGGTAGAGGCAGCTAACAAGAATATCAAGAAGATTGTGCAGAAAATGGTTGTCACCTACAAGGATTGGCATGAGATGTTACCATTTGCTTTGCATGGGTACCGAACGTCGGTCAGGACGTCAACAGGGGCAACTCCTTTCTCTCTAGTGTATGGCATGGAAGCAGTCCTGCCTGTTGAAGTAGAGATTCCTTCACTGCGCGTGATGATGGATGTCAAGTTGGATGAGGCTGAATGGGTGCGTGCTCGTTACAATCAGCTATGTCTAATTGAGGAAAAGAGATTAGCGGCTATCTGTCATGGTCAGCTTTATCAGAGGAGAATGAAGCGGGCATTCGACCAACGAGTACGTACTCGAGGGTATCAAGTGGGAGAGCTTGTATTGAAGAGAATCGTTCCTCCAGGTTCAGATAACAGGGGCAAATGGACCCCGAATTACGAAGGACCATTCATAGTGAAGAAAGTATTCTCAGGAGGGGCACTGATGCTCACCACTATGGATGGAGAAGACTTCCCATCCCCTGTTAACTCGGACGCAGTTAAAAAATACTTCGCATAAAGAGACCCGCTGGACGCAAAAACAGAATGTAAGTCCAGGCAGGAAAAGGGCATCCCGGCGAGCTAAAAACAGAATAAAAAGCTCGGGCAAAAATTAGGGAAATAAATATTAAAAAAATGTGTACACCCGCTGAGTTGAAAAGCCACATTGGACAGCTCAGGCAAAAAAGGGTATCCCGGTGGATTGAAAACCCGAGAGGGCGATCCACGCAAAATAAGGGAAATAAGCGAACGACTGCGATCCGAGTTATCTGAACCACGTCATCGTTTCGTACGGTTTGACAATATCGGAAGGATAGGAAATAGTCCCCTTGTCCTCTCAGAAAGCCAAAGCAGAATGGAGAGTCTTAAAGACATGCAGGTCATAGCGGAAATGGAACTCCTTGGAATGCCATGTACTTTGCCATTAGGATAGTTTCTTTTCTCAATTTCTATAGTGGCTACCTCTTTCCAGGTGGTTGCTTCCTAATGTAAATCTTTGCCTATTCAGAGGCCATCCAATAAAAATAATATTCAGTCAAAAAGCTGTGTGCGTTTATTTTTGTTTGCAAAATGTCCTGAATTTTTTTTGGTAAAAATAGCATTGCATCTAAACATGGTGATAATCTTGAAAAGAAAACTGACATGCAGGGAAACTGTAATCCTCTTTGAGTGTCGGGTGACGATGGATGAACCGATCATTCCATGCAAATCCTCGGGACACACGTGTGTTTTATGTTGTTACAGGTTGCAGGATGGTTTTACATTCTCTCAAGCAATGTACTCTTTCCCAGTAGAGTATTTCCCCAAGCAGGGATTTCTTCTTCCAGCAGGTATTTGAAAGCCTGACCTGTCTAAACAGAGATTTTCCTCCAACCAAGCCTTGGCAGCAGCCCAACTTCTTCCCAGTAAAGTAGCAGTCTATTCTTCCCCAGTGGAGTATACCCAGCAGGTGCCTGAAGACCTGATGTCATCAGAGATGGAGTTAACAGTATTCTATCCCCAGCAAGAATTTTTACCTATCAGGTACCTGAAAGCCTGATATCCCCTCAGAGTCTTGAATCATCAGATGCTCTCCCCAGCCAGAGTATTTGCCCGAGAAGTTTCCCCAGCCAAGTCTGAAGATGATCTGTCCTCACAGAGTTCATATTTGATTTTCACCTCTATCCGTGAAATATTTCTCAGCCAAGTTGTCATACTTTTGAGCATTTGATGACACAGCCAGGTATTCGTCACTTCAGTCAGAGTGGATATCCAGACCTCTTGACTTGTCTCCCCCTGCAGAGCTGTATCACTTGTTGCCGATCAGGTTTCCGTTTATTGCTCGTCCGCAACTCCTCAACACTCGTCTGTGATTGGTTATGATAATTGCTCGTCCGCAACTCCTCAACACTCGCCTGTGATTGGTTATGATAGTTGCTCGTCCGCAACTCCTCAACGCTCGTCTGTGTTAGGATACCTTTGTCATTGCTCGTCTGCAACCTCCCCAACACTCGTCTGTGTTTGGTATTGGGTCCTTCGCTGCACTCGTTTGTGCCTCGATATGTGTTCTCTGCTGTTGCTCGTGTGCAACTATCCAACACTCGTCTGTGTTTGTTTGAAGCTCGTCTGCTTTTATTCCCCATAATTCCTTTGTGTTCTGAAGCTCGGATACTCGTCTGTATCATCCTCGGCACTCGTCTGTGCTAGCCTGCACCTGAATGTGAAGATTTGCTATTTACTCTAATTTCTGTGATCACTTCAAATGCTCGTCTGTGTTTGAATTCCTGGTATTCGTCTATACCAGTGGCTGATGCTCGTCTGTATCATTGCCTGAAACGCTCGTCTGTGTTTCTCAGATCATCGTCTGATACTCGTCTGTATCATTGACTCAGGACACTCGTCTGTGTTATCTTGATGATCATCCAATACTCGTCTGTATTGAAGAGGTTTCAAATCCTGACAGTGGGAATCGAGTGTCGAAATGGTTACCGGTCCTGGCGTAACAGGAATATCCGAAGGAGGCTCGTCTGACTCAAGCACCAGTTATGGTTGCTGCACCTGACGTAACAGGTTTGCTCAGAAGACTCGTCTGTCTTATACCATATATCCGCGGATAATATATGAAGAAGGTTCGTCTGCCTTGATCGCATGTCTATCCCACAGACTTATATGCATACCCGGAACCTGCATAAGGATCATCCGAAGAAGGCTCGTCCGTCTTATTCCACTTATCTGCGTAAAGGTTAGTGAAGGAGATTCGTCTATCTCAAGTTACTTTGAAGATTCTTAAGGAGCTCGTCTGCTCATCTCTCATCTCAGTTGCAACGTCTTTGGATTGGGTTTATTTCCCATTTCTTGTTTTCGGCATCAGAGCGCAAATTTCCGTTTCTTGGGTATTCAACCACAGTTTATCTTGAACGGTCGAAAGCGGAAGCAATCGTCCTTTTCAGATCAACAGTTGCTTGAATAGGGGCAGCTGTAGAACCTCAAATTTGCCCTCTTTATTTTAGGCATCATAATACATCATTTGCATCATAAGCATATCATATGTATAACATTATAGCATGGGAAAATTAAAGCATGACAAGCATCAAACCCTAGCATGATGCATATGGCCATCTGGGGAGGTGTTGGGGGTCATTTAAGCTAAGACATGGGTTCTAATGGATTTGTGGGAGACCTATGATGAGTCTAGATTCTTTTGGCAAGGCCAAGTTCACCTACAAAAGCTCAGAAGATTGCTTAATCATCACAAGTTTTAAGACAAGGCAAGGCTCCTAAGCAATGCAGCCAAATTAGGGTTTTGGCTTCAAGGGCTTTAGGCTCATAATTTTGGCCAACTCTTTTGGGCAATGTTTTCCATATGATAAGAGGTCCTTACATGTCAATTTTCATGAGAAAGTTCCAAATGGAAGTCAGTCATTGCCTTAGTTGCTTGCAGATGAAGTAATTGGTCAACTGTGCCTGTAAAAAGTCAACTGTCTGATTTCAAGGGGTCCAAGTCACTTTTTCTTGCCAAGGGAGGTCTTTACAATGTTATAAGATGTTTGGAAGGGTTGGAGATCAAGAATCATGGCTATTTGGAGGTTTTTGCAAAAATGGTATAAAGTTGGTTTTTGAGATTTTCCAAATTTAGCAACTTTTGCCCTAATTTTCAAGTGAGCTTAGCATGGTCAAAAATTCTTCAAATGAACCCAACCCAAACATGAAAGTTGAAGACTAAGGCCTGCCATTTTCAAAAAGTACAAGTACATTTTCATGGGATTTATGGTTTGAGAGATAAGGCCCTCGAAAATCTCATGCATTTTAGGGCAAAATCACATTTCCATGCACACACCAAATGCAAGAGGGTCCAAAACTCATTTTTAAGTGCTGGAATGGATCAAGTGAGGTTACTAAGTTACAATGCAATGTATTTAGATGGTTTTGCTCAAGAGAAACTTGCATTTTGATGCCAAGCATGGAAATGGCCTCAAAAGTGCAAATTTAGCCAAATCATGAGAAGTATGTATTGGCTAGTTCTAAGGGCCAAAGTTGTTGTTGTTCTGACCAAGGATTGGAAAAGGCTTATACATGTACCAAAAGGCCAAGCAAAGAGTGAGGTATGTGAACTTATCTCACACTTTTTCAAATGATGCAAAATCTCAAAAAGGGCTCATTTATTCCCATTCCAAGTGCAAGGTGAGACCACTATCTTTTTATTCATGCCATATTAAGTTGTTAGCTCAAGAGAAATTGGAGGGTCCAAGCAAGGAGTTTGACATATTTCACAAAGTGCAAATACATGGGCATATGAGATTTTGGTGGCACATGAGATGTCAATTTTTCACCAAAGAGCAAGTTGTTATGGAATGAGGTTGCCAGCCATTTGTATACCATTTGGAGACACTATTCCACAATGCATGGTATGAAGAGGTTTTGGCCCAAAAGGGGTGCAGAAAGCATGAGTGGAATGTGAGATATCTCATAAGGAGCATTTTAGCGAAATGATAAGAATAGCATTATACACTGATCCAAGGGCCAGTTTTCTTCCACTTATGAATTAAGGGATCATTAGAGGTCAGCATGTGCAAAGGGAGTGGGAAGAGCACGAGTGAATGATTCCACCACTCACCTCATGCAAGTTTTGCAAAATCACCTCATGCACACTCCTCTCACGTGCATTCCTTTTCTCATTCCTTGGACTGATTTAGGGCATCATAAAAGGACCAGCTAGGGTTTTAGCTTGGCAAAAAAATCGCCACCATTCTCCCATTCCTCAGTTTTTGCTCCTGTTGCATTTTCCTCCATAGCTCATCATCCACTGCTCCATTCTCAAAGCAGACCCCATATTCTTGATCATGAAGCTCCATAGGACATAGATCAAGCTCCATTTCAAGCTAGAGAAGGGTTCTTGTACCAGTCCAGCTCAAACCAGATTCCACCAAAGAGCAAGGTTCAAGTGAATTTGAAGCTTCTTTCACATTTATTTTGTGAAAGGAGGTTGCTAGAAGATCATCCCAGGCTGGATTTTGGTTTTCTTGGAGAAATTTGAAGCTGTGCAATCTCAGGTATGCCTCAAATCCATAAGTTTGTAAATGATTTTTGTGATGTGCATTGCAATTTACATGTCACACTGAGCATGTGGAGCTTTTTGTTTTTGAAAATGATGTTGAAATGAGGTCGGGCTAGGGTTTTAAAGTTTCTAGATCCAATTTGTTTTGATGCTGTTCATGCTGTGTGTTTTGTTTTACATGTTTGTGATAGTTGATTCATATTGTGCTTGATCCGAGAATCATTTTTGGTGTTTGGTTCATGTGATTTCATGAAGAAATGGAGGAGATATGTTCCTTTGATATTTGTTGCCTTGCCACTGCTTGGTCCTGTTTCATTCGTGTTTTGCAGCTTTGTTTTCATGTTGTGAGGTTGAAGATGATGAGGTGGAACGCAGGGATTGGATGGATCCATGTTTTGTCTTTTCTGTTTTAAAACCCTAGCATGACCGGTTGATACAATGTTACATGTTTTTGTGCATTTGGTTTGTCTTGTGGAGTATGCCCTAAGTTCATGCGTGCCTGAGTATTTTTGTCTTGCATTGCTGCATGGGCCTGAGGCCAACATGCTAGGCGCGCCCCCCATGCTGGGCCCAGGCATTTGGCATGTGCTGGCCAGTTTTGTTTTGCACCCTTCCACCATGTTTCATAGTCCTTTTATTCCTTTCTTTTTTCTTCTTGCATTTTGTTCATTTTAAAATATTTCCAAACTTATAAAAAATCCATAAAAATTCATGTGCACTCTTTAGTTCATCTAGTATTTTATCATATTTTTTTCACATTTTTATTTTTTATTTCCACGTGGCTAAATTAATTCAACACTAGGTTTTGTTTTATGGTAGGCTCTCTTGGACCAATCTGCCTTGTCCAATTTCCATCTTCTTCATCCTTTAAGCTATGAACCTCATTCTTTTTGCATTCAAATCTTAAGACATCCTTCTATCTTCATGATTTATCTTAGATTTTTCACAAATTTCCTTGCTGGATTTTGTTTATGTTACTTGTGCATCAATTTTCTAAACCCTAGATGGTGATACCTTGCATTTTTGGGTTTCATTGACCTAGTTTGGGGCTGATTCTTTGCAAACCCTTTTGGATTCTCATTTCCTAGTATGTGAAGAGTACTTTGCTGGTTGGATAGATTTTTCATGTGCTTGGATTTATTTCTTAGGTATTTTCTTCCTCACTTTGCCTTGTTTTGCACCCTTTGAATCTTTTGGTTTCTTTTAAGTTTGGAAGAAGACTTATGCCAACTTTTCCTCATCTTTTGGGATCCTTTAAAGGTCTAGAGTTGTTCCTGGTCTTAGGATAGGGTTTGATTTTGCTTGAGCTTTGGTTTTGATTCCTTTCTTTGTGTATTACATCCTTAAGTGTTATGCATGCTTTCTTTGCATTTGTTTCACTCCCAATCATCTTGATATGATCTTGTATTGCTTTGTATATCATTTTGTGAACTCTTTGCCATGCTTATATGCTTGTGTAGCTTCTGACTTGTTGGTTCATGCCTTGATTGTATGTTGTTACACTAACTTTGCAGGAGCTATGGTAAGTGTGAGATGTGGGAATTGAGTTCCACATCTCCATCTCTCATCTTTTCTCATTTTTGTTTATATGGACTAACATCTTTTTGTTGGGCTTAGGCCTTTCTCATCCCCTCTTCTATCTTCTCCTTTTCTTTTTCTTCTTCAGCAGGATAGACACCCCACAAACCCTAGGAACCCCATGCATGCTAACTTAGGATAGAAACTTCCCTCTAGTTTTTTTCCTTTGCTCCTTTTGGTTCTTATTCTCTTCTCATCTTCAAACTTAATTTTAATTCACTTAATAAAGGTTGAGTACTTTCATGTGACATGAGACTTTGCTATGAGATGCTTGCATGCGTTCCATTTCGGGGCGAGGTGTGAGTCATCACTCGTGGTGGATAGGTCTTAGCATGAGTACCTCACAAAGAAAAGCTAAAAAACACTTCTTAACCAAAAAACCACAAAATACTTAATAATGGTAATAGGCCAGTGTGCTTGAGCCTTCACTTGTGGGACTAGCTTTGGGGATTTCCTCCATAGATAGGTGTGCCTCTTGCGCATTCCATTTCGGGATGATGTGAGACGTACACATCCCATTGAGTAAGACTTAGGTACACTTGCCTATGCAAACCTTCACAAATAAAAGCCTCATAAAAATCTCAAACAAACAATAAGCGTCTTTCCTTCGGGAATTCTTTTCTCATCTCCTTCGCTCCGTACGCGAACTTGCTCCTACTTGTCACTTTGCAAGACGGTTACGCACTCGTCGTCCGAGTCTGCAACACCTGAGCAATGGCATAGGCAGTTCAAGCCCCTTTAATTCACAAGCAATTTCCTTGTTACCCCTAGTTAGGGGAACTACGGCGTCTCTGATCCTCATTATCCCGATGAGGTACGTAGGCAGCGGGGTAGGGCCCGTTCGAGCACAATCTTTATTTTCCCTACATTTTTCTCTTTGTTTCCTTTTTCATTTTCTTTTATCAGTTCATTTTCCAGTCCGTTTCATTTCTGTTGCTGCATCTTTCATACCCTCACCCTTTGAAACATTTTCTTTTGCAAGCGTGGATCCCGTCGGGTACGGCGGATGATCTGGGGTGCTAATACCTTCCCAGGTCATAACCGACTCCCGAGCCCAGTCTCTTTGGTTCGCAGGACCCGTGTTCTTCCTTTTCTTTTCTTCTGGTTTGTGCAGCATTACCATTCCCTTTCTTCGGGATAAAAATGCCTGGCTGGCGACTCTAACTCTTTCCGCGCCACTTTCGCGTTTGTACCAGGATGGAAATCCCGGGAGCGACACACACACAAACAAGTTACACCATAGCCCTAGGTTTAAAGGCTTGCATGAGGTTTAAAGGTAAGTACCCTCCCCTGAAGTTAGTTGGTTCATCCTGTCCTACTAAAGTAACCAGGTTCTAAGGGATCTCAATATCATTGATCCTTCACAAGGGTGGTTGATCAGAAGGCAACTTACTTGCCAACCAAAACCCTCCAAGTTTAAGATCTCAATGAGTGTAGTATCGAGTGTCAACCAACTTCAGTCTGCACCAAAGCCGGTTACCTCACTACTTTCTAAAGGCCAAGATGAGTTAACTAGGGTTCTAAAAGTTAGTTAGTGCGTTGACAACATATGGCAGCCTCATATTATCCTCAACTTGACTTAAGGAACATAAGCACCAACCAAGAAGTCACACTAACTATGGCCACCAGATCAACCGTATCGATATACGTCGTACAGTTTCCTTGGTCTATTGCCATTTACCTAAGGTACACTAGATCCGGGTTAGGACCTTTCACACATAAGAGCACCCCAACAATGTAATAATAAAGCAAACAAATCAAACAATATTAAAGTGATCTTAATTCCTAAGGGTACCCCTCTTAAATTAATTCCCCAGCAGAGTCGCCAGTTCTGTAACACGGTGGGAGAACTGACTTTTAGTAATGTTGCGGATAGCAAGAGTCGCCACCGACTTTTATTTTATCCTAAAGGAAAGGTTATAAAAGAACAGGAAAGACCTTAAGAGAATATTTTGGGTCCGGGGGGTAGGTTATGAAAAGGGAAGGTATTAGCACCCTTTTCATCCATGGTTATCCATGGGCTCTTAGGTACTTAGCTCACTTTTGAATTGTTTTTGAAAGTGTAGTGTGTGAATAGGAAAATTTTCAGAATAGTTAATAATAATCCATGTACGGATGTGTAAAAAACTTGTTTGAAAATTTGTTTGAAAATGTTAAGTGTTTGAAAATTTTTTTGAAGTGAGCAAGTACATAAGAGGAACCTACCCTAAAGTTTAAAGTCTTTCTTGTTCTTTTTCCTTTCCTTGGTAAGACTATCCCTACTATTAAGGAGTAGGTAGTCATTACCTTGGATGTAAGGGACATGAGAGGGACATTCTGTTTATGAAGGCAACTGTGGGGTGTATTAAGCCCATATGAGGGACTATCATCATTATTCGAAGGGACTCGATTCGTATAGGCAACCATGAGGGACTTGATGATTTTCTTTTTTTTAAGGGACTTGCTTTATACACCCCACTTGACCATTATTCGTAGGCAACTTGAGGGATAGCCTTAGAAATGTGAGACGGCGATTAAAATCGACTTACGTGTGTGTGAGTGTTTATTTTAATTATCTTATATTAAAAGTGGCCTAAATTAATTTTAAATAAAATACATGTTTTTCACTCCCTAATTACTAACCATAACAATAATAATTAAATAATTACAAAATTACATCCGGGAAACAATTACAAGAAATTATAATAATAAGCAAAATAAAAATAAATAGCAAAAAGCATAAATATAAATAATAAGTAACAATATAATAGGCAATAAATGAATAATTAAAGGATTAGTAATAATAAAAATTAAGAAATAGGATTAGTAAAAATGTTAAGAATAAATAAAGTTAGTAATAATAAAATAAAAGAGGTTAGTAAAATATAATTATAAGAACAAAATTAGAATAATAAAAAAAAAAGTTAGATTATAAACAATTATTTAATAATATAAAAAAAAAATATAGACAATTAAATGATTATGATAATATACAAATTATTAATTTATTTTTAGATATATTTTAATTACAAGATTTAGTTTTTAATAACATGAAATATATTTATATCTTATATGAGAAAAATAATTTATAATTATATTTACAACATTTACATGAATCATACTAAATAAATAAATAAATATACATTATAATTATATTAATAATTAGAAAATAAAATTATTTAGAAAAAAATAGAATTAAGTTTTATTTTAGAAAATATTTTTAGGGTTTTAAAAAATTAGGGTTTAGTTATATACAAAACATTAACTAATATACATATACATATTATAATTATATAAAATAATAAAATAAATTTTTGAATAATAAAAAAAAAACAGAAAAGTTTAGAACTTTTAGAGAATAACATGTTATTTTAAAATTTTTAATATATGTGATTCATTAAGAATATAAAACAAATAAACTAATTGATTAAAGAAAATTAGAAAAAAAAGTAATAAAAAATAAGAACTTACCTTGGCTGGGTTTGAACCCAGGTCTTTAAGTTTGCCAGCATCAAAACATTCCACTAGACCAGTCATGCGTTGGTGACAATGAATGAACTTCAATTGGTTTTATTTCATGTCTTGAAAAATCCAGAAAAAATGATGAAAACAAAAGGCCTGGGGTGGGAATCGTACCCAGGACCTCATGTATACAAGCATGCGCGCATTACCACCTGGCTGGAAGAGCCCATCTGACTTTTGAATGGCAAGAAGCTATAATATATTCAATCTTCTTTATCCTGAAAAATAGAACAAAAAATAATGGCCCAAGCAGGATTCGAACCCTGGCCTTTTCATCAAACACAAGCACATCCTTCCACTGGGACAAGCCAGCGCTTGTGATAACCAAACAGCAATCAAACATAATATTTTAAACAATAATTTGAATTCCTGAGCGCGCGGGAACTGATCTTCTTCTTCCTTGAGACCTACAACTTTAGCTGCGAAATCTTCCACCAAGATACCTGCGAAAACCAACTTGGCAGCAAGACCTATGGATCTCATACATGGCCAAAACTGTAAAATTTCAATAAATTAATCAGTCAAACATGATCACAAGACACTTTGGAATCGAACCATGTTTCTAGAATAAATTTATATAGCCTAGATCATGAAGCCCTAATGGAGGTCCTAAACCCTAGTAATGGCCGAATCCGTATAGGGTCACGAAAATCCAATTAATTTGTCCAGAATTGTTCCAAAGCTTCAACTAACATCAAATCAACACACAAATTTCATTAATAATGATCAAATAATGGAAATCGAAAAATAAATTTTCAAGAATAACAAAGCTTCGGATTTTTCATATATGCATGATATAGATGCGTATGGGCATTGGTTTTGCTTCATGGATGATCAAGGAACCTCTCTGTGTTCTTAGTTTACCTTCTAGAGCCCTGGATTTCAAAATCCGAATCTCACTTTTTGCTTGAATTTTTGAACTATGATCTTACCTTTTGGCTGCTGGAATTCGTCGGCTAGGGTTATGCTTATGCTTGATACTTATATGGGAGTAAATTAGGTCAGAAATATGTAGTCATTGTGTGGAGATTTGGATCCAAAAAGATTGAAAAAGATCATGTTGTGAAAGTCCAAATATTTGATCATGAAGACTTGCTATTCTTGGACTAATCACATGATTCCTTTCTCTTTTGAATTTAATCAATAATTAAGAATTTCTAGAAGCATTATCTTCCTCCAAAAATAGATTTTCATATTTTATATTTATTTAAAATGATTTTTATGAATTAAATCAATAATAAATAAAAATAAAATAATAAAAATACTGATTTTTGGTCAATTGGGTCGTGCATAATGATATGAAGTGGATTGGATCACAACTTAGCAAGCCCATTTGGAAAGAATTACTTCTAGGCCTCCATTTTCAACATAAACCATCACAAACTTTCCCAACTTTGCAAGGGCACATCTCCCTTAATTTTAAAGGTATGAGGGTGTTCTTGGACTTTTTGGAAATCTTGAAGAGTCCTCTAAATAACCCCATTGGTTTCAGGTCCATATCATTTACCAATCTCAAGTTATGCCCTTTTGAAGTTGTTGACTTTTTGTTGACTTTTGAAATGACCTATAATGTCTTAGATCATATCTTTCAAATGAAGCATTTTTGGGCTTAACCTTCAACATCAAAGTTGTAGAGAATTCAATTTCCTTCAAAATGAGCTTTGGATGGAGACTTGGTGATGAAGTATGTGAAAGTTATGGCTGGTCAAAGTTCAGTTGACTTTTACTGAGGAAACCCTAATTTAGAAACTCCTGATTATTGATGATCTGGAATCTCCTTGATGAATCATGATCAACCCTTGATCAAATGATGAATTTTACTTCATATACTTGATGTTGGCAAAAAATCATGAAGTTTGACTTTGGTTTGACCACAGTTGACCTCAGTTTGACTTTTTAACTGCATTGACTGATTTTGACTTATCTGATCATCTGACTGAGCAAACTTTTGAGAAAAGTCTTGAAACTTGACATGGGGGTTCTTGCACACATATAAGATGTTATGAAACTCACTTGAGGTATTGGAAGTCCATTTAGCCTGATTAAAGTCAAAACCCTAGTTTTGGATACACTGCTTAGGAGGTGCATTGTCTGAGGGAATTATCAACTCTTCTGACCAATTGTGAACTTTGTGAACCATCATAAAATGTCTTGTGATACTCATGGGAGGTATTGTGAAGCTTGTGAACCTTGTGAACCTCATGAAGTGGCTTTGTAGACCTCATGATCCTCAGGAAAGCTTTGTAATCATTGTGAAACTTGTGAACCTTGTGAACCTTCATAAAGCCAATTGTAGACTTTATGAACCTCATGAAAGGTCTTGTAAATGTAGAGGAACTTGTGAACCTTGTGAACCTTCAAGAAGTGACTTGTAGACTTCATGAACTTCATGAAAGGTATTTGAAAGTATTGTGGGACTTGTGAACCTTGTGAACTTTCATAAAGTAACTTGTAGACTTCATGAACCTCATGAAAGGTTATGGAAATGTTGAGAAGCTTGTGAACCTTGTGAACCTACAAAGTCTTGTATTGTGAGGGCAAATTTTGGGGTGCAACAAATGCGCATGCAGCTTCCACCTTGAATTTAGGGTTTGTTACTTCCTAGATTCTAGGTGATTTAGGCATTCTGTTTTAATCTGAATCCTCAATATAAAACTCCCTACAGATGCGCCTTGTTCTGTTTTTATCCATCATTAATTAATTCCAGATAACTCTCCTTAAATATCTCTGATCAGTTAGTCAATAATTAATTCTGGTAGCAGGTTTGAGATGTCTCAACATCTGTTGGGACATCCTGAAAAACTGAACTTAAGTCATTAACACAATGTCCCAACATCTGGTGAGACATCCTGAAATAAGTTCATATACTCTGTTTGATAATGTCCCAACATTTGATAGGACATTCTGAACTGAATTCAATATTTCTTGTTGGTCAAAAATTCTGCCAATTCAAGACATCTACAAACTCCCCCTTTGGCTAATTTTTGGCTAACATCTTTTCTGGTTTTTCAGAGTGCAGCAGAAGTTCTTTTATCAGAGTACAATCCTACTTTTCTGTTGATTCATATTTGAGATTACTCCCCCTCAGACATATATGTGTCCAGTCTTGTGCAACAGAAAAAAAACTTATTCAGTTCAAAAGCAAACATAATTTTCATTCATAATCAAACAGCATTACATTGTTGGTGTTGTTCTCCCCCTTGTTAGACACAAATTTTGGGGCCAAAGAGACTAAATCTAAATACAATGCAATTGTCATTACATTTGTCCTCAGATACAATGATCACTCAGACTCATCACTTTCAGTTTCTTCATCAACTTCAGTTTCTTCTTCAGCTTCAGTTTCTTCATCAGAGGCAGCTTTCTGATCTCCTTCATTCTCCAGCCTTTGGATGATTTCTTCAAGTTTCAGCTTCCTTGCTTCAAGTTCTTTGCAGGTGCTTTTTAGTTCAGCAATCAATGCAGCCTTGGAGATTGGAGTCTTGTCAGTTGAAGGACCTGCAGATGTCCCAGAAGGTGCTTCAACATCTGTTGCATGATGACTGAGGAACAATTTGTAGTGAAAAGCCAGGGGGCTTTCTCTTTTGCAGACTGTATCCTTTTCAGTGAGGATTCCAGGGTATTGATTGAGCACTATACCACACAGCAAGGAGGGAAAAGCTATTGGCAGCTTTGTTGCAGAAGAGCTGGCATGCTTCAAGGTTTGATCAAATATGTAAGCACCATAGTCCAGCTTAGTCTGAGTTCCCACAGCATAGATAAACCTGGCCAGGCCAGTGGATATTGAAGAGGTGTGGTTGGTAGGCACCCAGTTTGCTGTACCAATCCTGTTCAGCATGGCATATTTTCTTGTTAGCATGCTCACTGAGAGCTTTCCTTTCACTGGCCATGCCTTGACCTGGTTTGCAGTGATAACTTTGCAGACTTGGTTATCTGTTTTACCTAGCTCATTTGGTCCATCTGTTTCTCTTCCTAGGTATTGGTTGATGATTTGAGGAGAGAACTCTACACACCTACCTCTAACAAATACTTTTCTAAATTCAGAGGACTTACCATTTGCACAGTCTTCCTGAAGATTGACAATGAATTCTTTGACAAGAAGTTCATAGCAGGGAGAGAGATTTGAGACTGTTTTGAAGAGGCCTGCAGCAGAGATGAGGTCAATCAGTTCAGTGCACTCAAGTGCATTACTGCTCAGCTCTCTTTCTAGGGCAACCCTTCTTTGGTACACAAACTTCCATCTGTTAACACTAGAGACATGATGGAATGATATGTTGTCCAAGGGGGCTTCTGGAACAGCAGATGAAGCCCTAGATGGTGTTGGTTTCTTCTTGGGAGGAGATGTTGGGACATCTGATTCAACATCTGAGTCTGATGGGGTGACAGCTTTCCTTTTCTGAGTTTGGACTTTACTCCATTGTTTTGTTGGACCAAAGGCAGTTTTGGCTTTGTCTTTCTTTGGAGTGGCTTGCTTCTTCTCAGGGACAGCATGTTCTGCTTGCATCTTTCCTTTCCTAGACCTGAGCCTTTTGGCTATGCTAGGTCTTACAGAGGCTATGATCTCTGTATCAGAATCCTGTTCCAGGTTCACCACAGGAGGAGATTGAGCAGTCTCCTCTTCAGCTGGTTGATCAGCAGGGCTATGATCTTCAGTTGAGGCTCTGGTCTGGTCCTCAGATTCTTCTTCATCACTTTCACTTGAGACCTTTTTCTGGTCCTCAGATTCTTCTGCAGCAGCATTAGATGAACCTTTTTGTTGATCCCCAGATGTTTCAACATCTGTTGGGACATCCTGTTGGGCAGGAGTGTCCTTTGCAGCTTGAGTTTGATCTTCTTGAGGGGCAGGCATGGTGTTCAGAGGAATAGAAATCCCACTAACCACTCTTTGTTCAGATAGGATCTTGGTAACTAACTCCTTTATTGAAGCATCCACATATTCAGATGATTTTTGAGGCATGTTTGCTGGAGAAGGAATGCCTTTGGATTTGCTGCAGACTTGATCTTTAGCTCTTTTTGGAGTTCTTGGCTTCTTAGTATGAGGAACACTTCCTCTTAATTCGTCCAGTGGGGTAGACTCCATGGGAACTACAGAAATAGGAGTTGCGTGAACAACATCTTCTTTGTTGAGAACTTCTTCAGGAGTGCTAGGGTTTTGAGACATTTTCAAGATGGATGGATGAAGAGTTTTAGGGTTTCTGATTTCTGAATAATAGCTTGATAATATGATTCGCTTTTGATGGTGTGATGAGAAACTTGATAGCTGATTATAAGCTGTTACTAAATAAGTAGCCGTTATATTGAAAATGATTAGGAATGGAATTCCCAAGGTTCTTGTCCAGACTGGTGTTGCCATCTGGAACTTATGCCATACAATGTCATATGACATGTTGGCACATCTCATTAACTGCTAAATCTCACATAAACAGATTCCCAGTTTGCCCCTTAAGTTCTCAAATTGTGTAGCATCCAATGCTTTTGTAAAGATATCAGCCAACTGCAGATTTGTAGCTACATGTTCCAATGAAATCACCTTTTCTTCTACAAGATCTCTGATGAAATGATGTCTGATATCAATATGCTTGGTCCTGCTATGTTGGATGGGATTCTTTGATATGTTGATTGCACTTAAGTTGTCACAGTACAATGTCATGACATCCTGTGGGACATTGTACTCAGTGAGCATTTGCTTCATCCAAACCAACTGAGAACAACTGCTTCCAGCTGCTATATATTCAGCTTCAGCTGTAGATAAGGATACACAATTTTGTTTCTTACTGAACCAAGAAATCAAATTGTTTCCTAGAAAGAAGCATCCTCCTGAAGTGCTTTTTCTGTCATCAGCACTTCCAGCCCAATCAGCATCACAGAAGCCAGTGAGAATTGGTTTACATCCATGAAAGTACATTATGCCATAGTCATAAGTACCATTAACATATTTAAGAATTCTTTTGACTTGATTGAGATGACTGACTTTTGGATCAACTTGATATCTTGCACATACACCTACTGCAAATGCTATGTCAGGTCTGCTAGCAGTCAAGTATAACAAGCTTCCAATCATGCTTCTGTATAAGTTTTGATCTACATTCTCACCCTTTTCATCTTTAGTCAGCTTTAAATGTGTGGGGGCAGGAGTTCTCTTATGAGTAGCATTTTCCATTCCAAATTTCTTGACTATGTTCTTGGTATACTTGCTTTGGGAAATGAACATTGAATCTTCCATTTGCTTTATTTGCAGACCAAGAAAGTAGGTTAACTCTCCTACTAGGCTCATTTCAAATTCAGATTCCATCTGCTTGACAAAATGTTTGACCATCCTGTCAGACATCCCTCCAAAGACAATATCATCAACATATATTTGAGCAATTATGATATTTCCTTCTTCATCTTTAACAAACAAGGTTTTGTCAATTCCACCTTTTCTGTACCCTTGCTTGATAAGAAATGTAGTCAGTCTTTCATACCATGCCCTTGGAGCTTGCTTCAGACCATAAAGTGCCTTCTTTAGTTTGTATACATGATTTGGACAGCTTGGATCAACAAATCCTTTAGGCTGTTCTACATATACCTCTTCATTGAGATAACCATTTAAAAAGGCACTTTTCACATCCATTTGAAATAGCTTGAACTTTAAGATACAAGCATTTCCCAAAAGTATTCTAATTGATTCAAGCCTTGCTACTGGTGCAAAGGTTTCATCAAAGTCTACTCCTTCAATTTGAGTGTATCCTTGAGCTACAAGTCTAGCTTTGTTTTTTGTAACAACTCCTTGTTCATTTGACTTGTTCTTATACACCCATTTTGTTCCAATCACATTTATGTCATCAGGTCTAGGAACAAGATTCCATACTTCATTCCTTGTGAATTGACCTAATTCCTCTTGCATAGCACTAATCCAGTATTCATCAGTAAGAGCTTCCTTGATGTTCTTAGGTTCTATTTTAGAAACAAAACAAGAACCTGAAATTACTTCTCTTGATCTAGTACTCACACCTCTGTTGGGATCACCAATTATCAAATCTTTGGGATGATCTTTCTGTATTCTGATGGAGGGAGGTTTGCTGGATTCTTCTGTCCTTGTATCAGTTTGAGTGAAGTTATAATGATCATTCTTTTCTTCAGCTTCAATCTTGATATCAGCAGATGTTCCAACATCTTCTGGGACATCTGTAGGAGCATCATCAATTATCACATTTATGGACTCCATGATTACCTTGGTTCTAGAATTAAATACTCTATATGCTCTGCTGTTTATAGAATATCCAAGGAAAATCCCTTCATCACTTTTAGGATCCATTTTTCTTCTTTGCTCCCTATCTGCCAGAATGTAACAGTTACTTCCAAACACATGAAAGTACTTGACTGTGGGTTTTCTGCCCTTCCAGACTTCATATATTGTGGACAGAGTTCCTTTCCTTAAAGTAACTCTGTTATGGATGTAACAAGCAGTGTTCATAGCTTCAGCCCAGAAGTACAAAGGTAATTTTTTAGCATGGATCATAGCTCTTGCTGATTCTTGAATAGTTCTATTCTTCCTCTCAACAATCCCATTTTGTTGAGGAGTGATAGGTGAAGAATATTCATGATTGATTCCTTCTGAAGAGCAGAAATCTAAGAACTTTTGGTTCTCAAATTCTTTTCCATGATCACTTCTTATTCTGATCACACAGCTGGATTTCTCCCTTTGTAATCTTTGGCATAATTCTTTGAATACATCAAATACATCAGACTTTTCTTTGATGAAATTTATCCATGTATATCTTGAAAAGTCATCAACCACCACATAGGCATACCTCTTGCCACCAAGACTTTCAACCTGCATAGGTCCCATAAGATCCATATGTAAAAGTTCCAAAACTTTGGAAGTTGTCAGATGTTGGAGCTTTGGATGGGACATCTTGGTTTGCTTGCCTATTTGACATTCACCACATATTTTGCCATCATCAATCTTCAGTTTAGGAATACCTCTTACAGCATCCATAGATATTATCTTCTTTATGCCTCTGAAATGAAGATGACCTAGCCTTTGGTGCCATAGTTTCACTTCTTCTTCTTTAGCTAAAGAACAAGTTGAAGTGAGACTGAGGTTTTGAGATTCCCACATGTAACAGTTGTCTTTAGATCTGGCTCCTCTCATGACCACTTCTTGTTCTTTGTTAGTCACTATACATTCAGTTTTGGTAAAGTTTACACTGTACCCTTGATCACATAATTGACTTATACTGATCAGGTTAGCAGTTAAACCTTTAACTAGCAGCACATCATCTAGTCTTGGAACATCTTGACAATCCAAGGTCCCAACTCCCTTGATTTCTCTTTTAGCTCCATCTCCAAAGGTTACATACCTGGATGAATATGACTTTAAGTTTACTAGCAGGTTCTTCAATCCAGTCATGTGTCTTGAACATCCACTGTCAAAATACCAGTCTTCCTTAGCTGATACTCTTAGTGATGTATGTGCTATATATGCAACTCCTTTCTTTGACCATTTGAGTTGAGATTTCTTTTGATGTCTTTGCCCTGTGTGTTGTTCACCAGCAGATCTCCAAGATTGATTGTTGATCTTGTTCTTGGGTATGTAGATTTGATCAGCCTGAATGCTAGTTTTTGGTCTCCATACCTTCTTGATGACTTCTGTCTTCTGCTTAGGAGGTTGCTGACACATCTGATTTGGATATCCATGTAGCTTATAACAATGAGGTTTGATATGTCCAAATCTTCCACAGTGATGGCATCTCCATCTTTGATACTTCTTCTTCATTTTGTTCTTTCCAGAATGTTGAGACATCTGTTGGAACATTATGTTTGATTTTGTGTTCTTTTCCTGATGTTGAAGCATCTGTTGGGACATCTTGTTTGACTGTATGGATTTTGAAGTTGTTTTGCTAGAGCTAGCTTCATCTTTATGTACTCTGTTAAATCCCAGTCCACTTTTATCCCCTGAGTGCTTATTGTTGTTGAGAATAACATCCAGTGTATTTGAGCTGCTGTTCAACATTCTAACAGATTTGGACATATGTTCCAACTTGGAGTTGAGAAGACTTACTTCACTTTTCAAGGTGTCAATGATCTCTTGATCACTTGCTTTTTCATCTTCTAATGCCTCATTCTGCTTCTTTAGCTTTATATCCTCACTGCATATTTCAGTGCTTCTTTTGTATAGATCTTTGAATGCTTGCTCAAGTTCTTCATAAGTACACTCTCCATCACTGGATTCACTTTCAGAATCACATAATCCAGCTAAAGCAGTGATATGCTTAGCTGATTCTTCTTCTGAATCTCCTCCTGAGTCTTCATCAGACCAGGTTACAGATAGTCCTTTCTTTTGCCTTTTTAAGTAGGTAGGACATTCATTCTTGATGTGTCCATATCCTTCACATCCATGGCATTTGATTCCTCTTTCTTGACTGGTCTTTTCAGCATAATTTGACCTTCTGTTAGCATCATAAGGTCTCTTGTTCTCAGAAGAGTTTGTGTATCTTCCACTGGGATTGGATTTGCCTTCCATTCCTCTGAGAATCTTTTTGAATTGTCTTCCAAGCATAGCAATGTTGTCTGATAAGCTTTTACCAGTTTCTGATTCATCATCTTCTTCTTCATCAGTATTTGTTACCAAGGCTATGCTTTTGTTCTTCTTAACATTTGTGTCATTCATTCCCATCTCAAATGTTTGAAGGGAACCAATGAGTTCTTCAACTTTCATAGTGCATATGTCTTGAGCTTCTTCTATTGCTGTGACTTTCATGTCAAATCTTTCTGGCAAAGATCTGAGGATCTTTCTTACAAGTTTTTCATCAGTCATCTTTTCTCCCAAAGCTCCAGAAGTATTAGCTACTTCTAAGATGTTCATGTAGAATTCATGAACTGTCTCATCTTCCTTCATTCTCAAATTTTCAAACTTGGTGGTGAGAAGTTGAAGTCTTGACATCTTTACCTTTGATGTTCCTTCATGAGTTGTTTTGAGAGTATCCCACACATCTTTGGCTAGCTCACAGTGATGCACAAGTCTAAAGATGTTCCTATCAATGCCATTGAATAGAGCATTTAAGGCCTTGGAGTTGCCTAGTGCTGAATCTTCTTCTTCCTTACTCCATTCTTCTTCAGGTTTCAACACTTTTGATCCATCTTTGGTGTCTTGGATAGGATGTTCCCATCCAATGTTGACTGCTCTCCAGGCCCTGTTGTCAAGTGATCTTAAGAATGCAATCATTCTTGGTTTCCAGTAGTCATAATTAGATCCATCCAGAATAGGTGGTCTATTTACTGATCCTATATCTCTGTCCATGTTTCCAGAATTTGTATTCCCTAGATCTCACCCAGTATAAACAGGCAGGGTGCCTACTCTGATGCCAATTGAAATTTTGTGATCAGGTATGAGATGTCCTAAGAGATGTCCCAACACTTGACAGATTTAACCAAAACTTAAATAGCAAGAAAAGTAAACAACACAGAAGTTTGTTAACCCAGTTCAGTGTATAACCACACTTACATCTGGAGGCTACCAAGCCAGGAGGAAATCCACTATAAGTAATATTAATTCTAGACTTAAACCACCCTGTTTAATCTATCACTTAATAACTACCCAATGCAATTTCTACCTAAGACACAACTTAGATAAGAGTACCCTACTTACTCCCCCTCAATCACACAGTGATCAAGTTTACAAGTTTAATAAAATTGAAGACATTCTTCAAACAATACAGCTTGATCTTACTTCTCAGTTTCAATCAAGTCACAAATGCACTTATGCTTAAAAGCTCATCAAGTGGTACAATAAAAACAACCTGCTATTAAAACAATAAACACCCTATTTGGTCTTCTGAAATTCGTACTCAATTCTGTGAGTTTCTGTTGATTAAATAGGTATCTGTAATTTGGGCTTTCTGTAGAATGATCCAGCCCTAATGCGCATGCAGCTTCCACCTTGAATTTAGGGTTTGTTACTTCCTAGATTCTAGGTGATTTAGGCATTCTGTTTTAATCTGAATCCTCAATATAAAACTCCCTACAGATGCGCCTTGTTCTGTTTTTATCCATCATTAATTAATTCCAGATAACTCTCCTTAAATATCTCTGATCAGTTAGTCAATAATTAATTCTGGTAGCAGGTTTGAGATGTCTCAACATCTGTTGGGACATCCTGAAAAACTGAACTTAAGTCATTAACACAATGTCCCAACATCTGGTGAGACATCCTGAAATAAGTTCATATACTCTGTTTGATAATTTCCCAACATTTGATAGGACATTCTGAACTGAATTCAATATTTCTTGTTGGTCAAAAATTCTGCCAATTCAAGACATCTACACATTCGACCCGGCTCTTGCAATTTCAAACATGTGCTTCCATTGGCGAAGAAGAATACGTCATTCCAATGCCGCTCTGAGAATTCTTTTTTTTGCTAAAACTTCTCCATACTTTACCATTTTGAAATTTCTTCATCATTGCTGCTAACAAACACCAAATACCCAACATATTTTTTTTACCATAATATACAAAATTAAATGGCAAACAAATACAAGATTAAGTGATGCATAACAAAAATTCAGCATTTATAAACCATTTGAATTTTTCAACTAACATTGTTTCGCGAGCGTCAACATGATCATTCTTTCTTTCGATTTCCTTTTTTCCTTTCATTCGTGAATCAATTGAATTGAAACAAAATTTCCTAAAATTAACAATGAAATTTACACAAAATTTTACAGATTCCTAATATCATAAAATTTGAAGGAAATCGATATCTACCTTGGATTTGGGTTTTCTGAAACAATGGGATTCTTCCAACGAACATGCTTTTCAACTGAATATTTGGACTTCATGCATACATTTGACTTACTGATTGTTGGGTTTAATACTCTCGATTTGCAAAACTTACACTGTCTTCTCTCGTTCCACCATCAACAACAGTCGTCAACGCCCTCGCGTTGGTTTTTTTTCCCATTTAGGTTTTTTTTCCTGATGGCCGCCTACTTCTTCGATTAACTTCCGGATTGTATCATCTATCCACATTTGCTCAATTGGGTATGAAACTGCCTCACTGTTGAGAGAAGAGGAACATATAAAATTGTATTTGACTAACCAATTTAAGAAATTTTTTCATTTTTCAACTTACCCTTCAATTGCGTTTTCATCTCTCTTCCATTCTATGTTTCTACCTGCTTTTTCAATTTCTCTTTTGGTATGCGTGTCTGCGTTGGTTTTGTACTTATTGGGAAAAACCCAAGTCCCACATTGGCTAAATATATAACTCACAAAGGGTTTAAATAGGGTGACACTCCTCACCTTACAAACCGGTTTTGTAGGGTGAGTTAGGTCAAACTCTAATTCTAACATGGTATCAAGAGCCTATCAATTTGGGTCACCCACCATTTAATATGCGCACCAAGCTCAAGATGTGTTGGGTGCAAGGGGGTGTATTGGGAAAACCCCAAGTCCCACATTGTCTAAATATATAACTCACAAAGGGTTTAAATAGGGTGACACTCCTCACCTTCCAAACCGGTTTTGTAGGGTGAGTTAGGTCAAACTCTAATTCTAACAGTACTTAGAGTAGAAATCCCTAAATTTATTCCTTTCTTTAAATGTAACTTTCTCAGTGAAGATTTTTTTTCTCCTTTCACATATAAAATAACTTATTAAATATATACACTATAACGATTACATTAATATATTTTTTCCTACTTTATCTATACTTTTAAAATTTATTTTTATATCATTTTTGGCATTTCTTTAAATCTCTAAAACATATTTTCTATTTTTTAAAATAATTTTATTTAATTCCTTTCTTTTAAATAATCTTATAATTAAAAATGCGTTATACATATCTATTTAATATAATTAAATTGATGTAATAATAGATACAATTTAAATTTATTTTTGCAATAACTAAATCATTTTTAATTAGTATCCATTAAATCTCTATAAGTAAATCAATTTTAATAGTACTCATTCTCTATATTAGTTTTAATTATTCTTTAAATTTACATAACTAAATCTCTATATTTTAAATGTATTTTTGCAATAAATATTACTCAATTATTTTATTAGACTTTGCTCATTTATAATTAAAAATATGTTATACGTATCTATTTAATATAATTAAATTTGATGTAATAATAGATATTTTGATCCAATGAAATTTCAATTTTATAATAATTATAATTATAATTTTAATAGAGTATTTATTTTTAAATAAACTATATAATATGAGATATAACTAAAAAAACTTGAAACTAACATAAATTAATAAAATGTATACAGTGACAAATGATTTTGGAAACATAGCGTGTAAACTCAGACATCACACGGGTAAATTACTAGTTTATACTTATAATCATTGGATTGAATCTAATTTAAAGGCTACGATTATGGAGTAAGTTAAAAAGACTTACTCTTGGAGTAAGTTGATCCTGACTATATATATATATATATATATATATATATATATATATATATATATATATATATATATATATATATATATATATATATATATATATATATATATATATATATATATATATATATATATATATATATATATACAAAACCCAATACGGGTAGGATTCAAATATTCATCCCAATAATGTAAAATCCAATCAAAATTATCTATAATATATATAATAAACACACATGAGATTTAAGGTATTTAAGGTACAATTTCTAATCTCATGATTTCACTTTACTCATCTTAAATTAGACGTTGGAGTGTTAACCTTGCATGTCCATCCTGCGCAACTGTATCGAAGATCATCATCACCATATCAAGAGTATATTATCAACAATCAATCATAATTTTGGTTCCAGTATGAAATGGTGAGGCCATCTATGGGAATCAAAAGTTAGTTTCCACAAATTTCCACAATCAAATCTTGTTTGATCAAAAGCTAAATCGTGAGGGAGTCATACGAAGAATCCATCATCAACCTGGCGTCACGAAACTCCTCCAAGTCTTTTGATCCAACAACTGACTCAGACTATTATAATTAAGGAAATTTAGAAGAAATCATTGTAACAATAACGATCACCTACTGCCATATCGCATCCTATCTGAAATATAAATCGAAGGAATTTATGAAATAAGGTTATCCCGACACAGAAGTGAAACCTCTTAAGAAAATTTGTAATATACCCTTATCATCATGATATACCATACCACGCTAGAATACTCAAGCTATAGTGTGATCTTGACTAATCCAAACGCAACATGAAGTGAACATGAAGGTAGATCTCCAACACGTAAGCTGAGGTAGGAATGAAAAAAGGAAAACTCCATGCATCAAACAAATTCATCAACCTTCTACTAGGGAAGGTGTACCTTCCTATGGAAGGATGAATGGAAGGGAACAATTAAGTAACTACTAATAGTTATCGGCCAAATCGAACAATCAAAACATGGAACACTTTGATAACGAGATCAAGATATGTCAATCATAAAATAGAAAAAGGGTTTACTTTATACACCTCAATACCTGAAAGAGGTAGGAAGCCAAGGAAATTTTGGATCATGGTTCAAGACGAACACCATATACGAAAACCTTTAGAAGTTGAATGCCCTGGT
The DNA here is from genome assembly GCA_963966055.1 of Lathyrus aphaca. Lineage (NCBI taxonomy): Eukaryota > Viridiplantae > Streptophyta > Magnoliopsida > Fabales > Fabaceae > Lathyrus > Lathyrus aphaca. Next base: position 25,609,055 of record OZ014521.1, on the reverse strand, counting down.
TCAACATAGAAAGGAGAAATCCATCATAAAATAAAGATAGGCTCCCGAGAAACTCTAGGACCTAGTATCTAAAGTCCACTAACTCGAACCTTATAAAAGGGAAAATAAAGTCAATTCGACTTTCGAATGATGATAGGCAAACACCCCGGTGTCGACTACTGGAGGAACGTGTGCAAATCCTAACATTGCGCTAGGTAAATATTTCTCTAGGCTCTCCAAAAATTGAAATAAATGAATATTTTATCTAACAAGATACTTTCCACGCGAGTATAGAGGTGCTCACAACCCGTTTAGAACTCCAGTTGATGATTTTCAACATTGGACAAATTACAACAACCTCATGGAAATTCCTGTAAATGGAAATACCTTTACTTGATACAATGGTAGAATGGGCACTGCCATTGTGGAGCGTAAACTTGATAGAGCACTTTGTAATGTAGCTTGGTGAAAATCTAGTTTTAGTATGTCTTTTTATTCCTTCTAAGATTAAGGTTTGATCATAATCTAATATTATTTAAATCTTCCTTTTCCAACATTCAGTTCAAATCTCAATTCAAATTTCAAAATAAATGGACTTTTCGTAACTTTGGTAGAGATTTTATTGCGAATTGTTGGTTTTCAAAGGTTTTCAGTTGTTACATGTTCGTGATTTCTAAAAAGCATCAACTTCTAAAAGGAAAACTCAAGATTTAGAATAAGTATACTTTTGAAAGAATTCACAAACTTATGGAAGTAAAAAAACATCAACTCTCGAAAATTCAAGATCAAATCGAAAGAGAAAGTTCTTTGGACTCTCTTTGAGATATATAAGAGATGATTCAAGCTGACCTTAAGGAAGCTCTTGATAAGGAAGAAGTTTTTTGGGAAGAAAAGGCGAGTATTAGATGGCATAATGATGGAGATTGTAATACGACTTTTTTCCACATGCTAGCCAAATCAAACGTTCCAAGAGTTGTATTCACATGCTTAAAGACAGAGACAATACAATTACTGATCAAGATGAAATGGCATCAATTATTGTCAATTATTTCACTAATATTATCTGTTTTACAGGTGATAACTCGAATCCCGTTGTGATGGAAGAAGTTCTGCCTGAATTGGTTTCTCATGATATGAATCCCATTTTAAGAAATCTTCCCCCCATGATGAGATTATAGTTGCAGTTTTCAATTTTAACAAAACTAGCGCACCCGGACCAAACGACTTTGGGGGTACTTTTTTCCACACTTATTAGGACATTATTAAGGAGGGTGTGGGTGCTTTGGTTATACAATTTTTCAATTATGTTTGGATCATTCCAAACTATAATGTCAGCTTTATTTCTATCATACCCAAATCTTGAGAAGCAAACACCATTGGCATGTTTAGGCCTATAACTATCTACAACTTCAAGTTCAATATAATCACGAAGATAATAGCTAGCAAATTATCATCAATATTACCTCTACTGATTTCTAAATAGCAACGAGGTTTCATCTAAGGTAGAAATATTAAAGACTGCATTTGTCTTGCTTCCGAGACTATAAATGTGTTGGACAAGAGGAGAAAATACGATAATATTGTGTTAAAGGTCGACATCACCAAGGATTTTGACACTATTTGATGGGATTTTATCATCAATGTTCTCAAGAGTTTTAGTTTTTGCCCGCAGTTCTGCAATTGGATTCATACTATTCTCTTGTAGGCTTATCTCTCCATCAATTTTAATGGGCAATCTTATGGCTATTTTAATTGCATCAGAGGATTCCATCAAGGGGACCCCTTATCTCTCATTCCTTTTAATTTGGTTGAAGATTATTTGAGTAGATTGATCATGTAGGCGGTGAATGATAGTGTGTTGTAGATTGGCAACATTTTATGGTAAAACAAGTTTTGTGTTCTAAAGTCATGATTGATGTCATGACACGATGTTTAAGAAATCTGCAGGTGTGAAGTTTTAGTGTGCTAGTGTTTTATCAGGATATCAATACTGATGTCATGATATTTTTGTGTGGTGTTTATTACCTAATTGGATCATTTAATTATGTATGCGTATTCAGTAATTTTGTTGAATGCTTTTGTTGAGAATTATTAGGCGCTATATTTGGAAGGTTGTTATTTAGCATGGTTTATTATTTTAAGAATATTTTATATGGTTGCTATATTTGTTCCTTTATTTATGGGAATTAGTTTTATTAGGTTAAAACTTATTCACAGTTGTAGCAGCTCATGCCCACGTTCTTACCTCTATTTAAAGGCTGCAAATCCTTATTTGAAGATACATAGAAAAAGCGTTGAAGAGTGTTACTTGTGTTAGGGTTTTTACGTGTTTTTAGTTTTCTTGTGAGCCAAAAAATATCATGTTGATAATTGTATTGGACTATGTTTTGTTGAGTTGTAAGTTGTCCACTCAAAGCTTTTATGCAAGAGCGATTTATTCTTGACTGAAGCTTTTAAGCAAGGTCAAGGTTTGTATTTGAAATGTGTCTTCTATTGCTTATTTGTTAGATTGTTATCACTGTTGTGATTGAGGGGGAGTAAGATGTGTCTCATATCTGAGTATTTCTTAGATAAGAAGTTACATTGCATAGGGATTAAGTGAAGGGTGTAAACTGTTAGGTTTAACTCTGAATTAATACTGCTTATAGTGGATTTCCTCATGGTTTAGTAGCCTCCAGATGTAGGTGTGTTGCACCGAAATGGGTTAACAATTGCTTGTGTCTTTTACAATTGTTTTGTGATTACTTGTTTGTATTTAAATCTGATAGATATTAGTGTTGCAACATCTCATTCGACATCTCAGATATGGTTCCAGAATTTCAATTGGCATCAGAGCAGGCACCCTGCCTGTTTTTCTGGGTGAGATCTAGGGGCAGTATATTTTGGTAATATGGACAAGGATAGAGGATTTGTGAATAGACCACCCATTCTGGATGGATCTAACTATGATTACTGGAAACCTCGTATGGTGGCCTTCTTGAAATCTCTGGATAGGAAGGCATGGAAAGCTGTAGACAAAGGATGGGAACATCCCTTCATTGTTGGAAAAGATGGATCAAAGGCATTAAAAGCTGAGGAAGAATGGAGAAAATAGGAGGATGAGTTGGATCTAGGAAACTCTAAAGCTTTAAATTCTTTGTTCAATGGAATTGATAGAAATATATTCAGGCTGGTGCACCATTGTGAATTGGCTAAGAATTTTTGGGATTCTCTCAAAACTACTCATGAAGGAACTTCCAAGGTCAAGATGTCAAGACATCAGTTGCTCACTACAAAATTTGAAAATATAAGGATGAAAGAGGAGGAGACTATTCATGATTTTCACATGAATATTCTTGATATTTCCAACACTTCAAGATCTTTAGGAGAAAAAAATATCTGATGAAAAGCTTGTGAGGAAAATTCTCAGATCTCTTCCCAAGAGATTTGCTATGAAAGTTATTGCTATATAGGAAGCATAGTACATCTGCAACATGAAGGTGGATGATCTCATTGGATCCCTTCAAACATTTGAAATGGGAATCAGTGATATCCCTGAAAAGAAGAATAAGAGCATAGCCTTTGTTTCTAATACTGGAGAGGGAACAAAAGAATGTGACATGGAAACTGAGGAAAGCCTGACAGAAGCTCTAGATATGCTTGGAAGATAGTTCAATAGAGTTATAAATAAGATGAATGTGAATTCAAGACCTATTGTCAGGAACACCTCATCTGACATCAGCAGATCCTATGATTCTAGCACAAAAATAAATTCTGAAGAAAAGCCAAATCAAACCAGAGGGGTTAAATGTCATTGATGTGAAGGTTTTGTTCACATTAGAGTTGAATGCCCTACTTATCTTAAGAAACAAAAAAAGGTATTATCTGTCTCATGGTCTGATGGAGATTCTGAAAGTGATTTTGAAGAGGAATCAGCTAAACACATCACTGCTTTGACAGGGACATGTGTTTCTGAAGATGACTATAGTAGGGATGAATTAACCTTTAATGAACTTGCAGCATCTTATAAAAAGATGTATCTCAGAAGTGCACAAGTGGTTCAAGGAGAGAAGCAAAAGAAACTCATAATAAAAATGGAGGAAGAAAAGAAAGAACATCTGACAACAATCTCCAACTTAAACAATGAAATCATCATGCTGAATTCCAAGCTTGATCAAATGACCAATTCCATCAGAATGTTGAATAGTGGATCTGAAACACTGGATGAGATTCTTCAGATTGGGAAGAATGTAGGAGACTTGTCTGGTTTAAGGTTTGATGGTACAAAGAACACTTCTGCAAGTAGCAATCAACCTGAACTTAGGTATGGTGTTTCAAATCAGATGTTAAAACCCATGTCTCAACATCATGGTAAAGGAAGATTAAATCATAAAAGGTGAAGATTTCAAAGATGTAGATGTCATTATTGTGACAGATTTGGTCACATAAAACCTTTATGTTTTAGACTTTATGGATACTAAGAATGTTCATTAAGAAAATATGGTCATTAAGAAACAACAATGGGTTCCTAAGAATGTTTCCTTGATAGCTCATACTTCTCTTAGAGTATCAGCTAAAGAGGATTGGTATTTTGATAGTGGCTGCTCTAGGCATATGACTGGAATAAAGAATTTGTTGGTTGACATCAAACCTCATTCTACCAACTATGTGACTTTTGGTGATGGAGAAAAGGGAGAAATCAAAGGTGTTGGAAAACTGAAGTGTTCAGGAGTTCCAAATCTTGATGGTGTCTTACTTGTGAAAGGATTAACTTCCATTATTATTAGCATTAGTCAACTATGTGATCAAGGATTTAATGCCAACTTCACCAAATCTGAGTGTGTGGTTACAAATGAAGAAAAGGAAGTGATCATGAGGGGAGTCAGGTCTAGGGATAATTGTTACCTATGGGTTAATCAAGATTCTAGTTACTCATCTGTTTGTTCTATAGCCAAAGAAGATGGAGTAAAATTGTGGCATCAAAAACTGGGTCATCTTCATCTAAGGGGGATGAAAAGGGTTATCTTTGTGGATGATGTAAGAGGAATTCCAAAGCAACATATTGATGAAGGAAGAGTGTGTGGTGAATGTCAGGTTGGCAAGCAAATCAAGATGTCACATCCAAAGATTCGACATCTTACTACCTCTAAATTTTTTGAGCTATTGCACATGGACTTGATGGGTCCCATGCAGGTGGAAAGCCTTGGTGGAAAGAGATATGCTTATGTGGTGGTGGATGACTATTCAAGATTCACTTGGACAAACTTTATCAGAGATAAATATGATGTTTTTGATGTTTTCAAGGACCTTTGTCAAAGACTTCAAAGATAAAAAGAAAGTTATGTTTTCAGAATTAGAAGTGATCATAGGAAGGAATTTGAGAATCATAAATTTTCTGAATTTTGCTCATCTGATGGAATTAACCATGAATTTTCATCTCCCATTACTCCTCAGCAAAATGGAGTTGTGGAAAGGAAGAACAGAACCCTTCAAGAATCAGCTAGAGCTACGATTTATGTCAAGGGACTTCCTATGCATTTCTAGGTTGAAGCTATGAATACTACTTGCTATGTTCATAACAGAGTCACCTTGAGAAAGGGAACCCCCACTACCTTGTATGAGATCTGGAAGGGAAGAAAACCTATTGTCAAATATTTTCATGTGTTTGGATGTAAGTGTTACATTCTGGAAGATAGAGAACAAAGAAGAAAGATGGACCCCAAAAGTGATGAAGGCATATTTCTGGGTTATTCTACTAACAGCAGAGCATATAGAGTCTTAAACTCTAGAACAAGAGTCATGATGGAATCCATAAATGTGGTTATTGATGATCTACATAAAGAATCTAATGCCACAAATGATGTTGAAACATTCTTTAATACACCAGCTGAAGCTTCTGATAAAGAGGGAGACCCCAATCCAGCTATCTCAGAATCTGAGCCAGAACCAACAAACAAGGGACTCTCCATCAGATTATCCAGAAAGATCATCCTAAATATATTATTATAGGTGATCCTAACAGTGGAGTTACTAATAGATCAAGGGATATCATCTAAAACTCTTGTTTTGTGTCAAAGATTGAACCTAAGAATATTAAGGAAGCCTTGGCTATTGAGTTTTGGATTAATGCCATGCAAGAGGAGTTTGGACAGTTTAAAATGAATGAAGTGTGGGAACTTGTTCCAAGACCTGAAGGAACTAATGTTATTAGTACTAAATGGGTTTACAAGAATAAATCAGATGAACAAGGATTGGTGACCAGGAATAAAGCCAGACTGGTTGCTCAAGGATACACTCAAGTTGAAGGTGTTTATTTTGATGAGACTTATGCTCATGTTGCTAGACTTGAATCAATAAGATTGATATTGAGAGTTGCTTGCATTTTTAAGTTCAAACTATTCCAAATGGATGTGAAAAGTACATTTTTGAATGGTTACTTGAATGAGGAATTTTATGTGGAACAGACTAAAGGCTTTGTTGATCCAAACTTTCCAGATCATGTTTACAAGTTGAGAAAGGCTCTTTATGGATTGAAACAAGCTCCTAGGGCTTGGTATTAGAGATTAATAGAGTTTCTCATTAATAATGGATGCTGGAAAGAAGGAATAAATAAGACTCTCTTTGTCAAAGATGAAGGAGGAAAGATAATGATTGCTCAAATTTATATGGATGATATAGTGTTTGGTGGGATGTCAGATAGGATGGTTAAACATTTTGTCAGAAAAATGCAGTCTGAATTTGAAATGAGTCTTGTTAGAGAGTTAAATTATTTCCTTGGTTTGCAAGTAAAATAGATGGAAGATTCCATTTTCCTCTCTTAAAGCAAGTATGCCAGGAACATAGTCAAGAAGTTTGGAATGGAGAGTGCCAGCCACAAAAGAACACCTTCCCCCACTCATCTAAAGTTGTCTAAATATGAAAAAGGTATAAGTTTCGATCAAAGTTTATTTAGAAGCATGATAGGAAGCCTGTTGTATCTCACAGCAAGCAGGCCTGATATTGCTTTTGTTGTTTGAATGTGTGCTAGATATCAAGAAAAACCCAAAGTCAGTCACATAAATAAAGTCAAAAGGACTCTAAAATATGTGAATGGAACTTGTGACTATGGTATGATGTACTCTCATGGTTGTAATCCCATCTTATCTGGATATTGTGATGTTTATTGGGCTGGAAGTGCAAATGATAGAAAAAGTACATCTGAAGGGTGCTTCTTCTTAGGGAATAATCTCATATCTTGGTTCAGCAAGAAGCAAAATTGTGTTTCCTTGTTGTCAGACCCTAATTTTTGACCCTAAGATTTTTCGCATCTTATCTGCATTTGCATACAAACAAGATCACGCACTGGTTCATTTATCCTTTTTCAGGTGCAGGTCTATGCCTTGCAGAGGATCACCTTGTTTAATTGTCGTTATCTGTTTATATTTACTAACTTCTAACCAAAATATCAAAAAATATGTTGCAGTTGCTTCTTCTTCTTCTGTGTTGCAGGATTTAAAAGACAGGGCAGTGATTTTAATTCAGAGGCGTTTGTTCAGTCACGATTTGATTCAGATGGACGTTTGACCTAATCTTGGTCAAACTATCAAAAGATTTTTCAACTGCAAGTTAATTGTGCCAGTGGTTCATTTCTCAGACAATGCGTTTTCAAAGTTCAAGCTGTGTTGTGTGCAAAAAGTTATCAGTTATCAGACAGTGTTGTGTGTGAAGTTTAGTTCGAATCTCTAGTGGTCATCAGTTCATCAACTATTCATCTGAGGATTTATTTTCCTCAGTATGAATTCAAATCATTATGGCATTGTTCAGACGATTCAAATGGTCGTGGCTTCAGGCTCAAGTTGTTCAGTGGTTCAAGGTTGACTGTGGCTTGTTAGAAAAATCAGAATTGGTTGTGGGCTTAGGACCATCTCATATCCATTTTCGATTAAACCATTATTTCCAATTTTTCTATTATCCATTTTATTCAACGATCATTTTTCATCATCTTAAACCATTTCCAATCTATCCAGTTAGTATTCAATAGTCATTTTTTTATCCATCATTTATCCTACATAAAAAAATCCATTTTTTTCTCTTCAATATCCATTCTCAATCCAATTACCATTTTCTTTTAATTCTTGTTTTTATCCATTTCTAAATTCACATTTCAACATTTTTTATTCATTCCATTTATTCCAATTTATTTCTTTCTCCATTCTTTCAATATTACCTTTTTTTATTTAGTAATCAAATCCATTTATTTATTTTTTAACCATTTGTCAAAAAAACAGATTTACCAAAAACATATATTAGCCCATTCATTTCTATTTCTTATTATCACATGTTATAACTAAAAAAATATAAAAGAGGCACTTGGCCTATTTCCACATGAACACAGCCTGCATCACACTTCACATTTAGCCTCACATCATGTCTTCAAGTCAGCCTCAGCGCACAGCCCCACTTGCAATACATCATTATTTCACTTCAACTTGCACAAGACATCATCACACTTTATCAGCCGTATCCTCACAGCTTCACGCGCCCATGCTTCAAGCCTTTCCGTAACATCCAACAACAGCTCTTCCTCATGCCAAGCCGCATATCCTCAGGCTCACACCAACCAAAGCAAAGCCTTTCCAGCCTCAATCCACAAGCAGGCCAAGCTTACAAAATACGCCGCAAGCTGCACAAAACAAATACAGCTTCACATGCCAAAGCATCCCGCAGCCTAAGTCACACCTCAACAAGCATCAGCCAAGCTTCCGTATAGCAGACCCAACAAACCGTAGCCTCACGCGTATGCCACAAACAAATACAACATTAAGCTCATCACATGCATCCTGCACACACAAAATACGACATCAAAACGCAAATCCAAACTAATCAAAACGCACAAAAAAAAAATCAGCACCAACATGAAGAAAGTGTGAGCTCCAAAACGCATCTCAATTAAACCCAAAACGGCAACGAAATTGAATTCATTCTTCAGTTCAAAATTTCACTCACCCTCTATAAATTAAACACTTCCCTCCTTTTAATTTCCAAGCTTTGAAAGCCCCAAAAACCTCTGTTAAATTCCTTCCTCAAGGCTTCATCCCAATTTCGAATTTCCAACTTCATAAACCAAAATACTTTCAATTCAATTGAATTCACCATAAGTTCCTTTAAATTTCATCACAATTGGAAAAACCTAGAAACTCACCATCGCGTTCTTCCTCATTCACAATTTTCAACCATTCATCAAGGGATAACAAACCGAAAACTAGATCTGTGAGAAGAAGAAGTTAGAATGAAATTTGAAGCATAATAGAGAGAGACGCGATTCTGTTGGTAAAACTGTTGTCGGATTCCGTTGAAGGTACACCTCCGTGAAGCTAATGTTGTTTTCCGCGTTTCGCATGAGGAAGAAGAATAGTGTTCTTCTTCGATTTTCTGTTTCTTTTATTTTTTTGGTTTTTTTGTAATTTTTGTTTTGGGCTTATGTGACCTAGGATTAAAAATCTAATACCACTCCCCTTGTTTGCTCATCCACCATTACCCGCGCCTAAGTCATACCATTCCCTTTCTTTTTTTTTTCTTCTTATTTTTCCATCCTTTAACTCTTTTTTTTTGTTTTTTGAAAATGTCTTCTTATTTTCTATATAAGAGATATAAATAGACTTTAGAAAAAAAGATGGAGAAAAAGTATTTGAGAAACATTTTAGAAAATAGATTTTAGAAAGGAGTTTAGAAAAGCATTTTAATAGTATTTTAGAAACATATTGGAAAAGTTTTTTTTAGAAGAGGTTTTTTTTTAAATGAAAATATTTCTATTTCTTTTTATGGATCTATTTTTAGATCCATTTTCTTTTTCATCTCTTATTTTTATTTTTGGTCGATGACAATCTCCGATTCGTGATTGTTGAATTTCGAATAGGCTTAATCTTCATTATTTCAAACCTATGGATGAATGATCATTTGGATCATTCTCCATACTTTGAGATCGTGATAGGTTGCTTTTCGATAAATTCAACAAAAATCTCAATTTAGATTAGACCGTTCTCTTTCTTTTAGTGTGGCGTGTTTTCGGAGAACGATCCATAATATCATTTCTCTAACATGTATTAACACGAATATTTTCCACTTTAACTAGTGGTGGCCGGCCTTATTTGTAGGGTAATTACTCCGTAAATTACTCGGCGATTGCTTAACATAGACCTAAACTTGTCCCGATTCGGAATGCGATCCACTTGGATCCGGTTGCCTCGATTTTATTTTTCTTTTTGTGGTTGTGCTTGATTAAGTTCATCATACCACTTATATTGTAAATATTATAATAATGTGAATATACTAACATTTAATTTTAATCTCTCACACCTTATCCTTTTATTTCAATCTCTTGTTCCCTATCTCTCTTATTATGCTTCTATATTCATTCATCATATTGCTTATTGTATATATTATTGTTGCTTGTTATTTTTCCTTTGTCCATTTGGACACAAAAATATTAATAAAGGATTAAACATCTAAAAATTGGACTTTAATTTCGGACTATGGTTACTATCCTTAGCATGAGACTTGGAGTTGGACTTAGATTCTAGGATCATTCCTTTGCTTGAATTGTTATGGATTGAAGACTTTGGCTCCGGTTGAGTTCACTTGATTATGAAGATGGAAATCCAATTGTTTCAAGAATGCTTGCCATATGGTTTGATCATTCTTCCTTTAACTTTTATTTTCAAGTCTTAGGATAGTCCCTTCATCTCTTCCCATCTTCTTAAATTTTCAAATCTCCTTCCTCTTTTCAAAACTTTCTTTGTTTTCAAACTTCAAAACATTTTTCTCAATCAAACCTTGACTTCGGTCATGTGCTTTTACCTTTTCATTTCATTTCCTTAATAAATGCTAAACCACATAAGCATATCGAAACTTTCTTTCTCAAAGACTTTAAAACATTCACAACTCATTCAATTGTTTTGGTGCCCTCGTGCACGTTTCTTGTTAACCATTTGTTATGTTTAGATATGATTCATTCTTTCTAGCGGAATTATTCGCTAAAGAATGACGACTTATCTTTACATTTTAAAATCAATCCAACTCATTTGCCTTTTCACAATTTGTACCACGAACTACGGGGTTTTGATCTCGCATTGCACTTTGTGGGTACGTAGGTATAAGACGTTCGTCTCTTCAAACACCAAAATCTTAAAAAACATTCTTCTTCTCATCTCTTCAATCTTTTTTCAAGCAAACCAATTTCAGACTAAAAATGCAGTAAACATTTCAAAGGGTTCCCGTGGAGTACCACGGACAAGTCGGGTGCGTAAAACCTTCCCGATTTGTAACCAATCCCCGTACCCATTCTCTGTTTGTTTCTTTTAGCTTTTGCTTTTAGATTCATTAGGTTTTGTTCGTTCTTTTACCTTTTTCCATTTGGAAATAAATAAAAGCGCGGTGGCGACTCTGTGTATATTGAGTGAAGTTAATCAATAGCTTACACTCATGATTTTACCGCTACAGAAAAGTGGCGACTCTGCTGGGGAGTCAATCTCTAAGTGGATTCGGCCTACTTTGATTTGTTTACTGCTTTAGTTTGATTTTCTTGTTACTTGGTTATTCTGTTTCGGTTTTGGTGATTCTCTGTGAGATAGATTCTAACCCGGATCTGAGTGGAACTTATGATAGGACGACGATATTCGAAGCGATATGCGATGGAGTAGTCCAAAGCGATATCAATTTGATAATCTCCACTCGGTTAGGCTCTCTTGGACTATCAATGTCATGACGAGTAATCGTACGTGGCATTATTTTCCGACCTTGAGCTGATCATACTGAGGACCGTAGAACCCTTAACCAATCTAAGCCAATTTAGGAACGTAGTGCGGAAACTATCTGAGTGTAAACTTAAGGTGGTTGTCACGCGATACTACACTCGGACGAGGTCTATTTTAAGAATGTTATCGGTTGGGGAGTAATCCAACGTACCGATGATATTCTAAAGATGACTGTTAACTCCGGGAACCTCTGTTAGCACCATTTTGGTTTTTTGCAGGTACAATGAAGACACACCTTAGTACATGCCTGTGTGGGTTGGTGTTCTGTTACCTTGAATTCATGCTCGTGATCCGAACCTATGAACCTGTGTGCTTTGCGTGATCTTGTTTGTGGCTGTTGCATCTACATATTCATCATGATCATTATCACAACCATTCTTCCAGGAAAATAATTCCGATTATTGCAAATATTGAAAAAAGTAAATATTCTTTTTTGTCAAGATTTTTTCATGACAATATTCTTGATGTTGACCATGTTTGCAATAATCGAGTTGTTTTTCTGAGAATGGAAGTGAGCATTGCATATCATTGCATCCTCGCATATTCTTGTGTTCATCCGAGTTGTGTGGGAACTCATCCCGGTTGTTTCTTTCCTCAGTTGTCTGTTGATTCGTCAAGCTGACTCCTCACCACAGATACGGTACTAGAGCTGCTAACAGACGGAGAGCTATCAGATTGAGAATGGAGCACCAAGAACAACATAACATGGAAGTTCGGATGGAAATTGATGAGTTGAAGGCCGGTATGACCAGGCTCACTGAAATGATGCAAGTTTTGATTGCTCGAGGTGAACCACCTCAAAGGATTGTTATCTCTGAAGTTTTCACCGCTGTTGTTGATCCTCCTGTTGTTCAGCAACCAGTTTCTACTTGGCCAGAATATGGATTACCTTCGGACTATGTGCCAGTTTCTGCTACTGCTCAGAAAGGTGGTCCATCTGTTGTGCCAGTCTTTTCAGCTCCAACTTTTGTCGAACCTCAACCTGTTGTGCACGCTACTGCTCAGACTACTTATCAGAATTCTCCTTTCTTGTACCAAGCTGCTGGTCCACAAGCTGAAAGTCAGGGTGAACCTGGATATATGGATGAAGTTAGAGAGCAATGTTTGACTCTTGAGAAGAGGGTAAGAGGTCTTGAAGGAAAAGATGTCTTTGGTTCTGCTGCCATAGATATGTGTTTGGTTTCCGACTTGGTTCTTCCTGATAAGTTCAAGGTTCCTGTATTCGAGAAATACAACGGTCATACTTGTCCAAAGATTCATCTGCTGATGTATTGTCGCAAAATGGCTGCGCATGCTAAGGATGACAAGTTGCTTATTCACTGTTTTCAAGATAGTTTGAGTGGTGCTTCTATGAAATGGTATGTTGGACTCGAGAAGAGTCACATCCGAAGTTGGAAAGATTTATCTGATGCTTTTGTAAGACAGTATAAGTACAATCTGGACATGGCGCCTGACCGTCGTCAACTTCAAAACATGTCAAAAAAAGAGAAAGAATCATTCAAAGAGTATGCTCAGCGTTGGAGAGAGTTAGCTGCTCAAGTGGAACCACCTTTGCCCGAAAAGGAATTAACTAGTTTGTTCATGGACACTCTTCAACCGTTCTTTTGGGAGAAAATGGTAGGAAGTGTTTCATCTGTTTTTTTTTATCTAGTCACTATTGGAGAAAGACTAGAGGAAGGTATCAAGAAAGGTAAGATTACCAATTCTGAATCTCCTAATGCTGCAAGAAAGTCTTTTGGGAATCCTCACAAGAGAAGAGATGGTGATGCTTATGCTGTTTCAACTGAGAGGAGGCCTTATCGTCCGCAACAACGATATGTTCAACCATACGTAGCTGCAGTTGCTCCTGTTGTTAAGACTCAACCTGCTCAAACTCAAGGTCAAGTTCAACCAGCTCAAGTTCAAGTTCAGATTCGAGCTCAAGCTCAGACTCCTCATCCTGCTGCTGGACAAAATCAGTATCGCAATAGGCCAAACTTTGATCCTATTCCGATGTCTTACACTGAATTGTTTCCTTCCTTGATTGAGAAAGGTTTAATTACTACTAGGCCTCCGCCTCTTGTTCCAAATCCTCTTCCGGTTGGTTATAGATCGGATCTTCACTGTGAGTTTCATCAAGGTGGAACTGGTCATGACTTAGAGCATTGCTTTGCATTGAAGGCTAAAGTGCAAGAACTTATCAGGAACAACATCCTTTACTTTAAGGACACTAATCCTAATGTTGTCAACAATCCTTTTCCGAATCATGAGAAATGAATCTTCTAGAGGAATTCAACTGTCAAATTTTCTTCAAGGCCAGAATATCAGACGGGACAGGTCATCCTTGTTGTTGATTGATCACTAGGCCATTGTTTCTTTATGTTTTCAATTTTTCTTCAATCATATTAATTTGTTTGCTTTTAAGCTTGTTTGTACTTTCATGTTGGTTTTAATGAAATGAGAAATGAATCCTAATGTTGTCAACAATCCTTTTCCGAATCATGAGAAATGAATCTTCTAGAGGAATTCAACTGTCAAATTTTCTTCAAGGCCAGAATATCAGACGGGACAGGTCATCCTTGTTGTTGATTGATCACTAGGCCATTGTTTCTTTATGTTTTCAATTTTTCTTCAATCATATTAATTTGTTTGCTTTTAAGCTTGTTTGTACTTTCATGTTGGTTTTAATGAAATGAGCATTGCTTTGTTTTGATTCAATTTCATTTACTATTTGCATCTTTATGCTTTATATTTCAAGTTCATTTATCTTTTCTCAAAGTTTTTACAATGATTGGAGGGAGGATGATGAAAACGAGATACCCATAATTGTTGTTGGTATGGTTTCAATTGAGACTTGTTTGATGATATACAGGCATTGTTTCAAATCCTAAACACTGGAGAAATAAGGAAATGAATCCTTTGTCAACCCCTTTGAGCCTTGAAGTTGGAATTTCTTTTTATTCGAAAAAACCCGCAATTTTAACCTGGGGATGGGTAGCTCAATTAATTCGAATGTGCATTCAAGTATAAGAGAATCATTCAAGACACCTTTCAACAAAGGTTGCAATCTCAAGTTTTCCTTCATACACATCAAAGAAATGTTGAAGATGTCTCAATTCAAAAGCCAATGATGGTTCATCGTAATCATTAGGCCATGCAGTCATTATCTTTCAAAAAAAAATGATATAAAAAAAATTTATTGAAAAAAATCAAAGCCCGCTAAGTCAAAACCTATGAAGGAGACTTAGGCAAAAACTGGGGCATCCCGCTAATTGTAAGTTGAAATGACACAGTTCAGGCAAAAGTTAGGGATAATAAAAAGAAATATTTGTCAAGAGGTCATCAAAATCCTCAGCAAAAATAAGTTGAGTTGACCAAAGTCCTCACTGGAAATAACAAGAAAGGAAGATGTGACTGCTATCTCAAAATCCTTTGGCTTATGAACCATCTTCATCTGTGCAATCTCAAAAATGCTTCGAACTTGAATGCATAGGCTGAATTAATTGAATGTAGGACTGGAGTTCATCACGAAGTTGGGTTGGGTACAAATAAACTTTGAGCCTATATCCTTTGATTCATAAACCGTGAACCAGGCCACGTTACAACCTTTAAAAGTCCTAATTGAATCCAGGTTTCTTTTGAAAAGCATACTACAGCGAGGTTGCGTAAACTGACTCCTAAGTTCTTTACCAATCATTTGTTTCTTACCGTTGCTTTATCTTTAATTTTTGTCTCAACCGCCGTGTTTTGACAATGTTTTCATCAATAGGTTTCATTCCAAAAATGATTCTTGATTTCAAACTTTGCATGAACTTTGCATTAAAATTACCAGGTTTGTACAAACATTTTTATTTGCAAATAAACTTTCCTCATCAAGGAATTTTCAAACAGTTGAGAAACTTGGTCGGTGATCCTACCAAAGGGGCAAGTTTTTTCTCAGTTCCTATTGGTTCAAGAGTTGTTGCTCAACGCAAGTTATTCTCAGATATTGGTTAGTCAGAAGATTCTCTGCAAGTTACATGTTGGGTTATTTTCTCAAGGGCTGAAGCCATGATCAGTTTATTCTCTCAACATTCATTTCAAGGACTGAGGCCATGATCAGTTTATTCCTCTCAACAGTTACCTCAAAGATCTGATTTTTTTCTCTCCAGCAGTAGTCAAAAACTGAATCCATTATCAGTTTACCTTTATCGATCATTGAACTTGGGGCAACTTTCTTCAAGAATCCCCAAACAGCTTTGCATGACTTTTCTCAAAAGACTTTCAACTTGGTACAATTTACTGGTGTGACAAAGATTTGTTCAGTAGTAACATTTCTAATTTCCGAGCAGAATGGCAGTGACTTCTGTGTTGAGGAATCAATCTTTTATCTTTTCTACTCCTTTAAGAGTCTAAACTGGTTGTCAGCTTTTTTTTCTCTCATATTATGTCCTTGGGTGTGTTATTCCCCAGTTTTGTTTATGTTTGTATATTTGAGTGTTTTAGTCCTCATTATGCATTTTCTCGGGTGTGTTATTCCCCAGTTTTGTTTGCATTTGCATATTTGAGTGTTTTAGTCCTCATTATGCATTCTCTTGGGTGGTTTAGTCCCCATTTTTGTAAAAGTTCGCATACTGAGTGTTTTAATCCTCATATGTATTTCTCGAGGTCTTGTCATTTTCAATTTCTTACTGATTGATCAAAGTCCAACTTACTTGACATTTGTCTGTCTCTCCAAAACTTTTTCTTCACCTACTTGTTGTGTCCTCTCAAATATTACACCCTTTTATCCGATTGCCATTCTCGGATGTCCATAGTGAAGTCATCATTGATTTGATGTACTGTCCCGGACCTTTTCCCATCTCATTCAGTTTTGTTCCTGAATGTTGTGATTCACATTTTATCTGATTGCTATTCTTGGATGTTGTGATCATTTCCTTCCGATTGCCATTCTCGGATGTCCATAGTGAAGTCATCATTGATTTGATGTACTGTCTCGGACCTTTTTTCCATTTCATTCAGTTCTGTTCCTGAATGTTGTGCTTCACATTTTATCTGATTGCCATTCTCAGATGTTGTGATCACTTCCCTTCCGATTGCCATTCTCGGATGTCCATAGTGAAGTCATCATTGATTTGATGCACTGTCCCGGACTTTTTTCCCATTTCATTCAGTTCTGTTCCTGAATGTTGTGCTTCACATTTTATCTGATTGCCATTCTCAGATGTTGTGATCACTTCCCTTCCGATTGCCATTCTCGGATGTCCATAGTGAAGTCATCATTGATTTGATGCACTGTCCCGGACTTTTTTTTCCATCTCATTCAGTTCTGTTCCTGAATGTTGTGATTCACATTTTATCTGATTGCCATTCTCAGATGTTGTGATCACTTGCCTTCCGATTGCCATTCTCGGATTTTCATGTTGGAATCATCATAAAGTTGATGTGCTTTCCCGAAATTTTGCCCATTTCATTCAGTGTTGTTCCTGAATGTTGAAATTCACAGTTTATCTGATTGCCATTCTCAGATGTTGTGATCATTTTCTTTCCGATTGCCATTCTCGGATTTTCATGTTGGAATCATCATTGAGTTGATGTGCTTTCCCGAAATTTTTCCATTTCATTCAGTTCTATTCTTGAATGTTGTGATCCACATTTTTTTATCTGATTGCTATTCTCAGATATTGTGATTACCTTTTTCCGATGCCATTCTCGGATATCTCTAGCATAGTCAGTAATGTCATCCTTGGATGCTTCTGGTATATTTTTTCGGGACTTTTTCTTACTTCATTCAGTGTCATTCCTATATGTTGTGTTCATTTCTGTCCAGTTGCTATTCTTGGACATTTTCACCTCAGCTGAGTCATGTTATGGTCTCTGGCATGTTATTTTTCCCGTCGGAGTCTTATGCTCCTTATCCCCAGCGTTTATTTCTTTTCCAAGTGTCGTCTTGTCCCTCACGGACTTCTCTGCATTTCATTAGGTTCCAGATACATTTCATATCATCTCATAAATTTTCTCATAATATTTCATATGCTATCACATATTTCCTCTGCATCTCATATACAGTTCATATGCTTCATATCATTTCCATATCATCTTCATATCATTTCATATCGTTCATCTCATTTCATTTCATTCCAGTTTTTGGCATCTTAGGATCAAAAATTGGGTTTTTTGATATTTAAGTATCTTCCATCTTGTCGAAACGAAGATTTTAATCTTCATTATCTCTGGATTGAAGAAACTTAAATAGGGGCATCTGTCAGACCCTAATTTTTGACCCTAAGATTTTTCGCATCTCATCTGCATTTGCATACAAACAAGATCACGCACTGGTTCATTTATCCTTTTTCAGGTGCAGGTCTATGCCTTGCAGAGGATCACCTTGTTTAATTGTCGTTATCTGTTTATATTTACTAACTTCTAACCAAAATATCAAAAAATATGTTGCAGTTGCTTCTTCTTCTTCTGTGTTGCAGGATTTAAAAGACAGGGCAGTGATTTTAATTCAGAGGCGTTTGTTCAGTCACGATTCGATTCAGATGGACGTTTGACCTAATCTTGGTCAAACTATCAAAAGATTGTTCAACTGCAAGTTAATTGTGTCAGTGGTTCATTTCTCAGACAATGCGTTTTCAAAGTTCAAGCTGTGTTGTGTGCAAAAAGTTATCAGTTATCAGACAGTGTTGTGTGTGAAGTTTAGTTCGAATCTCTAGTGGTCATCAGTTCATCAACTATTCATCTGAGGATTTATTTTCCTCAGTATGAATTCAAATCATTAGGGCATTGTTCAGACGATTCAAATGGTCGTGGCTTCAGGCTCAAGTTGTTCAGTGGTTCAAGGTTGACTGTGGCTTGTTAGAAAAATCAAAATTGGTTGTGGGCTTAGGACCATCTCATATCCATTTTCGATTAAACCATTCTTTCCAATTTTTCTATTATCCATTTTATTCAACGATCATTTTTCATCATCTTAAACCATTTCCAATCTATCCAGTTAGTATTCAATAGTCATTTTTTTATCCATCATTTATCCTACATAAAAAATCCATTTTTTCTCTTCAATATCCATTCTCAATCCAATTACCATTTTCTTTTAATTCTTGTTTTTATCCATTTCTAAATTCACATTTCAACATTTTTTATTCATTCCATTTATTCCAATTTATTTCTTTCTCCATTCTTTCAATATTACCTTTTTTTATTTAGTAATCAAATCCTTTTTTTTTAACCATTTGTCAAAAAAAAAGATTTACCAAAAAAATATATTAGCCCATTCATTTCTATTTCTTATTATCACATGTTATAACTAAAAAAATATAAAAGAGGCACTTGGCCCATTTCCACATGAACATAGCCTGCATCACACTTCACATTTAGCCTCACATCATGTCTTC
This sequence comes from Lathyrus aphaca, assembly GCA_963966055.1. Taxonomy (NCBI): domain Eukaryota; kingdom Viridiplantae; phylum Streptophyta; class Magnoliopsida; order Fabales; family Fabaceae; genus Lathyrus; species Lathyrus aphaca. The sequence goes on along the minus strand of OZ014521.1, from coordinate 25,589,947 downwards.
AAGTCAGCCTCAGCACACAGCCCCACTTGCAATACATCATTATTTCACTTCAACTTGCACAAGACATCACACTTTATCAGCCGTATCCTTACAGCTTCACGTGCCCATGCTTCAAGCCTTTCCGTAACATCCAACAGCAGCTCTTCCTCATGCCAAGCCGCATATCCTCAGGCTCACACCAACCAAAGCAAAGCCTTTCCAGCCTCAATCCACAAGCAGGCCAAGCTTACAAAATACGCCGCAAGCTGCACAAAACAAATACATCTTCACATGCCAAAGCATCCCGCAGCCTAAGTCACACCTCAACAAGCATCAGCCAAGCTTCCGTATAGCAGACCCAACAAACCGTAGCCTCACGCGTACGCCACAAACAAATACAACATTCAGCTCATCACACGCATCCTACACACACAAAATACGACATCAAAACGCAAATCCAAACTAATCAAAACGCACAAAAAAAAATTCAGCACCAACATGAAGAAAGTGTGAGCTCCAAAACGCATCTCAATTAAACCCAAAACGGCAACGAAATTGAATTCATTCTTCAGTTCAAAATTTCACTCACCCTCTATAAATTAAACACTTCCCTCCTTTTAATTTCCAAGCTTTGAAAGCCCCAAAAACCTCTGTTAAATTCCTTCCTCAAGGCTTCATCCCAATTTCGAATTTCCAACTTCATAAACCAAAATACTTTCAATTCAATTGAATTCACCATAAGTTCCTTTCAATTTCATCACAATTGGAAAAACCTAGAAACTCACCATCGCGTTCTTCCTCATTCACAATTTTCAACCATTCATCAAGGAATAACAAACCGAAAACCGGATCTGTGAGAAGAAGAAGTTAGAATGAAATTTGAAGCATAATAGAGAGAGAGAGAGACGCGATTCTGTTGGTAAAACTGTTGTCGGATTCCGTTGAAGGTACACCGCCGTGAAGCTAATGTTATTTTCCGCGGTTCGCATGAGGAAGAAGAATAGTGTTCTTCTTCGATTTTCTGTTTCTTTTATTTTTTTGGTTTTTTTGTAAATTTTGTTTTGGGCTTACGTGACATAGGATTAAAAATCTAATACCACTCCCCTTGTTTGCTCATCCACCATTACCCGCGCCTAAGTCATACCATTCCCTTTCTTCTTTTTTTCTTTTTTTTCCATCCTTTAACTCTTTTTTTTTGTTTTTTAAAAATGTCTTCTTATTTTCTATATAAGAGATATAAATAGACTTTAGAAAAAAAGATGGAGAAAAAGTATTTGAGAAACATTTTAGAAAATAGATTTTAGAAAGGAGTTTAGAAAAGCATTTTAATAGTATTTTAGAAACATATTGGAAAAGTTTTTTTTAGAAGAGGTTTTTTTTTAAATGAAAATATTTCTATTTCTTTTTATGGATCTATTTTTAGATCCATTTTCTTTTTCATCTCTTATTTTTATTTTTGGTCGATGACAATCTCCGATTCGTGATTGTTGAATTTCGAATAGGCTTAATCTTCATTATTTCAAACCTATGGATGAATGATCATTTGGATCATTCTCCATACTTTGAGATCGTGATAGGTTGCTTTTCGATAAATTCAACGAAAATCTCGATTAAGGTTAGACCGTTCTCTTTCTTTTAGTGTGGCATGTTTTCGGAGAACGATCCATAATATCGTTTCTCTAACATGTATTAACACGAATATTTTCCACTTTAACTAGTGGTGGCCGGCCTCATTTGTAGGGTAATTACTCCGTAAATTACTCGGCGATTGCTTAACATAGACCTAAACTTGTCCCGATTCGGAATGCGATCCACTTGGATCCGGTTGCCTCGATTTTATTTTTCTTTTTGTGGTTGTGCTTGATTAAGTTCATCATACCACTTATATTGTAAATATTATAATAATGTGAATATACTAACATTTAATTTTAATCTCTCACACCTTATCCTTTTATTTCAATCTCTTGTTCCCTATCTCTCTTATTATGCTTCTATATTCATTCATCATATTGCTTATTGTATATATTATTGTTGCTTGTTATTTTTCCTTTGTCCATTTGGACACAAAAATATTAATAAAGGATTAAACATCTAAAAATTGGACTTTAATTTCGGACTATGGTTACTATCCTTAGCATGAGACTTGGAGTTGGACTTAGATTCTAGGATCATTCCTTTGCTTGAATTGTTATGGATTGAAGACTTTGGCTCCGGTTGAGTTCACTTGATTATGAAGATGGAAATCCAATTGTTTCAAGAATGCTTGCCATATGGTTTGATCATTCTTCCTTTAACTTTTATTTTCAAGTCTTAGGATAGTCCCTTCATCTCTTCCCATCTTCTTAAATTTTCAAATCTCCTTCCTCTTTTCAAAACTTTCTTTGTTTTCAAACTTCAAAACATTTTTCTCAATCAAACCTTGACTTCGGTCATGTGCTTTTACCTTTTCATTTCATTTCCTTAATAAATGCTAAACCACATAAGCATATCGAAACTTTCTTTCTCAAAGACTTTAAAACATTCACAACTCATTCAATTATTTTGGTGCCCTTGTGCACGTTTCTTTTTAACCATTTTTTATGTTTAGATATGATTCATTCTTTCTAGCGGAATTATTCGCTAAAGAATGACGACTTATCTTTACATTTTAAAATCAATCCAACTCATTTGCCTTTTCACAATTTGTACCACGAACTACGGGGTTTTGATCTCGCATTGCACTTTGTGGGTACGTAGGTATAAGACGTTCGTCTCTTCAAACACCAAAATCTTAAAAAACATTCTTCTTCTCATCTCTTCAATCTTTTTTCAAGCAAACCAATTTCAGACTAAAAATGCAGTAAACATTTCAAAGGGTTCCCGTGGAGTACCACGGACAAGTCGGGTGCGTAAAACCTTCCCGATTTGTAACCAATCCCCGTACCCATTCTCTGTTTGTTTCTTTTAGCTTTTTCTTTTAGATTCATTAGGTTTTGTTCGTTCTTTTACCTTTTTCCATTTGGAAATAAGTAAAAGCGCGGTGGCGACTCTGTGTATATTGAGTGAAGTTAATCAATAGCTTACACTCATGATTTTACCGCTACACTTGTCTACTGCAGAGGCTGAGTACATAGCAGTTGGTAGCAGTTGTTCTCAGCTGGTTTGAATGAAATAAATGTTGAATGAGTATAATGTCACACAAGATGTCATGACATCATATTGTGACAGCCTAAGTTCCATCAATATTTCCAAGAACCCTATTTAGCACAGTAACACCAAGCATATTGATATTAAACCATTTCATAAGAGATCTTGTTGAAGATAAAGTGATCACATTGGAGAATGTTGCCACTGAGCTGCAGTTGGTTGATATATTTATAAAAGTGTTGGATGCAAATCAGTTTGAAAACCTAAGAGATAAATTAGGAATATGTCTTTATGAGGGCTTATAGCAATTACTAACACGTGGGAACATTCTTAAGGACATTTTATATTTTTAAGATTTAAAATTAATGATGTGGAAGAGTATCATTATATTTGATTCTCTCATTAATTCTCCTATTCAAGTGCATTACTTTCAAAAGTTTCTTATTCTTAACCAAACATGTTACTACATCACTATTCTCAACCACTCATTCATCTTCTATACTTGCCCAAGACGTTTTCTTTCTCTCACGCTGCATAGCTCAAACCGTTCAACCATGTCTCAACATCACTCTGTTTCCGCTTCAAAGAAATCTTCTCATAAGACTGGCTCCATCTCTTCTCCTAGGGTTCAATCCATGAACCTCTCTGAAGATGTTCTTGACGTTGCTCCTCTGAATGTGGTGGTTCCTGATGTTACTAAGGTTCAAAAACCTAGAACACCACATGCAAGAAGACCGAAAGATAGCTCTGCATGTCCTTCATATGATGCTAGTGAAAGAAAGGGGTATGTCTATGCTAATCAATCTATTGAGAAACTTATTACAAGGATTTTGAATGAAGATCATGTTGTTGCTGGGGTGTCTGTTCCTTTGGCTCAACTTCCTGCTCCTTAGAGTAGTCATAAGAACCAAGATAATGATGATCCAAATGTGGAAACAAATGATGGTTCAAATGATGAAAAAATGTTGGAACACTTGTTGCTAAAGATGGTGAAAAAGATGTTGGAACACCTGTTGCTGAAGATGATGAAGAAGATGTTGAAACATTTGTTGCTGAAGATGATGAAAAGGATGTTGGAACACCTGTTATTGGAAAAGATATTGAGGATGTGAAGGATACTAACTTTGGTCCTACTGAAACAAAGAAGGTTATTCCTGATGATTTGGTTCATCTCATTAGTTTTCACTAACGGATACTGACGTGGCAACATATGTAACATAATTTTTGTAGTTTGGTAGGTGTTGACTTGACCAACATGGAATAAAAACTAGTTATAAGGTTTCGAGTCACAAACATGGAATCAAAGGTAAGAACCATCCCACAAAGGTGTGTACTAAGGGTTTTTTCTTCTTTTGTACCGACAAAAACCAGAAGGTTCTAACCAAAGTTCTCAAAGTCCACAGTTCATCTTTCAGATATTATTGGTGTGGACGACTACTCCCTAACCAACAATATTATCAAGAGAACCTCGTCCGAGTGTAGTATTGTGTGACAATCACCTCAGGTCTACACCTGAATAATCTTCTCACTACGTCCTAAATGGCCAAGATGGGTTTAAGTTCTTAGCTTCTCGGGTCGGAAAAAGTAATGTCATGCTACGAATACTCGTCATGACATCAGTAATTTCCAATGAGGCCTCCACTGAGTTGTATGAAATTTCGACTTGGCACACGACGCATGCCTCTTCGAGTGGACCACACATCCTATCATAAGTTATCTCAAGTCCGGGTATAAAACCTATCTCACTCACAAATGATCACCCAAATAGAACAACCAAGTAACAAGAAAATCAAACAAATAAGCATAAATAAATCAAAGTAGGCCGAACCCACTAAGTGATTACTCCCTAGCAGAGTTTCCACTTTTCTTATAGCGGTAAAAATCATGAGTGTAAGCTATTGATTAACTTAACTCAAAGTAATAGAGTCGCCACCACACTTTTTATTTCTTCCACAATGGAATAGGGAAAAAAGCAAACAAAACCTAAATGAATCTTAAAGAAAAAATCTAAAGAAACAAACAGAGACAGGTAAGGGGGTTGGTTACACAATGGGAAAGTGCTAGTACCCAAAACGTTTATGGTACTCCATAGGAGCCCTTTGAAAAATTTATGCTTTTTTTTGTTTGAAATGCTTGTTGAAATGAGAGTGAGGAGATGAGAAGAGAATTTGTTTTTAATATTTTTGTGTTTGGAGAGTCTTATCACCTCATGCCTACGTACCCACAAAGTGCAATATAGGATCAAAATCTCGTAGTCCATGGTACAAATAACAAAACAAATTGGTTATGGTTAATTTTAAAAAGTATAGGTAACTTGTCATTTTAAGTGGAAAACTCAACTAATCAACCATAAGAATGAAGAACATGGCCTCATACATTACCATGAAGAGGGATCCAACTTGGATAAATCAACAAGTATGCCAACTAAACCCAACGGGTTACAAGAGATCCAACTCTATCAAACCACACTATGGTGATTATGAGATTTAGGTTGAATATGAAAATGAATCATACCTAGTCTCAAAAAGAGAAAGTTCAACAAGGCACAAAACAACTTGAGTGAGTTTGGTTCTTTTTAATTTTGAACTTAATGTCATCATGCTTAAATTCATTAGCACTTATTAAGAAATGAAAAGAAAAAAGTAAAACCACTTGACAAAGTCAAGGTTTGAATTTATGAAAGTAATGAAAGTTTTTAAAACAATAATCCTTTGAAAAAGGGAGAAGATTTTGAAAATTTAAGAAGGGGAGGAGATGAAGTGACTATCCTAAAGTATAAAATAAAATCTAGGGTAAGAAAGATCTAACTGCATGGTAGTACTCTTCAAAGCATAATAAGAAATCCATCCATAAAGCATAAGCCATGTGCAAGCCAAATAAAGGCCAAGGTCTCCAATCAATAATAACAATCCAAGCATAGAGAAGGTCCTAGTTCTAAGTCCAAGATTCCAAAGAAATACAAGGAAAATCCATTCACAAGAGCACAAGATTAAAAGAACCAAGTCTTTTAATGGTTTAATCCTTCTTAGTGTTTTAAGCAAAATATGGTCCAAGTGGACAAAAGAAAAACACAAGAAAAACAACAAATGGTATGATATGATAATAAAGCATAAAAATAAAAGAGAGGGGGAGCAAGAGGTTAAACATAAACAATATATCACAATGATAGCACAATGGTACCAAAATCACAAGTCCTCAATGTAGCACAATTTAAGCATTTTTCGGAGAACATTCGACTAGTCACACATGAGCATGAAGACATAGTTTTACATGTCACTTTAAAGAAAAGCTTCAACTCGGATGAAATTAAAAAGTATCCAAGTTAGTCTCATAAGCAATAAAAGATCCAATCTACTTCAGACCACACCATGGTGAGTAGGAGACTAACAATCTCACATATAAAAATGCTCGGTTTTCCAATTTAGAGACCAATGTAGCACTATATTAAGAAATTGCGGACGAACATATGTAGAAGTCATGGCACTACGAGGTCGTTCAATGTGATCTTTGTGCTAATGCATGCTAGAGAAAGGATATGTAGATTGTTCTCCGAAAGCAATACCGCACGAAAAGAAAATAGCTAACGACCTCGTCTTGATCAAGAAATCAACAAGAAGTTATATGATGTGTAAGAATTTCATCGATAAAAAACAAAGATGCTTTCATCTTGAAGTTCAATCACTCTTAATGATAGGTTTTAAGCACAAAACATATCACTAATTCAAAGCACCTAAAATGAATTCAACAATTCATTTAAAGATAGATTTGAACTAATAAATGTTTATCTAACTTTAAACATATCCAAAGTACATTGAAATTAAAGAGAAATCAACCTCAACAATGTAATACAAGGCCTAAACAACAAGAAAGGGGAAGAAAAAGGCATGAAAACCAAAACATTCCCAAAAAAGGCCAAAAAAACACCATTTTGCCTCAAGGTAATCGATTACCCTGATTCCTTCGAGAGTGGAGTAATCGATTACTCTGCACGCAAAGTCAATTTTTTTTGCCAAAATCAGAATGATCATCATTCAAAACTTTTTCCAAACACATTGTTATCATGGAATTGAATGTGCATGAAATTTTAAGCAAAACAACAACAAATAACAGCAATCAAACACACATGATCCAAAGATCATGTAACAAGAATCACCAAAGAACTACATGGTAGAAGATTCAACAATGGTAGAATGAGAGCTATTAATCCAAATCTGAAAATTCAGCAAATAAACTTCAAGATCCACACTCAAAAGGCCTTTATATACAAGAATTGATGAAGAAAAAGTGTTTGGATGAAGGTTTAGCTCAAATATTAACAAGATTCAATGTGAAAACTGGATAACTTTCAAAAGAAGAATAGTGAGCTTTGAGTGAATTTTGGTAGTGGATGAGAAAATTTGCAAGAGGTTTGATGGCTATCAAAAGTTTCTCAAAGAAGACATGAAAATAAACACATGAACATGGTAGTCTCTTGAATAATAATCAGTCAAATCTCGAGAACTCTTGATAATATGAAATTGAATTGTTTGCAGATAAACTTTGACTTTTCTCAGATGAATTTCATTTGAAACGAGAGACTATTGCTTAGTACTCTTGATCCAAAACTTCCCTTGAAAAGTTAGTAAAAGAGGAAAAATATTTTGAGATTTTGATTAGGTTAGTAAACATAAACAAGTCAAGCATATAAGAAACACACAAATGCTCGGTGATCCCCACAAGGCATAAACCCAAAGACAAGGGGACAGAGGAAACAACCAAATGTGATCTTGTTTTAATGCAATGAAATTCAAATTATATGTGGAATCTTAGGGGTAAGGTATTACACAATGGTATGACCCCTACGAGCAAGACATATACAAAATCTTTCCAGATGGCTACTCACATATGTGGAATGCATGGAAACAGATTACCTTCATCTTGAAATTGAATATGACATTGAAATAGGTTTGCTTCAAATGGTTGATGGAAACGAGTTGCAGAGAATTAGGAAGAATAAGAGGATTGATTTTAGGGAAGAAGGAAACCAGATATTTGGGAAGAACGACACTCTGAGGTTTACGAGGAAGAAGATGGTAAAATATTTCAAATTTGTTTGCAAATTCAGCATAAAACAATTATAAATAATATAATCCAACATCACTGCCACATGTTAAAAAATTCCCATGTCACTCAACGTCATCTTCCGTTAGAGGCATTTAGTGGGAGGCACAAATATTGTGAACCAAAAAGATTAGGAAGATCATTCTTTGAAGAAAAAAACTTAGAGACTAAAATTGAATGAGGGATATCTCGGAGGACTCCTAGAATATTTAACCATATTGGATATTATCTTAAAGGTGAGATGTGCAAAACGTTTTTTTTTATGCTTTGATATGTAAGAGTAAATCAATCACTTAATTATCTAACTAGAGTATTTACATGCTTCTTTATTTGATCCATGAGTCATTGAGAATATTGGTTTTGATGCTCATGAATACATTCAACAATGCATCTTCTGACTTTGACCCAATATTAGAAGTGAGTGAAGTTAGTAATCCCCTATAATAGAGATTAATTAATTTATTAGACTTGAGAAGACTTCTATTACTCCTCTAAAATGTGGATTGACACGTACTCCCATAAATTATGATTTCACCACCTAACCCCACTCTTTTGAGGGAGGGAGTCAAAAATCTTGACCCAAACCTAAAAATTGCAAAATTTTGCGTTAATTCCTGCATCATCATCAACAAAAGTCCTTAAAAATGAGATGAGATAAGACAAATATATTAGAGAATGTGATCATAAATTTTAATCCACTCTGCAAAATAAATAATAAAAATTGACATATTTAATAAATCAGACCGATTTTATCATTCGTGCCTTAAAAGACGACATGTAAGATATCGTCGATAAACATTTTCATATATAAAAAGTTTGGACATAAAAAAAAAAAAACATACGATTAAATAGTGTGACTAAATCATATTCTTTTATTTTATATTTCATTTGTATATATCATATATGTATGCCTAAACATTTTTTATTCAAAATTTTGTCTATATAAAATTTGGTCCCACATATCACCTGTTGACGGGAACATTCGATGTAATCTTCTTTATTTCTTTCCCTCAGTTAGGTGTTATTTATCCAAATAAATAAAATCTAACCCAACTCGTGCATGTTTGCATATATATTAACTTTGCATCATGATCTACCGCATTATATATACCTATTATTCTGCTGCAATACGTGCATGCTCAAATTTTCAAATGATTGACGATTTCTTTTTTAAAAATTATATCTCTTTAAAATATATATATATATATATATATATATATATATATATATATATATATATATATATATATATATATATATATATATATATATATATATAGAGAGAGAGAGAGAGAGAGAGAGAGAGAGAGAGAGAGAGAGAGAGAGAGAGAGAGAGAGAGAGAGAGAGAGAGAGAGAGAGAGAGAGAGAGAGAGAGAGAGAGAGAGAGAGAGAGAGAGAGAGAGAGAGAGGTGGCATCCGGCCCGTTGGGCATGCCCGTTTTGCCCGCACTTTAGTGCGGGGTGGGCCAAAGGTTTAGGCCCTCACCCTCTAAAATGTCCGCTCCGTCCTGTCCCGTTTTCGTCACAAGCTTTTGCGGACATGCATATTTACTTAAATTTTTGTATTTTTAGGCTTAAAAAATGCAATGCGCGCGGGATTTTCCCGCCCCGCCCTGACTTTTTTGCAGGGAGGACTTAGGTTTTTGGCCAGCATCCTTAAGTTTGACCGCCCCGCCCCGCCCCATTTTCTTGCGGGCTTTTGCTGGGCGGGTCTAAACGGGGCGGGCATGCCCGTTTGCCACCCCTATATATATATATATATATATATATATATATATATATATATATATATATATATATATATATATATATATATATATATATATATATATATATATATATATATATATATATATATATATATATATATATATATATATATATTGAATGCATGTTTTTCAGATAAACTTTATGTTAAATTGTTTAATATGTACAATAAGTATCTACATTAAGAGTATAATTTAATATTTTAGTTATTTAGTTATTTGTTTGTTTGTTTGAAAGATCTAACTTCCTTCAATATCTTTATTTTATTTTTATATCAAGTAAAAAATATACACAATATAAGAAAGAAATTGCAATGACTTTGAGATTTAGGGCTTTAAAAAATATAAATAAAATTATTTTTTTGAATAACTGAAATAGTAATTAATTATTTAGATTTTTTATTACTAGTAGTCAGATTCAACATATAAGTTTTTAAAAATAATAATACTTTTTATAAATAAATTCAATTGACACCAATGTTATTTTACATCCAGATTCAAAATAATTTTAATTTTATTTCTTGTTTGGAGACTAAATCCTCACTATTTAACTACCAACTCATAGACAACGTAATTTTTGTTTTTATTTTCGGTCTCTCTCACATATATATATATATATATATATATATATATATATATATATATATATATATATATATATATATATATATATATATATATATATATATATATATATATATATATATATATATATATATATATATATATATGCTAAATTATCTATAGACTCCTTTAAGTTATTTAATTGTGACAATGTAGTGTTTTATGTTTTTTTTGCTACAAGTAGGTTCTTTTGCGTTTTGTTTTTGTAATAATTTGGTTCTTTTTGGACGAAATACATAATAAAAAATCGTTGATCCGATCAAAATACATAATCAAACGCAAAATTAATTACATATTCGTGATGAACGCGAAAAAACAGTTTTAATAGTATATGAGTTTGCAATTTATTGTAACAAAGATTTTTAAAAAATAACCAAAGCCCTATAAAAAAAAACTTAAGAAACTAATTAAATTGATATTTTTAGTTAACTTAAAGAACCATGTAGGTAATTTAGCGTATATATATATATATATATATATATATATATATATATATATATATATATATATATATATATATATATATATATATATATATATATATATATATATATATATATATATATGGTGGATCCAATACCTTGGTTCAGGGATGCAAAATATTTCATACTAATAAATTATTATAATTATATCTATAAAAGTAAAATACTTAACAAAAAAAATAGTACCCAAATTATAATTTATTAAAAAAATTAAATACATTTCTATAATTGTCCTTTTCGCGATTTCATATTTTGAAATCGTTGAATAATCGGCTCATTATCAATATCCTTCAGTACATCACTCTCAAAAGTTGATCCATTCAATCGTTCATCCATTCATCCCCATTTGATTACGCAATCTAGTTTCCACAATCTTCATAGCAGAAAAGGATCGTTCGACGGTTGTCGTGGAAACAGGAAAAATAATTGCTAACTTCAAAAGTTAATAAACAAATGGATAAACAACGTGTCTTCTAGTTTCAACCAACTTTTTTTAAAGACCTTCAATTCCTTTCAAGGATTTAAATTCAATACTACTGCGCATATCAATGATATAAGTCTCAAGTTGATTATCAAGCAACATCGATCAAACTAGTTTGACAAAATTCTCCTGGATAAAACTTTGCAAATTCAACTAATTTTTCCATGTCAAAAGAAGAGAACAAATTTGTTGGATTCAAACAAGACATACAAATGAGCAACCTACTATTTGTCTCATTAAAACGATTCTTAAGTTCTTGAAGTTGCATGTCCACGACAGTATAAAATAATATTCAATGTGATAATGTTTCTCTAGTGTGATAGACTCGACATTACTTCCACGCCTTGATCTTCCCGAAAAATATATATCATCCATGTTTGAAATGTGAATGTCATGCATGTTGTAAAATAAATTTATTTCATCCAATAAAGATTCCCATCAATCAAACACTCAACAAAGAGGCATACTCAACAACAACTTCGAACACTCAATCAAACAACATCGTTAATTTCATCTGATTTCAAAATTAACACAGTTCTAATTTAACAACAAAATCATCAAACCCTAATTTCTAATTTCAAAAAATCCTAAATTAACAAAACCTTAAAATCAATATATCCTACCTTCATAACTTCAATGTTGAAGTTAAATGCTTCTAAATTGACTATGATTTAACATAATAACTCAAAACACATATGAAATTGATAAAAAAAATTGCTAGTGAGAGCATGAGCAAATTTGATACACCGTTGAAACTGTCAATGAAAAAGAGGAGAGAAACTAGAATTAATGAGAGAATTAGAGAGAGAAGTGAAAAATTAAATTGAGAATGCAATATTTTTATATTAATCTTTTGATATCTAATTATTTGTTATTTAATTTAATTTATTTACAATAAATAATTAAGAGTAATATTATAAAATATTATTAATATTATATTAATTAAAAAATAAAAACTAAATATAAGTAGTATTTTTAAATATAAGTATTATATTTAAATAATTTCTATTCTTTGACAGAAAAACTGAAAAGTAACTTAAATGACTACAGTGGATGCAAAGTATAAATCTACAAAATTCAGGGATACAAATAAAATAAAATGTAGATTATTAGTATAAATTTAAAAAATTGAGAGGATGCAGTTACACCCCTGAATACCATGTAGATCCATATATATATATATATATATATATATATATATATATATATATATATATATATATATATATATATATATATATATATTCCTGATGGAAATTAGTATTTATATTGGTTGTATCTAGATTGCATTAGTTTCTTTCACGTGAATTGAAAAATACATGAACTTTAATGATTATATGGAAAGTGCTAATGACTATCTTTGGAACAGTGATTAAGAAAATAAAAAGAAAAGTTGAATATTGTTTATAAGATTAAAAAGATAAAAAAATTTCACAAAATATATGTATTCAATACATATAAATAATTAAATATTTTAAAAAATATTATATATATTCAATGCATTAAATATAGAATACTTTTTATATTTAGCATTCTTAATCAATGTCTCTGAGATATTGGTTATCATGACCTTTTTATAAATATAATAATTTAATAAAGATTCATAATTTGGCACCACACAAATAAAAGATACGATAATGTTGGTTGTCATTGTCGAGGAAAAAACAAGAGAAACATACAACATTGATTGAAGACTAAAAACAGTGATTGCGATTTATGGACGAGTAAAAAAAAGAAAGGTGTCATACAAGGATTCTGGGTATGCTCCATTTATGAAGTGTTTCACTTATCCCATATAGCATCATAGATGAAAGACATGTGGCAAAAATATATTCAAGGGCTGAGATTTAAAACTAACAATTAATTCATTGTTTAATACTCTTTAAAAAAATCTGTTTTATAAGAAAAACATATTTTCCTTCTCTTAGGATTTCTCTTTTCAGAATAATGAATATTCAGAATTTTTACCTAATTATCCCATTTTTTTTAAAAAATAATCCTCAAAAATATCTATTTTTCAAATGAATTTTCAAACTACCTCCACTTTTACGAGATTTTCAATGGGATCTCTAGATGAATTGATGACCATGCATTTGACTATAATGATGTCTTCAATTTGATTGAAAACATCATATGCAGTCTTCAGTTTAATTGTCAACTATATGCATAATCCACAATATACCCATGTCTATAGCATTAGACATATTGCACAAAACTTCATACATGCAATCAAAGACAAGAACCTTCGCGAAAAAAGTTATGAATGCAGGTTATGCTTTAACTAATCCATCATTTGAATACTCGTGACGAAATTAGATTGTCAAATATAGATGTATGAAGGTCATTCAATAACATTCCATTGGACAAGTGGACAAGGGCATTTGACGGTGGATGTCGTTGGGACCACATGACAACAAACCTTATGGAATACATGAACGACGTCTTCAAAGGAATTAGAAATCTACCAATAACCGCATTGGTGAGATCAACCTATTAAAGGTTGACATCGCAATTTGTATCAAGAGGAGAAAAATGGAGTGCAATGTTAATGTCGGGTCAAATATATAGTGAATGCATAATGAAAGTGATGAAAGAGGAAACTATCAAGGTTAACACACATTCAGTCACAAACTTTAACCATCATGGGAAAATTTTCAGTGTAAAGGAAACAATTGACCACGATGAAGGGAGACTATTTTTAGAATATGTTGTCAGACTAGACAGATGTTGGTGTGATTGTGGCAAATACCAGGCCTTCTAGGTACCTTGTTCCCATTTAATTGTGGCATGCGTACTTGCTCGTCAGGACCTGTACAACCATTTATCTGATATTTAGAAGACCATAACTATAAGAAATTATCAATTTTACTACACATAAATTGTGACCCTTATATAAAACTGTCGTTATTTCATATCCGTGACGGTTACCACGACAGTTAGTAGCAACTGCCGCAATTTTTTTTAAACAAGTTGAAAGCCCTTTTGTGAACCCTCGCACTTGCAAGCTTACGATTTCCACTATCCCGCCTTTTCCTTTTCACTCCAAATTTTTTTCTTAGCAATTCTTTCCCCAAATAATTTTTGTTGCTGATATGCTTTTTCATTGAATGTAATTATAAGAATATGATTATTTCATCGTCTTCGGATGCTTATCGTGCTAGTGTGCAACAAATAGCTACTAGTGGCAAGATGAGTAAAATTTTATTTGATATCTAGTAATAAATGTAGGTGAAGATGCAGGTTTTTGGTGTAAATGTGGTGTAAATGCAATGCTAGGTAACTACTGATTTGCCAACACTGAGATTTACATGAGAACAATGTCTTATTGTTGTAACACTTCACTGTGGCAATAGTCAAGTAAATTAATTGCTATTAAAATGAAATTAGTTTTGTTTGGTGTTTGGTTCTAATTGTATTTGTCAATGCATTATTGTTGTATGATGTATGGATGAGTTTATATTTTAAAAACTAAAAGATTGGATTTAATGTTAGTTAAGGAAAATACATATGATTGTCTCTCAATTTGTTTCATTTAAACACTGATGACAAGCTTTTATTTTTGAATATTTTTCTATCACAATGCTATCTGGTGGTTCCCTTAATTTTTGTTTGTTAGATGATTGTCTTAGTTTGATTTTATATATCAATTGCATTTATTTATTTTCTACTAACCTTATCTTATATTTCTTGGGTAAAATAGCATGTAGGAAGATTATATTTTGTTTTAGGCAAAGAGAGTTGTACCCTTGATTAGTTCAGGACATGCAGTTGGAACGTCTAAAGTAGTTGCCCAGGTAAGTTTCTAGTTGACAAGAGTGATTTTAACCGGAGAGATGTTTTACCTATGTAGCATATGTTTTTACTTTAGAAGTTGAGATTTTTTTCTTCTTATTTTCAAAAGTTTTTAAGCTCAATTTTTAATCAATGTCTTCGATTAAGATGTGGAGCATCTGCTTGAGCAATGCTTAGTGCTTAGTGTACAAGCACAAATCTGCAAGAATTCTTATGATTTTGTTGTTGATTATTGTGTGCTTTGCATTTCTAGATTTTTGAAAGTTTTATATAGGGGTTATGCTCAATTGATCTTGTTTAATTTGCTTTACTATGAAATTAGTTGATTCAGTACATTAACTTACAGGCTTCAAGAATGCTGGTAACAAAGAAGCAATGTCTTGTGAATTTTTTTTATGTGGAGGGACTCTAAATTTGGTTATACTTGAATCGGGTTTTACTCTAACCTAAATATGGAGTGCCTTTTTATCCTATGGGAAGGTGATTTTGGTATTGGCAGACTCTAGGAACTGAGTTGGAAGGATCAACATCTTTAGATGGTGTGTGTAATCAACAATTTCGTGTCTGAGGATATGCCTAGCAGCTTTTCTGAGCTCATGAATTTTGATAATTATGATGGTTTGTATTCTGGCCCATCCATGACTGATCATATTATGGATAATGAGCTTCCATATCTTACCTTGGTATTATATCAATCATCGGATATATTCATCCTATTAAACAAAACAATGGGAAATTCTGTATGACAAGTTTCGGTGGAAATTACAATAATTCGGATAGCTCCCCCTTTTGCGGAAAAGGTTGTGCGTCAGAAAACAGACAGCCTACGTGGTTTCTTAGACAACAACAATGATGCAAATAACTTAAGCTCTAAGCAAAAACGCAATGACTCTACACAACATGTTAAATACTCTGCCACTTGATGAAAAAAAATACTAAAAGCCTTGTCCTTCTTTAAAGAATCAGATAATGGGGGAATATTGGCACAAGTTTGGGTATCGTGAAATGTCAAGGACATTTATATTTTCTACAGAAGGAAAACCAGGTTGTTTACTGGGACTTCTTGGTCATGTTTTTATCTCTGAAGTTCCTGAATAGACTTCCAATATTGGTTCACTTCAGGTAGGCATTTATTTTGTTGTTTAGGTTCAAGCTTTTACTTGATTCAAAATAATTTGTTGAACATAATAATAATAATGTATCAATATCACTTATGTGCACGATGTAGAAAATTTATTAAACTTATTAATCAATCATAGGTGCACGTATAACAAAACACAAAGTACGTGAACAATGTGTAATATGTTGTATCACTATCACTTACGTGCACGACTTAGAAAATTTGTTTAATAACTAATAATAATGTATGGTATACCATTTGGTACAATTGTAGGCCAGTGATTGATCAAGAATTCACTTTCTTGGGAGTGCAATATACATCAACTTCATTTAGTGGTGGTGGTATGATCGGGAGAATTTCAATGGATGTGGATTCTGCATTGTGTCAGCTCTGTGGCTTATTTGCTATCCAGAACTGAGATGTTTATGCATTGGTCATAGTGTTTCTTTACTACTGGAGGAAGCAATCTACAAACAGGCAAAAGTGGAGCAAGAAAATGCTGACAAAGCATTTGAGGAAGATCTCTAGCAAACTCGCCGTCACAAATCATGAATGCTTCTAGTTAAGTTTACATTCAGGAATGCATCGTGATTTTATTCATCTTATACAAATCATACCATCTACACAAGAGGAGGTAAATAAAATAATAGAATCATACAGGTAAAACTTACTGAATAAATTTGACTATTTAAGCTATTAACACAGCAAGTGAATTCATATTATATAAACATTGAAGAGTGCACGGAAAACATAACCTGCAACTACCATGATGAGTTATTTGATATTGATGTCTTGATGACATTGTATGTGTGTCAATTCAAATTTGTTTATTCTTGTTAATTGAATTGATCTGTAATCAACTAATAGCATCTAACACCTTTAAATTATAATGCGTCAGTTTGTTAAACTTCATCACTAAGCTCTGTAATGCTTTCAACTTTGGAGGATGGAAAGATTGTAAACGACCTTGCTGGAAGAGGGGCCTGTTTTGTTAGTTGGGAATTACTTATTATAGACTTGCAGCAGATATATGATAGCAACCTGTGAGTGAGTCCAATGTGTGACAAAAGCTTTGGCTTTTTGCTGTTTTTAATTGAAACAAGTCCTTATGTGAATGGTTTTAGTTTGAGGTACTCTAAAATGATAATTATGTGTAAAAATGTGTAATTTAGATTTGACAGCTTTTTTTAAATATTAATAGAGTTGGAATAAATTTAGAATTTAGTTTTTTATTTTGTTTATTTTATATTAATGCTAAAAGCTGGAGGTAATTTTTTTTTAATTATTCGCAATTTGCGACGGTTGAAACCGCCACAATTTAACTTAAAAACAAAATTAATTGGAAGATTTAGAATTTTTGTAGTTACATTTTGGTGGCGGTTTAGAATCGTCGCAAATATGTACGACGGTTGGTATGACAGTTTTTGGAACCGTCGTAAAACAGCCCTGCGACACACTTTTACGACGGTTGAAAACCGCCGCGAAACAGATTTTGCGACAGTTAGAACAGTCGTAACCTTCCAAAAAAAACGTCGTAAATTACCTTTTTCTTGTAGTGCATTAATGTGATGAATGTCTACAACGAAAGCTTCACAGTGTTAGCAATGGAGGAATATTAGCCTCCATACCAAGGGGACATTGTTTGGCACAACGATGAGATGTGAAGAAAGAAAAAAGGTTGTCCAAAAAGCACACGTATAATAACAGAAATGGATACGGTTGAAAAATGATAAGATTGTGTAGTATATGTCGTCAGCCCGGACACAACAAGAAAAAATGTCCAAATGTCAGATCCACCTATCCATCATAATTAAGAACTTGTTGTAACCTTAGATTATAATATATTAAGAACTTTTTCTTACAACAATGTGTTGCACCCTAATTTTTGCCCTAAGTTTTCTTCGCATTTTCATATACGTCTTGCATACAAACAAGATCGCATTGGTTACTCGGTTATTCTCGGGTTAGGTTTATGCCTCGCAGGGGATCACAGTTGTCTTTAATTACTTTATTTGTTTGTGTTTACTAACCATTAATCAAAATCCAAAAATATTTTTTCCTTTTGCTAACCTTTTTCAGGAAGAGGAACCATGTGAAAATGCCAGAAAAATAACAATCATGCAGCTCGAGTAAATTTCACAGACAAAAGTCGAAGACGATCCGCAAATAATTCAAAATTATCAGATCAAAGATTTCACAAGTTAATTGATTCATTCAAAGGATTTCCAAGGTTCATGTGTTCATTTCTTCGACGTGCAAGAAGAATCTGTCTAAAACAACCAAGTACCCATGTTTGAATAAAAAAAATTCAAATTTCAGCTTGGTTAACCGGTTAACCAAATGGTTAACCGGTTAACTAGTGCGAAATTTGAATTTTTTATTCAAATTCAGCACCCTTAGATCATTGATTTAATTGGAATATTCTAGATCCATTGGTTTCTGATTTCTCTACATCCACTTTGATCATTTCCTACCATAAACCCTATTAATCACCACTCTTTTCCATTTCCCACCAAATTTTCAATTACCAAATCAAGCTCCATTCCACCAAATTTCCATACCTAAGGCCTTTAAATAGGACCACATTTTCATTCATTTCATAAGCTTTTGATAGCCACAAAACCTCTTGCAAAATACTCCCCTAACACCAAAATTCTCAAAAGCTCACTTTCTTTCTTTTGAAGTTATCAAGAATTCACATTGAATTCTTGATTAACTTGAGCTAAACCTTCATCCTTTCATTCTTTTGTTCATCAATTTCAGTAGATCTAAGCTTGTGTTGGTCCAATTTGAAGAAGAGCTTTTGGTAATTCATCTTCCTCCATAAACCCATATTCACCATCAACATTCAAGATATAGATTTTTGGTGCTTTTGTTTCTAGATCCTTTGGATCTTTATTTGTTGTTTGATTGCAGGGATTCCACTGTATTTTTTTAAAATTCGTGCAAATTCAGATCATGATCATCCAATGTTTGAGAAAAGGTTTCAAAATGGATCATGCTGAATTTTCTGTATTTTTCAGCTTCTGGTACAGCGTTAACCGGTTAACCATTTGGTTAACCGGTTAACCATCTTCAAAGCAGCGCAGATTGTTTAAAATCTGCTTGGGTTAACCGGTTAACACAAGTTAGAATGGTGTTTTTGGCTTGTTTCAAGCCCCTTTTTGGTTCCTCTTTCTTCTTCTTCTTCCTCCTTTTTATTTTTACCTTGGGAAGCATTTTTGGGAGTGATTTCTCCTTAATTTCAATGAACTTTGGGTGTAGATTAGAGTAGTTAATGTTCATTAATTCAGAACTACCTTTAAGTGGATTATTCAATTCATTTAAGGTACTTTGCATTAGTGATACATTTTCATGCTTGAATCCACCAAGAAGAGTGATTGAACTTAAGGATGGAAGAATACCATAAGTGCGACTCAATTTGGTATTCACCTTTATTTTCGTGTGGTATTGCGTCTGGGTAGCAATTTACATATCGTTTATCTCACATGCATTAGCACTAACATTATGCACCTTAATTGGTGGTGGCCGACCTCATTTGTAGGGTAATTACTTCGTAAATTACTCGACGATTGCTTAACATAGACCTAAATGTGTCCCGACTTCGGAATAAATATCTAATTGGATACTTGCACTTTCGTGGACCGGATCTCTTGTTGATCGCGTAATCCCAAAGTGGTTAATCATATTGCATTAAGAATCGAGACTTATGAATGTTTGATGCGTAGGTGCTTTGGGTCTCCCAATCGCCTTTCAAATTTCATTGAATTCGGTTCGACTTGCCTTGATTAATCGCTATAGTGTAAGATGCTAAGCGGATCCGGTTGCCTTTCGATTTTTGGTTACTCTTTTGGTTGTGGTTGATTAAGTTCACCATACCATTATTATGTAAATATTATTATACTACTAATACTATTAATATTTTAGATTCTTGCATTTTAATTTCTTTTTGTTACTAACATTTAATTTCTTGCACTTTTATTGCCTTTATTCTAATTTGCTTTATTCATCCATATCATGTTTATTATTTGTTCTTATTATTTTAATTGTTGATTTTCCTTTTGTCCATTTGGACACAAAAAAAATTAATAAAGGATTAAACCTCTAAAAAACTTGTGACTTTAATTTGAGGACTTTTGGTTACTATCTTTGGCATTGGAATGAAGATTTTGGACTTAGATTTTAGGATCCCTTCCCCTTGCTTTGATCTTCATGAAGTTGGATTTAGTCTTTATTTGGCCATTTGCTAGCTCATAAGGATGGAACTCTTTTGCTCATAATTTGGAATGTCATCAAGTTTGGTTAGATCTTTCTTCCCTTATCTCCTTATTTTCTTTTTTTTAGGATAGTCCCTTCATCTCCTCTCATTCTTTAATTTTCAAAACCTTCTCTCTTTTTCAAAGGATTCCTTCTTTTTAAATCATCACCTCCTTAATAAACAAAAACCTTGACTTTTGTCAAGTGCCTTTTACTTTTTTATTTTCTTTTAAAATCAATGAATCTAATCATGTTGACCTTAATTCAAAAAATAAAAAGAATCAAACTCATTCAAGTTGTTTTGTGCCTTTGTGCACTTTTGTTTATTTTCTTTTAAAGAATGCCGATTATGAGTCATTATTCTTTAGTTGGGTGCAAGCCTCTCAATCTCTATGGTTGTAGTTTGATGTAATTGAGTCTCTTGTCATTTGTAGGGGTTTAATGGCATACTCGTTGATTTTATCGGAGTTGGCGCCCTCCCCATAATGATGTATGAGTCCATGCCTTCATTCTCATGGTAGATTTATTTGGCCATCCACTTGAAGATGACAAATTCTCTTCACTTAATAAAATGAATCCTAACCCACCTTTTTCACTATTTGTACCACGAACTACGGGGTTTTGATCTTGCATTTCACTTTGTGGGTACGTAGGCATAAGGTGGTAAACCTCTCCAAACATAAAAATATTAAAAATAATTCTTTTCTGACCCCTCCACTCACATTTTAAAAACCATTTTCAAACCAAAAGCAGTAAATTTTTCAAAGGGCTCCCGTGGAGTACCACGGACATTTTGGGTGCGTAAAACCTTCTCATTGTGTAACCTATCCCCTTACTTGTTTCTCTGTTGTGTTTCTTTAGCGTTTTGCTTTTAGATTCATTAGGATTTATTCGTTTTTTTTCCTTTTCCTCATGGAATAAAATAAAAGCGTGGTGGCGACTCTGTTTACTTTGAGTTAAGTTAACCAATAGCTTATACTCATGTTTTTACCGCTACAGAAAAGTGGCGACTCTGCTGTAAATCTCTAAGTGGATTCGGCCTACTTTGATTTATTTACTGCTTTGGTTTGATTTATTTGTTATGTGTTTGTTCTGTTTCGGTTTTGGTGATCCTTTGTGAGTGAGATAGATTCTAACCCGGATCTGAGTTGAACTTATGATAGGACGACAATATTCAAAGCGATAAACGATGGAGTAGTCCAAAGCTATATCAATTTGATGATCTCCACTCGGTTAGGCTCTCTTGAATTATCAATGTCATGATGAGTAATCATACGTGGCATTATTTTTCGACCTTGAGCTGATCATACTGAGGACCGTAGAACCCTTAACCCATCCAAGCCAATTTAAGAACGTAGTGCGGAAACTATCTGGGTGTAAACCTAAGGTGGTTGTCATATGATACTACACTCGGACGAGGTCTATTTTAAGAATGTTATCGGTTGGGGAGTAATTCAACGTACTGATAATATTCTAAAGATGGTTGTTAACTCCAAGCACCTCTGTTAGCACCCTTTTGGTTTTCTGCAGGTACAATGAAGACAAAACTTTAGTACTTACCTGTGTGGGTTGGTGTTATATTACCTTGACTTCATGCTCGTGACTCGGAACCTTAACCTGTGTACTTTGTGTGATCTTGTTTGTGGTTGTCGCATACATGCCATCATACATTCATGAGCATTGTTCTTGAGATTTCAAGGGACTAATAAGATATTATTGCAAAATTTCAGATGTCTATGGTTATGAAATTTGAAATGAGGAACACAAAGAAGTATACCTTCAAGAATCCTAATATAGTAGAGCTGAGAAAGATAGGAGCATTGGTGGTTGACACCCAGGAGTTCCGGAAGTGTTATGGGAAACTCTTGTTTATTTTGGATACCGATGTACCAGAGGGGATCTCCCTACCTTAGCTCAGTTTTATGATCCGTTGCATCATTATTTTACCTTTCCGGATTATCAGCTTGTGTCGACCTTGGAGGAGTACTCTCATTGGATGGGTCTACCTATTTTGGACAAGGAATTTCTTTTTAGTGGTTTAGAGAAGGAGCTTACGACCAAAGTCATTGCCAAAGCCCTTTTTCTCAAGGAGTCCGATCTTAATGGAAAGTTTCTTCCAAAAGGGAGTGTCTGTGGTATTAATGTTAAGTTCTTGATGGGGAAAGCTTCTACTTCTCTTACTTTGGGTCATAAGGATGCATTTGAGGCTATTCTTGCTTTTCTTATTTATGGGATTGTCTTATTTCCTAACTTAGATGGTATTGTGGATGAGAATGCCATTCAGATTTTCTTGAAGAAGAATCTGGTACCTACCTTGCTTGGAGACATGTATCATGATTTTCATAATAGGACCTCCAAAGGTGATGGAGAGATTGTGTGTTGTGCGCCTCTTCTCTATAGGTGGTTTATTTCGCACCTACCAAAGTCTGACGTCTTCAAGGATAATAGAGAGAAGCGAAGATGGTCTCAAAGGATTATGTCTATTTCTCATAAGGATATGACTTGGTATTGTTCCTATTATGATACTTGGTATTGTTTCCTAACGTACCTCTTCTTGGTACATGTGGGGGAATTAGTTACAACCCTATTCTTGCTAGGTGACAGTTGGGATATTGTTTGAAAGACATACCAAACAACCTTTCCTTATCCCTTTTCTTCTTTCTTAATGGTGCAGATCATGTAGAAATGAGGAAAAAGATTGCTCATTCTTGGCATACGGTTCATCTTAAAGAGAAGGGTCAATTGGGAAGACAACACCTTGCTCCCTCCGAGTGTTACATCCAGTGGGTTCGATCTAGGGATTCCAAGCTCAAGATGCCTTATCCACCCGAGGAGCCTTTGTTTCCTTTACTACCATTGTCTGCTTTTCTTCATCCTGTCGATGAGAAGGTTTCTCTTCAAGAAGAGTTGGACAAGATGAAGAAAGAGAAATAAGAATGGCTACTTGAGAAGACTACAATGCAATAACAACTGAAGGAGAAGGATGATCTCATTGAGTTACTTGAGCGGCGTGTTACGAAGAGGACAAGAGAGGATTTACTTTCCTCTAGTACTTCATCTACTATTCCTCCTACATCCGGCGCTTGGAAGGCCGTTGTTGACCAATTAGTGAAGGATAAGGAAGACATGGAAAATCGGTACCAGAAAGAGATTAAGAGGATTCACATGAAGTACCAGCCGGGATTCGGATCTTCTTCGGATGTGATCCCTTAGGCCTAGTTTACTTTTTCTCTCATGTATTAGGATTGTTGAGGCTTGTACTTCACTTGTAATCCTTACTTTGATTTTAATGAGAATGAGTTTTAAGTACTTCAAAAAGTGTTTCTTTAAAAATATTGCAATTTATCTTATGGTCCTTTGAAATCTTTGCATTTGCATACACATACCATGCATCATACCCGCATTTGTCTTGTTTTTTGAGTGTTGTCTGGGGATCTTATGTTGTTTCTTGGTCTTCATTCAGTTCTCCTATCAAGCTAACTCACAAAGTTGATACTCGGGCTAATCGAAAGAAGATGTCGGAAACCTTACAACAAGAGAATCACGAGATGCGCGAGGAAGTTACATATCTGAGGGAAAGCTTGGAAAAAGTTACTACTATGATGGAAGGCTTGGTGGTTGCTCAGAATCAGCCACCTCCTCCTAATTCTCCTGTTCAGAATACAGTTATCTCTGAGATTGTTACTGCATCAATTCCTGCTGAAACTGTCATTTCTCCTCGCTATCGCATGCCTGCTAGTACACCATGGGGCATGTCGGTTGATTTCATTCCTGCTGGTTATCCTCCTCCTCCTCCTCTTGAGACTGCTGCATTTAATACTCTTCCACCAGTGATGACTATTGCACCGCCTGTGATGCACACTATTCCACACCATGATGAAGTGATTTACCATGCTGAGCCCAGTGAAGGCGCTGGTGTGATTGAAAGACTTGATGATTTTCAAGGTCGTTTTGCTGAGATACAGAATGAGATGAGAGCCTTGAAGCATAATGATTTGTTCGGAAAAGATGCTTATGATCTATGTCTGGTTCCTAATGTCAAAGTTCCGTACAATTTCAGGTTTCCTGAGTTCGAAAAGTATAAAGGTAACACTTGTCCTCTGAGTCATTTGACTATGTATGCTAGGAAGATGTCTGCTCAGATAGACAATGATCAGTTGTTGATTCATTATTTCCAGGATAGTCTGACTGGTGCAGCTATGAGATGGTATATGAGTTTGGATAATAGCCAAATCAAGACTTTCAATGATTTGGGAGAAGCTTTTGTTAGGAAATACAAATATAATGTTGATATGGCACCAGATAGAGATCAGCTTCGTGTTATGTCCCAGAAGGACAAAGAGACTTTCAAAGAATATGCGCAAAGATGGCGCGAGCTAGCAGCTCAAATTATTCCTCCTCTAGAAGAGAAAGAGATGACGAAGATCTTTTTTAAAGACTTTAGGTTCTTTATACTATGAGAAGATGATAGCAAGTGCTCCTTCTGATTTCACTGAAATGGTGAGTATGGGGATGCGACTAGAAGAAGGTGTCTGTGAAGGACGGTTGAGCCAAGAGAGTAGTGCAGGCTTGAGCTCTAGGAGGTTCAACTTTGGTAAAAAGAAAGAAGGTGAGACTAATGATGTGTCTCGTGAAAGTTACAGAAGACCTCGCGGTCGTGAGAATCATCATCAGCAACATGTAGCTTATGTAACTCCGGTGATTAATGTGACTCCAGTTGTGCCAACAGCTCCAAAGTATCATTCTCGTTATCAATAACCTTCTGTGCAACAGAGTGGTAATTAACAGGTTCGTGTTAAGCCAATTTTTGATCCCATTCCAATGTTGTATGCGGATTTGCTTCCATCTCTAATTGCGAAGAATCTTGTGCAAACACGTTCTCAACCGCCAATTCCAGAGTCTATCCCATGGTGGTATAAGCCAGAGGCTCATTGTACTTTCCACCAAGGTGCCCCGTGGCATGATGTTGAAAATTGTTATCCCTTGAAGTTTGAAGTGCAAAAATTGATAAGAAACAATGTTCTGTCCTTCAATGATGTTAATCCAAATGTGAAGACGAATCCGCTTCCGAAGCATGGTAATACGTCTGTGAATATGGTTGATGGTTGTCCTGGTTTGTTCAAGATTTATGAGGTCCGCCATATTCGAAGGTCTTTGGTTGAGATGCATGCTTTCTTAAGTGAATATCATGATATTGATCACGATTATGCTGGTTATTGCATTTGCTCGGTGAACCCTCGTGGTTGCGTGATTGTTAAGAGAGTCATTCAAAAGATGATGGAAAATAAGTTGATTGAAGTTACAGCCAAAAAGAGATGAGTATGAGAATGAAGTGAATGTTATTGTGCCTCAGTTCAATATTCCTGAGAAGAATGTTCCTGAGAAGGTGGTTATTTCTTTTGATAGCCGCAAATATGTTGTTACTCCCTTTGTGATCAATTTTCCTGGTCCAATGCCATATGAGTCTGATAAAGACATTCTGTATCGGTATAATGCTACGATGATAGAAAATGGTAAGGAAGCTCCTATTCCTTCTCCAAGGTATGTGGTTAGCATTGCTGATGTGACAAAGGTTACTCGAAGTGGTAGAATTTATGCTTCGGATCCTCCAAAGAGAGTTGAAGACACAAGTGCGAGTAAACAGATTATGGATGTTGTTGCCCGATCAGGCCAGTTCGGTGATAGTGAAGATGAGGTGTTGAAATTGTTAAAGAAGAGCGAGTACAACGTTACTGAGCAGTTGTTGCATACTCAATCGAGGATATCAGTTTTATCACTCTTGATATGCTCCGAGGCTCATAGGCAGTCTTTGAAGAAGATTCTTGATCAAGCTTAAGTTGACCATGATGTGATTGTTGATCAATTTGATAGCATTGTGGCTAATATCACATCATGCAACAATCTGAGTTTCTGTGATGATGATTTTCCTGAAGAAGGAAGGGACCATAATTTGGCTCTGCATATTTCAGTGAATTGTCAGGAAGATGTTATGTCTAAAGTGCTGGTTGATATTGGATATTCTCTGAATATGATGCCGAAGTCGACTTTGTCAAGGCTTGCGTACCAAGGTGCTCCCATGAGGCATAGTGGAATTATTGTGAAAGCTTTTGACGGATCGAAGAAGACTGTGATTGGTGAAGTTAATCTTCCTATTCTAATTGGACCGTTTATATTCCAAATTACTTTTCAAGTAATGGATATACGTCCTGCTTACAGTTATCTCCTTGGAAGACCCTAGATTCATGAGGCAGGAGCTATGACATCTACTCTCCATCAGAAGCTGAAGTTTGTGAAAGATGGGAAATTAGTGACTATTGGCGATGAATAGGCGATGCTAGTGAGTAATTTGTCATCTTTCTCCTATATTGATGCTGAAGAAGAGGTGGGAACTTCATTTCAGGCTCTTTCTGTTGTTGATAATGCTGATAAAAAGAATGTTATGTCTATGTCTTCTCTCAAGGATGCTCTGCGCGTGCTTGAAACTGGCCTGTCTGACGGTTGGGGACGAGTTATTGATGTTGTCGACAACAAAGAAGGATTCGGTATTGGTTTTGCACCAGGTGTGGCTCTCAATGACCCGAAGACTATTCAAGAAGGATTCCAAAGTGATGGGTTTATCAACGATCATTCCGCTGATGCCATCATTGAAGATGATGAAGATGAAGAAATGCCTAACTTTGTTACACACGGAAAGATTTGCAAGAACTAGGTTGTTGTTGATGTTCCTTCTATTGTTCATGCTTCAAAGTAATTTGTTTTATTTTCTTTCAAAAAATCCTTTAACTCTGCCCAAGGTGAAAGTGATGTTTGTCGGGCTTTGTTTCAAATTTTATCATCATCAATAAAATGTTATTTTGTTATTTCCATATGTGTTTTTCTTTTTTGCTTTATTCTGAAAAATGGTAACCTAAAAAACCCAAAATAATAATAATAATTGTTTATCTGCATAATGTTTGCACTTTTATTCATACTCTAAAATAAAAATAAAATGATTGTGCAGATTGATTGATAAACCCGTTGAAAAAAATGATCCTATGCCCACTCCCAACTTTGAATTCTCTGTGTTTGAAGTTGAGGAAGAGGATGTTGAAGAGGTTCCTGGTGAGATTTCTCGGTTGCTTGAGCACGAGGAGAAGGTTATTCAGCCTCATGGAGAGTCTATAGAGATAGTCAACTTGGGTTCTGAAGATGATAAGAAAGAAGTCAAAGTTGGAGCATTGCTTGGTCCTGATGTTAAAAAGAGGATTGTAGAGCTTCTTAGAGAATATGTTGATGTGTTTGTTTGATCTTGTCGCTCCCACCAAATGAGGCCAGGTCAAATGGGGTACAGACGCGAACGGTCGGCGAAAGAGAGAGAACACACAAGGGTGAACTGAAAAGAAAAGAGTCGCCAGCTAAGCATTTTCATCCCGAAGGAAAGGTAATGCTGCATAAACCTAAGAAAAGATGGATAAGACGGTCGCGATCCAGAGAAACTGAGAAAGGGGGTTGGTTACAACCTGGGAAGGTATTAGCACCCAGATTGTCCGTCGTACTCGACGGGATCCACGCTTAAAAGATTTGTGTTTAAAGGGGTAGTGTCAGTGCAATCTGTGTATTGAAGCTGGAAAGAATGCAAGTGTCAGTGCTGAAAGAAAGTGAGGTGAAATATATGAAGTGTCAGTGTAAGAACAGGAATGCAAAGCTCAAGATAGTGAGGCTTAAAGAATGATGCTAGAAGAGGGGGGAATATGCAGAGACTTTTGTTCGATAACAGTTAAGTTATGCCTACGTATCCTCTCGTGCAATGAGGAAGTCAGAACACCGTAGTTCGACTCAAAGAGACTGAAAGGTAAATTGATTTGTGAACTGCTTACTTGTCTATGCTCAAGTGTATGACCTGTCTGGCTCAGGTGCAAACTGTCTTGCATTAGACGGAAGAAGCAAGTTCTCGCTTGTGAGTGAAGATGATGAGAAAAGAATCCCGGAGGAGACGATTATTGTTTGTTTTTTGTGTTTTTAGGCTTTTATTACTTTTTGGAGTTTGTCATAAGAGAATGAGCTTAAGCCTAAACCAAGGGTTAGTAAACTCATCACATCCTTCCTCTGATTAGGGGTAATGAGAATACCTTAAGTATGAGGTAAACACCTCACACTTAATCACCATGATGTAGGATTAAGATCATTATCCTACTTGCATTTATTTAGATGTTTTTGGAGTTTTTGTTTAGTGTTAAGTAATGCGTTTAAGCCATAATCAAGGATTTAATGGACCCATTACACCATCCTAATAGAAGGATAATAGATGAGAGCATTTAAGCTGAGAAAGACTTCTCAACTTAATCCATGATTAGGGATTAACCTCATGACAAAACAAGACCTTTATTAAGATGGATTTTGGTTAATGATAATATTAAGAAATGAATTTTATGGTTTGTAAGAAAACTTGAGGGGGACTTGTCCATTAACACTAGGGTTAGTCCTTCTTAACCAGTTAAGGAAGAATTAGAACCCTAATGCAAGGCCCAAGTTACAAGTTTGATGTCTTAGTGATTATTAGGTGGATTGATTAAAGGATTTAAATACATTAGGGGATTAACACTTAGGATTAAAGTTATACACTTCATCCTAATAGAAGGATGCAGGCATAACCTTAATCACAAAGCCTTAAAACCTTAAAGGTTTGGTCCTTGATTATGAGATGAGAAGAGAAGACACAAAGATGACACAAAGGTAAAACTAATGGGGGACTAATCAAACCCTAACTGTTATCATTCTTGGGTATTCCTAGGGTTTATGAGGCTTGCATGAGATCTTCAAGGAAAAGCCACCATGGAAGAAGCAGGATGAAAGGAAAGAGAAGCAGAAAGAAGCAAGGCAACTTGCTTCACTTAAGAAGACAAGTTGCTTAAAGAAAGAAAGTGAGGAGGGAACATGAATGAGCAAGCTCACTCTAAGAAAAAAGTAAAATGCAGCAAGGATGCATAAGAAGGATGAGAAGAGATTATGAGAAGTGAAGGAAAATTCACTTCTCAAATACTTACCACCTGAAAAGTTAGCAAAAGGAATGAAATGTAAATGAAAATGAGATGAAATGAAAAGATGAAAGCCAAAGTCAGAAGCATAAACATGATGTTAATTATGCTAAGAGATAATGCAAACACATGTCAAGAGTTGCAAATGATCATACAAGTAATGAGGATGCAAATGAGACATATTTTGAACCATGAAAGTTCATGAAAGTTTATGAAATGCAATGGAGGTATAACATGGAAAATGGATGAAGAAATGACTTATTATGATTCTAATGTGTCCTAATATGTCTTAGGAGTCATGTGAATGCACAAAATGTCATGGCAAGTTTATGAATGCAAGCATATGGAAGATGGATGCAAATGAAGGCAAAAATTAGGGTTTATGCACAAGACACAAAGCAAAATTCAAAATCAGAAGCAAATGACAAGATAAAAAATTGAAAATGGGATCAAAGGAACCCTAACCCTACATAAGTTCACTGCCCAAAGGAGGGGACCTAACTCTTAACCTAAAGGGAGTTATGATTTTCTCAAGTTAGCTAGGGTCTTAAGACACTTCAAAAGGGAAAATGCACAACAAATTGAAAATGAAAGATAAATTCAAACCAATTTTACCCTAGAAACTACATGATATGAAGAATGCAATGCAAAAAGAACCATTATCAAACTCTTGAAGGTTAGGCAAAATGAATTTTTCCAAGTTAGGACAAAAATAATGCCTTTTAAGAACTTTAATTCCAAAGAAAAATGTCAAAATAGGTCAAGAACCAAAAAGAAATTTGTTTGAGGAGTTTGATAATGTTTCTAAATGTATCAAAATGCAATGTGAATGTTTTTGGAATTTTTAGAAACTTAAATGCTATTTTAATTAATTAATTCTCATTAACTAATTAAAATAAACATTTAAATATTTTTAAAATACGAAAATTATGCAAAAAATAAAATAAAAATTGTTTTCAGAAAGAGAAAAATATTTTAAGGTATGATGCAAAAAATGAGATTTTTTAGAAATGATTTGCTATTTTAAATAAAATGTGCAAGAAAAATGAATAAAAAAGAAAATAAAATTGAATTAAATGGAAAGTAATCAGATCCAAGAGCCAGGATTCAAAGTTGAGACGCGGGAGTTGACTTGGCGCGCGTTTAGAGGGTGAGGATTGGTTCTGATTAAATTCAAACTAACCCTAATTAATTAAACTAATTAATTGAGATTAAGATTAAATGACAGATCCTGGCCATTGAGGACGCGCGCGAAAGACAAATCCAACGCACCACATTCAAACTGAGCTAAACACGTGATTAAGCCCTAATTGTGCCCTAAACATTTTCAGGTGACCGAAACAGTGTTCCGGTCATCTTCTCCGGTGAACCCAAACCCTAGATTCTTCCCTAAGCTTCTATTCTTCAAATTTCTTGCCCAGAAATGATCCCCCAATCATCCTAAACCTAAACCCTCAATCAAAAAACATTTATTTCACATCATGAACACGAATCGAACAAAAATGTAAAAACGGGCAAAAGTTTCAGAGCTCACATACATGGTGGTTTCTCAACCATTTTCAAAAATAATCATATCCCCATGATCAGGGGAGCATATAGAACCATAAAAGAACTTAAAAGCAAGCTTCTGGGAAAAAAATTCATCATGTTACCTGAGATGGGCCCTTCTGATTCTGAGCTTTCTGGGTCCTCCCTTGATGCAAGCTCACTCCTATGAACCTCCTGAAGATGATACGAAGCTTAGAAAAATTTGAGGATGACTGGTTTTGAAGTTCCAGTTCTGGTGTAGCAGGTTTTGGGGTTTTTGTATGTGATGTTTTTGGCTGTTTTGAGGGTTGATTCTTGTTCTATGGATGATATGTGACTTGTTGGTGAAGAAAAATTTGAGGTTTGATGGCTGAGGGAGGAGTTTCGAAGAGATGAAGGTTTTTGCAAGTTTTGTGAATTCTAATTGTGTGTGTCTTCTGAGCTTGTCTCCAACCTGTTTTATGATCCATAACATATCCCTAAACTATTGGAAGAGGTCTGAGGAAGTGACATGCACTGTGGGAATGGCATGGGGCAATTGGCCAAAAAGTCAATGTTAGGTGTACTTCAAGCATGGGCCATGGAAGAAGCTATCTTAGGGCTGCTCTGAGTTCAGCTGCCTTCAAGGAGGGCCATGGGATGTTCTGAGGTGATCTGAAATGGGTGAAGGGTGAGATGTCATATGTTTTGCCTTTTTTGCAACTTGTTGCATTTTGAAGTTTTTGGTCATGGACATGTGACATCCCTTGGGCAATATGTAGCAAAATCTACCATATAATGTTGCTATGACACTTTGAGATTGATTAGAAATCAAACAAAAACCTAAGAATCATTCTTGCAAGATTTTCCTCTTTGTGACTTTTATGATAAATGGCTTATGATACTTGGAATCCAAGGCATGAGAGTGAGAAATTCTTTGGGAAAATCTGAATTATGAACCATGAATGATGTTTATGTGATGGTTAGAAGTTGATTAGAGGTCACATTTGGTTTTGGCAAGTGTTTGTGCAAGTTTCCTCTTTGGCACTAAAGTGAAAATTAAGTGATTTTGTCCAACTTTGCAAGGCCATAACTTTTGTTCTATGATGAATTAGATCAAGTTCTTGTACTTTTTGAAAATGGGAGGATCCAGTCTACAAATTTCATGACCAAGAATTTTTCATTTGAAGCATTTTTGAATCAAAAAGAGGAGGTTGAAAAACTTTCCCAAAATGGCAAGTTTACATTACAAGTCACTTTCCCAAAATGGGAACTTTGCAAATGGCTTGAAATTATTCAATTTTGTGAACTTCTAACATCTTCTAAGATTAAATAAAGATCATACACATTCAAAAGGATGGAGAATACCCTTTGGTTGGATAATTGGGGGTCTCAGATGCCCTGATTTTGCACTGACTTGCTCAAGAAGTCATCTTGTGATCAGATGCCTTCCCCATTGAATTTCTTCATGAAAATTGGTATGCATGATCCTCATATAACATAGAGACCAATAGAAACAAGAATGACCAAAAAATTTGGAGTTATGGCCTCTGAAACCAAAACCCTAATTTTAGGTCATCTGTGCAGTTAAGCTTGGCCCTGTTTCCATGCCTTCCTCAGTTCTTGTGATTCTCTGGCTTTCTTGATCTTGGGAGGATATAATATGATGCTTGAACATACATGGACCCTCTTGATATGATTGAATACCTTTGGGGTGGCTCAGATAGCTCAGGAATTGTTCAAATCACAAACCCTAGATGCAGATGACTTTGAACCAATGCAGTGAAGCAAAAATGTAATATGAGATGATATGACTGAACTAAATGAAAAGAATTACAAGCCATGGTGAAATGAGGGAGGGCAAATTTGGGGTGTTTACATCTGCCCCAATTCAAACATGAGTTAGCTGTGCAGGATGTAAGCGACGGCTTAACAGGCAAACAAGATAACTTGTGGTTGAATACCGAAGACAGTCCAAAATTTGCACTCACTGAATGAAGAAGAAAAGGGATATAGATTGTAAAATAAAGTAAAGTATGATTATAAAGTGCGGGCGACGGAGGACGACCGTCGAGCAGAGGACAACTGCTGGGGATAAAGCAATGACGGGGACGACCGGCATGTTGGGGAAATAAAGAGATTATGATGGGGACGGCCATCAAATACAGTAGAAGGGTTCTCTGGGGTTTTAAGGGTAAAGGTAATGATGGGATGATCATCAGGTAAATGAAATAAATGGTTAGGTACGGTCATCAAGGGTGAAGGACGATCACCTAGCAGGGGACGGCTGCTCTGTTGGGGATAAGATGAGGGACGGTCATCTAAGGTGAAGGACGATCACCGGGCAGGGTACGGTTGCCAAAAGTATCACGACATAGGACAAATGTCGGATAGAAAAGGTCGACGATGGGGACGGCCATCGGATAAGCATGATGAAGGACGATCATCAAGAGGTGAAGGACGATCACCTAGCAGGGTACGGCTGCTCTCGGGGTTTACCATGACATAGGACGAATGTCAGATAACAGAATCAACGATGGGGACGACCATCAGGAAAAAATGATGAAGGACGATCATCAAAAGGTGAAGGACGATCACCTAGCAGGGGACGGCTGCTAAAATATCACGACATAGGACGAATGTCGGATAGAAAAGGATTCCAATAATGGAGACTCCGTTGGGGGAAATGATGAAGGACGATCATCAAAAAGGTGAAGGACGATCACCTGGCAGGGTACGACTGCCGGAAGTATCATGACATAGAAAGAATGTCAGGCAAAAGGGGAAATCTGTCAAGAACTTGCTGGGAACTCCTCTGGGGAAAAGTAGATACAGGCGAGTATTCATATTCAATGAAAGAAGGGTATAAGTGTCTTGACTCTGTGTATATATTAAAGATGCGGACGAGCATCCTTAGGACCATGATACGGACGAGTATCGGTAGAAACAAACGCTGGCGCATGTTCAGAGATGATGATACGGACGAGTATCAACTGGTTAACAAAGAACACGGACGAGCGTTAAATCTGCTTGAAGAGTGATATATAAATAGGATACGGACGAGTATCGAAGACTTCTGTATAAGTATGAGTGAGGATTGATTTGGTTGATGAAGTATGAGCAAGACACAGACGAGTGTTCAACTTGCTGGGGAATGTATGACACGGACGGGTGTCAAAAGAGAATATGGAAGTTCTGTATGGGGAATGATGGCACAGACGAGTGTCAAAAGGAGCATGTATCTGTATTTTGAGAGTGCAAAGGGGACGCTTTGGCTTTCTACCGGGGAAATTGAGAGGTATTGTTGATGTCGTATTGTTGGTATTTACATGTGACTGACTCAAAACATGGCTTGTGATTATGCAATATGCTTGATTTTTGCCGTAATGCTCCGTATTAAATGGAATGCTACGCTTTGGGGGAAGATATGATGTGAATGATATGATTATGCAAAAGATATTGATCCAGGATTCGGATCCCGTTGCTGTGAAGATCTCTGGCAGATCTGCTTGCAGTGGCATCCCAGCTAGGGATGAGATCATTGGTAGATCTGATATATACGACTCTGTTTGGGGGAATAAGTCACTGATGGACCTATTCTTGGTGATGGGGAGCCCAGCTGGGGTCTTGTGGAAGCTTTCGTCACTTTGTTATGAGATCTTCAGACATTGCTCTTCTGGATGGAGGCTGAGACTCTGCGGGGAGATGATTCCTTGTCTAATACTTGACTGAGGAGGAAAAGATCACTGAACGATCTTCCCAAAGTCCTGTAGGGGTTCTGCTGGGGAGGAACTCCCCTGGTGCTACTTGGAAGAGGTGATGGGTAAGTACTGATTTGGCAGCTCGCTGGGGAGGAGATTTCATGCCCCATGTCGCACTTTGAGCGCCTGAAATCATGTTATAACAAAGAAACGTACAAGTACCTCGAGGTATCCTTTACCGGATTCCATCATAGGAATTTAGACACTCCCGGGAGCAAGTATATTTCTTGTAAGCATGTAATTTAGAAAAGACGCATTTGTATTTACGCAACCATTATATTAAGGATATCGGACATTTTTGCAAATAAAGATAAAATGTACGAGACAAAATGTGACTGGAAATCTGATTTTATTAATTTGTGTGCCCTGAATTGGCAAGTACAGTCAAAGAAACAGATCCCCTGAAATGAGGGGATTGTTACAAATTGAGAAACAAAAGATGCGGGCAATGTTGATGACGCTTCAGTGCTTCCCTTTTGCTATGACTTGTATGACATTGACGCTCTTCTTATCTTGCTTTTGAAGAAGACTGATTCTGATTGATGCTTTAACCTTTCGAAACTTGCCATGTTGTAAGTGATACAGACGAATTCAGAACGCAGTTTTCGCTTATTCCCTTATTTTGCGTGGATCGCCCTTTACGGTTTTCAATCCACCGGGATACCCATTTTTGCCTGAGCTGTCCAATGTGGCTTTTCAACTCGGCGGGTGTACATTTTTATTTATTTTCCCTTATTTTTGCCCGAGTCTTTTATTCTGTTTTTGACTCGCCGGGATGCCCTATTTTTGCCTGGACTCACATTCTGTTTTTATGTCCAGCGGGTCATTTTATGCGAAGTATTTTTTAACTGCATCTGAATTCACAGGGGACAGGAAGTCTTCACCATCCATAGTACTGAGCATCAGTGCTCCACCAGAGAAAACTTTCTTTACTATGAATGGGCCATCGTAATTTGGAGTCCATTTTCCCCTGTGGTCTGTATGAGGAGGAAAAAGTCTTTTCAGCACAAGATCTCCCACTTGGTATTCCCGAAGCCTGACTTTCTGATCGAAGGCTTTCTTCATTCTCTTCTGGTATAGCTGCCCATGACAAATTGCAGCTAATCTTTTCTCTTCAATCAGACTTAGTTGTTCGTATCGGGATCGGACCCATTCTGCTTTGTTTAGTTTGACATCCATCAGTACCCGCAAGGAGGGTAGTTCAACTTCAACAGGTAGGACTGCCTCCATACCATACACAAGCTGATACGGTGTTGCCCCGGTGGATGTTCTGATTAACGTACGGTACCCATGCAAGGCAAATGGTAGCATTTCATGCCAGTCTTTGTAAGTGACCACCATCTTTTGCACAATCTTCATGATATTCTTGTTAGCTGCCTCCACAACGCCATTCATCTTTGGCCTGTAAGGAGAAGAATTGTGGTGTTGGATCTTGAAGTCCCGGCACAGTTCTGCCATCATTTTGTTGTTTAAGTTGGAACCATTATCAGTAATGATTCGCTCAGGCACTCCATACCGACAGATGATATCTCTCTTTAGGAATCTGGCTACTACTTACCTTGTAACATTTGGATAAGAAGCTGCTTCGACCCACTTGGTGAAATAGTCAATGGCTACCAGTATGAATCTGTGGCCATTTGAAGCAGTCGGCTCAATCTTTCCAATCATGTCAATGCCCCACATGGAAAAGGGCCACGGTGAAGACATCACATTCAAAGGGTTTGGAGGCACATGCACTTTATCTGCATAAATCTGGCATTTATGACACTTCCTGGCATAAGCACAACATTCTGCATCCATTGTGATCCAATAGTAGCCTGATCTTAGCAACTTTTTAGCCATAGCATGCCCTCCGGCATGGGTACCAAAAGATCCTTCGTGCACCTCGTGCATCAACAAGTCTGCCTCTGCCTTATCAACACATCTGAGAAGTACCATATCAAAGTTCTGCTTGTACAAGGAACCATCAGCATTCAGGAAGAAGCTACCAGCCAGCCTTCTTAATGTCTTCTTATCATTGGAAGATGCCCCAGGTGGGTATGTTTGATCCTCCAAGAAGCATTTGATGTCATAGAACCAAGGCTTTTCATCTTTAGCAAGGTCTGCCGAGAATACGTATGCTGGTCTATCAAGTCTGGACACTGAAATCCTAGGCACAAAGTTGGCAGCTTGAACTTTGATCATGGACGAAATGGTAGCCAGAGCATCTGCAAACTGATTTTCATCTCGAGGGATATACTCAAGCTTGACTGTAGTGAAGAAAGTCAATAACCTCCTTGTATAATCCCGGTAGGGTATCAGATGATCCTAGTGAATGTACCATTTACCGTTGGTTTGATTGATTACCAGAGCTGAATCTCCGAACACAATCAAAGTCTTGATCCTGAGGTCAATGGCTTCCTCAAGACCCATAATACAAGCTTCGTATTCAGCTTCGTTGTTAGTGCAGTTGTTGCACCCCAAAATTTTCCCTCACAAAACAAGACTTTGTGTACTAAGAGGCTCACAAGGTTCATAAGGTTCACAAGGTTCACAAGACCCCCCATGAGGTTCACAAGGCTCACAAGACCTCCCATGAGGTTCACAAGGTTCACAAGACCTCCCATGAGGTTCACAAGGCTCACAAGACCTCCCATGAGGTTCACAAGGTTCACAAGACATCTTATGAGGTTCACAAGGTTCACAAAGTTCACAATTAGTCAGAATATTTGACAATTCCCTCAGACAATGCATCCTCCTAAGCAGTGCATCCCAATCTAGGGTTTTGACTTTAATCAGGCTAAATGGATTTCCAAGACTTCAAGTGAGCTTCATAATATCTTATATGTGTTTAAGAATCCCCATGACAAGTTTCAAGACTTTTCTCAAAGGTTTGCTCAATCAGATGATCAGATAAGTCAAAATCAGTCAAAGCAGTTAAAAAGTCAAACTGGGGTCAACTGTGGTCAAACCAAAGTCAAACTTCATGATTTTTTGCCAACATCAAGTATATGAAGTAAAATTCATCATTTGATCAAGGGTTGATCATGATTCACCAAGGACATTTTAGATCATCAAGAATCAGGAGTTTCTAAATTAGGGTTTCCTCAGGAAAAGTCAATTGAACTTTGACCAGCCATAACTTTCACATGCTTCATCAAATTTTTCCCATCCAAAGCTCATTTTGAAGGAAATTTAATTCTCTACAACTTTGTGTCTCACAAGCCAAGCCCAAAAATGCTTCATTTGGAAGGTATGAGCTAAGACATTATAGGTCCTTTTGAAAGTCAACAACTTCAAAAGAGCATAACTTGAGAATGGTAAAAGGTATGGACATGAAACCAATGGGGTTGGTTAGAGGACTCTTCAAGCTTTCCAAAATAACCAAGAACACCCTCATAGCATTAAAATTTAAGGATTTGTGCCCTTGCAAAGTTGGGAAATTTTTGGGTGGTTTATGAAGAAAATAGGGTCTTAAAACCATAATTCTTCAAATGGGCTGAACTTTTTGTGACCCAAGGTGTTCCATGACATCATGCACGAAATTTATTTAATATTTTCATAATTTTATTTTATTTATTATGATTTTTTATATTAAAAATCATTTTAAATTCAAATAAAATATAAAATATGAAGATTTAAAATATATTTTGATTTTAGAAAGTCATAAACATGAATTGGATCAGATTGATATGCAATTGATGGTGATTATCTTAAGATAGAAAGGTTTCATTCAAAAATATACAAAATTCAA
Source organism: Lathyrus aphaca (assembly GCA_963966055.1). Lineage (NCBI taxonomy): Eukaryota > Viridiplantae > Streptophyta > Magnoliopsida > Fabales > Fabaceae > Lathyrus > Lathyrus aphaca. The sequence continues at coordinate 25,551,206 of OZ014521.1, read as the reverse complement.
GTCATGATCTTTTTCAATCTTCAAAAATCAAAAAGTCCAAATAACCATTCAATTTTTTGACCTAGTTTCATTCAACTATAAGTATACAAACCTAACACAATGCACAAGGACGAAAATTCTGCCTCAAGAGTAAGTTTCCAATTTTTCAAAACTCACCAAAAACTCAAATTCGGATTCCATTCTTTAGGCCCTTTCAAGACAATTTGAAGGTTGCAAAAGACTCCTTGATCATCACTGATACTTTTTCAATACTCATTTGCATCCAAAGCATCCCAAATTGCATAAACCGAATCAACATTGCTCTTGTTCTTATTTTTTTCGATTCTCATTGTTTGTGTAATAATAATGCATTCTAACCATATGTTTGTGTTGAGTATGATGCTTAGATGATTTCTGGGCAAGAAGATTGAAGAACCAGGCCCTAAACCGCAAGTTGCCATTGTTAGGGTTTCTGAATAGAATTTGGGATTCTTCGATTTAACTAATATAAATTAATTCTAAAGATATGAATGAACTGTGTGATGTCTGGGGATCATGATAATGTGATCAATTTGATGAAATTTTACATATTTATGATGATACGGAATTGGCAGGTTTTATTCGCGGAAAATTCAAAGGAAATTTTGCAGCTAAATCCGCAGGTACCAAGGTTGAAGATGAAGACCAGTGGCGCGCAAAATTAATTTAAAAAATTGGTTTAAAATATTATGTATTTGTTTCTGTTTATGTTTCAAAGTGAGCGCGTGGCTCAATTGGTTTTGACGTTGTTGTGTGATGATAGAGGGTCAGGGTTCGATTCCTTGGTCAGGTTCTTTTTTTGTTCAAAAGTTCATTTAATTATTAGACTTAATATATTATTATTTGTAGTGATTGTATAATCAGGTGTGCCCTTCTGGCTGGATGGTAAGAGTGTTTGCTTGTTGTGTGAGGGTCCTGGGTTCGAAACCCCCCAGGCCCTTTTTTGTTCTATTTTTTTGTTTTGTTATGATTTTCACAGGGTTTGAAACAAAACAATATGGAGTTCCTTCCATAACACCTGCGCGTGCGTAGCCCAGTGGCTGGCTTGTTGGTCTTGAGGGTGTGAAAGCTCAGGGACTGGGTTCGAATCCCAGCCCAGGTAAGTTCTTTTTTCACTTTTTCTTGTTTTTCTATTTAATTTGTTTATATTATTGTTAAATAAATTTAAATGATTAAAAAATGTTTATACTATTTTCTTTTCTATAATTTAAAATTCATCTTTTCAAAATTAAACCTTATTAGTAAAATTATTTAATGTTTATTTTCATATATTATTAACATTGTATAATTTTGTATAATTAATCTATATTAGATAATTAATCCTAATTTATTTTTTTTCTAAATATATAAACCCTAATATTTTCTAAAACCCTAAAAATATTTTTATAAAACCTATTTATTTTTATAAACCCTAATTGTAAATATTAATTTATTTGTTTATTTTAATTTCATAATTTTTGTTTATATTTTAATTAAGAAGTAAATCCTAATGTATTTTTCTAAATAATCAAACCCTAATTTTCTTTTACATAAAAATTTAATTATATTATAGTTTTTTAATTTATTTATTTGTAAACTTTAATTATGTACATTATTTTCTAATTTGTTTATAATTGTTATTTAATATAGTTCTTGCATGTAAATAGTTTTAGGTTATGTTTAAAATAATTAAAAACTCCTAATCTAATCTTATAAATATAATTCATTTTTTTTAATTATAATTAACCATTATTTTTATAACATGTATATAAATTTAAATCTTTATAATAATTAGTATAGTAGGAATTACTTATTTTTCTTCTTAAAATCTTAAAGAATAATTATTTATTAAAAATTGCACTTTTAATTTATTATTTCTTATTATACTAATTTCTTTATTTTATTCTTATTTATTTTATTATTACTAACCCCATTTATTTATTTATATGATTATTTTATTATTATTGTTACTAACCCAATCATTTGTTATTATTTATTTGTTTATTTAATTTATTTTAATTATTATTATGTAATTGTATCTCATATGTAATAGTTGTAGTAATTTTTAATATTTATATTTTAAATGCTATGGTTAGTAAATAGGGAGTGAAACATGTTTGTATTTAAAATTGAAATTAGATCATTAACTTAAAGATAAATATTTGAATTGGTAAACTCACACACGTAAGTCGATCCTGGATCGCCATCTCACCTCTTAAGGGATACCTCTCAAGTTGCCTAAACAAAAGGTCAAGTAGGGTGTATAAAGCAAAGTCCCTCATCTTATATCATCTAGTCCCTCAAACAGATAAAAAGATCAAGTCCCTTCGTGGTTGCCTTCGTAATGATCTTGTCCCTTTCGAATAAAGATGATAAGTCCCTTCGAATTACTTATAAACCTCACAGTTGCCTAAATAACAGATGTCCCTTCACGTGTCCCACACATCCAAGGTAATGACTAACTATTCCTTAATAATAGGGATAGTCTTACCACTTAAAGGATATTTAAGAACAGAAAAGACTTAACTTAGGGTATGTTCCTCTTATGTACTTGCTCACTCTTCAAAAACATTTCAAACACTTCACATTTTCAAACAAATTTTCAAAACAAAGTCTTTATATATATCCTTATAAGGGTCATTATAAAGTACTTAAGAAAATTTTTAATCACACACTACACTTCTCAAAAACAGTTTAAAGTGAGCTAAGTAACTAAGAGCCCATGGATAACCATGGATGTAAAGGGTGCTAACACCTTCCCTTTACATAACCTACCCCCCGAACCCAAAAATCTTTTAAGGTCTTTCCTGTTCTTTTATGCCCTTTCCTTTTGGATAAAATAAAAGTCGGTGGCGACTCCTCCTATCCACAACATTTAACTAAAGTCAGTTCTCCCACCGTGTTACAGAACTGACGACTCTGCTGGGGATCTAATATTAAAGAGGGGTACCCTTATGAATTAGATCACTTTAAATTTGTTTGCTTTGTTTGCTTTACACTTATCTGTTGGGTGCTCTTATGTGTGAAAGATCCTAACCCGGATCTAGTGTACCTTAGGTAAATGGCAATAGACCAAGGAAACTGTACGGCGTATACCGATATGGTTGATCTGGTGGCCATAGTTAGTGTGACTTCTTGGTTGGTGCTTATGTTCCTTAAGTCAAGTTGAGGATAATATGAGGCTGCCATATGTTGTCAATGCACTAACTAACTTTTAGAACCCTAGTTATCCCATCTTGGCCTTTAGAAAGTAGTGAGATAACCGAATTTGGTGAAAACTGAAGTTGGTTGATACTCGATACTACGCTCATTGAGATTCTAGACTTGGAGGGTTTTGGTTGGCAAGTAAGTTGTCTACTGAACAACCACCCTCATGAAGGATCAATGATATTGAGATCCCTTAGAACATGGTTGCTTTATAGGACAGGATGAACCAACTAAACTTCAAGGAAGGGTATTTACCTTTAAACCTCATGCAAGCCTTCAAACCTAGAGCTATGGTGTGACTTGTTTGTGTGTACCACATGTTTGTGATTGAGCATAACATCATGACATCATCATGCATCATAAGCATAGCATTTTCACTAACCATTTCAAGGACCAAAGGATTTATCTTTGTTCTTTGTTGCAGGTCATGGCTTCTGCTCGTAGAAACACTATCAGGATCAACTTTGTAGGAATACCTCCTAAGCTTAAAGAATTGGTTTCTCAAGTTTCTGAAAACTCCCAGTTCATCAAGAGACATGGTCACCTACTGGATCTAGTCACTTCAGGGTTCAATGAAGACATGATGAGTGTTCTGTTTCAGTTCTTTGATCCTAAGCACCATTGCTTTACATTCCCCGACTATCAGCTGGTTCCTACAATGGAAGAGTTCTCCAAACTTCTGGGTATACCTGTTCTTGATCAGAGACCTTTCACAGGCTTAAAGAAAGAGCCAAAACCTGAGGTTATTGCTGCAGCTCTACATCTGAAGAAGTCAGACATTGTTCTAGAAACGAGAAGCGGAGTTAAGGGTATTCTTGCTAAGGTGTTGATAGAGAAGGCTCAAGTTTTCTTGAAAGCTATGAGCTATGATGCTTTTGAGGAAATTTTGGCCTTATTAATTTATGGCTTAGTATTGTTCCCCAATCCTGATCAGTTCATAGACGTTCACGCCATCAACATATTTCTGAGTCACAATCCAGTGCCTACATTACTTGGGGACATTCTGCACTCTCTTCATACTCGTACTACAAAGGCGCGAGGAACTCTGATGTGCTGCATACCTTTGCTATCTAGGTGGTTTATTTCTCACCTTCCTCGATCAGTGATGAAGAATGAGCAAGGGTTCAGGTGGTCAAAGAGGATTATGTCACTCTCTCATTCAGATATCCATTGGTGCTCCAGATCTATGGAGAATGTCACTATCATTGACCGTTGTGGGGAGTTTCCTAATGTGCCACTTCTAGGCATAAGAGGAGGCATTACCTACAACCCTTCTCTAGCTTTACGACAGTTTGGTTACGCTCGGAGTGATGGTCCTCATGACATGTTGATTCAGGGTATTGTGTTTGATTACGACAATGATCTGCAAGGTTACCGTCAGAGGTTCATACGAGCATGGGGAAAAGTGAACAGGGTTGACAGCAAGACTCTGGAGCCTAAGTACACTATTCCTATGGAAGCTTACCTCAGATTGGTGCGATCTCGTGCTCAAACTCTCATGATGCCATATCCAGCCATCCTGCCAGTTACCATGGAACCTGTTGCTGAAGGAGATATCTCTTATACCATCCTTCACCCAGACATGCCCACTGACATGGAAGACTTACAGAGAACCTGGATCCAGTTGAAGGAGCAAAGGGATACTTTCGAGGCTCATTACAAAGCAAGTCAAGAAAGAATCCTGGAGCTAACAAAGCAACTTCACGAGGAGCGGAATCTCAACTCATACCTCAACACAAAGAGGAAACGTCCATGGGAGACTTAAAACCCCATCTTTTGTATTTATTTCATTTCATTTTGTAAGCCCAAAAGGGCAAACAAATTTATTACTAATAAAAGTTTACTTTCTTGGTTGTTTAAGCAAATTTAAATCCTGCGGTCCTTGAAAACATTGCATATGCATTTACATATCATGTCATTGCATCACAGGTTTATTGTGCACAGGTTTCTCATCCTCTCGCTGTTTATTTCAGCAATGGCTTTTGAACAAACAGTTAAGGATCTCCAGGCACAAAATGCACAGTTCCAAGAACTGATCCTGAACTTGTCCAAGGGGCAGGATGAATTGAAGACACTGCTGGCCAAGAAGACTAAGAAGACTAGAAGGTCAGGTGGCCTGATCAACATGGGAAGAAGGTTCAGAGGTCCTGTCAAGACCAAAGAACAGGTTGAAGATTATGAGTCTGAAGAGTCTGAGAAAGAGGGAGGCAGTCTCCATAATACAATGGGGGACTCTGATTCTGAAGCTAACTACTATCATGAGCCTAATGAAGATAAGTTCAAGATGATGGTGGATAGAATGGATTCTATGGAATTACAAAAATCTTCTGGGCTGGATTTTGAAGACCTGAGTTTGATATCTGGGGTGGTCATACCCATTGGTTTCAAGGTTCCTACTTTCGTAGTTTATGATGGTGTCTCTTGTCCCAAGCTGCATCTGAGGTCCTATGTCCGGAGAATCCAACCCCATACTGCTGATAAGAAGTTGTGGATCCATTTCTTCCAAGAGAGCTTATCTGGAGCTCAATTGGAATGGTACTATCAGTTGGAGAGTGTCAACATCCGTGATTGGAATGATCTTGCTGAAGCCTTTTATAAGCAATATCAATACAATGCTGATCTAGCCCCTACTCGCATGCAACTACAGAGCATGTCTATGGGTGCTAAAGAAAATTTCAAGGAGTATGCCCAGAAATGGAGAGACTTGGCTGGTAGAGTACAACCCCCTCTAACTGACAGGGAGTTAGTTGATATGTTCATGTGTACGTTGAATGGTCCTTTTTACAGTCATCTCATTGGAAGCTCATCATCTGGCTTCACTGAGTTGATAATGACAGGAGAGCGCGTAGAAAGTGGTATCAGGAGTGGCAAGATCCAAGTGGGTGCTTCTTCATCCAGTACTGCAAAGAAGCCTCCCAGTGGGAAGAAAGAGTCAAATGCTGTTTATGGTCAACCTGATCGTAGTAGGAGGCATCAATCTGTGAGTGCAGTTCATATCTCCAATCCAACTCCCACAACACCAGAACCACCACAGGGAAATCAACAGAGGAATAGAAGGCAGTTCACTAAGATCAACATGTCACTGGACCAAGCCTTGCAACACTTGTTGAAGGGTGAACTTATCACTTTGAGGGACCCTCCTCAGAATCCCAATGTTACCTCTCCCAGGTATAATCCTAATGCACGATGTGCATATCATTCAAATTGTCAGGGACATGATACCAATAGTTGTTGGGTATTGAAGAATAAAATTCAGGATATGATTGATGCCGGAGAGATTGAGTTTGACCCTTCGGGTACTCCAAATGTGATCACTGCTCCCATGCCAAATCATGAGAAGACTGTCAATGCCATTGATGAAGATTCACATATTTCCTCAGTTGCAGAGTTGACTACACCATTGTCTGTTATTAAGAAGAAGCTAGTACAAGCTGGGTTCTTTCCAGGTTGTCGTGAAGATTGTTTATATTGTACCTATAAGCCGGATAGTTGCTGGAGGTTGAAGGATGGAATTCAACGCCTCATGAATAATTACACCATAGTGTTTGAGAGGACTCCACCTTCTGTGGAAAGTATGGTGGAGCATATAACTAAAGGTGCGAATGTTGAAGAAGTGGATATGGTTGATAAAGTGTCGGTAAGGATTACTTCCAAGGGACCTGTAAAAATCACTCGTAAGGGTCCAATTAAGATTACTGCTGAAGGCCCTGTGAAGATTGTTGCTGAAGCTAGAGTGGCTCCTATGATCATTACCACTCCTGGTCCTATTCCATATACTTCTGATAAAGCTGTGCCTTGGCATTATGGGTCCGATGTTTATATTCATGGTGTTAAACAGGAACCTCTAGCTGATACACCTGTTGTTGATGGAAATCTTGATGTTGACAATATTGCTGGATCTAGTAAGATCACACGAAGTGGAAGAGTCTTCTCTTCTCCGGCTACTTCCAAGAATACAGTTACTCCAGATACTACCTCTACTACTGATGCTCGGGGCAAGGGTCCTGTTATTGAACCTATACAAACTGATGTGCCAGCTGCTGATGATCTTTCTAAGCAGATGGAAGAAGTACCGAAGATCATTCGCAAGAGTGATTATGATGTTGTTGATCAATTGGGGCATACTCCCTCCAAGATTTCAATGTTGTCTTTATTGTTGTGTTCCGAGGCTCATGCCAAAGCCTTGATCAAGTTTCTGAAGACTGCTCATGTACCAAATGAAATTTCTGTTGACCAGTTTGAAAATTGTGTTGCACACTTGACCTATGATAATGGGTTAGGTTTCTCCGATGCTGATTTGACTCCGGCCAAAAGGGATCATAACAGGGCTCTACATATCTCTATTGAATGTAGGGGCACTACCCTGTCACATGTGTTAATAGACAATGGTTCCTCGTTGAATGTGTTGCCCAAAGAAGTTCTGAATAAGCTTAGTCCTGAAGATGTTGTGTTGAAGCCCAGTAATATAGTGGTGAAGGCTTTTGATGGTTCAAGAAGAGTGGTGCATGGAGAAATTGATCTCCCAATCAAAGTAGGTTCTCAGGTCTTCAATGCTACTTTTTATGTAATGGATATTCGTCCATCATATTCTTGTTTGCTTGGACGTCCCTGGATCCATGGGGCAGGTGCTGTAACCTCCACCTTACATCAGAAACTAAGATATCCAGTAGAAGGAAAAGTTGTCACTGTTTACGGAGAGGAAGGATATATAGTTAGCCATGTGAACACCTTTAAATATCTTGAAATGGAAGGTGAATATGTTGAAACTCCATGCCAAACATTTGAAGTGGTTCCTTGGTTTGTTAACAATTATGAAGCTCCTCCTGTTGTCAAGAAAGTTCCTGTGGTCACCAGAGTACCTCCAACAATGGCCTCCCTCAAAGATGCTAGAGCTGTGGTGGATGAAGGTGGTTGTACTATTTGGGGTCAACTTCCTGATATTCCTTACAAGTCTGACAAATTTGGTTTGGGTTTCACTGCAGAGTCCCAGAAGGCTGTTCGTCGTGCTCGCGTTGTTCATATCACCAATCAGGGGATTATGAAAGATCAGATCAATGTTGTGGGTGACTATGATGAAGATTACAATCTGGATAACTGGATTTTTCCTACTGTGGGTGCTGGGCTCAATAATTGGAAAGCTAAAGATGTTATTCCTATCTCCTTTAGTCAGGAGTAAATACTATTACTGTGTTATTACTTTTAAAGTTTGTAATTTTTGAATAATTAAACTCTTAAGCCTTGTGCCTTACCCGAGGCATAATGGTGTGCTTGTTACGGGATGTCATTTCATTTGCATACTTCATTCAATAAAAATCAGTGGACGTTTTGTTTTCGTAAATATTGTGTTCCTTGTTTTTCTTTTCTTTTATTTTTGTTTTATCAGCTATGTGTTCTTACACACACCCACATCACTAAAATGCAGATCTTTATCCACTCTGGATCCTGTTGATAACAGTTCTACTATTGCCAATTATAATTTCGAGAATCCGATCTATCAAGCTGAAGACGGAAATGAGGACGATTGTGAAGTACCTGTAGAGCTTGATAGGTTGTTACAACAAGAAGAGAAAGCTATACAGCCACATGAAGAGCCAGTCGAAGTTGTGAATCTGGGAACTGAAGAAAACAGGAAAGAGGTCAAGATAGGGGCTGAATTAGAGGATAGTGTCAGGAGCAGATTAATTCAGATGTTACGTGACTATGTGGAGATCTTTGCTTGGTCCTACGAAGATATGCCAGGGTTGGATACAGACATTGTGGTTCACCGGTTACCAGTAAAAGAAGACTGTCGTCCAAAGAAGCAGAAGGTTCGTCGTATGCGTCCTGAAATGCCAGAGAAGATTAAAGCGGAGGTAATGAAACAGTTTGATGCAGGGTTCTTATCTGTGACTTCTTATCCTCAATGGGTTGCAAATGTGGTATCGGTACCTAAGAAAGATGGTAAGGTACGTATGTGTGTGGACTACAGAGATTTGAACAAGGCCAGCCCCAAAGATGACTTTCCACTTCCTCATATTGATGTTCTGGTAGACAACACTGCTCAGCATAAGGTATTCTCTTTTATGGATGGTTTCTCTGGTTATAATCAAATCAAGATGGCACCTGAAGATATGGAGAAGACAACGTTTGTTACACAGTGGGGCACTTTTTGTTATAAGGTAATGCCATTTGGTTTGAAGAATGTAGGGGCAACATATCAGCGTGCTATGGTGGCTTTGTTTCATGATATGATTCATCATGAGCTAGAGGTGTATGTGGATGATATGATAGCCAGGTCTCAGAATGAAGAACAACATCTTGATCATTTGCATAAATTGTTTGAGAGGTTGAAGAAATACAAGTTGAGATTGAACCCAAACAAGTGTACTTTTGGAGTTAGATCTGGTAAGCTCCTGGGTTTCATTGTCAGTGGAAAAGGTATTGAAGTGGATCCTACAAAAGTGAAAGCTATACGAGAGATGCCAGCTCCCCGTACTGAGAAGGAAGTTAGAGGTTTCTTGGGACGATTGAATTACATTGCAAGATTTATTTCCCAATTAACTGCCATCTGTGAGCCAATCTTCAAGTTGTTGAAGAAAGATCAGGTAATGGAGTGGAATGATGAGTGCCAGACTGCCTTTGATGAAATCAAGAAATATCTGCTAGAACCTCCAATTTTGATGCCACCAGTTGATGGAAGACCCTTGATTATGTACTTAACAGTGTTAGACAACTCAATGGGGTGTGTGTTGGGGCAACATGACGAGTCTGGTCGAAAAGAGCAGGCAATATACTACCTTAGCAAAAAGTTTACCGACTGTGAAACAAGATATTCATTGCTCGAGAAAACTTGCTGCGCTTTGGCATGGGTTGCTCGCCGACTAAGACAGTATATGTTGACCCATACTACCTTGTTAATTTCGAAGATGGATCCAATCAAGTACATATTCGAGAAACCTGCTCTTTCCGGAAGAATAGCAAGATGGCAAATGATCTTGACAGAATATGATATACAGTATACTACTCAGATGGCCATTAAGGGAAGTGTTGTAGCTGATCATTTGGCTCATCAAGCAGTGGATGATTATCAGTCAATGAGTTGTGAGTTCCCTGATGAAGACATTATGATTATTACCAAAGAACCTGGACAATATGACGTACCTGAACAAGGATCCCGATGGACTATGGTTTTTGATGGAGCTTCTAATGCACATGGTAATGGTGTTGGTGTTGTGATTAGTTCCCCTGAAGGTTGTCATACCCCGATTACTGCCAGACTTTGTTTCTATTGTACTAATAACATGGCTGAGTATGAGGCATGTATCCTGGGAATCAAAGCTGCCATTGATATGAAGATTCAGTTCCTTGACGTGTATGGAGATTCAGCCCTGGTAGTAAGTCAGATTAAAGGAGATTGAGATACCAAGCATGATAACCTCATTCCTTACAGAGAACATGTGTTGTCTTTGATCCCACATTTCAAAAAGATTACCTTTGGACATATTCCACGAAGAGAAAATCAGTTGGCAGATGCATTAGCCACCATGGCATCCATGTTTGAGATCAGCTGGGATGATGAGGCTCCCAAGATTACCATTGATAGATTTGAGAAGCCTGCATACTGCAATGAGATTGACACTGAAGAAACAGAGGAAAAGCCTTGGTTCTATGGAGTGAAAAGATATCTTGAAGCTCAGGAGTTCCCTGAAGGGGCATCTGTCAAGGATAAGAAGTTTCTGAGGAGGTTTTCTGCTAAGTTCTTTTTGAGTAATGGGATTTTGTACAAGCGCAATCATGATTCAACTATGCTTTGTTGTGTGGATAAGAAGGAAGCAACAGAGATTATGGAAGACATGCATGATGGGATCTTTGGCACTCATTCTAGTGGTCATACCATGGCAAAGAAGATATTGAGAGCAGGTTACTATTGGTCTACCATGGAAGCTGACTGCTATCAACATTCCAGAACATGTCACAAGTGTCAAATCTATGCTGATAAAGTACACATACCTCCATCACCGTTGAATGTGTTGACTGCTCCTTGGCCTTTTTCCATGTGGGGCATTGATATGATTGGTGAGATCAAGCCTACTGCTTCTAATGGGCATCGTTTCATCCTGGTTGATATTGATTACTTCACAAAGTGGGTGGAAGCAGCTTCATTTGCATCTGTTACCAAGAATGTTGTGGCTCGATTTATTAAGAATAATCTCATATGTAGGTATGGCATCCCTAAAAGGATTATTACTGATAATGGCTCTAATCTGAACAACACTATGATTACTGATCTCTGCACGCAATTCAAGATTAAGCATCACAACTCTTCTCCGCATCGTCCGAAGATGAATGAGGCAGTAGAAGCTGCTAATAAGAACATTAAGAAGATTCTACAGAAAATGATTGTTACTTACAAGGATTGGCATGAGATGTTACCATTTGTCTTCATGGTTATCGTACTACAATACGTACCTCAACAGGGGCAACCCCATCCTCCTTAGTCTATGGTATGGAAGCAGTTCTGCCCATTGAAGTTCAGATTCCCTCCTTGAGAATTATGAAGGATGCAGGCTTGGATGAAGATGAGTGGATTCAGACTCGACTTGACCAGATAAATTTGATTGATGAGAAGAGGTTAGCAGCAGTTTGACATGGCCAGATGTACCAGAAACGGATGATCAAAGCTTTTAATAAGAAGGTTAAGCCAAAGGTATATCAGGCTGGTGATTTGGTAATCAAGCGTATCATATTACCACAGGGTGATCCTAGGGGCAAGTGGACTCCTACATATGAAGGACCATTTGTAGTCAAAACAGTATTCTCGGGAGGTGCCATGATACTTACTACTATGGACGGTGAAGACTTCCCACAGCCTGTAAACGCAGACATAGTTAAAAAATACTACGCATAAAAAGAGACCCGCTAGGTTGACTGGCTTAGGCAAAAATAAGGGCATCCCGGCGAACCAAAAGGGTTCGGGCAAAAATTAGGGATATTTATAAAAAAAATGTACACCCGGCAAGTCGAAAACCTGAAAAGGCGGCTTGGGCAAAAAAGGGTATCCTGGTGGATTGAAAACCTGAAAGGGCAATCCAGGCAAAAGTTAAGGATTAAAGCGTATGACTATGTCTCGTTTGGATCACCCATGTAACTACAACCATTTGTGCTACTTACTCAAGTTCGAACAGATAAAGCTCAATCCAATCATTTCCGTCTCGACAGCAGAAGATGGGATACTTGAAGATAATGGCAATAGTAGAATTGAAACTCAATAGGATTATTTCCCACATAGCTGATTTTCTTTGTTTTGTAAAAGTTTTATGACAAATTCCTCTTACTAGGATTTCTGTCTCCTTATACAAACTTACTTATGTATAGGTCACTTTGTGATATAAATAAACTTTCATCTTTGAATCCAGATTTACTTTTACCCTATTTACATAAGCGAAACGTCCATTGGTTGTGTTTGAATGTCTGTATGCTTTTGAATATGATTGATGTTTACCAGAAATGCATAAAAGCTTAATATGATTAATGTTTACCAGAAATGCATGAAATGCAGTAATAGTATTTACTAAGGACGAACGAGGGAAGGAATTCAACGAAGCTTCGCCGGTTCATCCCCACCAGACAGCTACAAGTCCCCCAGTAGGGAAAATCCATCTTCATAAATACTTCGAGTCACATCTCCCTTGGAATTTATATCCATCTCTTTTATCCTCAGATGGATAATCGGAATTTATTCTTTCAATAGGAGTATGACGAACGAAGACGGGAGGTTATGGACACTATATTATCAAACGAGACGGGAACGAATTCCTCATATTCTTCAGCAACAAATCGGGATTTATTTTCCCTGGCCAGCAGTTGTTATACGAAGATATCCAGACGCTTCAGGCTGCATGATTCATACATACATCATATACATCATACCATAACATATATATCCATATTACATAATACATTATTTAAGTGCATCATACTATACATGCATACATAATGCAGAAACTAATATTATCTCGCAGAATGTTATATACATCATGATATTTGTTTTGCAGATTAATTCTCCAGCAGACAAACCTCATCAACAACGTGTGACCTTGGGCCGTTGTTTATCTTCCCAAAGGTTATCTCATTACCTCAGGACGTTGTTTATCCTCCTGAAAGCTATCATGACCTTGGGCCGTTGTTTATCTTCCCAAAGGTTACCTCATTATCATGGGACGTCGTTTATCTTCCCGAAGGCTATCTTGAGACGTCGTTTATCTTCTCAAAAGCCATCTCATGACTTTGGGCCGTTGTTTATCCTCCCAAAGGTTATACTTATACCTCAGGACGTTGTTTATCCTCCTGAAAGCTATCATTATACCTCAGGACGTTGTTTATCCTTCTGAAAGCTATCATTATACCTCAGGACGTTGTTCATCCTCCTGAAAGCTATCATTTCTTTGGGCCGTTGTTTATCTTCCCAAAAGTTATACTTATACCTCAGGACGTTGTTTATCCTCCTAAAAGCTATCATTACTTTGGGTCGTTGTTTATCCTCCCAAAAAGTTATATCTTCATATTCTGGACTGCTTTATCCTCCAAGAGATATATTTGAAGAACTTTTCAAGTGGCATATTTAATCCCACTCAAACATATACAGTTAGTCATCAATATCACTCTACGCACTGGTGAGTGCAAATTTTTGGGCTTTTGTGTTCAATCCCCTTCAACCTTCCAAGTTACGATTGGCACATATACCAATCTAACCCCTCAGGTTTCAGAAAATTGAACAGGGGAAGTTGTTGCACCCCAAAATTTTCCCTCACAAAACAAGACTTTGTGTACTAAGAGGCTCACAAGGTTCACAAGGTTCACAAGACCCCCCATGAGGTTCACAAGGCTCACAAGACCTCCCATGAGGTTCACAAGGTTCACAAGACCTCCCATGAGGTTCACAAGGCTCACAAGACCTCCCATGAGGTTCACAAGGTTCACAAGACATCTTATGAGGTTCACAAGACATCTTATGAGGTTCACAAGGTTCACAAAGTTCACAATTAGTCAAAAGATTTGACAATTCCCTCAGACAATGCATCCTCCTAAGCAGTGCATCCCAAACTAGGGTTTTGACTTTAATCAGGCTAAATGGATTTCCAAGACTTCAATTGAGCTTCATAGTATCTTATATGTGTTTAAGAATCCCCATGACAAGTTTCAAGACTTTTCTCAAAGGTTTGCTCAGTCAGATGATCAGATAAGTCAAAATCAGTCAAAGCAGTTAAAAAGTCAAACTGGGGTCAACTGTGGTCAAACCAAAGTCAAACTTCATGATTTTTTGCCAACATCAAGTATATGAAGTAAAATTAATCATTTGATCAAGGTTTGATCATGATTCACCAAGGACATTTCAGATCATCAAGAATCAGGAGTTTCTAAATTAGGGTTTCCTCAGGAAAAGTCAACTGAACTTTGACCAGCCATAACTTTCACATGCTTCATCAAATTTTTCCCATCCAAATCTCATTTTGAAGGAAATTGAATTCTCTACAACTTTGTGTCTCACAAGCCAAGCCCAAAAATGCTTCATTTGGAAGGTATGAGCTAAGACATTATAGGTCCTTTTGAAAGTCAACAAAAAGTCAACAACTTCAAAAGAGCATAACTTGAGAATGGTAAAAGGTATGGACATGAAACCAATGGGGTTGGTTAGAGGACTCTTCAAGCTTTCCAAAATGACCAAGAACACCCTCATAGCATTAAAATTGAAGGATTTGTGCCCTTGCAAAGTTGGGAAATTTTTGGGTGGTTTATAAAGAAAATAGGGTCTTAAAACCATAATTCTTCAAATGGGCTGAACTTTTTGTGACCCAAGGTGTTCCATGACATCATGCACGAAATTTATTTAATATTTTCATAATTTTGTTTTATTTATTATGATTTTTTATATTAAAAATCATTTTAAATTCAAATAAAATATAAAATATGAAGATTTAAAATATATTTTGATTTTAGAAAGTCATAAACATGAATTGGATCAGATTGATATGCAATTGATGGTGATTATCTTAATATAGAAAGGTTTCATTCAAAAATATACAAAATTCAAGTCATGATCTTTTTCAATCTTCAAAAATCAAAAAGTCCAAATAACCATTCAATTTTTTGACCTAGTTTCATTCAACTATAAGTATACAAACCTAACACAATGCACAAGGACGAAAATTCTGCCTCAAGAGTAAGTTTCCAATTTTTCAAAACTCACCAAAAACTCAAATCCGGATTCCATTCTTTAGGCCCTTTCAAGACAATTTGAAGGTTGCAAAAGACTCCTTGATCATCACTGATACTTTTTCAATACTCATTTGCATCCAAAGCATCCCAAATTGCATAAACCGAATCAACATTGCTCTTGTTCTTATTTTTTTCGATTCTCATTGTTTGTGTAATAATAATGCATTCTAACCATATGTTTGTGTTGAGTATGATGCTTAGATGATTTCTGGGCAAGAAGATTGAAGAACCAGGCCCTAAACCGCAAGTTGCCATTGCTAGGGTTTCTGAATAGAATTTGGGATTCTTCGATTTAACTAATATAAATTAATTCTAAAGATATGAATGAACTGTGTGATGTCTGGGGATCATGATAATGTGATCAATTTGATGAAATTTTACATATTTATGATGATACGGAATTGGCAGGTTTTATTCGCAGGAAAATTCAAAGGAAATTTTGCAGCTAAATCCGCAGGTACCAAGGTTGAAGATGAAGACCAGTGGCGCGCAAAATTAATTTAAAAAATTGGTTTAAAATATTATGTATTTGTTTCTGTTTATGTTTCAAAGTGAGCGCGTGGCTCAATTGGTTTTGACGTTGTTGTGTGATGATAGAGGGCCAGGGTTCGATTCCTTGGTCAGGTTCTTTTTTTGTTCAAAAGTTCATTTAATTATTAGACTTAATATATTATTATTTGTAGTGATTGTATAATCAGGTGCGCCCTTCTGGCTGGATGGTAAGAGTGTTTGCTTGTTGTGTGAGGGTCCTGGGTTCGAAACCCCCCAGGCCCTTTTTTGTGCTATTTTTTTGTTTTGTTATGATTTTCACAGGGTTTGAAACAAAACAATATGGAGTTCCTTCCATATCACCTGCGCGTGCGTAGCCCAGTGGCTGGCTTGTTTGTCTTGAGGGTGTGAAAGCTAAGGGACTGGGTTCGAATCCCAGCCCAGGTAAGTTCTTTTTTCACTTTTTCTTGTTTTTCTATTTAATTTGTTTATATTATTGTTAAATAAATTTAAATGATAAAAAAAATGTTTATACTATTTTCTTTTCTATAATTTAAAATTAATCTTTTCAAAATTAAACCTTATTAGTAAAATTATTTAATGTTTATTTTTATATATATTAACATTGTATAATTTTGTATAATTAATCTATATTAGATAATTAATCCTAATTTATTTTTTTTCTAAATATATAAACCCTAATATTTTCTAAAACCCTAAAAATATTTTTATAAAACCTATTTATTTTTATAAACCCTAATTGTAAATATTAATTTATTTGTTTATTTTAATTTCATAATTTTTGTTTATATTGTAATTAAGAAGTAAATCCTAATGTATTTTTCTAAATAATCAAACCCTAATTTTCTTTTACATAAAAATTTAATTATATTATAGTTTTTTAATTTATTTATTTGTAAACTTTAATTATGTACATTATTTTCTAATTTGTTTATAATTGTTATTTAATATAGTTCTTGCATGTAAATAGTTTTAGGTTATGTTTAAAATAATTAAAAACGCCTAATCTAATCTTATAAATATAATTCATTTTTTTTTAATTATAATTAACCATTATTTTTATAACATGTATATAAATTTAAATCTTTATAATAATTAGTATAGTAGGAATTACTTATTTTTCTTCTTAAAATCTTAAAGAATAATTATTTATTAAAAATTGCACTTTTAATTTATTATTTATTATTATGCTAATTTCTTTATTTTATTCTTATTTATTTTATTATTACTAACCCCATTTATTTATTTATATGATTATTTTATTATTATTGTTACTAACCCAATCATTTATTATTATTTATTTGTTTATTTAATTTATTTTAATTATTATTATGTAATTGTATCTCATATGTAATAGTTGTAGTAATTTTTAATATTTATATTTTAAATGCTATGGTTAGTAAATAGGGAGTGAAACATGTTTGTATTTAAAATTGAAATTAGATCATTAACTTAAAGATAAATATTTGAATTGGTACACTCACACACGTAAGTCGATCTTGGATCGTCATCTCACCTCTTAAGGGATACCTCTCAAGTTGCCTAAACAAAAGGTCAAGTAGGGTGTATAAAGCAAAGTCCCTCATCTTATATCATCTAGTCCCTCAAACAAATAAAAAGATCAAGTCCCTTCGTGGTTGCCTTCGTAATGATCTTGTCCCTTTCGAATAAAGATGATAAGTCCCTTCGAATTGCTTATACACCTCACAGTTGCCTAAATAACAGATGTCCCTTCACGTGTCCCACACATCTAAGGTAATGACTACCTATTCCTTAATAATAGGGATAGTCTTACCACTTAAAGGATATTTAAGAACAGAAAAGACTTAACTTAGGGTATGTTCCTCTTATGTACTTGCTCACTCTTCAAAAACATTTCAAACACTTCACATTTTCAAACAAATTTTCAAAACAAAGTCTTTATATATATCCGTACAAGGGTCATTATAAAGTACTTAAGAAAATTTTTAATCACACACTACACTTCTCAAAAACAGTTTAAAGTGAGCTAAGTAACTAAGAGCCCATGGATAACCATGGATGTAAAGGGTGCTAACACCTTCCCTTTACATAACCTACCCCCCGAACCCAAAAATCTTTTAAGGTCTTTCCTGTTCTTTTATGCCCTTTCCTTTTGGATAAAATAAAAGTCGGTGGCGACTCTTGCTATCCGCAACATTTAACTAAAGTCAGTTCTCCTACCGTGTTACAGCAGTTAAAAGTGAGTTTTGCCGAGAAAGGCATGTGAACTCCCTTAGGCGTAATGAGTATTGCACCAACACCCCGACCGTTCATATTAACAGCCCCATCAAACATCATAGTCCATTCTTCTTCTGGGCTAGGCCATTCAGTGTGAATAGGCTCTTCATGGTCTTTTGCTTTTATAAACATGATGTCTTCATCAGGGAAGTCAAATCTCATTGGCTGGTAATCATCAATGGGTTGCTCAGCAAGATAATCAGACAACACACTGCCCTTGATGGCTTTCTGAGATGTGTACTGGATATCATATTCTGTGAGAATCATTTGCCATCTTGCAACCTGTCCGGTAAGTGTTGGCTTCTCAAAAATGTACTTGACTGGGTCCATCTTTGAAATCAACAAGGTAGTGTGGGTCAACATATACTGCCTAAGTCGGCGAGCAGCCTACGCTAAAGCACAACAAGTTTTCTCGAGCAATGAATAACGTTGTTCACAGTCGGTAAACTTTTTGCTTAGGTAGTAAATTGCATACTCTTTTCGACCAGACTCGTCATGCTGGCCCAGCACACACCCCATTGACTCTTTTAATATTGTTAAGTACATGATTAGAGGTCTTCCTTCCACTGGAGGCATAAGGATTGAAGGCTCTTGTAAGTATTCCTTGACTTTGTCAAAAGCCTTCTGGCAGTCTTCGTTCCACCTGACCGTTTGTTCTTTTCTCAACAACTTGAACAAAGGTTCACAAGTTGCAGTAAGGTGAGATATGAACCGTGAAATGTAGTTCAATCTACCTAAGAACCCCCGAACTTCTTTTTCTGTCTTCGGTGCAGGAATTTCTTGAATGGCTTTAACTTTGTCAGGGTCAACTTCAATTCCCTTCTCACTTACAATAAAACCCAGCAGCTTACCGGATCGCACCCCGAATGTGCACTTGTTGGGGTTTAACTTCAGTTGGTACTTCCTCAGATGCTTGAATAGCTTCAACAGATTCACCAGGTGGTCTTCTTCTGTGAGGGACTTGGCAATCATGTCATCCATATAACATTCAATTTCTTTATGGATCATGTCATGGAATAATGTTACCATAGCCCGTTGATAAGTGGCACCAGCATTCTTCAGTCCGAATGGCATTACCTTATAACAGAATGTGCCCCAAGGTGTGATGAAAGTTGTCTTCTCCATGTCTTCAGGCGACAATTTGATCTGATTGTATCCTGAAAATCCATCCATGAAGGAGAATACCGAGAACTGAGCCGTATTATCCACCAATACATCAATGTGAGGTAGAGGGAAGTCATATTTCGGGCTGGCTCTGTTCAGATCCCGGTAATCCACACACATCCTCACCTTTCCATCCTTCTTAGGCACAGGCACAATGTTAGCGACCCACGGCGGGTAACTGGTCACAGCAAGGAAACCGGCGTCCCACTGTTTTTGTACCTCTTCTTTTATCTTCATTGCCATATCTGGGCGAGTACGGTGCAATTGCTGTTTTACTGGCAGACAGTCTTCTTTCAGTGGCAGCTTGTGCATAACAATGTCAGTGTCCAACCCTGACATATCCTGATAAGACCAAGCAAAAACATCCACATACTCTCGAAGCATGTCAATCAGTTGCTCTTTCACTGAATCTTGTAGGCAGGCCCTGATCTTAACTTCCTTCAAGTCTTCTTCTGTACCAAGATTAACTGTTTCGACCTCCTCCTGATGAGGAGTGATAACCTTCTCCTCTTGTCTCAACAACCTGGCTAGCTCTTCAGGTAGCTCATAATCTTCTTCAACCCCTTCATCAGCTTGATTGATTGGATTGTCAAAGTCATACGAAGTCATATCAGTGTTGTTGTCGGTGCAGTCTGGAGGGCACTTTCTGCAAGGGTTAAGATTGGTTCATTTTAGTGATCGGTTTTATCTTATTTAGGAAAAGTGAAAATGAAGTTATTTATTTTGAAAAACATTGCCATTTTATTTTTGTACAAAAAATTAAAAATGAAAAACAGTGAGCGGAAAAGAAAAGACTCGTTTGCAAAAGATGTCCTGATATTCATTAATTGATCTTTGCACAAAATACAAGATGGCTAGATTACAAAATGAGTCCTGACATCTTGGGCAAGATGCAGGACTTGATGCATGCTTTAAAAACACAGGAAATAATAATTACTCTGCAGGAGTAACTCTTATAATTTCCTGGGAAGACCAGTTTGAGACATGGTTCCCCGGGATCCTTGGACGTATCCAGCTTTCCAGGTTGCACTCGTCTTCTGACTCATCTTCCAAGCTATTCACAGCATTCGGGGTGAGCATCCCCCCGCTAAAAAACTTGGGTTCCTTGGTCGCCTCTGGTTGATCTTGTCGAGTTGGTCTGTAACCCAACCCGAATCGGTCCTCTTTCTTCTCAACTGGCAGCAGCTTGCCCCAGCCTTGAGCAGTACCCTCTTCAACAACCTTTCGGGCTTGTTGGTATGAGGTAATGGAAGTTCCCAGCACAGCAGATGTCTCATTAATATTAAGGGCCTCAAACCCTTTGCTCATAGTTTCATGGATCTCCCCATCCATCTCAATGTATTTGAAGGTAGCCAGCTGGCTAACAAAAATATCCTCCTCCCCGCAAATAGTAATGACTTGGCCTTCCCACTCGAATTTTAACTTCTGGGGAAGGGTTGATGTCACGGCGCCAGCGGCGTGTATCCATGGTCTACCCAATAGACAGCTGTAGGCAGGCTGTATATCCATCACAAAGAAGGTCGTTTTGAAAACTTGTGGGCCAATCATTATTGGTAACTCTATCTCTCCCAGAACTGATCTTTTAGAACCGTCAAAAGCTCTTACTACCAAGTTACTTGGGCGTAGTGCCAATCCGTCATACTCCAGCTTCACAAGGGCTTTCTTGGGTAGGACATTGAGGGATGACCCTGTGTCTACCAGTACGTGAGAAAGAACTGCACCCTTACACTCCAAGGTAATGTGCAAAGCCTTGTTGTGATTGTGACCTTCCACCGTCAAATCAGTGTTGGTAAAACCTAGTCCATGACTAGCGTTGACATTTCCCACCACAGCTTCTAACTGATTGACGGTAATCTCCTCTGGCACATAAGCTGCGTGTAGGACCTTTAATAGTGCGTTCCGATGAGCTTCAGAGCACATTAGCAATGATAGTATGGATATTTTGGAAGGTGTTTGGTGAAGCTGGTCTACCACCTTGTAATCGCTCTTCTTTATGATTCTCATGAATTCATCAACCTCTTGATCAAAAGGAGTCTTCACAGTTTCTTTGACAACTTGTTCCTCTTGCACCATGCTCTTCCCTTTTGCCTTGGCAACAGCTTCTGCTTTAACATTGGGTCTTTGTATTTGCGAGGCAAAGAGACGTCCGCTTCTAGTGAAGCCCCCGCCTCCCCCCACATTGTCTATCTGAGGTGAAGAAGTTGATGATTCCAAGGTGATTTTCTGCCCCTCGCAGTATAGGTCTGAGCCATAATGCCAAGGGATGGCATTATTGCTTTCGTAAGGAACTGGCCCAGGCACTGTGATAGTGACCAGACTGATAGCAGCTGCAGAGGGGACCACAATGGTGTGTGGATCATAGTATATGGTAACTAGTGCTCTGACAGGAGTAGCATTTTGTTGTGAATTGTTGGAAGGAACATTTGTGGGATCATAGTAAATTGTAACCGTTGAGACGCTTTCATCAACTGTTGCTGATGTTGTAGAAGGCGTTGAAGTTGTAGCAGGAACTGATGGAATAATGGGTGTTGTCGTTGTAGAAGGAATGGGGACTGAACTTGTATCCGTTGAAGTGATTGATTGAGCAGTTGTTGGAGTTGTAGTAGAATCCGTCGGAACAATGGTTGCTGACGTTGTAGGAGTATCTGGGATTGTTGATGAAAGAATTGTTGGAGTTGTAGGTGCTGTTGTCGTAATCTGAAGGATACCCTCCTTAATAAGACCATTTATGCCGTATCACAGCCTTTCACACCCATTGACTGCAATGCTGCAATACCCACAGCCGAGCTCACACCCGGGGAACACTTGGCATTCTAAAAGCTGAGCTTTGATTTCAACCAAAGGTGTTCGAATTTGTGCAACACTGGTGATTAAGGTGGATGGTTTTCCTTCCTCAATAGCATTAATCCTAGGCCCGTTGTGACTAGGCATTGGATTTCTTGTGACATTCGGAGGAGGTGCGAAGTTGAGAGCTTTTGAGTCCACCAGATCCTGGACATTCATCTGTAGGGCCTGCATTTTTCAGTGTTATACCCTGGTGCGTTTGAGTGGAATGCACACCTGGCATTTGCGTCATAATTCTTTGGCATATTGGTGGGATCTGGAGGTGCCAACGTCCTTAACTCAACTAGGTTGAGCTTCAGGAGTTGTGGAAATAGTGCAACATATGGCATTGGGATTGGGTCAATCACCCTGTTTTCCTGTGATGGTGTTTGTTGGAAAGGACGCTGTTGTTGGTTGTTGTTGTTGTAGGTTCTCTGTTGCGGATAATGAACTTGTTGTTGATACTGTGGTTGTTGTTGTTGAGGATATGCTGATTGTTGTGGCATTGGAGCTGGAATGGTAACAGTTGCTACTGATCGGTGTGCATACTGAGGCCTGCCCCTGCTTGCATGAATGGAATTTGTCTTACCGGCTCTTCGGGGTCCCACAAAAGGCTTTCTGGGATTGCTGGACGAACTTGCACCATTGTCGGAAATTTTGCCCATCTTTAATAGACTTTCAATCCTTTCACCAGCTATGACCACATCAGCAAAACTGGTAGAGGAGAAGGCATCTAATCTATCAATATAGGTTCCTTGCAATGTATTCATGAACATGTCAGCCATTTCCCTCTCTGACATGGGTGGTTGGACAGCAGCAGGAAGCTGTCTCCACCTTTGGGCATATTCCCTGAAGCTCTCTCTGGAAGACTGAGACATTCCCATTAGGAGGGTCCTGTTGGGAGCCATGTCCAGGTTGTATTGATATTGCCTGATGAAAGCTTCGGCCAAATCCTTCCAGCATCTTATGGTAGCTCTGGTCAAGTGTGAATACCACTCTCTTGAAGCCCCAGTCAGACTGTCCTCAAAGTAGAACATCCACAGCTTTTCATCCATAGTATACGCTTTGAGTCTTCCCGGGAAAGACTGCAGGTGAGTGCGTGGACAGGAGGTACCATTGTATTTTTCAAAGCATGGAGGTTTGAACTTGTGGGGAATTCTCACCCCATCCACTAGGCCCATGTCCATCACATCGAAGCCCAAAGAATTCTGTGACTCCAAAGATCTCATCTTCTTAGCAATTTCGTCCAATCTCCTGTCATATACTTCATCTCCAACCCCCATAACAGTAAACTGTTCTTCTTGGGGATCTTCTTGCAAGATTCTTCCCCCAGCAGTATTACCTTGCACATTTTTGGGGATGTTAACCTCTAGATCCAGATGAGGCCCAAATACTGGTGGGTCAATACGAGGCTGGCCCCGCTCATTGTTACTAGTTCCTCCTGTTCCAAGGTGAGGCTCCTCAAGAGTTTGCCTCTCCACCAGCTCTCTCAACCTCTCCTGACTCTGGGCTAGGCCACTCATTACTGCCATGAATTGAGACATCTGATTTCTCATCTCCAACCTCTCATTGGTCATCTGATTTCTGACCTCAGTCAGATCCTATTGTACTTGTTCCATTTGAATACCGGGAAGGTTGTTACGAGTCGGGTACCGGTGCGTGCGGTTGACAGGGAACACTCGGCGACGAGCAATGTTTCCTGAATTCACAACAAAGTTAGAAACAAAGATAATAACAAAACCTACAAAAACAAACACAAAGGTTAGTATGCAATGCAGTATGCTTATTTGTTTTCCAAGGTATCCGGTTTGGTTCTTGGTTTTGACCTTTCCAGACCTCGAGGAAGATGCTTGATGTTGTTGAGAAGCCCAAATGAAAACAAACTAAAATATATTATAAATGGTGAACAATACATAGTTTGTTTTTACAACACATGCCCATGGAGGGTCAAAATATAATAAAAGGGAAAGTACATCAAATGGAAATAACAACAAACAAACAATCAGACATTCAGTCCAAACTCATCCTCTCTGACCTCCTTCAGGAGTGCCTCAGTCACCGGACCAGCTGGGTGCTCTGTAATGGTCCTAATGAGGAGGTTCCTGGTAGCGATGGAAGTGGTCAGTTTCTTATGCTTGTCCTGGTCCTTTGATCTCTTCAATCCCTCTCTAAGCTTAAACTCTGAAATCTCCTTCTGGGCTGTCATCAAAGCTTCCTACTGCTTTTTCTCATTGGCCTCTAGCTGTTCAATCTTGGCTTGAGTCTTCTGGTCTTCTCGTGTACGGGCTTCGGTGATCCGGACCCACCTTGCCTGACTCTCCTGCAGATAGTGCTCAGCCCTAGCTTTCTGAATCTTAGCCTCCTTGCAGGCATTCTTCAATATTTGTTCCCCAGCTCTTGCTTTCCTGATATAATCCTATGTCTTCTCAATTTTGGTGAGATGCTCCACCCTAAGCTTCTCCAACCTCTCAATATCCAGAAAACCATCACTTCTTTCCCAGAGAGTTTTCTTCAAGGCTTGAGATAGGTTCTCATTCCTCTCCTTCAGCTTCTCAAATTCTTCTAGGCTGACAGTTGCTGCTGGCTGTACTGTGGATGGCCCAGGTATGTCTTCCAAGATAAAAGGCATTCCAGTAATTTGAGCTCTAGTACGGGACCAGTCATAATATTGAGCTGAAGTAACATTATTACATCTTCCAAGAATAATCATCCCTTTTGTATGGATGTTGTCCCAAGCCCGGGATGCTTGTCTGACAACAACTTAATTAGGTTTCACTTCACAATACAGGGTTTCAGCTAAATCTTGTCCTCTGGGAGGGTGAACCAAAGCATAGCCCAGTTGTCTCTTGAGCAGCAAAGGATTGTAGTTGATGCAACCCTTTACTCCTATCAGAGGCACATTTGGGTATTGTCCATAGCTGGTGATAATGCCTTTGCCTTTGGTGCTCTGCGTGCACCATCTAATATCATCTAAAGTCAAGGCAATGAACCTCTTGGCCCAGTTCTTCTGCTGGTGTGGGTTTAAGAAGGCATCTGACTTAGGTAGGTGTCTGAGTAGCCATGTGTAAAACAAAGGGGCACAACATCTCACCAACTTCCCCCTTTGTTTCTCATTCCTCTGATGAATGGAGTAGTAAAAGTCTCCCAGTAATGTAGGTACTGGGTTCTTCAGGAGAAACAGATGGATGGCATTCTTGCTGACAAATTTGGGCTCATCTGCAAACAGTATAGCCCCATATATGCTGAGGGCTAACAATGCACAGACTGCCCTCCATTCTCCTAAAGAAGCTTTCAGGATGGCCTGAGAAATCAAGAAGTCCAAATGCAAACCAGGAATTCCAGCTTTTGTTGTCATACTCTGCTCAATAAGGGAAGGCTCCAAGCATAATGCCTTTGCTACCTCTTCATTTCTGGGAAATGTTATCTCTGGGTTGAATGGGATTCCACCTCTGATAGGTACTCCAATCAATAAAGAAAACTCTTCCAGCAGAGGCCCTAACTGAAAGTCTGGAAAGGTGAAGCATCTCAGAGGAGGGTCATAAAACTGTAAGCAGGTGTGGATCATGCTCCTTTGAGAAGGATCAAGGTCCATAACCATGTCCAGGATACCTCCATAATGCTCCCTGAACAGTGGGATGTGATCTGGTGTGATAAGTGACTGGACCTGCCTGATACCAGTCAACACAGGCTCAAAGAAATGATAGGATATGTTGCTCTTCCTGGGAGTATTCATAGATGCTGCTGAAGAAGCTGAAGATTGGTACTGATGAAGCTCACAGACTGATGCTGGATATGAGCCACTAACAGGCTGATGCTGGTGATGATGAAGCTAACTGAAGCAGATAACTGATGAAGATAGCTGAAGCAGACAACTGATGAAGACAGTTGAAGCAGAGGTCTATGCAAAAGAAGGGGTCAAAACCAAACCAGATATGATGTGGATACCTTGAAAAGCAAATAAACAAATGTTAAATGATGCAAATGATGAATATGAAAATGATATGCAAGGGTTTGTGATCAAGCTGGATCTGATAGTCTGTCTTGATACAAGGTCCATATATGTTCAATAGTCTAGATGAAGGCTTAGAAATCCAGTAACCAGGGTGGGGGACTCAAATAAAGAGTCACATGTCCATGGTTAATCACAAGAACTGTCCAAAGTGGAGTACTCTTAAACAAAACCAGTAACAGGGTATGATGCGGCCAAAGGTTCTTGCACACCTGCAAACAACCCATCCCCCTCACAGGTAATGTTCTAGAACAAGGATCCTCAGACTTGGATTAGTTATGAGAAGTGTAAACACTTCTAACCCGGAGGTACAGTGTTTACAATAACCATAAAAGACCCTCCTCTAATTCACCTCAGTTTCTGAAGGTCATAATAAAGGTCATTCAGACTTAGCAGGCTTCCCAGATAGCCCTAGCACTACAGGAAATCTGTAGCACAGAGTTCTCAAGAAGAAACCCACATCTGAACCGTGTTTCATACTCCCGCACCAAACCGAAATGGAATGGGAAAGAACATGAACCACTATAGCCTAGGTGTCACTCAGGTCCCAGGTATAGGACCTTAAACTCTCAATGGAACCCCACCCACCAAAACAGAAAACCAGATCCAGCACAGTGACAATGACAGTATGAAATATGCATAAGACTGAAAAAGAAAGCAATAAATAAAGTTGTACATAAAGCAATAAATAACGCAAAAACAAACAAGCACACATAGCACATAACACCCCAGTAAACACAAATCAAACAAGCGCTAGGAGGAACCCACAAAAAGAACCAGAAGCCCTGGTTGCAGTATAAGGGTCCCCAACAGAGTTGCCAAGCTGACGCTCCCACCAAATGAGGCCAGATCAAATGGGGTACAGACGCGAACGGTCGGCGAAATAGAGAGAACACACAAGGGTGATTATTCACAGAAGGTGGTGTCCTCTCAAATACTATGGTGTAATTATTCATGAGACGTTGAATTCCGTCCTTCAACCTCCAGCAACTATCCGGCTTATAAGCACAATAGACACAATCTTCACGACAACCTGGAAAGAACCCAGCTTGTACTAACTTCTTCTTGATAACAGACAATGGTGTAGTCAAATCTGCAACTGAGGAAATATGTGAATCTTCATCAATGGCATTGACAGTCTTCTCATGATTTGGCATGGGAGCAGTAATCACATTTGGAGTACCCGGAGGGTCAAACTCAATCTCTCCAGCCTCAATCATATCTTGAATTTTGTTCTTCAATACCCAGCAACTATTAGTATCATGTCCCTGACAATTCGAATGATATGCACATCGTGCATTAGGATTATACCTGGGTGAAGTAACATTGGGATTCTGAGGAGGCTCTTTCAAAGTGATAAGTTCAGCCTTCAACGGGTGTTGTAAGGCTTGGGCCATTGACATGTTGATCTTAGTGAACTGCCTTCTAGCCCTCTGTTGATTTCCTTGTGGTGGCTCTGTTGTTGCAGGAGTTGGATTGGAAATATGAACTGCACTCACAGACTGATGCCTTCTATTACGATCAGGTTGACTATAAACAGCATTTGACTCTTTCTTCCCACTGGGAGGCTTCTTTGCAGTACTTGATGAAGAAGCACCCACTTAGATCTTGCCACTCCTTATACCACTTTCTACGCGCTCTCCTGTCATTATCAACTCAGTAAAGCCAGATGATGAGCTTCCAATGAGATGACTGTAAAAGGGACCATTCAACGTACACATGAACATATCAACCAACTCCCTGTCAGTTAAAGGTGGTTGCACTCTTCCAGCCAAGTCTCTCCACTTTTGAGCATACTCCTTGAAGCTCTCTTTAGCACCCATAGACATGCTCTGAAGTTGCATGCGATTAGGGGCTAAATCAGCATTGTATTGATATTGCTTATAGAAGGCTTCAGCAAGATCATTCCAATCGCGGATGTTGACACTCTCCAACTGATAGTACCATTCCAATTGAGCTCCAGATAAGCTCTCTTGGAAGAAATGGATCCACAACTTTTTATCAACGGTATGGGGTTGGATTCTCCGGACATAAGACCTCAAATGCAGCTTGGGACAAGAGACACCATCATAAACTACAAAAGTAGGAACCTTGAAACCAATGGGTATAACCACCCCAGATATCAAACTCAGGTCTTCAAAATCCAGCCCAGAAGACTTTTGTAATTCCATAGCATCCATTCTATCCACCAACATCTTGAACTTATCTTCATTAGGCTCATGATAGTAGTTAGCTTCAGAATCAGAGTCCCCCATTGTGTTGTGGAGACTGCCTCCCTCTTTCTCAAACTCTTCAGACTCATAGTCTTCAACCTGCTCTTTGGTCTTGACAGGACCTCTGAACCTTCTTCCCATATTGATCAGGCCACCTGACCTCCTAGTCTTCTTAGTCTTCTTGGCCAGCAGTGATTTCAATTCATCCTGCCCCTTGGACAAGTTCAGGATTAGCTCTTGGAACTGTGCATTTTGTGCCTGGAGATCCTTAACTGTTTGCTCAAGAGCCATTGCTGAAATAAACAGCGAGAAGATAAGAAACCTGTGCACAATAAACCTGTGATGCAATGATATGATATGTGAATGTATATGCAATGTTTTCAAGGACCACAAGATTTAAATTTGCTTAAACAAACAAGAAGGTGAACTTTTATTAGTAATAAATTTGTTTTGCCTCTTGGGCTTACAGAAAATGAAATGAAATAAATACAAGGGATGGGGTTTTAAGTCTCCCATGGACGTTTCCTCTTTGTGTTGAGGTATGAGTTGAGATTTCGTTCCTCGTGAAGTTGCTTTGTTAGTTCCAGGATTCTTTCTTGGCTTTCTTTGTAATGAGCTTCGAAAGTATCCCTTTGCTTCTTCAACTGGATCCAGGACCTCTGTAAATCTTCCATGTCAGTGGGCATGTCTGGGTGAAGGATGGTATAAGAAGTATCTCCT
Source organism: Lathyrus aphaca (assembly GCA_963966055.1). Classification (NCBI taxonomy): domain Eukaryota; kingdom Viridiplantae; phylum Streptophyta; class Magnoliopsida; order Fabales; family Fabaceae; genus Lathyrus; species Lathyrus aphaca. Next base: position 25,522,049 of record OZ014521.1, on the reverse strand, counting down.
TCAGCAACAGGTTCCATGGTAACTGGCAGGATAGCAGGATATGGCATCATGAGAGTCTGAGCACGAGATCGCACCCATCTGAGATAAGCTTCCATGGGAATAGTGTACTTAGGCTCCAGAGTCTTACTGTCAACCTTGTTCACTTTTCCCCATGCTCGTATGAATCTCTGACGGTAACCTTGAAGATCATTGTCATAGTCAAACACAATACCTTGAATCAACATGTCATGAGGACCCTCACTCCGAGCGTAACCAAACTGTCGTAAAGCTAAGGAAGGATTGTAGGTAATGCCTCCTCTTATGCCTAGAAGTGGCACATTAGGGAACTCCCCACAACGGTCAATGATAGTGACATTCTCCATAGATCTGGAGCACCAATGAATATCTGAATGCGAGAGTGACATGATCCTCTTAGACCACCTGAACCCTTGTTCATTCTTCATCACTGAGCGAGGAAGGTGAGAAATAAACCACCTAGATAGCAAAGGTATGCAACACATCAGAGTTCCTCTTGCCCTTGTAGTACGAGTATGAAGAGAATGTAGGATGTCTCCAAGCAATGTAGGCACTGGATTGTGACTCAGGAATATGTTGATGGTATGAATGTCTATGAACTGATCTGGATTGGGGAACAATACTAAGCCATAAATCAACAAGGCTAAGATCTCCTCAAAAGCATCATAGCTCATAGCCTTCAAGAACACTTGGGCCTTCTCTATCAACACCTTGGCAAGAATACCCTTAACTCCGCTTCTCGTTTCTAGAACAATGTCTGACTTCTTCAGATGTAGAGCTGCAGCAATAACCTCAGGTTTAGGCTCTTTTTCCAAGCCTGTGAAGGGTCTTTGATCAAGAACAGGTATACCCAGAAGTTTAGAGAACTCCTCCATGGTAGGAACCAGCTGATAGTCGGGGAATGTGAAGCAATGGTGCTTAGGATCAAAGAACTGAAACAGGACACTCATCATGTCTTCATTGAACCCTGAAGTAACTAGATCCAGTAGGTGACCATGTCTTTTGATGAACTGAGAGTTTTCAGAAACTTGGGAAACCAATTCTTTAAGCTTGAGAGGTATTCCTACAAAGTTGATCCTGATAGTGTTTCTACGAGCAGAAGCCATGACCTGCAACAAAGAACAAAGATGAATCCTTTGGACCTTGAAATGGTTAGTGAAAATGCTATGCTTATGATGCATGATGATGCTATGATGTTATGCTCAATCACAAACATGTGGCACACACAAACAAGTCACACAATAGCCCTAGGTTTAAAGGCTTGCATGAGGTTCAAAGGCCAGTACCCTCCCCTGAAGTTGAGATGGTTCATCCTGTCCTATAAAGTAACCAGGTTCTAAGGGATCTCAATATCATTGATCTTTCACAAGGGTGGTTGTTCAGTAGGCAACTTACTTGCCAACCAAAACCCTCCAAGTTTAAGATCTCAATGAGTGTAGCATCGAGTATCAACCAACTTCAGTCTTCACCAAAGTCGGTTATCTCACTACTTTCTAAAGGCCAAGATGGGATAACTAGGGTTCTAAAAGTTAGTTAGTGCATTGACAACATATGGCAGCCTCATATTATCCTCAACTTGACTTAAGGAACATAAGCACCAACCAAGAAGTCACACTAACTATGGCCACTAGATCAACCATATCGGTATACGCCGTACAGTTTCCTTGGTCTATTGCCATTTACCTAAGGTACACTAGATCCGGGTTAGGATCTTTCACACATAAGAACACCCAACAGATAAGTATAAAGCAAACAAGGCAAACAATTTTAAAGTGATCTAATTCCTAAGGGTACCCCTCTTTTATTAAATCCCCAGCAGAGTCGCCAGTTCTGTAACACGGTGGGAGAACTGACTTAAGTTATGTTGAGGATAGCAAGAGTCGCCACCGACTTTTATTTTATCCAAAGGAAAGGCATAAAAGAACAGGAAAGACCTTTTAAAAGATTTTTGGGTCCGGGGGGTAGGTTATGTAAAGGGAAGGTGTTAGCACCCTTTACATCCATGGTTATCCATGGGCTCTTAGTTACTTAGCTCACTTTAAAATGTTTTTGAAATGTGAAGTGTGTGAATAAAAATTTTCTTAAGTATTTTATAATGATCCATGTACGAATGCGTATAAAAACCTTTGTTTTGAAAATTGTTTGAAATGTATGAAGTGTTTGAAATGTTTTGAAGAGTGAGCAAGTATCTAAGAGGAACCTACCCTAAGTTTAGGTCTTTTCTGTTCTTGAATCCTTTAAATTGTAAGACTATCCCTATTATTAAGGAATAGGTAGTCATTACCTTGGATGTAAGGGACAAGTGAAGGGACATCTATTTATTTAGGCAACTGTGGGGTGTATAAGCAATTCGAAGGGACTTATCATCTTTATTTGAAAGGGACAAGATCATTACGAAGGCAACATTCGAAGGGACTTGATCTTTTTATTTGTTAAGGGACTAGATGATGTGAAATGAGGGACTTTGCTTTATACACCCTACTTGACCTTTGTTTAGGCAACATGAGAGGTAACCCTAGAAAGTGAGATGGCGATCAAAGATCGACTTACGTGTGTGAGTGTACAATTTTAAATATTGATCTTTTAAATTAGTGATCTAAATTAATTTTAAAATACAAACATATTTCACTCCCTATTTTACTAACCATAGCATAAATAAATATTAAATATTACTCCTAAAATATTACATAAAGGAAACAATTACATAATAATAATAATTAAAGCAAATTAAATAAATAAGCAAAAATAAATAATAATAATATAAGTGGGGTTAGTAAAAATAATAATAATAAATCACAATATATAAATGGGGTTAGTAATAATAATATCATATGAAAATAAACATAATTAATAATATAAACAAAAATATTAGCATAATAATTAAAAGATCAATTTTTTATATAAACAATTATTAAGAGGAAAATATAAACAATTATGTACTAATCATCATAAAGTTTTAAATTATATGCAAATTATAAAAATTAGGTTAATTATAAAAATTGTTTACATACAAGAATTAAATTATAAACAAGTTATAGGATATATACATATTATGAAAATAAGATTAATTATAATTGAATAATCATATTATTATATTTACAAAATTAAATTAAAAATTTTAATTATTTTAAGCATATTTATATACAAGAATTAAATTAAATAATAAAAATATGGACATAATTAATATTCACATGAAATAATTAGGGTTTAAAAGAAATAATTAGGTTTTACAAAATATTTTAGAGTTTTAGAAATTTAGGGTTTATATATATATTTTAGAAAAATGAATTAGAATTAATTAATAACTATACAAAATTTTACAATATTAATAAAAAAAAACATGAATAATTTTTCTTATAAGATTTAAATTAAAAAATGAGGTCTAAAATAATATAAACATTTTATTCATTATTTAAATTTGAATTTGTTTAAATAGAAATTAATTAAATAACAAAAATCAGAGAAAAGAATGAAAGAAAAAAAACCTGCCAGGGCTGGGATTTGAACCCAGTCCCTAAACTTTCAACACTCAAGACTAGCACCCCAACCACTGGGCCATGCGCACGCATGTGATAGAGAGTAGGCACCAGCAAGTTTTGTTGTTTATCCTGAAAAATCATGAAAAAAAGCAAAACAAATAACACAAAAGGCCTGGGGGGGATTCGAACCCAGGACCTTCACGCAATACACAAGCACACTTACCATCCAGCCGGGAGGGTGCAACTGATGTTACAATCACCATAATGCATAATATATTAAGCCTGTTAATTGAATGGAAAAACAAGAAAAAGTTGTTGAGCCCAGGATTCGAACCAAGGCTCTAAGGTCATACGCGCGCGTCCCTTGCCACTGAGTCAACCACACATTTGTGAAACAAATTACAGATAATTAAATAAAATATTAAAACAAAATCCAAAATCCAAAAACACGCGCTGGCTTCTTCTTCTTCCTCCAGCCCTGGGGATTTAGCTGTGAATTTTACTACCAGTTTTCCTGCGAATTCAAACTTGCAGCAAAACCTACGAATCTCATTCACCATCAAAACTGCAAAATTTCATTAAATTAATTATACAAATATGATCCATAGATGAATTGGCATTGATCCATGGCTTTAGAATTAATTTATGTTAGCTTAAGAGCAAAACCCTAAAGGAGGCCGAAAACCCTAACAATGGTGGAATTCACTCCAGTCCATGAAACTCGAATTAAACTGTCTAGAATTCATCACAAGCTTCAAATAATCACGAATCAATAAGCAAAATTAGTTGGCAATGCATAAATAATGAGAATCGAAAAATTCAAAGTCAAGAACAAAACAAATTCGGTTTAGGTCATATACAATGCTTTAGATTTTACAAATGGTCCCAATAGATTCAGTGATGTTCATTGAACATGTCTCAACCTGCAAATAGGCTTGAAAGAGCTTGAATTGTGAAATCCGAATTTGAATTTTTGGTGATTTTTTTGATGTGTGAACTTACTCTTTGAGGCCAGCAATTCATGTCCTTTGCATTGGGATCTCTTGTATACTTATAGTACAATGGAATTAGATCAAAAGATTGGATCCTTACATGGACTTTTTGATTTTTTAAGATTGAAAAAGATTAGAGCTTAAATTTCAAATATTCTTAAATAAGACCTTTCTATTTCAAGCCAATCTTCATCAATGTTGTATCAATTCAATCCAAATTATATTCATGACCTTCTAGAAGAGAAATATATTTTAAATTTTCACATTTGATATTTTATTTAAATTTAAAATGATTTTTTAATATAAAAATCATAATAAATAAATTAAATAAAATAAAATTATGAAAATATTAAATAAATTTCGTGCATGATGTCATGGAACACTTTGGGTCACAAAAAGTTCAGCCCATTTAGAAAAATTTGGTTTTAAGACCCTATTTTCTTCATAAACCACCCAGAAATTTCCCAACTTTGCAAGGGCACAACTCCTTCAATTTTAAAGCTATGGAGGTGTTCTTGGACTTTTTGTAAAGCTTGAAGAATCCTCTAACCAACCCCATTGGTTTCATGTCCATATCATTTATCATTCTCAAGTTATTCCCTTTTGAAGTTGTTGACTTTTTGTTGACTTTCAAAAGGACCTATAATGTCTTAGCTCATACCTTCCAAATGAAGCATTTCTGGGCTTGGCTTGTGAGACACAAAGTTGTAGAGAATTCAATTTCCTTCAAAATGAGCTTTGAATGGAAAAAATGTGATGAAGCATGTGAAAGTTATGGCTGGTCAAAGTTCAGTTGACTTTTCCTGAGGAAACCCTAATTTAGAAACCTTTGATTCTTGATGATCTGAAATATCCTTGATGAATAATGATCAACCCTTGATCAAATGATGAATTTTACTTCATATACTTGATGTTGGCAAAAAAAATTATGAAGTTTGACTTTGGTTTGACCACAATTGACCTCAGTTTGACTTTTTAACTACTTTGACTGATTTTGACTTATCTGATCATTTGACTGAGCAAACCTTTGAGAAAAGTCTTGAAACTTGTCATGGGGATTATTGAACACATATAAGATGTTATGAAGCTCACTTGAAGTCTTGGAAGTCCATTTAGCCTGATTAAAGTCAAAACCCTAGTTTAGGATGCATTGCTTAGGAGGATGCATTGTCTGAGGGAAATGTCAAATCTTCTGACCAATTGTGAACTTTGTGAACCTTGTGAATCTCATAGGATGTCATGTGAACCTTGGGAACCTCATAAGGTGTCTTGTGAACCTTGTGAACCTCATAAAGTGTCTTGTGAACCTTGTGAACCTCATAAAGTGCCTTGTAGACTTCATGAACCTCATGAAAGGTCTTGTGAACCTTGTAGACTTCATGAACCTCATGAAAGGTCTTGTGAACCTTGTGAACTTCTTAGCATACAAAGTCTTGTATTGTGAGGGCAAATTTTGGGGTGCAACAATAAGATTAAGAAATGAATTTTATGGTTTGTAAGACAACTTGAGGGGGACTTGTCCATTAACACTAGGGTTAGTCCTTCTTAACCAGTTAAGGAAGAATTAGAACCCTAATGCAAGGCCCAAGTTACAAGTTTGATGTCTTAGTGATTATTAGGTGGATTGATTAAAGGATTTAAACACATTAAGGGTTTAACACTTAGGATTAAAGTTATACACTCCATCCTAATAGAAGGATGCAGGCATAACCTTAATCACAAAGCCTTAAAACCTTAAAGGTTTGGTCCTTGATTATGAGATGAGAAGAGAAGACACAAAGATGACACAAAGGTAAAACTAATGGGGGACTAATCAAACCCTAATTGTTATCATGCTTGGGTATTCCTAGGGTTTATGAGGCTTGCAAGAGATCTTCAAGGAAAAGCCACCATGGAAGAAGCAGGATGAAAGGAAAGAGAAGCAGAAAGAAGCAAGGCAACTTGCTTTACTTAAGAAGACAAGTTGCTTGAAGAAAGAAAGTGAGGAGGGAACATGAATGAGAAAGCTCACTCTAATACAAAAGTAAAATTCAGCAAGGATGCATAAGAAGGATGAGAAGAGATTATGAGAAGTGAAGGCAAATTCACTTCTCAGATACTTACCACCTGAAAAGTTAGCAAAAGGAATGAAATGTAAATGAAAATGAGATGAAATGAAAAGATGAAAGCCAAAGTCAGAAGCATAGACATGATGTTAATGATGCTAAGAGATAATGCAAAAACATGTCAAGAGTTGCAAATGATCATACAAGTAATGAGGATGCAAATGAAACATATTTTGAACCATGAAAGTTCATGAAAGTTTATGAAATGCAATGGAGGTATAACATGGCAAATGGATGAAGAAATGACTTATTATGATTCTAATGTGTCCTAATATGTCTTAGGAGTCATGTGAATGCACAAAATGTCATGGAAAGTTTATGAATGCAAGCATATGGAAGATGGATGCAAATGAAGGCAAAAATTAGGGTTTATGCACAAGACACAAAGCAAAATTTAAAATCAGAAGCAAATGACAAGATAAAAAATTGAAAATGGGATCAAAGGAACACTAACCCTATATAAGTTCACTTCCCAAAGGAGGGGACCTAACTCTTAACCTAAAGGGAGTTATGATTTTCTCAAGTTAGCTAGGGTCTTAAGACACTTCAAAAGGGAAAATTCACAACAAATTGAAAATGAAAGATAAGTTCAAACCAATTTTACCCTAGAAACTACATGATATGAAGAATGCAATGCAAAAAGAACCATTATCAAACTCTTCAAGGTTAGGGAGAATGAATTTTTCCAAGTTAGGACAAAAATAATGACTTTTAAGAACTTTAATTCCAAAGAAAAATGTCAAAATAGGTCAAGAACCAAAAAGAAATTTGTTTGAGGAGTTTTATAATGTTTCTAAATGTATCAAAATGCAATGTGAATTTTTTTGGAATTTTTAGAAACTTAAATGCTATTTTAATTAATTAATTATCATTAACTAATTAAAATAAACATTTAAATATTTTTAAAATACGAAAATTATGCAAAAAATAAAATAAAAATTGTTTTCAGAAAGAGAAAAATATTTTAAGGTATGATTCAAAAAATGAGATTTTTTAGAAATGATTTGCTATTTTAAATAAAATGTGCAAGAAAAATGAATAAAAAAGAAAATAAAATTGAATTAAATGGAAAGTAATCAGATCCAAGAGCCAGGATTCAAAGCTGAGACGCGGGAGTTGACTTGGCGCGCATTTAGAGGGTGAGGATTGGTTCTGATTAAATTCAAACTAACCCTAATTAATTAAACTAATTAATTGAGATTAAGATTAAATGACAGATCCTGGCCATTGAGGACGCGCGCGAAAGACAAATCCAACGCACCACATTCAAACTGAGCTAAACACGTGATTAAGCCCTAATTATTCCCTAAACATTTTCAGGTGACCGGAACAGTGTTCCGGTCATCTTCTCCGGTGAACCCAAACCCTAGATTCTTCCCTAAGCTTCTATTCTTCAAATTTCTTGCCCAGAAATGATCCCCCAATCATCCTAAACCTAAACCCTCAATCAAAAAACATTTATTTCACATCATGAACATGAATCAAACAAAAATGTAAAAACGGGCAAAAGTTTCAGAGCTCACATACATGGTGGTTTCTCAACCATTTTCAAAAATAATCATATCCCCATGATCAGGGGAGCATATAGAACCATAAAAGAACTTAAAAGCAAGCTTCTGGGAAAAAAGTTCATCATGTTACCTGAGATGGGCCCTTCTGATTCTGAGCTTTCTGGGTCCTCCCTTGATGCAAGCTCACTCCTATGAACCTCCTGAAGATGATACGAAGCTTAGAAAACTTTGAGGGTGACTGGTTTTGAAGTTCCAGTTCTGGTGTAGCAAGTTTTGGGGTTTTTGTATGTGATGTTTTTGGCTGTTTTGAGGGTTGATTCTTGTTCTATGGATGATATGTGACTTGTTGGTGAAGAAAAAATTGAGGTTTGATGGCTGAGGGAGGAGTTTCGAAGAGATGAAGGTTTTTGCAAGTTTTGTGAATTCTGATTGTGTGTGTCTTCTAAGCTTGTCTCCAACTTGTTTTATGATCCATAACATATCCCTAAACTATTGGAAGAGGTCTGAGGAAGTGACATGCACTGTGGGAATGGCATGGGGCAATTGGCAAAAAAGTCAATGTTAGGTGTACTTCAAGCATGGGCCATGGCAGAAGCTATCTTAGGGATGCTCTGAGTTCAGCTGCCTTCAAGGAGGGCCATGGGATGTTCTGAGGTGATCTGAAATGGGTGAAGGGTGAGATGTCATATGTTTTGCCTTTTTTGCAACTTGTTGCATTTTGAAGTTTTTGGTCATGGACATGTGACATCCCTTGGGCAATATGCAGCAAAATGTACCATATAATGTTGCTATGACACTTTGAGATTGATTAGAAATCAAACAAAAACCTAAGAATCATTCTTGCAAGATTTTCCTCTTTGTGACTTTTATGATAAATGGCTTATGATACTTGGAATCCAAGGCATGAGAGTGAGAAATTCTTTGGGCAAATCTGAATTATGAACCATGAATGATGTTTGTGTGATGGTTAGAAGTTGATTAGAGGTCACATTTGGTTTTGGCAAGTGTTTGTGCAAGTTTCCTCTTTGGCACTAAAGTGAAAATTAAGTGATTTTGTCCAACTTTGCAAGGCCATAACTTTTGTTTTATGATGAATTAGATCAAGTTCTTGTACTTTTTGAAAATGGGAGGATCCAATCTACAACTTTCATGACTAAGAATTTTTCATTTGAAGCATTTTTGAATCAAAAAGAGGAGGTTGAAAAACTTTCCCAAAATGACAAGTTTACATTACAAGTCACTTTCCCAAAATGACAACTTTGCAAATGGCTTGAAATTCTTCAATTTTGTGAACTTCTAACATCTTCTAAGATCAAATAAAGATCATACACATTCAAAAGGATGGAGAATACCCTTTGGTTGGATAATTGGGGGTCTCAGATGCCCTGATTTTGCACTGACTTGCTCAAGAAGTCATCTTGTGATCAGATGCCTTCCCCATTGAATTTCTTCATGAAAATTGGTATGCATGATCCTCATATCACATAGAGACCAATAGAAACAATAATGACCAAAAAATTTGGAGTTATGGCCTCTGAAACCAAAACCCTAATTTTAGGTCATCTGTGCAGTTAAGCTTGGCCCTGTTTCCATGCCTTCCTCAGTTCTTGTGATTCTCTGGCTTTCTTGATCTTGGGAGGATATAATATGATGCTTGAACATACATGGAACCTCTTGAGATGATTGAAGACCTTTGGAGTGGCTCAGATAGCTCAGGAATTGTTCAAATCACAAACTCAGGAATTGTTCAAATCACAAACCCTAGATGCAGATGACTTTGAACCAATGCAGTGAAGCAAAAATGTAATATGAGATGATATGACTGAACTAAATGAAAAGAATTATAAGCCATGGTGAAATGAGGGAGGGAAAATTTGGGGTGTTTACAGATCTTATCAAGACATGCCAGGTCTTGATACTGATATTGTGGAACATAGATTGTCGCTGAAGCCCGAATGTCCACATGTGAAGCAAAAGTTAAGAAGAACTCATCCTGATATGGCAGTAAAGATCAAAGAGGAGGTTCAAAAGCAGATTGATGCAGGTTTTCTTGTGACATCTAATTATCCTCAATGGGTGGCCAATATTGTGCCTGTTCCAAAGAAAGACGGAAAAGTCCGAATGCATGTTGATTACAGAGATTTGAATAAAGCCAGTCCAAAAGATGATTTTCCATTGCCACACATTGATGTGTTGGTAGATAATACGACTAAGTTTGATGTATTCTCTTTTACGGACGGATTTTCCGGTTATAATCAAATAAAGATGGAACCCGAGGACATGGAAAAGACCACATTTATTACACCATGGGGAACATTATGCTACAGAGTGATGCCCTTTGGATTGAAGAATGCTGGTGCGACATACCAAAGAGCTATGACCACACTTTTCCATGATATGATGCACAAAGAAATTGAGGTATATGTTAATGATATGATCGCTAAGTCGAGGACTGAAGAGGATCATGTTGAACATTTGCTGAAGTTGTTTCAAAGGTTAAGAAAGTTTAAACTTCGTTTGAATCCGAACAAGTGCACATTTGGTGTACGTTCTGGAAAGTTGTTAGGTTTCATTGTCAGCCAAAGAGGCATTGAAGTTGATCCTGATAAAGTGAAAGTTATTCAGGAAATGCCTGCTCCAAGAACTGAAAAGTAAGTAAGAGGATTCTTAGGCCGTTTGAATTATATTTCGAGATTTATCTCTCACGTGACTGCCACATGTACTCCGATTTTCAAGTTGCTTCGGAAAGACAAAGGTTGTGTCTGGACAGATGATTTTCAGAAGGCGTTTGAAAGTATCAAAGAATATTTGCTTGAACCTCCTATCTTTTCTCCTCCGGTGGAAGGTAGACCGTTGATCATATACTTGACTATGTTGGAAGATTCCATGGGTTGTGTGCTTGGTCAACAAGACGAATCTAGAAGAAAAGAATATGCAATTTACTACTTGAGTAAGAAATTCACTGATTGTGAGACTCGGTACTCCATGCTTGAAAAAACTTGTTGTGCCTTAGCTTAGGCTGCAAAGCGTCTTCGCCAGTATATGCTGAATCATACAACTTGGTTGATCTCTAAAATGAATTGATCAAGTATATATTTGAAAAGGCTGCTTTGACTGGGAGGATTGCTCGTTGGCAAATGTTATTGTCATAATATGATATCGAGTACCGAGCTCAAAAAGCTATAAAAGATAGTATCTTGGCTGACCATTTGGCACATCAACTGATTGATGATTATCAGCCAATCAAGTTTGATTTTCCATATGAGGATGTGATGTATTTGAGAATGAAAGATTGTGATGAACCTTTGATTGAGGAAGGGCCGGAGCCTAGATCTCGATGGGGTTTAGTTTTTGATGGTGCTATGAATGCACGCGGAAGAGGAATTGGAGCAATGATCATTACTCCCCATGGTTCACATATTCCTTTTGTTGCAAGGTTGACTTTTCCTTGTACCAATAATGAAGCTGAGTATGAAGCCTGTATTATGGGTCTTGAGGAAGCTATTGATCTGAGGATTAAGCATCTTGATGTGTATGGAGATTGTGCCTTGGTAATCAATCATATCAAGGGTAAGTGGGTAACTCATCAACCCCACTTGATCCCTTATAGAGATTATGCCAGGAGGATATCAACTTTCTTCACTAAAGTTGAGTTTCATTATGTGCCTCGTGATGAAAATCAGATGGCAGATGCTTTGGAAACTATAGCTTCTTTGATAAAGGTGCACAAGTGGAATGATGTTCCCATGATCAGGGTGATGCGACTTGAGAGACCAGCTCATGTGTTTGCAGTTGAAGAGGTCCATGATGACGAGCCTTGGTATCATGATATTAAATGTTTTCTTCAGAGTCAGGAATACCCACTTGGGGCATCCGATAAAGACAAGAGGACTTTGAGGAGATTAGCAGGCAATTTCTTCCTGAATGGGAATGTGCTTTATAAGAGGAATTTTGACATGGTCTTGCTCAGATGCGTGGATAGACACGAAGCAGACATGTTAATGGAAGAAATTCACGAAGGATCTTTTGGTACTCATGCTATTGGGCATGACATGGCTAAAAAGATGTTGAGAACAGGTTACTATTGGCTGACAATGGAATCTAATTGTTGCAAATATGTGAAAAAATGCCATAAGTGCCAAGTGTATGCTGATAAGATTCATGTGCCACCAACTCATCTCAATGTAATTTCTTCCCCATGGCCATTCTCTATGTGGGGAATTGATATGATTGGTATGATTGAACCCAAGGCTTTGAATGGACATCGTTTTATTCTTGTGGCAATTGATTACTTCACCAAGTGGGTGGAAGCGGCATCATATGCTAATGTGACCAAGCAAGTTGTGGTTCGGTTTATCAAGAATAACATTATCTGCAGATATGGTGTTCCGAATAGAATCATTACTGATAATGGTTCGAACTTGAATAATAAGATGATGAAAGAGCTTTGTGAAGAATTCAAGATTCAACACCATAATTCTTCTCCTTATAGACCGAAGATGAATGGGGCTGTTGAAGCTGCAAATAAGAACATTAAGAAGATCATTCAGAAGTTGGTTGTGACATATAAGGATTGGCATGAGATGCTCCCTTTTGCTTTGCATGGGTATCGTACATCTGTCCGCACTTCAACAGGGGCAACCTCTTTCTCACTTGTTTATGGTACAAAAGCAGTGATCCCCATCGAGGTTGAGATTCCATCAATGAGAGTTCTGAGGGAAGCCAAGTTGACTAAGGCTGAATGGTGTCTGAGTAGATTTGATCTGTTGAATTTGATTGAGGAAAAGAGAATAACAACTTTATGTCATGGTCGGTTGTACCAACAAAGAATGAGGAAAGCTTTTGACAAGAAGGTCAAACCTCGTGTATTCAGAGAAGGTGACCTCGTGCTTAAAAAGATCCAGTCTTTCATTACAGATTCTTGGGGAAAGTGGACTCCGAACTATGATGGCCCATATGTTGTCAAGAAAGCCTTCTCTGGCGGTTCATTAATTCTTGCAACTATGGACGGTGAAGAGATCACTCGTCCTGTGAATGCGGATGCAGTCAAGAAATACTTCGCCTAAAAAAAAAGAACAGCTCGCTAAGTTGAAAACCCGAAAGGGCGGCTTAGGCAAAAATGAGTGTCTCGGTGGATTAAAAACCCGAAAGGGCGGTCCAGGCAAAAATTAGAGACAAAAACAGAAATAATTATCCCGGTAGATTGAAAACCCGAAAGGGAAATCTAGGCAAAAGTTAGGGATCATGGCAAGTAACTACATCGACAGATTGGATCACTTGTAACGACCTAGGATTTTAGATTCTATCCCTCAGAAGAATTGCTCATCAAAGATTCTTATTCACTCATCCTTGACTAAAGTTTCGGGCACATTGGAATTCAAAGTTGATAGGGAGAATAGTGATCATTGTATTTCAATGTAGCCCTTTTTCATTGTATTTACCATTTTTTCAAACTTGTAATGATCTATGGAGTCCCGCCATTTGCTGACTACCATTCTATCAATGAATTTGAGCTTTTATCCAATTGTTTGCAACTTTTTATATTGTTTTTGTTTACAAAATTTCAATTTATTGTTGATGATGATTTTTGAAACAAATTTAATAAATTTAATCTTTGAAGATTATAAAAACATTTTCTCTTGATTTGTGAACAAAGAAAGGATATCAATAGTGATTCCAGGAATGGTAAAGTCCGGATGTGTGTAACTTGTCTTTCCCAAAGCAGGGTTTGATCCGTTTATTTCCTCATGGAATTCATGATTGGTCCTGGCATGTCGATGTTAATGATGTTTTGTTCCCCAGCAACTAGCATGAGAAAGGATTGTAAATACTCTTAATTCTATTCCTTTCCCCCAGAAGTGTTGTTGATATCCTAGAAAATCCCCAGCTGAGTTTCAATCTCTTCCTCAGTAGTTTACCCTTTACTTGAAAAGTCTTGGAAGCCCCGGCCGACTCTTTGCTCCTCAGCATAAGTTGGTTGCATCCCTCAGCAGAAGTATGGGTATATCAATCAGTTTAGAGGTTTTCTTTCACCTGTAGGTGATTATTTATTTAAAATCCCTCGTAATTGTGATTTGTTGTGATGTTAACCTCTGGTATCCCCCTGTGCGTCGAAAAGTCCAAACGTTCAGTGATGGAAGATTTTCATAGATCCCTAGTAAGTATGCGTGTGATGGTTTCCAGCAGATCTCTATTTTTTATCTTTGGCAAGTTTTGCACTCTTTCCCCAAGCAGAGCAGGAGTGGCGTAACTCCTTCCCCAATCAGAGTGAGAGTGGTATAACCCTTTCCCCGAATGGAGCAGGAATAGTATGATGATTATTCCCTGCAGGAGTTTGATTAAGAACATTTATGTCCCCAGCATGGATCGTGGAATTTCATCCCACCCTCGGCAGATCATTACCTTTCCTCAATAGGATGGTATCCCTATGCAGAGTTGATGATTGATGTTTGATACTCTAGTAGGCTATGCTTTCTGATGTTATCCTTTTATGGATTCATGAAGATTACTTTGTGGACTGGATCCCTAGCAATTGTTTTCCCCAGTCTGAGTTATGCCTTGTAGTAGGATTTTATTCCTTTTATGTTTTTTGATATTCCCCTGCGGGATTTCGAATTGAATCTCCAGCATGGTCCCCGACCTTGTTTCCCTGGTTAGCCGAGTATCCGGTTGTTGTGGTATTTATGTCACCCATTGCTTATCTTTATGCCTGTTTTGTCAGTATATTCATACGCATATTCAAACGCATGAGCATATCATCTTTTGCTTGCATTCTTGCATTTATCTTTGTTCCCCGCTCTTTGGTGTGTTTTCTCCCACAGAGTGTGTGTGTGGTTTTCCTCTCAAGTTTAGAGTGTCAACCCTTAAGCATAAAATGTTTATCTTTTCTATTTCCCCACTGAGTTTACTTCTCGTGGATGATTTTGATTCAGTTTCCTCCCCAGTTTATTATCTGGATGGAACTTCCCCAGTTGAGATATTTCCTCCTCGGGACGAGTCTTGTTTGACCGTTTCTCTCCAATTTGTTCTTGGATTGAATTTTGGTCCCCTTTGTGAGTAATGTTTGCTTTGAAATTAAGCATCATTGTTTGACAGTGGGCAATATTTTCTCCAGCTTGAGTATATTACTTGGAATTAAGCTATCAATTTTTCGATAGTGGGTAATATTACCAAATTAATAAAGCTCTTTTGCTTGTAATCTTACCCAGTAAATCCGGTAGTTGAGAGTTATTCTTTTTACCCAGTAAAAAGGTAATAGAAGTTATTCCCCTTTGTTGTGATCCTACCCAGTAAATCAGGTAGTTGAGGTTTTTCTACCCAGTAAAAGGTAGTGGAAGTTATCCCTCTTTGTTTTGCTCCTATCCAGTAAATCGATAGTCGAGTCCCTTGTTTTCCTACCCAGAAAACCGGTAGTTGATGATTATGTTCCAACTCAGTATTCTTCCATTTTTTTGGACTCGAATACTTTGATTGGTTATTGTTCCTTGGAAGAGTGTTTACTCTTTCCCGTTGAACCCTGTTACCTTGATTGTATCATATTTTCTTTTCCCCCATGTGGAGTCGGTTATCCAGTGATTTATTTTCCTGGTAATTCTTTTGGTGTCTTTTGTTTTCCCCGGCGGGATATTTCTTCTGTGTCCCCAAGCTTTTGCTTTCCTCTGGTGGTCGTGTTTTCCCCACAGAGATCTTGGGTTTGCATATTATATTCATATCATATCATGTTCTCTTAGGACAAAAATTTGGGTTTTCTATATTTAAGTCTCTCCCATCTTGCAGAGACGAAGATGTCAATCTTCATATCTTCAGATTGAAGAAACTTAAATAGGGGCAGCTGTTGCACCCTAATTTTTGCCCTAAGTTTTCTTCGTATTTTCATATACGTCTTGCATACAAACAAGATCGCACTGGTTACTCGGTTATTCTCGGGTTAGGTTTATGCCTCGCAGGGGATCTCCGTTGTCTTTAATTACTTTATTTGTTTGTGTTTACTAACCATTAATCAAAATCCAAAAATATTTTTTTTCCTTTTGCTAACCTTTTTCAGGAAGAGGAACCATGTGAAAATGCCAGAAAAATAGCAGTCCTGCAGCTCGAGTAAATTTCATAGACAAAAGTCGAAGACGATCCACAAATAATTCAAAATTATCAGATCGAGGATTTCCCAAGTAAATTGATTCATTCAAAGGATTTCTAAGGTTCATGTGTTCATTTCTTCGACGCGCAAGAAGAATCGGGCCGAAACAACCAAGCAACCATGTTTGAATAAAAAAAATTCAAATTTCAGCTTGGTTAACCAGTTAACCAAATGGTTAACCGGTTAACCAAATGGTTAACCGGTTAACCAGTGCGAAATTTGAATTTTTTATTCAAATTCAGCACATCATTGATTTAATTGGAATATTCTAGATCCATTGGTTTCTGATTTCTCTACATCAATTTGATCATTTCCTACCATAAACCCTCATTAATCACCACTCTTTTCCATTTCCCACCAAATTTTCAATTACCAAACCTAAATTCAAATTACCAAAGCAAGCTCCATTCCACCAAATTTCCATACCTAAGGCCTTTAAATAGGACCACATTTTCATTCATTCCATAAGCTTTTGATAGCCACAAAACCTCTTGCAAAATACTCCCCCAACACCAAAATTCTAAAAAGCTCACTTTCTTTCTTTTGAAGTTATCAAGAATTCACATTGAATTCTTGATTAACTTGAGCTAAACCTTCATCCTTTCATTCTTTTGTTCATCAATTTTAGTAGATCTAAGCTTGTGTTGGTCCAATTTGAAGAAGAGCTTTTGGTAATTCATCTTCCTCCATAAACCCATATTGACCATCAACATTTAAGATATAGATCTTTGGTGCTTTTGTTTCTAGATCCTTTGGATCTTTATTTGTTGTTTGATTGCAGGGATTCCACTGTATTTTGGTTTTAAAATTCGTGCAAATTCAGATCATGATCATCCAATGTTTGAGAAAAGGTTTCAAAATGGATCATGCTGAATTTTCTGCATTTTTCAGCTTCAGGTATAGTGTTAATCGGTTAACCATTTGGTTAACCGGTTAACCATCTTCAAAGCAACGCAGATTGTTCAAAATCTGCTTGCGTTAACCGGTTAACACAAGTCAGAATGGTGTTTTTGGCTTGTTTCAAGCCCCTTTTTGGTTCCTCTTTCTTCTTCTTCCTCCTTTTTATTTTTACCTTGGGAAGCATTTTTTGGAGTGATTTCTCCTTAATTTCAATGAACTTTGGGTGTAGATTAGAGTAGTTAATGTTCATTAATTCAAAACTACCTTTAAGTGGATTATTTAATTCATTTAAGGTACTTTGCATTAGTGATACATTTTCATGCTTGAATCCACCAAGAAGAGTAATTGAACTTAAGGATGGAAGAATACCATAAGTGCGACTCAATTTGGTATTCACCTTTATTTTCGTGTGGTATTGCGTCCGGATAGCGATTTACATATCGTTTATCTCACATGCATTAGCACTAACATTATGCACCTTAATTGGTGGTGGTCGGCCTTATTTGTAGGGTAATTACTTCGTAAATTACTCGGCGATTGCTTAACATAGACCTAAATGTGTCCCGACTTCGGAATAAAAATCTAATTGTGTACTTGCACTTTCGTGGACCGGATCTTTTGTTGATCGCGTAATTCCAAAGTGGTTAATCATATTGCATTAAGAATCGAGACTTATGAATGTTTGATGCATAGGTGCTTTGGGTCTCTCAATCTCCTTTCAAATTTCATTGAATTTGGTTCGACTTGCCTTGATTAATCGCTATAGTGTAAGATGTTAAGCGGATCCGGTTGCCTTTCGATTTTTGGTTACTCTTTTGGTTGTAGTTGATTAAGTTCATTGTCGCTCCCGATAAATGGGAAATGGCCCAGATAAAAGGTACAGACGCGAACGGTCGGCGGAAGGAGGATATGAGAACACACAGGAGTGAACTCACAGGGAATGTAAAGAGTCGCCAGCTAGGAATTTTTATCCCGGAGGAAAGGTAATGCTGCATAGACCTAGAAAGATATGGATAAGACGGTTGCGAACCAGAGAGACTGAGAAAGGGGGTTGGTTACAACCTGGGAAGGTATTAGCACCCAGATTGTCCGTCGTACTCGACGGGATCCACGCTTAAAAGATTTGTGTTTTAAAGGGGTAGTGTCAGTGCAATTTGTGTATAAAAGAGCTGGAAAAGAATGTACAGGTGTCAGTGTAAGAGAAGTGCAGTGTATGAGTGAAGTGTCAGTGTGAGATCAGGAATGAAGTGCTCAAGATCATGAGGCTTAAAGAATAAAGCTGGAAGGAGGGGGAATATACAGAGACTTTTGTTCGATAATTGTTAAGTTATGCCTACGTATCCTCTCGTGCAATGAGGAAGTCAGAACACCGTAGTTCGACCCAAAGAGACTGAAAGATGAATTGACTTGTGAACTGCTTGCTTGCCTATGCTCAAGTGTATGACCTGTCTGGCTCAGGTGCAAACTGTCTTGCATTAGACGGAAGAAGAAAGTTCTCGTTTATGAGTGAATGAGATGAGAAAAGAATCCCGAAGGAGACGATTATTGTTTGTTTTTGCAGTTTTCAGTCTTTTATTGCTTTTGAAAATTTGTCATAAATTAATGAGCTTAAGCCTGAACCAATGGATTTAGTAAACTCACCACATCTTCCCTCTGATTAGGGGTAATGAGAATACCTTAAGTGTGAAGTTAGCTTCTCACACTTAATTACCATGGTGCAGGATTAAGATCATTAACCTACTTGTGATTATTTAGATGTTTTTGTGGTTTTTGTTTAGTGTTAAGTAATGAGATTAAGCCATAATCAGGGATTAAACAGACTCATTACACCATCCTAATAGAAGGATAATAGATGAGAATGTTTAAGCTGAGGAAAACTCCTCAACTTAATCCATGATTAGGGATTAAACTCATGACAAAACAAAACCTTTATTAAGTGGATTTTAGTTAATGATAAGATGATGAAGTGAGTTTTAGGGTTTGTAAGACAACTTGAGGAGGACTTGTCCATTAACACTAGGGTTAGTCCTTCTTAACCAATTAAGGAAGAATTAGAACCCTAATGCAAGGCCCAAGTTACAAGTGTGATGTCTTGATGATTATTATGTGAATTGATTAAAGGATTTAAACATATTAAGGGTTTAACACTTAGGATTAAAGTTATACACTCCATCCTAATAGAAGGATGCAGGCATAAGCTTAATCACAAAGCCTTAAAGCCTTTAGGGTTTAGTCCCTGATTATGAGGTGAGAAGAGAAGACTCAATGAGACACAAAGGCAAAAACTAAATGGGGGACTAATCAAAACCCTAATTATTGTCATGCTTGGTTGTTCCTAAGGCTTGTGAGGTTTACAAGAGAAGTCTTCAGAGAAACCACCAGGAAGCAGATGAAAGGAGCAAAGAGAAAGCAAAGTAACTTGCTTCATTCAAGAAGTCAAGTCACTTGAGGAAAGAAAGTAATAAGAAGAAGAATGAGCAAGCTCAATCTCAAACACAAGATAAAATGCAGCAATGATGCATAAAGGAGATGAAGAGAAATTGTGAGAAGTGAAGGCAAATTCACTTCTCAAAGTTACTTACCACCTGAAAAGTTAGTGAAAGAAATGCAATGCAATGCAAAATGAGATGGAATGGCATGATGCAAACCAAAACCAGAAGCATATATGAGATGATAATGATGCTATGAGATGCTTCAAACATGTAACAAGGCATGGGGATGATCATACAAACTTATGGATGCAAATGAAGCAAGTTAAGAACCATGATCATACATGAAAAGTTATGAAGTGCAAATGGCATACAACATGGCAAATGCAAGATGCAATAATCAAACATGCTTACAATATGTCTTAAGATGTCAAATGAATCAAATGGATACACAAAATGCTATGACAAGTCAAGGTATGCAAGCAAATGCAAGATGGATGCATATGGAAGCCCAAATTAGGGTTTATGATCAATGCATCAAACAAAAACCAAAATCAGAAGCAAACCTCAAGATAAAAAATTGAAAATGCATTCTAAGGAACCCTAACCCTACACAAACTCACTGCCCAAAGGAGAGGTTCCAACTCTTGACCTAATAAAGGTTATGAATTTCCTAAAATTTCTAGGGTTTTTGGGGTACCTTGACAAGAAAAATGCCAAACAAAATGAAAATGAAAGATCAAATCATGCTAATTTAATCTCACAAACTACATGCTAAACAAAATGCAATGCAAGAAGAATCAAAGTCCAACTCTCAATGGTTAGGCAGAAATGATTTTTTGAAGGTTGGATCAAAATAATGCCTTGAAAATGAATTAATTCCATGGAAAATTATCAAAATGCATCAAGATCAAAAAAGAAATTTGGTTTGAAGGTTGGACAATGTTTCTAAATGATTATGAAGGTTTCATGAATTTTTTGGTGATTTTTAAATACCTAAAAGTATTTTTAATTAATTAATTCTCATTAATTAATTAAAAATAAACTTTTAAATGATTTAAAAATATTTTTTTAATGCAAAAAATAAAAATAAAAATGTTTTTGGTTTCTGAAAATTAATAAAAGTGTGTATAAAAATTTTCAGAATTTTTGAATAATTTTTGCTATTTTAAAATAAATGTACAAATTAAATGAAATAAAATGAGAATAAAAATGAATTAAAAGAAAAGTCAGCGCATCCAATGGCCTGCATTCAAACTGGAGAAGGAGGGAAAGACTTCGCGCGTGATCCTAGGGCTGAGATTCAAACTTCCCCAATTAACCTAATCTGACTTAATTAATTTAAATAATTGTGATTAGGGTTTTAATGTGATCTGGACCACTCATATGCGCGCGGGTCAAACCTGGTCAGCCTATCCAACGCACCACATTCAAACTGTCATTAATTACAGGGATTAGCCCTAATTATTTTCAGGTGGCCGGAGAAGACCTCCGGTCATCTTCTCCGGTGGGACTCCCACCTGAAAATCTCTAAAATCCTCAAAACTTCATGAAAACGAAAACCAACTATCCAGAAATCATCCCCATGCCAAACTAAATCAAAACCCCCATTCAAACATCATTTATTCTTCATCAATCAAACGAATCGAAGCCAAACATTTTTTTAGGGCAAAAGTTTCAGAAGCAACATACATACTCAATACTCAATCATTTTCAAAACAAAACATATCAGCATGATCAGTGAAGCATAGAGAACCATTTAGGAACTTAAAAACATGTTTCTGGAAAAAATGTTCTTGAGCTCACCTGAACTGAAGCTTTGATCTTTGGAGCTTTCTGGCTGGCCCTTTGATACAAAACGCCTCTAATGAACCTCCTGAGAAGCTTGCAGTGCTTGGTTGGAGTTTAAAAAGGCTGGTTTGAGAGATTGAACAAGTTCTGTTCAGTGGAGTGAGGAAATCGTGTTTCTGATTCTGGGGGTTTAAGACAATGGTGATGGGTGCTTTGTGATCAGGAGGATGTGTTTAGTTGATTGGTGAAGTTGGTTTGGGTGTTTGTAACTTGTGCTGAGTGTTTCAAATGAAAATGCAAGTTGGAGCATAAACTTGGAACTTGTGAATGCTAAAGTCTTAGGTTGTGTTCTTGTGTGTTATGGCTTGCATAAAGTCCACATATCAAGTTGTGATAGGTCTGTGGAGTTGGTGTGGGCTATGCTGATTGGTATGGGGTGATTTGCAAAAAGTCAAGCAAGTTGTACTTGGAGGTATGGGCAAGTGGCAGGCTGGGACAGGAGCATGGTTGTGTTCAGCTGTGTTTAGGGAGAACCATGGAACTTGATTTGAGATGATTCAGCAAGTTGCATAAAGTTTATGATGTGTTTTGCAAATTTCACAAGTTTTGGCCCCTTTGTGAATTCTTGAGTTTCAAGGCATGAAAATGCAAAGTTCCTTGGCCCATTCTGAATTTTAGGTGTTGCATGATCATGTTGTGAAGATTAGAATTGCATTTGATAGCTTTAGAACACTTGATCAAGTCATTTTGCAAAATATCTCTTTGGTAGAAACTTTGAAATTTTGTGATTTTTGCCAACTTTGACAAGCCATAACTTTTGATCCAAAATGAATTAGGTCATGTTTTTGTACTTTTTGAAAAGGGAAAGATCTATTCTACAAATTTCATGACCAAAGTTTTTCCATTTGAAGCTTTTTTGAATCAAAAAGTAAGGGTTGAAAAAGTTGCTTAAAATGACAATTTCATTAAAAGTCAAACTTGCCCAAAAAGTCAACTTTGCAAAAGACTTGAAATTCTTCAACTTTGTGAACTTCTAACATCTTCCATGATCAAATAAAGATCATATACAATCAAAATGATGAAGAACAACCTTTGGTTGGGTCATTGAGGGCCTCAGATGCCCTGATTTTGCACTGACTTGCTTGAAAAGTCAACTCTTGATCAGATGACTTCCCCATGGAATTTCTTCATGAAAATTGATATGCATACTCCCTATACCATATAGAGACCAATAGAAACAAGAATGACCAAAAAATTTGGAGTTATGGCCTCTGAAACCAAAACCCTAATTTTAGGTCATCTATGCAGTCAAGCCTGGCTCTGCTTCCATACCATTCTCAGTCCTTGTGATTTTTTTGACATTCTTGACTTTGAGAAGATGCAATATGATATTTGAACATACATGGACCCCTTTGAAGTGATTGATGGCCTTTGGAGTGGCTCAAGAAGCTCTTGGATTGCCCAGATCACAAACCCTAGATGCAGATGACTTAGAACCAATGCAGTGAATCAAAAATGTGATATGAGATGCTATGATTGTGTTTATGCATATGAAATGATCACAATCCATGGTGTGAATGGGTGAGGGCAAATTTGGGGTGTTTACATTCATCATACCATTATTATGTAAATATTATTATACTACTGTTGCACCCCAAAATTTTCCCTTCCACAATCAAGAATCTCTCTCAAGACTTCTAAATGATCATAAGATCCTCAATACTCCCAATTAGTCAAGAAATGTGGAAATTTCCCCAGACAATGCCTCCCCCTAAGCAAAGTGTCCAAAACTAGGGTTTTAAGTTTCCTCAGGTTAAAATGATTTTCAAGGCCTCAAGTGAGCTTCATAACATCCCACATGTATTTAAGAATCCCCATGTCAAGTTTTAAGGCTTTCCCAATAAGTTTGACCAGTCAAATGATCAGATATGCAAAAATCAGTCAAAGTAGTTAAAAAGTCAAATTGAGGTCAACTATGGTCAAATTAAAGTCAAACTTCAAGATTTTCTGCCAACATCAAGTTTATGAAGTAAAATTCATCATTTGATCAAGGTTTGATCATGATTCATCAAGGAAGTCTCAGATCATCAAGAATCAGGAGTTTCTAAATTAGGGTTTTCTAAGGAAAAGACAACTGAACTTTGACCAGCCATAACTTTCACATGCTTCATCAAAAATTTCCCATCCAAAGATCATTTTGAAGGAAATTGAATTCTCTACAACTTTATGTCTCACAAGCCAAGCCTAAAAATGCTTCATTTAGAAGGTATGAGCTTAAACATTACAGGTCATTTCAAAAGTCAACAAAACGTCAACATCTTCCAAAGAGCATAATTTGAAAATGGTAAAAGATATGGACATGAGACCAAAGAGGTTTTTTAGAGGACTCTTTAAGCTTTCCAAAATGTCTAAGAACGCCTTCATAGCCTTAAAATTGAGGGATTTATGCCTTGTCAAAGTTGAGAGATTTTCAAGGGGTGTATGAAGAAAATAAGGGCTTAAATCTAATTTTTTTTTTCCAAATGGGCCTATCATTTGCAGCCCAGTCTTCATGATAACATCAAGCACGACCCAATTCAAATATTTTTTATTTTTATAATTTATTTATTATTTATTTGGATTTTATTCATTAAAATTCATTTTAAATCAAAATAAAATATGAAAATACAAATATTTGATTTGATTCTTCTTCTAGAAGCTCTTAAACATCATTTAAGTTGATTTGATACTCTCCAATTTCGCGCACAACCAATTTGGAAACATATCATTTGATTTTTTTTGATATTTTTAACCATAACTTTCTTCACAATCAAGTAACCTCAACCCATTGCCAAAAGGCCCAATCTAACCTAAATTCACTCTATTATATATAGACAACAAAGACATAAGGGGAAGAAATTTTTTTTGGAGGGAGAGCAAGAGGATCATATTTGTACTTTAAAATTTAACACAATTCAAAATTCGGTTTCCATAATCCACCACTTTTACAAGTTGATTAAAGATGGTTTCTGGATAGTTGGATTTAAGTTTCGATGCAGGAATCATAGGGCACCATGGAGAACTAAACTATTGGTTAATCTGCTGTAATCTGTTTTCGTCGATACTTCGAAGGCTGCAGTAGTGATAAGAATTTCAGGCTGACAGGTAAGTCAGGTAAGTACTACTGTTTCGATTTACTCCGAATTTTTTTTCAGAAGTTCAGAAAAAAATCGACGAACAATACTCTTTTAGAATAAAATTCTAAAAGATTTTGACCCTCAAAATCGCAAATTCCTCTTTTTTCTATTTTATTTGATTTATTTTCTATTTTCATATTCTCAAAAAAATCTAAAAAAAGTTGTGCGTTCTTTATTTGATTTTATTAGATTTTTAGCATCGTTTTAATATTTTTTAGATTTTATTTTAATCGCTTTTCTTATTTTTTATTATTTTAAAATCTGCAACGATTTTATTTGATCCTTTATTTCTTTTTTTATTCTTCCAATAGTATATACCAAAAATATGCAGGTGGAAGGAAGAAGATGGTGTGTGGCGTGCGCTGATTGGCCTAGTGACAAAGACCTAAGGTTGAAAGTCTGAGGGTGTGGGTTCAACACTCATTCCAAACATTTTGGCAAAGAAACGTGGGTTCAACACTCATTCCCAACATTTTGGCAAAGAAACAACGTGGCGTAGCGTAGTGGCTGAAAGTTTTTGTTGGCAAAGGCAAAGTCAAGGGTTCAACACCAACCCCCAATATTTTGGGTATCTCTAACTTTATTTTTCCTTTTTTTATCAAATTATGTATTTTCTTTGAATTTCCTTATTATTATTATTAAACTAATTTCTAAAAAATAAAACAAAATATTTTTTTTTAAACTTATATTTTTTATTATAAACCTTAATTTTTTTCATAAACCTTACTTTTTTCCCTAAACCTTAATTTTAAACCTAAGTCTTAATTTTTTTTCATAAACTTTAAACCCTAAAAATTTAGCCCTAAACTTTATCTTAAAACTCAGATTCGCCCTAATTTTTACCCTAAAATTTGTCCTAAACCTTAAAATTTTTTAAACCTTAAAATTTTTCTCAAACTCTAACCCTAATTGTTTCCTTAACCTAATTTGCAAACTTTTTTCTAATTTATTCACTTATTTTTATGTTATTCATTATTATGTAATTGTTTCGTAATTGTAATAATTTTATTTTATTTTCCGCCATTATTATTATTATTATTATGTAACTGCCCATAAGCCATGTAATAGTGTATGAATTTTATTTTCTACCTTTTAATTTCTGCCATTTATTTTTCATATTAACTGCGTGGTTAGTAACATAGGGACTGCCAAGAAATAAATGAACCATGGACTTAGAAAATTAATAATCAAGATAAATATCTGAAAACAACACTCACACACGTAAGTCGATCTAAGATCGTCGTCTGCACTTCCTAGGGTATCCCTCTTGGTTGCCTTATTTAAAATGGTCAAGTCCCTCGAATATAGGGGTGTCTTAAGCAAAGTCCCTTCACGTATAAATCATCAAGTCCCTACAGATTTAAAAGATCAAGTCCCTTCGAGGTTGCCTTCGGAATAATGATCTTGTCCCTTCGAATAAATGATGATAGTCCCTACGAATTGCTAAAGACGCCCCTTAAGTTGCCTTCATTGACCATACGATGACCCTACGCCCGTCCCTTAAACAAATCCAAGGTAATGACTACCTATTCCTTAATAATAGGGATAGTCTTACCCTTGAAAGGACATATAAGAACATGAATGACTTAGTCTAGGGTAGGTACCTCATAGTTACTTGCTCACTCTTCAAAAATACTTTTTACACCTCACAATATTTTCAAACATTTTCAAACAAGGCTTTGTATACATCCATACGAGGATCATTACAAAATACTTAGAAAATTTCTAATCACACACTACACTTTTAAAAAATAATTTAAGTGAGCTAAGTAACTAAGAGCTCATGGATAACCATGGATATAAAGGGTGCTAACACCTTCCCTTTATATAACCTACCCCTGAACCCAAGTCTTTTCAAAATGGTCTTTCCTGTTCTTTTATGTCCCTTCCTTATGGATAAAATAAAAGTCGATGGTGACTCTTGCTATCCGCAACATTTATAGAAAGTCAGTTCTCCCACCGTATTACAACTACTAATACTATTAATATTTTAGATTCTTGCACTTTAATTTCTTTTTGTTACTAACATTTAATTTCTTGCACTTTTATTTCCTTTATTCATCCATATCATGTTTATTATTTGTTCTTATTATTTTAATTGTTGATTTTCCTTTTGTCCATTTGGACAAAAAAAATAATAATAAAGGATTAAACCTCTAAAAAACTTGTGACTTTAATTTGAGGACTTTTGGTTACTATCTTTGGCATTGGAATGGAGATTTTGGACTTAGATTTTAGGATCCCTTCCCCTTGCTTTGATCTTCATGAAGTTGGTTTTAGCCTTTATTTGACCATTTGTTAACTCATAAGGATGGAACTCCTTTGCTCATAATTTGGAATGTCATCAAGTTTGGTTAGATATTTCTTCCCTTATCTCCTTATTTCCTTTTTTAGGATAGTCCCTTCATCTCCTCCCATTCTTTAATTTTCAAAACCTTCTCCCTTTTTCAAAGGATTCCTTCTTTTTAAATCATCACCTCCTTAATAAACAAAAACCTTGACTTTTGTCAAGTGCCTTTTACTTTTTTATTTTCTTTTAAAATCAATGAATCTAATCATGTTGACCTTAATTCAAAAAATAAAAAGAATCAAACTCATTCAAGTTGGTTTATGCCTTTGTGCACTTTTGTTTATTTTCTTTTAAAGAGTGTCGATTATGAGTCATTATTCTTTAGTAGGGTGCAAGCCTCTCAATCTCTATGGTTGTAGTTTGATGTAATTGAGTCTCTTGTCATTTGTAGGGGTTTAGTGGCATACTCGTTGATTTTATCCGAGTTGGCGCCCTCCCCATAATGATGTATGAGTCCATGCCTTCATTCTCATGGTAGATTTGTTTGGCTATTCACTTGAAGATGACAAATTCTCTTCACTTAATAAAATGAATCCTAACCCACCCTTTTCACTATTTGTACCACGAACTACGGGGTTTTGATCTTGCATTTCACTTTGTGGGTACGTAGGTATGAGGTGGTAAACCTCTCCAAACACAAAAATATTAAAAATAATTCTTTTCTCACCCCTCCACTCACATTTTACAAACCATTTTCAAACCAAAAGCAGTAAATTTTTCAAAGGGCCCCCGTGGAGTACCACGGACATTTTGGGTGCGTAAAACCTTCCCATTGTGTAACCTATCCCCTTACTTGTTTCTCTGTTGTGTTTCTTTAGCTTTTTTCTTTTAGATCCATTAGGATTTATTCGCTCTTTTTTCCTTTTTCTCTTGTAATAAAATAAAAGCGCGGTGGCGACTCTGTTTACTTTGATTTAAGTTAACCAATAGCTTACACTCATGTTTTTACCGCTACACAATGTTAACAAAAAACATCATAATGACTTAAATAAACTTAATCTTAACAACGCATACAACAGATAAACACAACATTTTTAACTGATTACAACAATCAACCTGAATATGAGAAGGTTTATGAGAAGAGATTTGATAATAATTGATAACACCACCTCTATTTATAGCAAAATTTCACATACAAGTATGTCTCTAGATGAATTGGCGACACCTCCTAATTTTGTACACAATCGCCAATTGGATTGGAGACTGCATATGATGTCTCCAATCCAATTAGAGACACCTCTATAAACTTGTAAATGTCACCAATTCATCTGGAGACCCCTTTGAAAATCTTGCAAAAGTGGGGTAGTTTGGAAATTAATTTGAAAATTGGGTTATTTGGGGATTTGTTTTGAAAAAGTGGGGTAATCAGGTAAAATATTCGAATATTCATCTCCAAATCAATTAATCTTCCTTAATATAACGAATACAAATCGTCGTCCACAATCATGCATCTCTCTCAGTAATAGTAGCAGACCTTTTCCCTCTCCCTTTTATTGCCACCCAAATCCTTATTGTTTCAACTACGATTTCAAGATTGCAGTTGTCGTCACTGAGATCTATTTTTTTGTTGAGTTTAGGTATTCAAAGTCTATATGTTCTTGATTTTATAAAAAAATTGTTCCGGACTGGCCCAATTTTCAGACTCGGGCCCAATCCATCTTCTGACCCCAGACGGCCCAATAACACTTTGGCCCCCAATACATCCTCAGCCCACCGGTCATGATTTGGATCCAACAAGGGCCGAATCCCCCAGGATAAGCCGAGGAATGCTTGCTCGACAAAACCTTTGCTCGGTATTAACGTCATCTGACCAGGGTCTCGTCCGGGCAGTACAAGCGTCACTCCAACGACTAGTTTCTGGCAGTTACCGATTATTGGGGGATCCACGATCCAGGCCCAATAATAGGGACCAATAGCCATGCGCTGGGGGTATTATATAAATCCTTTCATATGAGAGGGTCAGGTATTCAATTCTCACTCAAAAATCTCGTACTTGCTCAATCTTCGCTCGGTTTCTTACTTTAGCATCGGAGTGCCTTACAGGTGCACTCCCCTTCTCTCGCCATCAACCATGCTTCAACCACGCTTGACGTCAGCCACATCGGATCCTGATCTTCAGGTACGATCAGGTGGCGCCGTCTGTGGGAACCTCTTGATTTCCTGTTCTTCCTCTTTAAAGATTCTCAAGAACCAAAGTATTCTCTCTAAAGATCCATGGATGCTCGTGACAATATGCTCGAAGCCCGGACTACCGATGGTGTTCTTCTTACCCAGCGTGAAAGTAATGTGATCATTCCCCCGTATGAGGAAACCGTCCAAGATCGCCAGGACGGAAAAACTGCTTTTCCCTCTCCCAAGCGCGATCAACCGCTCGAGAGTCGCCCGAAGGTTCTCCCCTCCCTCACTACATCAGCAGGGTCGGACTTTGCTGCGTTAGTTGATACACTCAACCAAACCAACCTATTGCTCCTCGTGCATGGCAAAAAGATAGCCCTCCTGGAAGAAACCAGCCTCTGACCGTCTCGCTCTCCGACATAACATCAGGGATGGCGTAACCCCTTTCCCCACAAAATGAAGTCCAAAGGCCACCCTAAAGTGTCTTCTATCAGGAAACGGGCTCGGTCGCCTCAACGACGACATCACTCTCCTATATCAACCAAAACTCGTCGGAGTTTGCAGATAGAAGACCAATGTTTTTCTCCTCAGAAGAAGAGACGATCCCGATCCTCATCTCCAAGACGGCCAAGAAAGAATAGATCAAAGTCTCTGTCTCCGCGACGAAACAAAAAACCCAATTCACACTCTCCCTCGTTCACATCCAGCAACGAGGATGATATCATTGGCCCGCTCTCCTCGGAGATCATGGCCACCAAACTACCTCGGGGGCTTTAGAAGCCCCCTCCCCTTGGCTCATATGATGGGATGACGAATCCAGACGAGCACATCGAAAACATTGACGTCCTGCTCGATTATAGGGGAGTCCGTGGAGCAATCAAGTGCCACCTCTTTCCGACCATTCTGAGGAAAGGGGCAATGATGTGGTATAAGAGTTTCGTACTCGAGTCCATCACCTCGTGGAGGTAACTCGGGCTGACTCTCTCTAGACACTTCACCGCCTCCCGACGCCATCCCAAGACAGAGGCATCCCTCGAGGCTATTATTCAGGGCAAGGATGAACCCCTCCGAACCTACATCAAAAGATTCAACAAAGAAGTCGTCCAGGTCTCTACCACGAACGATGTGAAGAAATATTTGCTGAAGCGTGGGCTACGCCCGTCCACTGATTTCCACCGGGAGGTGGGCATAGAAACTCCTGCTACGTTGGACGCTTTCCTACTAAAGGCTCAGGCATACATCTAGTACGGGGAGAAATAGGATTCCATTTCTATTCGTGACGCCAGACGTCAGGAGGACACCAAACCTTACAAGACTGATGAGCACTCGACATCTCGTCGAGGGGGATAAAAGAAAGGAAGATCGCTCTCATGAACCACGGGAATAGAGGGGCCAATAGGTCACTTTCATGAGTACACACCTCACTCGGTATCAAGGGAAAAGATATTGTCCGATTGCATAAATTCGGAGTTCTGGCAGGCAGGAGTTCGCTTTCCCAAGCAACTGCCTAACAAGTCGAGCACTGACAAGACCAAATATTGTCGGTTCCATAAGAGCCACGGGCACAATACTGAAGATTCTATCTGTCTGAAGGATGCGATCGAGATACTCATAAGGTACGACCACCTCAAGCAATTCACAAAGTCCAAGGAAACTCCCAGGTCGGAGGTGCAGGAAACAAGAAGGTCGAAGAAGCAGTAGTTATACCCTCGGACGCCAATATGCAGGTTGCCCTCAGTATCTACCGACCTGAAGATTTATTTATACTCAACCACCTGGGAAGTCCAAGATATCTCTCATCCCATATCCCATGGGAAGCCTTCCCCTCTGCAATGGTAATTTTAGGGGGAGGATTCAACAAGATTATCGTCGGTTCCGTGAAAAGGAAATTTGACCAGCTGATTGCAAAGGGACCATCCCAGAACGCCACTTTGGATCCGCCCAGAAGCAACTCAGTGCCTATTTCCTTCTACAAGGAGGAACTGCTGGGAGGGGCACCCATCGCCAGCATCCCTTTGCTCGTACGGGCTCAGATGGCCAATTTTGACGTTCGTCGGATTTTAGTCGACCAAGGAAGTTCGTGCGATATCATTTATTCACAATTGTTCTCAACGCTTCAACTGAACGAGATTCACCTAACACCTTACGTATGATCTAACCTACAGGGCTTCAACGGTGTTGTATCTCGACCTCGGGGTTACGTCGACCTCATTGTTACATTTGGAGCAGCGGAGACCGCTCGATCCGTTCGTGTCCAGTTCCTGGTGGTCGACTGTCCATCCCTTTACCAATGCATTCTCGGCCGACCGACGTTGGCCGAACTCATTGATGTTCTGTCAACTATTCATCTAAAAATGAAATATTATACAACATCGGGGAAGGTGGCCATCCTGCATGGCGATGTCTAAGCTTCTTGTCGCTACTTTAAGGAAGCCTCTAAAGGCCTCAGTTCGATCTCATATCAGCCAAAGTCCTCCACCGCAGCATTGCTCGACAGCTCGGAGATACCCAGGCCTCTCCCTCAGGTCGACTCCATCGATTTAGACTGCAGGTTCCCAAACAAAGGCGAAAGCTCTCAGCAACCCTCCACTTCACTGGCCCGACCAGTCCCGGACGGCGAGTTTGAGCTAATTCCTCTGGGGGAAGATCCAAACCGATGCGTGAAGGTCGGGGCTCACCTGCCCGACTTGGCGAAGAGACAGCTGGAAACATGCCAAAAAGGAAATGATGACCTATTTTCTTGGAGTGCAATGGAGATGCCCGGACTCGACCCAGATGTAGTCTGCCACCACCTCTCCATCGATCCAGCTCACAATGTTGTTGCCCAGTGCAGGAGGAAGCAGTCGGCCGAGAAGACTGAAGCGGCCGAAATAGCTGTAAAAGACCTCCTAGACGCAAACTTTGTAACAAAGGCCAGGTACATAATCTGGCTCTCAAATGTTGTACTCGTTAAAAAATCAAATGGAAAATGGAGAATGTGTGTTGACTATAGCGATCTTAACCGGGTTTTCCCGAAAGACGCTTATCCTTTGCCAAATATTGACAAACTGGTCGACAACTCGGCCGGTTTCAAACTACTATCATTTATGGATGCTTACTCGGGATACAATCAAATACCCATGGATGTGACCGACAAAAAGCACACGGCCTTTATGACCGAACCGGGAAATTACTACTATAACGTTATGCCATTCGGCCTGAAAAATGTGGTCGCTACTTATCAGCGCATGATGAACAAAGTTTTCCGAGCAGAAATCGGAGACATGCTTGAAGTATACATGGATGACATGATTGTTAAATCTCAACAAGAGACAGATCACACTTCCCACCTTCGAAAAGTATTCGACCAAGCTCGAAAGTGCAAAATGAGTTTTAATCCTGAAAAATGCACGTTCGGAGTTCAGGCAGGCAAGTTCCTCGGTTTTTATCTGACCGAGCGAGGAATTGAAGCCAATCCTGATAAATGTCGAGCATTTACAGAGATTGCTACGCCAAACTCTAAGAAATCCATACAATCGTTAAACGGAGTGCTCACTTTGCTCGCTCGGTTCGTTGTTAAATCCGCCCAGCACGCTCTTCCATTCTATAAGCTCATTCGTAAGGAGGCAGCTTTCGAATGGACGAACGAATGCGAGCGGGCCTTAGCCCATTTGAAAAAAGCATTATCCGAGCCTCCAGTACTCTCCAGGCCTAATGAAGGCGAGATTTTTTACCTTTACTTCGCAAACGAGGTTGTGAGTGCAGCTCTCATCCGTGAATTGCCCGAGGGGAAAAAACCAATTTACTTCACGAGCAAGGCCTTGCATGGTCCAGGACTGAGGTATCAGCAGATCGAAAAGGTAGCGCTGGCCCTCCTCTTCGCAGCAAGAAGGCTTATACATTATTTCTTGGCCCATATGATTGTCGTAAGAACTGACCAACCCATTAGGCAGCTGCTCGGAAGGCCAAACATGGCCGGACAAATGCTAAAATGGTCATTGGAACTATCTAAATTCGACATTAGGTATGAGGGTAGACAAGCTCTCAAGGCCCAAGCCTTGGCCGATTTTGTAGTGGAGCTCACCTTCCTTGAGCAAACACCAGCGTCCATATCCAAGTGGACCGTTTTTGTGGACGGCGCTTCTAGCTCGGCAGGCAGCGGGGCCGTGGTTATGCTAGAAAACGAGGAATGAACCATCACAGTGCAACAACAATACAACAAAATCACACACAAACAACAATGAATAATGATTCTACGACCAATTCAACCACGTCAACCAATTTAGGTAATCAACCACAACAAATTAACACACAAACATGATCAATTCTATAACTAATCCCACATGTCATTCATCAATTATCCCATTATAGAGTGAGAACCCCACAATTACCTTGGATTGAAGATGACTTTACTCTTCGATTGGATTTTTCGTTCTTGCAGCTTCTACATATTCTCTGTCAAACCCCTATTCCTCTTTCTGCAACTTTCACATCTCTCTAAACTTCTTTCTATTCTACTAATAACCTAATTCTCTTAATTAATCTAATTAATCTTTAATTCTTTTATTTTAACTCTCCACCAAGTCCACCTATACCTATTTATTTTCCTCCATTCACCATTACCAATTCAATTTGACTTTTTAATTATTAAAATAATATTAAAAATAATTATAATTATAATAATACTAATAATAATTATATAATTTCTATCACTCCTATAATTATGCTAATTATCCATTTTATACTATGGTTGAGCAAATATTAATTAAAATAATCTAATTAACCTTACTCCCCACACCATTAATCTCTGTTATTAGTCATACACCCTAGTACCCTCAAGACTCAATCTTAAGGCAACTATCCCTCACTACAGGCACATTAAACACGACAAATACATAATAAACATGCAATCAACTACAACAACTCATTATTATATTCACAAACAAGCCCACTAGATATAATGGTATCATTCCAACACTATTTCTGCGACTTAATCAACTTAATTGAATTCGACTAACCACAACACAACTTAATTAAATTAATTCGACTAAAACCAACATTGCAACTCAACACAATACAATTTCGACAATCAACGCAAATCAACACAATAATACGAAGATATTTAATTAAATAAACAGGGCGTTACAAGCCCCCTCATGAGATCACCATTGCTGACAGAAAGAACTCCCATGGACTATAAGCAGCGAAGTAGGCACAGCCGGTGAATGGTTTGGGGACGTAAAAATCCTCTAGCCGGGTGATACTGAGAGCGATCGGAAGGTTGGCATCCGCGGTTGGGGGAGTTGCTTCTTCGACCTTTCGAGACTCCTATACCTCCTGTTGGGGAGCCTTCTTCCCCTTTGTAAACTGATTAAGGTGACCATCTCTGAGGAGGATCTCAATGAAATCTTTCAGGTGGATGCAATAATATGTGTTGTGCCTGTGCGATTTATGAAATATGCAATACTTCTTCTTATCCATGTTGGCTTTGGTCGATAACTACTTTGGGAGCCTGACTCCCTCCTGGCGGAATTCTGAGTTGGCACACTCAGAGAGGATCTTTTGTCTCGACACGATCAGGGGAGTATGCTCATGGAAGCAGCCTGAAGGTCATTTATGTTCATGTGGTTCGCAGGAGTGGTCATCCTTTCTTTTGTCACCTCCCCGGCGTGATGTCGAGGATTCTTCATTTTAAGAGGGTTTGGCATCCTCCCGATGCCTGGTGTTGCAGGCAGTATTGACTGCCTCCTTCTCCTCGTATTTTATATACGTCTTGGCTTTCAGGAGAAAAACATCAAGTGTGGCTGGTATTTCAATGCCAACGACCTTTGCAAAATCGCTACAGGGGCGAAGCCCGCATTTGAGAAGGTACTTCTTCAAGTCGTCGGTGGTCGAGACTTGAATTGCCTCCTGGTTGAACCTTTCGATATATGCCCGCAAGGATTTATCCTTGCCTTGGATTATCACCTCAAGAGAGGACTCGGTTTTGGGATGTCGACAAGAGGCGGTGAAGTGTCGGGAGAATGTCCTCACGTGTTGTCTCCATAAGGTGATAGACTCGTAGAGGAGGATCTTGTACCAAGCCATTACTCCCTTTTTTAGCGTTGTTAGAAATAGTCGACATTTGATGGCTTCCGGGATGCCTCGATTGTCGAGGAGTGCATCAATGTTTTCTATATGCTCGTCCGGATTCGTAGTTCCATCAAAGAACCACAGAGGAGAAGGCTTCTCCAATCCCATCGGCAACCTCGTGGACATAATCTCTTGGGAGAGTGGTCCACGGGTTTCATCTTCATCGCTGGAGTCGTAGGAGACGGAGCGGGAGCGATTGTCTTTATGTCGTCGAGGGGATGGCGATTAACACCGTATCTGCATGCGAAAAGATGCATTTATTCATGAAAAAATTTATATTTCATATCTTTTAAAGCATGATAATGGTTCATAATCTTGATACCTTTTTGAAGAGGTATGTTGTACATTATATAAACCTTTTACATCAGATTTTTACAACACACCTCCATAACTTTCATAATAAAAAATTCACTAAATTTACTCATTTTCAAAAACTCTTTAAATGTTTATTTCAATCTTTTTTTGAGAGAAACTTTTCATAAACTTTAACATATACTATTGTTTTATCTCATACATTCAAGAACACTTGTATATTGTATTTGAGTGATAAATGTTTCAAGCAAGGAGAAGATCAATATTCATATTGATAAAACAAATTCAAGCTTTCATCAACCTACACTTATACAAAATTCATTATTTATTCTCTTTGATTACTACTTATCTTTAGGATTGTTAGAGATAAGTTAGTAAGACTTACCTTGTTTTCGATTTGTGGATACAAGAGGTTTGTGTGTGAGAAAGTGAATCTCGTTTGAACTTTAAAATTTGTAATACCCAAGAGGTTTATTCTTGGTGGTTAAAATTAGAAAATACTAGGTGTGTCTTGTTCTAGGTTTCTAACAGATAGTGAAAATCTCTTTCTATTTAGAAAGGGGACTGGATGTACTTTTTGATTGTGAGGGGAACCAAAGTCATAAGGAAAGGAAAAATCAAGAATCAGTAAAAAAACTTCGAAGAAATTTTGATAAACCTAATTCACCCCCCTCTCAGGCGCATTTATAAGTTACAATTGGTATCATGGCAGATGATAGGTAACCTGTTCCTAATCGATTCAGTATGGCTTTCACAAATAACAATCTTGTGTTTAGAGACATTGGTTATAGCAACAAGCCTCCATTGTTTTGTGGTGAATACTTTGACTTCTAGAAAATACTCATGAAGGCTCATTTAGATGCACAAGAAAGTGATATATGGGAGGCTGTCCAAAATGGTCCTTTTGTTCCTACAATGGTTGTCAATGGAGTTAGTTCAACAAAGCCTCAAGTTTCATGGGATGATGATGATAAAAAAAGGTTCTCTATGACAAAAAGGTAATAAATCTTCTACAAAGTGCACTAGGAATGGATGAATTCTTTCGCGTCTCAACATGTACAACAACCAAACAAATTTGGGATACTTTATTAGAAACTCATGAAGGAACCGCCGAAGTTAAAAGATCTAGATTAAATACGTTAAGTCAAGAATATGAATTATTCAGAATGCTCCCAGGAGAATCAATCCTTGATTTGCAGAAAAGATTTGTACACTTGACAAATAATTTGAAGCCACTTGGTAAGACACTAACTAACGATGAACTTAATTTTAAAGTGCTTAGATCTTTGTCCAGAGAATGGAAACCCAAAGTGATGGCAATATCCGAAAATAAAAGTCTATTCGTGATGACATCCGCTACTTTATTTGAAAAACTTCAAGAATATGAGACGAAACTTGGAAGATTGGAAAAGCATGAGATTCAAGAAAATAAATCTAAAAGCATTGCATTAAAGGTTGATTCCAAAGAAGTTGAGAAATATGACAATCCAGATGAAGACGAAAATTTTATGCTTCTTGTAAAAAGGTTTGAAAAATATTTTGGTGCAAAGAATAATATTAGAAATTCTAGCTATATTAGAAGGAAGAAATTTTCAAAGAACAAGCAGAAAGAAGCATCAGCATGCACTCAAGATATTAAATGCTATGAATATGGAAAGCAAGGCCATATCAAACCGAATTGTCCTAAACTCTTAAAGAACTGTGACAGTAAAGGGAAAAGGATCACAAAAAGAAGGCCTATATTGTATAACAAATATTGGTCAATATATTTATGCAAGTGTTCTAAAATTCATCTCATACATAATATACTTGATAGGATCAATAGGAATCATTGTCATATGTTTAACATCTTTTAAACTTAATATTTTCATAAAAACCTTCAGCGTTAACCGGTTAACGGATTGGTTAACCGGTTAACCAAGCTAATTTTTGAATCCTAGTTTTAACGTTAAGGGGTGTTAACTGGTTAACATATGTGTTAACCGATTAACATTGTACCTGCATGCGAAAAGATGCATTTTTTTTCATGAAAAAAATTCATATTTCATATCTTTTAAAGCATGACAATGGTTCATTACCTTAATACCTTTTTGAAGAGGTATGTTGTACATTATATAAACCTTTTACATCAGATTTTTACAACACACCTCCATAACTTTCATAATAAAAAATTCACTCAATTTCTTCATTTTCAAAAACTCTTTAAGTGTTCATTTCAAACTTTTCTTGAGAGAAACTTTTCATAAACTTTCACATATACTATTGTTTCATCTAATACATTCAAGAACACTTGTATATTGTATTTGAGTGATATTTGTTTCAAGCAAGAAGAAGATCAATATTCATATTGATAAAAAAATTCAAGCTTTCATCTTCCTACACTTATACAAAATTCAATATTTATTCTCTTTGATTACTACTTATCTTTAGGATTATTAGAGATAAGTTAGTAAGGCTTACCTTGTTTCCGGTTTGTGGATACAAGAGGTCCGTGTGTGAGAAAGTGAATCTCGTTTGGACTTTAAAATTTGTAATACCCAAGAGGTTTGTTTTTGGTGGTTAGAATTAGAAAAGACTAGGTGTGTCTTGTTCTATGTTTCTAACAGATAGTGAAAATCTCTTTCTATTTGAAAAGGGGATTATATGGACTCTCGGATTGTGAGGGGAACCAGGATAAACCATCGTGTCTATTTTACTTTCCGCATTTTATCTTTCAGCATTTAACAAGTCATAAGGAAATGAAAAATCAAGAATCGATAAAAAATTTCGAAGAAATTTTGATAAACTAATTCATCACCCTTTTAGGCGCATTTATAAGTTACACTGAAGATGTATCTCCGGAACTAATCAAAACAAAAATTATGGAGCGCCATTTAGTTTGGCATTCTATTGGTGAAAATGGGATACTTCTGAAAATATATATTCGAAATCTGAGGACATTTACGAAAATATGCATGGTACCTAATAACACCAAGGAGTGTGATAAGTAATTATCTTTCTTTTTATTAGTGGGTATTGCAATAGCCAATGAACTATGTGAAAAATAATTAAGTGTTGTAGTTTTCTTATTTTTTGCAAGTGCAGTGAAAGTTTTCTTCGAGTAACTTGAAGATAACATGTGTATCATTGTTTTTCTATGGGGTTGTACACATTGTTATTCAAGACAATCTTTCAAGAGGCACTACCGTATATAATTTATAATTTCTGAAGATCGTGATAAAACATTTAATTTTGGTTCCTTAATTTTTATTATTTTTTATTTTTGATTTCCCTATTTTAAAATCTAAAATTTATGTCCTTCTATTTTCATTTTTTTAAAGGTTTGGTTCCTCTATTTTAAAATCCTGAACTTTTATCCCTCAATTTTTATTTTAAATGAGTTTTGGTCCCTTTATTTTTTATTTTTTAAATTTTTTTGTCCCCCTATTAAATTAGTTCTAAATTGAAAAGGGGATTAAAATCTAAAACAAAACTTAAAATAAGGGACTAAAACTCAAGCAAAATGAAAATATAAGGACCAAAATTTCGGATTTTAAAATAGAGGGATCAAAATTTAAAAAAAAAATAGAGGGACAAAATTCCATATTTTAAAATAGAAGGATCAAAACTATAAAAAAAAAAATAGAAAAACCAAAATTACAATTAAGTCATAAATTATGATAGGGTCACGGCAAATAAAAACAGAGAAAAAAAGAAATACAGTTACATTATAAAATATTTTACATTATTAACCCATCACAATCATATATCAAAATAAAATATACTTTTATTTTAAAATTACTAATATTGCATGACAATTTTAGATATTTTGATTAATTGTATGTTTAATAGTACATTATCTTTAATGTAAATTAATACAACAAAATTGAATATAAATTAGATGTTTGTCTGTGCAATGTGGAGTACGTGATAATCGTGTATAATTTTGTAAAACATAGGTCGATAAATATAAAGGATAGCTGTGCATAATTGTGTAGAACATAAGTATAATTTTGAACAAAATTAATCAATAATTTTTTGATTGAGTAGAATTATAAAATAAAAAATAAAATTACTTATTAATTATGGTTGCAGTTTAATTAATTATTATTATTATTATTATTATTATTATTATTATTATTATTATTATTATTATTATTATTTAATTGGAATACACTGCAGTGTAAAACAATTTTACATGGTCATTTGTTGGAACAACTTTGATTTTTATTTTAAAAACAAATAAAATAATATAAACGGTAATGACAATAAATTGATAGTGTAAAACTTTTTACATTATCAATGCATAGTAATTAATCTCTTATTATTATTATACTAAATAAAACTACTTATTAACAGTTATATGCTTTAAAGTAATGGATCAACTATTAAATAAAATTTTTAATATAGCAAAATTTGAATATTTTAAGAAAATAACTCAAATAGAGAAAGAGAAGAGTTTTAACATTGCTCTTACCATTTAAAGTATTTATGATTTTTTTAAAGGAAATTTTAGTAATACAACCACCATAGTTAATAATAATAACAATAATAACTGCATGATATAAGATTAAAGTATATGTATTAATTGTATTATTAGGCTAAAATATAGTTTGCATCCCTCTAAAGTGTATGTATCAATTGCATTATTAGACTAAAATACAGTTTTGATCTTCCTATTTCACTAAATACACGAAAATGATCCCCTGTTTAGTTTTTAAACAGTTTTGATCTCCGTAACCCACTTATCACAAAACACGCTGATGTGACAATTTTTGTGCTTACGTGGTAAAATCCTTATGTGGTTTATTTTTTGCCATGTCATTACTTAATTAAAAAACAAACTAAAAAAATATGTTATTTATTAAATGATTAATTATATAGAAAATTTAGGCCAGTTCACCATTCCTCTTCACAATCGTGTAGTACAAAATCGGCCTAATTTTTTCATCTTTGTTTCATCTCATAGTTCACCATTGTTCTTCATAATCGTGTCCAATTTTTCATCTCCTTTTCATCTCATAATCGTTGCCCTAATTTGTGTATGGTGTAATGGGTTCTGGAACCGTGGAAATTTCATGTTCTTCATCTCATTCAAGGAGGAGAAGGATCTAATGCTATTTTGAATTGGATTCACCACTTGCTACTGCGTGGACATCTGAGAATCCAGGTAGGAGGTTCTATGGTTGTGGGTTATTCAAGGTATGTATAAAACCCTAACTTTTAGTTTTGATCATCTTCTGAATATTTTTTGGTAATTGCTTGCTTAAATCCACCTTTTCATCTGTTTCATTCAGTTATAAGGGAGGAAAGGTTATTCTTTTTTTGATTGGTACGATGACAATATTCTGGAACAGTCAAAGGAAGTTATTAACTTGTTGTTGAAGAAGGTCAATGAGTTTAAGAAGAATGATAGTTTAATACGGAAGAGTGCGATGACATGAAGAAGAAGAACAAGTTGTTGATTATTTTGTTGATTATATCTTGGGTTTGTATCATCATGTTGATCACAAAAGTACTTGTTTAGGTTAAGTTGTCATTGTTGTAGAATATTGTAAGGTTATTGTACTAATGTCAAATTTGATGTTGAAATGTTATTTTGTAAGATGTTGTGGTATAATTCCAATTGTACTTGTAGTTTTGTAAGATGTTGTAGTATAATTCCATAAGATGTTCAATAAGATGTACTTGTAGTTCAATATGATGTTCTGGTATAATTTCATAAGATTTGTTTCTTTGATTCAACATCTTACATTGAGATAATTCAATTTGTTACTTTGAGATAAGTCATTGTTACTTTGATTCAGCATCTTACAATGAGTTAATAAGATTTGTAGTTCTATTATAAGATTTGTTACTTTGAGATAATATATGTTATCAAGATTATATTATCAACTTAAAAGGTTTGTATACAAAAATTAATGCACCTTACAAGGTTATATCATCTTACATAAAAGGTTACACATTAAAGTTGTTAGCCTTTTAAAAAAAAAGTAGTAGCATCTTACATAACAATATTACATAGTGTGTTAACTAAAAAACTACATTAATCTTGTGTTTTTGGCGCGTGTGATCCCTAAGTCAACATGGTTGTTGTTTCTTTTCCATGCAAGGATAATGAAGAAAATTCCCTCCATTATTAATTATAAGTTTAAGCGTGTTTATCTTAGTTGGCCTATACCGAAACAAAATCAACAAACAACAACACAAATTACACAGCATAACAGAGCATATAACAAGGCAAGCATTACATAGAAAGCACATATACAAAACATATTACACAGTTAATATCAGAAATCACCGATAACATCATACTTTACAATTAACATCATAAATCACAGATATCATCATACTTTACAGTTAACATCAGAAATTACATGTACACACCTTGAACAAAATTTCAGATATTCCTTTGTCCAGCTTAAAGGTTTAGGTTTGAAGTTAGGGATTATCATTCCAAAGCTGATTCAGAATAAC
This sequence comes from Lathyrus aphaca, assembly GCA_963966055.1. Lineage (NCBI taxonomy): Eukaryota > Viridiplantae > Streptophyta > Magnoliopsida > Fabales > Fabaceae > Lathyrus > Lathyrus aphaca. Next base: position 25,480,173 of record OZ014521.1, on the reverse strand, counting down.
ATCAATAGAGTTAGGGATTTGAAGAGTAAGGGATTTGAAGTTAGGGTTAAGGAACAATACATATAACAATCGGTAAGTTAAACAAACCAGACAATACTTAGACTTCGTTCGCAGTGTTCTTCGTTCACTACGATGGTGATTCGTTCACAGCAAGGTTCTTCGTTCGCAGAAAGGTTCTTCGTTCTCTAAGTTCTCCATTCAGATTGTTCTTCGTTCAAAGATGGGTATCAATTCTTCGTTCAGATTGTTCTCTATGTTATAAAATGGAATTCATTTAATTTAAAAATTAGTCAAATATAATTAAAAGTTAAGTTTAAATTTATTAAAATATTTATTAATGAAAATATTATAAGGAATTTGCCACGTAAGCACAAATATGCCACATATTAAAAAATATTTTAAATTTTGTTTTTAGTCAATCAAAATATTTCTTTTAAAGAATGATTTTCCTACAAAATTTCATCCATACATTTTATCACTAATACTAAAATCGTCATTAAAATTATCGTTAATTCATTCGCTAAATGATAAACTAATATTTATTCTGTCATTAAGTCGTAAAAATGTTATTTAATCCCGTGAGTGACTAAAATTATAAATAGAAAATTTTAGAAAAATTATCTTTTTAAGATTAAAAACAAAACTTAAAATATTTAATAGGACTATAAATATATTTCACCCTTAAAAAAATATGGATATTTAATAAGGGTTAAATATATTTCTAGTCTTTATATTTAAGATTATTTTTAAGGAATTTTGATAATGTATTTTCTATTATAATTTTTTAATGATGAAATGACTATTATAATAATAACCATCATTTAATATGGTATATAATAATAACCATCATTTAAAGATTTTTCTATTATAATTTTTAACGAAGAAATGACTATTTAGATGAGTAAATTTTATCATCAATTAAAAAGAAAATATTAACTGAAATTAATTTTATTAATATAATAATTTTACATTCTAAAAAAATCAAAATTACATTAATTTCAAAAATATATATTATATAAAAAAATCTAATGTTGAATTTTGCGATAGACGTCAAAATATGTTGGACTGGCCATTTCTTTAGTTTTTCAAATATAATTTTCTTAGATAAATTTCTGGTTGCAGTACAATTCCATGTCCTGGTTAGAAAATAATCGATTAATTACTTGTACTTTTTCTTCTTTGACACCTTCTAAAAATGGGACCATTTAGTTGAACCGCTAGGATCATGTTTTAAGATAGCTTTTAAAAATGGGACCATTTGGTTGAACCACTAAATCATGAGAATTCTGTTTGTTATTTCTCATTTATATCTGATATTCCTAATTTTTCAATATTTTCAAAATAACTCTATACTATTTACCTAAAAAAATATATTTTATATATAAAACAAAAACTTTTTTCCACAAAGCAAATCGAATTTCCGATAGTTACTTCAAAATTTATAGTATTTTTCACTGGAAATTTTAAAATAACCGGTATTTTTTATTGGAAATTCTATCATTTTCGGTATTGAATTCAACTTTTTGAATATCCATACTGGAAATCTCAAAAATCTCGATACAAAGAAAAAACTTCCAAAAATTGCCAAATATCTGACATACCGGAAGTTTTATTTGAACTTGAAATTTTAGGTAGCAGGTCTGCTAGGAAAAAATGCTTGTGTTGTATGGTCCGGAACTGGTAGAGTCATCTACGTAGTTCTTCACCACAAACAATATGTGTTTTCAATGGAATAAATTCAAAACTAATATTTATTGTTGCATTTTATGATATTTATATTATACTTTTTTTGTATATTTTTGAGATTTGAACCGATGTATTAATCCGGACACAGAATATTGGCAAGCAACATGGTATTATAGTTGTGATCATTCGTTTAGATAGTGCAAATGACCAGCGAGGTAGGAAGGATAAATTGATTATGGGTTGTGAGAGAAGATGAAATTATAAAAGAAAATCGTTTGAAAGTAGTCAATCCTCTGACAAGGATGACCTTTATAGTATAAAAGTGAAATGTCTCTTTCGGCTAAGATCTTCGCCAAGTGGTATTGGTTGGAGGGTGAGTGTTTTGTGTGGGTTTCACAATCATAGATTATCTCAGGATTTATCAGGCCATGACATATTGGGATGTCTAAAAGCTCACGAGAGACAATTTGTGAATGACATGACGAATTTTAATATGCCTCTGCGATATATAACTTCCGTCTTGAAAGACAAAGATTCAGAAAACCTCAACAGTGTTACGCAAGTATATAAAACTAGAGCTATATACAATGAAAACAAGAGAGATTCATTGACGGAAATGCAAATGTTGTTGAGTCTTATTCATAAAGAAAAGTACATGTGTTGGATAAGAAGACTCAAATGTTATTCCTAGTATCTTTTGGACACATCCTGATTTAGTGAAGTTGTTGAATATGTTTCACTTGGTGTTGATTCTTGATTGTACATATAAGACCAATAGGTATCGGTTACCATTGCTTAAGATTGTTGGCGTTATGTTAACAAAGTTGACGTTTTTGGTAGGGTTTGCCTATTTGGAACATGAAAGGGAGGAGAACTTCAAATAGCCACTAGAAAAGCTCAAAGACTTGTTTTCTTTTCCGAGAAATTGCTACCAAATATTGTTGTGACAGACCGAGAACTTGAATTGAAGAATTCATTTCAAGTTGTGTTTCCAAATTCAACACATTTATTTGGACAAACAGAGTTACTCATTTAGAGAACACAACAACGAACAGGTATACCAACTTCTTTTTTTATGTTATTACTAAGCATAATGTAAATTGTTGTCTTATTATGGTTTAATTATTGTAGTTTAGGGTGGATTCTGCGTATTGGAGACTGAAAAATATGTTGACTTCAAGTCGGAGAGATTTATGTCGAAGTTGGGATGTTGTCAACACCATGCTGAAGTTGCAGTTAGGTTCAATCAGAGTGTCGTTTCAAAAAAGTATTGTCAATATTGAGCATCAGTATAACATTTCATTCTATACCAACTTGCACAGTTTTGTTTCAAGACAATGTATACAACACATAGGGAATGAGCTAGAAAAGGGTAAAATTTGTTGGTACAAACAAGGATATTTATGGTTGCTTCATTAGATATACACATGGGTTACCTTGTATGTGCCAACTTTTTGGTTTCCAAATACAAGGTTTGACCATTCCTTTAGAACCAATTCATATTTTTTGGAAGTAATTACACATTCAAGAGCATACTAACGGTCCAGAGGATAGTGGTGCAAAGATGGATTTAGACGCAAAATGTGAAGAGTTGAAGATATATTTCAATTCTTTGGATATTGTAGGTCAGAAGGTGTTGAAGAAGAAAATTAGGGAACTGCCGCATCCATCTAGAACTTTTATGTGTCCACCGCCGATGAAGTACAAGCCAAAGAAGGGAGTTAAGAAGAGCATAAAGGGTGAATAGAATGATGTGCATCTTGATCCCTCGCAGTGGGAGTATGATGATGGCTCGCAGGGAAGTCAGGCTACAAAGAGATCATGCACAAAACCAACTGGAAGTCAACCTTCTAGTATGTCGGGTCAAAGTCAATTGTCCATTGTATCTTCTAGACATACTTACTTGTCTCAGTTTCCTGGTTTCTTGCATCCATACATTGATGAGATCATTGATGTGGGTGACTATGGATATTGTGGTTTTTAGGCTATTGCAGCTTTACTTGGATGAGGGAAGAGTCGTGCATTGATTTAGACTCAGTTGGATACTCCAATTCATCAACACCCAAAATAGTTTTCCAAATTGTTCTATGACACTATTGTTGAAGTTAGAATTTCCTTAAAAGTAGAACACTTGGGTATACATGGTAAAATGGATGTCGATTCCTGATATGGTTCATCCTATTGCGACTATGTACAATGTCATTTTTGTCTCCTTGTCAAGGACACTTAACAATACCTTTTTATCTCTTACCATAGCTTCATCTATGTATACGAGCAGACATAAAATCATTGTTGTTGGTTTTGTCAACAATCATTGGGTTCAGGTAAAATTAAAACTTGATAGTCCTTTGTCTCCTGCCACTTTCCGGTGAAGAGAAAACTATACTGAAGAAACAAAAGCATAGGTATCAGCATATGCATGACAAATTAGACACTGAGAGGGAGAACTTATGAAGTCATCTTAATTTTATATGTAATCTTGTTGATATTATTAATTTATTATTTATGAATACATTTATGTAGTGCAGTGTGAGCAATATAATGAAATTCTGAAATTTCAGGTATACCAAAAATTTGGAATTCCCAGTATTTTCTCACATTCCTGTAAATACGGAATATCCGATGTAACATATATCGAAAATTTTAAAAATTCTAATAACCGGTACATGAAATATTGAAATTTCCGATATTATTGGCTTGTACCACAGTAAATTGCTCAAAATTTCCATTATTAACGTGAGATTCCCAGTACGAATCCAAAAATTCCTTATATCCAAAAAATTCATAAAGGATAAAATGAGATTCCCAGTACGGATCCAAAAATTCCTTATATCCAAAAAATTCATAAAGGATAAAATTGAATTTTCACTACTAATGAAGAGTGCTAGATATAAGTAGGGGATGTCAAATAGAATCCTCCTAATTCCATGTTTAATATTGCTTGCGAGAGAAATGGAATAGATCCACAAACTCAAAAGGATAAGCTTATGTTGAGTTTTATGCTTATAGTCTCGAATTGATTCCGTATTGATTCGACATTCTCCATAAGCTTATGTTGAGTTTTATGCTTATAGTCTCGAATTGATTCCGTATTGATTCGACATTCTCCATCTGTAACGATTTATAAATAAATTTAACTTTTCTTTGATACAATTGACATTTGACAATCAATATATTCAACTCATATATAGACTAGATACATTAATTGTCAAATATATCACACAAAAAATTCAAATTTATTTATACATCGTTAAGGAGGGAGTATTTAGTTAAGTTGTTTGTTTGAGTTAGTTTTATAAAATTTTAAAAAACATATACCAAATTAACATATAAAATATTTATATATTGTTTTCTAAACTTTTAAAAAATATTAAATTCATTTCAAAATATAAACATAACCCCATAAGCCTTCCCCTCCAAAACCCTCAATAAACCAACCCAATCGATCCCTAAAAGAATTGTTTTTGCCACAACAATATTCTTATTTGAAGTTAAGCAACGGGAATCATAGTTAATTTCTGTGGTATTTGTCAATTTAACATGTCAATGCATTTCATAATTAGCATAAATTGGCAAAGCACAACCAAGTGTAAGTCTTCAGAATTAGAGCCAAATAAGAACAAAATTGTGGGAGCTAGCTTACACACAAGACGAATAAACCACAACACACTCATCGAAATTTATTCACCCAGAATTTAAAAAAAAATGCTTTCAATATTTTCCAGAAAAGGACAACATGAATGGAACTTTGGGGGTACATTTAGAAGGTCACAATAAAAATAAGAACAAGAACAAGAAAAGCAGATGCAGGAAACAAACATCAAGAAAACAGGGATGCTCCCAAATTACATATTCAAAGCTATACAAAGATATATCCTATGTTACAGAATGTGCATTCAAATCAATATATCATAATAATACGTGAGTAAAAAAATTATACGTGGTTGTTAATTAAATTCTAAACCCCAAACCAGGCCACCTCTTGGTACTCTCCTTCTTTGTCCTCTTTGAATTTGGATCAATCAGATTTTCCAAAGATTTTGCTTTTCTGTCTCTTGTCTTTCCAGCTTCTTTCAGCAACTCAGCCAAACGTCGCTTCTCATCTTCAAAATCAGGATTTGCTATTCCAAGCTTCTCTTCCCTCAACTTTAGAACATATTCTAAGATTTCGATTGCATCTCCAACCCTAAACCATGCCATCACACAAATGGTTTACTTTAACATCAAACACTACAAATAGCCTCTTTAGATTGGCTTAATATAGCTTATCTACTTACGTAAGCTCTTCCTAAAATTATTTTTGGGAGAAGGTATGTTTGAGTTGATGGAATGTGGCGGAATGGAGTGCAATGGAACAAGATTACATAGTTTGGATCAATTAAAATCGAATGGGGCGGAGCAGGATGAAGAATTTGCCTTGTTCCATCCTAAAATACCCAAATGATGGAATGAAATCTTCATTCTGCTCCATTCCGCTCTATTCCATTCTACTTCATTCCATTCCACTTCATTCCATTCAGAACATTTAAATAACTTATTTACATAAACTCTAAAAGATAGTTCAACTTATGTTTATGCTATATAAGGTAAAGTAAGTTATTTATCCAAACATGGTAATAATCTTGTATCAAACATAAGATTGTTAAAAAGAGAAAGGGAGTTGAAATATGTTTATACCTTCCCATTGCATCATAAGTTGCTGCAAGATTGCTATAAACTCCAAGAGTATCTTGATGACAATGTCCACATTCTTGTTCAAGAATTCCTCTAGCTTCCTCAAACAATTCAGCAGCTTCATCAATCTTAAACAATTGCACGCAAGCCAATCCCATTTGGTTCAAAACAACACCAAAAAATGCAGATTTCCTTTCCCCACTTGTTCTCAGTTTCAACACAGCACTCTCAAAAGCGCTTCTGGCTTCATCATACTTCCCAATCATGTAATACATCACTCCCATCCGCGCTTCTATACCCGCAATCGTGCTCTGCTGTCCAGGTTTATCCTCCAACAATTTCATCGCCTTCTGCAACAGCTTCAACGCCTCCTCCGGATCATCAACAGATTCAAATATAGCCGAAACCTCCGTCAAACCACCAGCAATCTCCTCCGCGGTAGTCCCAGGAACCGGTTTCGAGTATATCCTAAGAGCATTTTCGCAATAAGATTTCGATTCACGAAGCTTCCCAGTCCTATGGTACAAATCAGCCAACCGAACAAACACAGACGCAACCGAAGGATGATTCTCCCCTTTCGACGACTTAAACACTGTAAGCGCTTTCTGATAAGAGAATATAGCTTCATCAAATCGACACAGAGACATATAAATATTCCCAATGCTTACATCAATGGAAGCAACTTCCGTATCCTGACCGTTGGCAATCATCGCCATACTCGCCAAAACAAGATGCTCCAGCGCAGGCTCATAATCTCCTTTGGCCTCACAAATCAACGCCATGAGCCTCCGATCTGCAGCCTCCTCAAGAGAAGCAGGCTCACTATGCGCACGATGAATCTCCAACGTCTTATTACAAAGCTCCTCCGCTTTATCAAACTGCATCGCCTGAACATTCGCCTCCGCCAAGTAGCGACACGTTTCACCAACACGCGGATCCGTTTCACCTAACGTCTGAATCTGAATCTGAAGACCTTGACCATAACAAGAAATGGATTTATCAACTTGACCTAGCATAGAAAAAGTATCACCTAACTGCATATAACCGGAGAAAGCAGCGAGAGCGTGATCGGCGCCACGTTCAACATCAGGAACAAGGATCGCGCGTTCGAGGACAGGCACAGCTTCTTCGAAGCGGCTTAAACTACAGTAAATCGCGGCTAAGACGTGTAGACTCATGGCTAAATCGAGACTCGGCTCGTTTTCGACGGCGCAGCGTTCGAAGGATTTTGAAGCTCTGATAGCATAGTCTAGGGCTTTGGCAGGCCCGTCACCAGATGCGATGGTGTCACGGGCTACTTTGAGGAGGAATGGGCCTAGATCTGGGTTATCGAGTGAGGCTTCGGAGAGGAGAGTGTTCGTGTTGGTTGGGGTTTCTGGAGTTTTCTTTTTGGAGCGGGAGGAGGGAGAAGGAGAGGGTGGTTTTTTGGGGAGTGGTGATTGGGAGGGTGGTGTTTTGGCGGAGTCGGATCTTTGGGGTGGGGTTTCGGGTAGGGTGATTCGGGGCGGAGGTCCGCCGGGGGAAACAAGACCTGGCATGGTGAGTTTTGGATTAGGATGGATGGATGGATGAGAAGTGGGAAACGGTTAGGACTAAAAGAATGAAAATGTGGTGAGGAAGGTGTTTTTGTAGATGAGATGTCTTTTGATTGATTTGATTATAATTATGGTGTGAGAAGGTGGAAGCTGTGATGGAGTTTTCCTTCTTACTTGTGTTGTTGCTTCTTCTTCAACGTCTCTCAAGTCTATCTGTCTACAGGGTTACTTTTGTCATTTCGTTACTCTCTCATCTTTTTTGTGTTGTTGTCACTTCTGGATTAACTTAAATTATTATTAAGCTTTAAATACTTTCTCTTCATTTTTCTTTTCGGTAAACTCTCAAAATTTACTAACTTTTCATCATTTCATTTGCTCCTATAGTTTTTTTCTGGCTCATTTGAATTTCATAAAATTAATTTATACCAATATTTTGAGTAAACTTTTGAGAACATTGGTGTCAAATATTAAGTCAATGGCTATATTAATTTGACCTAAATTTTCTATAAATATTAATATATCTTCACTTTTACCTAAGTAAGCTGAATTTGGTGAATCATTAATGATGTCAATCACATAATAAAACTTGGATTAATTTTTTTGATAAATACTAATATAAAATTGACCAAACACTTGTTTTTGAAAATTTATTTATTTTAACAAAATAAGGAATTAAAATATATTTTAGTTTAATTTTTAATTAATTGTCTATTTTGTGAATATACTTTTTTTCACTTTCTAATGTAAGTTTAGTTTATTTTTTTATATATAATATACTTATTTATCATTAAAAATTAATTTATTTTACTACTTATATATAAGACTCGAGTTTGAATTGTATTGCAGAGATTGCAGATTGGTTGATTTTGTTGAGTAAATTCAAGCATGATTTTAAGGAGGTGCCATGAAATGTATGTGTCACTCCACCCTAAAATGAGAATTTATATCTAACAGCACTTTAAATGGTGAAAACTGTGACAATACTTTAAAGAGTCACATGAAACCAAAGTATAGGTTTTAAAAAGAAGTGAATAGCATGTGAAGAAAGAAGAAAGACTCACATCACAACATGAGAAAAAGAAAAGATCTAAAGCATTATTTAAAAAAAAAAAAAAAAACTCCTCTTCAAAATTTATACAAGTTCTAATTGGAAATGTAAAACTTAGTAGATAACTCAGATATATTATGTTGTTGTGATAAATATATTCGAATTCGTAACATTTTATTTATTTAATTTTTAACTATCTAGATTGTTGCATTGAATGAGCAATTGGTAAAGGTGGTAGTTGATGGTAGAAGTATATGGCCTGACAAATTAAAGGAAGAAGGTGAAACTATTAATATTCCATTTATTTCTTGCTAGATTCCATGTGTTTTTGGTACTATATAGATGGATCATGTTGTTGTAATGCGTTTTGGAATATTTCACCTTGGAAGAGTAGTAGGTGTCGTTATAGTCATCTACCCTTGACTTTATGTCCTGCTTTATTTAGTGCAATCAATCCTAACACTCCTTATACAGATTGTTGCCATTCCACTAATGGTATCATGCCAGATGAAAGAAAACAAATAATTAGATTGGATTTTTAGCTAACATTTTTTTTAAAGAGACAAAATGCATTAAACATAAATAGGTACAAGATTTTTTTATAAACCAATGAATATATTAAAAAAGAGGTATTAGGGGTACCTCAACCCAGATATATGACATATGACCTTTCGATATAATATGAATTTACCACTACGATAAAAATTTAATATGCATAAATATCATTTCTGGATCACGTACTTCATCTTGAAAGATGATATTGTTCCTGACCCGCCACAAGTTCCAGCACACTACTAACCATAAACTACACGTCGGCTTGCTGTCAATGCGACCTCGAAAGTTTGCAATTCAAAACTTCAAGTGTCTAGAAGGATTTACTTCTTGAAATTCAGAAATCTCCAACCAATTGCAAATCAATTTCCACACCACAATTGATTTCAAACAAGAAAAGAAGAAATGAGTTGCATCCTCCAATCGCAAAAAACAAAAGACACATATGAGATTATATGGATTTGATAAAATACCTTGGCGAGATAAATTCAATCTTGATGGGAGCCTATCTAGTAATAATCTCCAGCCGAATAATAAGACTTTCGACGGACAATGAGCCTTCTAAATCATGTGTAAAACTGCTGAAAGAGCGGATTGCTCTACACTGCCATGCTGCTGGATTTGAAAACAATTGTAACAACTTTTTACCAAAAAAACATTGAAAGGTTCTAGTGGCCAAAGAATAGCGTCCAAACTGTTTCTATTCAAATGGATATCGTGAAGCAAAATGGCAAGGTTGTTCCACAACTCAACAGTTTCTTGATCAGCCCCTTCATGGATGACATCAAACTTCCAAACCCAAAGAGAATCCACCCAATCCCCCACATCAAAAACCACAATATCGGGGTTACTGCAGATGCGAAATAGAGACGAAAACAAATTCATGAGAGTGTCATATGCCACCCATCTTGCCTTCCAAAAAGATTAAGTTGCCATTGCATAATCTACACCTTATTACCTCCACGAAAGATTTGTACTTTACATTAAGATTGATACTCATCAGATCCATCCACTATTGTGAGTGAACTGGTTTTGCCGCCTAAGTTTCTCTAGCCACAATAAACTTATAATAATCTATGTATCTCGTTGTGATCATCGGAGCCCATATTGTAAAAGGTTCCTTCATAACTCGCCACAACCATTTTAGGAGAAGAGCTCAATTAAATATCCTCAAATCCTTGATGACGAGACCACTCACATCCTTCGGTTTGCATAAGCTGGCCCAACTCACCCAAACCACATCTCTCTTATCAACCTCCCCTTGCCACAATTAGCTGACATGTTAACTTAGTTGTTATTATCCTAAAAGCTTAATCTCTCCAATTGTGCAAATTAAGTCCTCAAAGTATATTTATCTTGATATGAAATTCAGTCACTAGCTTTTAACCTCAGATGATACATTACATGTGACATATTGTGTTACATAGGTACGGATACGTATTCAATACTGAATACGAGTATTGATACACAGAGTATGATATTTAAAATAAAAAAATAAAATATGAATATATTAGTATAATATTTTTAAAAACAATTATAAAAATAACAAAGGAGTTATATTATTTAAATAATAATAAAACATTAAAATTAAAAAATAATGTTTAAAAAAGTTAATATCCGCGCAATAACATAAATAAATTATAGTTAAAAATATCAATAAATCATGAAATCGTGGTTGAATATCAATATTTTTTTTTTCAATATCATTAAAAAAAGCGACATCTAGTTAAAATTCATCGAAATAAAGACTAACAACTTCAAGAATACCAACTCGATCAAATAGATCTCATTCATCTCCACCAATATCCCACATTTTTGTTGCTCATTCATTATAAATCTTAATATTTATCGAGAGAAAACACAGATTTGTATGAAAAAAACTAAATATTCAATCATATTTGGATTGATTTTTTTTAATGAGTGGATAAATTCATATGTATTTTATTTTTTTTCTGTCAAAGATGATGAATTTTGTTTTAAATAGAATAATTACACTATAAAAAAAAATACTTACACAATAAAAAAAATTAGTCCTCATGTGAAGCACGCTCATTTGTTCACTAATGTGTTTGATCGATAATACTCCAACTCTTGAGACAAAAAAAATTGCATAAGTACCTTATCAATGAACATGTTTTAGAATACTGTGAAATTATTGCGTACAATAACTATTAAATAAGTAAATGAAAACAAAAGCTAGAACGAAATGTCCATCAGAATACTCTATTAATGATAGTATTGTCAAAAATAAAATAACATTAGTATTATTTTTGATAAATTAAACAGCATTATTTTGAGAGGTAGGGAAGGATGGGGATCAGTTCATATCATTGAAACCACGTCCCTTATCATGAAGTTGACTTCCCATCTTGGCTAATTGTAACCATAGCTATCATCATGTAACAATATTTATTCATCAAGAAAAGAAAAGACAATCATATTATATAGCACAATACATTTTTAAGAACAAATTTATGATCCTTAGGGGTTCTTCATACATAGCTTTGAAGCTTCAATTGGGCAGTTATTGGAGGTATCATTAGTCATCAAATTAGTTGATTTAAAAGTCAGATATTGAATTTCCAAAATAAAAATATTTTATAAAAGTAAAATGATAAAGTTAATATGATAAATATACAAAGATAAAATGACATTAAGTTCAAACAAGTTAACCTATCAAGATAAATTAGTTTTTGTATGTTATTAAATAATTTTTAATAATATTTAAATGTGATTTTAGTATGAATGAATGTTATTTAAAAAATTATTTTCATAATCATTTATTTTCAATACATCTAAATCATAACAGAGACTCTTCTTCCATGTTTCACTCTTTTTCAACAAAACATATGTAGTAAAATAAAGAAATTTAAAAATGATAATAAATAGAAGAAGAGAATATATATATATATATATATATATATATATATATATATATATATATATATATATATATATATATATATATATATATATATATATATATATATATAGAGAGAGAGAGAGAGAGAGAGAGAGAGAGAGAGAGAGAGAGAGAGAGAGAGAGAGAGAGAGAGAGAGAGAGAGAGAGAGAGAGAGAGAGAGAGAGAGAGAGAGAGAGAAATGTGAAGAAGGTTCTATGCCACTGATGTTAGAAGTTTAATCACCTTGCTGCTGATTGTTGATCAAACAAGAAAAGAAAGTCATAAAAAGAAAACTTAACCATAAGAGAGTCTAATAATGAACCTATGTTATTGGTGGCTTTTAAATCTGATGGTGCATATTTGGTAGAGTGGTGGTATATGGACACTGGCTACTAAAATTGCCTGATTGGAAACAAACAAAGGGTAATTGATTTTGACTCTAGAAATATGACAAATATCATATGTGTTGATGATAAGTACCTTAATGCTGAAGGAATAAGAAATGTCAAAGTCATCGTGAAGAATGGAAAAACTGTTTTGATCAAGGATATTTTGTATCTTCCTGGCATGAAGAGTGGTCTAATGAGTGTAGGTTAGCTAATTGAGAAAGGTTTCTCAATTACTATGAAGGAAAATCTCTTGAAGTTGTATGATTCTGATTAGAAACTGATTATGTAATTTGAACAGGGAAGCAACCTAACATTCATAGTGAATGTGGAAATAACTGAAACTAAATCCCTAGTGTTGAAGGTGGTAGTGAGTAGTGACACAAGAGATTGAGGCGTTTGAACTTCAGAAACTTAAGGAATCTGAGTTCTAAGAAGCTGGTACATGGCATTCCTAATATTCTGAAACTTGAGAAGTTATGTGATATATGCATTAAAGGAAAATAATCTAGATTTCCATTTGCATCATAAGTGGCTCCAAGAGAAAAACATGCTTTAGGAGTAGTGCATTCTGATGTATATGGACCATTTAAAGTACCTTTATTTGGAGTAAACAACTACTTTGTGTCATTTGCGGATGAGTTCACAAGAATGACAAGGGTATCCCTCATAAAGTTTAAACACAAGGTGTTTGCTGAATTCAAGAAGTTCATTGTCAAGGCTGGGAATCCAAGTGGACAGAGTCTAAAGATTCTCAAAATTGATGGTGGATGTGAGTACAACTTTATAGAATTCAAGAATTATTGTGAGGAGAATGGAATCGAACATGAGGTTAATGCTTCAAACACTCCTCAACTCAATCGTCTTCGTGAAAGAAGAAACAAAATTATGCTTGATATGACTAGGAGCTTGCTGAAAGATTTTCCTCATACATTGTGGGGGTAAATTTGTTGCTACTTCAACATATGTGCTCAATAGATGTCTCACAAAGAAGTTAAAATGAGTAATTATTCAGAAATGGACTGGAAGTAAGAAAAGTGTGAGCCATCTGAAGGTGTTTGGTTTTGTTTGTTATAAACATGTCCCAGATGCTAAGAGAAGGAAGTTAGATGACAGAAGCAGAGTCTACTGTCCTGTTACCAACAAAGTTTAATTCAGCAGAGATGTTGTTGTGAAATAATCAGAAGTATGAGATTTGAACAAGTTTCAATCTAACTTTGGTTCAGTGTTAACACTTGAGTTATCTTATGAAGATATTTCAGATTCCGAAGGAGAATTTGCCTCTGAAGGTGTTTTGCCTCTGAAGATGAGTCAAATTCTGAAGGTGACTCTGATGCTGAAGTTGAGTCCAAAGGTGAATTTGATTTTGATCCAAATTCTGATGATGAGCCGAACACTGGTGGTAATCATGCCTCTAAAGGTAGTCATGATTTTGAAGGTAGTCCAACCTCTAAAGGTAGTCCAACATTTTATATTGTTCCAGCATCATAAGAAGATTCTGAACAAGTTCACATGTCATAATGAATCATATAAATACCAAGAAGATTTGAAGAGTTTGACATGTTATAAGATAGACTCTGAAGGGGGAGTCATTCAGTGTGTCATATTGGTAGACTCTGAACCCGTTAATATTGAAGAATCTATCAATAAGAAAGTGTGACTAAAGGCCATGAAAGAATAACTTGAGGCTATAGAAAGAAACAAGACTTGGGATTTGATCGAGCTTCCAAAAAACAAGAAAGCCATCAATGTGAGATGGGTTTACAAAGTTGAAACTAAATCCGGATGGATTAGTTGGCAAACACAAAGCAAAGTTAGTCGCTAGAGGATTCCTACAAAAATCTGAATTACATTACTTTGAGGTGTTTGTGTCTGTAGCTAGGCATGAAATAATCATATTGGTGATTGTTATAGCTCCTAATAGAAATCGGTCTCTGATACATTTAGATGTAAAATATGCATTTATGAATGGTCCTTTACAAGAGGAAGTTTATGTGTCATAACTTCCTGGATTTGTGAAAAAGAATCAGGAAGGGATGGTGTACAAGTTTCTTAAAGCCTTATATGGACTTAAACAAGCTCATAGAGCTTGAAATCTGAAAATTGATTCAGTTTTCAAACTTCAAGGATTCATAAAATGTGAGATGGAATATGGTGTTTATGTTCAACATACATCTTATAGTAATATGATTATGGTGTATCTCTATGTTGATGACATATTGCTAACAGGGAGATGTTCAGATGAGATAGTCAAGTTCAAAAAGGTGTTGGTGAATGAGTTTGAGATGAGTGGTCTAGGAAATATGGCTTATTTTCTAGGGAAGATGATTTTGTACTCTAATAAGGGTATAATTTTGCATCAACTGAAGTATGAACTTAAGCTTATTAATATATTTGAACTAATAAATTGCAAGTCTGCAATCACACCTGTTGAAACAAATCATAAGTTGGATTCTGATGTTGAGGGTGATGATGTGGATGCTACAACTTTTAAATAGTTGTTGGACTCATTGAGATATCTTTGTAACACCAGACATGATATTTGTTATGCATTTGGAATGATGAGTGGGTTTATGAACAAGCCATAATTCTCATATTACCAAGTTGCTGTCAGCATATTAAGGTATATTAAGGAGACTCTGAGATATGGAGTTTTGTTCTCTTTTGGTGCTAAATATGATTCAAAACTAATATGTTATTCAGGCTCTGATTGATGTGGAGATAGAGTTAACAGAAGAAGTACTTCTGGATATTTCTTCAAGTATCTGAGAAGTCCCATTTCTTGGTGCTCCAAGAAGCAGTAAATGGTTGTATTGTCAACATGTGAAGTTGAGTATATTGTAGGTGCTCTGTATGTGTGTCAGACTGTTTGGATTATGAACTTATTACAGGATCTAAAAATCAAAGTAAGCAAGCCTATGAGGTTGACGATTGACAACAAATCGGGCATAAGCTTTGCCAAGAATCCAACCCTGCATGGAAAGAGCAAGCACATTGAAGTTGTTCATTGTATCACTTAGAAGCAACTTGCAGATGTGCCGACTAAAGCTATCAAGACTGAACACTTTATCCATTTGAGGGATGAAATTGGTACTGTTGATTTTTTTTAATTAACTGAATATGAATTAAGGGGCGGTGTTAGTTGTAATTCAAATTCAGTTTCATTTATTTTAAATTTGATTTTCATTTGAATTTCATTTAGTTTGGACTTGTATATAGAAGCTAAAGCTTAGTCTGTTTGAATACAACTCATTGTAATTGTTTTCCATTCTAAGAGAAAAGTTAGTTATAACATTTTATCTCTCTTCCATCTTTTTCATCTTCAACCCTCTGCTCCAACAGGGAGGTGGTCATATATATGAATAACAGGAGCAGAGACTTTTAGGATGCTAATACTTTTGTTATTCAATATACTTCACATAATGGATCAGATGGAAGATTTAAATGAAGCTTTTAGGGTGAGTCCTTCTAATGCTAGCAAGAGCTCGGAGGTATTATAATTCCTAACACCCCTCCTAGTTCCTAACACCCCATGGGGAAATAATCACTTGAGATACGCAAAATATTAAACTTTCTTTAGGGTTATAAAATGATATTCAAATTATCAAACAAGCTTAAACAAATATGACAGAACAAGAGCGAGATTTCATGTCATACGTATCTAAGCAATAGAAAAACAAAAACTTTAAATTAAAAAGAAGTATCGGTCAACCTTAGGGGTGGCAAACGGGCATGTCCGTCCCGTTTAGGCCCGTCCCACAAAAGCCCGCAAAAAAATAGGGCGGGACGGGGTGGTCAAAATTGAGGATGTAGGTCTAAAACCTAAGCGCTCCCCGCAAGTGAGAGCGGGGCTGGGAAAGCCCGCGGATATTGCATTTTTTAAGCCTAAAAATACAAAAATTTAAGTAAATGTGCATGTCCGCAAAAACCCGCGACGAAAACGGGACGGGATGGACGGACACTTTAAAGGGTGAGGGCCTAAACTCTTGACCCACCCTACACTAAAGTACAGGTAAAACGGATATGCCCAACAGTCCGGACCCGTTTTGCTACCCCCGATCAACCTTACAACACTTATTCAAAGGATATTCGGTCTCACATGTCATTATAAAGTTCATTTATTAAAACATGAGAGGTATATATAGATTCTTGTAGTTTTTTTCTTCTCCTTTATTGGATAAAGTAGCCCATATATTAAGTGAATCAAGTGCATTTCCGTATAAAAATAAGACATTTCAACTAATTAAGTTAACATCATTTCTCCCTCATTATTTATATATATATATATATATATATATATATATATATATATATATATATATATATATATATATATATATATATATATATATATATATATATATATATATATATATATATATATAATGAGGGGATAAAGGATGTTAACTTAATTAGTTGAAATGTCTTATTTCTATATCTTAATTTACTTAATTCATTTTTAATAAAAGGTTGAACATCAAATAATAAAGCATGAGAAATAAATATAGCAATCTATAATTTCATAAAATTCTCTCTAATACAAAATTTGTTGAAGCTCTTGTTAGAGAACTATTGAGCACTTGATTGTTAATAAAATAATACAGAAATATAATAAAATAAAATAAAAACTCTTGTAGCAGTAGGGAATCATTGGCATATTTCTGCTTCTTCATTTTATTTACTCCATGAAAATATTTTATTAGCAACACTTCTAATAAAAGATTAAGTTAATCCATGTGGCTTTCCTTTCCCTTGATCATTCTTATGATTAGAATCATATTCTTTGTAATCATCCATATCAAATTTCATAAGCTCTCTTCCCTTCATCTCAAAATTAAACACCTTCAAAAGAAAAACCAACTAACATTTGTTTATTAATAAAATAAATTATTTTCATTATTAAGCACACCATTTAGCTAGAATACAAGAAGAATTGAAAATACTTAATTACCTCAGTTGGTTTTAGTATATCAGCTCTAATTATTCTCAAGCTGTTGACTCTAGCTACAATATTAATAAACAAAGTTGGATTAATTAGTTGTCATTTCCTTAATTAATAATTAAAAATAGATATGAAGAATGTGATTACCTGGATACAGTTCAACAAAGAGCAAAAGGAAGATCATTATAGATATTCTGAGTTGAGGTTTCATAAAGTTAAATATTGCTAATTTCAACGAGGCAGAGGGAATAATATAAATCATGCTTTTATAATATATATGGCTACATATATATAGACATGGCACTAAGAATTAAAGACTTTTTTTTTTCTTTCTTTTTTCTACTTTTCTTTTTAAAATGGAATGTAAGGTGGCTTAGGAATGGAAAAAAATAGACATGCATAAATCCCAAAAATAAATGTTTGGATCTTGTGCAAGATACATGTATATTGGTAGGATATAGGTATGAGCAATCAAATTCAAATTAATTTAATTAAAAATTGAAAATTGATCTAAAAAAAATTAATCATTTAATTTATCAAACGTGCGCACCGTAGGATACAATTATTTTGAGTGGTATAAAAATAATGAAGTGTAATCAGAAATATAACAATCACACATTTTTTATATATTCAAAATGTGGAAAAAGAATGTAGAAATCACCTTAAAAAATTAAGTTGTTAAAAAAAATTTAAGAGACTAACATAATATAAAAAATAACTTAAATAACCTCTAATGTTATTTTGCCTTAAATCTATAGTATAGTTCATATATTTGAGCTATATATAGATCGATTAATCAATTGTTTATTGAATTAAAAAATCAAATTTTTCTTACAATAAAAAAATTGAAAAAGTAAAAAGTCAACACTAATTTTAACTGCATTGAAACCTATTTAAAGTAATAAAAAAGGAGAAATCATATTTATGTTTTTATATTTAACTTTGAAGTTTATTTTAACTTTCTTTTAATTTTTTAACTATAAGACATGTTAATCCATTAACTTATATGGGTTAATCTATTAATCATGTATTTGTTCAAAAGAAAATTGCATTTTCTTTAAAGGGTAATCGATTCATCTTTTTGGTTACTTCCTTAGGCATTCCAAAAATGAACTAAATGTAATAAATTACCCTCCTTGATCATTCGATTAACCATGTTGTTTTTCATATAGTTTTGGAATGTTATGGAATGACTAATCGACTACCCTAACCATGTTAATTGATTAACATATGTTTAAAGCTGAAAAATCTCAAAACCAATGCAACACCTTTTCATCTCTAATGATAGTAAAACCTTTTCAAAACATTGCAAATGATCATGAGTATTTTCTAACCATTTTTTCTGATTTTTAAGAGGCAATTGGTTCATTATAAATAGAAGGATTTTTTGAATTCAAAATCACCTTCTTCATGGAAATTTTTGTTTGTTTTATGTATTAGTAAATATTTTGTCAGAGAAAAGATTTCTGCATAATTTTCAAATCATATTTGATTATAAGGTTGAGTCCAGTCTTTTGACTTATTTTTTAGGAGGCCCTTGGCTAGGAAGTATTTGCCGCTAAGATCAAATTTTAGAGACTTTTCTCTATTTTCCACATTCAAGATGAGATGGTGGGTGAGATATAAAGGTGAGATCATGGGAGGATTATTTGGGAATTTAGATAGAGGTGATTGCTCTTGGTTCTCCAATAGATTCAAGTTACTACGAAAAATGATAGGTGAGTTTGGATACATGATAGAGTAAGGGTAACAAACAAGTATATATGTCCTGCAAAAACCCACAAAAAACATGAGGCGGACATAGTTAAGGGTGTTGGCCTAAAACCATGACATGTCCCATAAAAAAGTAAGGGCATGGTGGGACAGCCTGCAAACACTACACATTTTAAGCCTAAAAATACACACAAAAATATTAATACCCGCAATCGCAAAAGTTTGCAAAAAATTGGGAGGGACACGGAGGACACAATAGAGAATGCAAGCTTAAACCCTTGACTCACCCAGTAAAAAAGTGTTGGCAAAACGGACATATTTGGCGTATCAGGTCCATTTTTCCACCCCTACAATAGAAATGGATTTTCTTTGTGGCATCTGCTTATCAAGCCCTATTAGGTTGTGTTCTTATCTCTGAGGATCTTTTAGAAATTGTGATTCCATATTTTCCTTTAATTTGTGAGAGTTGGACTCCTTTTAAAGTGTTGGTGTTTTCCTAGAAGCTTTTGTGAGATAGATTTTCATCTAAGGAAAGTCTATTCAAGCAAAAGGTCAATAATGACCACGAGGGGGGGGGGGGGGTCTCGTGTACTATTTGTGGATCAGATTGAGTTAGTCTCTCATCTTTTTGTGACATGTAGTTGGCCTCTAGTGTCAAATAAAATATTTTTAGGTGGTTATGGGGGCATTTAGTTCATCCTAGGGATCTTAGGATTTGCTTTGAGTTTTTCCATTTTTTAGGCTC
The DNA here is from genome assembly GCA_963966055.1 of Lathyrus aphaca. Taxonomy (NCBI): domain Eukaryota; kingdom Viridiplantae; phylum Streptophyta; class Magnoliopsida; order Fabales; family Fabaceae; genus Lathyrus; species Lathyrus aphaca. The sequence continues at coordinate 25,459,989 of OZ014521.1, read as the reverse complement.
TACGGTTACATTTAGGGGTATGTTTACTATGATTTGGCATGTTGTGGTGTGCACTATTTACTCTGTTTACAATGATAAGTTTTTTTTTTCAGATTGTCAATTAATGTGAAAGAAGTGGGGGATAAAAGTTTTTTTTTACTTGAAGTTGGTTTTTAATAGATTCCATGTGAACTCTATTTGCTTATCCGATTGGATTCAGAATCCTATCATGTGTTTGAATCAATAGTAAATTGAGACTCTTGACTTAACTCCTTGATATAAGTGGTTTATTTTGGTATTCTCTTTGCGTTTTTTTGATGTATTATGTGTATTCAGTGGTTGTATGATTTCTTTCACTCTTTTGTTTTGTATTTGTTGTTCTTCTATTGGTAGTTGCTTTGCTTGATACTCCTTATTGGTCGACTTTTTTTATTCTGTTGGATTTTTTCACCTTCTTTTTAATATATTGTTTTTTTATTAAAAAATAATAAACATATTTTCAAACATTGGTGCAACTTACAAAACAACTAACAAATTATTATTTGTGGCAAGTGTCTCAGTTTAAGTTTTTAGATACACTGCTTTTTTTTTTTAATAAGCAAAATAAGATTATATTAGAAGCATTAGGGATGCTCCAATCCAAATAATCAAGATACAATCATCAACAAGACATATAAAAATAACTCATACATAAAATCTAGAGGGAACTTTTACCAGATATAGAGATTACAATGATAGAAACCTTTATACCTTAAGCACTAACCACGACCACTAATAGCGATAATACGATCCACTACAACCTTCGGATTACCAATGGCATCCAAATACTCGAAACCGACGCACACCAAATCATGAAAATATATGTTTTATGACATTTCCCTTTCAACAATGTCTCCCACTTGCTATCTTGTTTATTATGTTTTGGTATTTTCTTTGTACAATCATCATATATTAATCTGTCTATTTTTGATGAGAAGTTTGGTTACATAATTCCATTTAAAGATAGTCAACGAAAGGATCAGTGGTATATGAAACTATACATGATTTGTAGTAGTGGCATTATAAGTTCCACTCACCCACGTGAACTTTCGAAAAGCTCTCACATTGTATGGCTATAGATAAAGCCTTCTCCAAAGAGAATTTGCAATGAACAAAATGTACAAATCAATTTGAAGCAACACATTGTTAAGTAAACTTTAAGGCCTAATTTGAATAAGCATGAGAGAATTATGCGTCTTAAAATTAGAAACATATTCATAGTTGAGGACTATACATGTGTGACAGTTCCCATCTATAATGCTTCTTTTTCGTACAAAGCTTTTCAAAGAGGTCATGATTAATATGTAGAAACAAGTTGGCTGAAATTCCAAATCAATATTATAAAATTGGAATTTATAATATTGTTATATTATTATCATTTTTATGATCTAATGGTGACATTTCACAAGAATATAAAACATGCAGTACACAATTTTGAATGTTATTTAGTTTTTGATTTAAAGTATGATATAATCACCAAAATAATTTTAAATGTTATTGAAAATGTTATTATATAATAATTTTAATTACATTAAAAAATAAATATTTGCAAATTTAATTAAAAAATGAATATTTTTATAGGTTTATCATAGGAAATGTTAAATAGATTAAATTCATCCGATCTATATGTTAAATTGAAATTTAATCCAAATCACAAATTGCATCGAATTTAAATTTTTTATTCAATATCTATCTAAATTGACCTATTGTCAAGTCCTATCATGTGTAAGTTTATGGAAAATTTATGTTTTTTAAGCAAGTTTGATTAAAGGGAGAATTAAGAGTTCTTCAACCTGTTTATAACTGAAAGCGGGGAAACCCCGACAAAAGAGATTACAAACCAATTGGCCTTACGAAAGAAATAGTAAATGATCTTTACTAAACTCATAAAAAGTACAAATTAGGATAGGTAATATCTCCACAAAAGATCACTTCCAAATTAAAGACTTAATACCCCACACCGTATTGTTAAAATTTTAATCCTCCAACTGGAAGCAAACTCCATTCCTAACAATCCATAAAGTACAAACCATTGCTAGCCAAACAACGTCCGATTTGCTCTATTTCACTATTTTTACATAGCAAAACGAATATCAATCCATAAAATTCGGAAGACACTCTTCCTCTAACCCCTCCAATTTATACCTATCCAAATATGGCTAATTTCCTCCATAATTACTTCACCACATTACACGCAAAAAAGGAATGATCCATACTTTCAGGAACAACCCCACAAAAAACACAATTCAAAGAATCAATATGAATGTTAATACCTCTATGTGTCAAAAGATCCTTAGTTGGAAGCCTATTCACAAGAAGTCTTCATCCAAAAGCTTTAATCTTGAACGGAACCTCCATCTTCCAAATTAAGTTTAATGCTTCATCATACCTATTCAAAAGGTCAAAAGGAGTACGATGGAAAGTGTAAAAAACATAACAAGAAGCCACCGAGAAACCACCATCAGGATTTAGATCCCAAGAAATACTATCCAAACCTTCCTCTGAAATGCCATGAACTATTAACCTCACTTTCAAAGAATCCACTGTGGCCCTAATGTTTAGTTCATTAGCCACCATCCCCACTTAAGCCAAAATCTCCCCAAATCCAATCACCATTCCTTCACCCTCCCATAGTCACGATTAGTACCCTCTTGAATTTCGATTCCGCAAACAAAACCAGAAACTCATCCTTTAAATAACATCCTTCAACCATCTAGTTTCCCAAAAAGGTATGGTAAAGTCTTTCCCAAACTTGAAACTATTACACTCAATTATGAGATCAAAAGAGAATTTCTTACAAATAGAAGAAATGTCCTTCCACCAAAAAGACGAAGAAGAAGAAAATGTATTTTTAGAATCTTCACTGCAAACAACCTTAGAAGCAATGTCTCCATAACTAGCTCTCAACAAATTAAACCAAAGGACATTTGGCTTTTGAAGAATTCTCTATCTCCACTTGTTAAGAAGAGCTAAATTAAAATCTTCCATATTTTTGATATTCAATCCCCCTTTCTTATAAAAAAAGGCATACATCCTTCCAACTCATCCAATGAATCCTCCTTTTCTCCTCCACACCACCCCAAAGAAAATTACTTTGAATCTTTAAGAATTCATTCACCACTTTCACCGGAATTTTGTAAAAAGATAATGTGAAGATAGTTAAGGAGCATAATATAGATTTCAAAAGAGTAATCTTACCTCCAAGATTGAGAAAGCGATGCTTCCACCCCAAAAGAAGCTTTTTCATTTTCAACAAAAGGGGATTCCAACTTGACAAGCTCCTTGGATTAAATCTAATGGGATGCCAAGAAAAATAAAATTACTATCTTCCACCTTACAAGAAAGAGCACAAGACACCACCTCCAAGAAATTAGGATTATAATTAATATCAATCAACTTACTTTTATGGTAATTGATTCCAAGACCTGAAACAAGCTCAAAAGCTTTCAACACCATTTTGATAGCCCAAGCATGCCTCCATGTCCCTTCTCCTACCAACAAAGTATCATCCGCAAATTGAAGGATGTCGACCGGACAATTTCTTCCAATAACAAATCTACTAAATTCATCGATCTCATAAAACTTTCTAACCAACCCCGACAAGCCTTCCGCAACAAGAACAAAAAGAAAAGGCGAAACAGGATCGCCTTGTATTAATCATCTCTCCACTATAAACTCCTTTGTAGGACCACCATTAATAAGCACTGACATCTTACTTTGAAAAACCAAAAGTTTTATCCAATTCCTCCAAACCGTCCCAAAACCCATCTTAGACATCATGAATCTTAAGAAACTCCAACTAACCTTGTCACAAGCCTTTTCAAAATCCACTTTAAAACGTAGGCAATGCTTACCCACTTTCTTGACATAATCGACCACTTCGTTTGCCACCAAAAATCCATCAAGTAATTTCCTCCCCGGAACAAAAGCACTTTGGCATGGAGAAACGATCGAATTAAGAACCCTTTTCAACCTTCCCGATAAAGTTTTTGCTATCACTTTCTAGAGATAACCCACCAAACAAATGGATCTATAATCATCCAAGGAAACCATATTAGGAGAATTAGGAACCAAGGTTTAAAAAGATGAAGTGATCACCTTTGAAAGTACATTACCTTCATGAAAGCTATTGTAAAAACGGACAAGATCATCTTTAAGAAAATACCAACATTTCTTTAAAAATATGAAGGAAAACCCGTCCGGCCCCGAGCTTTTAAATCCACCACACCCCTAAATAGCCTCCTTAATCTCTTCCTCTTTGAACGTACTCTCAAGACTCAACCTCTCCTCCACACTAATGCTTCTAAAAGAGACACCCTGTAACAATGGCCTCCCACTCTCCGTTTCGACGAACTTATTCGAAAAATGACTATAAACCTCCTCTTTTATTTCTTTAGCCAACTCTACAGCCCCTCTTAAAGTAATTAAAGGACCCAAATGATTATGTCTTCTTCTTTCCCTCGTAACCTTATGGAAAAACCCACTATTGCAATCACCTCTATTAAGCCACTTCTATCTTGATTTTTGTAAGAGCATATTTTCTTTTATCCTCAAATTTCTCCAAAATTGGGTCGTAGCTTCCTTTCGTTGAAATATAATGTTGGCATTTAATCTCACATCTTCGACCTCCGCCCTTTCGTCACCAAGATTAATATCACAAACTCCCTCTTCTACCTCCAAATCTATCTTCCCAAACACTTCCGTATTCCACCATTTTAGTTTTTCTTTAAGAAGCCTTAACTTCTCTTTTAGAATAAAATCTCCTCTCCCTTAAATCTTTAACTTTTTCCACTCCTTCTCTACAAAAGGAATGAATGAATTAAAAGAAAACCATTCATTGTTTAACTTGAAAGGTTTAGGCCCCCAATGAATATTGTCCTTAGTCAACCAATTAGGACAATGATCCGACAAGTCTCTAGATCCGATGAATTGGCCTATGATCCGCCATCTATTAATAATTACATTCGATATAATGAAACGATCAATCCTACTCATAGACTTACCATCGCCACTATACCAAGAGAATCTCTTCCCTTTACACGGAACATCCACCAATAAACTATCTTCAATAAATTTTGCGAAAGAATTAATTTCAATGTTGTTATCCACCGACACCCTCACATTCCTCTTGTCATACCCTAAATTTGTCCTACCCACATATTTACTTCTATTTGTTTTGTTTACTAGTCATTATTCAAAAAATCCGAAAAAAAAATATGTCATTGATTGAATTCAGGTTTGTGCGAGAAATCAGAGTTCATTTGAGTTTGTCAGGATAAGTCTGTGCACAATACTGGCAAAAATTCATTGTTTTATGTGGAGGCCTTTTGTACGATTATCACCTTGCATGATCCATATTCATCCCATTAGCCTTTTTATTTTAAAATCATTCATCATCCAAATTTATTTTTAGGCCCATTATCTTTTAAGTCCATTTACCATTATTCACACAAAAATGCAAAAAAAAAAACTCATTTATTTATTTTTTATTTTTACTAAACCTTTATCATTATTATTATTATTATTATTATTATTTATTCTATTTTTTTAGAAAATTCATAAAAATTGCATATAGGTCATCGATTCCATTACATTAACATATTCACATTTTTTTATTTATGAAAATTGAACAAAAGATGATGCATTAATTCCACATGAATCAGTCTTTATCACATTGTTATAGTTTTCCTTGCTCACCATTCATACCCCACACACCTCAATACACATCATCCACCCTTTTGTTTTAAACGCACAAAAAAAGGAAGAGAAACAGAATGCACATGTTACATGCTATATCACGCAGTTCACCCGGCCCACCATTTTCGTATAATAACAAACTCCCACCAATTCTTCTAGACACACAACGCATACGAGAACAAAACACAACCTGTAAAATGAATCACGCCCACGCCTTTCCCGTACAGCCTTCACACAACAACATTTTTTCTCAGCAACAAACCACAAAAATGCAGCAATAGAGTGCCAAACGACACAAGTCGCATAGCTCTGCAAAATGCCCCAAATTCACCAAAACGGCAATCCGCTCTCACTCTCCTATAAATACTCACTCATTCTCACTCCAAAATAAGCAGAGAGAAACCACAAAAACCATTCAAAATCACAACATAAGAACTTCTTAAACACCACCATCCCTCAACACAACCCTCGTCATCAATCAACTTCCACCACCAACAATAGCCATTCATTTTTGCAACACTCACATCATAACCGAACCTGCTGATCTACAAACCTTCAAATACTGTAACACGGTGGGAGAACTGACTTTTTAGTCATGTTGCGGATAGCAAGAGTCGCCACTGACTTTTATTTTATCCATAAGAAAGGGACATAAAAGAACAGGAAAAACCGTTTTGAAAAGACTTGGGTTCGGGGGGGTAGGTTATATAAAGGGAAGGTGTTAGCACCTTTTATATCCATGGTTATCCATGAGCTCTTAGTTACTTAGCTCACTTTTATTGTTTTTGAAAAGAAAGTGTAGTGTGTGTTTAGAAATTTTTCTAAGTACTTTGTAATGATCCTCATATGGATGTATACAAAGCCTTGTTTTGAAAAATGTTTAAGAAAAATGAGGTGTGAAAAGTAGTTTTAAAGTGTGAGCAAGTAACTATGAGTTACCTACCCTAAGCTAAGTCATTCAAGTTCTTTTATGTTTCTTCAAGAGTAAGACTATCCTTATTATAAAGGAATAGGTAGTCATTACTTTGGATTTGTTTAAGGGACAGGCGTAGGGTCATCGTATGGTCAATGAAGGCAACTTAGGGGTGTCTTTAGCAATTCGTAGGGACTATCATCATATTTACCGAAGGGACAAGATCATTATTTCGTAGGCAACCTCGTAGGGACTTGATCTTTTAAATATGTAGGGACTTGATGATTTATATGTGAAGGGATTTTGCTTAAGACACCCCTGTATTCGAGAGACTTGACCATTTAAAGAAGGCAACCAAGAGGAATACCCTAGAAAGTGCAGATGACGATCAAAGATCGACTTATGTGTGTGAATGTTTATTTTCAAATATTTATTCTTTTTATTTAATTTTCTAAGTTAATTTAATCACGAGTAGGTTTTCACACCCTATTTACTAACCACACAGTAAATATTTACAAAGAAAATAAAGATGGAAAAATAAATCTATAAGCTATTACAAGGCTTTGGCATATACATAATAATCGGATAAAAAGCAATAATAATAGATATAATAAAATAATAAATAAACAATAGTAATAAAGCAATAATAATAAAACAATAATAATAAATATAATAAAGCAATAATAATAATAAAGATTGGAATTTAAAAAGAAATTAATTTAGGTGAATTATAATTTTTAGAAGTTAATTAAGATAAAATGATTTAAAAAAGAATAAAATAATTACGTATTTATATTATAATTAAGAAAACCATATTAATAATACCAAATATAAAATAAGAAGAGTTATATATATAAAAAAAATATTAAGTTAGTATTTAAAAATAAATAAAGATTATAGAAAATATTAAATTATTAAATTAATAGGTTTATTTATAAATTAATTATATACAAGATTTTAGAATTATTATTATTCAATTAGAAAAATAGTCAATTAGATTTTATTTACAAAATAATAAAAGTTATATACAAAATTAAAAGTAGAATAAATTATAAAAAATTTGATGAGTAAAAAAACATTTGCTTATTTTTTAGGTTTTCTTATTTTAATTTAGAAAAAATATTTTAACTACATAATTATATTAACAAGATAAAATAATAAAAAAAATAAAAAAACTTACTTGAGGGAGCCTAGGGTCGAACCCAGGTCTCCATCCTCCAATCACACTCCCTTAAACCAACTAGGTCAGCTGCGCTTGGTGTACATATGTTGAGGATTGATAATTATATATTAAACCTGTTGAAAATCAATGAAAATAAAAAAAAAGATGGCCTCAGCTAGGTTCGAACTCGTATCCTTCTATCTTCCAAGCCAAGCTTTTACCATTAAGCCACATGGGGCGCATATGTACATAAGATAGCAACATATCATTATATATTAAATATGCTAAATATCTGAAAAATGAGAAGAAAAAATGGTCTCACCCAGGTTTGATCCCTTACCCTTTAATACTCAGCGCGCATGCCTTTACCACTGGGCCAACAAGTGTTTGTTGAAATAAAACAGAAACAAAACAATAAAATATTAAATTGAAAATTTGAATTTCCCTGCGCGCCAAATGACTTCGTCTCCTTCCTCTTACCTACGGAATTACCTGCAAAAACTGCTGCGAAATTTCCTACGAATTAAGATTCATAGGAAAACCTGTGTTTCTATAAACACCATGAAACCTGTAAAATCTCATCAAATTGATCATATTATTGTGATCCCCAAGTCACATACAGTTTATTAATGTCATTATAATTTATTTATATTGGTTTAATTAAGAAACCCTAAACGGCAACTATAAACCCTAACAATGGCGTTTTCACGATTAAGCCATGAATCTCCACACAAACTGTCCAGAAAGCATCTATAGGAACATACAAACACTATTAGTTAAACAAAAACAAGCAAAACACCATGAATAGTCGTAATCGAAAAATCAAGAAAATGCTATGAACATGCAATCGATTTAACCATTACAACATGATTTTGATGCTTATGAGTATTGAATCATGATCAGTGAGGACCAAGGAAGCTATTGCAACCTTTGAAACACTTGGAAATTGTCTACAAATCAAAATCCTATCTTGACTTTATTTGGAAATTTTTGAGGTTGTTCTTAGTGTTCTTGGCTGCAAAATTCATCCCCTAATGCTTGTGTTATGTCTTCAACTTATAGTGAGTCAATTTAGGTAAAAAAAAAACATATGGTTTTGTGGGCTTATGGATACCTTGAGTGTGAAGAAATCTCCTTGCCAAATTGGTCAAAAAATCAAATATATTCATGCCATAATGCTTTTGCACAAAATTGGAACTTCTCAATCAATTTTAAATGACCTTTAAGAGTTTCTAGAAGAAGGATCAAATCAAATATTTGTATTTTTATATTTTATTTTGATTTAAAATGAATTTTAATGAATAAAATCCAAATAAATAATAAATAAATTATAAAAATCAGAAATTATTTGAATTGGGTCGTGCTTGATGTTATTGTTAAGATTGGGTTGCAAAATGATAGGCCCATTTGGAAAAAAAATTAGCTTTAAGCCCTTATTTTCTTCATACACCCCTTGAAAATCTTCCAACTTTGACAAGACACAAATCCTTCAATTTTAAGGCTATGAAGGTGTTCTTGGAAATTTTGGAAAGCTTAAAGAGTCCTCTAACAAACCTCTTTGGTATCATGTCCATATCTTTCACCATTTTCAAATTATGCCCTTTGGAAAAAGTTGACTTTTTGTTGACTTTTGAAATGACCTGTAATGTTTTAGCTCATACCTTCCAAATGAAGTATTTTTAGGCTTGGCTTGTGAGACACAAAGTTGTAGAGAATTCAATTTCCTTAAAAATGAGCTTTGGATGAGTAATTTTTGATGAAGCATGTGAAAGTTATGGCTGGTCAAAGTTCAGTTGACTTTTCTTATGAAAATCCTAATTTAGAAACTCCTGATTCTTGATGGTATGAAACTTCCTTGATGAATCATGATCAACCCTTGATCAAATGATGAATTTTACTTCATAAACTTGATGTTGTCAAAAAATATTGAAGTTTGACTTTAATTTGACCACAGTTGACCTCAGTTTGACTTTTTAACTACTTTGACTGATTTTTACATATCTGATCCTCTGACTGGTCAAACTTATTGGGAAAGAATTGAAACTTGACATGGGGATTCTTGAATAAATGTTTGATTTTATGAAGCTCACTTGAGGCCTTGAAAATCATTTTAACCTGAGGAAACTCAAAACCCTAGTTTTGGACACTTTGCTTAGGAGGAGGCATTGTCTGGGGAAACTTCCACACCTCTTGATCAATTGGGAATCTTGAGAACCTTATGATCATTTAGAAGTATTGAGAGATATTATATTGATTGTGGGAGGGAAAATTTTGGGGTACAACAAATACCAAAACAACTTCTTTAATTTTCACCTAACACATCATAAATGACCTCCAAATAAACCTTTCAATCTTCATTCATACAAGCCTTTCACAAACCTAAACACAGAAACAAACGAAAAGAGGGAGAGATTCATGGAAAAAAATGAAACCTGAACAAACAGAGCTAGTCGTGAACCGAGATTCAGACACAATTGAAAGAGAACCGTGAAATAGAAGGAAGAGAAGAAGCACGCCTTTGTCTTTTGAGAGGGAGACCGTCGCTTCCTGTATCGTTCGTGAGGGTAGTTTTTTTTAGATTTTTATGGAACTGATGTTTAAAGGAGGAGGTGATGCATTTTTTTAGAATCCTATTTCATGAATTTTCTGATATTTGTTGTTTCGTAAACCCCTTTCCTATTTCTGATCTTTATATTATTTGACCTATCTTCCTTCTCCGCGCCACTTTCATGTCTGTACCATGATGGAAATCTCGGGAGTGACAATCCTAAGTCTGCCTCCCCATCAAGAAGGCCATGTAGGTCCCGCAATCATTCACCTGAATGAAGAAAGAACCGCCAGTGACCAGAGGAGTCTGGGTCAATCAAGAAACGAGTTTGTTCGTCTCTTCGACGACATCGATCTCTAGAAGCTAGAAAGGCGAGGAGAGTACTCCAGACTGGGATTCGACCATCCCTCGATGGGCCAAGAAACCACTCAAGATCGCCGTTCCCGTGGAGACAAAAACACAACACTCTTGTTCCATCTTCTACAACTCCAGTGACGAATATGAACCATGAGGATCCGTCTCCCAAGAAATCATGTCCATGAGGTTGCCAAAAGGTTTGGAGAAGCCTCTTCCTCTGGGGTCCTATGATGGAACCATTGATCCGAATGAGCATATAGAGAATATTGACGCCCTTCTCGATTATCGAGACATCTGAGGAGCCATCAAGTGTCGACTGTTTCCAACAACACTCAGAAAGGGGGCAATGGTTTGGTATAAGAATCTCCTTTATGAGTACATCAATTCATCGAGGTACCTCGGAAGAATATTCTCCCGACACTTCATCGCCTCTCTAGAGGTGATAATCCAGGGCAAGGATGAATCCTTGCGAGTTTATATCGAAAGGTTCAACAAGGAGGTCGTTCAAGTATCAACCACCGACGACATAAGAAGTACCTCATAGAACGCGGACTTCACCCCCATAGCGACCTTGCCAAGACCGTTGGGATAGAAACATTGGCCACGTTTGATGCTTTCCTCCTCAAAGCCCATGCATATATACAATACGAGGAAAAAGAGGCAGCTAACACTGCACGCAACACCGGGCATCGGGAGGATGTCAAACCCTCAAAGAATGAAGACTCTTCGACCTCATATCGGGGAGGTGACAAACAAAAGGATGATCGCTCCCGCGAACCACCAGAGCACAAAGGACCTTCAGGCCGATTCCATGAGTACACTTCCCTCACAGTGTCGAGGGAAAAGATTCTCTCTGAATGTGCTAACCCAGAGTTCTGCCAGGTTGGCGTCCGGTTCCCAAAGCAACTACCGAACAAAGCCAACACGAATAAAAAAAAACACTTCAGGTTCCACAAATCTCACAGGAACAACACAGATGACTATATACATTTGAAGAACGCCATCGAGATCCTCATCAGAGATGGTTACCTAAAGCAGTTTACGAAGGGAAAAGAGGCTCCCCGATCGGAGGTACAAGAGTCTAGGAAGGTCAGAGAAATAACTCCCCCGACCGCAGATGCTTGCCTTCTAGTCGCTCTGAGTATCACCAAACCGGAGGACTTTTACATCCCCGAGCCATTCACCGGCTCTGCCTACTTCACAACGTATATTCCCTGGGAGTTCTTTCTGTCAGTAATGGTAATTACGGGAAGAAGATACAATAAAGTTACCGTGGGATCGGTAAAATTTAGGTTCAACCATCTCATCAGCAAAGGTTCTAACCAGAACTCCACCCTTGATCCTCCTCGGGGATGGTTCATTCCCATCTCCTTATACAAATAAGAAATCCTTTGTGGGGCGCCCAACGCCAACATTCCCCTGCTCATCAGGGCACAAATGGCTAACTTCAACATCCGATAAATCCTCATCGACCAAGGAAATTTCGTGGATATCATGTATTCACAGTTGTTAGCTACCCTACAGCTCAATAAGACACACTCGACACCTTATGTAGGATCCGACCTACAAGGGTTCAATGGGTTAGTGTCCAGACCCTGGGGATACGTGGACCTGATCGTGACATTTGGGGCAGGAGAGACTGCGAAGGCAGTCAAATTTCAATTCCTCGTTATAGATTGCCCGTCCTTGTACTAGTGTATCGTGGGAAGCCCGACGCTGGTTTAACTCATCGTTGTACCTCCCACGGTACACTTGAAGATGAATTATTATACTTCCTCAAGACAGTTGGCTACTTTACATGGGGAGATTAAGGTTGATAGTCGATGCTTTGAAGCAGCATCCAAAGGCCTCAACATCATTGTCACCAAACTGAAGACAGCGGCCAAACCCGCTCTACCCAATAGCTCCGAGGAGACAAAACCAATCCCTCGAGTCGATTCGATTGATATGGACAACAAGTTTATCGAGGAAGAAAAATAAGTGCAGTGAAGACCCCAGCCAAGGGGTGAAGATTGGAGCAGACCTCCCAAATTTGGCAAGGAAGTAGCAAAATGCGTGCCTCAGGGATAACACAAATCTATTTTCTTTGAGCGCAGCCGAGATGCCCATCCTGGATCCATAAAATTCTTGTCATCATCTGACGATAGACTCTATTGTTCGAGATGTGGTACAACACGGGAGGAAGCAAGCTCTAGAGAAAATCGAAGCTTCCGAAGAGGCGGTTAGAGAACTTCTAGAGGAAAACTTTGTAACCAAGGCTAGGTACATTACCTGACACTAAAACATTGTATTGGTAAAGAAAAATAATGGAAAGTGGCGTATGTGTGTCGAATACACCAATCTCAACCGAGCTTTCTCGAAAGATGCTTATCATTTTCCTAACATAGATAGATTGGTAGATAATTTTGCAGGTTTTAAATTATTGTCGTTCCTCGACACCTATTTCGGGTATAATCAAATAACCATGGCCATGACCGATAAGAAATACACGGCCTTCATGACCGAATCGGGCAACTATTACTATAATGTAATGCCCTTCGGATTTAAAAACGTCGGCACAACCTACCAACACATGATGAACAAGGTCTTTCAAGCTGAAATCGAGTACATGTTCGGAGTTGTCACACCCTAAATTTTGACCAGACTTTTTTCATCTGACGCATTTTATCGATTTGTCAATATCCAATCATTCTTTGCATCCTCGCCCAAGGCATCTCATGGATCATTTGCATTTTCTATTATTTGAGTTCAATTTATATTAGATATTTTAAATTTAGTTTTTAATTTAATTCAGTTCCCATTAATTTAATTTTTTTAGTTCAGTTATTCGTTTTTTTTCTTCATTTAAAAAAAACAATTCAAAAATATATCTTTAGTTTAGTTTAATTCGTAATTTAAGTTTAACCTCAATTTTAATTTAGTGATCATTTCAAGTTAATTTTGATTTAAGTTTATTTTTATTTTATTTATTTTTTAATTTGTAATCAGATTTTAAGATTTTGTTTTCTAAGATATAATTAAGCTTATCCATTTTATTATTATTATTATTATTATTATTATTATTATTATTATTATTATTGTTATTGTTATTATTATTATTATTATTATTATTATTATTTGTTTAGTTTATATCATTTACACACAACCCAACTTGTTCATGAGATTCTAACCAAGTCTCTCAACTTGTTCATCAAATTTTGACCAAGTCTCCCACACCAGTTTGTACTTGTTGCTACATCCAAAAACCTTTGACCAAAAAATTACCCTTGCTACAACAAAGACTACATCAGACCCAAAAATAAACTCTACTATCACACCTGCAAGCCTACATACTGTTCAATTTCACAAAAAAAATAAACAAATAAGTAACAACAACAATAACACAACCTTGCTACTCCCAAAACTTTACCATCTTCGTGCTACATCTGTGTTACACTTTTTACAACCTACACACTGAGCCAACACCTGCATAACAACAACAACAACCCAGCTATGATGGTAACATTTCAAAACAACAAGACAAGATTAAAATCTTAATCAACAAGTTTATTTTGGTTTTAAAAGGGGTGAGTTAGAAGGAAGAAAAAGGGACATAAAACAACTCTCAGTAGAAAAACTCATCAAAATAAATCTTTGTTATCAAACCCTCCATAACAAAACTTTTTTTCAACCAAAACCTCCTTCATCAACCAAAAACACCACCTGCAAAACCATTTTCAACACCAAACCTCTTAACTTCAAACCGAAATGAAACAGAAACCAAAAAGAAAGAGATGAGGTGAAACCGTACCTTTCGATCCATTCAAACCGACTAACGACTTTTCATCACCACCACCCTTCATCATCACCACCACCATTTCGAAATCGCCTTGACCCCAAACAACATCTTGCCGCACTACCATTAAACATCAAACTTCACAAACTCAAAATCTCTACCTTCTTCAACCAAAACACAACACAGGCCAACCAAACAGCTCCGAAAACCCCCCAAATCGCGACCAACATCGAACCCAAACCAAGCCACCACGAGTAAAATCTGTGAAAGACAAAAATCCAGAAAAATCATGAACACAAATCGCGTTGAGGGACAAACCGCTTGAGACTTGGAACCAACCACCGCGATAAACCACCGTTCTTCCACCAAAATCGTGATTCGTGAGACGCCGAGAAGAAACCAGAACACCGTGAATCTGAGATCGCGATTTGAGTGAGAATCACGAGGGTTTCCGTGAGAGAGCATCGTCGGCGCCGATGATAATCGAGACTTGGCCTTGTGTCGCTCCCACCTGATGACACGGGGCCAATAGGGGTACAGACGCGAACGGTCGGCGGAAGAGAGAACAAAATGATGAACTGAAAAGAGTCGCCAGCTAGGCATTTTTATCCCGAAGGAAAGGTAATGCTGCATAAACCTAGAAATATATGGACAAGACGGTCGCGAACCAGAGAAACTGAGAAAGGGGGTTGGTTACAACCTGGGAAGGTATTAGCACCCAGATTTTCCGTCGTACTCGACGGGATCCACGCTTGAAAGTTTGTGTTTAAAGGGGGTAGTGTCAGTGCTATCTGTGTATCAAAGCTGGAAAAGAATGTAAGTGTCAGTGTAAAAGAAGTGTGAGATGAAATATAGGGGTGTCAGTGCAAAGAAAGAGTACAAAGCTCAAGACTATGAGGCTTAAAGAAAAATGTTGGAAGAGGGGGGAATATACAGAGACTTTTGTTCGATAACTATTAAGTTATGCCTACGTATCCTCTCGTGCAATGAGGAAGTCAGAACACCGTAGTTCGACTCAAAGAGACTGAAAGGTAAATTGACTTGTGAACTTCTTACTTGCCAATGCTCAAGTGTATGACCTGTCTGGCTCAGGTGCAAACTGTCTTGCATTAGACGTGAGAAGCAAGTTCTCGTTTATGAGTGAATGGAGTAAGAAAAGAATCCCGGAGGAGACGATTATTGTTTGTTTTTTGTTTTCAGTCTTTTATTACTTTTGGAATTTGTCATAGGAAAATGAGCTTAAGCCTGAACCAAGGGTTAGTAAACTCATCACATCTTCCCCTTGATTAGGGGTAATGAGAATACCTTAAGTATGAGGTAAACACCTCACACTTAATCACCATGATGTAGGATTAACATCATTAACCTACTTGCATTTATTTAGATGTCTTTGGTGCTTTTGTTTAGTGTTGAGTAATGAGTTTAAGTCATAATCAAGGATTTAATGGACCCATTACACCATCCTAATAGAAGGATAACAGATGAGAACATTTAAGCTGAGGAAGGCTCCTCAACTTAATCCATGATTAGGGATTAACCTCATGAAAAAACAAAACCTTTATTAAGTGGATTTTAGTTAATGGTAGGATTAAGAAGTGGATTTTATGGTTTGTAAGACAACTTGAGGGGGACTTGTCCATTAACACTAGGGTTAGTCCTTCTTAACCAATTAAGGAAGAATTAGAACCCTAATGCAAGGCCCAAGTTACAAGATTGATGTCTTAGTGATTATTAGATGAATTGATTAAGGGATTTAAACACATTAAGGGTTTAACACTTAGGATTAAAGTTATACACTCCATCCTAATAGAAGGATACATGCATAACCCTAAGCACAAAGTCTTAAAACCTTAAGGGTTTAGTCCTTGATTATGAGATGAGAAGAAAAGACACAAGAGACGACACAAAGGTAAAAACTAATGGGGGACTAATCAAACCCTAATTGTGATCATGCTTGGGTGTTCCTAGGTTTTATGAGGTTTTCAAGAAGACCTTCAAGGAAAAGCCACCAAGGAAGAAGAAAGATGGAAGGAGGAGAAGCAGAAAGAAGCAAGACAACTTACTTCACTTAAGAAGATAAGTTGCTTGAAGAAGGAAAGTGAGGAGGGAACATGAATGAGCAAGCTCACTCTAATACAAAAGTAAAATGCAGCAATGAATGCATAAGAGATATGAGAAGAGATTGTGAGAAGTGAAGGAAAATTCACTTCTCAAACACTTACCACCTGAAAAGTTAGCAAAAGGAAATGAAATGAAAATGAAATAAAATGCAAGGATGCAAGCCAAAGTCAGAAGTATGTTCATGATGTTAATGATGTAAGGAGATGATGCAAATGTATGTCATGAGATGGAGATGATCATACAAAGGATGAGAATGCAAATGAGACATGTAAGAAGCATGAAAGTTCATGGATGTTCATGACATGAAATGAAAGCAAAAACATGGCAAATGGATGATGCAATGATCAAACATGATTTCAACATGTCCTAAGATGTCTTATATGTCATATAGATGCACAAAAAGTCATGGCAAGTTCATGTATGCAAGCTTATGTAAGATGGATGCAAATGAAGATGCAAATTAGGGTTTATGCACAACATGAGATGCAAAATTCAAAATCAGAAGCAAATGGTAAGATAAAAAATTGAAAATGGAATCAAAGGAACCCTAAGCCTATACAAGTTCACTGCCCAAAGGGGAAGGTCAGAAGCTAAACCCTAAGGGACTTATGATTTTTCTAAGTTTCTAGGGTTTTAAGGGTGATCCTAAAGGTAAAATGCCAAACAAATTGAAAATGCATTATAAAAATGAAACAAAAATGTTTTTAGGAACTTGAAACAACACATAACACAATGCAAAAAGAATCATTCACAAACTCACTTTGGTTCAAAAGTTATGAATTTTTGAAGTTTGGGTTAAAAATATTCAAATTTAAGAACCCTAATTCAAATGAAAATTGCCAAAGTGTGATCAAAACCAAAAAGAAATTTGTTTTGTGAGTTTGTAAATGTTTGTAAATGTTTGAAAATGCTCTCTGAATTTTTTTGGGATTTTTAAATACTTAAATGTATTTTTAATTAATTAATTCTCATTAACTAATTAAAAATAATCATTTAAATGATTTAAAAATATTTTTTAATGCAAAAAAATAAAAATAAAAATATTTTTGGATTCTGAAAATTAATTAGAGCTTGGATAAAAGATTTCAGAATTTTTAGGCTAATTTTGCTATTTTTAATAAAATGTACAAATTAAATGAGAAAAATGTGAAATAAAATTAATTATATGAGAAGTATGCGCAATGGAGAGCCAGGATTGATTCTGGGTTTTAAAATGGTTGACTGGCGCGTATCTGAACGGATGGCATTTAAACTGGCCTAATTTTAATTAATTAACATTTAATCCATAATTAAGAGTTAATGAAATGATCCAGACCCTTCATCACACGCGGGAAAGCCTCGTCCAAGGGTCCAGATTCAAACAAAGCCCTAAACCTAATTAGAAACCCTAATTACTTTCAGGTCACCGGAGAAGAGCTCCGATCGTCTTCTCCGGTGACATTCTCCCCTGAAAAATTTCAACTCACTCCCCAGGCCATTTCTGGAGCTCTAAAGCTCCAGATTTGTTCCTCTAACCTTCCTAAACCTGAATCTAACCTCAAACACCATTTATTTCTAACCATTAACAAGAATCGAAGCCAAGAACAAAAACTGTAAAAATTTCAGACAAGCCATACACTCTCAATTCTTCATCATTTTCAAAAGTAAAAGGTTCATTGCACTCAGGGGATCAAACTTAACCAATTGAGAACTTAAAATAAAGCTTCTGGAAAAATAATTTTGTATGGCTACCTGAGGTGAAGCTTTCAATCCTGGAGCTTTCAGGCTGCTTTCTTGCTTCCAAATGCCTCCAATGAACTCCTTGAAGAAGCTTTGATGCTTAGTTGGAGTGTTTTGTGGCTAGTTTGTGAGTTTGATTCAGTTCAGTTCAAAGGGGGAGGGAAATCGTGTTTTTGGTATGGCTGCTTTTAGGGCAAGATGATGGGTGGGAAATGATCAGTGGTTCATGGTGAGTTGTTCTATGGAGTTTGTTTTGATGTTTGTAGCTTGTGTGATGAGTTTCGAAGGAAAATGCAAAGAGGGGAGTTTTGGTGAATGCTGACTTGTGGGAGGATTCTGGCTTGCTTGATGTGTGTAATGGCTTGTATTTGGTTCATGTATCAAGTCTTGATAGGTCAGAGAGTTGTTGGTGGCCTATGCTGATTGGTATGGTTCATTTTGCAAAAAGTCAAGGTTAGGTGTCCTTTGAGGTATGGGCAAATTCAGGCCAAGGACAAGGGCATGTCCTGTGCAGCTTGATTCATGGGCAACCATGGGATTCAAATTGAGGCCAATTAGCAAATGGATTGAAGTTTGTGGGGGGTTTTGCAAATTTCATGAAGTTTGGCCCTTTCTTGATTTCTTCATGCACAAGCCATGAAACTTGGGAATTCTTGGCACAAATCTGACTTTTAGGCATAACATAAGGTTTGTATGATGATTAGAAGACCATTTGAAGTCACAAATTTGCTTGGCATGAGGTTTTGCAAAAATCCCTCTTAGGCATGAAACTTGAAATTATGTGATTTTTGCCAACTTTGGAAAGCCATAACATGAGTTCCAAAATGAATTAGATCTTGTTCTTATACTTTTTGAAAAGGGAATGATCCAATCTACAACTTTCATGACCAAGAATTTTTCATTTGAAGCAATTTTGGTTGAGAAAGAGGAGGTTGAAAAACTTTCCCAAAATGGAAAGTTTACATTACAAGTCATTTCCATATTTGGCAACTTTTGGTTTAGCCCACTTTTCTTCAAATTTGTGAACTTCTAAGCACTTAAATGACCAAATAAATACCATATAACCTCATTTTGATGAAAAATCCACTTTGGTCCCATGTTGAGGGGCCTCAGATGCCCTGATTTGGCTTTGACTTGCTCAGGAAGTTACCCAGTGATCAGATGACTTCCACAATGAATTTTCCCATAAAACTTGGTATGCATGATCCTTATATCATATTGAGACCAATAGAATCAAGAATGACCAAAAAATTTGGAGTTATGGCCTCTGAAACCAAACCTTAATTTTAGGTCATCTGTGCAGTTAAACCCTAGCTCTGCTTCCATGCCTTGCCAGTTCTTGTGATTCTTTGACTTCCTTGATCTTTTGAGGATATAATATGATTATTGAACATACATGGACCCTATTGAGATGATTGAAGACCTTTGGGTGGCTCAGATGAATCATGGATTGCTCAGATCACAAACCCTAGATGTAGATGAACTTGACCTAATGCAGTGAAGCAAAAATGCCACATGATATGCTATGATTGAACTAATGCAAATGAAAAGATCACAAGCCATGGTGTGAAATTAGTGAGGGCAAATTTGGGGTGTTTACACCTTGAGATCAAAGTGAGATCGGAGCTCCGCCGGTGATGTCTCGTTTTAATTTTGTGATTGTTGTGTGAGAACATTCAAAAACTACACCGCCGGAAGCGAGTGTAAGATCGACGGAGGAGATTGATTGATATCGAAGCAAGTCAGAGAAAATCGCGTGATAAGAGAAGGAGGGAACCACCGCGATTGGGAGAAGAAGATGGCGCCGACGAGTGAGAACTTGTGTGGTTCTGTTCAGAGGAGAAGATATGGTTAAGGAAAAGAGGATCGTGTGATAGAAAAAGAGGATCACGTTTGTTTCCTTCACTGTTTTTTTTTTATTTTTTTTATTTTTGTATTTCTAACTTTTTTTTTAGGTCTGCTATGGTTGATGGATGGGCCTCGTGGCTCATGTTAAGCTTCTACTTGGACCATCAGTCTCAATGCATATTACCTAGCTGTTTCTTTCTTTCTTTATTTATTTATTTTTCTGATTTTTTTTAATTAATTGATTAATTGTCTTTATTTTTGCCTTAATCTGGATATTTGCTCTTAGTATTTAATTTGGATAATTGTTAGATTAGTAAGTTTGGTTTAGTTTAGGTTTTTTTAATTAACTTTAGTTTTAAGTTTCAATTAATTTTTACTTATATTTGATGGAATTTTAATTGAACCTTTGGACTTTAATTGAATTCTAATTGGTTTTCCCATTATATTTTAACTAACTTTTCTCGTTAGATTCTAGTTGTTGATTGATCAATTATTGATTGAGTGCCGAACATCTGAGTCTTATTGGATTGATCGTATGAAGCTTCTGAAAAGTGTTCTTGATTTCTTTTGCACATCGAAGAGGCAACGAACCTTCTCCGTTAGGTACAAAATAAACTTGATTTTACCTCTTTTGCGTCTTATCATACTCTTGATGTCATGTTTGTGTTTGGTTGTTTATTCGTACCTCACCATCGTTTCTAAACCTTGAAATCCTTAAAAACAAATACGGTTTATCAAATATCTCATATCAAATAACGAAAGAGCTGAACCCTGGAGTCTAGCACTCTACGAGTTCTTGAGTGAATCACTCCTGGGCCAGCCCATGCGACGTGGTTCATTCACCCTTTCGTATTTAAAACACTTAATTCACATAATCATCAAACAATTCATACGCCTACATTTGCACACACGTAAGTCGGTCACCTATGTGATCGCCATCTGCACAACTTTTACGCGTCATAAATTAATTAGCGAGGAACTGGACTTCGGAATCTAGCATTATGTGGGTTCTTTAATGAACCACTCTTGAGGCTAGCCTTCGAGTTGTGTTTCATTTACTCCTTCGTTCCTAAAACATTAAACCCTAAAGCATCCAAAACAAACGCAGCACTTACTGCACAAATCAAATAACGGAGAAACTGGATTCTGGAGTCTAGCACTCCACATAGTCTTTGAATGCATTCATTCTTGGGCTAGCCCCACGCGACGTGGTTTATTCACCCTCCCATTCCTAAAACACGGAAACTATTAATTTAATTATACGAAGAACTGAACTCAGGAATCTAGCATTCCTCGGGTTCTTGAACTGAATTACTCTTGAGGCTAGCCTTCGGGTTGTAATTCATTCACTCTTTCATATTCAAAACAATTCAACAACCTTAAAAGATTAGACATGGTTCATCTCCATAGGAAAGGTATTCCTTCTATCCCCGCAAACACAAACAAAAATCTTTCAAACAATTATTCTCAAAGGAAGAATGTGGCATTGCTTGTCGATCCTCGTATCCAAGTTTAAAGCTTCTTCCGATTTTTATTTATTCTCAAAGAAAGAATGTGGCATTGCTTGTCGATCATTATATCCAAGTTTAAAGCTTCTTCTGATTTTATTTCTCAAAGAAAGAATGTGGCATTGCTTGTCGATCCTCATATCCAAGTTTAAATCTTCTTTCGATTTCTCTTCCTCAAATGTTTGTGGTGGAACAGGCGAGATATCTCCCTTAAAGATGACGACTTGTCTCTTTCTTTAAAATACAACTTCAAACCTACCAACAAATAAAAATCATTTTCATAATTAATCAACGGAGGAACTGAATCCTGGAGTCTAGCAATCCACATAATTCTTGAATGCAATCACTCTTGGGCTAGCCCCATGCGTTGTGGTTCATTCACCCTCTCGTTTAAAACACCTTAACAAAGGTCAAATATTTTCTCTAAACGAACATTTTAAAATCTTTCTATCTCGCAAACAAGCTAGCGCTTCAGCCTCCGCCGCGAGTATAAGCCAACGCTTAGCAGTAGAAAGCATTTTCAAACAATCGTTCATTAAAAAACACAAACCGTAGTTGCACGAACTACGAAGCTCTGACTTTCCCATTGCACAAGGGAATACGTAGGCACGGGGATTTTCATCCTTCGTGAGCACAATAATAAAAAAATCTAATATTTTCTCCGTAACAAATAATAACATCTTTAAACAAACATTTCAGCGAACTTTAATCATTAGAAGAAGACAATAATATAAGTTAACATTTAAGCGTGAATTAAACTAAGTGGTTCCCGTTGAGTACAACAGACGTGAGGGGTGCTTAATACCTTCCTCTTACGTAACTGACTCCCGAACTTAGATTAGTGGTTTCGTTGACCATTTCTTGTCCTTATTAGGTTGTATCTATATCTCCCTTTTCTCTCGTTAGAATAAATAGAATTAGGTGGCGAGTCTGTTGTTGTTTTTCCGCGTCCATCACGAGGATCGTATTTTTCGAGGTACGATAGCTGGCGACTCTGTTGGGGATGTAATGTCTTGTGCATAATAGAGTCAAGCCTAACTTAGGATAGTTTGTGCTTGTTTGCTAATTTTTTTACTAATTGTCCTCTTTATTTACTATTGTTATTTTATATGCTCGTCTATTGCTTCCTTCTTTATTATATTGCTCATTATATTTTCCTGTTGGATCTCGGGACATCACGGGTATGACCTTGTACTTGAGCTTTGTAAAAAGAAGAGGGAACGCCTAAGTTAGATTTGGTAGTTATTAGTGTTAGTCTCCAAGAACTCGCCTCTTGAGGGCCTAGCATGAAATCTCCCCCAGATAGTTAGACTTTTCGTAGATCTTGTCGCAACACAGCTAGCCTGTCTCGTGACTTGATTCGCGAAAGGGTTGTGATTCTGGGACCCCTAGAACCAGTTTCAAAATTGGAAGTTGTGTAATGTTAATCTCCAAGGGCTCGCCCCTTCGTGGGCCTAGCATGAGAACTCCACTCAAGGTAGACCTTATCGTCATTATCGTCATAATGCAGCTAGCCTGCGGCGGGGCGTTAATACGATAAACGTCTATGACCTTGAGTTTCCTAATACCATCACCATAGAAGTTATCCAGTGAGTGGGATTTATGGGTAAAGAATTTATAACTCTCCACTTAAGGCTTACCAGTTAGGAGATTCCGAGTTACTTGTGATACCTTGGATCCAACATCTTGCCTTCATACTCCAACTCTTGAACTGATTGTATTTGTGATTCTGAGCTTTGCATTCATTCGCATATCATTTACATTTGCATTGCATATCATCTCCCAAGAATCCAACTCACACATGTCTTATTTTCCGACAGTCAACTGTACTCGACCAGTCACCAGAGAAAGATGGACCAACTTGAGCAGGAAAACAAAGAGCTTAAAGATGAAACCATATGGGAATATTCTCGACTACGATGAAGACTATAGTAAACAACCTTGTGCAGGAGAACAATGAACTCCAAGAAGATATTCACAACTTGAAGATTGGTAAAGGACAACTGATTTCTTTGATTCAAGATCTGGTCATTTCTCAGCGTCAGCCAAATTCCACTTATACTCTTCAGCGACGTCAGAATCAACGGAGATCTCCAAACAGTCCTGAAGGAGCGACCCACCAGTTTGACCCAATCCCAATGACTTACAGTCAATTGTGGTCTTATTTTTCCCAGAACTCAATAATCACACCCAGAAAGACCAGACCCATGAGGTCTCGCCCCTGTTGGTTCAATCCAAATACCAGTTGTGAGTTTCATGGTGGAGTACTGGGGCATCCGATTGAAGAGTGCAAATTTTTCTTGGAAAATTTTCAAGAGATGATCGATTACGAGGCGTTGACCTTCAATGGAGGAAGTCCATTTGTGGATGGAGTGCCTTTTTGCTGATAAAAACTCAAAAGAGTCCTGCCCAAGTCAGTTTGTTGGTGGAACATAGGACCAGTTCCTCAATACACATGATCATTCGATGCTTTGGAGTTTTTCTTCTCAGATGTTTAGCTCGCTCACTACTTTTCATATGTATTTTTCTTTGTTTGTTAATGCATTTGTTTTTGGCATGTAAGAGAAATTGGAGGGAGGATGACGAAATTAGAATGCAAATTCTCTAGTTGAACGCTTTTGAACAAAGCCCTACTAACGATGTACAAGCATTGTTTCGAATCCCTAAACACTGGAGAAATAAGGAGTTATTCCCTAGTCAACCACTTCGAGCCTAGAAGTAGGAGTTTCTTTTGGATAATTCAAAACCTTTACGCTTAACCTGGGGCAGGGTAGTGTTCAGTTAATCTGGTTATACATTCAAATCATAAGATGAAACATCCCATCAAGGAATCCACTACAATCAATGACTTGACAGTCACAACTTTCAGCCTTCCAAAAAAAATAAGAAAAAAAAGAAAATCCCGCTAAGTCAAACCTACAAAAAGACTTAGACACAAAAAAGATCAATAGAATAAGTCAATCATGAGAGCTCTTCAAATCCTCAACTTCAAGCAGATAAGATTTAGTGACCACCATACCAAAATCAAAGGGGAACCAATATCCAAGGAGGACAAATAAGATGACTTTCATTTCAAGCAAAACCATCTTCATCTTCAAGACAAATGTATATGTCAATTTAGCTGAACATAGGATTGAAGAACATCACGGAAAATGGGTGGGCACCAAATAAACTTTGAGCCTTTATCCTTTGTTTCTAAAACCGTGAACCCAACCACATTACAACCCTCAAAAGTTCTAATTGAAGTGGGGTTTATTTCGAAAGCATGCTCAATGAGATAGTGTTTCCTGACTCCTATGAGTTATGCTCAAAATTTGTGTTGGCTTTATAAAATAAAATTAATGTCGCATCCTAGCTAGTGATTCAGTCACAGGCTATTGTGAAAATATTTTCAAAAAAATATAATAAAAAATTCGAGACAAACATGTGTGTTGCATTAGCAGTCTCAACGTTAACATATTTTGCTTGCTAACATTTGCTTGATATCATGGAAGCCTATGTATGAGTACTAGTGATGAGCTTAAACTTTTGAGATTTGAAACTCTGATGAGTAAATGGACAACTATTTCAAAGGATGAGTATTCCCAGGGGCATGTTTCCTGAAGACTTTGCTTAATAGGGGCATGTTGCCTGAAGACTTTGCTAGACAGGGGCAAGTTGTTTCCCAATTTGTTATATCCATAGTCCGATCATTCCTAAAAGACAAATATTGAAGACTCATTTGTGCCAAATACAGTTAATATGAGGCAATTACGTAGAGATTCGACAAATCTCTCTAAGAGTTTGAAGACATTGGGGCATTTTGAATACCAAGTCTTCTATAAAATCCTCAAGAGATGTCATCTTCTCATAAACCATTTCATTGATGAAAGATCGTGTGTTTCCCCAAGCGAAGTGTTCTTGTGATCTACCTTGCAAGTATCTCCAGATGATGGGTGTTTACGCCAAGTTGCTATGATGTGTCAGGGGCATGACTCAGTATTTTCTGGTGGATGTCTTTTACTACTTAGTGCTTCCCAATGAGACACTAAGTCTAGTATCCCCAATTGGGCCTTGATTCAAGTTTCCCCAGCCAAATATGGTTTTCTTCCCCAGCTGAGTACAAATTTACTTTACCTCATGGAAAACGTGGTTTGTATGGTTGCTTCCTTCTGGTAGATATTGAAGTTAGAAGACTTGTCTGGGTTTATTTCCCGAATGAAGTGTATTCCTCTCCTCGAAGATACTTGAGCTTTGAAGCAGGACCTTGCTCCATGGATCACTTTTTCTGCCCTATCTTCAGTGATTCTTCCACCTTGTCGAGATTGGCCGAGTATCCGGTTGTTGTGATGTTTATTTCATCACCAGTTTATCTCTTATGTCTGTTTTGTCTGCTTGTCAGCATAAACATAACGCATATACACACATGTACATCATAATTGAATTCATGATTATATTCATGTCGCATTCATTAATGCATACCTCCTTCACTTTGGTTGTGTTTATTCCCCCAAGTGATATACATTTCTCCCTTCAATAGAGTTGTCAGCCTTAGGCAGAAAATGTACTATCTTTCTAATTCCCCACTGATTTTTTACCCTCGTGGAAGATTTTTGCTTTAGTTCTCCTTTCCACACTTGGATAAGATAAATCCCCAGTTGAGTTCATTCCTCATGGGTTAGTGTCTTGCTTGACAGTGACAGTTTCTCTCCAACTCGTTCCTGGATTGAATTTGGTCTTTGACAGTTTCGATGATTGAGTTTCCAGATGGAAAGTGCATTTATTTTGCACCTTTGAATATTTTGTCTCCCAGAGAGAATTTATTAAAGATTCCCCGGTGAAGACGAACTTTGTTTTCCAACAGTGTTGTTGCAACATTCTCTTGAAGTACTTATACCTGACTACAAGTGGCAATCTCTTTCCGAGAAGCTGATCCATCCCCGTCGAAGCTATTCTTTTTTCAAACAAATGGAATCTCTCCCAGACAAGGTGAGAAGTTTGTTGTGAATTTCCAATTTCTGTCGAATGGCATCTCTCCCAGACACGGTGAGAAGTTTGAGTGTGAAGTCGTTCTCCATCATATGGCGTCTCTTTCAGAAGAAGGAAAGTATGATGAGGGTTCTATCAAATGGCATCTCTCCAATACACGTTGAGAAGTTTGGTATGAATCTCTTTTTCAAACAAATGGCATCTCTCCCAGACAAGGTGAGAAGTTTTTTGTTGAAGTTCCAATTTCCGTCAAATGGCATCTCTCCCAGACAAGGTGAGAAGTTTGAGTGTGAAGTTGTTATCGATCATATGGCGCCTCTTTCAGAAGAAGGGAAGTATGATAAGGGTTCTATAAAATGGCATCTCTCCAAGACACGGTGAGAAGTTTGGTATGAACTTATTTTTTTGTCAAATGGCATCTCTCCAAGACATGGTGAAAAGTTTGAGCGTGAAGTTGTTTTCCATCATATGGCGTCTCTTTCAGAAGAAGAGAAGTATGGTGAGGGTTCTATCAAATGGCATCTCTCCAATACACGTTGAGAATTTTGGTATAAATCTCTTTGTTTTCCAACAAATGGCATCTCTCCCAGACAAGGTGAGAAGTTTGTTGTGAATTTCTATCAAATGGCATCTCTCCAATACACGTTGAGAAGTTTGGTATGAATCTCTTTTTCAAACAAATGGCATCTCTCCCAGACAAGGTGAGAAGTTTGTTGTTGAAGTTCCAATTTCCGTCAAATGGCATCTCTCCCAGACAAGGTGAGAAGTTTGAGTGTGAAGTTGTTATCCATCATATGGCGTCTCTTTCAGAAGAAGGGAAGTATGATGAGGGTTCTAGCAAATGGCATCTTTCCAAGACATGGTGAGAAGTTTGGTATGAACTTATTTTTTCGTCAAATGGCATCTCTCCAAGACATGGTGAGAAGTTTGAGCGTGAAGTTGTTTTCCATTATATGGCGTCTCTTTCAGAAGAAGGGAAGTATGGTGAGGGTTCTATCAAATGTCATCTCTCCAATACACGTTGAGAAGTTTGGTATGAATCTCTTTGTTTTCCAACAAATGGCATCTCTCCCAGACAAGGTGAGAAGTTTGTTGTGAATTTCTATCAAATGACATCTCTCCCAGACAAGGTGAGAAGTTTGGTATGAATCTCTTTTTCAAACAAATGGCATCTCTCCCAGACAAGGTGAGAAGTTTGTTGTTGAAGTTCCAATTTCCGTCAAATGGCATCTTTCCCAGACAAGGTGAGAAGTTTGAGTGTGAAGTTGTTATCCATCATATGGCGTCTCTTTCAGATGAAGGGAAGTATGATGGGGGTTTTATCAAATGGCATCTCTCCAAGACACGGTGAGAATTTTGTGATGAACGTATTTTTTCGTGAAATGGAATCTCTCCAAGACATGGTGAGAAGTTTGAGCGTGAAGTTGTTTTCCATCATATGGTGTCTCTTTCAGAAGAAGGGAAGTATGGTGAGGGTTCTATCAAATGGAATCTCTCCAATACACGTTGAGAAGTTTGGTATGAATCTCTTTGTTTTCCAACAAATGGCATATCTCCCAGACAAGGTTAGAAGTTTGTTGTGAATTTCTATCAAATGACATCTCTCCCAGACAAGGTGAGAAGTTTGAGTGTGAAGTTGTTCTCCATCAAATGGCGTCTCTTTCAGAGGAAGGGAAGTATGATGAGGGTTCTATCAAATGGCATATCTCCAATACGCATTGAGAAGTTTGGTATGAATCTCTTTTTCTATCAAATGGAATATCTCTAATAGACGTTGAGAAGTTTGGTATGAACTACTTACTTTTTCAAGCAAACGACATCTCTCCAAGACATGGTGAGAAGTTTGCTGTGAATCCTTGTTTATTATCAAAATAATATCTTTTCAAGTCTCGACAGAAGGTGTTTCCTTTTATTTTCTGGTAAGTCTCAGCAAAAGATTTGTAGTCTACCTAGGCAGAAAGTATTTACTTTTTATGATCTCGACAGTTGCATCCTTAGTTAAATCACAACAGAAGATTTGGCAACGAGTGTGTCCTGAGTTATTGCTCGACAGGAGATTCCCAGCATACCTTGGCAGAAGGTATTTCTTTCTTAGATTCTCTGGTAAATCTCGACAGTAGATCTCCAGCAGACTTCGACAGAAGATGTTTTCCTTCCAGGATCTCGATAGTAGATTTATGGTTCATTTTGATACCTCGACAGAAGGTATTTCCAAATGATGTTCTAAATCTCAGCGGTAGACTCCTTCGATGAAATTTGTTCAAGGATTCCATTGTAGGGACTTGTAGACAATTGTCGTCTGACTTCACTCAAAGGAAAATTCCTCGCGTGGATTGTACTCCAGTCATGTGTGTCTAATCCCCAGTAGTGTCAATTTTCTTTCCCAGTAGCGTTGTAGCCTTTGTCTAGCATTTTACATTGCACCGCATATTGTTTCATCTGCATTTTCTATCAAAATTTTAGGTATTCTGATATTTAATCCTCTTCCACCTTGAATGTCCCAAATTTTTTTTGTTATTCGTACATTCAGGTTCAAGATGATTAAATAGGGGCATTTGTCACACCCTAAATTTTGACCGGACTTTTTTCATCTGACGCATTGTATCGATTTGTTAATATCCAATCATTCTTTGCATCCTCAGCCAAGGTATCTCATGGATCATTTGCATTTTCTATTATTTGAGTTCAATTTATATTAGATATTTTAAATTTAGTTTTTAATTTAATTTAGTTCCCATTAATTTAATTTTTTTAGTTCAGTTATTCGTTTTTTTTCTTCATTTAAAAAAAACAATTCAAAACTATATCTTTAGTTTAGTTTAATTCGTAATTTAAGTTTAACCTCAATTTTAATTTAGTAATCATTTCAAGTTAATTTTGATTTAAGTTTAGTTTTATTTTATTTATTTTTTAATTTGTAATCAGATTTTAAGATTTTTGTTTTCTAAGATATAATTAAGCTTATCCATTTATTATTATTATTATTATTATTATTATTATTATTACTATTATTACTATTATTCTTATTATTATTATTATTATTACTATTATTGTTATTATTATTATTATTATTATTATTATTATTATTATTATTATTTATTTATTTATTTATTTGTTTGTTTAGTTTATATCATTTACACACAACCCAACTTGTTCATGAGATTCTAACCAAGTCTCTCAACTTGTTCATCAAATTTTGACAAAGTCTCCCACACCAGTTTGTACTTGTTGCTACATCCAAAAACCTTTGACCAAAAAATTACCCTTGCTACAACAAAGACTACATCAGACCCAAAAATAAACTCTGCTATCACACCTGCAAGCCTACATACTGTTCAATTTCACACAAAAATAAACAAATAAGTAACAACAACAGCAACACAACCTTGCTACTCCCAAAACTTTACCATCTCCATGCTACATCTGTACTACACCTTTTACAACCTACACACTAAGCCAACACCTGCATAACAACAGCAACAACCCAGCTATGATGGTAACATTTCAAAACAACATGACAAGATTAAAATCTTAATCAATAAGTTTATTTTGGTTTTAAAAGGGGCGAGTTAGAAAGAAGAAAAAGGGACATAAAACAACTCTCAGTAGAAAAACTCATCAAAATAAATCTTTGTTATCAAACCCTCCATAACATAACTTTTTTTCAACCAAAACCTCCTTCATAAACCAAAAACACCACCTACAAAACCATTTTCAACACCAAACCTCTTAACTTCAAACCGAAATTAAACAGAAACCAAAAAGAAAGGGATGAGGTGAAACAGAACCTTTCGATCCATTCAAACCGACTAACGGCTCTTCATCACCACCACCCTTCATCATCACCACCACCATTTCGAAATCGCCTTGACCCCAAACAACATCTCGCTGCACTACCATTAAACATCAAACTTCACAAACTCAAAATCTCTACCTTCTTCAACCAAAACAGAACACAGGCCAACCAAACAGCTCCGAAAACCACCCAAATCGCGACCAACATCGAACCCAAACCAAGCCACCACGAGTAAAATCTGTGACAGATAAAAATCCAGAAAAATCATGAACGCAAATCATGTTGAGGGACAAACCGCTTGAGACTCAGAACCAACCGCCGCGATAAACCACCGTTCTTCCACCAAAATCGCGATCCGTGAGACGCCGAGAAGAAACCAGAACACCGTGAATCTGAGATCGCGATTTGAGTGAGAATCGCAAGGGTTTCCGTGAGAGAGCATAGTCGGTGCCGATGATGACAAATACTTGGCCTTGATTTCAAAGTGAGATCGGAACTCCGCCGATGATGTCTCGTTTTGATTTTGTGATTGTTGTGTGAGAACATTCAGAAACGACACCGCCGGAAGCGAGTGCAAGATCGACGAAGGAGATTGATTGATATCGAAGCAAGTCAGAGAGAATCGCGTGACAAGAGAAGGAGGGAACCACCGCGATTGGGAGAAGAAGATGGCGTCGGCGAGTGAGAACTTGCGCGGTTCTGTTCAGAGGAGAAGATAAGGTTAAGGAAAAGAGGACTGTGTGATAGAAAAAGAGGAACACGTTTGTTTCCTTCACTGTTTTTTTTCTTTTCTTTTTATTTTTGTATTTCTAACTTTTTTTTAGGTCTGTTATGGTTGATGGATGGGCCTTATGGCTCATGTTAAGCTTTGTCATACCCTAATTTTTTACCATAAGATTTTTCGCATCTCATCTGCATCTTGCATACGAACAAGATCACGCACTGGTTCGTTTATCCCTTTCAGTTGCGGTTTTCTATCTCACAGAGGATCACCAAAACCGTTATTGCTTTATTTGTTTATGTTTACTAACCATTAATCAAAATCCAAAAAATATTTTTTTTTCCTTTTGCTAACCTTTTTTTCCAGGAAGAGGAGCCATGTGAAAATACCAAAAATAGCAGTCCTGCAGCTCGAGTGAAATTTCACAGAAAAAGTCGAAGTGAATCCGCAAATAATTCAAATTTTTATTTGATCAAGGATTTCCCGAGTTAATTGATTCATTTAAAGAATTTCCAAGGATCGTGTGTTCATTTCTTCGACGAACTACAAGAATCGGGTCGCAAAACCAAGCAATCACATTTGAACAAAATATTCAAATTTTAGCTTGGTTAACCGGTTAACCAAATACATTAACCGGTTAACTAGTGCGAAATTTGAATATTTTATTCAAATTCAGCACCATTTGATCATTGATTTAATTGGAATATTCTAGATCCATTGGTTTCTGATTTCTCTACATCACTTTGATCTTTCCTACCATAAACCCTCATTAATCACCACTCTTTTCCATTTCCCACCAAAATTCCAATTACCAAGCCTAAATTCAAATTACCAAAGCAAGCTCCATTCCACCAAATTTCCATACCTAAGGCCTTTAAATAGGACCACAATTTCATTCATTTGACAAGCTTTTGATACCCAAATTCACCTTGCAAAAATTCTTTGAAGCTTTTGATAGCCACAAAACCTCTTGCAAAATACTCCCCCAACACCAAAATTCTCCAAAGCTCATATTTCTTTCTTTTGAAGTTATCAAGAATTCACATTGAATTCTTGATTAACTTGAGCTAAACCTTCATCCTTTCATTCTTTTGGTCATCAATTTCAGTAGATCTAAGCTTGTGTTGGTCTAATTTGAAGAAAAGCTTTTGGTAATTCATCTTCCTCCATGAACCCATATTCACCATCAACATTCAAGATGTAGATCTTTGGTGCTTTTGTTTCTAGATCCTTTGGATCTTTATTTCTTGTTTGATTGCAGGGATTCCACTGTATTTTGGTTTTAAAATTCGTACAAATTCAGATCATGATCATAAAAATGTTTAAAAAGGGTTTTGAAAATGGATCATGCTGAATTTTAGCATTTTTTCTGTTGGTGGTTCAGCGTTAACCAGTTAACCATTTACAGTGTAAATTGGTTAACGGGTTAACGGCGTTAACAGGTTAACCAGTTTCAGTGTAATTTGGTTAACAGGTTAACGGCGTTAACGGGTTAACCAGTTTCTGTCCAATCTGGTTAACCGGTTAACGCAAGTCAGAATTGACTTTTTGGCTTGTTTTAAGTCTCTTTTTGGTTCCTCTTTCTTCTCCTTCTTCCTCCTTTTATTTTTTACCTTGAGAAGCATTTTTGGGAGAAATTTCTCTTTAAATTCAATGGACTTTGGGTGTTGATTAGAGTAGTTAATGTTCATTAATTCAAAACTACCTTTAAGTGGATTATTTAATCCATTTAAGGTACTTTGCATTAGTGATACATTTTCATGCTTGAATCCACAAAGATGAGTGATTGAACTTAAAGATGTAAGAATACCATAAATGCAACTCAATTTTGTTTTCATCTTTAGTTTCGTGTGGTATCGCGTCCGGATAACGATTTACATATCGATTATCTCGCATGCATTAGCACTAACATTATGCACCTTAATTGGTGGTGGACGGCCTCATTTGTAGGGTAATTACTTCGTAAATTACTCGGCGATTGCTTAACATAGACCTAAATGTGTCCCGACTTCGGAATAAAAATCTAATTGGGTACTTGCAATTTCGTGGACCGGATCTCTTGTTGATCGCGTAATCCCAAAGTGGTTAATCATATTGCATCAAGAATCGAGACTTATGAATGTTTGATGCGTAGGTGCTTTGGGGTTTCCCAATAGCCTTTCAAATTTCATTGAATTCGATTCGGTTTGCCTTTATTAATTGCTATAGTGTAAGATGCTAAGCGGATCCGGTTGCCTTCGATTTTAGTTACTTTCTTTTTGGTTGTGGTTGATTAAGTTCACCATACCATTATTATGTAAATATTATTATACTATTACTATACTAACATTTTAATTCATTCTCGTACCTTATCCTCTTTATTTCAATCTCTCGCTCCTTATCTCTTTTATTTTGCTTTTATTATATTTTATCATTCATCATATTGTTTATGTTTATATTCTTATTCTTGTGTTTTTTTTTTCATTTGTCCATTTGGACACAAAAATATTAATAAAGGATTAAACATCTAAAAGACTTGTAACTTTGATCTTTGGACTATGGTTACTATCCTTGGCATTGGACTTGGAGTTTTGGACTTAGACTTTAGGATTATTCCTTTGCATGAGCTATCATGGATTGAAGACCTTGGCCTCGATTTGGTTTACTTGTTTATGAAGATGTGATCCTATTGCTTCGAAGAATGCTTGCCATACGGTTTGATCGTTCTTCTCTTAACTTTACTTTCAAGTCTTAGGATAGTCACTTCATCTCCTCCCACTTCTTAGATTTTCAAATCTTCTTCCTATTTTCAAAACCTTCTTTGTTTTCAAACTTCAAATGTTTTAACAATCAAACCTTGACTTAGGTCATGCGGTTTTACCGTTTCATTTCATTTTCTTAATAAATGCTAAACCACATAAGCATATCGAAACTTTCTTCTCAAAACCTTAAAAAACATTCAAAACTCACTCAATTGTTTTTGTTCCCTCGTGCACGTTTCTTTTTAACCATTTTCATGTTTAGATATGATTCATTCTTTCTAGAGGAATTATTCGCTAAAGAATGACGACTTATCTTTACATTTTAAAATCAATTCAACTCATTGTTTCTTTTCACATTTTGTACCACAAACTACGAGGTTTTGATCTCACATTGCACTTTGTGGGTACGTAGGCATGAGTCAATCGTCTTTTCAAACACAAAAATATTAAAAAACGTTTCTTATCTCATCTCTTCAATCTCTTTCAAACAAACCATTTTCAAACCAAAAAAGCAATAAATATTTCAAAGGGCTCCCGTGGAGTACCACAGACATTTTGGGTGCGTAAAACCTTCCCAATTTGTAACCTATCCCCTTACACGTTCTCTGTTCGATTCTTTTAGCTTTGTGCTTTTAGATTCATTAGGATTTTATTCGTTCTTTTTTCCTTTTCCTTTGAGAATAAATTAAAAGCGCGGTGGCGACTCTGTTTACCTTGAATTAAGTTAGCTAATAGCTTACACTCATGATTTTACCGCTACAAGCTTCTACTTGGACCATCAGTCTCAATGCATATTACCTAGCTGTTTCTTTCTTTCTTTATTTATTTATTTTTCTGATTTTTTTAATTAATTGATTTATTGTCTTTATTTTTTCCTTAGTATGGATATTTGCTCTCAGTATTTACTTTGGATAATTGTTAGATTAGTAAGTTTGGTTTAGTTTAGGTTTTTTTTAATTAACTTTAGTTTTAAGTTTCAATTAATTTTTACTTATATTTGATGGAATTTTAATTGAACCTTTGGACTTTAATTGAATTCTAATTGGTTTTCCCATTATATTTTAACTAATTTTTCTCGTTAGATTCTAGTTGTTGATTGATCAATTATTGATTGAGTGCCGAACATCTGAGTCTTATTGGATTGATCGTATGAAGCTTTTGAAAAGTGTTCTTGATTTCTTTTGCACATCGAAGAGGCAACGAACCTTCTCCGTTAGGTACAAAAAAAAAACTCGATTTTACCTCTTTTGCGTCTTATCATAGTCTTGATGTCATGTTTGTGTTTGGTTGTTTATTCGTACCTCACCATCGTTTCTAAACCTTGAAATCCTTAAAAACAAATACGGTTTATCAAATCTCTCATATCAAATAACAAAAGAACAGAACCCTGAAGTCTAGCACTCTACGAGTTCTTGAGTGAATC
Source organism: Lathyrus aphaca (assembly GCA_963966055.1). Classification (NCBI taxonomy): domain Eukaryota; kingdom Viridiplantae; phylum Streptophyta; class Magnoliopsida; order Fabales; family Fabaceae; genus Lathyrus; species Lathyrus aphaca. Next base: position 25,424,674 of record OZ014521.1, on the reverse strand, counting down.
ACTCCTGGGCCAGCCCATGCGACGTGGTTCATTCACCCTTTCGTATTTAAAACACTTAATTCACATAATCATCAAACAATTCATACGCCTACATTTGCACACACGTAAGTCGGTCACCTATGTGATCGCCATCCGCACAACATTACGCGTCATAAATTAATTAACAAGGAACTGGACTTCGGAATCTAGCATTATGCGGGTTCTTTAATGAACCACTCTTGAGGCTAGCCTTCGAGTTGTGTTTCATTTACTCCTTCGTTCCTAAAACATTAAACCCTAAAGCATCCAAAACAAACGCAACACTTACTGCACAAATCAAATAACGAAGGAACTGGATTCTGGAGTCTAGCACTCCACATAGTCTTTGAATGCAATCACTCCTGGGCTAGCCCCACGCGACGTGGTTTATTCACCCTCTCGTTCCTAAAACACGGAAACTTTTAATTTAATTATACGAAGAACTGAACTCAGGAATCTAGCATTCCTCGGGTTCTTGAACTAAATTACTCTTGAGGCTAGCCTTCGGGTTGTAATTCATTCACTCTTTCGTATTCAAAACAATTCAACAACCTTAAAATATTAGACATGGTTCATCTCCATAGGAAAGGTATTCCTTCTATCCCCGCAAACACAAACAAAAATCTTTCAAACATTTATTCTCAAAGGAAGAATGTGGCATTGCTTGTCGATCCTCGTATCCAAGTTTAAAGCTTCTTCCGATTTTTATTTATTCTCAAAGGAAGAATGTGGCATTGCTTGTCGATCATTATATCCAAGTTTAAAGCTTCTTCCGATTTTATTTCTCAAAGAAAGAATGTGGTATTGCTTGTCGATCCTCATATCCAAGTTTAAATCTTCTTTCGATTTCTCTTCCTCAAATGTTTGTGGTGGAATAGGCGAGATATCTCCCTTAAAGATGACGACTTGTCTCTTTCTTTAAAATACAACTTCAAACCTACCAACAAATAAAAATCATTTTCATAATTAATCAACGGAGGAACTGAATCCTGGAGTCTAGCACTCCACATAATTCTTGAATGCAATCACTCTTGGGCTAGCCCCATGCGTTGTGGTTCATTCGCCCTCTCGTTTAAAACACCTTAACAAAGGTCAAATATTTTCTCTAAACGAACATTTATTAAATCTTTCTATCTCGCAAACAAGTTAGCGCTTCAGCCTCCGCCGCGAGTATAAGCCAACGCTTAGCAGTTGAAAGCGTTTTCAAACAATCGTTCATTAAAAAAACACATACCGTAGTTGCACGAACTACGAAGCTCTGACTTTCCCATTGCACAAGGGAATACATAGGCACGGGGATTTTCATCCTTCGCGAGCACAATAATAAAAAATATCTAATCTTTTCTCCGTAACAAATAATAACATCTTTAAACAAACATTTCAGCAAACTTTAATCATTAGAATAAGATAATAATATAAGTTAACATTTAAGCGTGAATTAAACTAAGAGGTTCCCGTTGAGTACAATAGACGTGAGGGGTGCTTAATACCTTCCTCTTGCGTAACTGACTCCCGAACTTAGATGAGTGGTTCCGTTGACCATTTCTTATCCTTATTAGGTTGTGTCTATATCTCCCTTTTCTCTCGTTAGAATAAATAGAATTAGGTGGCGACTTTGTTGTTGTTTTTCCGCGTCCATCGCGAGGATCATATTTTTTGAGGTACGACATGAGTCTACATGGACGACATAATCGTCAAATCCCACGAGGAAACCAATCATGCTTTCCATATGTAGAATTTTTTTGACTAAACCCGAAAATGTAAAATGTGATTTAATCCAGAAAAATGAACTTTCAGAGTTTGCGCGGGAAAATCCTCGGTTTCTATCTGACTGAAAGAGGAATCAAAGCCAACCCCAACAAATTTTAAGCATTCACTAAAACACCGTCGCCTAAATCCAAGAAATATATTCAATCACTAAACCAGGTTCTCACCTCGTTATTACGCTTCATGGCGAAATCCGTCGAACACATTATCCCCCTCTTCAAGCTCCTTTGCAAAAAGGATGCCTTTGACTGGACGGAAGAGTGCGAGCAAGCCTTGACCCATCTCAAGAAAGCTTTGTTAGAACCCCCAGTCCTTTCTCGACCAGAGTCCGATGAAACTTTGTTTCTATACCTGGTTTTCGCTAATGAGGCCGTAAGCGTTTCCCTAATTCGAGAGACATCTGAGGGGCAAAAGCCAATCTATTTTACGAGTAAGGCCCTTCAGGGGCCTGATCTCAAATACCGAAAGATCGAAAAGGTCGCCTTAGCCTTCCTAAATGCAGCAAGGAGGCTCAAGCATTACTTTCTATCCCACACGACCGTCGTTTGAACCGATCATCCCATTAGACAACTTCTTGGTTGACCAGATATGGCCGGAAGAATGCTTAAATGGTCCTTAGAATTATTTGAATTCAAAATTAGATACAAAAGCAGGCAAGCCCTCAAGGCACAAGTCCTAGTCGATTTCGTGGCTGAAATGACCATCCAAGAAAATATGGTTTTTGCGGCTAGGAGGTGGAGTATTTTTGTGCACGGAGCGTCGAGCTCAACAAGAAGCGAAGCAGGGATCCTTTTGGAAAATGAGGAAGGCATCCCGATATAGGTATCACTCGCCCTTTCATTCCCAACGTCCAACAATCAAGCAGAGTATGAAGCTTTCCTCGTTGTCCTAAGACAGACCAACAATCTGGGTGCCGAGGAAATAGTCATATGCACAGATTCTCAGCTCGTAACCCTCTAAGTCAAGGGAGAGTACTAGGTAGAAAACGATAATTTGTCTGAATACTTGACCTTAGTCAAAGAAAAAATGACAAAATTCTCAATCGTGGAAGTGAAACATGCTCCCCACGGACACAATGTCCGAGCAGACGTATTATCAAAACTTGCAAGCACAAAGAGGAAAGGTGGAAACAAATCCATCATACAAGAAGTAATTCCTCGACTAAGCATCTAAAAATAATCCTCAACGATAAATGTGAATGTCATAGGCGTTGCCAACTATTGGATGACCCTGATCTACAACTACTTGACAAAAGACAAACTTCCTCCAGATCCCAAGGAAGCCAGTACAATCCGATAGAGAGCTTGCTCATATGTCCTAGTCGAAGGGAAACTCTACCGACGAGGATTCTACATTCCCCTACTCAAATGCATCGAGGAAGAACTAATCCTGCACATCCCGCGAGAGGTCCATGAAGGCATCAATACCCAACATCTGAGTGGGAAATCGCTAGCTAGGAAGGACCTGCGAGCAGGATACTACTGGCCGACAATGTAACACGATGCCAAGGAACACGTGAAAAATGCGACAAATTCTAATGACACGGGGATATGCACCTAGCCCCCCAAATGATCTTAAGACAATATCATCCCCATGGCCATTCATATGGTGGGGTCTGGACATCTTTGGTCCCTTCGTCGTCGGCTTAAACCATAACAAGTACTTGATCGTCGGCGTAGATTATTTCACAAAGTGAATAGAGGCTAAAGCCTTAGCCAAAATCACAGCACTTAACATACTGCGTTTCTTTAAATGGAACATCCTTGACCGATTTGGAGTGCCCCAAGCCATAGTCACTGACAATGGGACACAGTTCATGGACAGAAATTTCCAGGAATTCGTTGTTAACATAAGAACCAAGCAACATTTCACTTCAGTCGAACACCCATAAACAAACGGGAAAGCGGAAGCAGCGAACAAGGTAATCCTATGAGGACTTAAGCGAAGACTGGACGAAATAAAGAAGCGTTGGGTCGAAGAACTATACAACATCATGTAGGCATAGCGAACCACGCCCCATTCCATGACCGGAGAAACCCTTTTCCGACTAGCATACGGAACAAAGGTTATCATCCCGTCGAAATGTACATACCATCCAGACTGACAGAAGCTCCTATGGACGAGGATACCTATTCAAAAGTACTGCGCGAGGAGCTCGATCTGGTCGAAGAAGTTCGGTCGTGGGAAGCCCTATGCGAGGCAACACTTAAAAAAAATCGCTAACAGACATGACTCCAAGGTCATAAATCAAGCATTCAAAGTCGACAGTCTCGTCCTGAGGAGAAACCATAAAGAATCCAGAGAAGGCAAGTTGGCCGCAAATTGGGAAGGCCCTTAGCGCGTCTGAGCAAAAACGGAGAACGGGGCTTACTACTTAGAAAATCTGAATGGGGAAAAACTTGTTTGTCCTTGGAACACCGAGAAACTGAAACAATATTACAGTTAAGGCGTCTGTTGGCTTGCTCAAATCCCAACGATGGAGCATAAGTACCGACCTAACATGCATGCCTAGGTACAAGTAGTGCATACCAACATCTTGAAATAACGTGGTCACCCTCATGAACGACGAAGTCCACCGTCACACGAATGGATCCTCAATTGAGTTTGTCGTCTCCATCATACCACAAACAGGTAGAACACCCAGCTCGCAATGGGACGTTCACACTGCGAAGCTTCAGTCATAAACATGACTCGAGTATCGCTCATCGACTAAAACTACTCTGGCATTCTACTCGGTTCCCCAAACTGTCAGACGTACACATACATAACACAATTTTCCAAAAGAACCAAACACACCTTAAGACCCTCAGCAGGAACACTTAAAGAACATCACACAAATACTTAAGCAAAAATCTAAACGGTCAAGAACCACATAAAACACTTAGTATGAATAAACAAAACAGAAAGTATCCTACGAAGGACACACAAGCGAACATATAATCACAAGATAAATGCAAAGCAAAGTAAGATAAAAACGACCACCAGGGTCAGAAACATTACAACAAAATGCGACCACAAGGGCCGACTTGTTCTAATATTACATAAAAGGGGGAATATTCCCCCAAACAACAAGTGGTGCGGGCACGCAGACCGACCATCAAAAACACAAAGACTTAACAAAATTATCAACTAAACTTTCCTCTTTGCGGTAGTGTTGTACCCTAAAATTTTCCCTCCCATATTCAATATGAGGTGTCTCAAGAGGTCTCCTAATAGTCACAAGATTCACAATTGCTCACAAGGATTTCAGGCTTCATCAGACAAAGCCTCCTCCTAAACAATGGATCTAAAAGTAGGGTTTTGAACTTTTAAAGGAAAAGTGGACTTCCAAAGCCTCAAGTTGAATTCATGACATCCCATATACTCCAAAAAATTCTCATGTCAAGTTTCAAGGCTTTCCCTATAAGTTTGGTCAGTCAGATGCTCAGATACTTAAAAATCAATTAACTTGGTCAACAAGTCAATTGTGGTCAACATAAAGTCAAACTTCAAGATTTTTTGTCAGCATCAAGATTATGAGGTCAAATTAATCATTAGATCAAGGGTTGATCATGATTCATCAAGGAAACCTCAGAATCATCAAGAATCAGGAGTTACTAAATTAGGGTTTTATGTAGGAAAAGTCAATTGTACTTTGACCAGCCATAACTTTCACACACTTCATCAAAAATTTCCCATCTAAAGCTTGTTTTGAAGGAAATTCAATTCTCTACAACTTTGTGTCTCACAAGCCAATCCCAAAATTGCTTCATTTGAAAGATATGAGCCAGGACATTACAGGGATCGTAAAACACCATAACTAGGGTTTGGAGGTTGAAATTGGGGATTCTTGATTGAGACGATTTAAAGACCATGTGATGACATATTTGGATTGCAAAACTTATGGTCAATCAATTGGTGTGCTTAGATTGAATTAATTGTACGTATTTTTTACTGTTTTAAAATCGCAGGGGATTTGCTACGAAAAAAATCGTAGCAAATTTGCAGGTATTTCGTAAAAATATTCGTAAGGCTGGAGGAAGAAGAAGGTGGACGAGCGCACTCTTCAGATTTTAAATTTTAAATTTATTTTATAATCTGTTTGTTTTGTAGTAATATCACCAGTGCGTGTGTGGCCCAGTGGTTGAAAGAGGTTGCTATGAAGTAAAGAACATGGGTTCAAACCCAGCCTCCACCATAATTTTGACAACCTGGTTATTTTTCCCTTATTCTCTAGTTTTTCTTGTTTTTTTTAATTATTTTCTTAATTAACCCTTAATCAATCTAATTTAATCACTCCAAAATTTTTTTTATAACAAACTCATTAACAAATTCTTAACTATTTTTTTTTACAATAACATTTTTCTCATAAATAAATTAGTTTTCTTTATTTATTAATTTTGTAAGCTAATTAATTTAGTAATTAGGTTTTAATTAATCTAATCAATCCTAATTTTCAAACCCTAATTTTCTAACCCTAATTTTTCATAAAAACAATTAATTTTTTTTTAATTTAATTTTATTTGTCCTAATTATTTACTTTATTAGAAAATTGTATAGGATGTTTACTCTTATGTAATTTTGATTTTTCGCCTTTATTCCTATTTATGTAACTGTTCCTCTTATATAATAGTTTAGGTTTAATTTTCCGCATTTTAATTTATGCAATCCACCTAAAAGACTAATGTACCCCCTCCCCCGATGTAATAGCGTAGGACTTTAATTTCCGTTTTTTTTTTAATTTATGCAAATATTACTGCGTGGTTAATAGGCTAGGGAGTGCAAAGATTGTATGCTTAAATAAATTGGACCTAGACCACTAATTACAAGATAAATAATTGAAAATGATATTCACACACGTAACTCGATCGTTCTACGATCTCCATCTGCACCTCCTAGGGTTTCTTCTATTGGTTGCCTTCAAACATGGTCAAGTCCCTCAAACATGGGGGTGTCTTAATAAATGTCCATTCAGATTAAAAATCATCATAGCCCCTTCAAGATTAAAAGATCATAGTCCCTTGGGAGTTGCCTACGAATAAATGATCTCGTCCCTCGATGACCCTACGAAAATGATGATAATCCCTTCGAATTACTAAGACACCCCTACAAGTTTCCCTCTATGACCATACGATGACCCTACGCCTGTCCCTTTAAATATTCAAGGTAAAGACTACTTACTCACTAATAGTAAGGACAGTCCTACCTTTAAAGGAAATATATAACAAGAAAGATCTTACAAACTTAGGGTAAGTAGTTCTTAAGTGCTTGCTCACTCCTTTTTCAAAATACTTTCCACACCTCACACTTTTAAATATTTTCAAACTGAACACTTTGTATGCATCCATACAAGGATCATTACAAAGTTAAAGACTTCTGAAATATTTTTCTAAATATACCACCACTATTTTCAAACAAAAGTAAAGTGAGCTAAGCAGTTAAGAGCCTAGAGATAACGATGGATATAAGGGTGCTAACACCTTCCCTTTATATAACCTACCCCCCGAACTCAAATCTTTTTTAAAAAGGTCTTTCCTATTCATTTATTCTTTTTCCTTATTGGATAAAATAAAAGTCGGTGGCGGCTCTTGCTATCCTCATATGGTTTTTGTCAATACAAAAACACCCAAGCCAGTTGTCCCACCATGTTACAGAACTGGCGACTCTGCTAGGGAGTACTAAGTAAAAGAGGGGTTACCTTAGGATTAGATCACTATACTTGTTTGATTTGTTTGTTTTATCTTTACTTATTGTAGGGATACTATGTGAAAGATCCTAACCCGGATCTAGTGTACCTTAGGTAAGTAGCAATAGACCAAGGAAATTGTACGGCGTATACCGATATGGTTGATCTGGTGGCTACAGTTAGTGTGACTTCTTGGTTGGTTCTTATGTTCCTTAAGTAAGTTGAGTATAACATGAGGCTGCCATATGTTGTCATTAACATTATCTACCCTTTAGAACCCTAATTGACCCATCTTGGCCATTAGAAAGTAGTGAGATAATCAGATTTGGCGAAGTCTAAAGTTGGTTGATACTCGATGCTACGCTCATGGAGATTCTAATCTTGGGGAGTTTTGGTTGGCAAGTCAGTTGCCTACTGAATAACAAACCTTGAGAAGGATCAGTGATATTGAGATTCCTTAGAACCCGGTTACTATTGCTAAGACAGGATGAACCAACTAAACTTCAGTGGGGAGGATACTTACCTATGGACTTCATGCAAGCCTTTAAACTTAGGACAATTATGTGACTTGTTTGTATGTGCCACTTGTCTTCTTGTTTGAACATAACATCATAACATCATGACATCATAAGCATATCATTCTCACTAACCATTTCAAGGACCAAAGGATTTATCTTTGTTCTTTGTTGCAGGTTATGGCCTCCGCTCGTAGGAACACTATCCGAATCAACTTTGTAGGGATACCCTCCAAGATTAAAGAATTGGTCTCCAAAATTCCTGATAGCTCTCAATTTATCAAGAAGCATGGTTATCTATTTGACTTGGTTACCTCGAGGTTTGATGAAGATATTACGAGTGTTTTGTTCCAGCTCTTTGATTCTAAACATCACTGCTTCACATTCCCCGATTATCAGTTGGTGCCCATAATGGAAGAATTCTCCAAATTACTTGGTGTGCCCATTCTTGATCAGAAACCTTTCACATGCTTATAGAAAGAGCCTAAACCTGAAGTTATTGTAGCAGCCTTGCATCTGAAGAAATCAGACATTATCCTAGAAACCAGAAGTGGAACTAAGGGTATTCTTGCTAAGGTATTAATAGAGAAGGCCCGAGTGTTATTGGATGTTATGAGTTATGATGCTTTTGAGGAGAACTTAGCCTTGTTGATTTATGGTTTGGTACTATTCCCTAATCCAGACCAATTCATAGATGTACACGCAATCAACATATTTCTGACTCACACTCCGGTGCCTACCTTGCTTGGAGATATATTGCACTCTCTTCACGCTCGTACTACGAAGGCACGAGGAACTCTGATGTGTTTCATACCTCTACTATCAAGGTGGTTTATTTCACACCTTCATCGATCTGTGATGAAGAATGAACAAGGTTTAAGGTGGTCTAGAAGGATAATGTCACTCTCTCATTCAGACATTCATTGGTGTTCTCGGGCTATCGAGAATATTACTATCATTGATCCTTGTGGAGAGTTCCCTAATGTACCACTCTTTGGCATAAGAGGGGGAATTACCTACAATCCTTCTTTAGCACTACGACAGTTTGGTTATGCCTGGAGTAATGGTCCTCATGATATGATTATTCAAGGCATTGTGTTTGATTATTGTTGCACCCCAAAATTTGCCCTCCACAAGACAAGACATTGTGTACTAAGAGGCTCACAAGGTTCACAAGGTTCACAAGACATCTCATGAGGTTCACAAGGTTCACAAGATTCACAATTAGTCAGAAAGTTTGACAATTCCCTCAGACAATGCATTCTCCTAAGCAATGCATCTTAAACTAGGGTTTTGAATTTCATCAGGCTAAATGGACTTCCAAGGCTTCAAGTGAGCTTAATAGCATCCTATATGTGTTCAATAATCCCCATGTCAAGTTTCAAGACTTTCCCAAAAGATTTGCTCAGTCAGATGATCAGATAGGTTAAAATCAGTCAAAGTAGTTAAAAAGTCAAACTGAGGTCAACTGTGGTCAAACCAAAGTCAAACTTCATGATTTTTTGCCAACATCAAGTATATAAGGTAAAATTCATCATTTAATCAAGGTTTTATCATGATTCATCAAGGAGATTTCAGATCATCAAGAATCAGGAGTTTCTAAATTAGGGTTTTCACAGGAAAAGTCAACTGAACTTTGACCAGCCATAACTTTCACATGCTTCATCAAAAATTTTCCATCCAAAGCTCATTTTGAAGGAAATTGAATTCTCTACAACTTTGTGACTCACAAGCCAAGCCCAAAAATGCTTCATTTGGAAGGTATGAGCTAAGACATTATAGGTCCTTTTAAAAGTCAACAAAAAGTCAACAACTTCAAAAGAGCATAACTTGAGAATGGTAAAAAGATATGGACATGAGACCAAAGAGGTTGGTTATAGGACTCTTTAAGCTTTCCAAAATGTCCAAGAACACTTTCATAGCATTAAAATTGAAGGATTTGTGCCCTTGCAAAGTTGGGAAATATTTGGGAATTTTATGAAGCAAATAAGGCCTTAAAACCAATTTTTGCTAAATGAGCCCACCAAATTGCCATCCAAACTTTACAAACTCATCAAGCACGACCCAATCCATCCATTTTCTGATTTTTTATTTTTATTTCATATTTATTTTAATTTTATTCATTAAAATACAAATTAAATTAAAATAAAATGTGAAAATCGTATATTTGGAAAAGATTTGGTTTCTAGAAGGTCTTAAGACTTATTTAGACTTGATTGATACAAACATAATGAAGATCATACCAAAATAGCAAGGCTAGATCAAGAATATTCAAAATTTAAGATCACATCTTTTTCAATCTTAAAAGGTCCAAAATCCACAAGTGTGTTAAAGTTTTTGACCTAATTTCATTGTATCATATATATACAACATAAGACTAAGCATTGTGGACGAATGCAGAGCCTCAAGGATAAGTTTTGCATTTTGAAAATTCATCAAAAATTTGAAATTCAGATTCTAATATTGTGTGGTTTTTCAGGTGAATCAAGGACACCAATCTATTCCTTGGACATCTCTGATCATGTAGCAATAGCCATATGCATCTCAAACCCCAAGAATTGATGAACCCGAATCCAACTTTTCATGTTTTTTTGATTTTTTCGTTCATGATCATTTACATATTATTAATGGATTTTGCTTGTTGATTTGTGTTCAATGAAGGTTTGTGATGAATTCTGGGCAGTTTAATTGAAGAAACCGTAGCCGAATCGTGTAATGCCATTTTAGGGTTCTTGACCTTCAAGTTAGGGTTTCGTGATTAAACGAATATAAACGAATTATAAAACCGTAGATCAATCGTAAATGACCTCTGGATTATGTTTGTGTGTTCAATTTAACAAAATTTTACGTGAATGATGATGTTTGAGTTTCGTAGGGTTACCTGCCATTTAAATTTTCGCAGGAAAATTGGTTGCAAATTTCGCAGGAAAATTCGCAAGTCTGGAGGTTGAAGATGAAGTGATCTGGCGCGAAAATATAATTTGAAATTGGACTTATTTTATTATTAATTCGTTTGCGTTATATTTCATAAACGCTGCAGTGGCTCAGCTGGTAAACGCAGGCGCGTATGGAGAACAGGGCAGGGGTTCGAATCCCAGCTTCACCATTTTTCCTTTGTATTTCCAGGCTTAATATATGAGGGTTTGTGCTCATCCATTGTTCACCAGCACGCAGCTGGCCTAGTGGAAGCCATGTTGGTCCAAGGGTTGTGAGGCCTAGGGCGTGGGATCAATCCCTGCCCCAGGTAAGTTTTAATTTTTTGTTTTGTTTAATTATTTTGCTTAGTTATTTTATTTCTAATTAGTTATAATCATGTTTAATATATATTTAAATAATTATAGGTAAATAATATGTAAGTATTTCATATTTTCTAAAAAACCTCTAAATTATTTTCTAAACTCTTAATCCTAGTTTTTTTTGTATATATTTATTTAATAATCAAATTAATAATGTAAATTAAATTATAAACCCTAGTTTTATTTTCTAAAAAATCCTAACCCTAATTCTATTTTCTAATTTCTAAAAACCCTAATTTTTTTAAAAACCCTAATTTATTACCTTAATTATTTTGTTTAGATATTAAACTTAATAATTTTTTCTAATGTATATAATTAACTAATTAATCATGCTTTATTTTGTAAATAAATTAGTATATGGTTTATTATTTTATTTTTATTTCAAAAATTCTTAAAAAATGTTATTTTAAAATATTTAATTAACTTGTATATATTTTATATTTTGTGCTAACCTCTTTTTCTTATCATTGTTTTATTACTAACCCTTTTTATTTATTGCTTATATTTATCATTTAATTATTTTTATTATTATAAATGTAACTGTAAAAGCGTTGTAATAGTCGTAGTTTTTTTTATCGTTTATTTATTTATAAATATTCTTGCTATGGTTAGTAATATAGGGAGTGATAACCTATTTGTTTTAAAATTAATTTAGATCACTAATCGTAAGATAAAAATTTGAACATATACACGCACACACGTAAGTCGATCTTTGATCGCCATCTCACTTCCTAAGGTTATCCCTCATGTTGCCTAAATCAAAAGGTCAAGTAAGGTGTCTAAAAGCAAAGTCCCTTCTCATAATCAAATCATCTAGTCCCTTTCAATAATATAAGATCAAGTCCCTTCGATGTTGCCTTCGTAAATGATCTTGTCCCTTTCGAATAAAAGATGATAAGTCCCTTCGTATTGCTAAGACACCTTACAGTTGCCTAAACACAGATGACCCTTCACATGTCCATTATAACATCCAAGGTAATGACTACCTATTCCTTAATAATAGGGAAAGTCTTACCATTGAAAGAACATTCAAGAACAGTAAAGATTTAACATAGGGTAGGTTCCTCTTAAGTACTTGCTCACTTTTCTTCAAAAATACTTCATTACACTTCACATTTTAAACAATTTTCGAAACAAAGTCTTTATATACATCCATACAAGGATCATTATAAAGTACTTAAGAAAATTTTCAATCACACACTACACTTCTCAAAAACAATTTAAAGTGAGCTAAGTAACTAAGAGCCCATGGATAACCATGGATATAAAGGGTGCTAACACCTTCCCTTTACATAACCTACCCCCCGAACCCAAAAATCTTTTAAGGTCTTTCCTGTTCTTTTATGCCCTTTCCTTTGGATAAAATAAAAGTCGGTGGCAACTCTTGCTATCCGCAACATTTAACTAAAGTCAGTTCTCCCACCGTGTTACAGAACTGGCGACTCTGCTGGGGATTTAATAAATGAGGGGTACTCTTAGGAATTAGATCACTTAAATTGTTTGCCTTGTTTGCTTTATATTACTTGTTGGGCTTTATGTGTGAAAGATCCTAATCCGGATCTAGTGTACCTTAGGTAAATGGCAATAGACCAAGGAAACTGTACGGCGTATACCAATATGGTTGATCTGGTGGCCATAGTTAGTGTGACTTCTTGGTTGGTGCTTATATTCCTTAAGTAAGTTGAGGATAATATGAGGCTGCCATATGTTGTCAATACACTAACTGACTTTTAGAACCCTAGTCATCCCATCTTGGCCTTTAGAAAGTAGTGAGATAGCCGGCTTTGGTGAAGACTGAAGTTGGTTGATACTCGATGCTACAGTCATTGAGATCCTAAACTTGGAGGGTTTTAGTTGGAAAGTAAGTTGCCTACTGAACAACCACCCTTGGGAAGGATCAGTGATATTGAGATCCCTTAGAACCCGGTTACTTTTGTAGGACAGGATGAACCAACTAAACTTCAGGGGAGGATACTTACCTTTAAACCTCATGCAAGCCTTCAAACCTAGGGCTATTGTGTGACTTTTTTGTGTGTGCCACATGTTTGTGATTGAGCATAACATCATGACATCATCATGCATCATAAGCATAGAATTTTCACTAACCATTTCAAGGACCAAAGGATTTATCTTTGTTCTTTGTTGCAGCTTACTTGCCAACCAAAACCCTCAAAGTTTAGAATCTCAATGAGTGTAGCATCGAGTATCAACCAACTTCAGTCTTCACCAAAGTCGGTTATCTCACTACTTTTCTTAAGGCCGAGATGGGATGACTAGGGTTCTAAAAGTCAGTTAGTGTATTGACAACATATGGCAGCCTCATATTATCCTCAACTTACTTAAAGAACATAAGCACAAACCAAGAAGTCACACTAACTATGGCCACCAGATCAACCATATCGTATACGCCGTACAGTTTCCTTGGTCTATTGCCATTTACCTAAGGTACACTAGATCCGGGTTAGGATCTTTCACACATAAGAGCACCCAACAAGTAAAGTAAAGCAAACAAAGCAAACAAATTTAAGGTGATCTAATTCCTAAGGGTACCCCTCTTTTATTAAGTCCCCAGCAGAGTCGCCAGTTCTGTAACACGGTGGGAGAACTGACTTTAGTTAAATGTTGCGGATAGCAAGAGTCACCACCGACTTTTATTTTATCCAAAAGGAAAGGGCATAAAAGAACAGGAAAGACCTTAAAAAGATTGAGTTCGGGGGGTAGGTTATACAAAGGGAAGGTGTTAGCACCCTTTATATCCATGGTTATCCATGGGCTCTTAGTTACTTAGCTCACTTTAAATTGTTTTTGAGAAGTGTAGTGTGTGATTGAAATTTTTTTTAAGTACTTTATAATGATCCTTGTACGGATGTATATAAAGACTTTGTTTTGAAAATTGTTTAAAATGTGAAGTGTAATGAAGTATTTTTGAAGAAAAGTGAGCAAGTACTTAAGAGGAACCTACCCTATGTTAAATCTTTACTGTTCTTGAATGTTCTTTCAATGGTAAGACTTTACCTATTATTAAGGAATATGTAGTCATTACCTTGGATGTTATAAGGGACATGTGAAGGGTCATCTGTGTTTAGGCAACTGTAAGGTGTCTTAGCAATACGAAGGGACTTATCATCTTATATTCGAAGGGACAAGATCTTTTACCGTAGGCAACATCGAAGGGACTTGATCTTATAATCTTTAAAGGGACTTGATGATATTTCATGCGAAGGGACTTTGCTTTTATAGACACCTTACTTGACCTTTTTATTTAGGCAACATGAGGGATAACCTTAGGAAGTGAGATGGCGATCAAAGATCGACTTACGTGTGTGCGTGTATATGTTCATATATTTATCTTATTAAATTAGTGATTCTAAATTAATTTTAAAGTACAAACATGTTATCACTCCCTATAATTACTAACCATGGCAATATAAACATTTATAGATAATAAAATAAAGACGAAAATAAAACCTACGACTATTACAAGGCTTTCGCATTTACATAAATATAGAAACGATTAAATAATAAATATATAAATAAATAATAAAAGAGGGTTAGTAATAAAACAATTATAAGAAGAAGAGGTTAGCACAAAATATAAATATATATACAAGTTAATTAAATAAACATTTTTAAAATAATTTTCGAAAGAAAATATAACGAGAATAATAATATGAAGTCATAGAATAAATATTTACAAAGAAAACATTATTAATTATTTAATTAGATATTAGAAAAATTTAATTAATTTTAATATTTAAAATTGAATAAGAACTAGGGTTAGAAGTTTAAAAATAAAATTAGGGTTTTAGAAATTAGGGTTATAAATTTTAGAAAATAGAATTAGGGTTTATAATTTAAATTACAATATTAATTTAACTATTTACAAAAATAAATATATAATAATAATATATACATATTTTAATTTAAATAAAAAAAACTAGGATTAAAATTTTTAGAAAATAAATTAGAGATCTTTTAGAAAATATGAAGTTAATATATATATATATATATATATATATATATATATATATATATATATATATATATATATATATATATATATATATATATATTTACATATGATTATTTAAATATATTTTTATTATAATACATGTAATTAAAATTAATTATAAAACAATAATAATAAAACAGAATAATTAAAAAAAATGAAATCAAAAACTTACCTAGGGCAGGGATTGAACCCACGCCCTAGGCCTTTCCACCCTTGGACCAGCAATGCTGCCACCAGGCCAGATGCGTGCTGGTGATAACATTCGGGTAGTAATCATTTTGTAACTCACCTGCAAAATAAAAGAATTTCCAAGCAAAAAAGAAAAACCTGGGGATCGAACTCGCCCCCCCCAAGTTTACCAACACAGAGTCTCAACCACTAGGACAAACGCGCGTTTGTGATAACAATACCAAACAAAATCTTAATAAAATAAGTTAAATATTTGAAATCCTGATTCGCGCCAAATGCATCGTCTTCTTCCTCAGAATTTCGCAGGTTTACCTGCGAAAGTTGATGGGGATTTTCCTGCGATTTTCCTTGCCAATAAAACCTGCGAATCACAAACTCCATACAAACAGTGAAATTTCATGAAATTAACAATGCCATTGAGTTCCTAATGACATCTACGATCCTTCCATGTCTTTAGAATTCATTTATTTTGGCTCAATAGTGAAACCCTAAACAAGGTCTGAAAACCCTAACTATGGCATAAGTTGATTCAGTCCATGAAACTCCAATTCGATTGCCCAGAAAGCTTCAGTACAATGAAACAAACAAGATTAAGCAATCAAAATCAATTAAGAAACAATAAAATCGTGAAACCAAAAAAATCAAATACGGCATGAACATCCATTCGGTTTATGCGAATGGGGGTGTTTTAGATGTTGTTTATGATCCAAACATGTTCAATAAACATCATAGAATGCATTGCAACCCTTAAAACACTTTGAAATCACCTCTAACTTGAAATCCGAATATGAGTTTTTAAATGAAATTTTGAAGTTTGAATGTGCACTTGGAGGCTCTGAATTCGTGTGTTTAGCATTGCTTAATGTTGTTTATATATCACACAAATGAAATTAGGTCAAGACATTCACCAAACTTATGGATTTTTGGACCTTGTGAGATTGAAAAAGATGTGACATTAAAACTTGAATTTTTCTTGATCTAACATTGCTATTTTGGAATGATCTGAAATATATTGGTACCAATCAAGTTTAAATGGATATTAACACCTTCTAGAATCCAAATCTTTTCCAAATATATGACTTTCATATTTTATTTTAATTTAATTTGTATTTTAATGAATAAAATTCAAATAAATATTAAATAAAATATAAAAAATCAGAAAATGTGTGGGTTGGGTCGTGCTTGATGATTTTGTAAAGATTGGATTGCAATTTGGTGGGCTCATTTAGCAAAAATTGGTTTTAAGGCCTTATTTGCTTTATAAACTTCCCAAATATTTCCCAACTTTGCAAGGGCACCAATCCTTCAATTTTAATGCTATGAAGGTGTTCTTGGACATTTTGGAAATCTTAAAGAGTCCTCTAACCAAACTTTTTGGTCTCGTGTCCATATCTTTTACCATTCTCAAGTTATGCTCTTTGGAAGTTGTTGACTTTTTGTTGACTTTTAAAAGGACCTATAATGTCTTAGCTCATACCTTTCAAATGAAGCATTTTTGGGCTTAGCTTGTGAGACACAAAGTTATAGAGAATTCAATTTCCTTCAAAATGAGCTTTGGATGGAAAAATTTTGATGAAGCATGTGAAAGTTATGGCTGGTCAAAGTTCAGTTGACTTTTCCTGTGAAAACCCTAATTTAGAAACTCCTAATTCCTGATGATCTGAAATCTCCTTGATGAATCATGATCAACCCTTGGTCAAATGATGAATTTTACTTCATATACTTGATGTTGGCAAAAAATCATGAAGTTTGACTTTGGTTTGACCACAGTTGACCTCAGTTTGACTTTTTGACTGCGTTGACTGATTTTAACCTTTCTGATCATCTGACTGAGCAAATCTTTTGGGAAAGTCTTGAAACTTGACATGGGGATTCTTAAACACATATAGGATTCTATGAAGCTCATTTGAAGTCTTGGAATTCCATTTAGCCTGATGAAAGTCAAAACCCTAGTTTAAGATGCATTGCTTAGGAGGATGCATGGTCTGAGGGAATTGTCAAATTTTCTGACTAATTGTGAACTTTGTGAACCTTGTGAACCTCATGAGATGTCTTGTAAACCTTGTGTACTTTGTGAATCTCTTAGTACACAAGGTCTTGTCTTGTTGAGGGCAAATTTTGGGGTGCAACAGCTGCCCCTGTTCAATTTTCTTAGACCTGAGGGGTTAGATTGGTATATGTGCCATTCGTGACCTGGAAGGTTGAAGGGGATTGAACACAAAAGCCCAAAAATTTGCACTCGCCGGTGCGTAAAGGAACACTGATGATTAGTTGTATATGCTTGAGTGGGCTTGAAGATGCCACTTGGAAGAACTGGAGATGGGCTTATAGATGCCATCCAAAATATCAGGAGGTGATGATATCTTTATGTTGATACTGGATATCAGTACTAGGTCTTCGTATAGGCCGTCTCTGAATCTTTTATGCAACATGATTTGAATTGGTGAATAGACCAGTAGAAATAAATCTTCGTGATGATTATCTCTTCTGGCAATATCTTGGATTAGGGAATGGGTCTTTGTACAGACCGTTTGCCTACTCTCCAAGGACAAAAGAATATCAGGATTAATTCTTATGAAAAATATCTTGAACTAGGGAATGGATCTTTGTATAGACCGTTTTCCTACTATTCAAGAGCAAATAGATTAAATCTTCTGAAAATATCTTGAACTAGGGAATGGATCTTTGTACAGACCATTTGCCTACTATTCAAGACCAGATAGATGAAATCTTCTGAAAGTATCCTGGACTAGGGAATGGATCTTCGTATAGACCGTTTGCCTACTCTCCGAGGACAAAAGAATATCAGGATTAATTCTTCTGAAAAATATCTGGAACTAGGGAATGGATCTTTGTATAGACCGTTTGCCTACTATTCAAGAGCAAATAGATTAAATCTTCTGAATATATCTTGAACTAGGGAATGGATCTTTGTACAGACCGTTTGCCTACTATTCAAGACCAGATAGATGAAATCTTCTGAAAGTATCCTGGACTAGGGAATGGATCTTTGTATAGACCGTTTGCCTACTCTCCGAGGACAAAAGAGTGTCAGGATTAAGTCTCCTGAAAATATCCTGGATTAGGGAATGGATCTTTGTACAGACCTTTTACCTACTCTCCGAGGACATTTTGCGTAATGTATAGATCTTTTCTGACCTGTTGTGGATTGTTGATAGTATTTCATCTGCATATAACCATCCTGCAGGGAAAAAATGTTAGTTTATGCAATTTGTATGCATGCATGGTATGGTGCATCTAAATAAATATGTTATGCATTTATGGATATGTTATGGTATGATGTAAATGATGTATGTATGAATCATGCAGCTTGAAGCGTCTGGATATCTTTGTATAACAACTGCTGGCTTAGGGAAAATAAATCCCAACTGCGTCTGATAGTATAGTATTTATAACTTTTCGTTCGTCGTACTTCTATTGAAGGAATAAGTTCCTGAGTATCCCGACTGAGGATAAAAGAGATGGACATAAATTCAAGGGGAGATGTAACTTGAAGCATCTATAAAGATAAATTTGCTCTACTGGGGATTTGTAGTTATCTTGTGGGGATGAACCAGCGAAGCTTCGTTGAACTACCACCCTCGTTCGTCCTTAGTAAATACTATTACTGCATTTTCATTTATTTCTGGTAAACATCAATCATATTCAAAAGCACACATACATTCAAACACAATCAATGGACGTTCCGCTTATGTAAATAGGGTAAAAGTAAATCTAGATTCAAAGATGAAATTTTATTTATATCACAAAGTGACCTATATATAGGCAAGTTTGTACAAGGAGACAGAAATCCTAGTAAGAGGAATTCGTCGTGAAATTTTTTTACAAAACAAAGAAAATCACCTATGTGGGAAATAATCCTATTGAGTTTCAATTCTACTATTGCCATTATCTTCAAGCATCTCATCTTCTGCTGTTGAGACAGAAATGATTGGATTGATCTTTATCTGTTCGAGCTTGATATTGGTAGCACCATCAGTGTAAGTTACATGAGTGATCCAAACGAGACATAGTCATACGCTTTAATCCCTAACTTTTTCCTGGATTGCCCTTTCAGGTTTTCAATCCACCGGGATACCCTTTTTTGCCCAAGCCGCCCTTTCAGGTTTTCGACTTGCCAGGTGTACATTTTTTTATATATATCCCTAATTTTTGCCCGAACCCTTTTGGTTCGCCGGGATGCCCTTATTTTTGCCTAGGCCAGTCAACCTAGCGGGTCTCTTTTTATGCGTAGTATTTTTTAACTATGTCTGCGTTTACAGGCTGTGGGAAGTCTTCACCATCCATAGTAGTAAGCATCATAGCACCTCCTGAGAATACTGTTTTGACTACAAATGGTCCTTCATATGTAGGAGTCCACTTGCCCCTAGGATCACCCTGTAGTAATATGATACGCTTGATTACCAAGTCACCAGCCTGATATACCTTTGGCTTAACCTTCTTATTGAAAGCCTTGATCATCCATTTCTGGTACATCTGACCATGACAAACAGCTGCCAGCCTTTTCTCATCAATCAAATTTATCTGGTCAAGTCGAGTCTGAATCCACTCATCTTCATCCAAGCCTGCATCCTTCATGATTCTTAAGGAAGGGATCTGAACTTCAATGGGAAAAACTGCTTCCATACCATAGACTAAGGAGAATGGGGTTGCCCCTGTTGAAGTACGTATTGTGGTACGATAACCATGAAGAGCAAATGGTAACATCTCATGCCAATCTTTGTAATTAACATTCATCTTCTGTAGAATCTTCTTAATGTTCTTATTAGCAGCTTCTACTGCCCCATTCATCTTCGGACGATACGGAGAAGAGTTGTGATGCTTAATCTTGAATTGCGTGTAGAGATCAGTAATCATAGTGTTATTCAGATTAGAGCCATTGTCGGTGATAATCCTTTCAGGGATGCCATACCTACATATGAGATTGTTCTTAATGAATTGAGCCACTACATTCTTAGTAACAGATGCAAATGAAGCTGCTTCCACCCACTTTGTAAAGTAATCAATAGCATCCAGGATGAAACGATGCCCATTAGAAGCAGTAGGATTGATCTCACCAATCATATCAATGCCCCACATGGCAAAAGGCCAAGGAGCAGTCAACACATTCAATGGAGCTGGAGGTATATGCACTTTATCAGCATAGATTTGACACTTGTGACATGTTCTGGAATGTTGATAGCAGTCAGCTTCCATGGTAGACCAATAGTAACCTGCTCTCAATATCTTCTTTGCCATAGTATGACTACTAGAATGAGTGCCAAAGATCCCATTATGCATATCTTCCATAATCTCTGTTGCTTCCTTCTTATCCACACAACGAAGCAAAGTTGAATCATGATTGCGCTTGTACAAAATTCCATTACTCAAAAAGAACTTAGCAGAAAACCTCCTCAGAAACTTCTTATCTTTGACAGATGCCCCTTCAGGGAACTCCTGAGCTTCAAGATATCTTTTCACTTCATAGAACCAAGGCTTCCCTTCTGCTTCTTCAGTGTCAATCTCATTGCAGTATGCAGGCTTCTCAAATCTGTCAATAGTAATCTTGGGAGCTTCATTATCCCAGCTAATCTCAAACATAGATGCCATGGTGGCTAATGCATCTGCCAACTGATTTTCTCTTCGTGGAATATGTCCAAAGGTAATCTCTTCAAAATATGGGATCAAAGACAACACATGCTCTCTATAAGGAATGAGGTTATCATGCTTGGTATCCCAATCTCCTTTGGTCTGACTTACTACCAGGGCTGAATCTCCATATACATCCAGGAACTGAATCTTCATATCAATGGCAGCTTTGATACCCAGAATACATGCCTCATACTCAGCCATGTTATTCGTACAATAGAAACAAAGTCTTCCAGTAATCGGGGTATGACAACCTTCAGGGGAAATGATCACAACACCAACACCATTACCAAGTGCATTAGAAGCTCCATCAAAAACCATAGTCCATCGGGATCCTTGTTTAGGTCCGTCATATTGTCCAGGTTCTTTGGTAATAATCATAATGTCTTCATCAGGGAACTCAAAACTCATTGACTGATAATCATCCACTGCTTGATGAGCCAAATGATTAGCTACAACACTTCCTTTAATGGCCTTCTGAGTAGTGTACTGTATGTCATATTCCGTTAAGATCATTTGCCATCTTGCTATTCGTCCGGAGAGAGCAGGTTTCTCGAATATGTACTTGATTGGATCCATCTTTGAAATCAATAAGGTAGTATGAGTCAACATATACTGTCTTAATCGGCGAGCAGCCCATGCCAAAGCGCAACAAGTTTTCTCGAGCAGTGAGTATCTTGTTTCACAGTCGGTAAACATTTTGCTAAGGTAGTATATTGCCTGCTCTTTTCAACCAGACTCGTCATGTTGCCCCAATACACACCCCATTGAGTTGTCTAATATTGTTAAGTACATAATCAAGGGTCTTCCATCAACTGGTGGCATCAAGATTGGAGGTTCTAGGAGATATTTCTTGATTTCATCAAAAGTTGTCTGACATTCATCATTCCATTCCATTACCTGATCTTTCTTCAACAACTTGAAGATTGGCTCACGGGTAGCAGTTAATTGCGAAATAAATCTTGCAATGTAATTCAGTCGTCCCAGGAAACCTCTAACTTCCTTCTCAGTACGGGGAGCTGGCATATCTTGTATGGCTTTCACTTTCGCAGGGTCTACTTCAATACCTTTTCCACTGACAATGAAACCCAGGAGTTTACCAGACCTAACTCCAAAAGTACACTTGTTTGGGTTCAATCTCAACTTGTATTTCTTCAACCTTTCAAACAGCTTGTGCAGATGATCAAGGTGTTGCTCTTCATTCTGGGACCTGGCTATCATATCATCCAAATATACCTCTATCTCATGATGAATCATATCGTGAAATAAAGCCACCATAGCACGCTGATATGTTGCCCCGACATTCTTCAAACCAAATGGCATCACTTTATAACAAAAAGTGCCCCACTGTGTAACAAATGTAGTATTCTTCATATCTTCAGGTGCCATCTTGATTTGATTGTAACCAGAGAAACCATCCATGAAAGAGAATATTTTATGCTGATCAGTTTTGTCTACCAGAACATCAATATGAGGAAGTGGAAAGTCATCTTTGGGACTAGCCTTATTCAAATCCCTGTAGTCTACACACATACGCACCTTACCATCTTTCTTAGGTACCGGTACCACATTTGCAACCCATTGAGGATAAGAAGTCACAGCTAAGAACCCTGCATCAAACTGTTTCATCACTTCTGCTTTAATCTTCTCTGACATCTCAGGACGCATGCGACGAACCTTCTGTTTCTTTGGACGACAATCTTCTTTTACCGGTAAACGGTGAACCACAATGTCTGTATCCAACCCTGGAATATCTTCATAGGACCAAGCAAAGATCTCCACATAGTCACGTAACATCTGAATTAATCTGCTCTTAACACCATCCTCTAATTCAGCCCCTATCTTGACCTCTTTCATGTTTTCTTCAGTCCCCAGATTCACAACTTCGATTGGCTCCTCATGTGGCTGTATAGCTTTCTCTTCTTGTTGTAACAACCTAGCAAGCTCTACAGGTACCTCACAATCTTCCTCCTTTCCATCTTCAGCTTGATAGATCGGATTCTCGAAATTATAATTGGCAATAGTAGAACTGTTATCAACAGGATCTAGAGTGGATGAGGATCTGCATTTTAGTGATGTGGGTGTGTGTAAGAACACATAGCTGATAAAAGAAGAATAAAATAAAAGAAAGACAATGAACACAATATTTACGAAAACGAAACGTCCACTGATTTTTATTGAATGAAGTATGCAAATGAAATGACATCCCGAAACAAGCATACCATTGTGCCCCGGGTAAGGCACAAGGCTTAAAAGTTTAATTGTTCAAAAATTACAAACTTAAAAATGACAACACAGTAATAGTATTTACTCCTGACTGAAGGAGATAGGAATAACGTCTTCAGCCTTCCAATTGTTGAGCCCATCACCCACAGTAGGAAAGATCCAGTTATCCAGGTTGTAATCTTCATTATAGTCACCCACAACATTGATTTGATCTCTCATGACCCCTTGATTGGTGATACGAACAGCACGAGCACGACGAACAGCCTTCTGGGACTCTGCAGTGAAACCCAAACCAAACTTGTCAGACTTGTAAGGAATGTCAGGAAGCTGACCCCAAATAGTACAACCACCTTCTTCAACCACAGCTCTAGCGTCTTTGAGGGAGGCCATTGTAGGAGGTACTCTGGTAACCACAGGAACTCTTTTAACAACAGGAGGAGCTTCAGTAGCAGGAAATACCCAAGGAACTACTTCAAATGTTTGACAAGGAGTCTCAACATATTCACCTTCCACTTCAACATACTTAAATGTATTCACATGACTAATCATATATTCTTCCTCTCCGTAAACAGTGACGACCTTTCCCTTTACTGGATATCTCAACTTCTGATGTAAAATGGAGGTCATAGCACCTGCTCCATGGATCCAGGGGCGCCCAAGCAAACAGGAGTACGCAGGATGAATATCCATTACATAGAAGGTAGAATTGAAGACTTGAGAGCCTACTTTGATCGGGAGATCTATTTCCCCATGCACCACTCTTCTTGAACCATCAAAGGCCCTCACCACTATATTACTTGGTCTTAACACAGCATCTTCAGGACTGAGCTTGTTCAGAACCTCTTTGGGAAGTACATTCAGTGAAGAACCATTATCTATCAACACATGAGACAAGGTAGTGCCCCTACATTCAATGGAGATATGTAAAGCTCTGTTATGGTCTCTCTTGGCAGGAGTCAAATCAGCATCAGAAAAACCTAACCCATTATCATAAGTCAGATGTGCAACACAATTTTCAAATTGATCCACAGAAATCTCATTTGGTACATGAGCAGTCTTCAAGAACTTGATTAAGGCTTTAGCATGAGCCTCAGAACACAGTAATAATGATAACATGGAAATTTTGGAGGGAGTATGCCCCAACTGGTCAACAATATCATAATCACTCTTGCGAATGATCTTCAGTACTTCTTCCATCTGTTTAGAAAGATTCTCAGCAGTCGGTGCCTCAGCTTGCACAAGTTCAATCACAGGACCTTTGCCCCGAGTATCAACACTTGGCTCCGAAGTGGAGGTATTAGTTGGAGTAACTTCACTTTTTGAGGTAGCCGGAGGAGAGAAAATTCTTCCACTTCTGGTGATCTTACTAAATCCAGCAATATTATCAACATCAAGGTTTTTATCAGTAACAGGTGTATCAGCTAAAGGTTCCTGCTTAACACCATGGATATAAACATCAGAACCGTAATTCCAAGGTATAGCTTTATCAGAAGTATAAGGAATAGGGCCAGGAGTGGTAATAATCATGGGAGCCACTCTAGCTTCAGCAATAGTCTTTACTAGACCTTCAGCAGTAATCTTGATAGGTCCCTTGGAAGTGATTTTGACAGGGCCTTTGGAAGTAATCCTCACTGGAACTTTATCAACCATATCCACATCTTCAACCTTCTTACCCTGGGTCAGATGTTCAACCATATTTTCCACAGAAGGTGTCCTCTCAAACAATATAATGTAATTGTCCATGAGGCGTTGAATACCATCCTTCAACTTCCAGCAACTATCAGGTTTATAAGCACAATAAAAACAGTCTTCATTACAGCCTGGAAAGAATCCAGCCTGCACCAGCTTCTTCTTGATAATGGATAAGGGAATGGTCACATCTGCAACTGAGGAAATATATGTGACTTCATCAATGGCATTGCCAGTCTTCTCATGATTGGGCATGGGAGCAGTGATCACATTTGGAGTCCCAGGAGGGTCAAATTCAATCTCTCCAGCATCAATCATATCTTGAATCTTGTTTTTCAATATCCAGCAGTTGTTGGTGTCATGTCCCGGACAATTAGAATGATAGGCACATCCCGCATTAGGATTGTACCGAGGAGAGGAAGTATTAAGATTCTGAGGAGGGTCCTTCAAAGTAATGAGCTCCCCTTTCAACAGGTGCTGCAAGGCTTGGGCCAGTGACATGTTGGTCTTGGTGAACTGTCTTCTAG
Organism: Lathyrus aphaca; assembly: GCA_963966055.1. NCBI lineage: Eukaryota > Viridiplantae > Streptophyta > Magnoliopsida > Fabales > Fabaceae > Lathyrus > Lathyrus aphaca. Next base: position 25,399,121 of record OZ014521.1, on the reverse strand, counting down.
GCTTCTGCTGATTGCTCTGTGGTGGCTCTGGTGTTGCAGGAGTAGGATTGGAAATATGAACTGCTCCTATAGATTGGTGACTTCTGTTACGACCAGGTTGACCATAAACAACATTAGACTCTTTCTTCCCACTAGGGGGCTTCTTTGCAGTGCTTGGTGAAGAGGCACCCACCTGTATCTTTCCACTTCTTATACCACTCTCCACACGCTCTCCAGTCATTATCAGCTCAGTGAAACCAGATGATGAGCTTCCAATGAGGTGACTATAGAAAGGACCACTTAGCGTACTCATAAACATATCTACTAGCTCCCTGTCAGTCAGAGGAGGTTGAACTCAGCCAGCCAGGTCTCTCCATTTCTGGGAATACTCCTTGAAATTCTCCTTAGCACCCATGGACATGCTTTGGAGTTGCATGCGAGTAGATGCTAAATCAGCATTGTATTGGTATTGCCTATAGAAGGCCTCAGCAAGATCATTCCAATCACGAATGTTAACACTCTCCAATTGGTAATACCATTCCAATTGAGCTCCAGATAAACTCTCTTGGAAGAAATGAATCTGTAACTTCTTGTCAGAAGTATGTGGTTGAATCCTCCGGACATAAGACCTTAGATGCAACTTGGGACATGAAACACCATCGTACACCACAAAAGCAGGAACCTTAAAACCAATAGGTATAACCACTCCAGATATTACGCTCAGATCTTCAAAATCAAGCCCAGAAGATTTTTGTAACTCCATAGCATTCATTCTATCTACCAGCATCTTGTACTTATCTTCATTAGGATCATGATAATAATTTGCTTCAGAATCAGAATCTCCCACAGTATCATGAAGACTGCCTCCCTCTTTCTCAGAATTTTCAGACTCATAATCATCAACCTGTTCGTTTGTTTTGACAGGACCTTTGAATCTTCTTCCAAGATTAATAAAGCCTCCTGGTCTTCTAGTCTTCTTATTCTTCTTAGTCAGCAGTGTCTTCAGCTCATCTTGTCCCTTGGACAAGTTTAGAATCAACTCTTGGAATTGTGCATTCTGAGCCCGAAGATCTTTGACAGTCTGTTCAAGAGCCATTTCTGCTGAAATAAACAGCGAGAAGATAAGATACCTATATATAAGAAACCTGTGATGCAGTGATATGATATGTAAGTGCGTATGCAATGTTTTCAAGGACCGCAAGATTTAAATTTGTTTAAGCAACCAAAAAGGTAAACTTTTATTAGTAATACATTTGTTTGCCCCTTGGGCTTACAATAAAAATGAAATGAATACAAATATGGGGTTTTAAGTCTCCCATGGACGTTTCCTCTTTGTGTTGAGGTATGAGTTGAGGTTCCGCTCCTCGTGAAGTTGTTTTGTTAGCTCCAGGATTCTTTCTTGACTTGCTTTGTAATGAGTCTCAAAAGTATCTCTTTGCTCCTTCAACTGGATCCAGGACCTTTGTAACTCCTCCATGTCAGTGGGCATGTCTGGATGAAGAATGATATAAGAAGTATCTCCTTCAGCAACAGGCTCCATAGTAACTGGCAGGATGGTAGGATATGGCATCATAAGAGTCTGAGCACGTGCTCGTACCCATCTGAGATAAGGTTCCATAGGAATAGTGTACTTGGGTTCCATAGTCTTGTTGTCAACCTTGTTCACTTTACCCCATGCTCGTATAAACCTTTGACGGTAACCTTGTAGATCGTTGTCGTAGTCAAACACAATACCCTGAATCAGCATATCCTACGAGCAGAGGCCATGACCTGCAACAAAGAACAAAGATAAATCCTTTGGTCCTTGAAATGGTTAGTGAAAATTCTATGCTTATGATGCATGATGATGTTATGATGTTATGCTCAATCACAAACATGTGGCAGACACAAACAAGTCACACAATAGCCCTAGGTTTGAAGGCTTGCATGAGGTTTAAAGGTAAGTACCCTCCCCTGAAGTTTAGTTGGTTCATCCTATCCTATAAAGTAACCAGGTTCTAAGGGATCTCAATATCATTGATCCTTCACAAGGGTGGTTGTTCAGTAGGCAGCTTACTTGCCAACCAAAACCCTCCAAGTTTAGAATCTCAATGAGTGTAGCATCGAGTATCAACCAACTTCAGTCTTCACCAAAGTCGGTTATCTCACTACTTTTCTAAAGGCAAAAATGGGATGACTAGGGTTCTAAAAGTTAGTTAGTGTATTGACTTCATATGGCAACCTCATATTATCCTCAACTTTCTTAAGGAACATAAGCACCAACCAAGAATTCACACTAACTATGGCCACCAGATCAACCATATCGGTATACGCCGTACAATTTCCTTGGTCTATTGCCATTTACCTAAGGTACACTAGATCTGGGTTAGGATCTTTCACACATAAGAGCACCCAACAAGTAAAGTAAACCAAACAAAGCAAACAAATTTAAGGTGATCTAATTCCTAAGGGTACCCCTCTTTTATTAAGTCCCCAGCAGAGTCGCCAGTTCTGTAACACGGTGGGAGAACTGACTTTAGTTAAATGTTGCGGATAGCAAGAGTCGCCACCGACTTTTATTTTATCCAAAAGGAAAGGGCATAAAAGAACAGGAAAGACCTTAAAAAGATTTTGAGTTCGGGGGGTAGGTTATACAAAGGGAAGATGTTAGCACCCTTTATATCCATGGTTATCCATGGGCTCTTAGTTACTTAGCTCACTTTAAATTGTTTTTGAGAAGTGTAGTGTGTGATTGAAAATTTTCTTGAGTACTTTATAATGATCCTTGTACGGATGTATATAAAGACTTTGTTTTGAAAATTGTTTAAAATGTGAAGTGTAATGAAGTATTTTTTAAGAAAAGTGAGCAAGTACTTAAGAGGAACTTACCCTATGTTAAATCTTTATTGTTCTTGAATGTTCTTTCAATGGTAAGACTATCCCTATTATTAAGGAATAGGTAGTCATTACCTTGGATGTTATAAGGGACATGTGAAGGGTCATCTGTGTTTAGGCAACTGTAAGGTGTCTTAGCAATACGAAGGGACTTATCATCTTATATTCCAAGGTACAAGATCTTTTACCGTAGGCAACATCGAAGGGACTTGATCTTATAATCTTTAAAGGGACTTGATGATATTTCATGCGAAGGGACTTTGCTTTTTTAGACACCTTACTTGACGTTTTTATTTAGGCAACATGAGGGATAACCTTAGGAAGTGAGATGGCGATCAAAGATCAACTTACGTGTGTGCGTGTATATGTTCATATATTTATCTTATTAAATTAGTGATTCTAAATTAATTTTAAAGTACAAACATGTTATCACTCCCTATAATTACTAACCATGGCAATATAAACATTTATAGATAATAAAATAAAGACGAAAATAAAACCTACGACTATTACAAGGCTTTCGTATTTACATAAATATAGAAACGATTAAATAATAAATATATAAATAAATAATAAAAGAGGGTTAGTAATAAAACAATTATAAGAAGAAGAGGTTAGAACAAAATATAAATATATATACAAGTTAATTAAATAAACATTTTTAAAATAATTTTCGAAAGAAAATATAACGAGAATAATAATATGAAGTCATAGAATAAATATTTACAAAGAAAACATTATTAATTATTTAATTAGATATTAGAAAAATTTAATTAATTTTAATATTTAAAATTGAATAAGAACTAGGGTTAGAAGTTTAAAAATAAAATTAGGGTTTTTGAAATTAGGGTTATAAATTTTAGAAAATAGAATTAGGGTTTATAATTTAAATTACAATATTAATTTAACTATTTACAAAAATAAATATATAATAATAATATATACATATTTTAATTTAAATAAAAAAAACTAGGATTAAAATTTTTAGAAAATAAATTAGAGATCTTTTAGAAAATATGAAGTTAATATATATATATATATATATATATATATATATATATATATATATATATATATATATATATATATATATATATATATATATATATATATATTTACATATGATTATTTAAATATATTTTTATTATAATACATGTAATTAAAATTAATTATAAAACAATAATAATAAAACAGAATAATTAAAAAAAAAATGAAATCAAAAACTTACCTAGGGCAGGGATTGAACCCACGCCCTAGGCCTTTCCACCCTTGGACCAGCAAGGCTGCCACCAGGCCAGATGCGTGCTGGTGATAACATTCGGGTAGTAATCATTTTGTAACTAACCTGCAAAATAAAAGAATTTCCAAGCAAAAAAGAAAAACCTGGGGATCGAACTCGCCCCCCCAAGTTTACCAACACAAAGTCTCAACCACTAGGACAAACGCGCGTTTGTGATAACAATACCAAACAAAATCTTAATAAAATAAGTTAAATATTTGAAATCCTGATTCGCGCCAAATGCATCGTCTTCTTCCTCAGAATTTCGCAGGTTTACCTACGAAAGTTGATGGGGATTTTCCTGCGATTTTCCTTGCCAATAAAACCTGCGAATCACAAACTCCATACAAACAGTGAAATTTCATGAAATTAACAATGCCATTGAGTTCCTAATGACATCTACGATCCTTCCATGTCTTTAGAATTCATTTATTTTGGCTCAATAGTGAAACCCTAAACAAGGTCTGAAAACCCTAACTATGGCATAAGTTGATTCAGTCCATGAAACTCCAATTCGATTGCCCATAAAGCTTCAGTACAATGAAACAAACAAGATTAAGCAATCAAAATCAATTAAGAAACAATAAAATCGTGAAACCAAAAAAATCAAATACGGCATGAATATCCATTCGGTTTATGCGAATGGGGGTGTTTTAGATGTTGTTTATGATCCAAACATGTTCAATAAACATCATAGAATGCATTGCAACCCTTAAAACACTTTGAAATCACCTCTAACTTGAAATCCTAATATGAGTTTTTGAATGAAATTTTGAAGTTTGAATGTGCACTTGGAGGCTCTGAATTCGTGTGTTTAGCATTGCTTAATGTTGTTTATATATCACACAAATGAAATTAGGTCAAAACATTCATCAAACTTATGGATTTTTGGACCTTGTGAGATTGAAAAAGATGTGACATTAAAACTTGAATTTTTCTTGATCTAACATTGCTATTTTAGAATGATCTGAAATATATTGGTACCAATCAAGTTTAAATGGATATTAAGACCTTCTAGAATCCAAATCTTTTCCAAATATATGACTTTCATATTTTATTTTAATTTAATTTGTATTTTAATGAATAAAATTCAAATAAATATTAAATAAAATATAAAAAATTAGAAAATGTGTGGGTTGGTCTCATGTCCATATCTTTTACCATTCTCAAGTTATGCTCTTTGGAAGTTGTTGACTTTTAAAAGGACCTATAATGTCTTAGCTCATACCTTTCAAATGAAGCATTTTTGGGCCTGGATTGTGAGACACAAAGTTGTAGAGAATTCAATTTCCTTAAAAATGAGCTTTGAATGGAAAAATTTTGATGAAGCATGTGAAAGTTATGGCTGGTCAAAGTTCAGTTGACTTTTCCTATGAAAACCCTAATTTAGAAACTCCTGATTCCTGATGATCTGAAATCTCCTTGATGATCAACCCTTGGTCAAATGATGAATTTTACTTCATATACTTGATGTTGGAAAAAAATCATGAAGTTTGACTTTGGTTTGACCACAGTTGACCTCAGTTTGACTTTTTGACTGCCTTGACTGATTTTAACCTTTCTGATCATCTGACTGAGCAAATCTTTTGGGAAAGTCTTGAAAGTTGACATGGGGATTCTTACACACATATAGGATGCTATGAAGCTCATTTTAAGTCTTGGAAGTCCATTTAGCCTGATGAAAGTCAAAACCCTAGTTTAAGATGCATTGCTTAGGAGGATGCATGGTCTGAGGGAATTGTCAAATTTTCTGACTAATTGTGAACTTTGTGAACCTTGTGAACCTCATGAGATGTCTTGTAAACCTTGTGGACTTTGTGAATCTCTTAGTACACAATGTCTTGTCTTGTGGAGGGCAAATTTTGGGGTGCAACAGGTCGTCGTTTATTTTTCCCAATGGTTATCTTGCTACCTCGGGCCGTCGTTTATTCTTCCCGAAGGTCATCTCATTTTGGGCCGTTGTTTATTCTTCCCAAAAGTCAAATTACCTTGGGTCGTCGTTTATTCTTCCCAATGGTTATCTTGCTACCTCGGGCCTTCGTTTATTCTTCCCGAAGGTCATCTCATTTTGGGCCGTCGTTTATTCTTCCCAAAAGTCAATTTACCTTGGGTCGTCGTTTATTCTTCCTTATGGTTATCTTGTTACCTCGGGCCGTCGTTTATTCTTCCCGAAGGTTATCTCATTTTGGGCCGTCGTTTATTCTTCCCAAAAGCCTTATTGATACCTTGGGCCGTCGTTTATTCTTCCCAATGGTTATCTTGTTACCTCGGGCCGTCGTTTATTCTTCCCGAAGGTTATCTCATTTTTTGGGCCGTCAGTTATTCTTCCCGAAAAGTTATCTTCATATTTAAGAAACATATTTGAAGACTCTTTATCCAAATGGTATCTTTAAGCCCATTCGAACATCACGATCAACCAACCGTATCATTGTACACACTAGCGAGTGCAAATTTTTGGGCTTTTGTGTTCAATCCTCTTCAATCTTCAAGTCACGAATGGCGTACATGCCAATCTAACTCCTCAGATTCCATAAAATTGAACAAGGGGCAGCTGTTGCACCCCAAAATTTTCCCTCCCACAATCAAGACAACCTCTCTCAAGACTTCTAAATGACCATAAGGTCCTCAAGATTCCCAATTGGTCAAGAAGTATGGAAGTTTCCCCAGACAATGCCTCCTCCTAAGCAAAGTGCCCAAAACTAGGGTTTTGAGTTTCCTCAGGTTAAAATGACTTTCTAGGCTTCAAGTGAGCTTCATAACATCCCATATGTGTTCAATAATCCCCATGTAAAGTTTCAAAGCTTTCCCAAAGAGCTTGCCCAGTCAGATGATCAAATATGTAAAAATAAGTCAATGTAGTTAAAAAGTCAAACTGAGGTCAACTGTGGTCAAATTAAAGTCAAACTTCAAGATTTCTTTTCAACATCAATTTTATGAAGTAAAATTCATCATTTGATCAAGGGTTGATCATGATTCATCAAGAAAGTTTCAGATCATCAAGAATCAGGAGTTTCTAAATTAGGGTTTTCTTAAGAAAAGTCAACTGAACTTTGACTAGCCATAACTTTCACATGCTTCATCAAAACTTTCCCATCCAAAGCTCATTTTGAAGGAAATTGAATTCTATACAACTTTGTGTCTCACAAGCCAAGCCTAAAAATGCTTCATTTGGAAGGTATGAGCTAAAACATTACAGGTCATTTCAAAAGTCAACATCTTCCAAAGGGCATATTTTGAAAATGGTAAACGATATGGACATGAGACCAAAGAGGCTTGTTAGAGGACTCTTTAAGCTTTCCAAAATGCCCAATAACACCTTCATAGCCTTAAAATTGAAGGATGTGTACCTTGTCAAAGTTGGGAAATATTTGAAGGGTGTATGAAGAAAATAAGGCCTTAAAACCGAATTTTTCCAAATGGGCCTTTTATTTTGCAATCCAATATTTACAATGACATCATACACGAACCAATGCTTATTTATTCAGATTTTTATAATTTATTTTATATTTATTTGGATTTTATTCATTAAAATTCATTTTAAATCAAAATAAAATATAAAAATACAATTATTTAATTGGATCTCTCTTCTAGAAACTCTTAAAGGTCATTTAAAGTTGATTGAGAAGTACCAATTTCGTGCTAAGGTATTATGGCATGAATATATTTGATTTTTTTACCAAATTGGTAAGGGGATTTCTTCACATTCAAGCTACCCAAAAGCCCATACAAACCATCAGATTTTTGACCTAATTTCAATCGTTTATAAGTACATGAACATAACCAGTGCACAAGGACACGAATTTCAGCCTTCAAGAACAAGAACCACCTTCAAAAATTTCACAAGAAAATCAAATTCGGATTGCTCTCTTTGGACATCTTTCAGGCAGTTTTAAGGTTGCAATTGAACCTTTAAGGCTTCCATAACATATCTCCATCACCATAATCATCAAATTCGTGCTCTAATACCCTAACCGAATTGTTCATATTGTTGTTTTTTTGCTTTTTCGATTTGATATGTATGTTCGATTTAAGGTGTATCTAACCATTGTTTTGTGTTTATGAGGATGCAACGATGCTTTCTGGGCTAATTATATGAAGTTTCATGGCCGGGATCGAGTACCACCATTACTAGGGTTTCGAAGCTCAAATTGGGGTTTTGTGAATTAACGAATATAATCTAGTTGCTAATGACATAATCTAGTTGCTAATGGTGTGGGAATCATATCTGTGTATTCAATTTTGCAAACTTTTACAAGTTTCATGGTTGTAGAAAAAACCTAGGAAGATGAAGTCCGAAGGCGCCAAATTCTGATTTTAAAAAGTGTTTTTATTTTATATATATTCGTTTGTATCATAATTTCAAATGGCGTGTGTGGTCTGGTGGTTAAAGGTTTGGCGAGGGCGTGGGTTCGAATCCTGCCTCCAGGAAGTTTTTCTTATAACTCAGTTATTTTTATTGGTTTTATTTGATATAGATTTTGTTTCAGATTATAAACGTCTGCGCAGGCATAGCCCAGTGGATGGAGGTTGTTGGCTGGAAACTCAGGGTCGTGTGTTCAATACCCAGCTGCTGCATTTTGGTCATATCTCTTCTTTTTCTCATTCTTTTAATTATTATTATATTTTAACTGATTTCTTAATTAAAAAAACAAAACTAATAATAACCTATTTTAATAATAGTTTTGTAAATAATTTTCCCTTATTATATTTTAAACAAAAATATTCTATTTATTTCCTTAATACTAAATTTGTATATAACTTTTTATAAAACTAATTTATTTTAACTAATTATTTTAAAACCCTAATTTTTTAACTAACCCTAATATTTCATTAATCCTAAAAGTTTTTAACCTAATTTTCCCTAACCCTAATTAAAATATTTTTTTAACCTTTTTTTGGTTGATTTGTATAAATTTTTAACATATTATTCTTATTATTATTAAACCATTTAAACTTATATTTTTCTAATAATCTCTAAAATTTTAATTTATTTAACTTAAAATAATTTCTTTTAAAATTCTAATCTTTTTATTATTTCTTTATTACTTTATTATTATTGCTTTATTTATTATTATTACTTATTTATATTTACTATTTTTGCTTTATAATTATTATATTTGCTTTAATATTCTTATTATTTATTTTTATTCGATTATGTTGTAACTGCCCCAAGCCTTGTAATAGTTTAGATTTATTTTTCCGTTCTTTTTTTTAATTATTATTATTTAACTGTGTGGTTAGTAAATAGGGAGTGCGAAACTATTTGTAATTAAAATTAAATTAGATAATTAACTTTAAATAAGATAAATATTTGAAATAAAACACTCACACACGTAAGTCGATCTTTGATCGCCATCTTGCACTTCCTAGGGTATTCCTCTTGGTTGCCTTAAAATAAAAATGGTCAAGTCCCTCGAATATAGGGGTGTCTTAAGCAAAGTCCCTTCAAGTATAAATCATCATAGACCCTTCAGATTAAAAGATCAAGTCCCTACGAGGTTGCCTACGGAATAATGATCTTGTCCCTTCGAATAAAATGATGATAGTCCCTACGAATTGCTAAAAACACCCCTACATGTTGCCTTCTATGACCATACGATGACCCTACGCCCGTCCCTCAACCAAATTCAAGGTAATGACTACTTATTCCTTAATAATAGGGATAGTCTTACCCTTGAAAGAACATACGAGAACATGAAAGACTTAATCTAGGGTAGGAACCTCTTAGTTGCTTGCTCACATTTCAAAATACTTTTTACACCTCACTTTCTTAAACATTTTTCAAAACAAAGGCTCTGTATACATCCATACGAGGATCATTACAAAGTACTTAGAAAAATTTCTAATCACACACTACACGTTTCAAAAACAATTTAAGTGAGCTAAGTAACTAAGAGCCCATGGATAACCATGGATATAAAGGGTGCTAACACCTTCCCTTTATATAACCTACCCCCCGAACCCAAGTCTTTTAAAAATAGGTCTTTCATGTTCTTTTATGTCCTTTCCACTTGGATAAAATAAAAGTCGGTGGCGACTCTTGCTATCCGCAACATTGATAGAAAGTCAGTTATCCCACCGTGTTACAGAACTGGCGACTCTGCTGGGGAGTTACTAAGTAAAAGAGGGGTACCCTTAGGAATTGGATCACTTTAAATTGTTTGCTTTATTTTTCTGTTGGGCTTTTTGTGTGAAAGATCCTAACCTGGATCTAATGTACCCCAGGTAAATAGCAATAGACCAAGGAAAATGTACGCCGTATACAAATATGGTTGATCTGGTGGCCATAGTTAGTGTGACTTCTTGGTTGGTGCTTATGTTCCTTAAGTAAGTTAAGGATAATATGGGGCTGCCATATGTTGTCAATACACTAACTTACTTTTAGAACCCTAGTTATCCCATTTTGGCCTTTAGAAAGTAGTGAGATAGCCGACTTTGGTGAAGACTGAAGTTGGTTGATACTCGATACTACGCTCATTGAGATCCTAAACTTGGAGGGTTTTGGTTGGCAAGTAAGTTGCCTACTGAACAACCACCCTTGGGAAGGATAAGTGATATTGATATCCCTTAGAACCTGGTTACTTTTGTAGGACAGGATGAACCAACTGAACTTCAGGGGAGGGTACTTACCTTTAAACCTCATGCAAGCCTTCAAACCTAGGGCTATTGTGTGACTTATTTGTGTGTGCCACATGTTTGTGATTGAGCATAACATCATGACATCATGTCATCGTGACATCATAAGCATATCATTTTCACTAACCATTTCAAGGACCAAAGGATTTATCTTTGTTCTTTGTTGCAGGTCATGGCTTCTGCTCGTAGGAATACTATCTGGATCAACTTTGTAGGAGTACCTCCTAAGCTTAAGGAATTGATCTCTCAAGTTTCTGAAAACTCCCAATTCATCAAGAGGCATTGTCACCTACTGGATCTAGTCACTTCAGGGTTCAATGAAGACATGATGAGTGTCCTGTTTCAGTTTTTTGATCCTAAACATCATTGCTTCACATTCCCCGATTATCAGCTGGTTCCTACAATGGAAGAGTTCTCCAAATTACTGGGTATACCTATCCTTGGTCAGAGACCCTTCACAGGCTTAGAGAAGGAGCCTAAACCTGAAGTCATTGTTGCAGCCCTACATCTGAAGAAATCAGACATTATCCTAGAAACAAGAAGCGGAATTAAAGGTATTCTGGCTAAGGTATTGATGGAGAAAGCTCAAGTTTTCTTGAAGGCTATGAGTTATGATGCTTTTGAGGAGATCTTAGCCCTATTGATTTATGGCTTAGTTTTGTTCCCTATTCCATACCAGTTCATAGACATACACGCCATCAACATATTTTTGACTCGTAATCCAGTGCCTACATTACTTGGAGATATCTTACATTCTCTTCACACTCGTACTACGAAGGCGAGAGGAACTCTGATGTGCTGCATACCTTTATTGTCTAGGTGGTTTATTTCTCATCTTCCTCGATCAGTGATGAAGAATGAACAAGGGTTCAGGTGGTCTAAGAGGATCATGTCACTTTCTCATTCAGACATTCATTGGTGATCTCGATCTATGGAGAATGTTACTATCATTGACCGTTGTGGGGAATTCCCTAATGTGCCACTCCTTGGAATAACAGGGGGAATTACCTACAAACCTTCTTTAGCACTACGTCAGTTTGGTTATGCTCAGAGTAATGGTCCTCATGACATGCTTATTCAGGGTATTGTGTTCGACTACGACAACGATCTTCAGGGTTACCATCAAAGGTTGATACGAGCTTGGAACAAGGTGAATATGATTGACAACAACACTTTGGAGCCAAAGTATTCTATTCCTATGGAGCCTTATCTCAGATGGGTTCGATCTCGTGCCCAGACTCTTATGATTCCATATCCTGTTGTTCTACCAGTCACTATGGAGCCTATTGCTGAAGGAGACGTTCCTTATACCATTCTTCATCCAGACATGCCCACTGATTTGGAAGAATTGCAAAAGTCCTGGATTCAGTTGAAGGAGCAAAGAGATACTTTTGAGACTCATTTCAGAGCTGGTCAAGAAAGAATTCTGGAGCTAACAAGGCAACTTCACAAGGAGCAAAACCTTAACAAGTACCTCCACGCAAAGAGGAAGCGTCCATGGGAGACTTAAAACCCCATATATTTATCTTTTGTATCTTATTTCTTTGTAAGCCCAAGGGGAAAAACTTATATTAAGTATTTACTAATAAAATTTTGTTCTTGTTTTCTTTTAAACAAATTTAAATCCTGCGGTCCTTGAAAACATTGCATAAGCATATACCTACCATATCATTGCATCACAGGTTTCTTATGAACAGGTATCTTATCTTCTCACTGTTTATTTCAGCAGAAATGGCTCTCGAACAAACTGTTAAGGATCTCCAGACTCATAATGCACAATTTCAAGAAATGATTCTGAACTTGTCCAGGGGACAAGATGAGCTGAAGGCACTTTTGACTAAGAAAAAAAAGAAGACTAGAAAATTAGTGGGCCTCATCAATCTGGGTAGAAGATTCAGAGGTCACGTCAAGACAGAGGAAGAGGTTGAGAATCTTGAGTCTGAAAATTATGAGAGAGAAGGAGGCAGTCTCCATGATACTATGGAAGATTCTGATTCTAAGGAAAACTATTATCATGACCCTGCTAGTGAGGAAAATTATAAGATGCGGGTAGACAGAATGAATGCTATGGAACTACAAAAGAATTTAGGGTTTGACTTTGAAGATTTGAGTTTGATTTCTGGAGTCTCCATCCCTATGGGTTTCAAGGTTCCTACTTTTGTGGTGTATGATGGTGTGTCTTGCCCAAAATTGCATTTAAGGTCTTATGTTAGAAGAATTCAACCCCATACTCCTGATAAGAATTTATGGATACATTTCTTTCAAGAGAGTTTGTCTGGATCCCAACTGGAATGGTATTATCAACTGGAGAGTACCAACATTCACAACTGGAATGATCTTGCTGAGGCTTTCTATAAGCAGTACCAATACAATTCTGATTTAGCACCAACTCGCATGTAGCTCTAAAGTATGTCCATGGATGCCAAAGAAAGTTTCAAGGTGTGTGCTCAGAAATGGAGAGATTTGGCAAGTAGAGTTCAACCCCCTTTGACTGACAGGGAATTAGTTGATATGTTCATGAGAACGTTGACTGGTCCTTTCTATAGTCATCTCATTGGAAGCTCATGATCTGGCTTCACTGAGCTGATAATGACTGGAGAATGTGTGGAAAGTGGGATACGAAGTGGAAAGATTCAGATAGTTGCTTCTTCAGGTATCACCAAGAATCCCCTCATGGGAAGAAGGAATCCAATGTTGTGTATGGCCAGCATGGTCGTAATGATCGTAACTAATCTGTGGGAGCTGTTTTGATTTCTAATCCTACACCTCTATGTTGAAAGGAGAATTGATTACTTTGAAGGACCCACCACAAAATATCTATACTTCCTTTTCTCGTTACAATCCCAATGCAAGGTGTGCATACCATTCTAATAGTCCTGGCCATGATACTAACAGTTGATGGTCATTGAATAACAAAATTCAGGATATGATTGAGAATGGGGAAATTGAGTTTGACCCTCCGGAAACTCCTAATGTGATTACTGCTCATATGCCTAAACATGAGAAGACTGTTAATGTTGTTGATGAGGTTGTTTATGTTCGTACTGTGGCTGAAATAACTACTCGTCTAGCTATTGTCAAGAAGAAACTTGTGCAAGGCGGTTTATTTCCGGGTTGCAGGGAAGATTGTTTTTACTGTGCCTATAAACCTGATAGTTGTTGGAGGTTGAGGTCAGGTATTCAACGCCTGATAGATAACTATATTATATTATTCGAGAGGACCCCTTCTATAGAGAGTCTGTGTAGAGGTTTGGCTCAAGATTTGAAAATTGAATATGTGGTTATGGTTAACAAGATTCCTGTGAAGATTACTTCCAATGGTCCAGTGAGGATCAATTTTAAGGGTCCTGTGAAGATTATTGCTGAGCCAAAGGTGGCTCCAATGATTATTACTACTCCTGGTCCTATCCCATACACTTCTGACAAGGTTATACCCTGGAATTATGGTTCTGATGTTTATACCCATGGTGTCAAACAAGAACCTTTGACTGATGCACCTGTTACTGATATTAATCTTGTTGTAGACAATATTGCTGGATCCAGTAAGGTTACCAGGAGTTGAAGAATTTTCTCTCCAGAAGACACCTCAAAGGCTGCTTCTACTCCAGTTCATATCTCTAACTCTGGGCCAAGTACTGAGGCTCGGGGCAAAGGACCATTGATTGAACCTATTCAAGTGTAGGCACTGATGGGTGTTTTTCGCAAGTGTACAAACACGTCAGAGTAATATAAAAGATTGTCGAATCCACAGAGACCAAGTGTCAATCTATCGTACCTGTTGTTATGGTGTGTATCTAAGGCAACTGAATATAAGGGTTTTAAGAAGTGCGCAATGGTAAATAAAATATTAATTTTAAACAATAAACAAAGACAGGCTCGAATGTAATTCACGTAATCAATTGATATTCCAGTACTGGTTAATAGAACTACTTATGGGCAATGTTTTCTACTTTGAAAAGAACTAATTTAACAGGAACTGTCGCTTTCGCGTTTTCAGAACCGAGTTGTACTCCCTAATCAACCCCTCCTATTGTCACGGATAGAAAAGTGTGTACTGCGTTAGAGTAGTAAACCTATTTTTAAGAAATATAATATCTTAACTAAGTTGAAAAGTATTTTAACCTGGATTTCTTAGCAAAAAGAGGTTCTCACGAACCAGACTCTAAACTTCATAACGCGTCCGAAAATCGTTTTTAAAATCTCTTTTCTTTTTAATCTAAAAACTCCTAATGAACTAGACAAAGCGCTTTTGGCTGTTTTTGAAATAGTTAAAAACAATTACTTAAATTGAAAGATAAAATAGCCCTTAAGTGTTTCCACGAACAATTGTACGGATTACTGGTTCAATTACGATCCTTACATTCTAACCTTTATGGATTTAGTTAGACATGGTAAAGTAAAAGTTCTTTTTATAATTTTTCATAAAAGTAATTAGTGCGAGTGCGGAAAGTAAATAAAAGTAGTGCGAGTGCGGAAAGTAAATAAAAGTAGTGCGAGTGCGGGAAATAAAGGTATTTAAAGCGAGTGTGGAAAATAAACGAAAGTAGTGCGAGTGCGAGAAATAAATAAAGTAAAGCAGTGCGAGAAATAAATAAAGTAAAGCAGTGCGAGAAATAAATAAAAGTAAAGTAATGCGGAAAAGTAAAATATGAACTGGAATTAAAATGGCGGCAGGATTAACTTCCTCCCAGAGTGCTCCAAAACTCGATCACACAGACGTATACAGACTCGATCACTCGATTGCAGTAACACCCCGATGTGGAATGATAACTACTTTAAAACTGATATATGCCTAAGAGATTCTAAGTTTGGATGAAGAAAAACGAAAATCTAAGGTCCTATTTATAGGAAAACAAAAAGAAGGAAAAGACCGTGATGCCCCCTCCACTAAAAAGTGGAGGGAACTGTTTTTGCCTTGTGGCGCCCGCCATGAGGCTAATGTGGGATGAAAGAGTGGGGATCGTAGGTCTTGGCAGTTGTGGAATGGTCTTGAGACGTGGCCACGTCATGGCAGACCCCATGGCACCCGCCACGGTGGATGCTGTAAGTGTAAAACGCTGAATTTCTTGGTTTTCGTCCGTTTCCACTCCTTTTTCGCTCCTTTTCGCGATTAAGGCCCCGATTACATAAAAAACCTGAAAACAAAGAAAAACAAAGTAATAACATAACAAAATAAAAATAAAAGCTAAGAATGCATGCGAAATCAGAGTCAGAAATACGGTGAATTTTAGTGTTATCAAATTCTCTCAAGCAAACATTAAAGCTCAAGAAGAAAAAATGGTGTCGACACGTGATTTGGGCTAAAGGGCTTCTAAGTTCAAGTCAGGATGCAGTAACAGGTACTAACTAAATGAACCAAGGGTACCATAATAACACAGACACAAACTTCAATCCTATATTAACCACCCCATGTCATCCCACAATACCTAGGCCTATCTTCTCATCTTTTTGGGTCCTTTTCATTCAGGCGCAATCATATTAAGCCTGTTATCCGTACATGCTTCATAGTAGAGTGACCGGTTAGTGATTCTGATCCATAACATAAGGTTTCTGGCACATAAGCATGTGTAAACCTGTTTTTTATTTCACCTAAATGTAGCTGCGGGGGATCGGATCGTAATCCGCCCTACCAAGTTCAGTGCCAGATACCTCTGAACCAACTAACAATAGGTGACTGCAATTTTTTTCTTTTTGTGGAATTTTTTTTTCTTTCTCTTTTTTCGGTTTAAATGACTTTGTGAGGGTCACCTATCCCAGAGTTTGCCTTTTTCTTTTAATTATTAGCACTGAATCATTCACTTATGTTCATCGACCCCCTACGTAGAGCATGCTTAGGCCGGAGCTGACTGCTAGAATAAACTACTTAGGACAATTTTTTGAATGATAATAAAGGCCATGGTGTGGGGTTTAGGAGTGATTCCTATATTCAAGAGGTCTATGGTGCTACAATGGTGCTGATGTTTCAAAAAGTTGACCTAAGTCACCACATCCTAATCTAGACCTGTCTCAAAGCACAAAAAACATGTGAAACAGCATTGTCTTCTTTAAAAACAATTTGGTAAGGCTAAAGAAATGGGAAAAAAATGAGGATGTACTAAAAATACACTATACTGGTGACTCGTCAGACTCATGCATTATCTAAGAAAAGTTAAACTAAATAAACTAAATAACGGAAAGCAAATAAGTAACTAGAAAGGGAAATGACAGAAAGCAATAAAATCCCTTTCCACACTTAAATCGGACATTGTCCCCAATGTTTCGAAATAAGATAAGGAGGGTAACCTGGAAAACTACTGCGGAGGAGCACTGGTGCCCTCGCCATCCTGCTGTGATGGTTTGGAACGACGGGATCTACTGCGCTGCTGGTCCCTCCGGTCAAGTTGTGCCGATAAGGAAGCCTGAGCACCCCAGACCTCTCGAAGGTTACCTAGGATGGAACCCTGAGTGGCCTCCATAAGCTGGTAGTGTCGGCGGTTGACTTCTCGCTGACGGGCCTGCTCTGATGTGATATCGTGCAAGGTACGGCAAACGGTGCTGTAAGCACGATCCGAAACCGATCGCGATTGTTGCATGAAGCTCATGTTGTCCGTCAGTTGTTGTGAAATGGTAGAGAGTAGGCTGTCTCGCTTTTCCTCTCTAGCCGTCATATCACGCCCCATCTCCTCAGTGACATAGAATCCAGGAGCAGCACCTGCAATAGGGTTAGAGGAAGATGGTGCGGTGTGTGACTGTGAAGGACGATGGGGGGACATGTGAGGTATGTGAGACTTCTCTCTCCGATCATACTCTTCATCAGTGTCATGTGCCTCCCCATCAGGAATATTAGGAGGAAGTGGACCCAAAACAGGTGGAGCATTCAGATCATAGGTCCAGTTCCTTTCATTACGTACATCAGTACGTCTACTGCAAGGTAAAGCAACAGATGGGATAGCTACCCCATGAACCATCAACTCATAACCACCTTCTTTCCTTGTTCGGCACAATTTCATGTCTTTCAGAAATTTTAAATTAATTGTGCGAGGAGGTAGTGGTTCAAGTGTAGCTATCTCATTGTTCAGGTCAAGAGCCCGAGCAATAGACGTAACAAGTCCTCCAAAAACAATCGGTCATGTTTTATTAGTAATTAAAGCCATGTGCACAAGCATAAACGGGACCGGATTGATATGGGTACTAGTGAGGCATTCTTGCAAAAATAGGAGTTCTCTAGCGTTAACCTTATTTGGACTCTCCCGGCCAAAAATAGTACATGCCAAAAGATATCTGAGAACTCTTATGGTCGGGTTATGGATGGTCGACGCCAGTATCCCTTCAAAAGAATTTATTGAAGTACTTGACAGCCTCTTCCAGAAGGAAAATACTTCGGCCGACCATTCCGCATCCAAAGGTGCCTCACAAATCACACCTTCCCTATGAGGGATTCCTAACAAGCATGTTAGTTCGTCGGTACTGAATTTGTATTCAATTCCAAAAAGTCTAAAATTAACAGTACCGACTGTGCTAGCAGTGTTAGGACTGATAGTGTATATCAATGAACTTAAAAACTCAACTGTCAGCCTCTCATAGGTAGGTTCCTGGTTAACAAAAATATTATGCAAGCCTAAAAAATCTAATAAATGAAAAACACTATGATAAAGACCTAAAGCATACAGACAATTATCATCGACGTACCTAGTCGAGAGAATTTCTCGACTCTGAAGCCTCTGAATAATTTTCCTTTGCCTATCACCCGACCTTATATCGCGAAGAAGAAATCCATTGAACTCCATTGTTGTTGCTCCTTGAGAAGTGAAAAAGTGGTAAAAATGGTTTATGAGATAAAGGTTTGATTTTTATGGTTTGTGGTGGATGAAAATGAAAATGGATTTTGGATAGGTTTTATAGATGGTGGGTATTTTGGAAATGGGGGAGCTTTAATGGGGTTCAATGGGGTTTTTGAAAGTTGTAAAAATGGGTTTTTGAAGATGGAAGGTGTAAAAATGGAGGAAAAAGGGGATCAGCCTCGTTTTTGATGGGGACGGTGTGGCGCCCGCCACAGGGGGTATGGAGCCCACCACAAGGCAAGTTCCTGATGGGCCTTGGATTTTCAAATCCTCTTTGGGCCCTTTTGCACCTTCGGTCTTCGGGGGGGGGGGGGGAGGGGGGTCCGGATAGCGTTTTCTTCTCTCTTCCAAGGCATGAGGCTTGCATATTTTTTTTGAAGACAAAAATGAATATATTTTTGTCTTTATATTTTTTTTTGCTCGACAAAAGTAAAATAAAATAAAAATCAAAAGAAAAGAGAAAAATGACATTAGTGCATAATATATATAAGATAAACTCAAAGTATATGAAAAGAAAATGTAATAGATGCAATAATGTAAGATATGTCTGGAGATGCGAGAAATAAAATAAAGCATAAAAAAGAAATTAAATACTAGGGTAATATCGTCAGTGTAGAACGAATCATGTGGTAGGCTTCTCTTCCTGGTTTGATCCACGAATCTCTGTTATCTCCCTCCGAAGCTCTTCAATCTCCTGATATAGAGCATCGGCCTCTGAGGCATGAGTGAGATCAGATACCTGAATCTGTAATTCCAAATCCGCTACTTCCTGCTTGAGCAGGGCAGTCTCCTTGCGGAGCTAATAAATCTGAGTTTGTAGATCAGGCGGCTGCAGAGACATATTGTTAGACATAACAGTGATTCGGGGAGAAAAAGGTGTAGGAGTGTACTCAGCGGCGGGAGGTGATTTCGGCTCTTCGACAGTCTCTCCATAACCCTCTAAAGCATAACTCCAATTGGCAGGATCATGGACACTGGTCATCAGCGGGTCTGGTAATGTAAAGTAATGTATCACTTCGCCGTCGATCAGTAATCTAAACATGTTGGGCTCAAAAGAGGCCCTCCTCATCAGTTCTCTTTCAAGACAAAAGTCAACATCCAGGGTGGTGTAGCAGCAGAAGGTCCTAAGGTGCAATAATTTGCGAGACAAACCCAATGCAGTAGCTATCTGTGTAACAATCCCACTGACGTGTATAATGCCTACAGATGATCTGGCAACACTAGCAAGGCCCTTCAAAAGAAAGTTTCCACAAGCAACAGGGCGAGACTGAGTCGCACAAAACAGTAGGAAGATCTCCTCTTCACTCAGCAGAGTCTCTGTATCTGGAAAACCGAGGAAAGAATATGCTAGAATCATCTGGAAGTACCTTAACGCAGGGTTGTGGATTACCTGAGAAAACTGGGTGGAAGGATCTTGGCTCCCTCCACCTGAGATTTTAGACCAAAACTTTTCCACTTCTCTGCTCATTAAATACCTCATCGGTGTCTCTGGAATAGCATCAGGAGTAGTCTGAAAACCTAGTAAATCACCAAACTCTTTGTGAGAGAAGGAGTAGTCAGTCCCGAACAACCTGAAAACAGCATATCCATCGGGTCCATCCCAAGGATCATAATGAAAAGAGCTGAGGAACTCTAGAGTCAAGTTCCTATAAGTGTTGTTCCTATCGTCAAACTGGTCCCACTGGAGTTGATGGCATAAGAATCTGACGCTTGGCTCTATCCCCAAGGCATCCATGCAATCATGGTCTGGGTACCTGGTAGGTGCCATAGGGCGTCTCATGTGGACATAGTAACGCTCTCTCTGTGCGTCGTCTCTAAAGGCCACGTGCATGTCATCGGGGTTCTGCATTCTGCACAAGGTTAGCAAACAAGTCCTGAAATCACATAAAACTTTCAATCGTTAGTCCTAACATAATACTAAAGTAAACAAATTAAAATAAAGGAAAAATAAATAAAAAGTACGTAAATAGGAAAACCATGGGTTGCCTCCCATGCAGCGCTTGTTTAACGTCATTAGCTCGACGACCGGATTTTATACATATTTGAAGGATATGGTGGATCACTCAGAGTATGGCATGTGTATGTTGTTGGGATGTCACCTCCTTTGTAGGGCTTCAACCTCTGTCCATTGACGATGAACGATTTACATGTTTGGTTCTTGATTTTAGTAGCACCAGATCTTAGAATCTTAGATACTTCGAAAGGGCCAGTCCATCTCGAACGAAGCTTCCCTGGAAAAAGTCGTAACCTAGAATCGAACAAAAGAACAAGATCACCTATTTTGAAGTATTTTCTTATGATTCTTTTGTCATGCCAAGCTTTTGTTCTTTCTTTGTATATGATGGCATTTTCGTAGGCAGATTGTCTGAGCTCTTCTAATTTGTGGATATCAAGGATACGTTTCTCACCAGCAGTCAAGTAATCCAAATTCAAAGTTTTTATGACCCAATAGGCCTTATTCTCCAACTCAAAAGGTAAGTGACATGATTTTCCATAGACCAATTGATAAGGGGTTGTTCCTATAGGGGTTTTGAAAGCGGTTCTATAGGCCCATAATGTTTCTTGAAGTTTCTGCGACCAATCTTTTCTAGATATAGAGACAGTCTTCTCAAGAATTTCTTTAATCTCTTTATTAGATACTTCCACTTATCCATTGGTTTGTGGGTGGTATGGTGTTGCTACTCTATGCTTAACTCCATACTTGCTTAAAGTTTATCAAATATTCTCGATATGAAGTGTGATCCTCCATCACTTATGACTAAACGGGGGGTTCCAAACCTGGGAAATATATAATTTTTGAATAATTTGATGACTACTCTGGTGTAATTCGTGGGTGCGGCGATAGCTTCAATCCATTTAGACACGTAGTCAACAACTACAAAGATGTCTTGATTTCCTAAATATGGTGGGAACGGTCCCATAAAGTCTATACCCCATACGTCGAAGAGTTCTACTTCTTGGATATTTCTTAGAGGCATTTCATTATGTCTTGAAATATTCCCTGTACGTTGGCATCTGTCACACTTGACAATGAAAGCATGGACATCACGCCACATGGTAGGCCAGAATAGGCCAGCTTGAAGAATCTTGGCATAGGTCTTAGATGTGCTTGCATGTCCACCATAGGGTGTAGAGTGACAATGCTCAATTATATTATGTACCTCCTCTTCTGGAACACAACGGCGGAAAATTCCATCTTTACCTCTCTTGAAAAGAAATGGTTCGTCCCAATAGAAGTTTCTCACATCACTGTAGAACTTCTTCTTCCGGTGGTAGTTTAGATCAGGGGGTATGATGTCAGCGGCTAGGTAATTAACAAAGTCTGCATACCAAGGTACATTACTTATGGCTAAGGATTTATGAGAATGCTCATGTGGGTCTGGGTTATTATCTTCAATAGCTTCTAGTTGGGCTATCAGTCTATCATAGGCAAAATCGTCATTTATGGGCACTGAGTCAGGTTTCAGGTATTCTAGCCTAGATAGGTGATCAGCTACTACATTATCTGTGCCTTTCTTATCACGGATATCTAAATAAAACTCTTGCAGTAACAGAATCCATCGAAGTAACCTAGGTTTGGCATCCTTTTTACTTAGTAAGTAACAAATGGCAGCATGGTCGGTGTAAACTATAATTTTGGCTCCTACTAGATAAGATCTAAATTTGTCTATGGCAAAAACTACAGCTAGGAGCTCTTTTTCGGTTGTTGCGTAGTTAAGTTGTGCAGTGTCTAGGGTTCTACTGGCATAATAAATTACGTGTAACTTTTTATCTTTTCTCTGACCTAGAACGGCTCCAACAGCATAGTCACTAGCGTCACACATTATCTCAAACGGTTCTGACCAATCAGGGGGTTTCATTATAGGTGCTGAAATCAGAGCTTGCTTCAGAAGATTAAATGCTTCAGTACATTTTTCATCGAAGATGAATTCAACATCTTTCATTAAAAGATAAGTTAAGGGCTTTGTTATCTTGGAGAAGTCCTTGATGAAACGTCGGTAAAATCCGGCATGTCCAAGAAAACTTCTTATCTCCCTGATAGTCTTCGGCGGTTTCAGATTCTCTATGACTTCTATTTTAGCTTTATCTACCTCTATACCCTTTTCAGAAACTATATGTCCTAAAACAATCCCATCGGTGACCATGAAATGACGTTTTTCCCAACTTAGCACAAGGTTTACCTCCACACATCTCTCCAGGATTTTCTCGAGGTTGATAAGACAATTTTTGAAATCAGATCCACAAACCGAGAAATCGTCCATAAATACTTCCATGATTCCATCTAAATAGTCTGCAAAGATAGACATCATGCAGCGTTGGAAAGTGGCAGGGGCATTACAGAGTCCAAAAGGCATTCTTCTGTAGGCAAAAGTTCCAACTGGGCATGTAAAGGTAGTTTTTTCTTGATCTTCGGGGTGAATAGGTATTTGGAAGAATCCTGAATATCCATCTAGGTAACAAAAGTAAGAGTGTCTGGCTAGGCGCTCCAACATTTGGTCTATGAATGGTAATGGGAAATGGTCCCTTCTAGTTGTTTTATTTAATTTTCTATAGTCTATGCACATACGCCAACCTCCATCGATTCTTTTTGCTACAGATTCGCCCTTCTCATTTTGCACGACTGTGATGCCTCCCTTTTTAGGTACTACATGCACAGGACTCACCCATTTACTGTCCGAGATCTGATATATTATACCTGCCTCTAGTAACTTAAGAACTTCAGTCTTAACTACTTCACTCATCATAGGATTTATTCTTCGTTGGTGTTCTCTGGAGGGTTTTGAATCTTCTTCAAGCAAAATCCGATGCATGCATACGGATGAGCTTATTCCTTTTAGATCTGAGATCTTATATCCTAAGGCTGAGGGATACCTTCGTAAAACATCTAATAATTGGTCGGTTTCTTCTTGGTTTAAGGTAGCACTGACTATAACTGGACGGTTCATTTCTTCATCAAGAAATTCATATCTCAGGTTCTTAGGCAGTTCCTTAAGTTTTACGGTCGGTTTCATAGGGCAAGGCATAGGATCTGGGGTAAGAGATAAACATTCGTGAAGGTTATCATCAATGTAGGGTTTTTTGTAACTGTCATCTTCCCAAATAAGGGTTGATGGCAATTTTATAGATTCAATTTCTTGTTCTAATTCCCTAATGCATTCATCAATGATATCTAAGGCATAACAAGCATCTCCTATTACAGGTGCCATAAGGAATTTTGAAAGTATAAATTCTATCTTCTCGTCACCTACCTCAAAGGTTATATTCCCTTTTTTAGCATCTATTACAGCTCCAGCAGTCGATAAGAACGGTCTACCTAGGAGGATTGGTGTGTCGTCATCTTCTTTAATGTCCATGACAACAAAATCAGTAGGTATAAACAACTGACCTATCCTAACAGGGACGTCTTCAAGAATGCCTATAGGGTATTTAACGGACCTATCGGCTAATTGAAGTGACATCTTAGTAGGTTGTAATTCTCCTAAATTTAATCTCTCACAAACTGCTAAAGGCATTAAGCTCACACTAGCTCCTAAGTCTAGAAAAGCTTTTTCGATGACATGATTCCCCAAAATACAAGAAATGGAGAAATTTTCGGGATCTTTATCTTTCTTTGCTAACCTATTTTCGGAAATAGAATTACATTCCACGGGTTTCGGATCTTCAAGTCTACGTTTATTTGTAAGTATGTCTTTGAGAAACTTAGCGTAAGAAGGTATTTGGGTGATGGCTTCTGTAAAGGGGATTTCTACGTGAAGTTTTTCTATAACCTTAACGAATTTTTGATACTGATTATCGATTTGGGTTTTCTTTAATCTTTGAGGGTATGGTATTGGTGGTTTGTATGGCGGTGGTGGTACATAGGTTTTATTTTTAGGTTCTTCTCCTTTTTCTTGACTTTCCGGGTTTTCAGATTCCTCTGGTTCCTTCTCCTTATTTCTCTCAGAAGGTTCGGGCTCACTTAATCTAGGGTTTGAAGGTTCCTTATAAGCGGTTCCACTTCTTAGAGTAATGGCATTTGCTTGCCCTTTCGGGTTTTGTTGAGGTTGTCCAGGGAACTGTCCTCCTGGTGTAGTCTGTGGGGCTTGGTTTAAAGCTACCTGAGAGATCTGGGTTTCAAGCATCTTATTATGAGTAATAATTTGATTAACCTTGGTTCCTAACTGGGTAATTAGTTCGTTGACATGGACGTTTTGGTTCATGAACTCTTTGTTTTGTTGTGTCTGAGCGGCGATAAAATTTTCTACAATTTTCTCAAGGCTCGGACTTGGTGGTACAGGTTGCATAGGTTGATTTGTTCTTGGGGCTTGGTAACTTTGTTGTCTCGGAGGTACGGTATTTTGAATAGGGTTATTATTTTTGTAGGAGAAGTTTGGGTGATTCCTCCATCCAGGGTTATATGCGTTTGAAAATGGGTTTCCTTGGGTGTAGTTCACTTGCTCAGGATTGGTCTCATTCAACAGATTGCATTCGGCGGATTGGTGTCCTTGCGTCCCACATATCTCACAATTTGGAGAAACTGTGGCTACAGTATTCGGGGTTGTGCACATATGTTCGACTTTAAGGGCCAACGCGTCCATTTTAGCTTGTATCATTTCCATAGAGCTTAGCTCATGTATTCCTCCTTGGGCTTCCTTCTTTTCCACTGTCGCTCGTTCTACTCCCCATGATTGATGGTTTTGGGCCATATCTTCGATAAGGGCACTAGCTTCAGGGTAAGGTTTGTTCATCAGTGCGCCACCAGCGGCAGCATCGATGGTCATCTTAGTGTTATAATGAAGTCCATTATAGAAGGTTTGAATGATTAGCCAATTCTCTAAGCCATGATGTGGGCATGCTCTTAATATCTCCTTATATCTCTCCCAGGCTTCGAACAACGACTCTCCTTGGTGTTGGGTAAATCTGGTTATTAGGTTTCGAAGAAGCGCGGTCTTACTTGGGGGAAAATATCTAGCAAGGAAAAATTTTCTAAGGTCTTCCCAAGTTGTTATTGAATTGGGTGGAAGGGAATCTAACCATGATAGAGCTTTATCTCTGAGGGAAAAGGGAAATAATCTTAAGCATATCGCCTCAGGAGAAGCTCCATTGGTTTTAAAGGTGTCTGCTAACTGAAGAAAGTTTTTTAAATGTTGGTTTGGGTTATCAGTAATGAGACCTGCGAAT
The DNA here is from genome assembly GCA_963966055.1 of Lathyrus aphaca. Taxonomy (NCBI): domain Eukaryota; kingdom Viridiplantae; phylum Streptophyta; class Magnoliopsida; order Fabales; family Fabaceae; genus Lathyrus; species Lathyrus aphaca. Next base: position 25,373,372 of record OZ014521.1, on the reverse strand, counting down.
TGTCTTTGTTGCACTAATTGCAGCAGGGATGGTTTAAGTTCAAAATTATTGGCTGGGATAACGGGGTTTACTATACTAGAACTAGGTTCCTCGTTTGATGGTTGGGCGAAGTCCTTAAGAGGTCTTCGGTTTTGATCTTCGGCCATAGCTCTCCTATTCCTATGGAAAAACAAACGTGCGCGAGCATAACGTTCAGGTTCAGCTAGAGGGTCTACTAAACTTCCAGCACTGCGAGTCTTTCGCATTGACCGGCGGGTAACAACCTTAGTCTAAACGGTATAACTACAGGGTATGAAATTTGACGAAATTGTTCCCCGGCAATGGCGCCAAAAACTTGATACGTGTTTTTCGCAAGTGTACGAACACGTCAGAGTAATATAAAAGATTGTCGAATCCACAGAGACCAAGTGTCAATCTATCGTACCTGTTGTTATGGTGTGTATCTAAGGCAACTGAATATAAGGGTTTTAAGAAGTGCGCAATGGTAAATAAAATATTAATTTTAAACAATAAACAAAGACAGGCTCGAATGTAATTCACGTAATCAATTGATATTTCAGTACTTGTTAATAGAACTACTTATGGGTAATGTTTTCTACTTTGAAAAGAACTAATTTAACAGGAACTGTCGCTTTCGCGTATTCAGAACCGAGTTGTACTCCCTAATCAACCCCTCCTATTGTCACGGATAGAAAAGTGCGTACTGCGTTAGAGTAGTAAACCTATTTTTAAGAAATATAGTATCTTAACTAAGTTGAAAAGTATTTTAACCTGGATTTCTTAGCAAAAAGAGGTTCTCACGAACCAGACTCTAAACTTCATAACGCGTCCGAAAATCGTTTTTAAAATCTCTTTTCTTTTTAATCTAAAAACTCCTAATGAACTAGACAAAGCGTTTTTGGTTGTTTTTGAAATAGTTAAAAACAATTACTTAAATTGAAAGATAAAATAGCCCTTAAGTGTTTCCACGAACAATTGTACGGATTACTGGTTCAATTACGATCCTTACATTCTAACCTTTATGGATTTAGTTAGACATGGTAAAGTAAAATTTCTTTTTATAAATTTTCATAAAAGTAATTAGTGCGAGTGCAGAAAGTAAATAAAAGTAGTGCGAGTGCGGAAAGTAAATAAAAGTAGTGCGAGTGCGGGAAATAAAGGTATTTAAAGCGAGTGCGGAAACTAAACGAAAGTAGTGCGAGTGCGAGAAATAAATAAAGTAAAGCAGTGCGAGAAATAAATAAAGTAAAGCAGTGCGAGAAATAAATAAAAGTAAAGCAATGCGGAAAAGTAAAATACGAACTGGAATTAAAATGGCGGCAGGATTAACTTCCTCCCAGAGTGCTCCAAAACTCGATCACACAGACGTATACAGACTCGATCACTCGATTGCAGTAACACCCCGATGTGGAATGATAACTACTATAAAACTGATATATGCCTAAGAGATTCTAAGTTTGGATGAAGAAAAACGAAAATCTAAGATCCTATTTATAGGAAAACAAAAAGCAGGAAAAGACCAGGATGCCCCCCCCACTAAAAAGTGGAGGGAACTGTTTTTGCCTTGTGGCGCCCTCCATGAGGCTAATGTGGGATGAAAGAGTGGGGATCGTGGGTCTTGGAAGTTGTGGAGTGGTCTTGAGACGTGGCCACGTCATGGCATACCCCATGGCGCCCGCCACGGTGGATGCCGTAAGTGTAAAACGCTGAATTTCTTGGTTTTCGTCCGTTTCCACTCCTTTTTCGCTCCTTTTCTCGATTAAGGCCCCGATTACATAAAAAACCTGAAAACAAAGAAAAACAAAGTAATAACATAACAAAATAACAATAAAAGCTAAGAATGCATGCGAAATCGGAGTCAGAAATACGGTGAATTTTAGTGTTATCAAACAGTTAGTGAAGATCTATCTAAGCAGATGGAAGAAGTACTGAAGATCATCCGCAAGAGTAATTAAGATGTTGTTGACCAGTTGGGGCATACTCCCTCCAAAATCTCCATGTTATCTCTGCTATTATGTTCTGAAGCCCACGCCAAGGCTTTAATCAAATTCTTGAAAACTGCTCATGTGCCACATGAAATCTTTGTGGACCAGTTTGAAAATTGTGTTGCTCATCTAACTAGTGATAATGGCTTGGGTTTTACTAATGTTGATCTGACTCCTGCTGGAAGAAACCATAATAGAGCTTTGCACGTCTCCATTGAGTGTAGGGGCACTACTTTGTCTCATGTATTGGTGGATAATGGTTCTTCGTTGAATGTATTACCTAAGGAGGTTCTAGACAAACTCAATTTGAAGGATGTAGTGTTAAGACCAAGTAATGTGGTGGTGAGGGCCTTTGATGGTTCAAGAAGAATGGTGCATGGAAAGGTGGATCTTCCAGTCAAAGTAGGCTCTCAAGTTTTTGATTCCGCTTTCTATGTGATGGATTTTCGTCCTGCGTACTCCTGTCTGCTTGGGTGCCCCTGGATCCATGGGGCAGGTGTTGTGACTTCCATTTTACATCAGAAATTGAAATATCCGGTGAAAGGAAAGATTGTCACTGTTTATGGTGAAGAAGAATACATGGTAAGTCATGTGAATACTTTTAAATATGTTAAGATGGAGGGTGAATTTGTTGAGACTCCTTGCCAAATATTTGAAGTGGTCCCTCAAGTCGTTCCTACTACTGAAGTTATCTCTATTGTTAAAAGAGTTCATGTGATTACCAGAGTGCCTCCTACAATGGCCTCCCTCAAAGATGTTAGAGCCGTGGTTAAAGACGGTGGTTGTACTATTTGGGGTCAGCTTCCTGACATTCCTTACAAGTCTGATAAGTTTGGTTTGGGTTTTACTACAAAATCTCATAAGGTTGTTCGTCGTGCTCGTGCTGCTCGTATCACTCATGGAGGAATCATAAAGGACCAAGTCAATGCTATGGAAGATTATGATGAAGGTTACAACCTGGACGATTGGATTTTCCCTACCATGGGGGGTGGACTCAACAATTGGAAGGCTGAAAACATTATTCCTATCTCCTTTAGTCGGGAATAAATGCTATTTCATTTTTCTAAATTTATTTTTTGAATAACTAAATACTTTTAAGCCTTATGGCATGCTTGTTAGGGTTGTCATTTCATTTGCATATTTTCATTCAATAAAATCAATAGACGTTTCTCGCTTTCGTAAATATTGTGCTCTTTGTATTTCTTTTTTTCCTTTTATCATAAAAAAAAAAGCTATATGTTCTTACACAGACCCACATCACTAAATGCAGATATTCATCCCCTCTGGATCCTATTGATAACAATTCTACTATTGCCAATTATGACTTCGAAAATCCGATCTATCAAGCTGAGGATGGAAAGGAGGAAGATTGTGAAGTACCTATAGAGTTGGCTAGATTACTACAGCAAGAAGAGAAAACTATATAACCACATGAGGAACCAATTGAAGTTGTGAACTTAGGAACCGAGGAAAACAGGAAAGAAATCAAGATAGGTGCTGAACTAGAAGATGGTATCAAGAATAGGTTGATTCAGATGTTACATGACTATGTGGAAGTTTTTGCTTGGTCTTATGAAGATATGTCGGGGCTGGATACAGATATTGTGGTTCACCGTCTACCAGTGAAAGAGGATTGTCGTCCAATAAAACAGAAAGTTCGTCGTATGCATCCTGCTATGTCAGAAAAGATTAAGGCAGAGGTGATGAAACAATTCAATGCAGGGTTTTTAGTTGTTACTTCTTATCCACAATGGGTTGCAAACGTGGTGCCGGTGCCTAAGAAAGATGGTAAAGTACGCATGTGTGTAGATTACAGGTATTTTAATAGAGCCAGCCCTAAAGATGATTTTCCACTTCCACATATTGATGTTCTGGTAGACAACACTGCTCAATATAAGGTATTCTCTTTTATGGATGGTTTCTCTGGGTATAATCAGATTAAGATGGCACCTGAATACATGGAGAAAACTACATTTGTCACACAATGGGGCACTTTATGCTATAAGGTAATGCATTTTGGCTTGAAGAATGCTGGGGCAACATATCAGCGTGTTATGGTAGCTTTGTTCCATGATATGATTCACCATGAGATAGAGGTATATGTGGATGATATGATAGCCAGATCTCAGAATGAAGAAGAGCATCTTGATCACCTGCACAAGTTGTTTGAGAGCTTGAAGAAATACAAGTTGATGTTAAATCCAAACAAATGTACTTTTGGAGTTAGATCTGGTAAACTTCTGGGTTTTATTGTCAATGGTAAAGGTATTGAAGTAGATCCTGCAAAGGTAAAAGCTATACAAGAGATGCATGCTCCTCGTACTGAGAAAGAAGTTAGAGGTTTCCTGGGACGCCTGAATTACATTGCAAGATTTATTTTCCAGTTGATTGATACTTGTGAACCAATATTCAAGTTGTTGAAGAAAAATCAAGTATTGGAATGGAATGATGAATTCCATGAAGCTTTTGATGAAATCAAAAGGTACCTACAGGAACCTCCTATATTGATGCCACCAGTTGAAGGAAGACCCTTGATTATGTACTTGACAGTATTGGATAACTCAATGGGGTATGTGTTGGGGCAACATGACGAGTCTGGTCGAAAAGAGCAAGCAATATACTATCTTAGCAAAAAGTTTACCGACTGTGAAACAAGATACTCACTGCTCGAGAAAACTTGTTGCGCTTTGGAATGGGCTGCTCGTCGACTAAGACAGTATATGTTGACTCATACCACCTTATTGATTTCAAAAATGGATCCAATCAAGTATATATTTGAGAAACTTGCTCTCTCCGGACGAATAGCAAGATGGAAAATGATCTTGACAGAATATGACATACAGTATACTACTCAGAAAGCAATCAAAGGAAGTGTAGTAGCTGACCATTTGGCTCATCAAGCAGTGGATGACTATCAATCTATGAATTTTGAATTTCTAGATGAGGATATTATGATTTTTACTAAAGAACCTAGACAATATGAAGGACCTGGACAAGGATCCCGATGGACTATGATTTTTGATAGAGCTTCTAATGCGCTTGGTAATGGTGTTGGTGTTGTGATTATCTCTCCTAAAGGTTGTTATACACCAGTTACCGCAAATCTTTGTTTTAAATGTACCAATAATATGGATGAGTATGAAGCGTGCATCATGGGTATCAAGGTTGCTACTAAGATGAAGATCCAATTTTTGGATGTGTAAGGAGATTCAGCCCTAGTAGTCAGTCAAGTTAAAGGAGATTGGGACACCAGGCATCCTAATCTTATCCCTTACAAAGAGCATGTGTTGTCTTTGATCCCATACTTTGAAGAGATTACCTTTGGACATATTCCACGAGAAGAGAATCAGTTGGCAAATGCATTAGCTACCATAACATCTATGTTTGAAATCAGTTGGGATGATGAAGCTCCGAGAATTACTATTGATCGATTTGATAAACCTGCATACTGCAATGAAGTGGGTACTGAAGGAGTAGAAGAAAATCCTTGGTTCCATGAAGTGAAGAGGTATCTTGAAGCTCAGGAGTTCCCTGAAGGGGCATCTGTCAATGATAAGAAGTTTCTGAGGAGGTTTTCTGCTAAATTCTTCCTGAGTAATGGAATTATGTACAAGCGCAACCACGATTCGACTTTGCTTCGCTGTGTGGAAAAGAAAGAAGCAGTAGAGATTATGGAAGACATGCATGATGGGATCTTTGGTACTCATTCTAGTGGGCATACTATGGCTAAGAAGATTCTGAGAGAATGTTATTATTGGTCTACCATGGAAGCTGATTGCTATCAACACTCCAAAACTTGTCACAAATGCCAGATTTATGCTGATAAGGTTCATGTGCCTCCAGTTTCATTGAACGTTCTGACTGCTCCATGGACTTTTGCCATGTGGGGCATTGATATGATTGTCGAGATCAAACCTACGGCTTCCAATGGACATCGTTTCATCCTTTTAGCTATTGATTACTTCGCAAAATGGGTAGAGGAAGCCTCCTTTGCTTCTGTTACCAAGAATGTTGTGGCTCGATTCATCAAGTATAATCTTATATGCAGATATGGCATCCCTGAAAGGTTTATCACGGACAATGGTACTAATTTGAACAACACTATGATTACTGATCTCTGCACGCAGTTCAAGATTAAACATCACGATTCTTCTCCATATCGTCCAAAGATGAATGGCGCAGTGGAAGCCGCCAACAAGAATATTAAGAAGATCTTGCAAAAAATGTCAGTTACATATAAGGATTGGCATGAGATGTTACCATTTGCTCTTCATGGTTATCGTACCACCATACGTACTTCAACATGGGCAACCCCATTTTCCCTTGTCTATGGTATGGAAGCAGTTTTACCCATTGAAGTTCAAATTCCTTCTTTGAGAATTATGAAGGATGCAGGCTTAGATGAAGATGAATGGATTCAGGCTCGACTTGACCAGATAAACTTGATTGACGAGAAAAGATTAGCAGCTGTTTGTCATGGTCAGATGTATCAGAAACATATGATTAAAGCCTTCAATAAGAAAGTTAGGCAGCATGTGTATCAGGCTGGTGATTTTGTAATCAAGCGTATTATATTACCATAGGGTGATCCCAAGGGAAAATGGACCCCCACCTATGAAGGGCCATTTGTTGTTAAGAGAATATTTTCTGGAGGTGTCATGATGCTTACCACTATGGATGGTGAAGATTTCCCGCAGCCTGTGAACGCAGACATAGTTAAAAAAATACTACGCATGAAAAGAGACCCGCTAGGTTGACTGGATTAGGCAAAAATTAGGGATATATATAAAAAAAATGTACACCCGGCAAGTCGAAAACCTGAAAAGACGGCTTGGGCAAAAAAGGGTATCCCGGTGGATTGAAAACCTGAAAGGGCAATCCAGGCAAAAGTTAGGCATTAAAGCGTATGACTATGTCTCGTTGGATCACCCATGCAACCTCAACTAGTTGTGTTATCTATGTCAAGTTCAACAGATAACGATCAGTCCAATCGTTTCTTCTTCAATAGCTGAAGATGAGATAATTGAAGATAATGGCAATAGCAAAGTTGAAACTCAATAGGATTATTTACACATAGCTATTTTTTCCTTGTAAAAATTTCTTTGACGAATTCCTCTTACTAGGATTTTCGTCTCCATGTTAAAACCTGTCTATTTGTAGGTCTATTTCTAAAATAAGTAAAACTCCATTTTTCTATTCAACTTTACTTTTCCCTCTTTATTCAGCTTTACTTTTCCCTCTTTATTCAGCTTTACTTTTCCCTTTCTTACTAAAGCGAAAAATGTCCATTTATTATGTTTGAATGTATATATGCCTCTGAATATGATTGATGTTTACCAGAAATGCATAAAATACAACTATAGCATTTACTAAGAACGAAGGGAGATAGGAATTCAACGAAGCTTCGTCGGTTCATCCCCACAGAGTAATCTTTACGGATATCCTTACGGAATACCTCAAGTAATAGCTTACACTTCCATTTTGACGAAGTCTTTAAGCAGTATCATATCCTCCGAAGAATTGATACTTAACTACATAGGTCTCCCGGATCTATGTACATCTCTTTTATCCTCAGTCAGGATATTCAGGAACTTAATCCTTCAATAAGAAGTATGACGAACGAAAATGAGAGGTTCTAAGTACGATATTCTTAAACAAGACGGGAACGAAGCCTTCATGCTCCTCAGCAACAAATCGGGATTTATTTTCCCCAGCCAGCAGTTGTTATATGAAGCTACTGTTCAGTTTCTCGACATAATTCATTCGTACATACATCATATCATATCATATCATATCATATCATATCATATCATATCATATCATATCATATCATATCATACGCATTCTCATAAAATATTATCTCGCTGATTGTTATATATATCATTATATTTGCACCAAACTAACCTTGTTTTTCAGGTTAATTCTCCAGCAGACAAACTTCATCAACAACTTACCTTGGGTCGTCGTTTATTCTTCCCAATGGTTATCTTGTTACCTCGGGCCGTCGTTTATTCTTCCCAAAGGTTATCTCATTTTGGGTCGTTGTTTATTCTTCCCAATGGTTATCTTGTTACCTCGGGCCGTCGTTTATTCTTCCCGAAGGTTATCTCATTTTGGGCCGTCGTTTATTCTTCCCAATGGTTATCTTGCTACCTCGGGCCGTCTTTTATTCTTCCCGAAGGTCATCTCATTTTGGGTCGTCGTTTATTCTTCCCAAAAGCCAACTTACCTTGGGCCGTCGTTTATTCTTCCCAATGGTTATCTTGCTACCTCGGGTCGTCGTTTATTCTTCCCGAAGGTCATCTCATTTTGGGCCGTCGTTTATTCTTCCCAAAAGTCAACTTACCTTGGGCCGTCGTTTATTCTTCCCAATGGTTATCTTGCTACCTCGGGCCGTCGTTTATTCTTCCCGAAGGTCATCTCATTTTGGGCCGTCGTTTATTCTTCCCAAAAGTCAACTTACCTTGGGCCGTCGTTTATTCTTCCCAATGGTTATCTTGCTACCTCGGGCCGTCGTTTATTCTTCCCGAAGGTCATCTCATTTTGGGCCGTCATTTATTCTTCCCAAAAGTCAACTTACCTTGGGCCGTCATTTATTCTTCCCAATGGTTATCTTGCTACCTCGGGCCGTCGTTTATTCTTCCCGAAGGTCATCTCATTTTAGGCCGTCGTTTATTCTTCCCGAAGGTCATCTCATTTTGTGTCGTCGTTTATTCTTCCCAAAAGTCAATTTACCTTGGGCCGTTGTTTATTCTTCCCAATGGTTATCTTGTTACCTCGGGCCGTCGTTTATTCTTCCCGAAGGTTATCTCATTTTGGGTCGTCGTTTATTCTTCCCAAAAGCCTTATTGATACCTTTGGCCATTGTTTATTCTTCCCAATGGTTATCTTGTTACCTCGGGCCGTCGTTTATTCTTCCCGAAGGTTATCTCATTTTTTGGGCCGTCAGTTATTCTTCCCGAAAAGTTATCTTCATATTTAAGAAACATATCTGAAGACTCTTTATCCAAATGGCATATTTAAGCCCATTCGAGCATCACGATCAACCAACAGTATTATTCTACACACCAGCGAGTGCAAAGTTTTGGGCTTTTGTGTTCAATCCTCTTCAATCTTCAAGTCACGAATGACGTACATGCCAATCTAACTCCTCAAATTCCAGAAAATTGAACAAGGGGCAGCTGTTGTACCCCAAAATTTGCCCTCCCACAATCAAGACAACCTCTCTCAAGACTTCTAAATGATCATAAGGTCCTCAAGATTCCCAATTAGTCAAGAAGTATGGAAGTTTCCCCAGACAATGCCTCCTCCTAAGCAAAGTGCCCAAAACTAGGGTTTTGAGTTTCCTCAGGTTAAAATGACTTTCAAGGCTTCAAGTGAGATTCATAACATCCCACATGTGTTCAAGAATCCCCATGTCAAGTTTCAAAGCTTTCCCAAAGAGCTTGCCCCGTCAGATGATCAGATATGTAAAAATCAGTCAAAGCAGTTAAAAAGTCAAACTGAGGTCAACTGTGGTCAAATTAAAGACAAACTTCAAGATTTTTTGCCAACATCAAGTTTATGAAGTAAAATTCATCATTTGATCAAGGGTTGATCATGATTCATCAAGAAAGTTTCAGATCATCAAGAATCAGGAGTTTCTAAATTAGGGTTTTCTTAAGAAAAGTCAACTGAACTTTGACCAGCCATAACTTTCACATGCTTCATCAAAAATTTCCCATTAAAAGCTCATTTTGAAGGAAATTGAATTTTCTACAACTTTGTGCTCACAAGCCAAGCCTAAAAATGCTTCATTTAGAAGGTATGAGCAAAAACATTACATGTCATTTCAAAAGTCAACAAAAAGTCAACATCTTCCAAAGGGCATAATTTGAAAATGGTAAAAGATATGGATATGAGACCAAAGAGGCTTGTTATAGGACTTTTGAAGCTTTCCAAAATGTCCAAGAACACCTTCATAGCCTTAAAATTGAAGGATGTGTACCTTGTCAAAGTTGGGAAATCTTTGAAGGGTGTATGAAGAAAATAAGGCCTTAAAACCAAATTTTTCCAAATGGGCCTATTATTATGCAATCCAATCTTTACAATGACATCATACACGACCCAATGCTTATTTATTCAGATTTTTATAATTTATTTTATATTTATTTGGATTTTATTCATTAAAATTCATTTTAAATCAAAATAAAATATAAAAATACAATTATTTAATTGGATCTCTCTTCTAGAAACTCTTAAAGGTCATTTAAAGTTGATTGAGAAGTTCCAATTTCGTGCTAAGGCATTATGGCATGAATATATTTGATTTTTTTACCGAATTGGTAAGGGGATTTCTTCACATTCAAGCTACCCAAAAGCCCATACAAACCATCAAATTTTTGACCTAATTTCAATCTTTTATAAGTACATGAACATAACCAGTGCACAAGGACACAAATTTCAGCCTTCAAGAACAAGAACCACCTTCAAAAATTTCACAAGAAAATAAAATTCGGATTGCTCTCTTTGGACATCTTTCAGGCAGTTTTAAGATTGCAATTGAACCTTTAAGGCTTCCATAACATATCTCCATCACCATAATCATCAAATTCGTGCTCTAATACCCTAACCGAATTGTTCATATTGTTGTTTTTTTGCTTTTTTGATTTGATATGTATGTTCGATTTAAGGTGTATCTAACCATTGTTTTGTGTTTATGAGGATGCAACGATGCTTTCTGGGCTAATTATATGAAGTTTCATGGTCGGGATCGAGTACCACCATTATTAGGGTTTCGAAGCTCAAATTGGGGTTTTGTGAATTAACGAATATAAATGAGTTATAATGACATAATCTAGTTGCTAATGGTGTGGGACTCATATCTGTGTATTCAATTTTGCAAACTTTTACAGGTTTCATGGTTGTAGAAAAAACCTAGGAATTCCTATGAAAATGTGTTTGCAGGTAAATTCGCAGGTAAAAGCCTAAGTGAATTCGCATGTAATTTGAGGAAGATGAAGTCCGAAGGCGCCAAATTCTGATTTTAAAAAGTGTTTTTATTTTATATATATTCGTTTGTATCATAATTTCAAATGGCGTGTGTTGTCTAGTTGTTAAAGGTTTGGCTTATGAACAAGAGGGCGTGGGTTTGAATCCTGCCTCCAGCAAGTTTTTTTTATAACTCAGTTATTTTTATTGGTTTTATTTGATATAGATTTTGTTTCAGATTATAAACGTATCCGCAGGCATAGCCCAGTGGATGGAGGTTGTTGGCTGGAAACTCAGGGTCGTGTGTTCAATACCCAGCTGCTGCATTTTGGTCATATCTCTTCTTTTTCTCATTCTTTTAATTATTATTATATTTTAACTGATTTCTTAATTAAAAAAACAAAACTAATAATAACATATTTTAATAATAGTTTTGTAAATAATTTTCCCTTTTTACATTTTAAACAAAAATATTCTATTTATTTCCTTAATACTAAATTTGTATATAACTTTTTATAAAACTAATTTATTTTAACTAATTATTTTAAAACCCTAATTTTTTAACTAACCCTAATATTTCATTAATCCTAAAAGTGTTTAACCTAATTTTCCCTAACCCTAATTAAAATGTTTTTTTAACCTTTTTTTGTTGATTTGTATAAATTTTTAACATATTATTCTTATTATTATTAAACGATTTAAACTTATATTTTTCTAATAATCTCTAAAATTTTAATTTATTTAACTTAAAATAATTTCTTTTAAAATTCTAATCTTTTTATTATTTCTTTATTACTTTATTATTATTACTTTATTTATTATTATATTTATTATTATTACTTATTTATATTTACTATTTTATGCTTTATTATTATTATATTTGCTTTATTATTCTTATTATTTATTTTTATCCGATTATGTTGTAACTGCCCTAAGCCTTGTAATAGTTTAGATTTATTTTTCCGTTCTTTTTTTTTAATTATTATTATTTAACTGTGTGGTTAGTAAATAAGGAGTGCAAAACAATTTGTAATTAAAATTAAATTAGATAATTAACTTTAAATAAGATAATTATTTGAAATAAAACACTCACACACGTAAGTTGATCTTTGATCTCCATCTTGCACTTCCTAGGGTATTCCTCTTGGTTGCCTTAAAATAAAAATGGTCAAGTCCCTCGAATATAAGGGTGTCTTAAGCAAAGTCCCTTCAAGTATAAATCATCATAGTCCCTTCAGATTAAAAGATCAAGTCCCTTTGAGGTTGCCTACAGAATAATGATCTTGTCCCTTCGAATAAAATGATGATAGTCCATACGAATTGCTAAAGACACCCCTACCTGTTGCCTTCTATGACCATATGATGACCCTACGTCCGTCCCTCAAATAAATCCAAGGTAATGACTGCCTATTCCTTAATAATAGGGATAATCTTACCCTTGAAAGAACATACGAGAACATGAAAGACTTAATCTAGGGTAGGAACCTCTTAGTTGCTTGCTCACATTTCAAAATACTTTTTACACCTCACTTTCTTAAACATTTTTCAAAACAAAGGCTTTGTATACATCCATACGAGGATCATTACAAAGTACTTAGAAAAATTTCTAATCACACACTGCACTTTTGAAAAACAATTTAAGTGAGCTAAGTAACTAAGAGCCCATGGATAACCATGGATATAAAGGGTGCTAACACCTTCCCTTTATATAATCTACCCCCCGAACCCAATTCTTTTAAAAATAGGTCTTTCCTGTTCTTTTATGTCCTTTCCAATTGGATAAAATAAAAGTCGGTGGCGATCTCTTGCTATCCGCAACATTTATAGAAAGTGAGTTCTCCCACAGTGTTACAATGTGTATGGCCAACAGGGTCGTAAGAACAACCATAACCAATATGTGGGAGCAGTTGTGATCTCTAATCTTGCACTTGCGCAACAGAATCAACAACAAAATAATCAGCCTAAGCAGGGTACACCTAGGAGACAGTTCACCAAGATCAATATGTCGTTGGATCAGGCTCTGCAACACATGTTGAAAGGAGAGCTGATTACTTTGAGGAACTCTCCTCAGAATCCCAATACTAACTCTCCTCGTTATAACCCCAACGCAAGGTGTGTGTATCACTCCAACTGCCCTGGATATGATACTAATAGTTGTTGGGCATTGAAGAATAAGATTCAGGATATGATTGATGCTGAAGAAATTGAGTTTGATCCTCCTGAGACTCCTAATGTGATTACTGCTCATATGCCCAAACATAAGAAGACTGTTAATGTTATTGATGATGGCTCTTATGTTTTTACTGTGGGTGATTTGACTACTCATCTGTCCATTGTTAAGAAGAAGTTGTTGCAAGGCGGTTTATTTTCGGGTTGCAATGAAGATTGTTTTTACTGTACCTCCCAATCCAATGGTTGTTGGAAGCTGAAAGAAGGTATTCAATTTTTTATGGACAATCGTACTATACTATTTGAGAAGAACCCCTCTATATAGAGTCTATATGAAGGTTTGCCTCAAGGTCTGAAGCTTGAAGATGCATTTGTGGTTACTAATACTCCTGTGAGGATCACTTCTAAACGGACACCACCATTAAATTCCTAGGGTCCAAATTAGTAAGAATGGATGGTCTTGATTTATTAAAACATTCATTTTCATGATTTTTTATTTTTCTGGTATTTTTGCTACGAACCAAATCGTAGCTAATTGGTAGCTAAATTGAAGCAATTTCGTAGCTAAATCTGCAGACATGAGAAAAAAGACGATTAGGTAGCGCGCGCTCATTGGACGGTTCTGATTTGGTTTTGGTTTTAATATTTAATCAATTATTTCCATTCTATTTCACGCAGGAACAACTAGCCTGGTGGTAAGGCTGAAGCACATGCAACCCTAGGGGCCTGGGTTCGAAACCCAACGCGCCCTCCCTTTTTTTTCCCTTTTTCTTGTTTTTTTTTTATTTTTCTAACTTTTCTCACTCATTTTCTTTTTAATTTTTAATTTTAATTAATTAGTTAATAACCAATAATTATTTTTTAACCAATAACAAATTTTAAAAAAAGGTTAATAATTCTTTTTTTTTCTTGTAAATGTGAAAATACATAAAAAAATATTTTCTTCATAAAATTAAATTAATATTTGATTATAATTTTAAAAAAAAAATCATAAAAACCTTACCTTTTTTTTTATAAAAATTCAATTAATCGATTTTAATCGAATCCTCCAATGTTTCTTTCTTTTTCATTCTTATCCCTTCTCGATTTTATTTTCCTCGTTATTTATTTTTATTAGAACAAGTGTATAGGATTGTTAATTATCTTGTAATAGTTAATAGTTTTATTTTCCGCACTTTTATTTTTCGCACACCCCCGATTTAAACTATGTACCCCCCCCCCCCATGATGTAATAGTTTAGGGTTTTTATTTCCGCTTTTAAATTCTGCAAAATATTAAATAGTGTGTTTAGTAACAATAGGGTGTGAAAAGACTGTATGCGGATAAAAACATATTTAGCCCACTAATCCAAAAGATAAAATAATGAATGTACAATACCCTATTCATACATACACCTCTAGGGTATCTCCTCTTGTTGCCTTATGGAAAAAATGGTCAAGTCCCTCGAACGTAGGGGTGTCTTAGCAACGTTGCCTAAATAAAAATCATCAAGTCCCTTCGATATGAAGATCATAGTCCCTCGATGACCCTTCGAGTTGCCTACGAATAAATGATCTTGTGCCTACGAAAATGATGATAGTCCCTTAGAATTGTTAAGGTGTCCCTACATGTTTCCTTCTATGACCATACGATGACCTTACGCCTGTCCCTTACATCTTAAGATAAGATTACTTACTAACTAATAATAAGGACAGTCTTATCTCTAAGGAACGAAAAATAACATGAACAACCTTGTGTAGGTAGGAAGCCCTTAACTGCTTGCTCACGTTTTCAAAAGCAAAAATTACTCTTTACACCTCATATTTTCAAAAACTTTCCAAGAAAACACTTTTATATACATTCATACGAGAATCAGTACAAAGGTGGACTTTTTATAAATACACCACCACTATTTTTCTAACAAAAGTAAAGTGAGCTAAGTAGTTAAGAAGCCATGGATAACCATGGATACAAAGGGTGCTAACACCTTCCCTTTGTATAACTTACCCCCCCGAACTCAAAATCGTTTTAAAGGTCTTTCATGTTATTTTATGCCTTTCCTAATTAGATGAAATAAAAGTCAGTGGCGACTCTTGTTTACCGCAACATATTTTGCAACAAAAAACTAAAAGTCAGTTAGCAAAACTCAAATATGCTTCAACCCAAACCAACCATATGAAGACCATGAATAACTCAAATAATAAAATATTAGAAAATTCATGAAACAGGATTCTAAAAAAAACGTATCACCTCCTCCTTTAAACATCAGTTCCGTAAAAATCTATACAAAAAAATCTACCCTCACGAACGATACCGGCAACGACGGTCTCCCTCTCAAAATATAAATGTGTGCTTCTCCTCTTCCTTCTGTTTCACGATTCTCTTTTGGTTACGTCTGAATCTCGGTTCACGGCTTGCTTTGTTTGTCCAAATTTCATTTTTTCACGAATCTCTCCCCTTTTCGTTTGTTTCTGTGTTTTGGTTTGTGAAAGGTTTGTATGGATGAAGACTGAAAGGTTTATTTGGAGGTCATTTATGGTGTGTTGGGTGAAGATTGGAGAAGTTGTTTTGGTATTTGAAGGTTTGGGGATCTACATACTCGGCTATGATGTGAGTGCTGCGAAAATGAATGGTTATTGTTGGTGGTGGAAGGTGATTGAGGATGAGGGTTGCGTTAAGGAATGTTGGTGTTGAAGATGTTCTTGTGTTGTGATTTTGCAGGGTTTATGTGGTTTCTCTCCGCTTATTTTGGAGTGAGAATGCGTGAGTATTTATAGGAGAGTGAGAGCGGATTGTCATTTTTGTGAATTTAAGGCATTCTTCAGAGTTGTGCGGCTTGTATCATTTGACACTCTATTGTTATGTATTTGTGGTTTGTTGCTGAGAAAAAATGTCGTTGTGTGACGGCTGTACGAGAAATATGTGGGTGTGATTCCTTTTACAGACTGTGTTTCGTTCTCGTATGCGTTGTGCGTCTAGAAGAATTGGTGGGAGTTTGTTATTGTACGGAAATGGTGGGCCAGGTGAGCTGCGTGATATAACCTGTAACATGTACATTATGTTTCTCTCTCTTTTTTGTGCGTTTAAAACAAAAGGGTGGATGTTACGTATTAAGGTGTGTGGGGTATGGATGTTGAGTAAGGCACCTTTACCAATATGATAAAGATTGATTACGTGAAATTAATACATCATCTTTTGTTCAAATTTCATAAATAAAAAATGTTAATATGCTAATGTAGTGGAATCGATGGCCTATATCTACTTTTTATGAATTTGCTAAAAAAATTAGAATAAATAATAATAATAATAATAATAATAATAATAATAATAATAATAATAATAATGAATAATAAAAAATGATAAAGGTTTAGTAAAAATAATAATAAAAATAAATGAGTTTTTTTTTGTATTTTTGTGTGAATAATGGTAAATGGGCTTAAAAGATAATGGGCCTAAAAATAAATTTGGATGATCAATGGTTTTAAAATAACAAAGATAATGGGATGGATATGGATCGTGCAAGGTGATAATCATACAAAAGGCCTCCACATAAAATAATGAATTTTCGCCAGTACTACACACACACTTATCTTGACAAACTCAAACGAACTCTTATTTCTCGCACAAACCTGAATTCGATCAATGACATGTTTTTTAAAAAATTTCGAATAATGGCTAGTAAACAAAACAAATAGAAATAAATATGCGGGTAGGAAAAATTTAGGGTATGACATATGCCCTTATTTGATTTTCTTGAACCCAAGAAATTGAATTGTTGTCATGCGTTCAACTTTAGGGTATAACTCAATTAGATATAAGAAGACCCAAAATTTGTCTGATACCATGCGATGGTAACATATGAGATGCATGTATAGATGTAATTGCTGGGGATTTTAGGTATATGAATGCAATTTTATATGATACACGAAGTCTGTGGGATAATTGATATGAATGAATGAGGAGAAACCCTTAAAACAGAATGGCAAGGTAAGAAAATTGGTTAGGGAAAACAAGATATTTCTGAAAATCTGTCTGGACGACATGGAATAGTCATAAATACTTGGAATGAAAAGGGGTAAACTCTGGAAAAGGTATTAAAGATATCTAGCAAAGCTTTAGATGCACAAGTATCAAACCTTGGATATCAACGCCTGAAACATCTATAAGAGTACTAGATGTGGAATGAAACCAAGTTATGAAGATACATCTCAAACAATCAAAGTGTACCAGAACAAATTCAGGAAGATTGTGAGAACGAAACACATATCTGCAAGAGCATTAGATAAGTGTAAACAGGGGTATATCAAACTTTTCAACGAGACATTCAAAGAGATGCCACTTGAAAGAGAGATAAAGATCCATGTCAAATTTCTCAATGGGATTAACCAAAGGGATACATTTGAAGGAAATGAAAATATCCACGTTAAAATTCTCAACGAGACATATTCGAGGAGAGACCATTTGAAGGAAATGAAAGATCCACGTCAAAGTTCTTAATGAGATTAACTCAAGAGATACATTAAAGGAAGTGAAAGGTGAAAATCCATGCAAAAGTTCTCAATGGGATTATCCAAAGAGAGACATTTGAAGGAAGAGAAAATATCCACGTCAAACTTCTCAATGGGATTATCCAAAGAGAGACCTTTGAAGTAAAAGAAGATCCATGTTAAACTACGTTTGAAGGAAATGAAAATATCCACGTCAAACTGTGTTTGAAGGAAATGAAAGTGTCCATGTCAAACTTCTCAAAGGGAAAGACTTGAAGGAAAGAAAATATTCCCCATCAAACGTCTCAATGGGATTATCCAAAGTGATACATTTGAAGGAAAAGAATATCCACGCCAAACTTCTCAACGAGATACATTTGAAATAAATGAAAGTGTCCATGTCAAACTTCTCAACAAGATATGTTTGAAGGAAATAGATAAACACATCCAAAAATGGTTTTTGATGAAAGACAAGGTGACATAAACATCTGCTTTGGTTGGTACCAAGTGAGTTGGACTTTGACTTTTAGTGGTTGCCAATAGAATTTGGACTTTAAGGGTGCCAAACAAAATTGAACTTTGACCACAAGGTAAGGTGACAAGACCTCGATAAATGCAAATGAGTATGAAGTTCGCTTCGAACTATGCATGAATTTTGTATGATATGAATGGTCAATGCTTGCAATGCAAATGTTGAGACCACTGGATAAGACTCTTTTGGAGAGGTGCGGCTGAAACAAATGATTCCACAACATAGAGAACTTTGCCAACTATGTCTTTGAAAAATGTCCTGAACACAACTCATATTACACTTGTTATAAGTATAAAGATGTTGATCCTTTTGGAAAGGAGTCATGAGTTTTGCTTGGGGATTTCTTCAAGTAGACTGCCCCAGAATGATTGATTCTTGAAATGACTGCTTGACTGGTCGCTTGACATGCTTGCCCCAACATGAGTCTTGAAGTAAATATCTCTGAATAACATGATCTTTGACTGTGATATGCCCTTGATAGGATCACTGATCAAGTTTTCTCGACTTTTTGAATTTCCTTGATGATGAGTGTTTACTTGCAAATAAAATATTCATTCAAAAATGTTAATTTTAATGCAATGCTCAAGCAATTTTTGAAATCAAAATCATTATTGGATTGATATTGATATATAGAAAATGAATCACTAGTAAGAATACAATGTTGATTTAGACATGCAAAGTCAAAGATAATTCAAAGGTATGATACCAAAACTGATAATTAGCAAATCTCTTGGGAGTCAGCTTAGGCAACCATGTTGCAATATGCTTTCAAAACAAGCCTAGCTTTAATTAGGTCTTTAAAAGGGTTGTAATGTGGATTGGTTCAGGTTTTTGAAACAAAGGATATAGGCTCAAAGTTTAATTTTTACCCAACCCATTCTCCATGACGATCTCCAGTCCAACGCTCAATTAATTCAAAGTATGCATTCAGGTTCCAAAAGATTTGGAGTTGCACCGATGGTGATGATGGCTTAAAATCCAAGGGGTTATTGTATTGATATAACACTCACTGCTTCTTCACAATATTTGGTTGTCTTTGCTAAGGACTTGGGTCGACTCATCTTTGTCTTTGTTGAGGAATATTGGTGACCTCTCTTGATTTGGATTTATCATTATCCCTAACTTTTGCCTGGACTGTATCTTTGACTTTTTAGTACACTGGGATGCTTTGATTTTTGCCTAAGTCGCCTTTTGGGTTTTGACTTAACGGGTTTTTCTCTTTTTGGGATTTAGAAAGATAATGACTGCCACCAGCTTCTTTGAATTTTTTTTGATGTGTACGAAGGAAAACTTTGGCTTGAAACCCTTATTGAAAAGTGTAAGGAATGATTCTCCTGAAATTGAATGCATATTCGAATTAATTGAGAACTACCCTGCCCCGGTTAAGATTGTGGTTTTTTAGTTTAGAAAGAAACTCCAACTTCAAGGCTCAAAGGGATTGACAAGGGATTAACTTCCTTATTTCTCCAGTGTTTGGGAGTTGAAACAATGTATGTACACCATCAAAAAGGTTTTATTTTGAAAGAATACCATTCAAAAACTTGGGTATTTTGTTTTCGTCACCCTCCCTCAAATCTTTGCTTAAACAACAGATGAATAAGAGAAACAATGGTATATTTTTTTTTTTTGAATTTTTGAAAAGTAAAAGCATGAATATGCACAAATATGAAAGTGAATGAATTGATTCAAAATATCGATGCTCATTTCATTAACATTAACATTAAAAAACGAACAAGTCTTAAAATAAGTTCACACAATACAACCAAGGAAATTAAAAACTGAAAAGAAACAAGACCTAGTGTCTAGTCAGCATCAAGGATAAGCTTTTTCTCGTGTGATCCACTGGCTTTAGGTAGTGACTTCTCATTCTCTGACCAAGTCTTCACCCAATCTTCTTTGGCATGGGATTTCTTTCAACATTGGGAGTCCCTCTAGGTGTGAAGGTGAGCATGTCTCCTCTGACCAAATCTTGAACTCGAGACTGTAAGACATAATAGGTTTCAATATCATGATTCATAACTCCTTCATAGAATGGGCAATGTATGTCAGTTCTAAACCCAGTTGGAAGAGGATTCAAGGGATTTAGAGGTCTAGTGGTGACTAGACCCTTCTGGCACAAGTAAGCATACACTTCAACATACTTAATAGGAATAGGGTCAATGGGAGACATTGGTTTGGGATTACGAGTCTGATTCTGACCAACGTTCCTTTATGGAGGAGCTCTAACCGATAGAGCATTAACCATAGGAGCAAATGCAGCTACTTATGGCTCACCATACTAGTGTTTCCTATAATAGGGTATTCTTTCAGTTGTGACAACATGTTTATCGTCATCCCTTTTCTTTTGAAAGTTCCCAGAGGACTTTCTTGCACCATTAGAAGCTTCAACATTACCAAACTTTCCTTTTTTGATTCCTTCCTCTAATCTCTCTCCAATGGTGACTAGGTCAGCAAAGCTAGATGATACATTTCCTATCATCCTTTCCCAGTATAAGGGTTGAAGGGTGTCCATAAACAGACCCAACAGCTCTTTTTCTGCCAAGGGGGGCTCCACCTGAGTAGCTAGCTCTCTCCAACGCTTAGCATACTCTTTGAATGATTCATTTTCTTTCTGAGATATGTTTTGAAGTTAACAGCGGTCGGGCTCCATGTCCAAATTATATTTGTATTGTTTCAGGAATGCATCAGACAGGTCCAACCAACATTGGATACGGCTCTTCTCAAGTCCCATATACCATTTCAGGGAGGCTCCACTCAAGCTATCTTGGAAGTAATGGATAAGCAGTTTGTCTTTTTCGGCATGGGAAGCCATTTTGCGGCAGTACATCACCAAATGACTCTTCAGACAAGTGTGCCCCTTATATTTTTTAATTCTGGAATTTTGAACTTGTCAGGCATAACCAAGTTCAAAACCAAGCACATGTCCATTGCGGCAGCATTGAAGACATCAAATCCTTACACAACCCTTATCCTTTTCTCCAGAGTCATTCATTGTTCCTTGACCTCTTCAATGTTCCCTTTTCTCCTTGTATCTCATATGTTGGATTGTATATGAAAGGAGGATTCACACAAGTAGCTTGAGCAACAATATGCACAATAGGTTGGGGTTCCGTAAGCACTAGAGTTTGGAGCACTGGAATTACAGACGGGCCAACAACATGAGTTGTTGCAAAGGATGGCGAATAATTTGGTGGCAAACCAAATTCTGGCCAAGTAGTAGTTGGTTGTTGAATTAGTGAATGGTCATAAACAACATATGATACCTTAGAGATCATAGTCCTCTGAGGCGGTTCTCCTCTAGCAATCAGGACTTGCATCATTTCATTGAGTTTGGTCATGCTGGGCTTCAACTCATCAATTTCCATTCGGACTTCTATGTTGTGTTGCTCTTGTTCTGCCATTTTTCTTCTTTCGTTGGCTCTAGTTTCGTACTTGTGTTTAGGAATCAGCTTGAAGGAGACTCAACAAATTTGAAGATGAGAAAATATAAAATGAGCTTATATGTGCAAGAAGGAATGCAATGATATGCGAATGGGATGCAATGAGTTGTTACAATTCAAAGGATCACAAGTAAAACCAATTCTGAAGATGGAGTCAGACAACAGGTACCTCTGATCAAAGGCCCCCATAGGTAGGTTTAAACGAGTAGGTTCCTAGAAGCATGGATCATTATTAAATATAGTATTTCATTGACGGAGATCCATTAGAAAATAATATCTTTGAAGCGATTGTTTCTAGGTGAGGTCTTCATATCGTCCTACAAGGAAGATTCCCCATAGGCTTTTACTACACAACCATCGACACTAGGTTTCTAAGACATCATTGATCGAGGTGGAAAATATTACAGTCAAATAGTAATATGTTCAAGGGACTCGTCTAATTGTGGTTTTCGCATTAACTCATTGAGTAACACTACTGACTAATCTGAATGGTTTAAGGTCCATGGAGTCGACAACTCAACTTAGAAACATTCTCACACAACGAAGATTCATCGCACCATAATATCTCCAAGAGAATTTATTCAAGGCGATGGTTTTTTCTCTGTCCCCCGAGGGAGGCCCCCCGCAGTCCTCCATTACACAACCATCTTATAGTTCTATGTTTTTTCTCAGGCTTGGGTAGTGAGCCTATCTCACACAACACTAATGATCAAAGAATCCCAATAGTATCAATGAACAATAATAGTGTAAATACAAAATAAGAGAGCAAATAAGCAATAAAAGAAGACAAATAATCAAAGCGACCACTCATCACAAACTATCCTAAGTTAGGCTCGACTCTTTTATGCATAAAGCATTTCCCAAACAGAATCGCCAAGCTGTCGTACCTCGAAAAAATACGATCCTCACGCTGACCGCAAAACAAACGAAACAACAGAGTCTCCATCTAATTCAATTTATTATAACAAAATAAAAGGAAGATATAGATAAAACTTATACATAAAGAACTTGGTCGTTGGAACCATATTCTAAGTTCGGGAGTCGGTTACGTAAAGGGAAGGTATTAACACCCTTCACGTCTGTTGTACTCAACGGGAACCTCTTAGTCTAGTTTATAATCGAGTGATATCTATGATATTGTCTTCTTAAGGGTAAACGATATAGAAAATGGGTGGTTTTGTTCCTAGGGTGCTCAACAAGAATTAAGATTCATGTGCCTACATATTATCTCGTGCAATGGAAAAGTCAGTGTCTCGTAGTTCATGGTACTACGGTTGGTTGTTTGTTCGTTTTATGAGGTGTCAATTGCTCACACACGAGTAAGGAAACTCGCACCCAAACAATTGAGGAAAGCCAAAGAAGATTCATCTTCACCTTTTTTGGATAGTTATTAAGTATTTTGATTATCTGAGGCTATTTGACGTTGGATCAAGGGTTTGAATCTATAAGTGACGTCTTGGTCAAAGGGACGGTAGATTGCAAGGCACAAAGTGCTCGACAAGGGTGAATGCAAATGGATTATAAGGGTTGATTGGTTACATGGGATCGAGTCCTAGTTCCTAAGAGGACTCCTAGAGAGCGGATACTATTCAAATTTGTTTGGACTTTCAACGAGGCCGAATCTTGCTTTCTTACTTGGGGTTCTCTATTTTCAAAGGGAAATCAAGTCATTTACTTTCAAAGGATAGCTCACAAAGTTAGAACTAAACTCGCCTCTTGGAAGGGGCATTGTTGTCTAAAACGGGAAGGGTTCAATTTACAAAGTCGATAGTACAAAGTATGTTGGTATATTCCTTTCATATTTACTGATGGTTGTAACACCCAAAATTACTTCCCACGAATTTAAGTTTAAAATCCGAGAAAATAAAAATCATCATTTTATTTTGAGTGTCACAATTTTTATACCGAAGGAAGGGTAATATTGCACAAACCCGGAAGAAGGAGAAAGCGGGGTCTCGCGAACTAAAGAGAAAGGGTAAGGGAGTCGGTTACGAACTGGGAAGGTATTAGCACCCCAGATCGTCCTTCGTACCCGATGGTATCCACACTTTCTATCACTATTTGAAAGGTGAGGGTATTTGTTACTGCTACAACTGCTATTGGAAAGGAATGAAATAAAGAGGAATGTGATGAAAGGATAAGGAGATGAAATGGAACGAAGAACGAGGAAAGAGACTGAAGGATTGTGTCCGTCAAGCATCTTCGCTTGTGCCTACGTATTCCCTTTGTGCAATAGGAAAGTCAGAACACCGTAGTTCGACTCAATAAGACTGACACAACTTGCTTGTGTTTTTAGGATTTTAACTCCTTATGCATATGCTCATGTGTTACAGGCTCGTCTGGAATGAGTGTGTTTGTCGTCTTGCAAAAGACAAGTAGGAGCAAGTTCTTTCGTTTAGAGTGAGGAGATGAGAAGATAATTCTCAAAGGAAAGACGCTTATTGTTTGTTGAAATTTTTTAGAAGCTTTTTATTTGAGAGTTTGCATAGGAGAGTGTATTCGAGTCTTATTCAATGGAGTGTGTACTTCTTACATCACTCCAAGATGGAATTAAGAAAAAGCACACCTAAGGATGGAGAAGACCCCCAATCTTAGTTCCAAGGATTGAGGCTTAAGTACACTAGCCTACTTTTTCTTATTAAGTGTTTTTTAAGTTTTTGATGAAAAAGTGTTTTTTTTAAGCTTTTCTCTATGAAGATGACTTCAAGTTTAGACTTGTACATCATGCTAGACAAGTTCACATTACCCCAAGATGGGATAGATGCAAATTCTCAATGGAATAAGTCTATGACACAAGAATTTACTTCAACCTTTATTAGGTGTTTTTTAGCTTTTTGTTTGAGAGAGAGAGAGAGGAGGAGAAAGACGCAAGAGACTCCAAAGGTGAAAGATCTAAGGAAAACTAAACAAACCTATGTAAATTATCATGCTTGGATATCCTAAGTTATTTAGGTTCAAGATCTCTATCCTAATGGAGGAAGAAGAGAAGAAAAGAGAAGAGAAAAGAAGAAGAAAAGAAGAAAGGAAAGGATTAGAAGACAACTTACTTCCAAGATGGAAGTTAAGTTACTTCTAAGGGGGGTGAATGAGAATTATACAAAATAAAGCACCTCAAATGCTTAGATAAACACAAGATTGAAAATTAAAAGAGAAAGGAGAAGTTGGAATATGAAAGCATATACACACTCCTCAAACTTACCAAAGCCCATACAAGGTTAGTAAATCAAATACCAAAGTTCATAATAAATGAAATAGAAGCTAAACACACAAGTGAAGCACAAAGATAAGATTCAAAGGTTAAAAAACTTTACAAGTCAGAATTAAACAATAAATGAACTTAAAGAAGCTCAAAGAACCCAAACCAAATCAAACAAGTGCAAAGAAGCACCAAAGAGGCAAAAAAGTTCAAAGATGTTGCAAATGAAGAAGTAAGAAAGCAAATGATGAATAACATGGATTAAGACACATGAGGAACTTCAAAGTTAGAATTGATATGTCAAAGTAGAATGCTTAATGTGATCCTAAATGAGCATACCAAAGTGCATGTGTTAGTTCATGATAGAATGAGATATGAGGAGAATAAAATAATCACATGTTTAAGTAAGAAGAAACAAGTAAGGTGGAGATGAAAGTCAAAGATGAAAAGATGACATGAGTGGTAGAAGTCAGTATCATATGACCAAGATGACATGTTAAATATGCACAAATGATTTGTCAAAGCAAACAAGCACAAACAATTCACTAAACATGCAAAAGAAAAGCCACATAAGAAAATGATGCTCCATACTTGAGATGAATGACAAAAGATGCAACATGACATACATATATAGATTCTTATGCATGAATTCAGTAGCATACTTGATGTATAATGCAAATGAAATGGAAATATGATCATGTTAGATGCATTCAAACAAGCATAAGAAGCATGGGATGAACACATGGATGGAATTAGGTCAAAATGGAACAAAGAATGCACAAACTAAAGCAAGAGGCAAACTCAACCCAAATGGACCTATAAATGATCAAAAAAGGCTTATAAGAGTCTAAAAAAACCAAGCAGACTCAAACAAAATACCTCACACAATGACATAAATTCCTTCAAGCAATTAGGGTTAAGGGATGACAAGTAAGGATCATGAGAAGTACCTTCAATCACAACCAATCAAACATACATCAAATAACAATAAAAAAATCATCAAAATGTACCTAAAGTGACCTAAGTCATAGTTTGTTACTTGTTAAAAGCTCACACAAAAACTCAAAATTAAACTACTTCAAACAATTGGTTAAAGGTCAAGTAGGTCAATGAACAAGGATGCAAAAAGTAGGGACCAAAATGCAATATGCAAAGGGTTTAAAAATAAAATATTGTTTTTATGAAGTTTAAGGTGTTGATAGATGACTGCAAAAAGAATCATTGAAAAATGTTTAAGGAACTATGTAAAAGTAAAATTTGAAGTTGATGTATCAAAATAAGAACCAAATGGCAAGAAAATAAAAGAAAATTATAGAAATATGATGAAAAATAGCTAAAATCATAACTAAAAAATTCCAAAAATTAGTTAATTGTATGAAATTGGTTCATGAGTTTTTATATGATTTTTGAATGATTGGAAATGATTTTAAAAATTAAAATGCAAAACTATGTCAAATAAAAAGTGAAATAAAAGAAAATAAACTAGGGAGGTATGGGGGGGAGCAATTATCACGTTCTAAAGAACACATGGGCCTAACAAGGGGGTGGGGATATCAAAAAAAGTCCAGTCCATACACCAGTGCAGTCAACACACTATCATGAGACTCAGTCAATAACATTGACCTCACACAAACCCATAGATGAATCCAACGCATACCTCACAGTCAAACCAGGCAGAAAGTAAACAAGATCTGCGGCTATGATCTACATGCACATGCTAACAAACATAGAAACACACACACACACATAAAATTATAATGAAACATAAAACATGTCACTGGCATGAGGCTTTTTTAATGCGCTGGCTCTTTCTGAGCCATTGGATCAACTAAATGGATGTATGAGATTACGTCTTCTCCATTCATCCCTCCAATGACCTACAAACATTCAGACGTTGGAGCCCTAGCTCCGGTCGTCACTTTTAGCAAGCAACAAACAAAATACTTCCAGAATTTCACAACAAGGACACAGTTCCACACATATTTTCATGTTGAATTTAAATATTCCATCAAAATTCACAAACAATGCATATATTATCTAAACCGAAGCAAATACGTTTAGATCTAAAAAGTTCAGATCCATAATACTTTCATGTTACACGTACATTTTCACATCTAAATACATTTGGATGATCCTTAGCACACAAGTCACAATGCACATATTGAAATCAAGAAGTAAGAGCACAAAATTTACACTAACCTGAAACTTGCAGCAAGTGAAATACTCCTAGAAAACCATCTGGAAGCTGCGGATCCACTCCTTGGAACCTCTAATTGCAAAATAAATGCAATTAGAGCTTGAATTTTGCTTGAATCTTGAGATTTGAAGGAAGAGGATCTTGAACTTGACTTGGTGAAATCCTTGCTTAGAGGTTCAAGTGATGATTTATTTGTGTTCTATAGACTTCGGTGATCAAGACCATGAAAGAAAATCTCAAAGAAACCTGGTGTGGAAGGAAAATCGAAGAAGAGAATGTATTATGCAATTTTGGTGAAATCTAAAAAATGTGATGAACCCTAGCTCAAACTAGTGGGGTTAAGAGCTTATATCTGGTGAATTTTGGGCCTAACTCAGGTTAAGGATCCATTTGATGTGTGGTTAGTGAGATTTGAATCAAATTGCAAAAATGCAAACTATGGTGTGCATGGTGAATCACACATGCATGTTCCCTCTCATGTGCATGGAAAGCCTTCACTTATGGTACTGATCAGCATTGGATTAGGTTCAAGACTTATGGTTTCCTGATTTTTGAGTTTTGGATCATTTTGCAATTTGGCCATTTGAAAAATGCATGAGGAAAAATTCATGAAATAGAGTGATTCAAAATCCAAAAATTCCTTAAATGAAGTGTACTTTGAGTTTATGAACTAAATTAGGCAAGTGGAATCAATTCAAGTCACTTTTGGAGCCTTTTTACAAAAGTGGAAGATTTTGTGCATGTGAAAACCCCTAAAACACACCCTTGAGTCTTTTGATCATAACTTGAGATTCACAAATGATATAAGGATGATCAAGTACTTTTTGAAAGGGGGAGATAATGATATTCAACTTTCATGTTTGAAAAAATCCATTTGAAGCATTTTTTATGATGAAAAGTCAAGTTGAATGTGACTTATAAAACTTCCAAAAATGAAAAGTTCAAATTACAAGTCATTTCCAAATTTAGTAACTTTTGCCATGGACCTTGATTATTGATGAATGATGTAAATTTTAATATTTTAGGACCATATGAAGGTATGGGACCTTGAAAATCATGGTTTAGACCTTGAGAGTCCACAGTTGACTTTTATGTCCTCATAGTTGACTTTTGCTTAGATCACAAGTAACTGCCTGACTGAAAACCTTCCTTGAAGAACCAATGCATCAAATTTCATCCATGAGTACTTGGAATCATATATAAAACCATGAGAACAAGTTGGAGCCAAAAATCCTCAAAGAAACCCCTTACAGCCCTAACCTTAATTTGAGCCAGTTGTGTAGGAGGTGAAGGTCTGAGTCAACTTCTTGATGAATCCACTTTTTCTATGGACTTGAGACATCATTTGAACTTTTGTGGGATGTAAGGAACCCTTGAGGCTTGTTGGAAAACACTTGGCTCTTATTATTGGCTTTGGATTATCACAACTTTAATAAGTCACTAACCACATGCCTTATGCTTCAAGCTATGATTGTTATGCTTCATCTTTCTATACTATGAATGCAATTATATGTATGTAAATGATATGCTAGATGCTATAAAAATGAGAGGCAAATTTTTGGGTGTTACAGGGATGGCGAGCATCCTCCAAGGCTTCGATTCTTTCGCCTTAACGCAAGATCAGAAGGTTGGTATGATCTATTGTCTCGACCAACGCAGCAATGGTTAGATTGATTCCCTCAGGGAAGGGAATAAGAGGAAGATTAGCTGGAGTGATCTCTGGCTCGAGGATTTGTTTAGGTGGCGGTGAGTCCGTCTTGCTGGAAACGGATGAGCTTCCCGAATGGGGGATTTACATTGTTTTCCCGCTGTTTGATGGGGATGTTGGAAACAATATGGGCATCAACTGCATCGTCACGGTTAGCCATAACAAGAGTTTGATCATTCCTGGTGATCAGAACCTGGTGTGGACCACATACGTTGGTGATGATGCTCGGTCATCGAGGAGAGAACGAGGGTGTACCTGCAAGACACTCTGATGCCAAAGTAAGAAAGAGGCGGAAGAATGAGCAAGTAGGAGAAAGTGTGTTGTTAGAGTGAATATTGGATATCTGGCCCACTCATGTGAGAGGGTTTATATAATGCCCCGGTGCTTGGCTATTGGTCCCTATTTTGGGCCTAGATTGTGTATCCCCCGACAATAGGTAACTTCCATAAACTAGATGTTGGGATGTGTGAATCTGCTCGAATGTGGTGGTTGTCAAGCAGAGGATAACCGAACAGAAGTTGCCATTGGATGAATCTGGGTGACTTCCCCTAGATGTCGAGC
Source organism: Lathyrus aphaca (assembly GCA_963966055.1). Lineage (NCBI taxonomy): Eukaryota > Viridiplantae > Streptophyta > Magnoliopsida > Fabales > Fabaceae > Lathyrus > Lathyrus aphaca. The sequence goes on along the minus strand of OZ014521.1, from coordinate 25,344,148 downwards.
AGAAGCCTAAAAGGAGTCGAAGAGTCCGACCACATATAGTCATGGTCAACCAGGTCTCCCCGACTGAAGGGCGGAGATCTGTGACGTTAGACTATTGGGTCGTCCTGGATGCAGGTGTGGATTGGGTCATGCCTAGTCATTGGGTCATTCCGGAATAATTATATTTATTAAAAATAAACAAACTTAAATAAAATCACCATAAATTTTAAAATTATTTATTATATTGAAAAAATAAATTGTTTAAATCATTATATATAAACTTTTTAATGGATTAATAAATTATAATTTTGAAAATTTAATTGTTAGACATAGGGGGAATTCGAACCACTTGCCTCAAATAAAAATGATTGTTCTTTTACCATCTAAGCCCGTGAATCTGTTATATATACGTAATACTATGTAAAGATTTGTCATATAGGAATTGAAATTCTATTTACCGAATGAAAAGATTTGTTAGACACAATATTTGGCACAACAACTAAAGTAAAATATAAATAACACATTTGAAAAAATAGAAATTGATAATCTAGTTTGGTAGAAATATGTTAGAAGTTATAAGGAAATTAATCCACTAAAAGGAAATTTATTTTTAATAGTTAGAAATATTAATTGGTCTTAGTTGAATCCTCTTGATTCAATGTCTGTTCTTTTTATTAACACACGTAAATTTATATTCAATACTCCCTATAGAAAGAATTTCACTTTTAATTATCAAAAGTATAATTGGTCTTATCTGAACTTACTTTAGTCTAGTAATATTATCCTAATACTACCCATTAAGATTCGATCAAGATTCTCCCTGAATCTTGAATCTGAGACATCTCTTAATTTCACTCAAACACTCTCTCAAGTGTTTGGATATTTACAAAAGTATAAGAATGATGAAATAAAGTTACAACTCAAAACAAACTTTATTCCTTAATATAGGAACGACACTAACGAATAGAGTTTCACAACAAATACAATACTCAAATAAACTTCTCATATATAATAGATATTTTCACTAAAGTTATAAGTCTTCACAAAGGAGATGAACTCCTTAAATAGTCACAAAATTTCATCTCCAAAAACATATATCATGTAATTGTGTCGCTTTTCATAGCAGCTCAAACATTTGTTTGTATGTTATATCCTTCATTGTTCATGTCTTTGTATCTTATGTGTCATTACTCGTATCAATCTTGTTATATTGTTACTTAGTGTGTTTGTAATTATGTTTAGGAAATATAAATCAATGTGTATATTATTTTATGTGAATGCTTGTCATATTGATAATCTTATCTTTGCAATTGCCTTAGTGTGGTATTTTGTATTCATTTGTGATTATTGATACTTCTAATTGTCCTCTTGTTCTCTTTTTGATATTGTCAAAGGGTGAGAAGTGAATACAAGTTGAAGTTGGATGCACATATTCAGACCTGCATTTCTGAAAAACTGTTATTTTATAAAAAGTTCAGCATGATTAACCAATACCAAATGTCCAGAAATTCCCCTTAACACCAGAAGCACTGCATTGTAGTGTTCTCTAAACACTCATGATCATCATATAATACTCCTTCCATAATCACAATCATTCAACAACATATTGAAACTTTCATACCAAGTTCATCATGAACAATGTTCACTTTAAAAAAAATCAGCATACTCAACCATTTCAATTTACACAATAACAATCATTATAACATCACTAATCAGCAATAAACATCAACAAATTCAATTTCACACAAACAAGCATCAATTCGATCCAAATCATACAATTCACAAAAACTAAGAGGGAAGGACCCTCATTACCCTCTCATGCTAAAATCACCCTTATTAGAATAGAAATTCTCCCTCTTACCTTTGACTTTCTTAGCTTTTGCAACAATGGTGACTCTCTTGCAAGTCTCATTTTCCCTATCTCTCGCTTCCCTTGTTTCTTTTCTTTCTCCTTTCTTTTTCACATAACTGAAAAACCTTTTCTCTCTTCTCTCTATTCTTTTTTCAACCTCCTCACTAAATCTAATATTTTAATTATTATTATTATTATTATTATTATTATTATTATTATTATTATTATAACAACAAAAATCTAATATTTATTAATAATTACAATATCTATTATTATAATTACAAATATAATATAATATTTTTAAATACAAATAATGACAATTTTTATTATTATTATTATTATTATTATTATTATATCTTATAAAACTATGTTATTGTTATTACTATTAATTTCTCTTCTTCTCTTACACCCCTATGTCACTCAACATTTGCTTTCACACCCCCACTTCTCACAATTTAACACTTTAATTATATCACTCTACACTTAATTAAATCTCAACCCCATGGAACTCAATTAATCTAAGGAAACTTCCCTACACCCAAAGGTATTCCCTCCCACACAACCATAAAACATACAATAATATTAACATAATACTCTATGAATTAAATAATTTAAATGGGGTGTTTCAACTTATACTTCCACTATTAATTTATTAGCTTCACTTTATTTGAATTTTTCGTCTTCTAGTTTTTATTTATGGTGTTCATGTCTAGGACATATTTATTCTTCTAGATTAAAGTACTTGACTTCTATTGGAGCTTTAGGAAATTTACAAGTCAGTGATATTTCAAATAGTTATGGTTGTAAACTTGCAAAAAATTTAGCTTTACCTTTCAATAAAAGTGTTTCTATTTCATGTGTACCCTTTGACTTGATTCACTATACTCATTACTGTTAAGTTTACCATATGAAAAATTGTTCTAATATTTTTTATATTTATCATATGTTTTATGCAATGGTTAAAATGCAACATAATGATGTTATAATGTGCTTCCAATGTGAGTTAGTTGGTGAATATACCTATAATAAATTCTCTGGATTTCTTGCATATGATGGTACTATTCACAACACTTCTTATAGTGATACACCTTAATAAAAAGGAGTTCCTGAAAGAAAATATTGTCACATTGTTGAGACTGCATGTTCCCTTTTGTTGTCTGCTTTAGTTCCTAGTGAGTTTTGAGGTGAAGCAGTTCTTAATATTGTCAATGCTATTAATAGAATCTCATCGTCTGTCACATCATATTTGTCTTCTTTAAAAAAAATTATATGATTTTATTCCTGATTACTCTTCTTTGAAAGTCTTTGGCTCCACTTGCTTTGTTCTTTGTCCACAATTAGAAAGTAGTAAGTTATCTTCTCGTTTTTCCATATATTTTTTCTTGGTTAAGGGAATGTATGAGCGGATAGTTAATCATCTATTATTCAAGAGAGAATGATTAATTTTCCTAGTGACTTCTTTCATTTCTTTGAAGAGTAGGGACACGTCATTACTCACATTTTCTCGCCATGGGCGAGCTATCCCATAAGTGGGCGACATATTCGATAAAAGGGTGTCACGCCTAGTAAATGGGTGATCGATTTAACATGTGGGCCAAAAAGGTATTGTGTAGGGATGTTCAAAATCGAATTGACACAATAGAAAATCGCTAATAAAACCAAAAACCGCAAAAAAAAAGTATTAGATTTGGATGTGTTTAGTCCATTTTTTAACAGAATTGCACAATTCAGTTTGACTTGCAATTTATATTTTGCAAACATAACCAAATCAAACTGGATTATGTTAAATTACAAACTTCAATTAACCCACATCACACTCAAACTCAAACTCAAATCTATTATGCATTAGCCTTACGATTACAAACGATTTTCTTTTCCTCGCACTTAGAGTTTTACTTCAATCTTCTCAAATCTCTCCTAACAATATTCCTTCTTCTTCTCATCTTCTTCGTCATGCACATCTCGTTTTTTTCTCTCTAATCTCTCATCTTATATGTTTTTTCTTTGTCATCTTATTTTTATGTTACTGTTCTCTCTTCCAGTTTCATTTTTATCGCGTCTCTTCTTGTCTAATATACCATATCCTTTGTTCTTTCTTTTCATCTTGTCTAATTTTTCTTCTTCTATGTTACTTTTGTTTCATTATAATATTTTTATATTATTTTATGTTATTGTTTTGTTTTTTATTTCAATTTTGTCTAATCTTATTTTTTATATCAGATGGGAAGTTATTGTTAAATATGATAAATTTTGTTGTTATTTATGAATGTATAAAAAACTAAAATACAAAATTATATTATCTTCTATATATGTATGTTTGACTAAAACCAATCAAACCTCACGTTTTTTCGAATGACATTTAGCATCACAATCACTCAAACTGAATCATAAATACCCAATCAGATAAGGTGTTATATCACTTGTTGAACACCTCCCACATCACATATTACCAATACAATAATGAAAGACAATATTTGATAGGAAGGTAACAATGATGTTAATTACTTTTGAAAGACAAAAAAATGTTATAATAAAGTCCGACACGGATCTACGTTGGCTCAATTGGAGTCAAGTGACCCCACCCAATTTTTTATTTTTTCTTACAAAAACCTCACTCATTTAAAATAATAATAATAATAATGACTTGTCTTGGAATATTGACCTCACATAAATAATATCATTACTTTCATACCAATCATTTGATTTAAACTCTAGGGAACATAAATTTGACTAATGACCATTAATTTTATTTTATTAAATATTTGAAAAGTAAATGGAAAATTAAATAGAATGAGGAAGTTGTATAGATTTTTCTAATTATAAATCAATATGTTTACACCAACAAATTATTTTCATTTGTACTCTCTTTTTTGTTTTCTTCTTTCTCCTACACACTACTTTATTTTTTTCTTCATAAATCTCCTAATTTTAAATCTTTTTTTTTTAATCTTTATATCACAATGGAGTAGAAGACAATATTCAAGTAAGTTTCTCTCTTTATCCTTATTTTTTCAGTATATTATATTTGTGTTGTGATTTCATATTTTTGTCTCAATTTTTATCATGTTTTTAATTTTAACCTTGTGTTTTTATTTGTAATTGTATTAGGATCAATTAACTAATTACTGTAAACTTTTTATGTGCTAGAAATGAAAAAATATTTTAAAAGAAAATCAACATTAGAGTCTCAACAAGTTAATGAAGTAGAAAATGCATCTACACAACAAGTAGAGCCATCTTTGAAAAAAATATTTTTAAATGTTGATTTAGATAATCTTCTTGTTGATCCTGGAGAGAGGAATCAAATGTCATGTTATCATCCAAATGATCGAGATGAAATCCGAAGATCTTATTTACAAAAAGGACTTTGTCAACGAAAGGATCATACTTTTCCATAACGACAAATTGGTACGTCTTTACGCAAGTTGAATCCTGATTGGTTTCTTGAATTTGGTAGTTGGTTGGAGTATAGTGTATCAAAAGATGTTGTGTTTTGTTTATGTTGTTACCTTATGAGACATGAGATAGGAGAACACAGGGGTTGGGATGCATTTGTGACTGAGGGATTTTCAAATTGGAAAAAGAAAGATAGACTCAACATCCATGTTGGAGGTCCTAATAGTGCTCACAACCAAGCTTGGAAAAAATGTGATGCACTAATGAATCAAAAACAATATATTGAAGTTGCTATCAACAAACAATCTGACTTTATCAAGAGGGAATATCATATTCATTTAACCGCAACAGTTGATTGTATTCGAGTTTTATTAAAGTTGGTGTTGTGAATTGGATACCTTAGAAACAAAGTATAATAGGTTTCTTTGTGATCAAGAAACCCACAAGGGTTAGGGTTTAGGGTTACCAAAGATAACAACAAGGATCGGTTATAAACTGATATTATTTCCTTTCTCTTTAAACAAAATTACAAGTACACAAGAATAACAAATAACCTCTCTCAATTTTGAATAAGGGTTTTATCTTCCTATTTTCCCTTATATCAAAATATGAGAGACTAGTATGTTATTTATAATAAAACTAACATACTAACCTAATGGATTTTTTAACAATTACCCATTACAAGTTAACTTATGGTACAAGCTAACTTAAACAATTGGATCCATAACACAAGGCTCAATTAAACAATAACATGTGAGCAGACTTCGACGACATGTTATTCGTACTAGGGTTTGTTCCAATATTCCACAAATCTCCACCTTGGAACACACCATATACTAAAAAGAAACAAACTAGCTTTCTTCATGCAGCTTTATCAACTGCATACAATGGAAAAACTTGCAATTGGGCAATGTCTTAGTGATCATATCAGCAGCATTATGATCTATCAAAACCTTCAGCACTTGGACTTCTCCATGCTTGATTACCCCTCTGACGAAATGCAGCCTCACATCAATGTGTTTGGTTCGCTCATGATAGGCTGAGTTCTTCAACGGGTGTATTGCAATTTGATTATCACATTAAACATTGATACTTCGACCTTGAAGTTTCAGCTCCTTTTCAAAACATTCAAGCCATAATGCTTCCTTTACAGCTTTAGTTAGGGCGATATATTCCGCTTCAATGGTTGATAAGGCAACAACCTTATGAAGTGTTGCTTTCTAACTAATTGTTGTGTCAAACATAGTGAAGACATATCCATAATAGATTTTCTAGAATCCATACTACCTGCATAATCAGAGTCGACATATCCTTTGATTGCTACTTTACTATCTTCACCCAAGGCTCCGCCATAAATTAGGACTCTATTCAGAGACCCATTTATGTACCTTGGAATCCACTTCAATGCTTGTCAGTGAGCATTTCCAAGATTCGACATGTACCTGCTTACAAGACTTACTGCATATGTTATATCGGGTCTAGTACAAACCATAGCATACATCAAAGAACCTACTATATTAGCATATGGAATGCTATTCATATAAGCTCTTTCAACATCAGTACTGAGACACTGATTTATACTCAACTTGAATTGGGGTTTTGTTGGAGTCACAACAGGCTTTGAATTCGACATACCAAACTTATCAAGAATCTTCTTCAAGTATGCCTCTTGAGATAAGCATAATCTCGATTGCTTTCTATCTCTCCGGATGTCAATCCCAAGAATCCTGGACGCAACTCCCAGATCCCTCATATTGAACTCCTTATTGAGTTCAGCCTTCACCCTCATTGCATCTTCGACATTGTTGCTTGCTATTAGAATATCATCCAAATAAATCAACAAAATAACAAATGAATTTCCAGGTCGAAATCTGAAGTAAACACAGTGGTCGAACTGACTTCTGATGAAACTTATGTATGCCATGAACTTGTCGAATCTCTTATTCCATTATCGAGGAGATTGTTTTAGCCCATATAAAGATCTCTTTAGTTTGCACACATACTTTTCTTTCCCCTCTTCAACATACCCTTCAGGTTGCCTCATTAGGATTGTTTCATTAAGATCACCATACAAGAACGCAGTCTTCACATTCATCTGTTCCAGTTCAAGGTCGAACTGTGCCACCATGGCAAGCAACATTTGAATGGACTTGTGCTTCATAATAGGAGAGAACACATCATTGAAGTAGACACCTTATTTCTGAGTGAACCCCCTTGCAACCAATCTTGCCTTGTATCTCTTCGACGCCACTCCTTCAATTCCTTCCTTAACTTTGAAAATCCATTTACTGCTGACGAACCTGGCTCCAGCAGGTTTCTTGATAAGTTCCCAAGTATTTTTATCATGAAGAGATTTCATCTTATCATCCATGGCCTTCAGCCATTGAGTCTTATTTCGACTCCTCATAACTTCCTTATAGTCTCTAGGTTCTTCGTCTAGAACCTCACTTGTAGAGATTAAGGCATAAGCTATAAGATCTGCATACCCAAGTCTCTGAGGTGGCTTGATGATTCTTCTCCACCTGTCTCTTGCCAGCAGGTAGTCATATAATTAGTCTCCTCATCTTCGACAATAGTTTCTGCTTCTTCTTCGACTTCATCTGGGTCATGCAATTCAGCATCACTATGCTCCGCCTCAACAGGAATTTCTCCCTGTTCCAGCTCTTCGACAACATTATCAGTTTTCTTGAAATCCATCTCAACTTCATTGAAAACTACATCTCGACTGGTGATACACCTCCTGTGACCTGACTCTAGGAACCATAGCCTATAAGCTTTGATTCCTTTAGGATATCCCATGAACATGCATTTCAGAGCTCTAGGTTCGACCATGTCTTGCCTAATGTGAGCATAGGCTACACAGCAAAATACTCTCAGTTTGTCGAGATCTTGTGGATGTCCCGACCAAACATCTTCAGGTGTCTTCATATCTAATGCAATCGAAGGACATCTGTTTATCAGATATGTTGTTGTCGAAACAGCCTCAGCCTAAAACACCTTCAATCCAGCACTAATCAACATACATCTAACCCTTTCGAGGATTGTTCGATTGTATCTCTCAGCTAGACCATTTTGCTGAGGAGTACCTGCTACAGTCTTATGCCTTGCAATCCCATACTTGACACAATAATTGTTGAAAGCTTCATTGCAGAATTCAAGGCCATTATCAGTTCTCAACCTTTTGATCTTTCTGTCAGTTTGAGTTTCGACCAGAACCTTCCAACTCTTGAAATTCTCAAAAGTTTCATCCTTCGTCTTCTGAATGAATACCCATAAATTTCTGGAATAGTTATTAACTATGGATAAAAAATATCTTGCACCTGAATGTGAAGGATTCTTTGTAGGCCCCTAAAGATCAACATGGATGTAATCAAGGGATCCATGTGTTCTTTGTTTACCTTTGTTAAACTTCACCCTACATGATTTACAAAATACACAAGGTTCACAAAACTCTAACTTCTCGACTTTGTCACCACCTAGCAGGTTCTGTTTCCCTAGTTCGACCAGGCCTCTCTCGCTGACATGGTCCAATCTCATGTACCATAATTTTGTCTTCGGCAACAGTTTCATGGATGCAACATTTGTCGAACCACTTACAACTTCAACCTCAAGGGTATACAAGCCTTGTTTCTTCACGCCTCTCAAGACTTCCTTCGACCCCTTCATGAATCTTAGGATACTTTTTTCTCCTTGAAAGACATATCCCTTCTTGTCAAATTCCCCAAGAGAAATCAAATTTCTCTTCAAGTCTAGTACATACCTAACTTCAGTCAATAGTCGTATTGACTCATCATGGAGCTTGAATCTCACATATCCAATACCTTCAATTTTGCAAGCTTTGTTGTTTCCCAGCAGCACTGATCCATCATCTTGATCACATAATTCCTCGAACAAGTCTTTATTTGGAGTCATGTGCTGTAAACACCCCAAATTTGCCCTCACCCATTCACACCATGGCTTGTGATCATCTCATATGCATAAACACAAACATATCATCTCATATCTCACTTTTGTTTCACTGCATAGTTTCTAAGGCATCTGCACCTAGGGTTTGTGATCTGAGCAATCCCAAAGCAACTTGAGCCATCCCAAAGGCCACCAATCAACTCAAAGTGGTCCATGTGTATTCTTATATCATATTTCATCTCCTCAAAGTCAAAATTGCAGAGGAATCACAAGAACTAGGGTTTGAATGGATGCAGAGCCAGTTTAGACTGCACAGTTGACTGAAAATTAGGGTTTTGGTTTTAGAGGCCATAACTCCAATTTTTTTGGTCATTCTTGTTTCCATTGATCTCTATATGGTATAGGGAGTATGCATGTCAATTTTCATGAAGAAATTCCATGGGGAAGTCATCTGATCAAGAGTTGACTTTTCAGACAAGTCAGTGCAAAATCAGGGCATCTGAGGCCCCCAATGACCCAACCAGTGGGTGATCTTCATCATTTTGAGTGTATATGATCTTTATTTGATCATGGAAGAAGATTGAAGTTCATAAAATCAAGAATTTAGGGTTTTTGCAAATGTTGACTTTTTGGGCATAGTTGACTTTTCAAGAATGCATCATTTTAGGTCATTTTTCAAGCCATGATTCTTGATCCAAAAGTGCTTCAAATGGAAAAACTTTGGTCATGAAAGTTGTAGATCTCATCTTTCCCTTTTCAAAAAGTACAAGAACATGATCAAACTCTTCTTGGATCAAAAGTTATGGCAATGCAAAGTTAGCAAAAATCACTTATTTTCAAGATATGCACCAAGTGTGAAAATTGCAAAATCATGTGCTAAGTCAAATTGCAACTTCTAATTCATTTCAAACCAGCACATAAACATTCTCTAAGGCCTAAAAATCAGATTTGAACCAAAGATCACATGTGTTTAGTTCATGTAACAAGGCATTTTTCATGAGATTTCAAAAAAGGCCACAAGTTGCAAAACTCATGATCACATCTCACCAACTTGAGGCATTGGCTGCTGAACCAAGCTAGCTTCATACACACACCATGCTGCGCAGCCCCTATGCCATGTACTTGCCTAGCACTTCACCATACCTCTCTTACACAATTTTTGACTTTTTTGCAAAAGGCAACTTACCAATCAATAAAGCACATGTCCAATCAACTGACCAATCAGAGAGAGTTATGTGGACAATTTGCAAGCCATTTCATGTACAAGGCAAGGCTGAAGCTCATTCATTGGGGACATTCACAAAAACTTACCAAGTTGCAACTTCCTTCGAATCTGCCTACACAGCTTGCAAACATTCAAACCCTCTTCACCATTCAACTCACCTTGCTCCATAGACCACACAGCACCAAGAACACAAGCCTGAAACAGCCTGAACACCTCACTGCCATTTCTCACTTCATTTTGCAGTTTCAATCGAATCTCCTTCCACAAACCACAAACACACCAACAAACACTCCAGACCTTCTCCATTCATCCTCAGGATCACAAACCATCATTCACAATGGCCTGAAACCTCCAGAAACTCCATTGCCATTTCTGACCAAGCTTGAGCAGGAGCTTTCGAATCTCACTATCCAGCCAACTTAAACTCTTTTTGAGCATTCAAGCATCTTCTGGGGATCAAGTGGAGTGGATTGCACAAGGAGAAGTGGCCAGAAAGTTCTCAAACTGAAAGCTCCAAATCTCAGGTAGCTCGAAAATTATTTTTCCAGAAATCATTTTTCTTGTTATAAACTTGTTCTATGTGCTTCACTGATCATCCTGATGTCATTGGTTTTTAAATTGGCTTTGAAATGAGCATTTAATTTCTCCCTGAAACCTGCGTGCCCTAGTTTTCATTTTCTTCGATTCAGCTTAGTTAGGGAAAAGAAATTTGTTTTGGGAGAGGGGTTTGATTCGTGAGGGGTTGGAGAACATTTCCCAGTTCTTAGGTTTCATTTTTGTTACGATTTGAGGGGTTTGGGGATTTCTCAGGGAGGATGCTGGCCGGAGAAGACGACCGGAAGTCTTCTCCGGCCGCCTGAGAGTGTTTAAGCCCAAATTGCGTGATTAATGACCATTTGAATGTGGACCACTGGATGCGTTGACATGTTTGACTCCCCGCGCGAATGAAAGGCCAGGATCAGTCTGCTTAGCCCTAATCTCTCTCATTAGTTTTATTTAATTTTTTAATTAAGTTAATTAACTCAGGAGCCATCTGGGCCCTTCATTTGCGCGCTGGTCAACAGATTCAAACCCTGGGCTCATCTCAGCCTTCCATTTGGTTTACTTTCCCTTTTATTTAATTTTTATTCATTTTCTTTTCATTTTATTTGCACAATTATTTTAAAATAGCAAAAAATACATAAAAATTATGAAACTTTTTTCTCTGAGTTTTAATAACTTTTATGACACAAAAACATTTTTATTTTATTTTTTATCATTAAAAAAGTATTTTTAAATATTTAAAAGATTATTTTTAATTGATTAATGGGAATTAATTAATTAAAAATACTTTTAGGTATTTAAAAATTACAAAAAAATTCATGAAATGTTCTAAGACATTTAGAAACATTGTCCAACCTTCAAACCAAATTTCTTTTTTGATCTTGATGCATTTCAAGAATTTTTCATTGAATTAAATCATATTTTGTGCATTATTTTGATCATGGATTCAAAAATTCATTTCTGCCTATTGGAGAAGGTTTGGGAATTGATTCTTTTTGCTTTGTTTTGTGTTTAGCATATAGTTTCTAAGATAAATTGGTCATGATTTGATCTTGCATTTTCCAATTGTTTGACATTTCTTTTGTTAAGAACCCTAAAAAACCCTAATAGCTTAGAAAATTCATATCTTGAGTTTGGTTAAGAGTTGAGAGTTCCCCTTTGGGCAGTGGTTCATTATAGGTTTAGGGTTTCTTTGTATGGCATTTTCCATTTTTTTATCTTAGGGTTTGCTTCTGTTTTTGGGTTTTGTTTGATGTTTGATCCATGAACCCTAATTTGGGCTTTCATTTGCATCCTTCTTGCATTCTCTTGCATAACATGACTTGTCTTTGCCTTTTGTGCATTCTTGTGATCCATTTGACATCTTAAGACATTTAGAAAGCATGTTTGATCATTGCATTGCATATTTGCCATGTCATTTGTCTTGTATGATTCATAATTTTTCATGTTCATCCATGCTCCTTAACTTGCATCATTTGCATCCATGATCTTGCATGAACATCTCCATGCCTTGCCTCATGTTTGCAGCACCTCATAACATCATAATCATCATCAATATGCTTCTGGTTTTGCTTAGCATCATGCCATTTCATCTCATCTTGCATTGTTTTGCATTTCTTTCTAACATTTCAGGTGGTAAGTAAACTTGGGAAGTGAATTTGCCTTCACTTCTCATAACTTTTCTTTTCATCTCTCTTGCATCCATTGCTGCATTTCTATTTGTGTTTGAGATTGAGCTTGCTCATTCTTGTTCCTCCCACTTTCTTTCTTCAAGTGACTTGACTTCTTGAATGAAGCAAGTCACTTTGCTTCTCTTGATCTTATTCATCTGCTTCCTGGTGGCTCCTCTGAAGATTTGTTCTTGAAAACCTCACAAACCTTAGGAACAACCAAGCATGATAACGAATTAGGGTTTTGATTAGTCCCCCCTCATAGTTTTACCTTTGTGTCTCTCTTTGAGTCTTCTCTTCTCATTCTCATAATCAGAGACTAAACCCTAAAGGTTCTAAGACTTTGTGGTTAGGGTTATGCCTGCATCCTTCTCTTAGGATGGAGTGTATAACTTTAATCCTAGGTATTAAACCCTTAAGTTGTTTAAATCTCTTAATCAATTCACTTAATAAGTATCAAGACATCACACTTGTAACTTGGGCCTTGCATCAGGGTTCTATTTCTTCCTTAAGTGGTTAAGAAGGACTAACCCTAGTGTTAATGGACAAGTCCCCCTCAAGTTGTCTTACAAACAATAAAATTCACTTCATCATCATCATTAAATAAAATCCACTTAATTAAAGGCTTGTTTTGTCATGAGTTTAATCCCTAATCATGGATTAAGTTGAGGAGCTTTCCTCAGCTTAAACATGCTCATCTATTATCCTTATATTAGGATGGTGTAATGAGTCTGTTTAATCTCTGATTATGGCTTAATCTCATTACTCAACACTAAACAAAAACACCAAAAACATCTAAATAATCACAAGTAGGTTAATGATCTTAATCCTACATCAAAGGTGATTAAGTGTGAGAATCTGACTTCACACTTAAGGTATTCTCATTACCCCTAATCAGAGGGAAGATGTGATGAGTTTATTAAATCCATTGGTTTAGGCTTAAGCTCATTAACTTATGACAAATTCTCAAAAGCAATAAAAGACTGAAAACTCAAAAACAAACAATAATCGTCTCCTCCGGGATTCTTTTCTCATCTCATTCACTCACAAACGAGAACTCGCTTCTTCCGTCTAATGCAAGACAGTTTGCATCTGTGCCAGACAGATCATACACTTGAGCATAGGCAAGTAAGTAGTTCACAAGTCAATTCATCTTTCAGTCTCTTTGGGTCGAACTACGGCGTTCTGACTTCCTCATTGCACGAGAGGATACGTAGGCATAACTTAACAGTTATCGAACAAAAGTCTCTGTATATTCCCCCTCTTTCCAGCTTCATTCTTTTAGCCTCATTATCTTGAGCATATTCTCATTCCTGCACTGACACTTTCATATTTCACTTTACACTCCCTTTACACTGACACCTGTACATTTTGTTTTCCAGCTCTTTTACACACAGATTGCACTGTCACTACCCCTTATAAACACAAATCTTTTAAGCGTGGATCCCGTCGAGTACGGCGGACAATCTGGGTGCTAATACCTTCCCAGGTTGTAACCAACCCCCTTTCTCAGTCTCTCTGGTTCGCAACCGTCTTATCCGTATCTTTTTAGGTCTATGCAGCATTGCCTTTCCTCCGGGATAAAAATGCCTAGCTGGCGACTCTATTCATTCTCCAGTGAGTTCACGGCTGTGTGTTCTCATTGTCCCTCTCGCCGACCGTTCGCGTCTGTACCTTCATCTGACCCTGTGTCACTTGTCGGGAGCGACAGCTTGGCGACTCTGCTGGGGATACTTATGCTGCAACCAGGGCTTCTGGTTCTTTTTGTGGGTTCCTCCTAGCGCTTGATTGATTTGTGTTTACTGGGGTGTTATGTGCTTATTGGTGTTTGTATATTTGTATTTATTTTTGATTTATGTACAGTTTGCTTTACTACTTTCTTTATTGCTTTGGCATTATATCATAATTGACATACTGTACTGCTGGCTGGATCTGGGTTTTTTGTTTTGGTGGGTGGGTGTTTCATTGAGAGTTAAGATCCTATACCTGGGATCTGAGTGACACCTAGGCTAGAGTGAATCATATTCTTTCCCATTCCATTTCGGTCTGGTGCGGGAATATGAAACACGGTTCAGATATGGGTTTCTTCTTGAGAACTCTGTGTTGCAGATTTCCTGCAATGCTAGGGCTATCTGGGAAGCCTGCTAAGTCTGGATGACCTTTTAGTATTGACCTTCAGAAACTGAGGTGAATTAGAGGAGGAAATGTTATGGTTATTGTAAACACTGTACCTCCGGGTTAGAAGTGTTTACACTTCTCATAACTGATCCAAGTCTGAGGATCCTTGTTCTAGATCATCACCTGTGAGGGGGTTGGGCTGTCTACAGGTTTGCAGGTACCTTAACCTCAGAATACCCTGTTACTTTGACTTTGTTAAGAATGCTCCATGTTGGATAGTTCTTGTGATTCTAAAACCCTGGACATGTGGCTCTTTATTTGAGCCCCCCACCCTGGTTACTGGATTTATAGACCTCCATCTGGGATTCTTGAACACACATGGATCTATACCAAGGCAGTTAATCAGATCCAGCTCAGTCACAAACCTTTGCATTTCATTTGCATACATACTCATTGCATCATATTAACATGTGCTTATTTGTGTTTCAGAGTATCCATTTTCATCTGGTTTTGGTTTTGACCCCATCTGTTAGTATTGACCTATCTCCACCACCACTTGCTTCAGCCATATACTTCAGTGACTTGCACTAGCCAGCCAGTGGTCCACTCCTCAGCATCTTCACTAGCACCCTACTCAGTCTTCAGCACTTATGGCTCCAAAGAAAAGCAACATCACTTATCATTTCTTCCAACCAGACTTATCAGACATCAGGAGGATCCAAACCCTGATCACTCCAGATCACATACCCTTGTTCAGGGAGAGTTATGGGGATATACTTGACTTGGTTATGGATTTGGACCCATCTCAGAGGAGTCTGATCCATACTTGTATTCAGTTTTACGACCCCCCATTGAGATGCTTCACCTTTCAAGACTTTCAGTTGGGGCCTCTATTAGAAGAATACTCATCTTTGATTGGTTTGCCTATCAAGAGAGAAATCCCTTTCAACCCTGAAATGGTCTTTCCCAGCAATGGAGAGATAGCAAAAGCTTTGCACCTGGAGCCTGTTTTGATTGAGCAGCATATGACTTCTAAAGCTGGGATCCCTGGCTTCCATCTGGACTTCTTAATTTCTCAAGCCAGCCTGAAGGCCTCCCTGGGGGAGTGGAAAGCTGTTTGTGCTTTGCTGGCCTTATGCATATATGGGGTTGTGTTGTTTGCAGATGAGCCTCGATTCATCAGCAAGAATGCAATCCACCTGTTCATCCTGAAGAATCCAGTGCCAACTTTATTGGGGGACCTTTACTATTCAGTGCATCAGAGGAATGAGAAGCAGAGGGGGAGATTAGTGAGGATTTGTGCTCCATTATTTCATACTTGGCTTCTCAAGCATCTACCCAGAACAGATGCATTTCTCAACCCTCATCAGCAAAGCAACTGGGCTAAGAGGCTCACTACTCTCACTTCAGCTGATATCAGATGGTGTACTCAAAGCACCAAGGGCAGAGATATCATCACCAGCTGTGGGCACTTTCCCAATGTGCCCTTAATAGGGGTCAAGGGAAGTATCAATTACAACCCTCTGCTGTTCAGGAGGCAATTAGGCTATGCACTGGTCCATACTCCCAGGGAGCAAGACTTGGTTGAGACCCTCTACTGTGAGAACAAGATTAGTCTGGCAACTGTTAGGCAGGCTGCCTGGGCCTGGGATCATGTTCAGACTAAGGGAATCACCATTCTGGGGAAGTGCAATAATGTGGCATCAGCACAATATTATGAGTGGTCCCATGCTAGGGCCCAATTCTCTGGAATGCCCTTTACCATAGAAGACATGCCTGAGTCGTCTTCAGCACCACCCCCTGCCACTATCAGTCTGGAGGAGTTTGAGAGCTTGAAGGAAAGAAATGAGAAGTTAACCCAAGCCTTGCAGAAGACCCTCAGGGAGAGGAGTGAAGGTGTGAGGGAGATTGAGAGATTGGAGAAATTGAGAGTGGAACACTTGACCAAGATTGAAAAGTCTGGAGATTATATCAACAAGTCCAAAGCTGGTGAGCAGATTTTGAAGAATGCTTGTAAAGAAGCCCAGTTTCAGAAAGCAAGAACAGACTTGTATTTGAAAGAGAGTCAAGCCAGGTGGGTCCGGATCACTGAGGCCCGTACTCTAGAAGACAAGAGAGTTCAAGACAAGATGGAGCAGATGGAAAAAGCCCTGGCAGCAGCCCAGAAGGAAATATCAGAGCTAGAAATCAGAGCTGGATTGAAGAGGTCTAAGGACCAAAGTCAGAATAAGAAATTGACTGCAGCTGTTGCAACAAGAAACCTTCTCATCAGAGGTCTCACGGAGCATCCGGCTGATCCTGTGACCGAAGCACTTCTTAAGGAAGTTCGTGAGGACGAGTTTGGCCTTGGAGTTTGATCATTTGCTTGTTGTTATCCCTATTTCATGTACTTTTGCTTTTTTATGATGTATTTTGGCCCCTCAGAGGGTTTGTGATTGTAAAATGAACAATTTGTATTATTTCACCTTTTGTAATGTATTTGTGTTCGTTTTGTTCCATCCAAGTTTACTTCGGAATCAACATCAACAACATCTTCAAGGGTCTGGAAGGGTCAAAACTGAAGGCCAAACCGGATACCTTGAGAGCAAATAAGCATACTGCATTGCATACTAACCCTTTTGTTTGTTTTGTAGGTTTTTGTTGCTAACCTCTGTTGTGATATTCAGGAATTATTGCTCGCCGCCGAGTATTTCCCCTCAACCGGCCACACAGGTACCCCACTAGAAACAACCTTCCGGGAATTCAGATAGATCAGATGCAGCAGGACCTTACGGAGGTCAGAAACCAGATGGCCAACGAAAGGTTGGAGATGAGAACTCAGATAACACAGTTCATGGAAGTAATGAACAATTTAGCTCAAAGCCAGGAGAGGCTCAGGGCTTTGGTAGAAGGGAGGAATCAAGATGAGCCCCATGTGGGGACTGCCGGCACAAGTAACAATGAACGGGTGCAACCCCATGTTAACCCTCCTGTGTTTGGCCCACACTTACATCCTGAGAATAACATTCCTGCAAATGTTCAAGGAACAGCCACTGCAGCCAGAGTACTTCAAGAAGATCCTCAGGAGGACCAATTTACAGTAATGGGTGCTGGAGAAGAAGCTTATGATAGGAGATTGGATGAAATAGCTGAGAAGCTGAGGTCCTTAGAATCTCAAAATTCTTTGGGTTTTGACGTGATGGACATGGGCTTGGTAGACGGGGTCAGGATCCCCCATAAGTTCAAGCCTCCTTGTTTCGAAAAGTATAATGGGACTTCATGCCCCCGAACTCATCTACAGTCATTTCTGGGAAGGCTGAAGGCTTATACAATGGATGAGAAGCTTTGGATGTTCTATTTCGAAGACAGTTTGACTGGAGCGTCGAGAGAATGGTACTCTCACCTAACAAGGGCAACTATTAGATGCTGGAAGGACCTGGCAGAGGCCTTCATCAGACAGTATCAGTATAACTTAGACATGGCACCCAACAGGACCCTCCTAATGGGAATGTCACAGTCTTCAAGGGAGAGTTTCCGAGAATATGCCCAAAGATGGAGGCAATTGGCTGCTGCTGTTCAACCCCCTATGTCTGAAAGGGAAATGGCAGATATGTTCATGAATACTCTTCAGGGAACCTATATTGACAGGTTAGCTGCTTTCTCTTCCACTAGCTTTGCGGATGTTGTCATAGCTGGGGAGAGGATTGAAAGCCTGTTGAAAATGGGAAAGATCTCAGATAATGGTGCAAGCTCGTCCAGTAGTACAAGAAAGCCTTTTGCAGGCCCGAGAAGAACTGGCGAGACCAATGCCATCCACACCAACAGGAGCAGACCCCAGTATGTTCAAAGGTCAATAGCAGCAATCACTATCCCTGCTCCCGCTCATCCACAGCCAGTCTATCAACCTCCTCAGCAAAACTTCCAACAGCAACCTCAGTATCATCAGAATCAGTATCCCCCGAGAAATTACAGCACCAACACCAACAACAATCAACAGAGGCCATTCCAACAGAGGCCATCTCAAGCTAACAGGGTAATCGATCCGATCCCAATGCCGTATGCTGCCTTGCTGCCACAACTTCTGAAACTCAACCTAGTTGAGCTAAGAACGTTGGCACCTCCGGATCCCAACAGTCTACCAAGGAACTATGACTCCAATGCTAGGTGTGCTTTTCATTCAAACGCACCTGGTCACAGTACAGAAAAATGCAGGGCTCTGCATATGAAGGTACAAGACTTGGTAGACTCCAAGGCTCTGAATTTTGCACCTCCGCCCAATGTCAATAAAAACCCTATGCCAAACCATGGTGGTCCCCGAATTAATGCTATCGAAGAAGACCAACCGTCTTATTTGATAACTAGTGTGGATCAGATCAGGACACCATTGGTGGAAATCAAAGCTCAACTCCGTGAAAGCAATATATTTCCGGGGTGTGAACTAGGGTGTCCCTACTGCAATATTTCATGGAACGGGTGTGAGGACCTGAGGAATGGCATTGACAGCCTTATTCAGAGTGGCCTGCTACAGATCACTACATCATTTCCGACAAATCCGGCAACTTCATCAGCAACGGTTTCAGACCCTCCTACAACTGCAGCAACTATGGTTCCCGACAATTCACAAGCAACATCAACAAGTACTTCACCTGTCCTTCCAAATGATCAGTTTTCAACAGTTTCTCCTGCTACGACTTCAGCTTCATTCCATTTCGAATCTCCATCAACAACAACATCAGTCCTTCCAACAATACCTCCTACAACTCCAGCAATCAATCACGAAGATGTCTCCACTGTTACCATATTCTACGATCCTGAAAGTAATTCCGCCTACCATTCAGAAGGTGCTGCTCCCACCAGAGCACCAGTTACAATCTTTTATGATCCACGGACAATTACAGTCCCTTCAGCAGCAGCAATCAGTCCAGTCACTGTCACGGTGCCTGGACCAGTACCATATGAGAGCAACAGGGCCATCCCTTGGCACTATGGCTCTGACTTGTATTGCGAAGGAAAAAGAATCACTCTCGAAACATCAGCACCTGCACCACAAGTAGATAATGTGGGGGGAGGCGGAGGCTTCACTCGAAGCGGACGTCTCTTTGCTTCACAAGTTCAAAGACCTACTGCCGAAGCAGAAGCTGCTGCCAAGGCAAAAGGAAAAGGCCCGGTGCAGGAAGATCCAGCTGTTAAAGAAGCCTTGAAGACACCGTTCGATCAAGAAGTTGATGAGTTTATGAGAATCATCAAAAAGAGTGATTACAAAATTGTGGATCAACTTCACCAGACGCCATCCAAAATCTCTATCCTCTCACTGCTTATGTGCTCCGAAGCCCATCGGAATGCACTACTCAAGGTCTTGCACGCAGCTTACGTGCCTGAAGAGATTACTGTCAACCAGTTGGAAACCGTGGTTGGAAATGTTACTGCTAGCAATGGGCTAGGGTTTACCAATTCTGACTTGACAGCGGATGGCCGCAACCACAACAAAGCCTTGCACATAACCATGGAATGCAAAGGAGCTGTCCTTTCTCATGTGCTGGTGGACACAGGTTCTTCCCTGAATGTCTTACCAAAGAAGGCTCTGGTGAAGTTAGAATATGATGGATTGGCATTGAGACCCAGCAACCTGGTGGTACGAGCCTTTGATGGCTCTAAGAGATCGGTTCTGGGAGAGATTGAGCTGCCCGTGACAATCGGCCCACAGACCTTTAAAACTATCTTTTATGTGATGGACATTCAGCCCGCCTACAGCTGTTTGTTGGGTAGACCCTGGATTCACGCCGCCGGCGCAATAACGTCTACCCTTCACCAAAAGTTAAAATTTGAGTGGGAAGGCCAAGTTGTCACAATCTGTGGAGAGGAGGACATTTTTGTCAGCCACCTGGCAACCTATAAGTACATTGAAATGGATGGGGAGATCCATGAAACAATGAGCCAGGGGTTTGAAGCTTTGAATGTGAATGAAGCATCTGCTGTATCTGGTACTCCAATGTCATCATACCAACAAGCCCGGAAGGTTGTTGAAGAAGGAACTGCCCTAGGCTGGGGCAAGGTTTTAGCTGTGGAGGAGAAGAAGGACAAGTTTGGGTTGGGTTACAGACCAACTCAACATCAAGCAAAGGCTGCTGCAGAGCCAGGTTTTGTCAGTGGGGGGATGCTTACCCCCGATGCTATCAACTGTCTGGAAGACGAGCTGGAAGAGGAGCGCAATCTGGAGAATTGGATTCGTCCAAAGATCCCGGGGAGCAGTGTCTCGAACTGGTCTTCCCAGGAAATTATAAGAGTTACTCATGCAGAGTAATTATTATTTCCTGCATTTTTATAGCATGCATCAAAGTCTTGCATCTTGCCCAAGATGACAAGACTCATTTTGTAATCAGGGCCATCTGTACTTTTGTGCAAACAAGATTAAATTAATGAAATATCAGACATCTTTTTGCAAACGAGTCTTTTTCTTTTCTGTTCACTGTTTTTCCATTTTTCTTTTTGTACAAAAATAAATGGCGGTGTTTTCAAAATGATAACTTCATTTCACTTTTTTTCTAAAGCAAGATTAAAATCAATCACTAAAATGAACCAACTTAACCCTTGCAGGGAGTGCCTTCCAGATAGCACCGACAACAGCACGGCTATGACATCGTATGACTTTGACAATCCAATCAATCAAGCTGATGAAGGGGTTGAAGAAGAATATGAGCTTCCTGAAGAGCTAGCCAGGTTGTTAAGACAAGAGGAAAAGGTTATTACTCCTCACCAGGAGGAGGTTGAAGTGATCAATCTTGGTACAGAGGAAGACGTGAAAGAAGTCAAGATCGGGGCCTGCCTGCAAGACTCAGTGAAGAAGCAACTGATAGTTCTGCTGCAAGAGTATGTTGACGTGTTTGCTTGGTCGTATCAAGACATGCCAGGGTTGGATACCGACATTGTTGTGCACAAATTGCCTTTGAGAGAAGAGTGCCCTCCAGTCAAACAAAAGCTACGCCGTACTCGTCCAGACATGGCTATGAAAATCAAGGAGGAGGTACAAAAGCAATGGGACGCCGGGTTCCTTGCTGTAACTAGCTATCCGCCGTGGGTTGCTAACATAGTACCTGTGCCTAAGAAAGACGGCAAAGTAAGAATGTGTGTTGATTACCGGGATCTGAACAGAGCTAGCCCGAAAGATGATTTCCCATTACCTCACATTGATGTATTGGTTGATAACACGGCTCAGTTCTCGGTATTCTCCTTCATGGATGGATTTTCAGGATACAATCAGATTAAAATGTCGCCTGAAGACATGGAGAAGACAACATTCATCACACCCTGGGGCACGTTCTGCTACAAGGTAATGCCATTTGGGCTCAAGAACGCCGGTGCAACATATCAACGGGCTATGGTAACATTATTCCATGATATGATCCACAAAGAAATAGAATGTTACGTGGATGACATGATTGCCAAGTCCCTTACTGAAGAAGATCACCTGGTGAATCTGCTGAAGCTATTCAAGCGTCTGAGGAAGTACCAATTGAAATTGAACCCCAACAAATGCACATTCGGGGTGCGATCTGGTAAGCTGCTGGGTTTTATTGTGAGCGAGAAAGGGATTGAGGTTGACCCTGATAAAGTCAAAGCCATCCAAGAGATGCCTGCACCAAAAACTGAGAAAGAAGTTCGGGGTTTCTTAGGTCGATTGAACTACATCTCAAGGTTCATATCTCACCTTACTGCAACCTGTGAACCTTTGTTCAAGCTGTTAAGAAAAGAACAAACGGTCAGGTGGAATGAAGACTGCCAAAGGGCTTTTGACAAGATCAAAGAGTACTTACAAGAACCTCCAATCCTCATGCCTCCAGTAGAAGGAAGACCTCTGATTATGTACTTGACAGTGTTAGAAGAATCAATGGGGTGTGTGTTGGGCCAGCATGACGAGTCTGGTCGAAAAGAGTATGCAATATACTACCTAAGCAAAAAGTTTACCGACTGTGAACAGCGTTATTCACTGCTCGAGAAAACTTGCTGTGCTTTAGCGTGGGCTGCTCGCCGACTGAGACAGTATATGTTGACCCACACTACCCTATTAATCTCAAAAATGGATCCAGTTAAGTACATTTTCGAGAAGCCAGCTCTTACCGGACGGGTTGCAAGATGGCAGATGATTCTCACAGAATACGACATACAGTACACTTCTCAGAAAGCCATCAAAGGCAGTGTACTATCCGAATATCTTGCTGAGCAACCCATTGATGACTACCAGCCTATGAGGTTTGACTTCCCCGACGAGGACATCATGTTCATTAAAGCAACAGATCACGAAGAGCCTATTCACACTGAAGGGCCTGACCCAGAAGAAGAATGGACTATGATGTTTGACGGGGCTGTTAACATGAATGGTCGTGGTGTTGGTGCGGTACTCATTACACCTAAAGGAGTCCACATGCCTTTCTCGGCAAAACTCACTTTCAACTGCACTAACAACGAAGCTGAATACGAAGCTTGCATTATGGGTCTTGAGGAAGCCATTGACCTCAGGATCAAAACTTTGACTGTATTCGGAGATTCAGCTTTGGTAGTCAATCAGACCAGCGGAAAATGGTATACACACCAAGATCATCTGATACCTTACAGGGATTATACAAGGAGGTTACTGACTTTCTTCACAACAGTCAAGCTTGAGTATATCCCTCGGGACGAGAATCAGTTTGCGGATGCTCTTGCTACCATTTCATCCATGATCAAAGTTCAAACGGCTAACTTTGTACCCCAGATTTCAGTGTCTAGACTTGATAGACCAGCATATGTATTTGCAGCGGATGTTGTCAAGGATGATAAGCCTTGGTTTCATGACATTAAACGCTTCTTGGAGGATCAGACATACCCGCCTGGGGCATCTTCCAATGATAAGAAGACTTTAAGAAGGCTTGCTGGTAGTTTCTTTCTGAACACTGATGGGTCTTTATACAAGAGGAACTTTGACATGGTACTCCTCAGATGTGTTGACAAGACAGAAGCAGATTTGTTGATGCATGAAGTGCACGAAGGATCTTTCGGTACCCATGCTGGAGGACATGCAATGGCTAAAAAGTTGTTAAGATCAGGCTATTATTGGATCACAATGGACGCAGACTGTTGTGCTTACGCCAGAAAATGCCATAAATGCCAGATCTATGCAGATAAGGTGCATGTACCTCCCAATCCTTTGAACATCATGTCTTCACCATGGCCCTTTGCTATGTGGGGCATTGATATGATCGGCAAGATTGAGCCAACTGCTTCAAACGGCCACAGATTCATCCTGGTCGCCATTGACTATTTCACCAAGTGGGTTGAAGCAGCCTCATATGCAAATGTTACAAGACAAGTGGTAGCCCGATTTCTGAAGAGAGATATCATCTGTCGGTATGGAGTGCCCGAGCGAATCATTACTGATAATGGTTCCAATCTAAACAACAAAATGATGGCAGAGCTGTGCCGGGACTTCAGGATCCAACATCACAATTCTTCTCCTTACAGGCCAAAGATGAATGGCGCTGTTGAGGCAGCGAATAAGAATATTAAGAAGATTGTGCAGAAGATGGTAATCACATACAAGGACTGGCATGAAATGCTACCGTTTGCCTTGCATGGGTACCGTACGTCAATCAGAACATCCACTGGGGCAACACCGTATCAGCTTGTGTATGGTATGGAGGCAGTCCTACCTGTTGAAGTTGAATTACCCTCTCTACGGGTATTGATGGATGTTAAACTGAGTGAAGCAGAATGGGTTCGGTCCCGATTCGAACAACTGAGTCTGATCGAAGAGAAAAGATTGGCTGCAATCTGTCATGGGCAGTTATATCAGAAGAGAATGAAGAAGGCCTTCGATCAGAAAGTCAGACACCGAGAGTACCAAGTAGGGGATCTTGTGCTGAAAAGAATCCTCCCTCCTCATACAGACCACAGGGGCAAATGGACTCCAAATTACGAAGGACCATTTGTTATAAAGAAAGTTTTCTCCGGTGGAGCACTGATGCTCAGCACCATGGATGGTGAAGATTTCCCATCCCCTGTGAATTCAGATGCAGTTAAAAAATACTTCGCATAAAATGACCCGCTGGACATAAAAAACAGAATGTAAGTCCAGGCAAAAATAGGGCATCCCGGCGAGTCAAAAACAGAATAAAAGACTCGGGCAAAAGTAAGGGAAAATGAATAAAATGTACACCCGCTGAGTTGAAAAGCCGCATTGGACAACTCAGGCAAAAATGGGTATCCCGATGGATTGAAAACCCGAAAGGGCGATCCATGCAAAACAAGGGAATAAGCGAACAACTGCATTCTGAATTCGTCTGCATTATCTGCAACTTGGTAAGCTACAAAGGATCAAGCTTCAATCAGAATCAACTTTCTTCAGAAAGCAAGACGAGAAGAACGTCATTGTCATACGAGTCATAGCAGGAGAGGAAGCTCCTCAAAGCGTCGCCAACACTGCCAGCTTTTTGTTTCTCAATTTGTAACAGTCTCTTCATTTCAGGAGATATGTTTCCTTGACTGTATCTTGCCAATTCAGGGCACATGAATTAATAAAATCAGATTTTCGGTCATGTTTCGTTTTACATTTATGTTTTGCAAAGAGTTGTCTGATATCTCTAAAAATACAATTGCATAAGTACAGATGCCTTTCTCTAAAAATAAAAACACATGCTTACAGGGAATGTGATTATTCTCGAAAGTACTTAACTCCTATGACGGAATCCGGTAAGGGATACCTCGGGACCTTTTGTACGTTTCCTTACCTTTGCAGGTTTGCAGGTATCCAGAACGCAACCTGGGGCATGCAAGTTACGTCTTAGCAAGATGGCGAATCGTTATCAACTCGGTCTATCTTCCACGTGGCACTGGAAGGTGCCCATTTCCCCAGCAAAGTTGCCAAATCAAACATGCACTCAATCTTAGCATCTGAAATGCTCTATCCCCAGCTGAGTTGCCTCTTGTTGCTCTCCCCAGCTGAGTTGCCTCTCACAATTCCCCAGCCGAGTTGCCATTCTTCCTCAATAGAATGCAGAAGTCAGGGGATCATATCCCCACAGAATCTTCAGCCTCTATCCAGAAGAGCAACGCATGAAGAGATCACAACAGAGTGAAGAAAGCTTCTACAAACCCCAGCTGGGTCCCGTATTACAAGGATATGTCAACCAGCGACCTATATCCCCAAGCAGATACATCATTAGATCTACCAATGATCTCATCCCCAGCTGGGATGTTCACTTCAAGCAGATCAACCAGGGATCTTTGCGGCACCGGGATCCGAATCCCGGATCTGTGCCCCTTTGCATAATCATGGCATCCGCATCATATTCACCCCCCAGAGTGTAGCATTCCGTCTAATACGGAGCATTACGGCAAAAAAATCAAATGCATAGCATAATTATAAGCCATGTTATGAATTAACACTTGTGAATAATAAACTGTTCATCATCACTGTACAAACATCCCCACCAGAATCCCAGCAAAAGCAGTTGCCTCTCAAATCACAAACACCAGTATATACTCCTTTTGGCACCCGTCCGTGCCATTTTTCCCCAGTAAAGTCGCTTGAACACTCTTTACAAGCAAATCACCCGTATTACAGATACTTCAGGACACCCGTCCGTGTCAAATCACCAGCAAAAAGCCAAAGACATCCTCTTTGCGCTCACATATACTTATATATACACTTTCTTGACACCCGTCCGTGTCATTTCCCCAGCGCAGTCGCTTACACCTTCATCACCCATATACTTGTTAATATTATACTTTTCTCTTTTGACACCCGTCCGTGTCACTCTCCCCAGCAGTTAAAACACTCATCTATACAATACAATACTCACCACTCATGGTACACTTACACAGATACTCGTCCGTATCTTGTATACATCATCACTCATATCCCCACAGATTCGGCACTAGTCCTTGTTCTTTGTTAACTCGTTGGTACTCGTCCGTACCATCATCTCAGAACATGCGTCAAGCGTTTGTTTCTACATGATACTCGTCCGTATCATAGTCTTAAGGATGCTCGTCCGCATCTTTAATCCATACACCGTGTCAAACACTTATGTCTCCTTGAATATAGATACTCGTCTGTGTCTACTATTCCCCAGAAGGATTCTTTCAGATGCAACACTCGTCCGTGTTCTTTGTTAACCCGTTGATACTCGTCCGTATCATCATCTCTGAACATGTGTCAGTTTGTTTCTACATGATACTCGTCCGTATCATAGTCTTAAGGATGCTCGTCCGCATCTTTAATCTATACACATACATCTAAACACTTATACCTTTTGTTTCTTGGGTGTAAACGCTCGTCCGTGTTTACTTTATCCCCAGTAGATCACCAACAATCAATTTTCCTTTTTTATCTAACACTCGTCCTGTGTTATGATAACCCTGAGAGCAGCCGTACCCTGCTAAGTGGTCGTCCTCCACTTCTTGATGGTCGTCCTCCATCATGCTCATCCGATGGCCGTCCCCATCGTTGATCTTTTTAGCAGTCGTCCCCTGCTAGGTGGTCGTCCTCCACCTTTTGATGATCGTCCTTCATCACTTTATCCAATGGCCGTCCCCATTGTTGATTTTGGTTATCTGACACTCGTCCTGTGTTATGATAAACCTTGAGAGCAGCCGTACCCTGCTAAGTGGTCGTCCTCCACTTCTTGATGGTCATCCTCCATCATGCTCGTCCGATGGCCGTCCCCATCGTTGACCTTTTATCCGGCATTCGTCCTGTGTCGCGATATTTTCGGCAGCCGTACCCTGCCAGGTGGTCGTCCTCCACCTTTGATGGCCGTCCCCATCATTTTTCTTTTTATCCCCAACAGAGCAGCCGTACCCTGCTAGGTGATCGTCCTTCACCTTTGATGGCCGTACCCCATCATCTGTTTATTTCATTTATTCTTTAACCCGATGGCCGTCCCCGTCGTGGTCCCTTTTCTTTTTAGCCCGATGGCCGTCCCCGTCGTCGGTTACTTTGCTTTATGAACTTGATGGCCGTCCCCGTCATGTTTCATTAATCCCCAGAGAATGCTACAACTTTATCTTGATGGCCGTCCCCATCATTTTATTTTATTTTCCCCAGCTAGTCGGCCGTACCCGTCTTAGCTTTACCTTTTATCCCCAGCATGTCGGCCGTCCCCGTCATTGCTTTATTTTCCTCGCCTTCCCCAGCGTGTCGGCCGTCCCCGCCATTGCTATTTACCCAGCAGTCGTCCTCTGCTCGACGGTCGTCCTCCGTCGCCCACACTTTACAATACACTTTATTTTTTTTCTTGTACAACCTATATCCCTTTTCTTCTTCATTCTGTGAGTGCAAATTTTGGACTGTCTTTGGTATTCAACCACAAGTTATCTTGTTTGCCTGTTAAGCCGTCGCTTACATCCTGCACAGCTAACTCATGTTTGAATAGGGGCAGCTGTAAACACCCCAAATTTGCCCTCACCCATTCACACCATGGCTTGTGATCATCTCATATGCATAAACACAAACATATCATCTCATATCTCACTTTTGTTTCACTGCATAGTTTCTAAGGCATCTGCACCTAGGGTTTGTGATCTGAGCAATCCCAAAGCAACTTGAGCCATCCCAAAGGCCACCAATCAACTCAAAGTGGTCCATGTGTATTCTTATATCATATTTCATCTCCTCAAAGTCAAAATTGCAGAGGAATCACAAGAACTAGGGTTTGAATGGATGCAGAGCCAGTTTAGACTGCACAGTTGACTGAAAATTAGGGTTTTGGTTTTAGAGGCCATAACTCCAATTTTTTTGGTCATTCTTGTTTCCATTGATCTCTATATGGTATAGGGAGTATGCATGTCAATTTTCATGAAGAAATTCCATGGGGAAGTCATCTGATCAAGAGTTGACTTTTCAGACAAGTCAGTGCAAAATCAGGGCATCTGAGGCCCCCAATGACCCAACCAGTGGGTGATCTTCATCATTTTGAGTGTATATGATCTTTATTTGATCATGGAAGAAGATTGAAGTTCATAAAATCAAGAATTTAGGGTTTTTGCAAATGTTGACTTTTTGGGCATAGTTGACTTTTCAAGAATGCATCATTTTAGGTCATTTTTCAAGCCATGATTCTTGATCCAAAAGTGCTTCAAATGGAAAAACTTTGGTCATGAAAGTTGTAGATCTCATCTTTCCCTTTTCAAAAAGTACAAGAACATGATCAAACTCTTCTTGGATCAAAAGTTATGGCAATGCAAAGTTAGCAAAAATCACTTATTTTCAAGATATGCACCAAGTGTGAAAATTGCAAAATCATGTGCTAAGTCAAATTGCAACTTCTAATTCATTTCAAACCAGCACATAAACATTCTCTAAGGCCTAAAAATCAGATTTGAACCAAAGATCACATGTGTTTAGTTCATGTAACAAGGCATTTTTCATGAGATTTCAAAAAAGGCCACAAGTTGCAAAACTCATGATCACATCTCACCAACTTGAGGCATTGGCTGCTGAACCAAGCTAGCTTCATACACACACCATGCTGCGCAGCCCCTATGCCATGTACTTGCCTAGCACTTCACCATACCTCTCTTACACAATTTTTGACTTTTTTGCAAAAGGCAACTTACCAATCAATAAAGCACATGTCCAATCAACTGACCAATCAGAGAGAGTTATGTGGACAATTTGCAAGCCATTTCATGTACAAGGCAAGGCTGAAGCTCATTCATTGGGGACATTCACAAAAACTTACCAAGTTGCAACTTCCTTCGAATCTGCCTACACAGCTTGCAAACATTCAAACCCTCTTCACCATTCAACTCACCTTGCTCCATAGACCACACAGCACCAAGAACACAAGCCTGAAACAGCCTGAACACCTCACTGCCATTTCTCACTTCATTTTGCAGTTTCAATCGAATCTCCTTCCACAAACCACAAACACACCAACAAACACTCCAGACCTTCTCCATTCATCCTCAGGATCACAAACCATCATTCACAATGGCCTGAAACCTCCAGAAACTCCATTGCCATTTCTGACCAAGCTTGAGCAGGAGCTTTCGAATCTCACTATCCAGCCAACTTAAACTCTTTTTGAGCATTCAAGCATCTTCTGGGGATCAAGTGGAGTGGATTGCACAAGGAGAAGTGGCCAGAAAGTTCTCAAACTGAAAGCTCCAAATCTCAGGTAGCTCGAAAATTATTTTTCCAGAAATCATTTTTCTTGTTATAAACTTGTTCTATGTGCTTCACTGATCATCCTGATGTCATTGGTTTTTAAATTGGCTTTGAAATGAGCATTTAATTTCTCCCTGAAACCTGCGTGCCCTAGTTTTCATTTTCTTCGATTCAGCTTAGTTAGGGAAAAGAAATTTGTTTTGGGAGAGGGGTTTGATTCGTGAGGGGTTGGAGAACATTTCCCAGTTCTTAGGTTTCATTTTTGTTACGATTTGAGGGGTTTGGGGATTTCTCAGGGAGGATGCTGGCCGGAGAAGACGACCGGAAGTCTTCTCCGGCCGCCTGAGAGTGTTTAAGCCCAAATTGCGTGATTAATGACCATTTGAATGTGGACCACTGGATGCGTTGACATGTTTGACTCCCCGCGCGAATGAAAGGCCAGGATCAGTCTGCTTAGCCCTAATCTCTCTCATTAGTTTTATTTAATTTTTTAATTAAGTTAATTAACTCAGGAGCCATCTGGGCCCTTCATTTGCGCGCTGGTCAACAGATTCAAACCCTGGGCTCATCTCAGCCTTCCATTTGGTTTACTTTCCCTTTTATTTAATTTTTATTCATTTTCTTTTCATTTTATTTGCACAATTATTTTAAAATAGCAAAAAATACATAAAAATTATGAAACTTTTTTCTCTGAGTTTTAATAACTTTTATGACACAAAAACATTTTTATTTTATTTTTTATCATTAAAAAAGTATTTTTAAATATTTAAAAGATTATTTTTAATTGATTAATGGGAATTAATTAATTAAAAATACTTTTAGGTATTTAAAAATTACAAAAAAATTCATGAAATGTTCTAAGACATTTAGAAACATTGTCCAACCTTCAAACCAAATTTCTTTTTTGATCTTGATGCATTTCAAGAATTTTTCATTGAATTAAATCATATTTTGTGCATTATTTTGATCATGGATTCAAAAATTCATTTCTGCCTATTGGAGAAGGTTTGGGCATTGATTCTTTTTGCTTTGTTTTGTGTTTAGCATATAGTTTCTAAGATAAATTGGTCATGATTTGATCTTGCATTTTCCAATTGTTTGACATTTCTTTTGTTAAGAACCCTAAAAAACCCTAATAGCTTAGAAAATTCATATCTTGAGTTTGGTTAAGAGTTGAGAGTTCCCCTTTGGGCAGTGGTTCATTATAGGTTTAGGGTTTCTTTGTATGGCATTTTCCATTTTTTTATCTTAGGGTTTGCTTCTGTTTTTGGGTTTTGTTTGATGTTTGATCCATGAACCCTAATTTGGGCTTTCATTTGCATCCTTCTTGCATTCTCTTGCATAACATGACTTGTCTTTGCCTTTTGTGCATTCTTGTGATCCATTTGACATCTTAAGACATTTAGAAAGCATGTTTGATCATTGCATTGCATATTTGCCATGTCATTTGTCTTGTATGATTCATAATTTTTCATGTTCATCCATGCTCCTTAACTTGCATCATTTGCATCCATGATCTTGCATGAACATCTCCATGCCTTGCCTCATGTTTGCAGCACCTCATAACATCATAATCATCATCAATATGCTTCTGGTTTTGCTTAGCATCATGCCATTTCATCTCATCTTGCATTGTTTTGCATTTCTTTCTAACATTTCAGGTGGTAAGTAAACTTGGGAAGTGAATTTGCCTTCACTTCTCATAACTTTTCTTTTCATCTCTCTTGCATCCATTGCTGCATTTCTATTTGTGTTTGAGATTGAGCTTGCTCATTCTTGTTCCTCCCACTTTCTTTCTTCAAGTGACTTGACTTCTTGAATGAAGCACGTCACTTTGCTTCTCTTGATCTTATTCATCTGCTTCCTGGTGGCTCCTCTGAAGATTTGTTCTTGAAAACCTCACAAACCTTAGGAACAACCAAGCATGATAACGAATTAGGGTTTTGATTAGTCCCCCCTCATAGTTTTACCTTTGTGTCTCTCTTTGAGTCTTCTCTTCTCATTCTCATAATCAGAGACTAAACCCTAAAGGTTCTAAGACTTTGTGGTTAGGGTTATGCCTGCATCCTTCTCTTAGGATGGAGTGTATAACTTTAATCCTAGGTATTAAACCCTTAAGTTGTTTAAATCTCTTAATCAATTCACTTAATAAGTATCAAGACATCACACTTGTAACTTGGGCCTTGCATCAGGGTTCTATTTCTTCCTTAAGTGGTTAAGAAGGACTAACCCTAGTGTTAATGGACAAGTCCCCCTCAAGTTGTCTTACAAACAATAAAATTCACTTCATCATCATCATTAAATAAAATCCACTTAATTAAAGGCTTGTTTTGTCATGAGTTTAATCCCTAATCATGGATTAAGTTGAGGAGCTTTCCTCAGCTTAAACATGCTCATCTATTATCCTTATATTAGGATGGTGTAATGAGTCTGTTTAATCCCTGATTATGGCTTAATCTCATTACTCAACACTAAACAAAAACACCAAAAACATCTAAATAATCACAAGTAGGTTAATGATCTTAATCCTACATCAAAGGTGATTAAGTGTGAGAATCTGACTTCACACTTAAGGTATTCTCATTACCCCTAATCAGAGGGAAGATGTGATGAGTTTATTAAATCCATTGGTTTAGGCTTAAGCTCATTAACTTATGACAAATTCTCAAAAGCAATAAAAGACTGAAAACTCAAAAACAAACAATAATCGTCTCCTCCGGGATTCTTTTCTCATCTCATTCACTCACAAACGAGAACTCGCTTCTTCCGTCTAATGCAAGACAGTTTGCATCTGTGCCAGACAGATCATACACTTGAGCATAGGCAAGTAAGTAGTTCACAAGTCAATTCATCTTTCAGTCTCTTTGGGTCGAACTACGGCGTTCTGACTTCCTCATTGCACGAGAGGATACGTAGGCATAACTTAACAGTTATCGAACAAAAGTCTCTGTATATTCCCCCTCTTTCCAGCTTCATTCTTTTAGCCTCATTATCTTGAGCATATTCTCATTCCTGCACTGACACTTTCATATTTCACTTTACACTCCCTTTACACTGACACCTGTACATTTTGTTTTCCAGCTCTTTTACACACAGATTGCACTGTCACTACCCCTTATAAACACAAATCTTTTAAGCGTGGATCCCGTCGAGTACGGCGGACAATCTGGGTGCTAATACCTTCCCAGGTTGTAACCAACCCCCTTTCTCAGTCTCTCTGGTTCGCAACCGTCTTATCCGTATCTTTTTAGGTCTATGCAGCATTGCCTTTCCTCCGGGATAAAAATGCCTAGCTGGCGACTCTATTCATTCTCCAGTGAGTTCACGGCTGTGTGTTCTCATTGTCCCTCTCGCCGACCGTTCGCGTCTGTACCTTCATCTGACCCTGTGTCACTTGTCGGGAGCGACATGTGCCAAGTGCAACCTGAATCCATAATCCACTCTTTTCTTGAGTCACCGCTCGAAACCACAAGAACATCAGATGAGTCGAAATCATCTTGAACAATGGCAGCATTTCCATTATCATTACCTTCGTTATCTTTCATAAGTTGAGGACACACCTTTCGAATGTGACCCTCTTTCTTACAATGATAGCATCGAACATCAGATGCTTCACCACTATAAGACTTTTGCTGACTTTTACCCTTCTTCTTGTCGAACTTACCATCATTTCGCAAGAATTTCGCCTTAATGGTCAAACCTTCACCAATCATCGAAGGTTTATGCTCTTTTCGTTCATTCAATTCCTTAGAGTACAAGGCAGATTGAACATCTTCAAAGCTCAGGGACTCTTTTCCATACAAGAGAGTTTCTTTGAAGTGAGCATGTGTTCTAGGAAAAGTGCATAATAGCAACAACGCTTGATCTTCATCATCAATCTTCATATCAATATTTTCAAGATCAAGAATCGGCTTGTTGAACATATCCAACTGCTCAGCCAACACTTTGTCTTCACTCATCTTGAATGAATACAAGGCTTGCTTCAGGTAGAGTCGATTCACCAACGATTTGGTCATTTACAAACCTTCAAGTTTTAGCCATAACCCTGACACCGTCGTCTCCTTTGATAGCTGTCGAAGAACCTTATAAACTGTTATTCTTTCCTTTCTCTTTAAAAAAGATTACAAGAATAACAAATAACCTCTCTCAATTTTGAATTAGGTTTTTATCATCCTATTTTCCCTTATATCAAAATTTGAGAGACTAGTATGCTATTTATAAAAAAACTAACATACTAACCTAATGGGTTTTTTTAACAATTATCCATTACAAACTAACTTAAACAATTGGATCCATAACACAAGGCGCAATTAAACAATAACATGTGAGTAGACTTCGACAGCATGCTATTTGTACTAGGGTTTGTTCTAATATTCCACTGTTGGGATTGGCATTTCACGGTGATGATGAATCAATGGACTCAAAGAATAAAGGTAATTTTCTCGAGATTCTTCAATTTCTTTATAATCACAATGAAGAGATTGATAAAGTATTGAAAAAAATTTGTGGAAATCTCAAATTAGTGTCACCTAGCATTCAAAAAGATATTGTGAAAGTTGTTTCGTATGAAACCACAAAAGTTATTATTGATGATCTTAACAATGATTTTTTTCTCTATTTTAATTGATGAAACTCGAGATGTTTCAGTTAAATAGTAAATGGTTGTTGTTTTACGTTATGTTGACAAGAAAGGATGTGTCATTGAGAGGTTTCTTGGTATTCTCCATGTTGCAAATACAAATGATATGTCTTTAAAGTTTGCACTGGAGTATTTATTGACAAAGTACAATTTAAGTTTGTCAAGAGTTCGTGGACATATGACGGGGCAAGTAATATGCAAGGAGATTTTAATGGCCTCAAAAGTTTAATATTGAAATAAAATAAGTGTGCATTCTATGTTAATTGTTTTGCTCATCAACTCCAATTGGCACTTGCAGCGGTTGCTAAAAAGAATGATTATATTGCTTGGTTTTTTCTTGTAGTTAACAATTTATCTAATGTTGTTGGAACATCATGCAAGCACAAAGATATTCTTAGAGAAAGTCAAATTCTTAAAGTAATGAAAGCATTAGAGAATGGAGAAATTTTAACTGGCAGTGGATTGAATCAAGAAACTACGCTAATGAGAGCTGGAGATACTAGATGGGGATCACATTATGGTACATTACTAAGATCGGTTTCCTTGTTTCCTTCTGTGTGTGATGTGCTAGATATGATTTTAAAAGATAGCTTTAACGAGAGCAACAAGTTGAAACTCATCAATTATTGAATACTTTGCAGTCCTTTGAATTTATTTTTAAATTGCATTTGATGAGAACTATATTGGAAATTACTAATGATTTGTCACAAGCATTGCAAAGAAAAGATCGAGATATTGTAAATGTTATGACATATGTTAAAGTATCAAAAAGAAGATTGCAAAATATGAGAGAAGATGGTTGGTCAAGTCTACTTGATGAAGTGTCAATATTTTGTGAGAAGCGTAGTATTGACATGATAAATATGAATGACACCTTCACGTTACATGGAAAATCAAGTCGTAAAGCTGAGAAAGTTTCAAACTTACATCACTTTCAAGTCGAGGTCTTTTATCAAGTGATTGATATACAACTTCAAGAGTTGAATAATAGATTTAACAAGGTGAATAGTAAATTGTTTATTTGTGCAGCAAGTTTAAGTCCACGAGATTCATTTGTTGCATTTGACAAGGAAAAATTGATTAATCTAGCTCGATTTTATCCGTCAGAATTTTCTTCGGTAGAGCTTATGAGACTTGGCAATCAACTTGAAAATTACATCATGGATGTTTATTCTAGTGAGCAATTTTCTAATTTACAGGGAATTAGTGATCTTTCAAGAATGATGGTGGAGACTAAAAAACATATTGTGTATCCAATAGTGTACTTACTTTTGAAGTTGACATTACTTTTGCTTGTGACTACAACAACCGTTGAAAGAAGTTTCTTAGCTATGAATTTTGTGAAGAACCAACTGCACAACCAAATGGGGGATGAATTTTTGAATGATTGCTTGGTGACATATATAGAGAATGATATATTTGATAGTGTCGAAAATGAAAAAAATCTTATAACACTTCCAAAATATGAAAGACACCTAGAGAACTTAGTCTTTGAATATTATGTTGTCTTCAATTTTTTTTTATATACATTTGTATTTTGTTTTGTAATATTTGACTTTTTAGATATATATTATCATCATTATTTTCTGAATTAGTATTAATATACTTTTTTAAAGAATATATATTATTTGATTTTGATTTTTGTATAAAAAAATTTATCTTTACCCCGCTTGTTAAAATTTCTGGATCAGTCCCTAACTAAAGCCATTTAATTAAAAAAAACTAAAGGATTTATAAACATTAAATATTCTGCTGCCAAGGGTTAAATCTTGGACCTAACATACCCATTTATCACAGAACCTAATAGATCACTTGATCCAACTAGTTGATCCAACTAAAACCGTTTAATGAAATTGCATAACAAAAATAACTAATTATGGGATCAAGGGTGTCACAAATGCCTACGTAGAATAGTTTCATCAATGACTAGTAAAACAATTTTACAACATTAATCAGAATATAATTGGATCGATTGCAATTTATACTCATTTGAAATCCAAACATACAATCGGCTCTACAGATATCCATCATTAAGTTATACAGGGCTTGATAGTCAAGAATCCATCTCCTCAGAACAGACAATAAAAAATGGGACGAACTTGATGAACTAAGATTCCAACAGTATCTGGATCCAAGATTGTATCTCAGTCTATTAGAATTATAGGTACAAGTGGAATAACATGCCAACCATATAAAAACTCTGGAAGGTCATGTAAGGTGGTGGTTCTCTGAAGAAGTAAAAGTTGCCCGTAAGCAATAAAAGAATCATAAGAATCAGCAGATACTACACACTTCACAACACTAGAAAGATGATGGATGATAATACTAAAATATGCCTTCAAGAGTACTGATAAAGCTGGTATAACAATCCAACTTCTGCAGCCACTGTAGTTTTCAACCGTAGCTTTCCTACAGAATTTAATCGGGCTCGGAACATGTTTCTATCAGACATTCGTCTCACAAATCGAGTAAACCGGTCCCAATTTCGGGGTTCAAACATATTTTTGTCCATTCTTACAAAGTTGAATGAGAAGGGGCGTCTCTCGATACCATCTGAATAATATTTTGACATCTTTAGCACCTGAGTGAATCCGTCATCATCCAAATCAGTTGAAAAATTTTGGCCTTCAAGTGATATGTCACAGAGCCTAGCATCCAGCAAAAGTTGTCTAAGAAAACCTTCGGGGCTACAATCTGGATTGATCTTCTTCATAACTATATCTTGCATTTCAAAACAAGAGCAGCACATCGAGAATCCATATTTACTAAACATGCGCAAAATTGGTAAGTATCCGTCCCTGTTAAAAGTATTATAATAGCCTGCTGTTACCTCCGATGGATGGGATTGTATGACATAGTGCCAGTGAATGGCAGCCAATTTTGCTGATATGTGGACTTCTGTACCCCTAAATATAGTTTCAGCTTCCCTACAAATTCTCTCACCATGCAGTAGCAGCATATCCGAGTACCATTCAAGAAAAAATTTACCATATGGCATGTTCCAAGAGCCACCCTCGTTTCTAAAGAATTCAGTACGCTCAGGATTTTGGATCAAACTTCCAGCACCAGATGGACCACCATTTCCCCATTCGCGCTTTCCAATATTCCAGGCAGAGGCGTTTAGAGAAGCAAGCATATACTGGATGGAGGTTGGCAAACAAGAGAAAAGGAAAGTTCAATATGATACTATTACTAATAAAACCGCAACATAAGTTATGCAAAAAAGTTATAACTGGTTTTACTAAAACACAAAACAATATCAAGTCTGCAACCCTACAAACTAGTAATAGCTATAGCAGAATTTGAATTATCAACCAACCTTATCATAACACTGAAACTCTCCAAGTTCGTGAGACCAAGCCAAATTTAACTTTTGTAAAGACATTGAAGGATATCTTAGTTCACCACCAGGACCCATGCCAATCTGCACTCCCTGCAACATGAACAGAGTTACAAGAACCACCATAAACATTGGATGACAGTAGCTGTAAAATTGAATATTTATTGGACTAAGTATCCCTAAATCATCATAGAACCTTACTGTAATGATAGCGCCAAGAAAAGGCCTAAAAGTGTCCCTAAAGTCCCTCATAAAATCTGTATATGCTTGAATGGGAGAACGCCCACGCAGCACAGGAAGAATATCACACCCAAGGGAAATGTATTCAGTATTTCTTCTTCCAAACCTATCAGAAAATGCTATATCCGGATCCTTTTGTATCTCATCAAGCACCCACAAAGGAAGTGGTATCCTACACAAGGAGGGACAACCTTCTAGAGTCTGAGGCTTATGACAAGAAATAAAAATATATAGCTACCTACAAATTGACTACACTCAGAACAAGATTTCCCAGGTAAAATGTCCATACATAATAGAATAAAAAACTTTAAAGGCTAGAATTGTCGCTTTCCCGCATTATCAGCATATACTATAGAAAAATATTATCTGAATATATGTCTATGTGAAGGACAAGCAACTAGCAAACATCTAAACTACAATCAAACCAACAACAAGAATGAGGCCTTATCCAGCCAAGTAAAATAAATGAACTACAAACAAGGATCAAATAATGGCAATGGGATAAAACACGTGAAAAAGTGATTTATGTGCTTGAATATGAATATTTCTCACTCAAATAATGAAAAGGTTTGTAGTACAAATATATAGAGATGCAATCTAAATAGGAATATAATCATATCACGGTCCTAAAAGCTGCTAACAGATATTATCATTATCAATATCAATATTCAATATAGCAGCAGTCAGCTACCAACCGACTAAAACTAAGCAATACTTCTCATATCTTTTTAAAACCACGAGCCTTAGAAACCTACCTACTTGCATTACATTTTTTACAGAATCATTGTGTTTCAGTGTGATTTTGTCAAACAATCATCAATCCAATCATAAATTTCAAACCAAATTCAGACACAGATGATAGCTTTTGTGTTGGATATATCATATGTTACATAAAATTTGATTTCAGGGTAAAAATATCCAAACATACCTAACTCTATTCACTTCAAACCTCAAGCAAAATCCACTTCACAAAATTGTTTCCAATCAAATATTCAATTAAATTTTTCAACAAAACTCGGCAAACTACACACAAAACTACTACAAACACTCTAATAACCTAAACAAAAAATTGAAATTGATTCAAATTCCATTACCACATACCCATTAAGATCATCAGCGTCAGTTCCATGTTGATGAAACGCAAGAACAGCACGAACTTTGAGACCACACATGCAAGCCATCATAACAAGCTCTCTATACCCTCTCCAATCATAAACCCTAGGCTCATTCCTCTCAACCACCCCCCACCAAATCTCCACCACAACCCCTTCCACACCCGCAGCAGCCAGCGCCTTCAACGACAGCATCATCGCTTTCGGCCTCCAAATCTTCCCCTCCCTCCCCACAGATTTCACCGGAAGTGTCACAAATACCGGCGATCCGCGTCTCCGACGCTGCGGCGAGAGATCGTGGTGGAGCTCGTAGGTGACATCGCCGTTATCGGGCGAGATGGAACCGCTGGCGTCAGAGGATTTAGAGGAGTTGAGACGTGAAGAAACGGAGAATCGAGGGGGTAAAGAGCGGGGTTGGGGTTTGCGAGAGGGAAGACGAGTTGGGCGAGTTGAATCGTAGCGAGTTAAGATGAAGGAAGGTGAGAAAGATTGTGATGAGATCGCCATAGATTAGAGAGTAAGGGTTTGAAAATGTGTTAATACATTAGAGTAGAGTGAGGTCAGGTGAGATTGCACAAATTCTAACACAGATTTGTATAAAAATGTTGAAAAAAGGTACACATCAAACAAGTAAAAAAGAGAATAAAGAAAATAATAAAATAATGAGTATCCTTGTGAATAAAAAGAAAATTAAGTCTCCAAAAATAGTATCTCTTAAATTATATTTTATAATAAAAAGAGAAAGTAACAAAAAGATCAAATGATTAGAAGAATAGAATGGCTAACTCCAAAAAATAAAGTTTAGAATTCTAGACAATATTTCAAGTTACAACTTTAAAAGACATTTAGTATTGATTTGATTAAGTGTTTACAATCATCTCAAGTATATGGTAAAATGACATTTATATATTGTTTGAGTGATAACTTGATTGACATTTCAGCAAATTTGTGAGAATGGGGGAACTAAATAGACCGAAAAGTTGAATGAGTTTCTTTACAATTAATATATCTTGAAGTTTGAGAATAGAAGTAACAATTGGGCATAAATCATCAAAGTACTCTTGTAAATAGTTTTAAACTTAAGTTAGTAAGATAGTTAGTTTATTATCATCTCTCAAGCTTATTCCTCGATGATAAGTAATGAATTATGATTGGGTTATGATTAAATTTGTTTTTACTATCATTTTTTATAAGTTTTTCCATTGTTTTTCTACTAAAATTGAGTGAATTGTACCAAATTATATTGGAATCATGATCATTGTAGAAAGTCTCAACACTCACCAAATCATGTTAACTAGATATCTCTACAATGCTCACGTGTATTTATAATAAACAAGTCAACTAATGTAAGTTCTGTGATTTTTGGATTAGTACATTTTGGTTAAACATGCTGACAGCAAGATGTTAAGTTAGATGTTTTGTCACGTCAGTCAGACATCATGTTCAGCATGATGTTGTGATGTTCTAGGACATGTTATACCAAAAAGTTAAGGCATGACTGTTTCGGTATTTTTTTTAGTGTGATTTTTTCACACGTTGTTATATAAGGAAGGATATTTTGGGAACTTTTGTCTTGACATATTTGATTGTATTTCGTAAAAAGGATCTTGAAGCCTTTTTAGGAAAGTTTATATTTTGTTCCTATTTGTGTGCAGAAAATATTGCAAAAGATTTGAAACTGATTTGCGTTTTATTTTGGAGAGCCCGAGCCTATGTTGTTGTGATGATTATTTAAAGGGGTTTCTAAACCTAAAGAAAATGGGGAATTAAAGAATAAGGATTAGTTGTGTCTTGTTAGTTCTTTAGGGTTTAGTGTGTTTTCTTCGTATGCCTCTCTTCTATCAGTTTTGATGCAGTGAGTTGATTGATTGTTAATTGTTAAGTGCTCACTAATTAGCTTTTAAGAAAATAATGTATTGTTCTTAGTTTAAAGCTTTTAAGCAAAACTAAGTATTGTAGTTGGAAGAGTGTTCTTCTATTTTGAGTTGTTGATTTAATTGTCACTAGTTTGTGACTGGTAGGAAGTGGGCGGGGGTTCTCATATCTAGGAGTTCATAGGTAGAATTTAGAACAGGTAGTGATTAGGTGATAAGTTGTAAATGCAAAAGTTTAGCTTTGAACTAATACTATTATAGTGGATTTCCTTTCTGGCTTAGTAGCCCCCCAGATGTCGGTGAGTTGCACCGAAATGGATTAATAATTAATTGTGTTATTTACTTCCAGCATTTTATTTTTCTGCATAATGGTTTGTGTTGTTGTCATTATGTCATGAGCCTAGTGTCGTGACATTTATCCTCGCAGTACCAGAATTTCAATTGGTATCAAAGCATGTCACTCTGATCTATTTTGGTTGAGCTCCAGGGAGTTACTTTTTGGTACTAGAGATATGGAACTAGGATTTGTCAACAAATTACCTATTTTGGATGGCACCAACTATGATCACTGGAAGGCGTGTATGGTGACTTTTCTAAAATCTATGGATAGCAAAACCTAGAAAGCAGTTATCAAAGGTTTGGAACATCCTGTTGTTAAGGGTAAAGATAGGAAGGATGCAACTGAAATGAAGTCAGAAGAGGATATTGTGTAAGGAAGAAGATGGCCTTGCTCTTGGAAACTCCAAACCCTTGAATGGCTTATTCAATGGAGTTGATAAAAACATTTCCAGGTTGATAAATACTTGTATCGTGACCAAAGATGTATTATAAGTAAAGATGTCAAAACTTCAACTTCTCACCACCAAATTTGAGAATCTCAGGATGAAAGATGATGGGTCAATTCATGATTTTCACATGAATATTCTTGATATTGCCAATACATCTAGTGACTTGGGAGAGAAGATGTCAGAGGAGAATCTGGTTAGAAAGATTCTCAGGTCATTGCCTAAAAAGTTTGACATGAAGGTCACATCAATTGAAGAAGCCTAAGACATCAGCAACATGAAAGTGGAGGAGCGTGTTGGGTCACTTCAAACTTTTGAATTGGTTGTCAATGAAATATCTGAAAATAAGAACAAGAGCATAGCTTTTATCTCCAACACTAATGATGAAAAGGTTCGGTGTGACATGGAAACTGATGAAGAAATTCCGTTTTATTGTGCTTCTTGGGAGGCAAATTAATAAGGCATTGAAGAGTACGGATAGGAAGTCAAGACCAGATGTCGAGAACATGTTATTCGAAATCAGGAAGAACGGTGATTTTTCGAGAAAATCAAGAGCAAAGGAGAAGCCCAATCAAGGAAAAGGTAGTCAATGTCATGGATGTGAGGGTTTTAGTCACATTAGATCAGAATGCTCCACATACCTCAAGAAACAAAAGAAGGGTGTGTCTGTTTTTCGGTCTGATGATGATTTTGAAAGTGAACCTGATGTTAAAATTGTTAAGCATGTTGCAGCCCTCACTGGCAGATGTGAATTTGATGAAGATTCTTATGATCGGGATGTCTCTTATGAAGAATTGGCTATTTTCTACAAAGAGCTATGTGTCAAAAGTGAAGAGGTGTGTAAGATAGGAGAAACGCATAAGAGAATCATAGCTCAACTGTAGGCTGAAAACTAGAATCTTTTATCTACTATCTTTGGTCTTCAAGATGAGGTAATCCTATTGAATTCAAAACTTGAAAACATAACCGAATTTGTGATAATGTTGAATAATGGATCTGGTGTGTTGGATCAAATTCTTCAAGTTGGGAGATGAGGTAAAATATTTACTGGTATAAGGTTTAATTATCAGTCTTTATATAATCAAAGAAAACCCATTGTGACAAAGTTTGTTCATGCTGAAGTGAATCATGAGTTCACGATGTCTGGCCAAATGTTGCAACATCCTACGAGACTTCAAAAAATGCAGACTAAAGCCAATTTCCATCCTTGAAAATTTCATTATTGTGGTAAATATGGTCATATAAAGCCTTATCATTACAAATTGTATGGTTATCCAAAACGTCCACATAACCTAGGGTTTGTCATGTGATAATTAAGAATAGAAAGGAATGGAAACCTAATGTTGTTGATACTTATGATTTAAATGTTACTATTAATGACCCTATTGGTACAAGTGTTCATATGTCTATTTATAAAATCTTGGTTTTTAAACCTGAGTCTGGTGTTGTTTCGGATGTCGCAACATCCTTAGCCCAACCTGATTGTCTTGTTGGAACCACACAAGAAAACTTTCATAGTGAGTCTCCTGAAAAATATCAATAAAATGTGGCTAAAGATGATTTTGTTGGTAGTAAAAAAGATGATTCTGATGATAATAGTATGTCTGCTAAAAAGGAGAAAGATTTGTCTGACAAAGAAGATAAAGAAGGGAGTGGTGGTGTGAAGAAAGATCAGTCTATTGACATGCTCAATGTAGATGGTCTAGATTACTGGTATAGTAGTGTGCTTAGTATGTTTTCTTGGTAGAAGGTTCGTACTTCTGAGTTTGATCTACGGTCTTCTGCTTTGATGAGTTAATGCTCGGTTCATCAATATTCTGCTTAAAAATTGGGAGGAGGAGTATACGTGTGCTTCCATTTATATATGTTTTAGATTTACTTTATATTTTTTTCAATTTTTGGCTAAAAATGAGGAGTAAAGTGTTAGCATGAATACTCACACACGTAAGTCGATCTTTGATCGCCATCTTGCACTTCCTAAGTTACCCCTCTTGGTTGCCTTTATATGGTCAAGTCCCTCGAATATAGGGATGTCTTAAGCAAAGTCTCTTCATAAATATCATCAAGTCCCTACAGTTTTAAAGATCAAGTCCCTTCGAGGTTGCCTACGGTAATGATCTTGTCCCTTCGAATAAAAGATGATAAGTCCCTACAAATTGCTAAAGACACCCTTACTTGTTGCTTTCTATGACCATACGATGACCCTACGTTTGTCCCTTAACACATTCAAGGTAATGACTACCTATTCCTTAATAATAGGGATAGTCTTACCCTTGAAAGAACATATAAGAACATGAATGACTTAAATCTAGGGTAGGTACCTCATAGTTACTTGATCACACTTTTCAAACTTACTTTTACACCTAACAATTTCTAAACTAGGCTTTGTATACACCCATATGAGGGTCATTACCAAGTACTTAAAGAATTTTTTTCTAATCACACATTACACTCTTGCAAACAAACAAAGTAAGCTAAGTAACTAAGAGCCCATGGATAACCATGGATATAAAGGGTGCTAACACCTTCCCTTTATATAACCTACCCCCCGAACTCAAGTCTTTTAAAATAGGTCTTTCCTGTTCTTTTATGTCTTTTCCTTTTGGATAAAATAAAAGTCGGTGGCGACTCTTGCTATCCGCAACATTTATAGAAAGTCAGTTCTCCCACAGTGTTACAGTGTGTATGTGTGTGTGTGTGTGTGTGTGTGTGTGTGTGTGTGATGTCAGACTATATATACTGACATCATGTTCAGAGGGAGTTAGTTCTTGGTGCTGATAGGAGTTGTTTAAAGAAGCTCATGCTTTTGTTCCTCGCTAAGAATGTTGTGTGAACTTG
Organism: Lathyrus aphaca; assembly: GCA_963966055.1. Taxonomy (NCBI): domain Eukaryota; kingdom Viridiplantae; phylum Streptophyta; class Magnoliopsida; order Fabales; family Fabaceae; genus Lathyrus; species Lathyrus aphaca. The sequence continues at coordinate 25,299,507 of OZ014521.1, read as the reverse complement.
GATAGTTCATATTTGTGGCTTTCTAGTGATTTGGGTTTTCCCCTAGAGGGGAAGTGTTGGTTATGTATGATGGGGGGAATTGTATCTGTTTGTTGTGTAGATGTAATGTTTCATTTGGGTTTTCCCCTAGAGGGGAAGTGTTGGTTATGTATGATTGAGGGATCATTGTATCTGTTTGTTGTGTAGATGTAATTTTTCATTTTGTACAAAGCTTGCATGTTCACATGTAGCTTGCGTTATTGTACCTTTGTCAGACTAGATTTCTTGACATTGTGCTAATTGGTGTGCTATATTGCCTTGACAATATGGTTGTGGTTGTGTGAGGTTTTTGTTTGTGATTATATTGTGTGTACCTCTGATGTGTGTGTTAAGGTTATTTTATTCAAAATTTTCCAAATGGGGAATTGTAAGTTCTGTGGTTTTTGGATTGACAACATTTTGGTAAAACATGATGATAACAAAATGTTAAGCCAAATGTTCTACCATCTGAGTCAGACAACATCTTCAGCATGATGTTCTGACATGTTCCAGAACATGGTATACCAGAATGTTAAGGCATGATTGTTTTGGTATTTTGAGTGTGATTTTGAGTGTGTGTTTTTTCACACGTTGTTGTTATATAAGGAAGGATATTTTGGGAACTCTTGTCTTGACAGATTTGACTGTATTTCGCAAAAAGGATCTTGGAGCCTTTTTAGGAAAGTTATTATTTTGTTCTTATTTGTGTGCAGAAAAAATTGCAGAAGATTTGAAGCTGATTTACCTTTTATTTTGGAGAGCCCAAGCATATGTTATTGTGATGATTTTTTAAAGGGGTTTATAAACCTAAAGAAAGTGGGGAATTAAAGAATCGGGATTAGCCATGTCTTGGTAGTTCTTTAGGGTTTAGTGTGCTTTCTTTGTATGTCTATCTTGTACTAGTATTTGTTTTGATGCATTGAGTTGACTGGTTGTTAATTGTTAAGTTTTCACTCATGATCTTTTAAGAAAATAATGTATTATTCTTAGTTTAAAGCTTTTAAGCAAGACTAAGTACTGTAGTTGCAAAAGTGTTCTTCTATTTTGAGTTGTTGATTAAATTGTCACTAGTTTGTGACTGATAGGAAGTGAGAGGGGATTCGTATATCTAAGAGTTCCCAGGTAGAAGTTAGGACAGATAGTGATTAAGTGACAAGTTGTTGTTAACTAGAGAGTTTAACTTTTAACTAATACTATTATAGTGGATTTCCTTCCTGGCTTGGTAACCCCCAGATGTAGGTGAGTTGCACTGAATTGGGTTAGCAACTGATTGTGTTATTTACTTCCAACATTTTATTTTTCTGCATAATTGTTTGTGTTGTTGTCATTCTGCCTTGAATCTAATGTATTGGCATTCTGTCTTGAGCCTAGGCTTTTTTATAAGTCTATTTAGGTTTAAAAAAACTAGGCATCAACCATTAAAAAAAATTAAGTTTATCAGGTCGGGCTTTTTAAATAAATATGAATAGTTTTATTATTATTATTATATTGTACTATGAATTAAAATACAAAAATAAAATATTAATTGTTTTGAAGAACTAATGAAAATATGTTGAAAATATCTTATGAACAATGTCATAAGTTGTTTGCATAAGTTTTCCTAAGCAAATAGTCTCACAAAATTTATGCTACTTAATAAGCTCAAATAAGTTAATATAAAAACTATTTTAGTATTATAGATATTTTAGTTTTTTACTATCTATAAACATTAATTGAATAGCTTATTTACATATGTTGAAATAAAATAGTGTTTTAATTTGGCTAAAATGCCGATCAGCATTCAAAAAGGACAGACACAAGCCTAAAAATAAGCTTATGACAGACTACTAACTAAGATTAGATTTTGATCATTTTAGAAGTCTAGATATATGTCAGGCAAAGCCTAGCTTGGCCCAACTTATTTCCACCATAACTCAACACCATCACAAGAAGGATTACTCATCACAACAATGATCCCAAGGTGATTTTGTTTGATGTGACAAATGGGAAATAAGTGAGTCCTTATTGTTTAGAGGAACTCTGCAAACATCATTTCCTAGGATGCATTTGAGAGGTTCTGGAAAGATTTGGACGATCCCAAGCCCTTTTAGAGATATTTTATAGGATTCTCAAGTTAGACGGTACCAGTGAAATGATACATAACATTGAAGACAGTTTTCAAGACGGAGGAAAACGCCAAGCAGGTAAAAGTGAGATATTGACTCATTGATGTGCCTTCATCATATAATATGATCATAGGGAGACCACCATTTAACCATCTGGGGGCCACCTTATCCACCTTATATCTATGTATGAAGTACCATCTCCCATATGGGTGATTAGATGTTATATAATGGAATCAGGAGATCATTAGAAAATGTTATATGGAGAGCTTGAATTTGAAGAAAATCATAATAATATGGGAGAAATTCATGGACACGAATGTGAAGCTATGAGTAGATACTTCATAGAAGAAGGCATCATAGTTCCAAAAGAGGAGAATGTGAGAGATGATGGGGAAGATTCCCCATCAAGAAGCGTCGGCCAAAGCAAAGTATCTCATTTAGTTTAATTAATTGATATATGTCATAGGAAAATTATATTTTTTATCTTTTGTATTTACGTGAGGGTACTTTTTCCTACGTTATTAAGATGTTATATGGTTTTTAATGAGACTCTCACTTGATTTATGTAAGCATTTGTATTATTATTGATTTACTTTCAGCTCATCTCAGAGTAAGATAATATTATCAAAGTCACCCTTCAAGACGAATACACGATGGATCCTTGCGAAGGAATCCTTGTCACTCCCCGAGACAATTACATATTAGATCCTCATGAAGGAATCTTTGTGGCCCCTCGAGGCGATTACATGTTGGATCCTCACGAAGGAATCCTTATCGACCCTTGAGGCGATTATATGTTGGATCCAGTAATCATTGTCGCCCCTCGAGGTAATTATATGTTAGATCCTCATTGAAGGAATCTTTGTCTCCCCTTGAGTTGATTACTTGTTGGTTTATCACGAAGGAATCTCGTGCACCCCTCGAGGTAATCATGTGTTAGATCCTTACAAAGGAATCTTTGATGCCCCTCGAGGCGAGTACACACTGGATCCTTGTAAAGTATTTGATTCCCCCTTTCTTGGCGAGTATATTGAATATTCGTGAAAGAGCATGCACTGTGAGCATAACCCCTTAATAGAGACCATATGACACCCTTGGAACAATAAAGATACCTTATCTTTAAAGAGAAAATAAATAGACATCAATGGATTCTCTACAAGGTAATATAAATATACAAACTACGAGAATATTATTGAGTGGAAACCCAAAGGTGGGCAATAGATTACAAAAAAAAAGACAAAACGATAAGGGTTAGGCTCTAGAAACTTAGTCCTCTAGAGGATCGTCGAGGCGGAGGGTGTCACCTTCATAGGGTCCATCTAGCGGTATGTACTCATCATCCATTATTTGGTATCCCAGGACTACCTTAAATAAATCCATATGGCTTAAGTTCAGGCTTAGATAGAGAAAGTTCATTTGTTCCTTTGCCCAATCAAATTATAAGTCAAAAGTATCTTTAAAGTTGTCTTTTAGGGTAGATATTTCTTCATCAAACTCTTTGATAAAACCAATGGCCTCGTTTAAATATATTTTTAGTTAGCAGCGACAACGACGTGAGTTCGCACCTCAAATGTCACCGTCTTAAATAAGACCTGCAGGTTATCTCTCTCATGCTCCAAGATTTTTACCATATCTTGGAGTTACATGATGAATTCCTAAGCCATAGGGAGTTTGGACTTCAGGTCCTCAATAGTGTTGGCATGTTTTTCCCATTGAACTTTCCCAATCAAGAAAATCCTTTACAAGTGGGTCTCGATCACATTGGAAAACTCCTCGGATAATCTATTATGTAGGTTCTAATAATTTGAGGGGAAAATCTATGGGAATAGGAGGTGGTTCTCAATATACTTTATGTGATCAAATAGAGTGTCCCTCTTAAGGGGTGAGAAAGGGCGAGAACCATCCCCAATTAGTCAGACATCGCCTCCATTTCTACCATCCTAAATGGTCGTTAACTATTTGCCCCCAGGGGATCAAGAAAAGCTTTCCCCTTGCGTGAGGATCTCTGATGGAAGTTCATCAAAGGCACAACAAGCCTCGATGCATTTTGAAGCCTAACTTGAAACTTGATTGGTCAAGCAAAATGGAAATACAAGGTTAGTTAACTTCTAACATCCCTCATTGATAGGACCTCTTTTCTCTTAACTAAAGGGTCCTCTTACATTTTGCTGGGCAAAGGATAAAGAGAAAAGTATTTAGGAAAATATGGAAGGAACAATCTTAAACATAAAGTTTATCTAGTAACAGATTCACCTAGATATTTGTTTATGCCACTATCATCCCCTAGATCTAAGGAGATCAGGTAAGGGACCACATGAATTGGAAGTCTAACAATTTTTGAACCACCTCCGGCTCAAATAGGGTAATATCATCTAAAGATAATTTAGATGGAACCTTTGAATCAATCTTTCAATACAATGGTAAGTGTGGGTGCATGTTTCCCCAATCGTAACCATTGAAGTGCTATCAGGCCCCATAACTCTAATGAATCTATCCCTCCAATCAGGATAGGGTTATAGTAGGGTGATTCTAGTTTTCTCCCTAGAAAGCATAATAAAGTCACCTAGCCGCTTACAGGGGTCACTCTGATACTAAAGAAAGAGAATAATATCCAAACTGTGGTAGTAACCATCAGTCGGAAACAAATAATTTCAAAGGAGCTGATAATAACCCTATATGTAGGAAGTAAGGCCAGATTTGGCTTCCCGGAAAAAAAATCATCATCAATTGTGTTTGATGCAACACACATTTTTCCTAATTAATGCTTCAATCATTCTCAACAAAATGACATTCGATTTCTTTCGGTTATTGACGTTCGAATTGCCACAACTGACGCGTGGGTTGCACTAGTAACACCTGGGTGCATGCCTTAAGCCCAAACACACACAAGTTTGTGACTCATAGTTGAAATATTGAATGGGGAACTTGGTTAAGTCTTGCCTAAGAGACTCGACTAAGTCTCACCCATAAGAATCATTCAATATCTGAAGGCAGTGACAAAGCCTCAACAAGTCTCTTCACAAAGGTTCAAAGATTATTCGCGGGTTAAAACACTTTGGTTAGTACGAGCCCTTGTGCTTGAGGGACTGTGTAATATAAATTTTGGAGAGACCTTAGGGGCGGGGTGATCAACACGCGATTGGCCCATACGTCCTTCTTAAATCTCCCTTGATATAGTCTGTGTGTCCCCGTTTCGATTCGAGCACCCCTTGTCCAGATGTGTCACCTGAATCTCCAATTTTCCTGTTTATAATGTATGATCATTCGTAAAGCATTTATTGGGTCAGCGGGCATTACATAAGAAGTTATGGGACTTAATCACGCCCCTGGATTTCAAGAAATCAACCACTCATGCTTTAAGTGGTTACTAAATTATAGGATAACCTAAGACAAAAAATACACTTATATTGTAGTTTCTCACCTCACGTCAGCTAATTCTCACTATCTCTAACAACCTTAAAGTATCTAACAATCCTTATCTACTAAGAATTGTCATGTATTTATATTTTTAGCGAGTGCGTATGAGTATATAAGTTTATTTAGAATAGGCCTTTGAAAATGAGCTTATTTTTAATTTCTTGATCTATTTAGTTTGCTAAGTTCTGATTCAAGCAATCAATGCTTACTTTTATTGAATGTACTTTGTGTTTAATCAATTAAACATAACTTTTACAATCAGTCATAATTATATTTTGGGTTTTTCTAACCTATGCAACATTGCATATAATAAAGGATAATTAATACACTATTTTTATTGAAATATCATGTATTAGTTACCATTTTAGTGATAATTTATTTGTGATAATTTATTAGTGAAACATTTTTATGCAATATTGCATAGGATAAAGTGTAATTAATACATGATATTTCAATAAAAATGGTATATTAATTACCCCTTATCCTATGCAATATTGCATAGGTTAGACAAATCCTTATATTTTTAACATATAACAGTTCTAGACATATAATGTTATTTAATTTGTGATAATAAAATTAATTTGTATTAAAACCTTCTCCACTTACGAATTCATCTAAAATAGTATGAGATTGTGATTAAATAAACGGGTTGCATGCTAAAGAAATTGAGCATTACTATTTTCTTTAATTCAGCATAATAATAAGAATTCAATTATAGTGGCTAGACAGAATTACCAAGCAATACTAGATAAATAATTCGAAAAATATTTGATCATTTTAATCAAAGTTATTTTTTAATCTGACCTCTGCCAAATCGAATGTTTGAAATTGATAATGAGGAGAGGATACAAATTTAAAAATATTATTGCTTCACGATAATTAGTACTCTTGTCAAAATTCAATCAAACATAGTTACATAACTACCATTGTCAGGGGCGGAGCCAGGATCAAAATTTAGGGGATTCCCATAATGAGTAAAATATATCCAAAAAAATGTAAGAAAAAATTAATGACAAAAAATATGATAATATTACTTCATAAAAATGTATTAGTATTTCAATACAACTCAGAAATAGAAATCTTTCTAGTCTATTCGTAAATGCATTCTTCTCTTGTTCATTCCTTGGAACTCTTGATGATATACATATCATCGATTGTATTAAACACCTTTTTCTCCAAAAATGTCACTAAACAATCATTTAGCCATGGATTAGTCATTCTACTTCTCAACTCATTCTTAACATATTTCATCCCCGGGAATACTCGCTCAACACTTGTAGTGGCCACCAAAAGGACAAAGCTAGTTTGACAAGTGTGTACACAAACCTAAATGTCTTGTGCTTCTTTGTTCGGACAAGATTCCTACAAAGTTCTGATATGCCAGACAAGTTGGAAAAGTGATTGTTCATCTTGACACTCTCAATATAAGTCTCCAACTCACTAGACAATTCCTTATCGGTAAGATCCTCAAAGTCATTTGGGTACAATCTTATCAATCTCACAAGTGATTTAATGTCAAATGCTTCAAATGAATAACAATGACTTAAGCAAGCAACACAATTGATCAACTCAGTATTTTCAGGTGTAAATCGATCATTCAACTCTTTCAATACCACATATATGACATGTAAGAAGCAATCATTCTTGAAATAATGAAAAATTGTAACAAAAGGAGCAAGTCATTTGGATTTCTTATCTTTCACATACCGAGACTCCATGTCAAGAACATCAATTTCAACATTACCATAAGAAGCCATTACTTTCTCATAAAGTGTTTCCCATCCACCATCTCTAAATTATTGAACTTTTCTTGCATATTTGGACAAGTTTCATGGCATGCACAATATCTTGATCCCTCTTTTGCAATGATTGTGACAAATTATTTGTCAAAGATAAAATCCTAACCATTAAGTGAAACATAAACACAAAACCAAAAGTTTGCATAACAAGTAACAAACTTTTTGGTTCACCCTTAGAATGACTATCACTTTTCAAATCTTCGAACACTTCAATAATTGGAGTAAGCAAATCAACCAACCTATTAAGAGTACAAAAGTGAGATTCCCAACGTGTATCACCCGTTCTTGCAATGGACAACTCTTGATTTAAACCATTACCAGTTTCCACCAATTCTTTTTCAATTAGATTTGCAAAATGAGCAACTTGTTTATTCTGAAGTAGAGCTTGTCTTTTGTTAAATGAGCGTAAGAAAGTAACATTATGAGACACTTCACAAAAAACCAATCAACATCCTCATGCTTTCTCGCCATTGAAACAAGAGTCAACTGAAGTTGATGAGCAAAACATTGGATATAATAGGCGTGCGGATTTTGCTTTTGAATCAAAGTCTTCAAACCTCCAATTGACCACACATATTACTTGCTCTATCATACCTTTGACCTCGAATTTTAGATATACACAATCCAAACCCCGACAACAAATTAACAATTATAATCACAAATCCAATTAATGGTAGTAACTAGTAAGTAACAAAAAGAAATTGGAAGTGTTGGAGTAATCATGTGGCTACTCTTTTGAGAAGAAGAAAAAAACTCTTGCAACAGTCAGCGCAATTTTTCTTGCTAATAAATCTATTCATCATTCTTGGCTTTAACAGAGGAAAAAAACAAGGGAAACATTTGCTTATCCATAGTTGACTCTAATCATTGGCAACAAACTCTTACTTCCTCACCGATAGACATCAACAATTAACAGTCAAGACATGACGTTATTCAAACTGATCTTAACAGTGGCGATGAGAATGATAAAAGAAAATTAAGATTAAAGTAATAATAAACATGAGAATTTAAATATTAATCTTTTATCAATAGAACAACTTACAAAAAGAAAGAAAGTGGAATTTGATTTTGAAATGTTGCTAGTGAGTTGTATCTTGTGCGGCTACTGCTTCTGTTTTGGATGAGATTTGGAATGTTGTATTTGTTTAACCTAATAATGATAATAGCATTAAGAAAATAGCTAAAGGGTATATTAGTAAAAAAAAATTAAGGGTATTCCTTGGAATACCCTGTACCCCTCTGTCTCCGCTCTTGACCATTGTCACGACCACACATTTTCACTTCCATTACCATAAATAACAACTTTTTTAGTATATGAAGAGTTAAAAAGAACTTTAGCATTGAATTGATTTTGTGAATCTCTCTTTCAAATTATTCGGAAAAAAAGTTAGCACTGGTTATATAACACCGACATCTCTAAAAAATGGTTTATTTGTGTCTGTGTCGGATACCGACACCTACATGGACACTTGTAATTATCTTTAATATACTCAACAATAGTCATAACTAATTTTCCACTACTTGTCTTGCATATTTTTTTTTCCTTTTTTGTTTCAGGTATGCAATAGTAAGGAGACTTTAGTGGTGAACATGGGAAGTTGTTCAGATGAAGACTAGTTATGGGGGGACTTCGGAATCGCGAGTCAACAACTTCTTGAAGCTGAAACAAAAGTATGCAAGTTAAAGTTGTTGCTGATAATTTATGCAATGCTCAAACCAAGAAGGACGAGTTATTATGGATTGTTGGATCATCCATCTCGTATACAGTTAGGGAGGGTTATTTGCAGATGTGGGGTATGTCGCTTAATTTATGGTCGAAAACTAAAACTTACAGGGTCCTTGGACTGCTATGGAAGTCTGTTATTCCTGCTAGATTTAATTTTTTTGGCCGAAAATTGTTTCTAAATAGGTTAGTCACACAAGATCATTTATTCTCAGGAAATTGTTTCAAAATAGGTTAGTCATTCGGGATCAATTATTCTCAAGAGGTTTATGCCAAACTGAAGTGGAGAGGAAGTGCGTTTTGTACCATCGATCAAAAGAGAATTTTATTTCTTTTCTTGTCATATATCTTCGAAAATTTGGATTGTGACGGGGATTGGATGTATTGCTATGTTTCATTTTCTAGTAATTTTTCGCAAAATTATTTAGATTGGTAAGACATCTAGAATGATGTTCGAATTAAAAATAGACGAAGTGCGTTGTAGATGGTGTTAGTGGAGGATATGGAAGGTTGGGAACAAGATTATATTTGATAGGGTTAAATATTTTGTGGTCCTTCTAAATATCTCAAATTTAATTTTTAAGTTTTTAGTCCCTTAAAAATATTTCATTCAAAGAATTGACCTCCTAATATTTGTCATTCATATTTTTGGTCCCTAATACTAAAACTGTCGCTAAAATGATCGCTAATTCAGTCACTAAGTAAAAAACTATCGCTAAAACCGTCGTTAATTATACCGCTAATTTGTAAAAAAATCGCTAAGTTGCGGAAGAGATCGAAAGTGTGGATTAAAAAATTTAGAAGAACCATTTTTTGAAAAAAAATATATTTTTTAAGGGACTAAAAACAAAATTAAAATATAACTATAAATATATTTAACCCTATTTGATAACATGGAAGATTAGGAACAAGATTATATTTGAAGATTACATGGAAGATAGATTATATTTGATAACATGGAAGATTAGGAAGAAAATTATAATGGTTCTTGTAATTTGAATGATATCTATCGAAATGGAAATGGGTTTGTATAAAAGAAATTAACTATCTATTTTAGTTTGGAAATGGATATGCATAGGAAAAAATAACTATCCTAACTCTAATTTTTAGAGTTTTTGTAAGATGCCTTGTAGGAAATTTCCACTTATGTAATCTACTTTAATACCCCTTTTGTACTCCTTTAATATCATATTGCTTTTAGAAAGCAGAAAAAAACTGTGCTCGTGCAGTTTAATTACATTATGGTAGAGAGAAATTGGGTTACAATATTTTCCTATAAGAGTGCAAATAATCAACAGATATTACAGACGTGGTAGCATCTAGAGTGATAAAATATGTTAATAAAATGTGGGGTTGTTTAATCTGATGGTCATAATTGGTGATCCATTGGTGAGGGACTTAATAGAACATAGTCCTAGAAGCCACCTGCATTATGTACCCAGCATTATGTATATATAATGAAATTGTTTTTCACAAAACAAAAAAAAAAAACACTGATCATCCAAAGGAAACAAATATATGAGAACCAATTTTCATAAGAACTACACATGAACTATAGTAACAACTCTCATACAAAATTAAAGCAAAACAAGATATGAGAAACAAAATTATTTGAGCAATTTCAAGAGAACGGGCTAAAATATGTTTTCATTACCTGTGTTTAAACCACAGGAAGAACTAAGAAGATAATTTCACTCTACAACCAATAGTAAAAGTAAAAATAAAAGACAATGTCTCGTTCATTTCAGGACCATAGACTCTAAACATTTCAAATAATAACACATGCAAGCTCAATACTGATGTCTGTATTGGCATTTCATGGGGATATATCCTTTTCTTCTTGCCCTCTCCTTTCTAACCAGTTTCTCTTTTTGTATGCAAAAAACCACATTTTTTCTGCCAAGTTAGCAGAAAGATGGATCATCACCCACCGACTTCCTCCATAGCAATGCATAATAATAAATTTAAAAAATAAAATGAAAAAAAGCAGACTCCATGTTCTGACAAAATGCAGACAGCCAACTGACCGAAACACCTATGCCCAAAAATGGTGATGACCCGACTCATGGTATGCAATTGAGACCCCAACGCAGCGATGCAGATGTATGGAAGAAGTAGGACCCATGAAACAGCAACAGGAGCCTCAATATGAAGGTAATGATATTGCTCGGCTGAGTGTCAACTTGGCCCATTCGGCGGATTCCTTGATCAAGTGATCATCAGATGATAAGCACTCTTTCAGAAAGTCTTTGCTAGATACAGATTGCTGAATCAAAGGACCAGCAGCTCCCCCTAAAGTATCAGCTAAATCTCCAAGCACACCAATTGCTGTCTTGGTCACAACATCATCCCTAAATGTACAACAGATGTCAACAAATCAAAATTCAAAATTCATTATAGAAAAAAAATACAACCAAGATTTGAAATAAAGAAATTAACTTACATGTCCTTCTCCAAGTACAAACTGTCAAGGAATTGCAATACATGAGGAGCATAAGGCATCAGAAGCTGTGTCTTTGGGGAACCTTTGAATCCTTGGAAGATCCCAGAGTATGCCTCAAGGATTCCATTTCTTAAAGTGTTTGTGTACTCAGTCATATCATCATCTGCCCCAGCGGTATGAGCAGAGAGCTCAGCAGCACTCTGGAGCATAGGCATAGCATATAACAAATACTTTTCAAAGTTTTCTCCAATCGCCAAAGCAATGTCACCAAAACATGAAAAAATTGGAGGCTTTACAGATCTATGCAACTGATTACTGGACAAATCCTTGAGGAGTTGGGTCATTATCCCATCACAATAAGGCAGTATTTTCTCCTCCAAAGCCCTGCTTACATCACCTACCACACCCACTGTGATAGCACAAACCTGGTAGTCCTCAAAATTTTGGAGACCCAACTCCAAATACCTGTAAAATTCTTGCATGTATTTAACAAACTCGGTGCCTGTTGCATAGGCCAAAGCACCAATGGCAAGCATTGCCTCTTCATGCGCCGTTGCACTACGAGAAGCAAATACTCTCAAGAACAAACCCATAATTTGGTCAGCATACTGCATTAAATGATGCTTTGTTGGATCAGACGCACCTAACTTCTGTATGATTACTTGCAAGCAACCACATAGAAGACCTTGTAATTCATTCTGCCTATCATCAGATGAGACCTTCTGATTCTCAAGAGTCTGGTGAAGCTCCATCATGATGACAGTCACCAGTTGTGCGACCATTGGAGCTGTATCATCATTAGAACATCTAACTACTTCATTCAGAGCTTCATATGCTGCTGTTCTGAGGCGGGACTCTCCAGTGTCCTCTCTGTGAGTAACAGTGAGAAGAGCCTGGACAATTTCCTGAAAGAAGGGGGTCAATGGAGAAGAAGCAGATCCGGCGTCCTCATAACCTTGAGCAAGGAAATAAAGAGCACCACAGGCCTTCTCAGCAACATTTGGAACATCTTTCATGCTGTGCAGGAGGACAGTAATGATTTGTTGGCAGTTCCCTTGATTGATGATGGGAGTATCCAAAGCTGACCCATGCAAAAATTCAAACATTCTGCCAAGAGTCCATGCAGTGGTGTCCTTCACATGATTGTTTGGGTCCTTTGTCAGTGCATTGAGCATGAAGCTCAAAGCCATATTCACAAGTGGCACAAGCTTTTCAGGGGAAGGACCTTCAAGAATGGAACCAAATGCATAGGTTGCAGCTTCCCTTTGCCTCCAATCTGGTTTAGTTATATTCTCTTCAATAAATGGCATAACAAGAGGCACAATATCATCACCAACTGTCCGTGCAACCAAACCCAAGCATGTACCACCAGCCATGGCAATGTTCCAAGCTCCTTCATCTTGATCTTGATCTTCCTCTTGTTTTAGAAGTGTTTCCAATAACATGGGAATAAGAAATGGAAGAGCGTGCTTTATAAAATAAGAGCAAGGAACATCTGAATCACCGCTAAATTCACCTCCATATTCTTCTAAAATATCTATTTCTTCATCGCAAATTGAACTCCAAAACTCAATTGCCTGAAGTGCAACTGGCTCTTCATCTTCCTTAACAGCTTTGGCGGTGATGGTGAAGATATCTTGAATATAAGGAGCCAACTTTTCATAATATGTAGAAGAAATAGCAACCAAGCATTCAAAAGCAGCACGTCTTATCTTTATTTCAGGGGAGAGAGTGGCTTCACAAACAATTCTCATTATGTAATCACGCTCCATATCATTAGAAAAATTTGCCTGAGCAAAACCCAATGCGTTGTACAATGCCTGTATAGCAGCAAGCCTAACATCATTGTTTTCTTCTGTAGAGTTCATTCCCTGAACAACTGCAGTGAGTATCTTATTTACATGATCCTGCTCTACCACGTCTGGGGATACTTCTTCGCAAATGTATCCAAGGGTCTCGAGAGTTGCCTGCCTAGTAGGAGCAGGAAGCTGATGAGCATTTGACAAGAGGGATCCTATCAACTCAGGCCATTGCTTGTGGGGTAATTCAATGCCAGCAACTTTTGCTATAACTTGAGATGCAGTTGATCGAGCATCTGGAGAAGGAGAAGATAGGGTCCTCAACAAAAATGCTTTAACTTGTGCTTTAAAAGTTGGATCCATAGCCAGCCATCTTTGAACAAATTCAACCTTTTTGTGTTGTTCTTTGGAATCCAAAGCATTCTTGAGAATTAGACCTGCTAGCTTCCTACTCTCAGAAGGCTTCTCATCATTTGCCAATTCTCCAGCAAGAGAAAATAAGAAACTTGGAAGATTCTGCTCCTGGAACTGTTTCAAGTTATCTTCAGCTTGCTTCCTTAAAGAAGCATCCACTGCTTGAGCATTTAAGAGGATCTGTGTAACTTCCATAGCCATCTGAACCTAGAACATGCAAAACAAATAGTATAAACAAAGGGAATAAAAACAAGAAAGGAAAAACAGTGACAAACTAGGAACAAAAAAATTGTTAGGTAGGTAATTAGGTAATAAAGGTGCTGCAAACTTAAACTCAAACTATAACTAACTAGACCACATTATAATATATGAAACTATATCAGCAGGCAGAAGCTCAACAACCATGTGCATATTATCAGATTAAGAGTGGGTAATATAAGGGATGCATGCAGAACTATTAAAAGTATGTAAAAACCATAAAGGATTATGAAAGAAACACCATGTGATACTTTGCAACAAGTTTTAACCAGAAGGATTTCATAGTGAAAGATAATTTACAGGAGATGTTGCTAAAAAACAACATCTCAACCATACAAACACAAGGAGCTGACCAACACCACCAAATAAACTCCAACCTGACCAACACCGCCAATAAACCCCAATCTGCCTAACACCACCAATAAACCTCAATCTGCCCAACACAACCCATAAACCCCAATCTGAGCAATGGAGCCCATAAACCCCAATCTATCCAACAGCAGCCATAAACCCCAATCTGACAAACAGCGGCCATAAAACACATAAATCTTTGCAGCAACAAGGAAACCATAAGCATATAATATAAGAAATGCATTTAAAATATATTAAAACCCATTTCTCAATAACAAAAACAAAAATTCCCCCTACCTGAAAAATATCAGTACTCATTTCTCAATAGATCGAAAAACAAGATAATTAGGTTAAAACAATTTTCTACCATTAATCCGCAGCCAAACAAAGTATCAGCAACACCACCGATTAGACTAAATCAAATTAAACTGTAATATTCACAAACAAAAACCTAAAAATAAAACTAAACTAATTCTAATCAGAAATAACTAAATCAGATTAAATTAATCCATATAAGTACCAATAAAACCCTAAAAAACTACCTGGGATAAAAATCAAAAGCAGAAGAAAAATAAGCAAAAAGAGAAAATCAACAAGAGAGAATGAAACTCACGGGAGTAGTATTGTTGATCGGAGATTGCCGGAGAAAAGTTCGGAGAATTGAAACTGTGTAGCGCGCGGCGACTCTGAAACCCTAGCAGGGAGAGTGTGGGAAAAAGCAGAGACGCCAATGTTAAACTTTTGCTTCTTCAGTATTCCCCTTTTTTATATTCGCTTCTACCACTTACACACGTAGCGATACGAATTAATCTCCACCGTTTATTCAAATGAGATTAATATCAGCCCTCTGATTACATCATCAACGGCTTTATTTTCATTTTGAAATGTTTGTTTCGTTTTTTCCTTTTATTTTTTACTTGTTTGTAAAGAGCGGGGTCGTGTGTTGCGTGGTCACGCGATATTTTCTGCGCGTGGTTATAAAGGGGATTAAAATGAATATCACAATCATACGATATGAGTATATATTTCCTTCTAAAAGTTGATCCATTTATTCTTATTTAAAATATTCTGACAATTTTTTATTGAATCATTTGCTTATTATTTTCAAAGAAGGAGTTTATATTTTATCATCTATCATCTATTATACTATCTATATACTAATCTATAAGCGTGTTAATAGTACTTTTTCTTTTAGGTATAATGTGGTGACGGTTGTAGCGTGTCATATATTTGAAGGTGAGAAAAATATAAGTAGGGGTTGAATTATGTTAGTTCTTTTTTTTCTTTCTAAATTGCTTATTAGACTCTAAATATAAAGTTTATAATCCGAATTATAGTTAGGTGTTTACTAGCATATTAAAATAGTTTAGAAGTAGAAAGAGAGATATAAACAATTATCCTGGTTTCCCTCATAAATTAAGAGTAGTTTGGTCCCTTTGCACTTTTAAGAGATTTCACTATAGTCAAAACTGATTATAATTGCTCAAGTATAAAACAATAGATTTTTAATACTCAAACACAAGTAAGAGATTTATAATATTAAAGCACATAAGTAAGAGAATTCAGATGTACACGAGTAAGAGACTTCAAATGCTCTAACTTACAATTCAGAGATTGTGAAAAAATACACTTGATATACAATCAGATGTGTAGACAAAACGCGACACACAAAGACTTTAAGACTTAAGAATTTTTAAGATGTACAAGTGTTAAGAAATTCTAAGTTAAAGTTGTGTTTTTTAACTGAGTAACAACAATTTTATTGTCGATAGTTCGTTCTTTTTCTTTAAGTCTTCAGCTTCTTATATAGAGATACATAAAAGAGTCGTTGAAGAGCACATGTGAGTCTTGAAGAAGCTTAATCAAAGACGTTGGAATATTACTTGATATGGTTAATTTCTTTGAAAAGATATTTGAAATTCCTTTGCTTCAAGAGGAATTATCAGTTGCATTCCAATTGTTTCTGAAAATGTTTGCTTAAATCTTCACGTGATCAGAAGAAGACAAATTGTTCCCTAGTCTAAAAGTGACATGTCATAGTCTCCTCGATCCTTGCGTTAATTGGCCTTAGAGTCTGATAGTGGCCTATCAGAGTCTTCTTGATCCTTGTGTTGATTGACTTCAGAGTCTTCGGAGTCTTTAGGTTCCGAGTCTTCAGAAATTGACTTTCTTCAGAGGTTGACCTCATTCAGAATCTGAGACCTTAGAGTATGGTTTTGACCCTTCAGTTTCTGGATTTTTTAGCTTCTCTTCAAATTTTCTTTTTAGTATCAAAACTGACTTTGTCTTAGAATTTTTAGTTTATGGTCCTGCACACTTAAACATATGTTAATATACTCAATTGTTCTTTAAATACTTTGTTATCATCAAAACCTTAGAGATATGGTACAAACCAATTTTGTTCTAACAATCTCCCCATTTTTTATGATGAAAAATATAAGTATTTAAGAATAATGGTTGTTAATTTAATTAACTAGTTGACTTCAGGATTTGGGGTTTGTAAGTTCCCTCTAAGTCTAATAGTCCAAAATGTGAGGTTTGTAAGCTCCCTATAAGTTTTACCCAAGTCAATTAAGTTGATCTTAAAAGCACAGTAAAATAATCTTTATAATTTAAGAAAAAGAATAATTTTTAACTATCAGAATCAAGTGTTTAAATACTTATATATCTACTCCCCTTTTGTCATCAACAAAAAGAACAAAGAATAAAGGAAGTAGAAAAAGATACTGAAGAAAAATAATACTAAACCAAACAAAAGAGTTGTCATATTGCATAGAAAAATTTTCAAAAAGGTTAGCAACAAAAGGACAACAAAGGGTAATAAGCCTAAAGTCTAATTTTTCTTGCTTAGCAACTACTGAATCCAACTTCTCTTTTAATTGCTCATGCTTCTGACTGGTAGAAGCAACAATATCAGGAGTGAGGGACTTCAGGTTTTGCAAAATTGAGTTCGTAGAGGTTCTAAGAGTATCCCATTTAGAAACATAAGCAATTGAGTCAGATGAAATGAATCTCTCAGCAACCAGTTCATGTATCGCATCATAGAAAATCATTATACATTTTTCCATTTAGGTTGTGATGTGAGGTGGAGGGCTCAAATTGTAAGGTGGTTGAGAAAGTGGATGGATGGCATGTTGTTCAGGTTGGGATAGGTCTTAAGAGAACGAAAGTGCCACAGTGCCATCTTATGACACATAATTGTGTTCTTTTGAAGGGCCAGAAGGGTGATCGAAGTGTGTAGGTTGTGAGATTTGTGGTGTAAGGGATTGTGGTTGAGGTTGGTCTTTTGGTTTAGGGGATTGTATGTTAGAGGTTTCTTGTTCAGGATAGAGTTCAGTTTAAACTTAAAGTTTTGGTTGAGGTTTAACAAGGTTTGGTTGAGGTTCAATGTCAGGTTGTGATTAATGTTCAGATTGATGAAGGTTGGTTTGGTTTACTGATTGGTGAGATTCTGAATATTGAGGATGAGGGTCAGAAGTTAAAGTTGTGGTTTCAAGTGGTATGTCATGAATTGGTGAGATATTCAAAGTTTGAACTTGGTAGTTTGAACTTGGTTTAATGAGTGTGGGTCTTCAACGTCCTCACGTCCACTTTTAATATTGTTTGCATAGTAAATAATATTTTTTTTAAAAACTAGAGGTGAAGGCATGCGCAGTTGAAGAACTAGGATCATTAAACCAAGTTCTTACTGCCAAAGAACAAAATACAAACAAGGTGTTAAAGAAATCTTGTATAACATTGAGTTTAAACTTGTACTTCTGATATAACTTAATTTACCCTATTATAATGTTCTACTACAAATTGAAAGGATATATGTTTAGTGATATTGGCTAAATAAGCATTCCACATAATTTATAATATACTCAGGTTTATATATCACAACAGTTTTTTAGCACATTCGTTTTTAAATATGTTGCATTAAAAGATATCACAACGGTTGTTTAAAGTAAACGTTGTAGTATGTAGTGTGTGACATATATATAATCACGGTTGCACGTCTGTGGTGGAAAGTATCATACATTACCTCACAATTGTTGGACCAATATGGTGGTATCCTATTTCCAACCGTTGTGATGTGTTTTCCGTAGTAGTGCCAATTTCTTATTTTGTCATCTTGATATACTCTAAAAACACCTTTGTATTAACCATCTTGGAGATAAAAGGAAAATCCTCAATGTAAGCAGTCTTGCCACTTATGATGCCAAGACTTGTTTCAGACTTCACCACATCCTTCTTTTTAATGATCTTTATATGGACAAGAATATAACCAAATAGAATGTTACCATATGTTTCTTCCAGATCCTGAGTGGCATAAACTTCCTTTAGAGCATTGATTAGTCTCCTCTGATGGAACAATTCATATAAGAGTTTAGCATAAGGAATTTTCTTCTTATCATGATTTTGGATTTCTTTGATAACATCATACAGATGGTTGAAGATGTAAGCAGACAAGTCTAGCCTCTCATGATTCACCATAATCCATATGAAAATGCTTGTGATCT
The DNA here is from genome assembly GCA_963966055.1 of Lathyrus aphaca. Classification (NCBI taxonomy): domain Eukaryota; kingdom Viridiplantae; phylum Streptophyta; class Magnoliopsida; order Fabales; family Fabaceae; genus Lathyrus; species Lathyrus aphaca. The sequence continues at coordinate 25,280,678 of OZ014521.1, read as the reverse complement.
CAGGATATCTGATCAAAACTTCCTTTTATATAGATTAAGCAACTGATGATCATTCTAAACAGAAGTCTATATGCATTATGGATATTCTTCACTTTACCAAAGTCTTCAGAGTTGGTACACAAACTTGGTTTGTTGAGATGAGCATATTTACTACTCTCTTTGATGTTTAGAACATATATTCCTTCATTAATTAGACAAATCTACTTTGCAATATCCCTTTGTGTGATGGTAACATCAACACCCATCATAGTTGGTCTAACTTCAACTTCTTTAAACTCTTTCAGACTCATCTCAGCTCTTGACTTCCCTTTATTAGCTTCATCTTTAGCAACTTTTTGTTTTTTCTTCAACAAATGCGACAACTTCATGATAGACCTTAGCCTTAACCCATAAATATTTAACCAAGTAGGAATAAGTTAGACCATTAAGCATGTCAAAGAAGTGCATCCATCATTGAACTTTAAATTGTTCTTTTAGAAGATACCCATTAACCTCAAAAGATTCAAAATCAACAATTTGTTCCACAATCAGCTAGAGTTCTTATTTTCAGATCTTCATTGTTCTAGGCTTGAAAAGGAATCTTGTTCCATATTCGACAGACAACGGGGCTTGTTGAGAAGTAGATGTAGATTCCATTGCAATGTATATTTTAAGGTTCTAAAGTGGTTTTTGAGAAAATTGGAATGTTTTTCAGAGAAGGCTTTAGAACGAAAGTGTGTGTTGTGAAGTGAAAGAAGTGTGTGAATGCTGAAACGTTTAAGTGTTTTGAGTGAAAATAGATTTTTATTTTGACTAAAACAAAATTTTATGACAAATGGGTGCGAGACACGGTGTAATACCTCAAAATTTGCCCTCATTCTGTTTACCGTAACTGGCTTACCGCTTTGCATTTCATTTGCATATTCCACTAGGTCATTAACATTCATAATCATGCATTTCATGGATTCATAAGGCAGGGGATCAAACATTCTTTTGCGACTCGAGTTCTCCTATTCCTAGGTGATTTATTTTATCATCACATTAAGACAAAGGTTAAGCCCATACCATCATAGAATATTCCTATTCAGAGGATCATCAAACTCCAAAGTTTTTCTTGTTTAGAGAATTATTCGAAAGCGTCGGATCAGGAGGTTATTGGCATGAATTAAGAGTTTGTTTCTCTGTTTCTCTCAGAAGATCGGGGTTTCATTCTTTTGATGTACGAATTAATTGATGTTTTTGGTGCAAGAGATCGAATTTCGAGTGTATAGTGGTATTCTTGGTGCAAGAGATTGGATTCATTGTTTATGATATAGGCTTCAACTATTTCAAGCCCATGACCATCTTTGAACCCATCATTTATGAACCCTTTTTCTAATTTATTCACCCATTCTTCATCTCTCATATTTTAGATTCATTTGAAAGCTAATAAACCAAATCCAAAGCCCATTAAACCCATTACCTACAAATCATTTGTTCTAATCTATTTTTACATATTTTATCTCATCCATATTCCCGCTATTCATTGTAGAAATTCGTTTAATACGAATATTCGAATTTTATATTCACTTGAGCCAATATCATTTTCATATTATTTTTATGATTTACTTCCAATATCCATTATTACCATTTTTAAATCGTTTTCATGATTATTTCCAATATCCATTTTTATCCACTTAAACCAATAATATTTTTAAATGATTTCTAGTGACTGTTATATTTTAACAAAATGCAGATTGATTCCATAACAGAATTTGAACAAAGTTCACTTGACAGGGTTCAGTTCAGTTAGGACGAAAAATTCCCATAACAATCAGAAGAAAAAACTCAGTTACATGACAGTGGAAAAAAGGCAGATGCAGCTAGAAGAAAAATTCAGTTTTAAAACTGATATACATAACAGAAACAGTGGGAGAAAAATTCAGTTTTTAAACTGATATACATTACATAACAGAAAAGGGGGGGATCACTCTCTAATTATCTGCATCACTTTTTCTCAATAATTTCTCAACAATTTCACACCAAGCCTTCATCAACTCTGAAAATTGGTCTTCACTTCAACAACCTGCTTTAATATCAGAAAGAAGAAGAAGCAATTCATCAACATCATTCAACAAGGATCAAAATCGTAACGAATCTGAAGCAGGGCAAGGTTCAGAGGAGATCAAGAAATTGGTAGTAAAATGCAAATGGAGATTGGATGAGTATTCGTACCTAAAGATTCGTGTTTTCACCTTCATCTTCATGGTGCGATTACGATGGAAAAATCAACCTGCATCATCAATCTTTTTCTGTTTTTGATCATCACTCTTCAATTCATAAACAAACTCCGAACGCCATCACCACCCCCATAACCGTCATCTTCATTATCCTCCTAATTCTTCACCAATTCTGATCAATCTCATTTGAATGTCATAACAACTTCAACCACTTTATCATTCAATATGTCACCTTCATCAATCCCTCGCACTTTTCAATCAATCCTCGATTCATCCTCGTTCACATCAACAAAAACCTTCAGCAACAACCTGCACGAATCATCAACACCAACAATAATTCAGAATAGCGAAAAGCAAGAACCTATCAAGATCAGTTCAGAAACTCAGGATTCAGAACGATGAAGAAAAGGTGAATCGAAGACGAGGTATCACATACGCGCCCAAAAAAGGAAGAGGCGGAGGAAAACGAAACCCTTACCTTGAAGCATCGTCGTCATCCGCGCGATTTTTAGGGGAAAAGAGAATCGGATGATGACAAAGAGTGACGACAAAAAAGATGGTGAGGCAGAGACGGCAAGGCTCGAGAACATCTCACAGCGATGGTTTCTTGTTTCCGGCGGCCGATGATTGTCGTTGATAGCGAGGTTTACGCTTGAGGAGTAAAAGTCGAAGAAAGAAACAGTGAGAGTTGGAGAGAGTATGGTGTAGGGATGGACTGCGACGACTCTGTGTTCGTCTGGCCTTGCGCTTGAAACGGTGCGGAACTAGCGATGGAGATGAAGCGGAAACGGAGCGAGGAGATGGCTTATGTTTACCGGCGACGCCATGAATTCTTTTTCCCGGCGAGTAACATTTGAGGAGGAGCGGCGAGTATCACGACGAAGAGGAAGGGTTGGTCGGATTCTTAATCGGCGGAAGGTGATGAAAGTGTTCGGAGAGGGAAGTCGCGAGGAGGAAGAGGGATATAGGCGGCGGTGTTGGTTCGTGTGGAAGAAGATGATAGCTTCAGATAATTTCTATCAAGATATTAGGTTAAACAAGAGGTTGGATTGGGCCATATCCTCTTAGTCCATGAACTTCTATCCGAACACTGCAATTCATGAATTCACCTCCTCTACGGATTTTGTTTATGATTTGGGCTTTTTGGCCATGATTATTCTACCAGCACCATCAAATTTCTTATCACACCTCCCTTCATTGTCTTCATTTTTTAATAGATGCTATTAATTAATTTCCTTTGTCAAGATTGTTAATTAGTTTTTCTTTTCCATAATTGTTGATTAAGTCTTGATTGTTGACATTTTGACAATGTTAATTAACATTTGGTCGATAATTTTAATTATGTTTAGCACTAATTGTGAATATAAATGTTCATGAGTTTTTTTTAATCGATAAAGGTCGATTTTGATTATGGCCAAAGCTTCACAAAGTAAATATGGATGATGAGCATTTATTTTGCTCATAGGAGACTACAAGACCTTGCTTGGGGATTTTTTCGGATTTCTTTTATGTGAAGGATCGATGCTTCAACCAAGTAAGTGATTTCGAGCTTTTTTTTCCGGCTTTAAGCATCATTTTAGTCGTATGCGGCTTAGGACCATATAACTTAAGGTGCATCTGAGTCCTCCCACCTGAGGCATTGGTTATATTTGTGATTTTTTGATGATATGTATCGATTTCGTAACTTAGGGATTAGGTTAAGAACCATTAGGATCGATTCCTTTCACTTCCCCTTAAAATTCACTTTTTCACCCGTTTCGTAACATTTATTAAAAATAGTTTTAGGTGAGATAAAATTCTGGAAAAATTCATGAGTGATCCTCATCCTCTTAATTAATTTGTCATATTTTTTGTTTCCATATTTGGGTGGTTTTAATAATTAATTTGGATTTTAGTTCATAAGCTGTCCCAAAAAGGAAGGTTTTGGCATAAGGGACCGAAATCGATTTTTCCCCATAGGTGTGAGACCTATTTTTTGTGAGTGATTAATCACTGTAATTTGTTACATTTTGATGCTCATTAGGCATTTTTTTCATAATTTTTAGTGCCCTTTTTGATCCACTTTGTGGAGTTGTTTTTGATGATCATGTTTTGGTTACCTTGCTAATCAAGGAATTGTTTTGGCACTTTGGTGCATAATTTTGTAGAATCCTTTTGGACCATGTAAGATAATGACTATATAATTCCAGGGATTTAATTTCATAATTTTTAAAAGCTTTTTGCTATTTTTCCATGTCACCTAGATCCTAGGTTGATTCATGTGCCTATTTGTTGTATAACTTAAATGATAAGAAGGCATTCATGCCATTTGCTTGGAATAATTTTTGGTAACTTTTAGGAGTTGATTATAGGTCATTTTTATGCCTTTAATTCCAGTCATAGGTCATTTTTTGAACCATACTCATTTGGTTTGTTTTGGTGCTTTAAAGTGCATACTTATGTGAATTAACTTTAACCTTAAACTAGCTTCTCTTCTCCTCTAAATAATAACATGAATTATATGGAAATCATTAATGCCTATTCATGCATTCTCATTGTATCTCATACCTTGTATGCTACTTACCCATAATCATTTCATGCATATTCACATGTCATTCTTCCTTAGTTTTCATCATGTGCGATCTTATGCGATTTTTGTTCGTTTCTTCTCATATCTTCTTCTCATTGCTCCATATGCCTAATCCATTGCATCCATGATTGTATATTCATGCATACTCATTCATAAGCATTCACTACTGACTTTTATGTTCATTTCATGTATTAATTCATGCTTGTAAGCCATATGCATTCATACTTCATCCATAAACCCTAATTTGCATTTAGGTGAACTTAGGTGAACTTTTTGTACATAGTTTGACATAGTTTGATCTTTTGAGATATCCTAGCATACTTAGGGACCTATAGCATGTAGCTACTGACTTTAGAAGTCATGTAACCTTTAGGTACCTTCACCTTTAGACTTAGGTCTTGTTTTGAACCCTAGTTCCATTCTAGGACGTTTATGGTACTTAATCGCTTTCATGCTTTGATTTTACTTTCAATATGCATTGTCATGCTAACTTTTGTGTTGTAGGGGGGAAGATTGAGGTAAGCATTACTTCATTCCCATCTCTTATGCATTTTAATTGTGTTTGCCTTAGCACTTTGTGCTTTGCTTTTAGGCTTTCCCTTTCTTTAGAGACAACTTAACTTCCTTAGGAAGTAAGTTAGTTTCTAGTTCTCTTTTCTTCTTTTCCTTTTTCTCATTAGGATTAGAAAACCTCACTAACCATTAGGACCTCTTGTAAATAAACAAAACTAGGATTGAGTTTTAGTCCCTTAGATTTTGTCCTTTTGCAATTTGAGTCATTCTCTTCTCATCTTCAAACAAAATCCAAAAAAACACTTAACAAACAAATGGAAGGATTCCTTGTGTATAGCCTTATTCCATGAAGCACTTGCATTCATTCCATCTTGGAGTGGTGTAAGCTTGCCTATCATGATGCACAAGTCTCATCAAGGAATTGTTCACAAAGAAAGCTTAAAAAATACTTCTCCACAAAAGCAACAAAAATACTTAATAAAGTTCAACAAGCCAGTGAACTTAAACCCTAACCCTAGGAAACCAGTCTTGGATAAATTCTCCTTGCTGGTGTAACCCGGTGAACTGACTTTAAACAATGTTGCGGATAGCAAGAGTCGCCACCGACTTTTATTTTATCCATAAGGAAAGGTTATAAAAGAACAGGAAAGACCTTAGAGAATGTTTTGGGTCCGGGGGGTAGGTTATGAAAAGGGAAGGTGTTAGCACCCTTTTCATCCATGGTTATCCATGGGCTCTTAGGTACTTAAGCTCACTTTTGAATTGTTTTGAAAGTGTAGTGTGTGAATAAGAAAATTTTCAGAATAGTTAATAAATAATCCATGTAAGGATGTGTTAAAAACATGTTTGAAAATTTGTTTGAAAATTGTTTAAGTGTGGAGAAAGTTTTGAAATGAGCTTAAGTACTTAAAAGTAACTTACCCTAATGTTTAAAGGTCTTTCTTGCTTTTTATTCTTTCCTTAGTAAGACTATCCCTACTATAATGGAGTAGGTAGTCCTTACTTTGGATGTTAAGGGACATGTGAGGGACAACTTGATTTTTTAAGGCAATGGTGGGATGTAATAAGCATATTAAGGGACTATCATCATTTTTTTTCCGAAGGGACTTGATTTGTATAGGCAACATAAGGGACTTTGATGATTTTTACTCGAGGGACTTGCTTTATACACCCCACTTAACCAGTTATTCGTAGGCAACAAGAGGGATATCCTTAGAAGGTGAGACGGCGATTTAAAATCGACTTACGTGTGTGAAGTGTTTATTTTAATTATCTTTATTAAAAATTTTCTAAATTGATTTTAAATATCATACATGTTATCACTCCCTAATTACTAACCATAATGACAATAATAATTAAAATAATTACAACTTTACAACCAGGAACAATTACAAAATTATAATAGAAAATAATAAGCAAAAATAATTAAATAAAAGTAAACCAAATATAAAATAAGCAATAAAATAATAAGGGGGTTAGTAAATAATAATAATAATAGTAAACATAATAAAATTATAAATGGGTTAGTAATTAGAAATAATATATAAAGTTAGACACATAAGAATAAAATATAAATAATAACATGGTTAGTAATAAAAATTAAAAGATTAATGAAATTATAAAAAATTAATTAATAATATAGTAAATAATTAGCCTACATAATTTGATATTTCTTTTTTTAATTCACATAATTATTTAAATTATTATAATCACAAACATTTTAATTATTATGAACACATATTTTATATACATATTATTTAAGATATCATGTTAAAGTTTAATTCTATTAATCATTATAATTACAAATTATTTTCAATCATATACAAAAATATATATAAGTTAAAATATTTCTAAACTTTAAAAGAAAATTAACTTAAATTATAAATACAAAATTTTATGACAAATTATAATTATATTGGAAAAAAAACAGAATTAAATGTTATTTAGAAAAAATATTTTAAGATTGGAAAATTAGGTTTTTATAGTTTTTTAAGATTTAAGAATTAGGATTTATACAAAAAATTTATTTTTTATAATCACATGGTATTATTTTAATATAACCTATATAAAATAAAATTTAAAATAAAAACTAAGGTTTTATGATATTTTAAAGAATTACTTTAAGGTTAATTAAACTATATAATATATATACATATTTCATAATATAAATTATTTTAAATTAATTGGATTTAAAATAGAAAATAAAAGAAAACAAAGAAAAAAAGAGAAAAGGAACCTGGTGGGATTTGATCCCAAGACCTCTTGGTTCCAGAACAACAACAAGACCACTGGGCTGCGTGTGCATTGGTGATAGAAATATGGGTTCACTCTGTTTTGTGCATTGACCTTGGAAATTCCATAGAAAATAAAAAGAGCAAAAGGGCCTGGGGAGGATTTGATCCCAGGACCCTCAGATTCACAAACGCGCATCTCACCACCCGGCTGGAAGAGCCAATCTATCAATTCGTTGGCCATAATTGATAATATATTAGTCCTGCAAAACAAACAAAATAAACGAGCAAAATATCACCAACTGGGAATCGAACCCCAGACCATTGCCATATACGCGTACGCTTCAACCACTGGGCCAAGCAATCTGTTATGAACATAAACCAAAACTAATTCATAAAATATTTAATTCAATTTTGAATTCTGGAAAACGCGCCAAAGTTCATCTTCTTCCTTGGTCCGTCGCAATAGCCTATAGTGACGGCTTTCTCCCGTCACTAGAACCCCTGCATCTCAAATCATGAACAATACGTGCAATAAATTTATTTTAAATGCCCAGATCAATTATATGCAAGCCGTAGGTTCCAAATAAGTCATTAATTTGGTCTGAAATTGGTTGTATGATGGAATCCCCAAACTCACAGTTGGTAAACCCTAACTATGGTGATTCATGGATTCGGCTGTGAAACTCCAATCTAAATATCCAAGAAGCTTCAATACAATGAAACAAACATAATTAAACAATCAAAATCAAATGAAAACCAACAAAATCGTGAAATCGAAAAAAATTGAATATGGTATGAACACGGGTTTGATTCATGCGAATGAGGATGTCTCATATGTCGTTTATGATCCAAACATGACCAATGAAGTTCAATGAAGAAGAATCAACCTTCAAATCGTCCTGAAAGTGCTTGTATTTGGGAATCCGAATTTCAATTTTTTCAAGGATTTTTGTGTTCTTGTTCTTACCTCTTGGCTGCTCAAAATCGTGAATGATCAATGGCAATGAGTTTAGTATATATAGGAGACTCAATTAGGTCAAAAACTTTGATTGATTATGTGGAAGTTTTGATTTTTTTTATATTGAGAAAGATCATGCTTTGAAAGTTCAATATTCTTGCATCAATGCCTTCTATTTCAAGCCATTCCATATCTTTCTTGTACCAATTTGTTTCATGCTGACTTTATGATATTTTAAAATCAATAAATCAATTGAATCTTCACATTTAATATTTTATTTAAATTTAAAATGATTTTAAGAATAAAAAATCATAATAAATTAATTAAATAAAATAAAAATTATGAAAATATGATGGAAATTTCGTGCATGATGTTGTTGTATGGGTTGGGTCATAATTTGGCCAGCCCATTTGGAAAGAAATGATTTTAAACCTCCATTTTCAACATAAACCATCACAAAATTGTCCAACTTTGCAAGGGCACATCTCCCTCAATTTTAAAGGTATGAGGGTGTTCTTGGACTTTTTGGAAAGCTTGAAGAGTCCTCTAAACAACCCCATTGGTTTCAGGTCCATATTATTTACCAATCTCAAGTTATGCCCTTTTGAAGTTGTTGACTTCTTGTTGACTTTTGAAATGACCTATAATGTCTTAGATCATATCTTTCAAATGAAGCATTTTTGGGCTTAACCTTCAACATCAAAGTTGTAGAGAATTCAATTTCCTTCAAAATGAGCTTTGGATGGAGACTTGGTGATGAAGTATGTGAAAGTTATGCCTGGTCAAAGTTCAGTTGACTTTTACTGAGGAAACCCTAATTTAGAAACTCCTGATTATTGATGATCTGGAATCTCCTTGATGAATCATGATCAACCCTTGATCAAATGATGAATTTTACTTCATATACTTGATGTTGGCAAAAAATCATGAAGTTTGACCTTGGTTTGACCACAATTGACCTCAGTTTGACTTTTTAACTGCATTGACTGATTTTGTCTTATCTGATCATCTGACTGAGCAAACTTTTGAGAAAAGTCTTGAAACTTGTCATGGGGGTTCTTATATACATATAAGATGTTATGAAACTCACTTGAGGTATTGGAAGTCCATTTAGCCTGATTAAAGTCAAAACCCTAGTTTTGGATGCACTGCTTAGGAGGTGCATTGTCTTGAGGGAATTGTCAACTCCTTTGACCAATTGTGAACTTTGTGAACCTTGTGAATCTTCATAAAGTGTCTTGTGATACTCATGGGAGGTATTGTGAAGCTTGTGAACCTTGTGAACCTCATGAAGTGGCTTTGTAGACCTCATGACCCTCAGGAAAGCTTTGTAATCATTGTGAAACTTGTGAACCTTGTGAACCTTCAAGAAGTAACTTGCGAACTTCATGAACTTCATGAAAGGTCTTGTAAATGTTGAGAAGCTTGTGAACCTTGTGAACCTTCATAAAGTAACTTGTAGACTTTATGAACCTCATGAAAGGTTATAGAAAGCATTAAAGAACTTGTGAACCTTGTGAACCTTCATAAAGCAACTTGTGGGCTTCATGAACCTCATGAAAGGTTATATAAGCATTGAGAAACTTGTGAACCTTGTGAACCTTCAAGAAGTGACTTGTAGACCTCCTGAACCTCATGAAAGGTTATGCAAGTGTTGGAAAACTTGTGAACCTTGTGAACCTTCTTAGAACACAAAGTCTTGTATTGTGAGGGCAAATTTTGGGGTGCAACAGCTGCCCCTGTTCAATTTTCTGAAACCTGAGGGGTTAGATTGGTATATTTGCCAGTCGTAACCTGGAAGGTTGAAGGGGATTGAACACAAAAGCCCAAAAATTTGCACTCACCAGTGCATAGAATGATATTGATGGCTGGTTGAACATGATCGAGTGGGCTTAAAGATGCCACTAGGGAAAAATTCTTTAGTAGTATAATGAAAGCTGTCAGGAGTCTGGAGTAATACTGATGTAACCGCATGTCTTCATGAGGATAGAGCAATGGAAATCTCTAAAGCAGTCTTGAAGTAATGATTTCAGGAGGATGGAGACATCAATAATGACAACTCCAATGCAGTCTTGAAATAATGATGTGATATGTCTTCAGGAGGATAGAGCAATCAATAATGATAACTCCAATGCAGTCTTGAAGTACTGATTTCAGGAGGATGGAGACATCAATAATGACAACTCCAATGCAGTCTTGAAATAATGATGTGATATGTCTTCAGGAGGATAGAGCAATCAATAATGATAACTCCAATGCAGTCTTGAAATAATGATGTGATATGTCTTCAGGAGGATAGAGCAATCAATAATGATAACTCCAATGCAGTCTTGAAGTAATGATGTGATATGTCTTCAGGAGGATAGAGCAATCAATAATGATAACTCCAATGCAGTCTTGAAGTACTGATTTCAGGAGGATGGAGACATCAATAATGACAACTCCAATGCAGTCTTGAAATAATGATGTGATATGTCTTCAGGAGGATAGAGCAATCAATAATGATAACTCCAATGCAGTCTTGAAGTACTGATTTCAGGAGGATGGAGACATCAATAATGACAACTCCAATGCAGTCCTGAAATAATGATGTGATATGTCTTCAGGAGGATAGAGCAATCAATAATGATAACTCCAATGCAGTCTTGAAGTACTGATTTCAGGAGGATGGAGACATCAATAATGACAACTCCAATGCAGTCTTGAAATAATAATGTGATATGTCTTCAGGAGGATAGAGCAATCAATAATGATAACTCTAATGCAGTCTTGAAGTACGGATTTCAGGAGGATGGAGACATCAATAATGACAACTCCAATGCAGTCTTGAAATAATAATGTGATATGTCTTCAGGAGGATAGAGCAATCAATAATGATAACTCTAATGCAGTCTTGAAGTACGGATTTCAGGAGGATGGAGACATCAATAATGACAACTCCAATGCAGTCTTGAAATAATAATGTGATATGTCTTCAGGAGGATAGAGCAATCAATAATGATAACTCTAATGCAGTCTTGAAGTACGGATTTCAGGAGGATGGAGACATCAATAATGACAACTCCAATGCAGTCTTGAAATAATAATGTGATATGTCTTCAGGAGGATAGAGCAATCAATAATGATAACTCTAATGCAGTCTTGAAGTACGGATTTCAGGAGGATGGAGACATCAATAATGACAACTCCAATGCAGTCTTGAAATAATAATGTGATATGTCTTCAGGAGGATAGAGCAATCAATAATGATAACTCTAATGCAGTCTTGAAGTACGGATTTCAGGAGGATGGAGACATCAATAATGACAACTCCAATGCAGTCTTGAAATAATAATGTGATATGTCTTCAGGAGGATAGAGCAATCAATAATGATAACTCTAATGCAGTCTTGAAGTACTGATTTCAGGAGGATGGAGACATCAATAATGACAACTCCAATGCAGTCTTGAAATAATGATGAGCTCATCAGGAGGATAAAATAACCCTGAGGTTACAATAAAGCAGTCCCAAAGATCATAAGTTTGCTTGTTGGATAATTAACCTGAAGACAAAGTAGCATTCTGTATAACAATATTAGTTTATGCTTTATGTATGCATGTATAATATGATGCATCTAAGTAATGTACTATATATCTATGGATATATATGCTATGGTATGATGTAAATGATGTATGTATGAAATGATACTGCCGGAAGCGTCTGGATGTCTTTGTATAACAACTGCTGGCCAGGGAAAATAAATCCCGATTCGTTGTTGAAGGATATGAGGAACTCGTTCCCTTCCGTATGCTGGGGATAACAGGGTATAGATAACCTCCCGTATGCTGGGGATAACAGGGTATAGATAACCTCCCGTATGCTGGGGATAATAGGGTATAGATAACCTCCCGTATGCTGGGGATAATAGGGTATATATAACCTTCGTCTTCGTTTGATAGTAGGATAAGTATAACATCCCGTCTTTGTTCGTCGTACCCTTATTGGAAAGTAATTTCCCGTATATCCGTATGAGGATAAAAGAGATGGATATAAATTCCAGGGAGTTTAGACATAACATCCCGTCTTCGTTCGTCGTGCTCCTATTGGAAAGTAATTCCCGAATATCCGTATGAGGATAAAAGAGATGGATATAAATTCCAGGGGAGATGTGACTTTATGAAGAAGGACTTGTCCTACTGAGGGTTTGTAGCTGTTTTGTAGAGATGAACCGGCGAAGATTCGTTGAAATCCTTCCCTCGTTCGTCCTTGGTAAATACTATTACTGCATTTTCATGCATTTCTGGTAAACATTAATCATATTCAAAAGCATACATACATTCAAACACAACCAATGGACGTTTCGCCTATGAAAAATAGGGTAAAAGTAAATCTGGATTCAGAGGGAAAAGTAAAGCTAAACTTGAAAACAGAATCATTTCAACCTCAAAAGTGTATAGTCAGTTGGACTTTGAGCTCCTGAAATCCATAACTTTCCTGAATACTTTCCCATAAATCCTCATGGTTGGATCTGAAGACATGATACTGACACCATCTGATACTACTGGCGTAGACAATCAATTTCCACCATGGCTTCTGCTGAGAATCCAATATCAAGGTAACACAATGAGAGGAATGTGTTTTCAAATTGTGATGGACCATATACTCTCCGGATACTAGATTTGAAAAGAAAGCATTGCCCCTTGGTTGGGGATGAATTGTCCTATAATGGAAGTATCTGTAATGAGCTACCTCAAGAGAAACCAGCAGAATGCCCCATAAGCATATGCCCCTGGCATTGTGAACTTTGTAATGTTACCTTTGGCACTTCAAATAGATGAGAAGATCTGCCTCTGGCTGCTTAAACATGGTTGAATCTTGTCCTGATTGCCCCAAATGAGTTAGGCAGTATCATGGCCTGCCTCCTTGATTGGGAGATAATGACTATGCCCCTTTGCATACATGGACTTTGATCCAGGAAGCAACTTTGTTTATCGGAAGGACTTTGGTTCATTGAACATTCATCCTGTAAGCTTCTTCATTTGTCAAACACTCGGGTATATGCAAACAATATATATTCAAAAATGCAATGCTTATGTCTGTCTTGAAAACAATTTTTTTTTTTGAAAAAACTGTTTATTTTTTTATTTTTTTTTTGAAAACTGCGATATTAACTCAAATTTTATGACAAGCCCTAAAGGAGTCAGGATACCTTTTGTAGCAGTACGCTTTCGAACTAACCATGCTTCAGTTAGGACTTTTAAAGGGTTATAACGTGGCCTGGTTCATGGTTTAAGAAACAAAGGATAAAGGCTCAAAGTTTATTTATACCCAACCCAACTTCGTGATGAACTCCAGTCCTACACTCAATTAATTCAGCCTATGCATTCAAGTTCCCAGATATTTAGGGTTGCACAGATGAAGATGGTTCACAAGCCAAAGGTTTTTGAGATAGCAGTCACATCTTCCTTCCTTGTTATTTCTAATGAGGACCTTGGTCAACTCAACTTATTTTTGCAGAGGAATTTGATGACCTCTTGACAAATATTTCCTTTTATTATCCCTAATTTTTGCCTGAACTGTGTTATTTGAACTTACAGCCAGCGGGATGCCCCTAGTTTTTGTCTAAGTCCCCTTCATAGGTTTTGACTTAGCGGGCTTTGATTTTTTGTCAGTAATTTTTCAATATCATTTTTTTTGAAAAGATAATGACTGCATGGCTTAATGATTACAATGAACCATCATTGGCTTTTGAATTGAGAAACATCTTCAACACTCCTTGATGTGTGTGAAGGAAAGCTTGAGATTGCAACCTTTATTTGAAAGGTGTCTTGAATGATTCTCTTGTACTTGAATGCACATTTGAATCAATTGAGAACTACCCATCCCCGGGTTAAAATTGAGGGTTTTTTCGGATAGAAAGAAACTCCAACTTCAAGGCTCAAAGGGGTTGACAAAGGATTAACTTCCTTATATCTCCACTGTTTAGGAATTGAAACAATGCCTGTACATCGTCAGCATAGTCTGTTCAAAAGCATACTGCCTAATATTATGGTATTGTTTTCGTCATCCTCCCTCTACAGGCTTATAGCTTTATCAGGAGTTAAATATCACAAGATAGAAATAAGAAGCATAATTCAAAATATAGTGGAACGAATGGACTAATTCAAGACAAACATATGCGATGCATTAATGAAAACAAAAGTTTAACATAATAGCAAGTGTTCAAACAAATAAAGAAATTACAAATGAAAATTCAAATGTTGTCCCATCCAGTTGGCTGAATGTCTTCAATTGCAATCTGTGAACCTTGAGGAGCAGTATACTTCACCATGAAATCAAATTTACCACTTGGATGCCCCAAGGTGCCCCATATCTCAACAGGAATAGGTAGACTTCCTTTCTTGTTACTTTGGGCAACTTGTCTTGCAGCTTCGGTGTTTGATGGACGATAGTAGAACTCAACTTGACCTTCTGGAGTAACCTCTAGGATTCCTTCATCAATCAGGTCTTGAATCTTTTCCCTCAACATCCAGCAGTTGTTAGTATCATGTCCAGGACTGTTGGAATGGTACTCACACCTTGCCCTGGGATTATAACGAGGAGAGGAAGTTTTAGGATTTTTAGGAGACTTTTCCAAGGAAACCAGCTTCATCTCCAACAGGCATTGCAAAACTTGTGACATTGGAGTGCTGAACTTGATAAACTGCCTTCTACCTTTCTGGTGTTGAGGTGGATCAACCTTATCAGGTCTTTTTTCTTCAACTGAAGAACAATCAATGGCAACCTGTTTCTTACCTTCTTTTATCCTCATCTTCCTTTCAACCAAATCAGCTTGTTTTAACGGAGGTTGACTGACAATTAGATCCCTGACTCTATTACTTTGAAGTTTTTGGACAAAGGTTCTCAGCTCTTCTTGCCCCTGAGTTAAACTTTGGATAAGAGCCACCTGGCCATTCATCTGGATCCTCATTTCTGCTATCTCAGATTGTAGTTGTTTCAGCTGATCGTCCTTGTTGTCCTCAGGATTCTTCTTCTTAGCCAGCAGTGTCTTCAATTCATCCTGCCCCTTGGTCAGGTTCAGGATCAACTCTTGGAACTGTGCATTCTGTGCCTGAAGATCTTTAACTGATTGTTCAAGAGCCATTGCTGAAATAAACAGCGAGAAGATGAGAAACCTGTGCACAAGAAACCTGTGATGCAATGAAATGATATGGGAATGTATATGCAATGTTTTCAAGGACCGCAGGATTTAAATTTGTTTAAACAACCGGAAAGTAAACTTTTTATTAGTAATAACTTGTTTTGCCTTTTAGGCTTACAAAAAAAATGAAAGTGAAATAAGTACAAAAGATGGGGTTTTAAGTCTCCCATGGACGTTTCCTCTTTGTGTTGAGGTATGAGTTGAGGTTTCGTTCCTCGTGAAGTTGCTTTGTTAGTTCTAGGACTCTTTCTTGGCTTGCTTTGTAATGAGCCTCGAAAGTATCCCTTTGCTCCTTCAGTTGTATCCATGATCTCTGCAAGTCTTCCATATCAGTAGGCATGTCTGGGTGAAGGATGGTATAAGCAGTGTCTCCTTCAGCAACAGGTTCCATGGTAACTGGTAGGACGGCAGGATATGGCATCATGAGTGTCTGAGCACGAGATCGCACCCATCTGAGATAAGCCTCCATAGGAATAGTATACTTAGGCTCCAGTGTCCTGCTGTCAATCCTGTTTACCTTTCCCCAAGCTCGTATAAATCTCTGACGGTAACCTTGAAGATCGTTGTCGTAATCAAACACAATGCCCTGAATCAACATGTCATGTGGACCATCGCTCCGAGCGTAACCAAACTGTCGTAAAGCTAGAGAGGGGTTGTAGGTGATGCCTCCTCTTATGCCTAGAAGTGGCACATTAGGAAATTCCCCACAACGGTCAATGATGGTGACATTCTCCATAGATCTGGAGCACCAGTGGATGTCTGAGTGAGAAAGTGACATGATCCTCTTGGACCATCTGAACCCTTGCTCATTCTTCATTACTGAGCGAGGAAGGTGAGAAATAAACCACCTAGAAAGCAAAGGTATGCAGCACATCAAAGTTCCTCTTGCCCTTGTAGTACGGGTGTGAAGAGAATGCAGGATGTCTCCAAGCAATGTAGGCACTGGATTGTGACTCAGGAAAATGTTGATGGCATGAACGTCTATGAACTGATCTGGATTGGGGAACAATACTAAGCCATATATCAGCAAGGCTAAGATCTCCTCAAAAGCATCATAGCTCATGGCCTTCAAGAACATTTGAGCTTTATCCACTAATACCTTGGCAAGAATACCCTTGACTCCACTTCTCGTCTCTAGAACAATGTCAGACTTCTTCAGATGTAGAGCTGCAGCAATAACCTCTGGTTTAAGTTCCTTCTCCAAACCTGTGAATGGTTTCTGATCAAGAACAGGGATATCCAGAAGTTTAGAGAACTCCTCCATGGTTGGAACTAACTGATAATCTGGAAATGTAAAGCAATGGTGCTTAGGGTCAAAGAACTGAAACAGCACACTCATCATGTCTTCACTGAACCCTGAAGTGACTAAATCCAATAGGTGACCATGTCTCTTGTTGAACCTAGAATGATCAGACACTTGAGAAACCAACTCCTTAAGCTTGGGAGGTATCCCCACAAAGTTGATCCTGATGGTGTTTCTACGAGCTGAAGCCATGACCTGCAACAAAGAACAAAGATAAATCCCTTGGTCTTTGAAATGGTTAGGGAAAATGATATGCTCATGATGCATGATGATGTCATGATGTTATGCTCAATCACAAACATGTGGCACACACAAACAAGTCACACAATTGCCCTAGGTTTAAAGGCTTGCATGAGGTTCAAAGGTAAGTACCCTCCCCTGAAGTTAGATGGTTCATCCTGTCCTATAAAGTAACCAGGTTCCTAAGGGATCTCAATATCATTGATCCTTCACAAGGGTGGTTGATCAGAAGGCAACTTACTTGCCAACCAAAACCCTCCAAGTTTAAGATCTCAATGAGCGTAGTATCGAGTGTCAACCAACTTTAGTCTGCACCAAAGCCGGTTACCTCACTACTTTCTAAAGGCCAAGATGAGTTAACTAGGGTTCTAAAAGTCAGTTAGTGCATTGACAACATATGGCAGCCTCAATATTATCCTCAACTTGACTTAAGGAATATAAGCACCAACCAATGAGTCGCACTAACTATGGCCACCAGATCAACCGTATCGATATACGTCGTACAGTTTCCTTGGTCTATTGCCATTTACCTAAGGTACACTAGATCCGGGTTAGGACCTTTCACACATAAGAGCGCCCCAACAAGTAATATAAAGCAAGCAAGGCAGACAATTTAAAGTGATCTTAATTCCTAAGGGTACCCCTCTTTAATTTAGATCCCCAGCAGAGTCGCCAGTTCTGTAACCCGGTGAACTGACTTTAAACAATGTTGCGGATAGCAAGAGTCGCCACCGACTTTTATTTTATCCATAAGGAAAGGTTATAAAAGAACAGGAAAGACCTTAGAGAATGTTTTGGGTCCGGGGGGTAGGTTATGAAAAGGGAAGGTGTTAGCACCCTTTTCATCCATGGTTATCCATGGGCTCTTAGGTACTTAAGCTCACTTTTGAATTGTTTTGAAAGTGTAGTGTGTGAATAAGAAAATTTTCAGAATAGTTAATAAATAATCCATGTAAGGATGTGTTAAAAACATGTTTGAAAATTTGTTTGAAAATTGTTTAAGTGTGGAGAAAGTTTTGAAATGAGCTTAAGTACTTAAAAGTAACTTACCCTAATGTTTAAAGGTCTTTCTTGCTTTTTATTCTTTCCTTAGTAAGACTATCCCTACTATAATGGAGTAGGTAGTCCTTACTTTGGATGTTAAGGGACATGTGAGGGACAACTTGATTTTTTAAGGCAATGGTGGGATGTAATAAGCATATTAAGGGACTATCATCATTTTTTTCCGAAGGGACTTGATTTGTATAGGCAACATAAGGGACTTTGATGATTTTTACTCGAGGGACTTGCTTTATACACCCCACTTAACCAGTTATTCGTAGGCAACAAGAGGGATATCCTTAGAAGGTGAGACGGCGATTTAAAATCGACTTACGTGTGTGAAGTGTTTATTTTAATTATCTTTATTAAAAATTTTCTAAATTGATTTTAAATATCATACATGTTATCACTCCCTAATTACTAACCATAATGACAATAATAATTAAAATAATTACAACTTTACAACCAGGAACAATTACAAAATTATAATAGAAAATAATAAGCAAAAATAATTAAATAAAAGTAAACCAAATATAAAATAAGCAATAAAATAATAAGGGGGTTAGTAAATAATAATAATAATAGTAAACATAATAAAATTATAAATGGGTTAGTAATTAGAAATAATATATAAAGTTAGACACATAAGAATAAAATATAAATAATAACATGGTTAGTAATAAAAATTAAAAGATTAATGAAATTATAAAAAATTAATTAATAATATAGTAAATAATTAGCCTACATAATTTGATATTTCTTTTTTTAATTCACATAATTATTTAAATTATTATAATCACAAACATTTTAATTATTATGAACACATATTTTATATACATATTATTTAAGATATCATGTTAAAGTTTAATTCTATTAATCATTATAATTACAAATTATTTTCAATCATATACAAAAATATATATAAGTTAAAATATTTCTAAACTTTAAAAGAAAATTAACTTAAATTATAAATACAAAATTTTATGACAAATTATAATTATATTGGAAAAAAAACAGAATTAAATGTTATTTAGAAAAAATATTTTAAGATTGGAAAATTAGGTTTTTATAGTTTTTTAAGATTTAAGAATTAGGATTTATACAAAAAATTTATTTTTTATAATCACATGGTATTATTTTAATATAACCTATATAAAATAAAATTTAAAATAAAAACTAAGGTTTTATGATATTTTAAAGAATTACTTTAAGGTTAATTAAACTATATAATATATATACATATTTCATAATATAAATTATTTTAAATTAATTGGATTTAAAATAGAAAATAAAAGAAAACAAAGAAAAAAAGAGAAAAGGAACCTGGTGGGATTTGATCCCAAGACCTCTTGGTTCCAGAACAACAACAAGACCACTGGGCTGCGTGTGCATTGGTGATAGAAATATGGGTTCACTCTGTTTTGTGCATTGACCTTGGAAATTCCATAGAAAATAAAAAGAGCAAAAGGGCCTGGGGAGGATTTGATCCCAGGACCCTCAGATTCACAAACGCGCATCTCACCACCCGGCTGGAAGAGCCAATCTATCAATTCGTTGGCCATAATTGATAATATATTAGTCCTGCAAAACAAACAAAATAAACGAGCAAAATATCACCAACTGGGAATCGAACCCCAGACCATTGCCATATACGCGTACGCTTCAACCACTGGGCCAAGCAATCTGTTATGAACATAAACCAAAACTAATTCATAAAATATTTAATTCAATTTTGAATTCTGGAAAACGCGCCAAAGTTCATCTTCTTCCTTGGTCCGTCGCAATAGCCTATAGTGACGGCTTTCTCCCGTCACTAGAACCCCTGCATCTCAAATCATGAACAATACGTGCAATAAATTTATTTTAAATGCCCAGATCAATTATATGCAAGCCGTAGGTTCCAAATAAGTCATTAATTTGGTCTGAAATTGGTTGTATGATGGAATCCCCAAACTCACAGTTGGTAAACCCTAACTATGGTGATTCATGGATTCGGCTGTGAAACTCCAATCTAAATATCCAAGAAGCTTCAATACAATGAAACAAACATAATTAAACAATCAAAATCAAATGAAAACCAACAAAATCGTGAAATCGAAAAAAATTGAATATGGTATGAACACGGGTTTGATTCATGCGAATGAGGATGTCTCATATGTCGTTTATGATCCAAACATGACCAATGAAGTTCAATGAAGAAGAATCAACCTTCAAATCGTCCTGAAAGTGCTTGTATTTGGGAATCCGAATTTCAATTTTTTCAAGGATTTTTGTGTTCTTGTTCTTACCTCTTGGCTGCTCAAAATCGTGAATGATCAATGGCAATGAGTTTAGTATATATAGGAGACTCAATTAGGTCAAAAACTTTGATTGATTATGTGGAAGTTTTGATTTTTTTTATATTGAGAAAGATCATGCTTTGAAAGTTCAATATTCTTGCATCAATGCCTTCTATTTCAAGCCATTCCATATCTTTCTTGTACCAATTTGTTTCATGCTGACTTTATGATATTTTAAAATCAATAAATCAATTGAATCTTCACATTTAATATTTTATTTAAATTTAAAATGATTTTAAGAATAAAAAATCATAATAAATTAATTAAATAAAATAAAAATTATGAAAATATGATGGAAATTTCGTGCATGATGTTGTTGTATGGGTTGGGTCATAATTTGGCCAGCCCATTTGGAAAGAAATGATTTTAAACCTCCATTTTCAACATAAACCATCACAAAATTGTCCAACTTTGCAAGGGCACATCTCCCTCAATTTTAAAGGTATGAGGGTGTTCTTGGACTTTTTGGAAAGCTTGAATAGTCCTCTAAACAACCCCATTGGTTTCAGGTCCATATTATTTACCAATCTCAAGTTATGCCCTTTTGAAGTTGTTGACTTCTTGTTGACTTTTGAAATGACCTATAATGTCTTAGATCATATCTTTCAAATGAAGCATTTTTGGGCTTAACCTTCAACATCAAAGTTGTAGAGAATTCAATTTCCTTCAAAATGAGCTTTGGATGGAGACTTGGTGATGAAGTATGTGAAAGTTATGCCTGGTCAAAGTTCAGTTGACTTTTACTGAGGAAACCCTAATTTAGAAACTCCTGATTATTGATGATCTGGAATCTCCTTGATGAATCATGATCAACCCTTGATCAAATGATGAATTTTACTTCATATACTTGATGTTGGCAAAAAATCATGAAGTTTGACCTTGGTTTGACCACAATTGACCTCAGTTTGACTTTTTAACTGCATTGACTGATTTTGTCTTATCTGATCATCTGACTGAGCAAACTTTTGAGAAAAGTCTTGAAACTTGTCATGGGGGTTCTTATATACATATAAGATGTTATGAAACTCACTTGAGGTATTGGAAGTCCATTTAGCCTGATTAAAGTCAAAACCCTAGTTTTGGATGCACTGCTTAGGAGGTGCATTGTCTTGAGGGAATTGTCAACTCCTTTGACCAATTGTGAACTTTGTGAACCTTGTGAATCTTCATAAAGTGTCTTGTGATACTCATGGGAGGTATTGTGAAGCTTGTGAACCTTGTGAACCTCATGAAGTGGCTTTGTAGACCTCATGACCCTCAGGAAAGCTTTGTAATCATTGTGAAACTTGTGAACCTTGTGAACCTTCAAGAAGTAACTTGCGAACTTCATGAACTTCATGAAAGGTCTTGTAAATGTTGAGAAGCTTGTGAACCTTGTGAACCTTCATAAAGTAACTTGTAGACTTTATGAACCTCATGAAAGGTTATAGAAAGCATTAAAGAACTTGTGAACCTTGTGAACCTTCATAAAGCAACTTGTGGGCTTCATGAACCTCATGAAAGGTTATATAAGCATTGAGAAACTTGTGAACCTTGTGAACCTTCAAGAAGTGACTTGTAGACCTCCTGAACCTCATGAAAGGTTATGCAAGTGTTGGAAAACTTGTGAACCTTGTGAACCTTCTTAGAACACAAAGTCTTGTATTGTGAGGGCAAATTTTGGGGTGCAACAGCTGGGTATGCTTGTTCTATTATTCCATCTTGGAATGTAAAGTCAAGTGTACATTCCACGGAAAAGAGTTTGAATTCACTTCCTTGTGCCAAATTCATACAAAACTCATAAAAGACAAAAAAAACAAACAATAAGCGACTATCCTGCGGGAACTTCTCTTCTCATCTCATTCACTCACAACGCGAACTCGCGACGACTTGTCTTTCATGCAAGACGGTAAACGCACTCGTACCAGACGAGCCTGCAACACCTGAGCATAGACATACGCAGTTCCAGCATAAAAAACACAAACAAATAGTTCCCGCCTTAGTTAGGCGAACTACGTCGACTATGATCCTCATTATCCCGATGAGGTACGTAGGCAGCGGGGTAGGGCCCGTTCGAGCACATTCTTTATTTTCCCTACATTTTCCCCATTCTTTCTCATTCTCTTATTTCAGTTCATTTCTCATTTCATTCTCCAGTTCCAGTTAGCGGTTTTATTCAGCAGCAGTTATATTTTCTCACCCTTTGAAACAAACAAGCAAGCGTGGAGCCCGTCGGGTACGACGGACGGATTGGGGTGCTAATACCTTCTCAATTCGTAACCGACTCCCGAACTCAGATCTTTGGTTCGCAGGACCTTGTCCTTTCCTTCTTCCTTTGGTTTGTGCAACATTACCTTTCCCTTTCATTCGGGATAAAAATGTTTGGCTGGCGACTCTAACCTTTCCGCGCCACTTTCGCGTTTGTACTAGGATGAAAATCCCGGGAGCGACAGCTGGCGACTCTGCTGGGGACTAACCTGATTCTTCCGGTTTCCCTTGTAGAGTCAATCCTAGCGCCTGTTTGGTTTTGCTTCTTTGGGTGTTTGTTTGCTGTTGTGTGCTTTAGTTTAGCTTTACTGTTTTTATTTACAGTTCTTTACAGCTTTACTTTATCGCATTTATTTACCGCTTTCAGTATTTTATTTTCCATGCATCATATTATATTGGACTGTCTGGCTGTGTTGGTTTTCATTTTTTCTGTGGGATGGGAGTTACTGTGAGATAAGCCAACTACCCGACTTGAGTGCACCATAGGATTAGCGTGGACATGTTGTGCTCGCATGGTTACATGATGAGTGGTGATGTGTTCCACACCCAGGTTGCGACTGTCTTGGGACTATTCTGTGTGGGGGTTCTTCCCCACTTCAGGGTACAACCTTGATGGTTATGTGCAGCTGGGGACCGATCATTGAGAACCTTAATGGAAACAACCCTCTCCAGTGATGACAGTGGCAGACCACATTTGTTGGCAAACCCACTCGCATCCGAGGGTCCATTGGGAACTCGCATAGGATGGCCTGGTTCTCTCATAGGAATTCAGTTAAAGCAAACTGTTCATATGACGATAGTATTGTACCCTTCGGGATGAATATACTATTGTTTCTCGATTCAGTGCTTGAAGCTGGAGACTTGTGAGGGATGCTTGTTTTTCCGGACTCAATTGAGACCTCCCTGAGTAGTACATAATGCCAAACCGATTCCCTGATTTGGTCATGAGCCATTTCTCGGAAATGGTGAACGTATTATTGTTATTCGGCTTTGAAAGTCCGTGATGTTGACCCGAGTAGCACACCCGTGAGATTGAGAGGGGTTTACAGGTTTGCAGGAACCCTAAACTTCAACATACCCGCTTTGCCAGCTTGTTTTATGATATTATCTGGTGCTATATGGTTCTTTGATTCTGAGATCCGGATTTCTATTCAGGGAGATTGTTACTGTGATTACCATTGCGACCTTGATATTGTGACTATTATTATGACTCTCCACAGACACTTGGCTTATTGTTCAGCTTCAACACCATCAGTGATTGTTCAATTATGTGATCCAGTTCTACAGTTATTGGGTTCTCAGTTATGGGGTTCTGTACAGAGATGGTGCTGCTATTATGGTTCTATTCAGACAGTTGGTTCATTGCTCAATACCAGCATCAGATTATTGATCACATGCCTGTTGCATACATGACATCATAGAATTTTTGCACACATGTTCAGTTATTTCCGAGGATCACATATCTGAATCATGCCATTGGATTTTTCTGTATCAAAACTTGAATTAAAGCAGATAGATTCCTCAGAAATAATTGAACATGGCATTTGCATACATCCTTGCATTCTTGACAGGTGTTCAGAGACAAATTTTTTTCCTGACTTGATTTCTCATCAGAATGGACAACTTAAACCACAATCATCAAGGTATATATTTGAAGCAACTCCGGGCGGAGGTAATCAAACGAAGACCCAGCTTAGGCCATTCAGGGCAGAGGTATAAGCTTTATTTCAGAATCAGAAACTATTGAAAGAGGAAGCCAACCAGATGAAGACTCAGATAAGCTTGGTTATGGAAGTTCTGAATGAAGCTATTTTCATCCCTAGTGAGGGGAACTACGCTGCTCTGATTCTCCATTGGTCAATGGAGATACGTAGGCAGGAGATCAAATCAGATCTTTCCGAGCAACCTTATTTATTAAATTTATCAACCTCTTCCCTCCAGACGTCATTTGTCGGCATCCAATTTCAGCTTCCCAAGAGAGTCCTAAGGGTCAGAGCATAAGGGTAAAGGCCAAAACAACTTGAGAAGAAGTTTGATCATATTCCGAGATCGTACGCGCAACAAGTTTCCTCATTGGCTCAGATTCAAACTGATTGAGTTAGATGCATCAGGATCATCTCCGATAAAGTTTCCTTTGGGGTTTCAATGCCAAGTATGACTATCATTCTGGGGCACCTGGCCATTTAATTGAAAATTGCAAGTCTTTCAGAGACAAAGGTGAAGACAAGGTCCCGAAGTTGATCGACTCAAAGGTCATCATTCCAGAAAGTCTGCTCACATATTGAAGTCTCCTCATCAAATGGGTCTCCCAATTTGCAAAGGCATCTTCAGAAGCAATAAGTCCATACGGAGTCAAGTCTCCTCAATGACGGCAATGTTCAGCTTCTTTACTGCATTTTCATTTGTAGTTTATATTGTTTGTTTAAACATTTGTATGCATGCATGAAACTTATTTGTTTTTGAATGATAACCATAATAAAATGCACATGTTTCTCTTGAAGTAATCCATTCGTATTCACTCATGATTTTGTGTATGTGCATTGCAATACCAACTGTTGTGATTAAACTCTATCAGGGGGGACGACGAACTGAAAACGCAAAAATCTCTAATTGTGTGCTTTTGAAAAAGACCCTGTTGACGATGTACAGGCATTGTTTCAAATCCTAAACACCGGAGATATAAGGGAGATAGACCCTCGCCAACCCATTTGAGCCTTGAAGTAGGAGTTTCTTTTCGCATGAAAAAAACCCTTGCATTTAACCCAGGGGCAGGGTAGGCGTCAGTTAGTTTGACCAAGCGTTCAAATTTCAAAAGGAGTGCGAATCTGAGGATCCATTACCTTTCGTTGTACCAAATCAAGAGGTCCAAAGACCAGAAACCACAATGGTTATCCCAATCAAGAGGTCCAAAGACCGGAGACCACAATGGTTATTCCTCAACAACAAAGGAATGAGACAGTCACGACCCTCGCAAAGCATTCAAGACAAACAATGTCACACGATTTGTTCAAAAAAAAATTTTGAAAAAAAAAATGAATGAGAAAGCCCGCTAAGTCGAAACTTGAAAACAAGCGACTTAGGCAAAAATTAGGGCATCCCGCTGGACTTCACAATCAAAGATTCACAAGAATCAGTCCAGGCAAAAGTTAGGGATAATCAAATAATGCAAAAGTGAAAGACGAAAAGGATTACACAAGAAAAGATCCTCAAACAAGAACAAGGTCGTGTGATACAGACACAAAAGACAATAGGGGTGGCTGACTCCCAACAACAACCTGAGTGGTGCTTAAACCTTTAGTGTAATTGGTTCCTCAACCATCACAAAACCCTTTTTGAGAGGTGAACGCTTGTGAAAGCTAGCTGAAAATAGGAATGGAGAACATCACGAAGATGGGTGGGCACAAATAAATTTCGAGCCTATATCCTTTGTTTTTATAACCGTGAACCAGGCCACGATACAACCCTCAAAAGTCCTAACTGAAACAGGGTTATTTTTGAGAGCGTACTACCACGAGACCGCGTTCCTGACTCCTATGAGTGGTGTTGAAAGATCTTTGTTGGTGTTGCATGTGCATGCTTTCTATTATTCAAAAAAAATTATTAATGTCGTATCTTAACCAGTGATTCACTCACAAAGGTTTGCGACATCTTTTTCAGTAAAACTTCAAGATTAACATGTGTGTTGCATTAGAATTTTCATTCTTAGAATAAACATTTTCTGCTTGCATACTTTTGTTTGACATCATAAGAGTTCACGTATGGAATCTCAGTCCAGAAGCTTAATCTTGCCAAGTTGAGAAGTCTGAAACTTCTGAAGGACAATCTGTCGAGGTGCACTTTTTAAGAAAACTCCATCGAGTAGGGATTTTCCCAACATTCCTGGTAAGAGCCAACTAATCCGGGGCAATCATGTCGAGCAATCTTTTCAAAATTCAGCCAAGCTGGGGCAATCACTTCGAGATTCAAATCTCTCAAAGAGCCATTAGCCTGAGGCATACATTCAAATTTTAGTCAAACTGGGGCAGTTACTTCGAGATCCAATCTCTCAAAGAACAGTTGATCTGGGTGTTTTCTCCAAAACACAGTCACTCATAGGTGATCACTTCAAGGCTCATACTGGGGCAGGCCACCCCAAGAGCATGAGAAGTCACTCTCTCCCGAAGCACCTATCCAAAGTTCAAAATACTGGGGCAGAATATTTCACGGTGATATGAGGTTTTTCATGAATCCTCGCGAGGTAAATTCTTGTATAGACCATGCAGGCAGGGGCAGTTATTTCGAGATCCGACGAATATCTCCAAGAGTTTGAAGACACTGAGGCATTTCGTATGTCATGTTTTCTGTAAAATCCTCTTGAGACATTTTCTTCCGATGGACCTTAGTCGGAGGCGAGTTGAAAATTTCAGAGAACCATTGTTCACTCATGATTAGTCGGCAACTTATCAACCCAGGGCCAGGGGCAAAGCCATTGTCGGCACAGTACTTCAAGAGTTATTTCATCAGCAAGCTTCATTGATCAAAATGTCTTAGCTAGTCTCATTAGACAATCCCTTCTCCAGCTGTGTGGCAAAGCGAAAGTTACTTCTTGATCAGAAGGGTATCATCGTCTCTCATCCCCAGCATGAAACGCCTTACATCTCTCATTCCCAACATGAGAGGATTTATCTCTTATCCCCAGCAAGTGGCAGCTTGAGATTTTATCTTCAGCAGGAAGCTTTATCATTGATATCACCCGTCATCCCCAGCCATGTGGAAGTTGAAATTTCACCCATCAAGGTAGCAGAGAGTGGGTGTCGTCCCCAAGCAGAAGTTTCCCTTCAGACAGGGGCAATTCTCAGCAGTACAAGGAGTTCTTTCCTCCCCAGCAGGTGTTTCCTCAGCAGTGTCATGCCTTTGGTCCCCAGCCAAGCCAGGAAGTCCTCACTTCCCCACCAGAGTTCAAGGAGGGTCCATTTCCAGCAGGGTCTTGGCGTTCCAATCTCAAAGTCCAATTTATTTTTGGCAGTGGCGACTATTCAGAGCTAGTGAATTATTAATAGCTTTCCCCGCAGAGTTGTTTCCTCCTCATCAGGATTAACCAGATCAATGCAGTGATCATCAGTTCCTCCCCAGTCAAGCCATCTGGGATATCTGTTATCGGATTAACCAGATCAATGCAGTGATCATCGTTTCTTCCCAGTCAAGCCATCTGGGATATCTATTATCTCCTCATCGGGAGACCCCCTTTTGCATTTGCATTTGCATCTAGTACTCATCATTACATCTGCATCCTCCAAAGCGTAGCATTTCCATCGTCATGGAGCATTACGCCATAAATTCAAACATATGCATACCAGCATGGGCCAGTTTTGAGGTATATTACATAAGACCCGTTACATCTCCAATCAGATTGAAGTGTTCCCCACAGAATGCAACTTCATTTCCCAGGGTGGTTACTTCTACCAAGTCTTATTGTTATCCCCAGTTGAGTCTTGTTTCAGTACAACAGTCTCATATTTTCCGCGTCTCCGTTTCAGTACAACGGTCACGTCTTGGGCTCTCGTTTAAGTACAACGATCCCGTTCCTTTCGAGTCTCCATTTAAGTACAATGGTCTCGTCTTTGAGTCTTGTTTCAGTACAACAGTCTCATATTTTCCGCGTCTCCGTTTCAGTACAACGGTCACGTCTTGGGCTCTCGTTTAAGTACAACGATCCCGTTCCTTTCGAGTCTCCATTTAAGTACAATGGTCTCGTCTTTGAGTCTTGTTTCAGTACAACAGTCTCATATTTTCCACGTCTCCGTTTCAGTACAACGGTCACGTCTTGGGCTCTCGTTTAAGTACAACGATCCCGTTCCTTTCGAGTCTCCATTTAAGTACAATGGTCTCGTCTTTGAGTCTTGTTTCAGTACAACAGTCTCATTTTTTTCGCATCTCCGTTTCAGTACAACGGTCGCGTCTTGGGCTCTCGTTTAAGTACAACGATCTCGTTCCTTTCGAGTCTCCATTTAAGTACAATGGTCTCGTCTTTGAGTCTTGTTTCAGTACAACAGTCTCATATTTTCCGCGTCTCCGTTTCAGTACAACGGTCACGTCTTGGGCTCTCGTTTAAGTACAACGATCCCGTTCCTTTCGAGTTTCCATTTAAGTACAATGGTCTCGTCTTTGAGTCTTGTTTCAGTACAACAGTCTCATTATTTCGCGTCTCCGTTTCAGTACAACAGTCGCGTCTCAGGTTATCATTTAAGTACAATGATCCTGTTTGCTTGGGCTCTCGTTTAAGTACAACGATCCCGTTCCTTTCGAGTCTCCATTTAAGTACAATGGTCTCGTCTTTGAGTCTTGTTTCAGTACAACAGTCTCATTTTTTTCGCGTCTCCGTTTCAGTACAACGGTCGCGTCTTGGGCTCTCGTTTAAGTATAACGATCCCGTTCCTTTCGAGTCTCCATTTAAGTACAATGGTCTCGTTTCAGTGCGAAGATAATGGATCGGTTGATACCATTTTCGTGTAGATCGGTTGATCTTATTTGAGTCATGAATCGGTTGATATCATTTCTCTTCGAGTTGTAAATCGGATGATATTACATTCTCGTTTTTCTTGGTTATGGATCGGTTGATACCATCTCCATGTTAGATCGGTTGATCTTATTTGAGTCATGAATCGGTTGATATCATTTCTCTTCGAGTTGTAAATCGGATGATATTACATTCTCGTTTTTCTTGGTTATGGATCGGTTGATACCATCTCCATGTTAGATCGGTTGATCTTATTTGAGTCATGAATCGGTTGATATCATTTCTCTTCGAGTTGTAAATCAGATGATATTACATTCTCGTTTTTCTTGGTTATGGATCGGTTGATACCATCTCCATGTTAGATCGGTTGATCTTATTTGAGTCATGAATCGGTTGATATCATTTCTCTTCGAGTTGTAAATCGGATGATATTACATTCTCGTTTTTCTTGGTTATGGATCGGTTGATACCATCTCCATGTTAGATCGGTTGATCTTATTTGAGTCATGAATCGGTTGATATCATTTCTCTTCGAGTTGTAAATCGGATGATATTACATTCTCGTTTTTCTTGGTTATGGATCGGTTGATACCATCTCCATGTTTGATCGGTTGATCTTATTTGAATCGCAAATCGGTTGATGTTGCGTTAAGTCCTGTTTCGCCAACAGGCACCCTCGTTGTGGTTTTGATTCGTTCAGTAATCGCAGTGATTACATTGATTCTATTCCACCTGGTTCTATCCCCGTTACCTATTCAGAGGTCAAAAATCAAAAAATACATAAATAAATAAATGGGCAGTTGGCATTTCTGTTGCCCTCAGTGTGCAAATTTTCAGGTTTTATTCGAGTATTCAATCACTCCATACCTTAAACGTCTAAAAGCTGTTGCAATTATCCGTTCAGGTCTGCAGATGATTGAATAGGGGCAGCTGTAATACCTCAAAATTTGCCCTCATTCTGTTTACCGTAACTGGCTTACCGCTTTGCATTTCATTTGCATATTCCACTAGGTCATTAACATTCATAATCATGCATTTCATGGATTCATAAGTGTCACACCCCAAATTTTACCCCTAATCGCTCATATCATAATCATACATTTATCGCATTTAGCAGGGATTTTTCCCGATTTATTTTTCTGCTTCTTTTTTCTCATTTTCTAGCTTCCATTTTAATTTAATTTCATTTTCTTATTTATAACTTTTAATTCATTTTGTGTTTCAATTTTAATTTCTATTTCTATTTCTAACCTTTAGCTCAATTTTCAATTTTTTTTATTTTATTATTTGTTATTTCTTTTCATTTTCAAGTTCGCATTTTTAAATCAATTTATTTCATTCTCAAGTTTTATTTTGAATTTTATTTTCTACTTTTCAATTTTTAATTTTATTTCATTTTCAAGTTGTAATTTCTAAGTTTAATGTCAATTTCTAATTCATTGTATTTATTTTCTAAATTCCAACTTATTTCTCAAATTCTAAAGTTAGTTTTTAACTTCAATTATTTAAGTTACTAAGTTATTTCAATTTTAAGTTTAATTCTTTTTTTATTATTCACTTCTAATTCAAATTTTAATTTTTAACCATTTATTCCATTTTTAATTCATATCCACATTTTTATTTTCTAAATTCCAATTTATTTCTCAAATTCTCAATTAATTTTAATTCCAAGTTTATTTATTTAAGTTTATGAGTTATTTTCAATTTTAAATTCATTTCTTTTTTTAATTCATTTCTAATTTAAGTTTTTATTTAGATTCTAATTTAGAGTTCTCCTTTTCAAGTTTCATTTCAAATCATAATCAAATGTAAATAATTAAATTTATTCCATAATGTTGTTTTGTCACAATTACATAAAAAAATGTACAAAAAATTCAGCTAGAATACAAAAATGCAGCAACATTTCAGCCTGCTCCAACAGCACAAACAGCAGCACAAGACAAGCATGCAGCCACCAACAGCTGCATTTTCCTGCTCCACCCCACTGCTGCAAATTCAGCATGTGTCCCCTTTCCTCCAACCCTTCACCTACAAGCAACCACAAAGAATTCAGCATAAAACAATATCAGAACCAGTTACAAAAGACACTGTTATATTAGAAAACTCAGCCTTAAAATACAGCATAAAAACAACCCTCAAAGCAGTCCCAAAACACACTGTTATCAACCAAAAACTCAGCTCTCAAACTCACCAAAAATCCAGCACTTTTTACACACAAACAGTTCACAAAACCCACTCAAAACAGCCCCCCACAACACCCAGAAACAGCCCTCAAAGAACACCAATTTCAGCCATACAAAACAACCCAAACAACCAAAAAATAGCATCAAAAATCCAGCCAACAAAAAAAACTTCAAAGAATCAAAAAGAAACAACAAACAGCAGCAGGAGTAGAGGCTCACCACTTGTGGATCTTCACCCCGATAACATTCGGGCGGTAATCTTTCTCTTTTCCTTTACTTCACCTTTCTCTTCAACATTTTGTACATATTTAGTTTTTTTAAAAAAAAAACCTGCATACACCAAAACAAGCTCTGTGTTAAAACTCCAAAATACTTAAAACTTTTTTAAAGAAATTAATTAATGATACTTGTAAATAAAGAGAAAACAGAACCAAAACAAACCTCAGTTAACCGTCACTTATCCCTTCAGCCTCCCCCTTCAAATCTCACAGCATAACCCTTCCAAACCTTTCCATCATCTTTTCACCATCACTGTAAGTATTTGAACAAAAAATGAGAGAAACAAATGGGGCTGAAAATGGAGCCTGAGATGAGAGATCACTGAAAACAAAAACATAACTTACCAAATCCACAAACCACTGCATCCATCAAAACAAAACTTTCACTCGCCGGCAACCCACCTTCAATCGCCGCTACTCAACTGTAAACCACCTTTAACCTCCTTCATCTTTCATCGCCATACTCATTTCACAAAACCGCCGCTACCCCATAAACCACAGAACCCGTAAAACCACAAACCTTGAAAATTCATCAAAGCCACCTCCATCACCTCGCCACAACCAAATAAACCGCAACTCATTCAAAGCTGCCGACAGATTGAAACCACAGAAAACAGTGAATAAATCGAACGAAAATGTTCAGACTCGCACAAAACTTCCATTAATAAACAGAACCTGCAATAATCCTTTTTCAACCTCAAAGACAAAAATTGCCAAAACACGAACCCTTACCTCCGGGAACGAATCCAAACACGAACCTTTAACCACCATCCACCGACCCAGAAACAGTGAAACAAAATCCCCCAAAACCGGCCATCCTTCACCAATCCAACTCTCAGCCCGCAACCACAACAATAACAAACACAGAAAATCAAACCATCACCTGCAACAAACTTGTCAAAAAACCACAAACCAGAAACAGAAGCAGACTCAGAACGCACAAAAATAACTTACCCAAAATCCACAAAGGCCAACATCCACCGAAGCCTTTACTTCCATCCACCACAACTCGTAAGCTCAGCCGCCATTAGTAAACCTCATTTGCCATCACCATTCCGTCAATGATCCTCAACCATTTTCAAAACTGCAAAAAAAAAACAACACAACATCAATCTCCAAAAGCGGAGAGAGAATCGAATGATCAAAACCTGTAAAATCACCAGATGCAAACCTGTTAATCCAAACACGCTCCCTTCGCCTCACAAACCGTTTCGAAACCTCAAACCCAGCAATCGCCGAAACAGAGAACTAAACACCACAAAACCACTGCCGCTGTCAAATGCGACCGAACCCCTCAATCATCCACCTTCGTCGAATCTGACATTCATCCCCACCGAAACCTCACCATCAGCCAAGCCGTAAAAACCATTAGCAGAAAACCTTACCTCAACACCCAAACACAGGTGAATGGAGAAGAATGTCATTGCCGGCAATGCTTGTAGGAGAAACAATTGGAGAAATTTTACATGCTAGTCAATTTGCAAAAGAACTTGTTTCAGCAGTTAATTGCCAAACTCCTTCCAAAGAGGATCCAAAGCTCTATTTCCTCAAATCCAAACTGAACAAACCCGCATGGACAGATGAGATTCGGTTGAGAAAGAGGCCAAAAACACTGAAATCAAAAAAACACAAAACACATTAAACTCACCACTCCCGAATCGCACAATCTGTCACCGTGAGTGAGGTGAAAACGAACCGGAAATCCACTCCCTACCATCACCTAGCACCATCGCCCTGAACATCATCACCGTCAATTCGACTATACAGAACGCTCCCTCCGCGACCCCTTCTCACCCATTCACCACCTCTAAACCGCATCAAACCAAAAAAACTCACAAAACCTTGAACCGTGAACAAACACAACTAACTTTAACCTCCACCGGCCACTTTCTTTTCCGAACCAGAATCCGTCGCCAAAAACCAGCCGAAACCCTTTTCCTCTTCGTGAACTCACCGCCGGCCCATTACCTCCACCATAACCTCTCCGCGAAACCCTTGGTCCGTCGCCGCCGTAACTGAGAGGAATGTGCGATTGAGAGCGAGACTGATTGAGAGAGAATCTGAGCGAGGTCGAGAGACAGATGACCATCACCATGGAAACCAAATCGCGTTGAGAGTTTGAGAGAGAGGCTGAAAAGGGTGACGATTGCAATGAGGGATTGAGAGATTTGCGCGAGAGATGAGAGACATTTTCCTCCCTCTGAACTGTTGTTCTATTGTTTAATGAGAAATAGGGTTTTCCTTTCATTTTGATTTTACTGATACGTTTCTTTTTTAATTAATTTATCTTTCATGGTCATTTTTTAATCCTTATTTTTATATGCAGTAATTTAATTTAGTTATAATTTTTGTTTTGCAAATCCTTACCGATCTGGGCCTTTGGTCCATTGGTACTTGTTATCAGCACTCTCCAACGTTATACCCCCTTTTATTTTTATTTCTTCTTATTCATTTATTTCCTTTTAATTACTTATTAAGTTCTATTCTATTTGTTATTGTTTTTTATTATTTTTCTTATCTTCCGTTCTGCTAGAAAGTGTTCTAAAAAAAAAAGGGTTTAGTGAATTAGTTTGTATTACTCTCATTAATAATTGTTTTATTCTAACATCTCCGGGCCTATGATAAGAACATGTGGTTTATTGATATTTGATTTTGTCGATTTTGTCTAAACCACTTTGAGGCCATTTTTATTGTTTCTATTTATTCTATTCTATTTAATTTACGCTATTTTCAATTTATTTTAAAAAAAAATTATTAAAAAAGAAATATATGTTAGATAATTATTTAATAATCTATCCATTTATTTTTTTCTTTTTTTTAGGGCCGATGATATGACTAAGGTCACGATAAATCGATTCCGATTAATCGTGACCCATATGAGGCCATTGCATTTTATTTCTATTTCATACATTTATTCATTATCTATTCCATTTAATTCATTTATTTATCCTACTTAATTCATTTAATTTATTTCATTCTATTTTCAATTTATTTCAACTTATTTATTATTTATTATTTATTTCTCGCGCATTTACACCATTTGATTTAATTTTCAAAATAATAATTCCTTGGTCCAACGCCAAGTGAACTTCACTTCACTACACTCACACACGTAAGACGGTCGTTTACGATCGCCATCTGCACAGTTCCTTACACTGCACAGTTTCTCAACTTAAGCAAAATTGACACACTGCGTTTGCTTCCACCCCTGCATTCTCGATCCATATATCGAGCCATAGCCCGGTTACTAAGCCTTTGCCTTATTTCCATTTACTTTATTCGATTTATTTTTGCAAGTAGCAACCTTTGCCTAGTCTTAGGAGCTTGCACCCTCTCTCATTTATTCTTTTATTTCTTATCAATCCAAAAGGGAAAGACTCCTGCAGTTGACTCAATGTCATAGGAAGTTTAGCAATCCCTAGTTCCATTTTGACCTTAGCAATTAGGTCCCTCATCCTTAGGTCCTTAGCCATTAGGTCCTTAGCTTTTCATTTTATAACTTTTTTTGTGACTTTCTTAAAGTCACGTGAGTGTTTGCCATAACACTTACCTTCCCCGCGAACCTTGAGCGTAACCAAGTGTTCGTTAATCCTTAGGAGAACTACGAGTGCTCTGATTCTACACCCGATACGTAGGCATCGATGCGATGTTGTGCGAGCACCATTAGAAATAAAACCTTAGGTTCCCATAATTTTTAACAAGCAATAAACAACAAAAATACAAATATTAACAAGAGGTTCCCGTAGGATACTGCGGATGCTTAGGATGCTAACACCTTCCCTAGGTATAATCAACCCCCGAACCTAGTTTCTCCTCATTTAGGGTTTTTACGATCTTTTTCCCTTTTCCCTTTGGATTAAATTAAAGTCGGTGGTGAACATAAAAGTTTTGCGATTCAAGCTCACTTAATAGCTTGGTATCCGATTCTCACCGCGACAGAAATGGCGACTTCACTGGGGAGATGTTTTTTTGAGGGTTAAGCCCACCTTGTATATTTGTATATTTGTTGTTGTATTGCTTGTTATTATTTGGGATTTTTTGTTGGGTGTTCCATGTGTGGTGAGATAAGTCCTAACCCGGACTTGAGTGCAAACAAGATAGGACGGTGGTATATTCAAGAAGGCTTGTAGGGAGTTGAGTCCCGACCAAGTTGACTTGAGACACCACCACTCAGCGGAGGCCTCCTCGGATGTAGTTTTGTTGATCGAGTTCAGTCGTGAAAACAATACTATATTCGACCTGAGAGCCATTAATGCTGAGGACCGTAGAACATTTACCCCCACTTGGCCTTTTTAGGGATGTAGTGCGATGACTATGAGGGTGCAAATCCGAAATAGTTGATACGCGATACTGCACTCGGATGAGACTCTCTTGAGAATATTACTGATTACCAAGTCGAGTTGGGAAGTCGGTAATATCCGAAAGATGGGACAGTGATTTTGGGAACTTTTAGAACCCGTTGTACAGGTACAAATAAACTCATAGTACACACCTTTTTGGGAGGGTTGAACCTTTGACCTCATGCAAGCTTTGAACCTAAGCCTTGTTTGTGTTTGTTGCATTCACGCATCATGAAGCATCATTTTTACCATTTATTCAAGGAACTCAGAAACTCTATCTTTGCAAATATCATAGGTATCATCATGGACTTTGGAAGAAGAAAGACTGTCAAGTACACATGCAAAACTCCCAAACTCGAAGACCTAAGGAAATTAAGAGACTTGGTTCTGGATCAAGATGCCTTCATGGAGAAGCATAGAAGACTTTTAGCTTTGCTTAAGACTGATTGGGATGGAAGGTTGCTCTCTGTGATGCTCCAGTTTTATGATCCCCTCTACCACTGTTTTACGTTCCCTGATTACCAATTGGCGCCTACTTTGGAAGAGTATTCAGTTCTGGTGGGATCACGTGTTAAGGATGAGTTTCCATTCCCTGTTCTAGAGAAGGACCCTGAAGAAGCGGAGATTGCAAAGGCGACATATTTGAGTGTTCCTGAGGTCAAGGCAAATATGACCTATAAAGGAAAGATTTTTGGATTCCCTACAAAGTTTCTGATAGAAAAGGCCAAGAATTTTGTTGATGTGAAGGATATGAAAGCTTTTGAGGCGACTTTTATTCTGCTGATATATGGAGTGCTGCTTTTCCCAAACTTTGAAGACTTTGTCGACCTGAACGCCATCAAGATATTTCTGAAGAAGAACCCGGTCCCTACTTTGCTCGGAGACACCTACCATTCCATCCATCTGAGGAATCACCATAAGGGAGGGATGATTACTTGTTGTGCATCATTGTTGTACGAGTGGTTTATTTCGCACTTGCCTAAGTCATCTTCATTTTGGAACCTTAAAGATGGTTTGTGGTGGTCACAAAGGATCATGTCTCTTACCCACTCTGACATTAGCTGGTACAACCGTGTTTATGATGGAGCATTGATTATTGATAGTTGTGGTGATTTTGCTAATGTGCCTCTTCTTAGCACTAAGGGAGGAATCAGCTATAATCCAGTTTTGGCTCGCCGCCAACTCGGGTATCCGTTGAAGGACAAACCTAAGAGTGTTGAAGTGGAAGGAATTTTCTTTAAGGATGACGAAGAACCAGAGCTCAGGAAACAGATTATGCAAGCTTGGAAATGCATCCATAGGAAGGGGAGGAGTAACTTGGGAAAGCCGAATTGTGTTTCTATGGAACCCTATCTCCAATGGGTACGAGATAGGGCAATTAGTCTGAAGATGCCTTACCCTCGCCAGGATCCTATGACCTTCAAGAAACCCATTCTGGTCTTTATGGATGATGCGGAGAAACTGAAGATTGATTTGGAGAAAGAGATTCGAGAGAAGAATGCATGGAAGAATCGACATCAGATCATCAGCAGTGAGAATGAGGAACTTAGAAGACAACTGAAGATGAAGGAAGAAGAAGAGCTCTCCAGCAAGAAAAGGAAAGCACCAGAGGATTTATTTTCCTCCAGCACTCAAGAGGACACTTCTTGGAAGTCGATCGTGGATCAACTTATGCTTGAAAGGGCTCAGATGAAGGCACAAATCGAGAAGCTCAACTTGAGGCTTTTAGGAGAATCTCCTTAGGACTTTGTTTTTGTCTTTATTAAGCTTTGTTTGGGATTTTTGAAAGTGTACTCAAGACTTTGTATCACTTTTTGAATTTAATGAAATCATATCCTTTTGATTATTATGTGTTCCTTGGTATTTGCAAATTGTTTCTTAAGTTCCTTGAATAAAATTTCATTTTTGCATTGCACTCATACATTTGGCATTGCATTTGCATTTTTTTTCATGAAACTCATTCCCGTCATCTGCTCTCAATTCAGCTTTCACACTGAGGCTCTCACGCAAATACTACACTCGAGCTCAAGCCAGGAAGAGGATGGCTGAAAGAGACCTAGAGATGGACAGAGTTAACGAAGAGCTTTCTGATATTCGTGGAAATATGGGTCAGATGATGGAAATGTTACAAGTCATTCGAGCGAAGATGGATACCCAACAGACTGTGGTGTCAGAAATTGTTACTGCAACGACTGAATTTGTCACTGCAACGACCCAGCCTACATCATCAGTCATTACCCCTGTGACCTGGCCTCCTTTTGGACTTCCTCATGGATTCGTCCCTCCTCCTCATGGTTTTGCTTCTCAAAGTTTTATTCCTTCTTCTTCAGGGTTTGCTACTCAAGGTTTTATTCCTCCTTCCCAAGGACTTACTACTCAGAGTTTTATACCTCCTTCACAAGGGTTTGCTACTCAAAGTTTTATTCCTCCTTCCCAAGGACTTGCTGCTCAGGGTTTCTTCCCTCCTTCTCAAGGTTTTGCTACTCAGAGTTTTATACCTCCTTCCCAAGGATTTGCTGCTCAGGGTTTCTTCCCTCCGTCCCAAGGCTTAGCTTCTCAAAGTTTCGCACCTCCCTCTCAGGGTATGGCGTTTCCGTTTCAAGGTTTTGTGCCCCCTCCTCAGGGATTTGCTGCTCAACAAACTGTTCCTGTGACTAATGAAGAGAATCATGCCGTTGCTAATTTTACACAGGACATTGTGCACACCCGTGCCCAACCGTATTTTAATGACCATCAGGGGTACGAAGCGCCAGATATGTCTGAAAACGGAGATGAGAAACACGTGAAGATGCAAGAGAATTTTGATACCCTTGAGAAAAGGTTAAGAGCGATTGAAGGTGACCAAATCTTTGGGGCTGCTGCCAGGGAGATGTGTCTGGTGTCTGGATTGGTAATACCTCCAAAATTCAAGATACCCACGTTTGATATGTATGAGGGTGCAACTTGTCCTAAGAACCATCTCCTGATGTACTATCGAAGAATGGCTGCTCAGGTTGACAATGATAAGTTAATGATCCACTGCTTTCAAGACAGTCTGAAGGGAATCTCCTCTAAATGGTATTTGACGCTTGACCAGTCAAAGATTCGTAGTTTCCAAGACTTGGCCGATGCTTTCATCCAGCAATATAAATACAACATGGACCTCGCTCCCGATAGGAGGCAATTGCTAAGCATGTCCCAGAAAGAGTCTGAATCCTTTAAAGAGTATGCTCAAAGGTGGAGAGGAACCGCTTCTCAAGTAGAGCCCCCACTGACTGAAAAAGAATTAGCTGACTGGTTTGTTGACACTGTGCGACCAGAATTCTATGAGAGAATGGTGGGGAGTATAACTGCTAGTTTCTCTGATTTAGTGGCTGTGGGAATCAAGGTAGAGCTCGGTTTGAAAAGTGGAAAGATGAGTGGTGCATCTGGCAGTTCCAGCACTGGCAGTGGGAGTAATGTTAAGAAATTTACCAGCAACTTCCACAAGAAGAAAGAGGGTGAGACAAACGCCATAATGACAAGTCAAAGAAGAAATCCACTTTGGCAGAGACCTTCACCTATGGCTCAACAGCAGTATCCTCGTCAACAGCAGTATGCTCATCAACAACAGTATGCCCAACATCCTTATGTAGCGGCGGTTCAACCAGCATTTAATCCACAAGTCCCCATGTATCGGCCAACTCAAGCAGTACCGATGTACCAACAAGCGGCTCCAATGATTCAACCTTATCAACCAATGATCAACAATCCGGGCTATCAACAAGCACCCAATGCTTCAGCCTACCAGCCGAGGACTCCAGCTCCTCATCCAAATCCAAATTTTCAGAACAGAAGAACAGGTGGAAGGCCTCCTAATCCTCGAATCCCTATAACTTATACTGAGTTATATCCTTCACTGCTGAAGAAGGGTTTGGTTACTCCAAGGCCTTTGGGTCCTCCACCAAGTCCGCTCCCACCAAATTACAACCCAAATGCTCACTGTTTATTCCATGAAGGTGCTCCAGGGCACGATTTGGAGGGTTGTTATGCTTTGAAGTACATAGTGAAAGATTTGATGGAGAAGAATATTCTGTCATTTGGGAATACTGGTCTGAATGTCAAAGATAATCCTTTACCCAAGCATGGGTCTATAAATGCTATCGTTGATGAGTCCGAAGAAGGTTTGATTTTCAATGCCACCGAAATCAAGACCCCGCTCAGAGACTTCCATGCGAAGTTAGTAGAGGCGGGTATACTGAAGAGCTGTCATCAGAATTGTGAAGGTTGTGTTGATAGTCCGAGGGGATGTGAATTGGTCCTAAAAGATGTTCAAGATTTGATTGATGAAGGCGTCTTACAAGTGAGCAGTCATATGAAGAAGAATGAAGTGGCAGTAATTGAACCCATCTTCAACTTGCCGGAATCTAATTCTACTTGGGTGCCAGTGTTCAATCTGCCTGAATCTTCAGGAGCTCAACCTATCTTCAATACTCCAGAATCTGTGGTGCCAATCTTCAATGTACCTGAGCCAAGATTTGAACAAAGGGGTAACTCTTTCCGTTATGAAGACACCAAAGCAGTTCCTTGGAAGTACGATACAGGGAAAGTTCATCAGAAGATCGATAAAGCTAACCAGAAGGAAGGTTCAAAAGTTGCAAGTACTGATATAGCGGGTGCAGGTCGTTTGACTCGCAGTGGTCGTGTATATACCCAGCAAGCCAATACGGCTCCGCCTAAAGAAGTCATACCAGCTGTTGTCAACAAAGATAAAGAGGTAGTCTTGGGGGAAGAAGATGCCGAATTTCTCAGAATCATAAAGAAGAGTGATTATAAGGTAATTGATCAGCTACATCAAACGCCTTCCAAAATATCTATCCTAT
Source organism: Lathyrus aphaca (assembly GCA_963966055.1). Classification (NCBI taxonomy): domain Eukaryota; kingdom Viridiplantae; phylum Streptophyta; class Magnoliopsida; order Fabales; family Fabaceae; genus Lathyrus; species Lathyrus aphaca. The sequence goes on along the minus strand of OZ014521.1, from coordinate 25,239,717 downwards.
CACTGCTTATGCATTCTCCGGCTCATCGAAGTGCACTTCAGAAGTTGCTAGCTCAAGCACATGTTACGCATGATATAACAGTGAACCAGTTTGATGGTGTCATCGCCAATATCACTGCGTGTAACAACCTCAGTTTCAGTATGGAGGATCTTCCAAAGGAGGGTTTGGACCACAACCGTGCGCTCCACATATCAGTGAAATGTCAAGAGGATACTTTAGCAAGAGTTCTTGTGGATACAGGATCTTCTTTGAATGTTTTGCCGAAAAGAACACTTGCTAAAATATCTTATCAAGGGGCAGAGATGAGGCCCAGTGCACTGATTGTAAAAGCCTTTGATGGGTCAAGAAGGACTGTCATTGGAGAAGTAGACCTACCAATCCTGATCGGGCCACAGGTCTTCAAAATCACTTTCCAGGTTATGGACATCAATCCTAACTACAGTTGCTTGCTGGGAAGACCTTGGATCCATGCTGCTGGGGCAGTCACCTCTACCCTACATCAAAAGATGAAGTTTGTAGTTGATAACAAGCTGGTAACCGTGTCTGGGGAAGAAGACCTCATGGTCAGTAACCTTTCATCTTTTAGCTATATTGAGGTTGATGAAGATGCTTTGGAAACTTCTTTCCAAGCTCTTGAGATAGCCAATGCTGTCCTTTTGGAAGTTGAGGAACCAAAAGGGAAGGGTATACCATCTTTCGCATCGCTGAAGAGTACCATTTCCACCATTGAAGAAAGAAGCTATGAAGGTTGGGGTGATGTCATCGAGGTCAAACAGAAGCTAGATCGCTGCGGGTTGGGTTACAAACCAACTCATGTGAAGGAAGGAGCATCAACCTCCGCTAAAGGCCGTCTGAAGACCATCCAAGAAGTGTTTTCCAGTGCTGGTTATCAGGTCAACGCAATTGCTGGAGTTTCTGAAGATGAAGATGTGAATCATCTGGTGTATCAGTGTGAAGAAGCCTTGGACAATTGGGAGGCAGTCGAGATCCCAGAGTTTTTTCCATTGTCAAAGTAATTTGTTGTTTTTTCAATGTTTTCAAGTTCCCTAGCTCTGCCCAAGGCTATGGGAGTATTTTGTAGGGCCCCTTTCTCATTTTTAAAGTTATTATCAATGAAGGCATTTTGTTGAACTCTTATTTTGATCATTTACTGTTTCTCTCTTTTCGCTTTTAAAAAGAAAATGGCAATCTTTCAAAACCAATAAAAAGCTTTTTCTCTTGCATTTCTCTATTTTCCACTTTTAATAAAAGCAAATCATTATCATATGCAGAATAAACGAAAACCCTGTTGAATCCAATGACTCTACATTCCCTCCTAACTTTGATTCGCCCATCTACCAAGCGGAAGATGAAAGTGAGGAAGATTGTGACATTCCCGAAGAACTGGCAAGATTGGTAGAGAATGAGCACACGGATCTTCAGCCACATAAGGAGCAGGTTGAGACCATCAACCTTGGCACTGATGAAGATGAGAAGGAAGTCAAGATTGGTACAACACTTGGGGCAGATGTCAGAGAAAGATTGGTCAAGCTTCTCAGAGAGTATGTAGATGTGTTTGCATGGTCGTATCAAGATATGCCCGGATTAGACACAGACATAGTGGTCCACAAGTTACCTCTTCGACCAGATTGTCCTCCTGTAAAGCAAAAGCTTCGAAGAACAAGACCAGACATGGCTCTGAAGATTCGAGAAGAAGTCAAAAGACAGTTTGATGCTGGATTCCTTGCAGTTGCAAAGTACCCTGAGTGGGTAGCTAATATTGTGCCAGTCCCTAAAAAAGATGGCAAAGTCAGGATGTGTGTGGACTATAGGGATTTGAACAAAGCCAGTCCGAAGGACGATTTCCCTCTTCCGCATATTGACACTTTGGTTGACAACACTGCTAAATTTGCTATTTTCTCCTTCATGGATGGGTTTTCAGGATACAACCAGATCAAGATGGATCCTGACGATATGGAAAAGACTACATTCATCACACCATGGGGCACTTATTGTTACAAGGTTATGCCATTTGGTCTCAGGAATGCAGGAGCCACCTATCAGAGGGCAATGGTCACCCTATTCCATGATATGATGCATAAAGAGATAGAAGTCTATGTGGATGATATGATTGCCAAATCACAGAGTGAGGAGGATCATTTGAATCATCTCTTGAAGTTATTTGAGCGTCTCAGGAAGTTCCAACTGCGCCTGAATCCAGCTAAGTGTACTTTTGGTGTCCGATCAGGAAAGTTACTTGGTTTTATTGTTAGTCAGCAAGGAATTGAAGTAGATCCAGATAAAGTCAGAGCAATTCAAGAGATGCCAGCTCCCAAGACAGAGAAGCAAGTCAGGGGTTTCCTCGGAAGATTGAACTACATCTCCAGATTCATTTCCAACATGACCGCTACTTGTGAGCCTCTATTCAAGTTACTCCGGAAGAATCAAGCAATTGAGTGGAGTCCTGATTGTCAATTGGCATTTGAAAAGATTAAGGTTTATCTGCAAGAACCTCCTATCTTGATCCCACCTACTCCAGGAAAGCCTCTTTTCATGTATCTCACTGTGCTCGAGGGATCTATGGGTTGCGTATTAGGCCAACAAGATGAGACTGGTCGTAAGGAGCACGCCATTTATTACTTAAGCAAGAAGTTCACAGACTGTGAGAGCAGATACTCACTTTTAGAGAAGACTTGCTGTGCTTTGGCATGGGCGGCCAGACGCCTCAGGCAGTACATGATTTGTCACACTACTTTGTTGATCTCGAAAATGGATCCAATAAAGTACATCTTTGAGAAGCCTGCTTTGACTGGAAGACTCGCCCGTTGGCACATGTTGTTATCCGAATACGACATCCAATATGTAACCCAGAAGTCTATCAAGGGCAGTGTTTTATCTGAATACCTTGCTGATCATCCTGTTGAAGATTATGAACCTTTGAAATTCGATTTCCCGGACGAGGACATTATGTTGATAAAGGACTATGAAGTTCCAGGTCCAGATGAAGGTCCCGAGCCAGGGTCTCGTTGGAAGATGATGTTTGATGGTTCCTCTAACTACATGGGGCATGGTGTAGGAGTTGTTTTGATGAACCCTGATGGTGGTTATACTCCTTTCACGGCTAGATTGTGTTTCGAATGTACAAACAACATCGCAGAGTATGAAGCTTGTGTTTTGGGTATCGAAGCTGCAATCGATACTAGAATCAAGATCCTTGATGTATATGGAGACTCAGCTTTGGTCATTTACCAAGTTAAAGGTGAATGGGAGACCCGTGACGAGAAGTTGATCCCATATCGTGCCCACATTGTGGAATTGATCAAATACTTTGATGAAGTTACTTTTCATCACGTTCCAAGGGCAGAAAATCAAATTGCAGATGCCTTGGCTATGTTGGCATCTATGTTTCAAGTCAGATTTCTTAATGAAGCTCCACTCATTACAATTGAGCGAAGAACTGCACCGGCCTACTGTCTACTGGTCGAAGAAGAAACTGATGAGAAACCGTGGTTCTACGACATCAAGAACTATTTGCAGAATCAAGAGTACCCAGCTGACGCAACAAATCTAGACAAGAAGACTTTAAGAAGATTGGCATCCAAGTTCTTCCTCAGCAACAATGTGCTTTACAAGAGAAATCATGATATGGTTCTGCTCAGATGTGTGGACAAGCGCGAAGCAGACTTATTGATCAGGGAAATCCATGAGGGATCATTTGGAACACATGCCAATGGACATGCCATGTCCAGGAAGATTTTGAGAGCTGGATACTTCTGGTTGACCATGGAATCAGATTGTTTCAAGTATGCCAGGAAGTGTCATAAATGCCAGATTTATGCCGACAAGGTGCACGTACCTCCGACACTTTTGAATGTTCTGTCATCGCCTTGGCCTTTCTCAATGTGGGGAATTGACATGATAGGGGCAATTGAGCCTAAAGCTTCCAATGGTCATCGGTTTATCTTGGTCGCAATTGATTATTTCACCAAATGGGTAGAAGCAGCTTCCTACGCCAATGTGACAAAGCAAGTGGTTGCCCGTTTCATCAAGAATCAAATTATCTGCCGTTATGGGATCCCAAGCCGAATCATAACAGATAATGGGACCAATTTGAACAACAAAACAATGAAAGAGCTGTGTGAGACATTCAAGATTGAACATCATAACTCTTCTCCGTATCGACCGAAGATGAATGGAGCTGTTGAAGCTGCAAACAAGAACATCAAAAAGATTCTGCAGAAGATGGTAAAGACTTACAAAGATTGGCACGAGATGTTACCCTATGCTTTACACGGATACAGAACATCAGTCCGCACTTCAACAGGGGCAACCCCTTTCTCTCTGGTGTATGGGATGGATGCAGTTCTCCCTATTGAAGTAGAGATACCGTCTTTGAGAATCTTGATGGAAACTAAACTGGAGGAAGCTGAGTGGGTCCAGAACAGGTTTGACCAACTAAACCTCATTGATGAGAAGAGAATGACCGCCATGTGCCATGGCCAGTTGTACCAGAAGCGCATCAAGAGAGCATTTGATAAGAAAGTCCGCATCCGAGAATTCAAGGAAGGAGATCTTGTACTCAAGAAAATCTTGCCAGTCCACAAAGACATGCGTGGAAAATGGAGTCCTAACTATGAAGGCCCATATGTTGTGAAGATGGCTTTCTCTGGAGGTTCCTTAATCCTTACAAATATGGATGGTGAACAGCTGAAGCACCCGGTGAATTCTGATGCAGTCAAAAAATATTATGCCTAAATAAAACCCGATAGGTCGAAAACCAGAAATGGCGACCTAGGCAAAAATGGGTATCCCGGTGGATCAAAACCTATGAAGGAGATCCAGGCAAAAGTTAGGGATAAAAATGAAAAAAATAAGAGCTCGCTAAGTTGAAAACCCGAAAGGGCGGCTTAGGCAAAAAAGAGCGTCCCGGTGGATTGAAAACCCGAAAGGGCGGTCCAGGCAAAAGTTAGGGACAAAGGCATTTGATTGTGTCAGATGGTGTTTACCATTACCGAAGAACCATACTGGAAGATCGATCCAATTGCTCTTGTCAGAAGCAAGGTGTCGGGCAGTCTTAGTTATTAGGGATTGTAGTGGTCGTTGGATTCAATGTAGACCTTTCCCCATTGCCATTTTCAAACTGTAATTTCCCATGGAGTTTTTGCCATTGGCAAGCTGCCATTCTTGAATAAAATACAAACTTTGCCTATGAATTTTGTTGTTCAACCTCTTATTTTCTTTTGTTATGCAAAATGCCATCACTTGATTACAATTTAACTTTGAAAATGACAAGTTTTTTAGAAAATGTTTTTTTGAAAGCACGCTGAAAAACTTTTAAGTTTCTTTGACTTTGGAAAATTAAAAAAAGAGAAGAATCTTCTGTTTCCCCAAGAAGTCTTAGGTTGCAACAACACCATTATGCTATTATTACAGAAATCCACATAGAAGTTCAAAACTGATAACACTCTTGGATGGATCCTTGGACCAAGTGTGATTTCCAAGTTCGAAGACATCTCGCCAGTGTTTTTCATGTTACTCGTCTGAGTATTGGTGTTGAGAGCCTACTCCTCTTTGAGTCTCGTCAAAACTCTTTGTCTCTTTTGAGTCAACATTTGCATATCATGATCATTCGCATCATGCTCAATCATGCGCATTTGACATTAGCATTTGTCTTTCCCCAGTTGGCGTCTGTTTAACTCCCAGTCCAGATATCATTAGTGTTCGATTTGAGAATTCACTGTTGTTGGTACCCGAAGTGGTTTACCATTTGTTTTGTCCCCAGTAATTGCTGGTGTCCCTAGTGGAATTCTAATTGTGGTTGGTATTTGTCTTTATGACTACCGTGTCTCTTTGAAGTCCAGTTGTCATTGGCACAAATCTTTTAAGCAGGTCCTGAAACCTTTGTTTTAAATCCAGGTCAATTTGATTTTGTACATACTTGTACCTTTCTCCTGATGGTTCCTGAAGGAATTTCCAGAGGATGGATGTCTTATCTTATTTGAAAACTCCAACATATTTTGTTGTTACTCTTTGCGTTAGCTGGTCGCATAGAGCCGCTACTAAATCACTGTGTTTTCCTTCCTTATCCTTGGTGTTAGCAGTTACATTTAAACCTGCTAATTTACCGTTTTGAATACTTTGACTACTTTGCCTTTATCATTCTTAGTGTCAACCGGTTTTTTTAACTTGTTGCGCATTCACTTTGAGTGTATCTTGGCTTTCTTTTGTAGTGTCATAGGTTTCGAACCTATGGCGCTTCCACTATGTTTATCTTGTTTGTATTCATGGTGTCAGTTGGTCGCATCGAGCCGCTGCGCATTCACCTTGAATAAGCTTGTTGTCATTCTCAGTGACAGTTGGTCGCATCGAGCCGCTGTGCATTCACTCTGAATGTTTATTTTGTTGTTTATTCTTAGTGTCAGTTGGTCGCATCGTGCCACTGTGCATTCACTTTGAATATTATGTTTATCATTTCCGATGCTAGCTGGTCGCATAGAGCCGCTGCATTTTCTTTTTGAATGTTTATCTTGTTTGTATTCATGGTGTCAGTTGGTCGCATTGAGCCGCTGCGCATTCACCTTGAATAGGTTTGTTGTCATTCTCAGTGACAGCTGGTCGCATCGAGCCACTGTGCATTCACTTTGAATGAATATTTTTGTTGATTATTCTTAGTGTCGGTTGGTCGCATCGAGCCGCTGCGCATTCGCTTCGAATATTATGATTATCATTTTCAGTGACAGTTGGTCGCATTGAGCCACTGCACTTTCTTTTTGAATATTTATTTTGTTATTCTTGGTGTCAGTTGGTCGCATCGAGCCGCTGCGCATTCGCCTTGAATAAGCTGTTTGTCATTCCCAATGCTAGCTGGTCGCATCGAGCCACTGCGTATTCATTTTGAATATTTTTGTTGTATTCTTAGTGTCAGTTGGTCGCATCGAGCCGCTGCGCATTCACTTTGAATATTATGTTATCATTTCCAGTGACAGTTGGTCGCATCGAGCCACTGCACTTTCCCTTTGATTGTTTATTTTGTTGTATCCTTAGTGTCAGTTGGTCGCATCGAACCGCTGCGCATTCACTTTGAATATGTTGCTGCTTTTATTTCTCAGTCATTTGGTCGCATAGAGCCATTGGTCAACCACTTCGATTTATTTCCTTGTCTTATTTGTATTCTTGGCGTCAGTTGGTCGCATCGAGCCACTGTGCAGTCGCTTTGAATTTTATTTTGTTTTATCTATGTTCGTTGATCCAACACCTTGGATTTCTTTTTGTTCCCGTCTTCTGTTATTCTTAGTGTCAACAGTTACACTTGAACCTGTTGATTTATCACTTTGAGTATTGTCCCGTTTTCGTTTATTTATCCCCAGTGTCTGTCGTCCCCAGTGTTCGCCATCCCCAGTGAGTCTTGGTTTATGGTCGTCGACATTCTCATTCTGATCATTCGCATCATAATCATCATTTCATTGCATAGAGTTGCAGGTTTAGATAGATTTGTAGTCCAGCATAACATCGCACTTAGGGGCAAAATTTCCGGTTAGTTCTGTATTTAAATACCTTTCACCTTGATCGCCTGAGTGTCTGTCGTCATTCACGCCATCTGGTAAAGTTATTTAAATAGGGGCAACTGTCACACCCCAAATTTTACCCCTAATCGCTCATATCATAATCATACATTTATCGCATTTAGCAGGGATTTTTCCCGATTTATTTTTCTGCTTCTTTTTTCTCATTTTCTAGCTTCCATTTTAATTTAATTTCATTTTCTTATTTATAACTTTTAATTCATTTTGTGTTTCAATTTTAATTTCTATTTCTATTTCTAACCTTTAGCTCAATTTTCAATTTTTTTTATTTTATTATTTGTTATTTCTTTTCATTTTCAAGTTCGCATTTTTAAATCAATTTATTTCATTCTCAAGTTTTATTTTGAATTTTATTTTCTACTTTTCAATTTTTAATTTTATTTCATTTTCAAGTTGTAATTTCTAAGTTTAATGTCAATTTCTAATTCATTGTATTTATTTTCTAAATTCCAACTTATTTCTCAAATTCTAAAGTTAGTTTTTAACTTCAATTATTTAAGTTACTAAGTTATTTCAATTTTAAGTTTAATTCTTTTTTTATTATTCACTTCTAATTCAAATTTTAATTTTTAACCATTTATTCCATTTTTAATTCATATCCACATTTTTATTTTCTAAATTCCAATTTATTTCTCAAATTCTCAATTAATTTTAATTCCAAGTTTATTTATTTAAGTTTATGAGTTATTTTCAATTTTAAATTCATTTCTTTTTTTAATTCATTTCTAATTTAAGTTTTTATTTAGATTCTAATTTAGAGTTCTCCTTTTCAAGTTTCATTTCAAATCATAATCAAATGTAAATAATTAAATTTATTCCATAATGTTGTTTTGTCACAATTACATAAAAAAATGTACAAAAAATTCAGCTAGAATACAAAAATGCAGCAACATTTCAGCCTGCTCCAACAGCACAAACAGCAGCACAAGACAAGCATGCAGCCACCAACAGCTGCATTTTCCTGCTCCACCCCACTGCTGCAAATTCAGCATGTGTCCCCTTTCCTCCAACCCTTCACCTACAAGCAACCACAAAGAATTCAGCATAAAACAATATCAGAACCAGTTACAAAAGACACTGTTATATTAGAAAACTCAGCCTTAAAATACAGCATAAAAACAACCCTCAAAGCAGTCCCAAAACACACTGTTATCAACCAAAAACTCAGCTCTCAAACTCACCAAAAATCCAGCACTTTTTACACACAAACAGTTCACAAAACCCACTCAAAACAGCCCCCCACAACACCCAGAAACAGCCCTCAAAGAACACCAATTTCAGCCATACAAAACAACCCAAACAACCAAAAAATAGCATCAAAAATCCAGCCAACAAAAAAAACTTCAAAGAATAAAAAAGAAACAACAAACAGCAGCAGGAGTAGAGGCTCACCACTTGTGGATCTTCACCCCGATAACATTCAGGCGGTAATCTTTCTCTTTTCCTTTACTTCACCTTTCTCTTCAACATTTTGTACATATTTAGTTTTTTTTTAAAAAAACCTGCATACACCAAAACAAGCTCTGTGTTCAAACTCCAAAATACTTAAAACTTTTTTAAAGAAATTAATTAATGATACTTGTAAATAAAGAGAAAACAGAACCAAAACAAACCTCAGTTAACCGTCACTTATCCCTTCAGCCTCCCCCTTCAAATCTCACAGCATAACCCTTCCAAACCTTTCCATCATCTTTTCACCATCACTGTAAGTATTTGAACAAAAAATGAGAGAAACAAATGGGGCTGAAAATGGAGCCTGAGATGAGAGATCACTGAAAACAAAAACATAACTTACCAAATCCACAAACCACTGCATCCATCAAAACAAAACTTTCACTCGCCGGCAACCCACCTTCAATCGCCGCTACTCAACTGTAAACCACCTTTAACCTCCTTCATCTTTCATCGCCATACTCATTTCACAAAACCGCCGCTACCCCATAAACCACAGAACCCGTAAAACCACAAACCTTGAAAATTCGTCAAAGCCACCTCCATCACCTCGCCACAACCAAATAAACCGCAACTCATTCAAAGCTGCCGACGGATTGAAACCACAGAAAACAGTGAATAAATCGAACGAAAATGTTCAGACTCGCACAAAACTTCCATTAATAAACAGAACCTGCAATAATCCTTTTTCAACCTCAAAGACAAAAATTGCCAAAACACGAACCCTTACCTCCGGGAACGAATCCAAACACGAACCTTTAACCACCATCCACCGACCCAGAAACAGTGAAACAAAATCCCCCAAAACCGGCCATCCTTCACCAATCCAACTCTCAGCCCGCAACCACAACAATAACAAACACAGAAAATCAAACCATCACCTGCAACAAACTTGTCAAAAAACCACAAACCAGAAACAGAAGCAGACTCAGAACGCACAAAAATAACTTACCCAAAATCCACAAAGGCCAACATCCACCGAAGCCTTTACTTCCATCCACCACAACTCGTAAGCTCAGCCGCCATTAGTAAACCTCATTTGCCATCACCATTCCGTCAATGATCCTCAACCATTTTCAAAACTGCAAAAAAAAAACAACACAACATCAATCTCCAAAAGCGGAGAGAGAATCGAATGATCAAAACCTGTAAAATCACCAGATGCAAACCTGTTAATCCAAACACGCTCCCTTCGCCTCACAAACCGTTTCGAAACCTCAAACCCAGCAATCGCCGAAACAGAGAACTAAACACCACAAAACCACTGCCGCTGTCAAATGCGACCGAACCCCTCAATCATCCACCTTCGTCGAATCTGACACTCATCCCCACCGAAACCTCACCATCAGCCAAGCCGTAAAAACCATTAGCAGAAAACCTTACCTCAACACCCAAACACAGGTGAATGGAGAAGAATGTCATTGCCGGCAATGCTTGTAGGAGAAACAATTGGAGAAATTTTACATGCTAGTCAATTTGCAAAAGAACTTGTTTCAGCAGTTAATTGCCAAACTCCTTCCAAAGAGGATCCAAAGCTCTATTTCCTCAAATCCAAACTGAACAAACCCGCATGGACAGATGAGATTCGGTTGAGAAAGAGGCCAAAAACACTGAAATCAAAAAAACACAAAACACATTAAACTCACCACTCCCGAATCGCACAATCTGTCACCGTGAGTGAGGTGAAAACGAACCGGAAATCCACTCCCTACCATCACCTAGCACCATCGCCCTGAACATCATCACCGTCAATTCGACTATACAGAACGCTCCCTCCGCGACCCCTTCTCACCCATTCACCACCTCTAAACCGCATCAAACCAAAAAAACTCACAAAACCTTGAACCGTGAACAAACACAACTAACTTTAACCTCCACCGGCCACTTTCTTTTCCGAACCAGAATCCGTCGCCAAAAACCAGCCGAAACCCTTTTCCTCTTCGTGAACTCACCGCCGGCCCATTACCTCCACCATAACCTCTCCGCGAAACCCTTGGTCCGTCGCCGCCGTAACTGAGAGGAATGTGCGATTGAGAGCGAGACTGATTGAGAGAGAATCTGAGCGAGGTCGAGAGACAGATGACCATCACCATGGAAACCAAATCGCGTTGAGAGTTTGAGAGAGAGGCTGAAAAGGGTGACGATTGCAATGAGGGATTGAGAGATTTGCGCGAGAGATGAGAGACATTTTCCTCCCTCTGAACTGTTGTTCTATTGTTTAATGAGAAATAGGGTTTTCCTTTCATTTTGATTTTACTGATACGTTTCTTTTTTAATTAATTTATCTTTCATGGTCATTTTTTAATCCTTATTTTTATATGCAGTAATTTAATTTAGTTATAATTTTTGTTTTGCAAATCCTTACCGATCTGGGCCTTTGGTCCATTGGTACTTGTTATCAGCACTCTCCAACGTTATACCCCCTTTTATTTTTATTTCTTCTTATTCATTTATTTCCTTTTAATTACTTATTAAGTTCTATTCTATTTGTTATTGTTTTTTATTATTTTTCTTATCTTCCGTTCTGCTAGAAAGTGTTCTAAAAAAAAAAGGGTTTAGTGAATTAGTTTGTATTACTCTCATTAATAATTGTTTTATTCTAACATCTCCGGGCCTATGATAAGAACATGTGGTTTATTGATATTTGATTTTGTCAATTTTGTCTAAACCACTTTGAGGCCATTTTTATTGTTTCTATTTATTCTATTCTATTTAATTTACGCTATTTTCAATTTATTTTAAAAAAAAATTATTAAAAAAGAAATATATGTTAGATAATTATTTAATAATCTATCCATTTATTTTTTTCTTTTTTTTAGGGCCGATGATATGACTAAGGTCACGATAAATCGATTCCGATTAATCGTGACCCATATGAGGCCATTGCATTTTATTTCTATTTCATACATTTATTCATTATCTATTCCATTTAATTCATTTATTTATCCTACTTAATTCATTTAATTTATTTCATTCTATTTTCAATTTATTTCAACTTATTTATTATTTATTATTTATTTCTCGCGCATTTACACCATTTGATTTAATTTTCAAAATAATAATTCCTTGGTCCAACGCCAAGTGAACTTCACTTCACTACACTCACACACGTAAGACGGTCGTTTACGATCGCCATCTGCACAGTTCCTTACACTGCACAGTTTCTCAACTTAAGCAAAATTGACACACTGCGTTTGCTTCCACCCCTGCATTCTCGATCCATATATCGAGCCATAGCCCGGTTACTAAGCCTTTGCCTTATTTCCATTTACTTTATTCGATTTATTTTTGCAAGTAGCAACCTTTGCCTAGTCTTAGGAGCTTGCACCCTCTCTCATTTATTCTTTTATTTCTTATCAATCCAAAAGGGAAAGACTCCTGCAGTTGACTCAATGTCATAGGAAGTTTAGCAATCCCTAGTTCCATTTTGACCTTAGCAATTAGGTCCCTCATCCTTAGGTCCTTAGCCATTAGGTCCTTAGCTTTTCATTTTATAACTTTTTTTGTGACTTTCTTAAAGTCACGTGAGTGTTTGCCATAACACTTACCTTCCCCGCGAACCTTGAGCGTAACCAAGTGTTCGTTAATCCTTAGGAGAACTACGAGTGCTCTGATTCTACACCCGATACGTAGGCATCGATGCGATGTTGTGCGAGCACCATTAGAAATAAAACCTTAGGTTCCCATAATTTTTAACAAGCAATAAACAACAAAAATACAAATATTAACAAGAGGTTCCCGTAGGATACTGCGGATGCTTAGGATGCTAACACCTTCCCTAGGTATAATCAACCCCCGAACCTAGTTTCTCCTCATTTAGGGTTTTTACGATCTTTTTCCCTTTTCCCTTTGGATTAAATTAAAGTCGGTGGTGAACATAAAAGTTTTGCGATTCAAGCTCACTTAATAGCTTGGTATCCGATTCTCACCGCGACAATAAGGCAGGGGATCAAACATTCTTTTGCGACTCGAATTCTCCTATTCCTAGGTGATTTATTTTATCATCACATTAAGACAAAGGTTAAGCCCATACCATCATAGAATATTCCTATTCAGAGGATCATCAAACTCCAAAGTTTTTCTTGTTTAGAGAATTATTCGAAAGCGTCGGATCAGGAGGTTATTGGCATGAATTAAGAGTTTGTTTCTCTGTTTCTCTCAGAAGATCGGGGTTTCATTCTTTTGATGTACGAATTAATTGATGTTTTTGGTGCAAGAGATCGAATTTCGAGTGTATAGTGGTATTCTTGGTGCAAGAGATTGGATTCATTGTTTATGATATAGGCTTCAACTATTTCAAGCCCATGACCATCTTTGAACCCATCATTTATGAACCCTTTTTCTAATTTATTCACCCATTCTTCATCTCTCATATTTTAGATTCATTTGAAAGCTAATAAACCAAATCCAAAGCCCATTAAACCCATTACCTACAAATCATTTGTTCTAATCTATTTTTACATATTTTATCTCATCCATATTCCCGCTATTCATTGTAGAAATTCGTTTAATACGAATATTCGAATTTTATATTCACTTGAGCCGATATCATTTTCATATTATTTTTATGATTTACTTCCAATATCCATTATTACCATTTTTAAATCGTTTTCATGATTATTTCCAATATCCATTTTTATCCACTTAAACCAATAATATTTTTAAATGATTTCTAGTGACTGTTATATTTTAACAAAATGCAGATTGATTCCATAACAGAATTTGAACAAAGTTCACTTGACAGGGTTCAGTTCAGTTAGGACGAAAAATTCCCATAACAATCAGAAGAAAAAACTCAGTTACATGACAGTGGAAAAAAGGCAGATGCAGTTAGAAGAAAAATTCAGTTTTAAAACTGATATACATAACAGAAACAGTGGGAGAAAAATTCAGTTTTTAAACTGATATACATTACATAACAGAAAAGGGGGGGATCACTCTCTAATTATCTGCATCACTTTTTCTCAATAATTTCTCAACAATTTCACACCAAGCCTTCATCAACTCTGAAAATTGGTCTTCACTTCAACAACCTGCTTTAATATCAGAAAGAAGAAGAAGCAATTCATCAACATCATTCAACAAGGATCAAAATCGTAACGAATCTGAAGCAGGGCAAGGTTCAGAGGAGATCAAGAAATTGGTAGTAAAATGCAAATGGAGATTGGATGAGTATTCGTACCTAAAGATTCGTGTTTTCACCTTCATCTTCATGGTGCGATTACGATGGAAAAATCAACCTGCATCATCAATCTTTTTCTGTTTTTGATCATCACTCTTCAATTCATAAACAAACTCCGAACGCCATCACCACCCCCATAACCGTCATCTTCATTATCCTCCTAATTCTTCACCAATTCTGATCAATCTCATTTGAATGTCATAACAACTTCAACCACTTTATCATTCAATATGTCACCTTCATCAATCCCTCGCACTTTTCAATCAATCCTCGATTCATCCTCGTTCACATCAACAAAAACCTTCAGCAACAACCTGCACGAATCATCAACACCAACAATAATTCAGAATAGCGAAAAGCAAGAACCTATCAAGATCAGTTCAGAAACTCAGGATTCAGAACGATGAAGAAAAGGTGAATCGAAGACGAGGTATCACATACGCGCCCAAAAAAGGAAGAGGCGGAGGAAAACGAAACCCTTACCTTGAAGCATCGTCGTCATCCGCGCGATTTTTAGGGGAAAAGAGAATCGGATGATGACAAAGAGTGACGACAAAAACGATGGTGAGGCAGAGACGGCAAGGCTCGAGAACATCTCACAGCGATGGTTTCTTGTTTCCGGCGGCCGATGATTGTCGTTGATAGCGAGGTTTACGCTTGAGGAGTAAAAGTCAAAGAAAGAAACAGTGAGAGTTGGAGAGAGTATGGTGTAGGGATGGACTGCGACGACTCTGTGTTCGTCTGGCCTTGCGCTTGAAACGGTGCGGAACTAGCGATGGAGATGAAGCGGAAACGGAGCGAGGAGATGGCTTATGTTTACCGGCGACGCCATGAATTCTTTTTCCCGGCGAGTAACATTTGAGGAGGAGCGGCGAGTATCACGACGAAGAGGAAGGGTTGGTCGGATTCTTAATCGGCGGAAGGTGATGAAAGTGTTCGGAGAGGGAAGTCGCGAGGAGGAAGAGGGATATAGGCGGCGGTGTTGGTTCGTGTGGAAGAAGATGATAGCTTCAGATAATTTCTATCAAGATATTAGGTTAAACAAGAGGTTGGATTGGGCCATATCCTCTTAGTCCATGAACTTCTATCCGAACACTGCAATTCATGAATTCACCTCCTCTACGGATTTTGTTTATGATTTGGGCTTTTTGGCCATGATTATTCTACCAGCACCATCAAATTTCTTATCACACCTCCCTTCATTGTCTTCATTTTTTAATAGATGCTATTAATTAATTTCCTTTGTCAAGATTGTTAATTAGTTTTTCTTTTCCATAATTGTTGATTAAGTCTTGATTGTTGACATTTTGACAATGTTAATTAACATTTGGTCGATAATTTTAATTATGTTTAGCACTAATTGTGAATATAAATGTTCATGAGTTTTTTTTAATCGATAAAGGTCGATTTTGATTATGGCCAAAGCTTCACAAAGTAAATATGGATGATGAGCATTTATTTTGCTCATAGGAGACTACAAGACCTTGCTTGGGGATTTTTTCGGATTTCTTTTATGTGAAGGATCGATGCTTCAACCAAGTAAGTGATTTCGAGCTTTTTTTTCCGGCTTTAAGCATCATTTTAGTCGTATGCGGCTTAGGACCATATAACTTAAGGTGCATCTGAGCCCTCCCACCTGAGGCATTGGTTATATTTGTGATTTTTTGATGATATGTATCGATTTCGTAACTTAGGGATTAGGTTAAGAACCATTAGGATCGATTCCTTTCACTTCCCCTTAAAATCCACTTTTTCACCCGTTTCGTAACATTTATTAAAAATAGTTTTAGGTGAGATAAAATTCTGGAAAAATTCATGAGTGATCCTCATCCTCTTAATTAATTTGTCATATTTTTTGTTTCCAGATTTGGGTGGTTTTAATAATTAATTTGGATTTTAGTTCATAAGCTGTCCCAAAAAGGAAGGTTTTGGCATAAGGGACCGAAATCGATTTTCCCCATAGGTGTGAGACCTATTTTTTGTGAGTGATTAATCACTGTAATTTGTTACATTTTGATGCTCATTAGGCATTTTTTTCATAATTTTTAGTGCCCTTTTTGATCCACTTTGTGGAGTTGTTTTTGATGATCATGTTTTGGTTACCTTGCTAATCAAGGAATTGTTTTGGCACTTTGGTGCATAATTTTGTAGAATCCTTTTGGACCATGTAAGATAATGACTATATAATTCCAGGGATTTAATTTCATAATTTTTAAAAGCTTTTTGCTATTTTTCCATGTCACCTAGATCCTAGGTTGATTCATGTGCCTATTTGTTGTATAACTTAAATGATAAGAAGGCATTCATGCCATTTGCTTGGAATAATTTTTGGTAACTTTTAGGAGTTGATTATAGGTCATTTTTATGCCTTTAATTCCAGTCATAGGTCATTTTTTGAACCATACTCATTTGGTTTGTTTTGGTGCTTTAAAGTGCATACTTATGTGAATTAACTTTAACCTTAAACTAGCTTCTCTTCTCCTCTAAATAATAACATGAATTATATGGAAATCATTAATGCCTATTCATGCATTCTCATTGTATCTCATACCTTGTATGCTACTTACCCATAATCATTTCATGCATATTCACATGTCATTCTTCCTTAGTTTTCATCATGTGCGATCTTATGCGATTTTTGTTCGTTTCTTCTCATATCTTCTTCTCATTGCTCCATATGCCTAATCCATTGCATCCATGATTGTATATTCATGCATACTCATTCATAAGCATTCACTACTGACTTTTATGTTCATTTCATGTATTAATTCATGCTTGTAAGCCATATGCATTCATACTTCATCCATAAACCCTAATTTGCATTTAGGTGAACTTAGGTGAACTTTTTGTACATAGTTTGACATAGTTTGATCTTTTGAGATATCCTAGCATACTTAGGGACCTATAGCATGTAGCTACTGACTTTAGAAGTCATGTAACCTTTAGGTACCTTCACCTTTAGACTTAGGTCTTGTTTTGAACCCTAGTTCCATTCTAGGACGTTTATGGTACTTAATCGCTTTCATGCTTTGATTTTACTTTCAATATGCATTGTCATGCTAACTTTTGTGTTGTAGGGGGGAAGATTGAGGTAAGCATTACTTCATTCCCATCTCTTATGCATTTTAATTGTGTTTGCCTTAGCACTTTGTGCTTTGCTTTTAGGCTTTCCCTTTCTTTAGAGACAACTTAACTTCCTTAGGAAGTAAGTTAGTTTCTAGTTCTCTTTTCTTCTTTTCCTTTTTCTCATTAGGATTAGAAAACCTCACTAACCATTAGGACCTCTTGTAAATAAACAAAACTAGGATTGAGTTTTAGTCCCTTAGATTTTGTCCTTTTGCAATTTGAGTCATTCTCTTCTCATCTTCAAACAAAATCCAAAAAAACACTTAACAAACAAATGGAAGGATTCCTTGTGTATAGCCTTATTCCATGAAGCACTTGCATTCATTCCATCTTGGAGTGGTGTAAGCTTGCCTATCATGATGCACAAGTCTCATCAAGGAATTGTTCACAAAGAAAGCTTAAAAAATACTTCTCCACAAAAGCAACAAAAATACTTAATAAAGTTCAACAAGCCAGTGAACTTAAACCCTAACCCTAGGAAACCAGTCTTGGATAAATTCTCCTTGCTGGGTATGCTTGTTCTATTATTCCATCTTGGAATATAGAGTCAAGTGTACATTCCACGGAAAAGAGTTTGAATTCACTTCCTTGTGCCAAATTCATACAAAACTCATAAAAGACAAAAAAACAAACAATAAGCGACTATCCTGCGAGAACTTCTCTTCTCATCTCATTCACTCACAACGCGAACTCGCGACGACTTGTCTTTCATGCAAGACGGTAAACGCACTCGTACCAGACGAGCCTGCAACACCTGAGCATAGACATACGCAGTTCCAGCATAAAAAACACAAACAAATAGTTCCCGCCTTAGTTAGGCGAACTACGTCGACTCTGATCCTCATTATCCCGATGAGGTACGTAGGCAGCGGGGTAGGGCCCGTTCGAGAACATTCTTTATTTTCCCTACATTTTCCCCATTCTTTCTCATTCTCTTATTTCAGTTCATTTCTCATTTCATTCTCCAGTTCCAGTTAGCGGTTTTATTCAGCAGCAGTTATATTTTCTCACCCTTTGAAACAAACAAGCAAGCGTGGAGCCCGTCGGGTACGACGGACGGATTGGGGTGCTAATACCTTCTCAATTCGTAACCGACTCCCGAACTCAGATCTTTGGTTCGCAGGACCTTGTCCTTTCCTTCTTCCTTAGGTTTGTGCAACATTACCTTTCCCTTTCATTCGGGATAAAAATGTCTGGCTGGCGACTCTAACCTTTCCGCGCCACTTTCGCGTTTGTACTAGGATGAAAATCCCGGGAGCGACACACGGTATTTAAAACAAATTCATCATAATCTAACCGTTATTACCCAGTAGCTAATACCCACATTAGAAAACTTTTCAAATATGTGTCATTTAAGTGGGATAAATGTCACTAAGAAGATAAAAAGGTTTTCCACTTAAAGGCTATCAAAGGCAAATAATCAGATTCTGAGCATTAGAGGATGAGATGCTTCAGAGACTACTATTCATCAAAGGCTGAGATAGACAGGTTCTGATCGTATTGACTTCTGATCATCATCAATCATTCATATAGAAGCAAACATTATTCTTTTAGAAAATTCATGTTCGGATTCTTTTTAATAAAATAAAATATTTCAATAGTTAGATGTTTAACAAATATATCAGCCTATTGGTAATAAGTATCAATGAATTATATATCTATTACACCTCTCTGAACATAATCTCAAATAAAATGATGTTTAATTTCAATGTGTTTGGTTCTTGAATGTTGAATAGGTTTTTTTGTCAAAAAAAAAATAGCAACAGTATTATCACAAAAAATTGGAATATTGCTTCCACTTATTTGATAATTTTCTAACTAATATTTCATCCAAAGCAATTGAGAGCAACACTTAGTAGTTGAGATGTGTTATGCTTTTAATGTAGACAAAACAACAATTGATTGTCTTTAACTAGCCCATGTTTTTAGATTTTCACCTATTAATCGATAGTTTCCATCAATGGATTTTCTCTCAATTCTATCCACAACATAGTCAGCATCATAGAATCCAACTAGCTTGCAATCTAGGATTTTTTTTAATAAAGTAGTCCAAGATTAATAGTTCCCTTCATATACCTAAAAATTCTCTTAACATCAGTCAAGTGAGTCTCTATAGGATTTTACTGGAATCTTGCACACATACATACACTGAATAAAATATCTGACCTAGAAGCTGTTAGGTAAAGTAAAGAGCCAATCACACATATGTACAACTTCTGACACACTTTGGTGATACTTTCATCTTTGCTCAGATTACAGGTTGGATGCATTGGAGTAGTCATGATCTTGCAACCATCTAGCTTGAATTTCTTCATAATTTTCCTTGTATACTTTTACAGATGAACATAGACTATATCCTTGCATTGGTTGATTTGAATTCTAAGGAAAAACTTCAGTTCTCCCGTCATGCTCATTTCAAACTCAGTTCACATTAATTCAGAAAACTTTTTGCAAAGAGTAGTATCAGTAGAACCAAATATAATATCACCAACATACACTTGGACAATTAAAATGTAATTTTTCAAAATCTTTCGAAATAATGTAGTGTTAAATTTCCCTTTTTGAAACCTATTTTCTAATAGAAAATTACTCGGTTTCTCATACCAAGCTCTGAGAGCTTCTTTGAGACCATATATTGATTTCTTAAGTTTGAACAAATAATCTTGGTGGACTGAATCCCACTACTAAAAAATCCGCGTTTAGTGACCAAATTAGAGTATGAAAAAGCCTGGAAAATGGTCACTAACATTTAACGACCAATAATACGACTACCAAATTTTGATTAGAGAAGTGCTAGTCGTTAACCTTTAGCGACTGGAATTAGTGAGCGATTTTAGTGACTGGATTAGTGACCAGTTTTGATGACCATTTTCAATTATTTAAAGAGCTTAAAATAAAACAGAAGTTTTGGTTCCAGCGGGAATCAAACCAATGCATTTTCCATTGATATATATATATATATATATATATATATATATATATATATATATATATATATATGATGCTAACATGTGCCATAAGGGCACATGTTAAGAATACTATAATTAGTAAATATTAAATACGTTAAAATCATATTTAAAGTTTAAAAAAATTAAACACACACATTTCAAGAAAATATTTTTATAAATAAATTATTAATATGTGCCCTTAGGGCACATGTTAGCATTTCCCATATTTATATATATATATATATATATATATATATATATATATATATATATATATATATATATATATATATATATATATATATATATATATATATATATATATATAATGAAATAGAAATTTCAAATATTCTTTAAAAAAATTCTTCCACTAATAGTCATTAAAATTCTATTTTATTTAAATTAATAAATTTGTATGAGTTAATTATTTGTATAAATATATGTTTTATTTGTTAAAACAATAAAAAAGTTAAATTTTGACTAAAAGATAAAAAATAACATTAAAAAAAATTAAAGGAGAAAATTGGAGTAAAATTAATGTAAAGAGAAACAAAATTATTAGTCGCTAGAAAATTATTATTTGAGATTGAAAATTATGGTCACAAAATCTCAGTCGCTAATTTTGTGGCTAATTTTATTTTGTGACCGATTTAGTGACTTTTGAAATTTTACTAACATGATGTTTAATTTTGGCTAATTCAGTCACTAAAGTGATCAAAAAATTTCAGTCACCAATTCGTCCACTAAAAGCGGATTTTTAAGTAGTGTCCTCAAATCCAAATGGTTGTTTGACATACACATCTTCAGAAATGACACCATTTATAAATTCACTCTTAACATTCATTTGATATAAATTGATATTATGATTAATAACATAAGAGAGAAGTAATTTGATTGCCTCTAACCTTACTATAGGTGCAAAGGTTTTAGAGAAAGCTATACAATTTTGCTGACTGTAGCCTTGAGCTACAAATCTAGATTTATTTCTTACCACTTCTTCTTGCTAATTAAGCTTGTTTTTGAATATTCATTTGTCCTACTCCAAAATTTATCCGACCTGTTTTCATTTCCATCTGACTCATTCTTAAATCATCTGCATGCATGGTTATCGAGTTATCCAATTAGGTCATTCATTTTAGCATTTCATTCATCGCATTTCACATAATTCATCAGTGGGTCAAAGGTTGGATAATAATGGATTTAATCAGTTTAAGTGTATTTTCAAGGCGAATATTATTTGGTGATTATTCAGGTTTATTTCCTATATTATTTGTGGTGTGGAACATCTATTTATTCGAGATTCGTGGTTAGAAGGGGGATTAAAATGATTGTTACTTTATTCGGAAGATTGTTTGAATTCAAAGAAAATGACAAAGTTGGAATAACAAGAAGATTTCATTCATTTATTGGAAATTCATGGTACAATGTATATTGTTTGATATACAAATCAAAATAATGGATTACAAGGAAAGAGAGTAAAAAACTAAAACTTTTGGGTACAATTGATTTTTTTGTCAAATTGTTGACTTTTTGGTCACCTATTGACTTTTGGTCAATTGTTTACCATTTAACTCAATTTTGACTCCTAAATTTTCCTAGACCTATTCTACAAACATTTGATCAAATGATTCATCATTATTTATCTAGAATGACTTATGTCATGATTATTTTATAAATGCTAATTTTCTATAAATTTTATCTTCCATCAAGCTTCACTTTCATGGTTTGTTCTTCACTTTTCAATATTGCTTCAGGTTCATTCTTCCACTACAATACTCAATTTAATACAAAGAAAATTGGGATCAAGTTATTCTTCATGAATCATAAGCGCAAATCATCAGAAAATAATCAAAAATTCATGAATAACTCAAGAAAATTTAGAAAAAAATTGTGTTATGTAGTGATTTCAAGACTTGTCTTTCAAAACTTTCCAATCTTGATTCATGCCCAAAACTCATAATTTGACCCCTGAGTTAACACCATTCAAAAGTGCTTCTTTTCTACACAAAATCACTTCTCAAAGACACTTAAAGTCATGAGATAATTCACCAAAAATTCAAGGCAAAAGTGGTAAAAATAATCCAAGGCAAAATCATTCAAAAAATCCAAGTTTCATGTATAATCACCAATGACCTTCTATTTTACATTCCAACTTGGTACTTTTACGAAAATCAAACATCATTTATCCATAACTACATATGTATCCACCATCATTCAAATACACAATTAACATTTAGCTACCATAACTACCCAACTAACATAAATTCTACCAAACTAACACAAATTCCAACTTTTCATTCAATCCTAACCATTCATAACAATCAATCCAAGGGTTGAAATTTGTGATCTGCAACTAAAGCTTAGATTAATTTCCAACCATTGATAAACCTCATACTTAGATCACAATCCAAGGATACTCATTCATTTACAAAACCTATATAAACATGTCAATTTTCACCATATGGACTTTTTTCTTTTAACCTTTTTTCCCACAATTTTTTCTCAAGTTCTCTCATAATTTCAAGGTTGTCAAAATCGAGTTTTTACCTTGACACATTTTGGTTAGGTAAAATCGAAACGTAAAATTGAAATATAAAATTATAGAGTTTACCTCATATTAAAATAATATTAAATTTAAATAAGAAAAATAATCAATTTTAAATAATAAATTTTAATATAAAGAGTAAGACACTTAAGCAAGTTTGTAAAAAACATACACAATAAATCAAATAACTTTTATTAATTTGGTATATTAAAATAATAAAAATAGAAAACACTCAAACATAGTGTGTGTTGTTGTTCACAACCTAGGGCAGTTTTACTTTGTGATTTTGTTTGAACAGAGTATTGCGATTGCTTCATCCTTTTATGTCATATGTCTTGAGCATGTGTAACCATGTTATGTCTTTGATTCTAGCATAAAAGCTGCATTATCAATGTGTGTTTGCTTGGTTAAAGTTTGCATTGATTGGAAAGGATATAACAAATGCTTGGTTGAAGTCTTCATTTATTGATTGGTTAGATTTGTTAAAGCATGCATAGAAGGAAATCCCATATATGATGTGTATTGAAGTTATGTTGTAATTTGTTATGATATTGCTTGACATATTATAACAATCAAACATTTTTTGCAAACATTTTTTGTTGATTTGATCTTGCAGCTCAAGCTATTGGAATTCAATTTTTGAGTCCATATCTACAATCAATAAGATTTGATTTTAAACATGGAGCAAACTATGCGATATTGGCATCTATTGTGCTTCTTCCGAACACTTCTTTGTTCGTCTCTGAATCAACCATTTCTTTCTTTCTATTCAGCTCAACCAGATGAAGCAATTTGTCGCCAAAGTTAAAAAAAACTGATAAAAAAGGTTCAAAAAGGATAGTGTAACCTTCGCCATTACTTTTGAAATGATGTGCGAAAATTGCATATGATTATGTTGTAACACGTTGGTTTTTTCATTGTTGTTCAAATACAAAACTTACTTCTCCGGATATATTTGGAAAATCTCTATATACATTTTATATTGGCTAAAATGATTTCACTTCCAAGTTAGCAGATATTGGCACAGGTGGAGTGGAAGGGTTTCTCCCCCAAGTTGTTTCACAAATTGCTACAACCATTAAAATAAGAGTAACTTATATCTATTAGTTAATTAGGAGACACAACACTAACATAGTGTGTGTTGTGATCTTCTGTTATGCAGTGACACAAATTGATTCTCTGTAAGGTAAAGCAACAAATGATTATTAACAAGGATTTTTGCTTACTGAAATTTGTAGAAGCTGTATAATCTTGGTGGATGAACATTTATGGTGCTTAATCTTGCACCAATAGGGTGTTACCCTTCATTC
This sequence comes from Lathyrus aphaca, assembly GCA_963966055.1. NCBI lineage: Eukaryota > Viridiplantae > Streptophyta > Magnoliopsida > Fabales > Fabaceae > Lathyrus > Lathyrus aphaca. Next base: position 25,215,592 of record OZ014521.1, on the reverse strand, counting down.
TTGGTAGAGCTTCCTCATAATAGTACATACCTTGATGAATTTGGATGCATGGTTTCTTATAACAATGTTGTTGTGAACTATAACAACATGTTGAAACAAACTAGAGAAAATTTATCAGATGCTTCTGTCATTTATGTGGATACCTACGATGTTCTGTTAGAGCGTTTGTTTTATTTAAATTGTAGTCTGAGATATTTTTACAATGTACAACATGATTGAAAACATGGCAAGCAATTCATCATGCATCTGAGATAAACTTTTGCTTTGACGGAGTTCTTATTTATGTCAATTTAGATAATTGGTTGTGACAATTTTTATAGCGTTAAATGTACAAATCCATAGACTGTATTAGATTCTCTTTTTGGCAGATATCTATCTGGATCAAATCTTGTTCTGGCATTGCAGGAAACCTTTATTACTTGATTAGCAATTTTAAGAATGTACCGAAGATAAAGGCCTGTTTATTTTCAAGAAGCATTTTGCAGCCCAAGTTCTTCCTTATCTTATCAATTCTCTTAAGGTACCATTATAAATTTAGTTCTTAATTACCTGAAAGTATGATTTTGTTAGAGTTAATAGTTCTCAAAATTTTACCATCATTATTGTTGGGTTATTATGACAGTGGTACTTTGTCAACAGTCTGAAAGTATGATTTTTTTTTCCGTTTAAAATATCAAATATATATCAGAAATATATGTAGTCCTCCAATGTCATCTCATCTAAAACCTTCTATCTAAATCTTCCAAATGTTTGAGTTGCTTGGACTTGGATCTAGCAACTGAATGCCTTCACCATGTCATAATATTTTGTACTTCTTATTGACATTTCTTATGCATTTTTTAATATTATCTTTTAGTTTCTTAAAAAAAAATAGACATATGTTTCCACCCATTCAATTGCTAATATTTATTGTCGTGAAAGAATAGTTAAGGTAAGGGAGTTGTTGTAGTGGAAAAGGGATTAAATATAATTAAATCTTAGAATGTGAATATTAGCATATTCTTAACCTATTTTTTTAACATAAAAAAATGTACATATTTATTGAATAATTACTATCCAAAAAATAATTATAGAATTGTAGTCACCATCAAGCATTTCATTTAGAATTATAAAAAACATTAATTAAAATTAAAAGTTCTTCATTTTGTAAGAATTAAAAACATATTGAATTCTATAGTAAAAAAAATTGAATTCTTAATTTTTTAAAATATTCTATTTGAAATTAAATTTAATACTGCATTGATAGCTTTCTTTTTATATTTTAATATGCTTTGTAAAAATCTTAAATAGCATATATTTTAAAACAAAAGATATAACTCCTCATTAAAATTCATTAAAAAAAAAGATAAAATCAAATTGATAAATTATAAATGTGGTTTTAAAAAGGTAAAATCAAATTATCTAATAACAATTGCTAGGCTTTTGAAATAATTTATTAGAAAAAAGATTGTGAAAACAAATTTAGTTCTAGATACTAAAAATAGATTTAAAATTAATTTGCAAAAATCAATTTTAAAAAATAATTCAATATTAAATTTGTAGTTAAATTAGTTAAAGTATAACTTCAATTTTGTTAAACTATAACTTAATTTTATTAGTTAACTTAGTTCATATTAGTAAGAGTTAATTAAAATGTTACATGTTACAGATCATTATTATTAACACAATATTTATTTTATATTAATCAATTTTTGATTTTATTTGAGTTTATATAATCATTGTTTATTTTATGGATTATTTTTTCAAATGACAAATATTTTTTCTTTTTTCCTTTCTTTTTCTTTATCTCAAATCTTTTTTTTATCGTTATTTAATATAATTAAATTTATTTGAACACTGATTATTTTATAATTAATTAATTAATTTCAAATTTACATGTGTATCTAAATAAAATTTATAACATATTAAAATTAATAATTTTTTTTTTAAAAATGAACTTAATAATTTTATTAGATTCAATTCAAAGATTATAATTTGGAAGAATTGGAAAAAAACTTACTCTCCAAATTTAATTGTCCATTTCAACTTATGATTGATTCCCACATTGTTTAATTCCCACATTGTTTATTTCAACTACTCATCAATTTCAAATCATATTGAAGAAATAAGGATATACATGGAAAACAATTAAAAGCAACTTTCTCTTCTCACTTTCTTCGCTTATTTGAAGAGAAACAAAAAGGTGGTAGGACCCACCAATATTTAGTCTCTCTTCTCTATTTCTCTTATGCTCCAAACAGAAAAAAATAGTTACTTCTCTCCGATCTCTCTCTTTCCAAACTCTCTCGTTGCTTCCTCTCTTGAACCAAACGCTCCATTATAGTTCTAAATTCTTCAAACTATTTTCATATATTATAGTTTAGATTCTTCTAAAATATATATATATATATATATATATATATATATATATATATATATATATATATATATATATATATATATATATATATATTATAATTAAGTGTATTTTAGAAATTTGTAGCAATTTTAACAAAAACATTCGAAAGAAATGAGAATCTCTTCTAATTTTTTTTTAATAAAAAATTTGTATTTAAAAGTAGTACTAGAGTTACTGAACTCAAATACAAAGGATCAATACAAGTTGAAATATAATAAGGCATTAAGGCTTCTAATTGTAACTTCGCTTCAGGCTGTATTATTTCTGATCTGCAATGAATGTTCCAACAATTGTTTGTTGAAGAGAACATGTACGCACTAAACCAAATTTCAACACAGACAAATCTTAAATTGACTAAAGACTGAATCATCTCCAACTCGGTTGAACCAATCCCGCTATGTTTCCAAAACAATTTCTTGGATAGAATTTTCAATATCATATGCTTTGGTCTCTAGTTGACTAAAGACTGAAAATTTATGGATAACAAAATTTTCGAAAAGGATAGATTTAATCCAATAAATTGTAGTCCAAGTTCTATAATTTTGGGAGCATATACCTAACGGCTAATAAAATGATTTGTATTATAGATTCTTAGTATATTTTGATAATTTCATTTATCTTATGCAACTCCAACCAATGATTAATATGAAGTTAAATGTAAAATTTGAAGCAAAACCAAATGAACTGAACCCATTTGTAATCTTTTGGTTATTGTATAGTACTCTAACATCAAAATATAAGGAAGAATATATCCACCATGAAGTTTCTTTTTGCTGTCATGAAATCAAACACCTTCAGTCATGGTGGTCATCAATATCACATAACAAAGAGTACTAAAGAGTTCTAAAGATGTACATAAAATCCAAACATCACAGCAACACTCTTCAGTCATGGACGGTAGCTGTCATCAGTATAGCGTAAATCTTCCTCAACTTCAACTTGACCATCTACAAAAAGTTTAAGAGCCATTCAATTTTTTGTTCACGTAACAAATAAAGATATGAAAACAAAATAATGTGGCAAACTAAAAAGATTATTCACAATATTGCTTCTCAAAAATTATCTAAGGAAAATGTATCAATTGAAATAGAAAACCGAACACAGATAAAAAATGCTTTGGCTGCAATTCAATGGAATTGTCAATAATTAGGAAACTAAATAATCAAACATTAATTGAAACCTATAGAGAACTGAAAGAGTTTTGAGGTCTAACCAGGGAGAAAAATGGCCCGGGTTGCTTGAGAATCAATTGCACCGCTTAAGTTCTTTAAACATTAAAAAAAAAAAAAAAACATAAGGAGTTGCAGTATAAAATCAAATAGATATCAATTTATTTAAAACAGAATGTAAATTTTCATAAAAGACTTAAGTATTACAGGCCAAATTCGTAAAAAAAATACCTGATCAATGTGAGTGATGGAAAATAATTCAAAGCTATTATGCAGCTCCAAAGCCTCATCACGTAAGCTCCTTAGTTCCGGGTCGTCGATTTCCACTCTACGTAAAAACTGTTGATTGGAAAAGTGAAATATATTTTCATGTTATCAACATTCAAATGCAATTTTAAATTTAAGTAATGAAATATAGCTATGTATCTTGCAATATACTAATAATACTAACATGATTGACAACAAGTTCGGAGCTTCCTTCGACATTTATATCTGTATATCTTCTCCTTATCATTTCTCTCAGTCCTAAAATTAATCCACGATACCCAGCAACGCTAATTGTTTGGTTTCCCAGCCCTTCACGGAAGATATAGATCTATGAAAAGAAAAGAAATCATGAGAGTAAGCTACATATTGGATGTCAATAATATAATGCAATGTTTGATTGAATTTGATACCGGAGTTGGAAATCGAGCACTGTTATCACGATCTCTCATAAACAACATAGCTGCTGCACCAGCTGGTCCATAAAATCCATTTTCACTCGATGTTGATGAACTAGAATCTCCTATTGATGTTGAGGCAGCAGCATAAGCTCTTGATGTCGAAGCACCGGCATCACCTCTTGATGTTGAAGCAGCAGCATGAGCTGTTGATGTTGATGCTCCAGCAGCATCTCCTTTGGATGTTGATGCACCGGAATCTCCTCTTGATGTTGATGCACCGGAATCTCCACTTAGTATTGTTGCACCACTGAATTGAAGGACAAAATATAACTGCAAAAAAGATATAAAACTTTAGAGCTCACACATGATTGTCATTTGTCATACTTTTGTACAAGATTTCAGTTAGCCACGATTTATACATTGCCAAGACTATTCACAAGATTTCTTGTTAAAAAGGCAGATTTAAAAAGGCAGTATTTTCATTAAATCGTTAGATTATCAAAATCAAAAACTACTCTGGTAACGAAGAAGATGCTATGAACATGAATTGCATTCTGGTAACGAAAATGCTGAGAACATATGAACATGTATTGCATTTTGAGAGAATGAAGAAAAAAACAGAGAAACAATATGAAGATGAAGAATATGAAGATAAAGAATATGAAGATGAAGAAGATGAAGAAGATGAATGAGTGACCTGGTAATCAACACTGGATGAAGAAGAGTTGTTGTCTATCTCTTCAGGTAAATCGGTCATTGTTTCAGGTAAATCGGTCATTGTTACAGGTGAATCGGTCTTTTTTAATTTGCGGCACATGGTTTTCTCTCTCTCTGGATTTGAAGTCCAAAATAGTTGCTGAAATGATTGTAAAAGAGTCACATGCATTACAGTTTATATAACTGATTGGTTTGTTATGATCACAAACTGTAACAGATTTTCAAAACCAGAAGTTTCTAGAATATCAAGTTCGTTACAGACTTACAGCTCAGCATAACAAACTCTGTAAAAAGTAATTATAGTTAAGAGAAAAGTAACTCTAAGAATTAACCATGGTAACTGCAGTGGTAGTAATAATGGCCATTGTTATTATATTTGAAACTTGCTCTTACTGTCTATTATTTCTGACACTCACGTCACCTCATGCTTCCATTTACATCATTTACATGTTTTTAATATCCTTTCTTTCAAGTTCCTCTAAAGATACCTTAGTATCATTTATAGCCATTGTATCCTCTACCTCGTTTATATAGTCGATTTCTCCTTGAATCTGTAAGTCTATTAAACCAAATATATTAATGTTCCACCATTACAATCTATCCCTTAACAATTGGATTTTCCTATTGATAACATGTGTTGCACTTCCAAAGACAGTGAAAGCTTTCCATTCTCGATTCACAAATGGCATAAAATCCGGATGATCGTACCAACAATCAAATATCTTGAAAGGCTTAGGGCCCCAGTTTGTATTCCTTGCCTTAAGCCATACTGGTGTATGATCGGATATGTCTCGACTAGGGTCCGTGACTCCAGAAACCATACCTATTTTTAATGGAGGAAGGAAGGAAGAAATCATGCTAGAGAGTGAAGAAAGGGGGATGACGACTATGTTAGGGTTTTGGTTTGTGAAGAAAAGAGAGAGAAGAGAGAAAACTCGAATTAGAGAGTGACAAAATTGTGATATTTTAAATGGAACCAATCTTGAGTGAACACATGGCGTCCCATGAGTAATGAAGCCACTTAAATTTGACGTCCAATTACTTAATTACATGAATGACCTTTTGGTAGTGCAATTTTTTTTAGTAAAGGGCAATATAGTTAGTTTGGTCAACTTATTTGTAATGGGTAGATAGTAGACAAGTTTATCAAAGGCATTTGGATGAGGCAAAATTCTTTTCAACTTAACCACAAATCATTCATTAATATTAAATCATACATTGCAAGAATATTTATTTTTTAAAACTGATTTTGCTTGCTGACCCAAAGATTATAAAAAAAATGTAAAACATTAAAGAAAAAAAGTAAAAAATATGTTGATCATTAAAGTGTTACAAATAATATATAATATTCGACCGAATTCACAATATATGAGTCATACTCAACAATCTCCACTTTGACGAATATCAAACTCCTATAAATATTTTCTGCGTGACTTAACACTAAAAGCATGCAATAAGTTCGAAAAATACTTGAAATTGTCATTAATGATTGACTTAGTCAACATATCAGTTATATTCTCTGAAATATGAACATTTGCAAGTAATATTTGCCCAAATGTAAGTAGCTCTATAATCTTGGGAAATTTCACATAAATATGATTGGTCCAATCATGATACACCTGATTCTATGTCAAATAAATAATACTTTGACTATCACAATGCAACTGAACTTTACCTTCCTAAACACCTCTCACTAATAATGTAAGCCATAAGGCTTTTTTGGCAGCTTCAGCTGCCGCCATGTACTCTGCTTCATTTGTTGGCATGACTACTAAGAATTTATCCAAAAATTTCAAATAAATAAGTACTCCTGATAAAGTAAAGGCATACTCATAAACATTTTATCACCAATAGACATGAAGTCTTTGGCAAGAGTTTTTTAATGTTGAATGCACTACAAGATTATTCATGTAGAATGTCAAGCCTTTGTTCATTATTTGCTAGGTCTTCATGTTAGTACGTGAGACACTTTTAGTGAGGAGAGAAAGAATGAGAGAGAATGAAAATAAGGATTGATATTATAGAATTATGGTTGTACAAACTGAATTATAAAATATGTCTATTTATATACAATTAACTTTTATACTAAGTAACAAAACCTAAACTCCAATTAACTTTGGGCTTGGGCTACACAACTTGGATTATATCACAACATACCCCCTATAATCCAAGTTAGAAAACATACGTTAATCATAGTCGATCTGAAATATTCTTAATTTCTTTCCCAAATTCAGAATTTTGTTGATCTTCAATCCTTTGGTGAAAATGTCGGTCAACTGTACTTCATATGAGCAATGTCTTACTTCAATTTCACATCGATTTACTTTCTCCTTTAAGAAGTGAAATCTAACTTCGATGTGCTTACTCCTTCCATGCAAAACTGGATTCTTCACAAGATTTATGACTGACTTGTTGTCGATCTGCAGCACCAGAGGTTTCTTCAATTCAACCAGAATTTTGTTGATCTTCAATCCTTTGGTGAAAATGTCGGTCAACTGTACTTCATATGATCAATGTCTTACTTCAATTTCACATCGATTTACCTTCTCCTTTAAGAAGTGAAATCTAACTTCGATGTGCTTACTCCTTCCATGCAAAACTGGATTCTTCACAAGATTTATGACTGACTTGTTGTCGATCTGCAGCACCAGAGGTTTCTTCACTTCAACCTCAATCTCTTCCAGCACATATATTATCTATACTTCTTGACACACAACATTTGATCTTGTTATATATTCAGCCTCCCACGATGACAATGTGACCACAAGTTTCTTTCTCGAGCACCATGAGATTTGGGCACTAAATTCTTGAATGAAATAATCAGTTGTGCTTCTTTGATCTTCCTTATCTCCACACTATCATACCCTAATTTTTACCCCTAAGATTCCACATATCATATCATTTTCATTTCAAACAACGATCACAAACATAATATCCTCCTAACCCTACCTCTTTGGGTTCTTCTTTGTGGGAGATCACCAAACACCCTTTGTGTCTTCTTGTCACCTTTTGCTTGCTTATATTTTAACTTCACTAACCTTATTCAAACTACAAAATATATATTGTTTGTTTTTTCTTATTGTTCAAGGTATGGACTTACAATTAAAGGATTAAGTTGGTTTTCTAAATTAGGATTTGGTTCCCAAGGTCAAAGTTGGTTAGTGATGTAGAATCAACAAAAAAGTATGGGAAATTCTTGAAAAATTGTTTGGAGGCGCAAAGAAGGTGAAAGAGGTGAGGTTACAAACTCACAAAAGGACTTATAAATTGATTCACACGGAAGACAATGGAAGCATGACATATTTTTCACTAGGGATTGATCTGCGTGTCGCGCACGGATCAAAAACGGGTAATTTTGAAAACGTAGTATAACGACAATGACTCGAATCGTCTCACAAGGATTCTTGATCTTATTAACTAACGATAGTAACAATTTATGGGGTTTTAGATTTTGATTTGAAGAAAAAACAATTATAAATAAAAAGTGATTATCAAATAAGCTAAAACGGCTAATCCTACTGATTTGGATACCGACTTATCATTGATTTAATAAACTTCAATCCCCTAAACGGTTTCTATTCCCCTACAAATTACAACACCAATTAACAAGATAAATTGTTATTATAAGATTGCAATCCTATTTTCCGAATAAAGCAAACGGATAAGCACAATCACAGATTCAACAAACGTGATTCTAACGAATGCGGTCTAACGATTAAGCAACGATAAACTACGCTAAAACTCAATGAACATAAATAAATCGATATAAATCAATAATATTCTATATAATTTGAATTAAGCAAACAAAGCATATATATTAATATTGAAAAGGGAAAATAAATTGGATTAAAGATTAAAGAACCTCAAAGTATGGAATCCGTACAACAAAATTTTTCCTTGGGAATTAGTTCTCCATTTGATCGTAAAATCCAAAAAGAAAAATCGTGAATAAAAAGTGAAAAAAAAGGTTTTCGGCTTCTAGGTATTAGGGGAAAACCAAAACAACCCGTTTACAACCCAACTGGGTCAAATACATAACCCAAACCCACTTCTAAATGACCTGCAACTAAATAAAACTAATGCTACAACTTCAAAATAAATTTTGGAAAGTATGGCTCCGAATCTGACTTTGACTCCAACACGAAAGTTGTAGCTCTATCTCTTAACTTTCCATCGACTGGTAGAACACCTAAATCAGATTCCTGGAGCTCCGGTTATGATCGTTTCCGTAAAAGCTGTTAAAGCTAAAAATTAAGTACGAAAATCAAATTAACCCAAAAATAAAATAAATTGGAAAAAAAAATAAAAAAATAAAAAAAAACAAAGAAAACCAAAGAAATGCTTAAGTGCAAACATGGGAGATTGTGCATTAAAATGCATTGATCAAATTCCCCACACTTGAACTTTTGCACTCCGAGCAAAATAAAATCTAAGGAAAACACAACAACATCATCAATTACTCATTCTAGGCTACAAATTCCTCTTTGGTTAAGATTGCATCGATATGTACTAATCTTGCACACTAAGGATATCGTAAGAACACAAATCTGCAATTGTGCGGTCATAAGCTTCCCTCCTATACAAACCAATCTGAATCATGTTACTATGCATAATCCTAACTTACTCATCCTCCTTTTTGCTCTCTTTCATTCTAGCGCAATCACATATAGCCCGTTATCTATTCATACACATGGTAAATGAGTCTGTTAGTGACTATGATCCATATATTGTCAATATTTTAAAGTTACTTTAGCAACAACATTTTTTTTGAAGGTTTCACATCTGTTAGGCTAAATGACCAGTGAGTGTCATCTAACTTAAAAGGAAGATTCCTATTCATATTTCTTATTAAGCACGAGATCATTCACTTATTTGCATCAACTCAATTACTTAGTGTATGATTTCTAGATGATGCTGACTGCTAGATAAACTACTTAAGAGTTATTAAAGGATGATAACTCAAGGCTATGACATAATAAGTATTCAAAATGACATCCATATTCAGGATACTTAAGGTGTTAAAACGATATCGATCTTGTGAACGTTTCCCAAGTTTCCACAACTAACCTCAAAATAATCTATAGTCTAAAGCTTTCAAAAAAATGCCTAGTGTTTCTAAAACAAAATAAAACAAACAAAACAAATTATTCCCTAGGGTTAAAAAACTGGTGAATCAAATTAAGGTATGTGGAAAAATGTTGACATCAAGATCATTTGTTGTAAAGATCTTGAGGTCGTTGGCTCCAAAGTTCGACCATATGGTATTAGCCATAAAAGAGTCGAAAGACTTGTCAACATTGACAAAGGAAGAGCTTCAAGGGATGCTTGAATCTCATGAACAAAAAATGGCTGAAAGAGCTGCAGGAAAGTCAAAGAGTGATGTGGCTTTGCAGGCGCAATCAGCAAGAGAAAAGAAAGGCAAAGGAAGTTGGAATGGCAACAAAGACAGAAGAGGCTACAACAATTTGACTGGTCGAAGTCAGCAAGAAGGAGGCTGGTCGAATCAGAGAAATTCCTCATACCAAAGCAACCAAAGATGTGGTGCAACATGTAGAGGAATAGGTGGTGGTCGAAAACCTAACAAAAGTCACATTCAGTATTACAGTTGTCAAAAGTTTGGTCACTATTATAGTGATTGTCCTGAAAAGCAGAAGAATAAAAAAACTAATGCAAAGTTGGCGAAACATGAAGAAGAAGAGATGTTGTTGATGGTTATATAAAGAAATGAAGAGAGATTCAAGGACCAACGATACTTGGACTCAGGATGATTATCACACATGTCTGGAAGGAAAGATTGATTTGTCAACATAAAGCCCTCAATGAAGAACATGGTGAAATTTGAAAATGGAAACACTATAGTAGCTGAAGATATTGGTGATGTTCTGATTAAGAGGATAAATAGTAAGAGGTAAGTAATTTCCAATGTATTGTACATACCAGACATGAATAGCAATTTGATCAGTATAAGGCAGATGGTCAAAAAGAATTATAAGATGTCGAATGAAGACAAAATGATGAGAGTTCTCGACGTAGGTGGTAGATTGATCTTGAAGGCCCCAATGTCTCATAACAAACCATTCAAAATTGAACTAAATGTGATGGAGAATAAGTGCCTTGCAACTGCAGCCAAGAAAGATGGATGGATATGGCATTCTAGACTTGGCCATCTCGATTTCAAAGACATCAAAGATTTGAAGAGAATAAATATGGTTTCTGGATTACCAGAAATCGACATTCCAAATGAAGTATGTGAATAGTGTATGAAGGCGAAGCAACATAAGAACAACTTTAGCAAGGATGCATGAAGCATGTCAAAGGAAGCTCTTGAATTCATATACTCTTTTGTGTATGGACTTACATAATCAAGAAGAAAAGTGAAGTGATCGAGGTATTTTCCGAGTTTAAATCTATAGTCGAAAGATAATATGGTTGAAAGCTCAAGATTCTGAGGACTCATGGTGGTGGAGAATATGTCTTGAAAGACTTCGACAAATCATGTGAGAAAGAAGGGATTGTGCATGAGGTGATGTCATCATACACTCCACAGCAGAATAAAACTGCAGAAAGGAAGAATATAACGATCATAAACATGGTGATAATTATGTTGAAAGACAAGCATCTATCCAAATAATTATGGGGAGAATTTGTGTCGACTGCAACATATATTTTGAATAGACGTCCGACGAAGAAGATAGAAGTCCGACGAAGAAGATAGAAGTAATCACACCAGAAGAATGTTGGTTGTGTGTCAAACCTAGCTTGAGTCATTTGAAGATATTTGGGTCTATAGCACATACACATGTGTCAGATCATATTTACATCCATTAAAAATAAATATTTAAATATTCATTTATTTTATCTATAGATATTAAACCGCCAACCCTTTATTCACTATATAACCGCATATACAATTTTTTTTTACAATCCCTAAATGGAACATAATCAAACCTTATCTTCTATATTTTATTTTTATTAATTAATTAATTTAAGAATTAAATTTAGTGAGAATTTAATATATTTAATATGATATAATGATATTTTCAAAGCTATGTTGACCGTAGATACACCAAGGTTTCCAGAATGGACGGTTTAGATTCTCCCAAGTCAAGGAGAATTATAATTGGTTAGAACAAGCGTTCGCCTAATCACAATTGGTCCACGTCATCTCCGGTGACATATTCCCGTGTAATAAAGGTTTCAGTTGACGAAAGCACCTTCGGGAACAATCTAACCGTGCACCGCAAAATCACACTATAAATAGCTTCAAACAAAACGTTCTCTCCAAAAAAAATCAAAACTGATTCACCGTCTTCGCCATTTCACTTTCACCTGCAACTTCATAATTTCAGTTGTAATCATCGATTTAGTATTTGAAAAGAAGAATATAAAAAGGATAGAGAGAGCATGGCACGAGCCTCTCTAATTTTTCTCGCCATTATTTCAATCGGTAATTTTTTCACTGCTAATTGTTTAATGCCGAAAATGTAACGATTGATTTTTGTAATCATTTGTGGATCCGTTTCTGTTGAACTGTATGTGATTGTTTATAATGAATTTGCAAATTTCTGAACTGAGATCTTATTTATTTGTTATTTATAGAAATTAATAACACTAGGTTAGGTTAGTTCACAATTACAGTGGCATTGCTTTTGATTACTATGCATTTTATCTGAATCTGGAATATTCATCAACAGTGATTAGTATAATTTAAATGCAAATTTGATTTTATATTGTAATGGAATAACATTGTAATTGAATTATGTAACTAACATTTAGGAAGTTGGTCACAGGATGTGTATTTGTGATTTCCTCTGCGAAAGAGGAAGCGGCCCCCAAGTTGGGGACGGTCATCGGGATAGATCTTGGAACCACATATTCGTGTGTTGGTGTTTACAAGAATGGCCATGTGGAGATCATAGCCAATGACCAAGGTAACCGTATCACACCGTCGTGGGTGTCTTTTACTGACGACGAGAGATTGATTGGGGAGGCTGCAAAGAATCTGGCAGCTGTCAACCCTGAAAGGACCATATTTGATGTTAAGAGACTTATTGGAAGAAAGTAAGACATTGTTATATGTTGTTTATAAATTATCTGATATAATTTGATTTGATGGGATTAATGATGACTGAGTTGTTTCTGTTTGCAGATTTGAAGATAAGGAAGTTCAGAGAGATTTGAAGCTTGTTCCTTACAAGATTGTCAATAAGGATGGAAAACCATACATTCAGGTTAAAGTAAAGGATGGTGCGACCAAGGTGTTCAGTCCTGAGGAAGTCAGTGCTATGATTCTTTCTAAGATGAAGGAAACCGCTGAAGCATTCCTTGGCAAGACAATTCATGATGCTGTCGTTACTGTCCCAGGTAAATAGGCAAATTACAACTTGCTCCTCTTACAATAGTGTTTTTGCTGTTTGTTTTTATTTTAATATAACTCATTTTCTTTTGAAATGTACAGCTTATTTCAATGATGCTCAGAGGCAGGCCACCAAGGATGCTGGTGTCATTGCCGGTCTCAATGTTGCTAGAATTATTAATGAACCCACGGCTGCGGCCATTGCTTATGGATTGGACAAGAAAGGTGGAGAGAAGAACATTCTTGTCTTTGATCTTGGAGGTGGAACTTTTGATGTCAGTATTTTGACTATTGATAATGGTGTTTTTGAGGTTCTTTCTACAAATGGAGATACCCATCTTGGAGGTGAGTACTTAGAACCACTACAAGTTGTATACTTATAATTTTAATAAGATTAGAGTAAGACAAGATGTACCTTTTGTAAAATTTTACTCTACTTATCTGTCTTCCGTTGTTTATTAGGTGAGGACTTTGATCAGAGAATAATGGAGTACTTCATTAAATTGATCAAGAAGAAGCATGGAAAGGATATTAGCAAGGACAACAGAGCACTTGGAAAGCTGAGAAGGGAGAGTGAGCGTGCCAAGAGAGCTCTTAGTAGCCAGCACCAGATTCGTGTGGAAATTGAATCACTTTTTGATGGAGTTGATTTCTCCGAGCCACTTACACGTGCTCGATTTGAAGAGTTGAACAATGATTTGTTCAGGAAGACCATGGGGCCTGTGAAGAAGGCTATGGACGATGCTGGATTACAGAAGAACCAGATTGATGAGATTGTTCTTGTTGGTGGAAGCACAAGGATTCCAAAGGTGCAACAGCTTTTGAAGGATTACTTTGATGGAAAGGAACCAAACAAGGGTGTTAATCCTGATGAAGCAGTTGCCTTTGGTGCTGCAGTGCAAGGAAGTATTTTGAGTGGAGACGGTGGAGAAGAAATCAAACGTACCATAATTATACTTTAACCTTTTAATAATTTGCATTGGCTAGGTATTTTTTTATTGATGCAAGTACATTTCAAAGCATTACACTTGCTTATTGCTTTTTTATTTTCTGGGTTCAGAAATCCTCCTCCTGGATGTTGCACCGCTTACCCTTGGAATTGAAACTGTTGGTGGAGTGATGACAAAGTTGATTCCTAGAAATACTGTTATCCCTACCAAAAAATCCCAGGTTTTTACCACCTACCAGGATCAGCAGACAACAGTCTCCATTCAGGTATTGCATATTTCTAAGACTTATTCCTTCTAAATACAAGATGCTTGACTGCATGAACATGAACTCAATGGGATGCTTTCTTTTTACCTATATTATAGGTGTTTGAAGGTGAGAGGAGTCTCACAAAGGATTGCCGTCTCCTAGGTAAATTTGATCTGTCTGGAATTCCACCAGCTCCAAGGTTTGTTTCCTGCTAGTATTCCCTCTTTGGATTTATCTCAATATGATGTTTGTGTATTGTAATTCATTGGTTATTTTATGTGGTAACTGAACAGAGGTACCCCTCAAATTGAAGTGACCTTTGAAGTTGATGCAAACGGTATCTTAAATGTTAAAGCAGAAGACAAGGGCACTGGAAAATCCGAAAAGATTACCATCACCAATGAAAAGGGTCGCTTGAGCCAAGAGGAAATTGAACGAATGGTTCGTGAAGCAGAGGAGTTTGCCGAGGAAGACAAAAAAGTAAAGGAAAGAATTGATGCCCGGAATTCACTTGAAACATATGTATACAACATGAAAAACCAAGTGAATGACAAAGACAAGTTGGCTGACAAGTTGGAGTCAGACGAGAAGGAGAAAATTGAGACCGCTGTGAAGGAAGCATTGGAATGGTTAGATGACAACCAAAGTGTGGAGAAAGAAGAATATGAAGAGAAGCTTAAAGAAGTGGAAGCTGTTTGTAATCCAATAATTACCGCTGTCTATCAGAGATCTGGCGGTGCACCAGGTGGTGATGCAGGTGGTGCATCAGGGGAGGGTGAGGATGATGATGAATCTCACGATGAACTCTAGAGACGTTGTGCTCAGATTTGAGCTGGATATATGATGAGAAGTAATAGGTTAGACGGAGTCTATAAATTTTTAAGATAGGTGGGAATTACAAATTTTCCCTGCGCTTGCTTTTTGGCGGCGAACATACATGTAGAACTTTATGTACTATCTTTTTTTACTAGTTCTGAGAGAACTTATTCTGAGGTATGAGCCTGAATTTTACTTTTTATAAACAAGAATGGATAACCATCAATGAAAGAAGCCGTGGTAATTTTTTCTTCCTTAACACCAGTGCCATCTATCATTCATAGACTCCATAAACCTCTTGAATTCCAGTATCTCACCCATCTACTATTACTTTTCTTTCCTTTTGTTTTCTTGGTGTATTTTAACGTGAGAATTGTGAAGATAAAGTTTAGAGTTGTGGTGCAACGTGCATTTTCTGGCTTCCATACACAAACAATTATTAAGATCACAAACATTACACCATTATTTTTTTTCACTATTGTTTTTTGATATCACATAACTTCTTCCACAATTTCTTCTTGCTACACAAACAAAAAGGAGTATAAATATTTATAACAAACATAAATACTCCATGCAACTCAACACACAAACCCCAAGTGTAGCCATTCCCACTAAAACTGATTTCCAAATAATCCATAAGCCACCAAATGAACCGAGGAACGCCTTAGCAACAAACACAAACCAAACATCCATGTTGTGAGAAACTGTGTCAACCTTCTTTTATTGTTTTATTAGGGAGATTAAATTCAATTAGATTCAAATATTTGAATTGGCTGAACCTGCTGCAGCAACAGCCACCCCACCTTTACCATTTGATAATGCTGTCACTGCAACTCCGACTCTACCAATACCATTGGACAGAGCTGCCACTTTGTCATGGTTTCCTAATTTGTGAACATCTTTGACATCCAGTTCATGTACGAGTTCATCGATTTTTCGAAATTGATACGGCCAACTTGTATTATAGAGAAACTGACGAAGATCAAACCTATTATCCTCTGGTGAATAACTCTGCAAATTGAGTCAAACATTGTACATATTTAGGGGCATGAAGAGCTTTATCTAACAAAATTCAATCCATAATAAAAGCATACCTCGGCATGATAGGAAGGTGTTAGTGTGGTCATTTTGTGTCGATTTATAGCATAGCACGTGAAGAAATGTTTTACTTTCTCAGCCACCTGTGACGGACTCAATCTTGCACCCCATTTGTAACATAGATTCTGAGACAACAAATTTAAAAGAGGTTATGACTGAACTACAAAATGGACAGTGACGGATCGAGGACTCTGATGGAGAAGCATGAGATATACCTGGAACATGGAAACTGGACCACATTGAAAAGTTTTTCGTAATTTTCCATAAATAGATAGTTCCTCATAAGTCATTCCTAGATCAGCTTCATCAGTCTACTCAATAAAAAAAGAAGTATCCGATTATTAATTTTCAAAAAATAATTATAACAATAATCAAGTTAAATCGTCTCTTGTCCTCCATCTAGCATTGTAGCATTGACAAAAATTACGTGCCGCCAACACACATGCTATGCATATGAAATGAATCATCGAGATATTTCAAGACAAACACTACTGAAAACGTAACAGAACATAACACTACCTGAATGTGGTCAGAACGTATAGGCTCAAGTTCCGCACTGGGTGGAGCTGCTTCTATATCTGCCAAAGATGAGTATTCAAGATGGATGGCTGCCCATTGCAGGAATGCTCGAATGTCCTGCTTACATAAACTGCCAATAGGATTTATATCTGCTGAGCTGCAATCATACTGAAAGAAAATAAACGAGAAACTAAACTTTGTTTCTTGTTTCTTAAGATTCAACCAAACAAAGCGACATGTTTTGAACTTATCGGTGAAAATCTGAAATATAATAGAGTAATCTTAAACCATATAGGTCACACAAAAAGCGCTTAATGGAGATACCCTGGTCAAGCACCCAGTTAATCCTTCATCGACATTGGTGCTTCCCAAGACAAGATAAATCCCAGATTTGTTGTGAACCCAAGGTAAGAGAAACGCTAACATGTAAGCTAGCACCATTCTGATTTGAGCTTGAATGTTTTGTAAGGTTGAATTCTCAACTTCAGATCCACCATCTACCTGTATAAGTGTTCACATCATAGATTACACGGTTCAAGTATGTTTTATGAGGATTGAAATAATGCATAAGCCCATGATTCATTTACCTTGTAGCTTGGCCGCTTTCCCGTAAGTGTTTTAAACATATACAAAAAAGAAGATATTAGTCCATCAATGCTAACATCAAGATGCCATGAACCAACTTCATCTGCCAGCACCTTGGCTCGCGACTTCGTAGCTTCTGAACTGCAAGGAGAAAAAATATTCTTGAAGCTAACAAAATTTTCTTGCAGTGGTATATAATGTATCCGAGTTCAGACACCACAAACATTAACACTAACATGAAAATGATCACTTACTTGTTTTCAGATCCCATGAACACGGTATAAAATATTCGTTTAGCGAATTCTCTGCTGTCTGTCGGATACTGTCCATCGTTATAGTTTCCAATTCGTATTGCATCAGCTTTAACTTGTTCATTCCCATTTGCAATTTCTGAAGTCAAATATGAATCACTAGTTAATGATATCCAAACTATAGTGTTAAAGTACTGTCACAAGTTGATAAGAAATAGAAAAATCTGAAGGTAATCCACAATACAATTTAACATTCGTTGCATTTGAACTTACCTTTCACAACCATCTGGCACATACACCCAACAATTGCAGTAACAGCGGAACTGTCTGCTCCACCAGAAAGAGGGAGCAGAAAACCAGATGCTCCACTTCTTCGTAAAAAGTCCCATAACCAGCAAGCTGGTCCAAATGCTATCTCCTCCTCAGGAGAATGATATTTTATCTGTAATATGTAATCATGTTCAATTTAGAAACATTCAGGTATAAATATAGAATCTTTAAAGCTAATTAATTATTTAACTAACCTTAAGTGGGACAGAAAGGCGTATTTTAAGATCAAAAGGAAGACATAGACTGTATGGTACATCTACAGAAGGAACCTTGACTTTACAACTTGCTTGCTCTTGGAAGCTGCTTAAAGATCCTCTAAGGCTTGTAACCTATCGGTAGTCAAACGAGTTGATGGACGAATCAGAACTTAATCGTTTATCGGGAAAATGTCGTTAAAATTGCATTGCATACATTTAAATCTGGAAATTAATGCATACCACATCAAGATCCATCCGAGCAACCACAACCTCAACATCATTTAAAGAAAACTGGGAACCCTGAGCAACAACATCCCCGTTTACCACAACACTAGCACATCCATCTGTACGGATAGAATAACACAATGGTCACAAATGTTAAAAAACATGAATGCTATTCATTCTAGTAAAGGACATATTTTTCTTACCATAGTAAAGGCGACCACCATCACAGCCTTGGTGATTACTGTACATATAGACCCCTCCACGAGTACGAGTGGCACTAATAAAAGCATGAAGACGAAGATCAAGCTTTCTAAGTTGGTGGTGACTTCCACTTGCATTCATAAACACTTCAACTCCATTTAATGCAAGCTCGGCATGAGGAGGACATGGAGTAAAAAGCTCTTCACAAACTTCAGCTGCAATAGCTCTAAGAATGGGAAACACAATAGGCATCAGCTTCATAGCAAACATTATTATATTAAGCGAAATATGAATTTGCAACTTACGTGTCTTGAAACTTAACAAAGCCGTAACCAAAAGGAACTGATTTTTGGCCCAAAGCCTCAGAAACATGAAGAGGAAGCTGAAAATCATCGAGTTGATCTCTTTGTTTCCAAGCAGTAAACCATCGAAGTTCTCTATAATTACCATCATTTGCAAGCCACATTTTGGGTCTTATCATAATAATCTTACGGTTGAAACACAAAACCTGACAATTATATCTCTCAGAACCTTTGATAATAGGCATTCCAATACTACACACAATGCCATCAGTCCAATCACCAACCAATATATCCTTCAAACATTCCCATCTGCATAAAAAAAACAGTTTCACTTTATAAAATACTAACTTTACGTATGAAAGTGAAAAAAGATAGAGTTATTACGAGTGGTTAACAGTGTCGAGCTCTAAGAAGTGATCTTCGCATCCACAACCGGGAATCTCGAGCTCTGGTCCAAGGCGGATGACAGCACCGGCTTGTTTGGATTTTGAAATGGAGTCTTTGATCTGCTTAGTATTGTTATCAAAGTCCATAGACCATTGATTCAGATTGCATGTAGCCACACTCAAAAGCCTCATACTCTCTGCAACACAATGTAACAAAGAGGGAACTATGAATTTGAATTATTTAGCTACAAATTATAATACAATGCAATGGACCATTTTATAGTCTTTTACTAAGGTATGGTATGCAACAAGTTACCATATCTCTAGTTGATTATGAATTCTGATTCTGATTTTATAATATAATACTAGCACAATTAATTTCACAGTTTTCACCCTGCAAAGCTGCAAGTTGATCCTCCTTGATATTTTATTTTATGCACATAAGATCAAAATTAGTCAGAGGTAGTATTATAAAATTAGATATCATCCAAAATTGGATATTTTATGGCATACAGTCTGTTCCAACGTTTATCTCAACTTAATTGAATAAAACTATAAATCATTCTTATTTGATTTTTAATATCTACCAAATTGTTCTGAATTATTATTAACTTTGGCAAATTAGTAGCAGATTTGGTTTTTAACTCAAATCTTTATCTCATATTTTTTATTTATTAATTATAAATATTTGTTATTCCATATTTAATAATGACAAATATTTATCCCGTATTTTATTTATATTTATTTGTATCAATTTTTTTAATTTTATTTTTATTTTTATTTTTGTATGTTTCTTAAGGAAATTGGTTGAATTCTAAGACTTTGTTTCGGAGTTTGGAGTTTGTAGGAGAGGAGATGAAGGAATTTAGTCCCTTCTTGATGGTTGGTCTGGGTCAATACGACTGACGTAGAACAAGTTGATCCTCCTTGGTTGTGCATAGCAAGACGATGACTTGTTATGTCAGCTTCAGATGTCAACCACTATGTTGATCATATTATGATCAATACATCACAAAAAGTACTCACAAGTCACAAAAGAATACTCCATTTTTTTGGATGGATTCAATTTATACTCTTCCATTGTTTTTGCTTTTACGAAAGTGGGTGGTGTCGATGACGCTTTTACAGAAGTTTGTTCTCCTTCCTACTTGGGAATCTTGAGTCCCTTCAAGGATAAATGAATACGCGACAAGTATGACGATTGTGTCATTTTTTCTACGAATGTGTTTTTTTCCCCGTCACGGGCCTTCGTTTTCTCTTTACTTGAGGGTTTGAGTATTTGAAGTCTCTTACTTGATGGTTTGAGCATTTGAAATCTCTTTCTTGTGTGCTTGAGCATATAAATCTCTTACTTCACTGTTTGACCATTTGAAGTCTCTTGTTTGTGTGTTTGAGCATAACAGTTTGTTACTTGAGGGTTAGAACATTGAAAGTCTCTTGTTTGATGTTTGAGCATTTGTAATCTTGTTGGTTATAGTCAAAATCTCTTGGAAGTACAAGGGGTTGGACTACTATCAAGTTATGAGAGGAACTGGAATAACTGTTGTATGTCCTTACTTTTACTTTTCTGGTTTCTGATTTTATCATTCTGTTGCTATCAACTTTACAATTCTGAGACAAATTCTGTTTCAGAATCAAATAAGGACTTTCAGAAACAAACCTAGTGATTCTGATTCAGACTCTGAATTAAGTGTTCTCAACAAGACGATACACCAACAACCTATTAATTCAACAAATTAAGTCTCTAATCTATTTACAAAATCGCTTCATATTGGTCTGTTTTTACTCAGATGTACAAACTTGACTTACACTAGATACACTCCAATTTGAGTGGATGTTTAAGTCTAATATATTTTAGGCTTAAATGCACTTTTCATCTCTTTATTTTGATGTTTTTTAAATTTTAGTCCCTCCATTTTAAGTTTTTTGGTCCCTGAATTTTACATCACTTGGGATTTGGTCGGTCCCTCTTCAATTTTTTCTACGTGCCAATGATGACTAGACAAAAAAAAATATTTTAATGATATATAAATAGGATATTTTATTATTTATTTATTTATTTATTCATAGTTAATCAATACTTAATCAATTTTAATTAACTTTATTTATAAATATCTTTTTTTTCTTAATTTTGTAAATTGGTAAATAAAATTTAATTCATTTTATTTATAAAAGTATTTTTTAAAATTTTTAAATTGATTAATGTTAATATTAAAATAAATTACTTAGACTTTAGAATCATAGTTCATATTACATTTATTCAATCCACAATAAATTATTAATGTGTTTGTGTGAGTAATATAAAGGCTAAAATTACTTGTAAATAAACCAACATGAGACTTAAAAATAACTTACTTTTTTTTTCCCACTCTTTCCTCCATCATACACAAATCTACTTCACATCTTATTTCACCTCTCACTAAACATTCATTCCAACATGAAAATACATTCATTCCAACATGAAAATAACCATATTACTCACATCACTCAATGGAAAATAATCATATCATAACAGTTTGTAATATATGAATATCCTTAATAGAGACTTAACTTTTATCCATGATTTCTCATAACAGTTTCAAATTGATACATTCTTAAATTTTGCTCTCATTACAGTTTTAAAGTTGATACATTCTTAAGTTTTAAACTTGAGATTTCATGTTAAGTTGGAATATAATTGTATTTCTCTAAGATATTGTATTAATGGTAAATTTTTGCTTATATCTTCGTTCATTATCTCTATAGGTGCTCTTTCCAACTTAAAATTTTAAAATAGAAAGATTAAATTTTAAAATATTTCAAAATAGGCGAACCAAAAATTGAAGCTTATATTTTATCTGCATTTTATTTAGTTTACTATAGAAATGGTAGTTATTCTGTTAGAGAATACTTCTAAGATAGTCGGTGACATTCAATAAATATTAATCCTTACCTTAAATATAAAAGGTTCCATTTTCTTTTAGTGATGCATTCAGGATGTTAGTGTCAAGAGACACATGTTAACAACTACCATGATTTTTCACTTTAAATCTGAAAGATCATATTTAATTAAAATATAGTTGTATATACTCAACAAATTAAACAATAGAATAAGAAAATGTTCATCTATTCTTTTGTGCACACGAGTTTCGCTCTGAAAATAAGTTTTATTTAAACCATCTATTTTTGGTTGCGTAAACACACTATTGCTCCTAAAGAGTAGTTAGTTAGTTTTATTTATTTTTAACGAACGCATACGTTTTGCACGGCAAAGTAAAATATTAAAAGTCCACCGACAAACTTGCCGGACTGCTATTGTTGAGATTTTCTTTTGTCCCCTCCACCTAAGCATAAGCCCGTAGTGGATGCCATATTTCAAGCATTATATTTCTTATCTTTAGCATCAAGTGGTGATTGTTTTACTAAAATGTCACACTTATAAAATAAATATTTTATGAAAGGGTTCGTCTAGGAGACGGACAAACCGGAAGGGGGAATTTTATTTTATACAGATTCATTCATTGTATGGACTTCACATGTATCAATTTGTCTATTGTATGGATTTATCCATTTAAATTTTTTTTTTGTTTTTTTATTTAAATAGATTTTTAATATATTAATTAATATAAAATAATTAAATTGATTATTTGATAATAAAAAATATTTAAAAACATTTTAAAAATTATTTAATTAATATTTTAATATAAATAAATATTTTATTATTTTAAAAAAAATTGGTTCGTCCAGTCAATGGACTAACAAAATATTATTTTTTGACGAAAATGTCATACTTTTAAAATGTGTTTCAGTTCGTCCGGTCAATGGAATACCGAAATATTATTTTAATAATTTTTTGTTATATATAAATAAGGTTGTGAATTGAGTAGTTATTCCACAATAATTACCACCAATATCCTCAACTCAGTCTAAAAGTATGTCTGCATTGCGTTCATCATCAGCATCAACGGAAGAACCGCTTCCAAAATTTCCACGGATGAAGAAAAATGCTCTGGTTATATTTTCAGCAACAAAGCCTCTGATGAAGATGCTACTCTGGAACACACAGACTCTGGAACATTTGCATAGGGAATTGAACCGCTAGCTAGAAGGAGAAATTGGTAATAAAGAAAAGATCAGGAAAATTGAGAAGCAGTTTGTGGAGTCAGGCGTGACGAAGTGGAGAAAAGTGGTAAATGATGCGGGTGTCATTACGATGATGTTAGGTCCAGATGATGTTGTCTTGATGGTTGTAATATCCTAGATAAGTTGATGCATTGTGTTGTTTTATGTGTGTATGTTGTTAGTTTTTGTCTGTTTGTTGACCTTATGATGTTGTTAGTTTTTGTTTGGTTGTTGTCGTTATGATGTTGTTGTTGAAATGAAAGTTGGTTGTTAGTTTTTGTTAGTTTTTTAAATTGAAATGAAAGTTGAATTAGTAAGACATAATATTACATTGCTACAATGCTGATGAAAACACCATCGTCAATGCTGATTAGACGGGCCTGCTACATTTGGACATTTGCTACGTATATGACCAACTCCACGAAAAATCCTACACAATCTATTTTCTTTTTCAATTTCGTCCATTTAGGTTTTAATTCGAGTACTATTTGGGCGTCCTTTCTTTTTTCTCCGCATAGTTTCGTCATGGCAAAGAGTAAATCCTCCATATTGTGGCCAATTTTCCTGATGTGGAAGTGCACGAAAGCTTTCCTTGTAGACTTTAAAAACATTTAGAATGGTGAAGACTTCTGGTATGTGAATTGTGTGGTTTTGTCGTATACTAGCACATGTTGCAATAGCATGGGAGCAAGGAAATGAAAAGCTTGAAATTTTTCACAATCACAATGCCTCGTCTTGAGATCAACTTTGTAAGTATCTAATGGTCGACCATTGTGTTGGTTAATTCTTTCGGCCACCATGAAATAAAAGTGCTCTCGGTCAAAATGCATGACGTTATGACTATTAGCTTTACTCATTTCCTCAGTTATTGCCTTCTTGCAGCTCTTCGTGAAAAATCCACCAGATGCCAACAACTTTGTCCACTCATGACCTCATTTGGCAAACGTCGCCCCTAATCGAAAGTATGTGGACCTAACCAAAAAAGTGATAGGAAGGTTACGAGTCTCCTTAAGTATAGAGTTCACTGCTTCAACAAGACTAGTTTCCATGTGTCCCCAACTTTGTCCCCTGTCAAACGCCCTTGCCAATTTCTCCCAAGGAATGTTGTTTATCCACCTTACAGCCTGTATATTTTCATTTCGAATTTCACCTCGATAGTAATTAAATGTTGCAAATAGGTATAACATCGTTCTTGTCTCATTAAGTGCTCTTAGTTTGACGTTCTTCCCTATGACGACTGAACATAATCCTAATGTCTCCATTTACCGCATTGGTTTTGTAAACTCAAATCATTGGGTTCAGGTAAATATTATAAACATTTATTTTTCAATATATTATATTATTCATTTTGCCATCTCACTAATATATTTTTGTAACAGGTAAATATGAACGAATGATTTCCCTTATCACCAGTCACAGTGGATTGACAGAATAATCGCACATCAGATGCAACATCTTGGATAACAGGATTCTCTGGACGGTTACAACATTGACACAAGCTTACACCGATTCTCCCAAAATATATTATATTATGATATATTTTGATGTTCTTTTTTTTATATTTATAAAGCACGATTGTTTACATGTTATTTTTTTTAATTCATCTGAATAATTATAAATAATATAAGTTTGGTCAATACGGTACTATATAAGTATGTAGAATAATAAATATGTTTGAATATAAAAACAAAAGAGTAATACATCAAAATATGGGATAATAATTATGTCTGAATAATAAAATAAAAATATCACGCATAATCTTGAGGTACCGGTCCACCCTGAGGTAACGGTCCACCCTGCGCTAAACGTAGTGCTCGAAAGACCTCAACATACTCATCCTCCTCCTCCTCAGCCTCGTGACGCTGCAGATAAAGACTCAACTCATTTGAAATATGTCGTAACCTCAGATCTGACGGTCCATCATCAAACTCGGAAACTGGAACCTCTTTGTCCTCTCACTGGGGTGGTGGAATCAAACGAGGATGAGATACTGTGTAGTACCAAGCCAGGTACTTTGCCACTGTATCATATGGAACATCTGCAAATTACGCATGCTAAATCACTTGCCTAACGCTCACATGATAACTAACCCAATAAAAAACTATGTCCAGTGCATCAATGTCAGGTGGATGTGATGGTTCATACTGCCGGTATCCAAACTGACGTAAGCATTTGTCAGGTAAATAAATGACATATGTATCGTACCATTGCACCCCTGTACAAACTGATATCATCAAATTTTCTGTGTTGCCTATGATCCTCAAAAGGGTGTCAGATGACATCACCGGGTGTCAATCCATCTAACACAGCTCTAATCTCGTCAACCTTCGTCGTATATTGCTTGTAGCACCACTTCATCGCCCTCGAAAGTGGACTACCAACACCATCAATCTTCGAAAATCCTATCTTCCCAATAGTTGGGAAATACTCGTGAATCCAACACTGTTAACAAAATATGAAAAATATCAATTAAAAGTATTATAAATTACATAATAAAATTATAAAGTAAATTAAAATAAAACATTTGTACCTGTAGAAGAGAGGCATATCCAAAAAGCTATTTGCATGAATAAAATGAAGCATCTCTGAGGTATCTATATAGTGTGACAAGTGCAGCAACACCCCAACAATATCTTCCACATCTGTCCGAGTCCTCGAAGAGCGATAAATACTTTGCCTCTATAAGAGTAAAAGGTTTATCTGTAAGAATAGTACAGCCAAGTAACAACAACATATACATCCTAGAAGCACAATCAAATCTCCCTTTAGCTCGCAGATGCAAAAACTGTATCTTCAACCTATCAAGTCTATAATAAGGGCCTCTAGATACACGGATTTCCTCAGCTACATCCTCCAATGAAATACCCATCAGACGAATAGAAAGACAAATATCATCTGAGTCAGTAATCCCTTCTGCAGGGCTACATAACTCCCCTCTAATATGTATATGAATGAGGCAAGATACATCTTCTAGAGTGATGGTCATCTCGCCAAACGACATATGAAACGATGATGTCTCGGGATATCGTCTCTCAGCAAATGCAGATAAAAAGTTCGTATCTATCCTCGATAAACTGGTCCTCTGAAGAGAGGATAGACCAGAATCAGATATCCATTGCTCCATCTGAGGTGGGAGCATATGTGGAACCCATCCAATAAGTTTGCTGCCATGTGCAACAACCTCCAGCTCCTTCTTGTTGCGTCTCTCATGAAAATGATACATATTATATGTCATTATACACTAAAAATTAAAATTACATTTATTCACCATTGAAAGGTTATAGATTGACTTACTTCGTCTTCCCACAGATGTTGAGCGACATAATTCTAATACCTCACCAAAAGTAACGTATCAAACGGTCCTCCAGGAAATTGTGGATGTGGTGGAACATGAGCCGCAACAAGATTAACAGCTTGAAGTGCCTGAAGTTCCTGTTGGTATAGATGCGTCGGAACTGTCCTTCTATTAGGAAATCGCCGATGAATATATCCGTCGCATCCTCTAATACGAGACACTGAAAAAAAACAAAAAAAAAACCAAAAATAATAATAAAAAAAATTAAACAAAATTAAAAACAAAATTAATTTTTTTTTTAAAAATTACGAAACGCAACCGGAAGTTGCATAAATGCTACATCCGGTGTGTAAACCCAAATATCCCTTAACCGGAAGTAACAATATAGCTACTTCCAGTATGTAAGTGCAAAAATTTAAGTAAATCGGAAGTAGCAATATAACTATTTCTGGTGTGTAAACGAAAAAAATTGCAAATCGGATGTAGCTTACTTGCTAGTTCCGGAGTGCAATGACTTACATACTATTTATATGATGGCATTTTCGTCCAAAAAAATTAAACGTAGGGATATTTGAGCAAAAGTAGGGATACAAGGTAAAATTTTCCATTACACAGTGTTGTTTCTGAATCCATATGATGTTACCTTTTATATAAGGGTTAAATATGTTCTTAATCTCTATAAATATCTCAGTTTTCATTTTTAGTCCCTATTAAAAAAAATACAATATTTTAATCTTTACAAAATTATTATGCACGTAGTTTTAGTCTCTCCTGTTAAACCAATGTGTATTTTTAAATGATTATTTTGCAGACATCTTTAGAATGTTATAAAAAGTTTCTCGAAAAAAGAAGAACTCAAAATTTGATTTCTAAGTCGAGGTTTTCATTACTTTTATCATTATATTTTAAAAATGTTCATGGAACAATCTTTCCAACTGGGTCCATGTGTATATGGAGTTTGCTGGCAGGGATGTAAACCAAGTAAACACGTTCTTTGTCAAAGAACTTGGGAAGTCTTTCATTCTTAGATTTTCATTATGGGTTATTTCTCCCGCTTCGATTAAATAACGCACTATATGCTCTATGGTGGATTCACTAGTGTCCCCTGAAAATTTGGTAAATTTGGGGATTTTCCACCTTGGAGGTAACTCCTGTTGTAAAACATACTCAGATAATGGGGAAGCATAACTAGGCCTTTGCAATCCTACGTTTACCCCATTTTGCGCCATTATTCTTTCGACCATGGCTGCCAAATTATTTTCGACAGGCTGATTATTATAGCGCATTCTCTGTTGTAAGACATCATCAACGTCCTGACCTCTCTAGACTATTACCCTTCTAGGCTCTCGTTGAACAGGGACTTCGACACGAGGCTGTTCGACCACCTCTTCTTGGATCCTAAGGTTGGCTTGGGGATTGTCTAAAGGTCTCTGATTTATCGTAGGCTCTTCTTCGACATTGATCACTGGGTTCTGAACTACAGGTTCTCTCTGTCAAATCTGAGGGACACCAAAGAAATCAGCAATACACGCCATCTGCGCTGCCAATATTTGATTTGTTTGGATAATGTTTTGTATCAAAGGGTTAAACATTTCTCCTATCTGTTGCGTCAACCTTTGGACCATCTCATGATTACTATCGTCCATTTGTTGTCGTATCACTTGCACAAAATTATTTGTAATTGCTGGTATTTGGAAACCTGGTGGGGGTTGATTTAATCTGCTAATATTCCCACCATATCCTGACCCTTGTAATGGTGAAGACATGTGAACCACAACATCATAATACAAGGGTGATGCGTTGTGTAAATTTGCCATCACTGAATTTGGCATTCCATAGGGTTGTTCTCTTCCAAACATGGGTATGGAAAAGCTTGTTTGATATGGCCTAAAATTATTCCCTCCAGGAGGAGGCGTCCCCATGGGCATTGAATGTCCTAAAGTAGAGGAACTAGGCGCACTATTAGAGAATGACACCGCTGGTATTGACCCTGCTGATGAAGGGTTTACCCCCTCTGAAACATGAATTGATTCCATATTTCCCCATGTCGAAGGGATGGGATTAGAGACTGAAACAATTTCGTTTGGGCTTGGATTAATTTGCGGATTTTCCATTATTCTTACTTTAGTTCTCCTAGGTCTTTCTACGTCAGTTACAGCTAATTTACCGCTTCTCAGAATCATACAACGCAGTAAAACGTTTTCAAAATTAAGAGCTACTCTATCAAACTTTTCAGAATTTTAGCACCTGTCCCACCGGGTGTGCCAATTTGTTCGTTGTAGATTTTTACGAACAACCTCTGGTTTTCCAATCTCACTGAATTTGGGTAACTTGCAGGACCAACCAAACAAATCCTAGGACACATGTACTAAAATTTAAATGTATTTTGTAAACTCTTAGAACAAACGTTTTTTATTCTTCTATTTGGTTTCTTGAATCTTCTTTATTAAGAGTGATTTTTGATTATGTGGTTAAGTTAATGTTTTAATAAAGTGAAAATAAACTAAGACTTAAAAGTCTGCATGAAAATAAATGTTGAAACGTAAATTGAATGGTAAACATGGTAAGAAATAAAGAAACTTTAAATTTTTATAAACTGAAATAAAAATGGTGTTTACACGTACATTTCCAGATAAATCTCTTTTTCTCTTTCACACGAGTACTTAGAGTATTTTCAAAGGAATTTATGTACAAGTTTTCACACACTGAAACTAACAAATGCTACCCTATTTATACAAAAATAAAATAACTGCTAACTAACGGAAAAATTCTAAGAATTTGACACTTGGCTTTCTGCATGTTCTTTTCTCTTCTAAAACTTCCACGTATTCCTCTGCCAAACAAACCAATGTTCAAATTTGAACTTCTCCTTAAGGCTGAAACAACACGTCCCTTTACCATGTCGAATTCATCTGATATCAGACACATAAATGAAACCGTCGAAAAAACAAGGCATCGTCCTCTTTGTCGAACTGTCGAACATTCCACCATCACCGTCGAATTGTCGAAATACCATTACTTCATTTTCCTTCCTTTGTAAATCTTGTCAAAAGCATCATTTTACTTTAAAAACCACGGTGTCGAAAATACATGCATACAAATTGCCACAGCAAAGATGTTTCGATTGTCTTTTGGAGAAACCATCATTTGCTGTCGAGTCATGTTTCGACTCCATACTACTCACATTAATTGCGCTGATTCCCAAGATCTGACTTAGAGGTCAAAACCGTGTTTGTACACATTGTGGATAAAATAATCATACCATTGATACTTGTTTTATCAATCATGGTTATCCACCAGGCTTAAAAAATAAGGCAAGGGGTAATGGTTCTAACTCTTAGCAGGCTGTTACTGTCAACAATGCATCTAAGGCACCTATATCAGGTTCTAGTTCCACTAATCCATCTTTTGGTTTGATTATTTTATAGGTAAGAGTAGAACTCTTGCATCTCTACATATTTAATAATGTGGGTTTTTCTTTCTTTCTGTTTTTCTTTCGTGCGATCGCCTTGCACTTATCGTTGTTTTAATTAATTCAAAGTTCTTGATTAAAAAAAATATATTAAAAAGATTGATCATATGTATTAATGACTCCATTAGATTGGAAGGAGTATGATTGGTCAAAAAACGTCATCACTAGTCACATAATATATATATATATATATATATATATATATATATATATATATATATATATATATATATATATATATATATATAAATTTATTAGAGCTGTCAAAATGGGCTACCCGACCCTAAATAGGTCGGCCCTAACGAGCCTGAGTTTTGTAAGGTTGGGCAAAAAAAGCTCTATTGTAATATAAGCTCGGAAATTATTACCCGAGCCCGGTCCTAGACGGGTCCTGAGCTACCCGACCCTAAATGTGTTCTTTTAAATAAAAAATAAAAATAAAAACCCCGTAATATTTATCGTAAGTGAAATTAAAAATTATATTATTTTAAAAATAATACATTTTAAAATACTATATCATCTTTCATTAATACTATAATGTGCTTTTAAATACAATACAAGTCTAAATTGTATAAAATAATACTCGAATATTTAACATAAGAGAATTTAATTGAATACAAGAAAAATATGTTTATTATACTAATGTATAAGATTTAAAAGAGTAAGATTGAATAGAATAGAAATAAAATTTAGTGAGGTGAGATAAATCAATGTGTTATTTTGGAGTAAGAAAATATAAGAAATAATATTTTTATTTTAAAATTTCTAGTTATGCGGATCTAATGGGCTACCCACAGCCCATATGGAAGAGAGGCATATCCGCAAAGCTATTTGTATGAATAAAATGAAGCATCTCTGAGGTATCTATATAGTGTGACAAGTGCAACAACACCCCAACAATATCTACCACATCTGTCCAAGTCCTCGAAGAGCGGTAAATACTTTGCCTCTATAAGAGTAAAAGGTTTATATGTAAGAATAGCACAACCAAGTAACAACAACATATACACCCTAGCAGCACAATCAAATCTCTCCTTAGCTCGCAGATGGAAAAACTGTATCTTCAACCACTCAAGTCTATAATAAGGGCCTCTAGATACACGGATTTCCTCAGCTGCATCCTCCAATGAAATACCCATCAGACGAATAGCAAGACGGATAACATCTGAGTTAGTAATCCCTTCTGCAGGGCTACATAACTCCCCTCTAATATGTATATGAAGGAGGCAAGATACATATTCTAGAGTGATGGTTATCTTGCCAAACGACATATGAAAAATGATGTCTCAGGATGCCATCTCTCAGCAAATGCAGATAAAAGGTTTGTATCTATCCTCGATAAACTGGTCCTCTGAAGAGAGGATAAACCAGAATAAGATATCCATTGCTCCATCTGAGGTGGGAGCATATGTGGAACCCATCTAATAAGTTTACTGCCATGTGCAACAACCTCCAGCTCATTTTTGTTGCGTCTCTCCTGAAAATGATACATATTATATGTCATTATACACTAAAAATTAAAATTACATTTATTCACCATTGAAAGGTTATAGATTGACTCACTTCTCCTTCCCACAGATGCCGAGCGACGTGATTCTAATACCTCACCAAAAGTAACGTATCAAACGGTCCTCTAGGAAGTGGTGGATGCGATGGAACATGAGCCGCAACAAGATCAGCAACCTGAAGTGCGTGAAGTTCCTGAAGTTCCTGTTGGTATAAATGCGTCGGAACTGTCCTTCTATCAAGAATTCGCCGATGAATATATCCGTCGCGTCCTCTAATACTTGACACTGAAAAAAAAAAACAAAAAAAAACAAAAAACAAAAAATAAAAAAATAAAAAAAAATTAAACAAAATAAAAAATAAATTAAAAAATTACGAAACACAACCGGAAGTAGCATAGATGCTACATCCGGTGTGTAAACCCAAATATCCCTTAACCGGAAGTAGCAATATAGCTACTTCCGATGTGTAAGTGCAAAAATTTAAGTAAATCAGAAGTAGCAATATAGCTATTTCTGGTGTGTAAACAAAAAAAATTGCAAACCGGATGTAGCTTACTTGCTAGTTCTGGAGTGTAATGAATTACATACTATTTATATGATGGCATTTTCGTTCAAAAAAAATTAAACGTAGGGATATTTGAGCAAAAGTAGGGATACAAGGTAAAATTTTCCATTACACAGTGTTGTTTCCGAATCCATATGATGTTACCTTTTATATAAGGGTTAAATATATTTTTAATCCCTATAAATATCTCAGTTTTCATTTTTAGTCCCTATTAAAAAATACAATATTTTAATCTTTACAAAATTATTATGCACGTAGTTTAGTCTCTCATGTTAAACCAATGTGTATTTTCAAATGATTATTTTGCAGACATCTTTAGAATGTTATAAAAAGTTTCTCGAAAAAAGAAGAACTCAAAATTTGATTTCTAAGTCGAGGTTTTCATTACTTTTATCATTATATTTTAAAATTTTAAAAAAATCATATTTAATTCTTCTCATTTTAAAAAATTCTAAAATTTAGTGACGAAATATTTTATAGTATTCTAAACATGGATGAAAAGAATTATTCAAAAATTTAAAAGTTTAAGGGTAATTAAGCAGTTTTCAAAATTTTAGAAAACAACAGGGACTAAAATTGCATGCGTACAAAATTTTTAGGGATTGAAATTTATTATTTTTTTAATAGGGACTAAAAATGAAAATTGAGATATTTATAAGGATCAAAAACATATTTAACCCTTTATATAAACAAAATACTATTGGGCTAGAGCCTAAACCATGACGACTACGTAATCAAATATGATAGATTTTTTTGACAGAACTCAACGGAGAAAATTGCAAGTCTCAATTAGGATAATTTATCTAGAGATGAAACCATAACGGCTACATATTCACCTTGTTACTCTTAGGCTAGAGCATAAATCAACTGGTCAATTAATAACAAATCAAATCCTAACTACAAAGAATATTACTGTAAAATTATAAATATTTATTTAATAAAATAATAATTAATTTAATATTCAAAACGTTTTATAATTTGAGACAAAGATGATATACAAGATTCATTACCACACTCTAAATTAAAACAAACATTCATTCTGCTATAAGTATAGATAGATGATAGGATTCTAAAATCAATATTAGAGATAGACATGTATAATGTACAGGTGGTTCACCATAGCTTATTGTATTCTTTATTCTCTTTATATATATATATATATATATATATATATATATATATATATATATATATATATATATATATATATATATATATATATATATATATATATATATATATATTAGCTATGTATTATTCTGATCAATCAATCAAACATTACTTTTATCAATTCTCTATTTTCTCTGCTTTCTCTAATTTCTTCTTGAATGTAACAACCATAATTGTAATCTGTTATCTCCATAACCGCTTATTCACCATCTTCATGGTGAGAGCCCTCTACCTTGATATGGTATCAGAGCTAACCATGCTCTGGTAGCCATTGTTACCTTTCTTCTTCATTTTCTTCATGTTTCTTTCTCTTTTTTTTTTCTCTGCAACAATGGTTGTGCAGAGCTATCACGATTTCGTTACTAACTCTGTCAATCCCTATTATCTTCATCCGAACGAGAATCCCGCTCTTGTTCTCGTCTCTCCACCGCTTGATGACAAGAATTATCACGCTTGGCCTCGATCGATGCACATCGCATTGATATCCAAGAACAAATAAAGATTCATCGACGGTTCTCTTCCTAAACCAGATGTTTCAGATGTGCTTTATGCGCCATGGATTCGTTGCAATACGATGGTTCTTGCGTGGATTCAACATTCAATTTCAGAATCAATTGCACATTCTGCTTTATGAATTGATACTACATCTAGTGTGTGGAAGAATTTGAAGATTAGGTTTTCGCATAGCGACATTTTCTGCATTTCCGACATT
Source organism: Lathyrus aphaca (assembly GCA_963966055.1). Lineage (NCBI taxonomy): Eukaryota > Viridiplantae > Streptophyta > Magnoliopsida > Fabales > Fabaceae > Lathyrus > Lathyrus aphaca. The sequence goes on along the minus strand of OZ014521.1, from coordinate 25,181,357 downwards.
CAAGAAGAATTGTACAAGTTTCACCAAGGTACTTTAGATTTATCAAATTACTTTACTCGTTTGAAAGTTCTATGGGATGAATTGGAAACGTACCGTCCTCTTCAATCTTGTTCATGCGCCATTCCATGTTCTTGTGGAGTTACTGCTTCCATTCGTCGTTATAGAGACCATGACTATGTCATTAGGTTTCTTAAGGGTTTGAATGAGAAATTCACACATTCCAAGAGCCAAATCATGATGATGAATCCTTTACCCGATATTGACAAACTTTCTCCTTGGTTATTCAACAAGAAAGAAAAATGAACAATGTCATTTCTTTTGTCATTCCTGCTGCTGGCAACACTGAAGAAAGCTTAGCTCTGAATGTTTCTCATGATAATCAGTCACACAAAAACAATCAGTTTAGAGGAAAGAATCAAGGTTATGGAAGTCTTAGAGGTCAAAATCGTGTTTGTACACACTGTGGCAGAAATAATCATACCATTGATACTTGTTTTATCAAACATGGTTATCCACCAGGCTTCAAAAATAAGGCTAGGGGTAATGGTTCTAACTCTTAGCAGACTGCTACTGTCAACAATGCATCTGAGGCACCTATATCAGGTTCTAGTTCCACTTATCCATCTTTTGGTTTGATTATTTTATAGGTAAGAGTAGAACTCTTGCATCTCTACATATTTAATAATGTGGGTTTTTTTTTCTTTCTGTTTTTCTTTCGTGCGATCGCCTTGTACTTATCGTTTTTTTAATTAATTCAAAGTTCTTGATTAAAAAAATATATTAAAAAGATTGATCATATGTATTAATGACTCCATTAGATTGGAAGGAGTATGATTGGTCAGAAAACGTCATCACTAGTCACATAATATATAATTTATTAGAGCTGTCAAAATGGGCTACCCGACCCTAAATAGGTCAGCCCTAGCGAGCCTGGGTTTTTTAAGGTTGGGCAAAAAAAGCTCTATTGTAATATAAGCTCGAAAATTATTACCCGAGCCCGGTCCTAGATGCGTCCTGAGCTACCCGACCCTAAATGAGTTTTCTTAAATAAAAAATTAAAATAAAAACCCCGTAACATTTATCATAAGTGAAATTAAAAATTATATTATTTTAAAAATAATACATTTTTAAATACTATATAATCTTTTATTAATACTATAATATGTTTTTAAATACAATACAAGTTTAAATTGTATAAAATAATACTCGAATATTTAGCATAAGAGAATTTAATTGAATACAAGGAAAATGTTTATTATACTAATGTATAAGATTTAAAAGAGTAAGATTGAATAGAATAGAAATAAAATTTAGTGAGGTGAGATAAATCAATGTGTTATTTTGGAGTAAGAAAATATAAGAAATAATATTTTTTTTAAAATTTCTAGTTATGCGGATCTAATGGGCTACCCACGGTCCAGATGGGCTAGCCCTAATATGGGTAGCAGGTTTTTTAGAGCTGGACTAAAAAAGTCCAGAAAAATATGGATTCTAATTTTAAGATCCAAGTCCTATGACTTTGTAGTTCTAACGGGCCGGCCCATATAGACTAGTCCATTTTGACAGCTCTAGAATTTATATTATTAAAAAATTATGTTTAAAAAAATATAAATTAAATTTTAAAAATAATTATTCAAATCAAATCTTTATTTAAAATATTTATCACTATTATTTAATTCATTTATAAAAAAAACATCACACTATTAAAATCATTAAGAATAAAAAAAATTATATTATTAAAAAAACTGTGTATAAAAAAATATTAATTAAATTTTAAAAATAATTATTCAAATTAAATTATTATTATTATTATAATATTTTAATTCATTTAAAAAAAAACATAACACTTTAAAAATCATTAAAAAAATTGAAACTAACGGAGTCTAAAATATGTTAGTAGTATATGATATGATATTAGGAAAAGTATTCTAAAATTATATAGTTTAATAGGATATGATATGATATAAAAAAATTGATGTTACTTCCTCGTTTTATAATGATTGATCATTTGACTATTTCAAATAAATTACTTCTTCCATATAATGAGTTATCTATTTGAAATAAAAATAATATTTAAAATAAATGATTCATTTCAATTTTAAAAAAGTAATTGGAGGTGGAAATTTTGATGTTAGTATCTTGAGAATGGTGTTTTTGAGGTTCTAGCTACAAATGGAGTTACCCATCTTGGAGGTTAGTACTTGGAACTGCTACCAGTGGTATATGTATTGTTTTAATAAGAATGTTAAATTAAGACATGTTATAACTTTTATACAATTTTATTCTACTCTTTAGGCTTGCTAACTCTCTTACTTCATTAAATTGATCAAGAAAAAGCATGGGAATGATATTAGCAAGCTAAAAAGGGAGAGTGAGCGTGCCAAGAGAGCTCTTAGTAGCCAGCACCAGATCCGTGTGGAAATTGAATCACTTTTTGACGGGGTTGATTTTTCTGAGCCACTTCCCCGTGCTCGGTTTGAAGAGTTGAACAATGATTTGTTCCGGAAGACGATAGGGCCTGTGAAGAAGGCTATGGATGATGCTGGATTACAGAAGAACCAGATTGATGAGATTGTTCTTATTGGTGGAAGCACAAGGGTTCCAAAGGTACTACAGCTTTTGAAGGATTACTTTGATGGAAAGGAGCCAAACACTCTATCCCTACCAAAAAATCCCATGTCTTTACCACATACCAGGATCAGCAGACAAAATTATACATTTAGGTACTGTATAGTTATTCTTCCTTCTAAATAAAAGATGTTTGATGCATGAACTTGAACTCAATTGGGATGTTTTTTTTTTTTAATATATATAATAGGTGTTTGAAGGTAAGAGGAGTCTCACAAAGGACTGTCAGCTCCATGGTAAATTTGATCTGTCTGGAATTTCACCAGCACCTGGTTTTTTTTCTGCATTGGTTTATTTTTTTGTGGTGATTGAACAAAGGTATCCCTCAAATTGAAGTGACATTTGAAGTTGATAAGAATCGTATCTTAAGTTTGATATTTATCTCAATTTGATATTTGCATTGTAATTCATTGGTTTATTTTGTGTGTGGTGATTGAACAGAGGTATCCCTCAAATTGAAGTGACATCTGAAGTTGATACAAATGGTATCTTAAATGTTAAAGCAGAAGACAAGGGTACAGACAAATCAGAAAAGGTTACCATTACAAATGAAAAGGGACGTTTGAGCCATGGAAGAAAGTAAAGATGAGGAATTTTCCGAGGAAGAAAGTAAAGGTAATAATTGATGCCCGGAATTCTCTTGAAACATATGTATATAACATGAAAAATCAAGTGAATGACAAAGACAAGTTGGTTGACAAGTTAGAGTCAGATGAAAAGGAGAAAATTGAGACCGCGGTGAAGGATGCTGTTGTGAATCAGATACCTTAGAAACAAAGTATAATATGTTTCTTTATGATCAAGAAATCCAAAAGGGTTTAGTGTTTAGGGTAACCAAAGATAACAATAAGAATTTGTTATAAACTATTATTCTTTCCTTTCTCTTGAAACAAGATTACAAGTATACAAAAATAACAAATAACCTCTCTCACTTTTGAATTAGGGTTTTATCTTCCTATTTTCCCTTATACAAAAGATTAGAGAATAGTATGCTAATTATAAGAAAACTAACACACTAACCTAATAGGGTTTTTAACAATTACCCATTACAATCTAACTTAGGGTATAAGCTAACTTAAACAATTGGATCCATAACACAATGTCCAATTAGACATACATATTAGAACTGACTTCGACTACAATATGTATAACTTCTGCACTAGCATGTGAACAAGCTTCGACTTTATGCTAAACCTCTCTCGTATTAGAGTTCGTCCAATATTCCACAAATATCCACCTTGGATCAAACTCTATACCAATAAGAAAACAAAACTAGCTTTTTTCATGCAACTTTATCAACTGCATACAGTGGAAAAACTTGCAACTGGGCAACGTCTTTGTGATCATATCAACAACATTATGATCTGTCGAAACCTTCAACACTTGTACTTATCCAAGCTCGATTATCCCTCTATCGAAATGCAACCCCACATCAATGTGTTTGGTTCGCTAATGATAGGATGAGTTCTTCAACAAGTGTATTCCACTTTGACTATCACATTTAACAGTGATACCTCGACCTTGAAGTTTCAGCTCCTTTTTAAAACCTTCAAGCCACAATGCTTCCATACAACCTGCATAATCAGAGTCGACATATCCTTTGATTGCTGCTTTACTATCTTCACCAAAGGCTCCACCATAAATTAGGATTCTGCTCAGAGACTCATTTATGTACCTTAGAATCCACTTCAATGTTTGCTAGTGAGCCTTTCTAGGATTCGTCATGTACCTGCTTACAAGAATTATTGCATATGCTATATCGGATCTAGTACAAACCATAACATACATCAAAGAACCTACTATATTAGCATATGAAATTCTATCTATATAAGTTCTTTCGACATCAGTATTGGGACACTGATCTATACTCAACTTGAATTGAGGGTTTTTCGGAGTTACAATAGGTTTTGAATTCGACATACCAAACTTTTCGAGAGTCTTCCGTTGGTATGTCTCTTGAGATAAGCATAGTTTTGACTACTTTCTATCTCTTCGGATGTCAATCCCAAGAATCCCGGACGCAACTCTCAGATCCTTCATATCAAACTCCTTATTGAGTTCATCCTTCACCCTTTTTACATCTTTGACATTGTTTCTTTCTATTAGAATATCATCCACATAAAGCAAAAAAATAACATATGAATTACCCGGTCAAATCAGGAAGTAAACACAGTGGTCGAACTGACTTCTGATGAAACTTATGCGTGCCATGAACTTGTCGAATCTCCTATTCCACTGTCGAGGAGATTGTTTCAGCCCATATAAAGATCTCTTTATTTTGCACACATACTCTTCTTTCCCCTCTTCGACATACTCTTCAGGTTGCCTCATCAGTATTTTCATCACGATCACCATACAAAAACGCAGTCTTCACATCCATCTGTTCCAGTTCAAGGTCGGACTGTGCCACAATGGCAAGCAACATTAAAATGGACATGTGCTTCACAATAGGAGAGAACACATCATTGAAGTTGACACCTTCTTTCTGAGTGAAACCCCTTGCCATCAACCTTACCTTGTATCTCTTCGACACCACTCCTTCGATTCCTTCATTAACTTTGAAAATCCATTTAAAACTGACTAACCTGGCTCTAGCCGGTTTCTTGATCAATTCCCATGTGTTGTTATCATGAAGAGATTTCATTTCATCATTCATGGCCTTCATCCATTCAGTCTTATTTTGACTCCTCATAACTTCCTTATAGTTTATAGGTTCTTCATCTAGAGCCTCACTTGCAGAGATTAAGACTTAAGTTATAAGATTTGCATAACCAAGTCTCTGAGGTGGCTTGGTGACTCTTCTCGATATGTATCTTGCCAGCAGGTAGTCATTATCAATCCCCTAATCTTCGACAACAATTTTTGCTTCTTCTTCGACTTCATATGGGTTATGCAATTCAGCATCACTTAGCTCCACCTCAACAAAAATTTCTCCCTGTTCCAGCTCTTCGTTAACATTATCGATTTTCTTGAAAGCCATATCAACTTCATTGAAAACTACATCTCGGCTGGTGATACACCTTTTTTGACCTGGCTCTAGGCACCATAGCCTATAAGCTTTGACTCCTTCAGGGTATCCCATGAACATGCAATTCAGAGCTCTAGGTACGACTTTGTCTTTGCCTAATGTGAGCATAGGCTACGCAACTAAATACTCTTAGTTTGTCGAGATCTTGTAGATGTCATGATGAAACTTCTTTAGGTGTCTTCATATCTAACGCAGTCGAAGGACATCTGTTTATCAGATATGTTGTTGTTGAAACAGCCTCAGCCCAAAACACCTTCTTCAATCCAACACTAACCAACATGCATTTAACCCTTTAGAGGATTATTCGATTGAATCTCTCATCTAGACCATTTTTCTGAGGAGTACCTACTATAATCTTATACCTTGAAATCCCATACTCGATACAATAACTGTCGAAAGCTTCATTGCAGAATTCAAGGCCATTATCAGTTATCAACCTCTTGACCTTTCTTCCAGTTTGAGTTTCGGCCAGAACCTTCAAACTCTTGAAATTCTCAAAAGTTTCACCTTAGTCTTCTGAATGAATACCCATAACTTTCTGGAATAATCATCAACTATGGATAGAAAATACCTTGCACCTGGATATGAAGGATTACTTGCAGGACCTCAAAGATCAACATGGATATAATCAAGGGATCCATGTGTTCTTTGATTACCTTTGTTAAACTTTACCCTACAGGATTTACCAAATACATAAGGTTCACAAAACTCCAACTTCTCGACTCATGTGCCATAATTTGTTTCTTCTACAATAGTTTTGTGGATGTAACATTTGTCGAACCACTTACAACTTCATCCTCAAGGGTATACATGTCTTGTTTCTTCACGCCTCTCAAGACTTCCTTCAACCTCTTCATGACTCTTAAGATACTTTTATCTCCTTGAAAAACATATCTCTTCTTTTTGAATTTACCAAGAGAAATTATATTTCTCTTCAAGTCAGGCACATACCTAACTTCAGTCAATAGCCTTATTGACTCATCATGGAGTCAGGTAAATGAAGCAATTCCATAATCTTCATCATACGGAAAGAATTCAAAATAGCTAAGGATTCGAGCTCGATCTCACATAATTTCTCATAATTAAACCCAGTTATGGAAAATGGGTCCTTGGTCCAATAATGAGGGAAGTGAGGATTCCCATCTGAGGCATACAAACCAATGGGAGGGGTAATAAACAAAGACTCACACACTCTCTCAAAGGCTTTTATAAGACCCCAACTATTGGGACGTAGCTAGGAAGGAGCAACATTGACAGTGTTTAGTACATCAATCTCAAAATCAGTAAAAGGAACCCTAATGTCAAAATATTCAAGATACTCGGGTAGACGTAGAAGAAATCCTCAGTAGCATTCTTTGGCCGAATAGTACATACTCGCTTTTAAAGGCCACACGCTTCCAAGATAACATCATCTTCGAAACCAGCAGAATAAATTTTCTGTAGAGAATAGACTATTGCGATATCTAAGTCGTCCGCAACAATATTCTTATGGTTCATGACTTCAGAGTCGAATGGAGCAGCAATTTCCATTAGAAATTCCACTAAACCTGAAGAATCAGAATTAAAGTCAATTTTTCAGAAGAAAGAACCTCGTCACAAAACTTATAATTTGCCTATGTTCTTCTATTCCTAGAGTATCATCTAATGAACAAGTATATTTTTCCCAAAGTTTTCTCCTTTCTTCATCGATTATGTGAAGGTTCTCCCCTCATCATTACACTCCCTAATAATTTCCATAATTATTAAAAGTAAAAGGAGAATAGTAAAAGGGAAATAATCAGATACATGAGAGGAATGAGGAACTGAATAGCTAGAGATGTGCTTGAGGAAAATGAGTGTAAGAATGGGAAGAGGGAAGAATTGTTTTTTTTTTAAATATGAAAAATGCAACATTTGAGAATAGCTAAGGGCTATCTATTCGCGAGGCTTTAAAGTAATCATGGAACTAGGAACTCTAAAAGACATGACCTTTCAGAAGCTACTTTATGCCACACGAGAGTCTATATAAGGACTGAGTATATAACCCGGTTGTCCTTATAAATGTATATACTTAGACTTGACCGAGCATTATACATGCAAAAGCAGGAATAGAATTCGCGAGGCTTATGTTCATGCCTAAATATTTACAGGACGAGCTATATAGCCGGAGAAGGACGCTTATCTCAACTTGGGTAGCCTCACAATATGCCATCCCCAGATCATGTATAATGCCCAACCCGCCTCTCACGAGGTCGGGTAACACATCATATCGAGTCTTGGTTCTGGGCATTCATAAGTTCGACAGTTGAGAAGATGTAACGGTTCTGGCGCATCAATATGGACCGTTATTGAATCTTCAATGCAAGCAATGATGAAGGAAGCTTGTGAATTAAAGGTCTGCAACAATGAAAGAAGGAGGGACAACTCTTAGTTATCCCTCCTCAAGTAGAAGACTATATAAAGGGCTGCCAACTGAGGGATAAGAAATACATTCTTCTTGAGACTTGCTTCCGCAACACTGCTCCCAAATCCCCAGACATACTACATAGTATAGACGGTGTAACTCTCTTTGCTCAGAGGAGGGAGGGCTAGCACCTTTGGTGTTCTAACCAAATTTGGCTAGAACATCGGTAATAGGCCCGAATTATTCAAAACCGAGCATTGGAATGATTAAAATAAAACTTCAATAAATTGAGAACCACCAGAACTCCCAGACTTCTACATATCTAGGACCCGTCGGGTTCTAAGACAACATTATATCAAGAATCTACCAGGCCCTGACATCATTAAAGTCGCAGACTTTCCCAATAACACGCTTTGGACTCAAAGGTAAGGTAGTTATCAAAAATCAGTAGAAGTAAAATACAACATTGTTACAAATCTGAAGACCTCAAAAGGATCCGAACATAATACATGAGAGAAAGAGAGAAACCTAGCAAAAGATATTATCCATGTTATATAAGATTTTCCATGACCATAAAAAAGAGTAACAATACAAAGAAATCTGGAACCACCAAAAATGGTGGCCATGAATCATATTCCATTGTATAGATACGAAAACCAATCTTTTAAGGCTCTTCCGGGCTAATAATGGGAAATTCAACCTGTTAATGTTTTTAGTAAGAACATTTTCCTCCCTTATAGGCAATCAATTTTGTTGGATCCTTAAGTTGGATTCTTGCTGCCCATTGATGAAAATTTATGTATTCTTAAGTGGGATCCTTTATGCCCATAGAGACGATACAAATCGATGGATCCTCAAGAGGGATAATTGCAGCCCATTGAAACGATCAATTTTGCTAGATCCTTAAGTGGGATCCTTTGCCTCCCATGGAGACGATAAAAATCTATGGATCCTTAAGAGGGATGATTGCATCCCATTGAAGCGATCGATCGCAAGATCAATTACTCATAATAACCGTAGTGATATCCCTTTTATTATTTATTTAAAAAAAAAGAAAAAAAAAGAAAGGAGCGCCTTAACGTTAAATGAATAAATTTTTTGAGAACGCTATGGTACGAACCCATGAAAGATTGATTGTATCATATTGATTATAACATCAACCCTTATGATACCCTGAGTTTAGAGATGTCACTCCGGTGTTTGGAAGACCCATGGTGACCTAGGCGTTGTTGTTTGTGCATTTTGTAGCAGGGAAGCTTGACGTCAAAACTTCTAACTAACACAAAATCCCCGTGCTTAAGGGACTATATAGTGTCATATTTGTGAGCGACCTAAATTACGATCCCCTCTCCCAAAGAGCGATACCTATTGGGAGATGACTTAAGGACTCACCATGGAAGTTGCTGACATGTAAATTCGTTAGCCAAGAGAGAGAGATAGTCCACTATCACTCCAAAAAAAAAATAGGTTGTCAACAACTTCCCCTAATCAGTAGGGGGTAGTTTGTTGGGAATAACCTCTTTATGTAAAAGTCAAACTTTTATTTTATAAATTTTTAAAAAGACATGATAATTATGTTAAAAATAAAATAAATAAGACCTAATATCTTTGATATGTTAATGTCGAGATTTATTTTGATCTTTTAATTTAAAAATAAATAAATTATATTGATCCCTTAACTCTTCAAAACATATAATATTAATCATTTTCGTATAATTAACGACAAAAAAATTCATAAATCGATCGCTATATCCGTTGCTCATTAGACAAAAATAAGTAATATGATAAACAAGTACACACTAAAACAATAGATAAAAATTGTCCAACTTCAAATGTAACGTCTAACTAATTAGTTAACTATTAAAGATACTACTTGTAGCTTGCAAGCCTTACTTGTAAAGTTTAATGGATGCATTATCTCTTCAAAGAGCTGTACATCAACCTCTCCAAGTTAACTTCCATTTATTGCGACAACACATTTGCATTTGCAGTGTACTTGACACACAATCTTACTTTTCATGAGCTCTCTAAATATATTGAAATCGACAATCATATCACTAGAGAAAATTTGACAACAAGCCTCATCAAACTCTTTCCAATTCAATTTTATGCTCAAAATGGTGATGTTCTGACCAAGACTTTTCTTAAATCAACCATTTCATCTTTCTTCGACAAGTTTGGACTTGTTTCCATTCACACTTCAGCTTGATGGAGCATATTAATGGATATTACTTAATTAATTAGTTGGTTTAGGCTAGTTATATTAATATGTTAGTTAAACGGTTTTATAATATTTTTTTTGGTAATGATATATATTTTTTAATTTCTAATTGATGTATAAAAACACCCGTAATGGTGTAAAGCAGATTTAAAAATAATAATGTCAAGTTTGTTGGGTGGACTTTTATTATTTTACGTGCCATGCAAAACACATGTATTCTTTAAAAAGTAAAACCAACTAGAAGCAATAGTGTGTTCACACTCCCAAAAATGGAAAAGTTTTAAGATAACTTCTTTTCCAAAACTGATATGGACAACAACAAATTTAAAATTAAAATTAAAATAGTGTGTTCACACAACCACTTATAAGTATATATAATTAAAAAAAAAAGAAATATAATCTAATATCTAATAATTAACATTCATTGAAAGTGTATAAATACTTACACTCTCGATGAATTCCGATTAAATTCTATTATAATTTGATTTATAAAGTATATATATTATATTTAAATAATGTATTATTTTTATATTTAAAGTAAAATCCTTCTTGAAAACATAATCAAAACTCTTGGTCTGTGATATCATGATAACTTTCACAGAGAGAAATAGAATTTGTATGTTTTGCATACAATGAATTTTTTTTAAGAAATAAGATTTAAAAATATCAATTGCATACTATATAATAAATTAATTATTACTAAACATGTTATTTATGACTTTTATTGTTTGCCATTATTTTTATGTTTTATTTTTAATTTGAGAGGATTTATTTTTAGGACGAATATTCATTTTATATCTTAAAAAACGGTGATTTCTCTAATGAAAAATAAAATGAAAAATAAAATGAAAATCTTTGGTGATCGTGAAAAAATAAATTGAAACAGTTAATTGTCTTCCTCATCACCTTACTTATTAGCTCTTAAATATTGTGCTTGGAAGCATACAATTCCAGGAGAAAATAAACTTGGAATATTGGAACAAATCTTAGTACAAATAGTATGTCGTCGACGTCCGTTCATATATTATTATTTAATTGGGTCTTGTGTTATGAATCTAATTGTTTAAGTTAGTTTGTATCCTAAGTTAGTTTGTAATGAGTAATTGTTAAAAAAACTCATTAGGTTAGTGTGTAAGTTTTCTTATAAATAACATACTAGTCTCTCATATTTTCTATAAGGGAAAATAGGAAGATAAAACCTTAATTCAAAAGTGAGAGAGGTTATTTGTTATTCTTGTATACTTGTAATCTTGTTTCAAGAGAAATGAAAGAATAACAATTTATAACCAATCCTCTTATTCGTGGTTACCCTAAATCCTAACCCTTGTGGGTTTCTTGATCATAAAGAAACCTATTATACTTTGTTTATAAGATATCTGATTCACAACAATAAAAATAAGAGAAAATGACGACCTAAAATAAGCAGAATTATGAAGGGACGAAAAACACAAGAAATGAGGGGGGGGGGGGGGGGGTTGAATTGAGGTTTTAAAAAAAAAAGACAATGAACACAATTAATTAATTTATCCTGGTTCGTTTGAACTCAAACTACATCCAGTCCACTCGCCAAGGTGATTTCGCCTCTCTCAATGAGGTCTTAATCAACTAATCAATAACGATTACAAAATCACAATGACCTATTGTCAAAGTCTTCTTATGTTTGCTGATTAACACTTAGTCACTCAAGGTTTATCAAGATTTGATTACAAGTGTGTAAAGAAAATTGCTTCTAGAAAGCTATTATCACAACTGTGATATTATTACACAAGGTTAATTCAAGATTGATGGAAAAGAGAAATTTGAATACTGAATATGCGCGTGAGAGAGTTGTTGCAAATTTCTTCAGTTGACTCATTTATATAGATGTGGATATTTGTATCGTTGAAGACATCTTAACATATTTTTGGATGGAGATAAAAGTCATTGAAGAGTTTCCAAAAATAAAGATTTGTGTCTGGAGCTGTTAATTCTTTGATCTTTAAATAAAGATTTTAAAATATTTTTATTTATATAAACACATTTTACAAGGAAAAATTGGAGTGTTAGTTATATTTATTGTTTTGTGTCGGTCAAATACCAAGGATCCATCGGTCTGTGTCGGCCAAGATTTGGACCCCATAGGTCCGCTCCAACTAAAGGTTCTGATCGTACCTGGAGATCAGGATCCGATGCGGCTGGTCGGGAGAGTGAATGGACGTGGTCGTTTGAGGAAGGAAAAGGGGTGTACCTGCAAGGCACTCCGATGCTAAAGTAAGTATCCGAGCAAGAGTGAGCAAGTACTAGTGTAGGGTTGAAAATTGAATACCTGTCCCTCTCAAGTGAGAGGGTTTTTATAAGAGACCGGCTAAAATGCTATTGGTTCGTTAGGTACAGCGCGGATTGAGGGGCCCGTGAAGATAGGAAGCGGTTAATATTGGCCATTATATGATTTCCTTAAGTCTGGATCATTGGTGGTCGACTGAGGACCATTTTTTCCTGGTTGTGCTCGGCGTCGACCGAAGTAAGTGGACCAATCTTCCTGGCCCAATAAGAAGAATTGGGCCGAGCCGGAACAGGAGCCCCCCAAGTTATTGCTCGTGTAATCGAGCAGTGACTTAAAGAATGATGAAGTGATCGACAGAGTGTGACGTTGCGATCGAGGATCTACGCTGTCGGTCTTCCGGGCAGACGGTACGTTGCTCGGCAGAGGAATATGAAACGAAAAGTTGGGATATCTAGATATTCGCGCCTATTAATGATTTGACGGCTAGCCTAGGGGCTAGCGTATAGGGGTCACGCGTGCGTACACGTGTCTTCTTTCCTATAAATAGGATTCTCAGGGCCCATTTTGACCTTTTCGTTTCATCTTCTCTCTCAAGCCTCTGCTCGTTCAACCGCCGTTGTCTCAGCCGTCGACCACCGTCAGTTCTTGCCGACCACCCTTCGCAGAAGCTTATTCTCTTTCAAAATGTCTTCTCAAGCTCAAGGTACCGTTCTTTTCCTCTCTCTTGAGTGTATATAGCGTAGTTTTTGTAGAATGCATGTGGTTTAGGGTGATTTTACCGGTAGTTTTAGGATTTAGAATTAGAGAACCTTAAAGTTCTTGCCACCGTAACTGGTCGGCTGTGAACCCTAACTCTAGGGTCGACGGAGACCTTGGTCGACTTAGACTTTAGATTTTTTGATATATTTCTGTCATCTGTATTGTTGGGCGTCAGCTGTTGCCACGAGCAACGGTTAGCCAGGGCTACAGCTCGGAACATAGTTTCTGAGCTGAGGCGCGCCCTTTCACTTGTTGAGCGGTGGAAGGGTGGATTTGATATTCTTAATCGAATTCACTGATGCTTTTCCTCTGCTTTTCAGGTGATAACTTGCTCGGGAACCTGCTGGTTGTGCTTTCTGAGGATACGTCCTCGGAGAGTACGGAATCGTCTGCGTCCATACCCTCAGGCTCGGGAAGCCCTTCGGATAGTTCGAGTACAAGTACCACGGGGCAGTCAACAGAATCGCCTCAATGTCCTACTCGGTCGAGGATCTCGCCCGAAGAATGGGTGGTCGAAGACTTGCTGGACAAGGTGTCTTCCTTCTCGAGACCTCGGTCGGAGCCGCTGCCAGTTGTTGGGGATCCTGCTGACTGGGTCGTGACCTGCCCGGGAGACGACGACCGCATCTTCTCAGACTTTCGCGGTCGGGCATTTTCAATGTATGAATACGTTACTTCGGTCTTGGGGGTGACGCTGCCCTTCAGTGATTTTGTGAGCGCTGTGCTCGGACACCTCTGCATAGCCCCTTCACAACTGCAACCTAACTCATACGCCTTCCTTAGGGCGTTTGAGATGACGTGCGCTTTCCTGGGCGTCGGGGCCACGCTTCCTCTCTTCTTTCGCCTCTTCTCCTTACAGCGCCAAGTCGGGCGGGGGACCGATCGGAAGGGGTTCGTGTCTTTTAAACAGCGGACCAAGATCTTCAAGGCCCACTCAGAGTCCATCCGGGCTTTCAAGACCGACTACTTCTTAATAAAGCCTGCGAGCGATGTGGCTGTGAGAGCTACGAGTTTTCTCGGGATTGATACCGATGAAAATGACGAGCCCAGGTTGGACGACCAAGGGGAAGTGATTCCGAGGAGGTTATGGATGTTCCCCTTCTCCTGGAGTTATATGCATTATGAGCGACCGGTGATGGAATTTGTTCAAGTGGGGGACACCCTGAATGATGATGATGCGGCCAGCTTTGAAGCTTTTAGGAAGTTGATAGCTTCTTTTACCCCGACCCCTCTATTGGACGGGGAAGGGAAAGTTATGGTCGATCAAGATGGGGGAGAAGCTTTGGAGCGTCCCCTGATCAATGTTACTGACCTGCTGGCCTGTAATAACGGGCAGGAGATAGCTGACTTTTTTGGTATCTGTTTGCTTATGCTCGTTAAGTTTTTTATTTGACTTTGTTGCTCGTAACTAATTTTGGTTTTGTTCCTCTTTTCAGGTTCTTTGACAAATCCTCTGGACAAGATCCATGAGCGGCTGGTCCAGCAGCAGCGGAAGCGGTCGAGGGTCGTGCAGACCAAGCTGACTGAAGCAAGCGGTTCAGGCTCGGGTCCATTGGTCCAGGGCTCTCCGGGGGCTTCTACCGGCTCTTTAATGAAAAAACATAAAGCGGCGGCTACTGTGGATCTGACGGCCGGCGCTCCCCCAAAGCCAAGGCATGGGATACCCCCGTGTTTCGTTGTCCGGAACTTCTTCGAGGGGAATACAATGGATGTGGACCGGGCGGATTCTTTATTTTTGGAGGGGATGGATCGTCCTGCCCGACGACTCTCCTTGGCTCAGGATGCGAGCGCGGTGATGCGGGTCCTGACTATGGCCTGGATGACGGCCGAGGGGTCTCCTATGCTGGAGCGCGAGAACAGCAAACTCAAAGAGCAATTGGCTGCTTCCGAGGCCAAGCTGACGGCGTCTGCCGAGGAGGTAAAAAAGGTCACCACAGAGTCGGCTGAGCGAGCAACGATCATTGCCAAGTTAGAGGTCGACAAGAGGAGGTTGCTCGATCAGAATAAAAAGCTCAAAGATGCCTTTTGCCCCAAGGAGGATGAGGATGAGGACACCAAACATTTGATGACGAGGGCTCAGCTTCTCGCTCGGATCGACCAAGATATGGAAGATCTGAACGCGTCTACTGAGTTCAGTTTTCAAAACGCGGTGGACCAAGTAAAAGCTCTCCACCCTGACCTCGCCTTGGATGTTGACCGAATGAACTACCTTTACAAGGTGGTGGATGGTCAGATTGTGGTGCCTGCGGACTTGGTGGTGGCCGACTCTCAGCCGGGGACGATTGTCCAGCCTGATCAGCCAGAGGAGCAGCCGGGCTAGGAGGAAGCTTGTGCAGAGGAAGATCGCCCGGCAGATGAGGATAATTAATTGGTGGCCTGTGTGCCTTGTATTTTATAATGTATTGTCTTTTTGGGGGGCGTGGCCCCCTTTGTTTGTAACTCCGAACAAGTCGGCCTTTTGTTGCCGCATTTCTTTTAAATGTTAAGTGTTTGACCCTGGAGGTCGGTTGTATAAATATTGTTTGCCCGCAATTATTCGTCCGTCGGAGGACATAATTTGTTATTATTCTTACTAAGTGTTTGACGCTCGTATTTACATCAATTAGAAGTGATTGGATAGACACGGGGGGTATGGACGACCTGTTGGTTAGGGGAACCAATCAGTCTTGGAGGGTTGTATCCTCGATCGGTGCCCGAGTCAAGGTAATGGCTCGGGCCCCATGGCGTGAACGTCCCATCGCGAGCTGGGGTTCTACCTGGTCGTGGTACTTAGGCGACGTCGGACTCGTTTGAGTATCCGTTCGTGCGACAAGTCTCCCTTTTGCTCGAAAAGAGGTCTTGCTTGTTTTGTTATATTTAGGCTGACGTGCTCGTACCTAGGCACGCAGTTTTTCGTTAGTCTCTTCTTCTCTTCGCTTGGTTGCTGAACAAGGAGACTGATTTAACTATAATACTGTTTGAGTTTCTCGGCGTTCCAAGGCCGAGCGAGCTCTTCCCCGTGTAAATTTTCTAAGTAATAAGCGCCGTTCTCGGTTTTCGCCCGGATGCGATATGGGCCTTCCCAGTTGGGCGTTAGTTTTCCCTCACGGGGATCCCTGTGGTTTCTTCTGAGGACCAGGCTGCCTACTTCGAACGTTCGCTTGATGACTTTGGAATCGTATCGAGCGGCTATTTTTTGTTTGAGAGCAATTTCTCGAAGAGCAGCTTCCGACCGAATCTCTTCGATCATGTCGAGCTCATCTCTCAAAGCTTCATCATTAATATCTTGTTCCATGGGGAATTCCGTGCGTCTTGATCGGACGTGCATTTCTATTGGAATTACCGCCTCGGTCCCATATGCTAATCGGAATGGGGATTCTCCGGTCGTTGAATGGGGAGTGGTCCTATATGCCCATAGTACGCTGTGTAACTCCTCGACCCAGTGTTTTTTATGCTCGTCTAACCTTCGTTTCAGCCCTCTCAGGATTACCCTGTTTGCGGCCTCTGCTTGCCCGTTAGTCTGAGGGTGCTCGACTGAAGCAAAGTGTTGTTTAGTCCCTATTGACGCAACGAACTCTTTAAAATGTCTATCCGTGAATTGGGTCCCGTTATCGGTCACAATGGCGAGGGGCACTCCGAATCGAGCGAGGATGTTTCTTTTAAAGAATCGAAGGATATTGAGTGCAGTGATTTTGGCCAGGGCCTCGGCCTCTATCCATTTGGTGAAATAGTCGACGCCTACAATTAAGTATTTGTTCTGACCAGACCCAACGACGAAGGGTCCTAGAATGTCCATTCCCCACCATGCGAACGGCCAGGGTGATGATAACGATTTTAGCTCGGATGGAGGTGCTACGTGTACGTCTCCATGTCGTTGGCATTTGTCGCATCTTCTTACGTGTTCCTTTGCATCGTGCTGTAGGGTGGGCCAGTAATATCCTGCCCTCAGAATTTTTCGAGCTAACGAACGTCCGCCAGGATGTTGTGCATTGATTCCCTCGTGAACTTCCCTTAGAATGTGTGGAATGTTTTCCTCTTCTACGCATCTGAGGGGGGGTGTAGAGAATCCTCGACGATACATACGTCCGCCTACTAAAGAGTATGAGCATGCCCTCCGTCGTATGGTATTAGCCTCTTTTGGGTCGGTGGGTAATTCTCCTTTAGTTAGATAGTTGAATACTGGGGTCATCTAGCAACCTGTGTCGCCCACTAGGTTAACGTGTATGCAGGGTGATGGGTGCCCGATACTTGGTCGGGGGAGCATTTTTTGTATGACGGACTTGTTGCTTCCTTTCCTTTTAGTGCTCGCCAGTTTGGACAGGATATCTGCGCGAGCGTTGCTTTCCCGTGGAACGTGTTTGATTTCTACACTCTTAAACTGCTTTATTTCGTCTTTTACGAGGGCTAGATATTCGGCCATGCTGTCATTTCTGGCCTGGAAATCTCCTCGGACTTGGCTCGCGACCAATTGGGAATCCGTGCAAATTATGATCTCTTCTGCTTCTAGGTCGTTCGCGAGCCGTATGCCTGCCAGGAAGGCTTCGTATTCCGCTTGGTTATTAGAAGTAGGGAAAGATAAAGTCAAGGATACTTCGATGACGTTCCCTTCTTCGCTCTCCAGAATGATACCGGCCCCACTGCCCGTTGGGCCAGATGCACCATCCACGAAAATGACCCATTTGGACGAAGCTTGCGTGTTTTGCTCGGTGAAGGTAAGTTCGGCCACGAAGTCGGCCAGTGCTTGAGCTTTGAGGGCTTGTCTTCCTTCGAACTTGATATCGAATTCAGATAGTTCTAGTGACCATTTTAACATTCGGCCGGCCATGTCTGGTCGACCGAGCAACTGTCTTATGGGCTGATCGGTTCTTACGATGATGGTGTGAGCCAGGAAGTAGTGGCGTAGTCTTCTAGCCGCGAGAAGGAGGGCCAATGCGACCTTTTCTATCTGAAGGTATCGAACTTCTGGGCCGTGGAGAGCCTTGCTCGTGAAATACACAGGTTTTTGCCCTTCGGGTCGTTCGCGCACGAGGGCCGCGCTTACTGCTTCATTCGCGACTGCGAGGTAGAGATATAGAGTCTCCCCCTCCTCCGGTCGGGATAAGACTGGAGGTTCACTTAATGCTTTTTTCAGGTGGGATAATGCTAACTCGCATTCTGCTGTCCACTCGAACGTCGCTTCCTTACGGAGTAGTTTGTAAAAGGGGAGAGCGTGTTGAGCAGATTTTGCCACGAATCGGGCAAGGGAAGTAATGACCCCGTTCAGTGATTGTATGGACTTTTTTGACGTGGGAGTTGGGAACTCCGCAAATGCTCGACATCTATCGGGATTTGCTTCAATGCCTCGTTCGGTTAAATAGAATCCGAGGAATTTTCCTGCTCGAACACCAAAGGTGCATTTCTCAGGGTTGAAACGCATTTTGCACTTTCGTGCCTGGTCGAAGACCTTTCGCAAATGGGACGCGTGATCCGTTTCCCGTTGAGATTTGACGATCATGTCGTCCATGTACACTTCGAGCATGTCTCCGATTTCGGTTTGGAAGACTTTATTCATCATACGCTGATACGTCGCTCCTGCGTTTTTTAGGCCGAAAGGCATAACGTTGTAAAAGTAATTGCCCGACTCGGTCATAAAGGCCGTGTATTTTTTGTCAGACACGGCCATGGGTATCTGATTGTACCCCGAGTATGCGTCCATGAAGGATAATAATTTGTATCCGGACGAGTTGTCGACCAACTTGTCAATGTTAGGTAAAGGGTATGCATCTTTCGGGCATGCCCGATTGAGATCGGTATAATCAACGCACATTCTCCATTTTCCACTAGATTTTTTCACAAGTACAACATTTGAGAGCCAGGTCGTATACCTGGCCTCGGTTACAAATTTAGCCTCTAGGAGGTCTTTAACGGCAGATTCGGCAGCTTCGGTCTTCTCGCTCGACTGCTTTCTCCTGCGTTGAGCGACCGCTTTATGTGTTGGGTCGATAGAGAGGTGATGGCAAGCTGTTTCGGGGTCGAGCCCTGGCATTTCTGCGGCGCTCCATGCAAACAAGTCCGCGTTCCCTTTGAGGCAAGCTTCCAACTGTCGCTTCACTAACTCGGGCAAGTGTGCCCCAATCTTGACGCACCGGGCAGGATCTTCTCCCAAAGGAATTAGCTCGAAATCTCCGTCTGGTATTGGTCGGGCTAAGGCTTCTGCTGGTCTTTGGACGTTCTCGCTATTATTTGAAAACCTGCAGTCTAAGTCGATTGAATCGACTTGAGGGAAGGTCTTGGGCACATCTGGTGGACCTAGTGTCGGGGAAACTGGTTGGTATGATATCGAGCTGAGGCCTTTTGACGCTGCCTCGAAACATCTGCGGGCAGCGTCGACGTCTCCGTGCAACGTGGCGACTCTGCCCGAAGTAGTATAATACTTCATCTTCAAATGGACGGTGGACGACACAGCTATCAACTCGGCCAGGGTTGGTCGTCCTAATATGCATTGGTATAGTGACGGGCAATCCACGACAAGGAATTGGACTCTAACCGTTCTGGCTGTCTCGCCTGCCCCGAAAGTGACAAACAGGTCAACATAACCCCATGGTCGGGATACCGCTCCGTTGAAACCTTGCAGGTCTGATCCAACGTATGGAGTTAGATGTGTTTTGTTCAGTTGGAGTGTTGAAAATAGTTGGGAGTACATGATGTCGCACGAACTTCCTTGGTCTACCAATATTCTCCTTACGTCGAAGTTCGCCATGCGTGCTCGGATGAGTAAAGGAATGCTGGCGTTGGGTGCTCCTCCCAGGAGCTCTTCTCGATAGAATGCGAGGGGTACAGAACCTTCCCTCGGGGGATCTAAAGTGGCGTTTTGCGCGGGCCCTTTGGCGATTAACTGGTCGAATTTTCTCTTCACAGAACCGACCGTGATTTTATTGAAGCCTCCTCCTGATATGACCATTGCTGACGGGAAAGCTTCCCATGGACTGTGGGAGGAGAGGTATCCCGCGCTCTTGGTGCGGTCTGGCAAGAAGAAATCTTCCGGGCGATAAATGCTCAGGGCGACCTGCATGTTAGCGTCCGCAGGAATGGGCACAGCTTCTTCGATTTTCTGGGCCTCCTGCGTATCCTGCCGAGGATTATCTCTGGACTTTGTGAATTGTTTCAGGTGCCCGTCTTTGATGAGGATTTCGATCGCGTCTTTAAGGTGGATGCAATCCTCTGTGTTATGCCCATGGCTCTTGTGGAACCTGCAATATTTCGTTTTATCTGTGCCGGGCTTGCTAGGCTGTTGCCTCGGGAAACGCACTCCTGCCTGTTTGAATTCTGAATTGGCGCATTCGGAAAAAATTTTCTCCCTGGAGGCTAGGAGGGGCGTGTATTCGTGAAAACGACCGATGGGTCCCCGGTGCTCCCGCGGTTCACGGGAGCGTTCGTCCTTTCTTTTGTCTCCTCCTCGACGAGATGTCGAGGGTTCTTCGACTCGGGGAGGTTTGGCTTCTTCACAGCGTCGAGCGTCTCTTACTGAACTGGCCGCTTGCTTTTCTTCATATTGGATGTAAGCTTGGGCTTTTAGCAAGAACGCGTCGAGGGTGGCTGGGGTTTCAATACCGACCGCCCGGTGGAAATCAGTCGAGGGGCGTAGCCCTCGTTCCAGCAGATACTTTTTCATGTCGTCGGTCGTGGATACTTGAACTGCCTCTTTATTGAACCTTTCGATGTAAGTTCGTAAAGGTTCGTCCCTCCCCTGGATTATTGCTTCGAGCGAAGCCTCTGTCTTAGGGTGTCGTCTTGATGCAGTAAAGTGCCTAGAAAACGTGCGTCCCAGTTGTTTCCACGATGTGATGGATTCGACCTCAAGGCTTTTGTACCATGTCATCGCCCCTTTTCTCAGCGTCGTGGGAAAGAGCCGACATTTAATTGCTCCCCTAACACCTCGATAGTCGAGCAAGGCATCGATGTTCTCGATGTGCTCGTCTGGGTCGGTAGTCCCGTCGTACGAACCTAAAGGAGGAGGTTTCTCCAAGCCTCTTGGTAGTTTGGCCGCCATAATCTCAGAAGATAAGGGACCCCGAGCGTCTTCGTCGTCACTGGACGCAAGTGATGATCTGTGATCGCGTTTCTTTGTTCTTCGAGGGGAAGCGGATCTTGATCTACTCCTTCTTGATTTTCTTTTAGGAGAAGGTCGTGGAGATGACTGGCGAAAGCGTTTGTTGCCTGTTGATTCGTCTGTGTTTCCTCTCTTTTTCTTCGGAGGAGACGGAGTGTGCTCCCCTTGGGGTCTTTTGGGAGAATGAGGTCGACGAGAGTTATTCTCAAGTCGGGCGATCTTTTCACCATGAGCGGGGAGTAGCAAGTTTGTTTGGTTTAGGATTTCGGCTAACGCCGCGAAATCTGACCCGGAAGGAGTCGAAGGCAGAAGAGTTTCCGGGCGACTCTCCAATGGTTGGTCACGATCGGGTGAAGGTGATGTTGCCTTCCCTTCCGGTTGGTCATGCACGGTATCATCATGTAGGGGAGGTTGGACGTTGCTCTCATGTTGTGTGAGAATCATGCCATCATTTGATCGATTTTCCTGGTTGTCCCGAGCAGCCATGGATTTTGTTAAAACTTTTGTTCTTTGAGGATCTTGAAAGAAGAACGGGGAAATGCGCTTTCCCACAGACGGCGCCACCTGATCGTACCTGGAGATCAGGATCCGATGCGGCTGGTCGGGAGAGTGAATGGACGTGGTCGTTTGAGGAAGGAAAAGGGGTGTACCTGCAAGGCACTCCGATGCTAAAGTAAGTATCCGAGCAAGAGTGAGCAAGTACTAGTGTAGGGTTGAAAATTGAATACCTGTCCCTCTCAAGTGAGAGGGTTTTTATAAGAGACCGGCTAAAATGCTATTGGTTCGTTAGGTACAACGCGGATTGAGGGGCCCGTGAAGATAGGAAGCGGTTAATATTGGCCGTTATATGATTTCCTTAAGTCTGGATCATTGGTGGTCGACTGAGGACCATTGAACCTGATTGTGCTCGGCGTCGACCGAAGTAAGTGGACCAATCTTCCTGGCCCAATAAGAAGAATTGGGCCGAGCCGGAACAACTACCTTTTACAATTTATATCCATTTTTTTCTTCTCCCTAGTGAGTGAAAATCTTGGATTGTCTTCGGTATTCAACCACAAGTTATCTTGTTTGTCTGTTAAGCCAGGCGCTTACACCCTCCACAACTAACTCATGTTTGAATAGGGGCAGCTGTAAACACCCCAAATTTGCCCTCACTCATATCACACCATGGATTTTTATCTTTCATATTTGCAGAAACATAAGCATACCATCTCATATTGCATTTTTATTTCATCTGCATAGTTCAAGTTCATCTGCATCTAGGGTTTGTGATCTGAGCAATCCAAGGATCCATCTGAGCCACTCCAAAGGTATCCAATCATTCCAAGAGGGTCCATGTGTGTTCCATCATCATATTATATCCCTCAAAGATCAATGAAGTCAAGAAATCACA